>OW052243.1:21957407-26757407 GCA_932526585.2 Philonthus cognatus | reverse complement strand
CCAGGGTCACTTTTTCGTATTTTGATCAATGGCGAAAAGAAAATTGATCTATCTCTAACCGTTTCCGCAACCGGAAGTTGATAAAATATCGTTTTATGAAGTTACTGTAACTCATTTGTTTTTAAAGTTAAAACCAAACTGTAAAAACTGTCTTTTGGCAAATTTTTACGCGAAGCGGAGCGACCAAACCATTTTTTTTTGTTTTGCATATAAAACACTGACATATTATTAATAATAATAATAATAATAATACTTAATTACCCAACAGATAGACAATCCAGTGAAAGAGTAACATTATAATTTAAGTATACAAATAACAATGTCAAAATTTGAGGTAAAATATAAAAATAAAAAAATAAATAATTAATGTACAATAAATAAGCAAGCACTTGGACGCAATTACAAATTAAGGCATTGGTTAATGTGACTAAGGAATGTACTGAATGAATCACTAAATATATCTGCATTATATTGCACACTATGGATTGGTTTGAACAGCTTATACAAGGTGGCCAGAAAAGGTGTGATAATCTTCAGGTAGAGTGGTTCATTGATTAATTTCAAGCAGAAAATTTAAGTAAAAAAATATTATATTGTGGCTTATAACTCCTCACGAGCCAATTTAAAGAAATGTAAATTTGGCAACAATGGATCAAACAAGTGTTTAATTTAATAATAATCATAAATTTAACAAATCTACAAAAATTAATATTTGAAGTATACATCAAAAATGAAAGATTAAAGTAAATGTTCAAATTGATAACCATCCGTTTCTAAGCAGATCTGGAGCCGTCGTGGGATAGAATTAATTACTCGGAGCAACATCTCTTCAGTAATTAATTCCACTGCAACACGAATTCTATTCAAGACGTCTACATTGTCCACTGGAGGTGTTGCATACACCTTTTCTTTTAAAAATCCCCAAACGAAAAAATCAAGTGGATTCATATCCGGCGACTTTGCTGGCCATAGTATGGGTCCATTGCGCCCAATCCATCTATTTGGAAAATGTTCGTCGAACCATTCTCTTGAAATTCTTGCTGTATGAGGTGGTGCACCATCATGCATGTACAGCATGTTGTTTACTAAATTTAGTGGAACATTCTCCAAAACTTCTTCTAAAATATTTACATAATTTAAGGCATTTAATCTTTGATGAATAAAAAAAGGCCCAATTACACGTAAATTTAGAATACCAAGCCAGACGTTAACTGAAAATTTCCTTTGATGTCCCATTTCTCTAACCGCCCGAGGATTTTCTTCTGCCCAAAAGTGATAATTATGACAATTAAATACCCCATCTCTAGTGAATGTATATTCATCACTCCAAAGAATTTTAAATAAAACATTTGGTTCTTCCCGAATTTGATCTAAAATCCTGTCACAAAACATACGTCTGCTCGTTATCATTTTCATACAGTGGTTGAACTTTTCTTGCATGAAATGGACGCATTCGATTTTCTTTCAATACTGCATGGACTGTTGTTTTACTGGGGACATTTAACTGTTGAGCTATTTGTCTCGTACTAATATTGGGATCTTGAACCGCATTCAATATCTGTTCTTCTAGGTGATATCCCTAGGTCTCCCTCCATCTATGTTATTATAAACGAACGACCCAAAAGTACGTAGCCTTTGGTCTAATTTTCTAAACGTATTTACGCAGGGCTGTTGGCGATTTGGATATCTTCTTTGGTACTCATCTTTGGCACTAGTTGCATTACCATTGCAGAGTCCAAATATCATGTACATATCTGCATACTCGTTGAATGTGTACATCTTCAAAAAGTATGATGAACTTATACAAACTTACACAAATAAATTATGACAAGTATATGTCAAAGTCAAGTGAAATTTAATAAGGTTACATATGAAAATACATAGTTGCCAAATTCTGTATTGTGGAGGCTTCTACTTCGTTATACATGTTAATTACACAGTGAAACACTTTTAACTTTGTTTGTATAACACGTTTTATTTAATGTGACTGCAGTTTCGACAAATTTAGCTTGTCATTATCAAACATGTTTGATAATGACAAGCTAAATTTTTCGAAACTGCAGTCACATTAAATAAAACGTGTTATACAAACAAAGTTAAAAGTGTTTCATTGTGTAGTTGCCAGGTCTATTTTTATTAAAAAAATGCTTCTGAAGAAGTTATTAATTTGTTAAAGTTTCCAATTTATTTATCACCTATGTCATTTAAATTTTACAAATGTGTAATTGATTGTAAGTTCTATTGATTTTTATCCAAAATAATAGAAAATAACACTAATTTCCAGAGATACGTTTAATATTTTAACGACCTCGTGAGATGTTACGAGGAAGAATACAATATTTTTTTATTTAGATTTTTTATCCAAAATTAATCAACGAATCACACTACCTGAAGATTTATTTTGATGAAGTTAATTAAGAGTATTGTGCTATATTGTGAAATTAAAAATATACTGCTGAATTAGTATTAAAAATATACTGCTAAAGCAGTATTAAAAATATATTGCTAAACGATATTATATTTAACTTCACAATATTTCAGTGTTTTTAAACGCCTGGCGCATGAAATAAAATGTCGAGTTTAAAAAAGCCTGTAAACCTGATTTGGTCGCTTCGATCTGCAATCGACAGACGAACTTCAGTTTAGTATTTCTCCAACTGGATCACAATTCTTTACATAAACCGATTTTTGAATTGCATGGCTTTCATAATTAGATGCCGAAACAAATATAACCAATGAAATATTTCTATAGTTTAATTATCTCGGGTTAATCTCAAAACAATAAAAAATGGGATTTTCAATTGTAAATCAAATCGTAATTTAAATGCTAGTTTTTGTATAGATAATTATGTAAATTTAATGATTTTATAATTTATATCCGCTTATTACATATGTACAATATTCCGCCTTTGATCATGTTTTAATTACCACAAGCTTTATAATTAAAACAACACACAATCAACTTGGTTACAATTAGCAGCAACTAAACACAAAATCAGGTTCCGTTTGCCCAAGTTAAGAATAACAACACAGCCCATTACTCAACTTAATTAACGCACCTGTGTTTGGCCGAAAGGTGGCCAGCTTAAATCCGGGCCGTTCCTTACCTGCCGCCCCTTGCCCTTTTGCCCCCAGGGGCACGATTAATCTACCACCGCGGTAATTAATTACTCAACCGTGGGGGAATGGGAGGGTGAATTTGCCCATTTTAATTTTTACCTGTCCTTAACTGCTGTGAATGGAATCTGAGGGCGTCAAAGGAGATCAGGGATGCTGTGAATAGATCATTACGATTCGTTTTAATTTGTTAATGGTGAGGGATTTGGCGGAGGAAGTTCAGGTTTTCAATGGGGGTGTGATTTGGAAAATTGCGATTTGAGAGGTTTCTTTGAAGTAGCTACCATTGGGGGGTTAATTGTTTGTAAAGACAGTTGGGAGATTTTAATCGATTTTGATGCTGTTTAAGGTGATTCTCTCAAATCGTATAGAAACTTTGGCATGAATATAATTAAACACTGTTTCATTAATTGCATACCTAGGATCCACGCATGCATCTAAACTTTATTATTTTTTTAATATGACCAAACTTAGGGTGTATTTACTGCGAACAGTTGCAGTCCTGCTTTAACAGTAGGGTATTTTAAACATCAAATTTTTAGATTTTGGTAAATGATTATCAATGTGACAAATAAATCATAATTTGTCAAATAAATTGTCACGATGCAGAGATTTTCAAAAAAGAGCACACTATAACTTGCAACTTTAAAACACATACAGGGATTTTTTCTTTTAAGTATACTTTTGCATATTTCATACTAGCATTTGAAAAATTAATGAACATGTGATTAGAACTAAGCAGTATATTTGAACTTCACTATAAATCAGTGTTTTATACGCGTGGCGCATGAAGTAAAATTTCGAGTTTAGAAAAGCCTGATTTGGCTTGGTCGCTCCGCTGCGCTACGCGACCAAGCCAAATTTTCAGGCTTTTCTAAACTCGAAATTTTACTTCATGCTTAGTCTGGAAGTGGAACACACTCGTTAGAGTTTTTAAATTAAATGTTTTTATGAAGATCACGAATGTCTCAAAATTCACATTGAAAAACCGTAGCATGTATACCTAAAAGAAAAATTCTTTGTATTTAGAATTGTTTTTAAATTTGAACATATACATGGGCAGATAATAAAGAAAACAGATATTCCTGAGCTAAGAATATTACCTGAACCTCCTATCCCACCTGATCCTCAGAGACACTTTATTGAGTTGGTAGTAGATACAAATAATTTGAGACAGTGATGGATAAATACATTTGTAATCGTAATCTTTGTGAGTTAATTAAATTGTCATATTAATGTCAGATTTTACTTTACATAACCTACAAATTAAAAGTTGATTTACAACATGTTATGTTTTTTTTTTTTTTGGGTTTTACGTCATCTATTTCCGCTGCTAAGGTCAATCATGACGCCGGAGATTAGGTCTACAGCTATCCGAGAATTTTGCCGAACCCGGTGGGAGTTCCAACCCACCGGTAGGGGTCTTTAACGTGCACGCAACATCCAGGCAGTACACGGGTCCTACATGCATTTAACGTCATATCCGAGAAGACGGAGTGTTTGGCATTTTTATCCTAACCTATATAAATGCAGACAACTTGTTAGGCCGGTATTTGAACCCCGGTCCGGTGGCGTGGCAGTACAACACTCTAACCACTACACCACCAAGCAAGCGGACAATTTAAAGTGTCTAAAGAGAGTTTCCACTCCTTGGTTAAACATGAAGTAAAATTTCGAGTTTAGAAAAGCCTAAAAATTTGGATTGGATCCAAATTTTTAGGCTTTTCTAAACTCGAAATTTTACTTCATGCGCCACGCGTATAAAACACTAATTCATTGTGAAGTTCAAAATATATACCTACTACTACTACTATGTTATGTTGTAAATCAACTTTTAATTTGTAGGTTATGTAAAGGGAAATCTGACATTAATATGATTAATCTTAATCTTGTCCTAACTTAAAACACAACCTACATCACACCACTAAATTCTTGAAATGTCAAATTGGATTGGTCATATTAAAAAAAAAACAGATTATACGTATATTCGTGAATTCTACAATCGTTTTGTACTTTCGGAGTTTTTGATTTATAAAAACGGGACAGAAAACGTTAGTTTTCAGTTAAACGTTGCTAAAAGGTAACATTTTCTTATCAAGAAATGCTATAAATTGCCTAAATATTGAATGTGCGTATACGAATACGAATGTGTGGAGACGCGGTTACAATAAATAAGCTAATATACGATCATTTGGAAAAAATTATTCTAAATAATATACAGGTTATTTTTCTTTTAAGTTCACCTACCTACGTCGTGTATGGTTGTGTATGGTCGTGTAAAGTTGAACATTTTGTTACCCCTTTTTCGGTTATGTTTGTGTATATGTAAAATTATTAAATGAAATTCACTTCTAACGAGTGTTTTCCACTCTCAGGCTAAGCATGAATAAAATTTCGAGTTTAGAAAAGCCCCGCCTAGAAAATCTGTGTGAACTAATTTTTGCAATTTTTCGCTACATTTTGGTAAATATTGATCCGTCACATCTTAGCAGTACGAATTTTCAACTTCACTCTAAGTCAGTGTTTTATACGCGTGGCGCATGAAGTAAAATTTCGAGTTTAGAAAAGCCCCGTGAAAATTTGTCTCGGGTCGCTGCGCAGCACTGTGGCACTACCCAATGACATAAAATTTAATGTAATGTCACAGTTTCGTATGGCATAATCTAAGATATGTAATTTCTTTTCAAAGCAACCGATATGCCGACAGTTTATAGACCCTCGTTATAAAGTTCCTGATCAATATGTTAGATATCAATAAAATCTTAAAGGTTTACGCACTTCTTTAGTAACATTTTTGTATTCTCTGCTTTGTTGAATTTTGTGTACAAATTCTTATTTGAAAATTCTCTGTTTGTGTTAAAATATTTGCTGTTAAGTTTAATACCAGGCATTTGTGATGTTGTTTACGTTATTCGAGCTTTTTTAATTTACATTTTTGCGTTGTTATCTTTTTTAATTGGTACATGATTATTATGTTATAGTTGCTGTAATCAATAAACTACGCTTTAATTATTTTTTAAGCCTTTACCAATTATATACAGGGAATTTTCTTTTAATTATACATATCTCTATGTGTACGCTGTTTCCACTACAATATTAAGCATGCAGTAAAAATTCGAGTTTAGAAATAAAAGTATACTGTTTTTTAAACTTGAAATTTTAATTCATGTTCTACAATATCTATCTATTTGTTAGAAGTAAAAAATTGAACTCTTTTTAAAAACAACGAATGCCTGAAAATTTACTTAAATGTGTGTGCTCAGTGAGAAAAAAAATGGAAAAGTGTCTTAAACTAAATTTCTTGAATCCTTTTCTTATTATTATTTATACATATTTTAAATTAACGAGTGTTTTCCACTCCCAGACTAAGCATGAAGTAAAATTTCGAGTTTAGAAAAGCCACGCGTAGAAAATTTGTCGAGGGTCGCGCCAGCGACCCTCTACAAATTTTGACGGGGCTTTTCTAAACTCGAAATTTTACTTCATGCGCCACGCGTATAAAACAAACGCGTATAAAATGTATGAAGCAAAACGTAAATATTTTGTTACTTAAACATCTCGATTATTACTCATTAAAAAAAAATGTTTTTAGTGCATTTCTAACTTCACAATATTTCATATTGTGAAGTTAGAAATGCACTAAAAACATTTTGTTTGTAATAAGTAATAATCGAGATATTTAAGTAACAAAATATTTACGTTTTTCTTCATACATTTTCAAGTCAAGTCAAATAATATAATATATCAAATTAACTTCTTTAGTAATTTAATTATCATAAAATTAATAATGTTGCGTATATGCATCAATAGCGCCTAATGGGTTAATCAACATTTGCTTATAATCCTGTAACCGAAAGTGGTAGTTTAGTCTTATCAAATTGTTGGTTTTTCTTGATATTTTTTAAATTTTGTATTTAAAAATTGTTTAAATATAATTTGCAGATAAATCCTGATACATGTGTCAATAGTTATACTTTTTTGTAGTTCAAATATTTTTTAATTGTAGCGGTTTTCTGAAGTAAAGTCCTTTGCATACTGTTTAGGTGTACCTATGTATCATAAAAATGAATCACCGTGTATATTAATAAATATTATCAATTAGTAGCTACAAGTTTTATTTGAAACAATTTTTTCTAAACTTATCACAAACCGATATATCGAACCGTTACATTACTTTTTGTACACCCTGTATTAAAGTTAGGCTCAGTAGCATAAATAATTGGTTTATAGAAAGTTCCGTATTTTCTTATAATTGCATGCAGAATGACGTTACAACAGATATTCGATGGTATTTTGAGTTTTGGATAAATATTGATATTAATTGTAGGCTCATCATATACTTTAATATTTCTCAAGCCATCAAGCTCTGCATGATTATTTTTACATTAAATAAGCTGTTTAATCTTCCTCATAGATAAACACAATTTCTTTAAAAATTAACTACTTGGAATACTCATTATTATTACGGATAGCAAATAAAAACAATCGGTCTGTTTCACAAATCGTTTTCTATTTACTCAATTCTAAATAGTGGTGTGAAAAGCGAAACAAGTTAAGTATTTAGAAATAGTATATTGTAAAACGGGCATATAACGATAGCTATTATTCACGAGAAGGAAGTTTGCGGAACGATTAATAGCCATTATATGCGAGTTATACACTATACTTTGTTCACGACAATAACAATATATAACACAACATTTATTATATGTATGTATCAAATACGCATCAGTCTTATTAGTCGGTTTTGTTTTATAAAAATTTGACAGATAAATGAAGACAGTTTGCGGTACTATGATTTGAATATATAATAGGGTTAATTCCACTTTAACACAAATGTGAACAATCGTTCAACAAAAATAATACTCACACAGTCTACCCTTTCGCCTAAGTTACATAGAAACACACTCTTTGCACAAAAAACGAACTCTTCCGTTTGGATGGATTTTTCACGGTGTTAACATTTGTTCCGCTTTAAAAAATACTCGCGACTGATAGAAGCAAAATTGTTTAACCGATTTAGGAATAATTTATGTTTACAAACGCGTTTTACGCGGGTTAAAGTAGTGAGAACGGCGGAGATGTTGACGCGTTACTTCGTACTTTAAGAAAATGGCGTCGACGACGTCATCATCACCACCATGGTCTAATGTACAACAAAAGAAGCTGATTTGACTAGCACAGAGCTGTTACTGCGTAGCGGCAAAAAATCTAACTAGGCAGTTATTTATATTCGTGTTTAAAAACCACATTTATCACGCAAATCCCAAGTTAAATGTACTTGAGTGTTAAATGCACCCCATTTATGCTGTCCACACAATTAAATAATGCACATATTATAAGATTGCCGTGAACAAAAAATCTTTATTATTTTGAAAATATTTGTGAAAAGTGATAACTGAGAATATTATTTAAAAAAAAGCTTGATTTAATAGCACCTTTTCGTCTATTTAGTTCAACTATTGTTGAGCTTGCGTCATTGCTTACATAAAAGGAAATGAGAAAGGGGATAAAGTAGGATACTGACAAAATGATGAAGTATTGCGGGATAGGGATATGACCTTTGCAATTAAGTCCTAGTAGGCCGGTACTCTTAGGTGGAGCTGGACTGCGAACCTGATGCTGGATCTTTTCCAATAATGCTCCATTTAAATGGTACGACCTCCTTGAAGAGATTCTTCGAAAGATCTTGAGTTTATTTCTTCCGGTTTTAAATTTGACTGGGTTATTTATAATCTTATTATTAGACGCGTGATACGATTCGAAGGACCAAAATGTTTCACTAGTTCAAGTATAACGCTCGTCGAGAAAGACCTTTTTATAAACCAATAAACATTTATTCATTTTTAACAGAATAACATATTTTAATATATTAATTTTTGGTCAGCATTAATTTTCAAGGGAGAGTGCTGAGAGAATATCCTGAACAAATAGTGTTCACCAAGGTAACATTTTTTTTCGAAAGCTAGGAATGTACAGTCGTCGCAACCGAAATCTGAACGCCAAAATTTAATGGTGTAATTTACACTTTTCATCATAGCCGTTCGTCGCAATTAAATTTGACAGCTCTTCAAAATTATTGTCGAATAATTTTTCAAAAATGCCTCAGCATTTAACTGAAATGGTTTTTGTAGTTTTATATTCTTTTAATTGTTATATTGCACATTTAATGTAGATAAGACCGATTCGATAAAACGGCAATAATAATAATAATATATTTCTGCTCTTAAAATTCTCCCCTCTTTGTAATATCACTGGCCAAAATCAGAATTACAGGAATGAATTTCAGTAACAAATACCATAACCAAAGATCATTCACATTTGGGTTGCGTCGACTGTACATGTAACCTACCATGTATTTAACAATGTGTACAATAATAACTTTAGTGCGTGTGGGTTTTGTGGATAGACTTGGATAGCAAATAAATCATTGGTATTTCTACAAAAATGTCTCTATCATTTCCTAAAGTTTACCATTAAACTATATTTCTTGAAAACAATTTCTCTGCGTTCGCGTCCGATCAAATTCCGATCACGTAAGTGCAATAAAAAGAAGTTAAAACCAATTGAAAAAAAAAACCGTAGATTCATTACTTGAGAGGGTGTGTGACCTCTAAAATGTTATGCTTTCTGGGGACCAACTCGAAGATTTTACTTTTTCACTTACGGACTTTGATTGCGCCGACAGAAATCGTGTCCCCGAGACTCACCTGAAACAAACAGAAGAAATAAAGTTTTTAGTTCGATCTAAAGTTTCGAGTGGAAATGTTGCCAACTAATACAGCACGGATTTCGTGTAATAATCAATATTTCTGAAATATGTTTATCCACAATGGTTATCATTTGAGATTTATTAATAAAACGATGATACAGCTTTGTTTTCGTTATAAATCTGAAATGATAAGCAATGATAAAAATAAAAATACAGTCAAAATCGTTTATTATGACATCGGTTATAATGTACAACCGGATATAACGAACAAAATAGTTATTAAGTATTATTTATGGTTAATTTTAATGATAGTAATTTTTAAATACTTGTTTTTTTATTATTGATCTCAACATTTCTTTACCACTTTTATGAATGATGCCGGTTTTTCAATTACATTTTATCGATTTGTGCGAAACAAATGAGTGGTCTAACTGCAAAACTCACATTCTCCACTTTTTAAAACTTTTGGCAAATTGCAAAAAACACGTGTACTTTAACATGGCGGACATAAAACTCAATTTTTTTAAAAAGTGGAGAATGTGAGTTTTGCTAACCACTCAAATACAGCAATCGAAAACATAAATGTAATTGTTTCTAGAAACTGTCAGTTTCAACAAATAGTGATGATGATCGTCAATTAGCAATTAGGTTAGAAAAGAGTGATACTGTGGCTACTTTAGATTACAGATTAATATGTTGGGTAAAAAGTCTTTAATATCGTTTAATTTAAATTTTCTAACAAGTGTTATCCACTCCTTGAATAAGCATAAAGTCAATATTTCGAGTTTGAAAAAGCCTGAACATTCTCAGGATTTTCTAAACTCGAAATATTACCAAGTGATTAATGAGAAAAAAGTGTCCGATATATCGAAAAATTACTTCCTGCGCCACGCATACAAAATACTGATTTAAAGTAAAGTTCAAACAGTATGTACTGCCGAAGTTTGATCTAACGTATTTTTTTTAATTTGAAAACTAATTGAATATTTTAAAATTTATTTATTTACCCATAATACATTAACCAGTATGGAATCAAGTTTGTAATATATGTTAATCGAGTTATGTTGGTAGATCAATTGTGTAGATTGTTAATTAAGTAGTGGGGGCTTAATAGCGGTACAATAGATGTACTACCTCGATTATATAGTGGATATGCGTATGTGCATGTACACATTATATTAGGTGCATGTAATTAGCAGCAGCCGCCTGATTATTTGTGCGTTCCAAGTTAATACCCTAATATACATACGGCCCTTATCGGAATTACGAAAAACATCGGATGTACATTTGTGTGTAGGAGTACATACACTGCCAGTCTAATAATAAACATAGTCGTGGTGTAAATTTAATAATAAATCAACTCCATTAGAGGAAGTGTTCATTGAAACACGTGTTGTGCTTGCACAGTTGACAGGATGGAGAGTAGATTCATGTTTGTACAAAATCACAGATTGATGCTAGATTTTGTACCAAAATAGTATTTGTAAGGCCTTAATATAAAACTTCCTTTATTGATTAATTTTATGCGCACATTTTCTAAGTTTAAATCTTTAACATTTTAATTATAAACACTAGAACTGTAGATAAAAATACCGTGCGATCGTTTAAAACATGATTTAAAATAGGCTTTGAGTTTTAAATTAGATTGGCACTACTGAATGTTAACACATAGTTTAGCATAACCTCAAATTTATTCCATTATTCCATAGATGTTTATATTTAAGATTTCTATAAAAAACATCAATGGAATGATGAAATTAATTTCAGATACTGGTAAACTATGTGTTAACAGTCAGTAGTGCCAATCTAATTTGACCTCAAAGCCTACTCCAAATCATGTTTTAAACGATCGCATGATATTTCATACAGGGAATTCTACTTGTAAGTATACATGTCTCATTGAGAAAATCCATACCAATTTAACCCTTTCGGCCCTGACGGTGGCATTTGCCACCACTAAAATTTGGTAAACATACTGGGAGTTTTTCTTTTAAATATACATACATGTATGCATGAGCCGTAACTCTTCCAATAATCGTGTGTTTTTTTTTAAATAAATTAATTTGAAGTCTTAAACGAGTGTTTTCACTCCCAGATTAAGCATGAAGTAAAATTTCGAATTTAGAAAAGCCTGAACTTTTAGATTTGGACGCGTAGCGTTAGGCTTTTCTAAACTCGAAATTTCACTTCATGCGCCACGCGTATAAAACTCTATTTTTAGGTGAAGTACAAAATATTCTACTTAAGCAGTATGCTAAAAACGTGTATTCTGAACATCACATCACATCAGTGTTTAGTACGCGTGGCGCATGAAGTAAAATTTCGCGCTACACGACCAAACCAAATTTTCAGGCTTTTCTAAACTCGAAATTTTACTTCATGCGCCACGCGTATAAAACACTATTTTTAGGTGAAGTTCAAAATATTCTACTTAAGCAGTATGCTAAAAACGTGTATTCTGAACATCACATCACATCAGTGTTTAGTACGCGTGGCTTTTCTAAACTCGAAATTTTACTTCATGCTTAATCTGGGAGTGGAAAACACTCGATTAAAAGTTTAATTTGAAATATTTGTAAAAACAACGAATATCTGAAGATTTACAGCGTATACAGTATATTAAGATATGTATAGTTGAAAGAAAAACTCTCTGTATATCCGAGATAGTAATAATAATATGCAGTATACAAAACATTTTTTTTAGACATCAGGAAAGTTCCGGGGCTCAAAGGGCTAATTTTTCGAAAATGAGAGGGGAAAAAAATGAGTAGGAATGTATTTTTAATTTTGAAAAAAAAATAATAAGATGAGATTTAGTAATCAAGATCATTTTTAACTTGACAACGATTAAATTTATATTTAATAATTTACAAAATTTAAAACTTTGAAACATTCAGAAGTTAAAAATGAGATAAATTCAAATTCAAAACTATTTGAATTCGAAAAAATAAGCTTACGCTTCTTATAGTTTGCACACTTTAAACATAATATATAAAATTAATTTTTAATTTTTTATATATATATATATATATAAAGTTAAAAATGAGTTAAAAAAACCTAAATACCAAAAGAATAAATATTAGTATTTGAGATATTAAATACATATACAGGGTGTGTATAAAGTCAGGAATAAAATTCATATTTCTGATATCTTGGGTTTGATGGAAAAACTCTGAAACAGGCCGACTTTGTTCTTTAATGAGCCGTTTTTTGCGTGCTCAAAAATATTGTGATGTAACTAGTGTTTGACGTGTGACGTCATTGGCAATTTTTTTTAAATGGAATTCGTTTTTTTTATTTAATAACTTTTGTACAGCTCCTAATTCTGTTTAAAGTCAATTATTTATTTTTTGAAAAATATGCGTTATTTAATTGTTTTAATTTTTAAATTTATATTTTGTGCATCCTATTTCATGGTATTTTACCTACTGTGGATCTTGAATTAAAGGTCCAAACTTGTTAACATGTCAAATATTAAATACCACAATAAATTTGGAATTAGCTATTTTTTGTTAAATATTTGATATAACAACTATAAATTTTGTGCGGATCTATATCACTATTTTGTCTATATTGTTGTTAGATTAAATGACGCTAATTACAAAAAAATATGTGACTGTAAAGAGTATTAAAAGCTCTACAAAAGTTGACAAACAAAAAAAACGAATTCCATTTAAAAAAATGCCGATGACGTCACACGTCAAACAGTAGTGACGTCACAGTATTTTTGAGAGCGCAGAAAACGGTGAATTAAAGAACAGAAATCGACCTGTTTCAGGGTTTTTCCATCAAACCCAAGATAATAGAAATGTGAATTTTATTTACCCCGCAACCCTAATACCCACCCTAAATTCAAATATCCCACATCTACCATTTTTATCAATTCATCTCATTGCATGAACTGGACCCCGATAATAACGTTAGCGATCACGACTTTTAAAAAACAGACATAGACAAGACAAAGACAGGCTGAAAGACCGCTGGTCGATAGCCAGTTTTCGAGTTGTAAAAAAATAAACAAAATCAAAATGTATTGTATTATATCTGTTTTATGGTCAACTCAGAAATAAAGATATTTTATATATATGAATTTTATTCTAGACACACCTTGTATATACAGAATTTTTGTTGAAAGTATATATCCCGATGTGTTAACTGTAAATTTGCAAGTATTCGTTGATTTTATAAAAACGTTCAATGTAGAGATTCTAACGAGTGTTTCCACTCCTTGATAAAGCATGAAGTAACATTTCGAGTTTAGATAAGGCTAAAAATTTAGTTTGGTCGCTCCGCGAAGCAGGACGACCGAAATTAATTTTCAGGCTTTTCTTAACTAGAAATGTTACTTCATGCCTACGCGTACAAAACACTGATTTTATGTACGCCTTTACCATACTGCTTTACTACTATATTTACATGAAGTAAAATTTCGGGTTAAGAAAAATATATTTAGTTATATTATTAATTTTATTCTATTTTCCTGAATTGTGACGATTTATTTATTAATTTAACAAATTTGATCAACTTATAAAAATATACGAATAGTTGTCTATTTGTAACGATTTTTTTTGTTTAAATAAATTATATTGTTCTTTAGTTTGTCAGATTTTACAATTTTGACATTTCTTCATTTTATTGAACGTGTCAATTTTTACGATTTTTAAATTAAATCAAATAATGTTTGCAAATTCTAGTAGATTTTATGAATTATTCTTCGTTGATTTTATCCGTTATGACACACTTTGTTTTTTTGTCAGTAGGATTTAAAATGTTGACAGTTATTATTATTATTAAACTTTTGTAACGGTTTATGTTCATAATTAGTTAATTAATTGAATTTCGTGGAGTTGTAATGTAGGCAACCCATTTTTCATCGTATTTTATTTATTGGTTAATTATTGAATATTAGTTAATTGGAATTTTCGGTTATATTATTAATACGGCGTTATCCTGCTCGGAATTATTAGTAGTATTCGTTTTCATTACGCAATATTTAGTATGTGGTTAGGCTTAGTAATGTTGGTATAAATGCTCATGTGACGGAGATTTGATGTTCTGATTGGTCGCAAGTCAACAGGTTTTATGAATGTTTATTTACATTCGTATGATAAAGACGCGAATATATATCTCCATCGGACATCTCCAAAATTATATTTCGACAATTGATTGCGGTTTGGTTTTTCGTACAAGGGTCTTGTGAGCAAGTCGGCTTGTTGCGAATCGTTTGTCCAAGTTTGTCGGATTTCATTCGCAGCCGTTAGGATACACATGAGTTTTGGATTTTATGCTTGTGCATTTGTTTGGTAAAAGAAATTGTGGATTGTTCTTCGTGGAGAATTATTCTCTTGCCGCATCACGTGCGTGTAGAAATTTAATCGTGAGTACTTCTTCCCTCTTTTTGTTTATTTGGCTAATGGCTATATCGCATATTTGTAGATTGAAGTTTGGTCAGCGATTCGCGGGATAGTAATTAATCTGCTTCGCTGTGGAATTCATTTTTAAGGAAAACCCTCTGTGAGAGGTGAGTTTTTTTTTTTGAGCCGCCATTATGAATTTATTTTGTTGTGGTTTTTCTAATTTACTGATGTTATGGATATTATACCGTGCGTATGCGCGTTTTAGGGTTTTAGGTTTGGATATTTTTCTTATTGGTTTTACGTTTGGAATATTTTGAGTTTCTCCCATTCGGGTGTGTTGCTGTTTCGGGATTTCACGTCGTCGAGAGGTGGACTTCACGTCTTGAGAAGGCAATTAAACGTTGAAGTCGATGAGTGAAGCGTACGTCATCGAAGAAGCTGAAGACGTTGTGTGTTCGATTTCTCAGATAAGTGGTTTTGGGAAATTTGTTAATTTAATTTGATTTGATTGAACTTAATTTAACTTAGAGAGAAATTGCAAATAATGATTGAGTAGATGTGGTTACTTTTTGTGTAGGAAATTAAATTTTTAACATATGATTTTGGAGGGTCTTGAAATATTTATTAAGTCAAATTTCGTATATAGAATCGTCAATGAATTATTAAGTTTAATCAGATTATTAATATAACTACGTAATTTGCATTTTTTATTTCGTATAAAACGGAAGGAATCGAGTTAGTTACACTCAGAAAGTTTATTTTATTTAGTTCGTTTTGTTTGATTTGAAGTAATCGTATTTTTATTATTGTGGTTTCTTTAAGTAATGGGATAACATCTATTATTACATATAAACCTAAAATAATCATTTATGGTAGAGTCAGTTTAGAAATAAAGGGAGGGAGGGGAAGGTGAAAGAATTGGAGTGGAAGGGGGTAGTTATTGAGAGGGTGAAGAGTTTCAAGTATTTGGGGTTTTGGTTTAAAGGAACGGGAGGGTATGAGGAGCATGTGAGGTGGGTGCAGGGTAAGGCGAGGAAGGCGTGGGGAATGGCGTGGGGAATGGCGTGGGGCAAGTGGGGGAAGTGGATGGGGAACAATGTGACGGTGGCGTGTAAGATATGGGATGCGTGTGTAAGAACGGTGCTAATGTATGGAGTAGAAGTGTGGGGGACGAGAGGGTACGAGGTGATAGAGAGGGAGCAGATGTGGTTCCTGAAGCACATGTTGGGGGTGGAAAGGTCCACACCGAGTTACATAGTGCTTCAGGAGACCAACAGAGAGAGGCTAGAGTGGGAGGCAATGGTGAGGGTGGTGAGGTACGAGATGAGATTGTGGGAACTGGATGAGGAGAGATTGGTGAAGGATGTATGGGTGACGAGTGTGGGTGGGGGTGAGGGTAGATGGAGGGGGGAGAGGAGGAAAATGTATGAGAGGGTAGGGCTGTCGGAGGCGAAGGTAATGGAATGGCTAGGAAATGGGGTGAAGATGGATGAGTGGGCGAGGGGGAAAGGGAAGGAGGTGGAAGGGCAGGAAAGGCAAGGGTGTATTGAGAGAAGTCAGTATAATGATATGTATGGGAGGTGGCAGGTGTATGGGAGGGTGCCGAAGTATTTGATAAGGAAGGGATGGGGTAGAGAGGAGAGGGTAATTGTGGCAAGGGCGAGGTGTGGATCGGAGGAGAGAGGAAGGAAAGTATGGATGGGGGAAGAATATGGAAGGTGTGTGTTGTGTGGACAGGGGAGGGATACGTGGGGACACTTGGCGGAGGAATGTGAGGGGGTGAAAGAGGAGTGGCTGGGAGCGAAAGGGAATAGAAGGGTAATGGAGTGGATGAGGGAGGATGGGAGCGGGGTAAGGACGTTGGAAAAGCTGGGGAGGGAGAGGGAAAAGAGAAGGGAGGGTAAGAGGGATACGGGAGGGTAATGAGATAAGCTAATGTAAAGGTAAATGTAATGTAAAGTGTAGAGATATGCCAATAAAGGTCTTTTTTTTTTTTTCTTTTTGGTAGAGTCAGGTTGTTGAAATAAATCAATTGATTTATTACTTTAAATTAATTTGAAATAATTTACGAAATACCTTTTTTTTTAAATTGCATCACCTTGTTTTGTTACATTATTATTAGGAACCCTTACATAAATCGTTGGTTTGATTATTAAGTTGCGAGACCACAGGTAATAAATATTTAGTAACCGAATATTTTATTAGTTTTGCTGAACCATTAGTTTTGCTGAACATGGTTACTGGCACCCAAATAAAACTAAACCCTATGAAAACCTACGACCAAACTCACCGAGCTAGAGTTAGCCTGGTTTAGCTGTTGTGCCATCTTGTGTGGAAATAAAATAATAAAATAGATTTTATTTATATTTTCCAAATTCTTGTGTTGCAACAATTTTTAGCGTGGCACTTTTAAGCTTTTACTTCGTTATGCGTTGTTATTTACACAAATGTGACATTTAAACTATAGTCGCAATAAAAAAACCTCAATATTTGTATAGTATTGTGCGTTACTACGCGATAATCTATATTAATTAATGAATATTGAGACGTGTTTTAATGTTTTTTACCACTTTATTTTAATATTAATTAAACTTAATAATGGCACTAAATATGTCAAAACTCGAGTCGTAGAATTATTAAAATAAAGTGGTAAAAAACATTGAAAAACGTCTCAATATTGATTAA
Organism: Philonthus cognatus; assembly: GCA_932526585.2. Classification (NCBI taxonomy): domain Eukaryota; kingdom Metazoa; phylum Arthropoda; class Insecta; order Coleoptera; family Staphylinidae; genus Philonthus; species Philonthus cognatus. The sequence continues at coordinate 26,739,536 of OW052243.1, read as the reverse complement.
AAAAACCTCAATTAGAAAAACACAGTTTAAGTCTCATATTTGTGTTATTATTGTTTTTAACAACCGTCACATTATGAACAAACTATATCTGTACGTGGGAGGTAAACTACAACAAGTCACATTTTTGAAATGTTACAGTGCTATTTATCACTCGATAGAGTAAAAAATCCTGATTCCAACAGCATAAAAAAACTTAAAATACGGTAAAATATGGTAAAACTCATCCACTCATACATCTTTAAATTGCTCAATTACAATTACTTTCAACAGATATTCCCTCCTGAATGGAAACACGGTATTGTCACGTGTATCCATAAACACAATACAGATCCCCTGGCAGCAAACAACTATCGCTCCACCACCCTGCTACCTGTCCTTGGAAAGATGTACGAATCACAATTAAAACACAAAATCCTTAATCAAATAAAAACCATATTCCCCTTTTATCAATTTGGCTCTTTCCCTTAACGCTCCACAACACTTCCTTTAACTAACCTGACGTCCAACTGCCAAACTACACACCTAGAAGGAAACAAATCCGCCGTGATATTTGCATTACCCTTAACCTACCTAATCACCTTATTAACCTTATCCAAAATTCCTCCCAAATCGTACACTACAAATCTGAATCCGAAAAACTGTATCCTCTACATTTTACCCCGAACAAGGTGTGCCCCAAGGATCCCCACTTCTATACAATATTTATTGCTACGACCTATATAATCATAACCTCAACTTCAATAACTTTAATTTAATCGCTATTTCCCTCTTCTCTACCCTGGCACGAGCCTTAGAATCTTTCCAAAAAATAATAGATAAAAGCTCCAGGTGGTTCTCTAAATGGAGACTCAAAATAAACCCTAATAAATCCCAACTGTTCCTATCCTACTATCGAATACCACCAAATCTTCTATCAGTATCCATTAGCAGAACAATAATCACCCCTTCCCCATTTGTAAATACCTTGGTATTCATTTGGACCCTAAATTCTCCTTTAAGAAGTACACATCATTAGTGAAATCAAAGGTTCTAAAGAGAGCTAAATATTTCCGCTGCCTCATTTATAAAAATCAAGGAATCAGTACAAAGACCTGTACCAGAATATATAAGATGATATGCCGCCCATCATTGACTACAGCTCAACCCTATACATCAAGGTAGAAGAGAGATCTTCTCTCCGCACCCTGACTAAGCTTCGCCACCTCTAAAATCCTCTCCATAACCCTCCCAATATCCTTCTCTAGCAAACAACAAACAAAACACCAATAGAACGTTTTGCATGTAACGAAAGTAACTTCGAACTAATTGAAAAAATGTGCATCCCGAGAAATCTCGATATACCTCTGAAATACAAAAACCCTCGCATCACTTTATTTGAAAATATTTCCTCTCTACATCCCAATATTGAACCGTAAATTGGAATTTCAAAAATATGAAGTCAATGGGCAGAAAGCCGGTAGCCCTTACTTGGGAACTTCATACATTGACAATATATGTATATATGTATATATCAATTAATTTAAATTTCATGTATTTTATAAAACAACATGTATGTACATTCTTAAGTAATAAAGATTTGATAGTAGTATGGTAAAATAAATTACCTCCCACAAACAGATATAAACTTAGACAATTTTCACGCTTTTCAACTACTTTGACATTTTTAATAAATTATATTAATTTTATTAACATAAATAAGACACTTAAACTTTGTTTGTATAACTGAGGTTTTTTTATTGTGACTATAGTTTCGACAACTTTAACTTGTCATTATCAGACTACAAGTACTCAACAGTTAACAGTTATATTAATTTTGTAAATCTTCATGATTTTTTATTTATTAGTAATTTATTACGTTACATAACTCAAAAGAAATAGCCAATATATTTTTTGTTGACATCAATTTCTTAGATTTATGTAAATGTTATATTTTACGATGTTATTAAATTTTAGTAAAAGTTATTTGTGATTCTGTCAATTTTTACTGTTCCAATTTTGCAAATGTTGACGATTTTTGTTGATCTGTTCTAATTTGTTGATTTTGTTGATTTAATTGCTATTTTAGTGGTTTTTATTAATTTTAATCCAATTTTTTAAAAACGTTTTTCAAAACGTTCCTGTCAAGTACGTAATTTTATGTGATTTTGGACTTTTCGGATTCATCGAAAACTCAATCGTTTCAAGTAACCATCAAACTTCCTCTTAGCTTCAAATTTTCTAAAATATTAATTATACGTTTTATTCTACTTTTAAAAAATAAGTGCGACGGTTAAGTTAAAAAAACAGCAAACATATTTTGTTATGCTGAACTCCGCCACATTTAATAATGATCTTATTGTAACATGGAGGTTGTAATTTTTTTATGTTTGATTTATTATTACATAAGAGACGTCTATTATTATTACTATTATTATTATTATAAATAAGTAGGATAAATAGCTGGGCAACTATACTGTACTACCGTACAGTATAGAGGAATAAGGGGGTTTAACCGCCCCCCCGCCCAAAATTTTTAAAATGTTCAATTTTTGTATGTAAAAGCGGCCCTGTATAAGCAAAAACAATATTATTACCATTAAAACCCCTGCCCGAAATTTGTATAACCCCTTCCGATTTTAACCATAGATATTGTATACTATAGATATTGTATACCATAGGTATTGTATACTTTGTATATGCTATAAAAAGTAATATTCTAAAACTGAATCCGGAAAATTTATTAAAGGGCGTTGTCCGTGCTCTGGCTGATTGATTAAACGCTTGATTGGATCGATGGGTCGAAAATAACGTTTTCATTAAGCGCGCGGCTTTCGCAATTTTTTCTCTCTCGCAAAGTTGCTCGTTAAGGGGTCTATTAGGCGCCTATCTGGCAACTTTATCGCACCTTTCCCTTTTTCTAAAGTTTAAATTAATCTCCCGGCGAAGGAAAAAATGGCCCTCTCGCGGAACTTAATCCATGGCGTTTCGCGTGAAATTTTAGGCCGGCTTTTATAATTTAATCAACTCACGCGCTCCATGAAAAATTCTGTGCAGTGAGAACAATGCGTTTGTGTAAAGTATGAGTTTTAAGGAGAGTATTATTAAAAAGACAGACTTTATATTGTAGTCCATCATAAGAACTAAAATAGAGGCCTTTCTGTGCTTTAAATTTTATCCATATTTTATGAAAAGTAAAATTTAATGTTGAATTGAGCTTTGACGTTGAAACCTACTTAATATAGTTTAAGGAACTTTAACTTTCTTATGAAATCGTAAATATAACATATTCTATACTGAATGAATGATTAATAAATGAAGAGATCTACAATTAGATCCCCCAAAATACAGCAAATCCCCATCAGCAGCTACTTATTCGTGATGAATAGTTTGTCAGAGGGGAGGCGAACGGGCCCCGGCTCGTTTCAGTATGCAACTCGCGAAAGTGCGGCTCCGAGCAAGTTTAATCTGATGTCAGGGAAGTTTACTGAGGACGAACATAGTTTCAACCCCGCAACTAAATCTAGTGTTAGTAGGTCGTGATGCTGCGAGGGTGGATGATGCGGATACATCTCACCACCATCCGCTATCCATTTCCAGGTGGCCGAGCTTTAGGCCCTTATCCCTCATAACCTTCAGGTGCCAAATATGTTCACGGGACTAGGACTGCCGTCCTCTGGGAATCATACCTTAAGCTTCGAAATGGAATGAGGAATTTCGGCCAGAGGAAAAAAATGGACTAGGGAAAGTAGTTAACGAAAATTGGGGTTCTGTGCGATCCACTTTCTAAATTAGTTTGGGAAAGCTTAAAACACTTCAGAAAAGAAGTTAAATCTTGTAGTTTCTTTTTATAGAAACATGTTTATAAATAACAAAGAAGAGAGTTAACTGAAATATTTGAGTTTGTAGATTATGACTGAAAATTAAAATACTTCTCTAAAATATAATTTCATGTTATTATAATAAATTAAATAAATCCTGAATAAATTAATTTTGCTAAGGCCGTTGCGGGTATGCATTACATTGATCTTGAGTCTTAAATTAGGGGACCATGCTATTAAATGATCAGATGTAAACTAACAATTAAAATTTACATATAGTGGAATTCGGAAGAGATGACTCATTGATTGATGTGGAATGTGTGGTTCAAATTTTTGAGAGAGTATGTTGACAGTTGTATCTGTAACTGTCAACATACTCTCTTTTTTGACGTTACATGACAATGTCATACTGTTAGGTCGCGAGTATATTAGTGTTCTTTCTTTTAGAAAAGCTTTAAATCATAATTTCTTGTGGTCTTTTTTCTTTTAAGTATACATATCCCAATTATGTTTTGTAGATTTTAAAATATTCGTTGTTTTCCTTAAAGAGGTCAATTTGAAGTTTAAACGAATGTTTTCCACTCCCAGGTTAAGCATGAAGTAAAATTTCGAGTTTAGAAAAGCCTGAAAATTTGGTTTGGTCGCGTAGCGCGAAGCGCGGAGCGACCAAACCAAATTTTCAGGCTTTTCTAAACTCGAAATTTTACTTCAGGCGCCACGAGTATAAGACACTGATTTCAAGTGAAGTTTACTCGTTCACAATGTGTTAGTGCTTTCAGTGTTTATGACCAGGGTTGTTTAAAAAACTTTTTTTAATTTTAATTAAAACAAACAGTTTAAAAAAAACAGTAAAACAGCGTTTGAAACATTAACAATTAAAAACATGTTCAAAACATCTTTCTTTTGAGTATACATATTCCGATAATTACAACGGTTTTTTTAAGTGAGTGTACATTTTTTGCTTGAAAGTGGTTAATTTAAGGCTTTTAAAGAGTATGTTCCACTCCCAGACTAAGCATGAAGTAAAATTTCGAGTTTAGAAAAGCCTAAGAATTTGGATTGGTCGCGTAGCGAAGCGGAGCGGCCAATCCAAATTAGGCTTTTCTAAACTCGAAATTTTACTTCATGCGCCACGCTTAAAAACACTGACTTTCGGTGAAGTTTTAAAAACACACACATACAACAACGATTATAGGCAACCTAATACACGTTAGAGTTATTGGGTTGCCTATGATCACTGTTTTAAACAGTTTATTCAGCGCAGAATTTGACTCACGTTTTATTCACATTTACATATTAGATTGCTAAAGCCGTATATTTTAAACTTTACGAAATTTCAGTGTTTTATACGTGTGACGCATGAAGTAAAATTTCGAGTTTAGAAAAGCCTGAAAATTTGGATTGGCCGCTCCGCTTCGCTACGCGGCCAATCCAAATTTTCAGGCTTTTCTAAACTCGAAATTTTACTTCATGCTTAGTCTGGGAGTGGAAAACCCTCGTTTAAAGATTCAAATTGAAATCTTCTAAAAAAACACTGAATGTCGTAAAACTTAATGCGAATGCATATGTATATCTGAACAAAAAAATTCCTGTATTAAAAAATCACATTTATGTACACACAGTTGTGATATTTTATTGTAATAAAATGTTATGTTAAATAATGTAATTTATAATATCTTCAACAATTTAGCTAAGATTTAAAAACGTAAACAAAAAATCTTAATGAAGTAGTATAAAATATAACTTAGCAAATTTAGGATAATAAAAACACATTTTTAAAAAATTTAACCTTTAAAACAGGTTTTAAACAAATAGAAGATTTAAAACCAAACCGTTTAAAACACGACGGCTGTTTTTAAACATGTTTAAAACACTGTTTTAAATCAAAGTGTTTTAAACATAACAACCCTGTTTGATACGCGTGGCGCATGAAGTAAAATTTCGAGTTTAGAAAAGCCTGAAAATTTGGTTTGGCCGCGTAGCGCTTCGCGCTAGGCGACCAAACCAAATTTTCAAGCTTTTCTAAACTCGAAACTTGACTTCATGCTTAGTCTGGGAGTGGAAAACACTCGTTTTAAGCTTCAAATTGAACTCCTTAAAAAATAACGTATGCATATGTATACCTAATAGAAAATTCCCTGTATGTATACTTAAAAGAAAAATTCCCTATATTAACAGATTACAGATTAATCCGATGGCTATTTGCCAAATCTACTGAATGCGCATTCGATTTAACTAACATTTTCGTTTGAGCTTACACAAAATGCATTATTTATTTCTGTAAATACCTGAACTATTTAGTAGATGTGGAAATTTGAATTATACCACTTAAACTCACATTTAAAACGATTGTGCACATTAATTAAAATGATTTGTGGCTGGGTTTTTGCAGATTTAGTTTTACGAAGACATTGTCAAAATGTGACGTTTAACCCTAACATTTTAAAGCTGCATACCGGAACATACGTTTTCGCATGTTCCATTGTTTCATTTTAAAAAGAGCGCATATTTGGTTGCAGACGCTAAATGTCTGCAATTGAGAATATTGTTTTTAGAGTTTTTTTTTTTGGGTTCGACGGTCTACCAGGTGTCGAGTCAGTTTCGTTAGGGTAGAGCGAGAGGGCGTACGCTAGCGCAGTTTTCAAGTAATAGTTGTGATATTTTATTACCGTTTCGCGAGGTTTCTCTTCGACAGAGGTGAGATAGTTAGATTCAAGTGATTTTTGATCCTAATACCTCCGAATTATTTAGGAACCTCCAGTTTTGGGTCTCAAGATAAATCGTTTTTATTTGGGGCTCCATTTTAACACCGGTCGCCGTGTTGCCAGAACAGGTGTTTCCGTGGTGCTACAATTTAACACCAGGTGTGGTGTTGTCAATTCCTCGACCTTGCTGCGTTCCTGCGTTGCCGATTTCATTCGCAGTGTTCAAAATAACAACAGTTGCGTGTACCTATGGACCCTTTTTGAGCTCTGTGGTCATATTGGGGAGGATTGTTACCTGTGGAGGAGGATTCCTGATTGGGAGTAGAGGAGCATCGGGAGAGAAATTAAGATAAGTGCTAATTTAATTCGAGTTTCCTGACAATTGCTGTGTGCGGCGTGAATCGCGTGACTTTTGTAAAATACGCGTTACTGCAGAAAGATAAGAAAAAAAAGGACAATTTTAGATATATACCGCCGGTGAAGCTCTAGGTGGCGCCCAACTTGTATTGTTTCTTTAGTTATTTAGTATTATTTACTAACATTAGATAAGTAGGCATTTTTTTGTTTGTTTGTTAAACCGAACAAAACTTTAATTTACTTTCCACTTTTGTTTTGAATAACATTTTTGTTGGTTCTATAAAAAAATAAAAGAAAACTATTATTCACGTTAATCCCATACCCACGCCCCACAGTGGTCGGAATTTTAAAAAAAGTGGGATTTAATATAAAAAACCGTTTGTAAATCATGAAACTTTGTGGATAAACGTATTTTGAGTGTATAAAAAAAGATTCTGAATGTCAAATATTGAAAAGTCAAAAATTCAAAATGGCCGACGAAATATGGCGGACTGAGCCATAAATTTCCGATGAAATTTGTGATTTGGTACGATATTCTGAATGGCGACAAACGAAGATATTATGCATCGGCTATTGCTTCGGTCGGACCCGTTCATTTCTTTGTCTGGAAATTGTTATACAAAAAAGAACAAAGAAATTTCAGCGGACATTATTCCCCTGCTGGACTTGTCCCCTGCCGAAAGGTCCGCTCTTGATGAAGCGGATTTTGAAATGGACGAAGAACCCGAGTTCGCTTAAAAAGTGATCAGAACTGTGATATATGTTTTAAATTAAGATTTAAATTAGTTTAAGTTTTTGTAAAGAAAGTTTTGTTTATTATTGTTCAGCCTCTGAAATTGTAATTTATGTTGCGTTTATTCACGTCAATTAAAATTTGCTAAAATATTGCCTTTTTGGTGCCTTCTAAACTTCTTAAGTGATAAATAATAAGAAAATATTTGAAAAATAATAATAGATTCTTATAGAAACGCAGAGAGTCGATTAAAATAGAATTTGTCCATGTAATGTGTTCAAATTACCTCGCTTAAAACGTTAACATTGACTGAGAAAAAAAATATATCGCCCCCCTCGTGCCCTCTGAAATTCCTATGGCACTAAATAGTATATAGTTCACAGATTTTATTCCTGAAACAAACAGCTGCTCCGACCTGCTCCGGTCAAAGCTGCAGCCTTTTAAAAATGCTTCTTTTCTAGGTAAAAAGAGCATTTTTTTAGAAAGAAACGAATATTTCCATAAGTATTCATGTAAATGGCGCTTAAATTTATTGAAAAAATCAGTACAAAACATAATTTTGATAACACAGTGAAGCAAGACTTTGGAAAAAATCATAAGTCAAAAAAACGGAACGTTTTCATACAAAAATGTATTTGTCATATATGGCTTTAAATAAAAACAGTATACCTGTTCAATATTGTTTGGAAATTAGTAAATCATTTTTTTAGCCATACCAGATCAGGAATACCGTACCAAATCACAAATTTCATCGGAAATTTATGGCTCAGTCCGCCATATTTCGTCGGCCATTTTGAATTTTTGACTTTTCAATATTTGACATTCAGAATATTTTTTTATACACTCAAAATACGTTCATCCACAAAGTTTCATGATTTACAAACGGTTTTTTTTATTAAATCCCACTTCTTTTAAAATTCCGACCATGTATGCTTAGGTCTTTTAATAAGGCTGGTGGTAATTGCATTTATTTACTTGGTGAGTTATTATTTAAATATAATCCAATCAATAACATCGTTGCCATTTTCAGTTTAATAAATTAAAATTGTATACAGTTTATAAGGCCAACTTCTTTGCAAGTGTTTCCAGTAAGTAATTTCATTTAAAATTCCGAATAGTTCCTTTCCATTCCTCTCTGCCCCGCAGAATAACTCCGCATTATGAAAGTCTTTCTGTGTATAACAAGAATTTTAAAGCTTACTTGTTTATTTTCCCGTCTCGCTTTGTAATCCCCAAGTTTTCGAGTGTACTTGCTGTGGAAGCCGAAAAAGAAACACACAAAGCGCGCCAGGCTGGATTTCGTTTGTGAAACTTGGCGCGGCCCATTTCATCACCTCTCGTCCACATTTTAAGTCAATTCTCGGCCGAAACTTTAAAACCCCCTCGGAAACTTGTAAAGTACACGGAACGACCGAGCGGGCTCTGGAACTGGCCACAGTTGTAGGGAAAGGGTTAACCCGCGCTCTCTTCATTTTAATTAATTTCATTAATTACGCCCTCGCTCGTAAATAATATTTCCAGTCTGAGGGGTAAATAGGACGCGGTTTTCAATTTAGTCGACTAGTTGAAGTCGAAGAAGAAGAGGATGCTGCGCCGCGACGCTCAGTCGTTAGGTTAAATGTTGCAGTCGGGGGTTGGGGGGTAATAATGGGAGTCGAAGGAGTTTGAGATGTTCTCCTATTTATTCAAATTGTTTATGCTAGCTCTAGCGGAGGAATTTAATTCCGAGTTTTGTTGTTCCACTTGCAAATTCACAATTTGGAATGGCTACGCTTGTTGTTGTGCATTCATTTATTCTGATATTGACTGAATCTACTTGCATTAATTATGTGTTATAATTTTAAATATTTCATATTCATACTAATTAATTCTAGACATAAAAGTAATATTGACTAATAGCAGGGCTTTGAACCAGAACTGAACCGTAAACCGAAAATCGAAAAAACCGTTATTTTTGTTGGAACGAGAACCGAAACTGAACAAAAAAATGGTTTATTTTGGTTTAAACACGCACGTTAACACTTGTTTAAGTCTATAACAGTTTCTACTTTTTTTCAATATTTAAATCAAAACTGTTTGCGGAAATTTTAGTTTCGAGGTCCTCTCACTCGATTAAGACCGTTTCTGATTTTATTTTTTTTTTTTCGTCGAAATGTTTGTTTTCGATCGGCTTTAAAAAAATGCACTTGCATTTTAGTTTCCCCTCGGTTTTTTTCAAGAATAAAAATTACAGAATTAACAAAATCTGACGAAAATAGTCAAGAACAAAGAATAATCTTACTCAAAACATAATAAACGTTGACTGGTTGCAAACGCAACCAGTCAATCAGTTTGGATTTTCTTTTGGAGTCTTACAAAGACTATATCAAACACTCATTGAAACAACTACTTCCCGGGCTAATACCCCGACGGACATTGAATTATACAACAAGTGTTTGCTGTTACATGCAGTAGGTTACTGTATGTAACAGCCAACACTTGTTGTATAATTCAATGTCCGTCGGGGTATTAGCCGGGGAAGTAGTTGTTTAAATGAGTGTTTGATATAGTCTTTGTAAGACTAACTTGTTGTAGATTGCGAAAAGAATCGCACTTTTAATGTTTGAAGTATTCTGCAACCAAGAATTGGCAATTTCATTTATACTTATGTTTGAACGGTAACGTGACCGCCAGTCTAAGGTGTCAAATTGTTTAGAGGGAATGGCAAAGCTATACTGATGAGAGATAAATCTCGAAACGCGTCTATAGATGGCCTGAATAATTTGACCCAAATTGTTACATTTGCAGTAGGTTACTGTATGTAACAGCAAACACTTGTTGTATAATTCAATGTCCGTCGGGGTATTAGCCCGGGAAGTAGTTGTTTCAATGAGTGTGTGATATAGTCTTTGTAAGACTAACTTGTTGTAGATTGCGAAAAGAATCGCACTTTTAATGTTTAAATGAGAGTCAATAAATAGCATGCAGTTACAATGATATCGATAAATAGTCAATGTTGTTAAATGACAACATATGAAAAGTAGTCAATAATCAGTATGTAGTCAACCTAATCGAATAATACTTAATGTTTTCAAATGTCGTCAAATGGCAATCAATATAGTAAAAACTGTCAATATAATCAACATGTAATCTATAAAATTAAATGACACTTAATAATTTGACTATCACGACATTTTGACTATGATCACTGGTCGTTTGTTTTTCTGCCCCTAGAAAATTTTAACTTAAAATTGCTTGGTCGACTGTCGGTTGATTGTATCATGTTTACAAATTACTGTATTGACTGTTCTTTTACTATGATGTATCGTATGTTCAATAAAAAAAAACTCTGATTTTATATAATAAATTAATTACAGCCAACTAAAATTAACAAAAAGATTAAATCATGGCACTTTAGACTGTATATTGACTATTGCAATATTGACTCTAAGTCTCTAAGTACGATTGCGTTATTAAATTGCTCTGTTGACTGGATATTTTGGAAATTCACGAATAAACATCATAATTTTTAAAATTTGCGAAAATCTTAGAAAATTCATAAAAGGCGGCAAAATACTGAAAATTACCGACACTCTTAGAAATTCCTGGAAAGCGTCAACGTTTTTAAAATTAAAGAAAATCTTGGAAAATTTTGAAAATTTAGTTTCACGAAAACTTAAAAAATTTAGGAAATTTACGAATACTATTAAGATTAAAAAAAAGATGACGAAAAATCATAAAAAAATAAAAATGTAAAATTCATGAATCAAATGTTTGAGTTAAATGAAAATTAAGAGAATTTACGAAAACTGCCAAGATTTAAAAAATCAACAAAACTTCATTAAGAATGTATAATATTTCTAAATTACCAAAAATTTATGAAATTCAGGAAAACCCTTAGATTTTTGAAAATTTACGGAAATCTTGGAATTTCATGAAAAATTTCGACATTTTCTAAGTTAACGAATATTTAGTAAATTCATGAAAATTGCCAAGAATATGAAAATTAAAAACGTATTTTCAAATTAACAAAAATATAGGAAATTCAGGAAAACCGCTTGAATTTCGAAAACTAAAGGAAATCTTAAAAATTTACGAAAAGCGTTAAAAATTAACTAAAACTTTGAAAATGCTAGAAACTTGAAAATTCACAACATTTTCAAAAAACTAAACGAGTGTCTTCCACTCCTAGACTAAGCATGAAGAAAAATTTCGAGTTGAGAAAAGCCCTGAGAATTTGGATTTGGATGCGCAGCGTCCAAATCCAAATTCGGGCTTTTCTCAACTCGAAATTTTACTTCATGCGCCACGTGTACAACACTGAGTTAAAGTGAAAATATTGGCATTTAAAACTGAGAAATATCACGAATGCTAACTATCATAATAATTTAAATGCCATGTGACATAAGATAAATCTGATATTATAAATTACACTTGTTTGTTCTATTTGTATATTGTTTGTGATTTTATATTTCAACTTATTTATTATTTTTAATTTATTGTTAGTATTAAGTATTATGTACTTTATATGGAATTTCCGTAAATAAACATTAAACATATAAATTAAATACATTACAGACTAAATGTCAACTGTCATAGGCGTGTTCACTTTTAAATATGTATATCATAACTGTCAACTAAAAAAAATAATTATATTTTTTTCCGATTTATATGTTTTTTGGTAAAGAAACTACTAAAATTTAATAGTATCCAAATAAAACATTAAAATTAAATAAAACTTAAATACCAATATTTAAAAAATGACAAAGTTTAAATTTTAAATATTATTTTAATTTTACATAAAATTTGAAAAATTTAATTGATATTGACAGCAGTTGAAAAATCTTGAAAATTGACTAAAATGTGGGTTTTCCACAAAATGAATATATACTAAAAAGACAGGGAAACAATCTTAAAGTTTATTATTAAACATGCATACATGTTTAATAATATTATTTATTTATTTATACCCTGCACAATATACAAAAACAAATGAGGACCCTAAAAGCCAAGGGATACAAGTGCATACAAATAGATTTGGGAAAAAAAAATTGAAAGTTGAGAACAGAGAGTAAACTAAGGAAAATTTGCATTAAATGTCTTATATTAAACTAGAATTATCTTTTATTTACCAATATCAGTAATATCCTGTTGCCAACAAATAATTGAATGTATCTAAAAACCCATTTTCACACTTGTTACCCCAATTTTATAAAATTTGCACTTAAATCCTGCGGCTTCTAAAGTCCTCAAATGTATTCTTGCCGAACAGATCCTTGGAATTACTGTAAATTTTGGAGTTTTTTAGATTTAAATGAGGGGGTGGCAAATTTGGCCTACGCCCCGGGCGGCTGAAATCCACGCTACGCCACTGCTGTGTAATGACTTTTACCGCTAAAAATATATTTTGATTGAACGTTAAAATGTTGGTTAAGTCGGAAAATGTACAATTCCTAGTTTTAATTTAAATCAGAATGACTAATGAATGAATACGAATAGTAAAATCATCAGCATAAACCGTAATTAAGATAAGAAAACTTCTTCAATATAAACGGTTGCGTGAGCGTAACCGAGAGCCGACTTTAAATTCTCGAAATTTGCATCAGAAGGAGGCAGTTGACAAAACATCTCGCATAAATTAGTGAGCATTCTGTTTACCAGGCTTTAACCTTTTCTTCGCCGACATCGGCGTAACGCATTTACATTTGACTTCTTATTGTGTTCCATTAGGCCAATAAGCCCCGATTACAAAGGGGGCTCTCAGAAAGGAGAGACAGTGGAAAAATAAACGTGCAATTAGTGCGCCTTAAAGTTTGCGCAATTGCCCGAGCCTTGCGAGTCCGGGACTAATTGAAAAACTAAATAAGCCCCGAACAGTGAAAGTTCGTTTCGAACCGGTATTAATTAAGCGTCATTAGGTTTTTAGCGTGTGAAACGCTTTAAATTGCTTGTCAATCATTTGTGACTTGTACTTAATTATCCGCAGGATGTAAACACTTTATAAAAGAATGGATACTAGGGAAATGCATATTTCGTTAATTAAAGCCTCCATATCAACAAGGTCTGTTCATTAATAAAATATTTATCAAATAAAGCTGCAATTAAAAAATGGTAATGTATCCATCATAGCACTTTCACCGTTAAAGATATGATGATTAAAATATTAAGGATATGGAAAAGTGTCTCAAACTAAATTTGGTGTATTTTTCTTATTATTATTATTCTTAAAATAGTCCAGTGTTTACGAAAACAATACTTTCACTTTGTATTACATACAGGAAAAGTAAATAAAAAAAAACAGAATATGCCAAACATTTTTAGAAAAGGTCCCTTCGAGAGAAGGTGAAACTTTAATTTAAATAACTACTGATACAAAGCAAATGTCAATCTTTTACACAGATGTGAATGCACATCAATTAATTTTACATCCCATGTCGGAAACAATCCACGCGTTGATTTTCCGGTTCCGGTGGGCGGAAAAGCGGAAAAGGGAAAGAGATCCTCGACGGCGGCGAATGATTCAAAATAATTAAAGGCGCCCTTTTATACGGAACTTAATTAATTTTCCGATCGGGGCGGTCGGATCCGCCGATAAATTAGAAAACTGTATTGTGTCCGTGCCCCGAATGCCGGAAGATGACGAAGGACCATGCACGACCGGTCTCCCCAGAAATATAGGAAATTATTAACGAGCACGGAGGAGGAATTAAAAATCTCGGGAAGGCCCCGGACCTCCCAGGAATTCCAAGTGAATTATTGGGGCGTGGTGGGGAATTGATTGCCTATTGAATCTTCTACCGAGTTATTGTTGCTATACACTTGGGTATTGCTGAAATATTGCTATTTATAGATACATTAGGTACAAGGTTTTGCCATTAAGATAATATTTAAAACAATATTTTAATCCATTTAGGGCCATTGATGCAAGAACCCAACATTAATCATTGTTTCTTAATTAAATTACTAAATAATAAAATGTATCAAATTTACTTAATTTGATACATTTTATTATTTGAACTAACTTAATAATGTGTGAAGAATAATGTAAATACTTTGTTATTAACGTATTTTGATCATTACTCATTTAAAATAAGTATTTCTAAATCTTCAATATTTTAGTGTATTACACGCGTGGCGCATGAAGTAAAATTTCGAGTTTAGAAAAGCCTGAAAATTTGGGTTGCCCGCTCCGCTTCGCGGAGCGACCAAACCAAATTTTTAGGCTTCTCTAAACTCGAAATTTTACTTCATGCTTAATCTGGGAGTGGAAACACTCGTTCAAAACTTCAAATCGAACGATTTTATTAAATCGACGAATACATGAAAATTTACAACGTATACATTTTGTATATTTAAAAGAAAAATGCTCAGTATAGGTAATATATAGTCGAAATCACAAAACATGAGACTTGCGTCATTGAAAATATTCGTCTGAATTAAATCAACACTCTTGCAACAAATCAGTCGAAATCAAGAGACTTGAAACTTGCGTCATTACTAATAGTCATCTTAATTAAATCAACACTCCTGCATCAAATCAGCAACAGTATGACCATTTACGTGATGTATTTTTAGCGGGAAATTTGAATTTAAATTGCTAAAAATCGCTATTGCTATTGAATCTTCTACCGAGTTATTGTTGCTATACACTTGGGTATTGCTGAAATATTGCTATTTACAGATACATTAGGTACAAGGTTTTGCCATTAAGATAATATTTAAAACAATATTTTAATCCATTTAGCCCCATTGATGCAAGAACCCAACATTAATCATTGTTTCTTAATTAAATTACTAAATAAGTAAATTTGATACATTTTATTATTTGAACTAACTTAATAATGTGTGAAGAATAATGTAAATATTTTGTTATTAACGTATTTTGATCATTACTCATTTAAAAAAAGTATTTCAAAATTTTCAATATTTCAGTGTATTACACGCGTGGCGCATGAAATAAAATTTCGAGTTTAGAAAAGCCTGAAAATTTGGTTTGGCCGCGACCAAACCAAATTTTCAGGCTTTTCTAAACTCGAAATTTTACTTCATGCTTAATCTGGGAGTGGAAACACTCGTTCAAAACTTCAAATCGAACGATTTTATTAAATCGACGAATACATGAAAATTTACAACGTATACATTTTGTATATTTAAAAGAAAAATGCTCGGTATAGGTAATATATAGTTGAAATCACAAAACTTGAGACTTGCGTCATTGAAAATATTTGTCTGAATTAAATCAACACTCCTGCAACAAATCAGTCGAAATCAAGAAACTTGAAACTTGCGTCATTACTAATAGTCATATTAATTAAATCAACACTCCTGCATCAAATCACCAACAGTATGTTCATTTACGTGATGTATTTTCAGCGGGAAATTTGAATTTAAATTGCTAAAAATCGTTAAAAATACATCACGTAAATGGGCATACTGTTGCTGATTTGATGCAGGAGTGTTGATTTAATTAAGATGAATATTAGTAATGATGCAAGTTTCAAGTCTCTTGATTTCGACTATATGTTACATACTGAGCATTTTTATTTTAAATGTATAAAATGTATACGCTGTAAATTTTCAGGTATTCGTCGATGTTATACAATTACAATTAATTTTCTGAATCAGATGTATCTGATGTATCATCTAAATCATGGGTTCTCAACTTTATTTTGCCCACCGCCCACTTAAAGAACATATTTTTTTTTCTAGAGCCTTCCAATTTTTGTTACTTATCATCTGTCGCGAATCTGAAACAGCTATTGCCACGATTATAATTAAACGTGTAATATTAGACGCCCCTAATTTTCTCAGGGTTTTCTACTGACCTCCTGAAAGTCTTAAACGTCCACAGGGGGGCGTTATCGCCCACGCTAAGAACATATGATCTAAATTAATGCGTAGCTCCTCTACTTGAATATCCAAAATTTGCTTCATGCCAATTTATGGAATAATCACAAAAGAAAAAAAAAACGTAAATTTATGCATCTAATCTTTTTGTTCGTCGTGTCCCTGGGTGTGGCGTGAATGTGTCGTGACGTCCATATACAGAGAGTTTTATGTAACACCGAACATTTTCATAACGGGAATTTTTCTTTTAAGTATACATATTCATACGCTGTACATTTTCCGACGTTCGGTTTATTAAAAGAATTCATTTGAAGATTTAAACCGGTGTTTCCCACACCCACGCTAAGCATGAAGTAAATCGAGTTTAGAAAAGCCTGAAAATTTGGTTTGGTCGCGTAGCGCGAAGCGCGGAGCGGCCAAACCAAATTTTTAGGCTTTTTTAAACTCGAAATTTTATACTTCATGCGCCACCGGTACCAAACACTTATTCAAGGTCAAGTTTATGTTTGTTTTAATCTTCGTAATATGTCAGTGTTTTGTACCGGTGGCGCATGAAGTAAAATTTCGAGTTTAGAAAAGCCTGAAAATTTACTTCATGCTTAGTCTGGGAGTGGAACACACTTATTTTAAGTTTCAAATTGAACTCTCTTGAAAATACAACGATTATCTAAAGATTTACGGCATATACGCTGTAATTGGGATATGTATACTTGCAAGAAAAACTCCCTGTATGTACAAGTTGAAACATTAATTGCAACTCATTGGCTACAATTTGTAATGGTCATATAGGCAACCCAGTTTACCCTTAACTTAAAAATTAAAAGTGTCAAATTGTACTGAATGAAAATGTTCGGTGTTACATAAAACTCTCTGTGTATGTTAAATTAATACAATTATCGTTTGTGGCTGAATGGCTAGAGCCTATACCAAACAAACAAACAAAAAAATGTTTTTATAAAAACGCGATATCCGTTGAAATAATAAGTTAGTTGAAATAATTATTATTCTAAGTAGTATACAGGGTGTCCACAGATTCAATCTCAACATAGAGATCTCCGTTATTATAAGAGATAGAGTTGGTTAAATGAGATGAAATACTTCTTAGCTAAAATTGTACTAAACCCTGTAAAAAACTTTTGATAAACTTTTGATTTATTTCTGAGTTGACTACAATACAGATATAATACATAAAATACAATACATTTTGATTTTATTTTTTTCCAACTCGGAAACTGGCAACTTTTGATATTTTAAGTAGTTCAGGCGCTATAGCGACAACATTGAATATTTGTGTTTTTCATTTTCTGTTATGGTCATTTATTTCGAGAGGAAGTCAAGTTTAATTTGCATGTTCGTTCCTAAGGCACTTTTTTTAATAGGAATCTCGTAGTATACTCAGATTTCCGAAAATTGTTATCATATTTGAGTTACAAGGGTCAACTTTGTTTTTTCTCATGAGGGTCATAATTGGCTATAGTACCATTAGAAAGAGATTTTTTTTCGCTTTTCAGAAATGTATAATTTTTTATGTCTAATATGAAAACTGTTGGTAGAAACAACAAAATAGATAATTTTAACACTGACAGATTGACAATTGAAGACTCCGAAAACAAAAGAACAAAGAAAATGTATTTTATAATAATTATTTATTAAAAACAGAACGTTTTAAAAAATATTTAGACTTTACATGAATTAAAAGGGAGTTACAAAAAATGTTCACACACGCCCTATGTTAAGAATGAATCTGTGGACAGACTTAAACAAAACTTCCAGATCCAAAAGAAAATTGTCGAATTTTGATAGCGCTTGAAATAAATATTTGTAAAATTATTAACCTTAAATTAAAGAATAATAAATCAAGATTTTTATCAGTTCATAAAAATCCTTACGGTTCCTTAAATCTAGATTAAGCCTCCGCATCTTTAAGATGTACTGTCAACCTAGAAATCCCTTAATCCTACCCAAACGTAAATCTGAAACACTCCTCACCCTGCACCAATCGCTCGCCAATTAATCACTATTTACTATCATTCATTCTTTATCACTTATACATTATAATTGATTATTTAAAAAATCAGGGCAGAAAGACCTCGGGTCGATAGCGCAGTAGCAATAAGAATATTTGACATATTAATCTATGTTTATTTATATAAGTGATATGTAGAATTATTTGCTAATAAAGATGTTAAGTAGTAGCACAGTTCATATATATCCAGTTAGCCAGTCTCTGTGTAAAATTTGGTAACAGGGTTTGGAGACTGCATCCAGAATCGAGACCGGTGATTGGTGTATATAGTCATCTATATACACCAATCACATAGTCTTACTCGTACACACATCCTAGGGAATGGGACGTTTCATCGCCGGACCAGTTCGTCGCCTGGCCAGTTCATCGCCGGGCCAGTTCCATCGCCGGCTGTTTCATCGCCAAGCCAGTTTATCGCCAGGCCAGTTCATCGCCAGGCCAATTGCGATAGGATATGTCAGGATAGGTTAGGATAGGTTTGGATGGGTCAGGATAGGAGAGGATAGGTTAGGATAGGTTAGAATAGGTTAGGATAGGTTAGGATAGGTTAGGATAGGTTAGGATAGGTTAGGGTAGGTTAGGATAGGTTAGGATAGGTTAGGATAGGTTAGGATAGGTTAGGATAGGTTAGGATAGGTTAGGATAGGTTAGGATAGGTTAGGATAGGTTAGGATAGGTTAGGATAGGAACATGGTGTATGACAGGGTGCTGGGCCTGCGACTGCCGAGAGGAGCCACGACGGTGGCATTTGCTGACGACCTGGCGTTAGTGATCAGGAGCCGAACAGTCGACGGGCTGCGACGCACGGCGGCAATGGCGAGCGACACCATAATTGGATGGCTGGAAGCGACGGGGCTGACAGTGGAAACAAGCAAAACCAAGGCGGTGTGGCTATCTACAAAAAGATCGGGGAGACAGCAGGGAGAGGCCATCAAAGTAGGGGGAGTCGAGGTAGTGATCGAAAAGAGCCTGAAATATTTGGGAGTATGGCTCGAAGCTAACCCTAGATGGAGTCGCCACTGCGCAGAAGCGGCTGACGGAGCAGTGCGGATGGAAGCGCTAATTGGGCGGCTAATGCCCAATGTAGGTGGAGCCGGGGAGGGTAGGAGGCGCCTACTAATGTCGGCCGCCAGAGCTAAACTCGCGTACGCGGCACCGGTATGGAGTAAAGCCATGGACACGGCGAGAAACGCTGCGAGAGCTAGAAGAGCACTGAGGACAGCATGCTTGCGGATCACACGGGCGTACAGAACAGCATCCACGGACGCAGTGGAGGTACTCGCCTCGGCAATACCCGGCGACCTGTACGTGAGAGAGAGAGCGGACGTCTACCGACTACAGCAGGGAGGGCAACCTAAGAAAGAGGCCAAGGAGGAAGCCCACAATAAGGCCGTAAGAGAATGGCAAGAGCGATGGGACCGGAGTACAAGCTGGACGAGAGCCCTGATAAGAAGCGTTCGACAGTGGTGCGAAAGAAGCCACGGCGAGATGAGTTACCACCTAACCCAACTCATGACGGGACACGGGAGCTTCGGGGCGTACCTCCACAGAATCGGGAAAGCCCCTGGTGGGAATTGCCAGTACTGCGAGGCTGCGGAGGATACGGCTCGTCACACCCTGGTGGAGTGCGAGGGCTGGACGGAAGCGAGACGCGAGCTAAAGGACGCTATCGGGGAAGTTGCCGTGGACAGCATAGTCCAGAAGATGCTGGCAAAGGAGGATAGTTGGAACGCGGTCAACGAATTTGCGAAAACCGTGATCGGTAAGAAGCTCGCAGACGAGCTGAGGAGGACCAAGGGTCAGGCAAACGAAGACCCTGGCGAGAACAACCGGAGGAAATGACCGGAGCAAATGCCCCTGAGGCCATGCCGTGAAAGGCGATTCCAGGGAAGAGAGGGGGAAGGGTTTTAGTCGGTAGAACCCGACACTATCGGCCAAAGTAGATCAATAGGCCTTTGTCTGTGCTCAGATTTCCCAATCCCCTCTATAAAAAAAAAAAAAAAAAAAAAAAAAAAAAAAAAAAAAAAAAAAAAAAAAGGTTAGGATAGGTTAGGATAGGTTAGGATAGGTTAGGATAGGTTAGGATAGGTTAGGATAGGTTAGGATAGGTTAGGATAGGTTAGGATAGGTTAGGATAGGTTAGGATAGGTTAGGATAGGTTAGGATAGGTTAGGATAGGTTAGGATAGGTTAGGATAGGTTAGGATAGGTTAGGATAGGTTAGGATAGGTTAGGATAGGTTAGGATAGGTTAGGATAGGTTAGGATAGGTTAGGATAGGTTAGGATAGGTTAGGATAGGTTAGGATAGGTTAGGATAGGTTAGGATAGGTTAGGATAGGTTAGGATAGGTTAGGATAGGTTAGGATAGGTTAGGATAGGTTAGGATAGGTTAGGATAGGTTAGGATAGGTTAGGATAGGTTAGGATAGGTTAGGATAGGTTAGGATAGGTTAGGATAGGTTAGGATAGGTTAGGATAGGTTAGGATAGGTTAGGATAGGTTAGGATAGGTTAGGATAGGTTAGGATAGGTTAGGATAGGTTAGGATAGGTTAGGATAGGTTAGGATAGGTTAGGATAGGTTAGGATAGGTTAGGATAGGTTAGGATAGGTTA
Source organism: Philonthus cognatus (assembly GCA_932526585.2). Lineage (NCBI taxonomy): Eukaryota > Metazoa > Arthropoda > Insecta > Coleoptera > Staphylinidae > Philonthus > Philonthus cognatus. The sequence goes on along the minus strand of OW052243.1, from coordinate 26,718,480 downwards.
GGATAGGTTAGGATAGGTTAGGATGGGTTAGGATAGGTTAGGATAGGTTAGGATAGGTTAGGATAGGTTAGGATAGGTTAGGATAGGTTAGGATAGGTTAGGATAGGTTAGGATAGGTTAGGATAGGTTAGGATAGGTTAGGATGGGTTAGGATAGGTTAGGATAGGTTAGGATAGGTTAGGATAGGTTAGGATAGGTTAGGATAGGTTAGGATAGGTTAGGATAGGTTAGGATAGGTTAGGATAGGTTAGGATAGGTTAGGATAGGTTAGGATAGGTTAGGATAGGTTAGGATAGGTTAGGATAGGTTAGGATAGGCTAGGATAGGTTAGGATAGGTTAGGATAGGTTAGGATAGGTTAGGATAGGTTAGGATAGGTTGGGATAGGTTAGGATAGGTTAGGATATATGTTAGGGTATGTTAGGATGGGTTATGATAGGTCAGGATAGGTTAGGATAGGTTAGGATAGGTTAGGATAGGTTAGGACAGGTTAGGATTGGTGAGGATAGGTTAGGATAGGACACCATTCTCATTCGATTTTTATTAAGTTTGAGTAACGATTACTTGGTTATAAAACCTACTATTAAATTAGTGGACAATTTCCAGAATTGGGTAATATTTGAAATTTTATCATTAGATATGATCTTTCTTTCAAAATTTATTTTATAAAAATATTGGCGATGAACAGACCTGGTGATGAAACGGCCGGCGATGAACTGGCCCGTCGATGAAACGGCGGCGATGAATCGGTGGCGATGAATCGGCGGCGACGAAACGTCCTAGACCGCACATCCTGACCATAGTCTCTTCTACTCGATTTCCAGTTCTCCCATAAGCATTGGCTCCCCTTGATAATAGTCCTTACGGTATTCAAAGTTTTAATCAATTTTTAAAATGTTTTCATGTATTTCTTAGATTTTTGTAATTTTCAAAATTTTGACGAATTTCGGTAAGTTTAGCTAATTTCTTAATTTCTCGTTAATTTTAAAAAAATTTGATACTATTCGTGAGTTTTCAAGATAATAAATTTCCTAAACTTTTGTTCATGAATTTATTTGTAACAGCTTTTCTGAATTTCCGATAATTTTAAAAAAATATTGATGATTTTCGTAAAATTCAAAGATTTAGTTGATTTAAAAAAAATCGTGATTTTTTCAAGATTTTCATTAATTATTAAAATCCGGGCACTTTCCATGAATTTACAAGATTCCCGTTCATTTTCAAAATGTTGAGTCCTTTTGTGAATTTCCAAGTTTGACGTTAATTTTATTTTAAAAATCATGATGGTTTTTTCGTGGATTTCTAAAATTTCTGATGATTTTCAAAATATCGAAGCTTTCGTTACCTTTCAAATTCTTGACAGTTTTATTATCTTACTTAATTTTTGTTAATTTTAAAAATCCTGACGATTTACATTTATTTTTATTTTCCGAGAATTGCCCAGATTTCCGTTGAATTTCAAATTCGATGCTTAATAAAATTTTTAACGGTTTTTTTTATTAAAACTGATATTTTAATTTTTGGTGGAAAAGGCAGGTTTTCTTTTTAAATTTTATTAATTTCTTAATATTCATTATTTTATGACGTTACTCAATATTGCATATTTTTGTGTTTTGTATAAAATTGAAAACGTCAAAATAAGTTATTGGTAATTGTCGATCGAGTGTCTTCCACTCCCAGACTAAGCATGAAGTAAAATTTCGAGTTGAGAAAAGCTCGAAGAATTTGGATTTGGACGCGCAGCGTCCAAATCCAAATTCTGGCTTTTCTCAACTCGAAATTTTACTTCATGCGCCACGCGCATAAAATCACTGATTTAAAGTGAAGTTCAAAATATACTGCCCATTTAATAAAAATTAATCACAATTGCTGAGAATTCTTCATACTTTTTCAGAATTCTGGTATTTTTAAACATTTATTTTACATTTCATCACGTTCCAACAATTTTGACATTTTCAACAATATTTTTCGACCATATCAGCTATGGTGTAGAATAGACGATCTACATACAAACGATAAAATTCTGTGAAGTCAAACAAATTCGAGCGGATAAAGAAAGCATGTCATAAAAGCATAACCAGAACTTGTTAAAACCGAATTATCCCCGTGCAATTCCGGCACCGGTCCACACTTTTAACAACTCAATTAATTACGAAAGACAAAACTCATTTAATCCCGTAAATTGGCATCGGGCGGAATGCACAGCCAGAAATGCTCCTCTCGCCGCCGCCGACGCTAAATATCTGCATTAGCGCGGCGATGAGGACAATAACTCACCACTAATTGCACAAAACCTACAAACCTGAAAACGAACGGTACTGCGCCCGTGCTGCATTACTGCATTACTTGTACTGTATTGTACTGTACGTAATTAGAAGCTGCGGTCGCGTCGCTGTTGTTGGCGCTAGCGCTCTTTGCAGTGGGATATTGTTTATATTACACGTGTGGAAACTACCCTCGTAAATGGATGCTAATGGGCGCCTTGCATGATTATCAAAGTGCATGGGTGCACTAAAGCAATTTGCTTTCTAATGTTTTCTTTTTTTACTTGAATTGATTCGATTCTCCTCCCTTGAAATAAATTTAAAATTTGCTAAACTAAGATACTTTCATATACAAAAGGTTCTTGTACAAAAAATATTTATACATTTATTTCTACAAGAATTAAACCTAAAAAATACTTTTTCTGAATGTTAAAAGTGTAATTTCATGTTTTAAGAACTTAGATGATTAATTATGTTTTAGTGTATATTTATTTATTAAATCCTAAGATCACTTATTAACGGGCAGACTATATGCAAAAAAAATGGGCGTGATAGAAAATACTTGTTTGTGGCCAGGGCATATAGGAAATCGAATGTAAATTTTAAATGGGTCAATTATTGGCTCCCCTATTACCTTTTACAGAAACTTGTATTGCAACTTTTTAAAGTACTAGATTAAATAAGAATAACTGCAGTATTAGGATCTTATGCAAATTAAATTGTGTAGGACATAATTTTGAAAATAACTTAAAAATGGCTTAATAGAAAGTATTCAGGCTTGGTACAGTGTGATCAACAATGATTGTAGACAGCTTAAATTTCCCGCCAAAAAATGTTGGTACAACTGATTATATGAAAAGGAAATCCCCTAGATTGCTTTTCCATTGGCGTAGCAAACATTTTTTCCCAAAATAAATTAAATATTTAATCATAACTATATATAAAATTTTTACAATTTTAATATACAAAGTAAATTGAAGTAAGTTAAGGTTTTGTGTATTTTTAATAAACGTAGAGTTAGCATCCCTAATTTTATAATAAATGTTGAAAATGACGGCCTTCATTTTCTAGGCAAATGTTAACTCTACGTTTTTTATTTTGAAATACTCGTTGAAGCTCGTCCGGATTTATGTTCCTTATGTATGCATTCGATTTTTACCTTATTTTTTAAATGCCCGAATAAATAAAAATCGCTCGGAATGAGGTCTGGCGAACGTGGTGGCCATAATCCGTCGCTTACCAAGCGATCATCGTAAAATTCCCTCAAGTAATTTAATGTCGCCAACGCAGTATGAGGAGTGGCTCCATCTTGCTGAAAATAACCCATTATCTGTTCGTCATCATGCAATTGATTAAAAAATTCATCTAGAATGAGTGTTCGGTAGCGCTCCGCATTGATTATTTCGTTGAAAAATATTGGGCCAATTATCCGACGTCTCGAAATTGCTACCCAAACACCAATTTTTTGTGGATGTAAATCCGTTTCAATAAAAGTATGAGGATTTTCTGTAGTCCACGTACGATAGTTTTGACTGTTCACATATCCTGACAAGTGAAACCACGCCTCGTCAGTAAAAAAGGTCTTGCCCAACATACCATTATCATTTAAATTCTGATTAAACCAATTGCAATAATCAATTCTTTTTTGGAAATCAAGTGGCTGCAGTTGTTAAAGTATCGATACCTTATACGGGTGCAAATGCAGATTTTTTTGCGGCTTTTATGCAACTCCCATACGATACTTGTGCGCACCTTAAAATTAAGAACATACCCGTTTGAGCTGAAAGTTTTCTTAAAGATTTTGTTGGGCTTTGTTCAAGTCGTTGTCGCCAACAATCTCTTCTGTTAAGATAGGCAGTCTTCCAGCTGACTTGCCCTTCCAGATACAATTCCTTCCCACAAAACGGTCAACAATGCGGGTTTTATGCAAGGAAAATGTTTTGTAAGGAATGTGGACATCGGGGAAGGCTTGAATAAATTGATTCAGACACGATTGTAATGAGTAAGTCCATGTGCCATCTTCGTTCATAGTTACACTTCGATAATGCCTTCAGGATGAAAAAGCATCATGCTGTGGTGCAAACATCACGGTAAATACAAGCGAATTCTCTTAAAATCTGTAAATTTAGGATTAAACTTAAATTTTCTAATTTTCTAACCTTAAAAACAGCAAATCACTTACCACAAAACAAAGACTTATACAAAGTAGTCCTGATAAGAACTGATGTCTATGAAACAGAATGAAAAATAACTTAATTCGAAGAATGAATTAACACAACGGCAAAATACGACGCACGACGCTGCTAATGTCAAATCGAGTTACTGTTTATTAATTTTTCCTTGGCATGAACTTGGAGCGATCAAATTTCCCAGATTTTTCGGCGGGAAATTTAACTTGTCTACAATCATTGTTGATCACCCTTTAGGTATTCTTATCTAATCTAGTATTTTAAAACGTTTCAATACAAGTTTCTTCAAAAATTTATAGGGGAGACAATAATTGGCCTCTTTAAAATTTATATTGGTTTTCCTATATGTCCTAAGCCGATGCATCACCCGGTATATGCAACGCCTTGGTTCAAAATAATATATTGATGTGTCCATCACAGCACTTTCCTCGTCATTTAATCAATTGATAATCGTCATAATATCTTTATTTTATTCTAACCAATCGTTTAAAGAATTCACTTAAAGTCAATGTTTAATATGCGTGGCGCATGAAGTAAAATTTCGAGTTTAGAAAAGCCTAATTTGGCTCGGTCGCTCCGCTGCGCTACGCGCCCGAGCCAAATTTTCAGGCTTTTCTAAACTCGAAATTTTACTTCATGCTTAGTCTGGGAGTGGAAACCCTTGTTAGACAATCAATAAAAAACATAATCTACAGTTTTCTATATTCTAAAATTTATGAAATTATCTAAAGTTGATGTTTTCAATTTACTTTACATCAATAAAATTGCGGAACATCAAAGTTGAAACAAATTAAAAATAATTATTAAAAAAAAAACCAACGCGTTTGTTTACAGTAAAAAAATTGTAGAAAATAAACAAATTAATAAAACCCTGGAAAATTTTGAAAATGTTTGTTATTAGTAAAAAAAGAACAATCCTTCATGAGATTAAAAAAAAAAAATCAAAATCGAAGGCATAGAAAATATCAAATTTAAGATGAAATATTTTAGTTTGAAATAAAACACTTTTAACCTTTATTTACAAATGTATTCTTTACCAGAAATACATTTTGGACACAAAGTGACCATTATCAATAGCTTAATACTGTTTGAGTATCAAACCATTAATAATGGTCACTTTGTGTATGAAATATACATCTGGTAAAGAATAAATTTGCGAAGAAAGGTTAAAAGTGTTTTATTTCAAGTTATTATTATCTTCACGTAACTCACCCAAATTCATTTAAATATTCTAGCGTTTAATTCAATCTTGCAAATTTCTAAAAAGCGTCAATATTTTTAAAATCAATGGAAATCTTGAAAAAAAATCGCGATAGTCACGAAAACTGTCAAGATTTGTAAAATTAAAAAAATCTAGGAAATTTAGGACAAGTTTTGAAAATTCGTAAAAAAAAATCTAAATTGAAGAAAAATTGTCTAAATTTTTAAAATTAAATAAAATTGTGAGAAATTCATGAAAACCGTCGACATATTTAAATGTAACGAAAATTTAGAAAGTCTACGAAAACTACTAAGATTTAAAAAAAAATATGACAAAAAATCATGAAAAAAATGAAATTGAAAATTCATGAAAAGTATCAAAATGTTTAAATGTAACGAAAATTCAGGGAATTAACGAAAACTGCCAAAATTTAATAAATCAACAAAAATTTATTAAAAGTGTTAAATATTTAAAAAATCCAAATTCATAGGGCTTTTCTCAATTCGAGATTTTACTTCATGCTTAGTCTGGCAGTAGAAGACACTCGTTTAGTTTTTTGAAAATTTTGATGAATTTTCAACATTTTAGAATTTTCAAAGTTTTATTAAAAATACTACAAATGCCAGGAAATGTACAGCGAATACATATGTATACTTAAAAGAAAAATTCCTAATATCTCAAAATGAACAATTTTTGGGGTAAATGGGGAAACTGGAAATTACATGTTTAAAATTATGTCATTGCTCTATCTCTGTAAACATTAATTATAAAGTAAAGAAATAACCACTATATTAATTCTATAACAATTTAATTTGTGGTTGGTGCCTGGGTTAGCCTTAGCAAAATTATACAGGGTGTCCCAAAAGTTTGGAAACGGTTGAATATCTCGAGAACACCTCATCGGATCAAGATGGTATAAAATACGTCTTTCTTTATTTTTAAAGCTCTATTTAGGCATGCTGTGCGATAGCCACCCACACCCCTCTGGGAGGTGGTTCGAGGGGGTAGTTTATAAAACTTAAATGGAAACTCCTATTTATTAATTGTTTTAGCACTCCCTCCCCAATCCCGTTCGGTGGTGGAAAGGGTAGTTTTGAATTTTTCTGCGAAAAAAAATATTTTGCTTGCACTGTTGCATTTTGTATCAAAAACGGTTTATGAATTTTTCAAATTGCCACTCCCCCCCACACACACACACACCCTTTAAAAGTAGAAAAAGTGGTATTTTAAAAAAAAGTACCACCATTTTTTTTAGACAAAAATGATTTTTCTTGCAGAGTTTCATTGTCTATCAAGAACTCCTTATGGAGTTGCAAAATATCCACACCTTAACCCCTTTTTGGAGGGTGGAAAAAGGAAGTTTTCGCTCAGTTTATCGTCGAACATTTTTTTCCATTTTGTCATGTTTACAATTTTAAATGAAAGCACAGAAGTGTAGTTATTGAACATTTATTTCGGACTGTCAATGTTGACGTTCTCAACAACAACGTGTACACTAACAGACCTGCCAATTTAGCTGACTTGCGGAATCGCATCATGGACCAGGCTGCATTAGTTATACCGCAAATGAGGACCAACGTGATCAACGATTTTCACAGCCGACTGGGTCAGTGCCAAGGCCAAAATGGCGGTCAGTTTGAACATTTACGATAAGAAAGAAGACGATTAGGCGGCGGAGATGCAACATCAAACCACCGGAAGTGCAACAATCAGCCCTTTTCAGGGCTACATGATGTGCAAAATCCGATCATGCAACCTCCCCGTGGTGCACATCGGGTCACGCTAATGCCGACGGTATTGTAACGTTAATTTTGATCTTAGTAGAAAGTGGGGAGAAAGCCAAAATAACGAAATGATTTTTTAATACCAATAACATAACCAATTTTAGATCAGGGATCAAAAAATGAGACAACAAAAATTACTTTGATTAAAAAAACAGCAATTACCCCTTATATGCATAAATAGAGCTTTAAAAATAAAGAAAGACGTATTTTATACCATCTTGATCCGATGAGGTGTTCTCGAGATATTCAACCGTTTCAAAACTTTTGGGACACCTTGTATGTATTAGAAATATTTTAATAATAGATTATTTAAGAGTGTTTATTAGTCGCCAAAAACATTATTAAAAATAAAATTTGCTGTACTGGAACGGGAACGAATCGGATTTATTACTGTCGGATTCTTTCCTGAGAGGGATGTTACCAATAGGGGAGGGGGGTTATTGGTAAAACTAGTGTAGTGACAACCAACCTAAAAATATGAAGTTAAAATATCGTAAATAATGCACTATTCCAAATTGTGCGCTAAACATGGACCTATAATTGTCAAATTTAAACACATTTAACTCCCCCTTCCCCCTCACTAGTTGGTAGTATTCACAGATGAATATCTATATGCATAGAAAAACATAGAAAAGATTGAGTAACATTAGAGGATCAATGAAGACAGCCATTCCTCTAAAGGGGGTCGATGGTAAAAAAGGTTAAGAAACCCTGCTTTAGACTTATAGTAAAAAAAATCACAAATGAAAAACAAATGTGTCGTTTAAACAGATAAGTCATGAAAGTGGAAATCATAGCTATACTGATAAGAGATAAATCTCGAAACGCGTCAATGGCCAATTTTTATATTTTATAATTTATAGTAACAAATCTTTTATTCTGTGGTCAATTAGTATATTTTATAATATATACTAACAAATCTTTTATTTTTGTAAATCCTGCAATTCAGGAAAGAATCTATAATAATTTAATAATACTGCTTCTATCGCACTTAATGCAAATTATAATTACAACTAATTTAATATCATTTCCTTCCCACATTAAATGCTTTTATACGTATTCCCATCACTAATCTTTACGACTGCATATACCTCCCATGATATATACACGGACGGTCACTCCGTGACAGATAAAAAGCAGCATCCTCCCATTAACGCTAATAAAAGCCGCGGAGTCAAAAATGCACAGACATGCATCCTTCCATAAAACAAGGAGTGTTCCGTTAGGTAATCAAATTCCAGCACAACTATTAAAACTAATTAAAGCCGGTAGGTAAAAAGCGGCCTGAATGCTCCACAGGTTGCATCCGAGGAAATCGCTTTATTTGGTTTTTACACCGCGAACAATTAGTTTCTGACAAAGTTGCCAGAGGAAAAACTTAAAACTCCTCTCCGTTCGCTCGCTCTCGCGGTTCAGGAGTTTGTCGTCGAGCGTGAATTTGTCAAACTCATTTGTCGGAGAGTGATGAACAGGAATTAACTTTTTTAGGTTCGTTTTCTTAAATACATCAATTTATTGCATGTAATAAAAAATAATGACAAATAACAGACACATACAATTTTTCAATTTATTGGAAATAACTTAAAATGAATTTTTGCTGTATATTCGTTTTTTTTATTGACCAACCATATTTGGGATTTATTTTTCTCAGGTTCTCTGATTATTTGGTTGTCCCTACTGTTTTTTATGTAATGACATTGATATATGAATGCCATGTTGCAACTGATTAATTATTTGACAGTAAAGTGGTAATCAAATGCCGAAAGTAATATTCCGCCACTTCATTATTCTTTATGATGTGTCGAAATAACAAAAATAAAAAAAATGGAACGCGTGGTGTTGACAGGCGTGCGGTTAAATGCATTGAAAAAGTGTTACCGGCGATTCTTTCAATCGTCGGCAACAAAAATTAAATTTTTAATTTTATTTTTTTTGTATATAAAATGAGTTTATCCCTAGCAATTACCTAAGGACCGATCCGAGATTATCTCGTGTCATTTGTATGACTAGAGTCCGAACACATGGAGTGCACTCCGAACAGACCTCCTGGAGGGAGGATTGGTGACCAGTGGCAGTCCGTTTTTCGGAAAAGAGATTTGTGTAATCGTTTGCATTCTCCTTTCCAAAGAACGGATTAGATGAGATTCTAAAATTCTCGAGATTCGTCGAATGCCTGTAATTGCGACGGTTTCGGCGAATTTCGCCGAATAGTCCAAGAAAACTACCCCTCTCCACCCTCGTTTTCGACATTTAAATAATGGAGTTTAAGTACTTTTGAACTTTGTTTTTTTGTAACCCCTCTTTGATTAGTGCAGGTGCACTAATCAGAAGAACCAGAATTTCTCCCAGTGCCGCCTGTCACCGCTCCGGTCTTCGTTACTGCCAAAGCAGCCATTGGTCGATGCTTTGCGGAACCCTCCGGACTTTTTCCGACACCGCTCGACTCCCGACGACGCCTTCCGGACTTTTCCGACGCTGCCCGGTCTTTATCTCTGCTCTCCGAACTCCGTCGACGCCTTCCGAATACATCCAGACTTTTCCGAAGCCGTCCGGATCTTATCGTCGTACACCGGACTGCCTTTTTCGTCCGGATTTCGCTACTGCCACTCACCACCTCTGACGACCAGGCTGCCACTATCCGCGCCCACTACGCCCACGTATTAATTATTATTTGCTGCTATGTTTTTTTTTGTGCTGTGGTTTTATTTTTTTGCTGTTTTTTTTTGTGTAAAACATTTGTTGTTTTTGGATCGGTGTTTTAAGGAGTAGTTAGTTGCTCGTGCTCTCCATCCCCAAACCCTTGAGCTAGCTGGAAGTGTATTTGGGGTACCTTCCCGCTATGACAGTAGGAGGTGGAGTTTTTAAACATCTATGACTATGTCTTTTTTAAATTAATAATCTGCAGTCGTTAATTTTTATGTCATAGAAATAAATATTATTTAAGATTAATTCAGTTTAAAATCTGTATAGCTCAGTAAATCTGAAAATAGGACACATATTCATATGAACTGATTTTGCTTGAAATGATCTCAAGAAAATGCCCTTAAGTGCCGGGAGAACTTCGCGAGACAACTTGTATACAATAATTCATGTGTCTAAATCATTAAAATGACCTAAATTATTGTAAAATAGAATGAGTGTGAAACTGTTTTTTTTTTAATTCAATTATAATCTTTTAGTCGCAAAAGTCCGGCTTATAACCTCATAAAATTATATAAACCGTGTACACGAAAATGAAACAATTTCACTCCCCATTAAAATATAATGCATAGTACCGGAAATGATGTAAACCGACGTATTTCACGTCGGGATTTTATTATGCGTATCGCATTTGCGATTCCCTCGTTACCATTAATGCAATAAATGCCCATACAGCTCATATTTTACAATAACAAAACGAAGGGACGTAGGCACAGATTCTGATTTAATTAATTCCGGTTACACATAATTTCACGTCCTTATTGACTAATTTACTTCGACAATATCGTTCGTGTATTTGATCATGCCATTATAATTTGTAATTACTGAAATGTACTCGAGTTAACAATAAAATCGATGTTTGTATTATTACTGTATTTGCTATTCGCGTGCGTAGTACTAATGTGTAACTTCTAATTTGAATTATTGTAATTAATCAACACGCAGTAAACGATATAATCAAATGGGATGACATTGAACTAAATTGAAATTAGATATAAACACATACAGGGAACTTTTCTTTTAAGTAAATATACATCGAGAGCAGGAGAGGAATTACAGAGTTTTTCTATTGCATTTTACTTTATATCGAATATGTATCCCTTTATCTCAAAATATTTCCCATTTATCAAATACATTTCCTTATATACCACTACATTTCCCTATATGTCAAAACCTTATCACAGTTTGTCTATTACATTTTACTTCTTAGCAAAATAGCTGCAGTTCGTCAAAAAATGCACCTTAGCAATGATCTAATGAACTCCTTATCCGGGGAATGGATGCTGGCGTAAGTAGTGTTACATACAGTGAAATTTTCTTTTAGGTAAACATATGCATAAGCTGTAAACTCCCAGACTAAGCATGAAGTAAAATTTCGAGTTTAGAAAAGCCCTGTGAAAATTTGTCGAGGGTCGCGCAGCGACCCGAGACAAATTTTCTGGGCTTTTCTAAACTCGAAATTTTACTTCATGCGCCACGCGTATAAAACACAGATTTCAAGTGAAGTTCGAATATACATAAATTTCACAATATTTTAGTGCTTTATACGCGTGGCGCATGAAATAAAATTTCGAGTTTAGAAAATCCCAGAAAATTTGTCTCGGGTCGCGCAGCGACCCGAGACAAATTTTTACGGGGCTTTTCTAAACTCGAAATTTTACTTCATGCTTAGTCTGGGAGTGGAAAACACTCGTTTAAAGCTTCAAATTAAAATTTAAAAAAACTAGGAATATCTAAAGATTTACAGAAAATAGGCTAAATTTGAAATACGTATACTTAAAAGAAAAACTCCCTGTATATATAAATACAAATGAAATATTTCAAGAAGAATGTAATTGTTACTGCAAAAATGTTCAGCAAAAATATTAAAGGGAAAAGTATTTGGTGTATAATGAAACTCATTTCGTAAATCGGGAAATTTTTTGACATATATTCGACAAGGTGAAAGATATTTGGGATATAGTGAATCTCATTTGATTAATAGTGAAATGCAATAGAAAAACCCTGTATCTTTCAATTTAAATAATTAACACTGATTACTTTTTTGTATTCACTTTTTTTATTTTAAATTGTGACCAGTTTCGACTCGTCAGCGAGTCATTCTCAAACTAAAGTACTTAAACTAACATTGGGATCTTATATATACAGGGTGTCTACGTTAAACCGTTCGTTCAAAGTTTATGGGGTTGCCGTTGCGCTAAAAAATTGAAAAAAATCCTTGTCATATGGTTGAATCAGTACTCGTCATGTGAAATATTTTCAACTTTATATCACTTCCGGTTCCACCGGAAGTAGCACCAAGTTTGTTATTTTAAATGGAACACCCTATATATTAGTAATTTTTTGGGTTGCTCGTTTAAACTGCAACATATTTTATTTGAACATATGTACACTTACCTCTTATAGTTTTCAAGAAAAAAAAAATATTTCTAAAATTCTGTCCTCTAAAAGGCATCTTGAAATCTGTCTGTAACTTTTCTAGTTTTAATATTTAGGTTAAATTTCACTAATCAATTACTCAGTTGAATAACTTTTTTGGTTTAGTAAATTTTTACGTTTTTGTGAATTTGTCTTAGTTTCTATAAAGTTTTTGTAAAATGTTATGATATGTGTTGGTTTTGACAATCTTATTTAAAATTGTTATATTTATTTAAAACTTGTGATTTTTGTTAAAAACATACAGGGATTTTTTCTAATAAGTATACTTTTATATATTCCATATAAACATTTGTAAAATAAATGTACACGTGATCAAACCTAATCAGTATATTTTTAACTTCATTTTAAATTACTGTGGCGCATGAAGTAAAATTTCGAGTTTAGAAAAGCCTGAAAATTTGGATAGGTCGGTTCGCTTCGCTACGCGACCTATCCAAATTTTCAGGCTTTTCTAAACTCGAAATTTTACTTCATGCTTAACCCAGGAGTGGAAACACTCGTTGGAAGCATCAAATTGAACGTTCTTATAGGAATTCCTGAAAATGTATCAATTATTTGGAATATGGAGACTCTAAACAAAATTTTCTTGTGTATCTACCAAAGAAGTATTTTCTAAAGAAAATTAATTTAATGTGGAAAATTAGGGCACTTAAAGCACTGTTAAAGATGATTAAAGTATATCGCCAGTCGTAAAACAAGTTGTAAGTTAAGCGAACACCTGTCGCTCGCTTCTCGACATTAAAAGATTAATTAAATTCCCGTGTCCATCCCGGACAAAAAGCACCCTTCCTCCTGCATTATTCATGGGACGACCTAATGGGGACCGGAGGCACAATCTCAGACATAAATCCCTATAAATTTTTATTTCCCGGCATCCGTAATTATTTCCTAGTAGACCGAGGGGGTTGCGAGGGGGCGGGATTTATTGATTCGCCACCGCCCCATATTCGAACAAAATCGAGTTTGGTGTCCCAGTGAATCCCATCAAACAGCCCCGGCGTTGGGGAGTTTAAGAAGTTACCAGAAACCCGGCGATTGAGGGGGTGGTTTTTTTTACAATGGCCTTGGTGTAATGTTGAATAGGATTTGATTGTGCTGAGAATAATGCCCCTTTGATTACCCGTAGCGTGCGGTCTGTGATTCGCATCGATTTTCACAAAAAGGCGTTGTTACTAAACCACCATGATATTTTCTCTTTTCTCTCTTCTCTGTGCAAGGGAGATATTGTGGTCGGCCTAAAATTGACCCCACATTATTTTTTTAAGGAACTATCCGTTTTGGGTTCCCAGGAATTCGAATTGTGTTATCTCAATGATATCGGTCTGCTACATTATGTGTGTCTTATTTTTTAAGAATGCACTGAAGGGATTTTTTTTCATTTTTACTTTGTTCGCCGAAAACCCCGCATTTCATACAAATCTCAGCCGATTTTATGATTTCAAAAAGTTTTTGATTCACAAATCAAAGCTAAATTTAGTTTTTGTGACTAGAAAATTGTGTTTCATACAAAAGCTTAAAGTTAAAATAACGTGAATCCATTAAAAAATCCATTCTCACAGAAATGAACGATAATATTAGTAATAGCTATTAATTTTTTCATTAAAATAATTGTTTGTAAGAGTTTAAGAGAAAAGTAATTACATTAGTTATATAATTACTTTGTTATTATATACGAAATCCAATTACAATGTAATTATGATTACAGAATAATACATTATTTTTTAACTATACATTTAGTATAATAATACAGTACGCCATTACTTTGTTATTAATTAACGCCCAACACTGCTTCATAGTGGCGGATTCAAGCTGATGTGTCTCCCACGTCTAATAAGTTTCAGAAAAAAAATTTCTTGAGTTTGGATAAAGAAAGGTTTTTATAATTCATAATCATTTTTAACAACTACTATTTTAAATTAAATTATCGGGCCACCATTGGTAACTTTGTTATTTTTGGAGCTATGAAGTCGGTTAAATTAGCACACTAGTAGTATTTTTTACGTACATTGCGATCGTGTAAACAAAAAAACAAGCAAACCTCAGGCTTTTGATTTATCTGCAAAAACAACATTTTTTTATATGGGATGCCTTGTATATTTTTACATATTAAAAAAAAGAAAAAATACTTTAACAAAAAGGCTTAATAAATGATTATCCTAAAATGTGACTTAAAAAAATGTTTATTTTTACAATTTACCTAAATTTAGTGTGCGGATATGTAAAATAATTACTTATTTAAAGTAAGTATAAGATTCTGAATTAGAACGTAAAAAAATAAAATTATTAAATAATTAACTAATGCATTTTTTGAACATGATAATTAACACTCTAACATGTCACATTTCTCGTAATGACGAAAAGGCATTGCATGTCCATTTTGACTTCGAGTAGGTAATCCTGTTATAAAATATGTAGTAGACCTCCTTATCCTTAACTTTAGGATAATCATATATTCTCACTTTTTTGTTGATGAATTTTTTCCCTTTCTAAATATGTCAAAATATACAGGGCATCCCTTTAAAAACACATGTTGTTTTTGCAAATAAATCAAAAACCTGCGATTCACTTGTTTTTCTATTTACACCATCGTAATGTACGCAAAAAATACTATTAGTTTGCTAATTTAACCGAATTCGCAGCTCCAAAGATAACAAAGTTACCAATGGTGGGCCGATAATTTAGAACATCCTGTATATTAAATTAACAGACTTTTTCCATAAATTAGTCTTTTTAAATAATTGTGAATTGACAATTTGACGACAAACTAATTTTCATAAGATATTTCGGATATTTTTTCATCATTGATGAGACCATATTAACCTTTAAATTTCAAATGTTAATTTTTGCAAATGCGTACAAAAGTTAAAAGACCATATTTATGTGCAGCTATGATTTAGGTATATTGATAAAACCTAGACTTTTGGTTAAAGTTTGATCGCAAGAAGGTTTATATAGAAAATACATTATCATTCTGTAAAACTTGTAACCTTATTGATTGACTGAATCAAAATCTTTAAGATTCATCCAAAGAAATTCAATTAACTTGTTCATGAATGCTTTTATAAATTGCCGAAGAAACTCCTAAAAGTTGAAAGTTGTCGAACAATATTTGTATTTCTGACACAAGTTTTATAAGAGCTCCCCAACGTCTAAAAGTTCTGGAGAAAATCAATGTTGCCAAAATTGAGGGTTTCTGCGTTTCCTCGTCAGTTGAAGCAGAAATTAATATTTTAGCAAAATTGTAGAAACATGTCGTAGAGGCAAAAAAATCAAGAACTTTGTAGAATATTTGAAACATGTATCTTCTCATCTCCAATCGAGTTTCACCCTTCTTTGACATTTAAAATGAAAGTAATAAAGTTAAATACCAATTTATGTAATCATTTTTTCTTCAAGAAGATCTAAAATCTTGAATACTTTTTTTAATTCAAAAATATTTAAAGTTATTAAATTAAAAACACTTGGTATTGTTTTACAAATTAAAACTTTATTCCGACTAGTTTCGGTTTGTTACACCATTTTCAAAGGAATGTACAGAAAAAATTATTGTCTAGGTATATATACATATTTTTGTTTCAGGTAAAGGGAAGTCGAAATTGGAAAAATCCAAATCTCCTCGTTGTCGTTTACTATGTTTTCTCCCATTTTTATGGCCCTGTTAATCTCCAGGCCTTCTTTTTGGATTTAATGTGTATTTCTTATTACTTGAGTGCAAAATCATAAAATTATGCGGAATAAAGAAGTGATTGAATGCGATTGAATGTTTGGAAAAGCCAGTTGTTGGTTTATTATGTCATACAGATTTTCTATGCTCCTTTATTCTGGTTTCGAATGATCTACCGGTTTGCCCAAAAATATTGATTAAATTATTTTTAAATTAGGTAAAATCAAATGAGACTAGTGTAAATTTGGTATCGTAATTTTATTTTGTATTAAATATGAAAACTGTTACTAAATTTAATCGTTTTGACATTTTTAATAGTTTACGAGATCTAAAGGGTAAATACGATAAAAACAAACGGTATAAGGTAAAAGCAAAAACGAAAAACAGACTAAATATAAAAATTCTTGAAGAACAGTTTCACATTGACACTGCGGACGACAATAACAATCATGACCCTTGTTTACAACAAAAATTACAGTAACAGATAATAACAAATTCAAGCGGAAACATCAATGTTCGATAGCTAATTGGCAGATATATTTTTTAAATGATTCATATTTTGTTGCATACTCTTTGTTTTTATATTTTTCGTTTAGAATCTGCCAATAAAGATATTTATATATCTTTCTTTTGAATATACATACACTTTTTTTAGAGTTCAATTTTTAGCTTTAAACGATTGTTTTCCACTCCCAGAGTAAGCATGAAGTAAAATTTCGAGTTTAGAAAAGCCTGAAAATTTGGTTTGGTCGCGTAGCGCGAAGCGCGGAGCGGCCAAACCAAATTTTCAGGCTTTTCTAAACTCGAAATTTTACTTCATGCGCCACGCGTATTAAACACTGAAAGCACTAAAATATTGTGAACGAGTAAACTTCGCTTGAAATCAGTGTCTTATACGCGTGGCGCATGAAGTAAAATTTCGAGTTTAGAAAAGCCTGAAAATTTGGTTTGGTCGCTCCGCGCTTCGCGCTACGCGACCAAACCAAATTTTCAGGCTTTTCTAAACTCGAAATTTTACTTCATGCTTAGCCTGGGAGTGGAAGACACTCGTTTAAAGCTTGAAATAAACTCTTAAAAAACAGCGGATATCTAAAGATTTACAGCATATAATTAGGATATCTACCAGGTCTGTAAATATGAAACCGGAATTTGGTTATAAATGGCTCTAGTTGTCAATATAGTGACTGTTTAGTCGCGTTATTGGTCCCTTATTCTTGTGTTTACATTTTTCAAAGATTTTTAACTCACAAGAATACAAATTTAATACAAATACATATGTTTTCATAGCGTTTAAGGTGACTGTTTTTGAGCCTAAAAATTATGATTCGCCGACAGCATTGACTTTCTGTTACCATTCGAAGAAAACTGCTGCAGAATCGCATCGAATGCTTGTCGAAGATTATGATGAGCAAGCTCTTAGTAAATCACAGTGCTTTGAATGATTTAAAATATTTAAAAGTGGCGATTTTCACGTGAGAAACCAAGAACGTGGAAGACCACCGAGAAAGTTTGGAGACGCCTCATTGCAAGCATTGTTGGATGAGGATGATGCTCAAACGCACCAACAACTTGCGTATCAGTTAAATGTGACACGAGAAGTCGCCTCCATACGTTTAAAAGCCATAAGAGAGATTCATAAAGTAGGAAGATGGGTTCCACATGAAAGTCGGCAGGAAAACCGAAAAACCACCTACGAAATAGTGAGCAGGTACAAAAGAAAATCATTTCCTTATCATCTTTTGACTGGCGATGAAAACTTCCGCATGACCGATGAGAAGTTGGCCATAGATTTCCAGCCACGAATCCGGCGCCTCCACCATTTATAAAACTATAATTTTAGCAACGTATTACAACGAATACAATAAAATTT
The DNA here is from genome assembly GCA_932526585.2 of Philonthus cognatus. Lineage (NCBI taxonomy): Eukaryota > Metazoa > Arthropoda > Insecta > Coleoptera > Staphylinidae > Philonthus > Philonthus cognatus. The sequence continues at coordinate 26,700,370 of OW052243.1, read as the reverse complement.
CATAAAAACAATTGATAATTTAATTAAATGTAATGCTTAGATAGCTCTTACAACTTTTAAAAGTTATGATTTAGCATCTGGCATTAAAATTTGTATCTGTGATAAAAGAGGACATTTCAAACATTTTAAAAATGCTATTTGGAGAGGTTTAGAAACGATTTTAATAGCCACAAATGTCCTCAGTAGTGTTATTACCAATATAAAACAATAATTGGAGGACCATCTTTCTTCAATTTTTTTTAACATGTTTTTCTAAAACGCCCACCTGAAGACAAGGCTTATTTTTCGAAAAATAAAAGGTTGGTGTTTGGGGCCTTTTAGAAATGATTTTGTTGGCCACAAATGTTCTCCATAGTATTAGTAACCATATTAAACAACAATTGGAGGACCATCTTTCTTTAATTTTTTTTAAACAATTTTTTTCCAAACCGCTCACCTGAAGACATGGCTAATTTTTCGAAAAATAAAAAGTTGGTGTTTGGGGCCTTTTAGAAATGATTTCGTTGACCACAAATGTTCTCTATAGTATTAGTAACAATATTAAGAAGGCGCCGGATTCGTGGCTGGAAATCTATGGCCAACTTCTCATCGGTTTCCGCATGCGGCTTACTCACCAGACTTGGCTCTATTCGATGACTGCTTATTTGCATCGATAGGACACGCACTTGCTGAGCAGCGCTTCACTTCTTAAGAAAATGCACAAAAATAGATCAATGATTGGTTTGGCTTGGACGATCAACAGTTTTTTTTGGCGTGGCATCCCCAAATTGGTAGAGAGATTTGAAAAATGTGTAACTAGCGATGGGAAATACTTTGAATAAAATATTTTGTATTATTTTCATACAATAAATGTGTATTTTCTATTAAAAAATTCCGGTTTCATATTTACAGACCTGGTGTACTTAAAAGAAAAACTCCTAGTATATAAAAATATAAGCCAGACAATAAATTGAATTTCATTCGCGTTTCTTATTAAACCTATTATTTCCTATAGAACGAAAAGTGCAGTTTGAAAATGCAATAGAAAAATTCTCCGCCTCCCACTTGATTTCTTAGTACACGTTGCAACGCACACGACAATACCTGTAATTCTTTGTATTTTTCAAGTCTCGGCGGATGCAGACTCCTGAATTCCGGAAGAACCTGCATGCCTGTGTATCGGGATGGAAAACTGGCAGCCAGCGTAGGAGTGCATCACGTCCTAGTGGAGCGCGCCAGAAATATTCGCATGCAGCCCTACTCGCCATTTAAATGAAAATGGTAACGTCACCATTTACATCTTGGCGCGTCTGTTATCGAAGAAATAAAAGGGTCGAATTGGAACGTTGCATCGAAAAAGAGATTTTAATGAAGTGATTGAGATTTATAATGCAAAAGTAATTTGCAGTAGTGAATAAGTCGAGCAATATTCTTAAAATATTTGATAAAATAAAATAGATTGTTTTCTATCTTTTTATCGATTCAGTATTTTTTTAGTGTCCAGTTTAAAACTTCCAACTGTTTAGTGTTTTATACGCGTGGCGCATGAAGTAAAATTTCGAGTTTAGAAAATCCTGAAAACTTGATCAAAACACATTTTCAGGATATTATTAATGTATTTCGATAGCTCACGCCATCTAATGCTCCATAGTAGCATCGTCAATGACACGAATGCACAAAGTGCATATACAGGTCACTGTTTCGTCCACGAACGAGCTAAACTGTGTTTGTAAAACCAGAAAACAAATATCAAAATTGAATTTGTGTTCAGTATTCCGGCACCAGATACTAGTGCCCTGTATATGCACGTTCTGCATTCGTGTCATTGACGATGCCACTATGGAGCATTAGATGGCGTTAGCTATCGAAATCCATTAATAGTTTTCACATATTGGCTTGAAATAGTCAGAAATGTTCAGTATTCCTCTGCACTGGGTCGGGACCACACTGAAGAGGACCTGGAAGTCCGAAACGCGTCTGTGGGTATCTGGTGCCGGAATACTGAACACAAATTCAATTTCGAAATATGACTTCATGCTTAATCATGGAGTGGAAACAGTTGCTAGAGACTTTAAATTGAACTTCAATCAAGGAGTAGAAACATTTGTTGGATCCTTCAAATTGAACGTACCTATATGTTCCCTATAAATTAGGACTGGGATTTGAATACGAATAATTTAAATATTCGAATATCTGAATATTCAAATATGAATATTTCAATCACCAAATTATTTATTAAATTGAATATTCGAATATTCAAATATTTGAATGTTCGTATATATGAATATTCGAATATTTTAATACTCCCGAATTTAAATATTTAAAAAATGTTCATGTTAAAAATGTTTAATGTATTAACAAGTTAAATCTTCAATCATGTATATTGAAGTAATTTAACATTTATATCAAAAATTGACATTCACGGCCTATAACTATCTCTATATTATAGTGAGATATTTTGCCGTTTATAACACAATTTCATTTTTTTTACATAAATTGATATTTTTAGTGTAACTTGTCACTATTGACTTACATTGTCATTCCGTGTTAAAAATATCGAATTATGCTAAAAACAATTTATGTGAGTAAAGTGGATGTTTTTTTCTTTCGCATAATTTTATATTTTCAACAAGAAATAATTTTGAAAACAATGACATTTTAGCACATTTTTTCGTTTAAAACTTAATGAAGTTAGCTTAGGTTAGATGATAAGTTGTGAAGTTAGTTACAATTAACTTTAGAACCGCCAAGTTAAAAAACAAACGGTAATTTTAAAATCTCGCCTGTCTTGTAACTATGATAAAATTTTGACATAATTTGAATAAGCTTGAATATTTTGACATCAGGACATTAAATTACTGTATCAATTGTATTTTGACTAATTAAATCACTTAGTCTTTTGACTGTGATAGAATTTCAATAATCAATGACTATGTATCATTTTGGCTGTTCATTTATTACGTCGACTGTATTTTCACTATTATGGCATTTTGACGTTAAGTCCCTTGATCGACTCTGAATTGTCGTTTGACGTCTGACATAAAAAATGATTGCTTCCTTTTTAACTTGTATCAAAATTGACATTCTGTTTTGACGGTATAAAACTTTCTCCGCCAATAAAACAAGAATCAATGTATTATGTCAAATATCAAATGTTTTAATGCTAAAACGAATGTCTTCCACTCCCAGATTAAGCATGAAGTAAAATTTCGAGTTTAGAAAAGCCTGAAAATTTGGCTCGGGCGCGTAGCGAAGCGGAGCGACCGAGCCAAATTAGGCTTTTCTAAACTCGAAATTTTACTTCATGCGCCACGCGTATAAAACGCTAATTTGATATGAAATGGTCTTAAATTTAACCAATTGACAAGTTATATAAGTTTATTGTGTCAATTATGAATCAAAATATTTTTATTACTGACTGTTGAAAATTCTAAATTTTTGAAACAAAAAAATGCAATTTTCTCATATATTGCCATAATTATAATGATTTATATTAATAATGTGATTCTTTCACTGTAACAAAATCTCATTTTGGACAAATATATTTGCATTTTTGACAGTATTGTATTACTGATGTTTTTTTTGGGCCATTGTGGTATTTTTGCACACAATTGAATATTTGAAAATTCGAATATTTGAATATTCGAATATTTGAATATTTTTATATTCGACTATTTGAATATAAAAATATTTGAATAATTTGAATATATTTTTCAATGAATTACATAAATTTAAAAAATTGCCAACCTTACTTTAAATATTAATTCTTTGTATGTATTCAATAGGTGCAAGCATGGGCGTTTGCGATGCCCGTAAATTGAGTTCGGAACAACATTTTTAATCATCCCCAAACGAGAGGTGAGTGAGCTACCGCTCCCCTTTTCGTATTCGGCGATGAAGGAAAACTAATTACAACTTTACGGTGCAGTATTAGTTTTAAATATTTATAATTAGAACGGCGGGCTGAGCGATCGCATTGTTGGCTTCGAGTTTAATTATTGGGTGGGGTGGGAGAGGATGTGTGTCGCTTAAGTTAAATTACTGTAGTGGAGACCCTTTAAGGGTTGACTTTTATAAGGGCGCTATATCTTCGCCCTTTGCCCGTGATTTCAAACCGCAGGCGGTGGCGTGTGCGGCTTTTGACCGCATCCGGCTAGGTATTTCTAAAACACGTCACACCTTTGTTGAGTAATTATAGATGGTCAGTTAGGTGTGGATAATGGGTTACTTGTATTGTAGATTTACGAGAGACAATCTCTAAAGAATTGCAATCCAACACATACTGGGAACTTTCTGTTAGGTATACATATCAAGATTTAAATTTTCAGACATTCGTGGCTTTATTATAAACTTTCAATTTGAAAAATCTAACGAGTGTTTCCAATCCCAGGTTAGGTATGAAGTAAAATATCGAGTTTAAAAAAGCCTGAAACCTAATTTTCAGGCTTTTCTAAACCCGGAATTTAACTTCATGCGCTAAGCGTAAAAAACACAGATTTAAAGTAAAGTTTTGATCACTTGTTCATTAATTTTACAAATTTTTATATGAAATATGTGAAAATGTATTAAAATAAAAAAAAACAGTATAAGCTGTTCATAGTAATATATATATTACGTATTAGAACTAATGGTGAATGCGCCAGGTCACTTGCTATACATCTATATTTCTATTGCGTGAGGCGTTCACTGTCTAAAAAGTAATTATTAACTCGTTAGTTTAAAGAATAAAAACAATATAAATGAAAGTCAAATCACAACGGATTATTAAAAAATAGTTTAAAAATTATGAAAATTACAGCTTGAAAAGTAATTCAATGTGACAATCTTTAAAAATCTAATCTGAAAACGAAGAATTTAGCATTTTTAAAACAAAACATGTTTCAAAGAGACGTTTTTAAGTAAATCATATGATCTTTTACAAAATTGTTATTTTTTTTGCAATAAAGATAGTTTTAGAAAATTGGGAACAAATCCGTTTTTTTGACTTGTATTAAAATCGAACTGATTGTCGGAGATTCTGAAAATCATTTTAAATAGTGATCAAATATTGTGTTAAAAACTTTAGCAAAAGCATCTATAATTCCCTTTTTTTTAGAAAACACATTACACAATGTATATATGTATAGAGAATTTTTCCCGATGACTACAGTGTTTGGTAAATTTTCAGAAATTCGGTTTTCGTTTTTCGTTTCGTTATTTCGTTATCTAAAAGCGTTCAATTTCAACCTTTAAACAAGTGTTTTATTTGGACTCATTTCGGTTGACAGAAAGTGCAAAATTTGTGAAACAATACTTAGTTTTTTTCCTTTTATTATCTATACATTTAGCAATAAATTTAAATTAGTTATTGATAATGAGTGCTTAGCACTCGAAATGTACACCTAATGAATAAAAATAAAAGTGAAGTAAGGAATAAAAATAATTGTGTTTAAATTCACAACTTTAATAAATTGAAGAAATAATAATAAATGTACTTAGAAACGCAATTAGTATATATTCCATTAAATAAATTACATCACATTCAATTAAAATGATACTAATGGTGCATGCGCAAGGATACTATTTAAAAACAATTTTGTTTACACAGGATCTGGCAGAAAAGTGTGACGATTTTGAAATATCTACAAAAATTAGGTTAAAAGGAGAAATACCTAATAGTAGTTAAATAATGCTTGTGTAATAAAATGTTATTAAGGCTTCTAATTGAAAAATTGTATAACCTCGAGAGCTTTTCAAATTACTACATGTAAGGATTCTGAATACAAAACGGTCACATTTTGAATAATGTTATTTGCCACAGCAGCAAAAATTACATTATTTAATGTAACGTTAAAAAATGAAAGCCACAACTCCAATGTGGTGCTTGATATAAACTACAAGTTTGCTAAGAAGTACATTGTTCAATTTTGATGGCAGGTTAGATAACAATTCACCGACTAAGTTAGAAAACATTTACTTGGGTTAATGTAGAGACCAAAATCTTGCTTTAAGTTAAGTTAAATTTAAGTTACATTTCTTACGTTAAATTGTGACTTTTCATATTACATGTAGCTTCACGTTAGCTGTCATGCATTTTAATAATAATAATAATGTTTATTTAAATCTATAACATTACAGTTTTACACACGTCGACAAACAAATAAAAACAAATAACTAATTAACATATTGTATTTAAATTATAAATTAAATTAAATGACTTAATTCGTAAATGATGCAATAGGGCGCCTTTTTAATTATATATTCTTTAATATGTTCTTTTAGTATATTTATCTGTACATTTGTAGTTTTCTCAAACAAGTTTTTAGAAAAGATATTGTCTATAATAAGACAAATTGAATATACTGAGATATACCTACACATGAAAGTAAAATTAATAAGTACGAGTATTTTCAAAGACGTGTAAAATTCAGAAAAATCTTTAATTTAACAAGATATTTCGTTTCCATAAACTGCAATTATTAATTTTTTTTGGGAGATATAAATATTTTATAGTTTTTCCTATTTTCAGAAATTTAGGATTTTCAAGGGTGAGAAATACGTGAGTGGGAGAGAGATAGACTTATGCAGGTTTCAATATAAAATTTTGATTTTTGGTAAAAAAATAATATTTTTAATTGCTACTAAAAAAATCTGTATTTTTTTCTACGGTGTGTATGCTATTTTTTATTTTTTAGGTCAAAGAGAAATATTTTTTTAAGCGACAAAATTTAAAAAAAAAACAGCTTTACCAATAGGGGACATTTTATTGTACCAATTAACTTCAATAAGTAATTAGAATAATGAATTTAATAATTCTATATTATTTGAATTTGCGGTCGGAACCTGTGTTAGCCACAGCCTTTTTTTTTAAATTCTTTTATGAATATATGAATACAAACATTTTATTGCTATTTGTATTTATTTATTATTTATATATAGTTTTTTTGTCAATACTATTGAAATTATCTTTGGCTTGGTAAATGTTAATTTGTGTTCATTTGCCAATTTAGAAGTTTTGCTATAATCGTTTTCTAGTAAGTGTTTTCCACACTGATATACTGTAAAGTTTAAAAACATACATGATCTATAATGACAATAATCTATCGCAAAACTAAAATTAAACTAAGATTTGCTATTCTCTGTAAAAATAATAAAATTAACTAAAACTCTAAAAATTCTTTTTAGATGAGAATCATCATAATTATACAATGAAGTCTAAAATTTTAAATTTGTGTGAACTTAAAAACCACAATATTTTATTATACATGTTTTACGTATCTCATCTTCCTTATTGATTGACAGCTTCCTCACCAATAGATTCCTAAATGTTCGTGTCCACAACACTACATCTTCTTCCTTTATCCCTGAACAGGTCGTATCACAAGGTTCCCCTCTATCGCCTCTCCTATATAATATATTCGTCCATGATCTCTACAACCTTAATCCTTAATACCTTAATCCAAAGGCTTATTTTCTTCTCTTGGCCGATGACTGCCCTCGTAACCCACGAAAAACCCTACTCAATGCCCTTTGCACTCTCCAAGGACTGATTGATACCCTTTCCCTTTGGTTTGCCAAATAGAGAATTTCCATTAACTCTAATAAATCCCAGCTTCTTGTTCTCTACCACAGATCACATAACTCCCCATTTGGTATTACCGTAAATAACGAATTAATCCGTCCATCCCCTTCATGCAAATACCTTGGTGAGGACATTCGATCCAAAACTATCCTTTAATCTCCACTCACAAATCCCCAAAACCAAAATTCAAAATAGGGCACGGCACTTCAAATCACTAACCTTTCAAAATAAAGGAATCACAACAAAAACAGCCGTCCATATTTATAAAATGATCTGCCAGCCCTTACTGGATTACGCTTCCATCCTATTCCAAAATTCCCTTCCGCTAACCCTAAATAATATTCAGGTCGCAGAACGATCTGCCCTTAGGATCCTCACCAAAATCAGACATCCCAACAACCCACTTCACAACCCCTTCAACACCCTTTTATATAAATAAACAGAAATTATCCCAATCCAGGAACGAATTATTCAACTTTCCCAAAAATGTTCATCAAACCCTCATATCCACGACATCCTCAATCATCTATGCCTAACACAAAACTCAAACATCCCCCCTAAATTCTCACATCCACAAATCACCATTCATCAATTCATAACATCTTAAGTGAATCATGACTAACAGACAGACAAATAACAAAATTATTGACAAGAACTCAGGCTGAAAGACCAACGGTCGATAGCCTCTCAGTTACAATGTATGTTTATAATATTAATAAATATAGATATATGTAATAGTACACAATAAAGATGTTTGTATATATATATATATATATATATATATATATATATATATATAATCGACACGTTTAAACAAAAATTGAAAATTTTAATTTTTGGGTCATAAATAAAAAAGTTTTTGAAACTGAGCTGGTCAAGTTCTCTTAGCTGCATTGGAGATATTTATATCTTGGCACCACATGATCATGTTATTTCTTATGAGTATTTGATATGTGAGTCCTTCTTAAGCTACTTATAAAAGGGGCGTTAAAAATCTAAAGTAGTTTGTCTAGAATGATTTTTTTATTGCTTAAAATATTAAGGGTAATGAGAAATGCTTTATCGAACTGTCAAAATTGGTCTTGGAAATGTTTAATTTTATTGGTTATTATTATAAAATTTAATCGAACGTGTTTTCTATAGAATTTAATAAAAATGGTTGATGCACGGTTGTTGAAAAGTCCTTGATTTTTCATTGTTCAGCGTTATACTCGTAATTCCATTATCTACAGGCGTTGCAAAGCGAACTCTATCATCAGCAATTTAGCATTGATAATCGCGCCGGCAAACAAAACTCGAACGGCTTTATTAATCCGTGTCAATTAGTCATTCTGGCCTGTTGTGTGTACGTGGAGGGTCGCTGATAATTGGCCGATGGAATCGCGATCGGGGGGCACTCCACCGTTCCCCAACAGCAGCAGCTCTTTTCCGCTCCCGCTCTTTGTCGTTCCGGTTAAATGGCGCCCTGGCATAATTACCAACGTTTTTGATTGCGTCACGGTCCGGATGCTTATGGTCGCAGCGCTTCAATAAATCGCGTTAAACGCTTCACGAGACGCTAAGCGTCAACTCCCGACTCCCTTTTCCTGGGGGACTAAAGGCCGGCACTAATCGCACTTGGTCCTTCCAAACCTCCCGGGCTGCCTCCCTGCCTTTGAATGTATTGTTACATTATGCATTCCCTTGAATTTTAAATTGTTCCCTTTTGCTTCTGTGCTCTCTCTCCTGTGGATTATGTATAATATTTTAGTTGAGAACGGGAAGAGTGGCCTTGCTTCAACATCAGTAGCAGCATCACTAGCGTCAGACATTAACTGGGAATTGATTCAGGCCTGAGGGGATCAGACGCACTCACACGCATCAGCGGGTATTTTAAAATGGGTGCTTTAATGAAATTACTTTGTTAGTTCGCTTGTAATGCAAATATGATAGGACGTTGTTACATTATATGCTAACGCTGTGATCAAATGAAATTGCTCGTTACGTTAGACTGGTTACGTTACGAGAAATTTTACATTTTCAAGATTCTGGTACATACATCTACACTCCCGCTCTGGTTTTGCATGTAGATTTATTTGAGTGAATTTTAATAGAAATACACAATGAAATACGATCAAGTTTTTAGAAAAATTAAAATGTAAATATGCACTCAATTATCGAAAATAGATAAAAATCTCGTAAATCACCTATTCGTATTCGACTCACTTTTCTCTACTCGTATTCATCAAATTGACTGCGAATAATTTAATATTATTAAATATAGCCAGAAGAAGTTGACATCGAAATCGTCGATTAATAAACTTGAAAAATATCAATCTCCTAATTCTTTTCATATACAATATCCCAAGTGCCATGCATATTATCGAACATTTTCACGACCTGCCATACAAGGGGGAACAAACACGCGTGTGAAAGAAGGGAAAATTTGCGGGATATATATGCCTGCACGAGAGATATTTGTTCAGAAAATCGCTAGAACAAAAGTAATTTATAGAAATATATCAAGTAGTTCGAGTCACTGCCATGGCATATTGTAAGCAAAACTTCGTTGAACGAAACGGAAGAAAATCATCGAAATGTTTGCAATAATTGTACTTTTAATTTCACCAACTATTCCAATTTTGATCTCTTATAAATAAAAATGTTCTAAATGCTTATTTTGACCTTTTGGTTATTTACTTCTAATAATAAAATTATTGAAAATTAGGCATCTAGTTATCTTTTCGGGAAATATTCGAATATTTTGCCCGGCCAAATACTCGCTGTCAAAATATTCACGTAATTTGTGTGTGCTTGGCTAATTTCTAAGTGATACTCCATTTTGATTGATCCAATTCTTTAAATTGAAAGGTGAGGGCGATTGTCTTGTTTATTTTGTGTAACTAATAAAGTAAATAAAAAGTTTTTAAAATTCCACACTAAATTAGTGTTTAATAGGTCGATTCGCTACGCGACCAATCCAAATGTTCAGGCTTTTTTAAACTCGAAATATTTACTTCATGCTTAACCAAGGAACGGAAAACACTCCTAAGAATAATTTTAGCCAATTTAAGGAGTGGAAACACTCGTTAGAAATTTCAAATTAAAAACATTAAAAAAATTAACGACTGCAATTTTACAGAGCATCAAATTAATGAAAATTATTTTTAATTTAAGTTTGTGACAATCTGCTATGTTATGTATAATTAAAAAAAAACCTTGTATATTTATGACATAATATTTAGTTCTATTGAGGTACTAAAATACTATTATTATCTGTCAGTTACAGATACAAAGGTTTTTTTTTTATTTATGTGCACCTCTATATTTCTTGTTCATTCCCTAATTAACTCATAATATTTATGAATGATTTCCACCGTTATCGAAATCGAGAAATATCAAGCGAATGGATTACTTATGGGCCCTCTGAAACGCTTTTACCGCGTGTATCAATTTTATTGCCGTTCCAGAGCAGCGATCAAAAGAACGATACAAAACTGTAATGTATCTCCGGGAGGAGGCCTCGCATTATATTACCCCGCAGGAGAATCGACAAAGAAAAAATACGATTTATGTATTTAGTTTTGCCCTGAATATAATGCCCAGCGGGGCAGGAAAATCCATACCTGATTTTTCACCAGGAATAAAAAACACACACAAGCAGAGCGCATAATTTACCCGGAAAAGATAAAAAACGCGGACTACTCAGTAATTGCATGGATGCATTTAAATTTGAGCCGAGGGTGCCATTATATTAATAGGGGCCCTACTAGTAAAAAATAGTTAACCCAGAAAAGTTGGAACGATAATTCGCCTTCATTACACGGGTTTATTATTGTTATTATGAACAGGAAAGGCGGCCGACACGCGAACAATTAATTGCGGCCATGGAATAACAGAAAAAACAAAAAACTATTCTAAATACCAGGGCTTCGAACCGGAACTGAACCGTAAACCGAAAACCGGAGAAAACCATTATTTTTGTCTGAACGAAAACCGGAACTGAACCAAAAAAAAAATATCGGATTATTTCGGTTCGAACACCCACATGAACACTTATTTAATTCTACAAAAGTTTATAGTTTTTTGCAATTATTAAATCAAAACTGTTTGCGGAAATATTTGTTTTGAGGTTCCCTCACTCGATTAAGGTCGTTTCTGATTTGTTTTTTTTTTTCATAGAAATTTTAGTTTTCGTTCGACTTTGAAAAAAAAAAGAATTTTAGTTCTACCTCGGTAATATTTTGAGAATACAGATTAATTAAATCTGACGAAAAAATTAATTAACGTTGACTGGTTACAATCGCAATTTAAATATCTCCACTGGATTTTCCAAAATATCAACTGATTTGTTGAAAATCGTTGGAGAAAAAAAAAACTTTGTCTTAAATCAGCAGATGCGGTCTTTTCGTAAATTTTGTCTATGCTAGGTTTTTATCATAAAATGTCGTAGTTTGACTACTGTGACATTATAAATGTAAGTCGCTTGATTGACTGTCTTTCGACTATGCTAGGATTTTCTTATTTTATCTCGACTGTATTTCGACTATTGTGATATTATGATTGTACGTCACTAGGTTGACTGTATTTCGACTTATTCGGATTTTGTCGTTATTTTACTGTATTTTCACTATTTCGATATTATGACTGTAAGTCACTTGGTTTACTGTCTTTTGATTATGATATGATTTTGTCATTAAATCACTTTGTCAACTGTATTTTCACTATTGTGACTTTATGACTGTAAGTCACTATTTTGACTGACATTAGTCTATCGTGTCAACTTGACTTAAGACGACGAGAGTCGCCGTCAGCCGAAATTAATGTATCCTGTTAAGTTGAAATTACATTTAGTCCAATGTATCAACCGACACAAATCGACATTAGTCGACTCAATTTAAGACAATTATTACTTGACATATATTATTAGATGGTCATGTTATTGTTTTTCTTTATGCCACTTGCGACACACATTTTGATAGTTGTGACATATTTTAAACAAATAAGTGTCTTCCACTCCCAGACTAAGCATGAAGTAAAATTTCGAGTTTAAAAAAGCCCCGCGTAGAAAATTTGTCTAGGGTCGCGCAGCGACCCGAGACAAATTTTTACTGGGCTTTAAAGGGGATTTAAAGTAAATTTGAAAATATATACTGTTGAGATGTGATAGATATAGCAAAAAAATGCAAAAAATATTTATTTTGTGAATATTTTGTAAATGTGATAATAATAATAAAAGTAGAACAAATTTAGTTTGAGACACTTTTCCATTTTCTTAATATTTAAATCATCAAATCTATAACGAGGACAGTGCTATGAAGGACACATCAACAATTTTTCAATATAAAATAAAAACATTTCAAAAATTAAAATAATCAGTTGGAACTGAACCGAGCTGAACCGAAAACCTCATAAAACCGTTGTTTTTTCCGGAACTAGAACCGGAACCGAACCGATATATTTTATTAACAGAACCGGACCGAAAACCGGAACGCAAATAAAAACGGTTTGAAGCCTTGGTAAATACGAAAGGGGGATGAAACTTGAGAACGACGCGTCCGTTATTAATTTAAGTTTTTTTTATGCACTTTGAAAAAGCATAAATTCAAACGGGAAATTCCCTACATAAAATATATCCTCATATATATTTATGCGGTATCGCTTTATGCCCAAGTTCGCTGCACACATGCATGTTTTAGCACGTAATGAATATCGTAAACAAGAAAGTTGGATAGTTATCAAATATATTTACGTATTCATATATTAAACTTTGCATGGCTTTAAAATAATCAGGTAAATGTAGTTTTCAACGTTAATTAGTTGAGAAAATTTAATTTTATTCACTACCGTTATTGCTTTGCGTTCATGAAGCGAGTTTCTCTATTGTGATTTGAATAATAACATACATTTGATTCATAAAGTGTGTATTATCTGCAAACATGTTTAAAATACAAACAGTAGTGTTATCAACAGTTGTTTACTAAGTGCAATGTTGATAAAAGTCGATAAAACCAGTTTGTAACTATGGATATTTTGTTTGTTGTGCAAATTTTAAGTACAGATTGTATTTTACGAGTGCATACGGAGAAATTTTCTTTCAAAAGTGATTACAGAGTTTTGTACATTTTCTGGAATTCGTTCTTTTTATAAAGTCGTTAAATTGAATGATTCTAACGAGTGTTTTCTCCTTCTTGGTTAAGCATGAAGTAAAATTTTTAATTTAGACAATCCTGAAAATTTTGCTTAGTCGAAGTGGAGCGACCAATCCGAATTTTTAAGCTTTTCACTCTTCTCTAAATTTAAAATGTATATATGAAGCACTTAGAAGCAAAGGGGAAGAGGTGTACATTTTTTTTTTGGTAATTAGCAAAGAGATATCGAGCTTTCATTGATACTGCTACTCAGTATATTTTCTGTAAATCCACATAACCACTGAGCTGGTCTGGTATCTGGTATAAGGGGGAGTGCGCATTGCTGCACTGTACTTAGACCTCATTAGGCCCATTGTGCTGCCTCCTACTACGGGTTACCTATCCTCAGCTCAACCATCCCACCTTGTCTAGGTAGTCCAGTATTACTGAGGTGGGCAAATCCCTGATGATGTCCATCGTCGGCCATCTTTCGCTCAGTATGAATCCTCTCGTAGACGAGAGTGCCGGGCATTCAATGAGGATGTGCCTGGCAGTCTGGCCTTCCATTTCACACCCCCTCCAAGAAGGGGAGTCAACTTTTCCCATTTTCACTAAAAAATACTGTTATTCCATACTTCAATTTTACAGTCTTTTTTAGTGTAATAATCACTTCACGTAAACTCAAAAACATACAGTTATTCCCATTTTATATAAGTGTCCATTGAGCCCGCAGTGACTGGTTAGAACAGCGGTTATCTGTCTGAGGTTCCTTCTGGTTATCTGCAGGTACTGTTTAGCTGAACTCTCGGTGGGCTACAGTAATGTCTCCTTCGAGAGTGTCAATCGCACTAGCGGCTCCGGTGAGATGACGTTCATCCCAGCCGCTGCTCTGGTCAGTGTAACAGCCCTCCTGCTACCTATGTTTATATCGTGCCCTCCACCCAGCAGATTTCAATGTTGTTATGCATTGCTGCCTGCCGTAGTTTTTTATGGCACTTTAGTGTTGTCTCTGAAGTAGTGTATAACTTCTTCAGAGACATTAAAGCTTGCCTGCTGTCTTTATGATCAGTATGGCTTCATTTGACACTTTACGGCTCAAAATGATGTCAGCCGCTAGTGTTATACCCATTGTCTGCTAACCACTGAGCTATTTCATTTGTTAGTTTTATTATAACTTGAACTTTAAAACTGGGTTTCTTCATTTTTTTTATTGGTCACACTCCTTTGCTTCTGGGTGATTCAAATGTATTTAGTCAACTTTTGGTTTAGAAAAGCCTGAACATTTGGTTTTGTCGCTTAGCTTAGCTATACGACCATACCAAATTTTTAGGATTTACTAAACTCAAAATTCTACCAAGGAACAGAGAAACACATATTATAAAAATACTTCTATGTTAGGAGAGAGGTTTCCAATGTAATAATAAATTTCACTTAAACAAAAAACAAAATAACATTTTAATTGGTGCATTCGTGTCACTGACGATGCCACTATGAAGCATTAGATGGCGTTAGCTATCGAAATCATTAATAGTTTTCACATATTGGCTTGAAATAGTCAGAAATGTTCAGTATTCCTCAGCAGTGGGTCGGGACCACACTGAAGAGGACCTTGAAGTCCGAAACGCGTCTGTGGGTATCTGGTGCCGGAATACTGAACACAAATTCAATTTTGATTTTAATTTATTTGCAATGACCAACATATTTTATTACATGTAAACATTTTCCACACTTTTAGTAAATAACACACTTGGTTAATATTTCACTGTTTATTGATTGGCACTGCAACAATTGTTTCGCCACACAGTGGCTTCATCAGGCAGATGAGTAATCATTCATTATTCAACTGCCTGATGAAGCCACTGTATGACGAAACAATTGTTGCAGCGTCAATCAATAAACAGTGAAATCTTAGCCAAGTGTGTTATTTACTAAAAGTGTTGATATGGAATTTCACCAAGTAACAGCCTCAACTATTAAATTTTTAAACATTTTCCGATAAATATATAAATAACCATGCTTTACCAAGCAAAATACATTTACCGGAAAATATACACATTTACCAATTTTCTACGTTTTTCGTAACACATTTACGCCATTTTGTTTTATTTTTGATTGATTCTTTAAAGAAATAAAACATATGCAAAACTTAGTTAAGAACTTATGAAATATTTTATTCTCTCTCGGGAAACATAAAAAATTTACGTTTTTTTGATATCCAGTATCTAGAGTTACCAGATTTTGTGTTCGTAAAACCGGAACAATTATCAATAAAAACATATAGAAATGTTTGTAAAAATTAACCAATTGTTTGTTGAAAATTACATTTCTCAAAAAATAAGTTCCAGATTAAATCAGCATTATTAACTTAACGTACATACTAAATTGACTAAAAACCTGTATTTTCCTTCACTTAGGTTAAAAAATTATAAAAAAAATATAATTACTCAAAAACTATGAATTGGCACATTCATAGTTTTTGAGTAATTATATTTTTTAGATATACATGACATTTTTATGAAAATATATAATCACATTTTTAAATTATGATTTTTTATTTTAAGTATTCAAAAACCATAAATCAAACTTTAAGCTAAAATAAATTAAAACGAGACGATTGGGTATTTTTATTTACTTTATTTACTTATTTACTTCCATATTTTTGTTGAGTTAGATAGTTCGTTAATATCGATACTAAATTTTATTTTTTAAAAATGTATTTTCCATAAAAACCCGACTGTTATAAAATACATTGTGACTTTAAGCGAAAATTTGTTAAAACCTGTAAAAGGGATTTTTAAGTTTTATGAAAATCCACACGGAAAAGTGACAAGTTTCTTAGGTAAGAAACCTAATTTCATAAAAATCCGTTTTCTGGTTTCTTTGTTTTTTAAGTTATTTGATTGACCATTATGGATATAAATTTTAGTTTTTGTCACACATTTTTTTGTTCTATATTTTTATTATTTACATAAACTGATTTTTTTTTTGATATATCGTCAACTTATGTTAATGACGTCAATTACGTCAAAAGCGTTTCAAATGCTAGGTTTTATAAAAAGAAACTGCATAGAGTTTGAAAACCCCTTTACAGTGATCAAACTTTATGTAGCATTAGTACGACCCCATCTAGATTATTGTTCTTTGTTTTGGAGTCTTTATACCGCCATCGATGTTAATAAAATCGAAAGAGTTCAGCGTAAATTCTTAAGCTATTTACGTTTCAAATTTGGATTCGAAGATAGCTACAGCAACATATTAGTAGCACTCAATTTTCACACTTTAGAGCACAGACAATATAGTTCTGATGTTATTTTTGTGTACAAACTTATAAATGGACACATTAATTCACCCGTGCTACTTAATAGTATTAGTTTACACGTACCTTCTAGGACTTTAAGAAACTGTTACATGTTCTCTGTGCCCACAAAAAGAACTGAGTACGCCAAACAGTTCGGAACAGCGCGTTTGCTTTATAATTGTAACGCTGTCTCTGTCGATTTTTTTAATATCACTCTTAAGAAATTAAGGTACTATATTTTTAATTTAAATAACTTTGTAGTGTGTAAAAGAAATATTGATGTATCTTTTCTGTAATATTTTAATATGTTTTGTGCGTTATTTTGTGTATATTTATTGTAATCTTACTTGTTTTAGGATCTATTACCAGTTTGTTTCATATTTTGTATTGTAAAATGGTTATCCGTAAATAAACTATATATATGACATTCTCTGACTATAATAGAATGGTCTTTTCGTCATATATATTTGCATTTTTTACAGTATTGAGATATTGTTTGACATTTTTGACCACAACAATTTTTACATCATGTTTTTTTGTGACAGTAATCAATTTGTTGTAACAGTTATAACGTTTTAGAATATTTATGATTAGAAACAACATATATTAGAGTATTGCAACTATTCTAGACAAAAGTTTAAAGTTTGAAATTTTATTTGTGTCAGTAACGTTTTCTTATAAAATTTTAAGAAATCTTATTTATTAGTGTTTTTTATTATTCTTTACCATGGGTTTCCACTCCCAAAATTAAGCATGAAGTAAAGTTTCGAGTTTAGAAAAGCCTGAAAATTTGGATTTGCCGCCGATTTTCCATCATGACATTTCGATTACATATCACGTATTTAAATTATGGATTATTGTGACATTACTGTGTCAATTGTTTATTAACCATTATGAAATGTTGTCTTAAAATCACTTAGCCTTTTGACTGTGATAGTATTTCATCATTAAATTATTGTTCGAACATTTTGACGGTAATTTCGCTTTAATGGTATTTTGATAGTATTTTATCATTAAATAAGTATTGTTAACATTTTGACGGTAATTTCGCTATTATGACATTTTATAGAATTTAATCATAGTCGACTGTATTTTTTACTAGTATGGCATTTTGATAATATTTTATCACACAATGACTAGTGTAACATGTTGGCGGTAATTTCAGCATTATGACATTTTGATAGTATTTTATTATTTAATGACTATTCTAACATTTTGACGGTAATTTCACTATTATGGCATTTGGTCGTTTTATTGACGAAGAATGTTCTGTATTGTTAAAAGGGAATGTCAATTTTGATACAAATTAAGAAAGATTCAAAGATAATAGGTAAATTACAGTCAATTTAATGATAAAATACTATCTTATCATTAAATTTACTGTATTTTAAGATTGAGATTTTCTTTTAATCTTTCTTAACTTGTATCAAAATTCACATTCCCTTTGAACAATACAGAACTTTCTTCGTCAATAAAACGACAATAAACTTATTACGTCAATTTTTAATTGTTTTAATGATAAAACAAACGAGTGTCTTCCACTCCCAGGTTAAGCATGAAGTAAAATTTCGAGTTTAGAAAAGCCTGAAAATTTGGCTCGGGCGCGTAGCGAAGCGGAGCGACCGAGCCAAATTAGGCTTTTCTAAACTCGAAATTTTACTTCATGCGCCACGCGTATAAAACGCTGGTTTAATGTGAAATGGTCTTTAACCAATTTACAAGCGAAATTAGTTAATTATGTCAATTATCAATTGTTTAGGTCCTGGGTCTCCAAACTATCTTCTTCGCGGGCCACAAATACAATCCTACATAATAAAGTCGGCCAAGATCCGATTAATTTTATAAAATTATGAAAAATTTAAGGAACAATTGTTACAATACTTCAAAATATGACATTTACAAAAAAAATTACAAACAATCGCGGGCCGGATTCATGCAAGTCGCGGGCCGGATTTGGCCCGCGGGTCGTAGTTTGGAGACCACTGTTTTAGGTGATGGGGACAGTGCTATGATGGACACATCACTATTTTTATGATAAAAATTTTTAATATAATTTTTTTGTTATTGTAATTTTTTGTTAATGAAACTATATAAAATTTGTATTTCAAGTTATTTAAATTTTACCAATCAACAAAACTTTTCAAATGAGAAATTTAAACCGAAATTAATCGGTATGTTAGTTAGCAAACATCGTGATCAATTTACAAAAATTATAAAAGATTACAAAAATCACAACACTTTCACGATTATTTCATGTTTGGTCACTTGTTCTGTTTATTTTAACATTTCCCTGTTTTCAAAAAACGTTCAATTTGATACTTCTGCCGCGTGTTTTCACTCCTTGATTAAGCATATAGTAAAATTTCGAGTTGAGAACAGCCTGAAAATTTGAATTTGCCGGTGCGAGCGAAGCGAGCCGCGCCGACAAATCCAAATTTTAAGGCTGTTTTTGATTTGATATCATTGCAAAATCAATGAAATGTAAGTAAGCACTTGTAGTTGATTAACGCATCGAAAATGGAAACGGTCATGTTAATATCCCGACGACGTTAAATAATTTATTTAGGGCTGAACCCTTCGCCATTCCGCCCTCCATCGCGGCGCTTATTAAATTTTATTAACCGAGCTTAATATTCACAAAGGGCGACTGTCGAGGCCACCCCTTGAAACAATATATGAGAGGGGACTATATAAACATGTCATAAAATATACACTTAGCATAGATTATATGACTTTGTAATCTGGAAGAGGTCGCTCCCTAATTTTTCCTTTATGAATTTTTAACCCGGCGGGCATTTGCATTTAGGGTCACAGGGCCACCCGCCCTCATCCAAGTCGCCACCCCAATTAGCCCGCCCCCCTTCAAATCAAAAACAATGAGTCGGACTGATTCTTTGTTTATTCAGTGGATGTAATGGGGAGGCAATTATATTTCAACAAAAGATTTGCAAAATCGCACGTGGACAAATATTCTCTTTATTTTTTTGAAATAATATTTACCAACAGGGGTGTTTTTTTATGCTTTTGTTCTCGCTTTGTTTTGTAATGAATTTATTATGTTTACAGAAGTATTCACGAATTTAAAAAGAGTGTTTTATCTACGACTTCACCAAAAAGCTTTATTTTTTATAACAACATTGCAAGAAGAAGAAATGTGTTGGAATATTAAATACAGGTAGTTTTTCTATACATATCTTGATAACTGTAAATCTTCATATATTTTTGTAACGAATTTAAATCGATGCTTTAAACGAGTGTTTTGAACTCCCAGATTAAGCATAAAGTAAAATTTTTAGTTTAGAAAAGCCTGGAAATTTGGTTTAGTCGCGTAGCGAAGCGGAACGAAACGAAGCGATCAAATTGTGAGGCTTTTCTAAACTCGATTTTTTTCTTAATGCTCGTATAAAACACTAATCTCGAGTGAAGTTCAAAATATACTAGGAAATCAGTATGCTAAAGACATATATTCTCAACTTTTCATCAAATCAGTGTTTTGCACGCGTGGCGCATGAAGTAAAATTTCGAGTTTAGAAAAGCCTGAAAATTTGGTTTGGTCGCTCCGCGCTTCGCGCTACGCGACCAAACCAAATTTGTAGGCTTTTCTAAACTCGAAATTTGACTTCATGCTTAATGAAGGAGTTTAAACACTTGTTAGTAGTTTCAAATTGAATTCATTAAAGAAAAAACGATGAATGCCTCAAAATGCATACGCATCAGGATATGTATACTTATAAGAGTATGTTTATGTCTGCAACAAACATATAATTTTTACGGTTAAATAAAAATCGCCGTATATTATATAATTGTATTAGAACAACGTTTCCATCTTCAAATTTTATTGACAAAGTAAAATAAAATTCAACACAAGTATCCTATTAAATCCCGTTCTTTTTTATTTCGTCTTTTTTTCTTCTTAAATATTTACTCTTGAGATTTGACGGCTTTTCGAGCACACAAATCCTGATCACGTTTACTTATCGAGCTTCAAACCCGACGAAATACGATATAAAAAAGAAAGCTTCAATCAAACCGAACGTCGCGGCGTTTCCTTTAAGCCGGCATTCACACTCGGGAGATTAATTTTTAACCACCACCACAAAACCCTCCCCCTTCTTCTTCCCACCCCTCCCCTCCAACGCGATTATTTATATTTCCACAAAACGCCGCCGCCGAGATTTCTCTCCCTTGCACACTCACCCCTGTCGGAAACGGAATTAATCGGCCTTAAAACCGGCAACAACGAGGGGGTGGATAAATAGTCTCTTGTGGTTATTCGAAAATGGACCTGTAAACATACTGATGATACGTCAGTTATTGGGCGCCCTGGGGGGAACGGTGGAAATAGCCTACGATGGGGATGAGGGATGTGGGAATTCCTTGGACCTTAAGGAGTTTGCATGCGTGCGGCGGTTTCCGGGCATTTCGGAGATTTCTCGGGTCGTTTCCTTGATTTTCTTCTTTCATTTAGTCACGTGGAATTTTTTATTTTCTTTCGTGGGGTAAATATTTGGCCGCTGCGAGTTGTGCGTATTGTAGTGTTTTCGTATTAAACTGTACCTTTGTTGGTAACTAAAAATAATTGGTTCTATTGAGCAATGGAATATTTTGAAGTTCGAAAACAGATATTTTATTGTGTAAAGTTACCAAAAGTGGAAATTAAGATGTGAAATAAGGGCAGATGATGTTAAGAGAAAGAACACCATATTAAACTTCATACAAATATTAAAAGGCCCCAAAAATGTTAATTGCACACATATTACATTTGGTTTGGCTAATTTACGATTTTCTGAACTAGAAATTTTACTTATGCGCCAGGGATGCAAAACAGTGAAATATTTTGGAAATTCAAAATATTTGTGTTTAGCACTATATACAGGGTGCCCCGGAAGGAATCCAAACTTCGGGGGTGTAATAGCTTATTACATCTATCTGAAAGCAATTTACTACAGGTTGGAATGTTAAAATCCCAAGATTTGGTTAGACCAAATAAACGTTTATAAAATGTATAAAAGTAAGATCAAACATAAGCTGTATATTTTGAACTTCAGAATATTTCAGTATTTTATACAAAGCAACGAATCCAAATTTCCAGGCTTTTCTAAACTCGAAATTGTACTTTTTTCTTAATCAAGGAGATTATTGTTTATACAAAAATAAAGCAGATTCTTTCCTTTGTTAAATCTCGCGAAATTACTGAAAATTCTACATTTCAGAAATGTCTACTGACTTTGGTTGGTTGAAAATTTGTTCGAAAAGTTAAATTTGTAGTGGGTAAAATTAATATAAAATTAGAGGTTAATTATGGATTAAACTTTATTGGGTAGAATTAAAATAGATTAATTTGAGATTTGGTTGAGAGACTGAATTGCATTGGGTAGAAAATAACACGTAGGAGATTTGGTTGAGGGACTGGATTTCATTAGGTAGAAAATAAGAAATGAAGCATGAATTTGTTAAATTTAATCAAATGAAGGATTTGGTTCATTTAAATATTTGATGTTATTTTAAGTATTTTCTAGTTGAAGCATTATGTTTGTACAAACATAAAGCTATCATTTTAAAATAATCGCCTAGAATTTCATAAAAATCGTAATTGCTTGCGAAATGCCTGACATTAAAATTATTAATGTCCGGTTATTTCTATTTGTCGTCATAGTCAATGTCATGTAAATTGCATGATATTTTTTTTTATTAAGCATGAAGTAAAATTTCGAGTTTAGAAAAGCTTGAAAATTGGGTTTAGGCTTTTCTAAACTCGAAATTTTACTTCATACTTAATAAAGGAGTTTAAACGCTCGTTCGTAGATTTAAATTTTAAATACGGGTATTTGTGTGGCT
Organism: Philonthus cognatus; assembly: GCA_932526585.2. Lineage (NCBI taxonomy): Eukaryota > Metazoa > Arthropoda > Insecta > Coleoptera > Staphylinidae > Philonthus > Philonthus cognatus. The sequence goes on along the minus strand of OW052243.1, from coordinate 26,677,584 downwards.
AGATGGGAAATCTTGCTTTAAAAATTTGGCCCGGCTGCTGAAAAGGCTGGCCACACATGCTCTAAACCAGGGGTTCTCAACCCTTTTCAGGTCGCGCCTCCCTCTCATAACTCTACGCCCCCCTTCCTGATTTTATTTGAGTTTTTTAGCTAGATTGAAACATTACTATAGTCTTATTTCACTTCACCTACTCTTTAGAAAACTGTCGTGCCCCGCCTGATATCTTGCCGCGCCCCCCGGTTGAGAAACCCTGCTTTAAACTATAATTTTTACAAATAAAATTCGGACCACTAGCCCTGGAAAAAGGGTAAACAAAAGTAGAATTCGGTTTCTACAAAGTGATTTGAAATACAAATAGTATCTGGTTTAACTCATCTTTTATATAAAAAGTATATTTTACATTATAATCAATCAACATTAGCATTACAATTATTATGGTCGATGGTTAGATACCTAATGATTTGATGATATTCGGTAAGCCGCTAACAATTAGTCGGTTGATTTGGCACACCTGGGGCGTCGAGACGCGAAACTCCGACGCAGTTTATCATCGTAAAGCGCTGCATTACTCGCGTCCGACGCCGGATTACATAAGTAATTTATCGACTTCCTTTATAAAAATGTAATGCTTCGCTAATAATGCCTAAACCTGCCTTAATTTAATGTTTTAATAAAGTTAACAATAATAAATGGAAGATAAAAAAACAAGTATTTATGGATAATTTATCCATTTTAATAAAATAAATAAAATAAAATGATAGTTCATACTATGATATATATACAGGGTGGCCCATTTTAACTTATCTCGACAAATATGCATCCTACAAAAAAATATTTCGAACAAAAGTTTAATGGTTTCGAGGGGGCCATCCGATCCTATGAAATTTTCAAAAATGAAGGAATTAGGAATTTTTTGGGGGCATTAAAATAATATTTTTTTCTTTTACTAAAAATCGAACCGTATGCGCTATTTCGAAAAAAAATCTAACTGCCGATTCTACCGACATCTCTCAGGAGTTCAAAAGCTCTGGAAGTAAACTTTACACACTCTTTTTTATATAAGTCTACGTAAAGGCCGTTTTTTATGTTTTTGGGGAACGTTTTCATTTTGCGACTACAGCGGCATCTATCACGAATTCAATTTTTTTTTCGGATAAAACCTACAGAATTTTTGGTGTAGAATCCTAATCTTCAATAAAAAAATAGGGGTTCTTATTTAAGATTTCAAAGTTGCCTCCCTTTTTCTTTCACCCTTACCCCCCAAGGGGCGGTGGTAAAAAAATTTCACAAGATCAGATAGCCCCCTCGAAACCATTAAACTTTTGTTCGAAACAATTTTTTGTACGATGCATATTTGTCGAGATATCAAATATGCATCGTACCAAAAAATAGATATTCCAGTGGATAAATTAAAATGGGTCACCCTGTTTATATTAACAGAAAAACATGTTATTCATAGTGTATTTGAGTCCTTTGAAAATTGTAACAAAAATTGTTCTCTTACAATTTCGTAAACATATGTCAAACGTGTGTAATATCTAAGCAAAATGTTTGGAATATCACTTTAAATCAGTGTTTTATACGCCTGGTGCATAAAGTAAATTATCAAGGTTAAAAAAGCAGAAACATTAAGATTTGTCGGTGCGCTAAGCTCTGCTTCGTGCCGATAAATCTATATTTTCAGGCTTTTCTAAACTTGCAATTTCTCTTCATGCTAAATCAAAGATAGCAAACACTTCTTAGACAATTTAAATTGTACGCTTTTATAAAAGCAGAGATTCCCAAAAAACTATAAAATTTAAAATAAATTGTTTTATTTTTACTAAATGTTACATTCAAGGAATTTTTCTTTCTAGTATACATTTCCCGATGCATACTCTGGTAATGTTCAGGCATACGTTGTTTTTGTAAACGTGTTCAATTTTAAACTTCTAACAAGTGTTTCCACTCCCAGATTAAGCATGAAGTAAAATTTCGAGTTAAGGAAAGCCTGAAAATTTGGTTTGGTCGCGTAGCGCGAAGCGCGGAGCGGGCAAACCAAATTTTCAGGCTTTTCTAAACTCGAAATTTCACATCATGCGCCACGCGTATAAGACACTGATGACAAGCGAAGTTTACTTGTTCACAATATTTCAGTGCTTTCAGTGGCGAATACGCGTGGCGCATGAAGTAAAATTTCGAGTTTAGAAAAGCCTGAAAATTTGGTTTGGTCTTTCCGCTTCGCTTAATCTGGGAGTGGAAATGCTTGTTTAATGCTTCAAATTCAATTTTTTTAAAAAAGCGCTATATTTTTAATGTATTGTGTTCAATTGGAGATTCCGTAAGAAAAGCCTAAAAATTTGGTTTAGTCGCGTAGCGCGAAGCGCGGAGCGGACAAACCAAATTTTCAGGCTTTTCTAAACTCGAAATTTTACATCATGCGCCACGCGTATAAGACACTGATGTCAAGCGAAGTTTACTTGTTCACAATATTTCAGTGCTTTCAGTGGCTAATACGCGTGGCGCATGAAGTAAAATTTCGAGTTTAGAAAAGCCTGAAAATTTGGTTTGGTCTCTCCGCTTCGCGGAGCGACCAAACCAAATTTTAAGGCTTTTCTAAACTCGAAATTTTACTTCATGCTTAATCTGGGAGTGGAAATGCTTGTTTAATGCTTCAAATTCAATTTTTTTAAAAAAGCGCTATATTTTGAATGTATTGTGTTCAATTGGAGATTCCGTAATAAATAAACAATTACAACTACAAAACATGTCTAAAACAAAATCTATTATTTTCATATACACCAATCTACTTTAGGCTCTCATAACTCTAAGACGTGAAAGAATTACATATTTTTTTTTCAAAAAATTGATTAATAAGGCTGATAAATGTTGAAAGTTCATCTTTTATATAAATAAAACAATTTAAACACTTGCAAATATGTATTGTGCATTCGCTACAATTGTTTTGCCACACTGTGGCTTCTTCAATTGTAGCGAATGCACAATATATATTTGAAAGTGTTTAAATTGTTTTATTTATACAAAAATACATACTTTTTCTTTTGAATATTAAAATATGCTTATTTCTTAGTGGATACATTCGACCATCGATACGTTTTTGGTAAGTCTTTGAATTAAAGTGTTTAACTTAGGGGTCTCACAACAACAATATTATCGTTTTCTGGACTGGATAATCAGCAATAGGTAATTTTTTAAAGTTTTGCATTTTCAATTACATTATGTAAAAGCAAAATACTTTATTCTAAAAAAATCAACTTAGCCTCAGATTTACTTGTATGAAAATCAAAAATATTACTATTCTTTCGACGTTATCAAATTGAAAATTGGTCAAACTGGAAGAAATATCGTACACACCGAAAGTTCACTAAAACATCATCTCTATTTATTATAGTCATAAATTTTACAATAAAAAAACTGCAAAATAAGTGTATGATTAAATTGATAAATAAGGCACTAATAACCTTTCTTCACACTTTTATTTGAATTACCAATGGAATTAATTATTTATACATATTGTGAAGAAAGATTATTAGTGCTTTATGTATCAATTAAATTTGATCTTGAAGTAAGTCACCCAAACAATTTAAGTTTATTATTGATCGTCTAGCGAGTGTTTCCAGTCCTAGATTAAGCATGAAGTAAAATTTCGAGTTTAGAAAAGCCTGAAAATTTGGCTCGGTCGCGTAGCGAAGCGAAGCGACCGAGCCAAATTAGGCTTTTCTAAACTCGAAATTTTACTTCATGCGCCACGCGTATATAACGCTGATTTAATGTGAAATAGTCTTTAAGCAATTAACAAGTGAAATATGTTTATTACGTCAATCATCATGTGTTTAAATGACGGTGAAAGTGGACAAATCATAATTTTTTTGTACTTGTTTTTGTCTAACTTTAGAAAAATTTATTTGTCAAACAAAATACAACTCTAATCCCCCCCATCACAAAAAGCTATCTACTCCACTGAATTGTTGTAATAATACGAAATAGATATTCGCAACTTATTTAATATTACAACAGGAAGAATGCTCTCAACTTAATAAAAAAAAAATGTTCGATCTGAATTTTCGAATTGTCCGAAGGCGATCTTAAAAATATCCCGCACGTATATACCCTTATTGCATTATGTATTCGGGCGGATTATGAATAAGAATATGTGCGATGATGTAATTCCGTTGGCTCGCAAGAAAGGGAGACTGTCACCGCGGCGGGAATTTAAATTCCTTCGCCAACCCGACCCCCCCTTACACTCGCCCATCCTGAATTCGAAATGTAATTTGCGACGATTGCTCCACCAACGACAGTTCTACCTCTTATAAAAAAAACGAGTAAGAATTTTTTTGTAAATAGGTATTCACCAAGGTTTTCATTCAATCAATTTAATGGAATTAATTTTATATACATATTGTGTGCGGAGCAGAGGATTTTTATTTAAATTAAAAAAAGAACGTGTTTATATTAAAACAAAATCTGGAGTCGACTCCACTCGACTTTTCGAACACTCTGATTCCGAATAAAATGGGCAAGGGGGATTTATGGGGGTTTAAACCCTCCTGATATTATCAAAATTTTAAATTTTTGTATGTAAAATCGGCTCTGTAAGATCAAAAACAATATTTTTACAATTAAAACCCTCTCCGATATTTTTTCTGGCTACAGCCTTGATGTGGAGCCAAAATGTTATAGGAAAGCAACAAAATGGCAATCGTTTTAATAACTTTTTTTATGATTTGTCTTGATTGATATCCGAGTTTTTACATTTTAGTTTTTTTATTTACATAGTAGCATTCATCTTCCTAGATTCGTATACGTAAAAAAATAAGGATATTCAAAGCTACCGTGGAATGCCGGTAACAATTCGATCTCGTCATATTTATATAGTTCATAATTATAGATTAACCATATTCTATAAACGAATTTCTGAAACATTACTATAATACCGAAATAATATCTCTAGATATAACGAAATTTTAACTTCAATTTTAAATGTATAGGCAATTTTTATTGTAAAATTTGTAAAAACATTTTGAAATGAAGACACATTAGTCTTATTATTAATGACATATTTAATATTTTTAATTTAAATTCATTTGGTTTGTTTTACTAATAAATAATAATTTTATTTGCAAAACAAACGAAGTGAATTTAAATTAAAAACCTATATATTAGGAGAATTGTTTTACCAAGTGATCAATGAGGAACAAGTTAACGATATAAAGAAAATTTAACATAAAGAACAATTGAGTTTGTCAATAGTTTGCAGAATATTTACAAAATATAAAAACGAAGTAAAATTAATATTGACTTTATTTCTTTCTTTGGAGACTTGTCTCAATGAGACAAAATTTTTGCAGAAAGTCGATATTAATTTTAATTCGTTTTTATATTAAGTTAACGATATATTTAATTTTTGCAAAAAACCTAAACAAATATCTTTATAAACTGGCCGATTTTTTAACAAAATTTGAAATTAATTTTTTCTATAATTTTGTGTCAAGTTTAGAGAAAAAAACAAACGATATGTTGAAACTTTCTACACTGATTAATTATTTAACTGCATTTTGATTAACAACTGTGAATTGTTCGAAATGTTTATTACTGATTATTAACTGATAAAGCGTGTTTAATTTGATTGAATTTTTTATTTTCTATGCTGCGAAAAGGAACTTTTTCTGGTGCGCCTCATGGTAAAAAAAAGTTTTTAGACACTGATTTAGACAGTTGGGTTGTACATGGAGGCATTGGGTTTTAGAGGTACTTAGGTGGGCATGACCAAAAAAAAAACAAAGTCCATATACAGGGTGCCCCATTAGTGCGTGTTCAGAGGATATCTCCGTTCTCGTTAAAGATAGAAAAATATTTTTTAGACGAAACTTACTTGACTTGAAGAGCTGCATAACCCAAAATTATTTTAATGTATACAGAATGTCCCATAAAAGTGGTACTGAAAGTAAAATATTTTTTTAAAATGGAACACCCTATATATTATTTGATGTTTAGATATTACTCACAATTATACGTATGTTTTATACAACATGTATATACCTAAACCTAACATATACCATAATATTTATAATTTAATAAAAAAAAATAGATTTTTAGTTTATCAGATTTTAATTTATATCTCTATTATTAGTAATTTTAAAAATAATCGGTATGGTACTTTCATAATTTATACCCGACGATATCCTCAGCCGAAGTCAATTTTACCTTTGCACTTACTTTGTAGTAATTATAACTTCTCAATCTTAAGAAAATTCAAACAACAAAAACTTAGTATTTTTAAATGGCACCCCCTATATTTTTATACGGCATAATATTCGTCTTGAAAGACGAATAATATTCCGTATTTATTTATTTTTTTATTTATTTATTTACGGTCGAAACCATTTTAACATTAACATAAAAAAAAATATATACACTCTAACTTGATTTTTTTTAAGATTGACAGGTTATAATGACTAAAGACTGAAAGACGAATAATATGGCGTATAAAAATATAGGGTGTGCCATTTGAATAAAAATAGTTTTTATTGTTTCAACTTTCTTAAAATTGACAAGTTATAATTACTACAAAGTTAGTGCAAAATTAAAATTGACTACGGCTGAGAATAGCGCCTGGTATAAATTATGAAAGTACCGTACCGATTATTTTTAAAGTTACTAATAACTGAGATATAAATTCAAATCTGATAACCTAAAAATCTAACTTTTCTCATTAAATTGTAAATATTATGAAATATGTTAGGTTTAGGTATATACAATGTTATATAAAACATACGCATAATTAATAGTAATATCTAAAAATCAAATAATATATAGGGGGTTCCATTTAAAAAAATGTTGTTACTTTCAGTACCACTCTTATGGGGCAGCCTGTATACATAAAAATAATCTTACGTTATGAAGCTGTTCAATTCAAGTAAGTTTGGCCTCAAAAATATTTTTCTATCTTGAACCAGAGCGGAGATATCCTGCGAGCACGCACTAATGGGACACCCTGTATATAATCCAAGATGTTAATAATTACGTTCTGAACACATTACCGCTTTTTCCAATAGGAATCTAACTAATTCAGACACTATCTCAACAACTATCTAGACGTTCTTTCAATAGAGAAACAATTTAAATTTACACCTCTATATATTTACACCCATTTCATCCTGATGAAACATAAACGTGATCTGATAAAGAAGAAATATGCATTGTTCTGTCACTAGCTATTGCGTTTCTATCGAGATGTCGGAGGTAAAAACTCATTTCGATATTGAAGAATTTGTTCATTTGCGAGAGTGGAAAGTGGCGATATTGTAGCTGGATATGCAAAACGATCTCGCCGTCTCTCGTTATGGGCAACAGCAACACGCAGTGATACATACCTATAGAGCAGGCGTGAATGCGAATGAGGCTGTTCGATTTCGGAATTTATTACTATGCATGCGAATGCAAACGAAAAATGTTCGCAGCTTGCGCTGGTAATTTGAATGCTACATGTGTTTTTGTTGTGGATAATGTTAAATTTGTTGTTTTCAACTATTTCACTCGTTTGTTTTATTTGAAACTGTTACATACGTAACTCAATTGGCATATATGAATAGATAAACGCACCCTATTGGAAAAATTTGAAATACTTCTAAATCTACTAAATTCACAATGGCAACAATAATAATGGTTTAAAACTGTGAATATAAAAACATAATATTATACAGAAAATGAGCGAATAATATTTTTGAGACCATTTAAAATGTTACATAAATTTAAGCTACGTAAATTAAAAATAGAATATCGTTTTATTTCCTTATCACTTTTGGTAGAAATTTTATGTAATTAAAGACAAAATATATGGTTATAAATTTCAGACTAAAAAAATGATGTGTTCATCTAGCGCCTGGGTCTCCAAACTATCTTCTTCGTGGGCCACAAATACAATTCTACATAATAAAGTCGGCCAAGATCCGATTAATTTTATAAAATTATGAAAAATTTAAAGAACAATTGTTACATTATTTCAAAATATGACATTTACAAAAAAAAAATACAAACAATCGCGGGCCGGATTCATGCAAGTCGCGGGCCGGATTTGACCACTGATCTAGCGCATGATGTCAAATTTTGAATTTAGAAAAGCCTGAAAATTTAGATTATTCTCACCGCTTCGCTACGCGACCAATCCAAATGTTCAGGCTTTTCTCAACTCGAAATATTTACGTACTTTATGAACACCTTCGTAATTTTCAACCAAAAATATAATTAAAAAAATAACTTCTTAATTATAATTAGAAGATATTTGTTTGTTACTACACTTGAAAGAACTATAGATATTTTGTTATCCTTTTCATTTTTCTTAAAAGTTCACTTTAAATTATATGTTAGTAAAATATAAAAGCAATGCACCAATTTTGTAACGCTAAGACTTTTCCAAATATTCATTGAAACAACTACTAAAAAAAGTAGTATCAATAAATATTTGTAAAAGTCGCAATGATCCGAAATTAATTACAGAAAGTCGATAAATTCGCTTTTATATTTTGTGAATACTCTACAAATAATTTGTGAATTCAATACTACTGTATGTGTTTATAAATATTTCAGTTATGGTGTGTAGAATGATATTTTAAGGTCAAGTTTGTAAAATTTAAAAAGAAATATTAAAAACTAACTATCCACGAGTTTTCTAAAAATCGTTACACTTATCTTATCAAATTATTATAAAATTTGCTCCGAAATGAACTGGCTTACCTGAAAAAAAAGAAAAGAAAAAGAACGTTATTAACAACACATATTACAAAATAAAATTGAGTTAACAAATGTTATGCAGTGTCATTGGTTTTCTAAATCGAAAGAAGTGATAAAGATAAAATGTTTTTTTTTTAGGAATGAGCTGACTTTTTCAATAAAATCCTAAAAATACGAAGAATATTTTATACAAGGTGCTTAATTTTTTTCAATATAGGACATCAAAAATGATTATCTACAAAAACTTATTAATTTAACAGAAATACAGAAACGTGTTTATATTGAAATATTAGAAACAAATCAATCCCCAGCAAATATGACAAAATGTAGGTGGGTTCAGTTTACCAATTTTATATCATATTGCCAAACTAACAAACCAAAAATTGAAAACGTTGTATGAATCTAAATAAAATGTTAAATTTATGTGAAAAAAGGTATGTAAATATTTAAACCAGTTTTTCTAACTTTTGGGGTTCCTTAAGGAGCCCACGCTGGGCCAATATTATTTATACTATTTGTGAATTAAACTTTTACTAAGTCTTTACACTCTTAGAATAAGCATGAACTGCTTAATTATTTTCTCAATATAAATCATTTTTAATAACAAATTTGAGATAAGTATGTGTGTGTGGGTGGAGTTAATGTAAAATGCGAAATTTCTTTGTTTTTTAATATTATAAAAAAATCACTTGCTGACATAAGTCGGCGGTAAACGAACTTTTAATGACAGTTAAAATAAGTCGGGGCGAGCCGACATTTAACTAATCGTGCCAACTCGACTCGAGTTTGAACTGAACTATAATGAGATCGCCATGCTATTTTTTTTTTCTTTGTGACAGATACGTTACAAATTTTAACACTTGTGGCATATTTTAAAGTAACGAATGTCTTCCACTCCCAGACTAAGCATGAAGTAAAATTTCGAGTTTAGAAAAGCCCCGCGTAGAAAATTTGTCGAGGGTCGCGCAGCGACCCGAGACAAATTTTCACGGGGCTTTTCTAAACTCGAAATTTTACTTCATGCGCCACGCGTATAAAATACTGATTTACAGTAAAGCTAAAAATATATAACGCTTAGATGTGATGGTGATCAATATTCACCAAGAAGTAGCAAAAAAATGCAAGAATTACATTTTTTGTGAATAGTTTCTGGATAATAATAATAAAAGTGGAATACATATGTTCACCAGCGTAAACGCCATCTAATGCCCATTAGCCCTGTTGTGGAGGAACAATTGCTGTATACAAACGTTTAGTTTATTAGCTAATGAAGATGCTATTTAAGCTAATGGGCATTAGATGGCGTTTACGCTGTCGAACATATGTAAATTGCACAGGCCATAATAAATGGTCAATGATGTTCAGTATTCTTCAAGCGCTAGTTCGGGACTATACTGATGATGGAATTGAAGCCTGAAACGCGTATATAGTTATCCGGTGAATGAAGTACTCAGAACACAAATTCATATTCTTGATAAAAGTAGAATACATTTTTTTACTTTGAGAAACTTTTCCATATTGTTGATATTTAAATCATTACATCTTTAAGGGGGAAAGTGCTATGATAGACTCATCATCATTTATTTTGTTGTGATGCTTAATATATTGTTGATGATATAGGCCTGACACCGGAAAGTGATTAGTTAATAGCGGACGCAGAGATTGAATTAGGTTAGCATTAGCAAACCGCTTTGCAGATGGTCTCTCCTCAGATAATCGAGTTGGATGTTTGTTTATCCATCAGCATGCCTGCCTTGTGTCTTGTCCACGGTAATCAGCCGAGCATTGTCATCCAGACGCGATGATCGTGGCTTTTGTCCACAATGGACGCAATTAAGTCGAAACGCACTGGATTATCGGGAGGAGGCCAGCACCTCGCATTGCATTCTGATTCGGATTCAAATTGAATTGATGCTGATTTCACTATTTGCCATTGTGGCCGTCTTATAGCCGCGTAATTACGAAAACTGGCGCGGGCATTCCGACGCATTCACCACACGTTAAGGTTGTTAATAGATTGTCATTCCGGCCGGTAAGTGGCAACGTGCTCAAGCACTACAAGTCACGACCAAAGCTGAACTAATCGGGAATCTTGAGGAGAGTTGCCCGTTATTTCAGAATCACATCAAAGCTGTATTGAATGATGTCAACTACCCACATCATTCTATAGGGCGTTGATGTGATTTTGAAATGACGGCCAACTTCTCTGGATTAACTAATTTTCATGCAGCTATACAGGATATTTCATAAGTTTCATGGAAAATGTAATAATGCGATGTAGAAACTGCTTTTCGAAACACCACTTTTTGATGCTATAAAAGATACAAATAACAGATAACCTAATAAAATATTTGTGTAAAATATAGCATCAATTTTATGTTAAAATGTGCAATGGCAAAGGTGCCTTATGAAAAAATTTTGTTTAATATTATTTGAAGTAAAAGTGACATGGTGACCACAATCTAAAATGTTAAATTTCTCCGACATTTTCCTGATTCAAGATTTTTTTCCGTTGTCTTTTAATATAACTTTCTTCTGTGGGAAACTCCCATTTTGGTAAATTGTTTTCATTGTTTTTGTCAATATTTAAGTTAATTTTATGAATGTTTACCTGATTTGTAATTTGCTTGCTGATTTTGACAAATTTAATAATATATGTCTTTTTTGTTAGTGTTTTGGTCAATTTGAATATAATTTCATGACTTTTCTCTGATTTTCCCGGTTTTAATGATATTTAGTGAATTTTTTAATTACGTAATTTTCAGACATTCGTCGATTTTATAATAGAGTTTAATTTGAAGTTTTAAACGGGTGTTTCCACTCCCAAGCTAAGCATGAAGTAAAATTTCGAGTTTAGAAAAGCCCCGCGTAGAAAATTTGTTAATAATAATTAGGTTTTGAATATTTTTGTTAAAACAGCTGATAACGATATTTATATACTAATGGTTGCAAAAAATAATAAAATAAAATGTATTCTTAAAGGATTCGTATTCGTGATTCGAAAAACAGGATTCGAATCTTTGATTCGAATCATATTTATCTCTTACGAATCTTTTATTCGAATATTCGTGATTCGAATCATATTAGCTGATTCGGATTCGTTATTGGAATCGTTTCTACGAGTATCCGTCCCAGCTCTGTAAAGTAGTATGATAAAACAGTATATTTTGAACGTGACAAAACGAAAGCGTTTTATACACCCGGCGCATAAAGTAAAATTTTGAGTTTAGAAAAGCCTGAAAATTTTGATTTGCCGGCAAACCCAAGTTTTCAGGCTTTTCTAAACTCGAGATTTTACTTCATGCTTAATCAAGGAGTGGACACACTTGTTAGAAGCTTCAAATTGAACGCATTTCAAAAATTCAACGAATGCCTAAAAATGTACAGCGTATACACCAGGATAAGTATACTTAAAAAGAAAAAAATCCTTGTTTGTATTTGTATATTCTCAGTATATCTTTTTTTATATACGGGAATAAATCTGTATTTATTTATTTTATAATACGAAGGTCGTGGTATTTCCTACTTTTTTGTGACAACAAACATTTGTTAAGCTATTAAGGGTGGACGCGCCCAATTTTTCCCGGGTAGTTTTTTGCCGGTCATCCGTAACGCGCTCGTTTATAAAATTTCCACGGCCCGTATTTTTCATAAGCTGACGTCGTCGCTCCCGATCCTATCTGAAATGGATGTTTATTGGCCGTAAACATTAATGCATTTCGAAGCATGAAGCATATGTCGTCCCTCAGACATAATTAATCACCACTGACGAGGGTCATCACACAATAAATAAATCCTGCACAATTTTTACATCATCCCTCACAAAAGAACAAAGAATATATATCACAACGACAGTTTTAATAGTTACATTTGCGGAAGGATTTAATGAAATTATTTATAAAACAATCGGAGCTTTTTTTTCTTTTATTATCTTACCTTGCAATAAATAAAAAAATCAAAGTTGAATTACCTACACACTTTGTGAAATGTAGTTGCTTTCAAGGAAGGATAACTAATGCGTGTGGGTGTTGAATAGGACCAGAAAGGATAAATTTGTTCTTGGGTAAAAGCACGGTGGGGATGTTGTATTGGCATTTTTATGTAATGGGATCGTTTATTCGGGGCACAATTCCTTCCTGCACAATGGGCACAGTAGCCCCCTCATAAAATACACCCCACTTTAACAACCTCCCTTTAATCCCCTACGAATTTACTGCTCAACTTTTGAGCACCTCTATCTTCCAATAGATTTTAATATTCCCAAGTAAACAGCTGCGGCCATCAGCTTTTTAATCAAACTAAGTTTTTATAAATTTTTAATCAACTCTGTTTAACTTTATATGTTTCGATTGCGATACTATTTTTTTTTTATTATCCGCCGACGACGGGCGTATTAAAATAATTACCGATCAGGGTTTTTGCGCTTGTGAAACTTTTACAGCTCGAGGCTTAACGATCGAACGGATTAATATCGTATTTCATGTTTTGCGGCGGTGGATTTCATTAAAATTCCACCCCCGTGCGACTATCTGTTTTTGTTTTGGGATTTCAATCCCAAATTCGCGTCAGGATCCTCTCAAAACTGGCACGGATACATTTTATCGTAATTACAGACAGTTATGGACGGGCCGTCGATTTTGTTTTTAACTTCGTTATCAAACGATTTGAATATTCTCAAGAGTTATTTCCATAAAAAAAAACGAGTCCACAGCAGTGCTACTCCGTCAGCGGAAAAAAACGCTTGTGCAGTTGTTTTAGCCTTTTCAGAATCAAGAAGCACTTACAAATTTACAAGTTATTTGTGGCAGTGGCGTAGATAGCTATTTGGGATAGAGGGGATTTGACTTAGTGTCAATATTTTGTTTTAAAACAGTGTTTAACATGTTTAAAAACAAATGTATTTTAAACGGTTTTGTTTGAAATGTATTATTTGTTTAAAATGTTTTTTTTAAATAATGAAATGTATATTACATGAATCATAATATGATCTGAAGAAACCCATAAAAATGTTATCATATTTTAACATCCTGCATATTTATTTGACTTCTTTAACTCCACTTTTGGCAACAATAAAACATGAATGAGCTGCTTTTGAACTTTAGAATAAATCAGTGTTTTATAAGCGTGGCGCATGAAGTAAAATTTCGAGTTTAGAAAAGCCTGAAAATTTGGTTTGATCGCGACCAAACCAAATTTTAAGGCTTTTCTAAACTCGAAATTTTACTTCAAGCTCAATCTGGGAGTGGAAACACTCGTTAGAAGCTTTAAATTGAATGTTTTTCAAAAACGTCGAATGTATAAACATTTACAAATCAGCGTATGTTTACTTAAAAGAAAAATTGCCTCTAGAGTTAGTAGTAGTTAGTAGTTAAACTATTTCAGTGTTTTATACGCGTGGCGCATGAAGTAAAATTTTGAGTTTAGAAAATCCTACTCCCTACGCGACCAAACCAAATTTTAAGGCTTTTCTAAACTCAAAATTTTACCTCATACTTAATCTGGGAGCTTTTCAAAAACGTCGAATGTAAAAAAAATGTATAGGAGTAATTTAAATTATAGCATTTTCATGAAATCCAATTCAATAAAATCAAATTTATTTATTTCCAAATAGAAGTAATGATACTTTCATAAGTAAATAGACAGACTCAAAAATACAACAAAGCCAAATAATTAATATTTTAAAAATGTTCGGTTTTTTGTATGTTAATTTTGTCGATTTCTCTAATTTTCTATAATTTTGCAATGATCAACTGATTTGCTAATGTAAGTTGACACTATGGAAATATAGATTTATTCAATTCTATTTTATTTTATAATTTTATCGTTTCGTGGGATTACTTATTCTAAATTGTTTATAAATTTTCAAAGATTTCAATTAAATATTCCTATTTTAACTAATGTCTGTGGTTTTTATACGTTTTCGTGAATTTTCTAGGATTTCATTAACTTATAAAATGTTAAATCTATTTCACTTATTTAGTGCATTTTAATAATTAACAAATAATTAATAATTAACACTGTTGTATCCTTTCTTCACACTTTATTTTCTAATGGTTAGATATATATTTCAAGTGCTAAGCACTCATTATTAATAACAACTCTTAGCACTTGAAATATATATATCTAACCATTAGAAAATAAAGTGTGAAGGAAGGATACAACAGTGTTAATTATTTATTGATTATACTCTTCACGAAACTGAAAAACATATTTCGATTATCAGACAATTATACAAATCTCTTTAATTTTATAAATTATTAATTTGATAAATATGCAATATTCAGGGAATTTTTCATTCAGGTATACATATCACGATTTTTCGCTAAAAATGTAAACTTATACGTTGTGTTTGTAAAAGCTTTTAATTTGAAGCATCTAACGAGTGTTTCCAGTCCTAGATTAAGCATGAAGTAAAATTTCGAGTTTAGAAAAGCCTGAAAATTTGGATTGGTCGCGTAGCGAAGCGAAGCGACCAATCCAAATTAGGCTTTTCTAAACTCGAAATTTTACTTCATGCGCCACGCGTATAAACACTGAAATATTGTGAAGTTTAAAATATACTACTTGGATGTTGATTAATTTTGCAAATGTTTATATAAAATATGTAAACGTATACTTAAATGAAAAAACCCAGTATATGGCTAATAATATCAATGTTTATATAAATATATTTATTGTTGCCGTTTCTATTTACATCACTTTAAAATGTTTCTAAAATCTTAACTTTGTTAAACATTTTTCGAATTTTTTAACACCCTACTTATTAAAAAAATGTGTTTGTTTTCGACCCTTGTACAAGATTTAGAAACGTACGCTAATTTTAAAGTTAACAGAGATTGTTGATTCCTAGACGTATAATGAAAAAGTAATTCGTATAATGAAAAGTATACATAACCCAATACATACGCTGTCAATTGTCAGGCAATTGTTTTTGGAAATCGTTCAGTTTGAAACTTTTGACAACTCTTTTCACTTTCTCTTTTCTAAACTAGAAATTGAAATGAATGTATATTAAAATATATGAATTTATTTTAATATTACATAATTTTACCTTACATATAATTTGTGAAATTTATTGGGCCCCCATGTTAAACATGAGGTACATTTTCAGGCTTTTCTAAACTCGAAATGTTACTTCATACGCCACGCGTATAAACATTTAAATATTGTGATGTTCAAAATATATCGCTTATGTTTTTGATTGATACTTTAATAAAATTTAAAATTAATTATTTCATCTGAACGAATCTCTTGCTCTGTTGTACCTGGAGTATCTTGCTTTGGAATGTGTACTTACACTTAAAAGAACAAAATCGTTGTATATGCATGTATATAGGGGGGCCCGGAAGTTGTCTTGCAGGGGGACCCCAAAATTCTAGTTACGCCACTGATCCAGAAGGGATTTTTGTTGATATGTAGACCAACCGTGTCCCCTTTTCCTTCTCTCAAGACGGACATTAACGACAGACAAGCAAATCTACTCGAAATTGGGCCCCGGCGATTTTTTTTCCGTCTCCGGCGAATGATCCGGTTTATGGATTATCCACTTTGGCGATGAGGCAGGTGCAATGTGTCGTAAAGATTTAATCCCCGGGGGGGATCACGAAATAAATTAGATAAAGGAGGGATTAGACGGACATGTTTTATTACAGATTTCCGTCACGCTTCCAACTGTACTCTGGTTATTGGAATGTAATCAATTTCGATGGCTGTGAAGCTGTAATTTTATGGGATTATTGCCCTATTGTGGCTATGAATTAGTTTCGAGGAATTGCACTCTGTTCAAAGTTACAACGGAATATAGGAAATTCATCGATCACGTGAGATATTAACATTCAGCGAATGCATTCAATTAAAATCGAAATTTTCTGAATCCGGATCATAATTTTTCAGTTTATTTCAACAATTTTCACAGATTTCGTTAGCACCAGTTTTCAAGAGAAAAGCTTTGATAATGATCCTGTTCCTGAATTGTCAGAAATGTAGACACATGAAATAGAAAACAGTTTTTCATGGAATGAAGAAAAACTGTCTTTTATTTCATGTGTCGAAGAAACATCAAAGCTTTCCTCTTGAAAATCAATAAAAAAAAACTAATCTAATTAAAATCACTTAATAAAAATATGATCGCATTATGACTTCTAATATAATTATTTAATTCTTGGCGGCATCACTTATGAAGTTCAGGTGTGTATCTATCGCTCAATTAATTTTCTAATTAGAAAGGGCGTAACTAATTAACCGTGAATAATAGAACAAAGCGGGGCCCCGATTCGAAAGCGCAAAACATAATAACTTATTAAACAGAAACAATCCGACATGGGCGCGTCCAGGTGGTGTAATTAAAAGTTTACTTTGGAGGCAGTCAAGTGTACGAAGGGCCTCTCCACTGACAATAGCTACGACGTCCGGTGGGTGTTTACTAACGAAAGCAAAAGTTCATGTCATATGTTACCCACACTTAAATGGATCAATATCAACAAATATAGTTTTTATAATATCGCAATTACGAACGATTTCCTTCTGATTACTTCACTTAAAACCCCAGGGAATAATTTAAATGGTTTGAATCGTAGCATGTGACATGCTTTAATATGTAAAAGCACTTTAGAATTTTTTTCAAAACTCGGAAAAACTGACAAAAATATGGAAAACATGCACAGTGAACAGTTTCAAGAATTGAAAAATAGTTATTTAGGTAGCTAGTGCGTAAAGCAGGCACCGATCCACGGAGGTGGACTGAGGGAATCCCCCCCCCCCCCCCCAAAAACTCAGACGACAAAAAATGAAACAAAAAAATGATTATGTATTTATAAGGTTATTTTCTCGTTATTGAAATGACGATTACATAGGAAAACGATAATATCTTAAAATGTAAGAGTTATAACAAAAGGTGTATAAGTTTATTAGTAAATAGTAAATATTTGTAGAATGTATTGACGTGAGGACGAAATATAATTTTTGAAATTCACTTTAAATCAGTTTTTTATAAGCGGAGTGCATGAAATTTGGTTTGGTCGCCCCGCTTCGTTACGCGACTAAACCTAATTTTCAGGCTTTTCTAAACTCGAAACAAAAGGTGTATAAGTATATCAGTAAATAGCAAACTTTTGTAGAATGTCTTGTTTATTCACTATATATGTATTAATAATACTATTTTCTCGTTATTGAAATGACAATTAAATATGAAATAGATAATATCTCACAAGTCAAGAGTTATAACAAAAGGTGTATATTAATAAATAGCAAACTTTTGTAGAATGTCTTGTTTATTCACTTCAAATCAGTGTTTTATACGCGTGGCGCATGAAGTAAAATTTCGAGTTTAGAAAAGCCCCGTGAAAATTTGTCTCGGGTCGCGCAGCCGCAAATTTTCTACACGGGGCTTTTCTAAACTCGAAATTTTACTTCATGCTTAATCTGGGAGTGGAAAACACTCGTTTAAAGCACATGTATATTTAAATGAAAAATTCCCTGTACATATAATAATGAATCTTGAAAATACATTATTTTGCATGTATTTTGAGATTTACACAACATTTTTTACTATGGCCAGGCAAAAGCCAAACCCCGCCCACCCCCGAAAAAAAACAACATTATTCAGAGAATTGTTTGATGTTCTTTATATAAATACACATTTTAACACTTGTGACATATTTTAAAGTAACGAGTGTCTTCCACTCCCAGACTAAGCATGCGCCCCGCGTAGAAAATTTGTCGAGGGTCGCGCAGCGACCCGAGACAAATTTTCACGGGGCTTTTCTAAACTCGAAATTTTACTTCATGCGCCACTCGTATAAAACACTGATTTGAAGTGAATAAACAAGACATTCTACAAAAGTTTGCTATTTATTAATATACACCTTTTGTTATAACTCTTGATTTGTGAGATATTATCTATTTCATATTTAATTGTCATTTCAATAACGAGAAAATAGTATTATAAATACATAACCATTTTTCCTATTTTCAATCCTGGCTCATGGTGGAGGGAGCTGTTTAAGACAATTTTAGTATCTACAACTTTGGATCGTTCTAGAAGTTAGTTTGTGAAAATTAATTGAATATTATTTAGAATATTCTATTTTTATGTACTTATTTAATGCATAATATTCAGTTTAACCCCACGTTTTTTGAATAGAAGGGTGGAAGAGAATCCGGTTCGAAGGACCAAACACTTAAAAAATTGCGGCACTCGCACGATCATGCCTGCTTTATATTCAGCGCTGAGAGCTCGTGTTTTGCATAATTACTCTCTTAAAAGGTTCGCGGCGTAGACATTAAGTTGCTCTATCGATGGAGAGGCGAGATCAAAAATTATGGATGTATTAAATTTTTGGCGCTTTCAGCGATGGGAGAAAATGCACACGCCACAAAAATTCTATCCAACATTCTAGTCTAAATTGCAATTGATTATTAAGAATGCGATTTATTATGCCTAAAATCCAGAGCTGGGATGAATCCTCAAAAACAGGATTCGAATCACGAATCCGAATCACCTAATATGATTCGAATCACGAATACTCGAATAAAGGATTCGTAAGTGAAAAATATGATTCGAATCAAAGATTCGAATCCTCATTTTTGAATCACGGATACAAATTCTTTAGAGTAAGTTAAAATTTTTAATTTAAAAATAAATTTGAATTTATTATTTGCAACCAGTAATATTTTATTCCATCAGTTTCTATTAATAAAAACGTTCATTTACCGACTAAATGTCTGATTATATAATGATTTTAATTAATGATGATATATGTGTTATTGAACTTCATTTTAAATCTGTGTTTTATACGCGTTTCGCATGAAGTAAAATTTCGAGTTTAGAAAAGCCCCGTGAAAATTTGTCTCGGGTCGCTGCGCGACCCTCGACAAATTTTATAAGCGGGGCTTTTCTAAACTCGAAATTTTACTTCATGCTTAGTCTGAGAGTGGACAACACTAGTTCTTAGAAGTTTCAAATTAAAGAATCACTCTAGATTACTAAGTTTATTACCATTTTACAAAGGATACAGCTTGAAGGACCAATCATGGTCTTCGGAGACCGAAGGACTACAGGGAATCGAAGTTTATTTACAAGAAACAACGAATATCTAAGGTTTACAGCATGGATAGGAAAGAAAACATCCAATTTTGAAAAAATATCGAATTTGGGTTGATTTTTCAATGTGTTTTCAACTTCACTTTAAATCAGTGTTTTATACGCGTGGCTCATGAAGTAAAATTTCGAATTTAGAAAAGCCCCGTGAAAATTTGTCTCGGGTCGCTGCGCGACCCGAGACAAATTTTCACGGGGCTTTTCTAAACTCGAAATTTTACTTCATGCTTAGTCTGGGAGTGGACCGTCAAGATTTTCTACATGTCGAGATTTTCGATATTTCTAGATTTATGTCGATTTATTCACAGTTTGTTTTTGTATTAAATGCAACTTTAATATTAAATAAAAACGGATTTTTTAGGAATAGAATATTCACCCATTAAGAGCCGAGCAAATTATAAAGTTAACTCTAAAAGTTAATTTTAGGTAAAATTTTGCATCTTTTTCTATAATTTCAATAAATGATTTATTATATTACATACGTCGATTTTTTAAAAGAGTTAAATTTAAAATTCAAACGAGTGTTGTCCACTCCCAGACTAAGCATGACGTAAAATTTCGAGTTTAGAAAAGCCCCGCGTAGAAAATTTGTCGAGGGTCGCGAGGGTGTAAAATGGTAATACACTCCCAGACTAAGCATGACGTAAAATTTCGAGTTTAGAAAAGCCCCGCGTAGAAAATTTGTCGAGGGTCGCGCAGCGACCCAAGACAAATTTTCACGGGGCTTTTCTAAACTCGAAATTTTACTTCATGCGCCACGCGTATAAAACACTGATTTTAAGTGAAGTTAAGAATGCACTGAAAACCAACCCAACTTCGATATTTTTTCAAAATTAGATGATTTCTTTCCTATCCATGCTGTAAACCTCCAGATATTCGTTGTTTTCTTGTAAAAAAACTTCGATTTCCTGTAGTCCTTCGGTCTCCGAAGACCATGGTTGGTCCTTCGAGCTGTAGCCTTTGTAAAATGGTAATACACTTAGTAATCTAGAGCGATCCTTCAATTTGAAACTTCTAAGAACGAGTGTTGTCCACTCCCAGACTAAGCATGAAGTAAAATTTCGAGTTTAGAAAAGCCCCGCGTAGAAAATTTGTCGAGGGTCGCGCAGCGACCCGAGACAAATTTTCACGGGGCTTTTCTAAACTCGAAATTTTACTTCATGCGCCACGCATATAAAACACTGATTTCAAGTGAAGTTAAAAATATACTATTAACGTTGGATATTTTTCACGGTTAAGTAACCAAATATGCACTCACAAATATTTGAATTATTCGAAAATTTAAATATTTATATTTAAATATGAATAATTTAGTGATTTAAATATTCATATTAGAATATTTAACTATTTGAATTAATCGAATTCGAATCCTAGCATTAGTAGCGACGATTGGCATTATTTACGAGGATTTGAATCTGTGTATGAGGATTCGAATCCTTTTATAAGGATTCCATTCCTTTTATAAGGATTCGAATCCTTTTATAAGAATTCGAATCCTTTTATAAGGATTCGAATCATCTACGTCTGGATTCGAATACGAATCTTTTTAAAAAAATGTAACGAATCCGGATCACGAATCCGTTTTCACTAAAGTATTCGAATACCTCTTTTGAATCCTCTAAAAGAATTCGAATCCGGGAATCGAATCCTGAATGATTCGAATCCTGCCCAGCTCTGGTAAAATCCAACTTTTTTGGTAGTTACTAGTTCCAGCACTATTTATGTTCTGATTATGGGACAATATTACATGATACATCAAAATAATCCTAAAACTTAGGGGATTTTATTGTCACCAATTTAAAACGATAGAGGTATTTAGTTTTTTTTTTGTAAAACAAATCCTGAAAATATGTTACGTGATTTTTACGTAAAACAATTTTAAGTTATTTTATTTGGAATAAGGGTAATTAATATATGCAACTTATAGTGCTTTATTAGAATTAATCCAAAACACTATTGTTTAATTTTTTTTGTCCTTTGTTCTCCGTGGTCATCGCGCACCGCGCTCTCGTTCTTTCACACCTGGCACTCACGGCGAAAACGCATCCAAATCAATTAAAGGTCATCACGCCATTTATATCTTCAGAAATTAATTTAATACCGTTTTGGTTTCCTCGGGATTCGAGCGATATATTTTCCTGAAGATAAGTTGTAAATTATTGGAATTACTTAAAAATACTTCGCTCAAGCGGATTTAAAAGCGTGCCGTTCTCGATATCCTCATTTCATCTAGAGGTAAGCACATTTCAGTTGTTATCATTGATGGAAATTCATTACGATTAAATTGTAATATGTTAATCTTAAATTTATTTACCAAATAGGGTGTTTCGTGGATCTGTAATAGGTATATATATACACACACCGGCAAAATTAAAGGAACGGATACAACATTTAATTTTATTCATTAAATTTCTTTTTTTACTGGCTAGATCTAGACGGCGTCGCATTTCCTACTACTATATGTCATTTTTTAAAACATTAGTTAAAACTTGAGACTTGTAATTACATGTTGACATCTCTTTAAGTTGTATAGTATTGTGTTAATTGTTGCCTCACATTTGAAACGCGTGTTTTCTTTGGACAAAAGTTCGTATTTTTTAATAAGTTATCGTTCGAATTTGTTTTTTTTATTTACAATCGTCAATTTGGTTATCAACCAGTTAATAATGGGTGATTTGGCACCGACTGATATCGCTAGGGCAATAGAAATGATCGAAAATGGTCGGACCTTCCGAGAGGTTGCCCAAATGTTTGGAAAATCAAAATCAACGATCCATCGCAGTGTTACCCGTTGGAGACAGACTGGTTTGTATGTCAGAAGACGAGGTCAGGGTAGAAAACGCTCAACCACTGCCATAGATGATCGATTTATAGCGTTGCAAACACTGCGAAACAGACATCAAACTGCAGTTCAAACAAGAAACGTACTGGAAGAAGTTCGTGGAACCAATATAAGTGAACGTTCAGTAAGAAGAAGACTTAAAGAAGTTTGTTTAAAGTCGTATGTGCCAATAAAAGCCCCAAAACTTCAGAGAGGACAACGAGTAGCGCGACTAGACTTCGCTCGAGAATACCAGCATTGGAATAATGACCAATGGGGTCATGTTTTGTTTACGGATGAGAGCCGTTTCTGCGTAAATTCGATTGACGGTAGGGAAAGATTGTATCGACGTCAAGGAGAACAAAATGCACCATTTAATTTTACTCCTGCTGACTCTTTTGGTGGAGGCTCAGTTATGGTATGGGGCGGCGTATGTTTAGGGGCACGCACAGAGTTGGTGGTGATTCAGGACGGCACTTTAAATGCGGATAGGTACATTAGGGATATCCTGCAAGACCATGTGATACCTTTCGCTCCACATAATGGGGAAAATGTTGTCTTAATGCAAGACAATGCTCGTCCGCACGTCGCTCGCTGTGTAATTGCCTATTTAAACCAAATGGGTATAACAAAAATAAATTGGCCAGAATGTTCTCCGGACCTGAATCCGATTGAACATGTCTGGGACATACTAGGTAGACGACTTAGGTCAAGAATTCCTGCTGTCCAAAACACAGAAGAAGTGAAAGCTGCTTTAATTGAAGAATGGGATAATTTGCCTCAAGAAATGATCGACGGCGTCATCAGAAGTATGGAAAGGCGGATGACTGCAGTCACAAGGGCTCGTGGAGGCAATACACGATATTAAAAAATAATATGTTTAATTTCTCTTATTTATTACATGTTTAAACAAAGTCAAAGTGTATAATTCTTCTAGAGCAAAAACGCTACTTTTTGGTTTATTTTTTTAAGAGGTTTCACAATGGCACATAGCTTTGCAAAAGGAACTGCTATTAGTTAGTTTACTTTGGTTGTACGACATGCCGCTGAAATTGCCCAAAAAAAAGTTGCACGGAGAAAAAAATATCGAATTTATCTGCGTTCCTTTAATTTTGCCGGTGTGTGTATATAAAAAAAAGGAGATCTTGATTTTTTCAACTGAAAAAAAAATCCCTTATCATATCCCTAACCTCTTGGGACGTTCTAGGATTTTATATCTGGGTTACCTATTCGTTTTCCGATTTACTCGATCAATTTGGACTTGGACAATTTGGTTGGGGTAAGATTTTCCTGGAATTCCTGGTTTCGTGTTGTTGCGGAAAGCAAGGAAGAATACAGGGTGAAGGCGTTCCAGAATTCTTGATCAAGTTGTGTCATCAAGGAATTGGCTGTGTGCTGTCGCGTTCTGAGGCTAAGTCGTGTTGGAGAAAAACCGTTATAAATTAGCTAAGTATTTGGGATATACACTTGAAGTTTTTTTTGAGAAAAGTAATTATTGATGGATAATAATAATTCTATACATTTTGCTTTGTGTTTATTTATTTTTTTTATGGAAGTAATAATTTGATTCAATCTAATAATTTTAATTGCAAACATAACTATATATATTTTTTCTAATCTAAACTGAAAAGGGAATTTCTTACAAATAAATAATAAACAATTACCTATTGTATAACTGTTGTAAAGATACATACGTATAGCTATATATATTTATCTACTATCGTTCTATGTGAGATCAGACTTATTAACTTTATTATTATCATTTTTTTTAAGGTAAAACGATTCTTTTTTTATATACACATTTAATTCAATTAATTTAAACTTAACATTTTTGCGTTCTATTAAAATACCTAAGAAATTAGTAAAAAGGAAGTATCTCTTCATTTTAGTGTTTTGTTTTTCTTCATTGAGTTGTTGATTTTGTTTGTTATTTTGTTTTTAATTTAATATATGCATTAGTACGAGCTTGGTTCGTGATTTTCCTTATTGGTGTACTACTTTGTCGCCTGTAATCACGTGGCGCCCATTTTATTTAATTATTTAACCCCCCCTACTCCTCTGGGTTAGTCTGGCCGAGCGGTAAGTTAATAGTAGTAAAAGTAGTGTCGCAAATAGCTATTTTTGAGTCATTTATTTATTTACTCCATTTTAGGCAACAAAAACTTGTACTACGTAAAATTCAAGGGTGTCCGTACATTCTGCATTCAATTAGTTCAAAATTTATTAAAAAAATCCATTATATATTACGTTTACCTTTTTATGGTGGAAACAGAAATATAGGTCTATCTCACTCTAGCAAATAGCTGGGCAGAGTCTGTCTCACTCTAGTAAACCGCAACCTTAATGTAATCTGTCACCATTTTACCTTTTCCCGAGTGGTATAGATAAATACTTTTGCAACAATATATTTGTACAAATTTGACAAACCTTAACGCAGTTGTGAATAAGTTAATTGTTGAAATTTGAAACCTTTTTCGACATTCTTAATATCTACCTAAATCAATATACGATTGACGAGGAACGTACTATTATGGACATATCACCATTTTTTTAGTACTAACATTTTTGAGTTTTGTCAAACAGGAATGTGAATAAGAATATGTGTGTTAGGTTTGTAAATGAGATTTTGCACGTAGACTTCACTCCTAGAAAAAGGTTACAAAATATCCGATTCAAGGAGGAAATCACGGGATTTGCATGCTTTTTTATGGCCTCACAATCTCCGGCCTGGCGCCAGTTTACGTTGGGGGGTGGGAAGTAGTTGTGCAGGGTCGTCGGGCCCTGATTTAGATGTAACGTCGAGTTTGCATATATCTGTCGAGGCCCAGATTGGTTTTGAATTTTATTGGGCTTGAACTCAATCGTCGCGCCCCCATGCCTTTCGTTCGGGGGTGTATTGGCCCTGGTGCGAGGGACCAAATATGCTCCAGTTCAATCGTCGTGTAAGATAGACTTCATATCGTTTAAGGTAGGGAAGAGAATGTAAAGGATACTGTAAACACGGATTCTATTTTTTCTTATAGCCCTATAAATTTCAAGGATAAGTTTATACTTACATGACTAGAAAATTTGGATTAAAACTTACAACTTTTAAAAATTGTGAAAACTAAATCGATCCAAAAAATTATATTGAACACAATTTTTAAGCATCGAAAAAGTATTTCAACTAAAATTATACACTTTTCGAAATAGTAAAATTGAGTAGAGATTTTAGAAACCAGAGAGATTGTGGAAATAGTGAAACATTCCTGACACGACTATTTGTATAAAAATACTCATATTCAATTTTGTTTACGCGAATTTGGAATTAAATGAGCTTTAATTTAAGCTTAAGCACATTTCTGTAATTGAAACATTACGTTCTGTAGATACGCTCAAAGATAACCATTTTAGAATCAAAGTTGCGTATTTGAGTGCTTACTAATGATCTGCTTTCACATTTCAAATATGTTCAATTGTTTCGATGTATTTTGAAAAAAATTAAAATTTGCCATATTCAAAAATTGCCTATATCTCCGTTATTTTTAATTTCTTCTGAAATTTGTTAAAACATTCTTAGAGCAACTTTATACGAATCGACTTATAAAGTAAGTTATAAATCTGCAAAACGATTCGTTTTTGTTTTTCCAAACAAAACTTTTGTTTTTCTTCTGGGCGCATATGAAGATATGCATATCACTGAACAGCATTTTTTACGCTGATTTCAATGATGTGCCACATGTTGACTTCTAACAAATGTATTGTTTTTATTGTATGTTGCCTTGAAAACAAGAGCACAATGACCACGATAACTATTTATTAGACTAAAAAAATATAACCAATCATTAGTACTCTTCCTTGTAAATAACATTTCAACTATTGATATTGTTTGGTTGCTATGGCAACCTAAACAACAATAATTAAGCAAATGCATACATGCGGCATATCATTAAAATCAGAATTAAAAATGCATTTTAATGATATGCACGTCATTGAACTGATTTTTTTTCTTGGTATGCTTTAATAAGAAAAACAAAAGTTAAGTGTATAAAACAAAAACAAATCGCTCTGAATATTTTAAACATTTACCAATCGATAAGTCATAAAAAGTTGCCATCAGAAGTTTTTACATAATTTGAAAAAATTAAAAATAACGGAGATATTGATAGTTTAATCGTAATTTTCAGTTTTTTCGAAATCCATCGAAATAATTAAAGATATTTCAAATGTGAAAGCAGAGTACTATTATGCACTAAAATATGCAACTTTCCCCCCATTTAACCGATTTTTTATCTCTTCAAATGAGCGAGATCCCCATAGTGTCGCTCGAAAAACGGGCACCCTATATATCTATTAATGTCATAACATTTACAAAACAAGAAATTATTAAACCACTAACACTTTCTATTAACCAATCACTATGTAATGGTATATTTCCAAAGGCACTTAAAGTGGAAGAAACCCTCCCACTTTATAAAAATGTATGATTTCTTGATGCCTAGGGTTAGGTCTGGACACCCCCTCATTTAATAATGCTGACTCTCAATCTGTTAAAATTGTTATTATTTTCTGAAATACGTGAGGGCAATTTTTATTTTTAATAGTTGAACTATTGCATATATTGCAGATTCACGCTGCAATCTGGCGATGTAAAGCACGTGCATGTCCCGGAACCACGTTCTCCCATAGCCCCAGAGCTTCCGGAGGCACACTCCGGACGGTTCCGGGCAATAAAACCAACTCCGCGCAATAATATGCTACTGCAGCGACCCTGGTGTAACTTAAAATAGGTTGTGAATTATTTACTGACACTATTTTATGCCATTAGGGTATATTAAAGGTTTTTAACGTATAAAATCTATCTAATGATTACAATGAATTTTATTAAACCCTCTGCATGTATTATACTGATTACGCATTTATTTATGCAGATTTGTTTATCAATACATACACATAATTTCATCAGTTAAGACTATGAGAATAATAATTGAAAGCCGAAATTTGATGTAATTAACATAAATTTTTTATTTCGCTTTAATGTATTAATGGATTTACCTTTAATTTTTTTATTTATTTACGGATTTCTCTGTTTTATAAATGTTCTACAATTAAATATACTCAATGACATTAGAAGCGTAACACCAAGAAGGAATGATTTTTTTGAATTCATATTTTAGCAACAGAGTGACTATATTTAAAGCATACATTGATAACAATTTCAACCTTGTGCCTTTTATATTTATTGTGAAAAAAAAAATATATTTCACTTTTTCTTTTTTGATAAAACTATTTATATGAGCTGTTTAGTACAGATGTTTTTAGTTTTCGTGTTTCCGTTGAGTGTGTTAAGCTTAAATAAAATGCCTCGAGTCCGAAGACGTCCACAATATCACCATTTGAGCGATTTTGACCGGGGTCGAGTTGTTGCTTATCGAGATGTCGGTATGTCCTATCGCGAAATTGCCCGCCGTATTGATTCCACTGTAGCAACTGTAATACGTGTGTATCAGGTATGGACAGAAGAAGGTAGAGGAGCAAGAAGAAGACCAATTGGTCAACCAAGGCGTACCACAGAACGTCAAGATCGGCGCTTAAGACAAATAGCCCTGCGAGACCGTTTCGCTACTACGCGTCAAATCGGTGATCAATGGATTGGAGAAGAAGGTAGGCCCGTTAGTATGCGAACCTTATATCGCCGCATTCAATCCTTTGGGCTTCTTTCGTACCGTCCAAGATTAGTGCTTCCTTTAACACCGAGACACTGTCGCCAAAGGTTGGACTGGTGCAGAGAACGGCAGCATTGGGAGGCAGAATGGCACGATGTCGTATTCAGCGATGAATCACGATTTTGTCTAGGCACGCATGATGGCCGTAGAAGGGTACGACGCTACCGTGGAGAACGACCTGATCTTAGGTTTGCTATTGAGAGGCATGTACACAGGACTGCTGGAGTAATGGTTTGGGGGGCTATTGCTTATGGTAGTCGATCACCTCTTGTATTCATTCGAGGCAGTATGACAGCTGCGTGTTATGTTGAAGACGTCATACGACCGACTTTGTTGCCTTATTTAGATGGCCGCCCAGACGTACTTTTTCAACAAGATAACGCACGTCCCCATATTGCTCGTCGAACTATGAACTTTCTTAATGAAGCTGGTGTTAATGTTTTGGCGTGGCCGCCCCGTTCGCCGGATTTAAATCCCATTGAACATGTGTGGGGTATCATGGGAAGAAGAATATTCTCTTTGCACCATCCTCCACAGACTCTAGCACAGTTGATCGATGAAATTCAAGTTGCTTGGAACGAGATGCCTCAAGAAGACATCGACCATCTCATTTTGTCGATGCCCAGACGTCTACAGGAGTGTATACAGCAAAGGGGTCGCCAAACACATTATTAATTTTTTTTTAGATTGTTTTTTAATAAAATTTCTTGAAAATGTAATCATTTTATTCTTGATGTAAGACCATACTGGCAAAAAATCAAGTTAAAATAATAACTCCTTCTGGGTGTTACGCTATTAATGTCATTGAGTATATATACACATTTATTACTTAGCAATTAAGCATTTTTTAATAGAATCAATCTATTTTTACAATTAGCATAAATGGACATTAATATTGTTGCTAAATGTAATTAGCATACTATAAATAGCATTACCCCTAAAGGCAGAAAAGGCAAAAAATTTGCGTAAATATTAATGTCTGTTTATGCAAATTGTAAAAATACGTATATATTAAAATACAATAAACATAACAAACAATCGCACAATTGGAGTGACAAACGCAAATAATTCCATATGCCGAAGTTGCCGATTCTCTAAATAAGCAGAATTTACTAAATCCAGTTTATTCACTTGTTTTATTATTAAAACAAGAAAATGTTTACTTTAAATATTTATTTTACACGATAATAGGATTAATGAAAAATTGTTTTTGTAAAAAATAAAACGACAAAAGAAATTAAGTAAATAAAATGCATTCATTAAAAAAATGTATGATGTATGAATGTATGATGTTTAAATCGAATGATCTACATGGCATCGTCAATGACACGATTACACAAGGTTGCATACAGGCCACTGTTTCGTCCATGAACGAGCATAACTCTGTTTGTGAAACCAGCAAACAAACGAAGGGTTAAGGGGAAAAACCAAATGAGTCCAAAAAGTATCGAAAATCGTTTTTGACCTTATAGTGTAGCTTAGACCAAGAAAAGTCAGGTATTCGTTGATTTTATAAAAAAAAAGACCTTTATTGGCATATCTCCACACCTTTCCATTTGATTACACATTTACATTTGATTACCTCACTACATTCCCGTATCCCTCTTACCCTCCCTTCTCTTTTCCCCTCTCCCTCCCCAGCTTTTCCAACATCCTTACCCCGCTCCCATCCTCCCTCATCCACTCCACTACCCTTCTATTCCCTTTCGCTCCCAGCCACTCCTCTTTCACCCCCTCGCATTCCTCCGCCAAGTGTCCCCACGTATCCTTCCCCTGTCCACACAACGGTGTGTGTTGTATATTCATATTCTTCCCCCATCCATACTTTCCTTCCTCTCTCCTCCGATCCACATCTCACCCTTGCCACAATCACCCTATCCTCTCTACCCCATCCCTTCTCTATCAAATACTTCGGCACCCTCCCATACACCTGCCGCCTCCCATACATATCATTATACTGACTTCTGTCAATACACCCTTGCCTTTCCTGCCCTTCCACCTCCTTCCCTTTCCCGCTCACCCACTCATCCACCTTCACCCCATTTCCTAGCCATTCCATTACCTTCGCCTCCGACAGCCCTACCCTCTCATACATTTTCCTCCTCTCCCCCCTCCATCTACCCTCACCCCCACACACACTCGTTACCCATACATCCTTCACCAATCTCCCTTCATCCAATTCCCACAATCTCATCTCGTACCTCACCACCCTCACCATTGCCTCCCACTCTAGCCTCTCTCTGTTGGTCTCCTGAAGCACTATGTAGCTGGGCGTGGACCTTTCCACCCCCAACATGTGCTTCAGGAACCACATCTGCTCCCTCTCTATCACCTCGTACCCTCTCGTCCCCCACACTTCCACTCCATACATTAGCACCGCTCTTACACACGCATCCCATATCTTACACGCAACCGTCACATTGTTCCCCATCCACTTCCCCCACTTGCCCCACGCCATTCCCCACGCCTTCCTCGCCTTACCCTGCACCCACCTCACATGCTCCTCATACCCTCCCGTTCCTTTAAACCAAAACCCCAAATACTTGAAACTCTTCACCCTCTCAATAACTACCCCCTTCCACTCCAATTTTTTCACCTTCCCCTCCCTCCCTTTATTTCTAAACTTCACCCACTTCGTTTTCCCTACATGCACATTCATTCCCCTTTTATCCATAAACCTCTTCACTCTCTTCAACATCTCTTTCATCCCTTCATACTCTCTTGCAAACAACACCTCATCATCCGTATACGCCAGCATCCATACCTTCCTTTTACCCATCACCACTCCCCCCGCCTGCCCTTTCCTCATCACCTCTTTCAATTCACTTACGTATACATTAAATAGCATCGGGCTCAGCGGGCACCCTTGCCTCAAAACCTCCCACGTCCTAAAGCACCCCGACACCTCCTTCCCCACTTTCGCCACCACCCATGTCTCCTCATACACTCTCCTCACCCACTCCACCATCCCCTCACTCACCCCTCTCCATCTCAAACATTCTATCAAGCTTCCCCTCGGCACCGAGTCATATGCTGCCTTCAGGTCCATAAACACCGCATACACACATCCTTTCTCTTCTTGATTTTATAAAAGAGTTCAATTTAAAATTTGTAACGAGTGTCGTCCACTCCCAGACTAAGCATGAAGTAAAATTTCGAGTTTAGAAAAGCCTGAAAATTTGGGTTTGACGGGGCGCGCGAGCGAAGCGAGTCGCGCCCCGGCAAATCCAAATTTTCAGGCTCTTCTAAACTCGAAATTTTACTTCATGCGCCACGCGTATAACGCATTGGCGATATTGTGAAGTTCAAAATATACTGCTTATGTTTGTTTTCGCGTTATTGTTTTTTCGAAAAATATTATCAAATCTTGCTATTTCTAAATTTGTGCTTTATAATATATTTTCTTTTCACCTCTTAATATTACTTGATTCACTTTT
The DNA here is from genome assembly GCA_932526585.2 of Philonthus cognatus. NCBI lineage: Eukaryota > Metazoa > Arthropoda > Insecta > Coleoptera > Staphylinidae > Philonthus > Philonthus cognatus. The sequence continues at coordinate 26,645,790 of OW052243.1, read as the reverse complement.
TTCTCCCCTATATTTGGTTCGGTTATAAAAAATAATTTTAAGGGTTCAGGGAAAAATCTGGCACCAGCGAATTTATTGAATTGCGAACGGTCAACTGATTTGTGTACAGTTATCCAAAATAATTACTTTTCATATTTAAAATTCTGTGTCAATTTTAGTTAAAAACAAAATACAATCCTACATAATTAAAACTCACATACAACCTGAAAAATGTTTAAATAAAATGCTTCCCGGAAATTTCAAACTTATCCCAACAGGAGGGTAACGTGACATAAAGAAACCCGTACCCTTTCCTTTCATTCGGGATTATGATGAATGCGTCTGGACAGCACGGAGATATTTCATTTAAAATAGCACGGGAAATATTTTTTAAATGAGTTTCCCGAGATCCTTGTATAAATTCTCATACGGATGTCCCCGTCGGAGGGATAAAGGCATCCCTTAAAACGCCCTGGCCGCTGCAAACAAAAATGGGCTTTACTGCGTATGATGCACGATCTACATATCCCCCCTTTTATCCAACAATCTGTGAAAGTCAAGTTATAGACCTTCCAATTTACTTCGTACTTTCGGTTAATGCGGAGAAAGTGCTGCGAAAATTGGATTTGTTAACGGTATGTTTTTAAAATAATTTATGAATTTCTGTTACAGAATGGATATGGATATGGTAAAAAATCCCTGACTAACAAGGCTGAATTTCCCTGATTTTTCCAAGACTTTTCCCGATGAATAAAATTCCCTGACTTTCCCGGTTAGTCGCCACCCTGTGTAAACTAATGAAAATAAAAAATATGATATTTTTACCTTAGAACTGGAATGTAGGAAAGAGACCGTATTTAATATTATGAAATAACTTTCAAAAATAATATAAGAGACATTTATATAGTGTCATTCTTTTTAAATTCAACTTTATATTACGCTTGGTTCAGTTCAGATTTCCATTTGAAGATATAAGCCCCCTAGTTCAATCGTAGTCGTGGAGGAATTACATCCAATACCCGGCGAGCTTTCCCAATATTACAGGCACTTCTCCCAACTTTCCAGCCCCACTTACATAAAATTACATTTACATAAAATTATAGGGATAAGTGAGTGCGATGCGGAAAAAATCTCAAGTGTTACGATATCTCACCATGAAAAATAAATGAGGATGCCCCATCCACTCGCTAATTTTCCTAATGGCAGCTGAACCCATAAAAATGTCCGAGGGTCGAGTTTGTGACACCTCCCGACCCTCATAAATGCATGCAAACGTAACAACCCTTCAGGACGATTAGTGCCGGAATAGTTTTTGGCGAGTTGTGAAGTTCTCCTGTTCGACACGCTTGTAACTAAAGGGGAAACGGTATTAGTAATATCAACTTACACAACAAACTCGGACAACTTCCGACGTCCAGCGGGCGTCAAATTTAATTACCCCCTCGGAAGAGTTTCTTAACTGTATTTGAATTCGGGAGCGGGGGGCCGGGGGATTAGTTGATCAATCAAAATTAACCCAGGGGACAATAAATCTTCGCCTCTTCCTCGAAATTCACACGCACGGCGCGCTGGAATTTGCATGCGACAAAGATTTATGTGCCCATGTCCCGGAGCTCATTTGATACTTTCCAGGGAAAGTTGTGTAATTGAAACATTATCCACATCAAAAAGAAAATGTAATGGGTGCGAAAGGAATTTTTGGTCGAAATAAATTTTACTTCATGCTAAAACTGGGAGTGGAAAACACTCGCTTATAGCTTTAAATTGAATTATTTAAAAAAAAAAAGGATGTGCATATGTGTATTCAACAGGAAAACTCCCTGTATAACCATTCGAATGGTCATTCATATTACCATTTAAATTATAGTTAACATTATCATTAGAATGATTCGATTAATCTTACTGAGTCGGCCCATCACTAATCCAAAGCCGTGAAACATATAATTCCATAAATCAACAAATCAAGCGATTTTTATTTAAATTAATATTCATACATACAGGGACTTTTTCTTTTAAGTGGATGCGCTGTAAATATTTAAATATTTTTGTTTCTTAGAAGATGTCAAGTTGAAACTTTAAACGAGTGTTCTCCACTCCCAGATTAAGCATGAAGTAAAATTTCGAGTTTAGAAAAGCCCCGTGAAAATTTGCCGAGGGTCGCGCAGCGACCCGAGACAAATTTTCTGGGCTTTTCTAAACTCGAAATTTTACTTCATGCGCCACGCGTATAAAACAGTGATTTCAAGTGAAGTTCAAATATAAATAAATTTCACAATATTTTAGTGTTTTATGCGCATGGCGCATAAAATAAAATTTCGAGTTTAGAAAACCCCGTGAAAATTAGTCTTGGGTCTCTGCACAACCCTCGACTAATTTTCTATGCAGAGCTTTTCTAAACTCGAAATTTTACTTCGTGTTTAGCCTGGAAGTTAAAAACAATGATTTAAAACTTCAAATAAAACTCTTTTAATAAACTACGAATATTCGAAGATTTAAGTATTCAAGTGAAGTTCAAATATACATAAATTTCACAATATATTAGTGTTTTATACGCGTGGCGCATAAAGTAAAATTTCGAGTTTAGAAAAGCCCAGAAAATTTGTCTCGGGTCGCTGCGCGACCCTTGACAAATTTTCACGGGGCTTTTCTAAACTCGAAATTTTACTTCATGCTTAGCCTGGGAGTGGAAAACATTCATTTAAAGCTTCAAATTGAACTCTTTTAATAAACTACGAATATCTGAAGATTTCAGTATATACGCTGTAATTGGGATATCCTTACTTAAAAGGAAAACTACCTGTATATACAGGGTGTCTACGCTAAACCGTTCGTTAAAAGTTTATGGGGTTGCCGTTGCATTAAAAATTTGAAAAAAATCATTGTCATACGGTTGAATAAGTTCTCCTCATGTGAGATATTTTCAACTTTATATCACTTCCGGTTCCACCGGAAGTAGCACCAAATTTGTTATTTTAAATGGAACACCCTATATATTAGTAATTTTTTGGATTCCTCGTTTAAATTGCTACATATTTTATTCGAACATATGTACACTTATCTCATATAGTTTTCAAGCACAAAAAATATTTCTAAAATTTTGACCTCTAAAAGGCATCTTGAAATCTATCTGTAACTTCTCTTAAGTGTAAGATAAAAATATGATTTATATCCCTACTTGTACCTAGAGGATGCCTCTATGAGGGTATTAATTGGAAACTGTAAATTTTGACAATACGTGTTCTTAAAATGTCAATACCGAAGTGCCCTCTTCAATATCTCGTAATTCAATTTTTTTAAATAAAATTACCCATTTTTTATCACGTGGTACGATTGGGTGGAAGATTTCGTACAAAAAAGTATTAACAACTATACTCCTAAAGCAAGTGGTTTTCGAATTATTTCGAAGATTCGTTTTTCGTCGCATTTATGCAGGGAATAATGCGCGCATAAGTCGCAACTGAATTTTAGTAGGCAAGTAGTAATGCTCTTGTTTTGTCGCTTATGTAATGCGAAATGTCAAATAATAAAAACAATTAGTACAAAGTTATACAGAAATCAACAAAATAAAGAAATACACCCATCAACAAATTATCAATTTATTTATACATGGCAACTGCGAAAAAAATTGGTACTTGAACATCTAGAATATTTAATGAAAGTAATCCACATTTGCCGCCGATGAATAAAACAAGATTTAGAAGATTGGAATCAAATTTTGTTCAATTGGCAGTTGCCATGTATAAAGAATAAATTGATAATTTGTTAATTTGTGTAATTATTCATTTTGTTGATTTCTGTAAAACTTTGTACTAATTCTTTTTATTATTTGACATTTTGCAATACAATCGCGACAAAACAAAAGCATACTACTGGCCTACTAAAATTCAATTGCGACTTATGCGCGCATTATTCCCTGCATAAATGCGACGAAAAACGAATTTTCGAAATAATTCTAAAACTACTTGCTTTAGGAGTATAGTTTTATAATACTTTTTTGTAGGAAATGTTCGCCCCAATCGTACCATGTAATAAAAATTGGGTCATTCCATTTAAAAAAATTGAATTTCTAGATATTGAAGAGGGCACTTAGATATTGACATTTTAAGAACACTTATTGTGAAAATTGACAGTTTCCAATTAATTCACTCATAAAGGCATCCTCTAGGTACAAGTAGGGATATAAATCATATTTTTATCTTATTCTTAAGAAAAGTTACAGACAGATTTCAAGATGCCTTTTAAAGGTCAGAATTTTAGAAATATTTTTTTTTTCTTTAAAACTTTAAGAGTGTACAGATGTTGGGATAAAATATGTTGTAATTTAAACGAGGAACGCAAAAAATTACTAATATATAGGGTGTTCCATTTAAAATAACAAACTTGGTGCTACTTCCGGTGAAACCGGAAGTGATATAAAGTTGAAAATATTTCACATGAGGAGAACTGATTCAACCATATGACAAGGATTTTTTTCAAATTTTTAGTGCAACGGCAACCCCATAAACTGTTAACGAACGGTTTAGCGTAGACACCCTGTATATAATCATGTTTCACTAAGTGATTAATGAGAACAGTGTAAAAATGGACTAACTACACAAGAGTTGTAGATAAATATTATTTCTATATTATTGTAAAACTTATTTAATTAAACAAATACAAATAGTTCATTAACCCTTTGAATAAGTAATTTCATTTCAATCATTTTATTCATTAATTGTATTTATTTGTTTTTTATCATAATTATTTGTACATATATAGAAATAACTAACAATGAGAAAATTATGCTGCATTCATTACATTTAATTCCACATACATTACCGATATACATATACATGGAATTATCGTTAAATTCAGTGCACTGATATACGTATAGAGGTCGAGTGGTATTATTTTACACTATTATCAACAATGCTCGCATTGTGTATATATGAGAACCAATTGTATTTTAAATCAAATCGAATTCAATTTTTTGTGTAGGTGATAACGTATCTGAATATTTGACTGGAATATTTGTATTCGCGTATTATTCGTTTTTTTGTATCTGATAGTATCAAAAGACCCCTAGGTGAACTGAAATTCTAGTTTAGAATCGTATTTAGTTAGTGCTCAAGTTACTTATTTTTAGATTTATGTTGTTTATTATAATATCTTTGGAATTACAAATAAAGCAGTTTACATTACTATTATTATTAATTTACATTTTACTGAAATACCGATTCATATTCATATCATATCATATTTATTGGTGCTAAAGCTTTCGGCTTACACAAGTCATGCATTTAATATATATAATTTCACTGGGACTAACGCTTAAAAAATTTTAAACTAATTAACAATCACAGATACAACATATTAAAAAAATCTTTGCAAGTAAAAACACTAAAAATTGAATTAGAATAAAAATAACTATTCCTAAATGAATGAAATATAAATAAGTCATTAAGTGTAAAAGTAATAAATATAAATACATTATAAAAAAATGACGATCATGAACATAACAACACATTAAACAGTATTACTACAAAACACAAACTCATAATATATTAAAATAATAAATAATGTTAATTAAATAAATGTATGCACTATTATAAAATACTACATATTATTAATATTCGACAGAAAGTCAGTGATACTGTAAAATGCATTTGATACTAAGTATTCTTTAATGAGAAATTTGAATTTTGTTGAATTAAAATTTTTCTAATACCCTCTGGGAGCTTGTTATAGAGCATTGGTGCATAGTATAGCGTTCCATTTCTGGTTAATGTCAACCTATTATGATTTATCCGTATTTTTCCACTTCCTCTCGTAGGGTAATCGTGATAATCATATTTGTATTATATTTGTGCCGATTCTCTTTAGCCCACAACAAACAGTTATAAACGTATTGGGATAGTAATGTCAGAATTCGCAATTTGATAAAACTTTCTTAAGAATCCTGGTATCCCAAGCCATTCATTATCCGTATAATTCGCCTTTGCAAAGAGAATATTCTATTAACAGATGATGAATGACCCCAAATAAGAAGGCCATATGAAAGCTGTGAATGAAAGAGTGCATGGTATGCTACTTTTATATCTGCAGACAAACTTTGTTTTAAATTTCGTAATAAGAATATACATTTGTTTAACTTGTTGGCTAAGTTTTCTGTATGTACTCCCCACTTCATGTTCTTATCAACGAAAAGCCTCAGAAATGTTGCTGAATCCACTTCGACATCTTCATGGCGCTCTCTTAAGGAAAATAATAGCCTGACAGTCTTTTCATTATTCATTGATAATTTATGTGAACCAACTCTTGGTTTTATAGCTAGCATCATTTTCTATATTTAGCAGACATTGCATGTTAGTGCTGCTAAGTATCACCTGAATATTCTCTTTGCGTAAGGAATCTGGTAAATCATTTGCATATATTAAAAATAATAATAGGCCCAGGTGGGATCCTTGTGGAACCCCATGCTTTATTGATGTTTGTTGGGATGTATTGCGTTTATAAATAACTGTTTGTTTTCTATTAGATAAGTACGAAACAACCATTCGACAACTTGTTGGCAAGAAGTTAAAGCAATATAATTGTTTAATAATCGAATGCCTTGGATAAATCCATGAAATTTACCAAAACAAACCATTTCTCTTCCAAACCCGTAAGGACATTATCATCAAGTTCAACCGTGGCATGAATCGTTGATATGCCTTTACGAAACCTATATTGTCTTGTAGACAAAAGATTGTTTGACTCGAGATAATTTAAAAAGTTGCCTATAAAGTAGCATTTCAAGTATTATAGATACAGGATTTTTTTCTTTTGAGTATACATATGAATACGCTTTATTAAAGAGTTCAATTTGAAGCTTTAAACAAGTGTTTTTCACTCCCAGGTTAAGCATGAGGTGAAATTTTGAGTTTAGAAAAGCCTGAAAATTTGGATTGGTCGCGTAGCGCGTAGCAATGAAAACACTATAATATTCTGAGCAAGTGAACTTCACCTGAAATCAGGGTCTTATACGCGTGGCGCATGGAGTAAAATTTCGAGTTTAAAGAAGCCTAATTAGGTTGTCCATTATTTCAATCGTCTAAAGTCGTAAATTTGTACAAGATCATATTTTTCAAAAAGTTTTTTAACATTTAACATGGTGATCGCCACGCGGCATTCACTTCTGCCGCAGTTAAATTTGCGATTAGGTCCCGCGGCATGTAACTTGTGCCGCATCCAGAAACAACTTTTAAAGCATCATGCTGCCCGTGCCGAACTATTATAACTATGTAGACATATAAATATAACTATGTAGACATATAAACTAGGTGGCCTAAACGCTCAAAAACGTTTGTCACTTCAAATGTTTGCTTTATTATGTTGTATAATTGGAACAAAAATTTAAGCGGGGGCCTGAGGTATTTATTGTTATAAAGGTGACGATCAAAGTGTTAATTACTAACGTATTCGTAACTTTAGCTATTTTTATAAATATGTCTGAAAATTGAAAATAAAATTGATTCTTTTGTTATTGGCTTATTCTTATAAATTAAAAAAAAAAACACGAGAAATTGGACATTATTGGATTCAGAAAAATAATGTCTAATGTAATAAAATTAAAAAATAATATGTAGCCATTTAATAAAGTTAAGTTGGCTATTATTTGGCAATGCAGTTATTATTGAAAAAAAAAAACAATATTGATGTCCTTTCTTAGTATGTAAACGGCCATTGACTTTTGTTTTTACTTCAATAAAATCGGGTAAAGGAAAATATTTTCGCATTCTTGAAGAAATGACTCTGTTCATTTCTTTCAAGAATGCAAAAATATTTCAACATTTTCTGATAATAAATTTCAACATAAATATAGCTTTAAGTTTCTCTAAAAAAAAGTCGTAAAACCGAATGAAGTCACAGTAACCATTTTTAAAATTCTTGATTTAGATATGGTTTACATTTTCAATAAAACTACATTGATACTTGCATAACTTAATAATTTTGCTCAAACAAAATGAATCCAGGTTACTAATTTTAACTCGTTAAAATCAACACATTTGTTTAAGAGTCATGATAAAATAATCACAAATGTGTTAATTTTAACGAATGCCTAATGGGCATATTTTCGATCTTTTTCAATCAATACAGCCGGCATATGTCTACTTTTAAATTCAACATATTAATAACAAATTAAAACATTATCCATTAATCAACGTGCAAACATAAAATCCCGATATAAATTGCAATTAACGTTTTAATTACATTTTGAAGGCGTACGTTCGCTATTAATTGGACGGTGCGCGTCGTTTTTTTTTCTGCGGGGCGTATGCCCGAAATATAATTTAAATTAATGTTTTTTAGTCAACTGCAGGCGAACTGGCGTCCTGTGACGAATGAAAAATAAATTTGCTTAAGATTGATTAATTGCGTCTCCGCGAGAAAGGGAGAGAGAAAGAGAGATAGAGAGAGAGAGAGCGGATTTTTAAAAACACCCGACGCCGAAAAGGAATACCAAATTAGGACTTTGGCCCCCCGGAGGAGACTTTTACTTAATTATATTGTCATTGGGAATTTATTAAGTTTATCTGACTGGATTAATTTAGGGCGCCTTTTTGATATTTGCTAAATGTTTATTAATTATGTTAGAAATATACTTTTCCATTTTTAATATAATTATGCTAATAATAGAAAATTAATTAAAACACTAAAATTTACACTGATCATTTGAATAATGAACATAATTCAAATGATCATTTAAATGAGTGGTTCTCAACGGGGGCGACACCACCCCCAAGTGGGCGTTATAGAGATCTAAGGAGGCTTTTTTGGCCATAGGCAAATTTGGGGGGCGGTGAAGATCAATAGCAAAACTCGCAGAATGCGCTAAAAAGTTTGAATAACTTTATATGTTGAATGTAAATAAACAATGTGAGGACTAATATTTTTGAGGCTTTTTAAAATGTTATTGAAAACAGATCTTTTCAAAAAATAATGTGGTCTTCTTTCTCATATGAATATCCTCAACTTTTATTTCACACCTATAACTCTCCTTTTCTCATCTTTATTAAATTGTTGTTTTTGAACTTCAGTTTAAATTAATTTTGTTTTATTTTGTATCATAAATAGAAACTATTCTCAAATTTAACCATCTTCGTATGTCTAATAGTTCACGAGGTGAGCACGATAAAACAAACGAACGGTATATTTATTTTATCACCGTATTTTTATATTAAATTAAATTCTATTCAATTTGGATAATTTCAAATCAATTACGTTTCTGATTGATTGTCTAACGAGGGTTTTCACTCCCAGATTAAGCATGAAGTAAAATTTCGAGTTTAGAAAAGCCTGAAAATTTGGATTTGCCGGGGCGCGCGAGCGAAGCGAGTCGCGCCCCGGCAAATCTAAATTTTCAGGCTTTTCTAAACTCGAAATTTTACTTCATGCGTCACGCGTACAAAACACTGATTTGAAGTGAATCTTGAAGCGCATTTTGTCTGATAGTCTTTAGACACAACGCATTTTGTCTAGACAATGTGCGAAATGACAGACAAGTAATTTTATTCGGCTATTATCAAAAAACATTGGGCAATTCACGTTTTGTCCGTAACATATATATGAATAAACGCAAAAACAGAATTCCGGGGGGGATGGGGCGGCAAGTGCCCCCTCTTGCCCATATATGCGGACGCCCATGGTGGAATACTGCTGAAAATGTAAAAAGTATAAAATATTTGAATACTGTTGTAAATGTGAAAACAGTTGGATGCTATTGAAAATATCAAAATAGTCGAATACCATCCGAAATGTAAAATAATTATAAAATTTGTTTCTCCCTTGGGCCGAGAAAATGTATTTCCTAGGCCGGTAATGTGTCACCCATCCGCCCCTGTTTGTCATTACACCGCCCACTGTACAATTAGTTAACAGGATTGTGATCAAATATTAATATGTAAATAGATATTAAAACGACTTTATAAATTATGATATTTTATAGCAATTATCTATGATGAATTAAAATACCAATGTTAGTCATGTATATACTTGTAATTAATTATAAACGATAGTTATGAAACGTACTATTTTGATGTGTACAAGTACTTCATATCCATACACAAGGGTGACAAATACACTCTGTATATCAAAACATTTATAGCTGTTTGTGTTGATGGCAACAGTAATGCCCAGCATTCAATCAGGGAAGTTTACGATGCGCATTCCGCATTATTCTAGTAATTCGTGCAGAAATTACGATGCACCGCTGCGATTTTTAAGAGTGCAGCACACACATATGCGCTCGCACCTAGCGCGTTGAAATATTTATCGCCCGTTTATTATTTCGGTAATGAGTGTTTTGAAATTTGCCAAACAGATGCTGCCGTTTCCACGGCGGTTTACATAAATTACGATCGCCATTGAACCCACAAAATTAATTATTTAATTAATTAAAAGCACTAAAGGTGTATTTATGTGTATTATTTACTCTTGTTAGGTTATTAATTTTATAAATTAATTCCTATCCTCGTGTTTGTTTAATTAATATTTGATTAAATCAAATCCCCCGGATATTTTCAGTACATACATTTGGTAATTATGAAATTAAAATGCTTATATTGGATATTTAAAACATAAAATATGAAACGAATATTTCTTTCAAGTGTATATGTTATAGACAAAGCACGAATCGCGGACAGAACGCGTTTTGTCTAGAAAAAATGCACATTGTCTTACAGTTTTCAGACAATAGCCGAATAATATATCTCTATCATTGCGCACATTGTCTAGGCAACATGCGTTGTGTCAAGGGCTATTAGACAAAATGCGTACCTAGATTTTACATTGAAATAAAAAGTATTGGAAAACATCACTTTATTTTATAAACAAAGTGACAAACTATTTATAGAGAGTATATTTTGAACTTCACTTTAAATCAGTGTTTTATATGCGTGGCGCATGAAGTAAAATTTCGAGTTTAGAAAAACCTAAAATTTTGGTTTGGTCGCTCCGCTTCGCGGAGCGACCAAACCAAATTTTCAGGTTTTTCTAAACTCGAAATTTTACTTCATGCTTAATCTGGGATTGGAAACACTCGTTCGAAACTTCAAATTGAACGCTTTTAAAAAGAGCAACGAATGCCTGAAATTTTACGGCGCATGCTTCGGAACATGTATACTTGAAATAAAAACTCCCTGTATATAAAATTGGCAATGCCTGGCTGTAAAATATTTTAAATATTTTAATAATTATTTTTAAAAAGTATATGTTGAGCTACACTCTTGATGGAACCAAAAAAATACTTACGTGAAAATGTGAAATATTTTTTTAAAACGTTTTGGTATTTATTTTTGTTTTATTATTCTTAATTTTGATGTACAGTTAGTAGAGTTCTTCTCCGGTGATTTGTATAATACGTGCAGCGATGAAGATATTTTAAGTGGCGGTACATGAAGGACTTTCCGGCGCGCAATTAATGGGGACGGCTCAATTTGTGCGCGCGGTGAAAAATTACCCGGTAATTGCGCACTTCAAAAGAAAATATTAATATCTACCCGGCAATTATCAAGTGGAATAAATTGGTGTAGATAAATGTCGGGGATGTCGCTTCCGGTTCAAAGGGAAAATTGAATATCATTACCGGGAAACAGAAAGAAAATAATGTGGTCTTCTTTCTTATATGAATATCCTCAACTTTTATTTCACACCTATAACTCTCCTTTTCTCATCTTTATTAAATTGTTGTTTTTGAACTTCAGTTTTAATTAATTTTGTTTTATTTTGTATCATAAATATAAAGTATTCTCAAATTTAACTATCTTCGTATGTCTAATAGTTTACGAGGTGAGCACGATAAAACAAACGAACGGTATATTTCAAAAGAAGAAAATATTAATATCTACCCGGCAATTATCAAGTGGAATAAATTGGTGTAGATAAATGTCGGGGATGTCGCTTCCGGTTCAAAGGGAAAATTGAATATCATTACCGGGAAACAGAAAGAAAACAAAAATTAGCCATTCGTGAATATTCATCCATGTATATACAGGGTGTAATTGAACTAATGAACAGGCTCTCTGCCAGTGTCTACTCTATTCGATTGCAAATATCGTTTTTTTAACCGCTGCCTTATATATATCCATACTTCAAGATTTATACACTCCAAATTTTCCATGTTTTCTTTATATGTATTATTATTAGTAATAGTTACACTATATTTTAGATATCATTATACATTTCTCTGTAATTGGAAGTAATTCTGTTGAGAAATAAAGCATTATTATTATTATTATTAAGAAAACGATATTTACAATTGAAACTTACAAAACTTCAATAGATAGCTTGTAATTAATTATTAAAATAATGAATAATAAAAATAAACATGTTAATAGTCCCTGATAAATGTGTGCGTATTTATTTAACTATTTAACCGACATTACAAATAGTTAACCTGCGTTTAAACGATCTTAAGAATTTGAAATTAACGGCAAATACGCATCGCGTTAATAAAATAAATCAAGATTTTAACATTCTTTATCATCCAAGAGATATATTATGCACGCAAATAACGAAAAGTTCTCAAAAAGTAAAAAATAAGTAAAATTTCGAAAATTCACTGAAAAATGTTTTTATGTTTAATTTATGCAGAAATAGATGTATTGGTTCAATTACATCCTGTATAGCATCATTGAATGGTTTTCGTATTATGAAGTAGACAGTTTTTGCAGCAAACCTCAATTTGTAAAAAATATTTTGTTTCATACTAATTTTTTGTATATTTCTCAAATATTTTGTAGTCATTACAATTATTTTTAAAAATCTAATAGAAAATATCTTGCATTTATGGAATACATTAAGTCAATAAGTAAAGCTGAAATTAAAATTTCAACTTGATAAAGATGTACCTGCTGCAGAAATGTTTTTGATTTTTTTAGCGATTTACAAATTCGTTTATTTATTAATTTATTAAAGATTTACAAATTATTTAGAAACCAAGCTAAAGGAACAAATAGTAAATTTAAAACTTTTTATTAGTTTAATTCGATTTGAGAAAAATTTGCCCTCATTGTTACATATTGCTTAAAAAAGCTGTTGTATGAATCCAAGCAACTACAAAATATCATTCATTACTAAGTATTTTCTTGAAAATTGTAAAATGAGTTATTGCTAATCGACTGTTCGATATCTTTAACAATAAAAACTTATTTAATTCGTCTCAGCACGGTTAATTAAAATTGAAATTAACCAGAACTGCTTTATTTAATTACTTATAGCATTGATCATTAAAGCAATAATAACCTTTCTTTGCACTATTATTTTACTTCCATATATACAGGGTGCAACATTTTCAAAAGTATCTTTAAGTAAAGTAATATTTATATGAATGATAGTCGAAAACTAATATATGCTTCCAGAGCTCTTTTTCGGGAGCTTATTTCTTGTACCTAATCAAATTTGTCTATCTTATTTAAATGTATATTGTTTTAATATACAAATATAGAAAAAGTAATAAGGTAACGAAACAATTGATGCTTTGTGTTGTTTTTATTTGGTATCATTTGTTTTTCATCATGGTTTTCTTGATATATTATTTTAGGAATCTAGGTCCAATTAGTCAGAGGTTGAATTCATTATCTTCAGAAGATTTATTTAGTTTAAGTAATTGTATAAATAACAATTAGGACATTACAACACAATCACACTAAATCCATTGACACGGATGAAATTATTTATTACTATTAAATGATTCCACGGACAGGATTTTTTAGCTACTAGGCCACCGAGGCCCCTAAATATATTAATTAAATATAGAAAAAATTTAAAATGAATAAAATTGAATTAAAATATGGTAAATGATATATTTTTGAAAAGCTTGCAAAAAAATGCAATCAACTGAAGTCTTGGCCAACTACGGATTGTATTTAAAATAATACAACTTTATATCATATCTCATAAGGGTTAACCTTAAAATAAAATCTGATATCATCAGCGTATTCTACTCAAAAATGTGCATTAAACAAGTTTTTACGGAATGTCAATATCTTTTTAAATAAAGAAGTTATTTTAGTATTTCATACTAGCCAAATGTTGAGTTTTGACGTATAACTCAAAAACAAATGAAGATAGACAAGTTTTAATTAGACACATGAAATAAGCTCTAAATAAGCTCGGAGCTCGGGAAATATATATTAATTTTTATCTATCATTCATATTAGTGGTACTGTAACGTCAGCTTTTTGATTTTTATTACTTAGTTCTAGTTCTTATGACATTGACGTGAATTCTAATTTTCTTACGTGCTTTAGCTCGAGGAGTATATTTATTAATTATTGAAAAACATTTATTTCACATTAATGAACAAGTTGAATTTATTTCTATAACTTTATGATTTTAATAATACTTTAACACAACTTAAGAACTTAACAATTTTAACGAAGATAATCTAGAACAAAATAATGTCTTTATGTTTTGAAGGTCAAGCCTAGATTAGGTTTGACCTTCAAAACACAATGACATTATTATTATTTTTCTAGTTTGAACGTTGAACTAATTCTTCTTAGTTTAAAAGTTGTTCTTATAACTAAATCTGAAGAAGAGGCTCTCCTCAACACCAAAACAACCCGTGGGGGTTAAGTTAGGTTAGGTTAGTAATGTTATTGCTGAAACAAGTGGTTGTTTCAGCAATAACATGATATTAAAATCTAATTGAGAGCACGCACAACACGGGGATGCAAAGTCTAGAACTTTCAAGTCCCTAATGTTATCTGTGCGAAGAGATAATCAATAATCAATTATATAGAATAAAATACAATAAAATAATAAACGTTTATAAATAATAATACAGAAAATTGAATTTAAAATATAATAACAATATTTTTATTCGTCAGGTACGGTACAGTACTTTTCGGACACAAAGTGACCATTATCAATAGATTAATACATTAATCCATTGATATTGGTAACCTGGTGCCCAAACTGTACATATGGAAGTAAAATAAACAGTGTTTACTATCTAAGGCCATGTTAACAGTTTTCTTCGATGATCGCCGTGCTGTGCATTATGATTTTTTACTGCCAGGCTAAACTGTTAACAAGCAATATTATTTGAGTGTTGAGCGTCGTTTGCCTGAAACTATTCGTCTCAAGAGATGAAAATTAAGGGCAGACAATTTTTGGTTTTGGCACCACGATAATGCATCAGACACTGCATTGGTTTCTAGTCAATATTTCGCCTGATTTAGCACCGTGCGACTTTTGGCTGTTCAACAAACTCAAAAAACCGCTTCAGGGACACCGTTTCGACTCGATTGAGATGATAAAAGCCGAATCGAAGAAAGTATTAAAAGCCATCTTGGAAAATGACTTCTCTGACTGTTTCGAAGATTGGAAAAACGTTGGCATGCGTGCATTTCTGAAGGGGAGTACTTTGAAGAAGATGAAATTGATTTGGAAGATTAAATAAAGATTTTTTTGTAAACATATTCAAACTTTTTTGATCACAGTAGTATACTTAAAAGTAAAAACCACTGTATTTTATAATCAATATTATTAAATATGCATTGTATAATTCAATTCCCATCGGAGTAAGTAATTATTTCAATGAATAGTTGGAAAAGTCTCAATAAGACAAAAAAAATGTAGGAAAATGATAAATTTGCAATGATGTCAAGGGTTGCTTAGGTTACACTGGATTTAAGATGCATATATCTAACCAAACCGAAATAACTGTCTTATTTAATTTTCATATAATCTAAATACAAATTAAACAAAGTATCTGACTTTCCGACATTCTGACATACTTCTTTGGTATATTAATTATTATAAAAATGAATAGAGAAATGATAGCCTGTATCTCTTAAAACCTGTGTATTTGCCTTTAAACAACAATTTAACTGCCATTCTCTTGTGTATATATATAATTGTAGAAACAAGCGGCTTAATATTTAAAGCAAACTTCATGCGGAGCGTAATTAAGCAATAAATTCCCGTTGTAAATTGAACGGCAGTTAACGTTGAATGCAGGTCCCGTAATGAGATTAGCTAATTTTACAGTTTGATTAAAAGTTGCAGTCAGTTTTGGGAGGGTAGTTTCGCTGCGCTGGAATTGTGCACAATTTCAGCAGGACACAGACAGGCTATTCGCATGATAATGGCGTGTCCATGTGTTAATGGCCCTGCTGCCACCACTATGCACTGACATGTGTTCCTGTACTTAATTGAACTCTGGCTCGTGTCCCGCCGACCAGAACATGCACAATAAATTCACACACTTTTATACTGACCACCACAAAAACTTTAACTATTATATTTGCATTTTAATTTCGCTAATTATTTCTCCAACAAGAAGGTTACACTTTTAATTGTATTGCGCAAACAATGTACATTTTTTAAATTATTTTTTTCATGTTAATACTGGCTAGTCTAGAGCCACCGAACCATTCGTGCTTAATCTGGAAGTAGAAAATACTCGTTTAAAGCTTCAAATTGAACTCTGATTTACAGAATAATTGGGATATATATACTTAAGAGAAAAACTCTCTTTATAATTTCAGTTTAATATGAGTAAGTATTTACAAAAAAAAATTATGATACGTTAATTTTTATTGGTAAAATATCACCAAATTTGATAAAAAAAATGATGATTTATTAGAATGTTTTTCTTTGAATGAATAATTATTAAAAACAAAATTGTTTCTATTAAGTTCGAATTTTGTATATAATCATAATTCTCGATTAAAAATAACTTTTTCAAATAACATCTTTCTCTAAAATTATAATTAAATGTACTTTTTTCTTATGACAATTTTAGTTTTTCTTAATTTTTAAGCGCCGTCTATTGTAAATTTAAGATTTTAAAATGAAAATAGTGTTTTCAAGTCATCCAAAACTTTTTGTAAAGAATGATTTTTTGACGAAAAATGGACAATAAAAAAGTGTTTCCTATCAGGCCAGTAATCTCGGGACACACGGTATATTCAGACGATTGAAAAGTAACACGCTTGAGCATTTTTGCGGTATATCAATGGGCGCACAGTGGCGTGACTACAAAATTTACTTACGACCTATCAGTGGGTCGCGACCCGCAGTTTGAGAAACCCTGCTCTAGTATCTAAAATAATTGTTGCTCAAAATTAAATGGATTTGTGTTCAATGTACACATCAAACAACCGTTTTCCTACTACTTCTAATTTATTGGCCTTGGGAAATTAGACCTTTCTGGCCGTCTCAGAACCTCTTTTCCTCTGCCATGGAGAAGACATCTGAATTTTTGAAAATTCTTATAAAATGTAAAATGTTTATAGTTAAAAAGTAATAAGAAATGAAGAATCCGTGTGACTCATCGTATATAAATAAAGCCATACCGAAGCCGTATAATAGTTTTACTTTCTTTGTATATTCACTTTTATCTCGGTTGAAACAAGTCTCGTGCTGGCCTCATGTTTCCAGTTGCCGTATAAGGTCCCCTCATCCAGTCCAAACAACTCGATCCGGAGGTCAAGGATTAATTATCTAAATGGTACCAATTCAAGGCAAGTGTGCTGCCGCCGATGATGCTCCTCATTCTCGATTCCTGATTCTTTCTCTCCCGAGGGCTCAGCAGAATCTCAAAGATTTATCGCCGTTCGTCCGTTATTAATATCGGTAACGGCGGAAGACCGCTTGTTTTGATGCCAATTATTGGGTATCTGTTCTGTTGCTGAGCGTTCGAGTGGGCGGTGTGTTTATAACGCGAATGAAATAAGAAGTTGTACGTACGGGATATTAATTTATGGCGGAATGAGGTTTATCGGTTGGTTTTATGTTGTTCATTATTTGAGCTTCAATTTATCTGCTTTGGGTTTGTGTTGTGTTTAACACAGTGCGTTATAAATTTGTTTTAATGGTCGAAAGCTTATACAATTTCTTAAAGGAATACATACAATTAAATTAATTTTCACAACCTACGCACTTTAAAAAAATTATAGAAACCTTGGAGAATTCTTAGATTACTTAGAACAAGGTAAACAGTAAACCTAATTACTTAAACATGTTTCGCCAAGTGGTAAATACGAAATGAATTCTACATAAAGTTCTCCAATAGGCTATGTCAGTGTTTCTCAAAGGATGTAGCATCAGTGGCGTAACTACGAGGTGCAAGATTCCACAATGAGCGAGGGAAGAAGTTATGGTATAATGGGCATTAACGAGCAATCAAAAATCGAAAAACATCATGGACACTCAAATCAAATCAAACCAAATTTTCAGGCTGTTCTAAACTCAAAATTTTAGTTCATCATGGTGGCGACCAATTTGAAATGTTAAATTTCTCTGATTTTTCCCTGACTTTTTCCTGATTTCAGATAATTGAAAATTAAATACTTTACTGGATTTTCTAAAATATCAGTTCTAGATTGAAATTACATAAAAAAAGTGACTAACTTCTCTGAAAGTCTGGTGGAGAATGTGTTAATTGAAGAAATAATACGAGTACGTGAAGTGAGACAAGTCTATGTCGAGCTTCGGAAATGCTCACTCTTAAAGCGCTAAAAGTAAACTCCAACTAATAGTTTCTGATTTTTTTAAAAATTCGTCTTAGTTAGGTAAGGTCAGGTAACCTTAAAATATATGTGTTTACCAACATTTTTGATTTGAAATTTTTTACTAAAACAAGACTTTTAATTTGTATTACACGCAAGGAATGCAAACATTAGTTTCCAGAACGTTTCTTGTAGTTTTATAATGAAAAGCTACAGTTATTTATATATAAATTAAAGAATGGCTTCGTTGACTTTTTATTTGTTATTTTTTAATAGTTTTAAGTGACATTTTACACTATTTTGACTCTTATCAAATATAAAAAGTATAAGCATTTTCTATCAATATAATTATTAGCAAGGACGGCTCGAGGCAGGTAGCAACCGATGCCACTGGGCGCAAGTAGCAAAGGCCTAAATGTGAGTAGCAAAAATTGCAAAATGGCATAAAAAGAGTATTACATGAATGTAACAAGAAAATTATATTGAATAATGCTGTAAATTAAAGGTACATGTATTTATTTTTCCAACATGTTTAAATAGTTAAACACCAGAAACAATCCAACTTTAAAAGCCCGTACGACCTAATTACCTGAATGCCAATAAACAATTAAAATTATGAACTGCCAATACTCATTTAAAAATATCAAATGAATCTGAATACTGCACAAACAAACATTTTGTTGCAACAATGCAATTATAAAAAAAACACGATGCATTTTTTATTAATATTCCGCATTCTATTTTAGTCCCCGTAATTTAGCTTTAATTAACCCATGGATCTTGCGTAATAACTCGTGCGTTTCTGTACATGGAAACACACCGCTTCTCCTTGAAAGCAACCGATCAATTTTGCCTATTGTATGTTAAGCAGTGATTCAATTCAAACGCAGCCCTTCGGTATTAAACTAGAAATAATTTATAGTTGGGATGGATAATTAATACA
Source organism: Philonthus cognatus (assembly GCA_932526585.2). Classification (NCBI taxonomy): domain Eukaryota; kingdom Metazoa; phylum Arthropoda; class Insecta; order Coleoptera; family Staphylinidae; genus Philonthus; species Philonthus cognatus. Next base: position 26,626,386 of record OW052243.1, on the reverse strand, counting down.
TGCCTACCTACTCCACGAATATTATTTAAAAAAAGGTATTCGCAGCGATCAAAGATTTTAAGGGTCAATTTTTTTAATTCTATACATTATTTTAAAGGAATATCCAAAATATAGGTGCTCATTTAAGAACCCGACCGAGGCGTTGCTTTTATGATAGAAGGAAATGGAATGAAAATGTGAAGTTGCAGCTTAATTTACATTCTGTTATACCTGACATAAATGTCAGATTGTGTTAATCACTAGCTCATTAGTTTGCCTTGTTCTTATAGTTGTGTGTGTTATTTCTCTTATAAATTAGCTGTTTTCACAGCTAAATAAAAAATGGCGATTGAAATATAGTACAAAATAAAAAACATATAAAACTGGGTTAGATTAACATTAACAGGAGCGACTTACAAATTCATGTACGTAGGTCGTACATGAATTTGTCAGTCGCTTCTGTTGACAATGTTTTGAAAAATTCACCTTCAACTCGATCGGGTTTTTAACTGTACACCTATTATATATATCACAGGTGTAGTAGAAATTAGCAAGCATTAAACTGTAATGATATTAACTGCAATTCTATTCATAAGGCTGCAAAACTTTAACCGACACGTCGACTAAATTTAATTTGTTGCTTTATACGTATTCTTAATTTTTAGTTCAGTATATTGCTAACAGTTTTTCTCTTATTTAGTGGATTTGTAAGAATTTTCACAAGATTTTGTTCCTTCTTATTTAATGGCCTTTGCAACCAAAGTTCCTATAATGTTTAATGAATGAAATAATTTATCTGAAGATACTATTTACGCTATATAACAAATTTGAAATACTGTTAATCAATGAAAATCAAATCAAATCAACCTAAACGTGTTTACATTGAATCTCAAGATGAGGAAAAGTTTCCAGGGGCGCGGAAAATCGTTTTCCCCGATGATTTATAGCCTTCCCTTATATTCCCTATCCCTGCAGTGATGATGTTCTTTATCCTTTAGTTTCATACATCGACAACATAATATAAAAGACGGCCGAAATCGATTTTCATCGAGATTTATAGTTCACAGGCACTCACCTTTATTATCGATGGAGAATATTCCGATGCCATCGCCTCCCCTGATCGAGTATTCGATGCGGCTGTCCTCGCCGGGAGGATCCTGATCGGTCGCGTTCAGTTGCATCACCAGAGTGCCCACAGGTTGGTTTTCTTTCACGGCACCAGATAAGACAAAATCGGAGAAGTGAGGTGGATACATGTTTTCGTTTACGTCCACAACGTTTATGGTCACTGAGGCTTCGGAGGATAGGGAAGGGTTGCCTTTATCGGCGGCGAAGATTATTAGGCTGTGGACTTGGCGTTCTTCGAAATCTAGGGGTTTTGTGGTGCGGATTGTTCCTGATAAGCGATCGATTTTGAAGGTGCCATCGCTGTCCGAGTCTTCTAGGGCGTAGAGGATTTCACCTTCGGGGCCTAAGTCGGGGTCTGAGGCGGAAACAACGGCGACCACGCTTCCTTTGGGGATATCCTCCCTTATCTTAACGGTGTATGAAGGTAAGGAGAATTTAGGGGCGTTGTCGTTTATATCATCGATTGATATTCTTACAAGCGCTTCTGAATAAAGTGGGGGGTTATCCGTTCCTTTGCCCCCGTTATCAGTTGCCCTAATACGTAGTTCGTAGAGCTCCTGGCGTTCCCTGTCTAAATTATTCGAGACTGTTAGGATTCCGGTTATCTTATTCACGGAAAAGTCTTTGGTGTCAGTGATTAACGTGTACGTTACTCTGGCGTTATCGCCGGAATCTGCATCGGTTGCATTAGCGCGGAAAATTGCTGTGCCGTTCAGCGCGTTTTCAGTCACCCTAAAACTCGCTAAGGATTTCTCAAATTTTGGAGCGTTATCGTTGACATCCAAGACGGTAATAGGAAGGATACGCGAGATCGACTTTTGCGGCTTCCCCAAATCGTAAACGCTTACATTCAATAGGTACTCGCTTTCCCTCTCGCGATCTAAATAACCGATCACTTTGAGTTCACCCAAGTCCATGTCCAAACAAAACACCGAGTGTTCGTCACCACCGGAAATTCCGTAAATTAATTTCCCGTTGTAGCCTAAATCACGATCGCGCGCTTTTAATTTCACTAAAGTCGTACCTAAAGCTACCGATTCGTTAACTTTGATTTCAACTGGAAAGTCGATGAATTCAGGGGTGTGGACGTTTTGTCCGTAACGCGTTGGCATCATGGCGAATTCCTCCTGCGCTTGGGGCTTGTTGTTATTCTCAGCTGCTGCTAGTACTTCCGTTAATCTTCTTGCAACTCCTGTATCTTTACACTCGAAATTTCCAGTTTCATCCGTTAATAACCGCTGGTTTCTTTTTGTGTTCACCAACTGGAAATAAACTCGGGCTATATCGGCAAAATGCGTGCCGTCCGTGGCTGTTACATTAAGTTCCCTTTCGCTTATACGAACATCCTTTAAATCGCAGCTAACTGTTATGGTTCCGGAAGTCGTGTCAATGTTGAAGCAACCGTCTTCGTTTCCTGAGACTATCCTGTAGCTGATAATGTTGCCAGCATCAAAATCAATTGCGGAAAGCGTGATTATCTCCGAGCCAATTGGAAGATTTCGCGGGACGTGGCCTTTACAATCAATTTTCTCAAACTGCGGGCGGTTGTCATTTACATCCTTAACTTTAACCGTCAGTTGCATCTCAGTTTGCCTTCGGTAAGGCAACCCCCAATCAGAAGCTCTAACCCTTAAAACGTATTCCCTGCGCATGCTCTCGTAATCCAATAAGGTTGTGGTTTTAACAACTCCAGAAAAATGATCGACTTCGAACGGAACCTTCCCCAAATTCGCTATCAAGTAAGATATATAGGCATTCTCCCCACGATCTCTATCTTTAGCATGCACTTGCGTTACTGAAGTCCCAGCAGGCATGTTCTCGTCAACCCAAACCGTCATCTCGGCCTTATCAAAAATCGGATCATTATCATTAGTGTCTTCAACGTAAATTTTGACCTTCGCAGAAGATTGCTTCCTAGTGCCAACGTTACCTTGATCGATCGCCGAAACAGTGAGGCTATAAAAACTCTTCACTTCCGCATCTAGGGCAACGGCCGTGTACAACATCCCAGTTTCCGGATTGATTACAAACTCGCCACCCTCATTCCCACCAACGATTTCCAAAAACACTTGCGCGTTTTTACCTTCATCGGCATCGCTCACTTTCAATCGTATCAGCGGTGTGTTAACAGGCGCGGTTTCAGCGACTTTCACTTCGTAAATTTCTTTATTGAAAATCGGAGCGTTATCGTTTAAATCAGTTAAACGTACCTGTACAGCCTTGTAGCTCTCCCTAGGTGGTATCCCCTTATCAACCGCCTTTAATTTCAACGCGTACCCTTGAGGAGTGCTTTCCCTATCCAGTAGTTTCAGCACTTCGATGTTGTACTCCCCCTTTTGTTTTCCGGATCTAATCCTAAAATGCCCATCGGGATCACCGTCGACAATCTCTAAGCTTTTAATCTCCCCGTGGATTCCGCTATCCTTATCAGAAACATTTACAATTGCGTAAATATCCGCGTTGGAATTCTCAACAATTTGCGGGTGGTGTTTAATCCGAATTTCTGGGGAGTATAAATTAACTTTCTTAACGCGTAGCCTCACTAGAGCCTTGCTGGTCATGCTTGAGGAGGATTTAGAAAGCGCGCCTCTGTCTTGTCCAATGATGGTAAGCTCGTGATATGTTCCTTCATTATACCTCAAAGGCCGGCTTAAGGTAATTACCCCTGAGATTGGATGTATCGCGAATTGATCCGTTTCCTCTAAGAAGCTGTAGTAGATTTCACCGTTTCTCCCCAAATCAGCATCCTCGGCGACGACGCGTAGGATGCTTTGATGCACTGGTGTGTCTTCGAAAACAGTCGCGTTGTATTCAGTCGGGTAGAAAAGTGGGTTTAAATCGTTTGTATCTAAAATCGTCACCACTACCAAAGTAGTCGTTTCAAGCATAATCTTCTGCTTCCCGTCTTTCTTAACAGCCGTCGCCCGCACTTCCAAAACATATCGATCCTTTCTCTCGCGATTCAAGACGTCGTTGTTGCCCGTTCTAGTCCGCACGAAAAGAAAACAAAAATCACCCACTAGCCTATCCTCCGCTTTGAAGAACTTATCTTTGTCGCCGCCGACTATCTTGAAGCGTATATCGCTGAGGGTGTTTCTTGGCAGGGGGATTCCCATGCGATCCTCGCCCGGGGACGGTGAGGCATAGGTTTTCGCGACACTGTTTTCCGGTATACTGACATTGTATAAAGGCCTAGTAAAGCGGAAGTCTATGTCGGAGATGGTGGGCGCCTCCTCTGAGTCCGCCTGGGTTAGTAGGATCACCAGGAGGCAACAGGCGAGGACGCGGTTGATCATATTTTCAGCTCATGCTTGCACCTGAAACAAAATAAAACAATATAAGTATTGAAATAATAAAAATTGATTTATAAATACTAAAAATGCACAATTTTAATTTTCTGAAAAAATGATGCTTTCTAAACAGGTTGATTATCTTAGGAAAATATAAATTCTTCTTTTCTACATTTTTACATAACCAATTTATGAGGGTCTGCAGACAGACTGATTTAAAGTTGGTCCGGTTAATAGAAGAAGCAACCTCAAATGTTTTCGATCCCCAAAACTGAGAAATATTGCAGGTATTTACATTTCTATAAGTTAGGACCTATAAGTTATAATAATAATATGTAATTTAATGTTTTATTTAAATGAAATTATCAAAATTATGTCAAAAAAGTAAATAGCAGACCAGCATTACGGGTGGCAAAAATAGTGTGGATGTTTTGACAGGGTCTCATTTCCAGGCTTTTTTAAACTGAAAATTGTATTTCATGTTTAATCAAGGAGTAGAGTACACTTCAATTTTAACGGTTATAAAAAATCAATGAATGCCTGAAATTTTACAGCTGATGCATCGGAATATATAAACTCTTATTTTTTAATATGACCAAACTAAGGGTGTATTTATTGCGAACAGTTGCAGTCCTGCTTTAACAGTAGGATATTGTAGACATCAAATTGTGAGATATTGGTTAATGATTATCAATGTAAAAATAAATTATAATTTGTCAAATAAATTGTCACGATGCAGAGAGTTTCAAAAAGAAAGCTACAACTTGCAACTAAACAACACATATTTAGAATTTTTTCACATATTATAACTTTTTTGAAAGTCGTTATCAAGAATTAATTTTGAGGAGATTTATCTCAATACCGGTTGAAAATGAGATTTTCGCATCCGACCGGCGGAGGCGCGGCGCAATATCAAAACCAATAGCCGAATTAATCCGTTGCGAAATTTCGCGGGATCACGTCTCGCTGCAGGAATCCATAGAAGCGCGAGCAGACAGTGAAGAAGCATCCCGGATAATCCGAATCGACGGAGGCAATTGCCCCCATTATTATAGGAATAGGATTACACGTCTCATCCAATATTCTGTAAATTATTCGCGAGTTCTCGAGTCCCATTACGAATTTGGAAAACACGCTCCATCTCCATCCCAATCGGCTTGTTGTTACTCTCTCGCCACACGAGACCAGATGAGGTTGTTGGCCTTTTTATCGTGATGCTCGCTGCACGCCACGATAGACCTCCATTGTATATATCGACGTAGGTGATTTCAAAACAGGAAATGTACGTATGTTGGAGTAGGTATGAAAAATTGGTCCTCGATAACGTATCTACACTGCATCGCATCACGACTGGGATTAATTCGATTCGTTTCAAAAATATTTCAAACGTTCACGATCCTATTCCCGTATAAAAATGTCAGAAACACACACTATTCAATTCATATAGATAATGCCACAAAAATACCGTTCCAGTTTCAGGTAACGTTCTAAATTAAATGGATGATTCAAAACTTTTAACGCAACTTCTCAACAATTGCTGTTTTTTTTTGTTTAGGAGTTTACGTGAAAGGATTCTGTAATGTTTTTAAAATTCGTCATCGTTGAGCATATAAAACACACGTGAAGAACTTGTTATGTTGTATTCGTTAGGGCAGGGGTGAGCAACCTTTTTTTAAAACGAGCCAACAAAAATTTTAACATTCTAGAGCGGGCCGTATACGCCACGCGTATAAAAAAACACAGGTTTCAAGTTTGGTTCAAATATACATCCATTTCACAATATTTTAGTGTTTTATACGCGTTGCGCATGAAGTAAAATTTCGAGTTTAGAAAAGCCCAGAAAATTTGTCTCGGGTCGCTGCGCGACCCTCGACAAATTTTCACGGGGCTTTTCTAAACTCGAAATTTTACTTCATGCTTAGTCTGGGAGTGGAAAACACTCGTTTAAAGCTTCAAATTGAACTTAAAAAAAAGGAATATCTAATGATTTACAGAAAATAGGCTGAATTTGAAATACGTATACTTCAAAGAAAAACTCCCTGTGTATATACTATAAAAAACTAAGACAATATAAAATAAATAATAAACATAAGCTATACATTTTCCGACATTCGTTGTCTTTAAAAGAGTTTAATTTGAAGCTTAAAACGAGTGTTTTCCGCTCCCAGACTAAGCATGAAGTAAAATTTCGAGTTTAAAAAGCCCCGTGAAAATTTTCTGGGCTTTTCTAAACTCGAAATTTTACTTCATTCACCACGCGTCTAAAACACAGATTTCAAGAGAAGTTCGAATGTAAATAAATTTCACAATATTTTAGTGTTTTAGACGCATGGCGCATGAAGTAAAATTTCGAGTTTAGAAAAGCCCAGAAAATTTGTCTCGGGTCGCTGTGCGACCCTCGACAAATTTTCACAGGGCTTTTCTAAACTCGAAATTTTACTTCATGCTTAGTCTGGGAGTGGAAAACACTCGTTTAAAGCGTTTAAAGCACTTAAATATAAATAAATTTCACAATATTTTAGTGTTTTAGACGCGTGGCGCATGAATTAAAATTTCGAGTTTAAAAAAGCCCAGAAAATTTGTCTCGGGTCGCTGCGCGACCCTCGACAAATTTTCACGGGGCTTTTCTAAACTCGAAATTTTAATTTATGCTTAGTCTGGGAATGGAAAACACTCGTTTAAAGCTTCAAATTGAACCTTAAAAAAGGTATATCTAAAGATGTACAAAAAGTAGGCAGAATTTGGAATACGTATACTTCAAAGAAAAACTGGCTGTATATATACTATAAAAAACTAAGACAATATAAAATATATAATAAACATAAGAAACTGAAGCAAATTTAAATACGAAATTAAAAAAAAAATACGCTTAGAAAGCACATTTTAGCTTCGGCTGCTTTGTTTCTAAAAAGCTTCGGTGGGCCGCAGAAACGGCGGAGGGCCGCATGCGGCCTGCGAGTTGCGGGTTGCTCTTTCCTGCTTTATGGTGTTAAGTATACGCCACTAACGCCCTAAAGAATACGCCACTGTTTATTACGAAAAAACTTGTCCAACGTACAGTTGCGAAAAAACAGCATCTGGCATAGAATATACTCTAATAAACAAGACAAATAAATCTAATTAATGTACTTTCCCTTTTTCCTCATTTCCTTTTTGTAGGAAAACTTCCGGGATGATTTACGAGCGATCATAATTGTTACTCTTATTTAGAAGGAAATTGTTTTTATGTATGATAGATGCTTGTAAATGAATCGAGCAAACGCGAAAAATGTGTTTTTCCTCTTCTTGCGCAAAAGCCAGATGTTTGTTCGTGGGCGAAAATAAGCGCAAGGTGAAATTTATCATTCGTAAAATAACACACGCACACACACGCTGGATAAATATTTAATTGGGGAAAGTATATGTGTTTTCTTGTAAATAGTTTTTTCGTTTTGTCTCGGTATGTGTATTTTCTAAAATAGCTCGTCTTAAGTGGGGTAAGTTCATCACTTAAGTAGGGCGTTTTAAAGTTTTCTATCTTGCCAAAAATATGTTATTCTTTCACCCAATTAAACACAGTTATATTCCTTTCTTCACTTTTATTTTTCTTGCTAGATGTACAGGGTGGTCTAATTTCGATGTTGCTTATGGGCATCTCGGTAAATATAAGAGCTACAAAAAATCCGATGGCGCAGTCGCGATCTCTTTTTTTAAGACTAGGATAATGCCGAAAACAAAAATGCGCCATCTTGTTTGTTTCAGAAGTTATAGGGCAAAATCGGGTTTTCTTGATTTATAACTTTAATTAATATCTTGCGTAATTTGTAAGATAGACAAAAATATAAATACCTTCTTAGGGCACTTTTTTGAGTAAGATCCAGTGGCGTAGGTATTTTTTTATTTTATGCACACATTTTCGAGTTATGACCAATTTTTTTTTTTCAAATGTAAATCATAGTTGGCTTTACCATAGTTGATAAGAGTGTTTTTCACTGATTTCAAAAATATAAGGTTTGGTGAATTTATCCTAAAAAAACAGTGTTACTATAGAGTAGAAACTAGCTTTTAATCTGCTAAATAATATAATACGGAAGACAATAGCCATTTTTGATCATTTGCATGCTCAGTTTTAATTATGATAAACATTAAAAATAATAATAATTCTTTTTCGAGTAGTGAATATTTGATTAGGCAGAATATAATTTCATTTTCCAATCTTGTAGGAAGAACAGAACTCTGCTGTTGCAATGGAATATTTAATTAAAATTGAGCATGCAAATGATCAAAAATGGCTATTGTCTTCCGTATTATATTATTTAGCAGATTAAAAGCTGGTTTCTATTCTGTAGTAACATTGGTTTTTATGATAAATTCACAAAAGTATATATTTTTGAAAGCAGTAAAAAACACTCTTTTTAACTGTGTCAAAGCCAACTATGATTTACATTTGAAAAAAAATATTTGGCCATAACTCGAAAATATGTGCATAAAATAAAAAAATGTCTACGCCACTGGATTCTACTAAAAAAAGTGTCTTAAGAAGGTATTTATAGTTTTTGTGTATCTTACAAATTACGTAAGATATTAATTAAAGTTAAAAATCAAGAGAACCCGATTTTGCCCTATAACTTCTGAAAAAAACAAGATGGTGCATTTTTGTTTACAGAATTATCCTAGTCTCAAAAAAGAGATCGTGATTGCGCCATCGGTTTTTTTCTAACTCTTATATTTACCGAGATGCCCATAAGCAACATCGAAATTAGACCACCCTGTACATTTCGGGTACTAAGTACTCATTATCATATTCAGTTAGCTATTGATAATGAGTACTTAGTACCCGAAATGTACATCTAGCAAGAAAAATAAAAGTGAAGAAAGGAATATAACTGTGTTTAATTAAGTGACTTAACACCTTCACGTAACTCATACAACTACATTAATGTTATTCTTTAATAATATTTGATATTCTATCAATGAAGATTATCAACATTTTCTTTATACAATCTCAAAATGAATAACAAAAACTAAATTTTTCAATAGAATTAATCTAAAGAAATCAGAGTGAAAAGAATTTGTGATTCTAATTTCAAGTACCTAATTATACCTTATTAACTCACATCTTATGTATAGGTTTTTATGCGTGTGAGTTTTAGTACCTTAGTTAAGTTATTACAACCTAAATTAAAATTACTATTTAATTTAATATAAGTATCTATTATTTACCCTTTATTTACAAAATTAGATAAGATTCGAAAGCAATTTTTCTCTACAAATTTAGATTAGATAATAAAATCGATTGTAGAGTTTGTTTAGGTAAGACTACAACTGCAGTATTAGGTTAAGTGGTAAATTGTGGAGTTAATTAAGTGATAGTTTTTATAGTTTAATGACAGTGACACAATAAGTGAATTGCAAAAAAAAACAGTACACATATTTCCACTCACAGTAAGTGAAGAGTAATATATACAAGCATTTATTATTAACAATAAAAATCGTTGATAACAGATTAAATATTTATTTCCGTGTGATTTTAATTAAATATGTACTTATGTCTTTTTGAAGGTTACTTAAAATCAGTGTTTAATACGCGTGGCGCATGAAGTAAAATTTCGAGTTTAGAACAAAGAAAGGATTCGTACAGGGAACATTTCTTTTAATCATTTTAATGTGTTATATTTATATTATTAGTTAAAGATATTATTTATTATTAAATGGACTGGATAAATAAATAAATATCCCGATGCATACGCTCAAATTTACCAGACACAAGCTGTTTTTAAAAATCGTTCAATTTGAAACTTCTAGCGAGTGTTTCCACTCCCAGATTAAGCATGAAGTAAAATTTCGAGTTTAGAAAAGCCTGAAAATTTGGTTTGGTTGGTCTGCAAAGCTTTTCTAAACTCGAAATTTTACTTCATGCGCCAGGCGTATAAAACACTGAAATACTGTAAAATTTAAAATATACCAAAGCTAAAGCAATATGGTAAAACAATATTTTAGTATTTTATGCGCGTTTAGAAAGAACTGAAAACTTAAACAAAAGCAAAAACAATTATGACAAATTTTCCTATACAAAGAATTTAGCATTTTGAACCACATTTAAACTCACCTTGGGCCTCATGCGGCCCACGGGCCGTGTGTTGGACACCCCTAGGTGGGACACCCCAAAGTTACATTTTATATTCAAATAAATTTTATTTAAAATTGAAGAATTACGTTTCTCAGGTTTTTCTATATTTATAAATTGTGAAATTTTATGTTATTACGTACAAATTTATAATGATGTCATTAGCATACATTTAACGAATTTGCAAATGACAAAACATTAGAACTGCGAAAGAAATAAAAATATATTAAAAATACTAAAATATTATTAGCGATGTGTGTTAAAATATTTTATATTTCTTATTAAACCTTGTAGCACAAATGAAATCGTTAAAACTATGGTAAAAATTTAAATGTTGTTGACTTATCTTATTAGAGACGAAGAAGAGAAAGATAATAAGATATGCAGTAATTAGGTCACAAAAATTAATGTGCGAAAGCTAAACATGGCAGTGAGCTATTTCCAAATGTGTCATTAGGTCGCAGCACAATACAGCTTAATGAAACCTAAGTGAAAACTTTGTTGAAAAATAAGACTTGTTTTGGGCTAAGTATTTGTTCAGGTGTATTTATTTTTTTTAAATATATGTGAAGCTAGTAACATTTGGAGCAATAACCCGGCGCACCCACCATCCACCAAAAAAGGGCATGCTCAAATCAAAGTTAATAGTTTTACAGTACATCCTAAGTAGTGTTCTATAACAGCAATAATTTTGATTGCGACCTAAGACATATCGTCTTGAGTCACAAGTTTGAAAACGAAACTTGAAAAATTGCAAAAAACGGTTATTCACAACTTTCTTAATCGCCACTTTTGAGCATCGGGAAAGGTCTCGTTATATCTGTCGTGTCTCGGAACGTCGGGTTTGAACTATCAAAAGAGGACCCGATCAAAACATCCACAGGGTCTCCCTGAAAAATGCCCAATAATAAAATTTAAAATTTCTTGTAAAAAATATATCGTTCGTATTAGCATAGTGGGCTTTAGAAACAAAATCAATACAATTGGTTTTAAGTTTCATATTTACAGTTCGCATTTCATTAAGCATAATATTTTTTATTTAAAATTGCATTTTTTTAATGGAGTAACTGCGAAATGTTACAACTATTAAACTTTTTAAGAATTAATAAACAGATTTAATTTATTTTTTATTTAAAATAAATTATCGAAAATATGTAATATCGGTGTATTTTAAAGTAAATAGATTACCAGAAAAACGGTCAGAAAAAATATGTGGATGTTTTGATAGGGTCTCCATCAAAAGGCCCCATTCGGTCTCTGGTGAGCAACCCCAGTTGGATTTTTCAAACGCTGACCAAAAATCTAATCCTGCACGGATTTTGTTGGGATTTCCTGCAATGCCCAAAAGTGTCCCGCTCGCAATTCTGCCGCTCCACCAAAGCCCCGATGCCTAGTTTGGACACAATGACCTTCTATGTGAGTTGAACAAACATTTTCAGGAAACACAAAAACTGTTTAAAAAAAAATTAGTTAAGTAATTCTTTTCAAACATTTTTTTTTAATAAATCTTTGCATAAGATTTAGGAGGTAACTTTACTAAATAGGAGGTTTCATAAACTCATCGGGCTGATAACGTAGAGTCCCTTGATAATAAAACTCTATTTCGTAAAAAAAATCACATAGGAGGTTTCATCAAAACAACGACGATTTATTCTATCGTTTTTCAAAATCTTTAAAAAATCGCAAAAAATCCATTTCCGGGCCGATTTTGATGCGTTTTTGTGTAAGCTTGTATCGTATTTACATCTTGCAGTCGCAATTTCCACGCACCTTGCACCGTTGATGCCCGTTTGCACGGGCTACATAAGACACCAGTAATAAAAATTAAGAATTTTTATATAAGTGATCTTGTACATTTTCCATAGCAGACTTATTGTGATGTTTTGCTCGTTTCAAAAAATATTGTACAATCCTCGTGCGTGAACAATTTCCCCGAGTACACGCATTTGCGAGTGCCTTCAAATCCTTTGTTGTTCGTGCTTCAAATATGCGTTCACTCGGAAAAATTGCTTACCCGCACTTGTTTTGTAAATAACTACTACGGCATCTGTAAACAAATATGTGTATTCTAGAGAACCGCAATTTATTGCCCTCTAAATGTTATAGAATCAAATGAATGTGAGTTGAGGATTATGAAAATGCTAAAATAAAGCACTTACAAAACGCATAGAAGATTTTTCGCAGTCGAAAGGAATGGATGGTTATATTTAAATTGTAAATATTTAATGTGCACATAACTGTTAGAATTACTTACATTTAAAACGTTCAAAAAATTAATTTGTATTATAAAATACGAACTACACTTATTTGCAAAAAAAAAATATATTCATGCACAAGAATATGTCAAACTTATCCAAAAATATTTACAATACATTTATATTTAATTGCATGAGCGCGATTTACTAGCGACCGCTTCAAAAATTAACAAATCGTTTTTGTTAAGCAATTGTTAACAGTTATGTAATATTTGTGGTTTTGAAAAGTTCAGTTACTTTTTTTTATATAAAATCTTTATAAATCGAAGTCGAAATTTCACTTCATGCGCCACGCGTATAAAACACTGAAATATTGTGAAATATTAAACGTACTGCTAAATCAGTAATTACAATAAACTGCTAAGGCATGATTTAAAATATACTGCTAAGCGAGAATATTTCGAATTTCACAACATTTCAGTGTTTTATGCGCGTGGCGCTTGAAGTAAAATTTCGAGTTTAGAAAAGCCTGAAAATTTGGATTGGTCGCTTCGCTTCGCTACGCGATCAAACCACATTTTCAGCCTTTTCTAAACTCGAAATTTTACTTCATGCTTAATCAAGGATTGGAAACACTCGTTAGTAGATTTAAATTGAACTCATAAAAAACACAAAAAACACGATTTTCTGAAATAGCGTGGAGAAGGTTATGAAAGAATCTCTTCCTAAAACTTGAAGAAAAAAACGAAATTATTTTTGCCTTGGGGAGGCAATTCACTGGACACCGACTTTATGCAGAAACCACTGGCAGCCACTACCTGGAATTAAAATCCAAAATACTGAAATTGCTGCTTAAAGAACCCTCATATAAATATCGAACTTGCCCATAACAACAAGCACTTATTTCTATTTATATTTATGAGAGTTTGTTTGTATTTCATATTATACACAATTAATAATGATGTGAAACAGTCGCATTCCTAAGTTCTGATCTCACGTTCTGATAGGAGACAGACAGTAATCCAATATGGCGCCAGTGTTTGTAAAACGCAAAACGAGAACAGCACGAAATGCAAGATTAGAGCAGCGCTGCCTTATCAGCGAAAGTGTGGATACCTATCTTTCTCAGAAGTGTTAATAGGCACTGATATTCCGTGTATTTTATTACGTCAACAGCGCCACCCACACAAACCATAAATACTTTTGCACTTATGTAAGGTAAGAACAAATAACCTCGAGGATGTGATGATTAAGGTGTTATTAAATGGAAGGTAATGATTAACGTAAAAAAATGTTATTTTCAAGCGTGAACTTTATAACTATTCAATAAATAGATACAAATTTAAATGTTCATGTGTGTAACAGGGACTGATTTAAGTATGGTATCCATGGGCAGCAGCAATTTCAAATTTTAGATAGAAATTAATATATGACATACAGGGTGTTTCAACGAAGACAGAAAGTTTTATAACTCACTTTATATAAAAAATATAAAAAAAACTATTAATAAATGTTACAAGGAATACTATAATAAATTAATAAATAAAATATTTTTGATTTTCAACTTTTTGTATTTATTTTCACTACAATTGTTTCGCTACGCTGTAGCTTCTTCAAGTGAAGAATGTTAATGATGTTATTTACAGACAAATTTACAAAAAGTTGAAAATCAGAAATATTTTATTTATTAATTTATTAAAGTAATCATGGATTTTTAAAAATTAAGTGCCTCAGTAATCAACGTTACAAGGAATAGTTTTTTTTTATAAAAAATATGATTTTCGCATATACAGAGTGTCCTATAGTTACTGGACCCAATACAACTTTGTTATTTAAAATAAAACACCCTACATATTATTAACTTTTTTGATTTCTTGTTAAAAATGAATAATGGAAGTAATTTGTTGTGATTCCGTAAACTTTAAGTATCTCTGAAACTAAGTAAGACAGAATCGCAGGTTTTCGTAATTTTCTTGAGCACAGAGGGTGCTATCGTCAACACTTTAAAGTTGCTGCGCTGAAGATAGGTGGCTATGAAATAAAAATAGTTGAATTTATAAATATTTAATCATATGCAACTTGATTTTTTTAAAAGGAACCATGTAATTTTTTGACATCATCCGACTTAAAATTTCATTCTTTTTCGACTAAACTGTTATAATTTATCCATAATTTTTAAGGATATTAAATAAATTGTTTTTTTATCTACGGATGAATATTATTAGCTTAATCGAAAGAGGATTAATTTTCCAGTTGAATTGAGTTAAAAAAAATGATATGGTTTAATTTAAAAAATCAAGTTACGCATGATGGAAACGTTATAAATTCAGCTGTTTTTATTTCATAGAAACCTATATCCAGCCCAGCAACCGTATAGTGTTAACGATAGCGTCCTTAAGAGAATCACAACGTTCTATCTCATTTAGTTTCGAGATATTTTAGGTTTATGAAACCATTGCAAACGATTTTTTTTTTCAATAATGTCAAATAATTCTGAAATAATACGACTTAGACCACATGTTATACAGGGTGGCGCAAAACTACCGATATGGTTTGAATGTTTAATAACTTTTAAAATTTATTTATATTTTTTATTTTTATTTCAGAATTTTGTGAAGAAAACTTGGGAAATTTGAAATGGAACAGTACACAGTAGAACATCGATCAAAAATTGTTGAATTTTATTTTGAAAATCAACGGGCAATTGTTTTGACGCAGCATGCTTATCGTCGTTTTTTTAATGTGCGTACTGGACCTTCAGCATCAACAATAAACCGCCTGGTTGCAAATTTTCGACAACATGGTACAGTAAGACAACTTCCATGTACCGGAAGACCATGTACGGTCCGCACGGAAGAGAATATCCAACGTGTTGTGGATTGTGTGCAGGACAGTCCATAAACATCAACAAGAAGACGTTCGGCACAACTGGGGCTATCGCGGAGGTCCGTTCAGAGGATTTTGGCCACATTGCACATGAATTGAAGCCGATATACTACCAACAACGGCTTGATTATTCCATTTCATTCCGACAAAGAGCAGAAGAAAATCGCGATTTCATTAACAATTTGATAATGAGCGATGAAGCCCATTTCCAATTGAATGGTTTTGTAAACAAGCAAAATTGCAGGATATGGGCTACGGAGAATCCAAGAACAGTTCATCAGCGACAATTACACCCACTTAAGTGTACTGTTTGGTGCGGTGTATCGTCTGAAAGGATCATTGGTTCATATTTTTTTGAAAATGCACATGGCGCCTCAGTTACGGTTAATGGTGCTGAATATCGAACGATGCCGGACAATTTTTTGAGGCCAGCTGTAGAAAACCATCCACAGTTGTGGTTCTAACAAGATGGAGCCACAGTCCACACTGCAAGGGACACAATGGCTCTGTTACAGGACCTCTTTGGCGAACGCATTATTTCACGCAGAAGCGATTTTAATTGGCCCCCACGTTCACCGGATTTAACAGCTCCAGACTGTTTTCTTTGGGGTTATTTGAAAGAAAGGGTATACGTAAATAAGCCAGCGACCATACCAGAGCTAAAACAAAACATTCGCAATGAAATTCAAGCCAGAACACGGGAAATTTTACGAAAAGTTATGGAAAATGTACTTTAAAGAGCACGAACGTGCGAAGCCGAAAATGGCCACCACTTGCGGGATATAATTTTTCATACTGAAGCCAAAAATATTCCCCATTAATATACTGTATAACAAAATAATAATAATAATAATTAACAATTAAATAAAGAAGTTATTGAACATTCAAACCATATCGGTAGTTTTGCGCCACCCTGTATAAACAAACTGGCATACATTTCTGACAACAAATGCAAAAAGTTAAAAAAAATAAAATAAAATAGCTGTATTGCGTCCAGGAATTACGGGCCCCCCTGGATATGCAAACATAATATTATGTTGTAAAGAAAATGATTTCATGCAACTTGTATCTGAAACATGTTTTCGTATTTTTAATAATTAAGTTAAATATCGATATTTCCGTACTCGTTGAAACACCCTGTACGGTTATGTTTCCCAGCCAACTAGGCTTAATTTTACGTTTGGTTTCATGTGTTACAATAAAATACTGCTGATGTAGATAATTTGCTATGTTTTTACCAAAGGTACATTTTAATGTTTGGTTTATGAAGCGAATAATCTGAGACATCATTCGAGCGATCTCAGCGATATTTTTTGTTATAATCGATAAAATCATGTTCATTCGATGTATACTATAACCAATTAAAACATTAAAAACTTGTGTAAAAATAAACTTGTGTGTACAATAAGTGCTACCGGAGAATATACTACATTATTACATTATTACCGCTAATGTAGAAAATTTGTCAATTATGCAAGAATGCGAGTGCAGAGCAAGCTCATCTTAAGTTCAAGCGGTACCATATTGTTTTAAGGGATGTTCAAATACTCTCACGTTTGGAATAGGCTGCGATTCAGTAAACGCATGTCTATATTTACCCTTTAACAAGGATACTGTCAAAATAAAGCTTCTACTTCGTAATAATTCTTTGTGTATGTAAAATGAATATATAGTGAAATTCGGGAGAGATGTCATATGACTCATTAATGTGGAATGTGTGGTTTAATTTTTTTGGAGAGTATGTCGACAGTTATATCTGTCGTATTTATCTGTTGTATTTTTCATTGTTGTGTGAAATTGTGACGTTAAATGACAATGTCATACTGTTTAGGTCGCAAGTATATTAGTGTTCTTTCTTTTAGAAAAGCTTTAAATTATAATTTCTTGTGATTTTTTCTTTTGCGTATACATATCCCAATTACGTGTTGTAGATTTTTAAATATTCGTTGTTTTATTAAAAGAGGTCAATTTGAAGTTTGAACGAGTGTTTTCCACTCCCAGACTAAGCATGAAGTAAAATTTCGAGTTTAGAAAAGCCTGAAAATTTGGTTTGGTCGCGTAGCGCGAAGCGCGGAGCGGCCAAACCAAATTTTCAGGCTTTTCTAAACTCGAAATTTTACTTCATGCGCCACGCGTATAAGACACTGATTTCAAGCGAAGTTTACTCGTTCACAATATTTCAGTGCTTTCAGTGTTTAATACGCGTGGCGCATGAAGTAAAATTTCGAGTTTAGAAAAGCCTAAAAATTTGGTTTGGCCGCTCCGCGCTTCGCGCTACGCGACCAAACCAAATTTTCAGGCTTTTCTAAACTCGAAATTTTATTTCATGCTTAGTCTGGAAGTGGAAAACACTTGTTTTAAGCTTCAAATTAAACTCTTAAAAAAAGCGTATTCATATGTATATCTAATATGTATACTTAAAAGAAAAATTCCCTCTATTAACAGATTAATCCGATGACTATTTGCCAAATCTACTGAATGCGCCTTCGATTCAACTAACATTTTCGTTTGAGCTTCCACAAAATCCACATAAATGCATTATTTATTTCTATAAATACCTGAACTATTTAGTAGATAAGGAAATTGGAATTATACCACTTAATTAAACTCACATTTAATACGATTGTGCACATTAATTTAAAATATTTGTGGCTGAGCTTTTGCAGATTTATTTTTACGAAGGCATTGTCAAAATGTGACGTTTAACCTTAAAATTTAAAAGCTGCATACCGGAACATACGTTTTCGCATATTCCATCTAAAAACCATAGCAGACATATGATGTTTTCTGTCTCTTTTCACACACGTAATCTGATGACATCAAACTATTTTCGTATTACATGCATTGGTGCAGAAAGCACTACAAATTAAGGAAACCATGGGACACCTCTCGTGAATAATACCTTATACGTTTAGCGAATCGCAGCCTACTCGAAACGTGATAGTATTTAAATACTGCTTATTTTAGTGGTAGATTTTCTTAAATTTTTAATAAAGCGTGCTAAACTAGGCCCTCAAAAGTTAACGATTCTTCTCTGAAGAGAAATACTAATTTCGTCTAAGTAACTTTTTCTTGTTAAAAGTAACTGAATGGACTTTTTGATATATTTGTGAAGCTAATAAATAGATTTATTTCGAAGTTTAGGGAAATACGAGTGGCAATAAAAAATTAAGCGACTAAACGACCTTTCAAATTACAAACTTGCAGGAGATTTATTAGAAAACTTAATGCAAACATAAATCTCTCCGTCGGATTAAGACACGGAACGGCACTCGGCGTTTCGAAAAATCGTGGATCCCTCCAAAAGTCGAATAAAGAAAACAAATGAATACGGCGCTGAAATATTAATGGCGACGGCCGCCGTGGCGGAAATTTTAATGTCGACAGTTTGGATAATAAACACGTAACTAATTAAAAATTCTGGAAAAAAATCGGAATGGAACAACAGAACGACTCGTAAATTCGGATGCATGGGAATGAGTTCGGAGTTGTAAATTATAGAAAACGCTTTGCGAGTTGATGTTTTAATTATGAGTTTGATTCGTGTCGTATATCATTCGAAATATACGGTTTGGGATTAACAGTAAAAGCGTTATGCAATGTTAATAACAAATAATGTGTTTCTTGAATAATTTTCTCACTTATCACTTGGTGAAACATTTTTAAATATTGATAATGAAGGTTTAAATTACAAACCAAATTAAGTTTAGTACATTTAACTCATACATAAATCGACTAATAAACATTCCATTGAGTAATCGAGATTTCGCCATCGAATTAGCAACCATAAAAACAATAGCTCGCAACAATGGGTATAATGCTAAAATTGTTGATAAAATCTTAAAAAAGAAAAAGAAAAAACAATTGATGAAACACTTCTATATCGAAGAAATTAATGAAATAAAATGGGCCAAACTTAATTATGTTAAGGATTTGTAAAATAAAATAATAAACAATATAAAGGGTAATGAATTTCGCATCATATGCACTAACCAGACAAATTTAGGAAAACTACTAATAAATAATAAATCCCCCATAGACAAATTAAAAAAGTGTGGAGTGTACGAACTAAAGTGCAGTGATTGTGATGCATTATACATAGGACAAACAGGAAGAACTTTTCAGACAAGACTAGCAAAACATAAAAAATCAATTATAAATAACAAACAGTGTACAGGGATTTCAAAACATTGTATAATTAACAACCACTTTATAGATGTTAATAATTTCAAAATTTTATATTCAGGTAATAAGGGCCGTAATTTAAACCTCAGGGAAGGCCTAGAAATAAATAGGGCAATAAAAGACGGAAAACACCTCGTCAACGACAATGAGGAGATTTGGAATTCCCCAATCTTAAAATCCCTTATTACCTGACTATATATAAGCTTGTCGGTATCTATTGTAATTCACTCCTGATAATGCTGTAAAACGCGAAACTAGTCGAGTAAATAGTAAAGTAAAAAATTGTGAAACAAACCAAGTGTAATTTAATATAAACCTTCATTATCAATACAAATAATGTGGCTCGTGAGCATTATTATTGGTGGGGCTGGAAACATAAACACACAAGAAATGTTTCTTCTAAATATACATATCCCGATGTGTATGCATTTTGAGGCATTCGTTGTTTTTATTATATTTTAATGAGTTCAATTTTAAGCTTTAAGAGCGTGTCCACTCTTTGGTTAGGCATGAAGTAAAATTTCGAGTTGAGAAAAGCCTGAAAATTTGGTTTAGTCGCATCAAGGGGAGCCAATGCTTATGGAAGAACTGGAAATCGAGTAGAAAAACAGAGACTATGGTGAGGATGTGGGATACGAATAAGACAGACGACTATACGCACCAAACACCGGTCTCGATTCTGGATGCAGCCTCCAAAAGCTGTTAGTAAATTTTATACAGAGACTAGCTAACTGGATATACACTGCCCTGCAAAAGTTGGACTCACTTAGAAAAATCGTGTTTTTTTGTATTTATCGCTTTAATTATAGTTCTTAGACCGTTTTATACAACGTATTTGTTTAGACTAACATTTTATTAACTTGTGATATTCTTGAGTTTTTTTCAGGAAAAAATTGAGAAAATCAATCCAGCCGTTTTTCATTAATATGTTGGCCTTTCGATTTGATGATTGCCCTATAAATTCTGTGCATTCTTTCCACCAATTTCTGAAGTCTTTCTGGTCGCAATCATTGCCAAGCCTGCTGAAGACATTGCCACAAGTGAGATTCGTTGGTTGGGTGCAGTTTCCGCACTTCTCTGTCCAGCTCATACCACAACAGTTCGATGGGATTTGCATCCGGCGATTGTGGTGGCCATTCCATGAATTTAAGAGTGCATGCAGCTTCTTTTGATCTTAAATAGTTTGTACAAAGTTTTGAAGTATGTGTAGGGTCGTTATCTTGCTGAAATACAAACCCCTCCCCTATCAAATCGATGCCAGATGGAATAGCGCTTCGCTGAAGTATCCGGTGATAGTTTTCTTTCCGCATGTTTCCGTCGATTTTTACCAAGGTGCCGACACCAGCGTAGCAGAAACAACCCCATACCATCACACTACCACCGCCAAACTTAACTGTTGGCTTTACACATTGAGGTGCATTGAGGTTCATCAGATTTTCTGCGGCAGTACATTCGCCGTTTGCTACCGAAAATTTCAAATTTGGACTCATCGGTCCATAGCACCTGTTTCCATTATTCGATAGACCAATTTTTGTGTTCTTTTGCTCATTTGAGTCGTTTACGACCGTTTACCGATCGCAACAATGGTTTCTTGGCAGCGACTCGTCCATACAAACCGACATCATGCAACCGACGTGTGACCGTTGTATCGGAGATCGGCTTCGGTAGCGTTTGATTGATCTGGGCTCTGATATCTGGCACTGTTTTGAGTCTGGACCGCTTACTTAACACTTGTATAATTCTATCATCACTTTTTGTCGTCTTCCTGGATCGGCCCGAGCGTTTCCTGTCGGAAAACGATTTGGTTTCAGCAAATCTCTCCAATGCTGTACGGACTTCTTTCTGTGAAACTCTCAGTATTTGTGCAATTTTTCGCTGCGAATGGCCGGTTTCACTTAAAATTACTATCTGAGCACGTTTTTCTTTCGGTATTTGCTTTGCTCTTGCTATTTTCAAGACTATAGACACAATTTTGAAGGTGCAATATTAATGAAAATATTGTGCAATAAGCAACTGTCTTTCATGTGTCAAAGTGACGAAATTTGAGGTAATTGTACAGACAATCGACGGCAGATAGGGTTCGAAGTCATTGGTGCGCATTTTGAAGTATCGATGCATTGAGCAAACATTGATTCGAGGTAAAAAATAAGTGTTGAAGTAATTAAAAATGATATATTTTAATATTGTCGATTTTTCAATATTTTAAAATAAACATATTTTGATACAATAAATAAATGATAATTAAAAGAAAACGCTCAAAAGTTATCAATACAATATTGTTCTGAACAAATACGGTGTATAAAACGGTCTGAGAACGATAATTAAAGCGATAAATACAAAAAAAACGATGTTTCTAGGTGAGTCTAAACTTTTGCAGGGCAGTGTATATAAACTGTGGTCGCGTATATACTGACAGTATATTTGTAATTTTACAATATTTCAGTGTTATACAGGGTCTTTTTTAAATATAGAATATAAGCGCTTCAGCCGAGGTAGCTAGAAATTAAAAAAAATCTCGGATAGGTCGATTTTTTTTCTCTATTGCGTACTTTCTGGCGTACTTAAAAATATATGACGTCAGTAATTTTTTATTTATGACATCATTGTCATTTTTTTAATAGAATTCCATTTTTTTTATTTCACAATTTATATAGAGCTATTAATTCTCTTTGCAGTCATATATTTTTTGTGTAAAAATATGAGGATTTCTATTTTTTTTTTTCTTTAGGTAAATCTCTCCATTATTACAAACCAGAAATAAACTAATTTGAAATGACATTAATTTAAATAAAGTTGTCTAGCAACCGAAGAATTAATATTAACACGTGGAGTTACAAACGAGTATCCAAGGTGGCCAGAAAATGAGTAAAACGCCTTAGGTAACTTGATTCTTTAATTCATTTTGAGGAGAAAATCCAAATAGAAAAATGTTGTATGGTTCTTCGTTAAGGCTCACAAGGCTATTGAAATAATAAATACTAGAAATTAGTAATATTTTTGTAATATTTTGATTAAAATCTTTTCTATTAACATTCACCTAAACATTTTAAATGTTTATGTAATGTTTGGTCAATTATCAATAACAATAATTATACACTAAATGTTAAAAAAAGACTCTAGTCATATATTAAAAATAATAACGACCTTGTGAGGCCAACTGAGTAATCATACAATAATTTTTTTTCAGTTTTAATTTTTTTTAATTTTTTAATTTTGGTTTTTTCTACTCAAAATTGATTAACAAATTGCACAACGCAAAACTGGTCACTTATCTTCTGGCCACCTTGTATATAATTTATATTTACAATGACAAAAAATAATTAACAATTTCTATAAATATTGCCATTTGCCATTTTAAACCTAGAAAAAAAAAATTAAATAGGATATTACAATATTCGGTATAATCTTACTTTGCAAAAGTTAGCGCTTACAACGTTATTCGGCGGACCCCTTCAATTGTTGACAGTATTAGTATTTTTTCATGATTTTCTATTTAAATTTACTTTGCCAATATTGATAAAAATTTTTGATTAATTCGTGATTCTTATTAATCGTCATAATTTTGATATTTTTCACAATTTCTGTATATTTTGATACTTATTACGATTTATTTAAAAAGCTTTTTTAGTGTTTTGTTCAATTTTCCATGACATTTCCGGATAAATTAAATTCCCTGACTTTCCTGGTTTTAATGATGTGCAGGGAATTTTTGTCTAAAGTAGTTTTCAGGTATTCCTTGTACCCACTTGTTTAATTTGAAGTTTCGAACGAGTGTTTCCAATCCCAGATTAAGCATGAAGTAAAATTTCGAGTTTAGAAAAGCCTGAAAATTTGGTTTGGTCGCTCCGCGAAGCGGAGCGACCAAACCAAATTTTCAGGCTTTTCTAAACTCGAAATTTTACTTCATGCGCCACGCGTATAAAACACCGATTTCAAGTGAAATTCAAAGACACACAATTACAGCTTTAATTAGAGTAACACTAAATCAGATATTTAGTCTGTTATCAGTTCAGTGTTAATAATAAATAATTAGGTTTTAAACATTTTTGTTATTAACAACTGGTAACGATATTAAAATGTTAATGGTTGCTAAAAAATAACAAAATCAAATACATTTTTAAGGGATTTATATTCATGATGCATAAACACAAGATTCAAATCTTTGATTCGAATCATATTTTTCTCTTACGAATCCTTTATTCGAGTATTCGTGATTCGAATTATATTAAGTGATTCGAATTCGTGATTCGTCCTAGCTCTGATTTAACATTTACTAAACACAGAGGTGTATGGGTACACATACTGGTAAATGTACACATTTGCCGGTCAACATTCACTTGCCGTAACATATATAAATAAGAGCAAAGATCTAGTTGATTTTTTTATATATAAACCTATAGTTTATATTTTGCAAATTCAACCTTACCAATACACATAAAATTATTTGAATTTATGTAATACTTATAATAGTTATGTGTTTTTGTTGTATTTTTTTGGAAAACATATCACATCATTATTTAAATGTTTTTATAACATTGTGACGGAGCACACAATCAATTTTTCATATAAATATATCTGAGTCTAGACATAATAATTTCATTTTATAGCAATCATTCAACACTCCATGTAATTATAAAAAAAAACGTCGTCATTTTAAAATTAGAATTTTTTAATGATCCTTGCAGTAGTTTAGGGAGACAATAATAAATCACCCATTACCGTATATTTGGAAGTAATCTATTTTAAACACATATTCGTGAAGGGAGCGCATTCACCATTTCTCCGTTCCTCAATTTACCCATATTTCTCGGTATGGACGCTGGAAAATGGGATAGGATCAAACGCGGACCCGCATTACCGTAGAATATCTCTCTAATAATACATGAAGATGTATTCCCAGGACGTGTCCTCGAAAAGCCGAGTACCGACCGGCGAAGCAATAAACCATCCCCGGCAATATGCACGGTCGTGTTAAGGCCATTCGCCTATAAATACTCCCGAGGAAATGTTAAATGTGGCCAAGACTCTCCTCTCCGAGGTTCCCGATAAAAAGCTTCGCTCTACACGAGTGCGGAATTGTACTAAATCTTGAATTACACAGTGCTTGGGATGAAATAGTGATAAGACTTTCTTTCCGCGAGTTTTTTTGGTAAATCTCAACTGATTTTTATTCATTCAAGAATTTAGACGTATCGTTTTGCCTAAAAGAGGAATTACAAAACTGTTGAAAGGTTCAGTCTTAATGGACTTATGTGAAGATTTCAGAGCTGGGTAGGATTCGAATCATTCAGGATTCGAATAAGGTATTTGAATACTTTTTTAAAAAGGAAATTCTGGATTCGTTGCAGTTTTTTGAAAGGATTTGTATTGGAATCCACATGTAGGTGATACAAATCATTCTAAAAGGATTCGAATCCTCATAAAGGATACGAATCCTCAGAAAGAATTTAAATCTTCACAAAGGATTCGATTCATCGCTATTACCCAGATTTTATAAATTTAAATTTAGTTTTTACCACAGTTCATATATATCAAGTTAGCAGGCTCTCTATAAAATTTGGTAACCACATTTGAATGCTGCATCCAGTAACAAGACAGGTGATTGTTGTATAAAGTCGTCTGTCTTACTTACGAGTAGAAAAGGAGAGACTATGGTCAGGATGTGGGGCTTGACCATAGTCTCTCCTTTTCTACTCGATTTAAAGTTCTGCTAGAAGCATTGGCTCCCCTTGGTTTTACACTCTTACAAAAAATGTATTACATAGATATCATTAAGTGTCCATCACAATATGTTTATTTCATTTTTCAATTAGTTTAATTTAAAATTATGATTTATTTATTTATTTAGATACAAAATAATTAGTTGATGTTATTCATTTAAAAAAAAATGAATGGTATTAAAAAGGATTTGTATTCGTGATTCGAAAATTAGGATTTGAATCAATCTTTTTATTCGAATCATATTTTATCGCTTTGTTCAGGAATTCGTGATTCGGATCATATTAAATAAGAGGATTTGGATTCGTGATTTGAATCCTTTTTTGAGGAAGATTTAGCATTAGGGACTCTTTAAAGATACGTATCTAAAGATTCGTTTAATTAATAAACTTAAGTGTTTGAAGATACTTATATGACGACTGGTTTAATTAAATAACTTAGCAATTTTCTCCGACTGCTTCATAATAGGTTTTATTCAGAGGTGTTCAAAAACAATTAATCCGATAGGATTTGGGATTAGAAATTGTCTCTTTTTATCTTATCTAGATTAAAGAGAAAAATGTAAGATGGTATAAAGTGTACTGTTTTTTTTTTATGAAAGTGGTTGCCTTAAATATAAACTAGAAAATCCGGTCCATTTGTCGATGGTGTCATTACAAGTTAATTCTAAAATATGTATGCACGCACCATCATAATCCCCCGGAAAGCGCCTTAGTTTCAGAACTATCCGGACTGTTATGAAACGTGTGTATACACGTGGCTTAACCTCTCTTCCAGAAGTGGAAAGTAGTTATAAGTTACACGAGAACAACACAAACTATTCCCATTTTATTATAATGAAGCATATTAACATTCCCCACATCCATTCGTGTGTAATAAATGCATCTCCATGGGTTTACCTGTAGATTATTAAATTATTAAATACCTAATTCAAATTTGTTTTCTCTTTTTACATAGCAATATACTCGTAAGTAGTAGACAGACCTTTTTTCAATATTAATATTAAGATGGTGACGCTTATCATAATATATATTATTCTATGCGCCAGGTGAGGCTCCAATTTTTTGCTCAAGACCGAATAAAATGCGTAGCTTTTAGAGTTGTTGTTATATAGTACATGCAGTAAAAGTTGAAATGCCTGACAAAAACTTATTAAATATTAAGAATTGTTGAAGCTATTCTTAAATTTTTAGAAATTTAAGGGGTCTAAATTCAAATCCGGCTTTCTCCACTTATCCTAATTTTACAGGAGATTTTACAATTTTACATTAGGGCTCAGATTTTTGATGAATATGTTATATTGAGGTCATTTAAGATATGAAGATGCTAGATGCTGGTGGATATATTGGATATATAGGTAGTTGCAGTATTAAACTAGCCGGCCATTATCTGATTTCAAATCAAACACAATTGAATTCGAGTTCAGTGTTCCGACACCAAATACCCACAGACGCGTTTCGGACTTCAAGGTCCTCTTCAGTGTGGTCTCGACCCAGTCCTGAGGAATACTGAACATCCCTGACTATATCAAGCCAATATGTGAAAACTATTATTGGATTCGATAGCTAACGCCATCTAATGCTCCATAATGGCATCGTTAATCGTGTCATTAACGATGCCACTATAGAGCATTAGATGGCGTTAGTTATCGAATCCATTAATAGTCAGTCACACTTGTTTGCGCGAATAATGTTTTCTTTTATGTTTATTTACTAATTTGTCAAATACATTAAACTATTGAAAAAAAAACACATCTTGCCTGAAATTTGCATCTAGAATTAAAATACACAGTGAAGATAAAGGAATTTAACTACTACTTACATATCTATAACTAACACTTCACGTAATTCCAACAAGAATATCTTTGTTATCATTTGATAACTCATACAAATTTATTATGCTACTGAAATAATTGTCATAAATGAAAGCTTATGTTCATTGTTCTCGTATTAAGATAGATTTTGTTGAAAGAATTAAAATTTGTTATGTTATTATTTCCAAGTGTTTGTGTCCATTTCATGGCTTATTTTTAGAATTTGACGGATTGCTTAACTTAAAATAAGGTTAACTAATAGTCAAATCAAATCAAGTAGTTACACATTAAGTTTATGAACAAATCAACAGGCTTGTTCATGTACTTGATATGTAAGTACTTTATTTGATTCGACTATTATTAAATTTTATTTTAAGTTAAGCAAGCAGTAAAAATCTAAAAAAATAACCCATTAGCGAGGTTTTATAGATAAAAGATTTACGAAGACAATTTGATTATTTTATTCCTTTAGATCTTACATGCATTTTAGCTCCTAATCTAACCATCTAAATCATGAGTGCACTTTTCCACTTCCAGGGGGTATTTTAAATTGGATTACATTTATATATAAAACGGTGTTCCTTTTCCTCAGATAAAACGAAACTAGATAAACGTGTATATTCAAGTAAAGATAGTGAAATAGGATACAGCAGATAAGAAAGAATAATATTTATGCATTCAGGTAGAAAAAAAACGAGTGTGTATATT
Source organism: Philonthus cognatus (assembly GCA_932526585.2). Lineage (NCBI taxonomy): Eukaryota > Metazoa > Arthropoda > Insecta > Coleoptera > Staphylinidae > Philonthus > Philonthus cognatus. The sequence goes on along the minus strand of OW052243.1, from coordinate 26,598,378 downwards.
TATTGTTGAGGTTAGACTATGACCAAGTTGTCAAATACAAGCACTCTATTATTTAGATAGATAAGACTGAAATGATACACTAGTATAATCACATACAGGGATTCTTTTTTAAGTATACATATTCTGATGATAGGCTCCAAATTTTAGTCATTCTTTATTTTTTAGTAGTTGCAGTATTAAACTAGCCGGCCTAGGGAAAAGCATTCAGTTTGAAGTTTCTAACGAGTGTATCCACTCCCAGATTAAGCATGAAGTAAAATTTCGAGTCTAGAAAAGCCTTAAAATTTTCAGGCTTTTCTAATCTCGAAATTTTACTTTATGCGCCACGCGTATAAAACACTGAAATATTGTGATGTTTAAATATACTGCTCATGTTTCATCTCACGTTAATAACTTTTACAAGCATTTTTTCGACTAAACAAATCTAAAAGTAAAAATACCTGTATGCATTAATTTCTACCAGAGCTGGGATGAATCCTCAAAAACAGGATTCGAATCACCAATCCGAATCACCTAATATGATTCGAATCACGAATACTCGAATAAAGGATTCGTAAGTGAAAAATATGATTCGAATCAAAGATTCGAATCCTCATTTTTGAATCACGGATACAAATCCTTTAAAAATAAATTTGAATCTATTACTTGCAACCAGTAATATTTTATTCCATCAGTTTCTATTAACAAAAATGTTCATTTACCGACTAAATATCTGATTATATAATGATTTTTATTAATGATATATGTGTTATTGAACTTCATTTTAAATCTGTTTCATACGCGTGGCGCATGAAGTAAAATTTCGAGTTTAGAAAAGCCCCGTGAAAATTTGTCTCGGGTCGCTGCGCGACCCGAGACAAATTTTCTACGCGGGGCTTTTCTAAACTCGAAATTTTACTTCATGCTTAGTCTGGGAGTGGACAACACTCGTTCTTAGAAGTTTCAAATTAAAGGATCACTCTAGATTACTAAGTTTATTACCATTTTACAAAGGCTACAGCTCGAAGGACCAATCATGGTCTTCGGAGACCGAAGGACTACAGGGAATCGAAGTTTATTCACAAGAAAACAACGACTATCTAAAGGTTTACAGCATGGATAGAAAAGAAAACATCCAATTTTGAAAAAATATCGAAGTTGGGTTGGTTTTCAGTGCGTTTTTAACTTCACTTTAAATCAGTGTTTTATACGCGTGGCGCATGAAGTAAAATTTCGAGTTTAGAAAAGCCCCGTGAAAATTTGTCTCGGGTCGCTGCGCGACCCTCAACAAATTTTCTACGCGAACTTTTCTAAACTCAAAATTTTACTTCATGCTTAGTCTGGGAGTGGACCGTCAAGATTTTCTACATGTCGAGATTTTCGATATTTCTAGATTTATGTTGATTTATTCACAGTTTTTTATTGTATTAAATGCAACTTTAATATTAAATAAAAACGGTTTTTTTAGAAATAGAATATTCACCCATTAATAGCCGAGCAAATTATAAAGTTAACTCTAAAAGTTAATTTTAGGTAAAATTTGCCATCTTTTTCTATGATTTCAATGCATGATTTATTATATTACATACGTCGATTTTTTAAAAGAGTTAAATTAAAAATTCAAACGAGTGTTGTCCACTCCCAGACTAAGCATAAAGTAAAATTTCGAGTTTAGAAAAGCCCCGCGTAGAAAATTTGTCGAGGGTCGCGCAGCGACCCTAGACAAATTTTCACGGGGCTTTTCTAAACTCGAAATTTTACTTCATGCGCCACGCGTATAAAACACTGATTTAAAGTGAAGTTAAAAATGCACTGAAAACCAACCAAACTTCGATATTTTTTTCAAAATTAGATGTTTTCTTTTCTATCCATGCTGTAAACCTTCAGATATTCGTTGTTTTCTTGTAAAAAAACTTCGATTCCCTGTAGTCCTTCGGTCTCCGAAGACCACGGTTGGTCCTTCGAGCTGTAGCCTTTGTAAAATGGTAATAAACTTAGTAATCTAGAGTGATCCTTCAATTTGAAACTTCTAAGAACGAGTGTTGTCCACTCCCAGACTAAGCATGAAGTAAAATTTCGAGTTTAGAAAAGCTCCGCGTAGAAAATTTGTCGAGGGTCGCGCAGCGACCCAAAACACATTTTCAGGGGGCTTTTCTAAACTCCAAATTTTACTTCATGCGCCACGCGTATAAAACACTGATTTCAAGTGAAGTTAAAAATATACTATTAACGTTGGATATTTTTCATGGTTAAGTAACCAAATATACATTCACAAATATTTGAATTATTCGAAAATTTAAATATTTATATTCAAATATGAACAATTTAGTGATTTAAATATTCATATTAGAATATTTAACTATTTGAATTAATCGAATTGGAATCCCAGCCTTAATAGCGATGATTCGAATTATTTAGGAGGATTTGAATCCGTGTATGAGGATTCGATTCCTTTTATAAGGATTCGAATCTTTTTATAAGAATTCGAATCCTTTTATAAGGATTCGAATCCTTTTATAAGAATTCGAATCCTTTTATAAGGATTCGAATCATCTACGTCTGGATTCGAATACGAATCCTTTTAAAAAAATGTAACGAATCCGGATCACGAATCCGTTTTCACTAAAGTATTCGAATACCTCTTTTGAATCCTCTAAAAGGATTCGAATCCGGGAATCGAATCCTGAATGATTCGAATCCTGCCCAGCTCTGATTTCTACAGATAATATTTTCAAAATTATTGCATTTGAGCTTTTTTTACAATAAATAAAGAATTATTTAAATTTAATAACTGAAGTATTATTCTTTTCCTATCAGTAACTTGAGCATTTGCATTATTTTTTTAAATCTTACCTATATAAAAAAACTTATGATTTTTAAGAATGAATTAGTGTATTTATTTATCAAATACACCAATGTATCAGTCTTTATGTAATTCCAAAAGCTATTAGTAATTTAACAAGTAGACTGTAAAATATTGTTTGTAATTAGGCATAATAGCTATTAATTGTGCATAATCTAAGGATTAACCGAATTTATCTTAAAATATTTGCCAATAAATCTATAAAATAAGGAGTATTCTGGATATGATGACACATACAGGAAGTTTTCTTTTAAGTACATATATCCCAATTACAGCGTACATGCTTTAAATCTTTAGATATTCGTTGTTTTTTTTTTTAAGAGTTTAAATTGAAGCTTTAAACGAATGTTTTCCACTCCCAGATTAAGCATGAAGTAAAATTTCGAGTTTAGAAAAGCCTGAAAATTTGGTTTGGTCGCTCCGCGAAGCGGAGCGACCAAACCAAATTTTCAGGCTTTTCTAAACTCGAAATTTTACTTCATGCGCCACGCGTATAAAACACTGAAATATTGTGAAGTTCAGAATATGCTACTCAAGACGTATTTTAAAAACGTATATTTTGAACTTAACTGAAAACCAGTGTTTTATACGCGTGGCGAATGAAGTAAAATTTCGAGTTTAAAAAAGCCTGAAAATTTCGTTTGTTCGCGTAGCGCTATGCGCTACGCGACCAAACCAAATTTTAAGGCTTTTCTAAACTTTTACTTCATGCTTAATCTGGGAGTGGAAAACACTCGCTTAAAACTTCGAATTTAACTCTTAAAAAACAACTAATATCAGAAAATTAACAGCGTATGCATATGTATACCTAAAACACAAATTCCCTGTTTATTACTTTGAAGACGTAATGAGTATTTTATCTGATGATATCACAAACTTCTTAATTATTTGTTTAGAAGTTTCAGCCTATACAGATATTGTAAAATCCAATAGAAATTAACAATTTTCTGTCGTCATATAAGGCAATATAGTGTCAATAGTACTACTAGTACCTAATCAACTAATTTTGATTCAATGCAAGTATTACAGTTTAAAATAAGTAATGAAGTGTAACAGATGTTTGATTATTAAGAATTTTAAGTACGCTTCAAGTACTTACATGCATACAGAGTGTATGCGTATGTAAAAATGCTGAAACAATAACTGAATAAATGAATGACTAATTCAAGTCTAACGCGACGTGTTGTGGAATTTTATTGTCTGCCAAGAAGTGATTTACAATTGTCTTAACTTTATTTAGCCCTGTCACATTTACAAGTCGTACTCCTGCTCTAGTAATATTCAAGTGAATTTAATTGCTGACTCATGTAATGTAGGCTGTTAGCTCGGTTCAAATGTTCTTCCTACAATTTGTAACTAACAAGAAAATGTATCATTATAAACTATTTTATGAAATTTAGCAGTGTTTTATGTAAGTACTTCTGTATTCACTATAACTTTGAAAAGACAAATGTATGTTATCAAAATTAAATTATTAACCAATTATACATATCCCAATTACAGCTTATATGCTTATATTATCTTAAAATATTGTTGTTTTTTAAACAAGTTCAATTTGAAGTTTAAAACGAGTGTTTTCCACACCCAGATTAAGCATTAAGTAAAATTTCGAGTTTAGAAAAGCCTGAAAATTTGGTTTGGTCGCGTAGCGCGAAGCGCGGAGCGACCAAACCAAATTTTCAGGCTTTTCTAAACTCGAAATTTTACTTCATGCGCCACGAGTATAAAACACTTATATATTGGGAAGTTCACAATATGGAACTAAAGCAGTATGTTCAAGACGTATATTTAGAACTTCATCTAAAACCAGTTACTGAAATTGTAGTCGAATGTCGGAAAATTAAAAGCGTATAGATATGTATACTTAAAAGAAAAATTCCCTGTATATCGAGTGTTAACAACCAAACCTGGCAATCGTATTATTTCAATTTTGTTTATACTTCTAACAAGTTTTTCCAGCATGAAGTAAAATTTCAATTGGTTAAATATGATTAAATAATTAAAAAGTGTTTAATTTCTTTTAGCATCAATTTTCCTAATTCTAGACAATTAATTCTTTACATAGATAAAAACATGTTAATTCACAGACCTTCCACGAGATAAAAAGCGTTATCCATATTCTCCATCGCGCGTTCAGTCTTCAGTGAGAATATCCACAATTAGAATACAACCCGAGCTGGGGGTGTTGTAAATCTGTGAGCACCCCCATGCGGGACGTAAATTAAGTCATATTTGGAGAGGGGTCGCCGGCGCGGGGGGAGGTTTTACGCTTAAGCTCCACAGACCTATTAAATTGAATAAATCCATGTAGCACACTGCGTTTACTTTTATTAACTATAAAATATCGCTGTAAATTGCGGACTTAATAGACTGTAAAGTTCGAGAGGAGGATTCGGGCCGATAACAGACGAGAAAAATTTCGTAGGCGTTTCGGGTTTATGGATATTAAATGTATTCAATTTGTACCTATCAAGACAAACGCTCTTTATTTTATTTTACGAACATTGTTGCAAAAACATTACGCCTATATTCATATATTCATAAAAGAAGTATTTCGTTTAAGTATACTTATCCTGGGAAATATCACTCATTGATTAAGCATGAAGTAAAATTTAGAAAGTTTAGAAAAGCTTAAAAATTTGGATTGGTCGCGTAATAACAATAAATATACTAAGTATCGAGAAGAGTAAGTTTTGTACCGGTCGTAGACAACTGTTTGAAGAAGGAGCAAGCGGTGCGAGCGACGACTCCAATTATTGTCTGAGACCGGTATTGTACTTACTGTTCGAGATGCTTATGATGATTTTTGTACGATCGGAGAAGACGGACAACATTTTTTCGCAATTATTATGAAAATGCCACTGACGTTTCGTCAAATTTGATTACTGAATTTCGACTCCTTTCAATTCTGATTAAGTTTTTTTATCAGTTGCAATAGATGTTAGGTTTCATTTATCGTTCCCCGAACAGTAAATGAAACTTACGTTCCATTTACCCATTTCTTATTCATAGCAAATTGTAAACACAGCCTAGCGTCCTGGGCCCGTATTCACAGCACCCATGTCATCGGTGAGAACTTGCACCAAAATGACGTCATTTTACTCTATACGGTTTGGTAAATTCTTCCCAAAATGACGTCATTGTAGTGCGACTTTTCACCGATGACAAATTGTATCGGTGCTGTGAAAACGGGCCCTGGAAACAGATTTACCATGTATAAAAAAGGACAAAACGTTCAAAAATTAAATAAATCACGTGCATTTTATCATTTACACAATTTATTGAACTGCATTATACTACACTCTAAATTTATGATTTATCCCTTTTATTTTATTTCATTTATGCATACTTCAAATAATATTAAAATAATGACGAATTTGTTCAACAATTCTATTCAGAATATTCGATTCAATAAAATATTATTTATATTAAAATTTACTCATGGTTCCCAAATAATTGCTTTAATCCATAATGTATTGCTTCTATTGAACGAAACATTGGAATTTAAATACTACACTATAAATGCAAGCAAATTGAAACTGTAGTTATTATAAATAAATCCAGCTTTGGTTTCATAGAAAAATTCAAAAATTGCATTCTATTTCGTGAAATTGTCATAACTGATTATCAGATTTATTATATAATAAATATAATAATCAGTTATGTATAGTGCAAAATAAGGTAAATGCTACTAGTTAGCCATAAATAAGCGCATTTAACAAAATAAGTAACGCTTAAAATGTTACAGCGGATGCATCAGAATACGTATACTTACAAATATTCACTGCATATCATCACTTAAATATACAGAGAATTTTTACGTAAGTTGAGGACACCACAAAACAATTTAATGCACAACTTATTCGTTTAAGGGCGCATTTATTTTTTCTGGCGATTGAAGTAACTTTTTAATTGCGTATATTTAAATGGCTATTTAATTAAAATAGTAGCAGGATATTTTTATTTATGATATCTTTTTTGTGTTGCTTATATGCTGTTTTATTTCATTAAATGTATAAATTTAATTAACTTGGAACATTTAAATTTATAAAGTGCACCTGCATGTACCTACAGGGTGTCTACGCTAAATCGTTCGTTACAAGTTTATAGGGTTGCCGTTGCACTAAAAATTTGAAAAAAATCCTTGTCATATGGTTGAATTAATTCTCCTCATGTGAAATATTTTCAACTTTATATCACTTCCGGTTCCACCGGAAGTAGCACCAAGTTTGTTATTTTAAATGGAACACCCTATATATTAGTAATTTTTTGGATTCCTCGTTTAAATTGCAACATATTTTATTCGAATATATGTACACTTATCTCTTATAGTTTTCAAGAAAAAAAAAATATTTCTAAAATTCTGACCTCTAAAAGGCATCTTGATATCTGTCTGTAACTTTTCTTAAGAATAAGATAAAAATATGATTTATATGAGTGAATTAATTGGAAACTGTCAATTTTCACCATAAGTGTTTTTAAAATGTCAATATCTAAGTGCCCTCTTCAATATCTAGTAATTCAATTTTTTTAAATGGAATGACCCAATTTAAATCACATGGTACAATTGGGGGGAAAATTTCCTACAAAAAAGTATTATAAAACTATACTCCTAAAGCAAGTAGTTTTCGAATTATTTCGAAAGTTCGCGTTTCGTCGCATTTATGCAGGGAATAATGCGCGCATAAGTCGCAGTTGAATTTTAGTAGGCCAGTAGTATGCTTTTGTTTTGTCGCGATTGTATTGCGAAATGTCAAATAATAAATAGAATTAGTACAAAGTTCTACAGAAATCAACAAAATGAATAATTACAGAAATCAACAAATTATAAATTTATTCTTTATACATGGCAACTGCCAATTGAACAAAATTTGATTCCAATCTTCTAAATCTTGTTTTATTCATCGGCGGCAAATGTGGTTAAGTTTTATTAAATATTCTACATGTTCGAGTACCAATTCTTTCGCAGTTACCATGTATAAAGAATAATATCTTTAATTAATTTCTCACTTAACCCGTGGTGAAACATTTTTGAATATAATTCTGGATATTTAATTAAAACACTTGGTTTTAATATAAATTAGTGAAACAAAACCAAGTGTTTTAATTAAATATCCAGAATTATATAAAGAATAAATTGATAATTTGTTGATGGGTGTATTTATTCATTTTGTTGATTTCTGTATAACTTTGTACTAATTGTTTTTATTATTTGACATTTCGCGTAACATAAGCGACAAAACAAAAGCATTACTACTTGCCTACTAAAATTCAGTTGCGATTTATGCGCGCATTTTTCCCTGCATAAATGCGACGAAAAACGAATCTTCGAACAAATTCGAAAACCACTTGCTTTACGAGTATAGTTGTTAATACTTTTTTGTAGGAAATCTTCCCCCCAATCGTACTACGTGATAAAAAATGGGTCATTCCATTAAAAAAAATTGAATTACAAAATATTGAAGAGGGCACTTCGATATTGACATTTTAAGAACACTTATTGTCAAAATTGACATTTTCCAATTAATAAACTCATAGAGGCATCCTCTAAGTACAAGTAGAGGTATAAATCATATTTTTATTCTACACTTAAGAGAAGTTACAGATAGATTTCCAGATGCCTTTTAGAGGTCAAAATTTTAGAAATATTTTTTTTGCTTGAAAACTATAAGAGATAAGTATACATATGTTCGAATAAAATATGTTGCAATTTAAACAAGGAATCCAAAAAATTACTAATATATAGGGTGTTCCATTTAAAATAACAAACTTGGTGCTACTTCCGGTGGAACCGGAAGTGATATAAAGTTGAAAATATTTTACATGAGGAGAACTGATTCAACCGTATGACGAGGATTTTTTTCAAATTTTTAGTGCAACGGCAACCCCATAAACTTTTAACGAACGGTTTAGCGTAGACACCCTGTATATAGAGTGTCTCACTTTGAGTAGGACAGTATAGGTAATTTTGTTAATATCTATGATAAAGATTCAATTAAATGAAAGTTCTGCTTCGCGGAGCGACACAACCAAATTTTAAGGCTTTTCTAAACTCGAAATTTTACTTCATGCTTAATCTGGGAGTGAAAAACACTCGTTTGAATAATGCTGATCAAAGCAAATACTTAATTATATTTTAAACTTACTTGAATAATTTAATACATTTTTAAGGATACTAACTTGTGTTTCAACATGATTAAACTAAAGTTATTTTCATTTGTAGAGATAAATAAAGTGGAATATTTTGTTTGAAAATTTAAAAGATTTTTTTTGTTGTCAAAAAAAAACAGATAAATTTGTACATATTTTGTTTACAGTTCACTTACTTAATTCATTGTTGTTTTATTTAGGTAATCAATAAATTCTTCAATATACTTTTCTTAATTTTAACTAAACGGTTTGTTAATTTATTTTTGAGTAAATTTAGTGAATTTATATTGAAATTAATTTCAATAATTATCACTTACTAGAACCGCAACGCTTGAAATGCAAATTTTTTTGATATGTTTATAGCATTAAGGGCCGCTATGTACAGGGAGTTTTTCTTCTAAGTATACATACTTCAATATACTGTATACGCTGTACATTTTCGGAAAATCGTCGTATTTGAAAAATGTTCAAATTAAAGTTTTAAACGAGTGTGTTCCATTCCCAGGTTAAGCATGAAGTAAAATTTCGAGTTTAGAAAAGCCTGAAAATTTGGTTTGGTCGCGTAGCGCGAAGCGCGGAGCGACCAAACCAAATTTTCAGGCTTTTCTAAACTCGAAATTTTACTTCATGCGCCACCAGTATAAAGCACTTATTTCATATAAAGTTTAAAATATACTACTAAAGCAGTATGGTAAAGATATACAGAGAGTTTTATGTAACACCGAACATACTAAAATGTACTTAATGTTAATTTTCCTATGTTCGATGTGTACTGGGACGCATCAAAGCATTGAGTACGATGTGATTGGCTAGGATTTCTAATGGTAATATAGTCAACCCAATGTACACTCTTCACGTCAAAAATAAATTAAATTTGTCAATTATTATGTCAACCACAATATGTTGTATTATGAATATTTTAGTACAACGGAATGGGTATCAACTTTTGTTATATTTTTAATCAGTAAAATACTAGTTAAAGAAGGTAAGAAGATATAAACGATTCATCAGTAAACACAATTTTTCACAACATTTCGTTGTTTAATTTAACATATTAAATACAATTTTACAAAAATGTTATCGCTTAATGTTGTTATACAGCAACTAGTAATGTTGGAATTTGTAGGATCTAAACTTAAATTCTTGTAGAACTCCTACGTACAAAGGATTTTTATGTATTAAATGATTTTGCAATAGTAAGAATATTATTAGACACTAATAAGAGGAGAGAGGAAGGAAGGCGTGGATGGGGGAAGAGTATGGGAGGTGTGTAATGTGTGAGCGAGAGAGGGATACGTGGAGCCATCTGGCAGAGGAGTGCGAGGGGGTGAAGAAGGAATGGGTGGGAATAAGAGGGAATAGAAGAGTGACGGAATGGATGAGAGAGGATGGGGCCGGGGTAAGGACGCTGGAGAAGTTAGGGGACGAGAGGGAAAGCAGAAGGAAGAGAGGGGGCAGTGATTAGTGTAGATATGGATGTAATAGAGTATTATGCCAATAAAGGTCTTTTTTTTATTAGACACTCTTCGACTTAACTGAAATTGTTTAATTTCATCTCTTTCGATAATATCGACGGACTTCTAACTCCTCGCTTGTGAAATTTATCCAAACAAACTGTTCTAGAAGGTTCGAAATGGTGGAAATAAATAGTAGTCTGATTGAACAGAAAATTTGTCAGAAAATAAATCTTGAAATGTTTTCTCCATGGTATAAGTTTACCAGAATAATCTTTTCCTCCTTTGTATACATTATTGATATGTTTAACTCTCCGTTCTTCGTCTACGTCTGCTTCAAGTGCTAGAACAGCAAATATCACTTGCTTGCAATAACTGATAGATTTCATTTATTTTTGAAGGGAAGAGTGTAAATTGGGTTGACTATATTACAATTAGAAATCGTAGCCAATCACATCGCACTCAATGCTTTGATACGTCCCAGTACACATCGAACATAGGAAAATTAACATTGTGTACATTTTAGTATGTTCGGTGTTACATAAAACTCTCTGTGTATTGTGACGGTCACATTTGCAGACCGCACAATTAATTATTTATTATGTTACGCCACTGGTTGCGCGGACCGCTTAGGTTAAGATTGTTGCTACGCCTATGCGTGAAACTTTGATTTTTGTAAGACGGATGGCGCTGGGGGTGAGCGTGAGAGCGAATAGGCTGCTGGTCTAGGTTGTCACGGAGAGCGGTTGTGTCGTCGAAGGTTAACTTAACAGGTGAGCACTTTCATTAATAAACTCTTTGCTACGAGTCATGTCATTGCGATGAGTTGCCGTTGCTTTAGGCAGCAGTAAAAATGAGGCAGTTATTGAGAAGATGAAAATGCTCACCGTTGAGACCCACGTGTTTGTGGTTGTTTAGTTTTTTGTAAATTTTGCTTAGTGTGTTTTTCGATGTTCAATTTTCAATGTGTTACGTAGTATTTAGATCTTTTATAGCTCGTAGAAGCTCCACGCCGGTGTGAAGGTTTCTACGCCATTTTAAAATTAATCCTCTTCTCGGAGAGAAGAGCATTAATTTTTTTTTGCTGATAGTGATTTATTCTTATTAAATAATTATGGTTTTAATGATGGGCCAGTCCTGTTGCCGTTTGTTAGTGGTAGATTTTTAGTATTTGTTTTTAAAACAGTTGCTTAAGCCTGTAACTCTGGTTATCTTCCTCGTAGAGGGGAAATATTAATTTTATTATCTGAAATCTGTGCATGTAGTCGGTTCTTGTACTCAAAATTAAACCATAGTAGTTAAACCCTTAGCTGTGTTTTGGAACATTGTAGAAAAGATAGCAGGTGTATTTTCCTGAACCCTAATTCCTGCGCTTGCGTAGAGTTCATTACAATTGTTAGCGACCCGGCTAATAGGGACTCATTAAACATGTTACTGCCGACCACTTCGAACTTGTAGGTACATCATCACATAACTGAGGGAGGAGAGGGTTCTGACGACTGCAAACCTAGCACTGCACAGAGGGACTGAAACAAGCAGGTGGACTGACCGCCAAGGAGAGTGAAGCACCACCACTACCGCTTCCACCCGATTGCATGCTGTTGCATTCCATCCATGCATGCTTGAGCGCTACACCTTGCTTACTTAAACACACAGGTCCTGCAGCCAATACCACCTGAACAGGAGAGTCACAATACCCTACACATTAGTTGGTGAGACAAACCTACCGCCTGAGGAGAGAGCCAGTACTACCATCGTACCTAACAAGTCGATTTTCATTCATTTAATTTAGCTAACGGGTGGTCTTTTTTTGTACAGGTTCTAAATTCCTTTTTATTCACTATGTTATTTAGTCATAAGATACTTTTTAAATCAGATTGTTTGTGGCACATTGATAGCTATAATATATTGTTGTTGAGTTGAATTATGTAATAGTTAATTGTGTGACCTGATCTCAATAGTTCTTTTCCCCTTTCTGCTACCCTGTAGCTGGCGCTTACAATAGTGTTGAATTTAACTTTTAACAGTGAACCCCGGCCTTCGCACCCTAGCCGCGGTAAGTGTTATCTCCTTATGAGAAGGGGGTGCTACAATATTTTGAACTTTACAATAGTTTAGTATTTTATACCGGTGGCGCATGAAGTAAAATTTTAAGTTTCGTAAAGCCTGAACAACTGAAGTGAATTTTTAAAGATTATTTAATTAATTACCAAAACAATGATGATACATTTCTGAGTGGGCCAGCTACAATAATACACAAATACAAGAACCTATTACCTAAACCTAACATTAGTATACTGACAGAACAGGTTAAAATAGTTAAAATATATATGAAAACAAACAACATTCAGATAAAAATGTATAATAAATTATATTATTAAAGTTTATGACTAATTACTTCTAGTCAAATCAGACTATTTTATATTAATTAAATAGTCCATTGAATTTTTTACATTTTTTAAATTAAAAATTCTCCTGAATTAGTAGTTTTTGACAAATAATTAATCATTGTTTCAATATTTCACAAGTGAGTATATTTTGATTTTCATTTAAAAAAGATGATTAATTATTTCTGAGTTAATTAAATAAATTTCATGTTGATTAAATAATGACTATTTTTTCCAATATTTAAAACAAAATACATCTCTGATTTTGTTTTTAAAGTTTTAATTTTTGTACGATATTTTTGAGATCAAGTTGAGATTTATTAACATTTTCTACATCTGGATTAACTTTGAAGTCCGAAATGCGTCTATGGGAATACTGAACACATTCAATTTTGAGGAAAACTTTTATATATTTATGTTCAAATTTACCTAAATTTATGTTAATTGAACAATTAATTGAGTTTTTGGTCAATTTTTGAAAAAAAATTCGTAATTTTATTAGAAAATTACAACGTTGGCTCAATAACTATCAAAAATATAAATCAGTTGTATGAGGCTTTAGCCGAGTAACCCTGACTTAACCTTCCCGTCCCCGATCGGGGTATCTTAGAGACCCCAGAGCAATATTTTCGCAATATTTTATATATATATATTTTTTAATATACCGGCTTTTGTCTAATCCTAATATAATAATTTTTCTTGCGTATGAGAAAATTTGAAGAAAATCAAAAAATGATAAGCCCCTAAAAAATAACAATTTGATTTGATATTAATGGCGGGGTGCGCGAAAGACCCCGCACAGTATTAATATATGCTACATTAGGACCCGTGCGGGGAACCTCGTGTACCCCAGATAAAACTGATCCAAGTGCGCGTGCGTATACCTAAAAACCACTACCTACAGTCTATATTTAGAGCTGTTGTTTGCAAGAAGTGTAGTTATTTATACGGTAACAAAATGGCTAGAAAATATTTGACAAATGACGAATTCAAACAGTGAAGATGAAGATAATGACGGATGGGACCAGCTATCGGATGTAGAAGACAATGTCAGCATTCAAGATGATTTGTCAGATGGTGCTGCAACTGATATTGAATCAGACTTAGAGGTTAGTGTTAGTGAAAGCGACAACATAAAATTTAAATCTAAATCAGGATTTGAGTGGGATTCAATTCCTCCAAAACCTACGAGACGCCGTCGTGAAAATATAAATACAAGTAAGCCCGGTTTACAAAATGGTGCTGAAAAGTTGAACACTATAAAAGATGCTTTTGATTTATTTATATCAGATGAAATGGTCGATGAAATATGTCAATGCACTAATTTGTTTTGTGTAGAAACTCAAGAAAAATGAAATCGAGACAACCCTAGTAAAGAAAGAAATATAGCAATTATATCTAAGGCAGAAATGAACGCTTTTATCGGCATACTTTTAGCAGCAGGTAGAAATAGAGAGCGAAAAGTTAATTTGCGGGAACTGTGGACTGACGATGAAATGTTTAGACAACCATTCTTTACGGCTGCAATGTCTCGTGAAAGATTCGACACATATACCGCCATATACGATTTGACGATCGGTCAACAAGACCTCAGCGTACTGCTAATAGTAAAAATCCGTTAGAAGCAATTCATAGCATATTTGATCAGTTTTCAGCAGCATGTGTTCGGTTTTATTCTCCAAGTGAACATATATGTGTAGACGAACGTTTAGCCACTTTTCGTGGAAATTGCCCTTTCCGTGTCTATATGAAAAGTAAGCCAGGCCGATATGGGATAAGAATGTGGGTTGCTGCAGACTGCAGTACTTCATACATACAGAATGTACAAGTATACACAGGGATGAAAGAAGGAGTAAATCAAGGCAAACGAGTCGTGATGGATTTAGTTGCACCATACATTGGATCATGGAGAGGGATTACTACGGATAACTTCTTTACATCTGTACCGTTAGGTAATGAGTTACTTGCAAATAAACTAACTCTTACTGGTACTATAAGAGCTAATAAAACAGAAATTCCTCGGCCATTTTTTGCTAATAAAAGAAGACCAGAGTATTCGTTCTTATTTGGCTTCACGAAAAATATGACATTAGTGTCGTATGTTCCGAAAAAGAACCGGGCTGTTAATTTATTATCAACACAGTACCACGGCAATGAAATAAGCGAAGAAAATAAAAAGAAACCAGAAATAATTTTACACTACAATCATACAAAAGGTGCGGTGGACAGTGGAGACAAAATGACCTGCGAATATTCTTGTGTCCGTGCCACTAGAAGATGGCCGTTTCGTATTTTTATGGAAATATTGGACATGGCAGCCCTAAACGCATATGTACTCTGGACGGAAAAAAATCCACAATGGAGAAAAATGACAGAAGCCGCAGGAAAACATTCATTAGGGAACTAGCTACGAATTTGGTACAGGCAAATGTAACACGTAAGTTAATGTTCAATTGCGATTATTTATATGTATATAATTTAATAACTTTTTAGAACGAAAAAATTCCATATCATTCGTACGTGAAACATGCACTAAATCTATTTGGAAAAGAAAATATAGAGGCATCTGCACCAACACCACAACCTCCTTACGCCTTATGTAATTTTTGTCCAAGGAACAGTGATAAAAAATCGAAATTTTCATGTGAGACGTGTTATAAAACAGTTTGTGTCCAACATAGAACAACAGAAACTAAAATATTTTGTCCAAATTGCACTCCCCAGAATAATGACTGATTTACTGTTATGATATATTACTTTATTTTATATGTATACATTTTAGAAACAAATTTAGGTTAATTTTGTATTTTGTGAATAAAATATTTGTTTAATATCTTAAACTATGTACTTACTACAATAAATATATATATATATATATACATATAAATCCCCTTTTTAGCTGGGGTATCTCAGATACCCCCACGGGTCCTAAACGATTTTTTTTTAGCACGGGTACGGGAAGGTTAACATAAAAAATCGGGACAATCCTGATTAATCGGGACAACTCTATTTTTAGAAATTAATTACTTTTGTTTCATAGTTTGGTCAACACAACATTCAATTATTGTTTGATCAATTTAAAAAAATGACTATTTTTAGTTACGTCACTCATGTAGGACTTTGAAGTCAAAAAGGACGTTTTGGTTAAAACTGTTGTTAAAACAGAATAAATTGTTTCAGAAAAGCTATAGACTCGTTAAAACAGAACAATATCCAGGCACTTAATAATTCATCAAATGTTCTTCGTCTATTTTGTACTTACAGAAAGAATAAACATCATTCCTTTTCACCCGGTGTCATCTGTTTTTTAGATCATTTAGGAAATATGTAAATCTATCCCATAAATCTATTAAAATTATGTGTAAAATATTTGCACTGGCCGCTATCGGGGTGGCAAAAACTCTGTAGATGTTTTCATGGGGTCTCTTTGAAAAGTTGGCAATATAATAGGTTTTAAAAGTTGTATTAAAATCGGTTCACAAATAAGTTTTATTACATGTGCACATTTACCGGTAAATACATAGATAAATAATCATGCTTTCAATATCAATCAAATGTGCGAAGCAAATTGGGAAATGTAATAACTCACCGGAAAATGTACACATTTACTAATTTTCTACTTTTCCCGTACACATACGAGTACATGTTATTAATGATTTCACGACGACGAAACCATTAGATAGCATTATTTAAGAAAAGACGTCTGGATCTCGTAGGGATTTCGCAAGAAAACGTGCTTACATCTGTATTCGTGCATTAAACACGGTATGTAGCTGGATTGTGGCGAATTTAATGTATCAGACAAGCGATGTTGCTCGAAATCCCTTAAAGTAGTTACTAGCCCGTCATCCCTAACCCCGCAACCTTCGCTAATCGATAAGAAGACATAACTCGATTTAGATAACCCGCTTTTACAAATCGAAGAAAAAAACTTGTAAGCAAAGTTAATGTAACTAAGTTTACAGAAAATGAGAATTTTGTTTATTTATTCTATGCTGAGATTAAAGAACAGGAAACATGAAAAGCACGTGCGGGACAGAGTGGATTATATTTAATTCTATCTATTCTCCGGCGTTGCTTTCTTTTGCTTTCCAGAGGCGTCGCGCGGTTATTTTAAGACCGCCATTATTAATCTTGTAAAGGCTTTCACGTTTGTGTTCGCCTGTTCTTCGGCTAGTCGGAGGTATCGACCTCTCTCGGCGGTTTCAAGGGCGCGCCCCTGCCTCTACCTGTTTACAGTTAGCGTACCTGCGGAATTTCAAATTTTCGAATTTCACGTCGAAAGTATAGTCATCCATTCATACGGAATTAGGTGAAGCCCTCGGAAATATGAAACTTGACTATCTACATGAGGGCGCATGAAAAGGAAACGGGTTTAGAGTTACCCAGGTATAAAGTTTTCGTGAGATGTATTTGATACTTTTCAATACAATACGCAGGTGGGTAAGATAATTGAAACGGTATTAATATACTAGTGCAACCTGAAAGTAAAATACAGGTATATTCTCAAGTAATGTTTAAAACGAACACAAAAATCACCGTAATTTCACAATATCTTGAAAACAAATGACGCTAGATGAAATTTGTAAATACAGTTGCATTTGTGATAAAAATTGGCTATGTTCCGGTATGCAGAGCTAAAATGTTAATGTTTAATGTCACATTTTGACAAAACAAAATCTGAAAAAACCCAGCCACGAAAGTGCACAATCATTTTAAGTGTGAGTTTAAGTGGTATTATTCCAATTTCCACATCTACTGAATAGTTCAGGTATTTACAGAAATAAATAATTTAGTAGATTTGGCAAATAGTCATCGGAATAATCTGTTAATACAGGGAACTTTTCTCTGGAGTATACATACAGGGAATTTTCTATTAGGTATAAATATGCATACGCTTTTTTTTAAAGAGTTCAATTTGAAGCTTAAAACGAGTGTTTTCCACTCCCAGACTAAGCATGAAGTAAAATTTCGAGTTTAGAAAAGCCTGAAAATTTGGTTTGGTCGCGTAGCGCGAAGCGCGGAGCGGCCAAACCAAATTTTCAGGCTTTTCTAAACTCGAAATTTTACTTCATGCGCCACGCGTATTAAACACTGAAAGCACTAAAATATTGTGAACGAGTAAACTTCGCTTGAAATCAGTGTCTTATATGCGTGGCGCATGAAGTCAAATTTCGAGTGTAGAAAAGCTTAACCTGGGAGTGGAAAACACTCGTTTAAACTTCAAATTGACCTCTTTTAAGAAAACAACGGATATTTAAAATTTCGTGTAGGTAAAATCAGTAATAAAAGTTATGAACACAAAATTCATAATAATATTGTAAATATTACAGGTGTATATCAATTGTTTTATATACGATGTCTATGATATAGTGCATATGTCAAGCAAGCTACAACAAAAAATATTATTCGTACTTAAATCAACAATTAATTTCCCAACCCTCGGTTTGAGATGAATCAACCTTGAGACCAACAAAAGCCAGACCCTTTGTGTTTAATTGCAGGGAATTCCTTACAGAAAACCCCGGCTCGAATAAAAACTTCCGACGTTTTTTTTTTCTACAAGAGGGTCAAGCGGGTAAATTTTAAAGCGGGAGTTTACAAAGCCCTTCCATGAGAAATATTAAAGTGGATTTTAAAAATGGATAAGGACGACCTTTTCGGCCCAAACGAAATAATAAAAAACAGAAGAAAAGCGAAAACAATGAATTGAGAATAAGGGAAAGGTCAATATCTTTCGAGTTGGAGAAACGGAGAACGGTTTAATTAGGTACCCGTTCATAATTTACATTTGACATTTTAAAAGGGTAAGGAATTTTCTTGGTATTTCACAGAGGATGGACTTGAATCGATTGTGTAAAGTTTTGTTTCGTCGTATACTTAATTATATCATAAGGAAGCAGTTTAGCTATAATTGAAATTTAAATACTCGACTGGATTCTCTAAAGCAGTGATCTCCAAACTAAGGCCCGCGGGCCAAATCCGGCCCGCGACTTGCATGAATCCGGCCCGCAATTGTTTGTAATTTTTTTTGTAAATGTCATATTTTGAAATATTGTAACAATTGTTCCTTAAATTTTTCATAATTTTATAAAATTAATCGGATCTTGGCCGACTTTATTATGTAGAATTGTATTTGTGGCCCGCGAAGAAGATAGTTTGGAGACGCAGGCTCTAAAGTATCAACGAATTCCAAATAAATTATGTGAATATAAACAAAGTACAGTTACTTTGTTTAAATTCACATCATTTATTTGGAATTCGTTGCACTTTCGTATGCTTTAAAGACAATGAAAATTTTCTCAACGCAATTTCTTAAAATTTTAAGCCAAAGTTAAAATTATGCAATAAAATCAAAAAAAAATCCTAAACTCGTTGATTTTATTGCATAATTTTAACTTTGGCCTGCGTTTTAAACAATTGTAAAAACTCAACAGATTATCAAATCAAAACAAAATTTATAGAATCTACACAGAAATAAATAAACTTTGATTGGCTATAATTGAAATTTAAATAACGTCACAGGATATTTCAAAATATCAAATAAAAGTTAAATTTTGATTTGAAATATTTATGAGTATTTTTTATTGAATTAAATTCTAATTATTTTGAATAATTTCTGATCATTTTGAACATTTGCAATTTTGGTAAAACTTGTTCGATTTAATGTTTTCCAACGTTGCAATAAAAGTGGTTAAATAATTAATTTATTAATCTGTGATTTTATTATTACCATTAGTTCTTTGTTGATTTATTTATTAAGCGTTATTTTACATAATTCAAGCTTATCCATTTGTTCGTCAAAGTTAAGTAACACACAAATAATACACATTCATTTGTTTTCATTCTAAATTTGAACTAAGAAATATCATCAAGCCTATTTATTTTACGTCATAAATTTGACAGTAAAGGAAACTGCAAACTAAGTTCCTGATTGATCGTCTAACGAGGGTTTCCACTCCCAGATTAAGCATGAAGTAAAATTTCGAGTTTAGAAAAGCCTGAAAATTTGGATTTGCTGGGGCGCGCGAGCGAAGCGAGTCGCGCCCCAGCAAATTCAAATTTTCAGGCTTTTCTAAACTCGAAATTTTACTTCATGCGCCACGCGTGTAAATCACTAACTCCAAGTAAAATCTATAACTAATTGTTTAGAGTAAAATAAATTTAGTATGTCAATTATCAATTATTCGAATTACGGGGAAAGTGCCATGATGGAAATTTTATATTTTTTTTATTTTGTTTAATATTATTTCAAATTCGTGATCCGAACAAAACTAACAATTTGTTAATTCTTTAATCCTATTATTTGCATATTTATTATTAATATAAATTAAAAATTCCCTGACTTTTCGCTAAAAATGCCGAACTTCCGTGACTTTTCCAAGACTTTTCCCGACGAATAAAATCCCCTGACTTTTTCCGGTTTTCCCGGTTGGTCGCCGCTCTGTAATTATATCATTTTTATTAAGCAAGCATTTTAACATTTATTATATAATAATAACAAGTGAAAACTTATACACACAAATAAATCACAATTTTAACTTTGTTTGTATAACTGAGACTTTATTACGTTTCGACAACTTTAATCTGTCCTTTTCAAACTCAAAATTCACTTTGAGTTTAAAATGACAAATTAAAGTTGTCGAAACTATAGTCACTTAATAAAGTCTCAGTTATATAAACAAAGTTAAAATCGTGTTTCAATTGTCAATTATGATGTATAACGAAGGAGAAGCCTTAATCGTTAACAGAAAACTTATATATTAATAGTCTCCATAAACACTAAACTTTATATTTTTAAAATTGTTTTTACTTTCGTAGTAAACATAAATTCCAAAATTAATGTAATCAGTTTAAAGTTTATAGATGAAAAATTAGTTAGTTAGTTCAGATACAAACACACACAAAAAAAACGAGAATAATCTGAGGATTTGCATTATTAGAATTATTGATCCACTTATGCCTTTATGCATAATCCCAACAACCGCGAAATTCACCACCAACAATACAAAAGCGCCCATTCACATCAACATCCAGAAACTCGAAACCCCGACGAGCAGAATCGATCCCCATCAGATCATCATGTCTTCTCCATATTGTACATCCACACTCTCAAAGTTCAAGACCTCCCTTAATTGCAGATTAAAACTACCAACTCCAGAAATCCCACTTAAGTTCAGCAACAACACCCCATCAATTACAGACTCACGTCAGTTGTGTACACCTGGAATTTATATTTATACATTTATGTCCATTAATCAAATCAAATATCGAAACGCGAAACATGAAACTCAATAAAATTCCACGAAAGCGAGATTTTATCGCTGATGTACACACAATGGCGAACCAGGAAATTTCGGCGTGTTTATTTCGTTTCTTTCTCTTTCAGGTCTAATCAACTGCGACACCGCTAATTGGACACGAAAAAGGAAAAATAGGTTACATGTTCGTTTTTTTTTTGTTTCTTATTAGAAGTTGGAGAAGGAAATGTTTGATGTAACGTTTATTTTTTGTTGTTTTTTTGTTGAGCAATTAGTTTTTTTTTGAGTGAGTGGATTGAGGGTATCGTCCAATTAGTTTGGATGATTGAATGTAAACGTTTTCTCGTGGATCAATCAAAATATTGGGTATTTTATGTCAAACATCGCTTCCTTACATCTTGAAGCAGTAACAAGCTTTCTTTGTAGCAAGTTATTTGAAATAAATAAACATTTCTCTTCACAGGGCTGTGGATTATGTGCTTGTTTAATTTAACACTGTGTTTAGTTTATTTATCAAGGATGGATATGCTTCATTTAAGAAGATGACAATTGACTGATTAATGTGGACATTATTAAAAATAACATTTTTTAGTACTCCAGATGGATCCGTCGTTTCGCTATATTTAAACTAAAACTTTTATCATACAGAAATATTTTCTTTTAAGTATAACGAAAATGATCAAATCTAATCATTAACTTTGAAAATCGTTGATAACAGACTACTAATCTGTTACCGTATTATTCTAATTATTTGTAAATAAAACACTTTTTACTTCGCTTAACCACTATACTTTGCACTTAATTTGTGACTTCATTAAAAATGTAATAATTCTGCTTTTATGATTTTATAAAAAATTCAAGATATATTTAAGAGGGCCAATTTTTGCTGGTAGTGTGTTTCTGGGGTCCGAGATGGCGCAGAGATAGCAAAACTGCTGAAAGTAGTTTTGACTATGTATTGGTTCATGATGCCTGTCAAATTTTATCACAACGAATAAAAATAATGAGTGAGGAGCGCGTTGTTTGTTTGTTTAGATAGCGCCGAGCGAATAAATGGGTATTACATTTCAGTAGACAAGTGAACTGGATGATTAAATCTTCACGATTTTAATTTTAATCTACAAATATTCAACTTTTTTTGCTTGTCTCATTTCCAATACTTATTTTAATTGTAATCTACAAACATTCAACTGTTCTTGCTTGTCTCGTTTCCAATACTAATTTTTATTATATAATTATGAATTACAATCATTATAAAAATGTATTACATATAAACATTTATTTATGTGTATAAATAATAATAATATTAATAGAGGTTAATGTCTTTATCTAAAATTTTATGCTTTGTCCGTGGTGCGAAAATCATGGAAAAGTGATAAAATGTCATGGTAAAAATGTTTGAATTTTGAAACAATCGAAAATTGTCGAAAATCGATGAAATGTTTAAATTTGAGAACAATGTCAAAAAGTGATGAAATATCAAGAAATATTGAAATTTGACAAAAATTTAAGGTATGTGAAAAGTGATAATCTATAATAAAATAATGTATTAAATATTTTAAACTTAACAACTAATCAGTGTTTTTATGGGCGTGGCGCATGAAGTAAAATTTCGAGTTGAGAAAAGCCAGAATTTGGATTTGGACGCTACGTCCGAATCCCTCCAATGATTGGCTGGGCAGCTGTGACTAATTCTGTCAGTTGGGAAAGTTTCATTTTATTTTTAGTACACACAAACCAATGACTAGATAAAAAAAAAATTTTTTTTTGGCTTTTGTCTGGCCTTGGGAACTTGCCCATTAGCCAACAGCATTTATTTATATTTGTATTTTTAATTGTTAACATTACAATTTGTAGTATGCTATTATTTAATACGGACAAACACTCACATTCATACCACACCCAGGGTCACGACGAGAAATTATTTTTAAATAAAGTCTCCCCGTGCACGGGAATCGAACCCGAGTTTGTGGCTCGCCGAGCGATACAGCCCGACGACGTTACCGCTCGGCCACCTAAGAGTGCTATGACAAAAAGTGAATCTACAAAAAATCTTTAATTTTTCATTTCCTACAACATTTATTTGAAACATTTTTCAATTGTATCGACACATACACTGTCACACACCAATAACTAGATAAAACACACAACTTTTGAAATATCTTAAAAACTAAGAGTGCTATGACAAAAAGTAGGTGAACAATACATCTTCATTTTGTTATTATCTACAACTTTTATTTGAAAGAATTTTTTGTTTGATGAACATTTATTGAAAAAATCTGAAAAAACTGAAAAACGCTAAGAGTAAAGTACCACTTCCGGTTTTCCGATTTTCACCAAAAGCTTTTCAGTTCTTCCGATTGTAACAAAAAGCTTAAGTTTCATCTCGATATCTTTAGCGGTTTTTGCGGTACAGCGCACATAGTACACACACACAAGCAGACAGACATTTTTCAAAAATGGTCTTATTCGACTCAGGGGACCTCAAAACGGATATTTCCGCTAAAATTTTTGATTCGAAAATTTTCACGAAAACAATACTTTCCCTTTGTATTACATACGGGGGAAAGTAAAAATAATCAATGGCTTTTTACAATATTTTCATTAGTTTACAAAATCTTGAGGATTTTTAAGTTTAAAAATTGTTTAAAATCTTGTCAATTTTCGTGTATTTCCAAGATCTAATTTATTTTCAAAATTTGGACGACTCGTGAATTTTTCAATACGTTTGTTAATTTTTAAACTCTTTTTTTTATTTCCCAGATTTGTAACAATTTTGAAAATTTTTTACAAAAATCATGCATATTCCAAGATTATTGTTAATTTTCAAAATGTTGACTCCTTTCGTTACTTTTTTAAACTTTGACACCTTTCATGTATTTCTTAGATTTTTGTTAAACTAAAAAAAAGCAGGTTTTCATGAATTTTCTAGCATTTCGTTAATTTTCGGGCTCGTAAATTTCAAAACGTTTATTATTCGTTAACGATTAATATAACGTCTAAATCAATTAATCGATGCTGAAAAATTCATGAAAATCTCGATATGTTGAAAATTTAACGAACATTAAACGAGTGTCGTCCATTCCCAGACTGAGCATGAAGTAA
The DNA here is from genome assembly GCA_932526585.2 of Philonthus cognatus. NCBI lineage: Eukaryota > Metazoa > Arthropoda > Insecta > Coleoptera > Staphylinidae > Philonthus > Philonthus cognatus. Next base: position 26,574,179 of record OW052243.1, on the reverse strand, counting down.
AATTTCGAGTTTAGAAAAGCCCCGCGTAGAAAATTTGTCGAGGGTCGCGCAGCGACCCGAGACAAATTTTCACGGGGCTTTTCTAAACTCGAAATTTTACTTCATGCGCCACGCGTATAAACCACTGATTTGAAGTATAGTTGAAAATATATACTGTTGAGATGTGATAGATATTTACTAACATATAACGAAAAAATATAAAAAATATTTATTTTGTAAAGGCGATAATAATAATAAAAGAAAAAGAAATTTAGTTTGAAACACTTTTCCATATTCTTTATATTTAAATCATCATATCTATAACGAGGACAGTTCTATGATGGACACATCAACATTTTTTTTTGTTATGAAATAAAAACATTTGAAAAATTAAAACAATCACTTACTTGGAGCTGAAACAAAAACCGCAAAAACTTTCGAAACTTTGAAAATAAACTAAAATCGTATAAATTCACGGGCCGAATAATTCTGATTAATATTATTATTTTAAATAAACATAGTAATAATCAATTAAAATCTTTTAAAATGTTGAAAATAACAAAAATTAATAAAACCCTAAACATTTTGCAAATCATCAAAAACATTAAAAATTGTTAATTTCAACAAAAACAAAACAATATAATCAAAACACAATTCGTCAAAATTAATTTAAAAAAAGTTAAAATTGCTTAATTTAACAGAAGTATAATTTTTAGAAACGACAAGATTTAAAACACATATCATCATCAAAATTGATATAATCATTGAACATTCGGTCAAATTGATCAATTCTGTAAGTCAAATTTAAGTTCTACTTGTCGTTTAATGATTTAAAACCGCTAAACTTGAAGTCTAAGACTCGTGAATTTTTCAATACGTATGTTAATTTTTAAACTCTTTTTTTTATTTCCCAGATTTGTAACAATTTTGAAAATTTTGACAAAAATTATGCATTTTCCAAGATTATTGCTAATTTTCAAAATGTTGACTCTTTTCGTTACTTTTTTAAACTTTGACACCTTTCATGTATTTTCTAGATTTTTGTTAAACTAAAAAAAAGCAGGTTTTCATGATTTTTCTAGCATTTCGTTAATTTTCGGGCTCGTAAATTTCAAAACGTTTATTATTCGTTAACGATTAATATAACATCTAAATCAATTAATCGATGCTGAAAAATTCATGAAAATTAATGAAAATCTCGTTATGTTGAACGAAAATTAAACGAGTGTCGTCCATTCCCAGCCTGAGCATGAAGTAAAATTTCGAGTTTAGAAAAGCCCCGCGTAGAAAATTTCTCGAGGGTCGCGCAGCGACCCGAGACAAATTTTCACGGGGCTTTTCTAAACTCGAAATTTTACTTCATGCGCCACGCGTATAAACCACTGATTTGAAGTATAGTTGAAAATATATACTGTTGAGATGTGATAGATATTTACTAACATATAACGAAAAAATATAAAAAATATTAACTCGTCAAAATTAATTTAAAAAAGTTAAAATTGCTTAATTTAACAGAAGTATAATTTTTAGAAACGACAAGATTCAAAACACATATCATCATCAAAATTGATATAATCATTGAACATTCGGTCGAATTGATCAATTCTGTAAGTCAAATTTAAGTTCTACTTGTCGTTTAATGATTTAAAACCGCTAAACTTGAAGTCTAAGACTTCAAGTTTAGCGGTTAACACAGTAAGTAAAACTGCTGGGCGCTGCACATTTTAATTTGATATATTGTAACGAACCACACGCCTGAAGAAGTCACAGTGTGGCGAAACAATTGTAGCGAATGCACAATATATATTTGAAAGTGTTTAAATTGTTTTATTTATATAAAAGCAAAAAGAATAGATGCAAACACGAGACTGTCCATACTCCAAGCTCAGTACTGCGCACGGCGGTTTAAACTACTTAGCTTAGAGTGTCGCCTCTAAGCTAAGTAGTTTAAACCGCCGGGCGCAGTATAAAAAAGGGAAATTACAATAATCCAATTCGAACTCGGGACTTAAAAAACGCTAAGCTGACTCGGTGCCTCGGTGATCAAATTGCCGAGTGCCGCACATTTAATTTAGTAGTTTTTAAATGAAATATCAATTTTTCCGACTCAGCACTTGAATCAACATTCACTGGCATTCCACATTCTTATTCAAAACATGAATCCAGAAATACAATTATATTTACAAAATGTATTGGGAAATATTTAAACAATGTCTTTCTTTGTTACGTATCAATAACATAATGAATGAATGAACGGTCTGTGTCAGAAAAAATACATTCGCAACTCAAGGTCGAGAGCCGGGAGCACGTGTCGCGACAAATCTCGTACACGAATTCTACATATCAATCCTAATTTCCTTTTACATGTTTTTAGAAATCACAGTATATTTTTAAAATATTACTAAAAAGGGACGATGCTGCTCCCTATTTATTGATTTAATCAAAATTTACATTGCTCTTACGGAGATTTCTAAGCAACGATCAATTTTATTTATCATTTATTTTAGATCAATCTATTTAATACAACATGCTTATAATAATTACCTCAATAAATTAAAGCAACATGAAAAAGAAATAATGTTCCCTCTGGAAGTAATACACGGATTTATGTAATCATTTGACAGTGTTCCATTATTTAATTTATATTTAATCTAAGAAACATTTTTTTGTAAAATAAAATACTGTCAATTTATTAGTAAGGCTTCAATGTACAATATGTATAAGTTTCAATGCTCTATTTTCATAATTGTGGAAGATTAATCGCTGTTCGTTCTTATGGCCAAATAACATGTAAATTTCTGACCTTAAATACACTCGGCAAAAAAAACGCACCACTTGAAAATGCACCAAAAATACTGATTTTTCAAACCGCCATAACTCGGTTGCTTTTCGTCAAAAATGGACGAATCTTCCAGTTCTGGACAGTTTAAAGTTTTCTCTTTAAGTGCATGTAAGTAAATCTGACACCAAGTTTATTGCACCCTCTGCCACCCCTCTGAGAAAAAAACAAATTCCTGATGTAAAATATTTCAAACTTTGCCAAGGTTCACCGGGTGGAAAAAAAATCCTAGACTTACCAGACACGAAATCAAGTGCAATAAACTTAGCGTCGAATTAACTTACATGCCCTTGCAGAAAAAAAACTATAAATCAAAAACTCGAAGATTCATCCACCAAAAGCAACCGAGTTATGGCGGTTTAAAAAATCGGCATTGTTGCATTTTCAAGTGGTGCGTTTTTTCCGAGTATATACCAGAGTTTTTATGTTTAAAATACTTTGTTTTAAAACAGTGTTTCAAACATGTTTAATAACAGCCACCGTGTTTTAAACGGTTCTGTTTTAAACATGTTTTAAATGTTAAATTCGTTTAATACATGTTTTAAACGTTAAATTTGTTTAATCGCTTATTTTAATTATCTTAAGTTAGGTAAACTATATTTTATACTACTTAATTAAACATTTTTTGTTACCGTTTTTAAATTTTAGTTAAATTGTTGACGATATTTCAAATTACATTATTAAAACTAACATTTTATCGCAATAAAAAATCACAATTATATGTGCATAAATGTGATTTAAAACATGTTTTAAATATGTTCAGCCTTATTAATAATAGAATTTCCGTTAATATCATTATAGCTTAATGCTAGTTAATCTCTACTAAACGCATACAAACACGATACTAACATTTCGTATTAATAGAGCAAAATCTACATGCTATTAGACAGTTTTGAAATAATGATAAAATGAACAGGGCAACATTACATTTTTATGTGTTCTAACTTAATTATAATCAAGTAATTTATAAAGTATATTACACTGTTTTTTTACTTTCCCCCGTATGTAATACAAAGGGAAAGTATTGTTTTCGTGAAAATTTTCGAATCAAAAATTTTAGCGGAAATATCCGTTTTGAGGTCCCCTGAGTCGAATAAGACCATTTTTGAAAAATGTCTGTCTGTCTGTCTGTCTGTCTGTCTGTGTGTCTGTGTGCGCTGTACCGCAAAAACCGCTAAAGATATCGAGATGAAACTTGAAACTTAAGCTTTTTGTTACAATCGGAAGAACTGAAAAGCTTTTGTTACAATCGGAAGAACTGAAAAGCTTTTGGTGAAAATCGGAAAACCGGAAGTGGTACTTTACTCTTAGCGTTTTTCAGTTTTTTCAGATTTTTTCAATAAATGTTCATAAAACAAAAAATTCTTTCAAATTAAAGTTGTAGATAATAACAAAATGAAGATGTATTGTTCATTTACTTTTTGTCATAGCACTCTTAGTTTTTGAGATATTTCAAAAGTTGTGTGTTTTATCTAGTTATTGGTGTGTGACAGTGTATGTGTCGATACAATTGAAAAATGTTTCAAATAAAAGTTGTAGTTATCAAAAAGTTGAAGACATTTTGAAAATAATAATGCTACAAATTTTGAAAGTAATTTAATACGCAATTTACGGGGGAAAGTACTATGATGGACACATCACCATTTTTTATGTTCGTAAAGATGTATTTCTTCTGATTAATTATTAGATTGAAATTTACTTCTAACGAGTGTTTCCACTCCCAGACTAAGCATGAAGTAAAATTTCGAGTTTAGAAAAGCCTGAAAATTTGGTTTGGTCGCGTAGCGCGTAGCGCTACGCGGCCAAACCAAATTTTCAGGCTTTTCTAAACTCGAAATTTTACTTCATGCGCCACGCGCATAAAACAATAATTTCAAGTGAAGTTCAAAATATTCTGATAAGGTTTATACATTTATGATTTATTGCATTATTAAATTCAAAATAACTCTATTTTGTTATTACAATTGAGGTTATGTATAAGACTTAAGCTAGAGATATTAAATTATTAGTTGTAAATGTCAATATTATTCTTAGAACTGTGTGATAACGTCTATTAACAAGGCTGGTTATGTTTTAAAAGGCCCCCTCCCCTAATACAAAATCCACTATTGTGTATGCTTAAAAGAATAATGCCCTGTACGAGATTATATTACTTTTGGTTTATGATTAATATGTTAATGAATCTCTTTGAAACATCAAAAACCATTACATCACTCATTCTAAGTAAGCTAAATAAAAATGACAGTGACACAACCTGTATATTTTCTGTTGTTAGTTACGACACGGCGTTTTTATATGTACACAGTCCATTCATCTTGAATTTATGTTCGATCGTTCGATATTTATTTATATTGCCTGATTATGTTTTGTTGGTATGATTTGCATAAATCGAATCGATAAACTGATCAAGCCGATCGTTGTGCGCGAGTGTGTGCATGTTATCTGGATTATAATCGAAATGAAATTTAAATTAAGCGAATTCCTACAAGAGTCCGGGCGCGGGTTGGGTTTCAATGGCGTCGAAGCGAAAAACGGTGGAAGGAAATTATTAAAATTATGAGGCATAAAGCCAGGCATATGACCATAACCAAACCATACGGATGGATATGGTGGAACCGGTTTCTCGAACTAGTCACAAAAATACGAAATTACCTCCGAGGTCGCCGTGGCGCACACACCGGTCGAAGACATTCAAAAACTAAATACGTTTAATTATCGCTAAAATGTTTATAATTATTTAGAATGCATTAAATTATTGTTGTGATACCAGCAGAGAAAATATGCGGAACAAGAAAATTTAACAAATATTAAACTAAATGCTGCAACGATAAAGTAAAATAGCTAATAAATGAAAAGCAAACAGCGTGGAAAATATATGCAAATAAAACCACAGGAAGATACACATGAGTATATTGAGAAAATAAATGTAGTAAAAGTAAATGTAAAAGAAGGAAACCTGAAGAGAATTTGGAAAAGAAAACAACAGAGGCGCACAAGATAGATAATAGAAAATTTTAAAGATGTATTATAATACTAAGAGGAAGTAAAGGAAAAGTAATTAAACATTAAGACATAAAAATTACCAATTAAGAACAATTGTAAACAACAAAACAAGAAGTGGAAGAAACTATACTTGTGATGGGCCTACTTAAATAATCCTATTATTGAAAAGTCATTCGCAAGTACAAAATTTCGTGCACAAATAATTTCAAATTAAATGGAGGTGAATATAAATAAAACTAAAACAATGATTATAAATGAAAAACAAGGTATTTAAATTAACAAAGAAGTTAGTAAATCCATACGAAATATTTGGTGAGTCTAGTCACAGTGTATGGGAAAAATACAGGCAGAAATGACAAACGGAGCTAACAAATCAACGAAATTATACTACTCAAATTTATTATAAATTAATTTAAAAAAATATATTATAACGGCCAATCTCTTTATTTGTGGCACTTCTATGTTTAATCAAAACAATACTTAAAACAAAGATTTCATATTATAATCATTACTAAACTCCTATTCTTTCTGAATATATTATAAAATAGATTCTTTGCTTTTTTGCAAAACAATGATAAGCAAGGAATTGACAATTATTTGATTCTATCAATAAAAATAACAATACTTACGCTAAAGATGGGCAATATACAACCTACACATAAATATAAAAAAACTTTTAATTCTTTATTTGCAATAACTGTATGTTTTTGAGTTTACGTGAAGTGATTATTACACATAAAAACTGTTATTCCTTACTTCACTTTTTATTTGTAACGTTAGATGTACATTTCGAGACACAAGGTGCTCATTATTGAGTAGTATCAAAGATATTTACCAGATTCTTTGCTTTTTTGCAAAACAATGATAAGCAAGGAATTGACAATTATTTGATTCTATCAATAAAAATAACCATACTTACGCTAAAGATGGGCAATATACAACCTACACATAAATATAAAAAACTTTTAATTCTTTATTTGCAATAACTGTATGTTTTTGAGTTTACGCGAAGTGATTATTACACACAAAAACTGGTATTCCTTACTTCACTTTTTATTTGTAACGTAAGATGTACATTTCGAGACACAAGGTGCTCATTATCAATAACAAACTGAATTCTTACAGCTACTTGCGCGGTATATATATATATATATATATATATATATATATATATATATATATATATCTAAAGGGATTTAGGAAAGAAAAAGTAATTAAGCTAGGTGTTACGGGGGGCTAAAGGAACTAATTAGTTATTGATAATGAGCACCTTGTGTCTCGAAATGTACATCTAACGATACAAATATCAAGTGAAGTAAGGAATAACAGTCTTTTTATGTGTTTTACTTGCAAGTTCTTGAATCTGTAAGCATATAACCATACAACCAATCAAAAACACATAATTCTTACATTCATTCATACACATTCATATACAGTCACTATTTATCTTCATTGGCTCGTGTAATTTATTTTCAAGGATTAGTACTTGATGATACATGATTAATGCTCCTAATAAAAAAAGCAGTTTGATTAATTCGTGAGATTGGAACGATAGATCTCATATTTATTTTTTCAGCGCATGTGAATTCGTCTAATTAAAAGTGAAAACCTCTTCCATCCACAACAAAGAATTTTAATTGATGGTTGCGTTAGGCATTTGTGCCCGCATGCTAAATTGTAAAAGAGACATTCCATTTGGAAGCACTTGAGCGTTTATGGAATGTTGTTATGTCTATGATGCAAATGGTTTTATAAGCTTCTAAACTAACGCTCACTCCGAATTGTTATTGCAATCACTTCGTTTCAAATATGAAATAACAAATTTATTTAGAGGAATGTTTTATTTTCGGCTGGAAAATATAATTGAGGATCCTAAAAGTCGAGGGTTGTAAGTGCAAAATTTATAAAATTGGAGTTGCAAGTATGGAGATGGGTTTTAGATACATTTATTCGTTTATTAACAATAATGATATTGGTAAATAAACGGTAATACTAGATTAATACAAGATATAGAGCGAATGTTCCTTAAATTAATTTCTTTTTCTTAACTTCGAAATAAATTTTGTCAAAATCACATATTATGCACTTGTACTCGTACTTATCCCATGACTTCTAGGGTTCTCAATTATCATTCGATCTATTTTATAATATATTCAGAAAGAATAGGAGTTTAGTAATGATAATAATATCAAATCTTTGTTTTAAGTATTGTTTTGATTAAACATAGAAGTGCCATAAATAAAGAGATTGGCCGTTATAATATATTTTTTTAAATTAATTTATAATAAATTTGCAACATAAAAACTGATGTTACATAGAGCGATTTTTTCTATCAGGTATACAACATATCTTGATAACTACAGCGGATAAAAAAGTTATTAAAAATTAAGTTTAATGTAATATATTGATACCTTTAAATCAGTTATATTATATTATACTGCTTATGTTTCATCTCACATTCATTAATATTACAAATGTATGTTTCGTTTACGCAAATCTTCCGAAATTCAAGCACCCGCAGTAATTTACTTTAGGATTTTTTCTTTTACTTATAAAGGGTGTCCCAAAATTAACGCAAGATTTGAATTAAATAGAAAATACAGTTTTTAGTCTTTAGATTGTTATTTTTTTATTGAATCATAAAGTACATAGGATGGGGTTATTATTATTTCGGGCAAATGGCCTCCACGGCTTTGCTGGCACATACGCACTCTTTTGTCGAAATTTTCCATGACCATTCTGCATACATGTGGCTCAATTTCGTTGATGCAGCCTTTAATTTCCGTCTGTAATGCACAATAGATGTGCGCTTGTTGACATAAACCTTTGACCATAAACCCCATAAAAATAAATCTAATAATTTGTAAAATCACATCTTCTAGAGGGCCAAATCACCGAAACGAGAGAGTACACGACCATCAAATGTCTTATGCAGTAATCGAATTGTTTCACGGGCTGTATGGCATGTGGCACCGTCTTATTGAAACCACATATTGGCCACATCAATATCATCCAATTTCGGCAGAAAGAACTGAGTTCTGTGATCTTTTGTGAGGATGCGCTGTAGAGAGCTTCTTGAAATTTGCAATTCTTGCCCACGACGCCGAATTGATGTTTTGGAATTTTCACCAACACTCTCACGCACTGCTTCGATATTAACATTTGAACGGCTTCTTTTTCCAACGTCTCCAACTAATTCAGTCTCCCAGAATTTTTCTAATAATTTTTTCACCGTTGAAGAAGTTGACGACTATACTTTGTATGAAATTTTCGAACTGTGGCCGCCAAACTATCATTATTTTTAACGCTTCATTGTTAATAACCCTAAACTTAGGTGTCCTAAAGTTAACGCAAGATTTAAATTTGCCGCCATTTTTGCAGTAAATTGTTCGCAACCCTAAAAAAAAACAATTTTACAGCTTAATTGTCTTTTTTTCCAGGATTGCTAACAATTTACTGCACAAACTCAAATCTTGCGTTAATTTTGGGACACCCTTCACTTACATATCGCTGGGATAAAATTATAAGGTACTATGTTAGAATTTTAACACTATATGAGTAAAGAGTAACACAGTTACATGAAGGGTTAAAGGGACAACCAAATGAGTCCAAAAAGTACCGAAAATTGTTTTTGACGCCATTGTGTACCTTAGACCAAGTATTTTCACCTAGGCAAACTTAACGGGAAACAAACAATAATTTCTGCAATCTTATTTTCTGATGCATTCAGTTTATTCTTCTTACCAATGTCTTCATTTTCATTTATATGTCCAAATTATTGCGTTTTCTTCTTACATTTCTTCATCGTTTTTTCAGAATTACAATCTTTGTCATCGTCATCACAGTTATCTTTAAAATTAAATTGGTTTTCAGTATTTCGTCACTGGATACCTACAGATTGAATGTCCTCGGTATCTTTGTCATCTTCTGTTTTTTTTTTCTCACAATTTTAAACGCGATCTTCATCCTTTTCTATTATTCTATTTACTGATAATTTACCACATAATAAGCGATAACAGAAAATCGATAATTAGTCGAGTAGCTTAACATTATAACAATGTTTTGCATTGTTGTAATGTCAAAATCTATAACAGAAAAGCGGTAATTAGGCGAGTAGCTTTTAAATTTATAAAAACATGATGGTCATGATATTATGACACTGTTATTATGTTTTTTACTAAAAAATGTCGCGTTTTGAGTCCAAAACTTTCAAAAATATTGATGAGCTATATGTATTATCAGCTCATCAATATTTTTTGAAGTTTTGGACGTTATTATTATTTTATTTGGTAAATGATCTACCCTAATTTACTGCGAGCTTGGAAGAATTATATAAAAAAAATCGTACGGGCTACCGTTTAATAATTCATCTTGACAAAACATTTGTTGTCAACTGATTATTAACCTCAAACTAACCCTCTAGGTTAATAATCAAACAACAAATGTTATTATCTCTTCAAATTACTAGGTAACAAGGTACTCAAAATCTATTTTTGGATAATTAACCTTGATCTTGATATAATATTACCGATAATAGGTTTTTACACAAGTCAAGAACAAACATAATATCAATTAAATAGCTTGTATTCCTACTGGTAATTATTTAAATACTTGCTCAAGTCAAAACCAAACAAAACATTAATGCAATACTTTCTGTACCAGTAGGACACTGGTAATTGTTTTCTTTATTTGCGATATGAAATGATGGTCCGGATTCTACAATAAATTGTTTGTTGTCTTCGTTAGGAATGACATATTCTTTTAGTGTTTCCTTCTTTTGAAGAGATGATGATCCGAATTCTACAATAAATTGTTTGTTGTCTTAGTTGATTTTGTTTGTCACGTATTAGGAATCTTTGTCACGTATTAGGAATGACAGAAGAATATCTTGGACTAGATAGATAGATAGATAATTGTAGGGCTAGCCTCTTGGCCTATACCACCGCGAACTTTGCAGATTTATTTTGGATCCCTGTTATCCTAGACGACGTGCTCGAGCTTCGCCTCTTTGATTAGCCCTATTAACCCTGGCAGTGAACCTTGGGTGTAGCTCTCTGCGCTTGGTTTTGTGTTGCCCAGCTTTAGGTATCTAACCCTTGCTAGGGCCTCACATTGGTACAGGATGTGGAGAGGGTTCTCCTCTTTTTCCTGGCAGAATCTACATATCGTATCCTTTGCCAGACCTCCTATTGTGCTTATGTGTTTGTTCAGCCTACAGCATTCTGTCAGTAGACGTACTATAGCTTTAACCGTTTTCCTCTCTTGGTTGAGAAGATCGGTCTGTGGGGAAGAACTGATATGGTAATATGGATAAAATGTACCCAACAAAATACTAAAATAGCTTTAACATATATCTTCCACCTTGAATATGAGCAAATATGAATTCAATGTAAGATATTTGTATTTTGTTCTAAAACTTTGCTATAATCACGTTATCGACTCGGATCAAAAACCATCAATTTAGATCCGTTAACAACGATTCGCGACCTCAGCCATAAATCAACAATCCACAATTGATGCACGCAATCCGTTTAAAACACAGCATCTAACGTTACACCACACCATGATTTATACGCACTCGAAAAAATCCCGAAGTGAATAAATTACGAAAATTTGCATAAACAAGAATGCTGAATATGAAAATGGATATTTGCATAATCCCCATTGAATGGACGTTTTGACACAGTTTAGTGAGACAAATCGAAGCAATTAACATTTGTGTCTCGTGTGTCGCGTACTGTGAACGTTTTGTTTTCCGAAAAAATGCGCGCGCGAGTCGTGACATTTCTGGTTTTTTGTTCTCAAGGCGAAATGCGTTCGTTCGTTTGCTGTTATGTCTGGAGGTGAAAGCCTCCTTTGCCTCCTTGGCTAGCAGTGGGTTCTAAAGTCCACGTGCTTTGTTGGGCGTTTAACCTTCTCGAAGGATCGCTCTTTGGACGTGGTAGCCTACTTTCACGTTAATTTCGTGTTTATTGATATAAATTATATACATTTTTGTCTTGAAACAGTCCATTAGTGGAATCGTTTATTGTCCGTTTTATTGCGTTTATAAAAAGTACTAAAGAGCTTTTAAAATTATTACACTGGTTATGTCTCAAAATCGTTTTGAGTTGATAAATATCAAAACTTCACTCTTACCCACACCTGCAGTGTATTTAGAAAGTAGTAAACTTTGAGATAAAATTTTTAGTTAAATACAAAATGGCTGGTCATGTTTAGTCCTAAAATCAGGGCCGGCTCTTCCATTAGGCGACCATATTTAATACCATATTTTTAAAATGATCGAAAAAAAGGTATATTTTTTGTTTATCTTTGTGTTATATGTAATTTGTATTATACAGGAAATGTTTCTTTTAAGTAAACACATGAATACGATTGTTTTTAAGTGTTCAACTTGAAGCTTTAAACGGGTGTTTTCCACTCCCAGGTTAAGCATGAAATAAACTTTCAGGTTTTTCTAAACTCTACATTTTACTGCATGCGCCACGCGTATTAAACACTGAAAACCCTGAAATATTGTGAACATGTAAACTTCACTTGAAATCAGTGTCTTATACGCGTGGCGCATGAAGTAAAATTTCGAGTTTAGAAAAGCCTGAAAATTTGGTTTGGTCGCTTCGCTTCGCTACGCGACCAAACCAAATTTTCAGGCTTTTCTAAACTCGAAATTTTACTTCATGCTTAACCTGGAAGTGGAAAACACTCGTTTAAAGCTTTGGATTGAACTCTTTTAAAAAAACAACGAATATCTGGATATTTACAGCTAATAATCAAGAATATGTTAGAAGCTTAAAATTGAACCATTTCCAAAAATAACCAATGCCTTAAAATTTACAGCGTATACATCGGATATGTATACTAAAAAATTCTTTGTATGTAATTTGTATTACGTTTTTCAATTTCTAAATATCAATCGTGTTTAAATTTATTGAGGTATTCCTTCTAATACCAATTGTAATATATACATTAATATTAATAATTCAAAAACTATTTTAAGACTTTATAATAATCCCATATTAAATTTACCGTTACATTATTGATACACGATTTAATCAAACAAATATTTTGCATCCGCGCTTTCAAAATTATTTCACTCTGCGCAAAAATAATTCTTTATTGCAATACATACAGCATGTTGGAATTTAATAACCATCCATATTTTTAACGCCAACAATCATCAATATGCTAAATGTGAGCGAAATCGAATGAATGGGTCTCAGCACTTTTGCGAAACATGGTGTTGAAATGCGTTGCAATTTTTTTGCTGACGTTTTTATAGTTTATGCAGCTCACAGTTAATCCGTGATGTTTATTTTATCGATAATGATAATAAAGTCGAATGCATGTACAGATCGGTTTTGCAAGCGTTGGTTTATTGCGCAAGGCCGGTTGTAAAAAATAAACAGTTAACAACCTGAGAGAAATATAACAGCAATGGCGCAAGTGCATCAGGGGAAATTTTATTTTGCTTAAATTGCGTTTGTGATTTTTTCTTCAATAAAATAACAAAATAAAAAACTTTTTGACAATATCTACAATTTATTATTATTTTGCGCTGTCAGAATTGATATTAAGCCGAAAATATGCACAATGCACAGTTTTAATAAGTAGAAACACTTTCTGGTGTACAAAAAAACATACAGTTTATTTTTACCTACCCTGGCAGTAATCCGGGGGGATTACTACCAGGGTAGGAAAAACTTATTAACCATTTTCGTCAAAAAGTAATTCTTTAGAAAATGTTTTGGATGACTTAAAACAACATTTTTATTATCAAATCCTAATTTGACCACAGGAGACGCTTAAAAATTAAGAGAAACAAAAGGTATGATAAGGGAGAAGTACCTCTAATTATATTTTTAAGGGAAATGTTACTGGAAAAAGTAATTTTTAATCGAGAATTAAGTCTAAATACAAAATTTCTACTTAATAGAAACTATTTTATTTTTTAGAAATTGTTTCGTATATTTTTTTAACATTTATTCATTCAAACTAATTGCATTTTTATTAAATTACTCTTTTCAATTAAGTTATGGTATATACCATGTGTCCCCAGAAAACTGTCTAGATAGGTAAAAGTTATTTATTTTCAATTTTACAACAAAAAGTAATTCTTTATAAAACTTTTTGCCTCTCTTAAAAATACCATTGCCATAAAGACATTACAAATTTGATATAAGGGTCTTTACAATCGATAATGAACAAAATTTGCTTATAAGAGAAGTGGCGAGAAAAATGTTATAAGACAAAAAGTATTTAATGACGTAACTAATTTAAATATATAGAAAATTTGTTTTTTACATATGGATACGCTGTAAATTTTCCGACATTCGTTGTTTTTTTTTAAGTTTAATTTGAAGCTTTAAACGTGAAAATTTGTCGAGGGTCGCGCAGCGACCCGAGACAAATTTTCTGGGCTTTTCTAAACTCGAAATTTTACTTCATGCGCCACTCCTATAAAACACAGATTTCAAGTGAAATTCAATATACATAAATTTCACAATATTTTAGTGTTTTATACGCGTGGCGCATGAAGTAAAATTTCGAGTTTAGAAAAGCCCAGAAAATTTGAAAATGTTCACGGGGCTTTTCTAAACTCGAAATTTTACTTCATGCTTAGTCTGGGAGTGGAAAACACTCGTTTACAGCTTCAAATTGAACTTAAAAAAAACAAGGAATATTTAAAGATTTACAGAAAATTCGGCCTTTTGAAATACGTATACTTAAAAGAAATTTCGAGTTTAGAAAAGCCTGACAATCAAATTTTCAGGGTATTCTAAACTCGAAATATTACTTCATGCGCCACGCGTATAAAACACTGGTCTTAAGTAAAGTTCAAAATATACGTCTGTAGAATACTGCTTTAGTAGCATATTGTGAACTTTATAATATTTGAGTGATTTATACGCGTGGCGCATGAAGTAAAATTTCGAGTTTAGAAAAGCCTGAAAATTTGGTTTGGTCACGTAGCGCTACGTGCTACGCGACCAAACCAAATTTTCAGGCTTTTCTAAACTCGAAATTTTACTTCATGCTTAGTCTGGGAGTGGAAAACACTCGTTTAAAGCTTCGAATTGAACTTAAAAAAAACAAGGAATATCTAAAGATTTACAGAAAATAGGCTGTTTTGCGGAAAACACTATTTCTACATCAGTCATCAGTGTTTTATACGCGTGGCGCATGAAGTAAAATTTATCTCGGGTCGCTGCGCGACCCTCGACAAATTTTCGCGGGGCTTTTCTAAACTCGAAATTTTACTTCATGCTTAGTCTGGGAGCGGAAAACACTCGTTTAAAGCTTCGAATTGAATTTAAAAAAAAACAAGGAATATCTAAAGATTTACAGAAAATAGGCTGTTTTGCGGAAAACACTATTTCTACTAGTAGAAACAACTAGCACTATTACCAGCCAGAACTTCTAGCTCAGATGGTTGTAGCTTCAAATATCTTGCTATAAGCAGACGAGGCCTGTACTAGTACTACTAAGTACTATTAGCCGAAAGAACCAGTACTACAAACTGTAACGTTTACTTTATTTCAGTTACAAACGATTTGTCCACTAGCAGTAAGAGCTGCCGCTATTAGCAGACAGAGTTTCTAGTTCGGTAGACGGAGCCTGTACTACTACTAGTAGCAGAAAAAACTAGTGGTAGCATAACAAAAAACTACTTTTAAGCTGAAAGAACGACCAAGGCCGCAGCCAGAAAAAAAATTCGGAGGGGGTTATAAAAAAATCGGGGGGGGGGGGCTTAGAAAAAAATATTTTTTTTGCTCTTAGAGTCCCGCTTTTACATACAAAAATTTATCATTTTGAAAATTTCAGGGGGGGGTTGAACCCCTAAATCCCCCCCCCCCTCAGCTACGTTCTTGAAAACAACTGCTACTAGCTAAAAGAATTACTACAGCAGAAAGAACTACCGCTATTAATAGAGCTTCTAGTGGATGGTTCTAGCTTCAGATGTCTTGCCATCAGCAGAGAGACCTACTCGTAGTAGAAGGAACAAAATAGTAGTTCTTTCTCCTACTGAAAAGACGAACGCTACTAGCACAAAAAAAATGTACTACTAGCTGAAATAACTACTACTACTGATAGAAACGTTTACTTTTTAGCAGAACACGCTATTTCTACTAGCAGAAACAACTACCGCTATTGGCAGACAGGGCTTCTGGTTCAGATGGTTCTAGCTTCAAATCTTGCCACCGGCAGATGGAGCCTGTACTACTACTAGTAGCAGAAAGACCTAGCAGTCGTTTTTTTTATAGCAAAAAACACTATTTCTATTAGTAGAAAGAACTACTGCTATTAACAGAGCGTCTTGTTCAGATGGTTCTGGCTTATCGTGTCTTGCCACTAGCAGACGGAGCCTGTACTGCAACTAGTTGCAGAAAGTCCTAGTAATAGTAGAAGTAACAAAATAGTAGTTGCTTCATCTACCACTAAAAGGACAATTGCTGTTAGCAGAAAGAACTTGTACTACTAAATAGATAAATGAAAATAAATACTTTACTTTACTTTACTTTACTAGCTGAAAGATGGATAGTTTACTTAACATAAAACGCATTTCTACTAGAAGATTGAAAATACATGTTTTTTCTTTGTCGCCGCCATTGTTTAACAAACGTCAATTGTGTATAATATTAATTAACGAGTGTTTTTTGAGAATTAATTGTTATCTTCATTATGGTTTATAATTATTCATATTTCTTCGGAGCAAACAGATACAGGGAGTTTTTCTTTTAAGTATACGTATTCCAAATTCAGCCTATTTTCTGTAAATCTTTAGATATTTCTTGTTTTTTCTTAAAGTTCAATTTGAAGCTTTAAATTAGTGTTTTCCACTCCCAGGCTAAGCATGAAGTAAAACTTCGAGTTTAGAAAAGCCCTGTGAAAATTTGTCTCGGGTCGCGCAGCGACCCGAGACAAATTTTCGGGCTTTTCTAAACTCGAAATTTTACTTCATGCGCCACGCGTACAAAACACTGATTTGAAATGCAGTTCAGAAACACACAAATACATCTTTAATTAGAGTAACAGGGAATCAGATATTTAGTCTGTTATCAACGATGTTCAGTGTTAATAATAATTAATTAGGTTTTCAATATTTTTGTTAAAACAACTGGTAACGATATTTATATATTAATGGTTGCAAAAAAATAATAAAATCAAATTTATTCTTGAAGGATTTGTATTCGTGATTCGAAAAAACAGGATTCGAATCTTTGATTCGAATCATATTTATCTCTTACCAATCCTTTATTCGAGTATTCATGATTCGAATCATATTAGGTGATTCGGATTCGTGATTCGAATCCTTTTTACGAGGATTCGTCCCAGCTCTGACAAAGGCAAATTAAATGTATATATTTCTTCTTGAAATGAATTCCATGGGTAAAAGAAATAGAGCAAAACTATACCGGAATAAGCTCTCATTAGTTTTTAACAAAAAAAAAAACAGATAAAGCTTTAATCCATATAAATATTAAATATTCTACAATCTAGCCAAACTTTGTCGTTTATCGAAAGTTTATTGTGCTGGATTTTAACTAATTAATATTTTATGTAATTAATAAACAACAAAGTTATCCTGAAATATTAATTATGTTTCCGGGGGAAATGAAACTCTTAGAGATTTTGTTTGTTACAAAAATGGATAGGGTGCGAAGAAAACTACAAATTTAAAACTGCATTTCTCAAACATTTAAATTATACACACATCATTCATTATACATTTTCTTGAATAAATTATTACTGTAAAATTCTCTTTTCAGCCACTTAAGATTGAACTCGAAACATTAAACGATAACCTTTAGCTTGATAATAGTAATCATCTGAACTGTAAATATAAAATTAATAAAGTAAAAATCTTATCACTCAATTTATTTTGCAATTTTTGTAATAATAATAGTTCCTGAAATGATATAAATATTATTATGTTAATTTACACAACGTGTTTCTAAATATAGTCTAATTAGCAAAACATGTCGTTTCATTTTCGTTTTATGTACAAGCATCATGGAATTTATTGATTATTCTACATACTCTCTTTGTCTTTTCAGGATACATGTACAGAGAGTTTTATGTAACACCGAACATGCTGGAATGTACTCAATGTTTATTTTCCTATGTTCGATGTGTACTGGGACGCATCAAAGCATTGAGTGCGATGTGATTGGCTACGATTTCTAATTGTAATATAGTCAAACTAATTTACATTCTTCCCTTTAGAAATAAATAAAATCGACCTAAATGTGAAAACCTACTAAAAGTAATTCAAATTGACAGAAGTCATAAAATCAAAATTAGATCTTTATGATTTATGTCAATTTTTTCACGTTCGTTCAATCGAAAATATGTTTTTATTCATATTCAATGTTTTCAGCAATTATCACTATTAATGATCCCATGATTTTCGATTATATTCACAATTTTTATAATTTCCGTTTATTTCGTCAAACGTTATGATTTTTGTCGGTTGTTACAATATTGCCTATTTTCATCAAACGGGGCTCGATTTTCATAAATTAAAAAAAAAAGTAACGACTCCTCAATCTACATAATTTTAATTTGTTTTTACAATGGTTGTGAAAATTAGTCGAGAGTCGCGCCAGCGACCCTCGACAAATTTTCTACGCAGGGCTTTTCCGAACTCGACAATTTACCTTATACTTAGTCTGGGAGATCAAAAATCAAGTAAATTGATTTGTGTCAAATTTGACATTTTGATAAATTTCGATGATTTTTGTCAGATTTCAGATTTTTAATTGTTTTTCGGTAATTTCGCTAAATTTGACATTTTGATAAATTTAGATTATTTGTGATGTGTTTGACATTTTGATAAATTTCGGTGATTTCCGTCAAGTTTAACATTTATAATTGTATTTTGAATAATTAATTCCGTCAAATGTCATATGTTTAATATTCGACGTTATGAATCGTATTCTGACAATTTTCGCAGAAATTAATATTTTTGACGTTACCTATCATATCACATTTTAACAATTTTCACACGGATTGACATTTATGACGTTTAGAATTATATTTTGACAATTTTCATATGAATTGACATTTTTGACATTCCGAATCAACTTTTGACACTTGAGATGTCGATTTATAACATTTTTATTAGACTTCGACGAAAATCTCGAAATGTTGAACAATTTATGAAAATATCAATTCGTTGATATTTTCATAAAATTTTGAACATTTCGAGATTTTCGTCGATTTATCAAATTTTTATCAGATTTTGCAATATTTCGAGATTTTCCTCAGTTTATAAAATGTTGATGAAATTTTCAATATTTCGAGATTTTATCAGAATTTAAACATATCGAGATTTTCGATATTCATCGATTTATAAAATTTTGATAAAATTTTCCATATTTCAAGATTTTTACGTCATATTATATAAAATGTTTATATGTGAGATTTTCAATTTTTAATTCAGATTTAGAACGATTTTCAAAAATCAATTCGTAATTTATCAAATTCATTAATATATTCGAAAATTATTTGAACACACAAATTTGAGATTTGTTTTCTTTCTTTAAGACATATTTATATAATTTTTGACATTGGATTTTTTCTATATTTTTCAACAAAATATTCTTGATATTAGACTACGTTTCTTGACATTAGATGGCATTTTTCACATTATATGTTACTTTTAATGAACAATGACATTTTTTACTTTTTGAACATTTCTGTTGTTATTAAATGGCATTTTTGACATTAGATGACAGTATTGACATTTGATAGTTATTACTTTTTGACATTAGACGACAATTTTGACATTTGATATTTTTGACATTACATTCAGGGTTTTTTTCTTCTAGGGTTCCATACGCCAATTACAGTGTATATACTCTAAATGTTCAGATATTCGTTGTTTTTTTTTTAACTTGAAACTATAAGCGAGGTTTTTCCACTTCCAGGTTAAGCATGAAGTAAAATTTCGAGTTTAGAAATGCCTGAAAATTTGGTTTAGTCGCATAGCAAAGCGGAGCGACCAAACCAAATTTTCAGGCTTTTCTAAACTCCAAATTTAACTTTATGCGTCACACGTATAAGACACTGATTTCAAGTGAAGTTCGCTTGTCCACAATATTTCAGCGATTTCAGTGTTTAATACGGCTGGCGCATGAAGTAACATTTCGAGTTTAGAAAAGCCTGAAAATTTACTTCATGCTTTACCTAGGAGTGGAAAACACTCGTTTAAAGCATCAAATTAAAATCTTTTTAAAAAAGCGTATGCATATGTATACTTGAAAGAAAAATTCCCTGTATTTACTTATTTAACATTAGATGACCATTTTTATATTATTAATACAGTTTTTGACATTATTACTGATTTTGACAGAAATTTTCGTTTTAGTAAGAAAATGTCAAACTTTCAAGTACTGACATAAAATTATAATTTTGACGTGAATCGATTTTACCGTTTTTGATATTTTTTATATTTACGAGTTCTGCAAGTTTTTGATATTTTTGACATTTTGGTAATTTTGATATTTTTGACATTCTGGTAATTTTGATATTTTTGACATTTTGGTAATTTCGATGTTTTTGACAAATTTAAATAATTTTAATAATTTAGACATTTTATAATAATTTTAAAAACTTAACATTGGAAATTTTATATGCTCTGAACTTGTATGTTCAGGGATAAAATAAAAAAAACCGCATTGTATTGACTGTCTATACAGGGTGAGTTTTTTTCAATGTTCTCTATGGGGATCTCGGAAACTATAAGAGATAGAAAAACGGTTAAATGGGGAAAGAAGTGTAGTTTTATAGGACGAATAAAATGACACTTTGAAAATATTTGAAAAAGTCAAGGGTAACTAGATATTTTGAATAAAGTAAAATGTGTCAATTTTTTGAAATCAATATATCTTTATTATTATCATAGATAGAAAAAAACTGTAAAGAACAAAGTTGTAGAAAATTTTACACAGATTAATAACAAAAAATCAAAAAAAAAAATTCGCCCATATTTTGGGAGATATGACACAAACTTATCTTTTTTTAAATGGAAACAATAGTTGGTTATGACTTTATTAAAAGGGCTATTTTTTTCCCTTCAATTCGATATAACATATGCCATAGTTATTTTTAAAATAAAGTAAGTTACAGTCGTTTTTAATTTTACCATACACCAAAAAATAGTTAGCCATGAAAAAGACAAAAGTAATTTTCTACAACTTTGTCCCTTACAGTTTTTTTCTATCTATGATAATAATAGAGATATATTGATTTCAAAAAATTGACACATTTTACTTTATTCAAAATATCTAGTTACCCTTGATTTTTTCAAATATTTTCAAAGTGTCATTTTATTCGTCCTATAAAACTCACCCTGTATCTTGACAATATTGAGTGCAATACTCCCATTTGACTGTACTGAAAATTCAAATCGCATATTGACTGTACAAGAATCAATAAAATGTCAAAATTAAATCAATAATAAAGCTACAGTTGGACAGTGATTAGCAAAATATATCCGAAAAAATCTTTCTCGGTTTATTGAACAAAAACAAAAAACTAGGTAAAAGTTGTTTGTTTTTTCATTATCTACAACTTTTATTTAAAACTTTTAGTTTAGATAAAAGTTGTTTGTTTTTTCATTATCTACAAATTTTATTTAAAACTTCGATAATAGGGCTACAATTGGTGAGTGATTACTAAAGGAATAAATCTGGGCTAGACTTTCTCGTTTCTTGATTAAAAACAAAATAGCTTAGGTAAAAATTGTTTATATAAAAGTATTCGTGTGTTTTTTCATTAGCTGCAACTTTTATTTGAGACATTTTTTGATTTAAGTTAATATATTTCTATATTTTTAAGTTCACTTGAAATGAGTGTTTAATACGAGTGGCACATCAAGTAAAATTTCGAGTTTAGAAAAGCCCGCCAAATTTTGCTCAGGGCTTTTCTAAACTCGAAATTTTACTTCATGGTTAGTCTGGAAGTGCAAGATAATCGTTCCTTAATTTTGGAATTATCATTAAGTTGTGTATTCTTTCGTTGTCTGCAACTTTTGTTTGAAGCTTTGTTAGATTGAATCCATAATACAGCTACGGTTGATGAGTGATTAGCAAAATATTTAAAAAAAATCTTTCTCGGTTTATTAAACAAAAACAAAAGAGCTGAGGTGAAAAGTGTTTAGGTAAAAAAGAAACAAAAGAGCTGAGGTGAAAAGTGTTTAGGTTAAAGTGGTTTATTGTTTTCGTTGGCTACAACTTTTGTTTGAAATATTTTTTGATTGAGACGTTGAAAGCTATAGTCGGTGAGTTGTTGATCTCTACCAGAGCTGGGCAGGATTCGAATCATTCAGGATTCGAATCTTTTTAGAGGATTCAAAAGAGGCATTCGAATACTTTAGCTCAACTGGATTCGTGATCCGGATTCGTTACATTTTTTTAAAAGGATTCGTATTCGAATCCAAATGTGGGTGATTCAAATTTTTATAAAAGGATTCGAATATTTATAAAAGGACTCGAGTACTTACAAAAGGTTTTGAATCGTCAAAAATTATTCGAATTAATTGTGAGGATTAACTTGAAAAATTTCTTTTGTGTGTTTTTAAATGTCTCGTTAAATCACTGTTTAATACGCGTGGCGCATGAAGTAAAATTTCGAGTTTAGAAAAGCCCAGAAAATTTGTCTCGGGTCGCTGCGCGACCCGAGACAAATTTTCACGGGGCTTTTCTAAACTCGAAATTTTACTTCATGCTTAGTCTGGGATTGGAAACGCTCGTTCGTAAATTTAAACTGAATGCTTTGATAAGAACATTAAATGACTGAAAATGTTTTTAAAGATAATAATCTAGTTTTCAAAATATTGTTTAATATTATTTGAAGTAAAACTGACATGGTAGCACCAATCTGAAATGTTAAATTTTTGAGGCATTTCCCTGATTCAAGATTTTTTTCCCTGACCTTTTAATATAACTTTCTTTTGTAGGGAACCCACATTTTGTTAAATTGTTTTCATTGGTTTTCTCAATATTTAAGTTAATTTTATAATTTTTAGGTGTTTTGTAATTTGCCTGCTGATTTTGACAAATTTAATAATATCATATGGGTTTTTTGTTATTGTTTTGGTCAATTTGAATATAATTCCATGACTTTTCTCTGACTCTTCCGGTTTTAATGATATTCAGTGAATATTTTATTTACGCAATTTGAAGCATTCGTCGATTTTATAATAGAATTCAATTTGAAGTTTTGAACGGGTGTTTCCACTCCCAGGCTAAGCATGAAGTAAAATTTCGAGTTTAGAAAAGCCCCGTGAAAATTTTCGGGCTTTTCTAAACTCGAAATTTTACTTCATGCGCCACGCGTACAAAACACTGATTTGAAGTGAAGTTCAAAAACACACAAATACATCTTTAATCAGAGTAACAGGAAATCAGATATTTAGTCTGTTATCAATGATGTTAGTAATAAATAATCAGGTTTTGAATATTTTTGTTAAAACAACTGGTAACGATATTTATATATTATAAGCTGCAAAAAAATTATAAAATCAAATTTATTCTTAAAGGATTTGTGTTCGTGATTCGAAACAACAGGATTCGAATTTTTGATTCGAATCATATTTATCTCTTACTAATCCTTTATTCGAGTATTCGTGATTGGAATCATATTAGGTGATTCGGATTCGTGATTCGAATCTTTTCTACGAGGATTCGTCCCAGCTCTGTAAAGTAGTATGATAAAACAGTATATTTTGAACGTGACAAAACGAAAGCGTTTTATACGCCTGGCGCAAGAAGTAACATTTTTAGTATCTTTCACTATGTTTTCATTAATCACTTGGTGAAACATGATTAAATATATAAGTACTTTTTACGGGGATTCGTCCCAGCTCTGATCTCCACTAGATTTTTTAGTTTCTAGTTCATTAATAAAAGAACTGAGGTGAAAAGTAATTTTACAAAAGTCTGTGTTGTTTTTATCTTTATCTTTTGTTTGAAATATTTTTTGATTAAGTTACTTATAAAGCAGCAATTTGAGAGTAATTATCAAATAAATATTTCCCCTAGGCTTTTTCGTAAACTGATCATAAACAAAAGAGTTAAGGTGAAAAGTGGTTAGTTAAAAGTTGTGCCTTTTTTTCATTATCTACAACTTTTGTTTGAGTTTTTTTTTTTTAACTATAAAGTAATGTGATACATTGAGGAATAAGTAAGCATTAAATTTCGAAAAGATATTGTTTAAACATGTTTATAAACCAGTTTTAAATCGGGAAATATATGTCAAAAAAGAATAATAGTATCAAAATCTTTTTAAAAATTCTTTAGTCTCACAAGTTCTTAATTATTTCAAAGGTTTTTGTTGTTAACATAATTAAAATACGTTTAATAAAAAATCCGAAAATCTTCTGATTTTTGGTGATTTTTAACATAAGACTTTTAGAGATTTAATGCTTTACAGTTGGCAACACTGATTATGGTCTCTTACGAGACAAAAGAAATAGTTCTAAATACTTACATTCACAATTATTAATCCTAATACTGTTAATCCAACTAAAGTAAAAACACAAAATACACTCATTTAAACACCGTAACACAAAACAAAAAGCATTTTCATTGATCACTAAGCACACGGATCGTAATTCTCGGAAACAAAAACTACGCACAGAACCGGCGCGACAATTTTCGAAAGCTTGAGAGAATCAGGTGGAAAAAGGACGACGACACATCCCGTTCGACCGTCGGTTCATGACTGCTTTCACAACCTCACAACTCGCAGCGCGGAGCCGACTCCTGCTTCGGTTCGCCCTCCCTCTCTCTCATGGTAAACAAGAACCAGCTGTGTGCCGGTATACTCTTTGCGTGTTTACTCGGGTGGGACAAGGATGGCGTGCCCACGGGATTCACAGGTAAGAGAGCGAGGTGCAGAGGACCATAACAGAACCATTTAATGCGAGTTGTATTTGTGTTTCAAGAGCAGGTAGACTTGAGGAGAGGTGAGGTATCTTTGGATCGTCGTTATAAACGTTGTTGCCACAGATGGAAAAGAGGAAGAGGGTAAGTGTTCTAAGGGCGACGCAGACCCTTATTAATTTACTTACAGGTTTTTTTTTTACAGGTGAGGGCTTTGTGTAAGTGGATTAACTCGGAAGACAAGGGTTGATAATGTTGTATTGTTTAATACCTTAATCCTTAAACAGGTGTTAGATTTATCATTAAATGGTATCTCATTTACATGGGGACAAACATTACATGATCCCAAGCAGCACAATGAGGTCGTTTATGTAATTTTCACATCGACCTTTGGTGGAAATGTGGGGCTTTCTTCCTACCAAAAGATACCGAGTTTACAACTTGGAATTTTACGATTATACGTCATCTATTGTAACGTGAAATTGTCATCAATTAGTAACACCATCACGTCAAAATAAGAGCCGATCCAGAGAGCAATTTTGGGGGGTATAATTTCACTAGGCAACAAATTTTAAAAAAAGTTTTGTTTTTGAAATTATGGAATATTTTAGAAATATATTTATTCCAGCATAATGCAATATTTTAGTTTAAATATAACAATTCAAAAAAGGAACTTTGAACAAAAATTATCCGAAATACAGCCCTAAACTGTAACAAGGTTCTAACGAAAATTATGTACAATTAAAAAAAAAATAAGTGATTTTTTTCTCATACTATGGATCAGAGCTGGGCAGGATTCGAATCATTCAGGATTCGATTCCCGGATTCGAATCCTTTTAGAGGATTCAAAAGAGGTATTCAAATACTTTAGTGAAATCGGATTCGTGATCCGGATTCGTTACATTTTTTTAAAAGGATTCGTATTCGAATCCAGACGTACATGATTCGAATCCTTATAAAAGGATTCGAATTCTTATAAAAGGATTCGAATCCTTATAAAAGGATTTGAATTCTTATAAAAGGATTCGAATCCTTATAAAAGGAATCGAATCCTCATACACGGATTGAAATCCTCCTAAATAATTCGAATCATCGCTATTAAGGCTGGGATTCGAATTCGATTAATTCAAATAGTTAAATATTCTAGTATGAATATTTAAATCAATAAATTATTCATATTTGAATATAAATATTTCAATTTTCGAATAATTCAAATATTTGTGAATGCATAATTGGTTACTTAACCATGAAAAATATCCAACGTTAATAGTATATTTTTAACTTCACTTGAAATCAGTGTTTTATACGCGTGGCGCATGAAGTAATATTTCGAGTTTAGAAAAGCCCCGTGAAAATTTGTCTCGGGTCGCTGCGCGACCCTCGACAAATTTTCTACGCGGGGCTTTTCTAAACTCGAAATATTACTTTATGCTTAGTCTGGGAGTGGAAAACACTCATTAAAGTTAAAGTCATCACATTCTAATTAATCGTCCATGTATTTAATGAGTTTTATATCTAAAGCAGGGATGGGTGATCATAAAATCGCTCCTGTCCTACTTCGCAAAGATATTCGAAAAGGCTGTCCTAACACGACTGGTGTCATACTTCACAAAATACAATCTGCTCCACAACACCCAATCAGGTTTCCTCAAAAACAAGTCTACGGTCGACACCTTATTCGATTCACTAACAGCAGTGCATAGCGCCCTCGACAGGGGTGATGTGACACTTGGCATTTATTTCGATCTGTCTAGAGCGTTCGATCTCGTCGACCATGATCTGTTGTTGAAGAAATTGCATGCCTATGGTATATTTGGTAACGCACACAGTCTCATAAAGTCTTTTTTAAATAACCGCACGCAACGAGTCACTATTCGATCGAGTTCGGATGATATAGCCAATCACGAATACCTGTCCAGAATCGAAGAAATCACACAAGGCACTCCCCAGGGCTCGATTCTAGCCCCTTTTATCTTTATAGTATTTATGAATGACCTGGACGCAGCTTTCTCAAGCATGCCAGGCGTTGGGGTTTGCAAATACGCCGACGACACTTCGCTGTTAGTCACCGGTAATACCCCGGATATTGCATACGCCAACGCCTGCCTAGCTGTCGAGGTCTTTCAAGAGTGGTGCCTAAATAACAACCTACTTTTGAATCCCGACAAATCAGGATTCATTCAGTTTAGAAATCCTAGAAGTCGCTCTCTGGATCAAGTTCCTAATCTTACAGCGCATAACAATAATATCAGAGGGCTAGAAAGAGAAAGTTTCCTGGGCATAGTTATAACACCAACCTTATCCTGGCAAGAGCAAATCGAAAAAATAAGCTCAAAACTAAGATCCGCCAGCTATGCTGTGCTGTCAATGAGGGTTGCAGTCAATAAAAACGCTCTCTTGAAATTCTATCATGCATACGTCTGTAGCCACCTAACGTATGGCATAATCATATGGGGTGTCTCGCCTCACGCTATTAGACTATTTAGACTATAAAAACAAATTATCCGGAGAATTACATTCTCAAAAGGTAGAGCAAGCTGTAAACCTCTATTCAAAGCACTGAATCTACTTACATTTTATTCATTATACATATATAATTGCTGCTTATATGTCTTTCTACACAAGAATAAATTTGCAACCAATCAAACATACAACAGGAGCTCTGCTACTCGTTATCAAAGTGATATTGCGGTACCCACGCATCGCACCACACTATACAATCAAAGTCCCTATTACATGTGTCTGACCCTTTACAACCACCTGCCTTGCAATATAAAAATGCTGACATATTTCAACAAATTTAAACATTTGCTCAAAGATATGCTAATAGAAAAGGCATACTACTCAGTCAGCGAGTATCTCCAAGACAGAAACTTAAACCAGTAGAAAATTAACCAGTAACATTCTTCCTCTAATCACAAGACATCTGCAGGCACTTCTCTGCCTGCACTGTTTAGTACTACCTTGTTTTACTGTTATCTGTAGCTTTGTTTATATATTTCGATGACCATTGTAATACATATTGTATATATGTCCTTTTACAAATAAATTAAAAAAAAAATTGTTAATTTTATCATGCGAATACTTCAGTATTTTTTTTTATTTCAAATAATTTCATGTATGCTCACTCAAAAACAAAACACAATCTTTCTTTTTATAATATTTTACTTTATTTGCTAATTCAACAGAAGTTATTTACAAAAGCACATAAATATAAACGCAAAATATCTAAACATTGAGCAGATTTATTTTAAAATAAACAGTGTATCAACCAGATCAAGTTAATTAAGTGAACAAACCAAGTGCTTTCATTCAATTTTGAAACCTTTAATACTTAAAAAATGTTTTACCAAGAGTTAAGTGAGAAATTAATTAAATAAACAGATCAAGTTCTTTGTTCTATAATGAATTTTTCTGCACAAATCACCTGAGAAGGGTGATCTTCTCAGGTGATTTGTGCACGAAAATTATCAGTTATGGTTTGAAATTATAACCAAGTGTCTCAGCTTTGTGACATATTTCATGATTCAAAGAAAAGCATGATTGAAAAGATCGTATCTCTAGATAATTCAATGCAATATATTTAGTGTAATGGGTCATAGACACTATTTATTATTTTAAAATTATATAATTTATACGCTGTGAACCTTTGTGATATCAGGATAATTTAAAATTTGTATGTGTTTACTTGTGTCAGGGTGGGGCGGGGTAACTTGCTTTTTTGTAAAGGGCACCGTGAAGCTAGTGAAAGTAACAGCAGGGTGGGGAAAGAGTCAATGGAAGAGCCTGGATGGGAATTTCATGTCCCTACCTATTTTAGTCGGAAGAATACTTTGGTTGAGAGAGCAGAGCGCTTTTACCGTAGAGGCCTATTTATCAGGCCAATTATTCATGGTAAACGTGAATTCAGATTGTTATTGGAAAATGATCCAGGAGTTTTGTTTTGCTTGCTCTCGAACAATGTGTGTGTGGTTCTAGCAAGACAGGGCCGCAACCCACACAGCTAGGACTTGCAATGCATTTGTTGAAAGAAGTCTTCCCTGCGCTGTTGATCTCCCAAAGAGGGGCACGCTCGCCTGATTTAACCCCGTGTGATTATTTTCTGTGGAGTAATCTCAAATCCCGAGTTGTTATAAATCGTCGAAACACCCTGGAAAACCTTTAGAAAAATATATGAGTCGAAATTGTCAATACGCCGAACTGGACCGCTGCGCGACCCGAGACAAATTTTCACGGGGCTTTTCTAAACTCGAAATTTTACTTCATGCTTAGTCTGGGAGTGGAAAACACTCGTTTAAAGCTTTAAATTGAACTTGAAAAAATTATACATATGTATATTGAAGAAAAAATTCCCTGCATACCCTTTACTTACCTGTATGTAAAGTATTATTACATTATTTTTGTTCAATCTTCAAACAAGTGTCATCCACTCCCAGACTAAGCATGAAGTAAATTTCGAGTTTAGAAAAGCCTGAGCGTTTGGATTTGGACGCGAAGCGTCCAAATCCAAACTCAGGCTTTTCTAAACTCAAAATTTTACTTCATGCGCCACTCGTTTAAGAAGCTGATTTCAAGTGAAGTTCACTTGTTCACAATATTTCAGTGTATTCAGTGCTTAATACGCTTAGCACATGAGGTAAAATTTCGAGTTTAGAAAAGCCTGTGTTTGGATTTAGACGCTTCGCGTCTAAATCCAAACGCTTTGGCTTTTCTAAACTCGAAATTTTACTCCAAGCTTAGTCTGGGGGTGGAGAACACTCGTTCTAAACTTATAATTTAACTTATTCAATAACAACAAATATCTTTAAATGCAGAGGTGAAGGTGAAATGTGTAATGTATACTTGAAAGAACAATTCCCTGTATATAATTCTCCCATCATCTTTTCATCCCATCTGTCTTAATAGCGCCTCTTTATATTTATTTATTTATTTATTTACGAATTTCTCCTTTTAACAGTATTACAAAAAATAGGTACATATAAATTACAATATATAAATATCGCGCTCAACGCTTAATATAGTAAACTAAACAGAAATGTTAGTAATTTATAATAACATCGAGATCAATAAAAGATAAAGTGGCGTTTAAACACATTATATGAGTTTGAAAATGTTATAAAATTTAGATTTAACATCAGTATGTTGAAATACCGGCTATGACTGCCATAATTTGTGTGGTGGAAGTTTAACCTGAGCAATGGCCTGTTACGAACAGTTGTATTTAAAAAGAAATTAAAATTCAATAAAGAAATTAAATAACTGGAATTCACAAGTCCATTTATCAGCTTAAATCCATACCACATATCCAGTGTAACCCTTCGATATTGTAGGGATGTTAAGTTTATTGTAAATATCTAAATGGAACCTCTGCCCATGTTCCTCAATCATACTCTTCAGCAGATTATGGAAAAATTAACAAAAATGGATGAACGTATAAGCAGACTTGAACATAGCACTAAAGGAGCTATTCCTAAAAACTCCAATGTCAAGTAACCTTACGATTATGGAATGGAATGCCAATGGACTCTTACAACACCAACAAGAATTGCAAGCAATCCTAGATATACAAAATATTGACATACGTCTTATTTCCGAGACTCATTTTACAAGAGAGACCTTTATCAAATTCAATGGATATAAGGTATATCATACCATACATTATGGAAATTCAGCCAGAGGTGGTAGTGCTATCATAATCAAGGAAACAATTAAACATAACCAAGATATGGGATATAAAACAGATGAATTTCAAGCCGCTTCTGTAAATGTTAAAACAAAAACATACGATATCACTGTCTCTGCAGTCTACTGTCCGCCTACACATGCTCTCAAAAAAGAACAATATTTAGACTTTCTAAATAAACAGGGATATAGATTTATCATTGGAGGCGACTTTAATGCTAAACACATTCAATGGGGATCTAGACTGACAACTACAAAAGGAAAGGAACTACTACAGGCAGTCAACCAACTAAAAAGCGAAACAATTTCAAGTGGCAAACCAACATACTGGCCTACAGATCCTAATAAAATTCCACATTTAATTGATTTTTTCATAACACGAAATGTGTCTGTTAACTACATGCACGTGGAAGAGGCTTGGGATATGAATTCTGACCATTCTCCGATTGTCCTCACTCTAAGCGATAGTATTATACAAAAGGAAATACCTGCTAGATTGACTGACTAAATTTACCGATTGGCAGAGCTTTAAACTTCAACTTGAAGACACTATCAACTTGTCATCCTCAATAAGAAACGACGACCAGCTAGACTATGAAGCGGAAAAATTTGTTGATAATATCTAACAAGCTATATGGGATAATACCCCTATTATTACCCCACGAACCAAACGTAATATTTACCCCAAAGAAATTCGAGCCCTTATTTTCGAAAAGAGAAAACTCAGAAGAATCTGGCACAAATCTAGATGACCAGCAGATAAAACTAGAGTAAATAACGCAACACAAAAACTCAAAAGAGAGATTCAAAAAATTAAAAATGACTCTATTAGTGAATATCTAAGTGGACTAACAAATTACGGTAAAACTGATTATTCACTCTGGAAAGCTACTAAGAGACTGAAGAGACCAATCTTGCAGAATTCTCCAATTAGAAGTGCAGATGGGACATGTGCAAAAAGCAATAATCAAAAGGCTAATAGGTTTGCCGAATATCTTGAATGGACTTTCCAACCGAATGAGGGTGTAGCCATTCTGGACTGGGAAAATATTACCCAGGAAGAAGGTGAAATCAGACCCTCTACCCCAAGAGAAATTGAAATGATAATTAAAGATCACATTAACACTAAGAAAGCTCCAGGATTTGACTTAATTACTGGCGAAATTCTGAAACAACTACCTCGTAAAGCAATAGTAAAACTTACATATCTTATTAATGCATCGTTTAGATTAAAATATGTTCCTAAGATATGGAAAGTAGCAGAAGTGATAATGATTCCTAAACCTGGAAAACCACCAAATGAAGTTTCTTCGTACAGACCAATCTCTTTATTACCTGTAATCTCAAAAATGTTTGAAAAAATACTTTTTAAAAGATTAAAACCAATTATTGAAGGCAAAAACATAATACCAGAACATCAGTTTGGTTTCAGAGAATGTCATTTAACTATAGATCAAGTCCACAGAATAACGAACGTAATTGAAAAGTCACTGGAAGAAAGAAAGGTTTGCTCTACTATCTTTCTTGATGTAGCGCAAGCTTTTCATAAAGTGTGGCACGACGGACTTAAATACAAATTAAGAAAACTTCTACCCAGACTATATTCACAAATACTGGAATCATACATTTCAGATAGAGTTTTCAGAATTAAGCAGGAAGATGCTTACTCTGAACTAAAAGAAATAAAGGCAGGTGTGCCACAGGGCAGTGTGCTAGGACCAGTCCTCTACCTATTATACACCAGCGATATACCTGAATTAGACCATGATACGATAGCCACATTTGCCGACAACACTGCTATATTGGCTGTAGGCAAAGATCACGAAGAAGCAGCAGTAAATCTGCAAACCTCGATAAATAAAATTAACATCTGGACTAAGCAATGGCGAATCAAATTGAATGAGACTAAATCGGTCCACGTCAATTTCACAAATAAAAGAAATCAACATATCCCTGTTAGTAGGAATGATATCTAGGTACCATATGCTGATACAGCAAAATATTTGGGTTTTACACTGGACGCTAAGCTACGCTGGAGAGCTCATGTCAAAAAGAAAAAAGAAGAACTGAACATCAAATTTCGAAAAATGTATTGGCTGCTTGGTCGGAACTCCACCCTGTCAATCTACAATAAATTACTGCTGTATAAACAAATTCTTAAGCCCGTATGGACATATGGCATCCAGCTGTGGGGTTGTGCCAAAAAGAGCAATATAGAAATAATCCAGCGATACCAAAATAAAGTACTGAGGAGTATTGTCAATGCTCCTTGGTATTTCCGAAACAGTGACCTCCACAGGGACTTGGAAATGGATACTGTTAATGAGACAATACACAAATTTGCCAAGAGTCATGAACAGCGTCTTCTTCAACACGTCAACATCGAAGCCATCCAGCTCCTCGATAACACGAATTTGACCAGAACACTACAGCGGACTAAACCGTTCGAGTTAGTTTAATATTGTGTTAGTGCAAAAGCAGAGCATAGTGCTAGTGTACACATTAATTAGTGTAATTAAGTTATTAAAATCTAAGGGATACTAATGAGTAAACCCTTAGTATTAAACCTTTAGTAAATTAAGTTAGCTAAATATTACTCATTGATCCATTTATGATCAGATTGTAATTATAGTAAAATACAACTAAGTGTTTTGCAAATAATAAAAAAAAAATACTTTCTAATATTTTTCTAAAAATGCCCAAATGAGAGTGCTAAAAGCACCTTAAGCCACATTCTGCAACCCTTCCTTTTATAATTTTTTTAGTATTTTGAAAGGTTATAAATTGTCACTCAGTGATTATATAGAAAACAATCAACATTTCTGTAAGTATACCAAGTATTTATTCAGTTGTTTTATTTTTATTTATTATACATTTTTTTATTCTTCCAATTCTCCACATTTTAATTCCGGTTAAATTTGCGGATCAGTAAAAATACTGGCTTCTATTTTAGAAATTGGCTCACTAGAGAATATTCTCCTAACAAACTAGAAGAGTCCTGCGGTTATTTCTTCAGCCTTAACGATCTGTTTGATAAGTCTAAGTTTAATGTGAAGCGGTAAATTGAAGGCTTATGAATAACGTTTACTTGACTAGGAATTAATTGTTTTCAAAATGCCAATCGCATTTAAGGTATTTTTTCTTGTTTGTTCTATTATCTGAAAGGTATAAAAACCAGAGTTGTTAAAAAATGCGTTGTTTTTTTCATTTTAATTAAAACAAACAGTTTTTTCTACAAAACGTGTTTTTTTTCATTAAAACAGCGTTTAAAACATTAACAATTAAACACATGCTTCAAACATGTTTAAAACACGTTTCAAACGTGTTGAAAACAGAACATACAAAGCATTTTTCTCTTGAGTATAATCCCGATAATTACAGCATTTTTTAAATTTGCGGGAATTCATTGTTTAGAAGCGATTAATTTGAGGCTTTTAACGAGTGTTTTCCACTCCCAGACTAAGCATGAAGTAAAATTTCGAGTTTAGAAAAGCCTAAGAATTTGGATTGGCCGCGTAGCGAAGCGGAGCGGCCAATCCAAATTAGGCTTTTCTAAACTCGAAATTTTACTTCATGCGCCACGCTTAAAAACACTGATTTACAGTGAAATTAAGAAAACACACACATACAACAACAATTATAGGCAACCTAATATACGTTATAGTTATTGAGTTGCCTATAATCACTGTTTTAAACAATTTGTTCAGGGCAGAATTCGACTCACGTTTTATTCTCATTTACATATTAGATTGCTAAAGCCGTATATTTTAAACTTTACGATATTTAAGTGTTTTATACGTGTGGCGCATAAAGTAAAATTTCGAGTTTAGAAAAGCCTAATTTGGATTGGCCGCTTCGCTTCGCTACGCGGCCAATCCAAATTTTTAGGCTTTTCT
This sequence comes from Philonthus cognatus, assembly GCA_932526585.2. NCBI lineage: Eukaryota > Metazoa > Arthropoda > Insecta > Coleoptera > Staphylinidae > Philonthus > Philonthus cognatus. Next base: position 26,539,890 of record OW052243.1, on the reverse strand, counting down.
AAACTCGAAATTTTACTTCATGCTTAGTCTGGGAGTGGAAAACCCTCGTTTAAAGATTCAAATTGAAATCTTTTAAAAAAACAACTAATGTAATATTTACAGTGTATGCCCTTGAAAGAAAAAATCCCTGTATTTATAAATCACATTTATGCACACCCAGTCGTGATATATTATTGTAATAAAATGTTATGTTTAATAATGTAATTTGAAATAACTTTAAAAATTTTGCTAACATTTAAAAACGTAAACAAAAAATCTTAATGAAGTAGTATAAAATATAATTTAGCAAATTTAAAATAATATAAAAAAACGTTTTAAACATGTTTTAAACAACATTAAGATTTAAGACATGTTTAAAATAAAACCGGTTAAAACATGACGGTTGTTTTTAAACATGTTTAAAACACTGTTTTAAAACAAAGTGTTTTAAACACAACAACCCTGATAAAAACATGAATATTATAATATACAACCCATACACGTAATAATAATTTTCACTAAATTATTTACAAACTCTAAATGTCGACATTTTCACTAATTTATTAGACAAATTAATACTGAACAAAATGTTGACAGTTAAACAAAACAAATATATTGGCAACAATCAATGTCATAGCCTGCTTCATTTCAGAAGAAAAAATTATGATAAACAAATTTGTTGTTGCCTAGTGTTATCTTTCAGGCAGTTTTAAAATTTTGGTTAAATTCCGCTAAGCAATTACTCGTTTAGAATTTTACATTTTTCTCAATTTGTCCTAATTTTCACAGTTCCGAAGTTTTTTTACTTTCCCCTGTATGCAAAACAAAGGGAAAATTTCGCGAAAATTTTCAAATAAATTTTTTTGTGAATATATCTATTTTGAGGTCCCCCAAGTTGATTAAGACCATTTTTGAGAAATTTGTCTGTAATTCTGTAATTCAGTCGCCACGATAAAGTCTAAACCGATTGAGTTGTTAAGATGACACTATAAACTTGAGCTTTTTATTACAATAGTTGTATCCGATCAACTTTTGGTAAAAATGCGGAATCCGGAAGTTTTTAGCGTTTCTTTCTTTAATATTGCTTATATATAAAAATCTTGTTGAGAAAAGTTGTAGATAATCAAAAAAATTGCATTTAATGCATATTTACTTTATGTCGTGAATTTTTCGAGTTTATTACTTTGAATAAGTGAGCTATTGCTATTAGTTTGACGTTAGTTAGTTTGACCTTGTCATAAATAATAATTTGTGGAAAACTGAAAACATAGTAAGGCTTACGAACAAAGTTTAATAGGAATAAGAAACATTTGTTGAAAAATAAGTTAGGTTAAAGCTAGTGATTTCAAGTACCTAACATGGGTTGAAGTACTATGATAGACATGCCAATTTTATTTGCTTTTGTTTTGTTAATGCAGACAAATGCAATGGCTTTTATAGCAATTCAATTCGATAAACCCAATTGGGGATAGTCGAGTATTTTTTGTTTATTTTTAATACTCATCAAAGAGGGTTATATTTCAGTTCCTTTATTTTATAGTCGAGCAGGGTTTTGCTTTTAAGTAAATCTACAGTGACTTAATTAAACACAGTGGTGACAACTCCCTGTCATCCGCCATGTGTGGTCAAAATTAATCAAGAAAATAGGTTATAATAATAGTGCGGATTTTTGCAGGGATCGCTCATGAACCGTTGTCGCCCAGTCGAGATAAGCATATAACGTACGCGACTTGACGCCAAATACACAAACGGACCACTACATCACCAGAGACAGCCACAATCGTCCACTTATGCATTCCACGCAGAGTCGCGCGCGTTATGTGCCCAACTCGACTGAGCGACTCCGTTTCACGAGTGATCCCTCCAAAAATCCGCGCTATGGTTATAATACAAACATCTGATATTCAATTATTACAGCGAGTGTCAACTCAAACTTCACTATCATTGTCATCTTTCTCTTGAATCGTCATCCATGGACGGGGGTTATTCCCCAAGGTAATTGGACGTTTTCGTTGGAGAAGCAAGGGGAGGGTCGTGACGTCAATGGGTACAAGCACATACTGGGTACATTATACTTTATTCTTTTCTCTGGATTTCTATGCAAATAATTGTGATAAAAATTTAATTTGATTGCTGTGACGGTCTCCAAGGCCATTAATTACGTAAAAAGAAGAATTATGAGGTATTAAATGACACGTCATATATTCAATGACAGTAAATTGGTAGACGTTTACTGTCATTGTCATAATACATCTGTAAACTGAATATAGCAACATATGACGTCAAGGGGTACATGGGGCCCTGGGAGGTTACGAAATGGAAACCAAAGCGAGATACGATTGTATCGGACCTTACGTACATGATCTGTATGTCATCCAATGACGTTGGTTATTCCTTTAATTTTTTACTAGGAACATACAATGGGTTAAACCTCAAATTAACCCGTTTAGGTTGATTATATTTACTGTTGTCAATTTTTGAGGTACCATCTTGGGGTATGTGAAATAAAGCACAAACATTAGATGGAATTGCTGTGACAAACTTTAGACCTCATAGTAACTAATTAAAAAGGATACCACAGATGTTGCCACTGTAGGCAAGGCCGTAGCCAGGGGAAGGGATATGGGGGTTCAACCCCCTCCCGAAATTTTCAAAATGTTAAATTTTTGTATTTAAAAGCAGCGCTGTAAGAGCAAAAATTATATTTTTGACACTAAAACCTCCCGAAATTTTTATAACCCCCTCTGAATTTTTTTTTCTGGCTACGGCCTTAACTGTAGGTATATCTAAATAATGATCATCAAAGTTAGTAATGTTTAAGTTCTATTATTTTTTAGTCAAGTAAAATGTTTTTATACTTATTTTTTACAATAATGGTAATAATAATCTAAAGATTATTATTATTATTATTTATTTAATGCGCATTAAAGATTGTTGTATTTTAGATTCATTATTATAATAAATGCTGATTTATAAATTGATTATTATTTACTACCTTTATTAACTAGTAGCGAAAAGATAACATCATACCTACAGATGTATAGGATTATATAATTGTATCTAAATTTACTTTGTGTTTTTATGTTAGATTATGTTTTTGCTTATGATATTTTCTTCTTTCGCGACAGTGTATTTATAACACATAAAAATCACGTGAATTTAGCGTACAAATGCAGTTGATATTGTGTTGAATCAGTTACGCCGAACACCCTCATAATATAACGTAAATGGTTTGTGACATATTATTGTTTTTTTTTCGAACATTTTTTGCCGATATTTTTGGTGATCGACGTCCTAGGTCACCAAACATTGACGTTGATTTCTGATAATTTTGCTGAAAAAGGTATATTTTTGTCAGGCCCAGTGGTGTAGCTAGAGCTGAGTGTCACCAATTAAGTGCAACTTGAATGTGTGATTAGTGAGAACCTGATTTTAACTAGCGCCATCTTGAAATTGAAAAGGTAGAGTTTCGACAATTATTATTGATAATGACAAGTGAAAATTGATGAAACTAGTCATATGGGAATAATAAAAAGTTATACAAACATCAGTTAAGTGTCTAGTTTTTAGAATGCTGTGTATGTATTTAGTTTCAATAATTTTTTTCATGTACCTTATATATTATATTAGAAAATCTATTAAAGTATTATTGCAAGTACAACAAATAAATTGACTACAGAAAATATAGGTACATTCTGAAAACTGAAATATGATAAACAGAAGGTAATTTTAATCAAAAGATTGTAGTATATAATCTTTTATTTGAAATTGTGTATATATATAATCGGAAATGTAAACTTTGCAAATACATTTATTAAGCATTCAGCATTAATGACAATCATTTGACTTTGGCACCATTTTATTCGGCTAATTAATCAGGAAAATTCAAAATATCCCCATAAATCACACATTTTTCCTTTAAAGGGTTACTCTACTATAGAAATTCACACAATTATTTAAACAATTTAAATTACTTTACAGTGTTAATAACATGTGCATTTAATGTTAACCACAAGTAACTTAAACATCAAAGTACGCAAGTACAATAACTTTTTAACCATCAATAAAATATATGAGTTGATAAGTAATTGAAAATAATAAATAACCACTTTATTGCATAGTAATAGTTGGGATAATAATGGAATGTGAGGTTCATCAATTCACTTTTATGGGTTTTACGTTTATGTTTGTTGTATATATTTGCTAAGTGTTTATATAAATTGCTGGGCATGGAATGGAAAAGTTAATTCCGATGCTGCAAGCAATAATTTAATTTTATGGTTTTAATTTGTTGAATAAGTCGATTCGAAGAAATAAATATTAGTAATAAACAATTTGCTTAAGGTCAATAGGAGTATAATTGTAAATTAAAATTATTTTTTTGTGGAAATAATGTAGGTTTGTCTGCAGATACGTTTTTGAAATAATAATATATGTATTCATAAGGTAATAACTATAATTCAGGTGTATTAAACTTAAGGAAATGTTCATAAAATTAATTAGTTTCAGATAAAATAGATTGAATAAATATTTAAATTAAAATACTGCATTTGCAAAAATATTAATATCCAAATAACCAATTTAAGTCAATATTCAATATCTGCATTTAATTTATGATATTTTTGTTTTATTGTTAATTATTTTACTAATACATATACACACAATAATTATATATTATATAAATATTTGTTTATTCATTAAATAAAAATTATATACAATTTTAGAAAATAAATTGAGTTAAAATCAAGGTTATGTTTAAAACACTTTGTTTTAAAAAAGTGTTTTAAACATGTTTAAAAACAGCCGTCGTGTTTTTAATGGTTTTGTTTTAAACATGCTTTAAATGTTAAATTCGTTTAAAACATGTTTCAAACGTTATTTTCTTTAAAAAGTTTGTTTTATTGTCTAAAATTAGTTAAACTATATTTCATACTACTTTATTAAACGTTTTTTGCTGAGGTTTTCAAATTTTAGTGAAATTGTTGAAGATATTTCAAATTACATTATTAAAAATAAAATATTATCATAATAAAATATCACAATTATGTGTGCATAAATGTGATTTAAAACTTGTTTTAAATATGTTGAGCCTTATTAATAGAATTGCCGTTAATATCATTATATTTTAATGCTAATTAATCTCTACTAGACGCATACATACACGATACTAACATTGGGTATTAAAAGAGCAAAATCTACATGTTATAAGTTGGTTTTGAAATAATAACAGAATGAACGTAGCAACAAAACATTTTGATATGTTCTAATTTCATTGTAATCAAGTAATTTAGAAGGTATGTTAAACTGTTTTTTTTTATGTTTGTGAAAATGTATTTCTCCTGATACATTATTAGATTGAAATTTACTTCTAGTGAGTGTCTCCACTCCCAGACTAAGCATGAAGTAAAATTTCGAGTTTAGAAAAGCCTGTAAATTTGGTTTGGTCGCGTAGCGCGTAGCGCTACGCGGCCAAACCAAATTTTCAGGCTTTTCTAAACTCGAAATTTTACTTCATGCGCCACGCGTACAAAACACTGATTTCAAGTGAACTTGAAAACATATTGATAAAGTTTATACATTTATAATTTATTGCATTATTAAATAAATTCGAAATAACCCTATTTTGTTATGACAGTTGAGGTTATGCTTAAGGACCATTAGATTATTAGTTGTAAACTAACAATAGTAGTCTACTAAAACGTTTTATTTATTCGAAAATGTTAATATCATCCTTAGAACTATGTTAAAGCTGTTTGCTAAGGTCTATGAATAAGGCTGGTTATGTTTAAAACACGCTTTAAACATGTTTTCAATTTTTAATGTTTTAAACACTGTTTCATTGAAAAAAACACGTTTTGTAAAAAACTGTTTGTTTTAATTAAAATGAAATTATTTTAGAAAACGCTCGTTTAAAGCTTCAAATTGAATAAAAAAAACGAATGTTTAAAGATTTACAACATATAATTTATAAATGTATACTTAAAAGAAAAACGCCCTGTATATGCATATAATATTAGAATATTTTCGTATTATCGTTGTTTTGTGATACCTTTTAGTAACCCCTACATAAATGGAACTAGAGTCAAGTTATTTAAATACATAGTCATTACAAGGTGATTATAATAATAATGGCAGCAGACAAAACATGAAAAGGAACAAAGAATTGCATTATGTATTCGGTTTTTTTTTCGTGATGGAAAGTATATAGCAGCACGACATTTGCACTGCGAAGGAAGAATACATGCATGCACCTGCCAGACGACCACCATTTTTCGCTCAAAAACATCTGCCATTTCAACTCATTTAATCCCGGCACGAAAACCACTTCGGGTTTTCGGGTTTTATAACCCTTGATCAGAGTTTACGAGCAAATATTTATATACGAATATAAATATTGAGGTTGTTAATATCTGCGCTGTGTACACGATTAAAAATAATTTGTTTGTTTCATTCGTGTGCTTTATTGCTATTCCCATGTTAATTATCTATATTTATATTCTATATTTATTTATTTAAGTAAACACGTTTAAATTAATGGTTGGAAATTCGTGTAGTTAATTTGAAGTTACAGTTGTTGTATGTTAATTCAAAATATCATTAACAAACATTGATAATTCGTTAGAAATTATAATAAATGTATATAATATAATATAATATATATTTATTAATGGAATTCAAAAAAAATTAAATAAAATAAATTCAAGCAAAAATTGTTAGAAAAAAACAATTATTTAATATTAATGTAAGAATAATAAAATAATAGAAGTAAAGTGAAATAGTTGGCGAACAAATCCGAAACATAAATAAATATAATTTAACGAAATAACTCAAGACTTATTAATTTACTTATTACGTAAAATTCTCATTAACGACATTAACTTTTAAATGACGCAACAATTCGTTTCGTGACATCGAGAGGAAATCAAAACTGGGATTAACTGAAAAATGGTTAGCAAGACATAAAAACCTACTTAAATATACTTATGAATTTACTGGGATTTAATTATAAACGTATCATAAATATTTAATATAATTTAAATTTAACGAAAAATTGTATAACTGTAAATGTAGCCATATTATATCTTTATTGATATCTGGAATAAACATTAAAACTGTTATTCAATGTACAAGCTGCAGCATTTTTTATGGTTTCTTCAAGTAAAGTACCATTAATATCAATGATAGACAAAAACTAATATATGCTTCCAGAGCTCTTTTTAAAGCTTATTTCTTGTACTTAATCAAAATTTGTCCATCTTTAATTGTTTTCGAGTTATACGCCAAAACTCAAAATTTAGCAATTTTAAAATATCTTCTTTATTTAGAAAGATACTGGCCATATTGGATATCTGACCATATCAGATTTTGTTTTAAGTTTAATTTTCTTGAGATATGACATAAAGTTATATTATTTTAAATACAAATCATAGTTGGCCATGCATTCGACCACATTTTTTGTATGCTTTCCAAAAATATATTATTTGCAATACTTTAATTTAACTTTAATTATTTGTTTTTAGTTTATTTAATTTTTAATTCAATTATCAAGAATGCCATGATAAAAATAAACGAATAGCAAATAACAACATATTAAAACGTCAACTGTCTTTATTACCTCATTGCTTTCACTTTATTTATATATTAAAACAATAGACATTTAAAAAAAAACTTATTTAACACGTAATTTATTATATTATGTTTAGTTATAACATAATATAATGAATACAATAAAATATTTAGAAATTCTTCAAGTTGATTTTGAGAATGTTCTATATAACTTCCTATAAGATCATCGATAAGATATTATTTACCAGCTCACAACCTCAATAGTGTTAGAAATTATTTAAATTTAAAATTTCCTAATAAATGGTTTGCAACTCACAAACCAAAACATTCGTTCTTTTTGGGCAATATTATAAAATAGAGATATTGAAGAACTTAAAAATAATATTCACTTAAAATTTAGAAAATTCACTCCGATTTTTTAATTGCAATAAATGTGTATGAATTCAATGGCACTCAACTCGGAATATACGGTGAATTTTTCAATTAGGTAAACAATTTTCCGACATACGTTGTTTTTTAAAAGAGTTAAATTTGAAGCTTTAAACGAGTGTTTTCCACTCCCAGACTAAGCATGAAGTAAAATTTCGAGTTTAGAAAAACCCCGTGAAATTTTAAATTTTCTGCTTTTCTAAACTCGAAATTTTACTTCATACGCCACGCGCATAAAACACTAAAATATTGCGAAATTTATGTATATTCGAACTTTACTTGAAATCTGTGTTTTCTACGCGTGGCGCATGAAGTAAAATTTCGAGTTTAGAACCCTCGACAAATTTTCACGGGGCTTTTCTAAACTCGAAATTTTACTTCATGCTTAGTCTGGGAATGGAAAACATTCGTTTAAAGCTTCAAATTAACCTTAAAAAAACAAGGAATATTTAAAGATTTACAGCATATAGGCTGAATTTGGAATACGTATACTTAAAAGAAAAGCTCCCTGTATTTATAACTAGTATTTATTAAGATTAATAAAGTAAATATAATAAGGTAATAAAGACAGTTGATGTTTTATATTGTTATTGTTTACAATTAAATTATTCGTCATCATGGATTCCTTGATATATTGATTAAAAATTTAAAAAACTTAAAATAAATAAATAAAGTCAAATCAAAATATGGCAAATGATATATTTTTGGATAGCTTACAAAAAAATGGAAGTGATTAAAGATATGGCCAACTATGATTTGTATTTAAAATAATATAACTATGTCGCATCTCATAAAGCTTAAACTTAAAATAAAATCTGACTGGTCAGCCCATTCTACTTAAAAAAGTGTTTACCGCATGTCAATATCATTTTAAATAAAAAAGTTATTTCAATATTATGATGTATAACTTGAAAAGAATTGATAATAGACAAATTTTGATTAGCCACATGAAATATGCTCTAAAAAAGAGTTCTGGAAGAATATATTAGTTTTTGTCTATCATTCATATTTCTTGTACTTTACTTGAAGAAACCACCGAAAATGCTGCACCCTATACATATAATATAGAAAAAATATAGATTGTATACATTGTTACTATATTTCTATACAATATAGAAGCAATATTTACTATATGCAGAATAAAACTAATAGAATTTTCAATCTTGTATCAATAACCCAAATTAGAAGTTTTTATAGGGTATCTCTGTAACCCGAATAGTTAGAGAAAATCTGATAAACACATGACCTCTTTTTCGGAGAAAATAACAATAGCATTAACAAATCATGGCTAGCTCAATTAGTTTAAGAGATATCGGGAGTTTTTGAATTGTCGGCTATTTTAAAATACGTCGGTTTCTCAATAACTATATGATTATGAATAAATAGTTAAAAAATAGTTTTTAACGTAGAATTTAGTGGCCTACTTATTTTTTTTTAATTTTTAATTTCAGAGTTATGACACAAAGTAACTTTTTTTTTAAATCAAACGCCCTGTATGTTTTATGCCATTATATATTAATTAAAATTAGCTTTACATACATATTTAACAAAAAATTGTAAAAATTAGCAAAAAGAAAACGGTCATATTAAAACCAAATTTTCAGGCTTTTCTAAACTCGAAATTTTACTTCATTCGAAACGCGTGTAATAGACTAAAATATTATGAAGTTAGAAATACACTGAAAACATTGTTTTTTAAATGTGTAATAATTTAAATAACAAAATATTTACATTTTTCTTCGCACATTCTTAAGTTCGATTAAGTAATATAATGTATCAAATTAACATATTTAGTAGTTTAATTAACAAAAAATTAATAATGTTACGTTATTGCATGAATGGCGTTTAACGGGTTAAGTACATTTGTTTATATGTTTTATAAGGTCGTTCAATTTGATGCTTCTAATGAGGGTTTTTACTTCTTGGTTAAGCCTAAGCTGAGATTGTTAGCCTTTCTAAACTCGAAATTTTACTTTATGCGCCACGCGTAAAAACTGATTCAAACTGAAGTTCAAAATATACTGTTAAATTTGAGTTTTTCTAAAACTATATTATACATAATGCATAATCGAATGCCTGAATATTTACAGCGTGTATTTTATGATATATATACTTAAAAGAAAAATGTAAAGTTGCATTTTTCTTTTAAGTATAAATATAATTTACTAGTTCTAGTAAATTCATAGTCCGCAAGCAGAAGTAAGGGGACCTACAAGGATATTTCTAACCCGCACCCGCCATAGAAAATTTCAATTCTAAAATCTTGTAATATCAGTAGCGTAGATCTTACAAGATTTTAGAATTGAAATTTTCTATTGTTCCAAAATTTGTATAAGATGTAATTTCTAGTTGGGTAAGTTCGAAGATTGGGTTTTACCAGTCTAAATAAAATAAATCCAGAAATCAATTATTTAATTTTTATTGTATATCGGTACTATCATATGTTCAATAAAAAACCTTGAGAGTGCCATTATTTTATCTTTTTTTAAATTTAAGTTGGCTACACGCTTTACGAATTGAAATATAATACGTCAGACATAATAATTATAATATATATTTTGAGAGTTGCCAACTTACAATATTTTCCATGGCTCTCTAGAGTTTTTTTAAATTGAACATATGATACAATTTCAATGTAATTTAATAGTGCTAAATTAAAACTATAATTTTCACACCTCATATAAATTAGCCAATCGACAAATCTATAATTGGAATTTTTAAATACACCCTACAATATTTAAAATTTCCTTGACATTAAATTATTTCTGTGATAAGCTGAAACTCGTAACTCAGACCGACAGCAGGTTCCCACTAAAAATCGATAAATTGTTCATCCCCGAAGTTCACCTGCATACTTCGAGCGGAATGAAATTAATTTAAGTCCCCATCGATTTGTTACATTGAAACACTGGCTCACAAAAAAAACTGTACCCAACAAGAATTTCAATATAGCGTCCGTTTTTACCTTCGATTCATTAAGAATTCCTAGATGGAGATTAATAGGGTTTCATCGATCACTGTTATCTCACCTGAAACAAAAAAATATATAGATTTAGTGATTGGTATAATTATTTAATGTAATGATGTAATTTATTTAAATAAACATCTCTAATTGACAGATTGTATATGAAAAATATAAGGTAGAGTGTATACCACTAAATATAAATTTAATAAAATACATTAGCCAATTGGTTATCAACCATTGGTCTTTCCGCCTGAAATTATTAGTGTTTGTCACTGTTAATTATAGAGTTAACTTTAAAAGTTGATATTAGGTAAAATTTTGCACCTATTTTCATGATTTCTATGGCCTATTATATTACATACTGGGATTTTTTCTAATAAATATACATAATGCGCTGTAAATTTTCAGGCATTTCTAAACTCGAAATTTGACTTCAGGCGACAGGCGTATAAAACACTGAAGTTCAAAATATACTGATTTGCTAACTGATTTAGAAGTATATTTTAAACTTTACATTGTTTCAGTGTTTTATACGCGTGGCGCATGAAGTAAAATTTCGAGTTTAGAAAAGCCCAGAAAAATTGTCTCGGGTCGCTGCGCGACCCTCGACAATTTTTCACAGGGCTTTTCTAAACTCGAAATTTTACTTCATGCTTAGTCTGGGAGTGGAAAACACTCGTTTATAGCTTCAAATAGAACTATTTTAAAAAACAGCGAATGTCGGAAAATTTACAGCTTATGCGTATGTTTACCTAAAAGAAAAATTCAAAGTATTTTTAGAATGAATATCAATTATACACACTTAATAAAAATTACTGATTACTTATTCTTCCGTTTATTTAACTTAGTAAAAAAAATACGTGGAATCAACTATATATAATATTTTATCATCAAGGAGGACATAATTCAAGATTTGGTAATTTTAGTATCATGAATCTATTATTTTTTCATCTCCACTCCAAAATCTATTAACTTTTATCTTCTGATTCTTATATAAAACAGCAATTTTATCGTTTTCAACAAATAATGGCCGACATCTGTCATCTTTTATCTCCAGTTCAAACTTCAAACATCTTCCTCTGCTCGCAAAATATCAAACATCTTATCCACTCTGTAATCCTCACAACCTGTTCCTCAGCCTCTCCCTGACTTTATATACGACCTTAAAAATTGTGACGTAGACAACGTTTCACTGGACATTACCGAATTCATATCCTCTAACTCGGACATAAACCCCAATTCTATTAAACATATCCCCAATATCCTCAACTATAATTATCAAAATAACTACTTCCCACCAGAATGGAAAACAGGTATTATAATCTGATTACCAAAATGTGACCAAAACCGATCACTTATTCCTAGCTTCCGCCCAATAACCAATAACACTCCTACCAGTCCTTGGAAAATTATATGAATCCCTCCTCAAAAATAAAATCCTCTAGTTGCAGACCACATTCCCAATTATCAATTTGGATTATTTCCTAAACGTTCCAGCAGCCTACCACTTACCATCCTTACATCCAACCTACAAACAACTCGCCTTGAAGGTAAATCCATCGCAGCTTTATTCCTCGATATCCAGAAAGCCTTTGATTCTGTATACCACAAAGGCCTCCTTTTCAAATCTCACCTCTCAAATATCCCTAGACACCTCATATATATATTACATTCATTCCTCTCCAACAGATCTCTCAAAGTAAGAATTGAAAACCTTTTCTCCTCTTCATTCACACCAGAGCAAGGGGTTCCACAAGGTTCCCCTTTATCTCCACTTATCTACAATATCTTCTGTTCCGACATTTATCATTCCGATCCCAAATACTTCAATCCCACCAAATATATTTTACAGTTTGCCGATGATACCGCCCTTATTTCCTATGCTCCTACCCTACCTAAAGCTCTCCGAACTCTTCAAAAGCTGATTGACACTCTCGACCACTGGTTCGCAAAATAGAGAATCAAAATGAAAGTCACAACTCCTTATCCCCTACCGTAAAATCAACAACTACCCATTCATTATCAACGTATCTCTAAACTCTATACACCCTCCCCCCACATAAAATACCTTGGGCTTACTTCTGACCACAAGCTCTTCTTCAAAAAGCATGCATGTAACGTGAAAAATAAAGTAATTACACGGGCAAAATTCTTTAGAGGTATGACATATAAACAACGTGATATAAATATTAAAACAGCAGTTTTAATTTATAAAATGACATGCCGCCCGCTAATAGATTATGGATCTATCCTATTTTCCTCATCCCAGAACCCAACACTACACCATATCCAGGTTAGCGAGCGAGCTTCTCTAAAAATCCTCACCAAACTCCGTCACCCCTTAAACCCACTACATAATCCCTCTAACCAACTCCTCTATGACACCACTCTTATAATCCCTATAGATGAACGCCTTCAATTCCTATCCGAAAATTTTTCTAAAAACCACTACAACTACCAAATCCTATCCCTATACTGCTTCCACAGAAATCCCTCCATACTTCCCAAATACAAAAAAACCACCAATGACAACATTTGACATTATTTCATCATTTCACCTATTCACTTAGTGATGACTGACGGACCAATAACTAATCCAGGCGGAAAGACCTCTGGTCGATAGCCATTTGACAGTGACAGTTACATATCCACCCATCAATATTGTAAATACACTCATGTACATATTGTAAAATGTAACGTTATTTGTCAATAAAAATGTTTAATATATATAATGGCTTTTATTTTTCTTCAATATTACTCCCATAAAAGTAATTGCTGTATACATTTTTGAAATGTATCAAGTAGAGACTTTGAAAAATCAAGTCGATAGCAATGTTTTCAATTTAGTTTTTCTAAAGTAATCGGTTTTGATATCTTATAACAACACTTATTATCCAAATTGTAGGTATTTTATTTAAATTTAAAGTTTCGAACGAGTGTTTCTACTCCTTGATTAAGCATACAGTAAAATTTCGAGTTTAAAAGGCCTGAAATTTTACTTCATGAGCCACGCGTATAAAATACTGAAATATTATGAAATTAAAAATACACTTCTAAAGCAGTATTAAAAATGTACTGTTAAAGCAGGATTAAAAATATTCTGTTAAACGAGAATATTTTGAACTTCACAATTTTGTTTATACGCGTGGCGCATAAAGTATAATTTCGAGTTTAGAAAAGCCTGAACATTTGGTATGGTTGCTCCGCTTTGCTACGCGACCAAACAAAATGTTCAGGCTCTTCTGAACTCGAAATTTTAGTTCATGCTAAATCAAGAAGTGGAAATACTGGTTAGTAGCTTTTAATGGGTCACACATTTTAACAATTTTAGAGTGTTTGTTTGTTTTACATTAATATTTCGAAGACTCAATCTAAAAATATTCTCAATTTGTTATATCAAATTCTGTATGCGTAAGGTATAAATCTAAGAGAAATTATCACATTAATAATCTTGAACTTTTTTTATTGTTTGCTTTTAGATATTACTGTATCTTTTAATACACTTAAATAAATCAAATTCTTCAAGAAACTTAAAACTGTTTTTATTAAACCCATTTCTTTATAAAAAAAAAACAAATTTCCCGTCATCCCTTCAATAAACTTCCGATTTCATCAACGTCAATTTTAATTAACACTTTTCTGATCAAATATTTACATTTTTTTCTTCTCTCGATGGGACATACTCCCGTGGGAAGTCGATATTTCAGCAGCAGCGCTTTTTTTATAAAGACATCATCTTCGGGGACGCGCTTTCCACAGAAAATGGGAAACTCGTCGTGTCGGTAGGGAAAAACGGCTCGTGGGCTTTAAAGCCGTGCAGGGAAAGAGTGTGGAAAAAATGATGCGGTACATAATAATGGAAATTCGTTGTCAATATTAGAGATGGATTGGGGATTACGGATAAAGTGAAGCGCTGTTTGGAAATGATAATAAATTATTTTTTATTGAAGATACTATCGATACACTGAAGAGAATAAGAAAATCGGATATACTCAGATTTTAAAAATAATAGATTATGTAATACAGTGGCGTAGCTACATATGCATCAAAGTGACTGGAGTTCACAATCCACCTATACAGAAATTATTTCTGATCCACCCAGTATCCATAATTACTAGTAAGTATGAAATATGCCATAATTTTAATATTATCAATTGGATATTAAAAGAACGTGCATTACGTGCAGTAACTGCAAAGCTATAAATATTCCTGCACCAATATATTGCATGATAGCGCAAATATTTTAACGGAAATTGGAATGATGTCGGCGTATAATCGAGTGCAATGAAATTTTCACTATGCGTCCATCGACCCAGTAAAACCAAATATTTGTAGTGAATACGAGTGCAAATTTAATGACCGGCGTGTTTATCCGATAAAAATGATATTTCCCAACAAATTAACAATCGACACGCATATTTTTTCCCTTCCCTTCTCTCCCTGTGCGACCTCAAGTTTAATTAAAATGACCCTAATCGCTTAGCGTCGCCACCAATTTACAGCAATAAATTCGCCCTCAATTAAGTAAAGATGTCGTTAATTTTGAAGCGAATCGAAGGAAGTGACAATAGCAAATTAACTTATTCAATGTAAATACCATCCATCACACTGTCTTATTTCTTTTTTTCTTGAATAAATCCCGGTTCTGTTCCACTGGATGTATTAACAAAGGTCAATTGGCTCTGTTTGAAATTACACAATCGAAATCAATAAGAACCAAACCCTCATATCCCGCATTAATTAACTAGAAAACGCCTTTTATTATTAATGCATTCACGAGAATGGGAATTAAAGGTCTGAAAAAGGAAATGTAGAACAGAATTGTAATTAAACTTTATTTTTAATGGTAGAGACATGTTTCTAGGAACGAAATGGATTGGAAGTATTTTAACAATTATATTTTTACAGAATACAAAGGAGAATTATAATTGAAAAAATAACAATCAGAGACATAATTTTCGAAATGCTATAGGAATTATATATATATTTTATTTAAATTGAATTAACATTTTTAAGACATGCAGAAGAAGTTTACATTTTACGTTTGCTTAACATAATTGTAAGAAATGCAGAGGACAATTACAATTCAGGTTTTTTAATAATGAGCAAACATTTTTAGATAAATAGATTAGATTCGTTTTTTGTCACAGAAGAGATAATATTAATTATAACAATAACGCAACATTATTAATTCTTTGCTTATTAAATTACAAAATAAATTAATTTGATACATCGTATTATTTGACCTGACTTGCGAATGTGTATAGGTTATAGGTTATATAGAGCCATTGTGAGGCGAGTCAGCCTCTCGTGAACTGCGACCTATCCGATCTATTTATCTGCCCTTACCCAGTCACTTCCCAAGCAGTCCCACGTCCTCTATGAACCTGGTAACTTCCTTGGGAGTGATGCCACTCACTTCTTCATGGGATAATCGGTCCCTGCCGAAGTGTAAAAACGCTTGTGGGCAATCGCGTCACAAGTGCAGAGTATGTGCTCGGTCGTCTCATCTGCCGAATCATATAACCTGCAATTACCACTTTCCTCTTTTCCCATTTTCCACAAATGGTACCGAAGGGCACGGTGCCCTGTCATGAGTCCCGTGAATGTTCTCAGCTCGTTCCTTGTGAGTTCGAGCACCTTATGGCTGTGATCTAACTTGATGAGTCGTTTTGATTGACGTAGGCCTGGGACGTTGTTCCAGTGTTTACGTATTCTGTCCTCTTCCCATTTTCGCACCACCTCTCTTCGGTGCGCCATGGGGAGTCCGCAAAACGGCTCTGGTCCTATGGGAGTGGCATTTGCACCTCTTTTGGCGAGTTCATCTGCCACTTCGTTGCCTTTGATACCCCCATGCCCTGGGACCCACATGAGGGTCAACGAGTTGTTCTTAGCCAGTTGCGAAAGGGATTGTCGGCATTCCCAGACAGTCTGTGAGCCGTGGCTGTAGGCCCGAACGGCCTTTAGTGCGGCCTGGCTGTCTGAGCAAATATATATATGCACGCCGTTTAGGTGCCTACCCAAGCATTCCCTGGCGCACATATCAATTGCAATTGCTTCCGCTTGCAGAATCGTGGGTGTCTTACCCAGAGCCATAAAGCTCCTGTGGTTTTGGTTAGGCCCATAGATGCCTATTCCAGTACCTCTATTGTTCTTGGCACCATCCGTGTACCAAGCTGATGTGCCTCGACCAAGCTCGTTGACTTTCTTCGAAGCCGTTTTGGGGTCTTCTATCAACACCCTAAACGGTTTTTCGAATTCGAGCCTTCTGGTCATGATGTCCGTTGGTTTGGACAGGAGGACCGGGTCAATTTGCTGCAGTACTTCTAAGTGTCCTGTCCAGTCTCCCGGCAGAATTTTCCTCCTCTGGTGTAGTCGGAGGGCCGCCACGAGTCCCTCCTTTTGTACCACCACATGGAGCGGTGGGAGAGCTATGATTGCCTCCATTCCCGCGGTAGGGGTCGTTTGCATGGCCCCTGTGATACTTAGACATGCTAGCCGTTGAAGCCTACCCAGCTTCTTTTGCGTGTCTAGTTTTTGGGTTTTTGGCCACCACACAAGGGCGGCATAGTGACAATGGGTACCATCGCCGTTCTATACATCCAATATGCGATTTTAGGCTTCAATCCCCAAGTTTTCCCCATTAGCCGCCGACTGGCCCAGAACGACGCCGTTGCTTTGGCCATGGTTTTGTCGACATGCTGATTCCACGTCAGTTTGGCATCTAGAATTACTCCCAGATACTTCACTTCGTTGGAGAGGTTTATTTCTACTCCATTCAGCGAGGGAGCCTTTAAATGCAGCTTCCTCCTACGCGTGAATGGGACTATTGTCGTTTTGTTCGGGTTGACACTTAGTTCTTCCCTAACACACCAATTATTGATGACATTCAGTGTTTTTTGCATTAGGTTTGTAAGAGTGTCTTCATTCTTGCCCCTGATTATTACGGCGATGGCATCTGCGTAGCCTAGGGTTGCGAATATGTAAAGATAAATGTAAATATTTTGATATTTAAATATTTTGATTATTACTTATTTTAAAAAAGTAATTGTAAGTTCGTATCTAACTTCCCAATATTTCAGTGTTTTATACGCATGGCGCATGAAGTAAAATTCGAGTTTAGAATACCCTGAAAATTTGTAAAATGCAGAAGACAATTACAATCCAAGTTTTTTAATAATGAATAAACAATTTTTAGATAAATAGATAAGATTCGTTTTTGACACAGAAGAGATAATATTAATTATTGATGCAATAACGCAACATTATTAATTTTTTGCTTATTAAATTACAAAATAAATTAATTTGATACATTGTATTATTTAGCCTGACTTGGGAATGTGTGAAGAAAAATGTAATCATTTGAATAGTTAAATATTTTGATTATTGCTTATTTTCAAAAAAGTAATTGTAAGTGTATTCTAACTTCACAATATTTGAGTGTTTAGTACGCATGGCGCATAAAGTAAAATTTCGAGTTTAGAAAAGCCTGAAAATTTGGATTGGCCGCTCCGCGCTTCGCGCTACGCGACCAAACCAAATTTTCAGGCTTTTCTAAACTCGAAATTTTACTTCATGCTTAATCTAGGAGTGGAAACACTCGTTCGAAACTTCAAATTGAACGCTGTTATAAAATCGACGAAATCCTGTCAATTAACAGCGTATACATTATGTATAATTAAAAGAAAAAATCCCAATATGTTATATAATCAGTCATTCATAAAAAATATAAAAAGAAGTGCAGAATTTTACCAAAAATACATGTTTAGAGCTAACTCTATAATTTGTCGGCCGTTAATGGGTTAAGAAATGCAGAATTTAATCAGAAATCAATTTTTTGACATAGAATTAATGTTGTAATAAATATAGAGGAGATTTAGACTTTTTTAAATATACAATATACATTTATGTTTGGAAATGTGATATTTTCTTATTCATGCAGATCGGTATCACCTGGAACGAATTGGAATTGGTTGTAAATCAGGCATATGTAGACACAGTTTTTCACATAAAAGTCATATTTTTCTGTGTATTACCATTAACGAGGTTATAAATTGGGGGGTGTAGAGATAAATGATGGAGTGTGACGATAAAAAAACCGAACGGGGCACATATTTTTTATGCCCATGGCTTTATCTCTTCTGGGCAAGACTCCTCGGGCGGATTTATCGCGTTCAATGCTACAGTATTTTCCCCTATTTATTTTTAGAAAGATTAATATTCTATTAAGAGAAGTGAAATGATACACGTTTTTTAATTATTTTGTATTGGAGGTGTTTCCTTTTATAAATAATTCTAAATAAAACAGTGTTTAAGAGTAAGTCGACCACTATCTGAACGTAGATAGCATATTGTTGTCTTAATTATCTCTTTATTTATAAAAGGTACAAACATGGTGCTTATTTCAATAAAATGTTTCCTACTTTTAACGTTATTTAAAAAAAAATGTTTGTTTAAGCCGTAGTCACGGCTTAAATTTGATTGCTTTCTGCAATAGGGATAATATACTGGAAAACGAATCTGAACACATTGTATAATGTACCTTTGCAAATATTTTTTATATTTTTACATTTATTCCTAACGTAGAATGAAGTTAATTGGATGTCGCGAGATATTAAATTTTCCGAAAAACATAAACCTAAAACTGCGAAATCCTTATAAGTTATTATAGTACAAAAATAAATCAAAAATCACTAAATTTTGCAAAGAAATCATTAACAGTGTGACTGAATTAGTTTTTTATAATATATTTAGTGTTTTCTAGAACTTTTGAAAATTATTTTAATACTCGTTAGTGTTTATATCTTAACCAACTTTGCCAACTCGAAATACGTACAAATGTAAATTAATAATCAACAAAGAAAATGTAAATATCACACGCAATTAATATGCATTTAAAACAAAAGTTGAATTATTTCCGAAAAAAATGGTCGAATTATAAGGATTACTTTAGATTACTATCTCTTTTCTTATTTGACTTTTGTTTTCTTTAATTTCTTTACTATAGTGAAATTTGATAAGTGTTCTGATTTAGAAGTTCACGTTATCATTCTTGCTGATTTTCTTACCTCTCGTTAGCAAATACAGTGAATTTTTCTTTCAGGTAAAGCTGTAAATTTTCCGATATTCGTTGTTTTTTAAAAGAGTTTAATTTAAAGCTTTAAACGAGTGTTTTCCACTCCCAGACTAAGTATGAAGTAAAATTTCGAGTTTAGAAAAGCCCCGTGAAAATTTGTCGAGGGTCGCGTAGCGACCCGAGACAAATTTTCTGGGCTTTTCTAAACTCGAAATTTTACTTCATGCGCCACGCGTATAAAACACAGATTTCAAGTGAAGTTTGAATATACATAAATTTCACGATATTTTAGTGTTTTATGCGCGTGGCGCATGAAGTAAAATTTCGAGTTTAGAAAAGCCAAGAAAATTTGTCTCGGGTCGCTGCGCGACCCTCGACAAATTTTCACGGGGCTTTTCTAAACTCGAAATTTTACTTCATGCTTAGTCTGGGAGTGGAATAGAGTCGTTTAAAGCTTTAAATATAACTTAAAAACAAAAACAAGGAATATCTAAAGATTTACCGAAAATAGGCTGAATTTTAAAGACGTATACTTAAAAGAAAAACTTCGTGTATAAAAAATGTAAATGATTTTTCTAGCCATTGCGGGCTATGCAAAATTGATGTACCTATTAACAATATAAAATAAATTTAAACTCAATTAAAACTGACGTTTAAAAAAAAACGATTATATTGAAAACGGAAAAGGTAGACCTCTAATAGATTGTAAGGTTTCAAACTAATATCTACTAATTATTTTTCAGTGCAGCTGGATTCACCCTTTAGATGACTATCTCTTTCCTTTGGTAACTTTTGTATCTTTTAATTTCTTTACTTTAGTGACATTTGATCAGTGTTCTGATTTGGAACACTTCGCGGAGCGACCAAATCAAATTTCAGGGCTTTTCTAGACTCGAAATTTTACTTCATGCTTAACCTGGGAGTGGAAAACATTCGTTTAAAGCTATAAATTGAACCGTTTTAAAAAATAATGAATATCTGAAAATTTACAGCACATAATTAGAATATGTATACCTAAAAGAAAAACTTCCTGTATATACATTATGAGAATCTTAATTATACGTTTTGATAAGCATACATAAGTTTGGTGAATATGTTAAGAAAACTATTGCCTGATTTGCTGTCGTTATCTTCGTATTACAAGGTCAAGTAGAAATAATCTAGTGCGACTTAGTTGTATGTTGACATAGTTGAATAATGACATCATAGGTTGGGGGGGATTTGACGTCCTCGCTTTGAAATTTTAATCTTTTAATGTCGCATGCATTTTCTCGAATTACACGGCTTCTTGAGAGTTTGATCGAAACTTTCAAGATTATTGCTGAATTATTCACAGCTGGAAATGTACACCCGCGCGGAATTAATCCCTTAGCATACTTAATTCTCACCTTACGAAGAAAAGTTTTACGGCTGCAGTCTAAACTTTCATACTTGAAATATGTCTAAACAAGGTCTTAGATGGTTGGAGCGATCGGATTTAGCTCTTTAACTGGATAAGTGAACATTTACTAATTGTCTATAGGCTTATTAACAATCAGGGGCGGATTGGCTTTATAAAATTTAATACAAATCAAATAACTATTAAGTTTTTAGAAAATTTAAAATTCGTCCAAATTAGTGCACTTATTTATTTAAAAATTGACAAAGGGTTGAAGAAATTGATCAAAAATTGACAAAAATCTTACACTAAATGTACTGCAAATACTCGAATATTATTAAGTATAATCGAAAGAAGTTATAATAGAAATCGTCGATTTATAGACATCGAAAATACTTATCTCTTAATAACTTTTGACGTTTCCCCATATTTAATACAATGGGAAAGTATTGTTTTCATGAACATTTTCAAACCTTTTTTTATGTGTACTCTTTAAAAAATGCAGAGAAAGTTTGCTTTAAGATTAAATAGACCCCCAAAGAAAGGAAAAATTAAATGAAACTAGAGGCCAGTCGACAATTAACTGAACATTATAAATAAATAAATGAAAGACAAAACATTGCCAGTTTTGAGTAATATTGTCAAATTAACAAATCAATAATCATATACGTTTTATAAATCCAAATCGTAAAAAGTACCTTATTTTCGAAACCAGTTTCCGTAATATCTGTGGTTTCTCAAGGAACCCACTTTAGAACAATAGTATTTATACTTTTTGTGAATTAAACAAGTGTTTTCACTCCTTAATTAAGCACGAAGTAAAATTTCGAGTTTAAAAAAGCATGAAGCCGTATAAAACACTTATTTAATACAAAATATATTTTGAACTTTGCATTAAATCAGTGTTTTCCTTTCGTTACTTTTTTTATTTTTACAAGTTTAGGCAATCGCTGTTTTTACAAGAAAAGTTCAATTTGAAACTTCTACCGAGTGTTTTCCTCTCATTGATTAAGCATAAAATAAAATTAGGAGTTTAGGAAAGCCTGAAAATTTGGATTGGTCGCGTAGCTAAGCGGAGCGACCAATCCAAACTTTTAGGTTTTTCTAAACTCGAAATTTTACTTTATGCGCCACGCGTGGTAATCACCGATTTGATGTGAACTTCAAAATATATAAAACAATATCAACGACTATAGTTTTCGTGTTTTCATATATTACTGTCATGTTTTTTTAGTCACTCTATGAACTTTCTACTGAAATACGTACTTAAGTTATTATTGTTACGTACTTCTACTTAGTACTCGAGTACATTTTGTGTAGAGTACTTGCACTCAGTACTCTAGTACATTTTACTCGACTTGGACCAGTTCTACTGGAGCCTTCCCTTTTTCCAAAAAGGGATGGTCAGTCCGTCAATGTCAATAATCCTTAGACACTAGATTCATTTTTAAGCATACAGCTAAATGTCTCCTCTGGTCATGGTCATGATCATAGTCAAATGTCTAGTCTATAAAGCAATTAACAATTGACATAAGTCTACCCTGTATAATACTCAAACAAATCTGTATGCAGTCCATTACCTTCTCTGTCACCATTTAAAATCCATTCGTGATTAGAACTTGTGCGCCCGCACTGGGGGGAATAAATAATACAGTTTCGAGAGCCAGATATATCCATATGTAATAGGGAATTAAGCCCACGAGAGTCCCGGGGCCAAAAGGGCAGATGCAGCACAGTTAGTGTGTGTTTGTGTGCGGCGAACATAACCTCAAACACGTCTGGGGATTGAGATTGAGGGTGGTTGCGACTGGTACCGGAGGGCGGACAATTGAAACCGGGGATTGATTTACGGCCTGACCTCTCCTAATTTAATTTTCCTTAATCCCTGTAAATAAAATTTGTCATTCGTACGGCGTCCCGGATATATACAATGTGCATTAAGCCACCATCTGCACTTCATCGCCCCCTTGGCTGATTTATCGTATCGGGAAAATTAAACCGCATCTGGGTAAATTGAAATATGTTTCAAAGTCGAATCGATAGTTTGTGTTATAATTAAAAGTATAAAACCAAAATTCGACATATCGAAAATGTGTTTTCTTTTATCCACGGTTAAAAGAATGATAGGTTTTTAAATAAAATTATTGGATAATTTGAATTTCGTATGCAAACTCTTATGTTCTTTTAAAATAACATAATTTTTGTTTCGTATAAATAGGTGAGACATTCATTACTGTAAATCTTGGTTTGTATCAAAATTCACGTATACATAATAAATACATGACCGACCAAACAAATTTACAAGCTTTTTTAAACTCGAAACACTGATTTAACGTGAAATAAAAAAAATACTGCCTTATCATATTGCTTTAGTAGTATATTTTAAACTTCACAATATTTCAGTGTATTATACGCGTGGCGCATGAAGTAAAATTTCGAGTTAAAAAAAGTCTGATAATTTGGTTTGGTCAGGCTTTTCTAAACTCGACAGTTAACTTCATGCTTACTTAGCTCCTGGCAACACTTGTTAGAAGTTTTATAAACAACGAATGTCTGAAAATTTACATCGGGATATGTATGTATACTTAAAACTTCCTGCATGTTAAACTTAAATCATACAGCATGTTACATACAAAATAATTCCAATTCAAAAATATTTGAAATCAATTAAAATAAGATATTAAATATTTTTTTGTACAATTCAATATCCGGAGATGTATTTGCACGGGAAGTACTTGTTTCAGTGGATATTTATTGTCTTAAGTTGTCTTATTAATTAAAACACATTGTTTGCATTTTATACGAAAAACATTTTCGTAATTTAATATATAAAATATTTTATGTAATTTTATGAATTGTATGTAACATATTCATAAATGTACATATTATATTAACTAAGTTTTATATTCCTATTATTTAGAGCTCTATCTATTTCTCTTTCTAAAATATTATAATTTAGGTAAGATATATATTCTATGCGTTAAATTCGCGATCGCAGCGAAATTATTCGATCTTCGGCAATTTGCATATTCCCTGATTTATCGCCGTTAATTTCGGGATTTATTGTTGTTTGGTGGTGTCTCCCCAGAAATTCGTGATTCCGCGTTATTAAGCACCTACAATTTGCATTGATTACAGGATAATTCCCCCCTAATCTCCATTCTTAATTTATCACAATCCGTACGCACAAAATACTACCCAAAAAATATTTAGATTTCATGTTGACAATGATAAATAAATAATAATTTACATTTCGAAAATAATAGTTGTAAATACTTATATGTATAAAGAGAATTAGTTTATGCTACATTTAATTGTCTTGCCTTAAAGTCTTATATTAATTTAAATATTGAGCTTGTATTTTATACATGAGCCGCCCAGATGCAAAACCAGCCATACACCATTTTTTTTTGATTTTGATGTTTTAATATTTTACTCTTCTCAGGCTATAGTTTTGAAAATAATTGACATTCAAAACACATCCTAAACCTTTTAAAATTAGGTTTTAAAATCTGCTACATTTCTCGGCTGCAAAAGCTGGCATATTTTTTCATTTGCAATACCTGTCAACTTTTTACTTAGTTTTACATAATATTTCTTGTCCCTATTCGATACAACGCTCATTCAACACTATTTCAATTTATTTAAAAGATGCTACGTAATCAGTTTTTGCCATTTTGTCACAAGTTTTTCAAAACACGTATGGCTGGTTTTACATCTGGGCAACTCATATCTAAACATATCAATTATATTATGAATGAATTAAATCTTACAACTCACATTCCTTAGTTAGAACTAGTGATGGTATAAGCCGATGTGTCCCCGCGATTCTCAACGTGCACCCCACGTTGAGAATCGCTGGTTTAAATTAAATCTGTAATTAATTGCATGCATAATTTTTTCAGTGAATCTTTGAGTGAATTAATACTTGAATTATTGCTTACTCAAATAACTTCTCGTATCATTTAAGAGATTATTCGATTATCATCCTTATTTAATTCGCAACGGGCGATCATTAATATATATTCAATTATATTCATCATTACTTGCAATAACGTTGGTGAATAAGCTTCTGTAATTTGACTGTAGTTAGATTTTTAGTGGAATTTGTGAATGAGCAAAATTCGTTCCATTTTAGTAAAATTATTTCGATTTGTTTATTTCTTTTGTGACGTTATCCTTCTTCGCAAAGTTAAGAGATCAGCATTACTACAAAAAAAAGATTGGTAAGGGTGTTAAAGAGCGAATAATCCGTTGATTGATCCTGGATCAAGCAAATACCATCTGTCAGTAATGGGTGGGCGGTGTAGACATTAGTAGACATTAGCGTAGCGCCAGACACCGTGTTCATGCAGATTAGACGGCCCCCGGAAGGGCTTTTTTGACGCGTCTTCGGAAGCGGCGATTAACAGCAGCAGGCCAGCAGGGCGCAATGCACCCCGACGACACAAATCCCTTCGTTTATTTGCCCTTTTCATCGCGCCGGCTCCTTTTACGAGCCTTTGTCTATTCCCTTCGCTCCATTAACTTTTAATTGCTGACATCAAATCATGTACTCGAATATAAAGTAAATACACGCTTGTGTTTATTCAAACGTGACCAATAAGTGTCAACTATTTAAATTGCTATTTTATTCGCGTATACAGAAATACATTTTCATTGGAGAAACTAAATTCTGCATCCATTTTCCTCCTCATTCTTCGCATAGCTAGAAATAATTGAAAGATGCGTTCTAGTGCGTAACCGTCTTATTAACGATTGAAATGATTAGACTCTGTAGTGGGTTAATGATTGCATTAATTCATCCTTGACCCCTCGTTGCATATTAGTTTAACGACCTCTCCTCCTCCTCCTTCTTGGCTCAATCATAAAAACGTAGTTAGAAAGTGAAATTGCACTGCACATACTTGTACTTACATGTGGTGTGTACGTGGAATGGGCCATAATTAATTCAGCCGACTAATAAGCAGAAAAGCAGAAACCACCTTGAATCCGGCTGTACTTAAGTCTAATTTATCTACCGAGGAGCACACCCCATAGATAACTCTGCATTCCCACGTTCATTAGAACCCATAAACTCCCGCCTAACTCCAGATACTCCTCTCTGCTCGTGCAAGCGCCATGTCTCAGTTTATCTTTAACCCCTTCTAATAAATAGCGGATATCACCTTATTAAGTGTGCCTCCACTTGATGCCAATTAGTTACTAAAAGACTTTTTGTTGTGGTTTTTAACTTCCTCGTATGTAAATCCAAGTTTTTCAACATAATCGGAAGAACGAGTCCTCAAGAAATACAGCATATGTATGCTGTTTTTATATAAAATATGCTAAAATCATTTATATTTGGAAACTCTATCAAAACATCTACACTATTTTTACTTCTGTACTGCTGATCTTCTAAATAGAACTTTTATGACATAATTTTTATAATTTCATTTAAATAAAAAATTAAAGTACGTACTCGTATGTAGGTACAGTCAAAATCGTTTATAACGATGCCGGCTATAATGTACAATCGAATATAACAAACAAAATAGTCGGTCCGTAGAATAACGTATACAAAAAAAGCATTGATTTTGTTTTGTTTCATTGGCCTCGGCTTTTGCCATACAGCCATCTACCATTGTATTATATTTTAAATTTAATTAATTAACTAATGCTCACATTAATTCGTACATCGTACAATTCATTACGTCTTTTATTCTATAAAATTTAAACAAATGCTTTTTTGACTAGGCATATTTGCAGGGTTTAACATCTTAAAAATCACCAGGTTTTATTTTGCGGGTAATATCCCAAACCAAATTCTTTAAACTTTAAAAGCGTGCGACTTGGTTAGACGCAATAAACATTTATAAAATAATTAAAAGGAGCTTAAACATAAAATCAAGTTGAATATAATTTGAGTTTCACTTAAAATCAGTGTTTTATACGCGTGGCGCATGAAATTTGGATTTGCCGAGGGGCGACTCGCTTCGCTCGCGCGCCTCTGCAAATCCAAATTTTCAGGCTTTTCTAAACTCAAAATTTGACTTCATGTTTAATGTGGAAGTGAAAATCCTTGTTAGAATATTAATCAGAAACTTATTTGATCAAGTATTATTTAAAATAATTGGAATTTAATTTAATAAAAAAATACGCTCATAAAATAAATATATATATAAAATCAAATTTAAACTTTGATTTGATATTTTGGAATATTCAGCAAGGTAATTTATATTTCAATTATGGCCAATGAAAGTTTATTCATTTCTGTGTAGATTCTATGAATTTTATTTTGATTTGATAATCTATTGATTTTTTGCAATTGCTTTAAAGAAAACGTTCTCCTAAAATCGTTGATTTTATTGCATAATTTCAACTTTGGTTTAATATTATAAGAAGATGCGTCAAGATAGTTTATTTTCTTAGGAATTTAAAGTTTTCAACGAGTGTTTCCAATCCCAGATTAAGCATGAAGTAAAATTTCGAGTTTAGAAAAGTCTGAAAATTTGGTTTGGTCGCGTAGCGAAGCGGAGCGACCAAACCAAATTTTCAGGCTTTTCTAAACTCGAAATTTTACTTCATGCGCCACGCGTATATAACACTGAAATATTGTGAATTTAAAAAAAAATATATTACTGAATCAGTATTAAAAATGAACTGCAAAATCAAGATTAACAAAAAATACTGCTAAACAAAAATACACTTTCAGGCTTTTCTAAACTGGAAATTTCACTTTATGCTAAATCAAGGAGTAGACACGCTTTTTATAAGTTTCAAATTGAACGTTTTTATAAACTTAGAGCTCGTTCTATTTAATTAGGCTAGAGATCAGAACACATAAAATCAAAAATCCTAGAAAGCGATTTGTTTAACTTTTCAAAAATAAATTATGGTATCACAATATCTTTATTTTTAGGAAAATGACTTAATTAGTTACACAAGCAAACTCCACAGATATCGACTTAAAAAAGTGAACTTTGTCTAATTATACTTAAAATAGTAATAAACTTTTCAAATTTTAGCAAATATCAAAATAACACCTTCGTATAAAATAAACATGGTATGTCTCCTTTTTCTGATTCAAGAATTTTTCACTGGCCTTTTACAGTAACTTTCTTTTGTGAAAAATCCTAACTTTTTATGATTTTGTCAAGTTTTGTTAATGTTATCATTTGTGCAAATTATACATAATTAATATTAATATTTGCCAATTTTAACTTTTTTGGTCATGTTCAAGAAGAACGTTTATGTCTACATGTTAGTTGATTCTGTTAACTTTTACGTGTTTTATAATTTTTATAATGTTTGTTGATTTTGACAAATTTAATTAACTCATACATTTTTAAGATTTTTGTATTCTGATGCCATAAATTTTAGGGAATTTCGGTTTTTGTTAATTTTGACAATTTTGAAGATAATGAATTAGTGTTTCTTGGGTTTGGATATTTTATGTAGCATATCATATATCACTGTTTAAAATATATGTTTTCTTGTCGCATTTATTTTCTTTAATTTTGCTAAATTTAGGATTAAATAATTTAATTATCAATTAATGTTTGTTGATTTGTACGATTTTTATTAACTTTGGCAAAACTTGTTATCTTCTTTATTTTTATTGTTGTTGACAATATTCACGGTTTTCAACAAATTATTTCTATAAATATTCTCGAATTTTAATTACTTTAATAATTTTACTGATTTTAATAATTGATTTAATAAATTTAATGAAATTCACATAAAACAAAAAAAATCCTTTATGAGCTTCGTAAAAAATGTATCGGAAATGTATTTATAATTTCTCAGAAATAACACCAAACATGGTATATTTAATTTATTAAATACAAAATAAATTAGTTTAATAGTTGCTTAGATTTATATATATAAAAAAAATACCTGACATTTATTTATGATCAAAATTATTTAAATTTTTATAAATTAGTTCAAAATAATCATTTTCAATTATACAATTCCGAACACTTAAATAACTTATCCAGAATACACACAAATTTATTGATTGTAAATAACTATTAACCAATACAAAAAAAAAATAATTTGCCTAAAAATCATGTGAGCTTTTAAAATTAAAATTCTGAGAAAATGCCCCAAAAATAAATTTGAAAAATATAAACGCTGTATAGGCTGGAAAATGATTTTAGGAAGACCCATTTTTTCCACAAATGTTCATTAACAATTGATAATCATGTAAATAACTTACATGTTAATAATAATAATAATAAGCATGTATTTTCAAAAACTAGGTGTTTACGAAGTAATACATATAAATGAAAATACGTCAATTTCGAAAATGTATATTTAAATAAATAGAAAAATAAAATAAATAGAAGCAAGAAATCGAGACAATAATGCATACTAACATAAACATATTTTAATCCGAGAATGCCTTTTTTTTAATATAATGTTCTGTATTTCAGATTTCGCATAAATACTCTTTAAGCGAAATCTGAAATACAGAACATTATTTAAAGAAAAGCATTCTCGGAATAAAATATGTTTATGTTAGTAAGCATTTTTGTCTTGCTTCTATTTATTTTATTTTTCTAATTATTTATTTTTATTATGTCTTTCTAACATAGAAAAAGCAAACTCAAAGAAATAGGAAAGAAAAAAAAGACGTGATTCTATTTTATTAAATACTTGCTTGTAATAGCAAAGAGGAGGTTTTGAAGCAAAATGTGTTACAAATAAAAAAAAAACGCTAAAGGTAAATTACTTGGTCAAGAAATATTGTATATTTTAAGTATCTGACAACGAAGACTCCCAACAATGTCCCAATTGCACAAAATTTTCATATATGAGCGAGATAAACTAATTGGTCTTTAAGTTTAATGGATGGGAAATGATATGGGTCAATGTGAAATACCTAATGTCGTGTAAAATGAAATTGAAGCATTCCGTGCAGTTAAAGTTATGTCTAAATGAAATTTTAGTGACCTTTAGGTTTAATTTTTATAAGAAAAAATATTTTGATATTTTTGTAAAACACCCTGTATAAACTGTAGCGTTAAACTTGCAAGGAATGCCCACTTTCCACTTGTGTTGATGCTGCAATCTTTAAAGGTTAAGCTGCAAATCCCATTAGTGAATAGTAATTATTATATGCTCAGCGAACAACGTTATGGTATATTATAAAACGTTTCACTTAACAATATATAAGTATAAAAACGAATTAAAATTAATATCGACTTTCTGCAAAACAAGTCTCCAAATACTAATTGAAACAACTACTTCTCGAGCTAATACCCCGACAGATATTGAATTATACAATGAATATTTGAGTTACACGACAGCTTTACTGTTCTATGCATAATTTATATGCAAAATGCAACATCAGGTCAAATTATTCTCTCACCAAACTAAATGAATTAACAGGAAATTGAAATAAATTGAATATTCTGCAAACTATTGACAAACTCAATTTTCCTTTATGTTAAATTTTCTTTATAATATAAAAGTATTTTTAAACATGAATCAATTTTAAAAATAAAAATGTTTCATACCAAAATTACAAAACACACATTTCCATACACACAATGGCCCAAATCTTTATACTCTCATACATTTTCTAGGTAGAAGTTGGGAATAAATTGAATAAGCATAGCTAAATCAAGATGCAACTGCTTCTGGTCTTCTGGTCTTGATTTATCGTCCTGCATTGATTAATTGCACCGCGCAATGGCGGTTTTTGCCCAGCTGCACGAAAGCCAATTTCCATGTCCCAAAAACTGCACTTTAAATCAGCGATGCTGAATGTCTCCCAAACTTTACGCGAACGTTAACAAAACGTCCACAAAGATACGTATCGTTAATCAAGTATAAGTAAGTTATAAAAAATGAATGAGGATTGTAATTACGGAACGAGAAAAACATTGAATCCAGTTTGGATTAAGTGTAGTTATGTAATGATGATTTATACATTTAATGAATGACTGAATTAAATCCTTTTTTATAAACACTTACAGATAGATTTGAAAAAAAGCTTTGAATAATATGTTAGTGAATTATTAAATGAGCCAACTTTGTTTCAAAGTTATAAACAAGAAAACTTAAACACTGCAAGAGGAATTACTATAACCTTAATTTGGCTAATGAATGAAATTTTCATTTAAAAATTACGAAGCAAATTAACCTTTCATCAAATTAATTTTGAAATGCTTCCAGTTGCAAATCTCTGGTTAAATTGCCTTCGCTTTTGTAACAAGAACCGGCCGCAATTCTTTCAGCACTTTTGTAAATATTTGCATACAAATAATGTAGATATTTTGAAGTTTGGTCTGTCTTACTACAAAGACATAATATACTTTTGTAAATGTATTACTGATTTATAAACTTGTTCAAATTAAGCATTTAGACTAATAATTCTCTAATTAAATCAATAATTTAATGGCTTATTGTAATAACGTGGTATGCCACAAGTAAACAAAAATGAGTTATTGGAGTTTCAAATTAAAAAAAAATGTCTAAAATGTATTATTATAAAATTTAAAATTATAGCATTTTTATTAGGTTTATTAGGCACCTTTCTGACAAATATGTTTTGAAAGGGGATACAAAAATGTAATTATCTTCTGGAAAACAATTTTATTTTAAAATATTGTGGTTTATTATGTTATTGCCTACAAAAACAAGTGTAAATGTTTTTACAAGAAAATATGTAATTCTATATTGTTAATATTTGCCACTACACAAATCTGCATTAACTGTTAAAAAATGGAAAGCACTGGTTTTAAATTAAGTTCAAAATATACGCCTTTAGCATACTGTTGTAGTAGCATATTGTGAATTTCACAATATTTCAGTGTTTTATACGCGTGGCGCATGAAGTAAAATTTGGAGTTTAGAAAAGCCCCGTGAAAATTTGTCTCGGGTCGCTGCGCGACCCTCGACAAATTTTCTACGCGGGGCTTTTCTAAACTCCAAATTTTACTTCATGCTTCACCTGGGAGTGGAAAACACTCGTTTAAAACTTCAAATTGTACTCTTAAAAAAAAGAAACTACGAATATCTCAAGATATACAGCATATACGCTGTAATAGGTAAATATATATTTAAAAAAAAAACTCTTTATACTCGAAATTTAGAAGACTGATACAAAGCATGTCAAATTAATATAGTTTCTGTTATTTTTGCTAAATTATTTAAACTGCTTATTTCTTGAATAATATTAGTTCAACAAACACTGTGACACTACAAACGTGACCGACGAAATGACAAAATGTATCTCCGAAAATGAATCTATTAACCCTAACACGATTTCCCTTTTCCTAGAAACCCTATCTCAATCTATCAAACATAACACACCAACTATAACCAAAAAACCCTACAAATATCCTCTTCCCAAATATATCCTCCACTTAATTAAATACAAACGACAGTTATATAGAGACTTTAGACAAACTGTCGACATGACACTCAAACAAAAATTCAACAGACTAAATAAAGACATACATACGATGATTACACAGTACAAAAGTGATCTCTGGATAAAATCGTGCGAACAAATAAACGACCTACAGGGTAAACACTACTGGCAGGAGATTAAAAAACTCAGCAAGTACCGGAAAACCGATTTTATCCAAAAAATCACAGACCCAATGACAAAAAATACGGTGACGGACGATATCGACATTACTAACATCTTTGCGACTTATTTCAAACACACGTACACAATGACTGACCACACAGACTATGACAATGAATTCCTCGACAGTGTAAACTCCTGGTATGCGTCTTTTAAAATCACCCAAACACCTCTTCCCCCAAAATGATGCTATAAAGGAGGAAGAATATTTTGAAAACCTCGAAAAGGGCAAAAACACGGCACCCGGTTATGACAACATTCCTAGAATTATCCTCAAATCTCTTCCAACAAACATCCACACCTATATCCTAAAAATATTTAACCATATATACTCTACCCAAGTGTTACCGCCAGAGTGGAAGCGGGGTATAATTACCTGTATACCCAAACCCGGAAAGGACCCACTAGATCCTAGCAATTATCGCCCCATCACCCTTCTCCCAGTCCTCGGAAAATTATTCGAATCCATAATCAAAAACAAACTTATGTCCTGCATAGCGGACCTTATCCCTCCCTACCAGTTCGGATTCCTCGCACACCGCTCCACAACTCTACCTTTATCCATTCTCACGTCCAACTGTCAAACAGCAAGCCTCGAAGGTCGTAAATCTGCCATAATATTCCTAGACATTCAAAAAGCGTTTGATTCAGTTTGGCACCAGGGCTTGCTGTTTAAGTGCAGCTCCCTTAATATACCTCCACACCTAATCAACCTCTTAGACAGTTTCCTGCACAACAGATCCCTTCAAGTTAAAATACGCCACACCTTTTCCAGCGCCTTTACTCCTGAGCAAGGCCTCCCACAAGGATCCCCGCTATCACCATTTCTTTACAACCTTCTCGTCCATGATATGTACAACCCCGATCCTAACTATTTTGATAAATCTGCCTACCCTCTCCTATACGCCGATGATACTGCGTTAATCGCACATGCTCCCACACTCCCAAAAGCCCCCTGCACTCTACAGGGCCTTATCGACACCATTCAAACATGGTTTGCGAAATGGAGAATTTCCATAAACCCCAATAAAACCCAGCTTCTAATCCCTTTTCACCGAGCAAACCAATCCGCATTCTCAATTTCTTTAAACAATCAAGTTATCTGCCCTTCAACCACTTGCAAATATTTAGGTATCCTTTTTGACCCCAACCTTACTTTTAAAGCTCACTCCACAATCCTCAAAGCAAAAATCAAGAATCGGGCGGCTCATTTTAAAGGTCTGACCTTCAAACAACAAGGAATTACCACAAAAACAGCCGTTCATATATAAAATGATATGCTGCCCCTTACTTGACTATGCTGCTATCCTATTCCACAATCCCCATCCTACTACACTCAAAAATTTACAAGTCGCCGAAAGATCGGCCCTGAGAGTGCTTACCAAAATCCGTCACCCCCAAAACCCACTGCGCAACCCCTCCAACCTCCTGCTGTACAAACTAACAAAAGTTACCACCATCGAAACCCGCCTATCCTATTTAGCTGATAAATTCGCCTCAAACCCCACCCTTTATAATCTCCTTCACCCTTTATGCATTTCTCGAAACCCTAATATCACTCCCAAACGTAAACGTTTTAACTCTACAA
This sequence comes from Philonthus cognatus, assembly GCA_932526585.2. Lineage (NCBI taxonomy): Eukaryota > Metazoa > Arthropoda > Insecta > Coleoptera > Staphylinidae > Philonthus > Philonthus cognatus. Next base: position 26,505,325 of record OW052243.1, on the reverse strand, counting down.
TTCATGATTTCATTTCATCATTTCATAACTCTAGTGATCACGACAATTAAATTCATTTGACTAGACAATGGACGACATTAGCAATCAAGACATTTCCTACACAATAACTGACAAGGACAGAACTCTATAATTCCAGGCAGAAAGGCCAACGGTCGATAGCCAACTGGCAAATTATTTAATTTGTACTTTATTTAATTGTAATTTATTTTTGTACTATTACTATTACCAAAATTTGCCAATAAAGATTTATATATATATATATATATATATATATATATATATATATATTAGTTCAATTCCAATTTGAATTTGCTGATCCCCAATTTGATGCTGTTTATTGAGACACCCCAAGAATCCCTCACACAATCCTTCAAATATCCTCCTATACGAAAAAACAAAACTAATCTCTATTATCTTTAATTAATTTCTCACTTAACCCGTGGTGAAACATTTTTGAATATAATACTGGATATTTAATTAAAACACTTGGTTTGTTTCACTAATTTATATTTTCTCTGACTAGTTTCGACCATTGGTCATCTTCGGGGAGGAATGTACAGGAAATATCTAAACAACTATTTATATACAAATACAGGCTATCATAAAATATCGGCAATAAGGGCGGACGATATCGGAGAGTTCCAAAGCTCTTCCATATTATTTACAATCGGTTTTCCCCGCTTTAGCGCCTTCCTAATTTCTAGTCCCTCACGGAAATTTAAGTATCGACCCTTATTGCCTGGGTATAAAATTTTACAATCTGTTGTGTTAAAAATATGATTTTCTTCTATGCAATGCTGTGCGAATCCGGTTGAACATTTTTTATTAATTATTGATTTTTTATGTTCTTCTAAGCGCTTAGAAGAACATAAAAAATCAATAATTAATAAAAAAAAAATGTTCAACCGGATTCGCACAGCATTGCATAGAAGAAAATCATATTTTTAACACAACAGATTGTAAAATTTTATACCCAGGCAATAAGGGTCGATACTTAAATTTCCGTGAGGGACTAGAAATTAGGAAGGCGCTAAAGCGGAAAAAACCGATTGTAAATAATATGGAAGAGCTTTGGAACTCTCCGATAGCGTCCGCCCTTATTGCCGATATTTTATGATAGCCTGTATTTGTATATAAATAGTTGTTTAGATATTTCTTGTACATTCCTCCCCGAAGATGACCAATGGTCGAAACTAGTCGGAGAAAATATAAATTAGTGAAACAAACCAAGTGTTTTAATTAAATATCCAGTATTATAATCTCTATTAACCAAAGACTTAAACACCTATCCGAAAAGTTTGCAACTAACCCCCTTAACCTAGACACCTTATCCCACATGTGCCTCACACGCAACCCTAACATCTATCCTAAATTCAAAAAAACTAAACACTACCATATATCAATTCATTTCATCAAGACACTAACTGACGTACCGAATGACATTACCATGACAATTAACAATTTTGGCAGAAAGACCACGGGTCGATAGCCGGTTAGCAACAAAATATCAACTTTTTATAAATTTATATATAAGTTTACATGTTATGTAATTGCTTGCTGTAAATAAAGATTGGTTGTTGTTGTATTTAAACTGGTTATTTCTTGAATAATATTAGTTCAATCCCAATTTGAAATTGCTGATTTTCAATTTGATGTTGTTTATTCTCAATTTGATTGTGATTAAAGTGGCAGCTATGCTTGAAGTCCCAATTTAATATTGCTTATTTCCAATTTGATGTTGATTTGTCTCAATTTGTAGAAATTAATTCATGGGTATTACTAATAAATAAAGAGAATATTATTAGTTAATCAAGGGTATTACTAAGTTTCTCTCTTCAATTGTTCGTGCATCTGCACGGTGAACCCAACTTATGAGGTTTAATACTTTTCTTGCTTTTTACTGTTAAATATTTTTTCCTAATTTGCTCCTTCTTTTTCATATGACTTGTTTATAACTTTCGTCTCTTGTTTATCTCCAAAGAAATGGCGGTTCTTTTTCAGGTGTTGTTTCTGTTACTCTGGTTAATGTTATCATGTTATTACTGCAATAACATGGTAAGCCATGTTATTTTTTTTTTTTTGGTAAAACATGATATGCCACAAAAAAAATGCATAGCTTACTTGTATCCGCAGGGCCACCATCGTTTGGTAGCACAAAGTTTCAATCAATAACACTCTCGTCAATTGTGCCATGCATTTCATCACTTGAACTCAAACTCTCACATGAAATCGAATTTTTTCGGAAGGTGTAATAATACCTGTTGCCATTTTGATGTGGCTTATCATATTTTAAAGTGATAATTATACAAAACCACTAAAATGTAATAATTTGATTTTAGGTATAGTGACGATATCTGTTGACGATGACCACAATTCATCTACTGTGGCTTATTTTATAACTGCTTAATTGAATCCATGAATAAAATAGAATTTTGTTTTTGTGTAGCTTATCATGTTGTTACAATAAGCCCTTCAATTTAAATATTTGAAATTTATAATCATAGCAACATATTATACACAAACCGCCCAGCGGCTCCTCCGAAATAGCAACGGATGCTTAAACATTTACAGGAAAATGTATACATAAAAGAAACAATCCCTGTATATGGAATAAGAATCCATAAACCTATATTTTATTCATTCACGTGTCCAGTTTTTATAGCTAATGTAATACACCATGGTAGAAACATAACTCTCTCTGCATATAAATTAAGGTAGTGCCCATCATCATCTGATATTAAAATATTTAAGTGTCGTTTTACGATCGGGGTAATGTTTAGTAATATGGAGTAATGCCGTGTAAGAGTCAGCACATTATATTTCATAAAGCGGACGATAAATTTAAGTTTAGTTGCGCCGGCCAGCAATAATACAATTAATGAAAATGTCTGGAAAGCCGTCGTAACGTGTGGAATATTTGGTTTTATCGCAGCGCATTAACAGAAGACCACCGAAAACGAAAATGAAACGGATACACGTACGTTTAATAAATTCTATTAAAGCGACGAATTTCAGTTTTGAAAATGGGCCAATTACCAGCGCTAAGCACTAAAACTCTTGTCGGCACGAACCTTTCTGGAGGGACGACGGTCTCGACTAATAGGATTAGCAACATAGTCACACAAATAAATCCGACGTTTACACAACACATCCTCTTCTATGAAACACTCCATCCCGGCTTAACACGAGGTTATTATATTTAATTAGAAATAAGTTCACTGAAACACACTCCAAAATAATATATTAAAGTTTAATACTGTTAAAGTAATTATTTTAGAACGAAACTGTGAAAATATAGATAAATATCAAATACTCGTAACCTCTAAAAGTCCGAACATTGACAAATAATAACATTTAATAATAATAATAACTTTATTACGGAAAAGTCCATTATTACAAAATATATCAGAACATTAAAATAAGTTCAATTTGGTTCTCATTAATCACTTGATGAAACATGTTTACAATATTGATAATTAAATAAAAGTCACTTGGTTTGTTTCACTACTATTTTTTATTCTCTCCGACTAGTTTCGACTTATCGTTATTACTCCTTGAGAATGACGATAAGTCTAAACTAGTCGGAGAGAATAAAAAATAGTAGTGAAACAAACTAGGTGACTTTTATTTAATTATCAATATTAAAATAAGAGTGATTAATTAAATACACAAATAAGACAATTAACTTTGTTTGTATAACTGAGGATTTTCTTGTGACTATAGTTTCGACAACTTTAACTTGTCATTATCATACTTTATGTTTGATAATGACAAGTTAATTGTCTTATTTGTGTAAATAATGATGTATAACGAAGTAAAAGCCTCCACAGTGAACAGTTTGATTAATTAAATGATTATTAACATATTTATCATTGCATTAACCCATTAGACGCTATTGATACACTAACACAACGTTATTATTTTTTTCTTAAATAAACTACTCAACAATGTATTAATGTTTTATTTCAGATGACTTGATAATGCGTGAAGAATAATGTACACATTTTGTTATTTAAATAACTTGATTATTACGCATTTTAAAACAAAGTATTTTTAAGTGTATTTTTAACTTTACAATATTTTAGTGTTTAACACGCGTGGCGCATGAAGTAAAATTTCGAGTTTAGAAAAGCCTGAAAATTTGGTTTGGCCGCTCCGCTTCGCGGAGCGACCAAACCAAATTTTCAGGCTTTTCTAAACTCGAAATTTTACTTCATGCTTAGTCTGGGAGTGGACAACACTCGTTCGAGTCTTCAAAATCAACCATTTTTCATAATCGACGAATTACCGAAAATGTACAGCGTATACATTATGTATATTTAAAAGAAAATTTCGCAGTATGTAATATAATAAGTCATTCATAGAAATCTTAAAAAAGTGCAGAATTTTACTCAAAATAAACTATTAAGAGTTAACTCTATAAATGCTCGGTCGTTTATGGGTTAATTATTATTTTATATGACGCAACAATTTAGCGCTAATTCCTAAGATTTATTTATTTATTTATTTACGGAAAAATCCATTATATAATATATATATATATATATATATATATATATATATATATTATTTGTGTAAGTTAATATTCTGAAATATGCCTGGAAAAGTACTACCCACTCATTGATTGCTCGTTATGCTGATTTTTAAATGATGATTATTGGAGAAAAACTTTTCCTATATTATTATGATTTTTGTTGTATTCCACAAAACTTGACGTACACAACATGATATTTCATCTATTGAGGCCGATTACATCATTTGTTCATTGGGTGGTTTTATTGGTGTGAACGAAAGCATAAAATTAAAGTGTGTAAAATCTTAAAGGCGGCCATTAAATCTCGTTTACTTCTGGTGTTAACAGCCCCCGCATTTCGCAATTATACAGTTAATTCAATTACGAATTGTGCAATGGTTGTCATAACGCCACCATAAGGAGTCATTACCGGAGACGAAAACGGACACTGACGTCCATTCATGGGTTTAAGCTTACATCAGAATCCGTTAATTAAACGCGTTAATTTTAGATAGATTTGCAAGACGCGGAAATGCTAATTTTACGTCTTATTAACACCATAATTTAATTATATTGGGAAGTTCATAATTGCTACGATTTCACTGTTATTGTGTAACCAGTCTTCGCAATTTTTCACTAAACATTTATAAATACAATTATGTATCATAATATATAAAATTACGAAAAACCTATTCGTGAAAATGCAAACAATGTCTTAGTTAATAAGACAACTTAAGACGATAAATATCCATTGAAACAACTACTTCCCGTGCAAATACACCTCCGGATATTGAATTATACAATGAAATATTTAAAATCTTATTTAATTTGATTTGTTACAACGCTCTATTAAAGTATATGTAACGTTTAGGTCAAATTCTCTTCAAACCAACTAAAAATACAAATTTAAAATGAAAGGAGAGATAGCAACAAATTAGAAGTGAAAGGACTTGGATTAAAACTAATGTCTTAGGCCATCTATAGACGCGTTTCGAGATTTATCTCTCTTCAGTATAGCTTTGTTTTAATCCAAGTCCTTTCACTTCTAATTTGTTGCTATCTCTCCTTTCATTTTAAATTTGTATTTTTAGTTGGTTTGAAGAGAATTTGACCTAAACGTTACATATACTTTAATAGAGCGTTGTAACAAATCAAATTAAATAAGATTTTAAATATTTCATTGTATAATTCAATATCCGGAGGTGTATTTGCACGGGAAGTAGTTGTTTCAATGGATATTTATCGTCTTAAGTTTTCTTATTAATTAAGACATTGTTTGCATTTTCCCGAATAGTTTTTTCGTAATTTTATGTATTATGTTTAAAGTGTGCAAACTATAAGAAGCGTAAGCTTATTTTCTCGAATTCAAATAGTTTTGAATTTGAATTTACAATTATGTATGTTTCTTTTATCAGATTCTATCCAGCCTTCTCCTCAAGCATCTTGTAAAATAGTGATTAGCAACCTTTTTTATTGTTGGGCTGCACAGTGGGTGAATTACGTCAATTAGAGTGCAATAATTAAAAAAATCGTACGTTTCTGATAATCATCAACATTGTTTATTTGCACAGAAACATGATTTTACAGATTTTTTCTTTAATGAAAGGTTTTAACCAAAGAAGAACTAATGCTTATAGGAGAACTGGAAATCGAGTAGAAAAGGAGAGACTGTGGCCATGAAGTAGGGTAAGAGTCGTAATATACACCAATCACCAGTCTCGCATCCAGCAACAGCATCCAAATACAGTTTTCAATTGAAAATTGAAATTTTGTAACAAAATACTATAAAAAAATGGGCGGGAAGAAATAAAGATTCAAATGATAAAGATATAAAAAATGTCAGAGAGCTGATTAAAGTGTTTAAAAAACTCAAGGAGAGTATATGCCAGTAAAATTTGATGAAAACACAAATAAAATTAAGAACTAAAAAATTGTAATCGAACTAGAGGGTAGATCCGGGGAACTAGAGCAAACTCAACTAAATAAATGCATGACGTTAGTTGGGATACCAAGCCAGGGAAAGGAGGAGGAACTGGAAGAAATAATAAAAAAGGTAGCTAAAGGTGTAAATTATAAAATTGATAACTCCGACATAGAAGAAGTGTACAGAAAGGGCAAAAAGGAAACTATTATAATAACATTTAAATCGCAAGAAAAAAGAAATAAAGTGCTGGAAAAACAAAAACTGTGAAAGTTGCCGAGTGTAACCTAAAAGGAAAGAATAATTTAATATACTTTAATGAATTTTTAACTACCAGTAAACAATTTTATGAAGCGAGGAAATTGAAAACAGAAGGATTTAAATTTGTTTGGATAAAAAATGGTAAAGTTTTTCTAAGAAAAGATGAGGAAAGTAAAATATTCCAAATTCGAAACGAAGAGGACATTGAAAAAATAACTAACTAATATCTATATAACTAAATAAAATATATTATATTATTGAATAAAACCTTAAAAAGACAACAAAAATTAATTAAAAAAATCATTAAACCATAAATTTATCCACCTAGTTTCTAAACAAACTTAATTTATCGCTATTCAACTGACCTATAAATACAGCAGTTGTAATAAATATTTGTATTTATGACTAATTTTAATTTTAGAATGAATGAATTGTATATAATTACTACATTTGAGCAGTATCGTTTTATTTTCATTGTGTGTCATAAAGGAAGCAATTTTAAAAATATCTTTTAAGTAAAATTGATATGTCTATCATTGTACTTTCTCCCATCTTTTATTTTATTTTTTTTTAATTCAATTAGATGTTAGATACTTAAAATCAATAGCTTTCACCTAACTTATTTTTCAACAAATGTTTCTTATTCCTGTTAAACTTTGTTCGTAAGTCTCATTTATGCTTTCAGTTTTCCACAAAATATTAATCATGGCAAAGTCAAACTAACGTCATTTATAGCAATAGCTCACTTATTCAAAGTTATTAATTCGTAAAATTCACATTTTTAAAACAATTTTAATAAAATAACTAAAAGAGCTACGACATAAAGTGAATACGCATTAAATGCTATTTTTTCTAGAATATACAAATTTTCTTAACAAGATTTTTTTATATGATCAATACTAAAGAAAAATCAAAAAAATGCTAAGGCTAAACTACCACTTTCGGTTTCCGCATTTTCACCAAAAGTTAATCGGATACTACTATTGTAATAAAATGCTTAAGTTTATAGTGTCATCTTAGCAGCTCAATCGGTTTAGACTATATCGTGGCGATAGAATTACAGAATTACAGTCAGACATTTTTCAAAAATGGTCTTGATCAACTCGGCGGACCTCAAAATAGATATATGCACTAAAATTATTAATTTGAAAATTTTTGCGAAAACTATACTTTCCCTTTGTTTTGCATATGGGGGAAAGTAAAAATATTCATTTCAAATGTTGTTATAATGAAATTCATACTTTGTTCATAGTTAGTAACTGAACTTCTTACAATTTTTGATAACTTAACTTAATATCTTTACCAATTAAAATGTTTGCTCAAAATTGCTCTAATTTGAAATTTTTTATTTCTCTTAGGTGTCGCAATTATTTATTATTTATAAAATATTTAAAGTTAAGACTAACGGAAAAGAGATTTCTAAAATAATATAGGTGTGTTTACTCATGTTTTATGAAAATATAGATTACAGAATAATAATAGAAAAGTTTAAAAAATTATTAAAGGTAATGCAACGACAAAAGCTGTATCACGATGTGAACAACGTCCATTTACAGGATTTTTTTCTTTTAAGTATACATATACCTACGCTTTCTCTGAAAGAAATTAATTTGAAGCTATAAACGAGTGTTTTCCACTCCTAGATTAAGCATGAAGTAAAATTTCGAGTTTAGAAAAGCCTGAAAATTTGGTTTGGTCGCTCCGCGAAGCGGAGCGACCAAACCAAATTTTCAGGCTTTTCTAAACTCGAAATTTTACTTCATGTGCCACGCATATTAAACACTAAAATCACTGAAATATTGTTAACAAGTAAACTTCACTTGAAATCAGCGTCTTATATACGCTACGTGATTAAACCAAATGTTCAGGCTTTTCTAAACTTTAAATGTTATTTTATGCTTAACCTGGGAGGGGAAAACACTCGTTTAAAGCTTTAAATTAACCTTTTTTAAAAAAACAACGAATATATGAACATTAACAGCTCATAATAGAGGTATGTGCACTTAAAACAAAAACTCCCTGTATAGCAATATTTGTATAATATAATTAAAAAAAAAATCCGTGTTTAATTTTTTTGTTTGACCCATAGAGATTTAGTTTAAAATAGTGTAACGTATATATTACTAAAATGTTATATCTTAGAAGTTTGAGCTACTAGGCAAAAACTAATGTCATATTTGAAATAAGGGCATCAAACTCATATAAAATCAGCTCTAAATACCCCGGCACCAAAACTACTGTAGGATTTTAGTAAAAACACTTTCTCATTTGCGACCTAGATAATAGAATACAAAGCAAACACTGATGAAATTACACATAACTTTTTTTGTTTTGCTTTCTATTATTTCAATGTATCTTGACATTTTCCTAATTTTCATTTATTTAATTTACTGTGCCCAAAAGAAAATGTATATTATGTATTCCATTACCTACTCCAACACTTTCTTCCTTATCTTATTGTACATAACCACAGGCAATATTAAGCCCTGTATGATCAATAGACTTCGTGCAGACTACTCATTTATTCCATTTTCTCTTTCTTATTGAATCCACCCCGGCCACTGGAAACATATTTCTGCGCAATTGATTAAATTTTTTACATCATAAAAGAAAATTACTCCATCGCTATGAAGATAAATGATACGATTTTCCAATCGACGCAAAGAACAAAAATCGAGTGCGAGAGAAAGAGATGAGGGTCGGACGTTGTCGATAAACCGTTTTATTTTTTTATTAATATTAATCGCAGGGCCGTTACTTCTATTCCTTTTATTACCGCCCCTTTGTGCGAATTATTAAGGGGTCGCATAGGGGGTGGAAAAGGTGGCCAATTTAATTACTGAACGCCGGATTACAATACCGTCCCACTTCTGTAATAATCTTTGGAAATTGGGGTGCCCGGGTTTCGTTTGTTACGCGAGGTGCGGGCGTTAATCGATCCAAAATAAAATGAGGTTTTTACTAAATATGTTTGGATGTAATATTTGAAAAAAAACTCCCTGATTAAGCATGAAGTACAATTTCGAGTTTATAAAATCCTAAAAATTTGGTTAGGTCGCGTAGCGAAGCAGACATTTTAAGGCTTTTATAAATTCAAAATGTTACTTCATTCGCCGGGCTTATAAAACACCGATCAACTACTTCTGAAACCTCGTAAGTCCCGATTTTAAAAAAAGCTCTTCGTAATTTAAATGTTATTAATTTACCAATATTAGTATAAACATCTATTCAAAATACTTATTAAAAATCGCTTATGATGAAGTTATACTTACCATACAAAAATGTTTAAAGATTACGCAGCTCATATTATAATAATAATAATAATAATTAACAAGTATTTTGTGCTACAGTCTAATTTCACAATTTGCACTTTCGGTTCGTAAGTAGTTGATCGAAATATGAATTTTGTGTGTATATTCATAAATCATAAAATAATTTAATTTATTTGGTTGGTTTTTATGCATTTTATTATAGCAAATCTATTAATTTTGAATTACCCGCCCTAAAACTCAAGTTGTCTTCCTTCCTGATGTGGTCCACTGGTATACTGTCTATCCAGGGGTCGCCACAAATTTAAACACAAATTGAAAAAGCTTGCGCACCACTACCCTGGAATATACATTGCGTGAGCATGTTAGAGTGTGAATTCTGAAGACTGTAAACCAGCGGTTTTCAAACTTTTAAACGTTGTCACCCACTTTTCAGAAACTTAATTAATGGCGACCCACTTCTATGGGGTGTCCGAAAGTATATTTAATTCTAAATATTTTTTCCAAAATTCAACTTATTTTAACAACTTGTTACATTTTTCACAAATATTCAAGCATACAGAGAGTTTTTCTTTTAAGTGTACATATCCCAATTGTATGATGTAAATTTTCAGGTATTCGTTCGTAGGAGTTCAATTTGAAGCTTTAATCGAGTGTTTTTCACTCCCAGACTAAGCATGAAGTGAATTTCGAGTTTAGAAAAGCCTTAATATTTGGTTTGGTCGCGTAGCGTGTATAAGACACTGATTTCAAGTGTTCACTTGTTAACAATATTTCAGTGTTTAACATGCGTGGCGCATAAAGTAAAATTTCGAGTTTAGAAAAGCCTGAAAATGTGGTTTGGTCGCTCCGCCAAACCAAATTTTCAGGCTTTTCTAAACTCGAAATTTTACTTTATGCGCCACGCGTATAAAACAATGATTTCGAGTAAGGTTCACTTGTTCACAATATTTTAGTGGTTTCAGTGTTAATACGCGTGGCGCATGAAGTAAAATTTCTAGTTTAGAAAAGCCTGAAAATTTGGTTTGGTCGCTCCGCGCTTCGCGCTACGCGACCATACCAAATTTTCAGGCTTTTCTAAACTAGAAATTTTACTTCATGCTTAGTCTGGGAGTGGAAAACACTCGTTTAAGGCTTCAAATTGAACTCCTAAAAAAAGCGTATACTTGAAAGAAAAATTTCCTGTATGTACCATTGGTGGAAATAAAATGCTGGGACACGTAATTTTGTTTTTACTGTGTATCAAACTTTGGACTTGGCGGTTAATTTTCATTAGATGTGTTAAAAATTAAAATTTCTTTCTTTTAATTGTGTTTTGATAATTTCTTTCATTAACATAAAATTTTCCTTGTTACTCCATATTATAACCTTTCTTTAAAATACCTGACTTAACCGGTATAAATTTGGTTTTGTTTAACATTATCCAATTTTCTATTGGTTCCAACATTTTATATCTACTGATGTTACCCACTTTAAATTAACCATATATCTCGATACTTGTTGCGCTACACAATGTGCCAAATCGGAGCGCGAGCGCCAGGGGGGGATTTTGAGGAAAAAAATTAAATTAAAAATTTCGAGAAAAAAACATATCTACTCCATTGTAGATACATGAAACCCTTCTAATCTTGCATGTTTATATTTTTCAACCCCCTATATTATTAACAATTAACGCTTAAAGTTGAGCGATTTAGAAAACATCAATTTTACGGCGTTTCACTCGCAAGTTTAAATAATTTATTACATGGATAGTAGACGTACTATCAATATAACATTATACACTATTGTTTATAACATAATACTGTATATTATGGTTGAAAAATCAAGTCTCTAAATATTTTAGAACAAAAGTTAAAAAAAAATTGAATATGAAATATATTTTAAATATAAATTTTAACTTTAGAAAGTGTTATAAAAAAAATGTCAACTCGATGAGGTCTGGGACTATCACTAAAAATTAGTTCTATGTTTTCTCTAACTACCCTCAAAATTTCGTATCTCCACCGGTGCGTTTTTGGGGTCTTTTTAATTTTTTTATTTGACGCCACCAATTAAAGTTGGGTCGGGCGAGGCCCGTGTGCGGTGAGTATCGTGGAGTCGAGCACGCGCTATTCTCGAGCAGCACGCAACATGATTTTTACGTTGGCCCCGAACAAAAAATAATAAAAACGCACATGTAAAAATTCAAAAAAATTAGGGCAGTTACAGAAAATATTAACAAATGTTTATATGATAAAAAAAATAATATAATAATAATTCAAGGCAGCAAAATTATATACAATTGTTATAATCATTACATAGGTTGTGACTTTCACCAAAAACTGTGGTATGTTTTTAAATGCCCTAAAAACTTCGTAACTCTACATGTGCGTTTTGTGTCAGGTTTTTGCGAATGACCGAGTCGATTTTTATCGGTTGCGCCTAATAAAAAATAAAGCACCTCAAAAAAACGTACAAATGTGAAAAGTATCTGCTGTAGTTTAAAAATAATTTAATCTGTTGTTTAAAATATGAATTTTTAATCAGAATATACATTACATTTTCCTGATTTTGCACAACGAAGTTATGTATTTTATACTGTTTTATTTACTTACTTTTTTAAAATGAAAAATTGTCAGTATCCTCATCAGTCTGTTCGTCTTCGTTGTCACTTGTGTCCGTTTCACAAATAACTAATTTTTTAGCGTCTGCAGGTAGTTGTTTTTATGAATTTTTACATCGCTTCTCAAAGAAAAAATTATTGGATCAGAACATACAAGAAGCATATTAAATAAATCTCGAATTGTATTAAGCCTAGAGTTTTTCCTAGTATGGTTTTCTCTAACTCTCTTATATATTTTATTGGTTGCTTCCTGTGCCTCTTCCGAAAGTTCTCCGATTGGTAAAAGACATTGTCCAATTATTTTGCTCCCGTGATTTAAAATTTTATGGACACTAGGAGGCATTCTATACCATCCATATAACGAGGTGTAAAGTCGGGCCGGGCCGTATTTTCTGCATATTTATCAAACATCAATATATTTATATTACGAGAACTCGACATTGTTATAAGAATTGTATAAAATCTGTTCAATAATTCTTCATTCAATTCAGTGATGACAGCTACTTTCTCATAATTTCGAAAAAATATTCGAGCAACGTTGCCAGTATTTGAAGTACCTCCTCCTTGCACAACAATATCAACCCTTATCCCTAACTATTTACGTAATAGTTTTTGTATTCTAGTTTTCCGACTAAATATATTATTTTTCTCTTCTATCGTACATCCGTGAGTAGTTGTTTTCTTCAAATCTAATTTATAGGAGATATGAAGAACACATTCCATGAACTTAATCCATGCATAGAGGGAAGAAATACCATAATTTAAATTATCTTCGATAATAGGAATATTATTAATTCTTTCAATATCATTCATCTCCTTCGGAGAACATTTGCATATAAAACAATTTGAGCTCAGAGTATTTGTTAAGGTATTTATAACTTTGCCGTCGATCATTGTAAACAACAAATTAAATTTTACCTCTACATGGTTACCATTAATATAAATTTGTTGTTTTTCCAATAAATTTACCTCTTGCCTCATACTCTTAACTTCATCTAGAATAAGCTGTTTTGTTTCTTTAGCATAAATACATTTTATCGGTCTACATAATTTAATAGATGAAGGTTTTTCGTTTTTCCAAATAACACTTTCATCAGAAAATAATCTAAGTGGAACCAGTGAAAACACAAAGACACTCTTCTCTGTAATTTCTTCTTCATCTGTACTGCTATCATCAGATGGCTTTTGCATATAAGTAGAGTGCCCTGAGCTGCCATCGCAACCATATTTACACAACAAAATTAATTTACTAAATGATGTATCTTGAGGAAATTTAATTGTTGATATTAATCTACATAAAGTATGCTCAAGAAGGCTCTGCAAAGGTACTGATGCTCCATTTTGAGAAATAGAAATATTAGCTGGGTAACACATTGTCTTCATTATTTTAATTTTATTGTAAGATGGTAAAAGGTCTTTTGCTCCATGAGAACGTAGTTTTTTTCTTAAATTTTTATAACTTGCTGCCGTCATTTTTGAATCAATAAAAATTGATAGAGCTTCTTCATCTGTAAATTTTTTACAGTTTCAATTTCATTTGTTTTTAAATAAGTTAAGACTTTTTTTATTTTTTCCTGTGAATCCGAGGAAGCACTTTCCACTAATTTGGCCGCTGGTATATTTCCTTTATCGCGTAAAATTTTTTTTGCTGCTGAAAATATTTGTTCTGGTGTATTTTTGGTGATCAATAAATTAGTTTGTCTTCTTTTAGATGTATTACTTTGTATTGTGAACTGTGTACCTGATGTACTTGGTATTGGTGAAATATTTTCTATATTTTCAAAGGGGTTTGTATTTTCAATTAAGACAGAACCCTCGTTGTATTTAAAAGGCAGCAGTAACCAATTTCTATTTTTTTTTAATGAAATTGATATGAGATCTTGAGCACATTTTCCACTTTCTATTAAGAGTACTGCAGAAACCCTTAACTTTTTTAAGAATGTCATCATTTTCACTATTGTTTTTCGTCGAAACATTTTCAATATATTTTATTAAATAATCAATGGTATTGCTTGACTGAATAAGGTTTTTAGGTTTTAGTTCGTACCATACCTTATATAAATCACCGTTTGTAATTTTAATTTTCTCCATTATCACTCAGCGTTTTGGATTAATTAAATTACACTAACACTAATCACTAGTTTAATTAAAGTAAACTATTTTATACACAAAAAAACTCTAAATCAAAGAAAGAGTATATAGTCAACAAATTAAATAACACTTAACACTAACTTAATTAATAATTACTTTATAATGTTCAATCGTTCGCTTAGGGATCAGAAAAATATGTGAACTGTTGGAGACTTCGTTCAACACTAAACGCATATTTTGCTTTCAAGAAAATTAAGAAAAATCCATTTCAGATACTTAAACCGTAAAAACTGTGTGACAAGAATGCCATTTGTTACGGTAAATGACAGCTCAAATCGGACCCCTAATAAAAATGTAAACACAAACCAGATGACCTTTATCAGTAACAGATGTACACCCTTATATATCAATAAGAAAAAAACCCATAAAACTATTTTTGTAAATGTGATTTAAATGGTGCAAAAAATACTCAGAGAAGAAATAATTTCCCTATGATATATACCTGTATATTAGAAAAATTGTAGATTGTGAGGATTATGACTATTATATAAACATTTGTCAATATTTTCTGTAACAGCCCTAATTTTTTTGAATTTTTACATGTGCGTTTTAAGTGCGTTTTTATTATTTTTTTGTTCGGGGCCAACGTAGAAATCATGTTGCGTGCTGCTCGAGAATAGCGCGCTCGACTCCGCGATGCCACCGCACACGGGCCTCGCCCGACCCAATTTTAATTGGTGGCGTCGAATAAAAAAATTAAAAAGACCCCAAAAACGCACCGGTGGAGATACGAAATTTTGAGGGTAGTTAGAGAAAACATAGAACTAATTTTTAGTGATAGTCACAGACCTCATCGAGTTGGCATTTTTTTTATAACACTTTCTAAAGTTAAAATTTATATTTAAAATATATTTCATATTCAAATTTTTTTAACTTTTTTTCTAAAATATTTAGAGAGTTGATCTTTCAACCATAATATACAGTATTATGTTATAAACAATAGTGTATAATGTTATATTTATAGTACGCCTACTATCCATGTAATAAATTATTTAAACTTGCGAATGAAATGCCGAAAAATCGATGTTTTCTAAATTGCTCAACTTTAAGCGTTAATTGTTAATAATATAGGGGGTTAAAAAATATAAACATGCAAGATTATAAGGGTTTCATGTATCTACAATGGAGTGGATATGTTTTTTTCTCGAAATTTTTAATTTAATTTTTTTCCTCCAAATCCCCCCCTGGCGCTCGCGCTCGGATTTGGCACATTGTGCGCTACTTTCTTGATGGAACCATATTTCCAAATTGGTTTAAGTAAAATACTTGTTTTGTTCCATATTTTTATGTTCACTTCCGTGACATGTGTTTCATTTCGATATTATCTATGTATCTGAAAATAATAATACAGAACAAAACAAGTGTTTTACTTTACCTAATTTAAACATATATCTGCATAATTTCTATTTTCGCTCGAATTTACATGAAAAGTAATGAAAATATTTCGTCTCTTTGCGACGTATTGAAGATCCATCATTTTTAGAGAGATTCATACAGTTTAAGCTATTTGAAAAGTGCTTTATTTGGTATTTAGTACATATTTTCAAGAGCTATCTTTCCTTTAATGCAGGTTATTACCAAAATTATAACATTTTTCGTAACAAACTTGAGAATGTATTTTTTTTTAAATCCAATGAATTAGTTTTCTTTTTTTAACAATGGTGCTCTGATAGCCCCATTCATTCTTTAACAACTTCCTCAAATTTAAGGACATTCTTTAGTATAAATAAACGATTTAAACATACCAAATGCATACAAATGTCTATTCAAATTTAAATTCAAAAAGAGTTTTACTTGAGCTGTAATGATAGCCATGTTATTGTTTTTATTTGTGACAGTTATGACCCAAGTTTTGACAGTTGTGATATATTTTAAAGTAACGAGTGTTTTTCACTCCCACATTAAGCATGAAGTAAGTAAGTCGAGTTTAGAAAATCCTGAAAATTTGGTTTGGTCGCGTAGCGAAGCGGAAGTCTGCTTCGTGTAAAAAGATAAAACATACATGTGTAACGAAAATATTGTAAATTGACTATTTTTGATAATTTTTTGTAAAACAATAAGTCTCCTTTGTCTAATTTTCAAAACTCTCTCATTAAAAAAACATTTTTTATTCAATTAATTTTCTGTGCACTTCTGTGCACAGTAAGTATATTTAATATTAACAACTAATTATTTTTAAATTGCGCATATAACAGAAATAAATTTACATATAAAAGAAAATGTTCCAACGTTCGAATAATAAAACATTCAGCAACCTGTAACAAGGTAGGTACAGTAAATTGTTTAACGAGAGAACGCTGCGCAAAAAAGTAATAGACTCGAGCCAACAAGGTAGACTTCATAAGTGAACTCCCGCCTTCCCATTAAATATATTTCAAAGTAAACTTATGAGCGTTTTAATTGAATCCTGCGAATAAAACGCGCCTCATAGAGACGAGTGTATGGAAGGGCCGCGTAAATAATTCATCACCCGCGAACACGCTCGGATACGTGGCAGAAGAGTAAATAAACCCGAAACCCGAACCCGAAACTTCCCCCTCACGTCCGCGCAATGTATTCATAATGTAAATAGTTTTCACTCAAATTGAAATCCACTTAAAACCGCGGATAGTTTTAAAACACGGTTTCCGACCCGGAAGTTTGGAGATTTGCGACGTTCCATCTCTATTAGTACACTCTGTATATGCGGAAAAGCCGGGGGAACATTTTTGGCCACAGTTGCAAACAGGGCTAATTGTTTCATAGGTTCGTATGCGTTAATGTGTCGCATGTATGGAGTTTGCTAATTGAAAACGTGAGTGTGTATTTATTCATATTCAGTTTAATCCGATTTTCAACGGTACAGGGGATCTTTCAAACGAGTGTGAACATTGCTTGCTAGAATAAATTCCTATTCCTAAATACTGAGGATTGGAATACTTTCATCAAGGTTCGGACGAAACATATCAGATGTCTATTATGATATTTATCATGATATATATCAATATTATATTATGGATATATATCATATATTTACGGAATGCACAAAAACATTAAATTATGCGTCGCCAGGTATTCCCGCGTTTCTTTAATATTATCAGTTGCAGTCTTTTTTTAATTAATTGAGAATTGGTAACAGTTAATGCAACAACAGCGATACTCGAGAGACATTTTGTATCATTTGGCTTGGTGCAATCAGAATTAAGAAATAGATTTGGAAATTAGAAGATTGGCAGTCTTCTAATTTCCAAAACTATTTCTTTGTGTTTTTATTTAAATGATTAAACTGCTAAAATGTTCCAAAGATTGAAATTTAAACTGGATTTTGAAAAATGCTCCTATTCCTGAATCAAACATCATGAATTCTTCCGACGATGAGGCATTAATTAAACTAATATGTTAAGATTGCTAATCAGCTTAAATGTTATATTTTTTACTATTTTATAAAGAACTGTATTTTTCAATGAATTAAAATAAAATAAATAAAGTATGTGTATTATACAGGGAATTTTGCTTTTAAATATACCGGATGATTCATTTAACCTGGAATACCGTATATCTTGAAAAATACGCATCGTACAGAAAAAAATAGCCCAAATTTTATATGATCGTGTGAGGAATCCCTTAAAAGTAAAATTGGAAATTCTTCATGCGCCACGCGCACAAGACACTGTTTCAGCGTAAGGTGCGAAAATAGACACAAACAAACCTGGTGCTTGTCCGTGTATGGTCGAGTATGATCATGTATGGTTAAACACTTTAAGTTACACTGTTTTTGTTTATGTTTGTGAAAATGTTGAATTTTCAATTGAAACTTGAAACTACTTCTAAGGAGTGTCTTCCACTCCCAGGCTAAGCATGAAGTAAAATTTCGAGTTTAGAAAAGCCTGAACGTTTGGATTTGGACGAAGCGTCCAAAATCCATACTCAGGCTTTTCTAAACTCGACATTTTACTTCATGCGAAAAGCATATAAAACACTGATTTCAATTGAAATTCAAAATATGCTGCTTAAAGAATTTAAAAAAATCAAACATGATTACAGCGCCATCTGTCGTGAATCGAAAAAAAGGTTTTGGATAAAAAGTACATAGTTTTTGACAGAGCTGGGCAGAATTCGAATCATTCAGGATTCGAATCCTGGATACGAATCCTTTTAGAGGTTTCAAAAGAGGCATACGAATACTTTAGTTAAACTGGATTCGTGATCCGGATTCGTTACATTTTTTTAAGAGGATTCGTATTCGAATCCAAATGCGGGTGATTCGAATATTTATAAAAGGATTTGAATACTTACAAAAGGATTTGAATACTTACCAAAGGATTTGAATACTTACAAAAGGATTTGAATCGTCAAAAATAATTCGAATGAATTGTGAGGATTAACATGAAAAACTTGTGTTATGTGTTTTTAAATTTCTCGTTAAATTACTGTTTTATAAGCGTGGCGCATGAAGTAAAATTTCGAGTTTAGAAAAGCCCCGTGAAAATTTGTCTCGGGTCGCTGCGCGACCCTCGACAAATTTTCTACGCGGGGCTTTTCTAAACTCGAAATTTTACTTCATGCTTAGTCTGGGAGTGGAAACGCTCGTTCCAAACTTCAAACTGATTGCTTTAATAAGAACATTAAATGACTGAAAATGTTTTTAAAGATAATAATCTAGTTTGTTGTTTAACATTATTTGAAGTAAAACTGACATGGTAGATACAATTTAAAATGGTAAAGTTTTTCTCCCTGACCTTTTAATATAACTTTCTTCTGTGGGAAACCCCAGATTGTTAAATTGTTTTCATTGGTTTTGTCAATATTTAAGTTGGTTTTATAAACCGTAAACATTTATCAAACCAACTTAATTTTTGTAATTTTGTAATTTTTATGATGCCTGTTGATTTTGACAAATTTAATAATATCATATGGCTTTTTTGTTAGTGTTTTTGTCAATTTGAATAAAATACCATGACTCTTATCTGACTATCCCGGTTTTAATGATATTCCGTGAATTTTTTATTTACGTAATTTTCAGGCATTCGTCGATTTTATAATAGAGTTTAATTTGAAGTTTTGAACGAGTATTTCCACTCCCAGGCTAAGCATGAAGTAAAATTTCGAGTTTAAAACAGCCCCGCGTAGAAAATTTGTCGAGGGTCGCGCAGCGACCCGAGACAAATTTTCTACGCGGGGCTGTTTTAAACTCGAAATTTTACTTCATGCGCTACGCGTACAAAACACTGATTTGAAGTGAAGTTCAAAAACACACAAGTACATCTTTAATCAGAGTAACACAGATATTTAATCTGTTATCAACGATGTTCAGTGTTAATAATAAATAATTAAGTTTTGAATATTTTTGTTAAAACAACTGATAACGATATTTATATGTTAGTGGTTGCAAAAAATAATAAAATCAAATTTATTCTTAAAGGATTTATATTCGTGATTAGAGAAAACAGTATTCGAATCTTTGATTTGAATCATATTTGTCTCTTACGAAACCTTTATTCGAGTATTCGTGATTCGAATCATATTAGGTGATTCGGATTCGTGATTGGAATCCTTTTCACGAGGATTCGTCCAAGCTCTGGTTTTTGACGTAGTATCCAAGTATGAGATAAATAATGGCAGTTCCTGTACAAGATTTCAAAGTTGCACCACGCCTCGCCTACAGGGGAGGTGGGGGAGTTCCAATTTTACTCCTAACCAATTCCTCATACGAAGATATTAAACTTTGGATAACACTATATTTTCTGTGCTATGCATATTTTTTGAGATATACGCTATTCCAGGTTAAATGAATCACCCAGTATACAGGGTGTCCCACTTTGAGTAGGACAGTATGGGTTACTTTGTTATTATTAATGATAGAGATTCGGTTAAATAGGCAAGGTTGTGCAGTTTTATACACTTATTCAGATTTTATTGAGAACTAGTAGAAAGTTTGTAAAACTTTCAAGTTATTGAGAAAAAAACTATAAATGATTATTTTCGAAAATCGTCCTATATATTTCTTATTTGTAATTTTATTAAATATCTGTAAAAACTTTGTTAAAGTAAATGCTATGGCGCATCAGATAGTGATCGATTTTTATTTAGCTGGCGCTTCATTTTTGTTTAATTATTATCAACGTTTGTTTTTTAAACGGAAATATATGGTGATATGCATATCATTGAACTGAATTTTCCTCCTTGATTTCAATGATGTGTTGTAACACGTGCACATTTTTTATTTTATTTTTTTTAATTGTTTTCAAACAATTTAATTGTATCTCTAGTTGCCAAGATACATATGAAACCTTAATTCAAAAAATACTACTATTGATTGCTTATATTTGTTTTGCCAACAAGCACGTTTTGATTGGATAAAGTGTTTGTTTCCATGGTTACATACTATAAACAAATTAATATGTGAAACAGTGCATGTGTGGCACATCGTTTAAATCAGGGTTAGAAACACATTTCAATGATTTGCATATCAGCGTATGCTGCAATTAGAAAAACAAAAGATGCTACTAATAAATCAAAAACAAATCGCCAGATAATTTAAAATCAATCACTATAATAACAGAGACCCAAGGTAATATGTATCCGTTATTGAAAGGTGAATTTGTTGTGCAATTCCTTGTATTTCTATAGCGCGATCCGAACCTCAAATTTTGTGTGCCTTGGCGCTGTAGCCGACCCTGAAGTTAGGCTGCGAGCCGTCGCTGACATTTACTTTGGTAAAATTTATACAGATTTTTAAAATACTCACAAATATACTGGATATTCAGTAATCGCGAATTCCAGTTTTTTCTCAATAACTTCTAAGCTTTTAACTTTTTAAATTCTTAGCAGAATCTGAATAAGAACCGTGCAACTTTGTCCATTTAACCGGATCTTTATCGTTAATAATAAGAAACGTAACCATACTGTGCTACTCAAAGTGGGACACCCTGTCTCGAACTCGAAATTTTACTTCATGCTTAATCTGGGACTGGAAAACAATCGTTCAAAGTTTAAAATTCAACTCTTTTAAAAAACAACTAATATCTAAAGATATATAGATATATACCTGTCCCAATTACAGCGCATATATGCTATATATGCGCTGTAATTAGGACAGGTACACTTAAAAGAAATTAAGTAATAAATAATATAAGTAATAATTTGACGAATAAAGCACTACTAACCTTTCTTCACACTTTTATTTGAATTACCAAATGTACATTTCGGACACAAAGTGACCATTATCAATGGATTAACACTATACACACTTTTAGTGATAATTTATTGATAATGGTCACTTTGTGTCCGAAATGTACATTTGGTAATTCAAATAAAAGTGTGAAGAAAGGTTATTAGTGCTTTATTCGTCAAATTAATTTGATCTTCACGTAGCTCACAATCAATTTATTTATAAGTTATAATATTTATGAACAAGAATAATTATCAAGAAGTTGATATATTGCTGGGTTCTAATTATGTAGTTCTATGTTACAAAGACAGAAAATGAAGAAAATCATCTTTAAAAATTAAGTTCTTCAAAAATACTTTTTCTTTTGGGGCAATTTGATTTTTTTTTATATTAGATAAAATATGTCTTTGAGCAATATGTTACATCATTTTAGGAAAATTGTAATTATTATTAAATATATTTTCAAACATTTTTATAACAACAATGCATAATACCTTCTTTTGCAATATAATTTCTTAAACAAGAAAATAACACACATAAAACTTTTTTAATCTAGTATTTAAAAATAACATAATCATACTAGGTTATAGAATACTAAAAAAACTGAAAGTGCGATTATTCCCGCAATCTACAACTAAGCAATAAAGTTGTAAAAAATGGTTTACTGCCACCGTTTTTATTGTCATTACAATATTTAGAAGAAAATTAAGTAACAAGTAATTATTATAAATAAATTGATTGTGAGTTACGTGAAGATTAAATTAATTTGACGAATAAAGCACTAATAACCTATCTTCGCACTTTTTAAGAAAAGTGTAAAGAAAGGTTATTAGTGCTTTATTCGTCAAATTAAGTAATTATTAGAATAGCTTAACACAAAAACGAGTGCCTTCGAGTGAGTGCCTTCGAGCGAAGCTGAAATGAACGCTTCTTACATCCAACAATCGAATTAAATATATCGAATTTATTGTCAGTGAATTATGAAATGTAAAAATTCTAAATAGAGTTATAAGTTTCGGAATATTTCTAATATAAAGTTTAAAAATGGTTGCCGACTTCCGTCCTAGATAGGTACTCATTAAGAACTGACTAACAATAAATGAACAAAGAATTCAATTATGCAATTTACACAATATAAATTCTACTTATATTTCGACCCTACTTTTAGATTAATGTTTTTTCCGTGTAATTAATATTTCTCTATCATTTTTATTTACGTTGAGGCGTATAAACATACTTTTCCGCCAGACAAAATGTGAAATCCCTTTAGAAAAAAAGGTTGTTCAGAGGAATGACAAAATAAATGGGGGTAGTTTTTCATTCACTGCTGGAATGTTTGAAATTTATACCTGACACGGATGTGATTCGAGCGACATTATTCAAACTCCCACCGATGACTTTTGTCACAAAAGAGCATCGACACGGCTGAATAAAAAAAAATATATATCTGGCGATAGCGCGCGCTGAAAACCAGAAAACTGAAAACTCCTGAAAGCGCTCTCCCATTGTCGGTCCGTGCATTGTGAAGGGTAGCGGAGTGCAAGGGTAGATAAGGGATAAGGGAGTATTTCAGCAATTTCAGTGGCGATGTACTGCGTACACACAGAGGAAGGAGAGTTTTCAGCAGGAGGCGGCATCTTTAATTCATTAAGTGTCCCACCGCTGAAAAACTCGAGTCGGAACTTTTCAATAAGCCCGCGACTTTATTCATGCGTTTTTGAAACATCCGGACTTGGAAATAATTAAAACTCGTAGGGCGAGGTTTTCATCTGAACTCTAAAATTGCACTAGTTACTTGAAACGAGAGATTTAAATAAATTCTAAATTATAATACTTTTATTCAACCGAGATAGTTGTAGCTAAAATAATTTACTTACACAAAAATAGATTGGATTTATGTCATTTTACTATACGCTTTTGAAATGAGAATAAATAATGTGGTTCTAAAATGTTTACGTTTACTATTAACGTCATATCATAGATTAAATCAAGCTAAGATGGCTATGGAACGTAAATATAAGTTCAGTATACCGGGTGTTCGATAAAAAACGCCCAACGCCTTAACTCTGTTAATTATTGACCGATTTGAATAAACTAAAAAACAAAGTTAATGGCTGTTTCAATACTATAAACTGACAGTGATTATATATTTTTTCAAAATTAACTTCATTGCTAAATAATAGTCAATTTAAATTTTTAAATGGCTGCATATACTTTTCTTATATTATTATATTAGACATTATTTTTCTGAATCCAATTATGCCCAATGTGTTGATCTTAATTAATTATTTATTCCAGAAAAGAAATATAATAAATTTTGTTTACGTGATTATTTGACAATAAATGTAGTGTGCCTTGAAAAAAAGCCTTTTAATACTGTTGAAATTGTTTATTGGTTTGTACATACTTAATCCGTGTGTTCCGTTAACTAATTTATTATACATTCACAGTTTGCTTAATCAAGGAATAGAAACACTCATTAGAATCTTCTTTTATAAAAACAACGAATGCCTTAACATTTACAGCATATACATCGAGATATGTATAGTTAAATGCAAAATACCCTGTAGCTATATGCATATTTATGTGTCATTAACGTGTATGTAATATTTCCTTCAAAATCTAATGATCTATTCTAGTGTAGTTTAGTTGATAATCCGCGGGCTGGCTGGTTGGGGATTTATCCCTCGTTGGAATTTCACTTTACACAAATTGGTCTTGCGTACCTGCGAGCGCCAAATTGATCGAATTAATTATACAACATTAAACTACGAACTAAATGTGGGCTCACATGTGACGGAATCCTTGTGCTGTATGCATCATCTATTAAATTTATATTTAGACATACTCGGCTCATTTCATTAGCGCCATCACTTGACGCACGTTGACGCACAATTTCCTCCATCTCATCTAACACATAGAAAATATTGAAAATCCACGTATAATATTAAATTCTGTTATTAACGAAATATTGCATAAACTAACACATTGAGTAAACTTGTCCATTTTATTATAAAAAGGAGTATAAATTCCTTGTTAATAATATTAACGAGGTGAATTTTAAACTATGTATAAAATTAAATTGTGCATTAATTTGTTCCAAATTAATGTCAATAAGGAGCCAAAGTTATGTTGAAAATTAATTGGCAATTTAATGCCCCTTAATTAATTCTTTATAAATTTCGTTTGGTGTTACATGACGCGTTTCACGTTTGGAGCGGATGGAGTTGATAATTATTTAATTAAACCATTGGGTTGTTATTTTCGCGCGACCTAAAGTAACAAAGGACTCTTCGAGCCCTTTGTAAAATTCCACCGTCTGGTGTTTAAATGGAATGGCGAATGAAAGGAACAACAGGTTTTAATGCGATGTCAAGTGCAAGAAATCTAATATTTAAATCTACGTAGGCAAATGGTAAGTTACTGAAGTTGCTTTGAGGTATTTACTAACACTTCTTACAATTCAATTTGAATTACAGGGCGAACGAAAACTAGAATAGTAATTACAAAACACAATGTAATTAAAAATTAAACTTTATACAGGTTTAATATTGGTTACAGAAATTATAAAAAATAGTGAACAAGCTTACAAGGGAAATAAATTACAAAATGTTGTGCTATTTGAGTTTCTGTAAAACTCCTGCGTACATATTATGAATAATAAGAGCGTAGGATAATTTTAAAACTTTTTATAACTCAATTTTTCTGCATGAAGATAAATAGAAAAATAAGTCATTGTAGAGAATAACAAGAGGGATTTTCACTAAATTTAATTAACAATATTTAGTGGCGGATCGCGAAAACTTTTATTGGTGGGGCTGCAGACAGAAACATACAGGATATTTGTCATTCAAGTTTACAAATCTTTATACGAATACCTTAAATTCGTTGTTTTATTTAATACAGGGTTTTTCTTATGCATTTCACTATTGATCAAATGAGATTCACTGTATCCCAAATATCTTTCACCTTGTCAAATATATGTCAAAAGATTTCCAAATACTTTTTCTTTTAATTTTTTGCTGAACATTTTTGCAGTAACACTAACTTTTTTATGGAAATATTTTAGGGAGTTTATCTTTTAAGTATACGTATTTTAAATTCAGCCTATTTTCTGTAAATCTTTAGATATTCCTTGTTTTTTTTTAGGTTTAATTTAAAGCTTTAAACGAGTGATTTCCACTCCCAGAGTAAGTATGAAGTAAAATTTTGAGTTTAGAAAAGCCCCGTGAAAATTTGTCTCGGGTCGCGCAGCGACCTGAGACAAATTTTCTGGGCTTTTCTAAACTCAAAATTTTACTTCATGCGCCACGCGTATAAAACACTAAAATATTGTGAAATGTATGTATATCCGAACTTCACTTAAAATCTGTGTTTTATACGCGTGGCGCATGAAGTAAAATTTCGAGTTTAGAAAAGCCCCGAAAATGTGTCTCGGGTCGCTGCGACAAATTTTCACGGGGCTTTTCTAAACTTAAAATTTTACTTCATGCTTAGTCTGGGAGTGGAAAGCACTCGTTTAAAGCTTCAAATTGAACTTAAAAAAAAAACAAGGAGATTCACTTTATCTCAAATATCTTACACCTTGTTAAATATATGTTAAAAGATTTCCCTATTTACGAAATGAGTTTCACTGTATAGCAAATACTTTTCCTTTCAATATTATTGCTGAACATTTATGCAGTAACAATAACTTTTTTCTAGAAATATTTTATTTGTATTTATACATACAGGGAGTTTTTCTTTTAAGTATACGTATTCCAAATTCAGCCTATTTTCTGTAAATCTTTATATTCCTTGTTTTATTTTAAAGTTCAATTTGAAGCTTTAACGAGTGTTTTCCACTCCCAGACTAAGCATGAAGTAAAATTTCGAGTTTAGAAAAGCCCCGTGAAAATTTGTCGAGGGTCGCGCAGCGACCCGAGACACATTTTCTGGGCTTTTCTAAACTCGAAATTTTACTTCATGCGCCACGCGTATAAAACACTCAAATATTGTGAAATTTATGTAGATTCGAACTACACTTGAAATGTGTTTTATATGCGTGGCGCATGAAGTAAAATTTCGAGTTTAGAAAAGCCCCGTGAAAATTTGTCGAGGGTCGCGCAGCGACCCGAGACAAATTTTCTGGAGATGGAGATGTTTAGATTCGAACTACACTTGAAATGTGTTTTATATGCGTGGCGCATGAAGTAAAATTTCGAGTTTAGAAAAGCCCAGAAAATTTGTCTCGGGTCGCGGCGCGACCCTCGACAAATTTTCACGGGGCTTTTCTAAACTCGAAATTTTACTTCATGCTTAGTCTGGGAGTGGAAAACACTCGTATAAAGCTTCAAATTGAACTTTTTTAAATAACAACGAATGTCGGAAAATTTACAACTTATGCATATGTTTATCTAAAAGAAAAATTCACTGTATGTAACACTACTAATCCCAGCATCCATTCTCCGGATAAGGAAGGAGTCCTCTTAGTTCATTGCTAAGATGCATTTTTTGACGAACTGCAGCCATTTTGCTGAGAAGTGAAATGTAATTGACAAATTGTGATAAGGTTTTGACATATAGAGAAATGTAGTGGTATATAGGGAAATGTATTTGACAAATAGAAACTATATTTGAGATAAAGAGATACATATTCGATATAAAGTGAAATGCAATAGCAAAACTCTGTTCAGTTTGAAGCTACCAACGAGTGTTTCCAATCCTTGATTAAGCATGAAGTGAAATTTTAAGTTTAGATAATCTGACAACTTGGTTTGGTCGCGTAGCAAAGCGGAGCAACTCAGGCTTTTCTAAACACAAAATTTTTCTTTATTTTTAATCCTGCTTTAACGGCTTATCTTTAATATTGATTAAGCTGTATATTTTTAATTTCACAATATTTCAATGTTTTACACGCGTGGCGCATGAAGTAAAATTTCTAGTTTAGAAAAGCCTGAAAATTTGGTTTGGTCGGGCCGCTTCGCTATGCGAACAAAAGAAATTTTCAGGCTTTTCTCGAAATTTTACTTCATACGCCAACTACCAAAAACACGAGTTTATTCGACAATTTATTTCTTATTCAGCATTAATCTGATAGTGATAATAATGAACAAGATGTAGGTCAAATGTAAATGATGTTTGGATTATGAATAGCTTGGACTATGATTTTTTCTAAAAAAAATTTGTATGCGCCAGACATAGAAGACACTAAAATATTGTAAACTTCAAAAATATATACCAATTACATATTTTTAAGTTTCACATCCAACTTAGGTTGATTTTACATTTGATCATGCGTTACAATAAACTATTGATTTATTATAAATAGTGTTAGCTTTGTTTTTTTATTATTAGGGCAAATAATAAATTTATTCGCGCTATCTCAAAATATTCTTTTATTTTTTTAATCGAAACAATAGATGATTTTCATTCGAATTATACCATCACTAGAGCAGCGTTTCCCAAAAGGTCTTCCGCGGAACCCTGGGGTTCCGTTTCCGCGGAAGGGTGAAAGGGGTTCCGAGTTCCGTTCGAGAATTAATTAAAACGTTCGTAGAATACAGTCATAACATTACCGCGCCGCGTCGTCGCGTCGCGCCGCTGTAGGTATATACCTAGTGTTCGATAAAAACTCCCAACGACATAACTCTGTTATTCATGACCAATTTTGTTGAACTTAAAACCAAAGTCACTGGCCGTTTAAATACTGAAAAATTACATCAATATTGATTTTTTTCAATAATAACTTCATTGCCAAATAATAGCCAACCTAAGATTTTTAAAGGACTCCTTATATTTTTTTAATTTTATTGCATTAAACATTTTTCTGAATCCAATAATGCCCAATTTCTTGTTTTTGTTTATTATTTTTATCGAAAAAAAAAAAAAATTAGGTCTTCTATTTCAAATCATATTTTTCGAAAATTATGATTAGTGTGCCTTGTGAAAAATGTGACAGATGTCATATATTGTGAGGTTATGTCAACCATGAATAATCTCTCCAGCGTCCTTACCCCGACTCTACCCTCTCTCATCCATTCCGTCACACTTCTATAAGCTATAAGCTATTATAAATAAATATGTGAAAACATTTTATTCTTTACATTAAATAGTTACGTTGTATATTTTCTGTACAATAAATGTTTTAGAAAACTTGTAATAATTATTCTTTATTTTCATTTTAAACTTGAAAATATTCAAACTGCACTACAAGCTACAATCACTTATGTTATTATCAAAATGGGGA
The DNA here is from genome assembly GCA_932526585.2 of Philonthus cognatus. Classification (NCBI taxonomy): domain Eukaryota; kingdom Metazoa; phylum Arthropoda; class Insecta; order Coleoptera; family Staphylinidae; genus Philonthus; species Philonthus cognatus. The sequence continues at coordinate 26,476,230 of OW052243.1, read as the reverse complement.
TCCGCCAAAAAAAGTATGATCAATTAGGGTTCCGTGGCCAAAAGAAATTGGGAACCTCTGCACTAGAGTATATGAAAGATGCAGAAAACACGTTCATTAAACCGATGAAATAATTGATGTCTATATCAATATAGTATTCGATACCACTAAAAGATATCATTGGCCATACTGCTTACCAATAAGAAACATTTTGACTAACAATACAAAAAACTTACATAGCAAATGTTATAACATTTTTAGATTCCAGCCAGAAATTAAAATTTCAGGGAAGGAACTTTAAACAGAAAAATAAAATTTTAAAATGCACTGCAACTCCATGGAGATAACAAAACAGAAACGAGCACATAGAGTCTCCGTAATTTATCTACCCACATGCACATAAAAAAACGAGGAAAATCTGCGAGCGTAAGTGCAAGGCAGTAGTCACGTTTTATTTGATGCTTTCGACAATGTCCGACAATTGTGCAAACATGTGTACTTACCCTGTTACATTTTTCACGTTGGAGTTTAGCCACGCGAAACTGGGCCGTTTTTTTTTTTACCATGCCGGCAATATGCCTATCTTGACGTTTGCTAGAGAGCCACGTACAATTATTTACTATCATGTTTCCTGCATCATGGCTGCAATAAATTCTCTCAGTTTTTCCTCACTTTTTCCCCCGTGATTACCACGAGAGTGTGTGAGTGTGTATATAGTGCATATACACACTTTGTAGTTTCAGCGAGTTGTTTTATTGGCGCTGCGGTTATGATGTATAACGTGCAGCGAAAGGTCGGCCGTTGCTCATTCGTTCCGGTCTATACAGAAATATGCACTACTAACCATACTTTGATAATATTTCTGTTTATATATGAACCCTTTCAATTACTTACACTCAGAAAATACTTCAAACGATTTTTGGCAACTTGGCATTCAGCCTTTGAATTTCAAGAATATCTATATCCAACAGGATTATTAAAATAATATTAAAATAAGCATGATATACAGGGTTATTCAAAAAGAAGGATAGATTTTAAACATATATTTCTTTCAAACTGCAAGAGGTAGAACCATAATTCCAACGTTCCTGGACAGACAAAAGTTTAAAATTTGAACAGTCCAGGCAGAAGTTCCAACCACGGTCCCATTGGCGTTGTTACTTATCATGTTGATTGTCTGTAGTAAAATGGTGACACAACAAGAAAAAGCATTTTGTTTGCTGCAATTAGCAAAACTAGAGTCCATTATTGAAGTTCAACGTGCTTTTCTCCGTCAATTTAATATACAACCGTATCGTCATGAGCAGATTTACCAGTGGCATCGAAAATTCGTAGACGATGGTTGCATCTGCAAACAGAAAAGCACGGGATGTCCACGCACATCGCAAATGTCAAGCGTATTCGCACAGTTTACGAAAAGGAGCCCAAAAACCTTTCTTGAAAATATGCATCATCGAATTATTGAAGCTTTAAACTCGATTACTAGAGACCAGCTGATTTGTGTGTGGCAAGAAATGAGCTACCGTTTTGATATTTGTCGTGTAACACATGTTGGTCATATTGAATGCATAAAAATTCTCTTTCCAGGAACATTGGAATTGTGTTTCTATCTTTTGTAGTTTGGAATGATTACATAAATTCAAACCCAATTATTTCTCCAATTACCTATTGGTATCAAACTTTTTAAACACTTCCTTCTTCCCCAATAACTCCTATCCTTGAGGAGGACCATATGAATAAATTGTCCCGAGGTAAAAATACTGCCCCTGGACACGATAGTGTTCCTCGAAGTATCCTAAAAAGCTCTCACTAAATATACACCTATATATCCTGGACATCTATAGTTATGCATTAGCAAACAACTTTTATCCTTCCACTTGGAAAAAAGGGCAAATTATATGTATCCACAAACCCAACACCAATCCTTCACTTGTATCCAGCTATAGACCTATCACATTACTCCCAGTCCTCGGCAAAATATTCGAATCCCTCCTTATAGACCAAATAAACTCACACATCTCCAAATATGTCCCTAAATACCAATTCGGATTCCAACACAAACGCTCCACCCAACTCGCATTGACAATCCTGGCATCCAAACTCCAAACATCAAATCTCGAAAGCAAAAAATCAGCTGTACTATTCCTCGATGTCAAAAAAGCTTTTGTCTCGGTCTGGCACCAAGGATTATTATTATTATTATCTAGTCCTCAATCTCCCTACATATCTGTTACGCATCCTTGATCAATTCCTATTTAACAGATCTTTACAAATTAAATGTAAAAACTACCCATCCTACTCATTTTGTCCATACCAAGGTGTTCCACAAGGTTCTCCCATATCTCCCTTACTCTTCAATATATATACCCATGATCTGTACAACTAAAATCCCAAATATTTCAATCCAGCTCAATATATCCTCCAGTTCGCCGATGACACGGCCTTGGTAACCCATGCCCCTATCCTAAGTTCCGCAATGTCCTCCTTACAAGACTTACTAAGTTATTCCAAATCTAGGTTCCTTAAATGGAGAATATCCTTGAATTCCACCAAAACCCAACTAATAATTCCCAACCACAGAATAACTCCTAATTCCCCTACGATACTCCTCAATGGCACCCAAGTTTTCCCTTCACCCCTTTGTAAATATATTGGCATAAACTTCGATCCCAAACTCACCTTTACTCTCTATCTCTTCAAATAACCGAGATCCCCATACATTCTGTTGAAATACGGACACACTGTATATAGGCTTGGATGGCTTTATCCTGTATCTTATAAAATGCCTCTTATTGGAGAAATGTTTTTACTTTTTGTTTGAATTTAATTGAAGTAAGACTTGTCATTGATTGTGGAAGGATATTGTATAAGTCGATATCCGACTGGATAGGCGATTTTTTGAAAAATTAGGATACGTATACAAAAAAAATCCCATACGTTTTTTCTATTAGAGGTAAATTTGAAGCTATAAACGAGTGTTTTCCATTCCCAGGTTAAGCATGAAGTAAAATTTCGAGTTTAGGAAAGCCTGAAAATTTGGTTTGGTCGCTCCGCTACACTACGCGACCAAATCTAAATCGGAAATGTCTTATAAGAGCAATTTTGAGCAAAAACTTTAATTGAAATAACGAAGTATCCGTGTTATCAGAAATTGTAAGAAGTTCAGTTACTGAGAATGAACGAGATATATTTTTTTAAATCATGGTCAAATTTATACTTTTTAATAGATAGTTTTGAAATCGCATTTTCTTCAGAAAATATATAAGAACAAGGTAAGTCAATGTTCCAAAAATGTAGTAATTGCGTGCCTTTATCTAATTCTGAAATTAACAATGTATAATGAATACAAATAACATTGTGTATTAAACTTTTAATGTGGTTGTTTTTATAGGTCAACTGAACAGCGGTAAATAAACAGCTATTTATATTTTATTTATAGACAAAAAGTTGAACATCCATGTTGTATTTGTAAAGAAGAAGCACCTGAAATCATATTGCTTTTCAAATAAAGATATTTTAACAAGAATCAGAATCTTATGACTTTTAATGATTGCAATCTAATTTACGCAATTTGCCCACTGTGCGGGGTTTTAAATACTCCTTGCTCTTTTCATGAAATATTCGATGACGTGTTGGATTGGCAGCCTCGCATTGCATTGGCGGCCTCATTTTTAAAAAATACGGGCCAATCACGCCGCCTGACCAAAATCCGCAACAAACAGTGGCTCGTTGGGGCTGCATTTTTTGACAAATTTGTTTGTTAACAAACCCGTTCAAATTACAGTGCGCCTCATTGGCGTAACTTTCTTCATTTTTGTAATGGGTTATCACAATGATAACGCGTTGTTCCTTTGTTTAGCGCTCCATAATTAATAATCGGAACAATCGTAGATGGCACCTGTCAAATTTCAGAGCTGCTACTTGGACAGAAAAAAATGGCGTAAAATTTATATCGGGCACTCTTATTGGGATACCCTACAATTCAGAATGTAATTTTTATAACTAAATAATTAATGAATAAAACAAGTTAATCGTGTATAAAGATAACATCAATATTTTCAAAAACAAAATAACCAACATGTAATTGGATATTAAACAAAAAAGGAAACGCATTACCATAAACACAGACTCCCGATTTTGTTTCCTACCAGTTCAACAACCCAGAAGGCAGCAGCCCGTTTTTGGGCAAACGAAATCAAATCTTGGCGTGTTTACGGTCGTTGCACAGAAATACCTTTCGGAATGGATTAAATCGTTACGTCCCGCAATGAGCTCGATGCCAATCAAGAAATTAACAAAGCGCCGCGGGTGACTTTTTGATTTTAAAATTTCGTGTGGGTGTCTGCGCCCACGCGAAAAACAAAAATCGGCACAAACAAGATAAATCAAAATTGTACCTTTCCATGTCGGGAGGAGAGACGTGTCTTGAATATTCATGATTAAGTCATCTTCAATAACACCTGTTTGCGGTATAAGTACTGAATATTATAGTTAATGTTTGTTGCGTTACACTCTTAATACCGGATATACAAATTTGATGAAGAAAAATGCTTGTTATGTTCCATGGTGTCAAAACCATAAAACATAACAAGTGATTTTGTTTAACAAATTTGCTAAATATTAGTTGTATTAACATTAAGGTGACTTTAAGCTACGAATATTTTACTTTTGGAACAGACAGAAACATCTTAGCATGCGCACATGTACGAATACTAAATAAAATAAAGCAAGAAATACATGCTCTGAATATTTCTTAAGTGTACGGGAAAATGGGAAAATTCCCACTTTCCCGTACACTTAAAAAATATTCCCAGCATGTATTTCTTGCTTTATAATAATATTAATAATAATACTTATAGCTAGTGGCCAGACAACATCTCGTTTTTGAAATTTAAATTGATTGTTTTTTTTTCTTAATAATTTTTTTGTAAACATGATCATATTTATTTTATTATTTGTTCGGGTTTATGTGAATGCAAATAAATATATAATAACATGACTCCATGCAGGAATGTTAGCTCTGAAAATAAAATATTTGCATGTATACTCTGTAATAGAATAGAATAGATTTATTAGCGTATCAAAATACATATCATTGTTATGATATATATATATATATATATATATATATATATATATATAAATATAATTTTAATGTAGGATTCGAGAAAAATATGTTTGAATTTGTATAATAGTATGTATTATTTTATTGTGCCAATAAAGGTTAATTTCTTCTGCATTGTTATGAGGATAGGTCATTGAATAATATACTGTGTGTTTCGCTAAAAAGGGCCCAAGTTGGAGTTTCTTTATTTTTGAATAAAAATTTAACAAAAAAATATAATATATAAAATCGGGTGTTGATTGCTAGTCTGCCTGTAACAGATATTTTCTAAGGGCGGCCATCTTGTCGTTATGACGTCATCTGATTTTTTTTAAATGGCTCCAACAAATTTTATTAATACTTTTCTATAGAGATTTTTCTGACTTTTTAACGATGTAATCATTTCATAGGTTTGCATTACATTTTCTTGCGAAGGTACGTCGATTGACATAAATGTATATGGATGCTTCACCATAGTCTCTTTTAATTTTAGTGGCTGCCTTAGCCTGCCCACATATTATTTTCTTTAAAAATTCACCAATAATTTATTTATTTATAAAATTGTTTAAAACACAGAATTACTCAAAAACAACCATTTTTTAGTTTGAAATTACGATCTGCCGTTTGGTTGATTTTTCATAATTAAATTTAAAAAAAATATTTTTTTCCCAATCAGTAAGTTGAAAATAATTAAATCAACTTTGAACGTCTGTTTATTTCCTAAAACCATTTTTCTTGATTTTATAAAAGTTTGGCTTTTGGTTGATTTTTAAAACATCACTTTGTTATTTATATGAAAATATCTTGAAAACGAAAGAAAAAGGTATAGGGAATGCTGTATAAATCAACGCAGAATTGAATTCTGCGTCGGAATATATGTAAAAATATACAGGGTGTGCCATTTAAAAAAATCGAGATTTAATGGATTAAATTTGACTAAATGTGAATGATTATTGGGTATTGGCTTTTTATAGATAATATTCATAACATCGATTTTCTTTGGTTCAGATATGCGTATTTTTAAAGAGAATTATTAAAATGCACTACATTAAGTGAACCGTTAACCCTTTAGTTACGAGAAGCGTATCCATACGTTTAGTTTTTATGCGAAAAGCGTATATTTTCAAAAGTCTGTAAATCGTGAGCGGAGAGCGCACGAAGTTTGTGTACCTCTTTAATAAGCCTATACAGTGTATAATTAAAAAAAAATGTATGGACAACTTTTGTTTGTTATGTTTTTTGCATTTCCCTCGAAGAAAATATAATGCAAGCCTATGAAATGATTACACACGGGGCATATACCGTGTATGAGCCTGTGGTACGAAATACGTACTGATACGCATTTGTTTTCGATGACCGTACACGGGGCACGCATTTGAAATTCATACTGCGTAACGAAAATATCTTGAAAACTGTTAATTTTGGAGGTTAAGTTACTTGATGATTTTTTCACAGAATTTTATGTAGAATTCAAATTACCAAAAAATACAGCATTACATTTAAAAGGCGTTTACTTTCGGTATAACCGGAATTCGTATAATCTTGAAACTATTTTCATTGAAAAGAGCACATTTGATTACACGAATAATAAAAATCTCATTACAATGCATTAATTAGAAGTCCATATACTTTTAGTGTGCGGTTTCGGTGGGACACCCTGTATAAAATAATTTATGTATCACAGAAAATGTCCAGAACATTAATAAAAGGTTAATTACATAAATAAACGATTAAAAATTAGTGTATAGATAAAATAGTTCGAATAGAAAATGTGCGTATGATTAAAAGATAAAATAAATAATTGTAGATTATAATATATCCGTTTCAGTTTTTCATGTATAATGACTAATTGCGGAATTGTCAGGTAATATATCGTAAATTATGGTAAAAAACCAGTGGCAACAGGGAGTAGAGATAGGTAACTCCTGAGCAAATCAACTCAAAGAGTCAGCTCGGTGAAGTGAGCTGGTGAGCCAAGTGACTCAGTTCGAAATATATAGCTCTTTTTGAGCCATGACTCATTTTGATTTTCCCGCTCTTCTAGAGTGAATGTAGATTCGCAATGCAATAACAGATCTTGATTTTCACGCGGCTCGTGGATCGACAGGCCGGCTTCTCTCAGCCTTACTGAACATGCACTTTTTACTTTTTCCACTTGTACACTACTCAATTCATTTCAAATAACTGAATGTTTTTCATGTTAATTTGTAAACCTGCGTTATTCGTTTATTTAGATTGAGATTTGCCACTTCTTAGTTCACAGATACTACAATTCAAAATATCATAAGCAAACGCCATTGTTTACTAACTAGTAAACATTACAAGTGCAATTATTCTTTCGTCACATTTTTTGTAACCAAAATTGTAACTTTAATAAGAAGTGTTTGTTATTGTAGTAAGAAAATAGCTATCGTTATATTTCTACCATGTTATTGTAGCAGTCACGGACTACTGCGAGGATCAGCCGTACAAGGTCCTGTTCCCAAGCTGGGACGACTGGGAGCAACACAAAATCACCCCAGAAAAGGCTGATTCCTACTGGTACACTGACGGCTCAAAACTGTCCACTGGAACAGGAGCCTCAGTCGTCGGACCAAGGACTGAACTTTACTACAGCCTTGGCAGGTATGCTACCATACTTCAGGCTGAAATATACGCCATTGAAATGTGCGCCCACGAAATCCTTTCAAAGGGTTGGGCGGGCAGGACAATAAAAATATGTTCGGACAGCCAGGCGGCCCTTAGGGCCCTGGCATCTTCTAGATGCTCCTCGCTGGCTGTACGGAACTGCAAGGAAGCCCTCTGCCAAATGGCACAGGTAAACGGGGTCAGTCTGATGTGGGTGCCAAGCCACTCTGGCGTGAAGGGAAACGAATTAGCCGATTACCTAGCCAGAGAAGGGGCGCGTACAGCCTACATCGGACCAGAACCCGCTCTGGGGATACCCAGATCAACAGCTAGAGACCGTAACAACGGATGGATGAGACACGAGGCACAGGATTTCTGCCAAAACCGCCCTGGGATGAGACATTTCAGAGCGGTAACAAGTGGACCATCTGCGGCCAGGACGGCCTCATGGTTGAAGCTGAGCAGATCAGATGTTCACACATTATCTGCTCTCTTCACTGGGCACAGCCGTCTAAGGCATCACCTTAATAAACTAGGACTAAGCGACACCACTGAGTGCCGCCTATGCCTAGAGGATGATGAAACAGCAGAGCACGTCATATGTGCCTGTCCAGCTGGCGACCAGATCGGGACCAAGGTGTTTGGCACACCGAAGCTAAACCTGAAGGACCTGGAAAAAACTTCATCTGATAAGATCCTTGACTTCATCAAAAAGATGGACTTGGAAGGTGAGCTGTAAGGTCGGATGTTCGACCTTAATTGTGAGCCACAATAGATCCTTGCGGTCGCAGTGGAGGGTAGCATAACTACCCACTCACTTTCAATAGAATATTGTAGCGTGTCGTAACTCGATTCGATGGAATTACGACGCGTGCGAATAGAGTTAAATAAACCCATTGAGTTGGCGAATCGACTCTAAAAGATCCACGGCGGCTGTTGAATTTGACTGAGCGGACTGAGCTAGCTCACTCATCGGGATCAAACTCCGCGGTTCGGAGTTGGATCGCGATGATTCACGACGGCTTTCGAATCCAACTGAACCAGCTCGTATTACGAAGCTCTTGAATCCGACTGAACTAGCTCGCATTACGGAGCTCTTGAATCAGACTGAGCTATAGCTCACTCATCGGGATTCAACTCCGAGGTTCGGAGTTAGATCGCGATGTGAATGTATGTATGTGTGTTTTCATAGGCGCGCACACGTATTCAACACTTGAAGTGTAATCGCACGAAATGAATACGCGTTTACTATAATTATGATTTAATATTCACTCTTACGTTTTTATATAAATTCTGATTAAATTATTGTAATTGTATTGTATTTCCGAAATAATTAATCACCGCCTCGCTCAATTCAATGAGTTGGCGAATCAGATGGATCTCTAAGTGTCAGAACTCTCGGCGGATCAGTGAACCAGCTCTTTAAAGTGTGTGAGATCTTTTGAACCAGCTTACTGAAAAGAGCCATTTCGCCCATCTCTAATAGGAAGTTTTAGTTTATCGTTGTACGAAATGCGCTAACGCTAATTCTAATTATCACGGGTACGTAAGGGCACGCTGACATCTGGAACTAACGGGACGTCGGGTTTCGAGATCATTTCTTCGAACCCCTAATCTAGATTTCAACCGCGAACGCTTCTATTTCTGCACATGCGCCAAATGCCGCACCCCCACCTATTTTTAGTTTCTAAGTTTTGATTTTGTATATTTTCCATACTTGCGTTTTTGTAATCATAGTAGAATCACGCGATTGTAACTTATACCTTTTATACTTTTTTAAACTGTAATACATTATTCGATTTCCAGTGTTTAAATACAACAGTTTTTTTTGGAAACCTATTATTTTATTTAAACACCATTTCCGAAACTACCGGTTGTGTCTTAAAACCAGGAGACGGCAAACAATCGGACATATCAATAACGTTTACCCTAAATAAGCAAGTTTCGCGTAGACCAGGGGTCGGCAAACTTTTCAGGAAGAATAGTGAAATGTACTCCTCACAACAGCCAAAAAAATTGAGTCCTATATTTTTCATAATATTCGTATATAATGCATACAGATTTTTATTTTTTAAGTATACATTTGCATAAGCTTATTTTAAAAGAGTTCAATTTGAATCTTTAAACGAGTGTATTCCACTCCTAGGTTAAGCATGAAGTAAAATTTCGAGTTTAGAAAAGCCTGAAAATTTGGTTTGGTCGCTCCGCGAAGCGGAGTGACCAAACCAAATTTTCAGGCTTTTCTAAACTCGAAATTTTACTTCATGCGCCACGCGTAATAAACACTGAAAACACTGAAATCTGAACACGTGAACTTCACTTGAAATTAGTGTCTTATACGCGTGGCGCATGAATTAAAATTTCGAGTGTAGAAAAACCTGCAAATTTGGATTCTAAACTCGCAATGTTTACTTCAAGCGCCAGGCGTATAAAACACGGATTTGTTTTTAACTTTTTTGTATGCATGGTAACAGTTGGTCCTTTTTTGTCACACACGTTTATTGTTGTATTTTATTAAATTCAAATGTTATTGATATTTTTTGGAACATCCAAGTTTGTTGTTCTGAAGGATCAACAGCAGATGGACTCATTACCACAAACATTATATATGAACATACGTTATTTTGACTTTATCCTTCCTTATTTCACGGTATTAATTAAACTTTAATTAAATTACAATTTCCGCGTATGTTTGTGCGGATGTGTGTGAAATTGTAATCCTCCCTCCTCCGCGCCCAGAACACGGTAATTTATAAGTGTTAGGCGCCAGGTGTTTGTGTCTTACCTAAATCCGCATCGTCGTCTATCGTTTCGGTTTGAAACAAACGGAGGAAAGTATTTACAAGCAAACACGGCGTGGGTGTTACCCCCCACTCGTTCCTTACCAGTTTCTCGTGTTTCTTCCGACGTTGTTTTATGCTAATTCGCCTTTATGATCCCGGCCTGAACCAGCTGCATTACTTACAGGAATTTCATTAAACGTGCCATAAGTAACTGAAAGGATAACTACTATACCAGTTGGAAGTTAAACAAAAACAGATTTGCGCGAAACATCTTTGAATTATTACATATGCTGAAGTTTTACGTTTTGTCATTTTGGAAGCATTGACAACGTTTTGAAATCTCTATAAGGATAAAACCTAAACCAAATAATTATATATTGAACCCAAATCCAGATCCCGAAATAACTTGAACAAATCTCATTAATATTCATATAGGCGTACAGATGCAAATATTATAATTCCTGCAAACACACGAATGTTGCCTAGTATAATTAAACAAATAATTCATTTATAAAAATAATTGTAAAAACTCGATCCAAGTCGATGCATGGTAAAAATGACGCATCGAATGTTAAAACTATTGGTATTGCCGATAATGTAAAAGTTGTCGAAAAGTGATTTTATGAAATCTTATACAATGCGGAGATTGTGATGAAATGTTGAAAAAAAAAAACATGTAAAATGAGAAAATTGTAAAAAAGTTATTAGTAATTGTGAAAACTCAATGCACATTATTTTTTTGACTACTAAAGCAGTATACTTAAGACGTATATTCGGAACTTCACATCAAATCAGTGTTTCATAAGCGTGGCTACGCGCTACGCGACCAAACCAAATTTTCAGGCTTTTTTAAACTCGAAATTTTACTTCATGCTTAATCTGGGAGTGGAGAACACTCGTTGCAAACTTCAATATCTAAATATCTACAGGGTATACATATGTATACTTAAAACAATAATTCCCTGTATATTACTTATTGAATGAATTAAACACGAACTGTAAGTTCTAGAAATTATTAAAATTAATTATTAACTACCAAACTGTTCGATTTTATACCGACTTTTCTTTGACAAGCCGGTTCGGACGAAATGAGTAGGTCCTACTAAATGTAAGTAGAGTTTTATTTCAATTTATTATTGAATGTTATAAAGTTCATGATTATGTACGAAAAAGAGAACGTTGTAACAAGAATAATTCAAATTTATAAATATTTGTATTTGAGAAAATAAGCTTACGCTTCTTATAGTTTGCACACTTTAAATAATATATAAAATGTTGTAGAATAAAAAATTCAAAATGACAGATATTTTTAACCGGACAGCGGCCTTTAATAAACAAACACCCTAAAATAGATCATCACACTTTAATGAAAGATATATCGGACACTCTCCGAAAATACAGATATGTGAAGTGCGAATCCGTGTAGATACAACCCGAAATCCTACCTCGTCAATTTGTAAACCGTTATCAAATTTACGGAACGCAATCACGGACGGGCGTTCCTCTTAAATTCTTAAACATAGACCTCTCGCCGACAGATGCAAATTTTCAATTTGGCCCCGTTTCCAGTGCGGCCCTATTTACTTGCTTTATGTACTGAATAAATCTTTATAAAGTGTATTTGTATGAGCAAGTGGAGCGGACTTTATGGGGCCGTTTTATGTCCTCTATGGAAACGCCAAAAAAGTGTTAGTTATACGACGAGCCTAATCTTAAATTCCATTTTGAAGCGACTTTATTCACCCAATCTTCAAAATTTAATGTGCTAATAATAGTATCTCGTAAAATGTAGCTATGTACTATAATATTGACCGTATAAATATTTAAACTATATAAAATAACGGGAACATAATAAACAGGATAGTTACAAAATCTGGAAACATAGAAATATAAGTATAAATGAAAGGGAAATATGAAGTGAATTTTACCCTCATTTTGAAATTGCCAACACTTTTATTCTTTCAAAACATTAAAAGTACAAACTTGTCTTAAAAAGACTAAATCTGTTGAATAATCCAATGTCCGTCGGGGTATTAGCTCGGAAAGTAGTTGTTTCAATGAGTGTTTAATTTCGTCTTTGTGAGACAAATTTGCTGTGGATTGCGTAACGAATCGCACTTTTAATGTTTCTACATGAAAATATGTTCAACTACTAAAGATAGATACCACATTTAATTAGGAAATTTTAATAATTTTAGTGACAAAAACTATGATTTCGTCATTATTTATTGTTAGTATTGAACATGATTTTGGCGCCACGCGGTAGGAATTGTAATTTTTTATTTATTTATTAAGAATTAGGAACATTTGATATTGCAGATATTGTCAATATGAGCTCACTGAATAAAAAAAAAATAATTGGACCAAGTTGTCAATCAGGTAACTTTTATCTAACTTAAGATAAATTATCTACTCCAATTATGAACTGGTATCTAATCTTGAAATAATTGTTTTACACGCCTGGCGCATGAAGTAAAGTTTCAAGTTAAGAAGAACCTGCAAATTCTGATTTGGACGCTACGCATCGCACTGAGCCCCAATTCAAATTTTCAGGCTTAACTAAACTCATAATTTTATTTCAAGCTTATTCAAGGTGTTGAAAACACTCCTTTAGATCAATGTTTCTCAACCCATGTTTACTTGTGGCCCCGAAAAACAAAATATTTGTATCCATGACCCTCTTCTTACTTGTAAAAAAGATACACAGGGTGACTCAGAATAGTTGTAAACAAATCACATCTTTTTCAGGTGCTCATTTGAAGACAAAAATTTACACAAACATCTGATTTTTCGGTTATCATTAGTTAAACAACTACAGTTGATTTAGATGTTGCAAAATAATAAATTATTATTAATACAATTCAATTTAATAAATGTGAAAGAAGTATTTTATTTAGTATAATTATATTCAACTCTACACGCAATTTAAACCAAATAATATTATTGATACAATTTAACAATTTAAATAAAATAAGATAATATTATAAAAAAAACAAATTTAAACTTTCCATTAATTCAGTGTTTATACGCCTGGTGCATGATGTAAAATTTCGAGTTTATAAAAGCCTGAAAATTAGGATTTGGGCTCTACGATTTGCTCCGCGCCCAAATCCAAATTTATAGGCTTCCCAAAAATCTAAATTTTACTTTATGCTTATACAAGGAGTGAAAACCTATGTTAAAATATAAAATAAAACTCCAATCATTTATCAAAAAGTTGATACAGGTCTATAATTTCTGTGTAAAAACTGTTGATAAAAAAATAATTAATCATGTATTCTTTGTATAAAATGAAAAAAAAAACTGTCAATTTTGATGTTAATATAAAACAATGTGTAGTTCAGTCATAAAAACCAAATAAGTAATTTGAAACAAATCGCATTTTTACAGAAACTGATTATCAAATTTCATAGGTCTAAGTTAGTACTGCTATTAAAATCCGCCATAACACGATAACTCAAAACTGCAATGAGTTAGACCGTTTAACTCATTACAGTTTTGACCAACTTAACGTATATCTATTGATAACACAATTTGAAGTAATTTAAATAAACATGTTGTTAGTGCAACTGGGACAAAACCATTAAAATACAAGGAATTTTTCTTTAAGTATACATACCCCAATCTTTAGATTCGTTTTCTTTACAAAGAGTTCAAACCAAAGCTCTAAACGAGTGTTTTCCACTCCCCCAAAAAAAAAAAAAATTGGTTTGGTCGCGTAGCGCTACGCGACCAAATTTTCAGGCTTTTCTAAACTCGAAATTTTACTTCATGCGCCACACGTATAGAACGCCGATTTTAAGTGAAGTTTAAAATATACTACTAAAGTAGTATGTTAAGCAAAACTAATAAATGACTAAAATGATGTAATAAAATTTAAAAAAATATTTAATAATTATGACATCGAAGTTTAATAGTTTTCATTGTTATTAAGCTAACTATTCCGGGTTGTGTTAAAAAAATTAAAGTTTTTAACACTTTAAAGAAAACACAAAAAATATATAAATTACAATTACAATTAAAAAATAAACAGAATACGTTTTTTTTTGATTGAAAGTAATAATTAAAATTCAAAAAGTCAACGAAACAACAAATTTTTATGATAGCACAAGGAATTAAGAAATGTATAAACTTTTCTTTAACGTTGAAAATTGCAAAAATCAACAAAACTTGACAAAGTCAACAAAGGAAAAAAGCACTATTAGTGAGTAGAAAACAAAGAAACTCGTACTTTTATAAAAGTTTTAATTTGAAGCTTCTGACGAGTGTTTCCAAGTTTAGAAAAGCCTAAAAGTTTGGTGTGGTCGCGTCGCTAAGCAGAGCGACCAAATCAAATTTTTAGGCTTTTCTAAACTCGAAATTTTACTTCATGTGCCACGCATATAATACACTGATTTCTCTAGTAAAGTTCAAAATATACTGCTTAGATCTGTACATTTCTAATTCATAGCCCACTCAGCTTGATTTTATGTTAGATCTCACATTAATAAATTTTAAAAATATTGATTTCGTCTAACGTAATGTTATTTTAATTTTCCTTCTACAAAATTTGAGTGCCTGGTAGCTATGCCTCTGTCTGCCATTCAAACACAAATTAAACATACAAATTATAATTTACATAATTAAATAAAGCTATATATATATATTAAACTTTTATAGAAAAGACAGTATGATCAGGTTTTTCTAAGAAACTGTGAACATATTCTAATTAAAAAGCTTTGAGGATCAAGGAAATATTTATACTCGCGTGCAAATTTAATTAAAATTTCCATTAATAATAAATAAATCCGAGCTTAGAGTGTTGTTAACGTCAGCATCCCTCGATTAAGGAAACCATAAAATATAATTATTGTTCTTATCCCGGCGAGGATGTAAATAACGGCCGTTGTGAAGTATCAAATTACAGGAATGGTAATAAAATTTGCAATTGTTCCACAGATTGCCATTTTATGCGCGCCGACTTACAACATATGCCCGTCCCATTTTATACCAGATGGCTATATTAACAATGACAGCGATTTTATATTTAAATTATTAAGGAACATTCTTTTTACCCATAATGTTAGTAAAACTTAATTTGTCATTAAATAATTGATATGTATAACTATATTATTTATATAGTTGAAAGCGATGAAGTGTTTTATTTAAGGAAAAATAGGGTAACAAAGCGCACAAAAAATACCGAAATACCGTATTATACCGGTGGTCAAATTACCGACAAACTTTTGAAAGCATTTTTTGTTTTAAATTACTAGTTGATCACCCTAATAGAAATGAATCTTGAATTTACATTGAAGCAATATTTATATGTTGAATTGTTAATCAATGTGCACAAAATATTGTCACAATATAGTTCACGGTTATTGATACTCTATTATTATTTATGATAGACACAATATTCTCTAAATCCAGTTTAAAAATAATTTAGTTTTCAATATTGTACCAATAATGAAAGTTCCGTTATAGATATTAAGCTTCTTTGGAATATTGTGTCAATAATGAGTACAATTGATCTTAATAATTTATATTCAATTTCTGTACAATATTCAATAAACATATCTTTCATCCTTCAATATAAACATTACATATATGTACTATATTGTATCAGTGGCATCATTCAGTATAGATATTCAATACATGACTATATTTTATCAATAAATTATAACATAAAATAACCTTGGAATCTAATATCTGGTATATAGGGGGAGACGCATTGCTGCACTGCACTTAGACCTCATTAACCCATTGTGCTTTGAATAACCCTTTTGAAGTTTCAAAATAATAATAATATTGTTTTGTATGTGTTTACCTAAGTAGAAATAACAAAATGTATAAATAACAATTGAATCAATTTAGTGCATCAAAATACAGGGAGTTTTCCTTTTAAGTATACACATCCCAATTACAGCGTATATACTTAAATCTTTAGATGTTCGTCAAAAAAGTTAAATTCAAAGCTTTAAATTAGTGTTTTTCACTCCTAGACTAAGCATGAAGTAAAATTTCGAGTTTAGAAAAGCCCCGTGAAAATATGTCTCGGGTCGCGCAGCGACCCGAGACAAATTTTCTGGGCTTTTCTAAACTCGAAATTTTACTTCATGCGTCACGCGTACAAAATACAGATTTCAAGTGAAGTTTAAATATACATACATTTCACAATACTTTAGTGTTTTATATGCGTGGCGCATAAAGTAAAATTTCGAGTTTAGAAAAGCCCAGAAAATTTGTCTCGGGTCGCTGCGCGACCCGAGACAAACACGGGGCTTTTCTAAACTCGAAATTTTACTTTATGCTTAGTCTGGGAGTGGAAAACATTCATTTAAAGCTTCAAATTGAATGCTTTTTAACAAATATTTGAAGACTGCAGCATATACAGTGTAATTGGAATATGTATACTTAAAAGAAAAACTCCCTGTAATATAATATAGAATACAAATATATTCTCAATAATGATTTGCATATTTTAATTCTATATTGTTACAATATGATCTCGTGTTAACCTTTAATTATTGTTACAAGATTTTAAAATTGTTTTTGAATATTTATACAAGAATTAATTTATACTAGGGCTGATTTTCATATTTTAATTCTATTTTGTTATAATATGATCTTGTGTTAACCTTTAATTATTGTTACTAGATTTTAAAATTGTTTTTAAATATTTATACAAGAATAAATTTATACTGGGGCTGTTTTTTTAATACTTAACCACAATATTCAAGAATATTAAACTGTGTGAATCTTAAAATATACTTCAAATAAAACTTTAAGTATATTTAAGTGAATAAATATTTCTAAAAAATTACGTGGACCATATTTTAATTCTCTCGAATCACCGGTTAAAAACCACAGGGCTAGAGACATAACCATACAGGGAATATTTCTTTCGGGTATACATATCCCGATATATATACATTTTGAGGTGTTCGTTGTTTTATTAATGCGTTAGTTTGAGGCTACTGACCACTGTTTCCACTCCTTGACCAAACTAAATTTTCAGGCTCTTCTATACTCAAAATTTGACTTCATGCGCCAGGCTTATAAAACACTGAAATATTACGAAATTTAAAATATTCTTGTATAGCAGTAAATTTTTAATTCTGCTTTAGCAGTTTATTCCTAATACTGATTTAGCAGTATTTTTTTAAATTCACAATAATTCAGACCATTTATGCTCAAATTTATATATGTTTTTTTTATTATCTCTGCCAATTTGTATCGTATTTACTGTCCACTTTTAATTGATTAACAATAATAAAACATGACCTGGATTATTAATAGGCTTAAAGTATTAAACGCGTTTAGCTCAACCAACGTCTATTAATGATGCAGTACATATTAAATATAAGTACATCAATTAAAAACTTTCCGCAGTGCAGCGATTTAAATAAATTATTACGCATTAATTTATTTTACTATCCCACTCATGCTTATTGCCCTACAATAGGACAGTAACAAAATTATAAACAAATTTACATTTATAATACATTACACGTCTCTGCCGAATATATGGGATAAAATTTATTCATAATGGTCTGTCTTTACAAGGAGGAGACAACAATAACCACATCAGCGAAGCTGCTGCCGCTTCTTTTTTTCTTTTTTCGAAAACACCCCCACAAACAAGATCTGGAATTAAAATCTTATCTGAAACGCTCCCACGGGCTCACCAATAGATGCCTGATTTTTTTACTGTCGTTGCAGATAAGCCCGGACGTATAGTTCAGGACGTAATTAACGTGAAAACTGATACCGGGCTCTAATTAAATTAGTCCTAATTGCAAATTGGGAACGTTGCCGGCAGATAACGAGGCTGCATTTATAAAAGTAGTGAAAAGTTAGGGAATTTTAGGTGTAATATGCAATTTTACGTTATTGCATTAACGGGATTAGAGAAAATTAGCGTATTTTTTTTGTACAGGGAAATCAAAAATTGAATTGGTCAATTTACTAAATTGCAACTACAAAAATAAAATAATGAAATGTTTTTATATCATCGTCAAATATCACTAACACAACTAATACAGTATATCAATACACCATGATCTATAAACATTTCTACTTAAAATGCAAAACCGTTTAATGATAAATTTTATATTCATTGGCTGTGGTCCTCCTATAGTCATTTGACAGCGACAGTGATAGATTCACTCTAACATTAATTCATTTAAACAACATATCTCAAATTATTTTAAATATATTGTAAATATACTGTAAATATCACTTTACTGTCAACAAATATATTATTATAATTTATTTGGGGATATCTTTATTTCTAAAGCAAGTGGATATTGTCATGTTAAATAGTTTGCCTGCTGTTCCTATTTTATCATCTGGCTTTCCGTTTCTTATATATTATTGTCTCTAGGTTTTTTTTTTTTTTGTCAGAAAATGATACAAGAGAAACAAGTTAATGACACAGCTACATTCATTAATTCATTTTTCTCTATCATAGTAAAACTATTTTTTTAATGGATGGGGCTATTACTTGGAGAAATTCCATATCAACACTTTTAGTAAATAACACACCACAGTGGCTTTATTAGGCAAATAAATGATGAAGCCACTGTGTGGTGAAACAATTGTTTCAGTTTCAACTAATAAACAGTGAAATCTTAACCAAGTGTGTTATTTACTGAAAGTGTTAAACACTATAAACGTATCATACCATTGTCATGATTAATAAAATTTTAATATTTTCATGTAAAATCTAACTAATAGCCATGTATATTTATAATTTTTTAATGAAAACAATATTTCCAACAACAACGCAAAACACGAAGCCCGCGTTTCATTCACGAACTCGTTTGTCCGGCCATGAATAAATCATGAGCAGCGGCGATTATTTAATAGATTATGCAATTAATCGTTGTTGCCGTTCTTTATTTTCTTTTATTTTTTTCGGGGCGATCGGATTTGAATCGTGATTGTTGATTGATCCAGACATGGGGCCGTTTAAATAAAATACGATTATGGCGCCACGCTCGAGATGGCCCTTTGATGTTGCACGTCCGTTTCGAAGAGTGAAGCAACTTTTACAGTTACACGCACGAATGCCGTTTCCATTGTAAAACTGTCACGTCCTCACTGACTTTACAATTCTTACTGCTAAAAGGCTTCATTAATTGTATACTGTAAATCATGTCGAGATGTATTTTCGTGGAGATTAATTAGGGTTTAGATTGAGTCACGCGAGAAAGTGCAAAGTACGAAAAGGTTTAATAAGGAGTTTAGTGCGCATAAGTTTAGTTCAACCGGATTAAGTAAACTTGGTGTATTTTAGTGATAATTTAAAGAAATAAACAATGTTTAGTTGGTGAATATAGAAGCGCAATCGAAAAATGCCCATCCTTTAAAGGTCCACTAGTAGATTAATTTCTGAATCTGTTTACTTTGACTCAGTGGCGCTGCCAGGCATTCGGCTTGGGGGGTGGCAATCAAAAAGATGGTTTGATCGCTCCGCTTTGTTACGCGAGCAAACTAAATTTTCAGGCTTTTTTAAACTCAAAATTTTACTTTATGCTTAATCTGGGAGTGAAAAACACTCGTTTAAGGCTTCAAATTAAACTTAAAAAAAAAACGATTTTCTGAACATTTATGTATATAAAGGTTTTTTCAAATTCACTTGGTTTGTTTTACTGATAAATTTATTTTTTCGGCTAGTTTCGGCTTGATGCCATACGCTGTAATTGGGATTTGTATACTTAAAAGAAAAAGTATTTTAGGGGGCCGCAAACGTGTAGGGCAGGCGCATCCATTGCCCAGTAACTTTTAGAGAGCCAGTCCGTCCCTATATACAATACATACTACTATTTTATACGTAAAAAGCTCAATAGAATAAGTACACACCGTTGATAAAATCCGCTTTCAAGAAATCGCTTCAGTATATAGTGGACAGAGTTGACGATATTTTCTCTGACAGATATCGATTTCCTCGCTAAACGAAAGGGCAGATGTAACTAAGTTTTAATGTAACTCCTAGTTTACGTTTGATTAAAAGTAAATATACCGCAAACTGACTCCTATATCAGTTCACCCTTCCCGGCCATAGAAAAATAAGCGGTGTTTATGTTTTCCGAGCGTTTCGCAGTTCTCTCTTTTTTTTACTGACATCTTCATCAAATAGCATCACCTAAAAGGAAAACGATGAACATTTTCTATTTGTTAATGACACTTAATCGCACATGTTTAACTTTGTACTGTTCGAAAGTTAAGCATATGTGAATACTATTATAATCATTTTTTGAAAAATGTCTATGTGTGTGCGGTATGGATTTTGACATGAAACATTACACTTTTATAACGTTTTACTATTATAGAAAACCTCAAGTGATAGTTTACACTTAACGTTTTCCGGTTTTTCTAGATGTTTTGAAAAATATTGTCCACTTCGAAAAATACTTAAAATAAAAGTTGTAGAGAATCAAAAAATGAACACCTTATGTCGCAACACTCTTAGTTTATGATAAAACATGTACATTTTAGAATCTATTGCTTAATCTCAGTAAGTATTGATAATACTGAAATATGTTCCTAGAATTTGGAACACGTTTAAATATCAAATATATTAGCAATATATATTAAATATATTAGCAATGAAATCAAAAAACTACATTGTAGATGATTACATTTTAATTGTTTGATCCATTAACTTTTCCTGTTTGTAAATAATTTAAAGGGCTCTTTTATTTGTTTGAAACGTTCATAAAAAATATGACCTATCATCTTATTATTCGTAACATTTGACGCACAATAATAATTATTACCTTTCGGTTGAAACCATTTTCTTTCCTAAGAGATAAATTGTGTTGCAGCAATCGGCAAAAATGTGTAATTAAATGTTAATTTTCATTTATCAACTTAAAAAACAGACGATAGAAGCTACATGTCTGTGTTATTAAATTGAAAATGGGAAATCATTAAACACGTTCATTTTTGAGTTATGATTTGACAGTTACTAAATTTAACCGTGATGTGTCCAAGTTTTGTTTGTCGACCAATTAATATTTAGAAAATGAAGGTTTACCCAAAAATATGCTGTAGCTGTATTCTGTTGCCTATAGACGAAGACGGTCTGAGCTGAAACTTTGGCCAATACAATTTTTACTTGGATTTTAGATGGACTAACCTCGAGGCGGCTTTAGGCACTAGAAAGTTAATTTAAGTAATCATACAAAACATGTAAAATCGAATCATAGCATATTTGAAAACGTTCAAATTTTAAATTACCATATTAGTATTTAAATTAGTATTACACACTTACTGAGGGGAATAAATGAACTGTCAGGAAGAAAAAATCATGGATCCGAAACGTTAGATATGAATAGGAGATCTTATTAAACTAGCAAGGGACAGTGAGAAGATGGTAAATGTGATCGACGCTTATGCACTAAATGCATAAGCGTCAAAAGAAGATAACATGATCTTTCCACTGATACCATTTACTTGCCAGTAAGTTAAACTGGGGAGCAGCAATCAGCAAAAACGTAAAATTCAATATTAGTTTATTTGCTGTGTCAGACTTTAAGAACAAACACCCAGTACAATATACAGGGTGTCCCAAAAACGTGTTTGTTGTTTAACTTAAAGTGCTGCATAACATACAAATATTTTCAAATAAACTGGGTGCGCCGTAAAGACAGTAGACGATGCAACTTACTTATTTTAAATAGACTACCCTGTAATTCTGGATATATAATTAAAACATTTGGTTTCTTTCACTCACCATCCCGTATATTATTCGATTATTGAATTTCGAACAATACTAGAGATATTTAATTACACTCTTCAAAGTCTTATGCTTTCGGAGTAGTTTTACATTTTTGGAGAAAAACGACGTTTGCAGGGGTTTGGTAAATTTAAAATATCTTCTAAACTAAATAAGATAGAGTTGCAGTTTTTGCCATTCTCTTGAGATTAGAAGGCGCTTTTGTTCGCGCTATACAGTTGCTGCTCTTGCGTATTTGGCTACAAAATAGAAAGCGTTGAATTTGTTAAATTTCAATAAAGGGTAACTTGTTTTATTTTTAAATTACGAGGGTCATCTCATTAATAACGCACAGTTTGGCACCCCTGCGGAGTAAAGGACGCGCAATAGTAATTGTTACGTAAGTTGTAGTTTAAGGTTTGAGGAAGAAGCCAGTTTTTGTGTTTTATCGATAAGGTGTTTTGTTTTTTAATAACGCGAGTTAGAGATGGAACACGCACTGGTCTCGTTTACTAAGACTATTAAGGATAAAGATTGAAAGTAGTGAAACAAAGATTTGACGTTGAACCTCCAAATTTGTGCATCGAATCATCATTATTGATGAAATGTGGGTTCAAGACTTTGAACTAGAGTTAAAATCATAGTCAAACAAGTGTAGAAGGTCAATCATCCTGACGTCCAAAAAAATTCTAATCTAATGTCAATCAAATTATGATCTTTGCTTATGATTACCATGGAATCATCATCACAGAGTTTCATGTAGATTAAGTGTCACAGGAGAAAACCCGACCTCAATAAAAAAATAATTATATTATTTCCGATGTCTGTGTTTTTTCGTAAATAAACTAATAAAATTTAATAGTATCCAAATAAAACTTAAAAATTAAATAAAACTTAAAAATCAATAATTCAAAACTGATAAATTTTTAATTTTAAATTATAATTTTTATTTTATATTAAACTTGGAAAATTCAATTGATATTGACAGAAGTTAAAAAACCTTCAAAATTGATTTATTTCCACAAAATTAATCTTCTCCCATAATAAAAACGTTAAAGCAGCGGGGATCCGAGAAGGCTGCGACTTTTACATTGCTCTTATGGGAGACGACTGTAACCGGGAGTGGAAAAATCGAATTCATTTTAGAAAGTTCAAATTTTCACAGGACCGAAAGAAAAAAAAATCCGCGTGTCTTAGGCTAAGCGGCGTTCAAATCCGACCGAGTTTTCTATTTTAAATCATTTTTTTAATTTTACGCCTGACGGAAGATTTCCTAACCTCAATACTTTACACGCTGGTCTTGCTTCACACGGAACTTTTTCAGGTCGCGCATAGCACAATTTCGATGGGATTTGACCTGGGCTTTCCAACGCGATACTTCCGAGCGCTCAAATTGATTTACAAAATTTTGCGTCTGTCGTGTTCAGAATTCCATTAGAAACACGACCTATCCATCGAGAATTTTTTCTATCGAGGAAAAGTATTTTTTTTGCAATTAAAATTTCATAAAAATATGTACCGGCTGTCTAAATCTCGCATTTAATCGATGGTTTTTATTTTTTCTCCAAAATGTTTTGTTTAAACGCAGATCGCTAGGATTAAATTTAGCGGTGTTGGGACATGTTTTTTTTTTTTTTATTGGCCGCCTTCACGGGCTGTCAGCACATTTTCGGTCGAAAAATTGCGATAGAGGAATTTGGTTTTCACATTTCGATTTCGAATAATTATCCGCTACCGACAAGATGAAACAAGACGAAACAAAACAATTAAAATTAATTAATTTTTAAGTTTAACGTGTATAAACAGGGTGGTCTAAACCCGTGATTTTAAACGATTTGTTTAAACGTAGGGTGGTATGGTTTGACCTCGCGGTGCTCAGCAAATTATTTTCGAGCCAACAAATGGCCGCCTTTCCGGTGTTTCAGCAAATTTTCGGTCCAAAAATTGCGCTAGAGAAAATTTGTTTTGGCGGGGATAAAGGAGCAACTACCCTCTCTATGTGCGAGCGAAGCGAGCACCCTAGCGAGCGAAGCGAGCAAGGCAAGCGAGCGAAGCGAGCGGCTGGAGCGAAGCGACCATCTCTTCCAACCTTTTCACGGACCTTTACATCCATCCACTCCATAACCACTACAAAACAACGATTTACCTTGCAGTCACCACCATTCGGCTCATGCACCAACGCCTCTCCCCCTCCCTTTACCCTTGCTACTATTATACATATATTTTTCTTCAATATCATTTATTTTTTTTAATTATGCAATTCTCTTTACATTTCTACATTTCCTTGATTCGGCCCTCGGCTCCCCGGTTGGTAAATCGGGCTAAATGCTAGTTTATAATAAAAAGACAGGGACAAAATTCTTGAAGTTTATTATTAAACATGCATGCATGACTTGTTTATTTATACCCTGTACAATACACGATAACAAATCTTTAGAATTACTGTACCCGGGGCGTGGGCCAAACTCGCCGTCCGCTTATTTAGGTATTTACTTGTAAAAGGCTCAAAAATGAAATCTTTAGAATTACTGTACATTTTTGAGCCTTTTACAAGTAAATACCTAAATAAGCGGACGGCGAGTTTGGCCCACGCCCCGGGTAGCTAAAATCCACGTTACGCCACTGCATACAGGGATTTTTTTAAGTATAGATATCCCGATACATACTCTGTAATTTTTTAGACATTTATTGCTTTTGAAAAGGGTTCGATTTAAAGCTTCTAAAGTGTGTTTACACTCCTTGATTAACCCATTAACGGCCGAGCAATTATAGAGCTAACTCTAAAAGTTAATTTTAGGTAAAATTCTGCACTTATTTTTATAATTTTTATGAATTACTTATTGTATTACGTACTGTGAATGTTTCTTTTAAATATATATATTGTATCCGCTGTAAGTTATGAGGCATTCGTCGATTTTATATAAATACGTGCAATATGAAGTTTAGAACGAGTGTTTCCACTCCCAGACTAAGCATGAAGTAAAATTTCGAGTTTAGAAAAGCCTGAAAATTTGGTTTGGTCGCTCCGCGAAGCGGAGCGGCCAAACCAAATTTTCAGGCTTTTCTAAACTCGAAATTTTACTTCATGCGCCACGCGTATAAAACACTGAAATATTGTGAAGTTAGAAATACATTAACATTGTTTTCTTAATGAGTAATAATCAAAATATTCAAATAACAAAATATTTTCATTTTTTATGACACACTTTGAAGTCAACTTTTAGAGTTAGCTCTACAATATATTAAATTAACTTATTTACTAATTTAATGACCAAAAAATTAATAATGTTGCCTGTATGCATCAATGGCGCTTAATGGGTTAAGCATAAAGAAAAATTTCAAGTTTAAAAAAGCTTAAAAATTTGGTTTGGTTGCTCCGTTCGCTACGCGACCAAACCAATTTTTCAGGCTTTTCTAGACTTAAAATGTTATTTCATGCTTAATCAAGGAAAAACACTCGATAGATGCTTTAAATATAACCCTTTTCAAAAACAACTAATGTTTGAAAATTCACAGTGAATAAATCGGGATAAGTATATTTATTATATGAATTTATTTTTGAATTTTAGTGTCTAATTTTTTCACAAACCTGAATACTATTAAAAATTAGTACTTAAATCTTAATTCACAGATGCTAAACATACAATTACAATTTTACAATTTGTTTACAACGTGTTGGTGATTATTAGAATGCATTTGTTACTTTCAGGATCAAATGTTTATTGATTATTACTTATTAAAAAACAATGTTAATGTATTTCTAACTTCACAATATTTCAGTGTTTTATACGCGTGGCGCATGAAGTAAAATTTCGAGTTTAGAAAAGCCTTAAAATTTGGTTTTTCCAAGGCTTTTTTAAACTCAAAATTTACTTCATGCGCCATGCGTATAAAACATTAAAATATTGTGAAGTTAGAAATACACAGAATTTGTTTTAATAAATAATAATCGAAATATTTAAATAACAAAATATTTCCATTTTTTTATACATTTTGAACTTATGTTGAATAATATAATACATTAAATTAACTTATTTAGTAATTTTATTAAAACAAAATTAATAATGTTTTCTTTATGCATTAATGACGCATAAACGGAATGCTATTATTATGGTGAATGCGCCGGGAGAAACATGCATTGATTTAATGCCCAAGGCCCATTTGCACCTCCACTGATTAACTATAATCATCCACTAATCATAGATTAAACCTATGATTAAGTCAAAATTCTAGAATATAAAGATGATACAAATTTGTATATTTCATTAATATGCTTTTGAGTAAACAATTTGTGAATAGATTTCTTGCGTTTTTAAAAATACGAATCCCTAATTAAGTTAATCAACTTGGGTGCAAACATGCATTAATTATGTATGTAAATAATATTGCAGTACTAACACAGTTTCTTAATGGGTTCATATTATATTTATAATCTTAAAATTGATTTGAATTGTAGACTGTATTTTAAGTGGTCAGAAATTAATAATTCATCAGCATTTGCAGAAGCAGAGGCGTTAATTGAAGAGCAAATGCCCTGGTCGAAAATAGGCGAGCCGCAGGTCCCCACAAAGGGAAAAGCAGGAGCAAAGGCAGGAGCAAAAGGGCAGTTCATAGAGACAATAACGCACATACATATAAAGCCCTGGAAATATGTTCGAAGGGGACTTTAATAAATGTCGTCGGCGGTTGTAGAGTACTGAGCAGCAGCGAGAGCTCCCCGGCCTGCAGGCAGAGGCCATCGGGTGCAATAAAGACGAAAAATAATTTATAACTTTCGGACAAAAAGTGTTGCAGATGACCAGAATGTGGTCGCGGGCTTGATTTACGACCGGGGCCCCAACATTTATTATCTTGTCACGGGCGTATTTTATAATTCCGGCCTTTTTCCGCGTATTTATTAATTGCGAACGTGGCGATCGCTTAAGCCAGATTTATGTTTATGGGGGATGCTATCTGGCCCGAAGGAGGAAGAGGTCCGATCCATCAGAGGGACGTCCCTTAATGGGGCTTTAACGAATTAATCCATTAAAATGGTTTAACTGCGGCTAATTTATTAACCGATTCATTTCATGGGTTAGGAAAACAAAAATTAACAGTCGGCATCAATCATCTTAGAAGGTCACCAGAAGGTTCAATTCCTTTTCATCCCTAGTTATATATCTTAATGGTGACAAATTGTGTTTCACTACGGCAATCTCCTAAATGGCGAAAGATAAACAAGCGATTAATTGTTATTTATTTATCAAAGTCAATAAAGTCAATCGTTCCAATAAGAAATGTTTTATTTATTTTTAATCGGTTTTTGGCGGCACTTGTTGGGTTAGTTGAAATATATATTTAGAAAACATTTCTTTTCTTAAGATCAAACATTAATTAAAATTTAGTAGGTTATCAATCATAAAGGTACAATTTTTTTTTAATTTCCAATGTATTGTATAGGCTGTAAATGTTCAAGCATTCGCTGCTATATAACAGCGTTAGATATAGTGGTGTAGATAGCTTTTTGCGATGATAGTAATTAGATAGTAAATCTAATTACTATTTATATTCATAAATATATTTTTCTAAAGTATAAAAAATGGTTTTATTTTTAACTTGGATGCAGGCGCGCCATTGAAGCCAGAAATCCGAAAATTCTCAAATTTAAATCAGAAATTTTAAATTGATTAATGACTTCAATTCACCATCATTTCTCAACTTTAGTCAAAAGATAGTTTATGGCAGTGTTTTTATACGTGACCTAATATCATAATTGTTTAAAAAAACTCCATTGTCAGTTTAAAAAAATTAACTCATTGAATTAAATTATTTTTAATTAGTTGTGAATGAAAAACATTTTTATCAGAATTTTTGGAAAAATGATAAAAATCACACTGTAAGTCAATAAGAGTCAATTTTGGCGTTAGATTGTAAGAAATTAACATAATTGCATAACTTTCAAATGATAGTTGTAAATGTTATTTGGATTTAAAAAATGGTAATTTTTTATTTTAAATAATAATGTTGATAATGGAAATTCCAAAAATGACAATAAACGATATGATATTACATACCACCAAAAGTGTAATTATTGTGTAAAATGTCAAACGTGTCAATTGTGACGTAAAATGTCAACTAAATTGTTAAATCTCAGAGAAACTGGTTAGGTTAGTTTACTAAATAATTTTTTTATTGTTTTTCTTTCTAGAAAATTTTAAATGTATTTTTTAAATATGTCAATGACTGATAAAAGTCTGTCTTTTGGATTATTGTTTCATCGGCACACCATTTTTGCTATGAAAATACAATGTTCTTTTCTTTCTTCGAATTTAACATTAGCCATTATTCACATACATTGATATTTTTAACGTAGCTTGTCCGTGTTGGAAATATTAAATTATTCCAAAAAAATAAACATTTTTTTTAATTTATATTTATTGGTTTTAAACCATTTCACCATTTCATCTTTATATTTTGTAATTTAACTGTATCTAGACACCACAAACACATTTACACCATCCATGGACCCAGGTGGAATCATTTCGTACTTTAAAATGACCCCACCCGGCGGGACTCGAACCCGCGATCCTCGGGTTAGAAGGCAGGGCCTCTATACACTTCCCCACCGGGGTCCACAAGAAACAATTTATGTGAATAAAATTGTCGTCGTTTTTAGAACACAGCTATATTTTGACTGTTATGATATTTTGATCAACTGCACAACACTTAGTCAATCAACTGGTTTTTGTCAAAATTTGGCAACTCATTTAGTAGACTGTATTAGTAAATACTAGTTCAACTGTCTTTTTGACTATAAATGCACAGTGCTTTCGAAAGGTAATGCATAAATTCATTAAAATCTAAATTATGAACAATAAAGAAAAACCCTTGGACAGGCCGATTTTTATTTTTAATTGTGCATTTGGCCGAATACCGAAATCATATACAGGATGATTCATGTAAGAGTTGTGACGTTATTGACCATTTTTTTAAATAGAAATCGAAAATGTTTACTAAACACATTAGAAAGATAATAATTTTCCACATACAATAAGCTATTTACAAACGTAAGTTAAATAACAAAATAATCGAGAAACATAACTTGGAAATTTTAGAATGTCAACTTATGCTAAAATTTGAATGAAAACGTCAGTTTTAAACTGCTTATCTCGCATAGACATCTTTTACTTATTAAAAATGCTTAAATTAACTGAACGAGAGAAAATTGAAATTCTTTTCATTATCAGTTTTGAAGACAGAATACAAACTGTCATATTTCTTCATTATTTTTTTTTATTCGACCTATGCTTGTATATTGCTTATTGTACGTGGAAAATTATTCTGTTTCAAATAAGACATATTTGAAACAGAATAATTTTCCACGTACAATAAGCGATTTACAAGCATAGGTAAAGATTAAAATGTGATTATTTGCGAAAAAAAAAGTAACATTTTACCATCATCTTGAAAATTTTGACAGATGACAGTTTTGACATTGGAGACGTATACTTGATAGTTGTGATATTTTTTACTTTTTTGACATAAATTGAAATTTTTGACATTGGATGATTTTAGTTAATTTTCAAAATTTCGATAGTTTTTAATGAATTTCCAAAATGATAGTTTATCATTAACGCTTTTTGTAACTTTTGCTTGATTTCCTTTAATTTGTAAGATTCTTGAATTGTTTAGGTTTTCGTTAATTTTAAAAATGTTGATACATTTCGTCAGTTTTTATGATTTTCCCCAAGATTTTTATTAATTTATAAAATTTCGGCGCGTTTCGTGAAATTCCCCTAGATTTTCGCTAAGTTTAAAAAATTCTGACCGTTTTCGTGGATTTCGTAAATTTTTTAAATGTCGATGCTGTTTACGAATTTTCTAGATTTTCGTTAATTTTCATGGGTTTTAGTTAATTTTCAAATTCTCATTTTTCGTGGATTTTCAATGTTTTAGTAAATTTTAAAAATGTAAACGCTTTTCGTAAATTTCCAAGATTTTCTTTAATATTTAAAATCCTGACGGTTTTCGTGAAATCCAGAGATTTTCGATAATTTTCAAAACCTAGACGTATCATGATTTTTACAAGAATTTCGTAAATCTTTAAAATCGAGAGTTTCCAAGATTTCCGTTAATCCTTAAAATGTTCATATAAGTGTGAATTTCTAAGAAGTTAACAAAATTTATAGTAAATTTTCAATAATTTTTTTAATTTATTATGATTTTTCAGTATCGATTAATAAATTTAGACTTTTTAATAATCGATTAATAACCTTTTTGAAGAAATGCCTCATATTTTTTGTCAAATAAATTTCTTTGAAATATTTGAACCCGAAAATTAACGAAATTCTTAAAATTCATTAATACTGGCAATTTTATGAAAAATTTACGAAAATCTAGGAAATACATGAAAAGCGTCAAAGGCTTAAAAAGTAATGAAAGGACTCAAGAGTTTTAAAATCAGCAATAATCTTGAAATATGCATGATTTTTCTCAACATTTTGAAAATTGTTATTAATCTTGGAAATTAAAAAAAATTGTTTTGAAAATTAACGAACGTATTGAAAAATTCACGAGTCGTCAAAATTTTGAAAATTAATTCAAATCTTGGAAATTCAGGAAAATTTTAAAAATTGAACAAAAACTAGAATACCCTCAAGATTTTGTAAATTAGCAAAAATATTGTACACAGCCAGTGATTACTTTTTAACGAAAGTTTTCCACTCCCAGACTAAGCATGAAGTAAAATTTCGAGTTGAGAAAAGCCCGAAGAATTTGGATTTGGACGCGCAGCGTCCAAATCCAAATTCGGGCTTTTCTCAACTCGAAATTTTACTTCATGCGCCACGCGCGTAAAAACACTGATTGTTTGTTAAGTTTAAAGAATTTAAAACATTTTTTTGTTACAGATTATCACTTTTCGACATACTTCAAAATTTCAATATTTCTTTTGACTATCGGATACAGTTTTTCGAATATATTGGGTTATATGTACAGTTGCGAGAAAAAAAAAAACTAGTACAGCAAAATATTTAGCTATGTGAACAGGGCTCACTTTGATTTTTAAAATTGTTAATCAAATTGACAAATCGGCGGAAATCTCAAACGAAATTTAATTAAAGCGATAATAACGACCCGTTTAGAGACCGTATTAGCATTAGGGACTATGCTAATAAAGTGCATATCAACAAAAGCACCGTCTTGTTGGCCAAGAAAAAAAATTGTTATTAACCTATACATGACAAGCTTGTTTTACTAGAAGTGGCTAAAGCTCCCTGTACTAGTTTTTTTCTCGCGCAACTGTATATAAAATTAAATATTCAATTTTGGGTAATATTAAATAGGAATTTAATTAATACACAAGACCAATCATCCCTTTGAAAGGTAACAATAAATCAGGATCGTTGAGGAGGCTTCCCCTCAAAGACTTAAATTCCTCATTAAATATTCGCAAAAGGCGCGAATATCGGCAAATTCTCGAAATCAATTACGCGGGGAATTACGAATCAATAAATCTCCACCGTGAAATTGATACGTTGGAACGCCGTCGCCGCCGAAACGATTCATCATTTGATACGGGGGGACCCCGATGCCAATGCCGATGTCTCTGTGGAATCTTTAAGGGCGTCGATTTCGATTAATGCCAAGGCAGATTGTTGCCCGCTGTATCGTAACTGATTGGTCCTGTAATAAATTCATGCGAGCGTCGGTTGTGTAGGTCGGCTTGTTCCTCACACACGGATTAATCCGAACCGCGGCATGTGATTATGGTCATTATAGTAGCATTACAGGCGAGGATTACATTCGGGGTGTGTTTTATTACCGAACCGGATTGCACACAAATTTTATCAAATCACCAGTTCGCTTACATTTTCAGTAATAAATACAACGTATATTAAAATAACTGACAGTTACAAATAGACAAAATTGTTTGTTTATTTTGATACGCCTAGAAATTATATAAAATTGATTTAAATTTTAAAATAAGATTCCAACGACTCTAGCCTACTAAAGTATCATTAGATAGTATGTCCTAAATAAACGTTAAAGCCGGCTTTACACATTGGCCATACGATATGGCAAGTGTCACTTGGCCACCGTATAGATGGAGAATTTGGCGCTTGCACTTGCACTTGCATCAAAGGAACAAGTGACAAGTTGGTGATTGTTAAGCCAATATGTGGACACCCACTTGTGATGTGTGAAAGAACAGCAAATGTTGGAACAAACATTAGCCTGGCCATGTGAGCTAATGTGTGGAGCCGGCTTAATGGTAAATACTATTTTTTCTATTTCCAATGTTGGAAATGTGCGCTATGTTGCAAATCTTGTGGCGGAAGGTTGTGGTGACATCCTTTTAAATACAAAAAATGTACATGGGTGATCGTATGTAAGGTACGATTCACAAGAGGTGTCCCATGGTTTCCTTGATTTGTACTGCTTTCTGCACCAATATATGTAATACGAAAATAGTTTGATGTCATCAGATAAAGTGTGTGAAAAGAGACAGAAAACTTCATAATATGTCTGCTATGGTTTTTAGATGGAACATGCGAAAACGTATTATCCGGTATGCAGCTTTAAAATTGTAAGGATAAACGTCACATTTTGACAATGTCTTTGTGAATCTAAATCTGAAAAAACCCAGCCAGAAATCATTTAAATTAATGTTAAATCTAAGTTTAAGTGGTATAACTCCAATTTCCACATCTACTAAAGAGTTCAGGTATTTACAGAAATAAATAATGCATTTATGTTAATTTTGTGTAAAATGTTAGTTGAATCGATTGTGCATTCAGTAGATTTGGCAAATAGTCATCGGATTAATCTGATAATAAAGGGAATTTTTGTTTTTAGTATACTTACAGCGAATTTTCTATTTGGTGTACATATGCATACGCTTTTTTTTAAAGAATTTAATTTGAAGATTAAAACGAGTGTTTTCCACTCCCAGACTAAGCATGAAGTAAAATTTCGAGTTTAGAAAAGCCTGAAAATTTGGTTTGGTCGCGTAGCGCGAAGCGCTACGCGACCAAACCAAATTTTCAGGCTTTTCTAAACTCGAAATTTTACTTCATGCGCCAAGCGTATTAAACATTGAAAGCACTGACATTTTGTGAACGAGTAAACTTCGCTTGAACTCAGTGTCTTATACGCGTGGCGCATGAAGTAAAATTCCAAGTTTAGAAAAGCCTGAAAATTTGGTTTGGTCGCTCCGCGCTTCGCGACCAAACCAAATTTTCAGGCTTTTCTAAACTCGAAATTTTACTTCATGCTTAGCCTGGGAGTGGAAAACACTGGTTTAAACTTTAAGTTGACCTCTTTTAAAAAATCAAAGATTATTTAAAAATCTACAAAACGTAATTGGGATATGTATACCTAAAAGAAAAAATTCACAAGAAATGATTTAAAGCTTTCCTAAAAGAAAGAACACTAATATACTCGCGACCTAAATAGTATGACATTGTCATTTAACGTCAAAATTTGACACAACTAGGAAAAATCGTTGCAGATACAACTGCCGACATACTCTCTAAAAAATTTGAGCTACACATTCCACATCAATGAGTCATAGGACATCTCTCCACTATAGGTACTTACTTTAAGAAATTTAAATATCCGTATTTTTTAGTTAGTTCTCTAATAAAAAGTACAAATTCAAATTAAACAATAAAGTGCTTAATGTTATGAGAACTGTAAATTTGCCAAACCGTAAACATTTTTTACAAAAAATATCCGCTCTTTAAAATATATTATATATTATAAATAAGCACTCTTGGTTGGTATAAACTGCTACTTTGCTTGTCGTATATAACAAAAATATTTTTTCTCACTAAGGTATGCAAGCGGTACATCGTAGAAATCGGCATTAAAAATTCTGTTCAATGATATACATATCTCCATATGCGCCTATAAGAAAAAAAGTGAATTTGGTGTAAAAAACAAAACCGAAACGTCCTTGATGTAAAACACGTACGTCATTTTAATGGGCTTAAAAAGTTGCCATAAGAAAGTTTTCACAGTTTCGTTATAACTTTCAAAACAAATGAGTTACAGTAACTTTATTAAAATGACATTTTATCAATTCCGTTTATAGAGCGAAAATGGTTAGAGATAGATCAATTTATTTTCTGCCATTGATTAAAACACAAAAAAGTGACTCTGGCTCACGAGAACGGTTTTTTAATATCTCTTCAAATAAAAAAGTTTTCCATATGTGGCACCACCCTGCAAAATGCAACTGAATTGTACTGAAAAATTGGGTCGACCGAATGGGCTACTGCAAATTCAGAAGGGAGAAATAATTTAAATGAAATAGTATGTCATTCTTAATCGGAAGGTGTACTCTTGAAAATAAAGTATGTCATTTGAAAATATTTGTTACATTTTTTTTAATTTGCTTTTTAAAACTAAGTAAAAGTTGCCGGAGCCTTTATAATACCATGTATTATTAATAGAGCAGACAATATATATATAAATAAATAAATACATAAAAATTAATATATTTGACTTCTACGCAATCGAGTCTTTTCCTGCAGGTATATAGGAGAATTTTTGTAAAAAAAGTTAGAAACATATGTTTTTTTTTTAAATTATGCATGATTTCACACCCTAACAAAAAACGATATATTTTTGAAAACTTACATTTTCACCTGGACCAAATGTTCACATAAACCAGCCAGAACTGCCTATGCAGGTGTAGTGATTTTTTTTTTCTCATTCATGCGCCTACTGATTATTTAAGCGAGAAACGCGACAAATGAAAAATACGCTTTGATAAATAGTTAATTTTGCGAAGTATTTTAATATACGATATTTAACTTTTGATATAAGCGATTATTTTCTTTGATTCGTTTTTGATGAGCCGAATCAGTTATATCTGCATGCCTCAATACCCTAACGTTTTATTTTTGCGGCTGGTGTTATTTATAAATATAAAGCTGTAATAATACAAAGTTAAGTAAGTTAAGTAATGTAATCATATTTGTATTTGAGATAATTTGAAAATGGAGCTGCGGTGGCCGAGAGGTTGAGTCGTTAGATTGGACCAATCGTCCACTGCAGAAATGCGAGTGCGAGTCTCGCCTGGGGCGAATAATTTTTCTAACGAAAAATATTCGTCCCGGATGCCATTAATATGAAAAATTATAATACAAAACTGGTCTTGACTGAATCGCTAATCGCCTAAGTCGAATTCCCTAATATTCATAAAAATCAAAAAATAATAATTTGTAAATTTGTCTCATAGGTGGGTAATAGAAAATGTTTGAGGACTACAAAGATGCATTTTTGTAGTCCTCAAACAATTTCTATTACCCACCTATGAGACAAATTTACAAATTATTATTTTTTGTCTTCTTAAATCTAAATCTGCGAAATGCATATCTATCTAAATCATCAAATCCATATATATCAAGCCTGAGAAATCTACCCCAAAATAGTTTAAAGATCTTATCACTTTCAGTCTCTAAACAGGAAAATAAATCGAGGATGGTGATTGAAGTTTAGAATCTGATTCAGATATGGAACAGGAATCGATATCAGAATAATAATTATTATCATTAGGAGCGCGTTTTGTTTTGTTAAATAAAATAAAATTAAATTTGATAATATTTTTATTTATTTTATGTTTTTATGTTACATTTTATATAAATAAATACGCAATTTTAGGTAATATTTTAAATTTTATTATGCCCCGATATTTCATTATACATATTTATTGTTTCCGCCATTTTTTTACAGTCATTATAAAAGCTGATTCGTAATAACGCTGGTATACCAATTTTCATTAAAATATAACGTCATTTGAGGTTTTAGCCAGCTTTTATGGATTTGGCCCCACTGTGTGGCGAACGAAGAAAAAATTTGAGTATAGAAAAACCTGAAAATTTGGTTTAGTCGCTCCTTTTCGTATTTTAAACAAGAATTTTGTTTCATGTTTAATCAAGGAGTGGAAACACTCGCTAGAAGTTTCAAATTAAACACTTTGGTAAAAACTACGAATGACTAAATATTTACAGAGTATGCTTCAGGATATTATTAATTAAAAGAAAAATAGCTCGACTTTACTTTACACCCCGTGGAATAACATGCATTATAATATAGATTCAAATTGTAATGACATATATCACCAATTACAATCAATAAATTCACTACGGAAATGATAAAAGTTCACTTTTTTCAACTTTGAAATTTTGACTAGAAACCTGTATAAAACCATTGCAATCTTTACTCTAGACATTGGGGAAGTCGAAAGAAATGTTTGTTAAAGACTTCAATCTAACTTCAACTTAAAGTTAGATTTAACCGGATGACGTTTATAACACATTAGCACATTACACTTGGACTCATATAGATTTATAGAATAACTAACATAAATTAATACACTCTTGGAAATTCATTTGGGCTGAATTCTAGTTTGTGTCAACGGCTATATTTCGCTCACGTTAAATATTCCACATACTTCTAGGTTAGGTTAGGTTAGGGGAAAGGTTTGCAATAGAATAAATTGCGTAAATCTCTTTGCGCACAATGATTATTTTACATACTGCTAGGACTCAATATTTTCAAAATTTTCAAACTATTTTTTTTTTATTTATTTAACATTTCCGGTCGAAATTAATTGCATATCTAGATAGTACTCGTGGAGTACTTTCAAATAATATTATTTTTATCTATAATATAATTTATCTAAATTACCTGTATGTCCCTACGTGTACAACTTAAAAATCATACTATGAAGCACAAATGCGAGCTTTGATAATTCAGCATTTCTCTTTGAACCTCCAAAACATGCCACGCTTGGCCAATTGGTGATTTTTTTATATTTCTAGTTAATTTATTCTAATAATGGTCGAGGTAAAATTTAAATCAAGGCTAATATTAAAATAACAAAGTTTTGAGTAATATCAAAAATCCCGAACAGTATAATTATATGAATTTCAAGTTCAGTGATTCAGAGCCGTCCAAAAACAAAAGGCAGGATCGTGCTCGCCTCAAGAAAACATCTGCGTGAATCACTTCTATTCCTATACCTGTTGCTGTATTTACTCTTCACGAAGAGTATTGACCGGAGAAGCCCATGCATCCATCTGCAAACAATAAATAACAGCGATTTATTTTGAAACTCGTTTAGTTCGATCCAATATCCAGGATATGACCATAACAACAAAGGAACATTACACTGAAATTATAGTACTATGTTATCGAAGTGTACAAATACGAGCCCGGTTACATAGGAATTGGACGAAAATAACAATAAAATATATGGATTATCACAACATTAAAAAAAACATACTACATTCTACTACAAATGAATTTAGTAATATTTTTATTTTTATACATTATTTGAAGATTATACACTATCTAGGATAAATATATGGTGATTTAAAATAGGCATAACAAAACTGTCAACCCTTGTTCAGGGGCTCATTTGAAGACAATAGGCTAAATAAACATATATCTGATTGTCATTATTAGAGTAACTACAGCTAATTTAAATTTTGCAAGATATAGAATTATTATTGATACAATTTAATCATTTACCTACGCCCTACCTAGTAACCGCATCATACCACACTGTCATCTTAACGCGTATGATTGACATTACCTACACATACACGTAATAGCTTTGACAAGTATATTACATGTTGACAGCTGATTGATTACCGCACAAGCAAATGATATTTCTTTGATGTATATTGATCAAGTATTAATTTCGTTTTCATCAATGTCATGTTACTATCAAAAATTATTGAATGAATAAGTTGTTCTTTGATGCTCATTTGTTTAACTTCACATTGAATCAGTGTTTTATGCACCTGGCGCATGAAGTAAAATTGGAGTTTAGAAAAGTAAAATTGGAGTTTAGTGAATATATGGTTTGTTCGCTCCGCGGAACGACTAAACCAAATTTTCAGGCTTGACTAAACTCGAAATATATAAATATATATTCATAACTTTTTGTATTTCCTGTTAAAAATGAATGTCAGTTTATTAACATATTATTGATTTTATTTAAAATAAAATTGAAAGGCGTCTAGTAATTATAGGACACCTTGTATGTACTAAAATAATTTGATGTAATGAAAAAAAATATAACTTATAACTTTCATTTGAAATATTTTTAATAATAACACCCAGTATATGACAACAACAATTCTATGAATAATTTAGTGGCGATTACAATATCCTAATCACAAAGTCGTAAAAGTCATGTTTTAAAAAAAATATTTTTTTTAGTTGGAACAAAACACTATATATTATATTACCATTTTTATTAGCTTTTGAATATTTGTCAGCTTTGATCCTTCCTTACATATACGTTTTTAATCGGTAATTCAGTGAATATGGGATTCTAAACAGGTTTACCGATAATTTGTCTGCTAACCACGATAACGTTGTTTTATGGGTAAAAGTTATTAAATGTATGGAAAATGAATAGCATTTAATGATTTACCTAAAACGAGGGTTTTTACTCCCGCTTCGCGGAGCGACTAAACCAAATTTTCAGGCTTTTCTAAACTCGAAATTTTACTTCATGCGCCACACATATAAACACCGATTTAAAGTTAGGTTCAAAAACACATAAGTATATCTTTAATTAGAATAACACGGAATAAAATATTTAGTCTATTATCAATGATTTATATTGTTAATAATAAATGTTTCTATTTTTTACTCTTCAGTTATTGTGATGCAATGAATAGAATATTTGCTCTTTAACCATATTAACCTTTACATTATTAACCTCCACGTTATTAAATCACAGTGCATCAAAACTAATTTAGTCTTTGGTAATATTACATTAGACACATTCACGTTCTATGGAGATCGCCATCAATGAAATGTCGGCTTTTAATTAATTCACACATAGTTTATACTAATACCGTGATATTAGCGCCTAAATTCCGTTGAATAGCTTTCCGGTGCAGTGCATAGCATTATGGCTGTATAGTGAGTATAGTGAATGAGTTATCTCGTGACGCAGCCACCGCAGACATATTAATATTCATGGGTATAGGGTAACGTGTCAACTACAGGGGGGCGATATGCTATTTGTAAACGCCCCCGAATGTGAGTTTCACGGAATATTAACGGTACATCTCAATTCTATTCAACTACTGTGCGTGTGTATTCGAGATATTACTTCCTGTATAATATACCATCTCAACAGCATTGAGAATTCAGATTATAGTTTTGATCAGATTCATGTCGACAAAGACACCGTATCTTTCATTTTAAATTAGGAAATAAACTTTAATTTCAGGAGTGCAGGAGAAAAAACGAGGCTAATCAAAAGATATATGCTATGACTGCAATCTATTGGATAATGAGATTTTCTTTAGTCAGTTACCAGTGGCGAAGTTAAGGAAGGGATTGGGGGTTTATTTTTTTTAATTATTTTATAAACAATATAGTTTGATGAACTGATCACTATTTTTTATTGACCTAATAACTATTAAAGAACATATTTCTGATGTGCATTCTGGGGAGGTGAATCCGAAGGGCCATCTGTCATTGTACAAAGTACATCGTAAGTTCAGCGGACCATTGTGTTTGCAAAGTTAGCCTCCGCGACTTCCGCCCTTCCCGTCACTGCGGGATATTCCGTTTTCCTTCGGGGGAGACATACGGGGGGGACATACACATAATTAGGCCAGGGGACTGCAACTTATAAGACCTACAGACAGGATATTCATCAAAACTTCCGCAAACTAGAACGGATCGCTACAAGTGCTCGTATCGGACTCGAAATTGTTATCAACTTTCAAAACACACATACCAAAAATTAAACTTAAGTTACGATATGCATTTAATATCAGTACTTTAATTGGATATGCTTTATTACAACTGTGAAGGAATCTCAGTATGTACTTCTAAATAAATACAGTGAATTTTTCTACTAAGGAGACATTTCTCGATAACTACAGCGTTTGATACATTTTTCAAATTTCATTGTTTTTATAAGTTTGAATTCAAGCTTTTAACGATTGTTTACACTCCCCTGTTAGGCATGAACTAAAATTTTAAAAAATTGGTTCCATATTTAACCACTTATAAAAATTGGGAAAAATAAATCCATCTAACAAAATTCAACTTTGAACACTTGTATTAACTAGAATTTTTAAGCATCGAAAATTACTCCAAGAAAAATCACACACTTTTCGAAATACTAAAATTGACAGGACATTTTAGAAACCAGAGAGATTGCGAAGATAGTGAAAAATTCTCGAAGCGACTATTTATATAAAAATACTTATACCGGGTGTTCGATAAAAACGCCCAACGCCATAACTCTTGTATTTATTGACCGATTTTATTGAACTAAAAACCAAAGTCTATAGCCGTTCAGATACTCAAAAATGACATGAATTTTGTTTTTCAATAATAACTTCATTCCTAAACAATAGCCAACCTAAGATTTTTAAATTGCTGACAATCATTTTTTAATTTTATTACATTAGACCAGTGGTCTCCAAACTACGGCCCGCGGGCCAAATCCGGCCCGCGACTTGCATGAATCCGGCCCGCGATTGTTTGTAATTTTTTTTGTAAATGTCATATTTTGAAATATTGTAACAATTGTTCCTTACATTTTTCATAATTTTATAAAATTAATCGGATCTTGGCCGACTTTATTATGTAGAATTGTATTTGTGGCCCGCGAAGAAGATAGTTTGGAGACCCATGCATTAGACAATATTTTTCTAAAATTCTTATTTTTGTTTAATGTTTTAATCGATTTTTTTAAATCTTTTATAAAATTATATTTTATAAAAATTGTAGTTAGTGTGCCTTGTAAAAAAAGTAACAAATGTCATTTATTGTGAGGTTATGTCATTAATAATAACGAAACCACAAATAAGTACCTACGTTACAACTTAATATAGAATAAAATTAAGGAAAAATGTAAATATTTTGTTATTTCAATATTTCGATTATGACTTATTTTTTTAAGTGTATTTAGAACTTCACAACATTTCAGTGTTTTATACGCGTGGCGCATAAAGTAAAATTTCGAGTTCAGAAAAGCCCCGTGAAAATTTGTCTCGGATCGCTAGCGCGACCCTCGACAAATTTTCTACGCGGGGCTTTTCTAAACTCGAAATTTTACTTCATACTTAGTCTGGGAGTGGAAACACTCGTTCGAACTTTAAATTTAACTCTTTTATAAAATCGACGTATGTAATATAATAAATCATTCATTGAAATCATAGAAAAAGATGCAAAATTTTACCTAAAATCAATTTTTAGAGTTAACTTTATAATTTGCTCGGCTCTTAATAAGTTAATATTCTATTCCTAAGAAAAACAGTATTCATTCAATATTAAAGCTGCATTTAATATAATAACAAACTGTATATATATATCGGCAAAAATCTAGAAATATCGAAAATCTCGACATGAAAATCTTGACGGTCCACTCCCAGACTAAGCATGAAGTAAAATTTCGAGTTTAGAAAAGCCCCGCGTAGAAAATTTGTCGAGGGCCGCGCAGCGACCCGAGACAAATTTTCACGAGGCTTTTCTAAACTCGAAATTTTACTTCATGCGCCACGCGTCTAAAACACTGAAATATTGTTAAGTTAAAAAAATGTTAGCCTTTATTTTTTTAAATTATATGCCTGAACATTTACAGCGTATACATCGGGATATGCCCTGTATGTACATCTTTTCAAGCTAAAGCAAAATATTTAGCAAAGCATATTGTGTTCTGAAACAAACGTAAAATATAAATTCACCACATTATTCAATATGAAACTTTTTATTTTTTGAATTACGTGGCACTCGCATGACTATAATAAATAGTGGGTTTTAACCTGGAACAACTTTAATCTAACTTTTGTGTAAGCGTTTGTTTTATCAGAACGTTTTCCGAGCGTGATAAATTGGTCTGTTTTTCAGCAATAACACTAACAATTCTGCACTCCGCGTGAGATATTTAATTGCCGAGTTTCATCAGTGGGCATCCGTCATCAGGACACTCTCAACACGGAATTGCCCTCACGATCATCCTCATATTCATTCCGTATAAATTAAGAGGAATTTTCAGTTATTTACAGTGGAATTATTTTTCATGATTGTTTTAAAAGCCAGTTGGTAATTAAGTTCATAAATTCATTGTGATTTTATGTCCTGAAATCTACTATATCTGTTAATTGTATTTTTACATATGAATCTATAGTCAACACATTACCCTTCTACCCTCACGTCACTAACTACTATCTGTTTTCAATCAATGGGTTATGGTTGAAACAGAACATCTTCAATTGTTTGGCATGTCGGATGTTAAGTTTGCGTTTCTATTATCATGATATTCAAGACGCCTGTCAAAATACTTTAAATGTACCAATTTTACAAAAATGCTCAAAATCTCATTCGAACTGTGGTAAAGGTTTGCATTAAAAGTAAGTGAAAGAATAACTGAAATGTTTGAAATAAAGAGGATCCATATAGACTGATCACTTACAATTTGTCCCAGAACCAAGAGGAAATGATTATCATTTAAAACTAATGACTTAATCCCTTTACCTATAAATAACATCCCTTCATTTTCACTTCGACATTCGTGTAAGTTTCCTATTTATTTTATTATATTTTTATATTGAAAGTCTAAAGCATAGCTATACTGATGAGGGATAAATCTCGAAACGATTCTATAGATGGCTTAAGACAATTAATATTCATTCCCTGTAGTTTAAATTAAATTTATTTTAATTTGCTGTCAATTCATTTAGTTTGCTGAGAGAATAATTTGACCTGATGTTGCATTTTGCATATAAATTATGGATAGAACAGTAAAGCTGTCTTGTAACTCAAATATTCATTGTATAATTCAATACCTGTCGGGGTATTAGCTCGAGAAGTAGTTGTTTCAATGAATATTTGGAGACTTGTCTCAGTGAGACAACATTTTTGCAGAAAGTCGTTATTAATTTCAATTCGTTTTTATATTATTAATAACGCATATTTTCTTGAATAATGTGACTTATCTAATGTGCTAATGTCCAATTTAACTGAGGTTTGTGTTCTGGGGATTTCCGTTCGTTCTTGTTTGCCATTCCATCTACGGAGAGTTTTTCTTTTAAGTATTTTCTTGCTTTTGTATAATCCCCAAAACGAAAATATCCAGCTTATCAAATACCTCCCGGCGTGGAACATGTATTAAATTAACGAGTTAGATCAGTGTGGAAATGTTTCTCCCTCAGAAAACATCTCAGATAAAATAAACAGCCGGCAAAGTTTCAAAAATGAATAACAACAGTAATGCTCTTTTAAATGTTTGTTTTTTTAATTTACATAACATAATATACGTCAAAGTGGGGCAAAAGTAATGACCCTATCAGAAGATGATCTCATTTTTGCAAATGGCGATTTATGTCATCGGAATTTTGATATTTGTAAAGTAGACAGATGTTAAAGACACACCATTAAACAATGCAGCGCTATACTTCTCAAAAACGCACTACATTCCTCAAGAAAGAGTTTCCAGGCCAGATTATGCAGTCTGGAAACACTCGGTTTGGCGATTTGCATTTGCCGTTAGATCGATCGATTTGACCGTTTCCGACTTTTTCTTTGGGATATTGCGAAGTTACGGATCTATGCGAACAAGGAACAAGGTACAGACTTTACAGGTCCTAAAAATGAACATTGGAAAATAAGTAGCAAGCTTACAGCCAAAAGTGATGGAAAATACTCAAAAAACGAGCCCTAATGTGCATCAACTCTAGCGGCGCCACTTGGCCGATATTATTTTCTCGACTTGACAGAAAAAATTGTAAAGGACCAAATATACATAATCCACAAATAGAAACAATTGTTTTCATTTAAAAAAAAATTATAGCCTTAAAACATCGTATCATTACTTTTGTCCCACTTAATACAAGGTGGGGTAAAAGTAATGACACGATCATAAATTCATTTATTTACTTTTATATTAATTTATGATTTTGTTGATTTATTGAATTTATCATCAAAATTCATAATCAATTCTAAACTTCAAAATATTGCAAACGTTAAGGCATTTCCTAACTAGAAATTTTACTACATGAAGTTTTAAATGTACGCGTTGATAAATCCAACGAATGCCTGAAAATATACAGCGTATCTGGATATGAATCAGTGGCGGCTCGTGAGAATTTACTTTGGTGGGGCTGCAGACATAAACATACAGGAAATGTATCTTTGAAGTATACACATCCCGATGCGTATGCATGTTGAGGTATTTTTTTTAATGAATTCAATTTAAGGTGTTGAACGAGTGCTTCCACTCCTTGATTAAGCATGAAGTAAAATTTCAAGTTTATAAAATCCTAAAAATTTAGTTTGGTTAAAGTTTTAAGGCTTTTCTAAACTTTAAGTAAAAGCACTCGTTAGACACTTTAAATTAAGCTCATTCAAAAAACAACAAATGGCTCAAAATACATACACACCGCACGCATCATATTTGAGTTCTCTCTTATAGTGGTACAAAACAGCCACACAAAGTTAAGACAGTATACTAAGTGACAAAGAAATGTGAATACCAAGAATTAATTATTATATTTTGATAAAAAAAATAGTATGTTTGTTTAGCCATAAAGAA
Organism: Philonthus cognatus; assembly: GCA_932526585.2. Lineage (NCBI taxonomy): Eukaryota > Metazoa > Arthropoda > Insecta > Coleoptera > Staphylinidae > Philonthus > Philonthus cognatus. The sequence continues at coordinate 26,431,459 of OW052243.1, read as the reverse complement.
TAAGTGATTAAAATTTCAGCATTGTACCATTGTACCTCTTTTTTGTTATTTTGACAATTTTGTTTTAACACCTGCATTATTATATTCAACATTTGTAGCTTCAGTATGAGTTTAACTTTTGACTTTGCATTTTAAAACGTTTACTTCTGCTGTTTACTATGCCAAGAGTATAAAGATATGCCAATTTTCGCCAACTTACTCAGTTTGAAAGAGGTCGAATTATCGGCTTGAGACATAGCGGCTTTTTTTCGTGAAATTGCTCATAGAAAGAGTAGAAGTGTACACACGGTGATTCGTTCTTATCAGGCATACTATTAGGAATGTCGAACACACCAAGCAAGAGGCACCAGACGTCTGCAAAGTACAACAGAACTCTAAGATTGCCGCCGTAGACAATAAGGGATCGTAACTCCAGCACTAGCAGTTGCAGATCAGTGATTTGCAGAAGGCCTGTTGGAATGTGTACCGTATAGAGACAGATAGTTAGTTTTGGTCTTTTTTTCTTACCACCCACATGTTGTGCTACCTTTAACCCCGCAGCATCGACGTACTCGTTTACAGTGATACAGGAAGTGATTGCATTCTTTAACGACGAATCCCGAATTTTTTTAGGGATGAATGATGGTCGACAAAGGGTGAGAAGTAAAAGACGAGATCCACAATATGATGTTGTAAGGCATGTTCATCAAACAGTTGGAGTTATGGTATGAGAAGCAATTGCCTATGGTAGCAGGCACCAATAGTGTTTATCAGAGGCGGTATGACTTCTGCTCGTTACTTACAAGAAATTATACAACCCCATATCATACCCTACCTTGGAACACTCTAATATCCACTTTTTTAATAAGATAACGCTGGACCACATGTTGCAAGAGCTACATTGAACTTCTCTGAACATTCCAGAGTTGATCTTTTACCCTGGCCAGCAAGATCTTTTGATCTATCTCCAATTGAACATGTGTGGGATATTACGGGTAGAAGACTAAGGCGTTCAATTCGTCCTCCAGAGACGTTAAGGGGTCTTTGCAAGGTTGCCTGGATGACATACCCGTCCTCCTGGGGTATCTCATCCAGGCAACCTTGCAAAAATTGATCATCTTATTACAAATATGCCTAGACGTATTCGTAAATAAGTAACGCATGGTGGAGGACCAACACATTATTAACATTTGAACCGATCACTTTGAAAATTAAATAATTTAAACACATTATCATATTGAGTATGTATATTAAAAAATATCACAATTTAAAAATTATTTCTTAGTGTTGACTTTGCCTTGTCACTTAGTATATTTCTAACAATTCAGAAAAATCATATTTTTCTCGGGCGCATTATAACTAAAAACCGAACTAATATAAAGTAATTTAGGATAATCCTTCCATAAAATAATACAAGGCAGCACATGCATGCATTAAAATTCCATTTATTCGTGAAACGTTTTAACAATGCATTCGACGTTCGTAAAAATCTGTTCCGGCCGTTGGAGGAAATTCGAAGCAGTTCCGGGCGGGATTCGGGCATTCGGTCGTTCACCGGATTGTCTATTAAAGTAGATTACGCCCTGTTCTATACGTATTCTATTTCCTATGCAATTCTGCCCGTTTTTTGATCCAATCTTGGCGCGCTCGCGTCCGAATCGAAACACGGAATAGGTCCACTTGTTCGTTCCTTTTTTACCTCGCGCCCCTGCAATTGAATAAATCCGCCGGTATTTTCGGAGACGGAGGTCAGCCATTTATATATATTTTCGTTGTTTTTTTTATAGCGACGAAAAAAGGGGGCCTAAGGGGTAATTTTATCAAGGATAATGGTGTTGTTTTAAGGGTCGCTCCTGAGAGGTTAACATTACGTGTAGGGCTGTTATTTTAATTAAAGTCGGAAATTGGATGTCCATGTTATTTTCTGGAAGTATCCTATTGAAAATAAATACTGTCACGAAAATACTTCATATTATTAGTTTATTAGTACATGTCATGTCAAGACAAGATGAAGCTTTCACATGAGCTGTGTTTGTAAAAACATGAAACAAATTCCTAGCAAAATATATAAATATAGTCGAATTCGGGAGAGATGTCCTATGACTCATTGATGTGGAATGTGTGGTTCAAATTTTTTAGAGAGTATATCGACAGTTGTATCTGCAACGATTTTTCCTAGTTGTGTCGAATTTTGACGTTACATGATAATGTCATACTGTTTAGGTCGCGAGTATATTAGTGTTCTTTCTTTTAGAAAAACTTTAAATCATAATTTCTTGTATTTTTTTTCTTTTGTGTATACATATCTTAATTATGTGTTATAGATTTTTAAATATTCGTTGTTTTTTATAGGAGGTCAATTTGAAGTAAAAACGAGTGTTTTCCACTCCCAGGTTAAGCATGAAGTAAAATTTCGAGTTTAGAAAAGCCTGAAAATTTGGTTTGGTCGCGTAGCGCGAAACGCGGAGCGACCAAACCAAGTTTTTAGGCTTTTCTAAACTCGAAATTTTACTTCATGCGCCACGCGTATAAGACACTGATTTCAAGCGAAGATTACTTGATCACAATATTTCAGTGCTGTTCAGTGCTGTTCAGTGTTTAATACGTGTTTAATACGCGAGTTTAGAAAAGCCTGAAAATTTGGATTTGCCAGGGCGCGCGAGCGAAGCGAGTCGCGCCCCGGCAAATCCAAATTTTCAGGCTTTTTTAAACTCGAAATTTTACTTCATACGCCAAGCGTATAAAACAATAATTTGATATGATGTTCAAAATCTATTTAGCGACCAATTAAAAATTGACTCACGTCTAACAATTTAAGAAACGCTAATGTAGATTCATAAAACAATCAATGTAATATTGATTATATCGAGATATTTTAATAGTAATTGACAAATTCGGTTATCTGATCTCGATTATTCCCATTACTAATTAAAATATATTTTAAGATTAACACAGTTGAACCTTGTGGTCCCTGCTAAGATTCAGACCATCGCAGTGGTCCCTGATCAAAAAAAGGTTAAGAACCACTGATGTAGAGCATTCGCGGAGACGAAATATAAATCCCCATTCACAAAACTCATCCCCGCTTTGATTAACTTCTCCTCTACCCTGAACGGTGGATAGAGGATGATTCATGAATACAAACATTAGAACTTTGAATCTGTGAGCTTTATTAAGATACATTCAAGGCAGAGACAATTCACAATCCATCCTGGCGTGTACATTGTATTGCTCCCCAGCTCGCGCTGCCTTTTTTTTGTTCGAACAAACTAATCTGCGGTGAATGTTATTACAGCTCAGACGAATTTAATTATGTTTTGCAAGGGCCAGTCGGTTTGTTTATGTTACGAAGCACTCGATGTAATTTGCTATAGCCAAACCGATATTATAATGTTTCAGGAATTAATAATAGTTTAGTAGAGGAATAGTAGTAGTCGAGTAGAAACTGCTGAACTTATCAATATTTAAACAATGGGGAGGGAATATTGGATTTTAGTTGGTGTTATGTGGACTGTTGTACATATTAGAAGTGAGTGTCTTCGTGTGTTGTAGTTCGCGCAAGTTTATATCGGGGAGTTGAATTGATAGAGCTTCGGGCTGGTTCAGATCTATAAAGTATTCCAAATAAGCTTGATCATGTATATATGGAACTGTATTACACAAATATTCAGAATGTTATAGTAGAAAACACGAAACTTAAGCGAAGACAAATGTCACCACCAAACATATTAATTTTAATAGGTGGAGAGAAAATGGACACATATACAAGGTGGCGTAACAGTTGTCACCCGATGTTCTTTAGCTGTAATTATTTTTATGAATGAAAAACTTTGGTTCTGCTTTTGGATTGTGGTCATTTGTTGTCTTAATTTTTTTTTCCATTAAGTCGAGAAAATGATATCGACCAAGTGGCCGCCGGCATACGGGTCCGATTTATGGCATTTTCCATCACTCTTGCCAGAACTTCCGTCGATAGGTTCTCGCATTTTTGACGGATATTCTTTTTGAGGGCTTCAAGAGTCTAAGGCCTGTTGATATAGACTCGTGACTTCAAGAAACTCCACAAAAAGAAGTCAGGAACGGTTAAATCGAGCGATCTTGCCGGCCAGTGCAAATCACCAAAACGAGAGATTAGGTGACCCGAAAATGCAAATATTTAATTATTTCGCTTTTTTGAGGAGTATAGCGATGCATGTCTTATTGACGTCTATTTTGTATCTGTTTAATTCACAAATGTCAAAGCAGAACTGATATTTGCCGCCATTTGAAAAAATTATACTATCTTCCAACAGAGTGATGACTTTTGCGCCACCTTGTACATTCGAATGTCTATTTTTTAGGTCTTGATTTGACTAACGTTGTACAGTTTTGACATTGATAGTTTAAACATTTGTTTTTTTTATGTTTTGGAATAAAAAAACAAATTAATCACGATTGCTACAATGAGCGTGAAAGGTAAAGGATTGCGATCCCAGTCCCAGAAGTTTGTTGCAAATATATTACATTATTTTGAAAGAGAGAACGAAAATAAGGGAGCTTTAAGCTCATCAAATTGTTTGAAGTATTCTGCAACCAAGAATTGGCAATTTCATTTATAGAAAATGCTTATAATAAATGAATAAAATCACTATCTAGCTGTTGATGTTAAAGCTACAAACACAAAATCCATTCAATGATTTGATTTTGAATTAGCACACGTTGATAAAAACACACACACTAATTTCTTGTTGCAAAGCGCTGCCACAGTCATACACTAACAATCACTATTAGAAATACTAATTACCACTACGCGTTTTAAAAATGTACAATTGCATTTTATTGTGAATTATTTAAAAAAAAATGATTGACCGCTTGTTTACACTTCGGATATTGCACCTCTACTAAATCGATAAAATTGATGAAATTCAATAGAAAAAGTTCGCTGTTTTTGTGCAGTTCGTAAATTTAAGAGAGAGAAAAAAATCACACACACATATTTAAAATTCTAGTTCTTCGAAAATAACGAATGTATGAGTCACAGCAGCACGAGGCGCCAGCCGAGTGCTGCGACAACCAAAGTACCTGGGTCCGTCTAGCCCAGGATCGAGAATTGCAGAACGAGGCGCCAGCCGAGTTCTGCACCCTAACCGCAGCACGAGGCGAAGCCGAGTGCTGCAACGGCGAGCGAGCGAAGCGAGCTGAGTACGAGCGAAGCGAGGCGAGCGAAGCGAGCAGTCACAGCAGCACGAGGCGCCAGCTGAGTGCTGCGACAACCAAAGTACCCGGGTCCACCTAGCCCAGGATCGAGAATTGCAGAACGAGGCGCTAGCCGAGTTCTGCACCCTAACCGCAGCACGAGGCGCCAGCCGAGTGCTGCGACAACCAAAGTACCCGGGTCCACCTAGCCCAGGATCGAGAATTGCAGACGAGGCGCCAGCCGAGTGCTGCGACAACCAAAGTACCCGGGTCCACCTAGCCCAGGATCGAGAATTGCAGACGAGGCGCCAGACGAGTTCTGCACCCAAACCGCAGCACGAGGCGAAGCCGAGTGCTGCAACGGCGGGCGAGCGAAGCGAGCTGAGTACGAGTGAAGCGAGGCGAGCGAAGCAAGCAGTTACTGCCCCGAGCGCCGGCACCACAGTCCTTTTAATACATGGACTGCTTGCTTTATCCACCGCATCCTCACTACCGCGACAACATTTCATCCAACCCAACATGTGCTGCGTCCCTACTTTACCAAAACTTGCAGCGGTTGGTAGAATGTCGCGAGCGCAGCGAGCGACGGCGTGTGAAGCGAGCCAGGTGCTCGCGGTAGCGAGCTACAGAGTTCTTCTTGTATACGGACTGCTTCCTCCATTCACCGCATCCCCACCACCAAAACAACAATTAATTTCCAACCCCAACCATTCGGCTTACGTACCCAACCACACGTTTCTCCCTTCACATCGACCCCCATTATTATTATTATAATAAAAACGAAACATATTCTCTCTTTTATATTTTAAAATACAGGGAGTTTTTCTTTTAAGTATACGTACTTTAAATTCAGTCTATTTTCTATAAATATTTAGATATTCCTTGTTTTTTTTTTAAGTTCTATTTGAAGCTTTAAACAAGTGTTTTCCACTCCCAGGTTAAGCATGAAGTAAAATTTCGAGTTTAGAAAAGCCCCGTGAAAATTTGTCGAGGGTCGCGCAGCGACCCGAGACAAATTTTCTGGGCTTTTCTAAACTCGAAATTTTACTTCATGCGCCACGCGTATAAAACACTAAAATATTGTGAACTCTAAGTATATTTAAACCTTACTTGAAATTAGTGTTTTATACGCGTGACGCATGAAGTAAAATTTCGAGTTTAGAAAAGCCCAGAAAATTTGTCTCGGGTCGCTGCGCGACCCTCGACAAATTTTCACGGGGCTTTTCTAAACTCGAAATTTTACTTCATGCTCAGTCCGGGAGTGGAAAACACTCGTTTAAAGCTTCAAATTGAAATGTTTTAGTAAACAACGAATGTCGGAAATGAATTAATGAATTTTGCCTTATTTTATCTTCCCGAGCTCACTAATCGAATAACTTCACATGTTTTATATAAATCAAATTCTTTAAGTTATACACACGAACACGAGAAAAAATCGCTATTTTTTTTAATCCTAATAAAATACTCACTATTACATTTTTTAAACGGACTCCGTTCACTGAATAAAAAAATAAACGAATAAAATCACTGTACACATTTTAATTAAATCAACTCACTCGTCTTTGTAAACAAGTTTTATCTTAATTCAACACGCACTATTAATAAAATTACTGTACGCGTTTCAATTAAACCAAATCACTCATCTTTGTAAACAAACAAAACACAAACAAAACACCGTCGGGTGCTAGCTAGCGCCGGGCACCCAAAATATGTTCCGCCGAGTGACCTATGACGTCACGCGTGACGTTCCTGCTCCCCATTGGTTTAAAGCTAGTTCGTGCAGGACATTTTTGGTGCCGGCGGTGCACTCGGCATCCATTTTCTTGTTTGTGCCGGTTTAAACGACGCGAGTTTTAAATCGGACCAGTGTTTGCGTTTATCTTTGTGTAGTTTTAAATCGAATAATCGAACAATTGTTTGCGTGTTTCTCTGTGTAGTCTTAAATCGAATAATCCAGCAAGTGTTTGTGTTTTTCTCTTCGCAATTGTAAATAATCCACGTGAGTTGTTTAGAGTGATTAGCGGGATGTTAGTGTGAACGGAATGTATAAATGGTGAGTGTTTTCTGATTAATCTAAACATTATTGCTTTACTTTTATTCCGTAGTTAGTGCACGGTGGACTATCAGAAATTTTACGCGCCTTCATCCATAATAACTAATAACGACTACTAAACAAAGTTTTAAAAATCCGCCTGCATACTGGGGATTTATTATTATTTAATATGTGATTTAATACACATAACGACATCTATCGATTTATCTTAGAAACATTAATTTTTGTTTGAATTTAAATTGTTAAATTTAATATGTGATTTAATACACGCAGTGACATCTTTCGATTTATTGTCAAAGAATTAGTTCTTGTTTCATTTTAAATGTATACCATGGAGTAAATATAATAAATATTTATTCGATGTGTATACCTTTTTTGTATTGGAATTGTTAATTGTTAATTCAGCGGTGGGAATAAAAGCAAATTTTGAAGTGAATTAATGTGTGTAATTATTTATACTTATAAACACAATAATAAAAAAAGACACATTTGAAAGTAGATATAAATATTTTATATTAAAAAAAATCGGGTTATTGAAGATGTTTGTTCACGACAATCTTATAATACGTGCATTATGTAATTTTGTGGGCAGCATAAGTGAGGTGCATTTAACACTCAATTTTATTTAACACGGCATTTGCCCTAAATAAAGTTTTATTTGATTTTAAAATTTAGCTTGACATCAATATTTAATTAAAGAAAGCATATATATACATTTTTTCTATATAAAGCGTTATATTTGATAAAGTACGTAGCCGATTTAATTTATTTAAAAAGTACGTAATTTAGAATTTAAAGAGCTTCAATTTGATGTATAAATATTTTTTTACACTAAAAATATGTGCTTGGTACGAGCGCTGTAACGAGATATATAATGTAATGTGTACATGCATTTTCTGAAAATGTTTTAAGTCGAATAAGTCTATAAAATATTTTTTTCTTTGTGAAATAAGTAGCACGCATTGTTTCTAATATTAGTAAGAGTATCTGTGATTATTTGTAGAACTTTAAAAAAATTATTAAAGAAAAATCCCGATTTTTTCCATACCTTACGAAAATGACGAATTTTCGATGAGGTTAGTAGGAAACTTATTATGACGTTTAAGTTTATTTAAAATATTAAATAATAATATTAAACATTATTTATCCTGCGACCGCCTACAAAACAGAATTTCTGCAATTAGTTAAAAGACACAAACCACAAAAAAAATTAACGGTAATCTTGGAAATTCACGAAAGGACTCAACATTTTTAAAATCAAGGAGAGTCTGAAAAATTTATAAAAAGCGTCCAGATTTTAATTGTTTAATAAAAATTTTTGAGAAATTCTGGATTTTTGAAAATTAACAATAACTTTGAATTTCACGAAAACCATCAAGGTTTTTTTAAATTAACGGAAATTCAAGAAAACCGTCAGAATTTTGATAATTGAAAGAAATGAAATGAAAAACTTGGATATTTACAAAAAATAGTCGAGATTTTAAAAATTAACTAATACCTTGGAAAATTATGAAAATCGTTCGAATTTTGAAAACTTCAGCATTATTAAAATTATCGAATATTGCTCAAAATTAACAAAAATCTTGAAATATCATAAGAAACGTTAATATTTTTAAATTAAACGAAAATTTATGAAATTCACGAACATTACCACGATTTTAAAAATTAACGAAATTCTCGAAAACTGTTGAGTGTTTATAAATTAAGGTAAAATATGACAATATTTTGTTATATTTTTCCTTAATTTATAAACACTCGACAGTTTTCGAGAATTATGTCATATTTTTCCTTAATTTATAACCACTCGACAGTTTTAGAGAATTTTGTTAACTTTTAAAATCTTGGCAGTGTCCGTGAATTTCCTAAATTTTTGTTTAATTTACAAATATTAGCGCTTCTAAAGATATTTCAAGATTTTTTTTTCGAATGTCGAAACTGTTGAAATTGTCAATAATGTTAAATTTGTTGAAAATGTCAACAAATTCTAAAATGTAAAAAATGAGAATTATCAAAAACTCTCAACATTATCGAAACTGTTAAAATTGTTGGAAATGCCGAAACGTGATAAAATGTAAAATAAAAAATGTTAAAAAATACTAGAATTCTGAAAAAGTATGAAGAACTCTCTTATTTTTTATTAAATGGGCAGTATATTTTTAACTTCACCTTAAATCACTGTTTTTATGCGCGTGGCGCATGAAGTTAAATTTCGAGTTGAGAAAAGCCCGAATTTGGATTTGGACGCTGCGCGTCTTCGGGCTTTTCTCAAGTCGAAAGTTTACTTTATGCTTAGTCTGGAAGTGGATGACACTCGTTTGGTTTTTTGAAAATGTTAATGAATTTTCAAGATTTTATTAATTATCAAAGTTTTCACAATTTTTCATGACTTTCCAGTATTTTAGTTAATTTTTAACGATTTAATTTCTGAGATTTCCTTTAATTTTCAAAATTTGCACTGTTTTCCTGAATTTCCTAAATTTTCGTTAATTTGATAAATCTCGATATTTTTCATAAGTTTTCAAAATTTTCTTCAATTTTCAAATCCTTGACAATTTTCATAAATTTACCTAATATTCTTTAACTTAAAAAATGTTTAACAAAGTTACTTAATATCTTGAAAATTCATCGAAATTTTCAAAAAACTAAACGTTTTTTTTTAATGAAATTCCAAGATTTCAAGAATGCGACAATTGTTTAAAAAACATTTAAAAATTTAAATAATTTCAATTTTAATTGATGCGCATATTATATTATTTTTTATGAAATGAGAAACGTATTTTATACTTTAGAATGATTCAGTACTTTTATACGCGTGACGCATGAAGTAAAGTTTCATGTTTAGAAAAGCCCCCGTGAAAATTGACGATTTCAATTTTTAATAGAAAAGGGGAGTTTTAGTTTTTTTTTTTCTTTAAAACATTTATTTATTAATATTCATCATTTTACGACTTTAATCAATATTTTTTAAATTTTGTATAAACTTAAAAAAAGTTGTTTTTTTATAATTCATAAAAACTATCAAAATGTTTAAATTTAGCGAAAATTGAGAAAATTTACAAAAACTGATTTAAAAATTCAATAAAAATTCATAACAAGTGTAAAATATTTCAAAATTACTAAAATTTTTAGAAATTCAGGAAAGCCGTTAGATTTTTGAAAAAAGCGGAAATCTTGTAATTTCATAAAAAAACCTTAACGCTTTTTAAGTTAAAGAATATTTAGTAAATTCATGAAAATTGATAAGATTTTGAAAATTAAAAGAAATTTTAAATACTTGTAAAAAATATCGAAAATCTTCAAATTAACATAAATTTTGAAAATTCAGGAGATCAGTCCGAATTTTGAAAATTAAAGGAATCTTAAAAATTCACGAAAAGCGTTAAAATGTAACTAACATACTGGAAATTCATGAACAATTGTGAAAACTTTGATAATTACTTATAATCTTGAAAATCCATCAACATTTTGAAAAAACTAAATGAGTGTCTTCCACTCTCAGATTAGGAATAAGGTAAAATTTAGAGTTGAGAAATCCCGAAGAGTTTGGATTTGGACGTTTGAATTGGTACAATGTCATTTTTGACATAAAATAATATCATTATCATTATCATCATTATCGTCAGTCATTTCCGTCTCATTGTTAAAGTAAAACGCGCAGCGTCCAAATCCAAATACTTAATTTTTTACATAAAATAATATCATCATTATTGTCACCCATTTCCGTCTCATTGTTAGAGTAAAACGTAATTTTCCGCTTGTAAAATAATTTTTGATGTAAATTGACATTTTTCTCATGATTTGTGGAAAACGACAATTTGAAAAATTAAAACAAACAACAAAAACCAAACAAGTGTCGTCCACTCCCAGACTGAGCATGAAGTAAAATTTCGAGTTTAGAAAAGCCCCCGCGTAGAAAATTTGTCGAGGGTCGCGCAGCGACCCGAGACAAATTTTCACGGGGGCTTTTCTAAACTCGAAATTTTACTTCATGCGCCACGCGTATAAAAATACTGATTTCTTCTAAAGTTTAAAATATTCTTCTTATTTTATAAAAAATAATATAATATGCGCATCATATAAAATTGAAATTATTGAAATTTTTAAACACTTTTTTTTATAATTGTCGCATTTTTGGACATTCATCAATATTCGAAATTTTATACGAGAGATCCAACTTTAGTAGTATGTTTTTAAAATCACTTTAAATCAGTGCTTTGTAAGCGTGATGTATAAAGTAAAATTTCGAGTTTGAAAAAGTCTGAAAATTTGGATTGCTTAACCAAGCACATCGAGATATGTATACATAAAATAAAATGTCCGTTACATGGAAAATTAGTAAGAATCCCCATAATATCAGTACAATCAATATTATACTTTTTATAATATTGATTGAATTGATATTATGTTTGTTAATTAGCGGCAGAACAAGCAGTTGAAATATTCAGATGATTCCGTTCACATAATGACAAATCCGGCAAGTCCGTACGGTATATAACTATCGTTTAATTTCCATTATTGTTTAAAACGCTGCTGCAATGGCAATAATTAAACAGTAAACATGGATGTTTACATTCCGACGAAATGTTGTCTGTGTTTACAATCGTGTCTCCCTTTGTACGTCTGGTATTTATTGGCGCATCAAATGAATGAACCAAACCCGGACCACGCTCGAGAGTGAAGTTATTTTTAAACGACATAATGATGACCCACCAGGAAATTTTCATTTGCTTATATTAACCGGGCCGAAATAGCACCGTAAAAGATGAATTTCAATCGTAATTACACTAAATTGCATTTTAATTGCATGTATTATGTAATGTTCTGTATACAAATAAAAAAAAATGACTTTGTTTAGTTTGGTGTGATGCCATCGTAAACTTGGTGGTTGTTTCCCATGATGTATAAAATGAGAAGAAAATGGCCTTGTTATATGCTACAGGGATGTTGTGTATTCTTAACAACATAGTTTACCCTAATTATACATATTTTGATACTAAGAAATATATCCAACAATGCACTGAATTTGTTTACTTGTTTCAGATTATTAAGGTTGCCGTTTAGTAGAGTGACGCACAGACTAGTAAAGAACAGACAACCATTGATAAGGAAGTGGCGGTCTCTCGGAGCAAATAGCCATACTTTTTACTACATTTTTGAACCGAGCCAAGACAAATCTGTGCAAAAAACATTACAAATTATATCTACGTTCAAACAAGCACTTGAAAACAAATATGAAATTGTAATGTTTCTTCCCATTTTTGGATTACGAGAGAAGAAGGTTAGGTTGAAAGGCGCAAGTCAGTTGCATTTCGCGTAAACGGCAAACTGAATGCCCCGTATAAAAAAAAGTGTCGACGTATATTTTTATGAGCGCGCGACACTATTTTTTCAGATTTTTTCTTCCTGGAGATCTGAATGCCCTGTATAACAAAATATCGATGCTTGTTTTTATGAGCGCGCGGTACTTTCTTTGTCTTTCTGCAGTTTGGAAGTGATTTAAAATAAGTTAATCGACAAAAAATATAAAAATTGACAAAAATTTTGATAATCACTTTTTGAAAAACAAGATAAGAATAGAAAATCTTAAATACCTTGAAAACGGCCTTTTATAAATTTTGACTATCAACATTCAAGTTCAGCGTTTAAGATTTTGATTTAAAATTTATATTATTATCAAAGAGAATAATAAAGCTCATAAACCGAGCTCCGACCAATCTAACTCAACTACTACAACTTCTATAACAATGAAGTCTAGTCAAACAGATGATGAATTTAAAACGGTGGTGAGAAGAAAACATCGGAAAATCAAACCGATCATTGGCTGCCAAGACGATACGGACATTAAAGGTGTAACAAAGATGGAACACATTTATGTCAGCCGAGTTAATCCATCAGTCACTGCAATGGACATAAAACAATTTTTAAACAAAAATGATTTCACTAACATAAAATGTACGCGGATGACATCAAAACATCCCGAGAAATATTCCTCATTTAAAGTATCCGCACCACCTGAAGAAATAATAAAGTAAAGTAAAGTAAAGTAAATTTATTTACGGTTAACACCATTTCTACATAAAATTACAATGTAATATAATTAATTAAAAAATATATATATAAAAATCAAATATAACAGCTAATCGACGTAATTGTGCGTGTATATATAGTAATTATAGAAAAAATAATAAAACTGAAGGATCCAGTGGTATGGCCCCGAGGAGTAAGTGTTCACCCGTTTTTTGTTCTGGATGATGAAGCCGAAGATAACACCGGACCGACAAAGAGAGTGAATAAAACAACAACATGAAACATCGATAACTCGCAAGATACGTTTAACTTCTTACTGTTAAATATTCAAAGTGTTAGAAGTGAAACTAATCTACTAGAAGCTCTTATAAGTGATGCAAATTTTAAAGTTATTTGTTTAACAGAGCACTGGCTCACAGAAATAGAATCTGAAGTGTTTAAACTTAAACATTTTATTGTGGCAAACCATTATTCACGAAAAGTGTTCACACATGGTGGTGTCATGATTTTGTTAAGGGATGATTTCAAATTTACCATCCTGAATATAAATATGTATTCCATTGAAAAACAATGTGAAGTATCGGGAATTTTATTAAATGATATAAATATTGTAATAATTAATATCTATAGAGCCCCCTCGGGAGATTTTCATTTATTTTTAGAGGTACTAAACAATATCATGTCCGTCATAGATTTTACTAAATATACTATTTTTATTTGTGGCGACTTTAATTGTGATTTTATTAATAGGAAAGACGTAAATACACGAAGTCTGTGCGACTATTTAAGCAGCTATCGTATGTGTGGTCTAGTAAACTTTCCAACTAGAGGAGGTTCCTGTTTGGATAATGTGTTTACAAATAGTTGTCATATCAAAGCTACGGTTAAACCAATTGTAGTACCATTTTCCGATCACGATGGGGTAAGTGTATGTACTAAATTACATCATATTAAACGATGGCGAAACCAAATTAATTCGTCCAATCACATCTCTTGGTAAAATTAACTTCTATAATATGCTTAGTAATGTCGATTGGAGCATTATTGACCATTTAGATATAAATAATAGTTGGACTAAATTTATGAATATATTTCTGAACTATTTTGAAATTTGTTTTCCATTGAAGTCCAAAAAAATTACCAAAGGTGTATCTAATACCAACTGGTTTACAAATGATTTAAAAACTATGAGAGAAAATTTAAACTTAGTGTATGAGGCTAGTGCAAAAGTTAACAATGCTCAAATGAAACAATTAAAAAAAGACATGCAGATAACATACAAAAATGCAATTAAACAGGCCAAACTAGAAGCAAATGATAGATTAGTGTCATCAGCAAGTAATCCAGTAAAAGCTATGTGGAATATATTGAATAACCATAGGAAAAAATCCGTGTCTGTGATAGATGAATGTGATATAACAGCCCATATGTTTAATGATTTTTTTGTAAATGTTCCTACTAAAATTAACAACAAACTACCTATCTGTGATATAGATCCTATAACTCTGGTCAATCAATATTTCTTATCTAACCCACCGTCTTTCTCATTTAGTTTAGTGTCTGAGGCGTTTGTGAGGGATATAGTCAAAGGTTTGGAGAATAATCGAAGTACAGACATTTACGGCATTTCGATTAGCTTAATCAAAGATACCATAGACGTTCTAATAGAACCACTTACAAAATTAATCAATCGTAGTATAAAATCAAGTGTATTTCCGGAGGTCCTTAAAGTGTCAAAGATTATCCCGATTCACAAAAAAGGTAACCTCAATGATTACAATAACTACCGGCCTATATCTTTACCCCCCATTTTCTCGAAAATATTTGAGAAAATAATGCTTACGCAAATAATAATACACTTTGAAAGCAATAATATCCTCAGTGAAGAACAATACGGATTTAGGGAGGGGAAATCCACACTTAATGCCATACTGGACCTTACAGGATCCATTATTGATGCATATGAAAACGGTGAATTTGCTTTTGCTACGTACATTGATCTCTCCAAGGCCTTCGACTGTGTTCCCCATACATTACTTTTACGGAAGTTGTACACATACAATTCCAACCCCCAGAGCTGTGGCCTTTTGCTTGCAAGCGGTCACTTATAGAGGTCAGACATCTGATCTTCTTGAAACGGCTTGTGGTGTCCCGCAGGGATCAACACTAGGACCACTTCTGTTTCTTATTTATATCAATGATTTCCCTAAATACATGAATGACTGTAAAGTCATTTTATTCGCTGATGATACAACTATCATTAATGCATCAACTAGTATCGATGCAGCAAATAAACAAAATAGGGAATTTGTATTAAAGGCTACAGAGTGGTTTACTGCAAATAGATTGAGTCTTAATATTAACAAAACTGAAACATCAATCTATACGTTAAATATTCACTATCTAACAAATTTTATCACAGCTGTTAAATTCCTAGGTGTTTATATTGATAACCTGCTTCTATGGGATCGACATGGCGATGAACTGGCAGCGAAGTTAAATAAAAGCATCTATATCTTAAGAGGTTTAAGGAATAATATCACTCCAGATATGCTGAAAACTGCATATTTTGCGCTATTTCAGTCCCACCTGACATATAGCATAGTTGCCTGGGGTCATTCTGTAATTAGACACCGAATGTTTGGACTCCAGCGCAAGGCCGTTAGAATCATATGCAACTTGGGGTTTCGAGAAGATTGTAAAGATGCCTTTATTAAACTCAAAATATTAACATTTCCTAGTTTATACAAATTGCATTGTTTGTTATCTGTCACGACAATCATATACTGCAATCCCGCAATCACAATTATCAAACTAGAACGCAAAACAACTTATACGTACCGAATTTAAGACTTGAGAGATCGAGAAATTGTATGAACTACTATGGCTTAAAGTTATTTAATGTTTTACCCAATAGTTATCGGACCCTTGATAAAAAGTTATTTAAATCAAGGATCAAGATAATATTACTAGAAAACGCATTTCATTACGTGGATGATTTTCTAGGCCATACATTCTAACTTTTATAAGTTCGATTGCTAATTGTATTTTATTGCTAGTACTAGTGATAGAAGTATCACTATTATTACTTTAAATTATATATTTATTAGTATTGCAGGAAGAGGTTTTAATTATATATGTTTACTTTTGCAATTTTAAAGTGAGCTGTCCTCTAATTTATTATATTTTAATATACTTGTGCGTCTAGTTCATTTTTATTTGTGTTATATTTTAATCATATATGTTTACTCTTGTAATTTTACAATGTTCTATTTTTTCGCACTGATAACATCTGTCTTTTTTTGTCTGACCTGTGTAAAACTTTTGTTTACAGCACGAATAAACTATTATTATTATTATTATTATTATATAATATTTTGTACATTTTTATTTAATAATATACCTTTGAAAACGACGATTAAAGATATTTTCATTAAAATGTAAAAAAGTCTATCTGTCAAAATATGACAAATGTCAAATATGAAATGTTAATATCAAATGTGAAATGTAAAATTATTGTTTTACACGGGTGGCGCATGAAGTAAAATTTCGAGTTTAGAAAAGCCCCGAAAATTTGTCTCGGGTCGCTACGCGACCCTCGACAAATTTTCTCTTGGGGCTTTTCTAAACTCGAAATTTTACTTCATGCTTAGTCTGGGAGTGGACGACACTCCTTTTGTCGACTTATAAAATTTTTGTGAGATTTTTAACATATCGAGATTTTTGTCAATTTATAAAAATCTCATGAGATTTTCAATACTCCGAATTATGTTAATTTTTATTTAATAATATTCACTCGAAAATGACGTTTAAATATATTTTCAATAAAATGTAAAATAAGTCAATCTGTCTAAATACGGCAAATGTCAAATGTGCAATATAAAATGTCAATATCAAATGTCAAATGTGAGATTATTGTTTTGTTTATTTTTATTTAATAATATACCTTCGAAAATGACGATTAAAGATATTTTCAATGAAATGTAAAAAAGTCTATCTGTCAAAATATGGCAAATGTCAAATGTGAAATATGAAATGTTAATATCAAATGTCAAATGTCAAATTATTGTTTTATACGGGTGGCGCATGAAGTAAAATTTAGAGTTTAGAAAAGCCCCGAAAATTTGTCTCGGGTCGCTGCGCGACCCGAGGCAAATTTTCTCTTGGGGCTTTTCTAAACTCGAAATTTTACTTCATGCTTAGTCTGGGAGTGGACGACACTCGTTTTTCCGATTTATAAAATTTTGATAAGATTTTCAACATATCGAGATTTTTCTCGATTTATTAAAACCTCATGAGGTATTTAATTTTTCGAGATTTTCGTCGATTTATAAAAATTTCATGAGATTTTCAATACTCCGAGATATGTTAATTTTTATTTAATAATATACACTCGAATATGACGTTTAAAGATATTTTCAATAAAATGTAAAAAAAGTCAATCTGTCTAAA
This sequence comes from Philonthus cognatus, assembly GCA_932526585.2. Classification (NCBI taxonomy): domain Eukaryota; kingdom Metazoa; phylum Arthropoda; class Insecta; order Coleoptera; family Staphylinidae; genus Philonthus; species Philonthus cognatus. Next base: position 26,413,773 of record OW052243.1, on the reverse strand, counting down.
TACGGCAAATTTGAAATATGAAATGTTAATATCAAATGTCAAATGTAAAATTATTGTTTTATACGGGTGGTGCATGAAGTAAAATTTCGAGTTTAGAAAAGCCCCGCTGCGCGACCCGAGACAAATTATCTTTTGGGGCTTTTCTAAACTCGAAATTATACTTCATGCTTAGTCTGGGAGTGGAAGACACTCGCTTTGTCGATTTATATAATTTTGATGAGATTTTTAACATATCGAATTTTTTGTCGATTTATAAAAATCTCATGAGATCTTTAATTTTTCGAGATTTTCGTGGATTTATAAAAATTTTATGAGATTTTCAATACTCCGAGGTATGTTAATTTTCATTTAATAATATACACTCGAAAATGACGTTTAAAGATATTTTCAATAAAATGTAAAAAAAATCAATCTGTCTAAATACGGCAAATGTCAAATGTGCAATATCAAATGTAAAATGTGAGATTATTGTTTTATGCGGGTGGCGCATGAAGTAAAATGTCAAGTTTAGAAAAGCCCCGAAAATTTGTCTCGGGTCGCTGTGCGACCCACGACAAATTTTCTCTTAGGGCTTTTCTACACTCGAAATTTTACTTCATGCTTGGTCTGGGAGTGGAGGAAACTCGTTTTGTCGATTTATAAAACTTTGATGAGATTTTTAACTTATCGAGATTTTTGTCGGTTTATAAAAGTCTCATGAGATTTTCAAAATTTCGAGGTTTTTGTCGATTTATAAAAATTTCATGAGATTTTTAATATTTCGAGATTTTTATCAGATTTTTCGATATTTCGAGATTTTTGTTGATTTACAAAACTTTGATGAAATTTTCGATATTTCGTTATTTTCAACATACATAAAATTTCATGAGATTTTCAGTATTTTGTGAATTTTGTTGATTTAAAAAATGTTCGTCACATTTTCAATATTTTGATATTTTCATCAACTTATAAAATTTTCATGAAATTCTTAACATACGGAGATTTTCGTCGATTTATAAAATGTTGATGAAATTTTCAATATTTCAAGATGTTTTAGTATTTCCACACTTTTGATCTATTTATGTACCTGACGAGTGTAAACTTTTGTGATAACACGAATAAACCTACTTACTTTTTTTGATAACATTTTCATAACATTTTCGATATTTCGAGATTTTCGTCAAATTATTTAATATGTTTTTATGTAAGATTTGCAATGAATTGACAAAAAAATATAAATTGAAAACTGATTTATAAAATTTTACGAGATTTTCAATACTCCGAGATATATTAATTTTTATTTAATAATGTCAAATGATGAGGAACATTTATGTTAATTGATGTAAATTGTAGAAACTGACGACCCGTCAATATTTAGTTGATTTATGATAAACTGAAAACTTCGAACAAATAAACGTTTAAAATTAAAATACAGTCAAAATAATGTACATTTTTCACAATAATAGTTGGTGTCTAAACATTTATGTGTTAGGGGTCGTTCTTTACCCAATTTGATTATTTACATTTTAATCCATTGGAAATACAATAGTTTAAAATAAATTAGCGACAAAAATGTACGATAAATAAGTAAAAGAATAAATAATATAAAAAATGTTATAAAGCTCATATTTTGCAAATTACTTTTTCCTAGTGATGTAAAATGCGGGCATGTGGAGGAGACTGTTCGGAAGGGAATGCGGCATCTGGATGCGCGAAGTGCGATCGCAACCTGAGTCAGCATATTTCGCTAAAATCCGCGGCCGAATTTTGGTTTCTTTCGTTCGTTCGATGCGTTCATTGGGAATCGCAGGCCTATTTTCGGCAAAACCGAATACTGTGTAATCGGATATCATTACTGCGTTGTTTGGATTTCATGTTTATAAGAGGATCTTACAATTTAAAATGCTGAATTGTTCGTACCTACTAATTACTTTACATTAAAATGCTGTATTTTTTTTTGATTATTAAAATAATTTATTAGAATTATAACGATTTATTTGCAATAATTTCAAAATTATCCTTGATAAATGATATTAACTAAATTTACTTTGATTTTATTTCATATTTAAAAGATAATTATAATAATAATTATTATAACATTATAATTATTTATGTAAATTAATATAACAATGTAATATTAAAAATATATTAAAATAGATTCATTATTTCAAAATTAAATCAAAATATATCATTTTAAACAGTAAGATTCTCTTATAAACACGAAATTCAAACAACGCGATAAGAAAATCCGATTACACAGTATTCGATTTCAGCGAAAATAGACCCGCGATTCCCTTCGAACGAACGAGCCAGACCGTCATTCTACGGCGAAATTAGCGAAACACGCTGATTCAGGTTGCGATGGCGCTTTACGCACGCAGACCCTGCATGCCCCACCGAACAGTTCCCCCGCATGCCCGCATTTTACATCGCTACTTTTTCCAAACCAAAATTCTTTAAAATTGTAAATAGTGGTACTTCTTCCTTATCATGCATTATTATTCTTAATTGTTTTTCGACTCTTTGTAGAAAAATATATTATACTTTATTTTCGGGCAGTAATCTGGAGACACCACGGTATATTTATAATTGTAATATGTATATTTTAAATAGTTACAAATATTTTTTAAATTGTGGTTTTGATTTATATTGTAACTGTTATATTATACACTTTTAAAAAATGTTATCATCGTAAGAATGGTCATATTGTATCATAATAGAGGATTCTTAACATTCTATCGCCATATTCGAAATCAGCATACATTAACACTCATGTGTACTTATTTTCATCTAAATATAAGAAAATTTGAACCTATAGTGCCCCGCGCCGAGCCTTTGGGCCGTCTTCGAGAAGTTTAAACATTTGAAAATAAAGCAATTTCATTGCAAATCGTAAAGTATGGTGACTAATCGAATAGTCGCCGCTCGCTCACAAAAAAAAAACAGACACACAAGATGTATAATAATATAATTCACTAAACAAACATTAACAGACCCGCCTAGTGGAGAATAACCGAAATAAAATTTGTAAATATGTTACTACACCCTGCAGATAACTATAGGCCTGAAATTAAAAAAAAAATGGCTGATTGTTGTGTATAGTAACATTTCATCATTGCTAGAATAAAAATAATCGAATATATAAAGAAAATATTTGGTAATAATTATTGAGCAAATTAAATGCAGAATGTAAGGACACCCTTGAATTTACTGTAAAACGCGTATTTGTTGTCAAAAATTGAATAATTAAATGACTCAACAATAGCTATTTTTAGGATTTTTTACAAAAAAAACTAATAATCTAAATCGTTTTAAATTGGCGACAATACAATCCTCTAAGTTTTAAGATCATTTTCATGTATCATACAATGTTGTACAGTAATTAGAACACCCACAGTGCTGGAATTAATGACTACCAAAAACGATTTTACCCATTGTAAATCACAGCTTTAAGAGGTAAATCGCAAGTAAAGACAAAAGGGATCACCTTCACCATCAGCTAGATGAATAATAATAAGTATCTAATATTTAAACTATAAAAAATATTCTGCAACTGTATATTTATAAAAAAAACTGTTACAATCCTAAGCCAAGGTGTACATTTTAAAGTTCTTTGGTCATTTTGGGGGTAAAGCAGCATTTAAATATTTAGACAATTATATTTCAGAGACAGTTTTAAAATTCACTTTAAATTTCACTAATCAATTACTCGTTTGGAATTTTACATTTTTGTTGATTTAGTAAATGTTTACAATTTTGTCAGTTTTCACAGTTCTGAAGTTTTCTAAAAGTTTTCATGTGTGTTGGTTTTGACGATTTCATTCAAAATAGTAATAATTATTTAAAATTTGCGATTTTTTGTTAAATATTGATATACAATGATTTTTTCTTTGAAGTATACTTTTACATATTCCATATAAACATTTGTAAAATTAATGAACAAGCAGTATATTTTAAGCTTCACTTTAAATTAGTATTTTATCCGCATGGTGCATGCAGTAAAATTTCGAGTTTAGAAAAGCTTGAGACTTTAGATTGGTTGCTCTAAACTTGAAATTGTACTTCATGCTTAATCTGGGAGTGCAAAACATTCGTTTAATGCTTTAAATTGAACTCTTAGCACATTGGATGTTTTTACGAGTAATTAGTCTATTATTGAACAATAATTAATTAATAATCTATTTATTTAACCCAAAAAAGTTACAAAAGGCCATCGACCGAGGTCTTTCAGCCGATATTGAACAATATTTTTACTGCATTACGAGGGTTCCCATAACATAGTAAATATATAATATAATATTACCAATATTTATTTATTTAATTATTATTAATTTCTCAATCACATTAAAATTATTACACCCATGTCCGGATCTCAGACTTCCTAATTATCAATATGATATACGATTTTAATTTAGAAATTCTAGTAATTACACCATTTGCATTTAAGGGTAAAACGGTTCTGTATAAATCATCTAAAGTCCGTAGGGGGCAATTATATGATTGAAGGGCCCCGCACGTACCTGTAACAATAAGTTTTATTTAAATAAGTCGGCGCGGGGAGGGTTATTAAAATGCGCTCATCATTATGTAAGTTATTAAGGGCGCGAGAGCGCGTTCGCTCCGTCTCGGGGTGGATATTAAAACCTTGCCGGAGGGCCGCCTCCCTCGCCTCCGAAACGAAGCTCCGCTCGGCATGAATTATTGTTTAAAATACTGTAATTATTATTTATATGGAACTACTCTCGCATAAGTTATACGTGTATATAAATTGTATGTTACGCTGTTAAATTTACTCAGCAAACATCACATGGATCTGACATTTGGTTGGTTTGTAACAAATGTACAATACTATACTATTCCTCAAAACAATATACATTGGGGCGTATGCGGTTCGTAACAAATGTATATCTATTATTTATTATGATATATTGCTTACTATACACACCTTGCTTTTTTTTGTAATTTCTTGCTAAAATTTTATCGGATTGAATAAGACAGATAGAAATAATGTAGAGCATATTTTCCCAACCTTTTTTATTCAACTGCTCCCTTCTCGATAAATACATTACTCACCGCCCACATAAATGTTGATTAGACAATTTACACATTTTATTGCAAAAGAAGTAGAAGGATTCAAATATTATATTTCTCATCATTCCGTTTAAGAAAAAAGTTGAAGTTTAAGCATACCTGGGTAATACTCGAGTACAAGTACTCAAAATTTGTACTCTGAGTACTTTTCGTGTACTCGGTACTCGGTCCACGGGTACCTTATTTTTAAAGTACTTGTACTCGACGCGTTTTTAATTCACAAAATGCACTTGGGTACATTTGGATGTACCTATTTAAGTTCATTTTCCGATCAATTTTTACGTTTAACGTCAAAATATTAATATAAATAGTCATATTATATCAAAACTTGAATGGAAATAGTCATACTATATCAAAATTTGAATAGAAATAGTAAACTTTAAATGGAAATAGTCATATTATATGAAAATTTGAATAAAAATAGTCAAATTATATCAAATTTTGAATAGATAGTCAATTAATAACAACATTTTAACAGAAATAGTCAAATTTACGCGAGGACGCTAGCTTTTTTTGTATTTTGTTTGCAAAAGTTACGAATAACTCAATAACTAATGGGAAAACAGAAAAATGGTTCAGACAAAGGTTTTAGCTAAATTTTCCACAATTTTTCTATGTTCATGTTTTTTCTAAGCTATTTTTTTGTGAAAGAAAAACGACAGTTTGTTAAAAAAATCGCAAACATTTATCATTTTCACAACATCACGGAATAACTTCTTGGAACTATTTATTAGAATTTGTGTATGTTTTAGAACTTCGGGATAATTAGCGTTTTACGCGTGTGGCGCATGAAGTAATATTTCGAGTTTAGAAAAGCCTACAAATTTGGTTTGGTCGCGTAGAAAGCCCATTCTCTTATTAATATCTTACTTCATAATATAAGTTTGTGTCTGCTTAAGATAATAACAAATAACAAAGAAAATCAATGTCTGTAAATTCAGTAGAAACTTTACTTTACAGGACATTAAATCGATCAGTAATTGACACCATCATCTGATATACCATTAGAGTAGTTAGTGAAGTCAGTTTGGCAATTAACATATTTAATCACGCGAGGCATGCCATGCCTTTGAGTCGACTTGACTAGCACTAAGTTTCCACCTTAGCAAGGGTAGTTGAGGGCGCGGAACTTCCGGAAAACTACACCCCGTACCTGCTGACCCGTATCAGCTTACTTAAGGGCTGGTGCAGTCTAGCAGTCCGACAGAACGAGTGGCCACCCCATTAAACCCTTACTAAGACAAATTGCACTTGAATTAAAATTTTGGAGGAAGGACAAAATAATATAAAGCACTTTTATCTCTTACATGCATGATACATGTATTAGAATTAATAAGTTAAGAAGTGAAACAAATCAAGTGATTTTCTTTTTTCTGGTAATGAATGAGAAACAAGTTAAAAAAATGTAAATACAGGGCGTTTTTTTTTCTTTTAAGTATACATATTGCGGGTAAGACTTTAGCCCGCGTTTCAATAACGTTTAGAAATATATTAAATGGATAATACTTTTATTCAATTCTACTAAAAAAATTAATTACATTTTAACAATAAGTTCTTGACATGCAACATCTAATGTTCAAGTAATCGCTAACGGAAGAATAATTTTATTTATCCCGCGTTTCAAAACGTTTAGAAATATATTTATTAGATAATACTTTTATTCAATTCTACTAAAAAATAAATTACATTTTTACATCAATAATTTCTTGGCATGAAACATCTAATGTTCAAGTTAACGCGTTTCGGTGGGACTACATGTATTTCCCCCCGGACCAAATTCAATTCATATCGAACGTAACATGTCTTGCAGGTACGACGGAGAATATATGATCTACAGACGCAGGTTTAAGTCTATCCAGAGAAACACGATCTTCCTTATTATTAGTCCACAATATTTTAAAAAAATTCGAGAAGCGCTCCAGTACTTTCAAAGGACCATAGTAGGCGGATTGTAAACTAAACTTAGTTTTGTCGTCACGAACGTAAACATGAATGAAAGTCTTCAATGTGTCTGGAAAGAAAGTTTACAACCTTGTCTAGGAGGCGTGTATCTACAGGATTGAAAAAATAATTTAAGTTTTCTAACATAACTGTCAGGGAGTAAGGTAGGAATTGGATCATTGGATTTGTCAAAATATTGTCCAGGCATTCTTAAAGTTTTACCATATTTCAGTTCTGAAGCTGTACAGTTAATGTCTTGTTTGAGGGTATTTCTTAGGCCTAAGAGTACTAATGGCAGTACAACCCAGTCTTTCTTTTGTTCCTGGTAGGTAGAAAGCGAAACTTTAGGTTGTCGATAGAACCGCTCCACTAAGCCGTTGGACGAGGGATGATATGTTGTAGTTCTAGTTGTTTTAAAACCGAATATTTTTGAGAAGTTCTGGTATAAGGTGAATAAAAACTGTTTTCTGCGATCGTAAGTTACTATTTCTGGAATTCTAAAACATGAGGATCAACCGCTAGTGAAAGATGTCACGATTGATTCAGTGGAAATATCCACTAATAAGAATACCTCTCGCCAACGCGTGAATCTGTCTACGCACGTTAGTATATAAGAGCTACCTTCACATAACGGTAGTTTAAATAGATCAATGTGAATATTACTAAAGCGTGCACCTGGAGAAGGAAAGTTGTTTATAGGAGTTTTGTGTGTATATGTATTTTATTTATTTGACAAGCATGGCAATTGGCTACATAGTTTTTTATGTCAGTGTTTATTCTTGGCCACACAAAAGATCGTTTAATTAGATTTAGTGAGGCTTTAATGTCTGGGTAAGATAAAGAATGCAATGATTAAAATATGCACAAACGTAAATTATTAGGTATTAAGGGGCGTTTATGCCCGTACGAAACATCACATAGTAAAAGTAACTATGAATCAGTGAAAATATCCGATATGATTTTTAAAGAACTAGAATTGTTGTCGACAAAAGTTTGAAGGTTTTTATCGAGATTTTGTTCCTTAGCAATTTCGTCATAATAAACAGCTTTCTTGTTTAATTAGAGACGGTGATCTAGACTGATTGTTGACTTGGAGAATGAAATCTTGGAGTACCTTGTCAAGACTTATTCTAAAGAGAGTAATTAGTTTGTGGACGAGATATATGTTCTGTCAATGCTTCAACGAAGTCTTGATTTCTTCCAAACAATCCGGAGTTAATTGGTGTACAGTGGCAACTCTTGCAGGGTTATGTTCGGATACGTCTAAAATCCTATCAGCTAATCTTGCCAACTCTTCAATCGGAACCGCAGGAGAAGCTTGCAAGATCTTCTGAGTATGCAGTGGCAAGCGTTGGAGGAACAATTCTTGAAGGATTGAGGGATCCATGTTTTCTAGACCAAGTAAGTGATGCATGTTGCGGAGTAACTGAGTTGGACGTCTGTAAGATGAGTTCCTGTTTTAAGTAATCGTAAGGGTTTTCTTTAGGTGGGTTGATAATAATTACTCGGACTAACGCGGCTGTTTCTGATGTGACATTTGACACCAGGTAGTCAAATTTATTCTGTTGATAGTGAATCCGTTGGCTTTTGAATGTAGAATCTACTTGGGCCAGCCACAATTCCACATCATCTGACCAAAAGGGAGGTAGACGAACGTTCAAAGTGCCGATGCTCTGAGCAGCGACCGCAGTGTGCTTTCAATCCAGGTCATCCATCTGGGTCGTCGGGATCACTATTTGTGGCGGGTAAGACTTTATCCAGCGTTTCAGTGACGATTAGAAATTAGTTAAATGGATTATACGTGTATTCAATTCTACTCAAAAAGAAATTACAATTTATACATCAATAATTAGTTGCTATGCAACATTATATGTTTTTTTTATCAAAGCGACTATTGCACTCGACAAAATTTCGACAATTCCAGTAATAGCATTATGTAAAATTCAGCCAAACGTCTTATTAAGAGTATTCACATATATCCCTCGTGCACGCCAAATAACTGAATATTTCGCTTGTGCACTACGCACACTCGCGAAATATTCAGGTATTTGGCGTGCACTCGAGATATAATTGTTGAGTATCGCATGTACTCCCACATACATACCCCAATTAGAGCTGTAATGTACCAATTTATTATGTTGTTTTTTTTATTATTGTATTCTTTCTATTTTTTTTGTTATTGTATATTTTTAGTAATCATATTTAATTGTTATATTTAAATCGTTCTTATTGTCTCTTTATTTGTGTATATTGTGTTTATGTTTATAATTTATAATCTTTAGTCATTATTATTACCTTATCAAATTCTTTGCACAGCATTATATGCATCTGCACTGATTGTAAGGCAGAGTTGATTTCTAGACTTCCAACTGGAAGGTCAGAAACAATAACAATTTCAAACTCTAAAGTCATAGCTTATTTCTAAAGTCAATTCTTAATCAATCGTAATGCAAATGTAAAAGTCAAAGTCTAATAAAATTACACACTTCTGCAAAACTTGGATGATCAATTCACTGAAATTATACACCTAGAAAAAACACAAAAAAATAAATGAGTACAACAAAAGTAATCTTTACAATTGGCACAGTCGGTATAGGTTTTCTGAAAACTGTTAAAAATTATGTGAAAACGTCAGTGTGTTCAAGGATCATCCAAGCTTTTGGGAAAGCTGTTCTATTGCGGAATCCGGTGAACATCGGATAGGAGGAGATTAGTTTATCTAGACCAGGAGTCAACAACAGCCATCAAATGTTTGCTTTGAATGTTCTATTCTGTTAAATACCAAAAGAGAACATCCATAGTAAGACGCGGAGTTTTTTGGATACAGATATCGTCGTGCCCGGAAGCAGGAGAGCAAAAGCCGAGAATGCTCCCAACTTTTCAATGTAAGTTGAAGTATTTTTACAAAATTAGGAACCATAAGTGATTTATCTGATGTCAGATATGGATCTTACAGTTCCAACTTATTTTTGTCTAAATTACTTTTTATAAAGGAAATTAAAATATATCTTCTTATTGAAAAATATTTTATATTTCATATGCTCTATTTTTTTGTCGTTTAATGGAGGAAGTGTAATGTACCAATTTATTATGTTGATATTTATATAATTTTGATAATCATATTTAATTGTTAAATTTAATCGTTCTTATTATCTCCTTATTTGTGTATATTGTTTATATGTTTATTTTATAATTACAAGCAAACGCAGATAATACTGGGAACAGCAAACATTTCTAACTCTACAATTCTTATTTTGAAACTTTCTAATTTAACATCATTTTCTTTATGTTATCAAATTCTTTGCCCAGCACTATGTATGCACGTAGGTACTAAATATAAGGAGGAGTTACTTTCTAGACTTCAAACTGGAAGATCAGAAACAATTACAATTTCAAACTTAAAAGTCATAGCTCATTTGTAAAGTCAAATCTAAATTTTAAATCAAACTTAATGTGAATGTCTAACTGTAAACTACTCAAATAAAATTACACTTTTTTCTTAAACTTGGATAATCACTGACTGAAACCAGTCAACCAAATGAAACTATAAAAGAAGAATATTATCAAAAGCAAATCTTTACACAATGTATATTCTATACATTCGTTTTTTTTTTAAAGTTCAAATTGAACCTTTAAACTAGTGTTGTCCACTCCCAGATCAAGCATGAAGTAAAATTTCGAGTTTAGAAAAGCCTGAAAACTACGCGCTACGCTTCCAAACCAAATATTCAGGCTTTTATAAACTCGAAATTTTACCTCATGCGCCACGCGTATAAAACGCTAAAATATTGTGACGCTTAGAGTATGCTACAAACCAATTAAAACCAATGTTTTATACGCGTGGCGCATGAAGTAAAATTTCGAGTTTAGAAAAGCCTGCAAATTTGGATTTTCCGGGGAGCGCGAACGATGAGAGTCGCGCTCCGGCAAATCTAAATTTTCAGGCTTTTCTAAACTCGAAATTTTACTTCATGCGCCACACGTACAAGACACTGATTTCAAGCAAAGTTTACGCGTTCACAATATTTCAGTGCTTTCAGTGTTTAATACGCGTGGCGCATGAAGTAAAATTTCGAGTTTAGAAAAGCCTGCAAATTTGGTTTGGCCGCTCCGCGCTTCGCGCTACGCGACCAAACCAAATTTTCAGGCTTTTCTAAACTCGAAATTTTACTTCATGCTTAGTCTGGGAGTGGAACACACTCGTTTAAAGCTTTAAATTGAAATATTTTGAAAATGAACGTATATAATAAAAGTTATGTATACTCAAACGAAAAATTGCTTTAAGTCGATTATATCTTTGATTAATTATTATACTAATTTGAACATTATAACAAAAGCCTTGGCATAAACTTATGCATTAAAATTGATTCCTAGATGTCTATCTTTATCCACATAATAAAATAGAGAAACTCCACTTTATTATATTCGTATTGTATTTATTTATAAATCCAAAGACAGATTTGACGATTACAACTGTACTACATTAAACCGCTGTCCGTTTAACTTGCAGTATTTGGCTCGGACTGATTTGATCGATTCGTTCGATTGGTTTAAATGCGGTTTTGATGAAAAACGGCGCAGGTGGTTCGTGTTTGAACGTTTAAAATGTTATTAACTCATGAGATGACTGCCGAAGATTAAACGCAAGCGGGCTTATCGTTCCAGGATCTTCCACTCGCATAAATAATTCGAACGGTTTTAATGCTATCAACATCTTGTGTGTGGATATGTTGCATGTCGCATCTATCGAGATTACAAGATTTTTTCGAATCGAATAAATATATTTATACAGATATCAGGAAGTGTATCTCGATGGTTGTAATTTACAAACGTAAGTGATATACAAGAAGCCTCCATAAGTTTTCATTCAATGGATTCGAAATGTATTATTCTTCTTCCGGTTTTTTAAATAATTTGCATAAAATGTAGACTAAACTCATTCCTGATATTCAGTTCAAAATGACATTAGAATAATAAAAAACATATTTTTTTACTTAATTTCAGTTCATTACTTATTATACAATTGTAAGAGATTGCATTAGCATGCAACTAATTTAGGTAAAACTTCTGTGTTTGAAATAAGTTTAAAGATGTCTAATTCAATAAATATATTTGTTTCTAGATGGCGTTAGCTATCGAATCCATTAATAGTTATGTCTGTTATGATATCAAAAAGCAGTACTTTCTGAGAGCAAAGTCTAGTATTTAGTAAAACTTGCTTATATCTCTAACATACTTCAAAAGTGTTAAGTCAATCAGAAACGTCTTTTATTCTTAGTTAATTACTATAGTTTTCAGCATATGCAATTTACTAGTATGCAACAATTAACCACCATCCAATATCGGCACACTCACACACACAAACATTAAACAGAATGTGCATGGGGCTAATCTGCAGCTTACGTTAGAAGCGTTAAATTACGGATATCTGCAAATTTAATAATTTCACCGTATTGATCATACAGCTTGTCGTAATTTATGCGCGTTAAATTCTAATCACACCAGACTTGCTAGTCAGGTTTATGTGTGTGCTAGAGGTCGCTGCAAGGCAATTATGCTATGGCTAATTTGCTATAATAGCTACACAGGGTCTATTCAGAATGCAATAGTGGATCACGTTACAAGTGCACGGAATTATACATGAATGCTGGGAAATTCTAGATTCTCAATTGTGAAAAGAACCAGCAAGTTACGTTATTTTAGTTAGCATCACCTAAATACCCTCGCAATTAAATTATTTCACACTATTAATCATCAGTTTTATTACACGATTCATTCTTTTAATGAATTTAATAAGGTAGCTCATCTTATAACAAGAAAAAATATGAATTAAATACATATTACTGCCAATAAACCACTGACGGTTCTGTAAACTGAAATTATTACAAAATTTATAGTTTAGTCTAAAAATAATTTAGTGTATTATTCATATATATTTGTTTTTGTTCAAATTATTTATTGTTACAAATGATTATCGTATAAAAAATAATATTTTTAAACATTCTAAACTTTAAAAATATATTAACTTGTTCCTCATTGATCACTTGGTAAAACATTTCTACTAATATATAGGTTTTTTAATTCACTTGATTTGTTTTAATAATAAGTTTATTTTTCGACTAGTTTCATTCTTGAAAATGGCATCAAGCCGAAACTAGTCAAAAAATAAATTTATTAGTAAAACAAACCAAATGAATTTAAATTAAAAACCAATATATTTCCAAAAATACAGTATTAGAATTATCTCTTCATCTTTTCATTTAATATCGCTAGCATTAAAAATATCATATAATAAAAGTTACGCGTCTCGTCAAAATAGTTGAACTTTAAATACTATACTTTTCTATAGCTTAAATTGTTTTATAGGTTTACCTATATTTTAAATTGTAATAAATATAAATGATGTATATTTTACACAAAATGACTCACAATCTTCCATAATCGATCAAGTATTGAAAACATGAATTATTAAAAAAACGAGTATGATGGGATTTTTTAAACATAATTCTTGAATTGAAGAATCCCACCATACTAAATGTATGATAGGATTTATAAAAAATAATTCGTAATTTCAATAATGGACCGATTATCGAAATAATCGTGTGTTTAATGTAACGTAAAGTGGCAATACATCGCAAATCTGTTATTTTGTGCCAGAGCTGGGCAGGATTCTAATCATTCAGAAATTTGTAACCTTATAGAGGGTTCAAATGAGGTATTCGAATACTATAATGACAGTATTCGTTATCCGGATTAGCTATACTCTTTTAAAATGATTCGTATTCGAATCAATTGTATTATTTATTTGTTTACAGTCATTTTAATCAAGCTACTGCACTAATTAATTTGGATATAAATCAATTGGTCTTAGTGTCTAGTAAACATCACTTAAAATTAACAACTCAAAATCATCAGTAATTGTTTTTGGAAAATGCAATAATGAAATTAAAACAAAACTAAGCATTACGATCGAAAGAAATAAAATTTAAAATGTAGAGTCAATAAAAAAATTGAGCTTAGTGATCGACATATTTGTGTTTCAAAAACTAAATTCATGCAAAAAGTATGAAGATTGGCAAATGTACAATGCTTTTAAAATAGAAATAAAATAGTATCAAAACATAGAAAGACTCTTTAATCATTTAAACAAAATTGGATTACTGCGTAGTAACGCTTAAAACAATTTATACTACTTTTGTTTAATTCATTTTACAAATCTTTATTTCTTCTTACCAATACCTGTTCTATCAAAATTCGAGCAACTTAAAATAATATTAAAGGTATGATTACAAGAAGAAATCCCTGTATATACATGTTTTTATGTCTTATTTATATTACCTAAAACCCGCCGATCGCCAACTTGGTTTGGAAAAGTAGCTTGCGTCATACAAAAGGTTGGGCACTTCTGACGTAGAGCATACCTCCAATAACAAAGATTCATACTGTAAAACCTTGTAGATGGTATGTTGGATGCATTCAAAAGCTCAATACTGCAAAATGAGTCCATTTTTGAATGGCCATGTCGACTATTTACCTGAAAACTTGTGGCAAAATGACAATAACTGATTTTGCAGCAACTTTTAAATAAATTAAAATACTGTTGAATGAGCGTTGTATCGAATGGGGACGAGAAAAATTATTAAAAACTAAGTAATAAGGTGGAAGGGTTGTGCAACTGAAATGTCAGAATGTCAAAAATGTCAGCTTTTGCAACCGAGAAATGTAGCAGGTTTCGTATTCGACGGGATTTTTCAAACTTTATTTTAAAAGGTTTAGGGTGGGTTTTTTTGAGACAGTCGCACAACAGGAGACGATGGGTATAACACTTGCGGCTGACATCATTTTAAGCCGTAAAGTATCAAATGAAGCCATACTGATCACAACAGACGGCAGGCAAGCCTTTATGTCCCTAAAGAAGTTATACACTACTTCAGAGACAACACTAGAGTACCATAAAAAACTACGGCAGGCAGCAATGTATAACAACATTGAAATCTGCTCGGTGATGGGGCACGATATAAACATAGGTAACAGGAGGGCTGATACACTGGCCAGAGCAGCGGCTGGGATGAACGTCATCTCACCTGAGTACGATTGACACCCCTGTCACTATGTAACATGTTACATTCCAACAAACTTGATAAATTCAGGAAGCGTTGGGATGATACGGAAAGCTGCAAACTATCGAAGAGGAGAGACATTACTGTACCCCAACGAGAGCTAAATAGTACCTGCAGATGACCGGTCACTGCAGGCTCAATGCACACTTATACAAGATGGGAATAGTTGACTCCCCATCTTGTAGAGGGTGTAAAATGAAAGACGAGACTGCCAGGCACATCCTCAGCGAATGCTCGGCACTCTCGTCTACGAGAGAATCCATACTGGGTGAGAGATGGCCGATGATGGACATCATCAGGGATTTGCCCACCTCAGTAATACTGGACTACCTAGATAACATGGGATGGTTGAGCTGAGGAGGCAATGAAATCTAAGTGCAGTGCAGCAGTGCGCACTCCCCCCTATACCAGATACCAGACCAGGGTGGGCTTTGAAGGCTAATTTATTATTAAAATTGTAGCCTGATATAAGTAGAATCCCGGGATACCATAACCTCAAAATCAAAAATGCTTGTTTGGTTGGTTTCGCATCTAGGCGACTCATATATGAGTATTTCTACGAGTATTGCAAGCAAACTACGTAATTGAAACAACAGGAAATCATTTTAGGATTCAGTATTTTTCCAGTATATCATAAATATTATTACGTAGCATTTAATTATTACAAACTTAGAGTATCATATAATAAAATAAAACGAATAGAAAACAATGCTAGTATTTTTATCCTTCAATTCAATTTTTATTAGTATTAGCAGAAAAAAAAACTGCCGATTTTTGTGTCTATTTTTTGTGTGCAGAGAGACAGGAAGTGCGCTCCTGAAAATTTATTTAACAGAAAAGTTGTTGATCATTATCAATCCGTGTCGGTGTTCAGAGAGGGAAAATACAGCAGCAGGAAATGCTATTCTGTTGTGCACGCGAAACGGCAAAAGCTTCCATGTTAACTACGGTAGTGCATTGTGTTCGCACTACATTATTGTCCGATAAACTACGACTATACTATATGTATGGCTCAACCTAAAACCAACACCGCACCAACAAATTCCCGAACAATGGCCCGCACGCTTGCATCTCTCTATACCAATAGTTTGCCGATGCATTTTCAACTAATCGTATTTTATTCACACAACTATTATAATTAATGTAAGTAGTTTGTAAATAAATATAAACGGAACATTCTCTATTATTACAACAAGATACTTAATCCCAAAGTTTAAACAGAATACATTCATGCGAGAACGTTTTTCCTATTATTAAAATCAACGAAGAGATTAATAACGTTCAATTCATTATATGATAAATATTTAAATTTAGGTATTTATTTAATTAATACTTTCAATATTTATAAATTGTATAATACAGGAATATTTATACATAAATACTTGTATTCCACAATGAATTGTTTCAGGCGCTCGAATTTCGAAAGATTTGATCAGATAAAATACACATTTGTAAAATTTTTCACGTGAGATCAAACTAAAGAATATAACTTGAACTTCGCAATATTTCATTGATTTATACGCGTGGCGCCTGAATAAAATTTTGAGTTTAGAAAAGCCTGCAAATTTGGTTTGGTCGCCCCGCTTCGCTACGCAACCTAACTGAATTTGCAGGCTTTTCTAAACTTGAAATGTTACTTCAGGCATTTCTAAACTCGAAATTTTACTTCATGCGCCACGCGTATAAAACACTGATTTCAAGTGAGGTTCAAATATACATAAATTCGACAATATTTTAGTATTTTATACGCGTGGTGCATAAAGTAAAATTTCGAGTTTAGAAAAGCGTAGAAAATTTGTGGGCTTTTCTAAACTCGAAATTTTACTTCATGCTTAGTCTGGGAGTGGAAAACACTTGCTTAAAGCCTTAAATTGGACTCTTAAAAAACAACCAATGTCGGGAAATTTACTTAAACAAAAAATTCCTTGTATAAATTCGCATTTTGTAATTATTTAATTATTCTCGTGTAGTTCATTATAGAAGGAATTATGCAGTGGATTAATCAAACAACCCTGTTACATTACTTATCATAATTAGTCGTGAACTAATATTATCCAGGACCGTAACACTACATCATGACGGTTAGTATAAATACCCTCACCGCACAATAATCAATATTAATATCCAATTCTGAAACTCTATGAATCAAACAAAGCCCTGTTTTGATAACCCCTAATCAACGGAATTATTTCGCATCAAAGTCGGTGTGATGAATTTGATTTGGGATAATAAATGTAATCAGAGAAATTGAAATGTGGTAACGTTAGTATAATTGCAGAATATACAAGATATGGAAGAAACAATAACATAATCTTTTTCAATCTATTTTACAAAAATAATCATAAGGAGTATACACGGATTTTTTTTCTTTTTTTTTCGATAATGTGACGTTTTAGAGGTTCTGGGAAAAAATATGACATGATGTTAGTTCCGATTTCCGGAAGTTACCGGAAGTGGGCGTAACAGCTGTTAACTTAAGAATATTAAATAGAAACCTAGTTCATGTGTAATATCGTTGGATAGAGAACTCAAAAAGAAACGTTTGTTAAACTTGCAGGAAATTCTTGTTTTTATCAATTAAAACTAATGTTTTCACTCCTTGATTAAGCATGAAGTAAAATTTCAAGTTTTGAAAAGCCTGAAAATTTGGCTTGGTCGAGTAGCAAAGCGGAGCGACCAAGACAAATTTTCTAATCTTGACAGAATATGTTCTATCATTCGAAGAAGTAGGACAGGTTAACTTTGCAATTTCTTGTCTGATATTAAAATGATGAAAAGCCAGGTGAGTTGCATAGAAAGTCATTACATCAGCAGTATTTTCATCATCTGACATTATTGAGCCATATTTTTTTCAAGACAATAGAGGAAAAACACTGCTAATGCAGACTGGACACACATAGTCTGAACATTTTTAATGCAACGGCTCCCTAGGTTTAATTTTTTCCAGAAGAATGAGGCTACAAATTATAATATTTGCGGATTTCTGAAGAGCAGGATGTACATTAATAGACCGAAAACCATACCGGAATTAAAAACTAATATCAGAGAAGAAATTGCACATTTAACTTGACATGCTTGTCGAGTGATAAAAAATGTTCGTTCAAGATTAAAAGAACTTTTACACGGAAATGGCTCTCACTTGAGCGACGTCTTTTTTTAAAAAGTAAATTGGCATATTTTACTCAATCTGTAATAAAAAAATCCGATAATAAATGATTCATGAAAAAAATGGGTACTTTAAATTTTCCCGCTTCACTGGCGGACCCTGTATTAAACATTGTTGTCCTGAGGGCCGCGTTATCCCCCTCCTAATAAAGTTTCTAATAACTTTATTCACCTTTTATATAATTTTTCATGATATCCACCTCCTAATAAATTTTATGTATCAAATAAACTCGCTTATTTGGTGAATAACTTATTAGCTGGTTTAAGCTCCTAATAAATATAGTAGACAATTAATTAACATTATTTTGTGTTATTTTTTGATTATATTTCAGACATGTTCTTATTTTTTTTCTTTAAATCTTTAGATATTCGCTGTGTTTTTAAAGAATTCAATTCAAAGCTTTATACGAGTGTTTTCCACTTCCAGACTAAGCATGAAGTAAAATTTCGAGTTTAGAAAAGCCCCGTGAAAATTTGTCGAGGGTCGCGCAGCGACCCGAGACAAATTTTCTTGTCGAGGGTTTTATTGTCGAGGGTCGCGCAGCGACCCGAGACAAATTTTCTGGGCCTTTCTAAACTCGAAATTTTACTTCATGCGCCACGCGTATAAAACACTAAAATATTGTGGAATTTATATATATATGCACCTCACTTGAAATCAGTGTTTTATACGCGTGGCGCATGAAGTAAAATTTCTAGTTTAGTAAAGCCCAGAAAATTTCACGGGGCTTTTCTAAACTTGAAATTTTACTTCATGCTTAGTCTGGGAGTGGAAAAGACTCGTTAGAAGCTTCAAATTAAACTTTTTTTAAAAACAACGAATATCTAAAGATTTAAAGAAAAGAAGCTGAAATTAGAAAACGTATACTTTAAAGAAAAACTGCCTGTATATAAAATGAGCATCAATAACACATTTTATTCTTCTCAATTCTAACCTCAAATTTTATAGTAAAAATGAATATCGGAGAGAAATAAAACAGACTTATCGAATGGTTAATAGAAACGATAATTTTGTAAGATGGACTAATGTGAAATTTATTGAGGTTCCGATTATTATTACTTGAGGCCAATATAAGACTTCGTACAGACAGATTGAAAAAGAGGAAAGTTGCCGTTATCAAGCTGCGTGTTTGCATTACATGGTGGAGGGGGAACGCACTTGAAGTTGTCCGGAAACACATAATATGAGATAAAGTCTGCTTTACACGACAACATTAGTAATACCAACTTTTAAATATAACTGTCAAAATTTATTAGGTACAGTTGCGTACGAAAAAAACTAGTATAGTAAAATATTTGGCTAAGTGAACTGAACTCATTTTGATTCTTCAAAGTGTTAGCCGAATTGACAAATCTGCGGAAATGTCAAACAAAATTTAATTAATTTCGACTTGCGTCAACTGACTGAAGCGCAAAAAGCGATAATAACGACCCGTTTAGAAACGGTATTAGCATTAGAGACATTGCTAATGAAGTGCATGTCAACAAAAGCATCGTCTTGTTGGCCAAGAGAAAAATTGTTGTTAACCTGTACATGACAAGTTTCTTTTACAAAAAAAAATACGATATTTTTGAAGTGACTTGAACTCCCTGCTGTACTAGTTTTTTTTTTCTCTCGAAACTGTATCTAATACCAAGAGGAGCCAATGCTTATGGGAGAACTGGAAATAGAGTAGAGAAGGAGAGACTATCGTCAGGTTGTGGGGTACGAGTAAGACAGACGACTATATACACCAATCGCCGGTCTCGCTTCTGGATGTAGCATCCAAACGCTGTTACCAAATTTTATACAGAGACTGGCTAACTGGATGTAAATGAACTGTGCTAATACGTAATAGTAACATAATTTGCCTTGGACATCCGGAAAATATTTATGTGCCATTTAAATTATTTATGTTCCTATTAACTACTAGGAACTTTATTAGAAGGTGGATATCACGGCCCCAAATCTAACTATGGTCGGCAGTAAGAAAAAGATTTGGTATGAAAATTGAATATTTCCTTAGATAGCCCACATAACTCCATACCCAATGCCACCCTAAATAGGAGCATATTTAGTAAAAGACGTTTATAGTCACTAATAGATTCGGTAAGTTTGTAACTTGAATTTTAAGCATGAATAGTGAGTGGGGTAGACTCCGCAGGCAAGTCGCGTTTAATTTACGCAGCTGTTTGTTGAAGTATTTTAAGATATGGGGTGCTAATGGGTTTACTTTAACACACATAATATAAGGAAAGGGATTAAGCCCTCGCCCTGTATACAATATTACGCCTGGCATCTATATAAACAAACCGTTAGCAAGTTGTATGAAGTGTTTACGGCCGCTGCGTGTGCTGAAGCGGCGCTTTGTCTTTGCTCAAATTAGCTTTTGTGGCGAGAAGATGGAATACCTGGTGTTCTATTACAGTTTCGAAATTAAATGTAATCATTTAGATTTTATTAAATATCCTAATTTTATTTATTCCATACTTCATTGAACATTGAGTGAGTGAATATAAAACAATGTATTCGAACAATAACCATTTTTTACTTATTCGCTGTATTATAATTTTTTTAATTCGAAACTTCCAACAAAACTTTCACTCCTTGATTAAACATATTAAAATTTAGAGTTTTGTGTTGCATTTTAAAACTTCTAACGAGTGTTTTCACTCCTTGATTAAGCATGAAGTAAAATTTCGTGTTTAGAAAAACCTGAAAATCTGGTTCAGGCTTTTCTAAACTCGAAATTTTACTTCATGCGCCACGCTTAGAAAACACTCAGTTATTGTGAAGTTCGAAAGATAGTGCTTGGATATGTACGTTTATCAATTATAGCCAAATCAGCTTGTTTTTATGTTCTATCTTACGTAGATACATTTTACAAATGATTATTTAATATTCGCCTTTAAAATTCGACAGTTTGCTCCAACTTCTCCAACTGTTATGCAGAATTGATAGAGCTTTAACAACCGTAACTTTAAATTAAGTCTATAATTAGCTGGTAGTAGTAATTATCTACGTTATCCCCTCCATCAGGGAAAATGTTTGTTGTGTACACCTAGAGAGAGTCAGACAGAACATCGATAGCATCAACAATTTATGAAGTTGAGGTATTGAAAGGTTGTCAGTTACAGACGCGGATAAAAATTGCGCTCACGTCGAAGCGAATCGAACGAATTCGATGCCGTCGCCGTCTGGGGGTGGATAAGGGGGCGCAACCAATAAATAATACCTATAGAAATTTAACGAAACGTAATATCTCGCCCTATAAATGATAGATAACGAGAGGCCGCCGAATTTCACCCCAGCGTCTTGCGTGCGATATCCAGTCAGCACTTTTTCAGGAAATGGATCGAATACAAACTTTCGACGAACAATCATTTTTTTCTTCCTCTTTACTACACTTGTCCCCTTTCTTAAATCAGAAATAAATCATATTTCAAGGGGGGTGTATAAAATACAAAGATTGGTTATTTACAATGTGAAAATAATTAAGTACATGGGAATTTAAATTGTACATTCCTAATTATATTGATCTAAAAATGTAATGTAATTTATGCACGCTGATCAAATTGAGACGGATTTTCAAGAAGAAAAGATAATTCTAAATCGAATATTTCAGAAGTCAGAATCAAATCAAACGCCAGAGATGGATTATTGTATTTCGTACAAACACTACTTAAATTATCCAACGTCATTTGAATTATTCCGTTTGCTTTGAAGGCATAGTTAATCAAAGATGGGTTTCAATTGACCGCGCCTAGTAGTACATTTATAACGTTGAATTTTTCATATTCAAGAAGATATTATTCAAGGTTTAAGCCAAAGTTGAATCTTCAACCACTTTCATGGAATTTTATAAAAAAATATCTTTCGTTTGGAAATGATTCTTTCAGATTCAAGAAGATATTATTCAAGGTTTGGGCCGAGGTTGAATCTTCAAACAATTTCATGGAATTTTATAAAAAAATATCTTTGATTTGGAAATATATGAAGAGGTCGGTGAAAGAAAGCGCTGACTCAAATTTTGTATAAATTAAATTGACTGTGCTACTCATCGTCATTAAATTAACTTTCAGTAGCATCTACTTAGTGTAGTAATAAACTAAATCCACAAATAATGTGTATGAGCTCTTAAACCTGAAATATGTTAAACAATCGGATTTACTGATTAGACAACACCTTTAAAACAGAATATCTCAAAATAATTATGAAGTGAGTTAGCACTATCTTCCGCCGTGAGTTAGCACTATCTTCCCTTCGTATCTTCTTGGATTATTCGATCATTACCATTCATAATTTATGATGCTACGTAAAATGATTGATGCCACGTAAAATGATTGATGCTACGTAAATAAATACGTGTAACTTTGAAGAAAATCTATTAAATATTGTAGTTTTGGAATAATATTCTTGATTTTAAGAAGAGCATTCTTACAGATCCAATACACGGTGGATCAAAAAGTTCGGAATAAGTGAAACAGGAAAACTTTTAAGTCGATATAGCGAGTCCAACAAGTTTCTAACTTTTCGATCACGTCAAAAAGTAGTCCTTCGGAAGCTCTTCAAAATAGGCCTCAGTTTCAGCTATGAGTTCCTCATTTAAATAAAATCGCTTACCGGTGAGCCATCTCTTTAGGTTTGGAAACAGATAGAAGTCGCTGGGGTCAGGTTTGGCGAATACGGTGGCTGAGGAACCAGTTTAAACCCAAATTCGTGCAATGTTTCTTAGATGAATGAGCAGGCGCATTGTCGTGATAGAGATTTTTTTTCTTCTGCAAATGCGGTCGTTTTCTGCGATTTCAGTTTTCAAACGATCCAATAATGATGAATATTTTGCGCCAGTTATGTTTTTATCTTTTTTAAGATAGGCGATGAATGCGCATCCCAAAATATGGAGCCTATAACCTTTCCGGTCCATTGTTAAGTTTTTAGACGCTTCGGAGCACTTTAACCCGGAGAAATCCATTGTTTTGACTGTTGCATGGACTCTGGTGTGTAGAATTGGCTCCATGTTTCATCTATGGTTATGAATCGGCGCAAAAACTTCGTTGGATTACGCGTAAACATTGCTAAATTCTGCTGAGAAGTTATAACACGAATTCGTTTTTGGTCCACTGTGAGCAAATGCGGCAACCATCGCGCGCAAAGCTTCTTCATACCCAAAATATCATGTATGATATTGGACACATTGGCATACGACAGCTTTGTGGTCTCGCCTAGCTCCCTCAATTTCACTTTCTGGTCTTTCAACGTAATATCATGGATATTTTCCACATTTTCTGGTGTACTGAAACCTTTTGGGTGTCCAGATCGCTTAGCGGCATTGGTGCTTGTACGGTTACAACGAAAATCAGAAAATCACTTTTGAATCATTTTCATCGACGGTGCAGAGTTCGGATAATACTTATATAGCTTGGCTTTGGTTTCGGTTATTATATTCTTGCGTAAATAATAGTGTTAAACAGACCACAAAACTAAGATTTTTCATTAAAAAAAAAAAAAAAAAAAAACAAGGAGGCTGGTTGCTTCTCACAGCTGTAACTTGCAAATGCGTAAACATAAATGGCTGAAATTTTGACAGACGTCTAATGAAAGATGAAGCTTGTTGTGAATGGTTTACATTAATCCCATCTCGCCATCTCTTAGAATTATTCCAAACTTTTTGATCCACCTTGTATATATTATTAAATTGTTCATATTATAAACTGCACGTTATTAATATTGTTCTGCTGTTTAGCACACAAAATAATTTTTAATTTAGATACAACATTTATAATACATCTATCAAATATATTTTAATGATGTTCTATTACAATGAAGAATATTCAGCTATCTTTTATGCTAAAAAAAAGATATTCATTTTCTCGCAGCAAAGGAAAGGAGAACATCAAATGAACAAATATATTTTTGTGTAAACGCTAGAAAGCGAAAAATAAAAGTAACCGTGTTATTAATTTTCTGTATAACTTTAAGTTCTCGGAGCGCGAATGAGGATATTACTTTCGAGTAAATTGAATGTCTGCTGCCCTTTATATGCAAATATATATTGTACAAGGTGCGAACTATATTTCGACTTGTTACATCTTTTCGTTTGAATTGCCTTAGCGAATACAAATGAATTTCACTTAATAAACATATATAGTTTTTGCTTTTGCTGGTTTCCACGAATTTGAGTTATAATTATACAGGGCATTTTTCTTTTAAGTAAACATATATAATCTTTTTTTTAATATCACCAATCAAATTTGACATTTCAAAAATTTAGTGGCGTTGTGTGTTTTAGCTTAGGACAGGATTAATCACATGTCATGTTATCAACTTTTGAGTTGTAGGTTATGTGAAGGGAAATCTGACAGTAATATGACAATTCAATTAACTTACAAAGATTACTATTACAAATGTACACTTCTATGCAATAAAATTAAGCACACAAAATATGTTATAGTTTAAAACAGACATGATGAGTTTCCTAGTTACGACAACATGTAAATATGCAAATTCCTTAATGTCAAAATGCTGCGTTTTATTTATTTAGACAATTCAAAAATTCGAATTCTAACTAAAATAGAAGATGGTTTTTCTATTTCGGCTTTGTTGTATTTATTATGAGCGTTTTTTTTTTCAAAAGGTCTTAGTTTTTTTTAATAAAGGTGTTATTTTCAAGTTATGGTGTTTTATCATTAATTGAAACTGCTGCTAGGCAATTAACAAAGGCCCAAATTATACAACTAGAATATTATGAAAAATAGTTATGAGACTTGTGCTTAATTTTATTGCACAGAAGTGTACTTATCACCGCCTCAAATTATTTGTATATACTACCAACTTAATAAAGTGTCTCTGAGGATCAGGTAAATGCTCCTTGCTCAAAAATATCTGCCTTCTTCATTATCTAGACATTTTATATGTTAAAATTTTGAAAAAGTTCTAAATACAAGGAATGTTTCTTTTAGGTGTACATGTTACGATTTTTTAATGTAAATTTTTAAACACTCGTGATATTATTAAAAACGTTCAATTCAAAGACTCTAACGAGTGTTTCCAATCCCCGATTAAGCATGAAGTAAAATTTCGAGTTTAGAAAAGCCTGAAAATTTGGCTTGGTCGCGTAGCGCAGCGGAGAGACCAAGCCAAATCAGGCTTTTCTAAACTCGAAATTTTACTTCATGCGCCACGCGTAAAAAACACTGATTTAAAGTGAAGTTTTACTAAATTTTACAAATGTGGAATATATGAAAGTATACTTAAAATAACAAATCCCGGTATGTGTTCTAAAGTTGCAAGTTGTAGCGTTTTTTTTAAACTCTGCATCGTGACAATTTATTTGACAAATTATGATTGATTTATTTGTCACATTGGTAATCATTTACCTACATCTTAAAATTTAATGTTTAAAATACCCTACTGTTAAAGCAGGACTGCAACTGTTCGCAGTTAATACACCCTAAGTTTGGTCATATTAAAAAAAAACAGAGTATACATATTTTCAGGCATTCAAATTTCAGTTTTTAATGAAATTATCAGTTTGAAGCTTCTAACGTGTCTTTACACTCCTTGATTAAGTATCAAGTAAAAATTCGAGTTTAGAAAAGCCTAAAAATTTGTTTTGGTCGGGTAACATTTTCACAATTTAAATATTTAAATACAAACAAAAGTTTAGCAACCTACTAATTTCCCAATCTATTTCTTATATTTTCATTGCACTAAGCCAAATGAACAATAATGACTCTCGAGTGCCATTCTTGTTGCATTACTTGTTATCAATTCTTCAGTTAACTAAAAAAATTGCAACTTGGAACATTCGAAAAACGGGGGAATACCCGGTGACGCGCAATTTAATGATTTTGTGCATTTCATAAATATCCATGATTTGTATCGGAATTTATAAATATCGATATATATTATGATAAATATCGATATCTGATGAAATTTATCGTCTAAATCATGTTTATAAATATATTGAATTATTTACTTAATTATCCTTAAATTTTCATTTGTATTGACCACCTATCTATTTACATTCTTTTTTTTTATTCTGTGGACACAGAATAAAATCAGTATTTATTTATTCAACTTAGAACTAGAAAAAAATCCACTCGGATACGTAAGCCGTAAGCACTTATCCGCTATCTGTTTCTGTGTTTCGTTCCGGTGAACAAGTGCAAGTGCGATGGAAAAGCTCCGGGCTACGTGCCAAACGGAAAATTCGATTAATTCCGGTTTTTCAGTTTCACTTTATTGAATCGTCGAACCGGCGGCGGAGAGAGATACAGAGAAACCCCGGAGAACATTACTATTCACGTACACACTCCCCTTGTTGTGGTTTTCTCTAAAAATAAATTGCAGCTCTTCCCACACAATTTTCAAATTATAATCACTTGTGTATTTCAAAAATATGTGGGAAAATTAAAGGTGTAATCACGAAAAGCTTTAAGTAAGGGCAAGTTGCACCAAACACGTTGAATTGGTTCAACTCTGAACTTGAGTTCAAGGTGAAATTAGAACAATAGGAACTGTCATCTTGAACTTGAGCTCAGCTTGAACCAGAGTTCAACGTTTCTGGTGCAACTGGGCCTAAATGCATCTAAGTTTTGAAATATAATAATAACGCTATATTTTTTATAGGAATTGTCATAGGGTGGCATTCAACGGATACTAAAAAGGAGACACATCAAGGCCTATTCTATTTTTAAGAAAAATAATATTGTTAATATAATAAAATTGACACAGTTGATTCAAATACACCATGAGATGTACAAAAATACAATTAAGTAAATCTTCCAAAGATATTTGGGTGTCAATTCTGGTAAAAACATTGGTTAGGTAATATTGTCTATATAAACTTTTAAACATTGCGACACACTTTTTTAAAACCCAATCTATAGCGACCCACTTCAATGTTAGCTTAGATGACTTTCTTACTAGGTTTTTTGCTAGATACTAGAGTTACCGATTACTTGAATGAGTAAGTATATTGTGTTAGATTAGTTAACAATTACGTAGGTGGGTAACCTAAAGCAGTATTTATGTAGTAATTTGCAATTCAGCAAATATAATTTGCTGAAACTACACTCACATTCTCTAGTAGCTCGAGAGACTGCAAAAAAACGTCTGGATCATTTTCCAATAACAATCTGAATTTACGTTTACTGTGAAAAATGGGCCTGAAAAATAGGCTTCTGCGGTAAAAGCGCTACATGTTTGCAACTAAAATGGATAAGGACACAACATTCCCATCCAGGGCCTTGCATTGAGTCCTTCCTCACCTTTCTGTTACTCTCACTAATTTTACTGCGCCCTTATTAAAAAAGGAAGTTCCCACGCCCCACCCTGTATAATTGACTTAATAAATTACATCACTAAAAAACATTTTAAAACTATTAAGAATTTTAATCTAAAGTATATCATATAGATTGATTAGTTTATGGGACATGCAACAGGTTATGTAAATAGCATGTGTGCCAATGCCTGCAAATCCCGACGATCGATTACTACCTGTGCAATTATCGGAATTAAATCTTTTATGCTGCCAATAAAGTGCACCTGTCGCACTTTTTTCTCCCGAAGCCTTTCGTAATGCTCATAAATCACTTCGGATCGCAAAAATTGCCATGGATATACCACGGTTCGATTCTTAATTAGCGACCTTTTTTCTGTTGAATGTACTATCATTCATCTGTGTGTTCTAATTGACAAAATAATCAATCACGTTGGATACTAGTTTAGAAAGGTAAGTATGTTGTGGAGTTTTATAGATATTTTCATTATTAATTAAGAGAATAGGATACACGTGAAGATAATTAAGGTTTATTTGAACCCATTTTAAGAAATACACAAGCAAATTTATGGTCTTTCTATAAAATGTTTGTCTCGTTAGAACTTTACAAATATTCATTAAAACAACTACTTTCCAACCTAAAGAGGTACGAGTATTGAGTTATATAAAGATCTTATTTTATTTTAGTACTTTGGGTAATCTAATTTCTGTCGAATGAGTAAACATGGAAACAAATATATGAATAGTGAAATATTTCATTGAGATTTAAAAAATGTGTAATTTATTTATTTATTTGTCAAATCAACGGAAGCCATTTAAAAAAACACATAGTAATAGCCTAAGATTTAAAATAGAAAACACTTGGTTAAATTTCAGTAATATTTCGGTTTTTTATTACAACTAGTTTCGACTTTGAGTCATTCTCAAGGAGCCAAACTCATCGTAATATATTCCTTGAGAATGACTCCAAGTCGAGACTAGTTGGGATAAAAAACCAAAATATAACTGAAATTTAACCAAGTGTTTTCTTTTTTAAATCATAGGTAAATATGTATTACTACGTGAAAGATAAGAAACTTGTTCAAGATAGTAATAGCCTAATTTATACGTTCAATGAATGTGGGAATTTTTTTCTTGTAAATTGCTTCAGGCGCTCCAACGTCAAAAGGCCTTTTGTGAGGCTTAATGAAGAACAGTATAATATTTTGTAAATAGATTTCTACTCAAAATTAATTCACGAATCGTATTACCTTAAGCTTTTCACTCATTTATTTACCACCATGTATATAATACTCATTATTGAATTCTGTAAACTTCTTTAAGGCCATCGACCGAAATCTTCTCTTCCAACCGTTTCTCTAAAATATTTGTGGCATTTACTGTTCCTGTTTTTGTTTTTGTTAAAAAATGTGAAAATGAAAATAGCATCTTCACACTGGTGAATAATGTGCGAATGTGCGCATTTCCAAAATTCACGCCATTCTTTCCCAAAATTTAATGACTCCGGATTGAAAATAACGGAAATTCTTCAATTAAAATATGCCAAGAATCGGCCATAAATTTTAATTAATTGGCATGTTAACTCCTCGCGCAGCCAACTATTCCGCATTTATTTTTATTAATTGTTTACCGACTTAACTTAAACTAGTCTTATAATTGATCAATAAAAATGAGAAAGTTTATAATTATCGACAGACTCACAAATTAAAAGAAATTCAGATTTGCGTTGAGCGTATTTAAGAGTCTCTAAATTCTAAAAGTATTTATAACATTGTTTGGAAATTTACGGATCTATAAAACGATTATCGACTTTCACTCTTAAGCATAAAGTACAATTTCGAGTTTAGAAAAGCCAGAAAATTTGGATTTGCCAGGCGGAACGAAGCGAGCCCGGCAAATCCAAATTTTCAGGATTTTCTAAACTCGAAATTTAACTCCATGCGCCACGCGTATAAAACACTGATTTATATTGAAGTTCATAATATTCTGCTTAACCCTTTCAGCCCTGGATTTTTTCTGGTACGTAAATACATGTTTTGCGCACTGCATATTATTTATTACTACCTCAGATATGCAGAAAGTTTTTCTCTAAAGTATACATATCTTAATATACTGTGTACGTTGTAAATCTTCAGATTTTCGTTGTTTTTTTAAATATTTCAAATTAGACTTTCAAACGAGTGTTTTCCACTCCCAGATTAAGCATAAAGTAAAATTTTGATTTTAGGAAAGCCTGAAAATTTGGTTTGGTAGCGTAGCGAAGCGAAGCGACTAAACCAAATTTTCAGGCTTTTCTAAACTCGAAATGTTACTTCATGCGCCACGCGTACTAAACACTGATGTGATGTGATGTTCAGAATACACGTTTTTAAAATACTGCGTTAGTAGAATATTTTGAACTTCACCTAAAATTAGCGTTTTATACGCGTGGCGCATAAAGTAAAATTTCGAGTTTAGAAAAGCCTGAAAATTTGGTTTGGTCGCGTAGCGCTACGCGCTACGCGACCAAACCAAATTTTCAGGCTTTTCTAAACTCGAAATTTTACTTCATGCTTAATCTGGGAGTGGAAAACACTCGTTCAAGACTTAAATTTAACTATTTTAAAAAATAAACGATTATTGGAAAAGTTACAGCTCATGCATACATGTATGTATATTTAAATATAAATACCTTGTATGTTTACCACATTTTAGTGGTGGCAAATGCCTCCGTCAGTTTGATCCTATGTTTATAAATATTACAAATATTTATTTTGTGTAACCAATTTTTAAAAGGCGAAGCGCCTCAAGTAATTTACTTTCGGGTTATTTTTCTCTTAATTATACTTACATATCCCAAAGCAATTTGCTCAAATTTTGAAAGCGCAAGATTTGATTACACGAATGAACTTTTCGAAATCTTAATAACGTAAAATTAAACTTAAGTTGTATATTTTGAACCTTACGTTAAATCAGTGTTTTATACGCGTGGCGCATGAAGTAAAATTTCGAGTTTAGAAAAGCCTGAAAATTTGGATTTGCTGGGGCGCGACTCGCGTCGTTCGCGCGCCCCAGCAAATCCAAATTTTCAGGCTTTTCTAAACTCGAAATTTTACTTCATTCCTAATCAAGAAGTAGAAACACTCGTTAGATGATTTAAATTGAACACTTTTATAAAATCAAAGCATGCTTGAAAATATACAGAGTATAACAACCGGATATGAATGCTTAAAAGAAAAATTCCCTGTATATAATATATTATTAATGAAACTGAATTAAATAAATAAATAATTGTATACCTACAACTTTAAGGCATACAATTATTTATTTATTTAATTTAGTGGTCGTCTTTAAATTGATATAAAAACTAATTGATAACTTTTTCATATAATTAGTATAGTTTTTATTAATTTTCATATTATCTTTATTTAAGTAATTGATGTTTAATTCATTACCACATCTTATCTCTAATAATATTTATAATTTATTTTTATACGCATGTGAAATCTAAAGTCTAAGGCCATTGATGAAATCACGCTCTTAAAATAAACGAAAGATAATTTGCAATTACAGTTATAAAGTCGGCTCGGTTGTTATTGCAATAAATTAATCCCACATTGAGCATATTAAAGGCAATCAATTGTCATAAATTGCACATAAAGAAGGCTACTACACGCAATAAATAAATGAGTTTATGGATTATTTCAATTTAAATACAAATTCAATGCAATACCCATTAAGAATATTTTAGTTTATCATAAAGAAAATAAGAAAGATTAATTGGTATTGATAAATTAATAATTGCGATTGAATAGATTATGAAGTATTTCATGTGTAATATTAAGAAGTAATTGATTTATGAATGTAAAATTAAATTATAGAAGATTAGCCATCAATCATAAAACAAGGATAAATACAATTAATCAATTTGAGCAATCATTTATGTAACAATATGCCCTAAATATTTGCCTACTTTTCGTAATTTTTTCATGCAAAATTGTTGTATACATATAACAAATAATGGATATAATTTGAATGGCAATATTATTTAAGTTAAATTCCTAATATTCTTACACCAATCTAATCACCCAATATTATTGTTTTGCAGGCTTTAGGTAAATGTCTCATTTATTGTTATTTGATATACATAAATGCTAAATTTAGTTGAATTATCAATTTTGTGTATGTTTGATTTGTGTAGTCTGCGAATAAAATCCTGCGAGGGGCGCGTGGTCCAAAGGGGCGCTAGAACACGAAAGAATTAATACTTAATTATTCCTTTGTTGTGCAATTTATTTTTTGACAACTTAAATAACAATCAATATTTTTTATTTATTTTTGTATGCTGAAATATAAGTAAAAATTTACAAATGGCGCAAATCCAAAAACCAACTTAGAATAATTATTCAAAAACATATTCAAATGCGAATATTGAAATATTTGAATTATGGGAGTATTTAAATGTGGAATAAACAGAATACTCGAATAATTCAATTGTTTTTGAATGAATATTCGAAAACATCAGTTTTTAAATTCCCAGTGTTATACGCGTGGCGCATGAAGTAAAATTTCGAGTTTAGAAAAGCCTGAATTTGGATTTGGTCGCTCCGCTTCACTGCGCGGCCAAATCCAATTTTTTACGCTTTTCTAAACTCGAAATTTTACTTTATGCTTAATCAAGGAGTGGAAACAGAAGCTTTACATTGACCGGTTTTGTAAAGGAATTTCTGCACTTACCTAACGCTGTAATTATCGGGATATAAAAATATAGAGAAATCATATAAATCATCGAAACATGATTTATTAAAGATGGCCTGAATAATTTGACCCAAGTTGTTACAT
The DNA here is from genome assembly GCA_932526585.2 of Philonthus cognatus. NCBI lineage: Eukaryota > Metazoa > Arthropoda > Insecta > Coleoptera > Staphylinidae > Philonthus > Philonthus cognatus. Next base: position 26,381,393 of record OW052243.1, on the reverse strand, counting down.
TTGCAGTAGGTTATTATATCTAACAGCAAACACTTGTTGTATAATTCAATGTCCGTCGGGGTATTAGTTTAGGGAAGTCATTGTTTAATGAGTGTTTGATTCAGTATTTGTAAGACTAACTTGTAGATTGCGAAAAAAATCGCAGTTTTAATGTTTGAAGTGTTCTGCAACTAAGTATTGGCAATTTCATTTATACTTATAATAAGAATTATTAATACTTGTCAAAGTAGATAAAAATTTACGGATATCATAAAACAAATTACTAATACTGTCAAGTTAAAGCAAGTACAAATTTATCACCTGAAAAAGCAACATCGTTGCGAAACAATTATCGTGAAATACACAGAAAATAGTTAAAAATCATTATGTGTTTTATTTAACTGTCAAAATTAATAAAATTAATAAAAATTTCAATATAACTTTACAAAATTTCACAATAAAATAAATCTACTAAAAATAATAATTGCTAAATTATGAGGGTTGAAAATAGTTTGGTCGATAAACATGAAGAATGGTTTAATTTATTTGATTCTGATTTTTATAAGATCAAAAAAAATTATTAACAAATAAATACATAGTTCTTTTTTATCTTTATGAATCTGTAGGTACTATACAATTGTGATTTTAATTATCGGTATGATAACACAGGCCAACAAAAAAATTGTGGTTTGGATTTGTTCATTTTTATTCAAGTTTTGGTGGCTAATCTAATAAAGAATCACATTTTTTTTGTTTCCATCACGCACATTTTTTTAATAAATTTACTAGGTGTCATATTTATGGTTTTTTTAACATTTGCGAATAAAAATTAAATGACATTCTATAAATTACTACGCCACTGAGATTAAATTGTGTACAAATCAATAAAATAGTATGGGGGAATTCTCACAAGTAAAATGTAATTGCTGGGATTCCCTGATTTGCAAATACAATGATCATAGTTGGAAAATTTGTGAGGATTTGAAAATTGTGGGACTTTTACTAGGACAGCAGTCAGGGTATACAAAGTACCCATGCTTTTTGTGTGATTAGAACAGTCGAAGTAGACATCAACATTGAAAGAAAAATTACTGGATAAGAAGAGATAATTTAACTCCCGGATCAAAAAATGTTCTGCACGAAAGTTGTTGATTCACAAAAAATCTTGTTACCTCCACTGCATATTAAACTAGATTAATGAAACAATACGTTAAAGCTTTAAATAAAGATGGAGACTGTTTCAAATACCTTTGTAGAAAATTGCCCGCTATCTCAGATGCAAAATTAAAAAAATGAATTTTTGTCGGTCCTTAAATAAGGAGATTAACGAATGATCAAGAATTTGTTAATACCATGAACGAAACTGAGAAAGATGCATGAATTTCATTTGCTAATGTTATTGAAGGTTTTTTGAGAAACAACAAGGATCCTAACTACAAGGAAATTGTGAAAAACAGAAATGTATGGAATTGGGATGTAATATGAGCATAAAAGTTCACTTTTTACACTCGCATTTTGTTTACTTTCCCAAAAATCTTGGTGATGTGAGCGAGGAGCAAATTAAGAGGTTCCACCAAGACATGAAAGAAATGGAACGCAGGTATCAAGGTCGGTGGAATGTTTCAATGATGGATAAAAAGGGACAATCCGGCCCTGGAATACAGAAGAAAATCCACTAAACGAACTTTTTCATCCAAGAGGGAAAGATCTTCTGGAAAGAAAATAAATTAAAGATTGTTTAAGACTTTTTTGAATTTAGTTTACTATTTGTAATTTGTTTTTGTTTCTGTATCAATAAAAGTAGCGTTTATTTTGACCAAATTTTTTATTAATTTATTTTTAACATTGATAAAAAAACCTTACGTGATAGGGCAAAATGACACTCGGATTTGAATTCAGCAGATCAAAATTATACAAAATTAGATGTCACTTAGATTTAACTTAGATGTAACTTATCATAAAAATTAAAATTTCCTTTAAAAAAAATTATATCGCACTCAGTTAAGATGATGTTTTTCGGTGCATTTTTTTCTTCGTCATATTTAAATGTATACACAAACATAACAAGAAATTAAAAACCTCATTAATTATTCCCCTTTTTGATTAAAAATTACCATACGCTGGTAATTATGTAAATGTATCGCGTTCGAATCTGAATCTAATCTCGTGATTTGTTTTTGTGGACAATTAATGTAATTGAAGACATCTCGCGCTGAAAAATGAGGTCAGATTGTGAGTGGTCGGTGGAGGGGGAAAGGCTTTACTTTATATTTTTTTCCAGCGTGATAAGGACGCTTTTAATTACTGCCACAAGTGTTATCAGCGTGTCAACGAAAACTTTAATTTATTACTCTTGGCCACCGCCGTTGACACGATAACATGCGAGTTTAATGCCTCGGCTTTCATTTGTAATTCATTTAAATTATACAAAATTATATTAATCTACATGGGGTATTTAATAGTTTTAAATGTAAATCGGAAAAGGTGTAATTAAAAGAAAATGCAATTCAAACGAAAACTATTTACGATTGATAAAAATCTTATTGATAACAATATAAAATTAGAATAGATTATTTTTCTTAGTATTGCAAACGTAATCCGCTAAATTTTACTGCATATCACAAAGCGATTACCCAAACACCACTCGCAAATTAGCAGCGACTGTCAGATTCTCATTTAACTTGTGCGTTTTGAGAATAATATTCCGAAATCTTGTCCAAATTGTGTATGAAACAAAAATCAGAACTTCATTTATTGAATATTTTAAGTTATACAGTTAAAGGAGCTAGTAGATAAACATTTTCCTGATTATGATAAAATGGCGTACATGAAGTTTATAAACGTACATATCTGTAATTTTTTTTTCTTTATTACACTAGATTTTATTTTTCTGAATCCAGTAATGCCCAATATGTTGTTTTTCTAAAATATTGTCGTCGAACATAAACTGAAATAAATCTTCTATTTAAAATTATATTTCTTAAACATTAAATTAGTGTGCCTTGGAAACAATATTTAAATACATCAATTTTAAAAATTCTGACTTTATTTTGAACCAGTGTTTGACACACGTGGCGCATGAAGTAAAATTTCGAGTTTAGAAAAGCCACGTGAAAATTTTCTACGCGGGCCTTTTCTAAACTCGAAATTTTACTTCATGCTTAGTCTGGGAGTGGAAAACACTCCATCATTAGACATTAATTTTAGAACTTATATTTGTTGAACCCTGTTTGTTTAGATCAAATTCGGAGTTTAGGATTGTTAAATCTTGTTTGTTTAGATCATATTTGTAGGTTAAGTTGGTTAAATATTGTTTGCTTACATCAAGTTTGTAGGTTAGGTTAATTAAATGTTGTTTGTTTACATCAAATTTGCAGGTTAGGTTAGTTAAATCCTGTTTGTTTACATGAAACTTGGGCATAATGATTGCTAAATCCTGTTTCGTAACATCAAATTTGGAGATTAGATTAGTTGTTGAATCTTGTTTGTTTAGATACTTTATATAGTGTTTTATACCCGTGGCTGAAGTAAAATTTCAACTTTAGAAACGCCCCCTCGACAAATTTTCTTCGCGAGGCTTTTCTAAACTCGAAATTTTACTTCATGCTTAGTCTGGGAGTGGAAGACACTCGTTTCATCATTAGACATTATTTTTAGAGCTTACATCGTTAAAATATCCAGTGATTAAATCATATTCGGAGGTTACGTTTGTAAAATCCTGTTTGTTTACATCAATCTTTGGGGTTGAATACTGTTTGTTTAGATCAAATTATTTTTAACTTCACAATATTTTAGCGTTTCGTACGCCTGGCGTATGAAGTAAGATTTTTGACTTTAGAAAAGCCTGAAAATTTGTTTAATCAAAGAGTGGAAACGCTTGGTTTCAGAGGTTTTTAAAATGATTGATTTAATAAAAACAAGTATTTATTACCTTAGCATTATTTTTATTACAACACATAATAATCATAAATCCTGAATAAAAATATACTGCACAATAAATTTTTCAAAGCATGTCTATTTCTCCTTATTTTGTAGTCTTCGCAAAAAATAGGGTTTTATTGTGTTTTTACGTGGAATAAACAGCGCATTACTCTTAATTAAGGGTGCGCTAATTAAGCGAAGAAGAATTGCCTCAGCCAGATAAGGAATGGGGGTACGAAATTTTATATAATTTATTTTTATCATATTTATCTCGAGCGTGTGTTCGGTACGTCTGGAGTTTTTAATTAATTAGTGTAATTGCGAGAATTTTAGCTATGATGTCATTTAATTAGGACTCTATGTAATTAATAACGCTACAGCATAAAAAAACTGTCTGTATTCGTTATTGCTCTCATGTAGACCAGATAGATTTTTTAGTACGAAAATAAATTTAAATAATATGATTTTAATTATGTGGAGGCATAAATTGTCGGCTAGAATAACATGGAACAGTGCAGTGTTTTTTAAATCGCCGCTAAACATTTAATATATATTCATTCTTGCTTTTTTATAATATTTAACCAATATATTTTTTAAAATAACACTGTGATACTCGTACGTAAGGTACGAATCACGGGAAGTGTCCCATGGTTTCCTTGATTTGTAGTGCTTTCTGCACCAATACATGTAATACGAAAATGATTTGATGTCATCAGATTGCGTGTGTGAAACGAGACAGAAAACTTCATAATATGTCTGCTATGGTTTTTAGATGGAACATGCGAAAACGTATGTTCCGGTATGCAGCTTTAAAATTTTAAGGTTAAACGTCACATTTTGACAATGTCTTCTTAAAAATAAATCTGCAAAAGTAGATTTGGAATAATCTGTGAATACAGGTAATGTTTCTTTTAAGTATACATACAGAGAATTTTCTATTAGGTATATATATGTTTTTTTATAAAGAGTTTAATATGAAGCTTTAAACGAGTGTTTTCCACTCCCAGACTAAGCATGAAGTAAAATTTGGAGTTTAGAAAAGCCTGAAAATTTGGTTTGGTCGCGTAGCGCTACGCGGCGAAACCAAATTTGCAGGCTTTTCTAAACTCCAAATTTTACTTCATGCGCCACGCGTATTAAACACTAAAACACTGAAATATCGTCAACGAATAAACTTCGTTTGAATTTAGTGTCTTATACGCGTGGCGCATGAAGTAAAATTTCGAGTTTAGAAAAGCCTGATAATTTGGTTTGGCCGCTTCGCGCTTCGCGCTACGCGACCAAACCAAATTTTCAGGCTTTTCCAAACTCGAAATTTTACTTCATGCTTAACCTGGGAGTGGAAACCACTTGTTTAAACTTCAATTTTACCTCTTTTAAGAAAACAACGAATATTTAAAAATCTACAACACATTATTGGGATATGTATTCTCAAAAGAAAAACTCCCTGTATAACGTAAAATTACCGATTTAACATTAGTTTTAAGATTGCCTCGCATCCACCTTAGGTGTACTAGACAATTTTTAATATAAAAATCAGACAAATATAGAAAAATAAGCAGATTTATTAGTATTATTATTACACTCCGTATTGTAATAAGGAAAAATTAGGAACATGTTAAGAGGCTCAGAAGATCAATCTCTCAATTTAGCGGCTTAGTTCCTACCTTTAAGTTGGTTTTAATCACAGTTTACTATTATCGCAAGTACTTGTAGACATTCTCTGAATATTCACAAGAAATTATGATTTAAAGCTTTTCTAAAAGAAAGATCACTAATATTCTCGCTACCTGAACAGTATAACATTGTCATGCAACGTCAAAATTTGACACAACTAGAAATAATCGTTGCAGATACAACTGTCGACATACTCTCTAAAAAAATTGAACCACTCGTTCCACATCAATGAGTCATAGGACATCTCCCCCGAATTCCACTATAAATGCATGATCGATTTTATATCGTTTGCTATGAACCAGCGTTTGTTAAACTGTGAGTCGCGAGTACATTTTTAATGGGTCACGATACATCTTGAATGTACATGTATGTATATTTATACGTGATGGGCAAGTTCTAGTATCTCAAGGATCGAGTAAGCGATAATCGATAGTTAAAGTCATTTAAAAGAATCGAGTAGACGACATGGATCATAAACTAGATAAGGTTAGTTTATGATCCATGTCGTCTACTTGATTATTTTAAATGACTTCAACTATTCGATTATCGCTTACTCGATCCTTTAGATACTAGAACTTGCCCATAATTTTTACCATTTATTTTGAATTTCACACCAAACTAGTGTTGTATACGTGTGGCTTCAAAAGTAAATTATGAGTAACGTAAAAATCACAATTTTTAATTTCGCTTCAAGACAACTAATACATTTCTTAAAATGTAAATTTTTCTCAGTGAAATTTCAATGGAATCGAAAAGGTAAAGATGGAATAAATTATATATGTTTACACTCGTGAACATTTTCCATAGAAAGAACATTTTTTATTAAGGATTCAACACTTTAGAGGTATGCTTTAAATTAATCAAAGTTTAAGATACATTCAGCAGAAATTTAATTTAAAAAGAAGAGGGTTAAATTAGAGCTACTTAAAATCAAAAGTTAAGAAAAATAATTGGATTAAAAAAGAAAGATATTTTGCGGTACCTTTGCATATTTTGAGGCAATTTTGGGTTACAGTCAACTACTTCTGAAACCTCTTAGATCGAAAATGTCAAATTTACAGGAAACACTAAATGCTAATTAATTATTATATGAACTGCGTAATCATTCTGATTTTTTTTATGGTATAAAATCATGAGTGAGTGATTTTGAATATGTATTTTAAGTAATGGGTTTATGCTAATATTGGTAAATTAATAATATCCGACTTACGCGGATTTTTTTTTAAATCGGAGCTTACGAGGTTACGGAAATAGTTGATTGATATATTATTTCATTTCAAAGAACACTTAATTCCACTCAACTCTAAATTTAAACAAATCAATAAACTAAGAAGTATATTTTCAAGTTTAACGCAGCTTGGACTTGGACTTGGAATTGTATTTTTAATGTTTATTTACATTTTATTGTTTTTCCAGAATTTTATCACAAAAACATTATATTAGCTATTTTAACTATTTATGATATTATTGTGTGTATTTTTGCGGATGTATTTACCAGGTCTGTAAATATGAAACAGGAATTTGCTTATAAATGGCTCTAGTTGTCAATATAGTGATTGTTAAGTCGCATTATTGGTCCCTTATTCTTATGTTTACATTTGTCAACAACTTTTAACTCACAAGAATAAAACTTTAATATAACTACATATGTTTTTATAGCGTTGAAGATTACTGTTTTTGAGCCTAAAAATTATGATTCGCGGACAGCATTGATTTTCTGTTGCCATTCGAAAAAAAAAATGCTGCAGAATCACATCGAATGCTTACGGTGAGCATGCTTTTGGTAAATTACAGTGCTTTGAGTGATTTAAAATATATAAAAGTGGCGATTTTCACGTAAGAAACCAAGAACGTGGAAGACCACCGAGAAAGTTTAAAGACGCCGCATTTCAAGCATTTTTGGATGAGGATGACGCTCAAATGCACCAATACCTTGCGTATCAGTTAAATGTGGTGACACAAGAAGCCGTCTCCATACGTTTGAAAGCTATAAGAAAGACCCAGAAGGTAGTAAGATGGGTTCCACATGAAAGACAGCAGGAAAATCGAAAAACTACCTACAAATTACTGCTCACCAGGTACAAAAGAAAATCATTTCCTTATCGAATTGTAACTGGTGATGAAATACTTCCGCATGCGGCTTACTCACTAGACTTGATTACTGCTTATTTGCATCGATGGGACACGCACTTGCTGAGCAGCGCTTCACTTCTTACAAAAATATACGAAAATGGCTCGATGATTGGTTTGCCTTGAGCAATCAAAAATTTTTATGGCGTGGCATCCACTAATTGGCAGAGAGATGGGAAAAATGTATAGCTAGCGATGGGCAATACTTTAGATAAAAAAGTTTGCACCATTTTTATACTATACATGTGTATTTTCTATTAAAAAATTCCGGTTTCATATTTACAGACCTGGTATACAAATCAGCCAGTTTGTCCAGGTTATATCAGCCAAAATATAAAAGATACAATAAATATTTAAGAGGCGCAACATTTTTCGCGACACAGTGGTTTTATCAGGTAGACGAATTAACTATTCATCTACCTGACGAAGCCAGTGTAAGGCAAAATGTGTTGTAATTACGTGAAACCCTGATGCCTCAGTAGTTTTTATTGCAATATGAATAATATTAATATTATGATAACATGAAGTTTTATGGTATATCGCCTCATCAATTAATTATTTGACGACTCAATGATCTGTAAATATCTATTATGTTTATATATTTTTTTATAAACTAATTAATTCTTCCGCCAATGTCTCAATTAATAAAGTTAGTTAATTAGATTAAATAAATTTAAACTTAAATCCAATGTATCAAACCTAATTCATTTCAGTGGGAAGTATAGGAAAGCGATTATGAATAATTTTGCTCCAAACACAGACATTTACTCAGGCCGCGTTGTTTCACAGCTAAGACCCAAAGTTTGCTGAGTCTATCGGGATCACCGTTGTACGTCATAAATGCTCAGACCTTAGACGTAATACCGCCCTTCTTGACAATCCCAACAACTTAATCCCACCAGAATACGACGTACTCCATAATTCTACAATTCCGCAATTCCGGTTGCGTATAATTAATATGTTGCACTGATGAATTAAAAGCGCCACTTCATCCTTATTGCGCTTCGGGAATTTAATTAAGTCGATGCGAAATATTTGAATATGCCAGACGTTCTGATATTGTTAAGATGGTGGTGGGGTGTGTGTGTTTGCTACTAATAACTGCACTTTGTAATTGTTGCCCAATTTTAAGAGGATGTTACATAATAGGTTACTAAGGAATATGTTTTTAATTCTGTAATGAATGAACAGTTCCTACTGAACACTGAAACATTTTAAACATTTCACGAATATTGAACATGATACTAAAAAATTAAGTTTTAGTAACGTTACAAACATTGTATAAACGTTTTCCATGGAATATTGATTTATATACATTACCTAAATGTTAAAAATAATACTAAAATTCAACATAGTTTTACAACGTTTCAAAAATATTGCGGCAAAGTAACACGACGTTGTATATTCATTACAATTTTACTTGTATGCAACATTGTATTGTAAACATTGGATTGATATTGAAAATGGTAACATTGCATTTTTAACATTGTATAATTGTTGCTGTAATGCAGCGTTGTGGTTTACACATTTCATGGACATTCAACATACACAGAGTGTTTCATTTAAGTAAACATATCCCAATTATATGCTATAAATCTTCAGATATTCGTTGTGTTTTTAAAAGAGTTCAATCGAAAGCTTTAAACAAGTGTTTTCCACTCCCAGATTAAGCATGAAGTACAATTTCAAGTTTTCTAAACTCGAAATTTTACTTCATGCGCCACGCACACAAGACGCTAATTTCAATTGAAATTTATGCACTTGTTAACAATATTTTAATGTTTTTAGAGTTTTCTCATCTGTCTTCTGTGTTTACTTCATGCGCCACGCGTATAATCCGCAGATTTCAATTGAAGCTCATGCACTTGTTAACAATATTTTAATGTTTTTAGAGTTTAAGGGTACTGCCCCCCTTAAACTACACATTACTTTTTGTGAGACAGTTGGTTTCTTGTTTTCTTGATACCAGTATATATATTTGTATTTTTTGACCCATTCAAACCCAGAAATAAATTTTAATCGGATTTAATTAACTATAATTGAAAAATTTTTGTTACTTCAAGATTTCCCTAATATTTATGGAATTGAGACATTTTCTTGAACCATTTGTACTTATATACAGGGTGATTCAGTTTGGTGGTTCAACCCCTTCTAACTTTCTTATTTATAAAACAGTTTTTCAAACATAACAACATAAACAATTTATATTGGGCAAACCGGCAGATCATTCGAAACCAGAATGAAAGAGCATAGAAAATCTGTTTTAGATAATAAACCAACAACTGGCTTTTCCAAACATTGGAGATAAACAGGGCCATAAAAATGGGGAAAAACATAGTAAACGACAACGAGGAAATTTGGAATTTCCCAACAAACCGAAACTAGTCGAAATAATGTTTTAATTTGTGAAACGATATCAAGTGTTTTTAATTTAAATAACTTTACATATAACAACCCCGCTATTTTGACATCCATGTTGGTAAATATTTATTCACTCAAACTGTTCTCCTCATAGAGATGCAATAAATTCAACATTTCACAATAAAAACAAGTGTAGAGTCAATCAGTTTCAAATAAATGTAATGAATTTCATTCAAATTTTCCACATCCCGTGAAAAACAATCCACCTGCAATCATAATTGACACTGCGTTTTTATCGAATTTTCGGCAACAAATAGTCGAACAGTCTGTAATAGAATTTCAACGCCAATAACACCAGTTTTGACAAACCGCACGGGAAATCGTCCGCTTCAAACGGGGATGATTTTTTCTAAATAATTAACACCGGCCAGGTATTTAATAAATTTGAAATAAAATCGTCCGTACAAATTGAAAATTTGCCGTTGACCGTAACGGGAAATTTAATGCGAAAAATTTAATTACCAATCGACAAACATGTAACTAATTACTCTTTGTTTGTCACGTTTATATTTGAGAGAGATGCTTTGTATGCAAATATGCAGTCCGTTTTGTTTTATTTGCACAACTGCAAATTGTATGGTAATAACGTTGTATTGTGTTGTTTGTGCGTGTCCTTTTTCGATGCTAAATTCAATCATAATTAATTAGCGCATAGTTTAATCATTATCCTATAAGTACATAAATGTAAACCTATTTTACTATAATTATCTTTTCTACTTGTTCATTTTATATCAAACAAACACGATTTCATATATTTCTAATATTTCCAAAAACAAAAAACTTAGCGCTATTGTTATGTTGGCATAATCATATTAAAGCAGGTCTGTAAAAAAAGTTCCTTTTTCTTTTTTTCATTTTAATTGAAACAAACAGTTGTTTACAAAATGTGTTTTTTTTTCATTGTATCAGCGTTTTAAATATTAAAAATAAAAAAAATGTTAAAAATACGTTTAAAATTACAGGTGAACATACATGTAATTTGAAACGTATTTTTAACATTTTAACACGGTTGTGATATACCGTTGTGATATACCGTTATATTGTTATATTTCAAGTGAGGTTCAAATATACATAAATTCACAATATTTTTGTTTTGTGAGTGTGGCGCATGAAGTAAAATTTCGAGTTTAGAAAAGCCCAGAAAATTTCGAGTTTAGGAAAGCCCAGAAAATTTGTCTCAGGTCGCTGCGCGACCCTCGAAAAATGTTCACGGGGCTTTTCTAATCTCGAAATTTTACTTCATGCTTAGTCTGGGAGTGGAAAACACTCGTTTATAGCTTCAAATTGAACTCTTTTAAAAAAAACAACGTGAACATTTATTTTTGGGTAAACATATGTATAAGCTGTAAATTTTCCGACGTGAAAATTTGTCGAGGGTCGCGCAGCGACCTGAAACAATTTTTCTTGGCTTTTCTAAACTCGAAATTTTACTTTAAGCACAACGCGTATAAAACACTGATTTCAAGTGAGTTTCAAATATGCATAAATTAACAATATTTTTGTTTTGTACGCGTGGCGCATGAAGTAAAATTTCGAGTTTAGAAAAGCACAATAAATGTTCACGGGGCTTTTCTAAACTCGAAATTCTACTTCATGCTTAGCCTGGGAGTGGAAATTTAACTCTTCTAAAAAAACAACAAATATCTAAAGATTTAAAGAAAATAAGCTGAATTTGGAATACGTATACTTGAAAGAAAAACTCCCTGTATATTAGTTTGTATTATTTATCTAATACAATGTTAAAGCGACATCGTTCTAAGAATTTTTTTTTTCGGCGCAGTTTTATATTTTTTGGACGTCTTCTGTTACCTACATATCGTTATGTTGTTAGATACATACTCATATGAATCTTTTTGTCCGTAATTGAATATTTCTTTATCCGAAGAGTCGCTGGTAAAATGTGACGAACTCGAATTTATGATTATTAACGCTAACGGGTATTTTTAACGACAACGTCAAGTTAGATCGCCATTTAAATTGTTAATGGAAGAAATTTCGACATTTTGTCTAATTTGAGAACCTAATAGATCAATTATTTTTTTTTAGTAGAATTATCTATACAAAATTAATTATATGTCTATCTTCTAGTTGTGTGGTCAAATATAAACAGAAATGAAAATGCGCAACATCTATCTTCTAAAAAATAATTTAGAAACACACATCCAGAAATTTAGTTGCGTTTTCTAATGTTTTAAAATGAATATTTTAAATAGTTTCCGTTGAATCTCTATCATTAAACGTATGGCGCCCATTATACACCCATTTGCAATAAGGTCAAAAATAGCTCTGGTTTATGGCTTTTCGTTGCAATTCAAGTTTCGGCGATTGTACGTTTCATTTATTAGTATTTTGGTGTTCATTTTACAAAATCAAACAATTCAAAGTATAAGCAAAATACAATAATAATATTTAAAAACATTATTATTAATATAGCCAATAAATTTGCACTAATTGTTAAAATTTAGCAAAATCCAACGTTCTTTCACTGATATTCATTTTGAACTTAAAGATTACTGTAAGATATTCTTGAAATCAATAGAATTTTGAGATTTATTAAAAACTCATCGTAACAATGGTAAACTTTGCCAAATTATCTTCGTCAAAGATACTAAAAATCTATTTTAATACAAACGTTTCATCAATATTTTGTCAAATAATTGTCTGTATTTATAAACTAATTTGTTGTATCTTGGTCGGCAAGTGCACTTACTACTTTGCGCTCCAAGCAATATTTCTTATTCTTCCTATATTAACATAAATTTGAAAAAAAACCTGACTTGAGTGGACGTTAACAATTCATTTTATTGATTGGTGCGATTTAAACTCATATCAAGTTGCTCCAAAATTAAATCTATACAATGCAGTACAGACAGACAATTCACATCAATTCCCATTAAGCGTAGTGTAGCCAAATCCAAATTATTACAGCAAATCTGGATCGCAAACTGAAACCCGATTTAATCATAATTAATACAAATAGAGTATGTTTATCTAGCTAGTTAATTTAGTATTAGCAGTATTGCGCATTAATAATGCACGCTATGTTATTCGTGCGTACATTAAACTCCGCATTTGATAAATAAATACACCTGTAATTAAGTAAATAAATAAAGCAGAAAAAAACTGGATAACCAGCAGACATGCATGCGAGCATTAATTCTATCAAAAATGACAGTTACACGTTGTACTAGGGGGGAGGAATTCAATTCGAAAAAGCAACATGTAGACAAACATCGTGACGTTGAAATTGTAATGCAGCGAATAAATCAGATTCGCGTGTTTGGTTAATGATAAATGATAAATCACGCGACAATTATTCATAAATGTGAGACGAATAAGACGAGATTTGCATTCGGTTTTAGTTGTGTTTGTAAAGGTGGTATGTGTACATGCCTGTGCTCTCCGGAGTTTATTTAAGGTCGACGTCGCCATGCTGGTGTACCTTGGCGAAGGTGAACTTCCTCATCTGTCTTCTGTGTATATTCTATCTTCTGTCTTGTCGACCTGCGAACAAAATGCAACTTGCTAACATAAAGAACAGCGAATGAAAAAAGATGGTAATAATGGTGATGTGCGCACGGGAGTGGATTTTTCTTTTCCAGGTGCAGAAGGTTATTATGTTTGAAATTTTATGAAAAGATTTTATGTTTATGCGTATGATATATACTTCAATCTTGACTTTGTTCTCTCATATATTTCATACTTATTGAGTTTCCACTCAATATGTATGCATTTTTATCTGTGATGTCTATAAATTTAAATTATATTACAGCTAATATTAATTATATCGTATGTTCAATAAAAAAATACCTAAGTGAGTTATTAATTATGTTCTATTCTATTTACAAAAAAATAGTTAGTCATGAAATAATGACTTTAATAAAACAATTGCGATTGTCTGTAAAAGTTAATTTCATTGTTGAATTTTCGTCTGTGGATATCTGGTGCCGGAATACTGAATTCAAATTCAATTTTCATATTTGTTTTCTGGTTTCAGAAACAGATATAAGTGCATATACAGGTCACTGTTTCGTCCACGAACGAGCTATACGTTCGTGGACGAAACAGTGACCTGTATATGCACTTTGTGCATTCGTGTCATTCACGATGCCACTATGAAGCATTAGATGGCGTTAGCTATCGAATCCATTAATAATTAATTTAGTGTTGTGTATAAGTCCTAAATTACAAAGATATTCGATGAGTAATCATGTCATTACTCTTATTCAACTTCTAATCATCATAACATTGTAACGGTTCAATTTATCATTACGATCATTTTTTTTATATAATCGGTATTACTTACATTTATAACAAATTGGTATCCACTTTTCAATTAATTAATATTATTTGCTAATATTAGTTGGCTGAGTAGAGATTTAATTACGTAGGAGATGAATTTGTATTTAACTTAATTGTTAAATTTTATACGCTCTTCTTTTGTTTTAATTTAAATAGCGCTGCGCGCGCGCGTCAAATGATTTTCCTATTGTCTGAGTTCACTCGGCGCTCGGGCCGGCGAGAAATAATCGTCTTTGGTTTTTTTAATCCCCTTCGGGGTTATTGGATTATCTAAGGCACGGACACGGAGAGGTGTGCTGTGGTTGACGCGTTAGTGAATTTTATTCATCAAATTTCTGGATTTACGTGCACCACTTTGTTCTGGAATTATTTTGGAGATATTTGTATTATTCTGAAGAATTTTGGAGTTAATTGCGGAAACACTCTGAGGAGGATTTGTTTCACTTCTAACCGTTGCCGTGGAAATAATTCGTTATCTATTTTGTGGAGATAAAAACCCTCTGAAAGAGGTAAGGTTTATTTTAATTAATTCATCTTTGATTATCTTTGTGCTTCTGTTGTGTTAGTCCTGTTTATTTATTCTCATAAACAAAAATGCCTTTACGAAATTTCAATATTTTAGGGTTTTTCTATTACGTTGGTTTTTTTGTTTGGATTCAAAAACTCTAAAACCTGGGGGTTAGCAGATTTTCATCCTACGCATTTCGAGGTTTCCGGTTTCTGTGGTTATTTTCCTGATTGGGTTTTTTTTATTTTTTTTTTATTTTGGGTTTTTACGTCATCTATTTTCGCTGCTAAGGCCAATCATGACGCCGGAGATTAGGTCTACAGCTATCCGGGAATTTTGCCGAACCCGGTGAGAGTTCCAACCCACCGGTAGGGATCTTTAACGTGCACGCAACAACCAGGCAGTACACGGGTCCTACATGCATTTAACGTCATATCCGAGAAGACGGAGTGTTTGGCATTTTTATCCTAATCTATATAAATGCAGACAACTTGTTAGGCCGGTATTTGAACCCCGGTCCGTGGCGTGGCAGTACAACACTCTAACCACTACACCACCAAGCTGCCCTCCTGATTGGTTGGATGCTGAAATTTTCTAATCGGATTGAGGAAAAATACTTCACTCGGGGGTTCCGTTCGGAATTAGCGCAGAGGACTGATTACGGGACAGGATTCAAGATAAGTTTTATGCGTTTATTATTTTTTTTAACGTGATTTATTTTAATGAAAATAAGGTTAAATAAATTCAGCAGTTATTCTTTTGTAAATTCAATAAGTTAGACAATTTAATAGTGGATCATTTTAATTTAAAAAATATATGTCTGTGCTACGGTGCTGATATGAGCGCATCCATTACTAGTTTTTTTTCTTTGTTTAATTCGGCAGTGACTTAATTCAATAATTAATTAAAAGAATTTAAATTCATAATTTATGATTAAAAAGAAAAAAAAACGAAGTTAGAAATAATATTTTGATTTTCTTATTCTAAGTGTAAATTAATGATTACATTTTTTTTTGTGAACCATGAATGATCATTTTTGGGAGAAAATATAGTTATTTACTGTTGGAAAAAATTTAAGCGATTTAATTATTAATCAAATTAAATTTCATATTCCTTTTTTTATATATATACATATTTACTGCTTTTTATTATTATTATTTTGATATATATATATATATACATATTTATATATTTTATTATATTATTATATATTTTATTAAATAAATATTTATTTATTTAAATAAATATTTATTTAGGGTTTAATTCTGGTTTTGGTTTATTTGACACACCTTTGATTATTGTTATGTTTGTTTGAATTACTTGATGATAATTGATCCAACGTCAGTAAAATAATTTGTAACCGGTTATTTTATGTATTTAGGAGCCAGGATGTAAATGGTGAGTGGCGCCCTTAATAAGTAATTTATCTTAGAATATACCTACGACCAAACTCTTCGACAGTGAGTTAGCTTGGTTCCTATTTATGCCAACTTATTGTGGACCATTTATTTGTGAAGTTTTTAATTTATAATAAGCTGTGGCAACATCTCTGACTGTATTCCATTAGAAATATTTACTCTTGTATTACTAAATATGTCCTTATCAACTTACATTTATTAAAAGAAGCAAATATTTTGTAAGTCTAATTTTGTTTCTACGACTTGTTTATTTACACAAGAATGTGTACTAACAATGTTTACAAATTTGATGGTCAAAACATCATTATCAAGTTCCGACTTGCAAAACACCCCGTCTCAATTCTATTGTACGTGTATATATTTTTCTTTTTTAAGAAATCTATAATTTTTATCATATTAACTTAAAACCGTGAATTAGCTAGAGCTTCGTCAAACCTAGTCTAGAATTTTTGCAATTTAATTTAGACATATTGTAATTATTAGTTTTTAATAAATAGTGTTTCACGTTGTTTTTTTGTTGCAACAAGAATTCTGAAATTCAAATCCATAACATTAGTGTTAAAAACAACTGTTTTTTTTCCTACCAATTTCCATTTCTTCCTACACATAACTTCCAAATAAATGTAATCCTCTATTACAAAAAGGTGCAATCGTTTTATAATCTAAAAGAAGGAAATCGAACTAAATATGTACTTATATTTTGTTTGAAAAATTCCAGGAAAATCAACAGATTCAACATTCATCATTATTCTCAAGTCAGGTCAAATAATACAATCTATCAAATCAACTTGTTTACGCCCAGTATTACCAACTTTTTTTAAACAGACATTCAGTTAAATGATGTTTAGGTTAAAGGCGCATTTAAAATTGTCATGTGTATTATAAATCTTTGTAAAGGATTTTTAAGAAATGTCATTTTAAGATCTTTTGGCAATAGATTGTATATAACGTTTTGGTAAATTTTATATTTGCAGGTAGGTAACACTTAATTATAACCTCTAATCTTAGCAGTCAGTTCGTTTGTGTGTCGTTTTACAAAACACCTGTTTGGTTATAAAGGGAATTTATCTTTAAGGTCAACATATGTATAAGCTGTACATTTTCCGATATCCGTTGTTTTTTCAAAAGAGCTTAATTTGAAACTTTAAACGTGTGTTTTCCACTCCCAGACTAAGCATGAAGTAAAATTTCGCTTCATGCGTCACGCGTATAAAACACTGATTTCAAGTGAGGTTTAAATATACATAAATTCACAATATTTTTGTTTTGTACGTGTGGCGCATGAAGTAAAATTTCGAGTTTAGAAAAGCCCGGAAAATTTGTCTCGGGTCGCTGCGCGACCCTCGACAAATTTTCACCGGGCTTTTCTAAACTCGAAATTTTACTTCATGCTTAGCCTGGGAGTGGAAAACACTCGTTTATAGCTTCAAATTGAACTTTTCTAAAAAAACAACGTGAACATTTTTCTTTTAGGTAAACATATGCATAAGCTGTAAATTTTCCGACATCCGTTGTTTTTCAGAAGAGCTTAATTTGAAACTTTTAACGAGTGTTTTCCACTCCCAGACTAAGCATGAAGTAAAATTTCGAGTTTAGAAAAGCCCGGTGAAAATTTTCCGGGCTTTTCTAAACTCGAAATTTCACTTCATGCGCCACGCGTATAAAACACTGATTTCAAGTGAGGTTCAGATATACATAAATTCACAATATTTTTGTTTTGTACGCGTGGCGCATGAAGTAAAATTTCGAGTTTAGAAAAGCCCAGAAAATTTGTCTCGGGTCGCGCAGTCTTCTATATTCCTACCTACACATAACTTCCAAATAAATGTATATGACAAACATTTAACAAAACCCTATATTACAAAAAGCCGGAAACGTTTTATAATTGTCATTTCTTTCGTGGCCAACTATATTTTTGTTGTTAAAAAATTTAAAATTGTTAGTAACTCAGTTACTTTTATAAATAAGTATATCAAGTGATATATCAGTTCCAAGAGAAAAAATCTTGTTTTAATGATGACATAGCCAGCTGTGGTTTCTATTTAATAAAAATGCAAGTTTGTGTTATATCTCGAAAACGAATGTCAATATAACATATCTTATAAAATTTTATAATTCAGTGCAAAATTATTTAAAACTTTGCTATTTATATTTTTTTCTACCCGAGGAAAATCGATTTGAAAAAATCGACACTTTTAACATTTTTCAAAATTCCAGTTACCCTTGATTTTTTAGAAAATCTTACAAGTGTATTTTTATTCAGCTCGTAAAACTGCACTACTTTGCCCATTTAACAGTTTCTCTATCTCTTATAGTTTCCGAGATCTCAATAAAGAACATGAAAAAAAAAAACTCACACCGTACAGGTTTTTAATTGAAATTCACTTGATTGGTTTTACTAATAATTGAAAATAGCATTCAGCTGAAATTAGTTAAAAATAAAATAATTTGTTAGTAAAATAAATAAAGTGAATTTCAATTACAAACCTATATGGTATATTTAACAATGGTTTGAAAAAGAAAACAATTGGTTAAATTTCATTTTTTTTTTTTTTTGGTTTTGGCTTTTGCCTGGCCTTGGGAACTTGCCCATTAGCCATCATCAATGTTTTATTTTTGTATCAAGTAATTTTATTACAATTTGTATTAATAACTATTCATTCGGACAATCACACACATTCATACCACACCCAGGGTCACGACGAGACATTATTTTTCAAATAAAGTCTCCCAGTGCACGGGAATCGAACCCGAACTTGTGGCTCGCCGAGCGATACAGCCTGGCGACGTTACCGCTCGGCCACCACCTGCCCTAAATTTCATTAACATTATGGTTTCTTATTCCAACTAGTTTCGACATTGAGTCATTCTCTGTAAAAAATAATATTTCTGCATTTAAAAAATTACAAAATATTAGTGAAGAGTTTTCTTTTTAGAATCATATACTGTACACATTTTACATCAATCAAATACTTACATTTAAAAAGGATTACTATTAAATAACAAATGAAAAAAAATAGTAGAATAACAAATTTACTATTAATGGTAGCAATTTTAAATATTGTATTGAAAAAGAAAATGTGAAATATAGATAAAAAATAATCATCATTGATTTCTTCAATGAGCGAATTTTTACTTAACCCCATTAACCAGTTTTAATTTAGAGTATTCATTATCCCCAGCATACAAATGTGGTTAATTGGAAAGTACTTGTATTTGTAAGGCGACATCTCATCATGAGATTGCACTGCTGTTCTTGGGTTTCACGTAATCCGTTCATCTTTTTTCGATCCAAATGTCAAACCGTTCCCATTTAGACCTAGACGTAGACACGGGTATAAAAGAGAGCTCTCGCTTTCCCCTTTTGTTAATTAAAGTGCAACGTGTGGAACTTCACGATAATGTTACCTCATTACAGATACAACTAGATCTTACCTTTCCATTTGTATAATATATTATCTTGTATTTAAACAATAGTGTTATAATCATAAATTCGTGTCTACTTTAGGTAAATTCAGTTATATTTCGAAAAACAGTACATAATAGATTAAATAACGTACCGTGTCCCCCCGGATTACTGCCCGGACAAAAAAACTTTTTGTTTACGACAATCTTATAATATGTGCAGTATTTAATTGTGTGGGCAGCATAAATAGGGTGCATTTAACACGGAATTCGCGTGTGAAATGTGGTTTTTTAACACGAATATAAATAATTGTCTAGTTCGATTTTTTGCCGCTATGCAGCAACAGCGCTGTGCTAGTCAAATCAGCTTCTTTTGTCTTATATTTGACCATGGTGGTGGTGACGTCGTCGACGCCATTTTGTAATCGCGTGAACATTTCCGCCGTTCTCACTAGTTTAACCCGCGTAAAACGCGTTTGGAAACATAAATCATTCTTATATCAAATTTTGCCTGATCAAAAATTTTGTAAAGGCAATGCATCGCAATGGGAGTGGATTCTTGTATCTAAAAGAAACATTTTCCAAAAAAGTGATGCAAAGATAAGAGAAGGTATTTTCATAGGACCTCAAATCAGGGAGTTAAAAAAAGACCCGGTATTCGAAGAAAAACTGAGTGATTTAGAAAAACCAACGACGAAATCTTTTAAGAATATTCTTATTCTTATTCTATTTTTTTTTTCTTGAGAATTTGTAAAGAATGAGCACAGAGAAAGGTTCCATCAGGATATTTCTAAGATGGAAAAACGTTACCAAGGCAAATAGAAATATGTTGGCAGAGAACTACTAGACAATCAAAAGTTGGTCCCATTTGATGGTCCAGGAGCTAAATTTGCTAGAAAATCTTAGATCGTAACTTCATAATAAAACTGTTTACATTTTTGGTTTAGGAGGTCATTGTTTACTGAAATATTTTAAACTACTTAAGAGATTAAAATTTTTGGCTAACAGGCTTTTTTTAATGTTTATTTTTACTGCTAACCACCTATGAAAGTAAAAAATATATGATAAAAGTTCGTGTAGCACGACAAAGTTACAATTTTGATTACCAGTGTTACTAGTCTGCAGTTGTAAGTAACTATGCAGTACATATAAAATCTGTGTAACAAATTACACAATTCTAAAGCCACAATCTTTTATAATACGAACGTTTTCGTAGTGATTTCTTTCTCTCGAAGACCAATAAACACAATGTTATACACACGCATTAAAATCAACGAATTTATGCCGTCCGATAATGTGCACCTACGAAAGGCACTTTCTAGCGTTCAGTGTTCAATTTCCGCCCACGCAAAAGATTACGCCTGTGTCTCCGTCTCCGTATGTAGCGAATACACAGGAATTAATGTACACTATCTTTACTCCTGCATACGAATAAAACCATCGCCTTTTACGAGATCACCATTATTTTATTACGCCGCCACGAAAAGCGAGAATATCGTGGGAGGCAACACTAAGCGGTGTTTAATTAAGACATCAAAACGACAAGATTTACAAACAAACACCTTCATACTTATTTATACATTATTAGAAAGCGTATAATTATTTACTTATAAAGTGTTAAAAATGAAGTTTATGACAGTGTAATGTACCCTGTACATCATTATTATATTACATTTTATTATTATATTATTTCTCATTATTATTATTATTATGTATATTTCGCACAGATAACATTAGGGCCAACAAATAGTCAGAAACCGATCAATAACAATTTGTTTATCAGTACTTTCACTAAAGATGTTATTTCAAATCATTATCTTAAGTAAATGTTTTCTACCGCGCTCATTAGACATTGCCCCTAACGTTATGCGCGTCCCTTTTGTTATAATCTCTTTCTTCCAGAGCTTGATTAGAATAAGTTGTTAGTCTTATTTCAGACATCGCGAAAAGCACTCTTACTCTTGTAATCCGTTTATACTAATTCTTTTATATTAATAAATCTGTTAAAGTCATAAACAGTATATTAATAACAATTAATATCCGCCTCCCGCTCAACCGTTACAACAGTGTAATGTACGAAAGGTGTTGTTTGTGGTTACGGTTCTTTTATATATATATATTAGATTTCCTGGATTTGTTGTCGAAGGCGCGATTTAGTCAACTTGGGTCCAAACACAGAGATCCAAAGTTTAAAGTTTTACTTTATCTTCATTTTGATACTACTTAATAAATTATTTTACAGTTTGAAACATACTAAGATTTAGAAGTTAAAGATTTAGAGTTTATATGTGGAATTTGCAATTGAATTAACTGTCTTGCTCAACTGCCGAAGTAGAAGTATTCTCTTCAATACCAGAACAACTCCATTACTTTCGTGATAAGATAAGACAATGATTACGTGCATGCATAACATGGAATAATAAAACGAGATTAGAAGTACTAAGACAAGATTTGGAATGTAAAAAATATTTCAATTTCGGATTATTTGCTATTTTCAATATTATATGTACAACCAAATTTTCAGACTTTTCTAAACTCGAAATTTTACTTCATGCGCCACGCGTATAAAACACTGATTTAAAGTGATGTTTAAAATATATTGCGCAAGTTTGTTCTCATGGTAATTATGTAATGTACCCTGTACATCATTATTATATTACATTTTATTATTATATTATTTCTCATTATTATTATTATTATGTATATTTCGCACAGATAACATTAGGGCAAACAAATAGTCAGAAACCGATCAATAACAATTTGTTTATCAGTACTTTCACTAAAGATGTTATTTCAAATCATTATCTTAAGTAAATGTTTTCTACCGCGCTCATTAGACATTGCCCCTAACGTTATGCGCGTCCCTTTTGTTATAATCTCTTTCTTCCAGAGCTTGATTAGAATAAGTTGTTAGTCTTATTTCAGACATCGCGAAAAGCACTCTTACTCTTGTAATCCGTTTATACTAATTCTTTTATATTAATAAATCTGTTAAAGTCATAAACAGTATATTAATAACAATTAATATCCGCCAACCATTACACTGGCGCAGTCGGTAAACGTGAAATAAATAAGTGTAAAAAGTAATTAGCGGGTTTTTTCGCGAGTAAATAATACAAAATTGTGCATAAAATCCGAAGTACGTTCCTCAACACATAGAAGGACGCCAAAATCGTAGTGCCGTTCCCAAGCTACCATCTCAATAGCGTCCTACTCCTGTAACGATCATATCCACAGAGTGCCAGAAGGAAGCCATCCACGTCGTGAAGTCCCAAGCATTTAAACAACGAGCTACCATATCAAAACTGAGTCGTCGTACTCAGAAAAGCGCTAAGCAGATTACCCGAGAGGGTAACACAACAACCGTTTCCACAGCCCCACCAGGAAGTGCGCGTACCACCAGAAGACGAGTGATTAAATCGTGCGACGAAATGCTCATCGTAATTTTCTTCTCGATTCTAAGGTAGGAAAGAATACACTCATTTATTTTTTGCAACCCACATTGACTTTTTTATTTTTCAAAATTATTGAATTTTCAAAACTGAATTTAAATTGTTTCAAATCTTTTTAAATTATTTTTCATATTGCTATTTTTTTTTTTTACAAACAAAAAAGTTTACATAATGGAAACTTTAAATTTAGCATTTTTGACTCTGTCCGAAGCTAGATTCGATAACTCAAAAAAATCAAATTTAGAAGACTTTATTGGTTAGTGCAACAATGCTATGACATTGGTTACTGCTGAGCAACAGGCAACATTATTAATTTTCATTAAAAATAGAATCACTGGCGATGCAGGTGCTCTTGTTAGAGGTCGTGTTACTAATACTTGGAACGAACTTAAACAATTGCTTCGCGAGAATTTTTCAGTTAAAAAATCCTTCGATCATTTACAATCAGAACTTAGGTGCATCAAACAAGAAAGTAATGAGTCAGTAGTAATGTTCGGTAACAAAATCAAAAAGTTATATCAAGAATTAATTAATTCATTAGATCTTACATTAGTTGATGCTGTTTTACAAGCACAAGCAGATTTGTTAAACAAACAATGCTTAAACGTTTTTATGGCCGGTCTAAATAGAGATTTATGCGTTATTTTGAAAGCGAGAAACTGTGATTCACTAGAAAAAGCTATAAATATTGCATCTTCAGAAGATTTTTCATCGCCTCAAAACAATTTTCAAATAAATTTAAATCAATGTCAAATATGTGGCAAAAATGATCATATTACAGCAAACTGCAGGTACAACTCGTTTCCCAAAAACAATGGAAATTCAACAATCACATGTAATTATTGTAAAAATGTTGGTCATTCTATAAACGAATGTCGCAAACGAATGTATAACAACTCACAAGGAAATTTTAGATCTCAGCAACAAAATACTAATTTACGATATTCACAAAATCTTAAACAGCCAAATTTTAATAACTCAACCCGAGAGCCACAAACCATACATTCTAATGTTAACAAAAATAATTCAACACACAATTATCAACCGCGTAGTTTAGATATTTCACCTCGGCAACGTGATAATAATTTACATCAAAATCAATCATTTCCAAAAAATTCTAATAATAGATTCATAAATTCTGATTTAATTTCTTCTCAGCAGTTAAATTTAAACTCTTTGGAGTCCGAAGTTGCGGACGAACTTCGGACAGCATCTCAAGTCCCAGAACATCAATTTTTTTCAATAGACATCGACGCAATTTCTTCCTATGTCAACATAATCTCACCTCAATTAAAATCCCAAGGTACATTTTTAATCGACACTGGCACTGAAGTCTCTTTAATAAAATTAAACAGACTACAACCTCACGTGTATGTTTTTGACGATTTGAAAATTACCTTGCACGGCATCAATGCATTTAACAAACCGATTCACACCTTATGTTATTGCACCTTACATTTTGAATTTGATAACAATTATAAATTTGAGCATGTGTTTCACATAGTTCCTAGTTCTTTTCCGATCCCTCAAGATGGACTTATTGGGAATGATATTCTTAAAAAGTTTAATTCTATTATTGATTATAATAATGATACAATTAAATTTGGAAATGCTTTATTAAAATTACATACTATCAAGAAAGTTTTAAAGAAAAGTACACCCAATAACAGAACTAATCAAATCAATCAACAAATTCCTAATAAATCTATTGTTCCAAATTCCAAACCTAATCAAATACAATGTGAACCGAAAACATCTCCTAAAATTCCTCGTAATGTATTCAAAAATCCTAATCTTCAAAAAGATATAATCAATGCAATCAATGCAAATAAAACACCCTTGCCAAGTCCAACAAGTCCAACCCCATTAAACATCGAAGTAAATAAACTAAATTCTGATAAAATTTTTGTAAAAGCTAGAACAGAAAAAGTGATTAAGATTAAAATCGATAACCCAGAAATAATTGTGGGAATTGTAAATAAACAAGAAATATTTACTAAAATTTACTTATGTAGTAGTATTGTCACCGTAGATAAATCAAATAATACAGCAATAACAACACTGCTAAATACTAGTGATAATGACTATGAATGCGATAATATTTCTGTTACATTAGAGCCATTAGAGTCAACAAAGAAACAATTATCTTTAAATAAAATAAATACAAGTGAATATTCGAACGATAGTAAAGACATTAAAAGTTATAATATTTATTTAAATATACTTAACAAATTAAAACCACAAACTGTTAATCACTCTTTACCTGTTTTCTCATTTTTAAATTCTTCTTTAAAACAAAGCAAAGTCACGTTTCATTTTATTCATGATCGCACCACAAAATCTGATGGCACACCTTTTGGTTATGCAGGTTTTGCAGGTGAAATAATGTCAGACTGTGGTTCATCATATTTTATAAGTCATAATTTGGAAGCAAAATTGCAGTGTAATTCCATTGACAATCGTCTTTTTACTATAACACAAGGGAAACATTTTGGGATTTGTATTAATTTAATCTGTAATCCAACAAATTGGGCACAAAAATTCACTAACTTCTTAGATATTTTTCCTAAACTGTATAACAAACCTCTGAACATTCGTACGATTCTATTAGGTACAGGTTTATTTAATATACCAATCAACGATATTGTAGATTTTCTATGTAATTTTTCTAATAATAACCCCTTCTATCCACATCACTATACGGTATATATTCCTGAGAAAGAAAAATTCCATTATGTTGCAAGTTATTCCGAAAATTTTATTCAACCTACTCTAAATTACACATTTAGCTCTAAATGCATTCAACATTCAAAACATTTTTCAACACAAAAAGTGCCAAGCGACGGTAACTGTCTTTTCCATTCAATTATTTACTTAACGGGTTTCTTTAAATCAGTAGAAAAGCTTAAAATATTTTTATTGAATTCAAAACATATTAAAAATTGTCTGTCACCAAAAGAAGCAGAATATATACTCAGAACTCCTAATGCTTTTGCAACAGACGACGTCATTAAAATTGCAGCATTAGAATTAAATATTTGCATATGTGTTCATACTCCTGAAAATCATAACTTTGTTTTTGGGAATCCGAATAACGAAATTATTCATATTTTTCATTCAAATAGCCACTTTGAGCCTTTAATTACAATTTCCGAATCTGGCAATAATCAAGATTTACAATCCAACCCATCCGAATTCGTAAATAATAATTCCAGTAGATTAAACATATTAAAAGAGAAGTTACAGACGAGTCATCTGAATTCAGAAGAATATAACTCATTAATTTCACTGTGTCTCGAGTTTAACCATATTTTTAATTTAGAAGGAGATATTTTATCCAGCACGGATTTAGTTTACCACGAAATTCACACCTCTACCGACATACCCATAAAATCAAAAACTTATAGGTTCCCCCAGTCTTTGCAAACCGAAGTAGAAAATCAAATTGACTCAATGCTAAACCAAAACATCATAAAACCTTCTTTCAGTCCCTGGAACTCACCTATCTGGATTGTTCCTAAAAAACCTGATTCCGAGGGAAACAAAAGTTGGCGGTTGGTCGTCGACTACAGAAAATTAAACAGCGTTACGGTAGGCGACGCTTATCCTTTACCTAACATAGAGGAAATTCTGGACCAACTCGGTCACTCCAAATACTTTTCTACTCTCGATTTAACATCCGGTTTCCATCAAATAAATATTCATCAGAAAGATATTCCTAAAACCGCATTTAGTGTACCTTCTGGGCACTATGAATTTTTACGTATGCCTTTCGGGCTAAAATCTGCCCCCGCAACCTTCCAACGCTTAATGAATTCTGCATTAGCGGGTCTACCCAACCATTTGCGCTGTCTGTGCTATCTCGATGATATTGTTATTTATTCCAACAACCTCGAAAATCACTTAGATAAATTACGAGCTGTTTTTACTCGTTTAGAGAAATTTAATTTAAAACTTAAGCCGGAGAAATGCCAATTCTTACGCCACGAAATAGTTTATTTAGGCCATCTTATTACTAAAAACGGTGTGCTCCCAAATCCTGATAAAGTATCATGTATAAAACTTTTTCCTCAGCCAAAAAATACTAAAAACATTAAGTCGTTTCTCGGTTTAGCAGGCTATTATAGACGTTTCATTCCAAATTTTAGTAACTTAATTTTTCCTTTAACAAAATTATTGAAAAAAGATGTTAAATTCAGGTGGACCAGTCTTGAACAGGATTGTTTTGAAAAACTAAAAACCCTATTATCAAGTGAACCAATTTTACAATTTCCTGATTTTTCTCAAGAGTTTACTATAACTACTGACGCATCGAATTACGCAATCGGTGCCGTACTTTCGCAAGGCCCACCCTCACAAGATTTGCCAATCGCGTATTATAGTAGAACCATGAGCAGAGCAGAACAAAACTATGACGTTTCCTCTAAGGAATTGTTAGCTATTGTGTCTGCTGTCAAGCACTTTAGGCCCTATGTTTTTGGTCGACGATTCAAAATAGTTACGGATCACATCGCTTTAAAATACCTTGACAGTGTAAAGGACCAATCGTCCCGACTCTTGCGATGGCGTTTATGCCTATCAGAATACGATTACTACATTGAATACAAGCCGGGGAAATCTAATCACAATGCAGACGCTCTTAGTAGAATTCAAATTAAAAATGATTCGAACATCACTAACATTCCTACCGCGAACACTTATATCACAAATACCATTTCAGATTACACAGATTTTTTGAAAAAATTAGAGAACACAATAATACAAAATGCAAACGTAGTCGAGAAAGATGAAAATATTACAATTTCTCATGGTAATAAGGCATTTTTTCTTTCTACAGACTTGAATTTAGATTATATCAATTCCAAAGAAAATATAGAAAAATATAATCATTTAAACACACTCCAACAGGAGTCCCTCAAAGTTTTTGACATTGTAAAATTTAAAGACAAAGACAATTTCATCTTCTACTGTTTCTACAAACAACATTTTTGGAATTCCTCAACATTTGAGATCATTTTTAAAACCCTTCAAATCTTACGTGACGAATTAATTCAAAACAACATTAACTCTATTAGCATTCCAAAAATTACCACAACTCTCGATAATTTACAATGGAATAAAATTCGCTCTATTATTAGGTATATTTTCAAAGACACAGATATACTAATTAATATATATCATAATAAAGCTATTCTCCCGCAAACAAAAGATATCCCTGACATCCTAAAAGAAAATCATGACAGTCCAGGCGCAGGACATCCCGGTTTTCATAAGACATATCGTAGGATCAAAATGAACTACAAATGGCCAAATATGAAATCCACAATATACGATTACGTCAAAAGTTGTAAATATTGCCAAGAAAATAAATTAAATCGTAAAAAGAAACACGCGCCTATGGAAATCACCACAACCTCAATTAAACCTCTTGACAAAATATTTCTTGATGTAGTTGGCCCTTTGCCACTTACAGAATTTGAGAATAGATTCATACTTACTTTACAAGATGACTTAACTAAATTTTCTCTAGCTTTTCCTATTCCTAACCACGAAGCCTTAACTATTGCTACTACATTCACTGAACATTTTATCTGTAAATTCGGTATTCCTAAGTGTATATTGACAGATCGAGGGAAAGAATTTACCTCCATTTTGCTTAAAGAGGTGACGAAATTATTTAAAATTAAACACATACTAACTACCGCATACAGACCTCAAAGTAATGGTGCTCTTGAAAGATCACATTTAACACTCGCCGATTATTTTAAACATTATACCTCTAAACAACAAGATTGGGATAAATACGTTGCATTTGCTACATTCTCTTATAATACGTGCGTTCATTCTTCTACAAACTACACCCCTTACGAACTAATGTTTGGCCATAAACCTAATACACCTAGAGACTTAACACGGGAACCCGAGTTTAAATACACATATGATAATTATGTAGACGAGTTAAAATTACGTTTCCAATATTCCCACGATATAGCAAGAAAAAATCTATTAATTTCCAAAGAAAAAAACAAATTCTATTATGATAAAAATTCAGCGATCCCCCAATTTCAAGAAGGCGATTTAGTCTATCTGCAAAATGAACAGTTTCAACCAGGAGTTTCCAAAAAATTATCTTCCAGATATTCTGGTCCTTTCAAAATTATTAAAATCAATTCTCCCACTAACTGTACAATTAAAATTAAAAATAAACATGAATTAGTACACTTCGATAGACTAAAACATGCTACTGTTTTAGAATCTCCGGCACAGTGATGGCCAACGATTTCTACAACAACACCCCTTTACAAACATTTTCAACTTATATAAAACTATTTCTCTACCAACCTCTCATAATCACGATAACTACGTTTTTATAGAACCTACATCAAAGTATCTTGCCATGTCACAAGATAGACAACATTACACTCTTTTTGATGACCTAAGTTCATGCGTTAGAATATCCAACAAATATGTTTGCCAAACTAAACAACAACCCGAACGTATTGCTGAAGATAATATTTGCGAAATAGATATTTTAGTTAACGGAAAACTTAATAAATATTGTAATACGAGACTTATACCATTAAAGAACGTTCTATGGAAAACACTTAATGAGGAAAACACCTGGTTATATATTTCACCCGCGAACAAGACAATTTCTATTGCTTGTAATAATAGAGATACTTTCGACTTAATAATATCCAATAACGGAATCTTGCAGGTAGCGCGCAATTGTAAAATATTTACAGGTGACACAACCTTTTCTAGTACTACCTATAACTTCACAAGCAATCTGAGATACATTTTGCCAAATTTTAATATTTTAGACCATGAATGTTGTTCCAAAAAGGTTTTAAATGTTTTCAAAAATATATCTTTCGGAAAAGTTAAAATTAACTACTTTGATAATAATGATCTAAAAATGGCTAGTCATAAACTCGATGAAATTTCAAAACTTAGTGAGAATATAGTAAATAATAGGAACTATAGTTGGATTTCAGAAATTCATTACTCTTTCCTATCATATATTTTGCTTTTTGTTATAGTTATCTTTATTCTTTACAAGATTATTAAACGCACTAGAATTTTGCATTCATTTAGACAAATAAGACCTAACCATAACAGAGTCGCCGCATATGTACCAGAAAATATACCAATGAATATTAGAGACATGAATATAGCTCCAGACATGCTTAATGATGCTCCTGCAGTTCCGCCATTAAGAAGAAGCGAACGAATTAGATTCAATCGTAATCAATAAAGTTAAAAAAAAAAAAGAAAAAAAAAAAAACTATGTCATTACTTGGGTTTGCAAAAGATAAATATTTTTCTTTCCTTTACCTGTTTTGTATTGTCAAAGAAATACCATATTTAAATGTACGTTGTGTATATAAGTACTCTGCATTTTCTGTATAAACAATTATTGGTATTGGTGTATTTTTATTTTCAGTATCATATATTTTTATATTATTTCATGTACATATGTATTTACAAATGAATTCATTCTATTGTGTATTCATATTTATATTATCTATAGTTCTTCAAATTAGGCAAAAAAAAAAAAAAAAAATAATAATCAATTTATCACATTACCCTCTATTCAAGTAATTCTTTTAACTTTTTAAATTTACATTGTAAATTTTTTTATAAGGGGGGGAGTGTAATGTACCCTGTACATCATTATTATATTACATTTTATTATTATATTATTTCTCATTATTATTATTATTATGTATATTTCGCACAGATAACATTAGGGCAAACAAATAGTCAGAAACCGATCAATAACAATTTGTTTATCAGTACTTTCACTAAAGATGTTATTTCAAATCATTATCTTAAGTAAATGTTTTCTACCGCGCTCATTAGACATTGCCCCTAACGTTATGCGCGTCCCTTTTGTTATAATCTCTTTCTTCCAGAGCTTGATTAGAATAAGTTGTTAGTCTTATTTCAGACATCGCGAAAAGCACTCTTACTCTTGTAATCCGTTTATACTAATTCTTTTATATTAATAAATCTGTTAAAGTCATAAACAGTATATTAATAACAATTAATATCCGCCTCCCGCTCAACCATTACAATTATTTTGTTATGTATTTTATGCAATAGTGGATTCATGTTTGAAGAAGTAGGTAAATAAACATATAATTAAACTACTTTTCTGCTGAGACAATTAAATATTATTTTTATGCAAAATTATTTAAAGACGATTATATAAAAATATTTACAAACATTTTGAAATACAGTGAGTTATCAGTTTTACAAAAAATAAATATTTAAAGCCTAATTATTTATTATTAACACTGAAAATCATTGATAACAAACTAAATATCTATTTTCGTGATATTCTAATTAAATATGATATATCTACTAATGTTTATTTTAACTTCACAATGATTCAGTTTTTTATACGCGTGGCGAATGAAGTAAAATTTCGAGTTTAGAAAAGCCGGAAAATTTGCTTCGCGGAGCGACCAAACCAAATTTACAGGCTTTTCTAAACTAGAAATTTTACTTCGTGCTTAATCAAGGAGTGGAAACACTCGGTTAGAAGTTTCAAATAAACTCTTTAAAAAAAACAATCAATACTTGAATTTTTACAGCGTATATATACTTAAAAGAAACATTCCCTTTATGTAACTACTCTAGTCTTCTTAGCTTTTCTTTTTTTAGAGATAACAAAGTTAATATCAAACAGTTAAAACATTATTCCTCGCACGAGAATCATCACCATACTCATCATCAGATAATTCAATTCTGTTTGCTCAGGCTCGAACTTTAATAACAATAACAAACATGCATGCACATGCTTGCTTTTGCTTTTCCTGGAGGAGGTGCAAACAGCTCACTATCTGTTTGTTATTATTGTTAGTCCGTCAAATCAAACAGCAAAGTAATGATTATTCAATCCATGCCGGGCTTTTAAGGTAATAATTTATTCATCCGAAAACTGTTAACAAAGCAAATGAATTCCTTATTTCTTATTCCTCAGTTGGAAACTTTCAGTTCGGCGAATTCAATCGATAATCAAGTTAGGTATTCATGGAAGCGATACTCGGCTATACTTTCTTACACTAATTTGTTTATAATGAGAAATTAATTACTAATGATATTCATTCAAAGTTTTTTTATTGGGATCGAAATGTTGGATGTAATGGATTATTCAAATTTGGTAATAAATATTATGAATACTAAGATCTACTCATGAATTAGATCCTTGGAAGGAATGGAAATATTCATCAATTGAAATTTATTGGATAAGAAATAAATGTAGAAGTAATAGAAATATTTTGAATGTACATTTTCCCAAAACCGTAGTTGTTCACCTTTTTAGAATCCCGGAATATTCAAGTTTATAAGTTTATATATATATATATATATATATATATATTTTTTTTTTTATCAAGTGAGTGTGCAAGGAGGACAGAAGACGACGACGATCGTTTCGCTCTTTTTATGAGCTCCTCAGGCCGCCACATCCATCATCCCATACACATCATGACCTAATGCGCTGTTATTTCTTATTTGGTACTTATAAGCAGGTCGTTAATTCTAATTTATTTATTATATATATATATATATATATATATATATATATATATATAACTTGCTTGAGTTTTTTGGGCTGCTTTCTCGCGTTGGTTGCTTTATTTGCGCTCTACGTTTCGGCAGCATCACTTCTGCCATCCTCAGGAGCTTTTTTGTATATTGAGTGATGGATGTCACGTTCACTGTCAGTACATTTGTTTTGTAAACTAGGGACTTGTAGTCTAGATCTGCTGCGTGTTATTGGTCCACTCGATGTAGAAGGTGCTAAAATTTCTTGATTTGTGTCCGATGTATCTGCATTATTGAAATTACTTGAATTTGTCTGAATATTCCGAAAATTGTTGGATATTGGAGGCAAGTCATTTTTTTGTTGTTTTATTATATTCATCAAAGGTTTCCATGTGGTTTGTAATCTTGTGCCATCATCTCGTTTATTGAGGCACAAAGGATGTTTTTCTATTTCTATGGCTTCACGTACGATTCTTTCTTCAACCAAACCAACAGAAGAATTAGCGTCAGACGAGAACATAAATTAGCCATAAAAAATCACGACCAAAATTCCTCATTATTCCAACATAAATTTGATACAGACCATAACATAGATTTTGAAAATACTTCGGTAATTAGTTCTATCCCAAAATTTGAAGAAAGAATCGTACGTGAAGCCATTCTGTGGTACGCCTTGGTTGACCAATTGGTCTTCTTCTTGCTCCTCTACCTTCTTCTGTCCATACCTGATACACACGTATTACAGTTGCTGCAGTGGAATCAATACGGCGGGCAATTTCGCGATAGGACATACCGACATCTCGATAAGCAACAACTCGACCCCGGTCAAAATCGCTCAAATGGTGATATTGTGGACGTCTTCGGACTCGAGGCATTTTATTTAAGCTTAACACACTCAACGGAAACACGAAAACTAAAAACATCTGTACTTAACAGCTCATATAAATAGTTTTATCAAAAAAGAAAAAGTGATTTTTTTTTCACAATAAATATAAAAGGCACAAGGTTGAAATTGTTATCAATGTATGCTTTAAATATAGTCACTCTGTTGCTAAAATATGAATTCAAAAAAATCATTCCTTCTTGGTGTTACGCTTCTAATGTCATTGAGTATATATATATATATATATATATATAAGTTTCGCGGGACACAGTCGTAAAACAAAACGATGACTTATTTTATTTTCTTCTTTTATTTAATACAATACAAAGCAGAGCTGGGCAGGATTCGAATCATTCAGGATTTCAATCCTAGATTCGAATCCTTCTAGAGAATTTAAAAGAGGCATTCGAATACTATAGTTCAACTGGATTCGTTATCCGGATTCGTTACATTTTTTTAAGAGGATACGGATTCGAATTTTTAAAAGGATTCGAATACTTTCAAAAGGTTTTGAATCGTCAAAAATAATTCGAATTAATTGTGAGGATTAAC
Organism: Philonthus cognatus; assembly: GCA_932526585.2. NCBI lineage: Eukaryota > Metazoa > Arthropoda > Insecta > Coleoptera > Staphylinidae > Philonthus > Philonthus cognatus. Next base: position 26,347,187 of record OW052243.1, on the reverse strand, counting down.
TTGAAAAATGTTTTTTGTGTGTTTTTAAATTTCTCGTTAAATCACTGTTTTATACGCGTAACGCATGAAGTAAAATTTCGAGTTTAGAAAAGCCCAGAAAATTTGTCTCGGGTCGCTGCGCGACCCTGGACAAATTTTCACGGGGCTTTTCTAAACTCGAAATTTTACTTCATGCTTAGTCTGGGAGTGGAAACGCTCGTTCGAAACTTATAACTAAATGCTTTGATAGGAATATTAAATGACTGAAAATATTTTTAAAGATAATAATCTAGTTTCCAAAATATTGTTTAATATTATTTGAAGTAAAACTGACATGGTAGCCACAATCTGAAATATTAAAGTTTTCCGGCATTTCCCTGATTCAAGATTTTTTCCCTGGCCTTTTAATATTACTTTCTTCTGTTTGAAACCCCCATTTTGTTAAATTGTTCTCATTGTTTTTGACAAATTTAATAATGTCATATAGCTTTTTTGTTAGTGTCTTGGTCAATTTGAATATAATTCCATGACTTTTCTGTGACTTTCCCGGTTTTAATGATATTCAGTGAATTTTTTATTTACGTAATTTTCAGGCATTCGTCGATTTTATAATAGAGTTTAATTTGAAGTTATGAACGGGTGTTTCCACTCCCAGGCTAAGCATGAAGTAAAATTTCGAGTTTAGAAAAGCCCCGTGAAAATTTGTCGAGGGTCGCGCAGCGACCCGAGACAAATTTTCGGGCTTTTCTAAACTCGAAATTTTACTTCATGCGCCACGCGTACAAAACACTGATTTAAAGTTCAGAAACACACAAATACATCTTTAATCAGAGTAAAAGGGAGTCAGATATGTAGCCAGTTATCAACGATGTTCAGTGTTAATAATAAATAATTATGTTTTGAATATTTTTGTTAAAACAATTGGAAACGATATTTATATATTAATGTTTGCAAAAAAAATAATAAAATAAAGGAATTGTATTCGTGATTCGAAAAAACAGGATTCGAATCTTTGATGCGAATCATATTTATCTCTTAAGAATCCTTTATTGGAGTATTTGTGATTCGAATCATATTAGGTGATTCAGATTCGTGATTCGAATCCTTTTTACGAGGATTCGTCTTAGCTCTGATATTAAGTGAAATCATCAATTTCTACTAAAAAGGATTAAAGCTTCACGAAACCTAAGCAAATTAAGAACATTTTATGGTGTTTTTTACCATTTTAGTTTGTGATTGTTGAAAATTCAGGAGACTAATTCAAATTTTTTATTTAATTTTAATTCGTCTTGGTGTTTTTTTACAACTTTGGTTTTAAATTTTTGAAAATGTATTGTAGCTAATTATAGTTTATTTAAATGATTCAGTGAATTTGATATTTGATTCATTTATGTTAATAACATTCTAATAAAATTATAAAATTGGTCGTTTTTATATATGTTGTACCTAATATGCGAAAACGGCCATTGGACGAAATAAATGCACACTTTTGAAATTGAGTATTTCTGTTTGCCCAATCCCCGAATTGAGTAATTTTAAAATGCAAAATCCTAGATGCGGTCAATTTGAAGATACATGAGCGCGAACGGCATTATTTTGGTGAATAATTGAGTTGGCACCACTGTTATCTAGCAGTTGTAAGAGTTTTGCTTCAGATGCATAACTTACTAACTGAAATGGAGATTTCATTTCGTAAAAAACTTGGTGAACATTTAAAAAAATCTAAAAACAGTGTCCGATTTACAAGCGAACAGTATAATAAGGTAATGGAAGAAACTAGCAATGCTCTTAAGAAAAGACAACTCGGTGTCTCTATTAATTTATTTCAATACAGAAGGTTAAAAAGGTACGATGTTTCGAAAATTTGTAGAGAGGAAAAATTGATTAATCGTTTTGAGGATAGAAGTGACGTTGAGAGTATTCGCTATTTTTCAACGAAGGAGTATTTTCAATAATTCACAAAGTTCATATAGACACGGGCCATAAGCGGACAAAATGCATGGTAAAGGAGATAAGGAAACGGTATATTAATATAACGAGAAATTTTATTGAAATATACCTAAAATTGTGCAGACAGTGTCAGTTATAAAAGAAAATCCACGGAAAAGGTTTGGTGGTTAAGCCTGTTATATCTGGAATGATGAATTCTCGGGGCCAGGTAAATCTCATAGACATGCAAAGAGAACCCGATGGCGACCGGTAATCGTTAATTTTAAATTATCAAGACCACTTAACCAAATTCATATTTTTGAAACCATTAAAAAATAAAAGCACCAGCGAAGTGGCTTGAGTTCTACTAGAAATATTCTGCGTTATTGAAGCTCTATATGTATTACAAAGTGATAACGGTAAAGAGTTTTGCAACAGAATAATAACAGATTTGACTAAGAGGTTTGATAATGTAAAAATTGTACACGGTAAACCAAGACATTTGCAAAGTGTCGAAAGGGCCAATCAAGATGTGAGAGATATGTTGAACGCTTAGATGGTTGAAAATGAAACATCATCTTGGGCAGATGGACTCTGTTTAATTCAACTGAAGAAAAATAGATCATATCACAGAGGAATCAAGCGTAGTCCATATGAGGTCATGTTTGGAGTGTCTTTGAAGAACGGATTAATAGATTGCCACCGGCCTTCGGAATATCTAGAACATCTTAATACTGAAAAGGATTTGGAAAAGTTAGTTCAGACACTGCAAACGACAGATGGGGACAACGATGTTTATGAACCAGGGCCTTCAACGATGAATACAGTACAATCCTCGGTTAATTTTAAGGAATTATTAGGTGAGTTTTAATACAATAATTCTTAAACCATGAATATTTACAGGTAAAGATACTGAGCAAGATGATAATAATAATAATGTTCAAATATCACGAGATCTCGTAAATAGAAGACAATTCAGGATTTTCGTAATTAAGACGCCGCGAAAAGTGCCCAGTAGCGACAAGCAGAAGAAATGCTTAAGGATTCAAATAATAACTGGAACCATTAAGTGAAGGGGACAATGCCTTGCCAAAAATACCAGATGTTGATAGGGGGCGGACCTGTCCTAGAAATGTCCTCAGTGTAGTGGTTAATGAGATCGATTCCTTGTATACCGTAGATAAGAAATCGGGTATCCTCTGTAGAATGTATGCTAGAAATATACTCAATCTTGCCGACTCTAAATTTCTAGAAACATTTGATGTTGGAGAAATGGTTCTCTCCCTTAGATTATTGTCGTCAGCTGAATCTAGCTTGATTTTTGTGAGGTGCAACTATATTGCAAGGTGCAACTGTTTTGCAAGGTGCAACTGTATAAAAGTTGCAAAAAAAATAACATTAGAGTGGCTATTGTATGTTCCATTAAAATTAATAACGTGTGTAATAAATTGATTATCTTTTAGACCCTGGGTCTCCAAACTATCTTCTTCGCGGCCACAAATACAATTCTACATAATAAAGTCGGCCAAGATCCGAATTATTTTATAAAATTATGAAAAATTTAAGGAACAATTGTTACAATATTTCAAAATATGACATTTACAAAAAAAATTACAAACAATCGCGGGCCGGATTCATGCAAGTCGCGGGCCGGATTTGGCCCGCGGGCCGTAGTTTGGAGACCACTGTTTTAGACCATTATTCGCTTAAAATACACATTGTAATGTAACGCTTTCTAAACTGAGAGTCTTGAATTGCAGTCCACTCCTATGTTTTTATAAAATAAATCAAGTTTTTTTTTAGTAAATTGATTACCTTTTCGTTATTGCAAAATTGAAATACACCCCGAAACAGTCATACTAACCGTATTTTTAAGCCATTATGACTCATTTAAATATCGGGGTTTGAGCAATCCAAAATGGTCAATCCGCGAATTGTGCATTCATTTCGTCCAATGGCCGCTTTCGCATATTGGGTACAACATATACAAAAATGTCATCTTTTATTCAACATTTTGCAAAAAGGTGCTGACTTCCCTTATTTTCTGTGAATTAGGTTAAGGTTATAGAATTTCAGTTTAAATGTATAGAAATGTATAGATTTTCCGATTCAGAAGCTTCCAGGAGTTTTCAATGGGGTTCATATCTGGCGAATTGCCTGGCTAAGGCAAATATGTTAAACAGTATTGCCAAGATGAAAATATCAAAACATGTGGCGTTGGAAAAAAAAAATATGTGTAATAGGAGCCAAGATGTATCTCATCTTAAATAATAATAAAAAGTATAGTGTAACTAATAATTTGGCCACCCACTGTAAAATCAGTTTCGACCATCATCATGCACAAAAGTACTTAAATAAAAACACTAGTTTAGTATCAATTTTGTTGCATTAATGTGATAGTTTTATTAATGTTAGTGTTAATAGTTTCGGTCTTATAGAAATTATGCGCATCTTTTACGGGGAATAAATTAGTACGAATTTATGAGCGGGAAAAAGTGGCGTTAATAAAAGGAAACGTTAAATTTTAATGGCGCCCGCTCTATGAGAAATAAAAGTAATTTACTTTTACGGCCGCCGCGGGATTTATGGTCTCCATATATAATTTCTTAAAATGTGGAGTCTCCAGAAAGTCCCGTAAATAAGTAATAAATTAATATCCCCTACTTAAAAACGCGGTTAATTCGCCGGATTTTCAGAGGATTTCGCCCTCGCCTGTTTCCGCAAAGTTCTTAAGAGTATAATCCTTGTACAAATCTAGTATAGTATAATTTATGTAGAAGGTACAGAAAACTGTGATATAAAAATAAGAAATTAAATGTTTTTGTACATCCAGGGAATGTTTCTTTGAAGTATACATATTTGAATGCATTCGCTGTGAATCTTTAAGCATTCGATGTTTTTATAAAAGTAGTTAATTGGAAACTATAAACGAGTATTTTTACTCCTTGGTTAAGCATGAAGTAAAATTTCGAGTTTAGAAAAGCAATTTGGTTTGGTCACGTAGCGAAGCGAAGCGACCAAACCAAATTTTCAGGCTTTTCTAAACTCGAAATTTTACTTCATGCGTCAGGCGTATAAAACACTGATTTAACGTGAAGTTCAAGATATACTGCTTTAGCATAGAATATTTTTAATTTCACAATATTTCAGTTTTTGGTACGCATGGCGCATGAAGTAACATTTCGAGTTTACAAAAGAGTGAGAGATTTGGTTTGGTCACACTCGGGATTTTACTTTATGCTTAATTAAGGAGTGGAAACACTGGTCAGAAGCTTTAAATTAAACACTTTTATAATAACAATACTTGAACATTTATAGAGTATGCATCGGCATATGTATACTTAAAAGAAAAAATCCCTGTATATATTAACTACTAGTATATAACTAAATGTTATAGTAAATTTTTGATATAACAATAAACTTGAATTATGAACGGTGGAGGCTTCTACTTCGTTATACATGTTAATTCAATAAACTAAAACACTTTAACTTTCTTTGTGTTATTGTTATTGTGTTATACAAAGTTAAAGTGTTTTATTCTATTGAATAAACTTGAAACTTATATATCCAATAGATTCGATATTATTATTTAGATTTTCCTTGTAAAAATGAAATTATATAACAATCTTATAGGGATTACGGCATTTACGAAAAAAAAAAACTTATGGTAAACAATGCATTTTAGTATTCCATATTTCACATTTTACTACCCCGTGACCCAAATATTTATCCACCCCCATTTACAAACTAAATCACTCATATCCGTACACAAAACGGAACCGATACGCTCCGTTTGCGAACCTCACCCCTACACATAAACCACCCTCCCAGAATTACGGCAAAACTCCCGATAATAAAACGACAAGGTCAACACAAATCGCCCCTCCACATCAGGAAGTGAATAGTAAACAAGAGTGCACAGTTAATACCGAAGGGTTAGAGAGTTGGCATTTTTTCAACGTCTCAATAAAACGCTAAACAACCCACTCGTTTTTTTCTCCCCCGTTTATTATTCTCCCCGGCGAATTTGGCGAACTTATTCAGACGTCCGCTGGGGCCTGAGGGCCTCTCATCGCACACCGGAATTGGATCCGGACTTGTTTTAATTCTCCGACTGGTCGAATTGTTCAAGAGAAAATAATTGACTCTTTCGGACGAGGGTTTTTTGCGCTCTATCGGGGGAATAAATGGGTTTCTGCTTACGAAGCCTTAAAAAATATATAAAGGATATGTTGTCCTATCGATAAAGTAACCTTTAGGTGCTCCAGAAGTCTCCGAAGAATCTAATGGATACACCTGATGGTGATAATAATAATAAAAGAACTTTATCTAACTACTTGACATGGTTAGAAAGAAACATATTATTTTTTTTTTTTAAGAAATAAAAGTAAATACTAATGACGCAATAACAATACCATTAATAATTAAAGTTTTTATCACTAGAACTGAAATATTTTTCAGCTTTAATAATAATAACCAACACTACAATAGAAATGGGAATCCACCAATATATCCAAGAAATAGAGACTGTTGAAGGTTTATGTTTTTATCTAGGCAGCATACTGAACAATAATGGAACGATAGAAAAAGAGTTGATAGTCTATTATTATCTAGTATTACTAAATATGTAAATTTGATACATCGTATTATTGATCTAACTTGAAAATATCTAAATAGGAAGGGCACTTGCCCGTCTCTCTGGCACCTTAACCCAATGGATTTAATGTTAGATAAGATGTTTATGGTGAACATTTGATTACTTGAGAATCACATTTATGTAATTATAAAAATCAAACAATAACATGATATGAAAAAAAAATCACTGCTTATATTTGCAATAATTTAAAAAAATATTATTTCTTAAGGGGATTATTGCAGTGTAACACGCCGATCGTGTTGGAGAGACCCACATAGTTTAGAGTAGCTCATCCGATGCCAAATTTACAGGACTAGTGGGGCGAATACAGTCAGAGAGAAAAGCGGCAGCTCGCTGTGCATTTGTGCATTGCTCCTTGGCATGAACGGATGGGGTCTCGCGTCGCGTGGAATAGACGAAAAAAAGCGTATAAAAAAGACGGATCTAAGGAAAGTGTCGATTCGTATTATTTAAACACGCTGATAGGGCCCGCCGTGGCCGAGCGGTTGAGCCGCTGGTTTAGCCAATCGTCCACGGCGGTGATCTGGGTTCGATTCCCAGCCGGGGCGAGTAATTTTTCCAACGAAAAATATTCGTCCCGGAATCTATGGGTGTGTGTGAATGTGTTGTGACGTCCAAATATATAGTTATATGTACTTAGTAATAAGTTACAATAAAAAAAAAACAAATGTATACAAATAATAAAAATTGATGATGGTTAATAGTCTAGTAACTAAGGCCAGACAAAAGCCAAAACCCAATAAAAAAAAAAACACGCTGATAATACATACAAGCTATGTATTGTTTTTAATTCGTTAGAAAGCGTTATCGGATCCTGTGTTATTTTTCGGTATTTACAAAACCGATGATTCTTATTCTTGTCATTATAACACATTATTTTTTCTTTTAAGACTCCAGTTTCGACAACCGAACAAACTATGTGTTTTATTTTATTAAATTAGAGATTATTTCTTAAAAATATAATAATAAAATAATTCCTGTACACAAGCTCCTTGTAAATATTTATATGCCGGATATATACAGGGTGTCTACGCTAAACCATTCGTTAAAAGTTTATGGGGTTGCCGTTGCACTAAAAATTTGAAAACAATCCTTGGTATGTGGTTGAATCAGTTCTCCTCATGTGCAATAATTCAACTTTATATCACTTCCGGTTCCACCGGAAGTAGCACCAAATTTGGTATTTTAAATAGAACACTCTACTTATTAGTAATTTTTTGGGTTTCTCGTTTAAATTGCAACATATTTTATTCAAACATATGTACACTTATCTCTTATAGTTTTTTTAAAAGGCATCTCGAAATCTGTCTGTAACTTCTCTTAAGAATAAGATAAAAATATGATTTATATCTCTACTTGTACCTAGAGAATGCCTCTATGAGTAAATTAATTGGAATCTGTCAATTTTGACAATAAGTGTTCTTAAAATGTCAATATCTAAGTGCTCTCTTCAATATCAAGTAATTCATTTTTTTTAATGGAATGATCCAATTTTTATCACGTAGTACGATTGGGGGGAAAATTTCCTACAAAAAAGTATTAACAACTATACTTCTAAAGCGAGTAGTTTTCGAATTATTTCGAAAATTCGTTTTTCGTCGCATTTATGCAGGGTAATGACATTTCTTTGATGTAAGGGAGTTTTTCTTTAAAATATACGTATACCAAATTCAGCTTGTTTTCTTTAAATCTTTAGTTATTCGTTGTTTTTTTTAATGGTTCAATTTGAAGCTCTAAACGAGTGTTTTCCACTCCCAGACTAAGCATGAAGTAAAATTTCGAGTTTAGAAAAGCCCCTTGAAAATTTGTCGAGGGTCGCGCAGCGACCCGAGACAAATTTTCTGGGCTTTTCTAAACTCGAAATTTTACTTCATGCGCCACGCGTATAAAACACAGATTTCAACTGAAGTTCGAATATAAATAAATTTCACAATATTTTAGTGTCTTATACGCGTGGCGCATGAAGTAAAATTTCGAGTTTAGAAAAGCCCAGAAAATTTGTCTCGGGTCGTTGCGCGACCCTCGACAAATTTTCACGAGGCTTTTCTAAACTCAAAATTTTACTTCATGCTTAGTCTAGGAGTGGAAAACACTCGTTTAAAGCTTCAAATTGAACTCTTTTAAAAAACAACGAATGTCGGAAAATGTACAGCTTTATTCCCTGTATATTATTCAAGTAGTAATTTAGTTTCCATCATTGTCATGGTACTATTAAAAATTATTACAATAAATAAGTTGTTCTTTAATGCTCATTGTTTATTTTGCTAGGGCGTAGGTAAAGTATCGTACGTTTCTCGAGTGGTATGGCAATTACATTCTCGCGGAATACTGCACTCACCGCTGCGCGGCTCGTGCGCAACATGTCCGCTCATATGTAATATACTGGATACTACTCTGGTTACGTAATATACTGTTATTATTTGACATTTTGCATTACATACGCGACAAAACAAAAACAATACTACTTGCCTACTAAAATTCAGTTGCGACTTATGCGCGCATTATTCCCTCCATAAATGCGACGAAAAACAAATCTTCGAAATAATTCGAAAACCACTTGCTTTAGGAGTATAGTTGTTAATACTTTTTTGTAGGAAATCTTCCCCCCAATCGTACCACGTGACAAAAAAATGGTCATTCCATTTAAAAAAATTGAATTATGAGATATTAAAGAGGGCACTTCGATATTGACATTTTAAGAACACTTATTGTCAAAATTGACAGTTTCCAATTAATATACCTATAGAGGCATCCCCTAGGTACAAGTAGAGATTTAAATCATATTTTTATCTAATTCTTAAGAGAAGTTACAGACAGATTTCAAGATGCCTTTTAGAGGTCAACATTTTTAGAAATATTTTTTTTGCTTGAAAACTATAAGAGAGAAGTGTACATATATTTGAATAAAATATGTTGCAATTTAATCGAGGAATCTAAAGAATTACTAATATATAGGGTGTTCTATTTGAAATAATAAATTTGGTGCTACTTCCGGTGGAACCGGAAGTGATATAAAGTTGAAAATATTTCACATGAGGAGAACTGATTTAACCGTATGACAATATTTTATATATAGGAATATTATCTTTCCTAACTGCTATGGCCATGAAAATAATGTGTATTAATTTGGCCTCTGCCAAATTGGGTAAATACCCCAAATTTTCGGGAGAATTTCAATTTTTATTTTATCAAATATTCTAGTTTTTATGAATGCAACAAATAAATAATAAAATGACTTCAGGCAGACATTTTATACTCAACAAAAAATATATTTGAGATTTGTCATCTAAAATATTTAGGGAAGATATGTCAATTGGAGCACTGCACGGGCCTGAATTTTTCTTAGGCGATTTTCCCGTATCATATTCAATATTTAAATTATCTTAGTTTTATATATTTTTATTACTTTTTCTAAAAACTACGCCTATAATCAGATAAGTATATTTTTTATTTATTTAGACCTGAAATGTTGACCGGGCCGGGTCAGGCAAAACTCAATCTCTCTTATTTTATGACCGGGTCGGGCCAAGCCGGGCCTTAAAAAATATATTGGGCTCGGTGCAATGTTAAGCAAGAAGCTTGTTATTTGAAATGCATCATAATAACTACCTTATTATTATTGTAGTTCTATTTTTTCTAAAATAATTAACAATGAATATAGTTAAACCCTCCATTTTTTTTTAAAATTCGTCAAACATATATTACCTGTGCTCAGTAAAAATTAGTTGATTTGTAACAACAACGTCATATTGGTGACGTTATTCTTACTATTCTTATAGTTTTGATATCATTGATTCGTTCATGAAGTCGCAGTTGGTTCAAATAGGTCTGGTTGCTAGAAACTTTACAATTTACTTTAATAGTTTTATTGCGAGAAGTTTAATGGCATTTAACAACTGCTTTAACAACGAAAGATTTAAGACGAAATAATGATTTGAACAAGACTGGTTGTTATTTGATTGCTTCTGGCTTATTAATCAGCTTAAAAAACTTTACAAATAATTTAATAATACCGACACTGTCAAATAATTAGGGAAGCCAATATTAAAGGTATATTACACATCTTTATTTAAATTAGTAAAACATTTCAGTTTTCTATATTAGTGAACATGCAGTATAAACAAATACTTATTCCATTAGTAGTCAGAAAGCATAAAAATAAAACACTAGTACAATAAAATATCGATTATAATTGGGAAATATTAATTTTACCAGAACAAATGCTAACGACGCAAGCCGTTTTTGTTAACTATGATTGAGAAAAGAAAAGAAAAACAAACGCGAAGCCGCGCAGCGTTCACCGGCCCAGGGATAAACGCTAGCCGCATGCTGCTCGCCCCTCCAATAATTGTGCAGATGAGTGTACAACGCGTTCAACTAAGAGAAGATCCGCAAGGCGGCGGTATTTTACGGTCTTATTTTTCAAGATTTTTATTTTAACCTGACTCGGGCATGAGTTATCGCATCTTTATGAAATGTTCACATTATATTCCTTATAGTATAAACTAGTAAGATATGGGAATATTTTTTTTAATTTTGAAAAATATAACATTATTTTTTTCATACCTCTGAAAGCAAATTGTTAAAAAAAAGTACTTCGATATTTTACTAGATAATTGGGCTTAATATACGCTGTCAAAATTTCAACTTTCTAGGACCTTTAGTTTTTAAATAAACCTAACATTAAATTTCAGACCACTGTTATATTCCCCTTAATATTTGAGCCGGCGGGGAGTACCCTACTTAGCTATGTCCACGACTGTATATAAACTGGAAATATAAATGTTCACTATCTGAGATCACATTTTTACATTCCCACATAATTTAGCAAATACTGTCTTACTAGTTTGTCTGATCGATAAAGATTCAGCATTTAATATTCATATTTCATCATTAAAGAGATATCATATAACATTCGCACAACTCGATTTAATCACTTAACCGTTTCGATTGATAATGAACCTGTATAATTGATGATAAAAGCGGTGGGCGATTTGCATAAGAGCGATAACGGTACTGGTCGCCGAAAAAGCGTTCTCTTCTCCCCCCACCCCTGCATATTTACGGTTATAGATCCAGATTTTATGGTGTTCGAGGAACGCGGCCACTTGTTGATTAAATTTAATGTTATTGCGTGTTTGCGCCCTCGTAACATTCATCTTTTCAACATAATTTTATGGATTTTTATCATGCGTCCGAAATTGCCGGATCGATTTACGTAATTGTGAGGTAATTACGGTTTGATTGCTTAAAATAGAATTTCATTTTAGACTTGAGTTTTAAGTTGCTTGACTTCTTGAATTCATGCCAAATCCAATAACCTGGGGTTGAAATCATGCCAAACTCACAACTTAAAAGTGCAGTATTTGGTAGATGTTTTTTAAAATGTTAGTCCAAACTTAAACGTCCAGGCTCTTCTAAACTCGAAATTTTACTTTATGCGCGACGCGTATACAACACTGGTTTATAGTGAAGTTCAAAATAATTTTTTGAATTTTTAAAATTGATGTAATATTCATTCAAAAATATATTCGAATTTCGCGAATATTTATTAAAAAACATATTCGAATTATTCGAATATTCATTAAAAACATATTTGAAATATTTGACTATTCTAATTAATCAAATATTTAAATATTCGAACATTTAAAATAATTGAATATTCCCATTTGATTATGTTTCTAAATGAATATTAGAAACCTTTAATTTTAAAAATGTACAGTAGTAGGCAAGACATGTATTCTTATTTTATTTTAATTTTGTAGTGGATTAATAATAATTCTAAGTATGTTTTTGTATACAAAATATCCACAAAGTAATATTGATTTTTTTAAATGATCAAAACTGTAAATTGCACAAAAAGGGAATAATTAATTATTAATTCTTTCGTGCTTTGGCGCCCCTTGGACCACGGGATCATGGACGGTCGTCTGGGTTCACCTAATGGAAGAGCGGGCCTATAGCTGTGATGAATTGTAACTATGGAAATGCGCTCACTATCATATGTTCAATTAGATAGTAACTTTAGAGTGCCATGATTTAATTTTTTTCTAATTTAAGTTGGTTATATGCTTTAGGAATCGACATATAAAACGTCAGACATAATAATTATAATATATAATTTCAGAGTTGCCATTCCACAATATTTTCCATGGCACTCAAGAGGTTTTTTTTATTGAATTTATGATATTTATTATTGTTAAAGTAGGTAGTAATTTGTAAAGCACTTAAATAATAGTTAAATAATAGTATATTTAACTATTTTCATTGCTCTTACGATTTCAAGATAAAATATAGCAATAAAACATTAAAAGTAAACTGAAATAGTGAAACTCTGGCCAAAATCAAAAAGATGGTATAAAATCACAATGAGTTTTACCGCTATCGTGTTTTCTACGTAAAAAAAGTTTATTTTTTATGTTCGAGGAAAGAAAGCCATTAGAGAGTCGTTCGCTGAAGTTGTTACAAGGGCCTAAGCGGAAGTTACGGGATTAAATATTTATTGAAAGAGGGTTTGCGATAAGCCATTGTTTTATAGAACAAGCGGAAATTTTATTATTAAATAATATGGGGATAAAAGTTTCCTGATATCAATTTGTAATGAGAAATATAGGCAAAGGCATAGCTAAATCATTAAATATAAAATATGTGAATCAAAAAAGTGTCATTGTTATTCAACAGCCTTATAAATAGACATAAGCATACAGCTTTAACACGGTTTCACAGATGATATTAACATTTTCGTATCAATAAAACATTTCAGTAGATTACTATTCTTAGTATACAAGTAATAATTCTCAATAGTAATATATTGATTATTTCGAATTAATTTATTTATAATTCTATAAATCATGACTAATACCTAATCCGTATATTTTGAACTTCACGATATTTTAGTGTTTTATACGCGTGGCGCATGAACTAAAAGTTCGAGTTTAGAAAAGCCTGAACATTTGTATTTGGAGGCTACGCTTTGCTCCGAGTCCAAATCCAATCTTTCAGGCTTTTCTAAACTCGCAATTGTACTTCATGCTGAATCAAGGAGTGAAAACACTCGTTAGAAGGAAATTTCAATTAAATTATTTAACAGATGACACAGTTCCACATGGATAAACCAACACGTGATCTCAAAATTACTTTAATTTCAATTACTTTAATTTAACAACAGTGAAATTCGCTTAGCGGAGCGACCAAATCAAATTTTCAGGCTATACGAACTCGAAACTTTACTTCATGCTTAATCAAGAAGTGCAAATACTCGTTAGAATATTCGAATTGAACGTTTTTCAAAAACAATGATTTTATCGAGGTTTGTACACTATTGATTATACATATTCTAAAAACGGTTTCAGAACAGCGTATTATCTGAGTAATAATGATGATTCGAATCCTTTGTGAGGATTCGAATCCTTTCTGAGGTTTCGAATCCTTTTAGAATGATTCGAATTACCTACATTTGGATTCGAATATGAACCCTTTCAAAAAATTGTAACGAATCCGGATCACGAATCCTTTTTCAGAAATGTACTCTTTCAAATCCTCTAAAAGGATTCGAATCCAGCATTCGAGTCCTGAATGATTCAAATCACACCCAGCTCTGCAAATCAGTATATTCTAAATTTCACAATAAATCAGTGTTCTATACGCCTGGCGCGTGACGTAAAATTTCTGCGCAGTAATCCAAATTTTTAGGCTTTTTTAGTCTAGATTAAGGAGTAAAAAACACTCGTTGAAACTTTTAAATTGACAAACCTAATTCTAGAATAGTTACATATGACATAACCTAATAATAGAATCTAAGTAGTGTTATATGACAGTCTAACCGAACCCTAGCTAGATTAGGATAACTACCAGTTTCTCCAATCAAATAGCAAGTAGCTTACGTCCAACTAAACTGAAGAAATTGGTAACCTAACCTGTTCTGAAAATAGTTACGCGTAACCTAACCTAAATTTACAATCTGTCATCCAACCTAACCCTAGCTCAGATTAATTTTCGGATACTGAGTTTTCCTAACCCTAAGACCTAAGTTATGTTGGTTGTTGGTTACTTTAATATCTTCCAATTTACTAGATATTAGCTAGACATTTATTGTTCAATAACGCTTATAATCATTACCGTTACATTGGGTTTCTAAACAGGTCACAATGTTAAAAGTTTAGGAACTGCTGATCTAGATTTAAAATCCGAGCAACTGCAGCAGTTTCCTCCATCCGCTCATCGGTAGCTACCCTCTTGAATAAAACTATTATTTGTGAACAATTTTAGCGCACGTCATATTTGTGCGTTACTTATGTAGCGATGTTGTTAATTTTCGTGCAGATAGAGCGATAGCGTGCGTAATTAAAACTTGTGTTTTTGCGTGACCGTGTCAATATTAGAATATCAGAGAATGCGAACGAAAGTGGGAAAACCACCCTCTCCTCCACCGCTCGTACTCGAAATTTCACGACCCATTGAAGTGCTATTCACTTTGTTGAACGTGTTATTAATTATCGCGCACGGGATTATTTCACACCTCAATCATCGCGCACCGGATATTGGAAAGTTATCTATGTAGCAATATGTGTTATTCAGAGTATGACTTCGGCTATGATATGATGGCTTAATAAACACGCATGTATGAGGTGTCTACTAATAATTAAATCGAGTTTCTAAATCGCATTTGATGAGTTAGTGTATTTCAAGATTTATCAAAATTCTGACGATTTTCCTGAATTTCGCAGATTTTCGTCAATATGAAAACATAATAAATTTACGAAAACTGCCAAGGTTTTAAAAGTCGACCAAAAATTTAAATATTAAATAAGCAGTATATTTTGAACTTTACACTAAATCAGTGTTTTATACGCGTATTCGAGTTGAGAAAAGCCCGAATTTGGATTTGGACTCTGCGCGTCTAAATCCAAATTCTTAGGGCTTTTCTCAACTTAAAACTTTACTTCATGCTTAATCTGGGAGTGGAAAACACTCGTTAGATAACTGTTTCAAGTTTTTAATTGATTTATAAAAACTCAATTATTGCAAGATTTTTTTAAATGTTGGCACTTTTCATAAACTTTTGTCCATTCTTTAAATCTTGAGAGTTTTCATGAATTTACTAAATTAAAACACTAACATTTTCTTCACTAGCTAAGAAAGTGTTAATTATTATATTTATTCAAATCTTCACGTAACTTAAACCAATTACATTTTATAAAGTATTGCAGAATGTTGACACTTATACAAATTTAGTGTATGCATCGAAGTAGCAACGCCAAAAAAAAAGAAAATCAAATAAAACAAAATCCTAAAATTTACGACCGCAACCACCCATTCCAGCATTGCACTTGCATGCCGTCCTCATGAGATTACATAAAAATAAGGGCGTATTTCACCCTCGACCATCCGAGCCCGTCTTGTCGCCGCATTGTTGCCGGCAATAACATTTTAAAACATGACCCTTGCGTTCCTGCAATCGCAGCAGTAAACCTCGCCCATGGAAATAAGAAGGTGCAATATTTTCCGTTTTATTCGGGTCCGATTGATCATTTAATTGCGCCCCTTTCCCGACGGCGAATCAATCACCGTATTTGGGAACCCTTTTGGGTCCACTCGATCTTTTGGGGAAAATAAAGGCGGGCCGCTTAAATCGTACGACTAGTTTAAATCGAAGCAATCCCTTGCATAAATGGCCAATCAATCCCTTTTCCGGACTTGCAAAATAACACGGTTTCCGCTTTTCCATTTCTATTTCGAGCTACAAAAGCGTGAATAGGGGTTTACATGTGTTGATGGTCTTTGCTTTGTTATTTTCTAATTATCGATTCATTGATTGCTACTGTTTTCAATTACTCGAAAGCAAATGTTTGTTCTGTGTAATTATTCCCATCTTAGTAGATATTTTACATGAAATTCCGCAATATTTATAAACAATAGACTTTTACTTTTAATTTGATTTTTGTAACAAATTCTGTCAATAAAGATATTTATATATATATATATATATATATATATAATATATATAAGGAGAGTGTTTGAGGAGACATGGGTGGTGGCGAAAGTGGGGAAGGAGGTGTCGGGGTGTTTTAGAACGTGGGAGGGTTTGAGGCAGGGGTGCCCGCTGAGCCCGATGCTATTTAATGTATATATGAGTGAATTGGAAGAGGTGATGAGGAAAGGGCAGGCGGGGGGAGTGGTGATGGGTGAAAGGAAGGTATGGATGCTGGCGTATGCGGATGATGTGGTGTTGGTTGCAAGAGAGTATGAAGGGATGAAAGAGATGTTGAAGAGAGTGGAGAGGTTTATGGATAAAAGGGGAATGAATGTGAATGTAGGGAAAACGAAGTGGGTGAAGTTTAAAAATAAGGGGTGGGAGGGGAAGGGGAAAGAATTGGAGTGGAAGGGGGTAGTTATTGAGAGGGTGAAGAGCTTCAAGTATTTGGGGTTTTGGTTTAAAGGAACGGGAGGGTATGAGGAGCATGTGAGGTGGGTGCAGGGTAAGGCGAGGAAGGCGTGGGGAATGGCGTGGGGCAAGTGGGGGAAGTGGATGGGGAACAATGTGACGGTGGCGTGTAAGATATGGGATGCGTGTGTAAGAACGGTGCTAATGTATGGAGTAGAAGTGTGGGGGACGAGAGGGTACGAGGTGATAGAGAGGGAGCAAATGTGGTTCCTAAAGCACATGTTGGGGGTGGAAAGGTCCACGCCGAGCTACATAGTGCTTCAGGAGACCAACAGAGAGAGGCTAGAGTGGGAGGCAATGGTGAGGGTGGTCAGGTACGAGATGAGATTGTGGGAACTGGATGAGGAGAGATTGGTGAAGGATGTATGGGTGACGAGTGTGGGTGGGGGTGAGGGTAGATGGAGGGGGGAGAGGAGGAAAATGTATGAGAGGGTAGGGCTGTCGGAGGCGAAGGTAATGGAATGGCTAGGAAATGGGGTGAAGATGGATGAGTGGGTGAGGGGGAAAGGGAAGGAGGTGGAAGGGCAGGAAAGGCAAGGGTGTATAGACAGAAGTCAGTATAACGATATGTATGGGAGGTGGCAGGTGTATGGGAGGGTGCCGAATTATTTGATAAGGAAGGGATGGGGTAGAGAGGATAGGATAATTGTGGCAAGGGCGAGGTGTGGATCGGGGGAGAGAGGAAGGAAAGTATGGATGGAAGGTGTGTGTTGTGTGGACAGGGGAGGGATACGTGGGGACACTTGGCGGAGGAATGTGAGGGGGTGAAAGAGGAGTGGCTGGGAGCGAAAGGGAATAGAAGGGTAGTGGAGTGGATGAGGGAGGATGGGAGCGGGGTAAGGACGTTGGAAAAGCTGGGGAGGGAGAGGGAAAAGAGAAGGGAGGGTAAGAGGGATACGGGAGGGTAATGAGATAAGCTAATGTTAAGGTAAATGTAATGTAAAGTGTGGAGATATGCCAATAAAGGTCTTTTTTTTTTTTTTTTTTTTTATATAATACAATGTCTTTGAAATTTAGTATACACAGTAGCGGATTTAGGTTCCAGGCGCAATTTAATTTCGAGGCTATCTTTAAATATTTTCGGTATCACTACAGTAGACACAATACACAGGGTTGTGATAAGAGGACATAAAATGGAATAATAATACTTAATACTAATTATACATCCAATTTGAAACAGGAGCTGATTCAGAGAATAATTTTAGGGGGTAGACAAATGTCTTTTAATGACAGAAAATTATTATACAATTAATTAGTTGGATCTTGATCCTTGATCAACTTTATTATCTAGAATTGTATGTGTAGTGGCTCTGATCAATACTCTAGATCAATACTCTAGAAAATTGTCTACACTAGTTAATAATCTATATAGAGTTAAATTATTGTTGTTTCAATACTGATATTTTAAAATTGTCTAGGCTAGAATACTCTATAGAGAGAATTTTTCTTATATGTATTCCGATGTATATATTGCGACATTTGTTGTTTATGAAAAGATCTCAATTTGAAATTTCCAACGAGTGTTCCACTCTATTAGGCATGAAGTAAAATTTCGAGTTTAGAAAAGCTAGAAAATTACTACGCTACGCGACAAACCAAACTTTTTGGCTTTTCTAAACCCAACATTTTACTTCATGCGCGAGGTGTCTATTTAAAAACTACTTTATAAGTGTGGACCTAAAAAGGATGTACAAAATGTCTCAAAATCGTCTCTAGGGTATGAGGGGGGGAACAGTATGACCACAAAAATGACCTTCACTAAGCAACCCCTGGGGCTGTAGCTACCTCAACTATTTTTTTCTAAATAGCAATACCCCCTTTGTAATACCTCATTGGAAAGCTCTTGAAAATGGCTATTTAATAGTACTAAACAAAATACTTCTTATTAGTCTAATTTTTGAGAAATACGCAAAATCATTTTTATAATTCTTTATTTCAATTTCTCGTTATAAGTATCAAAATAAACCATTTTGTTGCAAATAAGGTCGTAAAAACATTGGTAAAAAAACTGAATTGCTTAGTGAAGGCCATTTTTGTGGTCATACTAATCCCCCCCCCCATACCGTAGAAACGGTTTTGAATCCTTTTTTAGGTCCATACTTATAGAGCATTGCTCGTTTTTAAATACACCCTGTATAACAATGATCTAAAATGAGGTTCAAAATATACAGCTTTAGTATAATATTTTAGTACTATATTTTAAACTTCACTTGAAATCAGTGTTTAAATCGTGTGGCGAATAAAGTAAAATTCCGAGTTAAGAAAAGCCTGAAAATTTAGTTTGGTCGTACCGCTTCGCTACGTGATCAAACCAATCTTTTCTAAACTCGAAATTTTACTTCATTCTTAATTAAAAAATGGAAATACTAGTTTAGTAGCATTAATATTCAAGCAATTTTTAACAACGAATGCCTAAAAAATTACAGCGTATGTATTACGATATGTATACCTGACAGAAACATTTCTTGTATACTCCAAAATAGTCTAATTTAGTAATAATCTTTATAGATTTAGATTATCCATCCTTCAAAAAGGACCCGATCAAAACATCCACAACGTTTTTTGCCGAGAGCGGGTCGTGTACCCTCTTCAAAACAAAGACTTTACAAATAATTTAAATAGATATATGGGTTTCCTAAATGATACAAAAAAAACTGGAAAAATATATTTATTGATTTCTTAATTATTCCTCCAAAAGAAATCGAATCTTGATTGATTTTTAAGTGCATAAATATTCGCAATTATTTAACGAAACACCAAAAGTTAAAACCGGTTTCAATCAATAAATCCATTCGCTCATCATCAAACACGCAAAAATCGGCGAAAATCGGAAAAAAATGCATTTTTTGCCGATATTAACAGCGCCTCTATCCAGTGAAGATCGATTATTCACGCGGTGTATTTCGTGTCTTAAAACACTAGTCGGTTTTCGAGTTTGATATCGAGGTTTCAAGTGGAAATGTATATTTATTTAATTATCTATGACAATAATTGCTGTGGCAGGCGATAGAGCCGCAAATAACGCAAGGAGAAGAAGTGCTAGTATTTTAGTTTAGTGAAGTTTTGCTTAAAGGATTTTACTAGCAGCACCAGATATTTTCATTTTAAGGATCGTCTTCCATTAATTAAAAGGTTAGTGCGATGGTGTGATTTATATCTATTTAGGAATGTTGATCAATAGGGCGTTGAAGCCAGTTTTGTTTAAACTGTTGTTGAATTTTAAAAATAAATACCAGGTGTTCAATTAAAAACTCGATCCAGTTGGCTATGAAATTTTTAAAATATTGTGAAGTATGTCGTAGGTGAATTTGTCAGTCGCTCCTGTCAATGTTGCTCTAAACCATTTTTATAAATATTTTAATGCCAATCACACGAAAGAAGAAGAAACAACACAAAAATTGTAAGAACTATTAATGAGCTACTGGTTAACACACTGTGACATTATGTCAGGTATGACAACACGTAAATTAAGTTGCGCCTTCACTGTTTCGTTCCATTTCCTTCTATCAAAAAAGCAACACCTTCTCGACCGGGTTTTAAAATGAACACCTGATAGTTTCCGAAAAGCCATATAGCCTTTAAAACGGATTACCCGAGCACTTAATAATTCATTCGTTTTTCTTTGTCCGTTTTACACTTACAGAACGAATAAACATTATTCCTTTTCACCCTCATCATTTGGTGTCATCTGTTTCCACTTTTTTTTTCTTCGACCATTTAAAAAATGGATTAATACTATTTTCCACTTTTTTACTATTTAGGAAATCAATAAATCTATTCACACGTGTAAAATATTTGTTTTAAAGTGAATACACGAGCTGCTACCGGGGTGGCAAAACCTGTGTGGATGTTTTCATGGGGTCTCCTTTAAAATGGTCTTATTTCTGTACCTAAAATACTGAAGTTTTCAAATTGTCTTTTCTGAAATACTATCGAGTTGTTAATAGTCTAGATGCAGACTATTCATGTTTAAAAAAAGCTGAACTATAGTAAAAAAAACTACTAGTCAATTATTGGATTATTTTCAAAAGTTTCAGAATGGTCTAGACCAGGGGTCTCCAAACTATCGCCCGCGGCTTTTACGAATCTAACCCGCGTCCAATAGGTAAATTTTGTAATTTTACAATAAAGTTTTTAAAAATGCTAATACAATTATTTGGATCTTGGCCGACTTGATTATGTAAAATTGTATATGTGGCCCGCAAAGAAAACAGTTTGGAGACTCCTGTTGTAGAATATCATCTTATTGAATTTGTAATTTTGGTTGTTAAATTAGCTAAATAATTTTTATATCTGAAGAGAACAATAGAATTCGGTAGGGGCAACTGAATCTCCTTTAGTTTTTGCATAATTTGAATGTTGCCAATGCATTACATAATATAATTATATATTGAAATATAATTATAATTTAAAATGACCACTATTTTTTTAATTCCATGTTTGGTGCTTAGCTCTCATTATAATTAACAAATTCAGGCAATAAACAACTAAATAAATAAATATAATATTTGTATGTATTTTGAGTGTTGAACAAAAAATATTATAAACTTCTACTAAATATTTTGTTGATGGGGGATTAACAATAAACATTATTTAATATTTCTGAGTGTAGTTAAATTTTATTATCGCGACGAAGAAGGACTAAAAAATATTTTCCCCGAGGTTTCATCGAAAAGTTGCGGAAGGGCGTTTGTTGCAGCGCGTAAATGTCCATTTTTATTAAAAAATAATTCAATTAAATACCGTCATTCCACCCTCCCGGGAAAACCGAGAGGCTGTAAAAGTTTCGACAGCTATAAAAAGAAATGTAGCAAATTTTCCACCTAAATGGTATTTTACGTCAATTTTTCTTAGAAAACTGTCGATATAAAAATTTAAAAAAAAAATAAGGCACTAAACAGATTCGTTAAAAATAACACTATATCTATTATAAATTAGTGAACAGTTTGATTTTTTGAAAAACACAGCACTCTGAATAATACAGATAGGAAATTGTTTTTAAAACTACTACTTTCTAAATATTCATCTTTTCACGACGTTTCTTAATATTTAAAAAAAAATTTGTACAAACCAGAATAAAACAAAATAAGCAATTGACAAATATCGAGCGAGTGTCTTCCACTCCCAGACTAAGCATGAAGTAAAATTTCGAGTTGAGAAAAGCCCTAAGAATTTGTATTTGGACGTAGCGTCCAAATCCAAATTCGGGCTTTTCTCAACTCGAAATTTTACTTCATGCGCCACACGTTTAAAAACACTGACTTACAGTTGTTTAAAATATACCGCTTAGATGTAATATGGTCAATATTTATTGAGATACAGTGAAAAATTGCAAAATTCACTATTTTATGAAATTTCATTAATTGTAAGTGCACATTCTTAATATTTAAATCCCTTTATTTTGACACTATTCCAATATTTTGACATTTCCGATAGTATTCAACTATTAATATATGTCTGACAAGGGGAAAGTACTATGATGGACATATCATCATTTTTTGTTCTGTTTGTGAAAATTATACATAATTAATATTGTAGAATTTGTTAATTTTTGTAGGTTAAATAAATTTTGTAAAATGATCATTATTATTATAAATAAACCCAATTATGTTTTTCGATTAAGTTAAGAACAAATATCACAAAAAATGTTAAAAATCATACTTTTTATACAATGATAAATATGATTATAAATAAAAACCTTAAAACCAACAATCACTGAAAAACCAAATATATAAAATAAGAAATAATGGCCAAGTTGACGAAGAATAAAATCCTTAGAAATCAGAAATAAACACCAAAGTAAATTTGATTAAGTTTGGTGTTTATTTCTGATTTTTTAAGATTTTCTTTTCGTCAACTTGGCGATTATTTCCTATTTTATTTATTTGGTTTTTCAATGATTGCTGGTTTTAAGGGTTTTATTTATAATCATATTTATCATTGTATAAAATGTATGATTTTTTACATTTTTTGTGATATTCGTTCTTAACTTAATAAATACGGCAATCGAAAAACATAATTGGATTTTTTGTTTGTTAAAACTGTGCATTTTAACGTATTTGCCAATGTTTGTTTATTTTGTCGATTTTATATGAAATTTATGATTTTTGCTAATTTTTAGAATAGGGATAATGTTAAAACATCTATAATATTATTAATTGTAATCAGGACGTCTTATTTTTCTGGAATTTGTCAATCTTGATAATTTTTTGTTGATCCAATTAATTTAAATGACTTTTCTCAATATTAGCGAGTTTTATCTTTTGTTTCTTTATTTAATATTATTTACTGTTCCAAATTTGTGCTTCAAACAAAACTAACAATTTGTCAATACTTTAATCGTATTATTTGCATATTTACTATTATTATTTATTTAAAAATTTCCTAATTTTTCGTTAAAAAGATCTAATTTCCCTGACTTTTCCAAGACTTTTCCCGACGAACAAAATTCCCTGACTTTTCCCTGACTGTCCCAGTTTTCCTAGTTGGTCGCAACATTGATAAACGTTTTATATACAAATAACCAACAACATTGTAAAACTATTTGGAATAATAACAAGTATTTCACTAGAATAGTGTAAATACTTATTGGTATAAAGCGAATTAAAAGAAAATTTAGATAAATAAATGTGCAAGTCATAATTTAATTCTCGTATTGTCATTATTAATTGAGGTAAATCGTTTCCGAGAAACGTATTCAGAACAATTGGCTCGAACGGTCATTAATGGTAAAATCTCGGTTTCCCACACAGTCAATCACGTGGGCGGCCGCAGCTCGTTGCAAAAGCCAATTATCGTACGCGAGTGACAGACTTTCTACTCGTGCAAAAATTGTCATTTCATTCACTTGCGGCCTTTGCATAAGGAAATTATGAATTAAATGTGATTTCTGTAAATGATGCAAATATTTGTAGAAATTAATGGAATCGTTTAATCATCTATAGAAGTGTAATTTACAGTAATGTGTATTTATATGTATGAATAGAATTATTGTATGTAGAGAAAAGGTTAATAAATATGATAAATATAGGAATTTCTTATATTAATTATATACAGTTGTAAGTGGATTGTAGGTAATCTATTATTTTGTATTTTCAGAGTATTACGATCATATTTTATCATTCCTTAATAATTGTTTGACACTTTTTAATCACGATTACTGGACAAAAATATAATTTACAAGACAGCACATACAGATAATTTGTCTTTTAGGTACACATACATAAAACACGATTTTTCGATAACAATCTTTAGACATTCATCGTTTTATTAAAAACGTTCAATTTGAAGCCTTTAACAAGTGTTTCCAATTCCAGATTAGGCATGAAGTAAAATTTCGAGTTTAGAAAAGCCTGAAAATTTGGTTTGGTCGAATATGGAATACCATCACAGCTAAGTGTTATATATTTATACTTTACTATAAATCAGTGTTTTGTACGCGTGGCGCATGAAGTAAAATTTCGAGTTTAGAAAAGCCCCGTGAAAATTAGTCTCGGGTCGCTGCGCGACCCTCGACAAATTTTCTACGCGGGGCTTTTCTAAACTCGAAATTTTACTTCATGCTTAGTCTGGGAGTGGAAGACACTCGTTAGTTTATGTCACAACTGTTAAAATGTGTATCGGTACTGTCAGAAAGAAAAGTCAGTTGGTTGGCTGTCTTTTAACTTATTAGGATTTTGTCATTAAATTATCTTGACTGTATATGATATAGTGATTTAGGTGACTAATCAAATATCAAAATAGTTGAAACTCAGTCCATAGAGAGACATAATCAGACAAAATCCTAGCATAGTCAAAAGACAATCAATAAAGTGACTTACAGTCACAATAGTCAAAACATGGCCAATAAAGATATAATATGACAAAATCTTATGATAGTCTAAAGACATTCAAGCAATTTATTGAGATTCAAAATGTCACAAATGTCAATTTACAGTCTATCGAGTAATTTATTGACGAAATTCTATCATACTTAGAGACTTATAGTCAATGTTGCAATAGTCAATAAACAGCGAAAAAAAAAATGTTATTACTAATTACTATCATGCTTAAAAAACAGTTCACCAAATGAATTATAGTTATAATAGAATCAATTTACAGCCGACTAAGCGATTTTAAGTTTAAGTTAATGACATGGTAATTATATGATGATAAATATGCCGTGGTAGTCAAATTAACTGTAATTTAATTTTATAGATTACATGTTGATTATGTTGTGTTCATTTAAACAGATATTTGCTCATATTGTAATTTGTTAATATTGATGATAGGAGTTTTATACATGCAGCGTTAGTTACACATGTTTAAGTTAATATTTTTGACATTTTTTTGAGGTATACAAAAATAAAGTGGAGTTTATACATTCAATAGTTTATTCTACAACTTCCGGTTTTGACACGTCGCACAGTAGGACAAAGCATAAAAAAAGTTAACCGACTGAATTCTAGTTCATGAAATTAGATGTAGATGTCATTAGTGTACACTGATTCAGAATGGCCCACCGAAGACAAGTGAAATCAAAGTAGTGAAAAGTGGCCGTTTGCTCCGTGCTGCGCAAATAATTTGCAATCCTGGCCTCAATTCGCGTCTTCCAATAATGGATTGCACTCCGAAAGGTAAGTTTAACAGATATAAACACGAATATATTGAATATATCTTCTCAAATCTCGCATGCCTTTTAACCTCATTTCCGTAGTATAAAATATTTACAAATTATGGCGTACAAAAACTTCTCCGCGTTTCTCCGCTTGGAAAAATAGCTTCCCTGCTTCCTATTTTTATACTTAAAGGGAAAAGCCAAGAACCTGCTATTTTTCTTACAACGACGATTTTACTAAGCAGCTATGCTATGCCACGGGTATCGTTGTCGGGAATCGCGTTATCTATCAACAGACAATACCTTATACCTGGCGGGCACTAAATTCGTAATCACAGACCTCGAAAACCTATGTGTTGCAAGTTTTGTACGATATTATAGATTGTTAAATTTTGATCCGTCATTTTGAACTTTAAATTTTTGCACAAATAAGAGAATTAACTTTGTTTGTATAACTGAGGATTTTATTGTGACTATAGTTTCGACAACTTTAACTTGTCATTAACAAACATAAAAGACTAAAATGGACATTTACTATTTATGTACAGGTTTTTAAATATTTTATCCACCATATTGGATCCGCCATTTTGAAT
Source organism: Philonthus cognatus (assembly GCA_932526585.2). Lineage (NCBI taxonomy): Eukaryota > Metazoa > Arthropoda > Insecta > Coleoptera > Staphylinidae > Philonthus > Philonthus cognatus. Next base: position 26,320,989 of record OW052243.1, on the reverse strand, counting down.
TTTGTATTTTTGACATCAAATTCGTAATCAGCGACTTCTAAAACCGCAGAGAAACCAATTTGAAGCATATTCTTACACATTTTCATATTTTGACCAGGTTTTTTCATGCTTTGGCCCACTGTGCGTCGCAAAGTGGGGCAGAATGAACATTTTTTTAGCAAAGATTCTGAACCTTATGAAACTGGTCCAAATTAAGCTTGTGATTACAGGAAAAATATTAGAAAAAAATACCATCATGAAATTAGAGTGGTTATTAAGGGATGCAAATCAAAATGGCCGAGTAAAATCCTGAAACTTCGAATTCGTATAGAATTTAATTCAATATTTATCAAAAAAATAGTAAAAAAATATGCAGAGTAAAATAGGGTGGTTTTAACGTGGCTAAACCCTAAAAATTATTTTAAAAACCTTGCAACTTTGGATTTATATAGAAATCAATGGAAAATTAGTTAAGTAGTTAAGAAAATCTTGTTCGTTCTCCCAGGGTGTAAACTGAAAGTATTCCTGTAGAAATACTTCCACGAATAATTAAAAAAACATCGCATCGCAAAATGAAACTTTAATTTATTGAACTTGAATAAAATAAATGGAACACAAAAACTCTTATTTAATTAAAATAAAGTTTTTTGTTTCTTTACAATGTTAACTTCGGATTCGTAATCACAAACAAAAAAAAAACAGAATAAACGTGTACGATTTGTGACCCACTTATTAGGAATTGGCCCTACTGTGCGCCATATTGTTAATTAAAACGAATTTCGCGAAAAATCGCAAAATTTTAAAATGTGCCCTAGTTCTACCATGACTACACATTTCAACCATGCAAACAAAAGTGCTCGAGATGGTTCGATACACAACTAAAAGTTTACCTATTTCAACGAACACACTATTTTGCAGAACATTTTACAATGATGACTTCTAAATGCTTATATTTAAGTGTTATTACTTTCTCACAAAATTAAAATTAATGAAAATATAATGCATATCTGACGTTGACGACTCTTTAACTAAAATGTAAAATTTAGAATGGTTTAAAACAAAAAACAAAGTCTACACAATTTACTCAACAAATTGTCTTACTTACAACGCCATGCGCGGTCTCCACAAACTGAATGTTCTCGATTTCGGCAAGGGACACGATGGTCGCTCTCAGTGCCGAAATATATGCAGTTCTATGCACTTACCTTTTTGATTTAATACCAGCTTTAATGGCTACTGGTCCCACTGTGCGTCGTATGGAAGCAGAAGAACCGGCCAGTGCGGACTCGATTCAACAACGACTTGCGTTCGGAGACGCCGAAAGATCTTATAGGCAACAACATATTACCTTACCCGCATTTTGGATCGAATCTACAGCCTAATGGTTCGCACAAGTTGAATGCACATTTTTACCTAAAGGTATTACTAACCCATTAACCAAATATCATAATGTAGTTGTCTCTTTGACCCCTCAGGCAGCAATACTCGTCAGTGACCTGATTCTAAATCCGCCTTTAGGGAATCACTATTCTATACTTAAATTGGCTTTCATCGAAGAAACTTTTTCATTAAAGAGAGACAACTTGTCACAGTTATTAGATCAAGATGATTTAGGCGACCGCCGACCTTCAGAAGTACTTCGCTGTTCGACAAAGCCAAAACAACAGGATCTGCTCCACAAAAGCTCCCGACCCGTTGGCCATCATTGAACATCGATAAAGTAGTTTAAGACCGAATTTGTACCAGTGGTAAGACACCTTTCGTTTTCGATGACGAAGGGGTCAAATCAACCAAGAAGTGCACCGATGGGAAGTCCTCGAGGCGGTAGTACTTCCGTGAGGCATTCGGAGATATGGATTGGACGTTTCAATAAGACTAATCCAGCCCACAAGGCAAAAATAACACAGAAGTGGTGCCTATTTTCAGAGTTTCATCACATCATATTTTCAGAGTTTTATCACATTTGCAGAACGGCAGTCCTACTCGCTCGATTTAAATTCGATAGACTTTAGTGTATAGTCCATTTTGGAGATCAAAACCTCTGCTACACGCCACAAAAGTTTGGAGTCGCTGAAGCAGTCCCTGCGCCGGGAGTGGAACCGATTAACACAAGAGGACCTGCGGCCCATCGCTGACAATTTCAAGACACGGTGCTCTGCATCACCACCAAGAAGAGCAACTTTAAAGCCGCTTGAATATTTTCATTACCAAAAGTCCATATTGTTATTGGCCTACAAGGCGAAAATAACACAGAAGTGGTGCCCATTTTCAGTGTTTCAGCACATCACATTTTTAAAGTTTCATCACATTTGCAGAATGGCAGCTCTACTCGCTGAATCTCAATCCAATAGACTATAGTGTATTGTTCATTTTGGAGGCCAAGGCCTCTGCTACACGCCACAAATGTTTGGAGTCGCTGAAGCAATCCCGCCCCTGGGGTGGAACCGATTAACGCCCAAGGATCTGCGGCCCATCGCCGAAAATGTTAAGACACGTTTAGTGCTCTTCATCACCACCAAGAAGAGCCACTTTAAAGCCGCTTGAACATTCCATTATTAAAGGTCCATATTATTATTATTCGATGTTGTTTTGTTAAAAATCTTTTGATTATTAACGATAAATTAAACAATAGTTCAGCCAGTTATTGTGCCACACCCTGTACAATAATACAAGTACCATTTCACTTGAAAAATTATTTTCAATATTTCAAAACTATGAGAACCTGTTCATAGCACAATACAATTACATCAATAAAAACATATTACTCTCAATATGATAAGTATTTGCTAATACAATAAATCAAATTTTACAGAAAATAAAAATAAATAAAACAACATCACAACAATAAGTCCGTTATTGGGTATAATTTGAAAATCAAGTAGTACTTGTGATAAATCATTATAAAGATAATTTAATGACTAAGAATCTGATTCCCAAAAAATATACAGGGTATTCGATTTCAAAAAAAAAGTTGATTTATCCCGGAAAATAGGTAGGTAGCGGAAAAAAAAAATGTTTTCCATTCAAGGCCGTAGCCCCCCCCCTGGCTTAGGGGTTCTACCCAAATTTTTAAAATGTTAAATTTTTATATGTAAAAGCGGTCCTGTAAGAGCAAAAACAATATTTTTACCAATAAACCCCCCCAATGATAAAAAATACATAGATAGAGTCAGTTAAACCGAAACGTTAATCTGATGAAAAATACAGCACTTTGACAGCGGGGCAGGAAAGTTGGAGGGATATAAATAAAAGTCGATGCAGTTCCCAGCGAATACGGATATGTCAAACACATAAATGTTTCACCCTTGGTGCACAAATCGATGCGAGGACGTGGGCTGTAATCGAAATGCGAGTTTTCTCTCCGATGCACATTTGAGGAAATTATTATGTGTACGTCTAGTTTGCTTACACGATATAGAATAATACAAATACACGTGTGAGAGTATGTTATTCCAGATACAATAGAAAATATAATATATTTATAAACTGAATATACATACTAAGAATGGAATTTATAGACAATAAAACGTAATAAAACGGAAAACTGCATATAAGCTCTATGTTTATCAAATGTTCTATTATGCTTTATTTTGTTTTGAAAACAAAATATTTTTGTTGTTTTCTTTGGAAACGATAGAAAATGAAAATACCTATATCTTACAGAGCTATGTCTGAACATTGAAAAACTGCCATCTACCAAATAACTCTCGGTATGTATGCCATGTTGTTAAAACAAATGCTGCAAGCACAAGTACTTACTAGAAGTTTAAAATATTTATGAATCAATATCGCAGGAAGCAAAACTGAAAAAGATTGAGATACAGATAATTTTTCCTTTAAGTGTCAACGGTACGAGATACAAAAAAACTAAGATATGTGTCTCGTTTTCTTTTTAGTGTTTAGTTTAATGACGCAATAAGATCTACACTAACTAGATTGGTTTAGAAGATACAGGGTGATTCTCAAAATCTGCCGATTTTTATTATCTCTTATGACTGGGTTATTTATGGAGATACAAACAAAATTTAAATACAAAAGTTTTATGACTTTTTACATAGAATCCACTGGCGTACTTAGTTGGTATTTTAGCTTTTTAGGACAAAACAAAATATCAAGTGTTACATATTGTTGCAATCCCAAGAAAAAATGTAATTTTTTGAGGTACTCAGTTACAGGGTGTCCCATTTAAGAAAATAGTAGTTTTGATAATATCTCAAAAATTAAAACATCTATATTTTTTAAGCACACCACTGAATTCTACGTAAAAAGTCATAAAACTTTCGTATTTAAATTTTGTTTGTATCTCCATAAATAACCGAGTCATAAGAGATAATAAAAATCGGCAGATTTTGTGAATCACCCTGTATCTTCTAAACCAATCTAGTTAGCGTAGATCTGATTGCGCCATTAAACTAAACACTAAAAAAGAGCACATACATCTTAGTTTTTTTGTATCTCTTACCGTTTAGCCTATACCCTATAATATCAACGAAAAAAAACCACCCTGTACATACAGTGTGGGGCACCGCATACGACGCGGTCGTTTTATGGAAAACCATGCAATTTCGTGAAATTCTTTTCAAATAGGTAGATGTAGAATCGTTGTATACGCAATTTAAAATGATTAGCAGTTATACCCTGTATAACTGCTAATCATTTTAAATTGCCCATAAAAAAGATCCACATGAAAGTTATGTTTTTTTTTTTAATGGAACACTATATTTTTTTGTAATTTTTGAACACTAGGAATCAAATAAAGGTGAGTTACTTTTATTCCGTATACCTATCATTTACCGTTTTTAAAATATTTACAGATTTGTTGACAGATTTAAATGGTACACGAGAAATGTTATATTTGCTCCCGTGATTAACGTTGAACCATTACAATCATTTTCATTTTTTGGTTGAATATACTATAGCGTCAACCATGATTTCATAAAACAAATTATACAGGGCGATAAATAAAATGTGGTAGAATATCCTAACTTATGAAGTTGAATAACTTCATTTTTTCAAATGGCATATCCTGTGTTTAGTTACGTATATTTACGAAGAATCCAATTACCTTTCTGATTGTATAAGGGTTTCCTATACCTAATTTCAATGGTTTTCTTATATTCGGCATTTTTTGTATTAAAGATTATTACTTAACAGTTTTTTTAAATTTACCCAGTTTTGAAATTGCACAATTTAGTATACTTGAAAGAAAAAATCCCTGCGTGTGTCGATAATAAAATTTAGATTTTTGTGTTTTCTCTAGTAAAAAAGTCCATATTTAAAACCTTCTGATATAGAGAGGTATTTTATTATTTAAATTAGTAACTGTGTTCGAATCCTACGTATTTCTATTTCCATTATTTATATTGTTAAGTGATGTCATCAATTTTCCTTAACACAATCACCCAACCAATCAACAAATTAAAAATAAATCCATCATTATTCCCAAACAAAAGTCCCCCACATGTAACGTTAACACATAACATCTTCATAATTTTTCTCCATAATTTGACATCTTGAAGAGGTCAGCAAACAGCATTACCAGGAATCAATTAAATAAACACCGTGATTAATCATCGAAAACCGCCTCAACGGGGCAATAAAATACGTCAGGATAACGAGCCGCGCAAATCATTAATTCACATTTCGAAAATTATTCATAAACACACCTGTCTCTGCGTTGAATGGAGAGAGGGAAAAAAATACAAAATGAGAAATCAATGGGAAATGGAAGAAGCATCATCGTAATAATCCCTAGCCAATTGCGTCAGCGGTTTAAACACATCAATTATCCTTAACGCAGGACGAGTATTATTTCAGTCGGTTAATTGTTTGGGCTTCAATACTAATCGATTTGTAATTAGTTGAGGAAAGGAGGATTAATAGTCCGTAATTATTTCTTTTTTTAACCATTTTATGTTTGCTTGTCTCGGAATTGATGGTTTTGTTGTAATCTGATAATGATGTCAAGCTGTATGGATACAGGCATATCATTTGGTATTGTTGAAGTCAAAGGAATAATGATTAATGTTTCCGAATGAATGAAATATTAGTATTATTGATCATAAGAGAAATTAAATGCAGTAATTGCAACAACAACAAAAAAATAACACTTTACCCACTGAACAAAAAGCTACAAATAACGTTTTATCAACACTATAACAACATTAAACGTTGTTTTGATGTTGATAAAACATCAATTAAATGTTTTTGCTCAGTGGGTATCTATAGCAGGTATATGTATTATACTTAAAAGAAACAAATCCCTGCATTTGTAAAGAGAATACTGACCATTAGCAATCTTCGCCACTCTCACAGACCTCATTAAAAATAACTATTTAGCTTTGATTGAAAATGTATCAATTCTACAATTTTTATTTTATAGCCAAAAAACTTAAGCGGAACAACTTTATAATGAAGTTTATAGCGCTCTCTATTAGGCAAGAGAATGGAAAAAACCGAAACTATATTTTTGACTTTCACAGTTATTTTAGGTTTACGAAACACTGCAAACTCCATTTTTGTCCATAAAAACGGCAGTACTTAGACCAAATAAAAGGGGACTCATTAGATATTTAAAATTAAATAATTTATACAGGGTAGTCCATTTAAAATCCGCAAGTTGATTACTCATTTTTAAAGTGTATTTCTAACTTTACAATATTATAGTGTTTTATTTGCGTGGCGCATAAAGTAAAATTTTAAGGTAAGAAAACCTTGAAAATTCAGATTTTCCGGGGCGCGACTCGCTTTGCTCGCGCGCCTCGGCAAATCCAAATTTTCAGGATTTTCTAAACTCGAAATTTTACTTCATGCTTAATCTGGGAGTGGAAACACTCTTTCGAAACTTCAAATTGAACTCTTTTATAAAATCGATGAATGCCTAAAAATGTATAGCGTGTACATTATGTATATTTAGAGGAAAACATCCCAGTATATAATATAATAAGTATTTCATAACTTATAAAGAAGAGTAGAATTTTAGGTAAAATGAACTTTTAAAGTTAACTATAATTGGCTGGCCTTTAAAAAGTTAAAAATACACAAACTGCCAATACTCTGGTGAAAAAAGAGCATACATTTTAGTCAACTATAATTATACTTTTTAGTCAATAAATTTTGATTTTTCTTACGTCAAAACAGAGTTTATCTATATCCATACAATTTCAATTATTTTCTAATGAAATATAAAATTAAGCCGATGTTTTAAAAATTATTAAAAAACTCCAATTAACCAACTTTCGAGAGCTGTCATTCTGCTGACAGTAAAAAAATATTTGTTGTTCTTATTTTAGAACAAAGTTTATTAATTTGCAAAAGTTTTTTTCTAGTTTTATGAAAATATGACGTTTTGTTGATGATTTTACGTTTAATTAAAATAAATTAATTATAGTTGTTCAAAGTCCATCCAAAATATAATCACTTTAAATTATTTTAATTAAACGTAAATTAAAATCAAAAGTGCATATATTTTTGGATGAACTTTGAGCAACTGTAATAATATTGATGGTCAATTAATGTTGAGTTTTCTAACGTTACAAAAAAGTTCATTTAACATTCTTAGCAAATTCTGCAATAAATTACAACGTGTTTTAGGTTTTTTTGCGTATGCTTAAATATACAGGAATTATCTACACTCTGTAGTTTTAGTGAACTTTGAACTAATGTGTATTAGTTAAGAGTTAATGAAAAGTCTTTCTTTAAAAATTAAAACAAAGTTTATTCATTCATTTATTCACTCAATTTAGTTAAATATTAGAGGATTCTAGAGATGTAGGAACTTAAGAAAAATGGTTTTGGAGTAACTAGAACAACTATATTATTATTAATTGACCATTAATGTTAAGTTTTCTAACGCTAGAACAAAGTTCATTAAACATTTTCAAAAAATTCTGCAATTTTTCAAATTACGTGTTTTAGATTTTTTGCGTATGCCTAAATATACACGAATTATCTACAATCTGTAATTTAAGTTATCTTTAAACTAATGTAAGTTAACTAAGAGTTAAATCATTTTCTTTTTTAAAAATCAAAAGAAAGTTTATTTATTTCCTCATAATATGATATAAAAATATTCGTGGAAAGACCAGAACAAATTTAGTAAAATATTAGAGGATCCTAAAGATACAAAAACTTCAGAAAAATGTTTTTGGATGAACTTTTAACAACTATAATATTATAAATGGCCAATTAATGTTGAGTTTTCGAACGCTAGAACAAACTTTACATAATTTGCACAATCATTTATCGATTTGTAGCATTCATTAGTTTACCTAGACCACATCGGACTTCCCGTTCCCAACCTTTAGTTAACATTCTCAACAAATTCTGCAATTTTTTAAAATTACAAGGTGTTTGAGATTTTTTGGAGTATGCTTAAATATGCAAGAAATATCTACACTCTGTAATTTTAGTGAACTTTGAACTAATGTAAGTTAAGTAAGAATTAATGAATTTTCTTTCTTCATATATCACAATAAGGTTTATTATTTTCTAATAATCCAATTTAAACGTATTTGTTAAAAGACCAGAGTATATTTAGTGAAATATTAGGGAATCCTAAAGATGTAAGAACTTAAAAAAAATGTTGTTATGCAATGTTCCTTAAATTTGGTAATGAGTTTATAAAATAATTATCTTTGTATATATTTAAAAATGTTAAATTTCTCTTTGCTTCTATATAATAATATTGGACAATAATAATAATATATCTTTATGGCCCAACAGATACCATTAATATGTTTTTTCCTAATTCACTATTGTGAATTATTAAAATATATCAAGGTTTTGAATTTATTTATTCAGATAATATTGAGCGGAAGTCTTTTAATAAAAAAATGTGTTTCCGCTAAAAATATTCGCTATTGAAAATTTTACTATATAAAGCAATAAACGAATTGAAAAATCATTCAGTCAGTCAGTCATCTCTGATACAATCAACAAATATGAAGTTCGCAGTTGTTTGCACATTTTTGGTAGTTTTTATGGTATGTAAGTTATAAAAATGACATCAAACAATTCTCCAAATAATGTTGTTTTTTTTGGGGAGGATTTTGGCTTTTGCCTGGCCTTAGTAAAAAATGTTGTGTAAATCTCAAATTACATGCAAAATAATTTAGTTTCAAAATTCATTTTTGTATGTACAGGGAATTTTTCATTTAAATATACATGTGCTTTAAACGAGTGCTTTCCACTCCTAGATTAAGCATGAAGTAAAATTTCGAGTTTAGAAAAGCCTGAAAATTTGGTTTGGTTGCGTAGCGCGAAGCGCGGAGCGACCAAACCAAATTTTCAGGCTTTTCTAAACTCGAAATTTTACTTCATGCGCCACGAGCATAAAACACTGAAATACTCTGAAGTTCAAAATGTACTGTCTTGACATTATAATTTAAAAGTATATTTTAAACTTCACAATAGTTCAGCGTTTAATACGGGTGGCGCATGAAGTAAAATTTCGAGTTTAGAAAAGCCTGAAAATTTTTTTTGGTCGCTCCGCGCTTTGCGCTACGCGACCAAACCAAATTTTCAGGCTTTTCTAAACTCGAAATTTTACTTCATGCTTAACCTGGGAGTGGAAACACTCGTTTAAAGCTTTTAATTGAACTCTTTTAAAAAAACAAAGAATATAATAAAATTTGCTGCGTATGCATACTTCTATGTATACTCAAAAGAAAAGTTGCCTGTATAACAGAGAATTATTTAACAAAATCACTATACGCTCATTAAATAAAATACAATCGAATCTATGCATTTAATAAGGCTGTTTGTGATGTGGTTTACTTAATAAAATCTTTATTTATGTAGATTGGGTTTGCTTATTCAAATGAGCAACCACAGAAGAATTTATTAGATATTTTGGGCGGTGCTCAAATGTTGAAAAATAACGCTGCTGGCTTTGCTCCCGGACACGAAGGGCATATCCATGCCACTTCAGATCAAAAATCCGCTTGTGGTAGAACATCTACAAGTAAGTTTGTTTTTGTTTTCTAAACTTTGCAATTGTTAAGATGTAATTAATTATTTTACAGCCACCACTGCTGCTACCACCGCTGCTGGTTAATAAAAAAAATATTAAATTAAGTTGATAGCGATTTCAAAAATGTAATTAAAAAAATGTATTAATTGTTAACAATTATTATTAAATAAATATATTTGATTTGGCAAAGTATCCTGTTTGTTTTATATCTCTAGTAATTTTAATTCGACGAACATTTTATAAAATATCATACTTCCCCGTTTGATTTTAAAAAAGGGGTGTTTTTAATATGTATTTATTTATTGTAGAAAAATCTTCCTAAAACAAATTATGTAACATGAGTGTATACTTTAAAATAAAATATATTAATAATTATTGTTATATTAAAATTCTTAAAGTAGCGCTTAATAGACAAATTTCATATCCTAATATCACAACTATCCTCAATCATATGTGTATACCCCGCAACCCTAATACCCATCCTAAATTCAAATATCCCACATCTACCATTTATTAAATTATCTCATTACATCAACCGGACCCCGACAATAACGTTAGCGATCACGACTTTTAAAAAACAGACATAGATTGGACAAAGACAGGCTGAAAAACCGCTGGTCGATAGCCAGTTTCCGAGTTGAAAAAAATACAAAATCAAAATGTATTGTATTGTATGTATTATGTCTCTTTTGTGGTCAACTCAGAAATAAAGATTTCAGTGTGTGTAGACAAATTTAAAACACTTTTCGTCATACATTTTCAAATTTGAACGTCTGTTATTTTAGAACCTTAACTCTATATAAACCAAGTTAATGTTTACAATATAAAGAACGTGTTTTAAAATTATGAATGATTTTTCTGTTCGGAAATAATATCATTCTTTAGAAGTAAACAAATGACTGAGTTAATATTAGAGTGTACATACCTTCTAAAGAATCCGACAGAGGCATTAGCGTGTGAATTTCTCACAAGAAAATATAAACCAACAGCGGAAACGACGTTTATGTTGAAACTAAACACATCTCAAACTATGTCGATTTTTCTCGGAATAGCGCAATTTTATTATTACTAGGCAGGGGAATTGTTTTATGACCCCTCGGACGAAAGGACAGAAGTTTGGAATTAGCAAATTCCGCGCGGGGAGAATTCTCCCAGTTGGCGATATGACGGAACTTTTACGGAGGAGTGGATTGTTGCAATATTTGCTCACTCCCACAGAAATCTGAAACTAATTAAAACCCCCTGACTGGGTTTTTATTATGTTTTCCGCCTATCCCGCACTAAGCTGGACTAATGATGTGTGGAAAAAGGTCCTCTTCTCTCCTCTCCTCTTTGCGGCCTAAATTAAATTAGCAATTTAATCCTTTTGTAAACTGGACTCGGTCTGCTGTAATTGGGACGTGCTATCAAGGGATCTAAGTCCTTACAGCTATAAACGGATTTTTTATTTTATGTGAAATAAAATGACAAGATAAAAGAAATCATTTACCCACGTAAATGTTTTTACATTAAACGTCATCATGTTGTCTACAGCGGCGTAACTAGGGGGTGCAAGACCCCACAATGCAGGGGGGCTTACCAATGTCACCTTAAGATATGGGTATAATGGGTATTATCTAGCAATTAACAATCATAGAAAAGAACAGACAATCTTTTAATCATTACTTTTGTTAATTTTACAATACTAGTAAATTTAAACTTTAGTTAAGTGTCATGTGTTGTACATGGAAATGTCCTCTGTAATTGGATGTACTTCTGTTGGGAAATAAAAGAGTTATTATTATTATTATTATTACAAAGAAGTCTCAAATGAAAAATAAAAAAATATTCCATATTTTTTTAAGACTTTTAAGAAAAATCATGCAAAATAATCAATAAAATCTTTAATTATGTCTTTCAGACACAAGAATTGTCACAGGAATGGAAGCGGGGCACTATTATCTGTATCGATAAACCCGATAATGATCCTCTTTCACCTTCCAGCTATCGTCCCATTACCCTGCTTCCAGTCCTTGGCAAGATGTTTGAGGACATAACTAAATATAAAATACTTGAATGTGTTTCAAACCTTATTCTGCCATACCAATTTGGTTTTGTAAAACACCGAGCTACCACACTTCCTTACTTCAAACTGCCAGACAGCACACCTCGAAGGAAAAAAATCCGCTGTCCTCTTTTTAGATATTAAGAAAGCATTTGATTCAGTATGGCACCGAGGTGTGCTGTTTAAATGTAATTTATTAAATATCCCGCCCTACCTCCTGAATATTATCGACAGCTTTCTCCTATACAAATCCACTAACATCAGAATTCGTTACACCATTTCACGATCCTTTTCCCCTGAACAGGGGGTTCCCCAGGGATCACCCTTTCACCTCTTCTTTACAACCTATTTGTCCTAATTATTTATAATCCCGACCCTAAATTCCTTAACCCCGGTGTCTATCTCCTGGTGTACGCAGATGACCCTGCCCTACTGACACATGCGCCCACGTTTGAAAAAGCGTTAAATACCCTTCAAGAACTCATCGACACTATTCAAACGTGATTTTCAAAATGGAGAATCTCAATTAACTCCAATAAATCCAAACTCCTGATCCCTTTTTACCGGCTCAACAATTCTCCATTTTTAATCACTATTTACAACAATCGAATTCCACCATCCTCTTGCTGCAAAAATCTTGTTGTGATGCTGACCCTAAATTTTTATTTAAATCCCATGCCCTAAACCTTCAAGACAAGGTGAAGAAGAGAGCGCGGCATTTCAGATCACTAACATATAGAAATCTAGGAATTTCGACCAACATTGCAGTCTACATTTACAAGATGATCTGTCGCCCTCTTCTCGAATATGCAGCTATCCTTTTCCACAATTCTCGCCCTGCAGTCTTACAACAAATCCAAGTTGCTGAACGTTCAGCCCTTCGCACACTCACCAAAATAATCCCTTACACAATCCTTTAAATACCCTCCTATATGAAAAAACAAAAATAATCCCCATTAACAAAAGACTTAAACACCTATCCGAAAAGTTTGCAACCAACCCCCTTAACCTAGACACCTTATCCCACCTGTGCCTCACACGCAACCCTAACATATATCGTAAATTCAAAAAACTAAACACTACCATATATCAGTTCATTTTATCAAGACACTAACTGACGTACCGAATGACATTACCATGACAATTTGCAATTTTGGCAGAAATACCACGGGTCAATAGCCGATTAGCAACTAAGTATCAACTTTTTATAAATTTTTATATAAATATACATGTTATGTAAAAAAATTGAACTTTAAGCGCTTGTATTAAAAACAATTTTTTAATCATCGAAAAAGTACTTAAAGAAAATTATACACTTTTTGCAATACCAAAATTAAGCGGACATTTTAGAAACCAGAGAGATTGTAAAGAGAGTGAAAATTTCCCGAATCGACTATTTATATAAAAAATACTCATATAGTTGATTCAATTTTTGTCTGCCATTACTTATAGTTAGCGGATTTGGAATGAAACTAGCTTTAATTTAAGCTTAGGCACAATTCAGCAAATAAAACATTACTTTCTGTAGATACGCTCAAAGAGGATCATTTTAGAATCAACTTTTTTTTAAATTAAACGATTTAAAAAAAAGTTGATATATGTTTTTGGGTATCGTGAGGAGTATAATCAATAAATAATTAACACTGTTGTATCCTTACTTCACACTTTATAAGTTATTTTAAGTGTGAAGAAGGATACAACAGTGTTAATTATTTATTAAAAAAAAGTTGATTAAATGAAAATGTCATTACTAATTTAGGCGTCAGAGCAATATTAATTTTATTTTGCTAATGTGAACGAGCATTTGGACTTAGAAAAGCCTGAAAATTTGGATTTGCCGGCGCGCGACACGCTTCGCTCGCGCGCCCCGGCAAATCCAAATTTTCAGGCTTTTCTAAACTCGAAATTTTACTTCATGCTTAATCTAGGAGTGGAAACCTTTGTTTAATTAATCAAATAAAACATTACAATAAAAGATACATTTTGAACAATGTTTTAAGTAAAAGTTGAAGATAACACTTTTTTATGGAAGGGCCTTCTAAAATGTATATAATTTGATTAAAGTATGTAGGTAAGTGTTAATTGAAATAAAAATTAGTAACAATCATAAATTGGTGTAAAATTTGTTTTGGGGGGAAAATAAGCTGTATTGTTTCCAATGTTATCAAGTAGGTCGATTATTTTTTGACATTTTCGAAAAATGTACTATTCATACGCAAAAAAACGATTTTTTCCATATAAAAATCTATATTATTACACTTTTGTATACATGGAGTTTTTCTTTTAAGTATACATATCCCAGTTTTGTGCTATAAATGTTCAGATATCCGTTGTTCTTTTTAAAGAGTTCAATTTAAAGCTTTAAGCGAGTGTTTTCCACTCCCAGGCTAAGCATGAAGTAAAATTTTGAGTTTAGAAAAGCCTGAAAATTTGGTTTGGTCGCGTAGCGCGAAGCGCGGAGCGACCAAACCAAATTTTCAAGCTTTTCTAAACTCGAAATTTTACTTCATGCGCCACGCGTATAAGACACTGATTTCAAGTGAAGTTCACTCGTTCACAATATTGCAGTGTTTTCAGTGTTTAAAACGCGTGGCGCATGAAGTAAAATTTCGAGTTTAGAAAAGCCTGGAAAATTTGGTATAAACCCAAATTTTTGGGTTTTTACCAAATTTTCCAGGCTTTTCTAAACTCGAAATTTTACTTCATGCTTAACCTGGGAGTGGAAAACACTCGTTTAAGAGGAAGTCGACCGCTCTCTAAACGTATAAAACTAAGCATACTGCCGTCTTAATTACATCCTTGTTTAGGGATAAAATATTTTGAAAAAATAGGCATACTTTAAGGATAGTGGAATCGTAATGCCTGTCTTAATAAAATATTTCCCACTTTGACCGTTCTGTTATAAAAAAATATCAAACATTGTTAAACTGGCGTAATCGCATCTTCAATATAATTTTTTTCTGCAACATTTATAAAAAATATTGGGAAACTAAATCAGTCACATTGTAGAAGAATTCTTTTCGAAGAATTTAAATTTTTTCCAATTATTTCTAACGTACAATAAATTCACTGGGATGTCGCGCGATATTGAAGTGTCAGAAAATTTGAAAAACTGTTTTACGCGCGACATCCTAGTGACTATATTTAACCAAATAAATAAATGAAAAAAATCACATATCTTTGCAAAGGAATTATCTACAATGTGACTGATTTAGTTTTTCAATATTTTTTATAGATACTGCAGACAAAAATAAAATTAGGAACGCGATTTCGCTAGTTTACCAATGTTTGATATTATTTTGTGATATAACGGTAAAAGTATAAAATATTTTACTGGGGCGGGCTTAAAGATTGTACTTTCCTTGAAGTATACCTATTTTTTCAAAATATTTCATCCCTAAACAAGGATGTAATTAAGACGGCATTATGCTTAGTTTTATACGTTTAGAGAGCGGTCGACTTCCTCTTAAAGGTTCAAATTGAACTGATTTAAAAAAGTGTATGAATATATTTAATAAAATAAAACACTTTAACTTTATTTGTATAACACAATATATAACAATAATATTGTGTTATACAAACAAAGTTAAAGTGTTTTATTTTATTAAATTAACATGTATAACGAAGTAGAAGAATCCACCTTTCATAATTGAATATGTTTAGTTATAAAAAAGAATCATGTGTGTATACTTGAAAGAAAAATTCCCTGTATATATATTTTTTTAATTTAAATGTTACTTGCATTCTAATCAATGTTAGTGTCAACGTGGTGCGGTTATATTTTCCAGAAAAATATTCCTAATATTCCCAGCATAAATTTATTTTGTTTTAAACTGTTGACTTGAATGAAACTTGTAGCTTTGAGTTCTTGTGCTAATCACATTTTAAAATCAAAAAAACCTATTTTCCCCTGAACCCAACATATCTTTACTAATCGCTACACAGCGTTTATAATCTTAGATCATTTTGTTGTTTTGTGTGTGTGTTTTCCAATAGCACAGAATAAATTAGTAAAATATCAAATCACTTTGAAAATACCGTCTTTGCCTTCATATCACTTTAAATATTTAATTAATGAGGCATATGATGAATCTCTATAATAACATTTTAAATAAAACAACTGGGTTGTTCTACTTTAAATATTTCAAGCGCTTTATCTACACATTACTTTTTAAAGCATTTTCTCTGCATCCACACAATTTTTATTAGTATATTTTTTATCTATTTTGCGAAATAACAATTTTCCACGCAAGCAAACATTCTCCAACAGAATGAAAAATATTAAATATAGTATACATTTAATATAACCTAGCGGAACCAAAAGATCCCCTTAATTTCCTTCCTCATGCGCAACATCCAATTTCCTCCAAACGTCACGACGGGCGAAGAATGTACGAAAAAAACCCACCCCAAAAGGCATGCCTGTATAAATATATATTTTACTCTACCATGATTCGATTACTTACGCACAAAATATTAAGAGAAATAAATTCAGCCATATATAAATATTTTTTTGAATAAACACGAACGTTCTTATTTCATTTTCCTCTCTTGAATTTGTAATAAAAAAAAGAAGTGGAGACACGGCCACCTCTCTTCAACCCACTGCGGGCAATACAACTTTTTCTGGCCGCTGGTGGCTGGTGCTCGACAGAGGGCGAGTTTTATTGTAAACGAGAAGGGAAAAAAAGGGAAGAACAAGAGCTGCGAATATCCCTGCGTTTGTAAATAGCCCCGGGGTGGGTTTGTTTTATTTTATTTTTTTTTATATATTTTTTTCGCCGCCGCCACGGGAAACTCTTAATGAAATTGTGATAAATTGAATCCAGTGAAATCGTAAAAGTGGTTATAAAAGGGATGAGGGGTTGTATAAAAGGGTAAAGGTCGATTAAATATTGTCTAGGAATATTTATTTGGCGATTTTCGTATTGCAACTTGTGAAATAATTTAAAGATGTTTATTTAGACAGAACCGAGATATTGTAATGTTAAGAAATTAATTCTTGGTTACTTCCACAATGTTTAACTTTATTCCCCAAGTAACAAACACCGCAAACAAAATATTGAAGGAGTTAAACTTTTGCACGATGGAGTGAAACTTTTGCACGATGGCGCAAGACCGCACACGTCAAGTAGTGGTTGACACAACAGGAATTGCAAGACAGTTGTGGACTACTTTAATCGACTTGGCAGGCAACACTACCATGAAGGGATGTTCAAACTACTGTCGCGCTGGGATAAATGTCTTAATCTTTATGGAGAATATGTGAAGAAATAAACAAAAGTATATAGTTTTTTGTAGAATGTCTTAAATATTTTCGTTAAAAATATGTGTTAGAAAATGTTGGCCTGTACCTTTAATATTGGACCCCCGTCGTAATAGATTATCATTTTTTTCAGAACCACTTTTTTCGCTCTTCACTTATGGACAGTGTTCTCATAAAGCTAAGCAATATTGTACCAATTACTGGCAACATTTTCTACCATATCGGTAAAATTGTACCACAATGTTCAAAACTTAAATATTGCAAACTTAAAGTATACAAAAGTTCAATACTTATTAGTCTTTTTTTATTTTTTTTGTATTTTCACAGTTACGCAACCAGTGACATAACTAGCATTTTGATTCCCCCACGCAAAATTATCCCTCTAGACAGGGTTGGGCAAAAATATGGAAACACCGGATTTCTGATTAAGCTATATGTGAGATAAAAAAATACTCTTAATATACATGAGTATATTATGACGTCATCGGTGTTTTTTATTAGAACACCCTGTATATTTTAAGTTTTTTGGATAAACACTTGTTAACCAATTAAAATGATGACGGGTTTGGTGGGTGTGCGACTTGTAGTTTATACATTATTCAATAAAGTAATAAACGGAATAGATAGCTGTTTACTGTTGTTACATTTTCAACTTTTATAAACATTACAAATATCGACATTTTTGTATTGAACTGCCTCAAAATTATTCCTACGAGTGTTTTCTACTACTTAATAGTAACATTTTGGGTATAAAGTGTTGTGAATGTTTTAAATGTTATTTTTTCTAAATATTTCCATAATGTTATTTTTTTTTTACTTTCATAAATAACTTGAAAACTATTGACTATGTTTTTTGTTTGTTTTTGGCATATTCTAAAAGAGCAATGTCTTCTTAATATACACACTAAATTCAGTGCTCTAACAAAGCAATGTCTTTTTAACCCATTAAGCGCCATTGATGCAAGAACGCAACATTATTAACTTGTTCTTAATGTAATTACTAAATAAGTTAATTTAATACATTGTTATATTTGACCTGATTTGAGAATGTGTAAAAAATAATATAACCATTTTGTTATTTAAATATTTTGATTAATACTTATCTTAAAGAAGTATTTCTAAGTGTATTTTTAACTTCACAATATTTCAGTGTTTTACACGCGTGGCGCATGATATAAAATTTCAGGCGTTTCGAAATTTTACTTCATGCTTAGTCTGGGAGTAGAAACACTCGTTGGTAGCTTTTATAAAATCCGCGAATGCCTGAACATTTACAGCGTATACATTATGTAGGTATATTTATAAGAAAAATGCTCAGTATGGAATAATGCAGAATTTTACCTGAAATCAACTTTTAGAGTTAACTCCATAATTGCTCAGCCGTTAAGGGGTTAATATCCACACCACATTCTATAACGATTTCTCAAAGAATTTCCAAGTTGTGAATGTTTTAAATAGTTTATTGAACTGTATCAATATTATTCTCACGAGTGTTTTCCACTTCTTGATTGAGCTTGAAGTAAAATTTCGAGTTTAAAAAAGCTAGAAGGCTAGACGCGAGCGAAGCGAGTCGCGCCGCGGCAAATCTAAATTTTCAAACTTTTCTAAACTCGAAATTTTACCTTATGCGCTACGCGTATAAGACATTGATTTATTGTGTAGTTAAAGAATATAATAGTTATTATATAATTGATCTTTAATTTATCTCGATTAACACATTCAAAACGTAAAAATCATGTAATGAATTAAGATATACAAATTACTTACCTACATGATTTTTAAAGTTTAACCTAGAGAGCCGAGCTTGACTCGCTTAGGCTTAGTGAGTCAAGCGGCTCTCTCGCTAAGGCATATTTTGGGTTATAAATTAGCGAAAGGATGATATTATTTAAACATTTGCAGATAAGTTAGGTACAAGAGATTTAAAGTGCTTAAACCAAAACATAACACTTACAACTGTATCGATTTTATTTTCTCTTCTTTTAATGATTTAAATATGTGTGTGAAGGGGCATGACAAAACATTCCCGCACCAGGTACCACCTGACCTTGTTACGCCACTGGTCGCATTATCTTTCTTTATCTATATCTGATCTACAAATCAAATTGCACCATTAGTAAAAAACAAATGTGCTGTAACCATTACACCAGTCAACCCTCCAAGTGCCTTTTCAAGATATTATCTGGACACAATTGAAAAATATTAAAATTTCATGAACTGGTCGTAGTTTGAATATTGCGTCTAGACAAAGTTATTTTTTGTCTTCTCAACTGAAAAATGCCTTCTATTTACCAGAAGTCCATAAATTTACTAAATTAGTGGCTTGGCTAAGACATACTGTATTAATGTCCAAATTGTATTAATTTAGTTATTTCAGTTACGTGAAGATTTTTAGTCACTTAATTAAAACGCAGTTATATTTCATATTTCACTTTTATTTTTCGATGCTAGATGTATATTTCGGGTACTATGTACCCATTATCAATAGCTAACTGAATGCAAAACGGAAAGTGTTTACAATATATAAAAAAAAAACAAAAAAATTAATTTACATTTTAAAAATATGGGGGTGTTGAGGGATATTCGGCATCGGTCTAGGGAGGGTTTATAAAAAAGTTAGTAAGGATTATCTAATTGTGTAAAAAATTCAATAAGGGGTTCGTAATTCGGCTTAAATCGAAATTTAGTAATTGTGTCCTGTTTTTCATCATTTCTATTGCTTCCAACATGTTTAATTGATAACTGCTAGAGCCTTTTAATAACTTAACTTTATTGTATGTTTTCAATTTCATATCATTATTTAACCTAGTTATAGTTGATACACATTTAAATTTTAGTTAATCAATAATTCTTTACTTAAATATTTTCCATCTCGTAAAACAGAAATGTTCTCATTTCATATTCTCGTTAAATAAAATATTATTAAAGTTAAATTATTTTCCGCGCGTGAGAGATTTCACTTTCATTCCACGGAAATTAGCACAAACTAAAATCAGTGCCGAGAAAAAGTTATGTGACACGAATTACGTAACAGCCACCAACACCGACGTAACCATATGCTCCATCCTCTTGACTGGGAGCGGTTTAGCAGGAATAATTTCTGCGGCGCCACGTCCCGTCCTGCCTCATACCTTTTAGCCTGGCTGCCTCGCATATGTTTGCTCTCCAGCAGTACGTGACACTTATAATCATCGCAGGGGCGTAACGAGACTTCCCAAACAACTCGAATCACCCCCCATACGAAAACCAACACCCCCCCTAACTATTCGGAGTTTTATATGTATGCAGCGTGGAAATTGGAAAAGTTCAAAATCCTTCAATGGAAAAAGTAATTAAGGAAATTTCAACGATTATGTCGAAGAGTTTATGCTTGCAGTTGAATGCATTCATAGGAATTTTTATATTTCCTGATAAGGAAATGGTCTAATTCAAACGTCAAACCAGTCTGTGTTAATTTTTAGGAGGGAAGGCAACGTGCTTTTTTAATTATTATTTTTTTTAATTAGCAAACATACATTTTTTAAAATTATTTTATTGAACAATTTA
The DNA here is from genome assembly GCA_932526585.2 of Philonthus cognatus. Taxonomy (NCBI): domain Eukaryota; kingdom Metazoa; phylum Arthropoda; class Insecta; order Coleoptera; family Staphylinidae; genus Philonthus; species Philonthus cognatus. The sequence goes on along the minus strand of OW052243.1, from coordinate 26,300,181 downwards.
TGAGATAAATATACAAAACAAAATTAAATGTATACAGGTTTTTTAAAAGTATATTCGTGTATGTGTGTAGTCGACATTTTTATTAAATTTGTTAACGTCAAAGCAAACATAAGCAGTATATTTTAAACTTCACAATATTTGAGTGCGTTATACGAGTGGACTCTTTTTTGACGTTCAAGTGAATATAAGTCAAAAACTGTTGATACGGTAAATTTTGATTTTTACATATTTTGAAAGACCAATATTTGATTAATGTTTACACAGAATTTTATAAAAAATATCAAAAATAAATGTTCAAGTTATGATGTCTTAAAATTTGTATATTACTTAAATTATTTCAAAATTATCTTTTGATTGACGATTATCTGAAAATAACTCAAAAATTATTAATAGAGTATATTTTAATTTTTAAATATTTTGGAAAAGCAATATTAATTTAATATTCACACACAATTTTATAAAGATATCTCAAAATGTTTTCAAATTGTGATCACTTGACATTTCAATACCGTTAAGTTTAATTAAAATTGACTCACGTTTGATGTTCAAGTTAATGCGCTATAAAATTGCCGACATTTATTGCTATTTTAAAAGCGGTCAATTTAAAGCACCTAACAAGTGTTTCCACTCCTTGGTTAAGCATGAAGTAAAATTTCGAAAAGCCTGAAAATTTAAAATAGGAATATTTAACTGAAATCTTCGAAAATTGATGAAAAACTTGGAGTGTCAAGTTACATTACCAAATTAGTTGATCATTGAAAAATTATTGAAAATTGAAGAAATCAACAAAATAGACGCAAACTCGAATATTTTTAGAATATAAATTATTTGTCTTTGTTGTACTTTTGTCAGTCTGTCTATTAACTATTTTTTGCTATACTTTTGTATATACTATCAAGTCCCTTAAAGGTAACCAAAGGGATACCGCAGGGTAGTATTCTTGGCCCATTACTGTTTATTATTTATATAAACGATATAACAAACGCCACGTCATCAGACTGTAAGCTAATTAATTATGCTGACGATACAAATCTGTTGGCAAAGGGATACACATTACCTGAAATATATCAAAAATACAACACAAATATGCAGAGAATGGAGACGTGGTTTAACAATAACAATTTGGTATTAAACAGAAACAAAACATCTTGTGTATTGTTTAAAACTAACCAAAGTTTACCAACACCTAATTATATAAATTTCAATAATACAAATTACAACTTAATAGCCGCCGTAAAATTTCTAGGAATAGTAATTGATGATACGCTTACATTTACTCCGCATATTAGTAATTTATGCAATAAAGTAAGTAGTGCTTGTTTTGGATTACGAATATTAAGAAAATCTGCGTCGATAAAAATAACACAAATATTTTATTACGCAAATATATATTCCCATCTCAAGTATGGTATAATATTCTGGGGGGGATCTGTCGACACTAAAAAGATATTCGTAATCCAAAAGAAAGCGTTGAGAATTTTGCTTAACTTAAAATATAATGAAAGTTGCAGAGGAAAATTTAGAAAGGCTGCTATGCTGACAGTGTATGGCATTTACATATTTGAAACGTTGAAATTCTTTTGGAAGCATAGCAATTATTTTAACAATATATTTACTAATTTGAAATACTCTAAAAGAAAGGGTCAAATATATAATTTGCCTCAACATCGTTTAAGCAAATACGAACGAAGTTGCTCTTATGCAGCAATAAAATTATATAACAATTTGCCAGTTCAAATAAAAGAAATAGACACTTATAATAAACGTAAACAAGCGCTATATAATTATTTAATCCAATTAGAACCGTACAGTGTAGAAGATTACTTTAAGAAACAATAATTAAGTTCACATTTTATTGACGTATTTACAATACAATGTTATATTTTTGTATCATTTGTTTATGTAAATAAATATTATTATTATTATTATTATTATATAATTATATTGACTAAACTTGACTCACACATGAAAGTATCATTACTTCTATTTGGAAATAAATAAACTTGAATGTATAAAATTGGATTTCATGAAAATCACCATAATTTATATTACTCTTATAAAAATTGAAACATTAAACTTTAGCAGGATTTCAATTATTAATACAGGTAGTTTTTGTTTTAAGTATACATATTCCAACTACAGCGTATTTGCTGTAAATATTAGATATTCGTTGTTTTAGAATTTAATTTGAAACTTTAAATGAGAGTTTTCTACTCCCAGATTAAGCATGAAGTAATATTTCGAGTTTAGAAAAGCCTGAAAATTTGGTTTGGTCGCGTAGCGAAGCGGAGCGACCAAGCCAAATTTTCAGGCTTTTCTAAAGTCGAAATTTTACTTCATGCGCCACGCGTATAAAACACTGAACTATTGTGAAGTTCACAATATACTACTAAAGCAATATGCCAAAGAAGTATATTTTTTACTTTAATTAAAACTAGCGTTTTATACGCGTGGCGCATGAAGCAAAATTTCGATTTTAGAAAAGCCTGAAAATTTGGTTTGGCTGCGTAGCGCTTTGCGCAAACCAAATTTGCAGGCTTTTCTAAACTCGAAATTTTACTTCATGCTTAATCTGGGAATGGAAAACACTCGTTTAAAACTTCGATTTAAACTTAAAAAAAAAACAACCGATGAATATTTGATTATTTTGTAAATGTTAATTGAAATTCATTACTTTTCAATATTAATTAATTTCGTCAATGTTTTCGATCAATTATTAACACTTTTCGATGATTTTTAACTATGTGTCAAAATATGTCGGATTGCTTTCTCGAACATATTTATGAATTTACGAATAATTTATAAAACTTATTAAATTTTACTACATTTATCGGCTCTTGTAGGATTTTCATCAGTTGTAATAATTTTTAAAAATTTCATTTTATTTTTAAAACTTAAAGAATTGCTAAAATGAAATAAATAAATAGCTATTTGTTCGACATTCTCCATATTTCCAAAATCTCCTGCGCCATTGTATATTATTATTATTATTATCAATCAAGTGAAATTTCAAGTTTAGAAAAGCCCGAACATTTGGATAGGTCGCTCTATTTCGCTACGCGACGAATACAAATGTTTACTCTTTTCTGAACTCGAAATTACACTTTATGCTTAATAAAGTAGTGGAAACACTCATTAGAAGCTTTAAATTGACCGCTTTTATAAAAACAACGACTTCCCGAAAAGTTTATAAAACGTTGTAATAATCAGGATTTCAGAATATAATTAAATAATGCTGAATAAATTCAGGCCGAGTCTACTCAGATTTTCCCATTTTCATTTTCGCGCGTCCGTGGGAAATTTAATTAATAAACGAGCCAGGGTCAACGCATCATCTTTATGAATATTAATGCCCATTCTAGCATCACGCGTGCACACTGCACACCCACCTTTTTGTCCCCAAAAAAAACAGACATCAAATTCGGCATTAATGGTGCCGGGTCGCACTAACCGTTTACAAGCCCTTCCACGACTTGACAGGCACTAATCGCGCAGCGATATTAAGACTGAAATTGCCCATTAGACTCATTAATTAGACGTGAAACCTCTTCAGCGATAAATATGAATTATAATCCCTTCTGCTGGGGGGCGCAAAAAAATTAAATGACACGGGTGCTACTCGAGATTATAACGGTAAAAAATGTGATAAGGGGTTGGCTTTAATTAAAGATCTTCTTAACACTGTGAAAAATACATACCTACTATTATAGTTACATTTATAAATACAAAGCTGATAAATATAAGGAAGACATAAATACACATCTCTTAAAGATAAAAACAAATGTCAAAAGTTATAATAAACTAATGATTTTGTCTGTATCCTAAAAATTCTGAGTAATATTCTGATAGGTAAGAACAAACATTTAAATTAGAAATCTATATTGCAGTTTTAATTACTTAAACACAACTTAAATTCAAAGAATTCGTCAAAATTATTATTCTATTGTTGAACATGAACTAAAATTTCGAGTTAAGAGAAGCCTGAAAATCTGGTTTGGTCGCGTAACATAGCGGAGCTATCAAACCAAATTTTCAGGCTTTTCTAAACTCGAAATTTTACTTCATGCGTCAGGCGTATAAAACACTGAAATAATATGAAATTATTATATTGTGCATATTACTATTGATTAGTTAAAATTCATTGTTTGTAGTTTAGCAAATACTACATTCCTTATTAATTAGGGTGCCCGTATTTCAACAGAATGTATGATGATCTCGGTTATTTGAAGAGATAGAGAGTTGGTTTCTTTCTTTTTGAAGATATCGTCAAAAACAGATTTTTTGAAATTTCGTTTACATTTTTTTATTTAAAAACTATTGAATCCACACATTTACAACTTTGACATTGTACAGGCACTTTTAACGAGAAATCTAGTAACATGTAAAATTAAGATAACTATGGCATTTACTCACGGACCATGGCCAATTTTTGTTTTTCTTATGGGCGCCATTTTTGATTTTTATATTATTTGGAAGAATATTTTTTCTGAATTTAGTGATATACCATACTTATAGTGTGTTGACTATTGTGACTCTAAGTGACTTGATTGACTGTCTTTGGACTATGATTTTGTCTGGACTGTATGTCGGCTATTGTGATGTTACGATTGTAATTCACTTAAATCACTATATCAAATACAGTCAATATAGTGATTTAATGACAAAATACTAATACGATACATATTAACACTTGTGACATATTTTAAAGTAACGAGTGTCTTCCACTCCCAGACTAAGCATGAAGTAAAATTTCGAGTTTAGAAAAGCCCCGCGTAGACAAATTTTCACGGGGCTTTTCTAAACTCGAAATTTTACTTCATGCGCCACACGTATAAACCACTGATTTACAGTAAAGTTAAAAATATATAATGCTTAGATGTGATGGTGATCAATATTTATTGAGATGTAACGAAAAATGCAACAATTGGTTTTTTTGTGAATAGTTTTGGAATAATAATAATAAATTGATATTTAAGTTATCATATCTTTAACGGGGAAAGTGTTATGATGGACACATTATCATTTTTTTACTTTATGTTTCATGTGATAATCGATACATTATTACAAAAGATTGACAATTATTAATTAATTTTGACCGCTAACAATGATTGACTTCTGTCAATATTTTATTGATTAATAGATATGACGTCATTGTTTCCAAGGCACTCTTTGTAAAAAAGAAAATATAATTTAAAATATCAAATCTAAAATAAATTACAATTGTCATACATCACTGAGTTCAGAAAAAATATTCTTTTAAAAAATATGAAAATCCAAAATAGCGCCCATAAAAAAAACAAAAGTTGGCTTTTTTAACCTGATAACCTGATTACCTGATATCAGAAGGTCCCCGGGAAAACGTTATAGTTATCTTTAAAAAATATATGCTACTAGATTCCTCATTAAAAAGTGTCTGTACATTCTCAAATTTCTACATGTCCGGATTCAGTAGTTTTTGGATATCTCGAAAACAAAAAAAATATATATATCAAAATTGTTTTCAGATTATTGTTACGCCCTAAAATGCGCAACTTTGCCCCAATTTTACCGACTCTCTATCTTTTCAAATAAGTGAGATCCCTATACATTAACCCTGTATGCAAAGTTTTTAATAAAAAAAAAATCGGAAACGTAAATTAGCAAGTCCCAGCTGAATAATTTGTGACACATTCTAACCGTTCGCACAATTCGAGCGCCCGCCCGTAATAAATGCACCGAATAACCTCCCAAAGACTAAGCGGTAATAATTTTCACTTCGGCACCATAATTAAGTCCCTCTCAAACATTTCCATTTCCATTCCCAAAATTAGGACCGAATTTCCTAATTAAGGGCTCCCCGAGCGAGATTAATTAAGAGAAGTCCACTTTTCGCCGGTTATATTTATCAAAAACTCTCAGCGTTGTAATTCAATTATATTTCTAGATTTATTTTATTTTTGCAATTATCTGAAAAATAATACATATAAAGGAAATTGGAGGAAAACAGAGAATTCGCGTAATTTTTTGTACAATATTTTGTAGAATCTGAAACACTCGTTAACTCAATTAAAATAAGTAGCATTTGCTGTTTTCAAGCTATATTTGAAGTTTTACATACATCCCACAATTTGACTTTGTTTGTATTTAACACAGTAGGAAAGAATTGTTTTTGTACAAATGTTAGTGGTGATGTCCACAAAAAAAACCAGAGCAGGAACATTAAAATGTTCGTATACATTGTTTAATTTTAGGCAACTTAGTTCTTTAAAATTATGTCCGATATAAGCAGTCAACGTTGAAATTCTGTTTTGAATCGCAATTTTGAAGATATTTTTTAAGATGTTTTTCCAAGGAACATGTATAGCCTAAATTATTTCTAATATCGAGGGGAAAGTCTGTGATTGTTTTAAAACTATTATAAAATTAAAAAATCAGCTGTATATCTGTAAAATCTTGAATAACATATGTTTAAAAATATATTGGTTTGTAAATTAAATTCACTTGATTTTGTTTCACTTACATGTGTTTTATTTGTACTAGTTTTGGCTTAATGCCATCAAGAATAATGTATATATGATTTAAAATTGAATTTGTGTTCAGTATTCCGGCACCAGATACCCACAGACGCGTTTCGGACTTCAAGGTCCTCTTCAGTGTGGTCCCGACCCAGTGCTGAAGAGGACCTTGAAGTCCGAAACGCGTCTGTGGGTATCTGGTGCCGGAATACTGAACACAAATTCAATTTTGATATTTGTTTTCTGGTTTCACAAACAAAGTTTAGCTCGTTCGTGAACGAAACAGTGACCTTTATATGCACTTGTGCATTCGTGTCATTGACGATGCGACTATGGAGCATTAGATGGCTTTAGCTATCGAATCCATTTATAAATGGATTTGTTCAGGAATATATACAGTTTTGAGTTTTCTTGGGTAATAAGGGCATTTAATATCAGGGAATTCCAAAGGTCTTCGTTGTCGTTAACCACATTTTTGCTCGTCCTTAAGGTTTTGGAAATTTCTAAACCCTCCCGATAATTAAGCGTTAATCCCTTATTACCTGTATGCAGAATTTTTAAATCGTTTGAAGAAAAGTGGTGATTAGATGTGATAGATACAGTGTTTAGAAAAACCGGTAGTTTGTTTTTTATTATATATGTCTTTTTGTGCTCTTTTAACCTGATATTAGAAGACCTGCCGATTTGTCCTATGTACACTGCATCACAATTATCACATTTTAATTGATAAATACCACTTTTCTTCAATTTACAATTTTCAGTTTAAATTTTATTATTAACTATAAATTTTCCTAAATTATTTGTGTTTGTCAAAATTATGTTCCTATTCTTTCCTTTTAAAATATTTTTGATTTGTAAAGACAGTGGCTTAATGTATTCCAATCTATTCCATGTTATTGGGTCTGAATTTGTCACACTATAAAAGCATTTTCGTAATTGTTTGTGTTGTTTCTTTTTAAACATCTTATTAATTAAATCTTCAGTGTTAACTGCTATTTTTTTTATTGTGTCTAATTCGTTTTCAAAGTCTATTTTATTTATAGGAATATTGATCATTCTGTGTAAAAGGGCGTGGAATGTATTATTATCTGACATATATATGGATCACTTTGAAAATAATTATTTGATTTACAAACCAATATATTTTTGAGAATGTTTTACCAAGTTATTAATGAGAAAAATGTATCCGATAAATACATAGCTTATTTTTTATAATTGTATATATTATATATATACATATATATATATATATATATATATATATATATATATATATATATATATATATATATATTATATATATATATATACAGAGAGTTTTATGTAACACCGAACATGCTAAAATGTACTCAATGTTAATTTTCCTATGTTCGATGTGTACTGGGACGCATCACAGCATTGAGTGCGATGTGATTGGCTACGATTTCTAATAGTAATATAGTCAACCCAATTTACACTCTTCCTGTCAAACATTAATTAAATCTGTCAATTGTTATGTCAAGTGCAACATGTTGTATTATGGATATTTTGGTTTAAAGGAATGCATATCAACCTCTGTTATATTTTTAATCAGTAAAATACTTAAAGAAGGCATAAAGAGTAATTTAAATGAACTAAATAAATAATTCTACTATTCACCTTTTATTAAATACTTAGCCAATAGGTTAAAGAATATAGTTTATTAGAAACAAGTAATATTTATAATAAATATTCAAAATGACCTCCTTCGCGCTCTAAGTAATATGCTAGACGATGATAAAATGATTCTACGGCATTTCTTAAAAAATTTGGATTCATTTCTTCACATACTAACCGTACTCAAGTCTTAAGTTCTTCCACATTTTTAATTGGAATATCACTATAAATTTTTGTTTTCATATACCCCCACAGAAAAAAATCATTTGGAGAAAGGTCGGGCGAACGTGCAGGCCAAGATATGGGACCATATCTTCCTATCCACCGACGAGGAAAATGCTGGTTCAAAAACCGCGTTACCTCATTCGTAGAGTGTGGAGGAGCTCCGTCCATTTGAAAAAATGAGTTATTAATATTTAAATTCTGTATGCCTGGTATAATATCACTTTGAAGAAGTGTTAAAAATTTACTAGAATTTAGATTTCCCTTAATAAAAAATGGGCCAATCAAGTGCTTGTCAATAAGTCCAATCTAATTTTGAAGGTAGGTATTACTTGTAGACCAATACCTAAAAGAAAAGGAATAATGGGTCTAGAAAGGATACAATTAAATAGAAATAACTGACCTGTAATTTTGAGAATTTACTGATCCATCCAGACAAAAAGATGCTTCGTCAGTAAACACTATTTTCCGCAAAATGTCGTTATTTTCATTTATCATATTAAATAAAATTTCACAAAAATTTGTACGCTTAATTTTGTCATCTTCATACAGAGGATTTTGAAATATGAAGTGATTTTGCAATAGTATTTAAAGATACTATTGGACATTCTTCAACATAACACAAAATATTTAATTTCATCTCTTCTGATAATATTGACGGTCTTCTTACTCTTCGTTTGTGAAATTTATCTAAACAGCCGGTTCTATTAAATTGTTTTATAAGGTCCGAAATTGTTGAAATGGATGGGATTGGGCGATCAGGAAATTTAACAGAAAATAAATCTCGGGAATTTCTAAAACTGTTTCCTCCATGATACAAGTTCACCAGAAAAATCTTCTCCTCACTTGTATACATTGTATAACTATCCGTTTTTCTTCTGAGTCTGTATTAAATGCCAGAACAACAAATATCACTTGCTTGAGATAACTGACAGATATAATTTATTTATGAAAGAAAGAGTGTACATTGGGTTGACTATATTACAATTAAAAATCGTAGCCAATCACATCGCACTCAATGCTTTGATGCGTCCCAGTACACATCGAACATAGGAAAATTTACATTGAGTAGATACTAGCATGCTCGGTGTTACATAAAACTCTCTCTCTCTCTCTCTCTATATATATATATATATATATATATATATATATATATATATATATATATATATATATATATATATGTATCACTGTTTCTTCGGGTTTGGTCCCGCGTATTTTCTTGGCTCTGGTCCATTATATTTTTAATTCGACGTTTCGATGACGTCGCAATCATCATCGTCAGGAATAACTATCAAAATTCCATTGCTCTAGCAACCACTTGTTTGACTTTTACGTACTACTTGATGCGTGAATTTCTTGTTTGGCTTCGTGTTACTCTTCTGTTTTGTTCTTCTAATGATGTAGTAGTGACAATTTCAATATTATTTTCGGAAGGGGTTGGATTTTGAATTTCTTGGTTGTTGTTCGGAGATAATATATTTTTTATATAATATATATATATAATATATATATATATATATATATATATATATATAATATATATATATATATATATATATATATATATATATATATATATATATATATATATATATATATGTTTCACTGTTTCTTCGGGTTTCGTCCCGCGTATTTTCTTGGCTCTGGTCCATTGTATTTTTAATTCGACGTTTCGATGACGTCGCAGTCATCATCGTCAGGAATAACTAATAAAATTCCATTGCTCTAGCAACCACTTGTTTGATTTCTACGTACTACTTGATGCGTGAATTTCTTGTTTGGCTTCGTATTACTCTTCTGTTTTGTTCTTCTAATGATGTAGTAGTGACAATTTCAATATTATTTTCGGAAGGGGTTGGATTTTGAATTTCTTGGTTGTTGTTCGGAGATAATATATTTTGACCAAAATTTATACAAGTTTTCCAAATTGATGGTAGTCTTTTAGCATCATCTCTTTGATTTAGACTGTTCGGCCTCTTTTCAATTTCTATCGCTTCTTAAATAATCCTCGCGTGGAAGAAGTCTGTCTTTTTTAAAATTCTCGTTTTGTCGAAATGTATTGTATGTTTAGAAATGTTGACATGTTGAAATAAAGAAGATTGTGGATCAGACTTTCTTACTGCTAAAATGTGTTCATCTCGACGAGTACTAATTTTCCGGTTTGTTTGTCCTACATAGCTCTTCTCACACATACCACATGGAATTTCATATACGCCTTGAGCTTCAAGTGGGATAATTTCTTTTGGAGTTCGGAGTAAATTTTGAATTTGGAGAGGACTTTTCCGATTTTATCAGTTGTTCCTTTAATGTAGGGAAGGGTGACGTTGCTACACGGACTTTCACTTCTTGTTTTTGGACTTTTGTTTCTGTTTAATTTATTGATTGTTTTTTTGGAAAACCCATTTTGCATTATTGCCTTTTTGACATTGGATATTTCATCATTTAAATGGTGTTCGTCCGATAGCGTACGTGCTCTTAGTCACATACTATATATATATATATATATATAATAAACAAATAAACAAATTAGAACGACCCCCTATAAGTATCAAGTAAGAAATAACAGCGAATTAGGTCATGTTGAAAAAAATATTTTATCAAGTGAGTGTGCAAGGAGGACAGAAGACGACGGCGATCGTTTCGCTCTTTTTATGAGCTCCTCAGGCCGCCACATCCATCATTCCATACACACTCACTTGATATGTAGAACTTGTATATATACTGACTTCGCCAACCATAAGCCGGTATTGACGTCAGTATTTATTGATGCTACTGCATTGATACGGGCATTGTTCTCATTTTGCTTCTACAGTTAGTGTCGGTTTTTAGGTTAAACCATCGCTGTTCCGATGCTAGTCGATGGTTAAAACGAATATTTATTCTTCACACATTCTCAGGTCAAGTCAAGTAATACAATGTATCTGGATCTGACATAGATAGGGTTTTAAGAAAAAAACACCTCAATTTTGTTTTCAAGAGGGAACTTGAAAAACACTGTGTTTTGAATTTTAAAACAGTGTTTTTTACGTTCCCCCTTTAAAACAAAATTGACGTGTTTTTTCTTAAAACCATATCTACGTCAGATCCGGAGTTATATATCCGGAGTTATTCATAGTTTGAAATAAAGACCCTGTATAATCTCGAGTTTTAACCTTAAAATTTTAAAGCTGCATTAGATGGAACATACGTTTTCGCATGTTCCATCTAAAAACCATAGCAGACATATTATAAAGTTTTCTGTCTCTTTTCACACACTTAATCTGATGACATTACACTATTTTCGTATTACATGTATTGGTGCAGAAAGCACTACAAATCAAGAAAACCATGGGACACCTCTCGTGAATCGTACCTTAATTCATTAGTTTTTATTGTTCTTACAGTAGTGTTTTTTTTTATTGTGAAACAGCTGTTTTCACAGCTAAATAAACAATGGCAGTTAAAGTACCAAATAAAATAAAAAAACTTTTTATAAAACTGGGTTAGATTAACATTGACAGAAGCGAGTAACAAATTCATGTACGACCTACTTCACAATATTTTGAAAATGTCACAGCCAACTCTATGGTGTCAACAGCTGATATAAATCCAATACAGAAATAATTTAGTTCTCAATGTTGTATTAATAATGAAAATTCAATAATAGATATTTAATTTCTGTACAATATTGTCTTAATAATGGCTATCATTATTTCTTCAATGGATGTACAATATTGTATGAATGATATCATTCAAATTAGATATTTATTTTCCGTACAATATTGTATCAATAATGAAAATAAATGATCACTTAATAATGGAAATTGAATTTCTGTACAGTATTGCATCAATGGCATCTTTCAGTATTGATATTCAATAAATGTCAATATTGTATCAATGACATCTTTCAGTATAGATATTCAATACATGTCAATATTGTATCAATAATGAATAACATTGAATGACTCGAAGTTTCAAAATAATAATAATAATATTGTTTTGTATGTAGTTGAAATTAAATATTGTATAATTACCAATTAAATCAATAATATTTAATTTTTAACAATAATTATTCCATATAAAATACAAATATATTCTCAATAATAATTTTCATATTTTAATTCTATATTGTTACAATATGATCTCGTGTTAATATTTAATTATTGTTATAAGATATTAAAATTATTTTTCAATATTTGTATAAAATTAAATGTATTCTATGTTTTATTTATTTCTTGGAGTTTAAGGAAAACATGCTGGCTACTTGGTCCTCGTTAACATCGATTGATAATCGATCTTATGCGGAATCAATGCTTGATTACTATTGTTATTTTTGGAAGTATGGACATTATTTAAAACATTTTTTCTATTACATTTCTCTGTTTTTTTATATACGTAGGTAAACATTTTAAATTTAAATTCCATTATTTTTCTATTTCAAATTTTTATTAAAAACGATTATAATCTTTCCACATCGATTTGCATGTTCAATTTCTTATTGTCTAAGGCGAGCCGGAGGGTGGAGAAACGGGAACGAGGAGAGAAAGAGGAAATTGATTAATAATTTTATTACGGCCGACACTAGGATGTAATAAAAGTCCGCAATATCCAGATGGGAAATTAATCTTTCGAGGGGGGGATTTATCGAATAATGAATGGAACTATGATAGGAAAATATTGCGTGGTCGGAATTGAGTTCTATGGATTTTCGAGAGAGGGTGACTTATTGCGTTACAATGGTAACTTAATTTATACGAGAAAGCAGTGTATTAATTAATTAAACTATACAGAGAGAAATGCATTTTTAGTGTAACTTATTGCGTTAAATAACGCACAAACCTTAGGTTATAGGTTATAAACTGTCCCCAACAAATTATATATCTTAGATTACGCCATACGATTCAGTGAGTCTCGGAAACTTCAAATAAATTTATTCATATGTCTTATTACGACGTATGTTTCTGAAGTCAAAAATGGGATTTTGACTTCAGAAACATACGTCGTAATAAGACATATGATTAAATTTATTTGACGTTTCCGAGACTCACCAAATCGTATGACGTAATCTAAGATATATAATTTGTTTTTCAAAGTAACCGAGATGCCGGCAGTTTATAGACACTTGTTATAAATTGTGTTAATTGAATAAAATGTACAGGATACAATTTATATTGAATGAGATTAAATTAAAGTGAAAACGAATATAGATTCTAATTAGGAAGAATATTTTTGTATTTAAATGAGGATACTTTTTAAAACTTCGAATGACCACATATGTCCTGAAGCTTCCGCATCGTTTTTCACAGCGGGAAACTTTATCTGGCGAGCTGTCCCCGCTTAATGGGCAATTTTTCTGGATATTAACGGCCGAAAAGTGCGTTTAATTTTATTGCCACCCAGAACCGAAATCGTAAACAAGAGGCCAGAATTTCGGCCATTTATAAAAGCCCTTCAAAAAGTTTCGCGCGCTGAATTTACGGTCGTATCACTCTTTTCGCAACAACTCCCGAAATTCACCTGACACCGCATAATTAAGCCCCCAATTTATTATTTTCCAAAGCTGTCGCCGCGATAAATTTTTGTCAGCGGAATTATCGCGCATTATAATCAAGGGGTATGAAAATGTTTGTTAATAAGCTCAGGAGAAATATTTACATCATTAATTTTAACGTTGTTATTTCTGCTTAATACTGATTATCTGAAAGATAATAAAAACTTTGCAAAGTTTGTCCATATTTAAGAATAGAGAGAATATAATAGCAGTGACATTCCTGTAAATAGATGCAAATGTCCGCTATGTGGATAAGCATAAAAAGTTCGACTAGTTTTAACGTCCTTATTTAAGTACGGTGCGGAATAGGTAGTAGACTGAGTGCGCAGATAACGCAAAAATGCGGTCTTATATTTCTTGCGGGGTCTTATACGTCCGCGTAATGGCCACAATGAGGAAACCGTTTTCCCTTTTTACGTTCTCGCCGACAGTTTTCTTTGTGCGCGAGACGAGATGCGATCGAAACTCAACTTTTAGAGTGCATTTAAATTCACTGGAATGTACACGCTCAACCACAGCAATTATAATAAAATCAACAATTAAATACCTACAGACATATTCGAATAATGACATAAATGCATTATGGAAAGGATTATTGCAACGGATATTTCTAATAGTTACAAATTTTTAAGTTATCATAAGAGACTCCTCAAAAAAAGGATTCGAATCACAAATAGAAATCCTTTTAAAAATCATATTTTTATTCTAATAAATAATATCGTCTAATCGTAATTTCTAATGAAACGAATTGAGGAATACAAAAATATAATATCACGATGGTTTAGACCAGCGTTTCTCAATGGGGTCGGTATCGACCCTCTGGGGATCAATGAAGTTTGACAGGGGGTCGATTGTTGCTAAAGGGTCTATTGGGGGTCGAATATGGTCAAGGGGTCGATTAAGGGTCAATGATTATCAAGGGGTTGACAACCAAATATAACAACATGAAAGCCGACATTTTTGACACTAATAAATGCAATTAAATATTGATTATTATTATTAAACATAGTCGAGTGTTATAAGTCATTTCAAAATCAAAAATTGTGTACACTACAAATTGAGTAATTTTGAACCTAATATTTCTTAAGCATTATCTAAGCAATTATTCATTAACAAATTTAATGTTTCTTGTGTCGAGTGTCGTTATTCAAAAACAAAAAACGCGACAATTGTTAAGAAAGGTGTTTAAAAATATCAAACATTTCAATTTTAATTAATGCACATATTATATAATTTTTTTATGAAATGAGAAGAATATTTTAAACTTCAGAATAATTCAGTGTTTTTACACGCGTGGCGCATGAAGTAAAATTTCGAGTTGAGAAAAGCCAGAATTTGGATTTAGACGCTGCGCGTCCAAATCCAAATTCTTCGGGCTTTCCTCAACTCGAAATTTTACTTCATTAGTCTGGGAGTGGAAAACACTCGTTTGACATTTGTCATTAGCTTCTTTTGTGTTTTTCTTTTTTATACAATAAAATTCTATATTAAGAAAAGTCGTGAAATGGTAAATATTATTGCACTTTGTTAACAATGAAAAAAGAAACTATGATTTTTTCCATTAAAATTTGAAATTATTAATTTTTATATAAATCGATAAAAATCTTGTAAATTCAAGAAAATATTTTAAAAATTGAAATCTTGAAAATTCATGTAAAACCTAGAAATCTCAAACAATCATAAAAGGCGTCAAATTTGTACATCTTGGAAATTTGTAAACGATGTCGAAATTTTGAAGATTAAAGAAAATCTTAAAAATTTACTAAAAACTTGTCGACAATTTTAAAATTAACTAAATGCGTGGACATTTATGAAGATCGTCTACGTTTTAAAATTTTACGAAAGTTTAGGAAATGTACAAAAACTGCCGAGATTTTAAAAATTGATAAAAAGTCATTAAAAGTGTCAAAATTGTTGAAATTAAAGAAAATCTAATGATTTTAGAATTTTAAAGATTAACTGAAATCTTGTAACACCCATGGAAACACCTTTAAAAACTGCCATAATTAATTATATATAATAAAAATTTAGGTAAATAGTGTGTTACGATTAACTAAAAGTAACGAAAATCATTAACATTAAGTTCAACATTCCAAATTTTCATTTAAATTTTATTTTTATTTAATAACGTATAAATAACAACAAACATTTGCAGCTTTAGTTTTTGAGTTTTATAAAATACTGAAATATTTGGTTATCCATACATTATTTTAAGAAAATTCATTGAGTTTTAAGGTATAATTTATTTTCAAAAATCATATGTTGTTAAATTCACTTCAAATCATTACTTGCTCTACAGAAATTTTAAATTATTATTATTCTTAAGTATTTTATTTAATATAGTGATAAATAATTTAAGATTTTGTTTAAATTATTTATTTTCGTCGTTATTTTAGAATAAACATGCTAATGTTATTCTTCTATAAGACTGGTCGGCATGAAAATCGGCCCTGACACCATTCCTGCTGATTCTTATGTAAAATGACCTCCTGAATCCGAATATGACGTTTTCCCCCCATCACCCACCGTTTTCGGGGGAGGCCCCCCCACCTATTTTTATCACTTTTCGATAATTTGGAGGGATGAAAAGGATTATTTTAGCCTTTACGTTTCTTCTGAGGAGCTAGAGAGGTGAAAATTCCAAAACATGAACATTTGTAGCAAGGAGGTAGATTTGGGGGGGGGGGGGGATTTGCCCCCTTAAATTGTAAAAAAATCCTTAAAAATGATCGATTTTTCCGTTTTTTCGCAGTTTTTTCACTTATTTTCTACATATTCCAGCTTCCATCCCCCCTCATCCTTCCCCAAACAATAAAAATATATAGCAACAATATATAGCAACAATAATAAAAATATATAGCAACAATAATAAAAATATATAGCAACAGTTCGGAAGATTCACTGTACCACGCTGGCGCTCTCAATATCTCGCGCGCACAGGTTTGCCCAGGAATTTTCATGCTTTGACAGGTTTAAACTTGCATTGCTCTTGTCACTATAGACCTGCACTGTAATCATTATCTTCCCTCAGTACATCTCTAGCGATCGTAGAGTCAACTTGTCGGTGCTCTAGGCGGGGATTCTGTGTTTCCAAGTTGTTTAAATTGTGTATAACGGTAGAAATTTTTTAATTCCGGCTTTTTCCAAGTGAATTACAGTACGTGAGTGTGAGTTGTGATTAATATCGAGCATTTATTTACTGTTTAATTATGCCACGCGAGTGTAAAAATCATCCCGATAGCTTCTGCTATGTTTGCGGGGAATTGACTTTAAAAGCGCAACGAAAACCCCTTTCTCCGCTTCTTAAAACTGCTTATAAATTTTACTTTGATTGCCAAGTTGGCGATCAGGACAAGAATTGGGCTCCAACAGTTTGCTGCACTACTTGTTACAGTAGCTTGACCAAATGGCTCAAAGGTACCCGTAAATCAATGCCATTTGCTGTGCCCATGGTTTGGCGCGGACCTCGCTGTCATCTCACAGATTGTTACTTTTGTATGACTTCCACCGTCGGGTTATCTAGCAAAAGTAAGCATACAATTCAGTATTCTAATATCCCTTCAGCTCTAAGACCAGTTCCTCACAACGAATCTTTGCCAATCCCAGTGCCCCCAAAAACCTATACTCTAGAGCCAGAAACAGATTTGAAAGACTTTGAGCCACAGCCTGGACCATCTTATGATACGTTCACCGATGATGAAGAGTGTTCTGCTGATTCAGCTCATCGAAAACCTCACCTCGTTACTCAGTCGAAATTGAATGATCTCGTCAGGGATTTGGAGTTACCTAAGAGTAAATCTCAACTTCTTGGATCTCGACTTCAGCAGTGGAATCTCTTAGAAAAGGGTGTAAAAATCTCTTCTTACAGGACTAGGCAGTCAACCCTGAAATTACTTTTTTCGGCAGGTGAAGGCTTAGTGTTCTGCCCTAATTCAAATGCATTGATGATAGAACTGAAGATGCCATGTGACCCAGACAAATGGAGACTGTTTATGGACTCATCAAAGACAAGCTTGAAAGTTGTCCTATTGGCCAATGGGAATGAGTTACCATCACTCCCGGTTGCATACTCTGTGGATATGAAGGAGACGTACGAAAACATCAGCCGGATCCTTGATAAAATCAAATACCATGATTATAATTGGAAACTTTGCGCTGACTTAAAAGTTGTTGCTCTACTCATGGGCCTGCAATCGGGCTTCACAAAATACTGCTGCTTCCTATGCGAGTGGGACAGCCGAGCCCGAGACAAACATTACATCGTACGGAACTGGCCTCTGCGAGAAAGTTTTACTCCCGGTCAGAAAAACGTCGCTCACGATCCTCTGGTCCCGAAGGAAAATATTTACTTGCCGCCTTTGCACATCAAACTCGGATTGATCAAACAGTTTGTGAAAGCAATGGACAAGACCGGTGATGCATTTCAATTTTTGAAAACTAAATTCCCTCGTCTTAGTGAGGCTAAAATCAAGGAAGGAGTTTTCGTGGGCCCCCAGATTAGACAACTTTTCCAAGATTCGACGTTTATTAAACACCTGAATCGAAAAGAAAAACGAACTTGGATTGCATTCCAAAACGTGTGTGAGAACTTTTTGGGTAACAACAAAAGTGATGATTATGTCGCTCATGTCGAGGAATTGCTGTCAGCGTACAAGGCCATAGGGTGTAACATGTCTCTTAAAGTGCATTTCCTTCACTCACACCTGGACTTCTTCCCTGAAAATTTAGGAGCAGTTTCGGATGAACACGGGGAACGGTTTCATCAAGACATCTCTAAGTTCGAAAAGAGATTTTCGGGGAAGTGGAATGCGAGCATGTTAGCAGAGTAATGCTGGTTTTTGATACCAGAAACTTCTACCTCAGGGTACAAAAGGAAAGCAAGCACCAAATGAAGGTACTTATCTTAGTTATTTATTATTCTTTACATTTATTATTTTACATTTATTATTTTACTTTTTATTTATTATTCTTTACAGCTAAAATAATCCTTTTCACCCCTCCAATGGATGGGGGAAACGGGGGGAGTATTGAGAGCGCCAGCGTGGTACAGTGAATCTTCCCAACTGTTGCTATATATTTTTATTATTGTTGCTATATATTGTTGCTATATATTTTTATTATTGTTGCTATATATTGTTGCAATATATTTTTATTATTTGGGGGTGTTTGGGGGAGGATGAGGGGGAATGGAAGCTGGAATATGTAGAAAATAAGTGAAAAAACTGCGAAATAAACGGAAAAAATTGATCATGTTTAATGATTTTTTTACAATTTAAGGGGCAAATCCCCCCCCCCCAAATCTACCTCCTTGCTACAAATGTTCATGTTTTGGAACTTTTCACCTCTCTAGCCCCTCAGAAGAAATGTAAAGGCTAAAATAATCCTTTTCATCCCTCCAAATTATCGAAAAGCGATAAAAATAGGTGGGGGGCCTCCTCCGAAAACGGTGGGTGATGGGGGAAAACGGAGGTCATATTCGGATTCAGGAGGTCATTTTACATAAGAATCAGCAGGAATGGTGTCAGGGCTCGAAAAAAAAATTTTTTTGCAGACCAGTGTAATTAAATAACCTTTCAAATAACACCTAAAAACCTAGGTTGCTATTCAGTAAAATTCAACATGGCAGCCTCTAACAAAAGAAAGTCGAACAAACCAAATGAAACTCATCTCGAAATATGGGTATTTAAATCTAATTTAATATATCTTTAGTTTGGTTCTCATTCATCACTTGATGAAACATGATTAAAATATATGTAAATTAATTTTCTAAAATTAATAGAAAGTGAAATCACTTGGTTTGTGTAACTAATATTATTTATTTATTCCGGCTAGTTTCGACTAACAGTCATTTTCAATGAATGTACAGTTTTGCAAATTACATATACAATATATACAATATTTTTGTGTGTAAGGTACCAAATGTCAAATATAAATGTTAAACCGTTTCCATATAATTCCGTTTGGTGCGATACTTTTTACGCACCCTGTATATGCTTTTAAAATGTGTTATACCTAAAGCGTTGATACTTTTAATAATTTATTTCTTACACTGCTATAATAACAGCGATGATTTGAATTCAAAGTTAAAATTCGAATTTCTTTTTAGGATTCGATTACTTTGTAACAATTCGAATTCTTTTCAAAGATTTGAATACTTTGTATTGATTCGAATCCTTTTTAAAAATTCGAATCTTTTTAAAATTACACAAATCACACACATTTCGATTCAAATACGAATTGTTTCAAATACTTATAACAAATCCTCTTAAGTGATTTGAATCTTGAATCATTTGTATCCTACCCAGCTTTGGTTAGTATCATTCAGAGCTGGGATGAATCCTCAAAAACAGGATTCGAATCACGAATCCGAATCACCTAATATGATTCGAATCACGAATACTCGAATAAAGGATTCGTAAGTGAAAAATATGATTCGAATCAAAGATTCGAACCCTCATTTTTGAATCACGGATACAAATCCTTTAACAATAAATAACCAGTAATATTTTATTCCATCAGTTTCTATTAACAAAAATGTACATTTACCGACTAAATATCTGATTATATAATGATTTTAATTAATGATGATATATGTGTTATTGAACTTCGTTTTAAATCTGTGTTTAATACGCGTGGCGCATGAAGTAAAATTTCGAGTTTAGAAAAGCCCCGTGAAAATTTGTTTCGGGTCGCTGCGCGACCCTCGACAAATTTTCTACGCGGGGCTTTTCTAAACTCGAAATTTTACTTCATGCTTAGTCTGGGAGTGGACAACACTCGTTCTTAGAAGTTTCAAATTAAAGGATCACTCCAGATTACTAAGTTTATTACCATTTTACAAAGGCTACAGCTCGAAGGACCAATCATGGTCTTCGGAGACCGAAGGACTACAGGGAATCGAAGTTTATTTACAAGAAAACAACGAATATCTTAAGGTTTACAGCATCGATAGGAAAGAAAACATCCAATTTTGAAAATATATCGAAGTTGGGTTGATTTTCAGTGCGTTTTTAACTTCACTTTAAATCAGTGTTTTATACGCGTGGCGCATGAAGTAAAATTTCGAGTTTAGAAAAGCCCCGTGAAAATTTGTCTCGGGTCGCTGCGCGACCCTCGACAAATTTTCTACGCGGGGCTTTTCTAAACTCGAAATTTTACTTCATGCTTAGTCTGGGAGTGGACCGTCAAGATTTTCTACATGTCGAGATTTTCGATATTTCTAGATTTATGTCGATTTATTCACAGTTTGTTATTGTATTAAATGCAACTTTAATATTAAATAAAAACGGTTTTTTTAGGAATAGAATATTCACCCATTAAGAGCCGACCAAATTATAAAGTTAACTCTAAAAGTTAATTTTAGATAAAATTTTGAATCTTTTTCTATGATTTCAATGAATGATTTATTATATTACATACGTCGATTTTTTAAAAAAGTTAAATTTAAAATTCAAACGAGTGTTGTCCACTCCCAGACTAAGCATGAAGTAAAATTTCGAGTTTAGAAAAGCCCCGCGTAGAAAATTTGTCGAGGGTCGCGCAGCGACCCGAGACAAATTTTCGCGGGGCTTTTCTAAACTCGAAATTTTACTTCATGCGCCCAGCTTATAAAACACTGATTTAAAGTGAAATTTAAAATGCACTGAAAACCAACCCAACTTCGATATTTTTTCAAAATTAGATGTTTTCTTTCCTATCCATGCTGTAAACCTTCAAATATTCGTTGTTTTCTTGTAAAAAAAACTTCGATTCCCTGCAATCCTTCGGTCTCCGAAGACCATGATTGGTCCTTCGAGCTGTAGCCTTTGTAAAATGGTAATAAACTTAGTAATCTAGAGTGATCCTTCAATTTAAAACTTCTAAGAACCAGTGTTGTCCACTCCCAGACTAAGCATGAAGTAAAATTTCGAGTTTAGAAAAGCCCCGCGTAGAAAATTTGTCGACATTTCTCGACAAATTTTCACGGGGCTTTTCTAAACTCGAAATTTTACTTCATGTGCCACGCGTATAGAACACTGATTTCAAGTGAAGTTAAAAATATACTATTAACGTTGGATATTTTTCATGGTTAAGTAACCAAATATCCATTCACAAATATTTGAATTATTCGAAAATTTCAATATTTATATTCAAATATGAATAATTTAGTGATTTAAATATTCATATTAGAATATTTAACTATTTGAATTAATCGAATTCGAATCCCAGCCTGAATAGCGATGATTCGAATTATTTAGGAGGATTTGAATCCGTGTGAATGCTTTTATAAGGATTTGATTCCTTTTATAAGGATTCGAATCCTTTTATAAGAATTCGAATCCTTTTATAAGGATTCGAATCCTTTTATAAGAATTCGAATCCTTTTATAAGGATTCGAATCATCTACGTCTGGATTCGAATACGATTCCTTTTAAAAAAATGTAACGAATCCGGATCACGAATCCGTTTTCACTAAAGTATTCGAATACCTCTGTTGAATCCTCTAAAGGGATTCGAATCCGGGAATCGAATCCTGAATGATTCAAATCCTGCCCAGCTCTGCTATCATTATTGATTACACTTTATTTGTACAAAATTTAGATCTAAGTTATATTTCAAAAACCATAAAATAATTGATAAAGTATTAAATCTTGTAGAATCGTATAACAAGAAACGTAATGCAGATATTTTGGTACCCATTTACATCAGGGGTTGCAAACAGTGTATGGAATTTTTTTTAATTTTATTTTTTTAGACTAATAAGTTGTTGAACACATTGTAACGTTAAATTTTGGCGCTTCGTAATTAAAAAGCGGAATATTGGGTTGCATAGGGGACGGTTCGGTTAATTGGCACGCGTCGCGTATCGTCCGGGTCTTGCGCACATCTCTCGTGACTTTTTGGTTAAACCTAGCATTTGTCGCACGTGCACCACCGATGAGCGTTGTGGTTTGCTGTTTGCGTTTGATGCTTTTTAAAGAACAAAACCATCTACAAAAGGTTAGTAGAGTTAATCTGATCATATAATCATAGTGTTTTGCTTTAATCCTTGTGCCCGGTTTTAATTGCTGTCATTTCGACAGGGTTTTCTTTTCCTCTTTGGTTACTGCTTTTGTACGAATGCTGTCTTTGGAAAATTCCGCGTGAGCGACGTCCCCTGCAGTGCAGATTTCCGTATTCCCATCCTAACCACTTGGTGGATTCTCTGGCCAGCGTGTCGATAGAGGGCGAGGAGACGGGAACGAGGGATTTAGCCGAAGGATACAAGATAAGCTGTTCTGTTGTTTGTGTATTTTTTTGTTCACGTCGGTAGCCGTCGCGGGTGGCTATTTTAAAACGAAAGTTGAGTGTAAGAATTCCGCTGTATTCGTTCGCCGGTGTCGTGATTTAAAAGTTTAATTATTGTGCTAATGGGTTAATGACGATACAGGACTTGATCTTTTTTTGCGCTTAAATGAGGGAGATTATGTTTATTTTTGAGTATGAGAACCGATGTATTGGAAACGTTTTATTGTTGAGCATCTCGTGTGAGTTTTATTTACTTGTATTTGAATTGTAATTCCGAGTGCACTCGCGAGAGTATTTTTTTGTTCTATTTTTTTCATTACCTTATTTTTCTCTAAGCCAGTGGTCTCCAAACTACGGCCCGCGGGCCAAATCCGGCCCGCGACTTGCATGAATATGAATGAATTGTTCCTTAAATTTTTCATAATTTTATAAAATTAATCGGATCTTGGCCGACTTTATTATGTAGAATTGTAATTGTGGCCCGCGAAGAAGATAGTTTAGAGACCCAGGCTCTAAGCGAACAAACAAAGATCGTTTTATTGTTTTTTTTTGTGGTTCATAGAAATAAATATTCATTTTGTTGGGAAAATGATGATGCAATATTCTGGAGAGTCCCTTCCTTGTATTGTGGTTAGCGGGATTAATTAATTTTCGTAATTTTATACTTGAGGGGGGTATGCCAATAGCCTTCTTAAAATTACGTGGCGCCCTTATTGAATCTAACTTTTGAACCACCCCGTCTCCACTGAGTGACGCTGGGTAGGAGGCAATTTGTGAAAGGTAAGCCCTTTCGTGTTTTTAGAGCTAAATCCCTCTAACCAGGTAGTTTAAATAAAAATTAGCGTCACAACATACAGGGAATTTGTCTTTTGAGTGTGCATGTCCCAATATACCCAATAAACCTTTACAGGGACATTGTGGCAATCAACACCCGATTTTATAATACATATTTTTTTAATTTTTATTCAAAATCAAGCCACTATAGTTTAAGCCCTTTTCGTGGGACAGAAAAGGGCTCAAACTGTAGTGGCTTTTTGTTTGAATAAAAATTAAAAAAATATGTATTATAAAATCGGGTGTTGATTGCCACAATGTCCCTGTAAAGGTTTTTTTTGAAGGGCACCAAAAAATGTTTATTAATACTTTCTTATAAAGATTTTTCTGAGCCTTTTAACGATGTAATCATTTCATAGGCTTGCATTAGATTTTCTTTGAGGAAAATGCAAAAAAGTTGGCCTTGGATTTTTTTTAGTTATTAATAAAGTAAATGACCAAAAATAATGTGCTATGAAATTTAAACTAAAAATAATTCAAACTAATAAATATTTACTAATTACTATTATAAATTTCTCAAAAAAAAATTGATACTGAAACTATTATGTTCAATACAAACCACTCCCAAACCACTCCAGAAAGTTTCAAAACGTTCAAAACGTTGGCATTTGAACGTTTTAAACTTTCTGGAGAGGTAGCGAAATTGTTAATAATTAAACAAAAAATCTATGGCCAACTTCTCTTTGTTTTGTTTTTTGCATTATCCTCAAAGAAAATGTAATGTAAGCCTATAAAATGATTACATCGTTCAAAGGCTCAGAAAAACCTTTATAAAAAAAGTATTAATAAACATTTATAAAAAAACAGCTCAGAAAAATCTCTATAAAAAAGTATTCTTAAATATTTTTTGGTACCATTTAAAAAAATGGCGGATAACGCTTAACGACAAGATGGCTGCCCTTAGAAAAAATCTGTTACAGGCAGATTTATAGCAATCAATACCCGATTTTATAATATATATTTTTCAATTTTTATTCATAAATAAAGCCGCTACAGCTTGTGCTCTTTTTCGTGGGACACACGGTAAACACTGTATTTTTAAGGCATTCTCCGGTTTTGGTAATCGGTTAATTTAAAGCTTCTAATGAGTGTCTCCACTCCTTGATTAAGCATGAAGTAAAATTTAGAGCTTAGAAAAGCCTAAAAATATGCTTTGGTCGAAATTTTACTTCAAGCACCATGCGTATGAAACACTAAACTATTGTGAAGTTTAAAATATACTTCTTAATCAGGTGCATGAAATAAAATTTCTAGTTTAGGAAAGCCTGAAAATTTAGATTGGTCGCTCCGCTTCGCTACGCGATTAATCCAAATGTTCAGGCTTGTCTAAACTTGGAATTTTATTTCATGCCTAATCAAGGAGTAGAACTTGCATCGAGATAGATATACTTAACAAAACCATTCCCTGTACGAGCACACAATACTTTAAAGACCTAACATAATTATCGGACAATTTATTAATGTTACAAAAATGAGTAGGTGCTAATTTTAAAAACGATTTTACATCAATGAACATATATTTTTGCAGAAATAAATCTAGGTATATGGAATCCCATTGAGGTGAAAGTATCGAAGTTGACACAAACACACACATGCAGACTTCATTTCCGTTCTTGTGTGGGCGATCCTGTTACCATGAGACACGATTACAAAGGCCCCCACACTAACACCATTCATGCATTTCTTATGGTAACCGGGAACTTTATCAATGAGCCAAAGGAGAATAACCTCGATCGCGACCCGAGCCTTAAAACACGACCGGCTTCAATCACTCTCGCAGTTAATTGGCGCTAATTCCGCGCGCTTGTGCAAGATTTATATATAAATTTAATGCGAAATCGCTCAAGCCCGATTTTCAGTCGAGAGGCGTTCATCGAGAAAATCAAGGAATTAAATGTACTTTGGCTGTGTGAATGTTTTGATCCGTGCGAATGGTCGTAATTATGACTTGATTGGATTACTTCGTTACGTGTTGTTTATTTCGCAAATGCACGTTATTAATTGGGTTTATTCTGGTTTATCACTAAGATTTGATTATTTTCAAGAAAATATATAAAGAATAAATATTGATTATTAAACCATTATATTTTTGTTAAATATATCAAGAACTAACAACATTATATGTTAATTTTATGCCAAATAAAGGTTAATTTATTGTCTAAAGCAGTGGTCTCCAAACTACGGCCCGCGGGCCAAATCCGGCCCTCGACTTGCATGAATCCGGCCCGCGATTGTTTGTAATTTTTTTTGTAAATATCATATTTTGAAATATTGTAACAATTGTTCCTTAAATTTTTCATAATTTTATAAAATTAATCGGATCTTGGCCGACTTTATTATGTAGAATTGTATTTGTGGCCCGCGAAGTAGATAGTTTGGAGACCCAGGGTCTAAAGGATAAATAATGCAATTTAATCCTGTGCTAATTAGGATTTTTAAAGTTCAGCTTTTACATGTATAACAATTTTTATCAATTGAGTTTTAATATAATATATCTATTTCAATTTATTTTTATTAAATTAAAACACTTCATTAATACCACATGAATGTATTCATCGATATTATATATCTGATTATATCTGATTTCATTTAACTAGGCGAGAAATGCAGAAAACTTTTTATCTCAAAAGTTCTCTGTTGAGTTTATTTATATGAATAATTAGGTAACAGTCGATGTTGCCATCAAATGGTAGTCAAAATAGTAAAGACTGTCAATATAATCAACATGTTCTCTATAAAATTTAATGACAGTTAATTTGACTATCACGACATTTTTATCATTATATAATCACTGTGTTGTTAACTTAACTTAAAATCGTTGTCGGCTGTAATTAACTATAAGTCATTTAATGAACTGTTTTTTAAGCGTGATAGTATTTAGTAATTACCTAATTATTAACTATTGCAACATTCATTATAAGTCACTAAGTATGATAGGATTTTGTCATTAAATTAATCGATTGACATTTGTCTTGACTGGACTGTGATAGGATTTTGTCATATTATAACTTTATTGACAATGTTTTGACTATTGTGACTATAAGTTACTTGAAAGACAGTCACTTGGACTATACTAGGATTTTGTCAGATTATGTCTATATGGACAATGTTTACTATTCTGGTATTATGACTGTAAGTCATTGAAATCACAATATCAAATACAGTCCATATGGTTATATAATAACAAAATCCTAATAAATTAAAAAACAGCCAACCAAGTGACTTACAGCCATAATACCAGAATAGTCGAAAAACAGTATATATAGACATAATCAGACAAAATCAAATCATAGTAAAAAATCAGTCACCTTAGTGACAGTCATAATTTCACAATAGTCAAAATGTAAATTTATGACTGTAAATCACTAGGTTGACTGACATAAGTCTATCGTTTCAGCTTGACATAAGTAAGACATTTAGTCCATTGTGTCAACTTGACATAAGTCGGCATTTGCCGACATTTGGACTATAACGACAGTTGACATAAGTCGGCGTAAGCCGACATTTAACCAATCGAGCCAACTTGACAAGTTTAAATTGAATTGTAATCAGATCGTCATGTTATTTTCTTTCTTTGTGACACTTACGATACACATTTTAACACTTGTGACATATTTTAAAGTAGGGAGTGTCTTCCACTCCCAGACTAAGCATGAAGTAAAATTTCGAGTTTAGAAAAGCCCCGCGTAGAAAATTTGTCGAGGGTCGCGCAGCGACCCGAGACAAATTTTCACGGGGCTTTTCTAAACTCGAAATTTTACTTCATGCGTCACGTGTATAAATCACTGATCACTTGATGGTGGTCAATATTAAGCGAGATGTAGCGAAAAAATCCAAGAATTACTTTTTTGTGAACAGTTTTGGAATAATAATGATAAAAGTAGAATAAATTTAGTTTGAGCAACTTTTCCATATTGTTTATATTTAAATCATCATATCTTTAACGGGGAAAGTGCTATGATGGACACATCATCATTTTGTTGTTCTAGGTTGATGAGGTCGATGATTACAGTTTTTAGTAATTTTTTAGAATTAAGTTGTTATTACAAAAGCGTTGAATTTGAAGCTTCTAACGAATGATTGTATTCCTTGGTTAATATAAAGTCAAATTTCTACACCAGCCTTTCCTAAACTCGAAATGTTCCTTCATGCTTAAGGGGGTCTTCCGGTATAATTTTTTCAAATAATCGATTTTTTTTGTATGAAATCAAAGCTAAACATGTCTAGAATATGTGGGTAAAAGGATATTTCGATCCGGCAAATATTTACGTCGCTACAGCTTTGAATGCATCGCCGTCCCGAGCTGTATGGGTCGCGCGGGTATAACTTTAATCTCGAATTTTGATGAGTATGAGTTTTTTGGTCCGCCATATTGGATCCGCCATTTTGAATTTTTCAGATTCGTATTCAGCGACCCCGAAAACCTAGGTATTGACTACTGTTTGCGAATTTTCCGCCGAATACTTTGAATTACACAGAAAAAATGTTTCGCAAACTTTAAACGCGTTTTTCTCGAAACTACATTTTTCAAAACTGCGAGCATTCTAGCGTTTGAACGGTTCAACCAATTGACTTTGTTCTTTGCTTCCGTTATTGAAAACACTTTTCTTCATGGAATGAACTAACCTCCAGGTGCAATTTGCAATTTTAAAGATTTTTTACAGCCTGTCAAAGTCAAAAAATCGACCGAAAAACACGACTTTTTTCAAATGCCCGCCATTTTGTCAAATTTTGGGTTTTTTCAAAATTTCGTAGTTCATTCCATTCTCTGAACTATACTCTTCAAGAAACTGAGCTGATTTTGTTTCTAGGTGACGAATAGCGACCCCTAGGCTGCTCGCAGTTTTGGAACATTTCCGCCGGACAGCCGTCATATTGGACGCCATTTTGATTTTTTCGACTCGACAAAAATCCCAATTGTAGAGCAAGGATGAATAAAGATTTAAAAAAAAAAACCAGGTCTCTAACTCTTACCAGTTCCCTGGAAAAAAAATCCAAAGTTTGGGTCAATTATACCGGAAGACCCCCTTAAGCAGGGAGTGAACACACTCGTTAGATGCTTTAAATCGAACGCTTTCATAAAATCAAAGCATGCCTAAATATTTACAGCGTATACATCGGGATATGTATACCTAAAAGAAAAATTACTGGTATATTTGATCACACAGTAGTGTTTTATTCTAGATTTATATGCCAAATAGTAACTTACCAATCAAGATTATTGTTTTTTAATCTATTACATTATAATTATACTAAATTACTTCCTTGGAGTAGTTACACGTTACGATCCACTATCAGGTTTTCTTGAAGATGTTTCTGTTTGCCTAAAGCGAGTAATTGTACTTGAGATTACACTATGAGATGTGTTAAAAAGTTCCGCGATTTCAACTTGTCGGACACCTCTTTGGTACATTCTTACCACCAAATCAGCTCCCTCGTGTCTTAAATGAACTCTTTGCATTTTGTGTAGGTAATACAATCACAAAAATCGACCAAGATGCAGCGAATATATTTTTTTTAATTCTTACGCAGCTACTACTTTTTTAATTCACTGACTATAGAGGCTTCTTCTTCGTTATACATTGTTGAACATAAATAAAACACTGTTTATCACTTTGTTTGTATAACAATTGGTTTATTTGGTGACTATAGTTTCGATACTACACGTATCATTATCAAACCGTTAGTAACAAAAAACTACAAAGGAACATTATTTATATTTGCAAATTTTCTAATAACAGCGTTAAAGAGGGGGGTGTATTTAAGGTCAAGCTGGTCGTTAATTACGGGAATTTCGCGATTAGCGCGGGCTCTGTGAATCTCCAAAGACTCCAGGAGGTCCATCTTTCTACCCTTCTCGGCAAAGTGAATGACTGAAAGTACATCCTCGCCAAAAGAATGGTTATTTTCAATCAAATGTTTGGCGAAAGATGACTTATCAATTAATCTATGCCGAAAAGAGTAAAGATGCTCACTGAGTCTGGTCTTAAAATTACGACCAGATTGACCTATATACACTCCCTTACAATCATTACAGGTTAATTTATATATTCCTGATTTGTAAATACTTGGTATCTGAGTCTTATGGTGAAAAATATGATTTTTAATTTTTGTAAATGGTTTCATCGCTATATTTAATTTGTGTTTTGCTAACATATTTTTAATTTTGTGAGTTAAATTTCCAAAGTAAGTAAGGGAACGATATGTTGCATGTGTTTTAGGTTCGATTCCGCCATAAATGTATTTTCTAATAAGTTTAATTTTGTATTGATTAACTATTTTATCCACTATGTTTGCGAAGATTCCACCTAAAGATTGTATACAGTTAATTAAAAAAACATTTGATAATTGTAATGTAAATATATCAGTTCAAATAGAATTTATTAATATTTTAGAAATCGTATTAGATAACAATTACTTTTCTTTCAATAATAAATATTATAAGCAGACAGAAGGGTTAGCAATGAGTTTACCATTGAGCCCGTTGCTAGCCGAGATATTCATGTGCAACCTTACCAATTCAATTTTAAATTCACAGCTAGGCAAGAAACATATTAAAGTGTGGTATAGATACGTCGATGACATCATAGCTTCTTTCGTAGGTACTAATAGACAATTAACACAATTTTTAGATTATATTAACTCATTACATCCAAATATAGTATTTACAGTAGAACCAGAAACTAACAATAACATAAAATTTTTAGACCTCTCAATAACACGTACTAATGAATCACTAACTTTTAATATTTATAGAAAACCTACTTTCACAGACCGTGTAATTCCTAACTGTTCCAACCATCCCTATAAACATAAACTAGCTGCCTTTAACTCCATGGTAAACTGAGCTTTTATTGTTCCGTTGTCAGAAACCTCTTTTAAAAAAGAAATAGATATTATTAAAAGTATAGCCGTTTCAAATGGCTATACTACGTCAATAGTGGATAAAATAGTTAATCAATACAAAATTAAACTTATTAGAAAATACATATATGCCGGAATCGAACCTAAAACACATGCAACATATCGTTCCCTTACTTACTTACTTACTTACTTACACAAATTAAATATAGCGATGAAACCATTTACAAAAATTAAAAATCATATTTTTAACCATAAGACTCAGATACCAAGTATTTACAAATCAGGAATATATAAATTAACCTGTAATGATTGTAAAATTACGACCAGATTGACCTATATACACGGTCAATCTGGTCGTAATTTTAAGACCAGACTCAGTGAGCATCTTTACTCTTTTCGGCATAGATTAATTGATAAGTCATCTTTCGCCAAACATTTGATTGAAAATAACCATTCTTTTGGCGAGGATGTACTTTCAGTTATTCACTTTGCCGAGAAGGGTAGAAAGATGGACCTCCTGGAGTCTTTGGAGATTCACAGAGCCCGCGCTAATCGGGAAATTCCCGTAATTAACGACCAGCTTGACCTTAAATACACCCCCCTCTTTAACGCTGTTATTAGAAAATTTGCAAATATAAATAATGTTCCTTTGTAGTTTTTTGTTACTAACGGTTTGATAATGATACGTGTAGTATCGAAACTATAGTCACCAAATAAACCAATTGTTATACAAACAAAGTGATAAACAGTGTTTTATTTATACTACTTTTTTATTAAGTTGTGACAGCAGCCTACTGTGATAATTTTTTTTTAAATGGTTTTAGTACTAATTCGCAGGCAATTTGCAAATTAGTTGATATAAAAAATCCAACTTTTTTTTTCTTAAAATAAAGTATATGTTAGGTCAACTTCCCTATTCAAATTCGAGTAGCTTTGAATAAAATTATGATTCATTTTTAGTCATTCAGCTAACTTTAAAATATAGTACCTT
The DNA here is from genome assembly GCA_932526585.2 of Philonthus cognatus. NCBI lineage: Eukaryota > Metazoa > Arthropoda > Insecta > Coleoptera > Staphylinidae > Philonthus > Philonthus cognatus. The sequence continues at coordinate 26,268,341 of OW052243.1, read as the reverse complement.
CAGTAATAGAAACCCATTATTCAACTGGATGCACCAACGGTGTAAAACTCACCTGAAAAAAAAAGAGAAAAACTAGAATTAGTTACTCGGAAATAAGTTCTGAAAGACAAATCGCTCGATACAGCCTGATGTAATTACAATGACGATAATAATATATATAAAGGACGGACAAGGAAATAAAGAGTTTGATATATGACATGGGAAAGCACTAACGCCGAATCGATACGAGAGTGTGTTCACTACAACCGCACTTCCGATACTTTTATTGTTGAAAAAGCGGCGTACGTAAAGTAAAAAAAAATGGATCGGATAAAAAGATCTCTCATACGCGATAGGATGAAGGTCGTTGTAAATAACGTGATAATGATGAGGTATGATAGTTATCGAATTGTTGTTGGCACTTTGTGAATTATTACCATCGAATTAATATAGATGTTTGGTGGAATTTATTTATGTCAGTTAGAGGGTAAACAACGTATCAAATGAATGGTAATGTGTGTAATTTACCTTCTTAGTCTAAATTGATTATTGATCAAAAGTATTTATCAAAACAAAATTTCTTATTATAATAGTAAAACAATAAAACTTCACTAATATTGGTTTGACGAATTAGTTATTTCTAAAATGTATTAATGTGCGATCAAGCATAAGCAATATATTTTAAACTTCCAGAAAAAATTCAAATCTACGAAACTACAGATTTTAGTGATTTTCAAACCCACCGACAACCACGCTAAGGATTCGGCGTATTCGTAACTTAGCTTAATTACTTATTGTTTTTTCCTAAATCCCTTTAGATATATATACCTCGCAAATAGTTGTAAGAATTCAGTTTTTTATTGATAATGAGCACTTTGTGTCTTGAAATGTACCTTTAACGATACAAATAAAAAGTAAAGTAAGGTATAAGAGTCTTTTTTATGTGTAATAATCACTTCACGTAAACTCAAAAACATACAGATATTCATAGATAATATTGAAATGTGAAATATGTTGTAAATCTAATCCTAAAAAAAATCAATCAAATTCAATTTAACATGAAAATAAAAAAAAAATATATTGAAAAATGATCAAACTATTTTTTATTGTAGAGGCTAAACTTTGATCTGTTTACACAACTATAGAATTGAAAGAGTTAATTTCTACAAATAAACCTGAAAATGAAAAATTATGTTTCTATTATTGCCTCAAAATCTAAATTTTCCGGCTTTTCTAAACTCGAAATTTTACTTCATGGGCCACTTGTATAAAAAATTAAATTATTAATTTTTTTTGTGAAAGGTGAATATTGACAATTTTGTAACCGTCAATAAACTATTCATAGCCATATTATCTATCGGTGAAGGCGTTTAAATAATAATTTGCTGTATTAAATAATTATAAATATTAAATCAAAAATAAGTGACTTACAGTCATAATTCTTGTATCGAAAATTATCGATACTCTTCACTACAATATTTTACCGTATTGATACTTTGCTTTACGATATAACCGATACCACAGTTCATATATATCCAGTTAGCCAGTCCCCATATAAATTTTGGGTACACGCGAATGGGAGCAGAGCGCTGGATGCCAAATTGGTGTATATGGCTGCCTATATACACCAGTCTGGCTTCCTGCGGTCGGTCGGTTACGACTATTTTACTCCAGATGTCGCGAAATCAAGTCTCAGTGAGAGAGTGAGAGAGAGACAATTTCTTTCTCCCTCTATTCCGCGCTTCTCGTTGTATCATATTCCAGATGTTGATTTTTCAATCTTGAAAACACGTTTTTTTTTTCTTTTAACGAGCTAAGGATGCGTATTACATTCATTCATTCGTTTCCTTCTACAATTTTATTTTCTGCGTTATTAGAGAATAGATTTTATGAAATTATATGTGAACGTTGTAAAATTCATTAAGTATTATTTATTTTGTACAAGAAACTTAGAATACAAAACTATTTAACTTTTGATAAAAAGTAAAACAAATACATCAACTTATCATTTTATTAACTAATCAGATCAATCCTATTGATCAGATCAAATCTACTGATCGATAAGGGTTTCTTTTTTAATTAAAGGGGTCAGTGCAAAATGCAGTTAAGTCATTTTTTTTTTTTTAGTTTTTGAATTATTACCGTTTGAAGTTTTTAACCCATTAAGCGCCGTTGATCCATACACGCAACATTATTATTTTTTGATAATTAAGTTACTAAATAAGTTTATTTGATATATTATATTATTTGACCTGAATTGAAAATATACCAAGAAAAATTTAAATATTTTGTTATTTAAAGTGTATTATAAATACATCACAATATTACAATGTTTTATACGCGTGACGCATGAAGTAAAATTTCGAGTTTAGAAAAGCCTAATTTGGCTCGGTCGCTCCGCTTCGCTACGCGCCCGAGCCAAATTTTCAGGCTTTTCTAAACTCGAAATTTTACTTCATGCTTAGTCTGGGAGTGGATACACTCGTTCTTAACTTCATATTGCACGTTTTTATATAAAATCGACGAATGCCTGAACATTGACAGCGTATACATTACATTGTTGAGGCACTAATTTTTTGAAAATCCATTATCACTTTAATATAATAATAATAATAAACTATTTATGATTTTTAACTTTTTATTAAATTCACGTATACATTATGTGTATTTAAAGAAAAAATTCACAGTATGTAATGCAATAAGTCATTCATAGAAATCATAAATAGAAGTGTAGAATTTTAATTAAAATTAACTTTTAGAGTTAAAATTGCTTGGCCGTTAATGGGTTAAAATAGTTTTGCATTGTATGTTTCATGTAAAGATTTCCAATGTAATTGGAATTTGAGTTTGTATCGCTTATTGAACCAAAACGATTACAATAAAATTAAAATCATTTCTTTACCTACTAGCAGTATTTTCGAGGTATTATTTTTGAGTTCTCCTCAGTTTCATTTGAAATATAGCTTGAAAATAGTGAACGATTATACGAAAATAAAATCGTCAAAACAGTAGTTGCTACGAAAAGTCAGTGTTTGGCATCAAATTTATTAAAACACAAAGCAATAATTCAATTCAACATGAGTGTTTATTCTGCAAAAGAAAAAAATCAGATCCCAAAATTTACTCAGTATATATTTTAATCACGATGCGTATTTTATTAAATGAACCATACTTTTAATAAATATTAACAGTTTCAGAAATTTGTGGTTTTTGCACTGACTACTTTAATTATCCGTTTACTTTGAACGATTGTTACATGATCAACTTGTACTTTTCCGATTGAAATTATATAAACGCTTATTGTATGCCATCTGACCAACACCGACAACACTCAGCGGGCACTAAAATGTTACCTAATTTTTGGATTAAAATTTATGGCTTCCGTCGTGCGGCTGCATGGGGATAATTTAGAAAAGAATAGGCAGAAATATTTTTCGATATTCTCAATACTTCCCGAGGTACACGAAATGTTATATAGAGAAAGTACAAATTATATAAAAATCATGAAACTTTATAATTGAGAATATTAAAAAACTGCGAAACAAACAAACTTGTTAAATCAAGTAATTAGTCACATTAATAACATTATAAATTTTACATTTTAATAATAGTTACTGACCTCATGGCTATCTTTTTTTATAGGGAAATATACGTTTTAGGGTCCCAGGAATCAGAAACAAGTGTTATCCCTAATATTTGAGATAATTGGCTCAAATATTGAAATATGTTGAAAAGTCTCGTTAAGTGATGATAATCAAAAACATTTAGAAAACAACAAGATGTCTTTTAATAGAATAAGTATAATAGATTTTCTCTGAGAAGTGTAATTGCAAAAATTATTGAATACTCTATTTCAAGTTTACGTTTTGTATGTCAGGTTAATTCAATTATTTCAATGGTTTTATTCTTAGTCAGATTACATTTACACAAGGTACCGATGGGATTATGTTACAGACTAAATAGGTAAGTAAAAATAATTCAAAATGATTTAAGAAAACCCGATCAACTAAAATAACGGTTAGTGAAAAACATGATAAGAAATTACCGAATTGGATTCTGCGGATACGGATTAAATGTGTCAACAGTAAATAATCTTTTTAAATCCCAAAATATTTAAGGTTTTTAGAAGGTTGCGGATTATCTGTAAGTTGCAGTGGTATTGTTCTGGTCGCGCAATACTTGAGGATATACACCATAATAAAAACGTGGTCGAAAAAATGCCTACAAATAGGTAAAAACAGATAGATCACTTCGAAGAATTCGATTCTTCATCCCTTCTATAAAGCTATCCCCACTAAAATAATGAATATTGTCCAAAACGAAAATAGTCAAGGAAAAAAGTTAATTCGATATTCATACACGTTATTCAGAGTGTAAATTGATGAAACGGAACGTAGCATTTTTAATGTTAATTTCTCAAAATTAAAATATTATCTTCCCTAATTATTTTAGGGAAATTATGATATTCATTTGGTTAGGGTAAAAATATACACACCGAGCTTTGCTATTTATTGTATTTTTAAAAATCGGAGTGTCATGAAATTAAACAAGCAAATGATGAGGTGTTGATTTGTTGGCTTTTTATTTAATATATATATATATTCTGTTGATTTTGTGTTACACTTCGATCTATTCAGTATGATTATTACTGATAAAAAAAAAAAAAAACGAAAAAACTGCTTCTAAAATATCGTTAATAAATAAGAAAACAGTTATATGTATATTTAATATAGTTTTATAATGTTTGTTAGTTTTTTGTATATATGAAAGTTTATATGAATCTATATTTCTATGTTTTTAGTTTTGTGTATTCGTAAATAATTTATCTATTTTATTGAAATAATTTCTGTTTTTTTATTATCAATTCCAATTAAAATACCTATCAAACATTTATCAAATTGGTTTTTTTCATTGTAAAAAGATTTTTGTATTTATCTAACTTTTAAATAAAATATGTTTAATAACATAAATATATTAAAAATCTATTAATTTTTAAACAAGTTTTTATTAAAAATATATATAATAACTAAAAATATTGGAAATATATTTTATATTTTTTCATTGTAAAATGACTTTGTTTATTTATACAAATTATGAATATTTGAAACAATAATCGATTAATCTAATGATTTTAACAATTTTTTTATTAAAAATATATTAAATAACTAAAAACGTTGAAAATATATTTTAGAATTGTAAATTTCATTGTAAATTTGTTTTTATAAAATATATTCCCGAATTTCATAATTTGGAACACGCTTGAAATCTCAAAATAAAAGAAATATTTTCGAATAGACTTTTTGTGGTGATAATAAATTTTATTATTCGTCTACCACAGTTCATATACAGGAAGTTTTCATTTAAAGTATACATATTTCAAATTCACCTTATTTTCTTTAAATCTGTAGATATTCGTTGTGTTTTTAAAAGAGTTCAATTTGATGCTTTAGACGAGTGTTTTCCTCTCCCAGACTAAGCATGAAGTAAAATTTCGAATTTAGAAAAGCCCCGTGAAAATTTGTCTATGGTCGCGCAGCGACCCGAGACAAATTTTCCGGGCTTTTCTAAACTCGAAATTTTACTCCACGCGCCACGCGTATAAAACACTAAAATATTGTGAAATTTAAGTATATTTGAACCTCACGTAAAATCAGTGTTTTGTGCGCGGGGCGCATGAAGTAAAATTTAGAGTTTAGAAAAGCCCAGAAAAATGTACAGTGTATTCTGTATATTGAGTTATTTATACTTAAAAAACTCTCTGTATAACTAATCAATAATATAAATTATTTTCCAAATTTAGTACATACCAAAGTTTTAATTGAATTTATGAAGAAAAAAAAACAATCAAGATAAAAATAATATCAAATGAATTCTTTAATGTAAACTCATTGAATTTAATTTTTTGATTTTTATTTAAATTTTAAGTTTATTTAGGAGCTTTTTAAATATATCTGATTCCCAAAGTCCATAATTTCGAACACGCTGAAACAGTTTATTTTTTCTGAAGGTCATCAAATTTATCATCTTACAAGTGGTGTAGACGGGATCAAATTACACGACGAAATAAGAGCGAGTACGTTTGTTTGTGTGTGTGTGTAGACGCAACCGGAGCAGTTTTCTCTAGAATACTTCTACGTTTACTCTATTCATAAGTAGATGGACCCACTTCCCGACCACAGTCTCTCCTTTTCTATCCTCGAAAACTCGGAATCCAGTTCTCCCATAAGCATTGTCTACCCTTGCCGATACTCAATATCGATACTTTTTTTGGAATTGGAAAATCTGTAACCCAGAGTAGGTATTAGTTATATTTATTTTTTCGTGATTACAATATGTACGATAAGCCGAGAAGTCGGTCAGTTTACTATTTTTTGCAGTATTACCAATTGTAAAGATGAAATACCTGTTAAAAATTAAATATTTTAGCGCTAGAATTTCGCTAATGAAGAAAGTACAGTTGTATACACGTTTATGGCACGACTCAATTTTTATGTAGCAACAGTTGTCTACAAACAATAAATTATTAATTCACAGTTCTATAGGAGTGACTAAACTGATATTTTGTTGTTTGCTAAAAATGTACAAGTGTAAAAAAGGCATTATAAAAACATGTTTGTGATAAGAAATGTTCATGAAATCTTCAGAAATTGCGTTGAAAAAAAATTAGCTTCAGGTTTTTGTATGAATAAACAAAATTTCACTATTGATAAATTACAAAAGCTTAAATTTGATTAACAGCATAAACACATTCACATACAATGACGTATAAAAGACGTCAGTTATTTTATTATGTAAAAGTCGATTTTGATGTATGGTAGACACCACAAATATTTCACATACAGGGAATTTATATTTTTTAAAGAGTTCAATTCAAAGCTTTAAACGAGTGTTTTCCACTTCCAGGTTAGGCATAAAGTAAAATTTCGAGTTTAGAAAAGCCTGAAAATTTGGTTTGGTCGCTCCGCGAAGCCAAGTTTTAAAGCTTTTTTGTAAACTCGAAATTTTACTTCATGCTTAACCTGGGAGTGGAAAACACTCGTTTATAGCTTTAAATTAAACCCTTAAAAAACAATGAATATCCGAAAAGTCCAGCACATAATTAGGGTATGTATACTTAGAAGAAAAACTCCTCGTACAATCATTTCAATTCTTTAAACTGCAATAATTATTTAATTTTGTATTGATTTTGTTGTAAGGTTGTATAACATTGCAGCTTTAATTTTGTCTAGGCCAGATTTTATATATTTCGAAATTTTTACAAAGAATTTTCAATGGCGCATCACTCAAAAGTAGATGTATGAATAACATAGATATTGGTTAAATATCTGCAACTTATTGGGCTCTTCATAAATAGTAATAGTAATTAATATATTTCCAGAAATGTTCTGGCAATTTATAAATTGACTTTTAAAAAGTAGAAACAAACAAGTGTTGAAACTTTTTACCATAACTTAACTAACTTGTTCTGGTACAATACTATTAAAACAAACTTATGGAGTTAATAAGTAATTAAAAATTAACAAACGATTCTTTGACAGTTTGATTATATCTATCTAATACATAGGAAATTGTTCTTGTATACTATATCCGGTTTCTATAACGTCAAATTGTTTTGGAATAGGTACTCTAAAAAAAAATCTAAATCGAAAATATACTATCAAATTTGATTTAGTTCTCATTGATCACTTGATAAAACATTTTAACTAATATTCAATGTACTATCAAAGTAATTCATTCAATATTCTACAGATCGAATTATCTATTACCAAGCATTAAATAAATATACTGTTTAGGTAATTTTAAATTAAAACCCTTGTTTAGTTTCCACTCTCAAAGGAATTACAAAAATAATAAATAATAATAATAATAAATAAAATAATAGTTATTTTTCTAATTCTTTTGAGAATGATCGGATCGTCATTGACCGAAACACGTGTCAGGAAACTGAACACGGCAACATGAAACTAAACAAGTGTTTTAATTTGAAACTACCTAATATTATAATTTCGTTTCATCAAGAGTGCAGTGAACAAAGTATTTACCGTAAATATACTGTTGTTTTTGCTAATGAAATTAAACATTGTATTTTAATCAACACTAACAAAAAATGTAGTTTCTGAATACATTTTAATATAATTTGGCAAATCTTCCTAAGTTTACTGTGAATACAAAATAATGAAATCCAAAGTATAAAACTGTGGAAATTATTCAATCACTGTTTAGTGGAAAGACTCGCCGGAGGAGACACTTTGGACGTTTATGCACGCGCGCGAAGACCGTAATGTACATTTAATGTAATAACGCGGTCGGAATTTTCAAGTTCAACTTTAATCCCGTTTAAATCACCCCTAATTGAATTTGCGTTTGTGAATGAGAGGGAGAGAGTGCCAAAGAAATAATATAAAAAAACCTCACGCCCCAATTTCCTTTCCTTCGAGAGATCGATAAGGCCCTCAGTCAGGGCCGTGTTGACTAAATTGATGACGCAACAGAAAAGAGTTTTCTATTGAGATTAATCGTATTTAAAAATCAATTAGAAAGTTAAGGTTTCAAATTACTGAAGTTTAATATACTAAATTTTAATAAAATATAAACTTGATGTCTAATTTTTATTACTAGGCGGACCACGAAAGTTTCTGCTGAGTAATAGCCCGGCGCATCCGTCAAAATTATTTTGATTGGTTATAAGTCACGGTGTACAAAAACAGAATATAATATTTTTTACAGAATTTCTTTAGGTTGGTAGGTCGTTAAGCAACAAATATATGTAAACATATATTAAATATGCTGGCGGCTCATCCACAAGGGTTGGGTTATACTCCCAATTATAAGATACATATTTTGGACGTATTATATGTTTTTATAAGACTGAACTAACCAGGAACCTGATTTATACAGCTAAAATAATGAAATCTAGAAGCTTCTTTGCTGCAAAATTTAAATCTATTGATAAATTATAGTTATATTGTTTGGGCCTGCTATTTATTTCATTTATATAACGTATGTTTATATTTCTATAATATACAATTTTATTATTTAGGATTTTATACTTTATGTTCATGTTTGATAATGGCCAGCTAAATTTTCTAAAACTGCAGTCACATAAAAATAAATTGTGTTATACAAACAAAGTTAAAACGTTTTTTATTGATAATTCAACATGTATAACGAAGTAGAAGCCTCGACAATACAAAATAGGATTTTATTATTTGCAAATTGTTGTACTTTGATTATTTTTTAAAAATACGTGGTTTTGTTATAGATAAAAAAAAAAACACTTGCCCGTTATAGCGCAAATGGGCAAGTGAAAAATTAATCTAGAATAATTTTCTCATCTTTCACGTTGACAAATATACTTAACAATTATTAAAAAAAAACATTTGGTTAAATTTCACTAATATTAACGAAATTCAACAGTTTTTTCATTTTTAAATCATGACTAATTAACTTTATTCATTTACTAATTATTGATTAAACCTCTGATTAAGTCCAAACTCTAGAACATAAAAATGTTGTAAATTTGTAATATATCCTAAATATGTTTCATAACTGAACAATGAAATTGTGTAAACAATTTGTTTATTGAATGAATGAATGAATGAATGAATGAATGAAATTGTTATATTTTTAAGCAGTACTAATCCGGATGAAGTTAAACGGGCATTAATTCAATAAAAATAACACAATAATTAATTATAAAAATAGTGATGTGTCCATCATAACACTTTCCCCGCCATTTAATCAATTGATAATCGACTTAATAAATTTATTCCACTCTAACCAATCATTTAAAGATTTCACTTAAAGTCAGTGTTTTATACGCGTGGCGCATGAAGTAAAATTTCGAGTTTAGAAAAGCCTAATTTGGCTCGGTCGCTTCGCTTCGCTACGCGCCCGAGCCAAATTTTCAGGCTTATCTAAACTCGAAATTTTACTTCATGCTTAGTCTGGGAGTGGAAACCCTCGTTGAAAGCTTTAAATTCCTAAGAAAATAAATTATCTCAACGCATCTTCTTAAAGTATTTAGCCAAAGCTGAAATTATAGAATAAAATCAACAATATTTAGGAGAATTTTTTCATTCATTAAATTAATAAGTTTTTTTATTTCATCTCACCAGCATTTTAAATATTGTTCATGGTAGAGTAAAAACAATATTGAAAATGCTGGTGAGGTGAAATAAACAAACTTATTAATTTAATGAATGAAAAAATTCTCCTAAACATTGTTGATTTTATTGTATAATTTCATCGATAGTACTGAGATTTACGACTTCAGTTTTAATAAGATTCATACTTTAAATAAATGTTGCACGCCAACAACTTTTAGCCACTTTTAATAATTTTCGCAGAAGTATTTTTAGAAGGACTATCACAGTCAGTTGTCATTGACTGTTCGTTTCACCTCTTTATTTTCAGTTTAACTCATTAAAAAACAATGAATGTATTTAAATATATACGCATCGGTATATGTATACTTGAAAAGAAAAATTATTTGTACATTTATATCTACAGCCCCACCATTAATAATTCTCATGAATCGCCACTGCTATCTAGAAAAATTTCCAATATAGATTAAGTTAAAATCGTGACTAAAAGGTAAAAACCTGCATATAAATGTAAATTTACGGTTTTTTAAATTGGCTAGAGGGAATAGCAGAGCTATACTAATGAGAGATAAACCTCGAAACGCGTCTATAGATGGCCTGAATAATTTGACCCAAATTGTTACATTTGCAGTAGGTTACTGTATGTAACAGAAAACACTTTTTGTATAATTCAATGTCCGTCGGGGTATTAGCTCGGGAAGTAGTTGTTTCAATGAGTTTTTGATATAGTCTTTGTAAGAAAAGAATCGCACTTTTAATGTTTAAATGTAAATTGTTATATTTCATTGCTTAGTGGGATTATTTCCGTTCATTGCAGTTTAATCATTGGGTTTTAATGTTTACGGCTTAAACGCCGTTAATTAATCAACCCTATTTTCTTGCTGACGATTTCTTACTCAAATAAACCCTATTTTCAACACTGAAGATATATAACATTATAAAATCCTAATTATTGCAATTAGGATGGGCGAAATCGTTAAAACTCTGTCCCATTGTGCGAAATTAGAGCGTGACTGATTCGCACAAAGAATTCCGAATCTCCTCCCCCCCCTCCGCTACGAAAGGTCGGCCTCCTTATTATAATTGTCCCCCGTAATATCAGTTGCAACGTCGGCATATTTCCTCCTCGGTTCGGGCGGGGAGAGGTAACGTTTTCAAATTCACATGACAGCAGGATAAAAAATCGTCAGACGCAGCGCTTTCCACACACCCTATTGTTAATCGAACCCCTCGAAAAATATTGCTGCTCCCGTATTCCGGGAGGATTTTCGGGGATCAACCTAATCTTACTTTACACATGCCGGATACACGTAACGCCCCCCCCCCCCCCTGCAGCCGAAACGCGCCTAATTTATATATTTTATCTCGTAAATAATAAATACAGGATTATAGGATAAAAATATGTTATAATTTATTTCTAAGATTTGTGTAAATTTTAAAAGAATTTTGTAGAAAATCTTGTTTTAGGGCTGCGCTAATTTTTGTTTATTTTTTTAATCTAAAATAATAAATATCTTTCACTATGTTCTCATTAATCACTTACGCCCGGTATTATCAACACATTTTAAAGAACCGTTAAGCTTAAATGATATTTAAAAGTGAATATGCAGTATTACCAACCAGTTTAAATGTTGTTTAGCGGATAAATACCCGTTAGCGTATTAAACTTGACGTTTCTAATTTTGAGGTAAAATTACAGTGATTTTATAAATACCCGTTAGCGTTAATAATCATGAATTGAAGTTCGTAAAATTTCACCAGCAACTCTTCGGATGAAGAAATATGAAATTACGGACAAAACGATTCATATGAGTATGTATTTAACAACATAACGATATGTAGGTAATAGAAGACGTCCAAAAAATATAAAAATTCACCGAAAAAAAAAAAATTCTTAGAACGATGTCGCTTCAATATTGTATTATAAATAATACAATCTAATATATAGGGAATTTTTCTTTTAAGTATACGTATTCCAAATTCAGCTTATTTTTTCTTTAAATCCTTAGATATTCGTTGTTTTTTTAGAAGAGTTCGACTTGAAGCTATAAACAAGTACTTTGATGGTGGAAATGTACCTACACTATCTATGAGCCGCCTGCAGGAGCAAGATGGGTTATAATAATAAGCACCCCACCCCCTGCACAAGTTCTGAACTTCGAGGGCCTTTAAAAATACAGGATAATATGTGGTAAGGATTATTATAAATAATTTGTAAGTATAACCATATTATTTACGAAAAATAGTATTTATGGTGGAACTCTTAACTTTAACTGATAATTATCTCAACGTAGTAGGTTATATCAATATTTCTGATACTGCCAGTATTGATAAAGGTGAGTTAAGTTGTGTTTTTATACAAGATTATATGTATATAATTTGTATGTATTGTTTACCCTCTGGCTGCGCGTCCAAATCCATACGTTCAGACTTTTCTATACTCGTAATTTTACTTCATGCTTAGTCTAGCAGTGGAAAACACTTGTTTAATGTTTAAATTTGAACTTAAAAAAACCCAACAATTGCCGGATAATTTACAGTTTATGCATATGTATACTTAAAAGAAAAATGCCCCGTATATTTATTCTCTTATTAGCAATATAAAAGATTAACTATGATGAATATGAATCGTATGTCGCAGTAAATAGGTTTAAATCGAACTCATACTTTCAAAATTCAGGTGTACCCCAAGGCTCGATTATAAGTCCCTTACTTTTCAACCTTTTTATAAATGATCTTTCTTATTTATATAAATATAACACCTCTTATACGCGGATGACTTGAAGATTTACTCAACAATTGCTAACCCTGCTGACTGTCAACGCTTACAAAATCAACTTAATGTTATCTCAAATTGGTGTAGTATTATTAATCTTAATTTGAATAGCATTCAGAGCAAATTTTTACCAAAAAATCTAAACTAATCTCATTTAATTATATAGTTAGCAATAATTCTATTAAACAAGTCAGTCTTCAAAGATTTAGGGATTTGGTTTGATGACAATTTTACATTTAATCCTCATATTCAAACACTTGTTAAGAGTTCCTTCAAAGCATTAGGATTTATACATCGTAATTCTGCAAATTTGCGAAATCCGAATGCTTTGAAATCTCTATGTAATGTTTATGTCCGTTCAAAGTTGAAATATGCATCTTTCATTTGGTATCCAAACTCAGCTTCAGATTAACCTAGTAGAAAGTGTTCAACGTAAGTTCCTTGAGTTTTTGCACTTTAAAGTTAAGGGACTTTACCCTGACAGAAACTGTGATTATTCACTATTGCTAGACAAATTTAATATCAAATCTCTTGAATGCCGACGTCACAGACCAGGCATCACCATCTTACACAAGCTCCTGCATGACCGAATTGACAGCCTTGATATTTTACAGCTAGTTGTCTTGCATATTCCAACTTTCAATAATAGATATAAGCCCACATTCAATGTAAAGTATAATAGAACTAATTTTAGATTAAAATCGCCTATTAATGTGATTTGCAATTTGTTTAGTCAACTTCCGCCAACTTGTGATGTATTTTTTCAACCATTGACATCCTTATTAAAATGTTATTATTTTTAGTTTATAATTTTAAAACTTTTTTTGTTTATACTAAATTGTCTTGCAATTGGGAATTCGTTTCCTGTTGGGCAATAAACATTATTATTATTAATAATTTTAATATTCGCTTACTTTATAATTTCCAAAGAGTTGTGTCAGAAAAGCACAAATCACCAAACTAAACCAATTTTCGTAGAAACACACATTTTGATAACATAAAGAAATCATGTGAATTTGTGTATTTCCCTTAAATAAAACATGTAACCTTTTTATTTTGACTAGCTGTCATCAAGTGCCGGTGCCGGATCATAAACAGAGCCATATCCATCGATTAAGTGAACCGGCGGATAAGGTGGACGTTAGCTGTTAACCGGACATTGTACAATCGGAAAGTTCCAATTGATCTCCGGTTGGACTTCAACCTCTAGTCAACTAGACATTATAAAACCGGGCATAAGTGTGTTTAAACATAATGTGCATGTGATCTTTTAAGATCATACAATCATGCATTTGTTTCATGATTGTTGTGTTTATAAAATACAATTTTAATATGACAATTAATATATTATGTGCATAATATGTTTAATGCATTGCTTATAGAATAGGTTTGATATTCATTTCTAAAATACATTTCCCATATTGCTTTTAATATTCCATCGAATAAACATTCAACTCTACCTGAATAATACATATAATACATATAAACACACGCTCAAATGAAATCCTCCCACCAATCTAACGTTAATCCGCGTAAATCTCGAATCCTCCCCCAAAATACCCTCATGAAAGTTGCATACCTGACACATGCAATCGATACGAATATTGACCTGTGCATCTTTAAATAACCATGGCTTTCATTAAAAATGCACCTCACGCCGAAATGATAGGAGTGGAGGTCAATAGATCAAACTCCTTTCAGGGTCGGAAGGGCCATTTGCATAAATATTGTTCCTCCGTGAATTGTGACTTCCATAGAATAGGAATAAAAAATATTTTAATCGATGGGATTACTACCGCTTGTGTGTTATTTTCGATGAATAATACCGGCTCATTAACTCAACCCCGACGACTATACAGAAATGCATAATTTAAATTGCGGATTTTGGAGTAGGAAATACTTTTTTTTTACTAAACTCTTCTATTCCTTACTTTATAAAAGGATTACATCTGCAATAAATATAAATGTACTATGTTCTCATTATTCACTTGGTCTCTTTGACTAACGGCATGTGAACTTTTGACAGAAACATGTTATGTTTAGAATATGTTTTCTAATACCCTAAAAATGAACCTTAAGGTGGTTCATCTTAGAAGTAACATGCGACTTTTTTGAGTTACCTTTTTTTAGAAAAAATCACCGAGACACGTCGATTTTTATTTCACATTTCACATTCACATTTCTACCTTTATAAGCACAACCCCCTAATCTAATCTAACTTCACAACCTGATTTTAAATAGGGAAAGTGGGTCGAGGGATATATAGTTAAAAAGCTCTTTTGATTCTGAATACAACGGTATTATTTGTTTTCGATTTCATTCCTGAAGGAATTTCGAAATTCCAATATAACCTGTTTAACGCCACAAAAAAAGTTAACAATCTAGTAAGAAATGTAAAATTGATAAGTGATTTATTATCATAAAAGATACGTTATTTTTGCCAAAAGACAAATGTCAAAATTCATATGTCAAAACAAATTTTAAAATTATATATTTGAGATATTGTTGAGATAAATACACAAAGCTATCGTACGTTTCTCGAGTGGTATGGCAATTACATACTCGCGGAATATTGCACTCGCCGCTGCGCGGCTCGTGCGCAACATATCCGCTTTTATGTAATATGCTGCATACCATTCTTGTGGCGTAATATATTATTAATAAAGATTTCCACACAAATTTGAACGTTATAATTTGTAGTAGAATAAGAACTACTCAGTAATAATAATCATAATAATAATAATAATAATAATAATCTTTATTAAACGGTATCACCATTTCACAAATATAAAATACCAAAATTTTCACAATATATTAAAAACAAACAATAATTCAACTACACTAAAATCACGCCCGTAATTAATGATACAATCAATTATATAAAATTAAAAATTAAAAAAAAAATCATATATAACTTCCCCAAACTTTAACAAAATAATACTTATGCAATTAAACTAAATAATAATAGTTATGCAACTAACTAGAAATAGCACCCTGCGAATAGAATGACCGCAATTTCAAAATAAATGTTTTAACTTCCTTTTAAAAGAAACAAAATCAGTGCCCAAAATGTCAAAAGTGTCGCTTGCGTTACAATGATTAATGCATCTCATAATTCTATTAAGAGGACCATTGAAAGTGTAATTATTTCTGCATCTACTAATAAAAAACACATCCTTACTTCTACTTTTAGTTAAATGTGGGCTTACATTAAATTCTACCAAACCAAGTAACTTAATAGAATTAATCTCGCCAGAGACAAGTTTATGAAAAAAACATAAATCCAGTTCAATCCTCCTAGATCTTAATGAAGCAAGGTTTAAATTATTTAATAGAATATTTGGATTTTGATCTGGAATACTGAATTTGAATGAAACATATCGTGTAAATTTATTTTGAACCCTTTCTAGTTTAGTAATATATGTACTATAGTATGGAGACCACACCATACTAGCATATTCCAATTTTGATCTAACCAAAGAGCAGTAGAGTAATTTAATGGTTGATAGATTAAATTTATTACCGTTCCTAAATACAAAATTATTAAGTGCTTTCTTAGTAATTAAATCAATATGCTGATTAAATGTCAGTTTAGCGTCAAACATTACTCCTAGATCGTTAATGCACTCAACTTGCATTAAGTTGGAATTGCTTAATTCATAACTAAAATTAATTGTAGTAGACCTCCGTGAAAATTGAATGAATTTATATTTTTGAATGTTTAAGGCTAAATCATTAATATCGCAATATTGCACAAGCTTATCAAGACAACACTGAATATGACGCTGATCAGCAGGACATTTAATTGATTTGAATAGTTTTAAATCGTCTGCAAAAAACATATATTCGCAATTTATGAATGCCTTGCTTAAATCATTTATAAATAGAAGAAAAAGGATTGGTCCGCAATGGGTTCCTTGCGGAACCCCAGAAGGCACATGAATAGGTTCTGATAGACAATTAGCTATTTTCACAATTTGCGATCTATTACATAGGAAAGAATCAATCCATTTAATAGCGGTACCATGAAACTCAAAACACTTTAGCTTGTTAATCAATAATTTGTGGTTAACTCTAATATCTATCTATAAATTTACATACAGTAATCTTTATCCTTTAATTATACCGTTTGTTTGTTTTATCGTAGTAACCATAAGGATCTCGTAAACTATCAAAGAAAATAGTTAAATTAGGCAAAAGTTTTTATTTTCAGTACAAAATACATAGTTTTATTAACAAATTTCAACTAGTCTTATATGTTCTCACAATACAGCAGAGATTGTCAAAATTGTTTAAATTTTCTTTTTGCCATATCTTTGTTATTTAGAAAACTAGCCAACTGAAATTTGAATAACAAATTTTGTACAGCATCGTTTCTGTAATTTCAATGTCATTGTATTTTCTAAAAAATATCAAATCACTGACTTAACTTTAACTCGATTGTTTTAAAATTCAATTTGAAAGATAATATTTTAACTCAAAGTAAACTAGCATTAAATTAAATTAGATAGTAGTAAAAAATATAATCAAAACTTTTTTTAAATGCGTGTAATTTTCATGAAACTAAAGAAAAAACAAAAATATCAGTAAAAATAATAGGGCTTTGAAGTAATGCAAACTTTAATTGGTTTTTAAAGAAGCTTACATTTTCAGTCAAAGCCTATTAATGTTCCCCCTCGTGTTTTACCTTCAATAAAATTTGTTCACCAAAGAAGACACAAATGTTAGCTTTTTTCAAAAGGTGATATTCATATAAAATAAAATAACACTTAAAGAATGACGGTTTCAAATTAGGTAACTGTCAATTGTTTTCAAAATTGTAGGTCAAATAAAAGCAAACAAAAATATAAAATATTTACTTAAATAAAACACTGTTTATCACTTTTTTTGTATAACAATTGGTTTATTTGGTGACTATAGTTTCGATACTACACGTATCATTATCAAACCGATACGTGTAGTATCGAAACTATAGTCGCCAAATAAACCAATTGTTATACAAACAAAGTAATAAACAGTGTTTTATTTATGTTCAACAATGTATAACGAAGTAGAAGCCTCTATAATCAGTAAAATGTTTACTTGTTAAAAAAGTGTTCAGTCTAGTATGAATTAAACCATACTTGACTTTTTCTTTCTTTTAAGAAGAAAACAACTTTTTTATGAATTATTATGAAGTTATCTATCTTTATTGGTGCTTTAACATAATGTTTTGCGTAAGTCATTATACAAACATCAAATAAATTTATAAAATTATGATTTTATGTTGGAGGGAAATTATAGCTTGGAATTACTTATTTTTGCAATTTAAATTTAAATTGAATTAACTAGAATTTAAAGTTTGACGAAAATTGAGTTAAGAAAATTGATGTTTAATTTTACTTACAGAAACTAATCAATGAATATAATCAAATATTCATTAAATTGCAAAATTATGTAGATATTTCTGTACTTTTTATAAAAGGGTTTAATATAATCCTTAAGAGTGTATTTCACTCCTTGATTAAGCATGAAGTAAAAGTTCGAGTTTAGAAAAGCCCCGCGTAGAAAATTTGTCGAGAGTCGCGCAGCGACCCGAGACAAATTTTCACGGGGCATTTCTAAACTCGAAATTTTACTTCATGCGCCACGCGTATAAAACACTGATTAATTTTTAAGTTAAAAATCATACACACAAACAATAAAAATTAAAAACAAATTTCTCTGGATGAAATTTGTTAGCTCAGTTTTATTTTGAATTCAAAATGAAAACTTTTGCCTAATTTGACCGTCTTCATATATCTTATACTTAACGAAATCCCATTTGTGAGCATGATAAAATAAACGAACAGTATATGTATTTTGAACGCGCAGGATTTGTTTAGACAAAATATACATTTCTAAAATATACTAAGGTGAGATCAAACATGAGCAGAATAGTTTGAACCTCACTATTTTAAAATTGAATTTGTGTTCAGCATTCCGGCACCATCGTGGACGAAACAGTGACCTGTATATGCACTTTGTGCATTCGTGTCACTGACGATGCCACTATGAAGCATTAGATGGCGTTAGCTATCGAAATACATTAATAGTTTTCACTATTTTAAACTCAAAATGTTACTTCATGCTTAATAACTCCTTTATTAAGCACGAAGTAACATTTTGAGTTTAAAATAGTGACTGTATGTTTTTGACTTTACGTGCAGTGATTATTACATTAAAAAAGACTGTTATTCCTTACTTCACTTTTTATTTGTATCGTTAGATGTACATTTAGAGACACACGGTACTCATTATCGATAACAAGTTTGTTATTGATAATGAGCACTTTGTGTCTCGAAATATACATCTAACGATACAAATAAAAAGTGAAGTAAGAAATAACAGTCGTTTATAGTGTTAAAATAGTGAGGTGCAAACACACTTTATAAGCATCAAATTAAGCTTTTATAGAAACAACGAATGGTTGAATATTTACAGCGTATATATATATGAGAATGTGTAGGTGTACTTAAAAGACAAATTCATCTTATACTTTTTTTCCCGTTCATATCATTACTTTGTATTTTACTAATTTCACGGTTTTTTTATTTAGTAACAATTTATAGTGATCAAAATTCTAGAAAATGTTAATAGAAATAAACCTTTTTTTCAGATTCGTGTAAAATAGCAATTTTCCGGAAAAAAACCCTTCATAATATAAATTAGCATTAATTACGCGATTCTATTTTTTTATCTCGTCCGCGTTCTTCTCCAGACAGCGATGATATTTATACACTAACCCCCAGATTTATCGTCGCGTTTTATAAACAATTGTTCTTTGTGCAGAGTTAATTAAGCGGGGCGGCGTAAATAAAAAAAGCTATTGTTCCAACCCGCCCCCGTTTTCCCGTTTCCCGTTTTGAGCTCTCATCTCCGTCGACGAAAGGAACGTTCGTCGAACAAGAAGAATGGTTATTGTTGTTCCGATCGCTTATACGATTATTGCCTTCGCCATTCACCTTAATTTATTGATCTGCAAACTATTAATTCTGAATCAAGAAATAAATTATTCGATTAATGCGACTATTACTAAATTATAAATCAAACATCTATTTTTTTCTTCAGTATCGACTATACTTACTTTTATGGTAATTTTAGATGTTTTATTTCAAACACAACAGCTAAACTATGAAGGATTATAACTTAATGACGATGGCCAATTAAATAAACTTCAGATCAACATAAAATGTTTAGTCCAGCGCTACCCAACACATATTCTGCCGGTCTGTCACAATATTTGATGTCTGTTTTGTATAAATTAAAAAAATGTATATTGTTAACAGAATATTGTCTGTTTTTATTAGCATACAAAAATTAACTTCAAATCAATGGAATGCCGGGATTTTCAGCAGGGTAAATGCCAAATTCCTTTCATTTGCATATTTTTATTATCACTCACTATTATAACCTCTCTTTAAAAAACCTGAGTTAACCGGTATAAATTTGGTGATGTTTGACATTATCCAATTTTCGATTGGTCCCAACATTTTATGTCCACCGATGGTACTTCCTTAGATGGCAAAATTATATTTTCCAAATAAGAAGTTAATCTATCTCAGACAGATTCCAAGAATAGAAGTTCTAATTACACGCAAACAGGGAAACAAACGGTGATTAGAAATTCTCCTCCAGCTAATTCCCTTTCATGTACGTACAATGAATGGAAAAGCAGCCGTACGAGCCATTAGAGGCGAAACGTCAATAACCAAATTACCCAAACACAATTCCATTTATTATTTGCTTGTTTTACAGCCGGCCATTAATTATTATTGCAAAACGGCAGCCCGGACGCGAAACGTGCTCGTAACTTACAGAAAATAATGTGCAGTGCAACAACAGCTTCAGGAATTCATATATGGAGTGTCTACGCATGAATGGTACTCAATGTGACAGATACAAAGTAGTGCAGTTAGCGGAACATGCGTTAATTGTTATCGTTTACTTTTGAATTTGACGTAAAAGTGTTTAACTTGAAACGTGCAGGGCTTTCTAGTTGCTTTTCTTGATGTATCAACTTATTTTCCAAATGTATTTAATCTTCACATGCCAAATTTACACGATCAAATAATATTCCTGTTATAACTAAATTTCAGAGATAGGTAGAATTCGAATCCTTTTAAAGGATTCGATAGATGTATTCGAATACTTTATTAAAAATGATAATGTGACCATTATAGTACTTCCCCTGTCACCTAAACAATTGATAATTGACATACTAAACTTATTTCACTTGTCAAGTTAGTTAAAGAGAATTTCACGTTAGATCCGCGTTTTGTACGCGTGGCGCATGAAGTAAAATTTCGAGTTTAGAAAAGCCTAATTTGGCTCGGTCGCTCCGCTTCGCTACGCGCCTGAGCCAAATTTTCAGGCTTTTCTAAACTCGAAATTTTACTTCATGCTTAGTCTGGGAGTGGAAGACACTCGTTTGTTTTATCATTAAAACAAATGAAAATTGACGTAATACATTTATTGTCGGAGAATGTTCTGCATTTTTAAAACGGAATATCAATTTTGATACAAGTTAAAATGAATTCAAAACATAATAGTTAAATTACAGTCAATTAAGTGATGAAATACTATCAAAATGCCATAATGTTAAAATTACCATCAAAATGTTACAATAGTCATGTAATGATGAAATACTATCAAAATGTCATAATGGCGAAATTACCGTTAAAATGTTACAATAGTCATTTAATGATAAAATATCATCACAGTTAAATGCCCAAGTGATTTTAAGACAACATTTCATAACGGTCAATAAACAATTGACACGCAGTAACGTCACAATGATTAAGGACACTCAATTACGTCACGTATAGTCAAAATGTCAGGCTAGAAAAATAACATTAGTTTTATCGCAACTTGTTATCTTACCTCACTTAATTATATAAAATTAAAAATTGTCAGAAATATCCTGAAATGTCATTCCGTGTTAAACATTTAAAAAATTAAAATTCAAAATTACCAACGACACTTTGACAAATGTGTAAACATTTGTCAAAGTGTTAATTTAACACACGAAATACTGCAATTTGACTGTATTGACTATATTGACTGTACTAACTATAAGTAGACTTGCATTTAAATGGTTTGATTATTATTATTAAATATTAAATATTTTGAGAGTACTGAATATACAGAGTGTCCCAGACCACCCGTAACACCCTGTTTTTGAGAAAACGGGTAGTCCTATAGAGTTGGGATAAAACATTTTATTATAAAAACCGTATTAAAGAATCGAATGATGATTTTGTTTTTTCGCAAAAAGGTTGGCTTAAAAACGTCAATAACTCCAGATTTTTAAATAGTAAGATAGATCAAAAGTGGTATTATTGAAAAGGTCTTTAAAAAATAAGCAACTTTTATAGGAAACATAATTTTTTTACTGGCATCGAGTTTGAGTAATATCTGATTAAATTTATTAAATTTAAATTTTTTATGGCTAACATATTTTAAAAGATTGAGTTTCAAATGTCAATTAGATCTCTTAGATACATTCTAACCAAGTCCGCAAAGTCGCTAAAGAAATATTTCACTCCAACTCCCTCTCCAACTTCTCTATTTTTTCAAAATTCTACGCCAACTCTGTCTGCTGCTTCGAATCATGTGAACATTTTAACTATTCACTTAATAATATTTGTTGCAATACAAATAAAGGTTACTACATCTACATAATTGCAATCTAATAGTTTTTTTGAAAAAAAAACGACTTTTAGTTTTCTCTCATATGCAAATTACATAAATTTCCATTGTTATTTAAAACTCTATTTGAGTTCAAATTTAAAAAAAAAGACAAAATATGTCTAGCACAATTATATTTAAATTATATAATTATATTCAAAATCGGAGTCGGAATTATACGAAATTTCTAACTCCGCGGCTCCGATTTCCTCATCACAAAAATACTTAAATTCTGACCCCTACAGTTTTGACTCTGAGTTCACAGCACTGGTTTAAACTGTTTTCCGTTTACTTCTCAACACTGTTGAACTATTCTGGTCCTAATACCAGTCGCCCTAAGTATCTACTTTGAAAATAAGGTAGCCATGAGATATTTATATTTGGTAACTTCAATTCAAAATTACTCAAAACAAACGCTAGTTACACAAATATTTTTTCTACAAAAGTTGCTTATTTTTCAAAGACCTTTTGAATGATACCACTTTTGACCCACCATACCATTTGAAAATCTTAAACTTTTGACATTTTTAAGCGAAATCTCAGGGATGCCAACCTTTTTGGGAAAAAAACAATATCACCATTTGATTGTCTTTAGTAATAATTTGTTTTATCCCAACTGTCTAAGACTAGCTGTTCACTCAAAAAATACCTGATACGGGTAGTCTGGGACACCCTGTTTATTGACAGTATCTATTATATTGACTATTTTCACAGTACTGACTGTATCGATTATGTTAACTATTTTGACATTACTGATTATATTGACAGATTATATTGACCATTTTGACAGTACTAACTCTATTGGCTGCAACGATTATGTTGAATATTTTGACAGTACTGACTGTCTTAACTATATTGACAATGTTGGCTATATTAATTATCATTTGACAAAATTGACTGTTCTTTGACTATATTGGCTATATTGAAAATTTGTTGAATATCTTGGAAAATTTGATATTTTGCAGAAAATTATTCGAAATGTAACGGAATTTTAATATGTTCAAAAAATGTCGTAAATGTCAAAATTTGTCAAATATGTCGTTACCTAAAAATGTTCTCAAATGTTGAAAAAAACTAGTCGCGCGTTCGAAAGGGCTGCGAAGCCAGGGCCATTAACTTCACAGAATAATAAAAACAGTTTATCAAATTTTTGATAGTAATTCTTCAAGCGACGAAAAATAGATAGTAATTCTTTAATCGACGAAAAAGATACTGTGATTAAAAGGAAAGCAGTGTATAGAATAAGGGAAAATTGTGTTGATACATTCAGCCTCACGGATATTTTTCCAAAATTTAATATATCAAACGCAGTAGTAATAATTTTGTACCAAATTAAAGATAAGATCTTACTTAAATCGAATAGGTACATTCATTAAATATATTTTATTTCGCTAACTGGTATATTCAGCCAATTCAGTACATAAATGAATGCAAATTAATTAAACACGTTTTACCTGTTTTGATATTAACAATTAATTTGCTATTTATTGCACTGAATTATGTTAATTTCGCTTTTAGCAGGTTGAATTAAAATAATTCCTCTCTGTTTGTAAAAATAATTCCTCTATTATTTTAACTTATTGTTTATCGTGACATTCCCAATGGCATAATTAAAATATAAACAATTAAAATTAAGGTTATACAACATTATATAATAAAAATAACTATAAAAAGGCGTTACCAATATATATTTGTTACTTTAAAGTCGACTTTCACTATAGTTAGATCGGGAATTGATTATGAAACACATCACTATTTAAAGTCGACTTTTGTTTAAGTCACTTTGACCCAACTATTATAAAACCAATCGTAAAGGCTATGAATATCATAATTTACATTAAATAAAATATACAAATAATAAATATTGGCATAGTTGTCAAATAATGACGGAATCGACGAAATATATCACAGTCGAATGAATATGTCGCATGCGATATATTTTGTATATATTATTGCGATATATTTTGTACAAAAAATATCGCAAATGACGAAAATTGTCATATATGATACGATTATGATAATTTTCTAATATGACTTAAAAATAATATAATATAATATATTAAGACAAGATGGCTGCCATTAGAAAAAAATCTGTTACAGGCAGATTGTAGAAATCAACACCCGATTTTATTAGTATATTAAAGTATAAGTGGATATTTAGGTCTTTAAAGCACGCACGATTTTGCAAGCACGACGGCGCCAGGCGGAGTGCTTGCAATAGAGTAAGTGCTTTAAAGACCAGATATCCACGCATACTTTACGCTATTTTTTTTATTGATGCATTTAAAGACCATAAATTGGCCCGAAATTTTGAAATTTCGAGCATGTTTAAGATGACGGAATCAATGTACCTTTGGTTGTAAAGGTGTGAAATAAACAAATTATCAATTTCTCATCAGTTTGTTATTACCCTTTGAAAATGCAATCAAAGATTGATAGCTTGAGCGCTAAAGCTGAGAATCGGTTGATTCCGCAAAAGTCGGAAGTAGCCTACAAAAAAGAGTACAACCGTTTGATTAAATGGATGGAAGAATGCCAAGTTGCCAGTGTAACAGAACAAGTTATGCTTGCGTACTTACAGGAATTGTCAGAGAAGTACAAGTCGTCCACAATGTGGGCCATACATTCCAAATTACAATGTATGTTACGATTACAACAGGGAGTAGATATCAAATCATTTGGAAAAGTGCAAGCATTTATGAAGGCGATTAGTAAGAATTGTAATGCAAAAAAGTCCTATGCCTTTAGAGAGGAAGATTTAAGAAAGTTTTTTGAAGATGCTTCAGATATAACGTATTTGTTTTTGAAAGTTGTTGCCATTTTTGGAATCTTTGGTTCTTGTCGCAGATGCGAATTGTGCGATATGCGTTTATCCGACATTAAGGAAGAGGGTAATACCTTACTTATTCTCATACGTCCGTCTAAGACAGAAAAGGCTCGGCGTTTTACTGTCGCTGACAGTAATGGTATACCCTACGTTAGGTTTATTAAGAAATATTTGTTGTTGCGTCCTCAAAATGTGAGTACTGACCGTGTTTTCTTACGCTTTGATAAGGGAAAGTGTACTAAACAAGTAGTGGGTATTAATACTTTTGGTTTATGCCCATTTCAAATTGCACTTTTCCTTAACTTAGACGAACCAAAGAAGTACACAGGACATGCGTTCCGGCGTACTTCTGCAACTATTATGGCCAACGGTGGGATGACTATAGATCAAATACAGCGGCAAGTTGGTTGGAAATCGGCATCGGTGGCTACTGGATATGTCGAAGAGTCCATCAACAATAAAAACAGTGTTTCCAATATTATATCAAATGCTATTAGCGGAAATACGAATGCATGCACATCTGGAAGTAAATCAGTTACCAATGTTCATGTGAGCAATGTTGATTCCGAGTTAAAGCACGGAAATATTAATTTTTCAAATAATACAGATTGTATATTCAATATTTATTATAAATAAAATGAACGAGTTATTGAAGTTTAATAGATAGTGACATTTATGTTTGACTTTAAGTTTGAATTGACGTTGTTGTCCTTAGCAACTTTAAAACACGCGCGTGTTTTAATATTGAATTTAAACACGCTGCGAAGTATTTGAAATAAGACATATGATGCATCAATAAAAAAAAATATATTTCTTTTTTCATTTTTATTCAAATATAAAGCCGCTACAGCTTGGGCCCTTTTCTTGGGACACACGGTATATATCGGGATATTCATGCTTTAGATAAAAATTCGCTATATATATTTTATTCAAACAATCTTTAAATATATTACTTTTGAAACCCACTTGATATGCAGAGAACATCAATAGAACAATTAGACGAAAATATTACAATGATTTTTTTAGTAAATTATTATATGATCATTAGCAAAGATAATTAAACATGACCGTCTCCAAAGTTTTAATGACCCTTTAATAAGTTTCGTGCCCTCTCCTAGTGGAAATGAGCTGTTGGGATTAGAGCCAGGAGGGCTTCTCGATTCTCCGGTTTAATAGACTTATTTCCATCTATATATCAAGGTCATGTCCAATTATAATTGCGAGGATAGAAATAGATAGCATCTGATGAGACGGCTGCAATGAACGCGAAATTACTCTTGATTATAAACAGACTGGCGATGGCGCTAGGATTAAGCATCATTATTTTGTTTTGTGGAGATGCGATGCGATCTATTTTTAATAGCATTATCAAATACAAATTTACGCAATATTATTACAAGATGTAAATGGAAAATTAAAGTTAATAATGTTATCACACAAATATCTATAAATTCAACATTAAAAAGAATCTAAAAATATTTACAACTGAGGGCGGATTAAAAACTAAACTAGTCAATCTTTATATCTTGAATATTGAAATTTTACATCTTTCACGTAGTGAAACATTTTTAACTATGATATATAAAAAAGCACCTGGTTAGATTTCATTAATATTTTAGTTTATCTTTTACGTAATGAAATATTTTTAACTATGATATGAAAAGAAAACACTTGGTTTAATTCTACTAATATTTTAGCTTTTTATTTTACCCAAGTTTCGACGTTACGTAATTTTCAAGGAAAACATACATATTCATTTTATAAACAGTTTAATGACACATCGTTGAAACTATTTGGATTAAATATTAGTAAAATTTAAGAAAGTCATTTTTTTTAAAATACTACTCAATTAGTTTTATAGAAAAAAAAGAATGAAACATTCCTAAGTCAGCAAAATGTGTTGTTTCATCAAGAAAGGGAAAAAGAACAGATGACACTACCATAGATTCGATACTCTTTTATGTATCTGTGATTAAAAAAATGCGTTTTGTCTGTAATTAATTTTAATGAATTATAATTCTAAATGAGTAATGGGTTAGTAAAATCAACCCTATACAGAGATTTTTATGTAACACCGAACATTATCAATATTAATTTTCACATAGAGAAGTATACATATGCATACGTCCTACAAAATTTTCGACACTCGGTTTAGTAAAATAATTCAATTTGAAGCTTTAAACGGGTGTTTTCCACTCCCAGGTTAAGCATGAAGTAAAATTTCGAGTTTAGAAAAGCCTGAAAATTTGGTTTGGTCGCGTAGCGCGAAGCGCGGAGCGACCAAACCAAATTTTCAGGCTTTTCTAAACTCGAAATTTTACTTCATGCGCCACCGGTGTAAAACACTGAAACACTCTGAAGCTCAAAATATCTTTAAAACTTCGCAATATGTCAGTGCTCTATACCGGTTGCGCATGAAGTAAAATTTCGAGTTTAGAAAAGCCTGAAAATTTGGATTTACCTGGCTCGCTCCGGTCCGCCTGGCAAATCAAAATTTTCAGGCTTTGCTAAACTCTAAATTTTACTTCATGCTTAGTGTGGGAGTAAAAAGCACTCGTCTTAAGTTTCGAATTGAACTCATTTAAAAAAACGAGGATTATCTAAAGATTAAAGGCACATACGCTGTAATTGGGACAATTTGTACTGAAATAAGTTGAGGCATTAATTGCGATTGATTGACTACAATTTGTATTGGTCATATAGGCAACCCAATTTACACATAACCTAAAAATTGAAGGTGTCAAATCGTATTGAATGCTTTGGTTTGTCAAATCGAACATACGAAAATGAACAGTGAAAATGTTTGGTGTTACATAAAACTCTCTGTACGCTTAAACTATTTTTAAGAGATATTGCCCTCCGCCCATAAAATGGGGCACATGGTTTTGTTTTCCCTAGAGTAACCTCGGGCGGGCCCTGCCTTTAACACGTTTATAATTGATGTATTCTAATCTATCGAGTTTACCAAAGAGGCTCGACGTATTATTCCATCCAAATATTTATATTTACCGAGAAAAATCCCTAGATAGCAAAAATGTATGTTTGATGCGGAGCGGAAACAAGCAGATCAATTTCCCTTCGAGTCCGCAGAGACCGCAAGATTTTCTGTTGGGTGTATTATTAGAAGCGCGCAGAATGCCCTCGAGTCGAGCACAGAGTACAGAGTAAAGTAGGCTGGTGGTTCGTTGTTTTAATGTATAAATATTTTAGAACGGTAATTAACCACAACTACTACACAAACACCGACGACTGCAAATTAGCACCTACACGCACATATTATATTTTGCCGGGCTGAGTAATTCAGCAGGCGCCAGACGCTAATAAAGAACATGAAGACCAATTCATTTGCGGGCAAATATTTGTAATTGTGATTTAATGAGTTCCTTAGGACTGATGGCATACTCTATTCCTGGAAACTACGGAATTTTCTCTCTGCGTCGAATTGGATTTTACAAAGAAGTTACGCAGTCACAATCTATTTATTTTGTTGAGTTATTATTTATTTTCTATTTAATTGTACACGAGCTCGATCTAATAAGTAAATATTTGTATTTATTTTATTTATTTAATTCCATCATAGGCTGTAGCCTAATAACAAGGGAACATGTCGTACATTGAATTAAATGAAATTATCTTTCTAACCGCAAATACATGTTTACAAAGTAACACCAAATACATGTTTACAAAGTAACACCAAATACATGGTTTATCCGGTAAGTAATGAGAATAATGCCAGAACTTTTTTGTATTTGAAAATATAATTAAATTCAACAAAAAATCATAAATCTTTTGGGTATCAAAATGGTGTTTTGCTCGCGGTTTTATCACATGTAGTTATCTTCCAGAAAGTCCTGGACTGGGATGCCGTTCAGAGCGCTCGTGACGACATCTTGTACGAGTTTAATAGTGTCAACATTTTCTCTTTTTAACTTGAATAACAACCTAGGAAACACATAGAAGCCAAACAGAAGCAGATCTGGGCTACAGACAAATTTGGACAGCGATGGATTTTTGTTGTCAAAAATCCCTTACCAATCCCAACGAAAAATGTTCCGTAGTGTCTAGATTTAGTACAGACTCTCCGAACTATTGCATTGTTTTTAGGATAATTTCATATACAATTGATTTTGAAATACCTAATTTATCTACTAGCAATCTTAAATGTAAATGTAATTCACAGTTCAAGATTGCTTTTATTTTAGCTACATTTTCTGAACTTTAAGACTTTGATAAGCTCTCTGCACGATGTTTATTCTAGTTGGGTTCTATTTTTTTTCCGGAATGGTTTGTGTCGACTAAACAATTGTATTTTTCCTTAAACATTCTCCAAGCATGCTTTCTAATTGATAGCAATCGTTTCAAAACAAATTTTAGAAAAATTGAAACTATATTAAGTAACGTTTACACTATTAGCCTGTCCCTACGAGGAGCGTATCCATAAGTTTTGTTTTTATGTGCTCTATGTGCGAAGAGCGTATATTTTCAAAAGCATATAAATAGTGAGCGGAGAGCGTGCGAAGTTTGGTACCTCTTCAATGCGCAGTCTATACAGTGAATAATTTAAAAAAATCCATGGCAACTTTTGTCTCTTTTGTTTTTTTTACATTTTTGCAATAAATCTTTTACAGGCAGATTGTAGCAATCAACCCCCAGCTTTATATCTATTATTGTTCATTATTATTCAAAAAAAGAGCCACTACAGCTTGGACCCCTTTTTCGTGGGACACACGGTATATGCCGGTATGAGCCTGTGATACGAAATACGTACGGGTACGCATTGTGTTTTAGAGCAACGTGCACGGGCCATGCATTTAAAATTCAAACTGCGTAACGAAAGGGTAAGTATCTAAATATCTGTAAGATGTCCCCTACCCGCTTCTATGCATTGCTGCATCTGCCTCGAAAATTTAACATAACGCGCTGAAGTAAATTTTCGTTAGCATTTAGCAGTAATATTTCTTCTTGAATTAAGTATTTCAGCTCCTAAAGTTTTTGAGGACGTCTCTGATAAACTTTAGACTTAAATTTGACCGACAAAAAAATCAAGAGCAGTTAAATCTGCCGATCTTGCGGGCTAAGAAAAACTCTGTGTTAGCACAATAGATTCGATCAAAAATATGAGACTTTACCGCGAATACTCGTTGATTAACAGGAGAATTAGCCATAGTAGGTGAAACTTTAAATATCAATGTACGAATTAATTGTTCTTTGACAAACATCACATCAGTAATGTTTTCACAGCAAGCTATACCATTCAATTCGATTGCCGGACTTTGTACATCTTCTAAAAATTGTTTTAAAACAGTGTATTGTCTCAGTATTAGGATCATTCGAATCCTTTTAGAATGATTCGAATCACCTTCATTTGGATTCGAATACGAATACTTAAAAAAAATGCAACGAATCGCGATCACGTATCCTTTTTCAAAAATGTATTACAAATCGTCTAAAATGATTCGAATCCTATCCAGCTCTGCAATAGATTCATTAAAATTCTTTGACTAACCGTAAATACGTGTATGTAATGACTATAATAAATATTTTCCTACATTCTGTTAAATTTTAGCTCGCCAGGAAAAAGTTCCATTCCTCCGTGAATAATTAAAAACCGCTGAAAAGGGCGCGTCTCGTTTCTACATCTCTCCCCATTTCCACAACTTAGATCCCCATTAAACTCGACGAAAATCATTACAGAATAAGCAGGAGTAAGTGCATCCCCATTTTGCTCTCGTTGATAATTCATAGAACTCGGCCCCCGTGCAATATTTACACAGCCCTTCATTACCGAGTAAACTGTATCGATCCCTTCTGGGAAGACTAATTCCTATAGGTTAAGGCCTGGAAATGTCGTGTGTTGTACGATACGTGTCTGTGTCGTTCGTTGACCCTATCTCATTCGATAGAATTATGGATGATAAGAGTTGCAGACGGTTTAGTTATTTATATTTCCGATACGGGAAGAGAGGAGGTTCTCGCACGCAATCGCACGTAATAAGCGCATCTGCATTTTGTTAATTCTGGCTACCGGATTTGGGAATTCGGACGGGCACCTAATAAATCCAGGGAGTCATCACCTTTTCTTAGCGTGACCTATCGTAATTACCCGGTTGTTTATGGGTCTGGGGTTTTAAGGTGTTGTTTTATGAATATTACTTATTACTTAATTAAAGAAAATGAAAAATACTTGAACATAAGTTACAAGACGTTTTCTGAATTAGTAACGGGTGGGCTTAAAGTAATGAGAACTTAGTAATATCAGAATTCAATGACAATTGTTGTTAGTTTAACACACGCTTCACTTGCTGTCAGATTGGTTTTTAGTATCAATATCGTTACTAGGAACTTTTTTTATTATTCAAAAACATATTCCAATGCCAAATTAAAATATTGAAATATTTAAATATTTGAATAATTAAAATATTTGGATAATTTTAGCATGAATATTTAAATATGTATATCAATTTTCAAAATTCCCTGCCTTATCTTGAACTTCACTTTAAACCAGTCTTTTATACGCGTGGCGCATGTACTAAAATTTTGAGTGTAGAAAAGCCTGAATTTGGATTTGAACGTCCAAATCTAAACGTTCAGGCTTTTCTAAAATCGAAATTTTACTTCATGCTTAACTAAGGAGTGGAAATAGAAGCTTTACATTGACCGGTTTTATAAAAGCAAGGAATTCCTGGAAACTTACTAAACGCTGTACGTGTCGTGATTTGTATACTGTATATAAAAATATATAAAAATCACTATACTTTTTTTGACTTAGTTAGTTTCGTTAATAAATGTCATTAATCGCATTCGTTGTTTTTTAAAAGAGTTCAATTTGAAGCTCTAAACGAGTGTTTTCCACTCCTAGACTAAGCATGAAGTAAAATTTCGAGTTTAGAAAAGCCCCGTGAAAATTTGTCGAGGGACGCGCAGCGACCCGAGACAAATTTTTTGGGCTTTTCTAAACTCGAAATTTTACTCCATGCGCCACGCGTATAAAACACAGATTTCAAGTGAAGCTCGAATATACATACATTTTACAATATTTCAGTGTTGTATACGCGTGGCGCATGAAGTAAAATTTTTAGTTTAGAAAAGCTCAGAAAATGTTCGCGGGGCTTTTCTAAACTCGAAATGTTACTTCATGCTTAGTCTGTAAATGGAAAATACTCGTTTAAAGCTTTAAATTGAACTTAAAACAAGGAATATCTAAAGATTTACAGAAAATAGGCTGCATTTGAAATACGTATACTTAAAAAAACTCCCTGTATCTATAAATACAAATAAAATATTTCAAGAAAAAAGTTATTATTACTGCAAAAATGTTCTGCAAAAATATTAAAGGTAAAATTAAATTCGCGATTAAATCGGGAAATCTTGTGGCATATATTTCACAAGGTGAAAGATATTTGGGATATAGTGAATCTCATTTGATCAACAGTGAAATGCAAAACAAAAACCCTGAAGTTATGAAATTTTAAAAATAATAAAGTTCTTTAATAATACTGAAAAATATTTTAAAAAGGAGTCATATGATATCCAAATAAACAATTAACTATAAATACTGCTGCTTAACAGCTTTATTTGAATACTTATTCTTGAACATGAATTTTGGTCTAACCGATTTCAGGTCAACATGCGTTGCCTCCAAATTTTAAATTCCGCGCCCAAAATGTCACCAGATTCCGCCATTTTAGCCGTACAAACCAGGCTTATAGTTAAATTCATCTTAAAAAGGAGTATAATACAATTTAGGTATGTTTTGATGTTAAATAGTGCATTCCCTATTATTGTAAAGCGGCATTTTTTATTTTAACATGGGTAAGGCAAGGACGGCTAAATGATAATCATTTTATTTTACGTTGTAAATTTGTTCACAGTATCTAATTCACAAAGATTCTAAAGAATAACACAAAATAATGGGCCCGTTTATCAGAGACAACTATCTGATGACTGGACTGTTAATCGTGAATGTATTTGGGATGTTTCAATTGTACAAAATAGAGTGATTGGTGTTGGCGGGTTAACGTTTTCAAAATGGCCGGAGTAGCGTTCATTAGATACCAACATACACCAGAAAAAAAAACATGTCAGATGTTGAACATTTTGATGAACGGGCCAATTAACATCTATTTTATAAGCCCGTACAAACCATTTCTCTATTTATGATTTTTTGCATATACAGACGTGATTTATGTACTAAGATGAAATTAATTTGATTGCTTCTTTTATTTTACTTTGTCGCATAAAGTTTGCACGTGTCCCGTGCTTTTCTCGTTGAGGGAAAATTGTTTTATTGGTATGTCAAAACTTCGCCACTTTATAAGGACATATTTATTAGGAGGGACGAAACGTTTTCTTTCCTTCTCACAATTTATTCTTCATCTAGCCCCGAGTATTCACATATATTTTATTTGTTTGTTTCTGAATTGTGTTTAACTATACGAAATAAGACATTATAATAGTTTTTTATTTAGAAAACGCACATTTTTTTAAATGAAATTAATTTTAAACCACCATACATTAAATTAATTTATTAAATAATTGTTTTCTTATTTATAGAAGTTAGTGCATATAAATATATGCGACTTCATAAAGCTCGCTTTATCCTTAGTAGAGCATTTTGAAACTTTCAACTAACGTCTATTGATACGGTCAAATTATGCTAATATTTTTATTAGAATTCTATTAGAAATTTATCTCTATTCAAAAAATAATAATAGTTTTTTTTATTTTAAAGCCCTGATCATCAACTATATTCTAATCCGAACCCCTCTACAAAATGTTCTAAAAATAAAATTGTGAAAATTATTAGTATTGAATTTTGTTATCCAGGGCTTACCCTTCCATTACGTCATTCAATATCCTGGCTTGGGGCAGGAGTGCTGATTTAAATAAAGTATTTATAGCCCAAAAGAAAAAAAAATGTTACATTAAATCTAATTTAAATCACATCGCTACTCATAGCAAAAATCATAACAATAAAACAAGACAACGTGACTCACTACTAATTGAAATACACCCTACTACTTTCTATACCAAATCATAAGTGATATTAAAAATTTAGGTTTTCCACAATGTAAAAAAGTAATAAGAAACATGTTACTAAATAGGATTGTATACTCAATTAATGACTTTAAGTTTTAATCTATATCGTTGGCAAAATAGTACAATTTATGCATACTATACAAAATTTGTTTTGATATTATTTTGACGCTTCACATCTATCATATACAATGTATTGTATCATTGCAGTATTTGGCATACGTGAATAAAGCTATTATTATTATTTTTATTATTATTTAATAATTTAAGAAATGATCAATAGTTCTTTGAAAACAGTTTATGTTTATTTTTGTATGCTAAAATATATGTAGACATTCAGAAATGGCGGAAATCCAACAAAATACTTAGAATTATTATTAATCCACCACAAGATTAAAATAAAATGGGGACACATAACCATAAATATCTTTAACATTCAAATAAATCTACAAAAATTGACATAGAAAACGAAATAATCTCATTTTCTATGTTAATTTTATTTTAATTTTTAATTTTTTTAGCTCTTAAATGCATCATGATACCATTTGGCAACAAACTTATATTAGCTACAAAATTCCAAAAAAGTAATTGGTTAGTGAAATTGACCCTAAATTTTAAAACTTGGTATAAAAATGAATTGATCCTCGCCTTCAACAATAAAATGGGGCGCCTGATTTTATTTTGCCTATGGGCGCCACGTAACCTCGGGCGGGCCCCGTTATCCCTATCTAAAAATAGCAAATATAACAAAAATTTACATAGAAAACGAAATAATCTCATTTTTTATGTTAATTTTAATTAATATTTTTCTTTTTTAATTTTAACAAAAAAATTTGGCGCCTGATTTTGTTTTGCCTACGAGCGCCAAGTAACCTTAGAGCCGCGTTATCCCTATCTAAAAATAGCAAATAAATCTACAAAAATTAACATAGAAAACAAAATAATAATATTAGCTACAAAATTTGAAAAAATTAATTGGTTAGTAAAATTGACCCTAAATTTTAAAACTTGGTTTACAAGTTAATTGACCCTCGCCTTAAAAAAAATGGGGCGCCTGATTTTGTTTTGCCTATGAGCGACAAGTAACCTCGGGCGGGCCCCGTTATCCCTATCTAAAAATAGGCCACTGAATTATTAGGTTAAGTTGCATAATATATTGTCGATATTAGTTAGGTTGAGTTGGACGAGAAATCGAGGAGTGCGATTTATTCTTCGTGTAGGTAATTAATTTTTATTACTGAAATTAATCTAACTTGCCATAAAATTATGAATGAATACAGTCTTCTCTTTATATCAAGCAATAATTTATTTATCAAAAATGGCTTCCAATATTAATTATTAACATTAATGTTCCCATAAAAGGAGCCGGGCACGTAAATAATTCTATTTAATTACGTTTTAATAACGCCCAGCCGTATCAGTTCCATCCCTCTCTTCCCACAGACTAATTAAACAAATTTTCAAACTATCTGATTTTAAGGGTTGGAATTAAGGTGGGACGTGCGTCCCAATAAAGTTCCCGATCTGTTTTATCATCGGCATGGGGTGAATATTTTATTGGCCCTCTCTCACACCCCCACGCCTTCTAGCCAGTCGTAAGGAGTTGTTCAAGTTTTACTGATAAGGAGAATACCATGTTCTACAGAAAGAGAAATATGCGCACGAATTTTACAAGAGTATGAAATAAAACTGATTCTTGTAAAATTAAGTTTTTGAAAGTTTTCTGTTGGTATACAGAATAAACTACTAGAGATGTTTAATTTATAATAGCAAAAAAAGGAAATATAAACACTAACCAATATAAATGTGTTGGTTAATATTTTCATTGTAAAAGTAGATAAATTTCAAACTACACAACTACCATCAAATTTACGACCAAACGCAAAACAGCCGCAGCAATCAGAGTTGGCGTTTGATTCCCATCAAATAGAACTGATCTAGTAACTATACATCAACATTTAATTTTTTCCGAAAATACAAACAAAAATTTATCATCGCCATTTATAAATGACGGCCTGAAATAAATTCGAGGTAATTATAATTGCGCGGCTGGTATTTTGCTGAATATTGACGTAAAATTACGGCTTATTTGTGTCACAGATAATGTGCGCAAAAAATCGAGTTTATTTATGGTGTTTGCAGTTCGTTCACGCCCTGTTTCAGTTCGCGCAAGATCATTTCCATTACAACTCTTTTATATAAAGAATAGGATTCATGAGTTACTTGGAATTATTAAGATTAGTCGTTGGAAGCGGACGCTTTCTAATCAACAATTTCGCTTCTTTAATTCATAGTAATCATATTGCGTAATGTAATTAAAAATACACATACAGAGAATTTTTCATTTAGGTATACATACCTCGATATATACATTGTAATTTTTCAGGGATTCGTTGTTTTTAAAAAGCGTTCAATTTGAGGCTTCTAACGAGTGCTTTTAAGCATAAAGTAAAAATTGTAGTTTTAAAAAGCCTAAAAATTTTGTTTGGTCACGTAGCGAAGTGGAGCGATCAAACCAAATTTTCAGGCTTTTATAAACCCAAAATTTTACTTCATGCGCCACGTGTATAAAACACCTAAGTATGGTGAAGTTTAAAACATACTGCATAAACAATATTCTAAAGCAGTATATTTTGAAATTCACTTGAAAACAGTGGCACATGAAGTAAAATTTTGAGTTTAGAAAAGCCTTAAAGTTTGGTTTAGTCGCTCCGCTTCGCGAAGCGATCAAACGAGTGTTGTCCACTCCGAAATTAAGCATGAAGTCAAATTTTGAGTTTAGAAAAGCCTTAAAATTTAGTTTGATTTTAGCAACCAAAACCCAATTTTCAGGCTTTTCTAAACTCAAAATTTTACTATAAAACATTCAAATATTGTGAAGTTTGCAATATGCTACTACAGCAGTATTCTACAGACGTATATTTTGAACTTCACTTAGGACCAGGGTTTTATACGCGTTTCGCATAAAGTAAGATTTTAAGCTTAGAAAAGCCCTAATATTTGGTTTAATTTTGGCAAAAAAAACCTAATTTTCAGGCTTTTCTAAACTCAAAATTTTACTTCATGCGCCACGCGTATAAAACACTCAAATATTGTGAAGTTTTCAATATGCTACTAAAGCAGTATTCTACAGACGTTTATTTTGAAATTCATTTAAGACCAGTGTTTTATACGCGTGGCGCATGAAGTAAAATTTCGAGTTTAGAAAAGCCTGAAAATGTGGTTTGGTCGCGTAGCGCTACGCTACGCGCTACGCGACCAAACCAAATTTTCAGGCTTTTCTAAACTCGAAATTTTACTTCATGCTTAATCTGGGAGTGGGAAACACTTGTTTAAAGCTTCAAATTGAACCTAAAAAAAAAAAACAGCGAATGTCGAAAATGTCAAAAGAAAAAATCCTTTTTATTTACATTAGTTACACCAAAATTTAAGCCACAAAATTTTAACCTTACTCCAAAATTTAAGCCACTTCTGTTATAAGCAAATTTTTTTATCCATTGTAAAGAACCTTATTACAAATTTGTAATGTGTTTGTGGTAATGGTATTTTTTAAAGAGGCAAAATGGTTTATAAAAAAATAAGAACTTCTTAAGTTTCTATCCTTTAATAAGTTTAGATATTTGAAAACATTTAAATATAATAAAGTTTTGTAGAAATCCATTTAAATAACAATTGCGAATGAACTTACCAATTTAAAGTTTGATAATATTGAAGACAAATAAAAATAAATTACTCTCTATGTTAATGAAAATTAAAAGAATTTGACGAAAGTCATGAAGTTGTAATTTGATATATTATTATTTATTTCTTAATTTATTAATTTACAAACACTCCCTAACAACTTAGAAAAAGCATATCATGAAACAATTTAAGAAAAAATATAATAGCCAATGAAATAGAATTATGTTGTTCTATTTCTGGTGTAATGCAAAAATGTTCCTTCTTTAATTTAATCTTATTATGCTTTCTTTTATCATTAGAATTAGGAAGCTAACAGAAATGTTGCGAAATATTTTCTTTTATAAATAATAATAATGATAATAATGTTTAATATACAGACAGCCATGTTAAAAAGATTTTTTCAAATTAAAAAAGAATCGCATAACATTTTTAAAATATTTGACATTGTGGCTTGATTATAGTTGCAATCATACTTATCTTCTAAGAAATTGTGTAGCCTATAACATTTCATAATAAGGAATGATTTAAGACTGGTTTTGAACTTTTTTATGCCAACCGGCTTGATTGTTTCAAGCAATTTATTTGACAAAGAGTTTTATGTAACACCGAACATTTTTATCCAATACAATTTGACACCTTTCATTTTTATGTTGTGCGTAAATTGGGCTGCCTATATGACCATCAAAAATTGTAGCCAATCAATCGCAATTAATGCCTCAACATGTACATAGAGGGAGTTTTTCGTTCAAGTATACATGTCCCGATTACAGTTAGCTATTGATAATGAGTACATAGTACCCGAAATGTACATCTAGCATCAAAAAATAAAAGTGAAGAAAGTAATATAACTGCGTTTTAATTAAGTGCCCCAATTACAGCGTATATGCCGTAAATCTTTAGAAAATCGTTGCTTTTTTTTAAAATAGTTCAATTTGAAAATTAAAAATGAGTATGTTCCACTCGCAGACTAAGCATGAAGTAAAATTTCGAGTTTAGAAAAGCCTGAAAATTTGGTTTGGTCGCGTAGCGCGAAGCGCGGAGCGGCCAAACCAAATTTAAAGGCTTTTCTAAACTCGAAATTTTACTTCATGCGCCACCGGTACAAAATACTGACATACTGCGAAGTTTAAAACACACCGCTAAATTTTACATTGCATCGGTGTTTTGTACCGGTGGCGCATGAAGTAAAATTTCGAGTTTAGAAAAGCCTGAAAATTTGGTTTGGCCGCTCCGCGCTTCGCGCTACGCGACCAAACCAAACTTTCAGGCTTTTCTAAACTCGAAATTTTACTTCATGCTTAGCCTGTTTTCCACTCCCAGGCTAAGCATGAAGTGAAATTTCGAGTTTAGAAAAGCCTGAAAATTTGGTTTGGTCGCGTAGCGCGAAGCGCGGAGCGGCCAAACCAAATTTTCAGGCTTTTCTAAACTCGAAATTTTACTTCATGCGCCACCGGTACATAATACTGACATACTGCGAAGTTTAAAACACACCGCTAAATTTTACATTGCATCGGTGTTTTGTACCGGTGGCGCATGAAGTAAAATTTCGAGTTTAGAAAAGCCTGAAAATTTGGTTTGGCCGCTTCGCGCTACGCGACTAAACCAAATTTTCAGGCTTTTCTAAACTCGAAATTTTACTTCATGCTTAGCCTGGAAGTGGAAAACACTCGCTTAATGCTTCAAATTAAATTCTTTTAATAAACCGAGCGTCGGCTAATCTACAACGTATGCTTATGTATACTTAAAAGAAAAATTCTCGTTATGAAAATGTTTGGTGTTACATAAAACTCTCTGTATATTTTTTTACTATAATAGTTGATCAGATTTTGGAATTTTGACAAACGGAATTTAGTCAGACAAATATCTCCACATCCACGTGTATTATGCGCATGCTTACTATGTCGACAATACGATGCAATGTTTTTGCTAATATAAATTAAACAGTTTAAAACAAATATTGCAAGAAGACCTAAAATTCTTAGGTTAATATACTGCTGTTTGGAGTCCTGTTTATAATCTATACCGGATATCACTCGTATAGCTTTTCTCTGCAATCCAAACAATCGTTGTAATATTCTTTACGTGACACCAAGTGATGATGCCATATGATAGCAGAGACTCAAAAAGAGAGTAATATGCAACGACTAGTGTTTTTACTGGTAAACAGTTAGACAATTGACGTAACAAGTGCACTTGTCTACAAAGTTAAGTTGCATTTTTTGGTATTCGTTGTTTCTATAAAAGTGTTAAATTTGAAGCCTCTACCGAGTGCTTTCCCTCATTCATTGAGCATGAAGTAAAATTTCGAGTTAAGAAAAGCCTGAACATTTGGTTTGCTCGCATTAGCAACCTTTAAAAAATATAATTGTGAATAGAATTTGACAATAAAAAAATAAAACTAGGATCATTATTTAATTTTTTCATTGGTTTCATTGGTTATCCAAATTGAATTGAAACTGTATTTACTTCACAATATTTACAAAGTTTAATACTGTTTTCTTTTATTTATTTATTTATTAACGGAATCTCCATTTTACATAAGTGTACATATACATATTGAGCAAAAATAACAAAAACCATATAAAGAGTTACAATGATTACAGCCAACAAATTATTACTGGACTAGAGATCTAACAGTCAATGACATTGGATAGCCTAATACGACGTAATTGGACCTTAAACTGATGAATTGATGGTGTAAATAAAACAAAGTTGGGATTATTGCTAATACCATTGGCATACCTCATCATACGATCGATGGGATTAGACATCCCATATCTGGTCGAATATTTATAAATCCATATTGAATTGTTTTTCGTGGTGACAAACTGATAATTATTAAAAATATAAAGAGTGAATATGGTCAAAATTAACAAAATCAACAGAAATTTCTATCAAAACTTTTCAAAAATTACAATACTTTCTCTGAAAAAATATTTATTCATATGTTTAAGGTATTCTGTAATTAATGGGTAAGATCACTATTATTTTATTTCATAGTCGGTAAATTTTCTCGATTTGTCTGTTATTTTGTGTATCCCACTCCTTGGTTAAGCATAAAATAAAAATTTAGGTTAAGAAAACGTTGAACATTTTAAATTACCAATTTTCAAATAATGATATTGACATTTACTGTTGAATAACCGAAATAAAAACAGTTTTGTTTAATTAATTTACGGAATTACCAGTCATTGAAAAGGTCTGTATATTTATGATCCCTAGATAAATAACAGCTATAAAAAGCAAGAAGTTAGTTACATTGGTATATTACTTTATTCTAATTGCTACAGTTTTCTACCGCCTTTTTCAGTTAATCTCTACCGTTAAAATAAAAAAAATACATTTAGAAAACATTGTGTATAATCTCATTACTTGAAAATACTAACCTGTATGTACGCGCATTCTTATTAAATTAAACATATTGTGTACATGTTCAGTTTAGTAGGGGTACAGTTTTACCACTCCAAATTTACCAATCCATTTTTACCACCGCATTTTTACCACCATACTTTTTTACCGCTATACAGTTTTACCACTAATATTTGTACCAATTATTATACAATAAAACACTTTTTTACAAATAAAATCAGTTTTATTCAAAATTGTATGTTGTGACCGATCGCCCTTAAGTATTCTGCAATTTCCCCTTCTTCTTTTCTGACATCGTAATCTCGAACTATATTTGTAATCCTATCCTCAGTTTTAATTCTGGCAAGGTTTTCCGTACGTTTAATTTTTCGCCCAAGGTCCAATTCCCGGAACATTGCCTCGGTGTCTCCCTGTTCTTTTTGATGCTCGACGACAAAAGCATATAGGCTAGGATGATCCCGGCCGACGACTACAGAAAAACGGTTATGCCATCCTTCAGACATGTTGTTCGTGCGTGCCGTATTCCACAGAACTGCCTGATACATGTTCCACAGCATTGGCGGATATCGCGGGGATGTGGCACGTCGTCTTCCTCTTGCTGGTTTGCCTCGTACGTAAATGTTCTCGAAGTAGTCGGCAATATCAGCAAAGGCAGGAGTGACCAACGATTTAGGCGAATGACAAACCGATAATGACATTGACAGGTTACGAATTGAAGTTGTCAGTTGTTATTCTAATTCGATTTTAAATAGCGGTAAAATATTGGTGGTAAAAAGAATACGGTGGTAAATACGTTGGTGGTAAAAAGAATTGGTGGTAAAAAAGGGACGGTGGTAAAAATGGAGTGGTAAAAATGGGGGCCAATCGTTCAGTTTGCCACTTGTAAATTATTATTGTGTTTGTAGCTTAGGAAATGATTTTTTTTCAATACTTTAGACTTATATGTAATTTTGTTAGTTTTAAGAATCACGAACTGTAGTATCGTATTGTATATGGATCCCGTTGATGAATAAATAAATAAATAAATGTATATGTATTGTATGTAATTTCTAGTGAAATCTCTTAAATAAATTGCGACTAGGTGAAACTTACTTTAGCTCATGTTATTTTTTTTTCAAAACAATCCAATCCAAATTTGTATCAATTTAATTACTCGTGAAAAATATTATGTTCTAACCACGCGTGGTATTACACCCACAATAATATTAATTCGCTACAATTATTCCTTGAAAAATTATGGTTACGTTAAGTATGATGGATTTGTTTTGTAGAGTAAACCATTTTAGTATTTAAACTAATTTCTTGATCATTCTACAGGCAACACTTTTTGCGATTAATCAAATAAAATAACCCGATAGCATTTGTAAATGTTTATATAAAATTTGTCGTGGAGTGAAGCATTTAATTCCACGAGTACATTGGCTCGGTTACTCCGGCTTAATTAAATAAAGCCCGCAATTATTTCCCCACAAACACACTGCCACCGGCATGGCACCACCAGTGTCAGTGGCGCATAGTTTACAGGTAACACCTAGAAATGCAATTAAGTAATTAGTCATGTAGCCAGCGAGTTAACGCCGCATTTCCCTCTTATCTACATCAATTCCGCAGGAAAATATAGAAAAGGGGGGCAGAAAGAAATGAAAATGCGGCGCAAATGTGGCGAAACGTACGTACAGGAAATTCGAACTGACGTTAATCCCTATGGGAAATAATACTAACTTTGTTCACTAGTGTTACAACACTTCATGTCAAAATTAGGAAAAGTTTTGTTGACGAGCGTTGTTTTTCTTATTTTGTGTGTAATCACATAATGAAAAGAAAATGTAATGATTAGGCAAACAAAAAATCATAATCATTAACAAGGTGAGTAATATAATAGATAAACTACTATTATTATTAAATAATTTCAAAGTACTCGATTTCATACAAAATACATTACCATGAAACAAACTGAGTTTGCCAATTATTTGCAGACTATTTTAAAAATATAGAAGTGAATTTATCGACTTTCTGCAATCAATTGTTGAACTACTTCCCGAGCTAATATTCCGACGGATATTTAATTAATACAATGAATATTTGAGTTACACTATAGGTATTGTAATACAAAAAAGGGCCAAAATGCAAATAAGTATCGCTCGCCAGATAATTATTTATAACAAAAGAACTACGTTATAAAATGAAAAAATTCCACGTAGTTTAATAGCTATTGTCATAAATAATTGAACAAGTAATGGTTTTAATGTTGTTACATAAAAATTGCAGGAGCTGTTGGTCATTTTAATATGTATCGCTTTAAAAAATATATTTTTTATAGTGTATTACTTATATAATAGAGACCTGTTTTTAAAATTTCGATGCACATAATTGTTCCGCTGGAAAAGTTGATAAAATATGCCGCTTTTTGTTTGCCTTTAGAATGGCCTAACCCCTAAGCAAATTTAAATTAAATTAAATCTAAATAAACCTCAAGCAGTTTTTAAATGCTAAAATTAAATGTAAATACAGAGGATTAAGTTTTATTGACCCCACCATAGCGATGGCAATTAATTACATCGGATTGTACAATAAACTGGATTTAATAACCATTGTTTCCATTTAATAAACAATCTTTATAGGGCAGGGATTAAATGAGACGCTTTAATTACGTATCGATTTTGACTTTGGGTAGCTCGGACAAAAATCCGTCAAAAGGATTTTTTTTATTAGAGAGGCCCAGAAGTTTATTATACACGGGGACGGCTGAATAATTTATGCGGGCAGAAAGGGTTGAAAAGTGGAGTACCTATCACTCCATAAATTCTCAACAGAGGTGTTTCAAATATTTAGTTTATGCGATGGAATTTCAACGTTGTCGTCCACATTTTCCAGAGTAATTTACTGTGGGATTTATTACGAAAAGGAAAGGTTGGTGTTAATTAATATATTTGATTTGGGAGAAGTAATTAGGATATAATATATCTTTATTACTAATATACGAATTATATTATAAGTATATTTCCTTGATTAAGCATAAGGTAAATGGTTTTATAATTCGTATATTTGCTTTTATATTCTTATTAATGTCATACTCAATTTGAATATCAGTGATTAAATATAATTAAATAAATTTAACACATACTAAATGTGTATAAAAATAATTTACTTAGTTTAAGAGGAGACTAGATTAATCTATCCTCTTTGTTTTATATTTTTGTATATAAGGTTTTCTTTAAAGTATACCTAT
Source organism: Philonthus cognatus (assembly GCA_932526585.2). Lineage (NCBI taxonomy): Eukaryota > Metazoa > Arthropoda > Insecta > Coleoptera > Staphylinidae > Philonthus > Philonthus cognatus. Next base: position 26,223,630 of record OW052243.1, on the reverse strand, counting down.
TTCGATATTTACGCCGCAAATGTTCAGGCATTCATTGATTTTATAAAAGCGTTCAATTTAAAGTGTGTAGCGTATGGTTCCACTCGTTAGTTAAGCATAGAGTAAAATTTCGAGTTTAGAAAAGCCTGGAAATTTGGTTTGGTCGCTCCGTGTAAATATTTTCATATAACAAAAATGTCTAATTATTCTTTTAAATATATACTCAATTAATATTTAAAAGAATAATCAGACATTTTTGTTTTATGAAAATATTTACCGCTAGAAAATTTGTATATTATTTATTTATCTCGAAGACTGTTGTCTCTTACTTATGATAAAGTGCAGATCTATCGAGATTGAATTTAAGACAATCAAAGTTCTTGGCATTTCCAGGAAGTCAAATTGAACGGAATAATTGGAGCCCAATCAGGAATACGGACGTTCCTATCCTGAAAAAATCAGTTATTCAAGAATAACGTACGCTATGATTTTGATTGCACGAACGGAAGAATGATTTATTATTCATTCTTGAATCCGAGAGATAAATGAACTCAAACTGGGGGATTATTTAATGACAGTAATTTTAGAAACAATTTGATTTTATTTTCCTATGATGTAATTTATAATATAAAAGAGAAAATGTATACATGTATCATATACAATTTTAATAGAAGTGCACCTGTTTTTATAGTATAGATAAAATTAATGTTTATAATTAGTTTCAATTTATCAACACGATAAAACAATTTAATTGCAATTAATTCAATCACACATATTCACCACATAATGGTTAAAATTTAAATTTGGTAAATGCACTTTAATGGAACTCATTTTAATCCGAGTGAAATCCCCGCTGTGCAATTTTCAATATCTCCCCTCTCCACTTTTCTCACCAACACCTCATAATAGTTTAGATTATTTGTTTCCTCGCGGCAGTAATTAATATAAACCACTTGAGCGGGAGAGCACTTGTCCGGTAAAGAGAGTGGTTGTAATTAAATGCCATCCGACATTGTCATCGGGACAGCATCGAGTGCATTATAAAAGCGGCTTATTATAATTTGCATCGTATAATTTATTAATAAACATGTAAATGAGGCCGTGCAGTTGAAAATGTGTTTTATGGTTATGCATGAGATCATAGGTCTGAATAATGAACAAAAAAATGTACACAAGCTGAATGAAAATGTTTCAAGAAAAGTAAATTTCGTAGATCCCAGCAATAGAACGAAAATAATAAAAATATAGAATAATACATCAAAAAATTCAATATTGTATCAAAATGACTTGGAATTTATCAACAAATAACCATTCTTGATAATCCAATTTATAATAATAACGAATTAACTATTTATAATAATTCAATACATAAAAGTAAAATAAATTGTTTACAAAGACTTTTTTTAATATTTGTCTTGTGTTTCGTAAAAATACTATTATGCGCTGATCATGTAAAAAATGTCTGTGCTTCTATGTCTTGTAATTACCTGATTTTATACTATTACATGTATGTTTTGACGTGTGTACAGCTATGCTTTTAACACTAAATAAATTGAAAATTTGTCATTTTTACAAGTTTACAGTAGTAAAATTCTGTTTTAACTGTATTTAAAAAAAAATCTTCGCAATCTAATGTAGTCACTTTTTTGGCTTAAATTATAATTCTATGACGCATTACATTGGAATTTACTAAAAAATAACATAATTAACGAAAATGTATTTAAAACTTAAATTACGTTAAACTGTGAAAAGCGTGAAATTGCTACAAATATTCCAACATACCATTTAGAAAAAATAATTATTACGTTTGAATATACATAATATTTTAATATACAAATATTTTCTTTTTCTGTATAAAATAAAACTAATACAAACTTCAGGTTTTGATTTAAAAATAAATACAGATATTAGTCTGAATTCTGAAATTCGACAAACATTTTATTTGCTGCGCATATTAATCAATGAAACTAATTCCTAAAAAAATAACCAATCACGATTTCACAAACTTCAGTTCAAATTCTAATAAATTAACACCATCAAATTTGAATACTTTTTTGTAAAATATTTTTTAAAAAATACAGTAATTCTTATGTCCTGCGAACTGGTACCGGTTAAAGAACCACACTTTGGAAAGCGCTGATATAACAAACTTCACGTAACCAAAAGAACATTGAAAATCGAGCAAAACTGACAAATAATCATCTAAGCCAACCGCACACAAATCGTCAAAATTGATTTTTAAAATTAAATTAATAAAACTGGTGAATTTAGAAATGTATAATAAGAATTATTTTAATTCCTTTTTTCGCTATTTTTATTGTAAGCCAGTTTGTTGATTTTGATTAATTTAATAATTACTTATTGTAGTCAATTTTTTATATATTTTGTTAGTTTGGTGAATTTTAAATTCTTTTGACAATTTCTATTGTGTTCAATTTTATAATGTTATTTAAAATAATAATAATAACCAATTTTATTTCAAATTTATTTCAACATTTTTTCATTACTATTTTTATTGATATGTTGATGTTTTGTTTAGATTAAATTGAAGTTTATTAAATTGTAAAATAAGTACAGAAACCAAAAAGTTGTATTTAAAATATATTTTTTTTGCAAATTTTGTTGATTAAATTGAAGTTTATTAAATTATGAAACAATTACAGAAATTGAAAAATTCTATTTGAAATCTTATTTTTTTACAAATTTTGTTGATTTCTTAAACGTTTATAATGTTTGTTTATTTCTTAAATGTTTATGATGTTTGTTGATTTTAGCGAAACTTTATGATTTTTTTAATTTTTACAATACTTACTTATTTAAAACAAATTTGTCTCACAAAGACTAAATATTATTTATTTATATCATTGATTTTGTTTTTTTTAACTTCATTATTTAATTTCAACGATGTTTATTTTTTTGAGTTTAGGTAATTTATAAATGTCTACGTATATTTTTAATTGACTTTGCTTAATGTTACGAAATGTGTCAACTATTCTATCTACAATTATTAATAAACTGTAGAATTCAGAATTATCATGTACATATATTCACCTCAGTTGAAAATCTTCACTTACTTTAATAATATCTATTGTAAGTTGAATTTTATTATGGTGAAAGCGCCGGGTGCACTGAAGGTGAAGTTAATAATTTAGAAAGGCTGTAATCTTTATTTAATCCTCGCTGGAAAATTACGTCATCTAGTAAAATGGTTTTGTATATTTTAACAGCACCCTAATAAATATAAAAGCTCCTTGGGCAAAGTAGTGCATCCCTAAATATTGCATATGTATTTAAAGTGGGTACTAAACTAGAAATGAGATACATTTTAATATGATATTCTACTTTTATTCCTCGTCTTATTTTGCTTATGTAAGAATCGAGGATTTTTTCTTTTAATTATAAATATTCCGATCATTTCAGCGTTTGGTAAATTTTAATCAGTTCGTTGTTTTCTTAAAAACAAATTCAAGCTAAGTAAAATTTTGAGTTTAGAATAGCTTGAAATAGCATATATTATTAACAAAATATAAAAGCGAATCAAATTTGTTATTGACTTTCTGCAAAAATGTTGTCTCATTGCGACAAGTCTCCAAATATTCATTTAAACAACTACTTCTCGAACTAATACCCTTAATGGCTTAAGACATTTAATATTCATTCCCTGTAATTTTTTCAATTCATTACAATTTCCTGTTAATGCATTTAGTTTGGTGAGAGAATAATTTGACCTAATGTTGCATTTTGCATATAAATTATGCATAGAACAGTAAAGCTCTCATGTAACTCAAATATTAATTGTATAATTCAATATCTGTCGGGGTATTAGCTCGAGAAGTAGTTGTTTCAATGAATATTTGGAGATTTGTGTCAACGAGACAACATTTTTGGAGAAATTCAATATTAATTTTAATTCCTTTTTATATTTTGTAAATATTCTGCAAACTATTGACAAACTCAATTTTGATTTATGTTAAATTTTCTTTATATATTATTAAAACTGAATATCGTTTATAATAGACAAAAATCTGACCCCATGTTATTCTATTCAATGATGATGTTTGTGTTTTTGAACGGTAAATCAGTGTTTTATACGCCTGGTGCATTAACTAAAATTTCTAGTTTAGAAAAGCCTGCAAATTTCAATTTGCGACTAGCTTCGCTCGCGCGCCGACAAATACAAATTTGCAGTCGATTTTGAATATTTTATTTTAGCTTAGGAACATTGCCAAAAAAATCAAATTTATGCAATACTTAAAAGAAAAATGTTATAAATATAATATGGCTATCTTTTTATTCATTTTTTTATTTGATTATAAATGTGTTTCAGCCCCTTGATATTACTTCACGTATCTTGGTAATCATCGGAAGGTCCACTCGGCGTGTCGTAAAATAAAGAAGTCGCAATTTATCCTACGGTGCGATAAACGATATTTGTGTCAAGATGCAGGTATGACTGGAACGTGTCTCCTTTTCCATCCGTTCCTCGAGATAAAAATGATGAGGTGGTTCGTGTGATATTTACGTCCGCGTAAATATTTTATTGGACGCCGTTGGCGTGAATGCATCCAACAGTCCACCCCTTATATTGCCTGCACCAATGCATACCCTAGGGAAGCCTCGCGAAAATTTATAAAAGCCAGATATATTATAAGTCGTTAAGTATTGTTTGTATTTTATTTTCTCGGGGAAATAATAAAATTAGCTATATTCATCATTTTAGACAGCTGAGAATAAAAATAGGTCAATGAAAATCTTCTTAAAATTGTTTATTATAAAACTTTTCAGGAACAACCATTTTCTAGGCAGATACGATAATCAAAAAGTTTTCTGAAAACCTTTAGTGTAATGATTTAAACGTCATTGTTATTTCTAATTTGTATAACAACAATGTAACTACATAATTGTAATACAAATTAGAGTTCAATATTTAGCAATTACAGGGTTTTTCTATTGCATTTTAGAATTAATCAAATGAAATTCACTATATCCCAAATATCTTTCACATTGTCAAATATATGCCAAAGATTTCCCGATTTTCGAAATGAGTTTTACTATATACTAAATACTTTTTCTATTATTATTTTTGCTGGAAATTTTTGCAGGAACAATAACTTTCTTCTGGAAATATTTTATTTCTATTTATACATAACTCTCTGTATGTTTCTTTTAAGTATACGTATTCCAAATTCAGCCTGTTTCGTGCATATCTTTAGATATTCCTTTTTTTAAAGTATAATTTGAAGCTTTAAATGAGTGTTTTCCAATCCCAGACTAAGCATGAAGTAAAATTTAGAGTTTAGAAAAGCCCCGTGAAAATTTGGCGAGGGTCGCGCAGCGACCCGAGACAAATTTTCATGCGCCACGCGTATGAAACACAGATTTCAAGTGAAGTTTAAATAAACATAAATTTAATAATATTTTAGTGTTTTATATGTGTGGCGCATGAAGTAAAATTTCGAATTTAGAAAAGCCCAGAAAATTTGTCTCGGGTCGCAGCGCGACCCTCGCTAAATTTTCACGGGGCTTTTCTAAACTCGAAATTTTACTTTATGCTTAGTCTAGGAATGGAATAGACTCGTCCAAAGCTTTATTTAAAAAACAACGAATGTCGGAAAATTTACAGCTTATGCACATGCCATTAGCTTCTACCAATCTTGAGATATTTGTTATTTTCCCTTGTCCATTTTTAGAAGAAGAAACAGTCATTAGTTTTTTGTTATTAGACATTATAACCAAACATTTAAAAAAACAGTGACAATTCATGGTTGTTTTCCTTGTTTTTTTCAATTTGAAGCTTTAAACGTGTGTTTTCCACTCCCAGACTAAGCATGAAGTAAAATTTCGAGTTTAGAAAAGCCCCGTTAAAATTTAGCGAGGGTCGCGCTGCGACCCGAGACAAATTTTCTGGGCTTTTCTAAACTCGAAATTTTACTTCATGTGCCACACATATAAAACACTAAAATATTATTAAATCAAATTTTCTGGGCTTTTCTAAACTCGAAATTTTACTTTATGCGCCACGAGTATAAAACACAGATTTCAAGTGAAATTCAAATATACATAAATTTCACAATATTTTAGTGTTTTATACGCGTGGCGCATGAAGTAAAATTTCGAGTTTAGAAAAGCCCAGAAAATTTTCACGAGGCTTTTCTAAACTCGAAATTTTACTTCATGCTTAGTTTGGGAGTGGAAAACACTCGTTTAAAGCTTTAAATTGAACTCTTTTAAAAAAACAACGAATGTAGGAAAATTTACAGCTTATGCGTATGTTTACCTAAAAGAAAAATTCACTGTAAGTAACGCTACTTACACCAGCATCCATTCTCCGTATAAGGAGTCTTCTTAGTTCATAGGTAAGATGCATTTTTTGACGAACTGCAGCCATTTTGTAGACAAGTGAAATTTAATTGACAAACTGAGATAAGGTTTTTACATATAGGGAAATGTATTTGATAAATGGGAAATATATTTGAGATAAAGGGATACATACTCGATATAAAGTAAAATGCAATAGAAAAACTCTGTAATATTAAAATTAGCAAAAAATACAGAAAAATTATGTTCTTTGATCTGCCCTCAACACAGTGGCACAGCCAGGAGTTCATCTTAGAGGAGCCCCAATACAAATCAAATACTATCAAGTTTTTTTATAAAAATTTAAATTTGTCTAAACTAGTAGAATTATGCACTAATTGTCTTGAAAGTTAACAAAGAGTTAAAGAAATTTATAAAATAACTAACAAAAAACTTGTTACATAATAAAAATATATTCGTATTCGACTTAATTTTCTATATTTGTGTTAATCAAATTTACTGCGAATAATCGAATATTATTAAATATAGCTAGAAGAAGTTGAATCGTCGATTAATAAACTTTGATAAAATCAATCTCTTGTTGCCTTTTTTAGGCTTTTCTAAACTCAAAATAATTACTCCATGCTTAATCAAGGAATGAATATTATTAAACACTTAAATCAATAAGATTTCATGGCCGATTTTGAACAATCAATGTTCACCAATCCTGATTTTAAAAATAAAAATAACATTTTATTCTGGAGTAGGTTAATAAGTGGATAATATTTTTTGCATTTGGACAAACCGACAATTAAATTCTTTTGAACAATATTTAAATTCAATAAATCGAAAAATTCAATTTACATCAGAAACAGAAATTAACAATAGTTTAAACTTTTTAGATTTAACAATAGAAAAAATCTGACACTAACCATTTAAAATTTAAAATATATAGAAAAGATACATTTACTGACACAATAATCCCCAATTCTTCAAATCACACAAACCAAATCAAGTTTAGTACATTTAACTCATACATAAATCGACTAATAAACATTCCATTGAGTAATCAAGATTTCGCCATCGAATTAGCAACCATAAAAACAATAGCTCGCAACAATGGGTATAATGCTGAAATTGTTGATAACATCTTAAAAAAAAAAGAAAAAACAATTGATGAAACACTTCTATATCGAAGAAATTAATGAAATAAAATGGGCCAAACTTAATTATGTTAAGTATTTAATTGATGAGGCAGATACATGATGAAACTCCATAATACTATTTTAAATATAACAACGCAGTTGGGAGAGTTTCACTTTTATTGTTGAACACTGCATCATGTTTCACCACACAGTGGCTTCATCAGGCAGATGAAATAATTAATCATTATTTCATCTGCCTGATGAAGCCACTGTGTGGTGAAACATGTTGCAGTGTTCAACAATAAAAAAAATATATAAACAATATAAAGGGTAATGAATTTCGCATCATATGCACTAACCAGACAAATTTAGGAAAACTACTAATAAATAATAAATCCCCCATAGACAAATCAAATTAAAAAAGTGTGGAGTGTACGAACTAAAGTGCAGTGATTGTGATGCATTATACATAGGACAAACAGGAAGAACTTTTCAGACAAGACTAGCAGACCATAAAAAATCAATTATAAATAACAAACAGTGTACAGGGATTTCAAAACATTGTATAATTAACAACCACTTTATAGATGTTAATAATTTGAAAATTTTATATTCAGGTAATAAGGGCCGTAATTTAAACCTCAGGGAAGGCCTAGAAATAAATAGGGCAATAAAAGACGGAAAACACCTCGTCAACGACAATGAGGATATTTGGAATTCCCCAATCTTAAAATCCCTTATTACCTGACTATATATAAGCTTGTCGGTATCTTTTGTAATTCACTCCTGATAATGCTGTAAAACGCGAAACTAGTCGAGTAAATAGTAAAGTAAAAAATTGTGAAACAAATCAAGTGTAATTTAATTTAAACCTTCATTATCAATATTTAAAAAATGTTCACCAAGTGATAAGTGAGAAAATTATTCAAGAAACAATAAGATGATCTCAAAGTAAAAAATCAAACGATTAAATAAGTAACATGTTTAGTTTTAAGAAAATATTAAACTGCTAATACTTTTAAGGTTGGTTTTGTATTATTGTAAAAATTAAGCATTTTTGTAACTTCACTTCAAATCCGGGTTTTACACGCCCTGGCGCAAAAATTGAGCATTTTTGTATCCACTTCAAATCCGGGTTTTACACGCCTGGCGCATGAAGTGAATATTTCGAGTTTAGAAAAGTCTGAAATATTTACTTCATGCTTAAACAAAAAGTGCAAACACTTGTTGAAAAGAAGAATATCAAACTTGATACGCAGTTTTCCTTTAAATGTACTTGAATAAATGAGTTATTATTTATCTGCGTTTTAAAAAAAAATTACCCAGTTTTTTTAAAATAATGGAGAATAATTAAAAATATTCTAGGAAAATAAAAAAATTAAATTTAATGTGTTAACTCAAAAGCGATTGAACTGTATAATGCTGTACACCGAATTCATTTGATAATAACGTTTATTGTGGCTTTATTTTTTCTTCAAATATATAATTTTAATTGTAGGTACATTTTTTCATAAAGAAAAAATCCACTAAATTTGGCAACCGTTTATTAAAATCTACAAAATCAACTTAAACATTACTGAATTTGCATAGAAATAACGGCTCCAATACTTCTTTTATAGATAATTAAAATACAAGCTGTTTTAAGAAAATGATAAAAAGTTGAAATAAACAGATAATTGGATTAACATATATGCAAAATGAAAAAAAGAAGACTAAAATAACATATAATTCATTAGATCTCAATATTCTTTATAAAAAAGTTAAGTTATCTTAGCTATTAATATAAAGAAATGATTTTTATTTATTTTTAATGTTTTTTTCTTTGCTTTAGCAGCAGTAAGTTATTTCAAAATTAAAAAGACACTAGCATGTATTTTTTTTTATTTAAACAAATAGTTTCTATTTTCATTTTTTAAATAATTTACCGCAGCTAAAACTAAATATATTTATGCTCATTTAAACATTTAAACACACTGCCCCCGAAATTTTCAAAATGATTAATTTTTGTATGTAAAGGTAAAAAGGTATTGTTTATATTTAAAACAATGCCTTTGTTTATATTTAACGTTGCTTGAGATATCTTAAAAAATTAAAAATCGGCTGTTTTTTTTCTAACCATCGACAAACTTTATCAGTTTATTTTTTGACTGCTGTGGAGTTTTTATAGATTTTCTAAATAGATATTAAATTATTGTCAAAGCGGTCGCTATTTATAATTAAATGACTATTTTTTATTAGTTTACTAACATTTTCTCAAATTTAATAGTGTATTCTCTTTGCTTGTTTACATTGGTGCCGATTTCAGGGATTTATTAATATCATTATAGTTTATTGCTAGTTAATCTCTACTAGACGCATACAAACACGATACTAATATTTCGTATTAATAGATCAAAATCTAAATGCAATTAGTTAGTTTTGAACTATTGATAAAATAAAAGTGGCAACACTGCATTTTCATGTGTTTTTGTTTTATTGTAATCAAGTAATCTTGAAGTTATCTTCAATTTTCTTCTTATTAATCATCTAAAAGTTATGTTAAATTGTTTTTGTTTTTGTTTGTAAAAATGCATTTCATCCGCTAAATTATTTAAGTGAAAGTTACTTTTAACGAGTGTTTCCACTCCTAGGCTAGGCATAAGGTAAAATTTCGAGTTTAGAAAAGCCAAAAAATTTGGTTTGTTTATTGTTTATTTGCATTTACATTTTAGATAATTATTCAATAAAAATGTCAACTCTTTTGTACAAAAATGCCATTATATACTAAATAAAAATAAAATAAATTACAAAAATAATTGCCAATTAAAAGGGTGTTTTGTTTTCAATATTGAATTGTTTGTACAGTATACATATCCCGATTTTTATGCAATATTCACCTTTGTGTTTTTAAACTTCACAATATTGCAGTGTTTTATATGTAAAGTAAAACTTCAGTTTAGAAAAGCCTCAAAATTTGGTTTGGGCGCCCCGCTTCCCGGATTTACTAAACTAATCAAATTTTTGATTATTCGACTATTTGAATTACTTGTATTCAAGTCCTTAGTTAAATTTTTTTAAATGTCAATTATTATTGTTATATTTTATTTTTTAACATGAGTTTGCACTCCTTGGTCAATTTAAAGCTTCTAAAGAGTGTTTTCCACTCCTAGATTAAGCAAGAAGTAAAATTTCGAGTTTAGAAAAGCCTGAAAATTTGAATTTGCTTGGGCGCGCGAGCGAAGCGAATCGCGCCCCAGCAAATCCAAATTTTCAGGCTTTTCTAAACTCGAAATTTTACTTCATGCGCCACGCGAATAAATCACTGAAATATTGGGAACTTCCAAAATACACATCGTTTTAATAATAATAATAATACATAACAAGATTAAAGAATTAAAACTGAGGAAACTCGTTAACATTAATGAAATTTGTTTAGAACTTTGTATAAAAATATGAATTTGAAACTTTCTTTTAAAATTAACTTATGCGGATTTTTTGTTGATTTGGTTACTACTTTTGATAAAATAATTATCTATGAATTTCTGTGAACAAAAAACCTATTTTAACCATAATCGCAGTTTAAAATTACTTATGTTAAAAAGTAGTCATTACTTGTAACAAATGATTCAAAAGCTGCAGTTATTCTTATCTCTAAACATGACTATCATTGAAGTTCAATTTAAGCTCGTGTCAAGTTGACATGATGGACTGAATGTTGGCTAGCGCGAACTTATGTCAACTGTCACTATAGTCTAAATGTCGGCTGACGCCGACTTATGTCAACTGTTATTATAGTCCAAATACGTCAAATTTTACCACAATAATAACGAAAAATATTTCTTTGTTGCAAACAATTTTCAACATTACTAACTAAATCAGTAATTCTCCATCAAGAAGTATTTATGGCATGTATTATAAATCTAATGTCTGTATCATAAAACATAAGAATCATTGAAGTAGAAATAGGTCTATGGTTGTTATAGACAGGCGAATAATCTATGAAGGTAGATAATAGGTTCGATTAGCGAGCAAAAGTACCGTTCCTCAAACAGAAAACAGAAACGCACGCCACGATACCGGTGTACCATTAAATTACAGCAACACCGCTGTCTGCAGGAGAGCCCGATTGCATAATTCGAACGTGCGAAATAAATATCAGGAAAACAAACAGGACTATCATTACCCAGTCATCCGCACGAACACCGTTAACGGCTAACGTTTTCCATTCGCAATTAACATTCAGCCCGAAAGGTAAGGGAAGGGAAGGGAACGAACGAACGAACCCCCAGGATCATTTGAATTCGGAAGACGCCATCGCCGTTGCCGCCGGGAGGGTCTTGATGGAATATTCAAAGACTTCAATCCTTGATACTCGCAAAAACCACCGCAATCCATTAGGTTAAGAGTGCAATTAGGGCGATACACCTAGACTGGTAATTGCCCTTTCTGAAGCTGACTTTAAAGATGGTGGGAATTAAATGGGAGTTCGCTTTTTAAAATATTTCACTTGGGTACGATTTTTTCAAGATTTATCATAGTATGAGGGAATATCAACATTTATATTGATATCCATACACACTCTCTTTAAATTGTTGAAATTTTCCCACCGAAAAAATCAAATAAATCAAAATGAATGATTTATATTTATGAAATGTCCGATGCTCAGGGGAGACAGGTATCTTCCTTCCGCATCGCTGCGCCCAAATTTTCAGTCTTTTTTTAACTATAAAATTGACATAATGCTCAAAAAGAAATCCACATAGGTTTGGATTTCTTTTTAAGCATTATGTCAAATTTATAGTTTCAAAAAGACTGAAAATTTTGGCGCAGCGATGCGGAAGGAAGATACTTGTCCCCCCTGTGCATCGGACATTAAAAACAACAATAACAATTGACATTTCTTAAGGTTTAAACCAAGTTGAGTTTAACAATAAAATGTATCGTTTATTAACAAAAACAAGTTACAGGAAAATGTACTGCCTACGCAAACGTAAATCTTCTTTCTAATCTAATCTATGTTGATCTATCAAATCCATCACCACAAACCATGCTCTAAACAAGGAAAGGAAATTAGGAACAAACCATACTAGAATAAATAAAAAACTTAACTAATTTTCCTTTCCTGCGTATATTATAATGAATGAAACAAAATTTTTAAAGTATCAATATTTTTCAAAACCAAATACGTGTACAAATATATATATAAGCATTGCTGCCAATCCTAAAATTAATCATAATCGTACATACCTTATCAGTATATTTTGAACTTCACTTGTTATCAGTGTTTTATACCGGTGGAGCATAAAGTAAAATTTCGAGTTTAGAAAAGCTTGAAAATTTGGTTTGGTCGCTCCGCGTAGCGGAGCGACTAAACCAAATTTTAAGGCTTTCCTAAACTCTAAATTTTACTTTATGCACCACGCGTATATAACACTGACTTTAAGTAAAGTTAAAAATATATACCTACTGTTGAGATGTGATGGATTAATATTTACCGAGATACAGCGATAAATTGCAAAAATACCTTTTTTCTGAATATTTAATAAATAATAATAATAAAAGTATAACAATTTAGTTTGAGACATTTTTATTACTCTTATCATTTAAATCATTATATTCCACAGAGGGAAAGTGATGAATAATGAACACCACCATTTTTTTCATTATTAATGTCATAAAATTTACAAATTATTACGATTGCGTTGTGTAATCATTTTAACTATTTTAGAGTTTAATTCAGAACATTAATTTTATTTTTCTTTCATAAAATTACAAAACAGAGAGAATAAAATGTAAATTCACCATTCACTCTTCGACATTCTGAATTAGAGAGCGCCGCGATGCCGACGCTAGATCCGCACTGACATCTACAATATAATTTTCGTCGGCAACAATGAACGGATCGGATAGTTCTACACGTGGGAAAAAGAACTTATTTATATTTAAATCCCGAACGGGGAGAGATAATGTCATTTATGGATTCGGCGCTGATTTAATAACCGGCGATACTTTTGTAGTTTTGAGTGTATTCGCGAGGAATTTTGTCTGTTGCTGTGCCAGGTGCTCCAAATTCAATTTAATTTCATTTTAAGTTGTCGTAAACAATTATGTCTTGTACGAATGGCGTTAAATTAAATGAATCGGAACATTTGACTATTAAATTTATACAGCGTATTAATTAACCGAATAAATATACATGTTTATTTTTAACAAAACAAAAAATTATGTTTAAGTTAAATGGAAGTTTCAAATTGAACACAACAACAAATATTTTAACAAAATATGCATACTAAGGGCGATTTGCTCCGACTGATTAACTTTAATCGTCCACTAATCATTGATCAAACCTCTGATTAAGTCAAGGTTCTAGAATATAAGAATGTAATTTGTAATATATCCTAAACGTGTCTCTTTTATCAATATGCAATTATGTAATCAATTTTTAAGTACAATTGTTGTGTTTTTAAGAAGTACTAATCACTGATTAAGTTAATCGACTTAGGTGCAAACGGGCATATGGCTGGACATTTTGCAAATTTAAATATTCGAATATTCATTCGAAAATATATTCAAATATTCGATTAATTTGTATATTTGAATTATTCAAATATTTGGATTTTCAAATAGTCGAATATTTAAATATTTAAATATTTTAATATTCAAATATTTAAATATTCGAGTATTCAAATATTTGAATATTCAAATATTCAAATATTCAAATATTCAAATATTCAAATATCCAAATATCCAAATATTCAAATATTCAAATATTCAAATATTCAAATATTCAAATATACAAATAGTCAAATATTCAAATATTCATATATTCAAATATTCAAATATTCAAATATTCAAATATTCAAATATGTCCAAAAATATCATAATGGCCCAAAAAAAAACATCAGTACTACAATACTGTCAAAAATTCTGATATTTGTCGAAAATGAGATTCTGTTACAGTCAGAGAATCATATTATCAATATAAATCGTTCTAATTATGACAATATATGAGAAAATTACCTTTCTTTGTGTCAAAAATGTAGAATTTTTAGCAATGTCAGTAATAAAAATATATTGATTGATAACTGGCACACTAAACTTATTTCACTTGTCAATTGGTTAAATTTAAGACCATTTCATATCAAATTAGCGTTTTATACGCGTGGCGCATGAAGTAAAATTTCGAGTTTAGAAAAGCCTAATTTGGCTCGGTCGCTCCGCTTCGCTACGCGCCCGAGCCAAATTTTCAGGCTTTTCTAAACTCGAAATTTTACTTCATGCTTAACCTGGGAGTGGAACACACTCGTTTGTTTCATCATTAAAACAATTGAAAATTGACGTAATACAGTTATTGTCGAAGAACCTTCTGTATTGTTAAAACGGAATATCAATTTTGATACAAGTTAAAAAGGATTCAAAAGCTAATAGTTAACATACAGTCAATTAATTGATTAAATATTATCAAAATGCCATAATAGTGAAATTACCGTCTAAATGTTAACAACAGTAATTTATTGATGAAATACTATCACAGTCAAAAGGCTAAGTGATTTTAATACAAAATTTCGTAATGGTCAATTAAAAGTTGACACATAGTAATACACAATGTCACAATGATTAAGGATATTTAAATACGTCACGTATAGTTAAAATGTCATGATGGAAACTGGGAGGTCTATCAACGGGATGGAAGGTACTCCACGCTGATTACCAACTGGCTCAGGTTGGTTGAGTTAAAGAGAGATGAGCAACTAACTTTTGAAACACGTATGCTGTTTTAAATTATTTATTTTAAACAAAATAAAACACAAAAAAAAACATTAAAACAACAAACAGAATAAGAACAAGAGAAGCACAGTGCACGAGTTACAGGGCAGACTTGGTGTGGCGTCGGCGTCGCGATCGGGAATTTCTACTTGACCAGCGGTGGCGTCTGGCTAGTGCTGGCTTGCGGAGGGAGGCGGCGTGCTTGTAGCAAGACGGCGTCTCGGTGTAAGACGGCGTCGGTGGGGTGGTGAGTCTGGTTGGATCTGGAGGCAGCAACAAACACTACGCTCGTAGTGCGGGACGTCAGGAACGACGGCGGAACGGCTAGCGTCGGCGTCGGGCAAAGTTTCCTGGCGTCGATGGGTTGCTGGCCTGGCCTGGATCCGGCAGAAGCAACGAACGCTACACTGGAGCGTCGTTTTGGCGTCGAGGCGACTGCGCTGGCAATCGGGTTCTCGGCGTCCTGGTCCAAGAACAGGAACGACGGCTGGGAGGGCCAACGTCGGCGTCGGTTGTTTCCTGGTGTTGGAATCTTCCTTTGGCGGCAGGAACGACGGCTAGGACGTCTGGCGTCGGCGTCGGTCTGAGCTTCCTGGCTCAGACAGAAGAGTTGAGGAACGGTAGTTCCTCCTGAATCCACATGCTGCCCCTGTACAGCACAAGAGTGGACTGCTTTCCTGGATGCCGTCCCCCGGTATTTATGCTACGAAAAATGGCTTGGAGAAGGGATGATTTTGAGGACTACGTGACCGTTGGCAAAGAATTCGCTAGAAAGTAATTATTGCAGGCAACATAATTACTTCCAGCGAACCCTCATATCCAAACAACCGTTATGCTGCAATTTGAAAGAAGTATAGAAATTTATAATCTCTCTTCTTTGAAATTGCAACGGTGGTCATTAGTCCTCTCCCTTAATTGCCGATTTCGAAAAACCCGATGGACAATCCGCCACACCTGCCCAGGTAGATGGTGGCCCGGGCACGGTTCGAACCGCGGGAGATAATCTTTTGGACCGGTCAATTAGTTATTTGCTGGGTACGAACTCATTTTAAATAAATGAAGAATTGTAAATGTTATTTACAATTCTTGTTGCCGGAGATTAAAATAATCCCCGGTAACAGGTCTTAGGTTAGATCATTATTAATTTTGAATTTTTAAATTTTCAACACGAAATGACAATTTTGGGGAAATATGACATTTCAGGACATTTTTGATAATTTATAATTCAATAAAATTAAGTTCGGTTAGATGACAAGTTGCGATGAATATGAACATTTTTATATTATTTAATGATTGAAATATCATATTTGCATATTCAAATATTCGAATATTTCAATTATTCGTATTCGAATCCCAGCCATAAGCATACTTAAATAAAATTCCTGTATATTAATATTTCCACTATACTCTGATAAAAATTCCTCTCCAGGCTATAATAATATTCCGAGAATAATTTTAAAAAAAACTACCCTACGAAACCCATATACTAATCCTAAAAATATATAACTACTGTTACTCCCATCAATAGCAAGCAAGGATTAATTACATGTATTCCTAAACCTAAAAACGACTCTTCCCATATTTCCAGTTATCGGCCCATAACACTCCTCCCAGTATTAGGTAAACAGTTTGAATCCCTTATTAAACAAAAACTCCTACAGCTAACCATAAATTCCATCCCCTAATACTAATTTGGATTCCTCCTCCGAGTGGAAGCAAGGGTTAATTACATGTATTCCTAAACCTAAAAATGACCCTTCCCATATTTCCAGTTATCGGCCCATAACACTATCAGTATTAGGTATACAATTTGAATCCCTTATTAAACAAAAACTCCTACAGCTAACCATAAATTCCATCCCCTAAGACCAATTCGGATTCCTCCCACAAAAATCAACCATACTACCTCTTTCCATTTTAACCTCCAATATACAAACCATGCACCTAGAAGGTCAAAAATCAAGTATCTCTTTTCTCGATATAACTAAAGCTTTTGACACGGTTTGGCATATTGGCCTCCTTTACAAATGCTACATCCTTAACATCCCAAAGCATCTAATAATCCTTATTTACCATTTCCTAACAAATAGATCCTGTAAAGTAAGAATCCGCCAAACGATATCTCGCTCATTCCCCCTTATACAAGGTGTCCCTCGAGGCTCTCCGCTACCCCTTTACGATATACAGTGAGAGCCAAAATGATTTGTTCATTTTTAATAGGCAATAACAAATATAACTATTTATTAATCGCTATATTACTGATAACAATTTGAAAGAGGAGACTGGAGATATTTTGACAGTTGTCAAAATGGTGCGTTGGAACATACAGCAACGCATATTTTGTGTTGAAAAATTTCTTAAATTAAGTTCAATTATTCAAACTCAACGTTTATTTCGTCTACATTTTAATGTTCGTGATGTTCCGGCTCGAACTGTTATTTCGTATTGGATAAGGAAGTGGCGAAATCATGGGTTAGTTGAGAGAAGAAAATCAGCCGGGAGGATTCGCTCTGCATGCAATCCTGAAAATGAGGAACGGGTGAGACAATCAATTCTGCGTAGCCCAAATCGATCAGTTCGGCGGCATGCGGCAGCGTTAAATTTATCTGCAACAAGTACCCGAAGAATGCTGCACAAAATGAAGTTTCATCCATACAAAATAGCAGTGGTGCAGAAGTTAACTGATCGTGATAAACAAAGCCGTGTTGAGTTTTGTCAACGTTTTTTGGAGTTAAGCAATTAGGAACCCGATATCGCACAACATCTTTTCATGAGCGACGAAGCACACTTTACTTTACATGGCTTGGTAAATAAACAGAATTTTCGATACTGGGCTACCGAAAACCCGTGTGAAATCTATGAAAGACCCTTACATTCCCCAAAAGTGACTGTTTGGTGTGCTGTATCATCGTCAAAAATCATCGGTCCTAATTTTTTTGAAGAAAACGGTGAAACAGTCACAGTCAATTCTCAACGGTATGCACATATGCTCCAGATATTTTTTATACCGCAAATTGAAGAAGAAGAAAGAAATCACTGTTTTCAACAAGACGGTGCGACCTGTCATACTGCAAGAATAAGTATGGAGATCCTGCGACAGACATTTCCGAATAGACTAATTTCTCGAAACGGTGATTTTAATTGGCCCCCGAGATCTCCCGATATTACTGTTCTAGACTTTTTTCTTTGGGGATATTTAAAGAGTAGAGTGTTCAAGAGTAAGCCTAGAAATATAGAGGAGCTCAAAAGAAATATCCGACAAGAAATGAATATATTCCACAGGATATGCTTCAACGAGTTATGGCAGATTTCATCCGTCGTTTAGAAGAGTGTGTGGAGAAGAGTGGCGGACATTTAACACACACTATATTCAAAAAGTAAAACTCCCATTATTACTTTTTAAGATGTCATTTATATTATTTCTGCATTTAAAATAATTCATGTGTTATTTCCTATTAAAAATGAACAAATAATTTTGGCTCTCATTGTATATTGCTATGACATATTCAATCCCAACCCTTCCTACTTTAATCCAACGAAATACGCTCTCCTCTTCGCTGACGATACGGCCCTTACCTCCCACGCTTCAACGCTTCAACAATCCCAAAATCTTCTTCAAAACTCTCTTAATTCCATACAAAAATGGTGCAATAATGGTACAATTAAATCCTTCCAAAACCAAATTATTCATCTCTTACTATAAAATCACTCCACGATCTCCCACAATAGCACAATAATAATCAACAGCACCACTATTCTCCCATCCTATTCCTGTAAATACCTAGGCATCGAATTTGATTCAAAATTTTCCTTCCTCCCACATACCAAATCCATTAAAACCAAAATAAAAACAAGGACTAGGCATTTCCGATCTTTAACGTATAAACAGGAAAGAATTTCCACAAAAACAGCAGTTAAAATATACAAATCGATATGCCGGCCCTTGTTGGATTACGGTGCAATTTTATTCCTTCACATCCGTCTTTCAATTTCACACCATATTCAAGTCGCCGAAAGATCAGCCTTACGAATCCTCACAAAACTCAGACACCCAACGAATCCTTTCCATAATCCATCAAACATCATCCTCTACGAAACTACTCTAGTAGTAACACCAATCTCCCAACGCATATAAACCCTCAGCGAAAAATACGCTGCCAATACCTATAACCTAGAACTCCTAAACAAATTCTGTATTCCTAGAAACCTAAATATCCATCCCAAATACAAACATCCTACTCTCACAATATATACATCAATTCATTTGTACCGTTCATCAAGACAGTTCACAAGCCTAACATTCTATCACATTGTTTCAAAAAAATAAATTCTAGACAGGGCAGAAAGACCTCTGGTCGATAGCCTAGACAGAGTAACCCCATACTGTAAATAGATAAATAAATATATATGTATTATATAATTTTGTTGTAATTGTCTGAATAAAGATGTTCATATATATATACAGGGTCCTGCAACAGTGTGTCGGGCTTTCCTAGCGCCATTCCCGTGAAAAAAACAAAAAAATGTTTCGTACAAAAAATTATTGATTTAAAAATATTTTTGGCGTAAAATTATTTTCAAACATACAGGGTGTCCCAATTTTGCAGTATAACAAAAATATTTGTTTTTTTTAATGGAACACCCTGTATTTATTTAACTTTTCTAATGACATTTTTCAACCTCTACATTGTTGTCCATTTAGTTTTTTATTATGTTACAGTGTTGCCAATTTACAATTTTTTTCTTCAAGTATCATGCATAAGCAAGCTCAACTTTAAAAAATCGTAGCGATCTCGTTTTTTCAAGAATAACTTTTAAGAATAACTTTTAGCAAATATCTCAGTGTGGTTAATAAGCAACGTTTTATTAATGAGCAATTTAAATTTAGTAGTACGGGGTGTTCAGAGAAACATACCGAACTTTGCAAATTTCAAAGCGGTATAACCCATTTTTTTAAATGGAATCTTATGTCTAAACCCCATAGTTGTTGAGATATTCAATATTTTTCACAAAAGTATCCATTTAATTACATTTCTATGCACTCTAGTAGGCCATGCTGCGACGAAACAACTGTCAAAATGTAATGTAAGTGTCAGTGTGACATTTGATTATGTCGAAATTCGAAACGTTAATTTGTGATTTGTAAAGTGATTCTTCGTTTCGTGGTAAAAGTAGACAGCATATAATTACGATGAATTTCGAAAAAGACGAACTAGTCGATATGATTTTTGAATTAGGGAAGACTGATAGAAATTGTTTATTGGCGGCTAGAATTTACGCGACACGTTATCCCGATAGAAGACATCCGGAAGAGAAAAGTTTTAGGAACCTGCTCAATAGATTTATTGAAACGGGAAGTGTACATTACAGAAAACAAGAAGGAACAAAACCTATCACCAATGAGGAAAACCAATTTTCAGTGCTCTTAACAGCAACTGAGCATCCCAACTTGAGCCAAAAAGACATCTGTGAAGCAACCAGCATAAGCGAGAGGTCAGTATAACGCATTCTGAAGAAAAATCGATATCATGCATATCATATTCAGTTACATCAAGAACTGAGTAATACTGATTTTCAGTTTCGTTCCGAATTTTGTATCTTGGCAAGACTAAAAATACAGGAGGATCCTGCGTTTTTCCAGTATGTTTTATTCACGGATGAGGCGACGTTCCATAACAGCGGATCTGTCAACAGGCACAATTTTCATTATTATTCAACTGAAAATCCGCATGTTATGAGACAAATTGATCATCAGCATCGATGGTCATTGAATGTCTGGGGAGGAATTATTGGAAGCCATGTGGTAGGTCCACATTTCTTCGAAGGCCATCTAAATGGGCATATGTATTTGCACTTTATGCGAAATGTATTACCCGGTTTATTAGCTCATATACCTCAACATACAGGAAACAGGCTGTGGTTTCAACAAGACGGGGCACCTGCGCACTTCTCGCGAGATGTGAGGACATTTCTTGATGGTATTTTCCCCAACCAATGGATTGGTAGGAATGGAGCCATTAGATGGCCTGCTAGATCTCCGGATCTAACAAAAATTGATTTTTTCTTGTGGGGATATGTAAAAGAAATTGTTTATAAGGAGACACCAACAACCCTATTGAATATGCAGCAACGAATTGTTAATGCTTTTGCAAGTATTTCACCTGAAATGTTAGGAAGAGTGAATAGGTCTTTTCAGCGGCGAATTAATTTGTGCCTAAATGAAAATGGAAAACATTTTGAACATTTACTGTAGTATCGTTTCTCTTTTGTATTACTAATTTTGAATTATCTGTATTTATTCATCTCACATTGACTTTTACTTACATTATGACAGTTGTTTCGTCTCAGCATGGCCTACTAGAGTGCATAGAAATGTAATTAAATGGATACTTTTGTAAAAAATATTGAATATCTCAACAATTATGGGGTTTAGACATAAGATATGCCCCATCAAATTGAAGAGAAGAAATAGACCTTTCGAATAATGACATAAAATAGGGAGCATTCCATTTAAAAAAAATGGGTTATACCGCTTTGAAATTTGCAAAGTTTGGCATGTTTATCTGAACACCCTGTATTACTAAATTTAAATTGCTCATTAATAAAACGTTGCTTATTAACTACACTGAGATATTTGCTAAAAGTTATTCTTACCTTCAAAAAACGAGGTTGCTACGATTTTTTAAAGTTGAGCTTGCTTATGCATGATACTTGGAGAAAAAAATTGTAAAT
The DNA here is from genome assembly GCA_932526585.2 of Philonthus cognatus. Lineage (NCBI taxonomy): Eukaryota > Metazoa > Arthropoda > Insecta > Coleoptera > Staphylinidae > Philonthus > Philonthus cognatus. The sequence goes on along the minus strand of OW052243.1, from coordinate 26,201,731 downwards.
TTTCAACACTGTAACATAATAAAAAACTAAATGGATAACAATGTAGAGGTTGAAAAATGTCATTAGAAAAGTTGAATAAATACAGAGTGTTCCATTAAAAAAAAACAAATATTTTTGTTATACCGCAAAATTGGGACACCCTGTATGTTTGAAAATATTTTACGCCATAAAGATTTTTAAATCAATAACTTTTTGTACGAAACATTTTTTTGTTTTTTTTACGGGAAAGGCGCTAGGAAAGCCCGACGCACTGTTGCAGGACCCTGTATATAATATTTCCATTTTACAAACGAATATATTTTATTATTGTGATTAAAATTATAAATTGGTATTTATACATGATAGTACAGAGCTAGTTCACCCCCCTAATTGCTAATTAAAACGAAAGCAACCTTTAAAAGTAACAGCCTTACCTTCTTTATAACAATGTATAAAAATAAGTACTGATTATTGAAGAAATTGGAAATATCATTAAAAATATGACAGACACGTATTTCCTCAACTTTTCATTACACCGTCGTTTTTTTTTTTCGTTTTTCTTTTTCCATTGAATGAAATGAAATCCGATTCTTATCAACGAGACACGGGCCCTTTCAGCCCCTCGTGATCGCAAACGTCGTGATTCTTGAGAGATGCCTCACCGCTTTTAATTGTCTATCGGCGTAACAGAAAACCCACGTAACTCACGAGATGGATCCAATTCCCATCCGTTTCCTCTTTCATTCGATTCGTTTCAATTTTCAAATCGTAACGGCCGGCGATTTTTATCGCCTGAACGAAATCTTTAAATATCAATGAAAGGTGGGCGTGTAATCGATTTCGCTTATGTGACCATCCATTTGATTTTTTTTATTAAAACACATAGACTCCATAAAGTTAAATCGGATTTTTTGATATAGGCATTTAAATGGTAATTTTGTGTCGGATTTGGGAATTTATGGGAAAGGATTTTTACGCGTTCACGCTGAAATAAATTATTGTATTTCATCTAAATTTTAAAACCGCGACACAGTTCACATTACCCAAACCATTGTATTCAATAGTAATAACATCAAGTATTTATGTACGGATTTTTCTATTGCTATTACAATAATCAGGGCCGGCTCAAACAAAAGCGGGACCCGGTGCAAACTTAAGTTGCGGGGCCTTGAACTAGATCCACTGGAAGGTATTTCCTCACTCCCCAAATAGTCAGAAGACAAAAAATTTAAAAAATGGTTATATATTTCTAACACTATTTCCTCGTTTTTAAAATGACGATTGAATGTAAAAAAATAACATCTCAAAATCCAAGAGTTACAATAAAAGGTGTATAAGTATATTAGTAAATAGTAAACATTTGTAGAATGTATTGATTTAAGGATCAAACATAAGGAGTTGGTGTATTTTTAAATTTACTGTAAATCAGTGTTTTATACGCGTGGCGCATGAAGTAAAATTTCGAGTTTAGAAAAGCCTGAAAATTTGGTTTGGCCGCTCCGCGCTTCGCGCTACGCGACCAAACCAAATTTTCAGGCTTTTCTAAACTCGAAATTTTACTTCATGCTTAACCTGGGATTGGAAACACTCGTTCGAAACTTCAAATTGAACGCTTTTAAAAAGAGCAACGAATGGCTGAAATTTTACAGCATATGCTTCAGAATATGTATACTTAAAATAAAAATTCCCTGTATATAAAATTGGCAATGCTTGGCTGTAAAACATTTGAATTATTTTAATATTTATTTTTAAAAAGTATTTGTTGAGCCACACTCTTGATAGAACCAAAGAAATGTTTACGTGAAAATGTTGTGAAATATTTTTTGAAACGTTTTGGTATTTATTTTCGTTTTATTATTCTTAATTTTGATGTACAGTTAGTAGAACCAAATTTTCAGGCTTTTCTAAACTCGAAATTTTACTTCATGCTTAATCTAAAATTTGAAACACTCGTTAGAAGCTATAAATTAAAAGTTATTATAAAAACAACGAATGTCTGAAAATGTACATTCAAAAATCGTGATGTGTACCTAGAAAAAAAAATCGCAGTATTTATCTTTTCATTTTGTTGATTGATAAACACTTTTTTTAAAACTTTCAATTCAAAGCCTATAACGAGTGTTTACAATCCTAGATTAAGCATGAAGTAAAATTTCGAGTTTAGAAAAGCCTGAAAATTTGGCTCGGGCGCGTAGCGAAGCGAAGCGACCGAGCCAAATTAGGCTTTTCTAAACTCGAAATTTTACTTCATGCGCCACGCGTATAAAACACTGATTTAAAGTGAAGTTTAAAATATACTTCGACTTAGATTTGATCACATGTTCAATAATTTTACCAATGTTTATATGAAATATGTGAAAGTATACTGTGAATAATTAACAAAAATTTCAAATTTTAAATAATTATTACTATTTTAAATAAAAACGTTAAAACCAACATACAACATGAAATTTCACAAACACTTTAGAACTATAAAAATTTAGATAAATTGACAAAAATGTAAAAATATTTACCAAATCAACAAAAATGTAAAATCCAAAAGTGAAATTAAACCTAAATTTTAAAACTGTCTTTGAATGGTAAATTTCTTAGCAAGATAATATCGGTTGATCGGTTCCTTTATAACAAAATTGTTACGTTTTTACACTAGTTCTTCTATTCTTAAATTTAGGTGTAACTTTTAATTCTTTAGCGAGTTCCATTGCGATTATTAAAGAAGATTTGAATCATGATTCACAATATTTTGAAAAGACCTTAAAAATATGAGTTTGCAATACTGATATCTACATTCGAATGTTGAACTATCTTGCTCACAATTTAGTATGTCATGCCAAAAATGATAAATTAGCTTATTTTCTATTGATCTTTGGATTTTGGATTTCTACAGTTATGTTTATAAAAGTTAAAGTATTCGGATTAAAAAACGAAAAGAAAACGAAAATGAAACGATTTTTCAAAAACAGTTCCGTGGGGCTTTTAGAAGCGCGGGGCCCTATGCGGTCGCACCGTTCGCACCGCCCTCCATCCGGCCCTGACAATAATTACAAATCTAATATTGTTATCAATTTAACCATCTAACAATATAACCACTTAACGAGCTCTTGTAAACTCAAAATTTTACATTATGCGCCACGCGTATAAGACACAGAAACATTGTGAAATTAAGAATGCACTAAAAACGTGTTTTTAAATGAGTAATAATCGAAATATTTATATAACGAAATATTTACATTTTTCTTCATACATTTTCAAGTTAGGGCAAATAATACAATTTTTCAAACTAACTTTATTAGTAATTTTATAAACAAAAAATTTATAAAATTGCGTTTAAGCATTAAAGGCGTTTAATGGGTAAAGTAGTCTCAAATTGACTATATTCACTAAGTAAAAATAAATCTTACTTCGATTAGATTTAATTCTATTTTATTGAGCTACAAATTTTATTTTACTTATTTGTGCATCTCTGAATTAATCGTCCATAAAACAGCGCAGCCAATGGTGCTCGCAGAAGCATAAACACATTGCATAAAATCCTCTTTCCACTTCCACATTATTTATCCGCTGCGGAATCGTTCGATGTTCAAACGTAATAAGTTTAATCGCTCATTCGAACAGAGTGATTAAAATGCGCTCGGATAGACTGCGCTGCGCGCAAAGTAGCGCTTTTCCGGATTAAAAATTTCAATTAACTTTAATTAATTTCCTCCCTGTGAAGGAAAAATCGTCTATATTTTTTCCTCTCCTCTGTGGATTTATTAAATCTTAGCGTAGTTCTGTTGAATATTATTACATTGACTTAATGAGGTTATAATGAGGAAAATGTTGGGGTTTAAAGATGAACGACTTTAGTTTCAAATACATTTTTGCTAGGAGTTAAAAGTGCAAGATTTGTTTAGACGAAATAAATATTTGGAACATTTATTAACGTAAGTTCAAACCTATACAGTATATTTTACTTCACTTTAAATCAGTGTTTTATATGTGTAAAGTAAAATTTTGAGTTTAGAAAAGCCCGAATTTTAACTGGTCGCTTTGCTTCACAACGCGACCAAGCCAAATTTTCAGGTTTGTCGAAACTCAAAATTTCATGCTTAATTAAATAGTGGAAACACTCGTTAGAAGCTAAGAAGCGTTAGAAGGTACAAATTCCTATCCTATTATAATTGAAACGTAGATTATTGCTTATTCAATCCAATTAAAAAAATTGAAATATTCGGGTGGCAAGTAAAACGTACAATTTCACCCTTTCAATTAAAATCAGTATTAGACTCAGCTATTTACTTTACTAATAAAATAATTTCTTGCAAGTGTTTTTTATTTCATTCAGTGAAAAATATAATTATATTAATAATATCAAGTTATAATTGAATTACAAACTAATTTAATTTTAAAATTGAGTTCTGGAGTTATTTTATTTGTAGTTTAATTGCACGAACTTAGTTGAAAATTAATTATATTATTTTGCAATTTATTAACGTCCAGAGGTGATTATTAGTGACGAGAGTAATAGGTTTGTTTTATGATCCAGGTAAGTACATATTATTGATATAACCAAATATATAAATTAGTTAAAATATAAGTACACTTATGTGCAATAAAATGAAGCACAAGTCTCATAACTATTTTTCACAATATTCTAATTGTATAATTCGGGTCTGTGTTAATTGCCTAGCAGCAGTTTCAATAAATGATAACTCACCATAACTTAAAAATAACGCCTTTATTAATAAACCAAAACTGAGACCTTTAAAAAAAACGCTCGTAATAAATACAACAAAGTCAAAATAGAAAAACCATCTTCTATTTTAGTTAGAATTAGAATTTTTAAATTGTTGTCTGAATGACGCAGCATTTTGGCGTTAAGGAAATTGACATACTTACATATTTTTGTAACTAGGAAACTCATCTTGTCCGTTTTACATGTTATAGTGTATTCTGTGTGCTTAATTTTATTGCACAGAAGTGTACATTGTTTTTAAATTATTAAATCTCAAAAGAATGTAAATATTTTAATAGTATATACTTCAGAAGAACAATTTAAATCAGACATGCCTCCTTTTATTATAAAATAAAACAATAAACCAAAGCTTTAAACCGTTATTTGTTTCGTTTTTTTTTTTAAGAGTTTATTTCGTACAATTACAATGATATATATATATATATATATATATAGTAACATAAGTTAAAATTATTTGTATTCATCTGCGCCTCATTGTAGTTGGTACCTTGGGTTTCATTCCTTCTTTCCTCGCCTCGTGATGTCTGGGTAGTACCCGATCTCGGGCTAACGGTATTGAAGGATTCTTGTGAGTTTTACATTTTCATATTTTCGGTCAGTTTATTTCGTTTTCGTTCGGGTTCAATTAAATAAAAACTTATCGGTTCGGTTCCGGTTTTCGTTCCGGAAAATATAAAGGTTTTTGTTTGAGGCTTGAATGATTTTTAATTTTTAAAATGTTTGAAATTTATTTTCTACCATAATTTAGAAGAGTAAGCAATTATTTATTGATTTTTGATAATGATTTGTAACCATTTTAAATTATATTATTGTCAATAATGTAAACTAGCATTATTAAAAAAATTATGTAAGTATTATTGATCAATGATCTATGAAAACATGATTATATTTTCATAAAATTAAATATTTATTCATGCAAAGATCACTAAAATCAAACGAATAATTCGACTAGTATTTTAAATGTAGAAAATATACTGGGGTTTTTCTTTTAATTTGTTTCTACATATAAAACATGAGCAGAATATTTTCAACTTCATATGAAATCAGTGTTTTATACGCGTGACGCATGAAGTAAAATTTCGAGTTTAGATAAACCTGAAAATTTGGATAGGTTGCTCTGCTTCGCTAACTAAATTTTTAGGTTTTTCTAAACTCGAAATGTTACTTAATACTTAATCAAGGAATGGAAACATTCGTTGGAAGCTTCGAATGTAATGCTGTTATAAAAAAACTATACCTGTACATTTACAATGTATATAAAATTACAATGTAAATTGTAAAATTACTCCATACAACGTATTTGAAATGATATATATTTTATTAATCTAACTGAAGTTACATAAAACATTATTAAATCATACTGCAAGCATATCTGAGTTAACAACTATAAATGTACCAATAACAAAAAAAAAACGTGTGTAAATTGTTTTGAATTTTATAAAAAATGGAAAAGAGCAATCTATAGAGTATTAAATACGGTTTATACAGTTTGATATTGCAGAATTTAATACGAATAAATAAAAATAATCTGTACTTCTCGTTTATTCGTTTATTTTCTTATACAACGTGAAGTACAGATTATTTTTATTTATTTGTATATATCTACTCGTTATAAATGGACATTTACCACTGTAGAATTTAATATTTGAAGAGTTCGGCGATACATAGTGCTAACTAACCCACTGCAATTATTTTATTCCGTTTTTATTCCGTTTTAAAAGTTATGTATATTTTATAAACTAGGTTTATTACCATATTTCAGGTTTATGAACTGAAACACATTTTTTATGCATTTAGTTTATTACTAGACAAGTGTCGGGTTTTACCAAAACTAATTAAATCGAAAAATAATTGATCGAATAAAATCTAGTGATAGGCAAATACAGGTCAAACAAATCAATTACTTTATATTTTTAAAGTTAATGATATGGAAAATGTCTGTTTCAATCGACAAATTAATTTATTCTTAAAATAAGATTCACCTGACGTTTATAAAACCGGACACAAATGGATGCAATGCATAATTAATTCAAAATGACAATTAATAGAACAGTCTTTTAAAATTATACAAAATGTGGGTTAGCGCTTTTTTCCACAACTCCTTTATTTATTTGATTGATTATGTTTTCAACTTCTTATAAAAATAAAAACAATACGAAATAATATAATTTTCAAATAGTAGATTAATAGTAAAGTAGGTATGATGATATTCATCACAGGAAAAAAATCGCGATATATTTATTATATGATCAATAAATAAAATAGACTAGTTATACCATTTTTAGTTTTACTATTTCTTAATATAAATGTTTTTTTAAGATCAGGGGTAATTTAAATATATTGCTTTTAAAAGTTCAACTAAGAACCCATGCGCATTTTCACTACATACCGAAAGAAGTTCCTTCTTAGTTAATTGAGGTGTATTTCTTAGGTATACATATCCCGATGTATACGACGTAAATTTTCAGCCATTCAACGATTTTATAAAAGCCTTTAATTCAAAGCTTCAAGCGAGTGTTTCCACTCTTTGATTAAGCATGAAATAATATTTCGAGTTTAGAAAAGCCTGAAAATTTGATTTGGTCGCGTAGCGAAGCGAAGCGACCAAACCAAATTTTCAGGCTTTACTAAACTTTAAATTTTACTTCATGCGCTACGTATATAAAACACTGAATTATTGTGAAATTAAAATACTGCTAAATCAGTATTAAACCAAATGTTTACGCTTTTCTAAACTCTAAATATTGTGAACTGTTAAATCAGTGTTAAAAATAAACAATTAAAGCAGGATTTAAATATATTGCTAAGCAAGGATATTTTTAGTTTCACAATATTCCACTGTTTTATGCGCTTGGCACATGAAGTAAAATTTCGAGTCTAGAGAAGCCTGAAAATTTGCTTCAATACACGACCAAACCAAATTTTCAAGCTTTCCTAAACTCGAGATTTTACTTCATGCTTAATCAAGGATTATAAAACCCTCAAAATGCATACGCATCGTAATATACTTTAAAGAACAATTCCCTGTAAAATTATGTCTTTATGTCTGTCGTAATTCTATTTGTATTTTATAAGTAGGATTAAACTGTTTACATTTAATATCTCTCGCGTAAATTTCATAAAACCAACATACAATATTAATAAATTCAGGGCAACGTTAGTTCGAACCGCATTCGTTCGTGTTCCTGTAAATGAAACGCTGCTCGCGGTTTCAGTTTCAGCTGTTGTGTGGTGTTAATTAAAGGAAATCGCCGTTATTTACAGTTTTCCGCATCGATTTTAAATGCCGAGCTTATATTTATGAGCACTAAAATTTCAGGTCAAACCTGGAACGGAACGGCCGATATGTAATGAGGAATAATTAATGTGCGCTCTCCATTCGTAATTACTGATGGGGATTGCAAATTATGTCCCGGAATTGTTATAATTCGGAATGATTGGCGTTAAATTTGTTCAGTTTTGAATAAATCATTCCGCGTTTTAGATTAGATTGGACCAGGCGTAAGCCGTAAGTGAATTATGTCAGGATTATCTAAATTAAATATTTACTATTAAAATCTGTTCCATAAATTATCCCTTATAAATATTTGTCATAATTTTGGTTATATTTTTACATTTAATTTATCTATTATTATCATAGTTTATTTCAAATTAGTCAAAATATTACCATTTTTACAGTAGCAAATAATTATTCAAAATTATAGGTATAATTAGTGTAAAGCTGGCAATATTGAGAGTAATATCCCGACGCAGCCACCATTTATACTTATCACTTATGATTCATATTTTTAGTGCACATTTTGAATAATATAGGAATAGGGCAATGCCTAGATTTTATTTTAACCCTTTTTTTAAGTATAATTTATACCATGAGAATATTTTTCGCTGAACACACGTTTCCTATGTTCTATATTAGAAAGTCCATGTCAATACATTATTTCATTAATTTCATGGATTAGGCAACCAAACTTACAGATATTTTATTTATGCTTTTGAAGGGACTGAAATTTTATTTTAGGTTTAGTACAAATGTTCAAAGTGACCACCTTCCTGCTCCAAGCAATATGCCAAGCGATTGTAAAATCCTTGTACAGTATTTCTTTTAAAAAAAATGATTTATTTCATTGCAGGTAGTACTTATTCTGTTTTTTAATTCTTCTGTACTCTCTATTGCTATTTTATTGTAGATTTTGAATTGGAGATAACCCCAAAGAAAGAAATCGTTTGGCGATAGATCGGGGGACCGAGGTGGTCAAGCTATGGGATCCAGCGAACCTGGAATGTTTCATTCAAGAAACCTGTAACAGGGTCTGTGGAATATGGTGGAGCGCCGTCCATTTGAAACCATGCTTTCTCAATATTATAGACTTGCAGTTATGGTATAATGTCTCTTCGAAGAAGTTCCAAACATTTAACAGCAGTTAGGTTGCCCTCAATAAAAAAGAGACCAATAAGGGTAGTGTCAACTATTCCAGCCTAAACATTAACTCTCCTATTGTATTGAGTGTGTGTTAAATTTTGAACGTTCGTTTGTACGTGACCAATACCTGTGGGAATAAGAACAGAAGGATAAGAAGAACAGGTAGGTGTTAGGTACAAACCGATATTTCTGTGAATTAACCATCCCATCCAAACAAAACGATGACCCATCTGTGAAAACTATCTTGCGAAAAATGTCTTCATTTTTATTTAGTAAATCAAATACTGTTTCACATAAATCTGTTCTTTTCATTTTGTCAAGACAAAAAAGCTGTTGGTGATTGGAAAATTTATTAGATTTGTATTTATACTTTTTGAAAGTTTTAAGAACAGAAAATTTCGAAATACCAAATTCATTTGCTATTATCCGTGAGGGGGATTTTCTTCTGCATAACATAATGATTTACTGTGAAATAAATGAGGCAATGTATTGACATGGATTTCAAAAACTAATCATATGAAACCTATGCTCAGGGAAAATAAAAAACGCTCACCGTTTATAACATAAAAACATTTGTACATGTAATTAATATGAGATCAAATCTAAGCAATATATTTTAATTTAAATCAGTGTTTTATTTGCGTGGTGCATGAAGACAAATGTTGAGTTTAAAAAATCCTAAAAAATAAGTTTGGTCGTTTAGCTTTGCAAGTTCAAAAATACATATATTATCTTTAATTAAGATAACATGGAATCAGATATTTAGTATGTTATCAACGATGCTCAGTGTTAATAGTTCGGTTTCGAACATTTTAGTTAATAAAAACTGGTATTAAAAATGTTAAAGAAAATCTTAGTAAAGTATACTCAATGACATTAGAAGCGTAACACCCAGAAGGAGTTATTATTTTAACTTGATTTTTTGCCAGTATGGTAGTCTTACATCAAGAATAAAATGATTACATTTTCAAGAAATTTTATTAAAAAACAATCTAAAAAAAATTAATAATGTGTTTGGCGACCCCTTTGCTGTATACACTCCTGTAGACGTCTGGGCATCGACAAAATAAGATGGTCGATGTCTTCTTGAGGCATCTCGTTCCAAGCAACTTGAATTTCATCGATCAACTGTGCTAGAGTCTGTGGAGGATGGTGCAAAGAGAATTTTCTTCTTCCCATGATATCCCACACATGTTCAATGGGATTTAAATCCGGCGAACGGGGCGGCCACGCCAAACATTAGCTAACACCAGCTTCATTAAGAAAGTTCATAGTTCGACGAGCAATATGGGGACGTGCGTTATCTTGTTGAAAAAGTACGTCTGGGCGGCCATCTAAATAAGGCAACAAAGTCGGTCGTATGACGTCTTCAACATAACGCGCAGCTGTCATACTGCCTCGAATGAATACAAGAGGTGATCGACTACCATAAGCAATAGCCCCCCAAACCATTACTCCAGCAGTCCTGTGTACATGCCTCTCAATAGCAAACCTAAGATCAGGTCGTTCTCCACGGTAGCGTCGTACCCTTCTACGGCCATCATGCGTGCCTAGACAAAATCGTGATTCATCGCTGAATACGACATCGTGCCATTCTGCCTCCCAATGCTGCCGTTCTCTGCACCAGTCCAACCTTTGGCGACAGTGTCTCGCTATTAAAGGAAGCACTAATGTTGGACGGTACGAAAGAAGCCCAAAGGATTGAATGCGGCGATATAAGGTTCGCATACTAACGGGCCTACCTTCTTCTCCAATCCATTGATCACCGATTTGACGCGTAGTAGCGAAACGGTCTCGCAGGGCTATTTGTCTTAAGCGCCGATCTTGACGTTCTGTGGTACGCCTTGGTTGACCAATTGGTATTCTTCTTGCTCCTCTACCTTCTTCTGTCCATACCTGATACACACGTATTACAGTTGCTGCAGTGGAATCAATACGGCGGGCAATTTCGCGATAGGACATACCGACATCTCAATAAGCAACAACTCGACCCCGGTCAAAATCGCTCAAATGGTGATATTGTGGACGTCTTCGGACTCGAGGCATTTTATTTAAGCTTAACACACTCATACAAAAATAAATGGATTACAGCGTCTGTCTTATTGGTCGAGCAAACGTATTTCCCGGGCCACTAATATGTCAACCATTCGGTCCTAAAATTAATGTTGTCTCATTCTAAAAAATATACATTAATTTCAAATTTCAAACTTTTATTCTGTTGTACTTTATTTATATTATTTTTACAAACTGTTGAATAGTTATTATGTTTTAAAAGTTTGAAATGTATAAAAATCACAGTAGTTCTTGATAAATACAAAGGTTTTATTTGTTTAAAATAATAATTTAAAAAGGAGAAGACACACAGTATACGATTTTACTAATCTAGCGGGACAAAATTTATGATGTAGTTTTTATGGTCCATTTTGGACCATAAACTAATTTTGGATTATTTTAAAAATAGATAGTTCTAAAGAAAAAACTAAATAAGTAATAATTCAATTAAGTAAGAGATTTCAGGTGTATTATCAACAAAACAAATATTTTTTTCTTACAGTGCATTTTGCATTCAATTAGCATTCTGTTTGTCGCTCAATTCACGTTGTGCAGGTTTTCTTACTCATATTGTGTATCACTGTGTATACTTTTAGACTAATCACAAGCGATTGACTTTTACAAAACATTTTTTGTACAGGGAATTTTTATTTTAAGTAATATCCTCGATATTCGTTGTCTTTTTGAAATAGTTCAATTTGAAGCTTTAAATGAGTGTTTCTACTCCCAGATTAAGCATGAAGTAATAGTATATGCTGTAAATCTTCAGATATTCGTTTTTTTTAAGAGTTCAATTTGAAGTTTAAGCGAGTACCGTCCACTCCCAGACTAAGCATGAAGTAAAATTTCGAGTTTAGAAGAGCCCAGAAAATTTGTCTCGGGTCGCTGCGCGACCCTCGACAAATTTTCACGGGGCTTTTCTAAACTCGAAATTTTACTTCATGCGCCACGAGTTAAATCACTGAAATATTGTGAAATTAAAAATACAGTATTAAAGAAAATACTGCTAAAGCAGCATTAAAAATATACTGCTAAACAAGAATATTTTAAACTTCACTTCAAATCAGTATTTATACGCGTGGCGCATGAAGTAAAATTTCGAGTTTAGAAAAGCCCCGTGAAAATTTGTCTCGGGCCGCTGCGCGACCCGAGACAAATTTTCTACGCGGGGCTTTTCTAAACTCGAAATTTTACTTCATGCTTAGTCTGGGAGTGGACGACACTCGTTTATAGCTTCAAACTGAATTCATAAAAAAAACGAATATCTGAAGATTTACAGCAAATACGCAATAATCGACATATGTATACTTAAAAGAACTCCCTATATAAAATAAAAACATTGAAAGCTAGAAAATATTATTTGAGGTATTTAAAATAATTTCGGATAGATTGATTTAAACAAACGTACAATTTCTAACTTAAAAAAAACGGCATAAGTTTGCAGTTGATATTATACATTTTATAGATTTTTATAAAACCTGCAATTTTTATTTAAAGATTTTTCATTAATTAACATTTTAAGAAATATTGACAACAAACAAGGCGTGTTCACTCAATTTTTACACCTAACAAAAATGTTAAATATCTTAGTAATCGCAAAAAGTCGCACAATTTAACAAAATTTATCGTTAAGAAGAAATCTTGAGGATCATTAGAAAATAGGTATTAGTTTATGACAATGTATGACACAAAACATGAATACTTTTATCAGATGTTTATATTTGTTTTTTAGAAATTGAATAACCTATTATGTTTATGTTATATTATATTTACACAAATAATATATTATATTGTAGCTATACTTTAAAATACAAAAAATTACATCAAAGAGAAAATATTCTTCAGCATAGATCAAACGATGCAATTTTAAAATAATTGATAATAAAATAAATCAACAACAAATGGAATTAGTTGTTTACTTCAATTTTGCTACTTGATATTGCAGAGAATTGAAAGTAAACCGAAATAAGTTTGTATCAGGAATCGTTTTCTGAAGTATATAAATCATTTGTAGTAATGCATTTGTAATTGTCATATTTCAATAATTTAAATTTTATCCCGCTAGAACAGTCAAATCGTATACTGTGCGACGCAACGAAACAACTTCTACTATTTGTTTCAAATAAATGCTAAAACAATACAACTATACTAAATAGTTTGTAACGATGTAAAAATTACCACATTACTCGATTATCACTTTAATTTGATACAACAAAAATAGAAAACGACCAAACACGCAAACAAACGTACATCAATCGGCAATATGATTTTACGCGGTAGCATAAATTCCGTGCCGATTGATTACATCGAATCGGGGCGCGCAGAGGAATGTGCAAAACCGCCCCCCAAATCCCCCAAAGAAATCCAATTACATGCAACGGTTTTATGATTGATGCATCCCCCGCAAACCGCAGCATTCCGGAACAGCCCCCCTCAACAACAAGAATAGAACCAGAAACGAATCAACAATTGATTCGGCAAACACAATTCTATTCTAATTGCGAACGGTGTTTTCTCTCCTCCTCTCGTACGGAATTTATGACAAACATCCGAAATCCCTTTCTCAATAATCAACAGAATTGCAATTTAGGGTAGATCGAAATTAAATAAGGTTTGTATTTGACAATAAATGTTCATGTTTAGATAGTCAAAGTCAGTGGGCGGCAATCAAAAAAATAAGAAATTAATAAAAGATATGTAATAATTACCTAACGCTTTTCACTCATTTTTGTTTACCCTGTAGGTATATTGCACCTACAGGGTGGATAAAAATGAGTGAAAAGCGTTAGGTAACGTGATCTGTCAATAATATTGAGTAGAAATTATAACCTCATTAATCCAATGACAATTTACTATCAATGCAAATATTAAGCCCAAAATGCCATTAACAATCAACTAAAATTACAAATGTTTAGTCGATAATTTTTATTTTATGTTGAATGTATTGATTTCGGCAAGGTTTTCTTGAATGTGTCAATTTCGACGATTCTTTTTGTGTGTGTTTTTTGGCTATGATGTTTATTTGTCAATTTTAATTTTTTTTTTCTTAATTTTTGAGAAGTTTGTGTTATATTAACGATATAAACGATTACTGTATTAGTCAATTTTGAGATTTTTGAGGTTATCGCATGTAGGGTTTTTATTGGTATTTGTATAATTATTTATGTTTTAACTACTTGTTAATATTCTTGTTGTCAAAAATAAAAAACACCCCTGCATATTTTGAACTTCACAATAAATCAGTGTACTACGTGCCTGGGGCATGAAGTAAACATTTTGAGTTTAGAAAAGCCTGAAAATTTGGATTGGTCCAATCCAAATTTTCAGGCATTTCTAAACTCGAAATATTTACTTCATGCTTAATCAAGGATTGAAAAACACTCGTTCAAAAACCAAATAAAACACCTAGATGAAAGTATTTATGATCTCAATATTACTAATAAAACTACCTACTTTTTAATTTAAACATTTTTGATCAACTGTTAACGGTAGAAGTTTCTACTTCGTTATACATTATAATTCGCAATTGAAACACGATTTTAAGTTTGTTTGTATAACTGAGACTATTAAGTTTCAGTTATACAAAGATAAAATGCAAGGTGAGATAATATCTCATCCAGCATTTAAACCCCCATTTTTATTATTAGAATTTATCTCCAACAGAAATTGATTTAAAATAAAACAATTCTGGTACTGGAGAATTTCTCTAGATTAGTAAAATTATACATATATACACATACAGTTTATGATGTTGGAGTGATTATGATGATGATGGCTGATCGATATGTAATGATTTTTTTTTATAAAATGAATCTTAGCTTTATCCTTGAACTTGTTTGTGTCCTTTAATTGCTTTATTGTGGTAGGTAAGTTGTTATAATACTTTATTCCCGAAACAAACATACTATTTTTTAAGATATCGGTTGAATTTTGTTGGATGATAAGATCACTTTTCCTGCGTGTATTGTGGTCATGTATTTCTTTGTTTTTTTTATCTCAATGTTTGAATTCTCGCTATTTATGATTTTATGTATAGCTATGCATCTTTCTAAGATAATTCTGTCGGTTATAGTCAATT
Organism: Philonthus cognatus; assembly: GCA_932526585.2. NCBI lineage: Eukaryota > Metazoa > Arthropoda > Insecta > Coleoptera > Staphylinidae > Philonthus > Philonthus cognatus. Next base: position 26,186,464 of record OW052243.1, on the reverse strand, counting down.
CAGGTATAATTTCATACAGTTGTTTTGTAGGCGTGTATCTATCGAGGTTGTATATAACTTTTAACATTTTATTCTGCTGTCTTTGAATTGTATTGATGTCATAAGCACTTGTCCCACCCCATATGCAACATAGATAATTTACTCTGGATGTAAATAGAGTGTTATATATGCTCTTTTTTGAGTGTAATGGTATAAAATTGTGTGCTCTATATATAACACCAGTCGCTGCACTTGTCATTTTTGTTAAGAGTTCTATGTGTTTGTCCCATTTGAAATCGTCTGTTATTTTTAGTCCTAAATATTTAACTTCTGTTGTTTTGTTAATGGTGGTGTTTTGTACTTTGATGCTTAAGTCTCGTTTAGCTTTGTTTTTTTGTGCAAGAAGCATGTATGTTGTTTTGGTACTATTTATTGTCAAGTTATTATCTTAGCTTTTTTTTAAATCAATAAAAATTATAAGCACGTAGTTATGTTGGTCGAGTTCAGTTTGTATTTTATATGTTATGTCTATGCATGCTGTTGTAGTTCCGCGTTTTTTTTTTGATAAGCATATTGCTTTGGGCTTATGATTTTGTGACGGTAGATATGATTTTGTAGTCGCGTCAGTATTACGTTTTCTGTTATTTTTGCTATAGCTGATGATAGTGCAATCGGTCGGTAGTTTTCAGGGTTGGATAGGTTGCCTTGTTTGTGGATTGGTGTAATGACTACTTCTTTCAATTCATTTGGATATAAACCTGATGATAATATTGTGTTTATTAGTTTGCATAGTATGGGAGCAATTTCATCTGCGAGGTGTTTTATCAAAACATTTGTAATTCCGTCTTTACCGGGCGCTGAGTATGTTTTAAGGTTGTTAATAATTCCTAGTATCTCCTCTTCAGTACTGTCTTTGAATTTGGCGTTTGTTAATATGTGTTTTTGCAGAGTATTTTGCTGTAAGTGAAACTGTTTTGCGAGATTTTTTCCAATTGTAGCGAAGTATGTGTTAATTTCGTTTGCTATATCTTTGTCGTCTTTTAGTATTGTTCCACTAGAGTCTGCTATTTCAGATATAATATTGCCTTTAGTTTTGTTTGATTTATTCAAAATTTTATTGATTTCATACCATGTTTTCTTTTGATTTCCTTCTGCAGTTTTTCTTTTGTTCTCATAGTATGTTCTTTTTCTATGCTTAATTAAAGCAAAAGTAGCATTCTTTTGTTGTATGTAAGATGTCTTCAGCACTTCATTATCAGGGTTATTTTTGTGTCTTTTGTACAACTTTTCTCTTTCTCGAATGGATACTACAATTTCTTTATTTACCCATTCATTATTAGGTCTTCTTTTAAAAGTAGATATTTTGGTTTCGTTTCTGATTAACGTTGTTAAACAGTTTATTAGGTCTTTAAATGTGAGTATTGATTTTTTGTTGATATTTTTAAATTTGGATTTTATTTTATCATAGTTTATTTTAATTTTATTCACTTTTTCATATAGAGGTTTTGGTGTATTTGTTATCCATTCGCAGATGATTGCGTTATGATCAGATATTGATGTGTTTTGTATGTTACATTTAATATGTTGATTGTTTTTTGTAGTTAATATGTGATCTAGTATTGCATTTTCCCTAGTTTGGTTTTGTGAATTAATGGTGTTTACTACAGTGTATCCTTGTTCTTGTATTATTTGTTGATATGTTTTGGTGACGTTATTGTTTTGCAGCAGGTTTATGTTAAAGTCGCCCATTATTATATGATTACTTTTTTCTATTAAGATATGTTGCTCTAGTAGATTCCACAAATTATTGCAATTTATAATAGATGGTTTATATATAAGTGTTATATGTGAGCTGCATGAACTTAAAAATATTTTTATAATTTCTATGCCTAATACTGCGTCTTTTATTGCGATTTTGAATTGAATATTGTTTTTTATATATAATACAAGACCACCATCCCTTGATTCTCTACAATTGAAAACAGCGCTGTAGTCGGTTAAATTAAAGTACGCACTCTCTTCATCGTGAAGCCAGGTTTCTGTAATAGCAATAATATCTAAGTTTTTATATAGTAAAGGTAAAGTTTTGATATGATCGAATTTGTTTTTTAAACTTCTAATATTTAGTAAATATAAAGTATGGACCGCCATCTTGATAACATTTTTTTTAATACGAGAAATTATACATTTTATTAGCCGCTTAACCTTGTTTTTTAATGTTTTCAATATCAGAAATTTTCCTAATTTGTATGATTTTAGTTTGTTCATCTTCTCTTACAAAAATGTTCCCATTTTTTATCCAAACAAACCTATAACCCTTATTATTCAATCCGCGTGCTTCATAAAAGAGCTTGCTTATATAGCTTGTTAGTAGTTCATTAAAGTATATCACATTGTTTTGACCATTTACCTTACATTCTGCTACTTTAATGGATTTAATTTGTTTTCTTTTTTCAAGAACATTATCTCTTATTTGCTGAGATTTGAATTTAATAACAATAGGACTATTGTCTTTTCCTTTTCTATAAGTTTCTTCTATGTCAGTGTTTCCAATTCTGTAGTTTATGGCTTTCATAACTTTTTTTGTTATTTCCTCGACATCCTCAACTTCTTCTTTATTACCTTGGTTTGGTATTCCATTTAAAGTGATACTTTTTACCCAGGGACCATAGCAAACTTTTGTTTTCTAATGGGTGCCATTTTTTATTTTCATATTTTTTAGGAGAACATTTTGTACTGAATTAAATGATGTACTATAATGTATAGTTTATTGTACATTTTATATGTATTATTATAATCTTTTGGTTTTTGTAAAGAATGCCTTGGAAACAGTTGAGTAACTCACTTATTTGGCCCATAATTTGCTTACATATCACCCCCTGAAGACGGGCATCCGACGATACATACTTTAACAGTTGTGATATATTTCAAACTAACGAGTGTCTCCCACTCCCAGACTAAGCGAGAAGTAAAATTTCGAGTTTAGAAAAGCCCCGTGAAAATTTGTCGAGGGTCGCTGCGCGACCCTCGACAAATTTTCACGGGGCTTTTCTAAACTCGAAATTTTACTTCATGCGCCACGCGTATAAACCACTGATATACAGTTAAGTTAAATTTTAATTTCGATCTTTGTCATTTGCAGTTTTATGTTTAAAACATAACATGGAAAAGAGAATTTAAGTACTATTATTGACCATTTGTGCATTGATCCGCATATTCAATTTAACTAGATAAATTGATAAATAATTTCGTTACTTTGGCAGCTATTAGAAAAGCGTTGATGAACGTACAAACACATGAGTGAGCTTTATGCAAAGCCAAAATTGAAACTAGCAACATTTTGTTTGAGTAAACATATCCTGCAACCGGCGTGTTTATAATGTAAATGGTTTCACATCGAGTTAAATATCGTTTACCAGCAAACAGATCCGATTATATTTCACAGAGGGTTTGCTCTTGCACCTCGTGCATTAGGGCTGGCGAAAGTTGGATCAACGTCGGCTGCACAAACAGGCCCATCACTTTGCCACGCGCGTATATCGCTTGTAAACCCCCACCCGTTTTCCGTGGAAACTTTATTTTCCGGCGGTACATATTCCGCGCTGCTAATAAGTGAAGTTGTAAAATTGCGAAATTCAAGAGCGTCGAGTGTTTACAAAATGGAACGTGCTCTCCATATCGATGCAGTCATCATATGAAACGTTTTATTGTTTACCGATAAAAGTTATGTGTTATGAGCTGTTTGAAACAATGAATCGTCGAGGATTTTATTTTTGAATATTCAATATAATGGAACTTGATTATACTAATGGCAATGGTGCAACTTTTAAAAATTATATTAATGGCAATGGTGCAACTTTCAAAAATGATACAAATTATAAACGAAATCAATTATTTATACAGGTATGCCTAATTGTCTTAAAAACTTAACATTTAAAAGCTTGACCACAAATCAAATTATCAGAAATAACCAGAGTTGATGCAATTTTATCCAGTTCCAAAAATAAAGTTTTTTAAATCGCGAAATTTTATATCCAATTTATATAAATTTTAAAAATATATATTGTTGTCTGAATCAGAGCTGTTCCGACTATAGGTAGAATGTACTCGAGTACTGAGTATAATTACTCTACACAAAATGTACTTGAGTACTAAGTACAAGTACGTAACAATGAGTAATTAAGTACTTATACGATTACAAAGTACTAAGTACATCAATTGGCTAAAGAATATGACAACAATAAATAAATATTCAATTTATTGCATAATAAATCATATTTTATAAGCTTTACAATGAGTGTTTTATAGGGTTGTAGAATAAATGCAACCGACGGTATGAATATTTATATGAGAGCAATTTTCTGATTTTTCGCACTTACGTATAACGTATTTTTTTTTAAATGTGACTCGTAAAATTTTGAAGATAAAAATGTAGAACAATATTTTGCTGTTTTATTTTGTCGTAAAATCTATAAAAAGAATTACAGGAAAATTAGAAGCAGGTAGTGATATATTTAGTTAATTTCATCCCGCTGGACGTGGAATCGGTCATATGTTATACTAAATACGAGAGTATTGACATTTTACGTTAAAAATTACACTCAATGCACAATATTGACGTGTAACAAATTTATAGATTGTCATCGATGTCAAGTTAAAAGTAAAATTTATAGATTGTCATCGATGTCAAGTTGAAGGTAAAATGTCACCTTTGTCATAAATTGTTTTGACAGTTGAAGCGAAATGTACTCGAGGTTATTTTGCGGTCTAAAAGTGCGTCGAGTGCAAGTACAAGTACTTGAAAGATAAATTACTCGTAGACCGAGTACCAAGTACACGAAAAGTACTCAAAGTACAAATTTTGAGTACTTGTACTCGAGTACTGCCGAGCTCTGATTTGAACACTGTATGTTTTCATTATAGTATTTTTCAAGCTGTAGTGCTGAGCAATAAAAATTATCTCGAGTCCCCGCAATAAAAATACAATTGCTTTACAACATTGTAAATTTGTAACTAACTACTGCGCACAGTGCGTGATTTATGGGTATCGCCCAAGAAAAATTTTCTACCTGCGGCTGTGCATCGAATATTGGAAACATCGATCTTCTTAGTTTCTACGAATACAGCACGGCGCGGCGCACAGTGTGATCGCACAGCTCTTGGTTTAATGAAATACATTTTTATTTGGAAAAACTGTACTTAGGTAGGCTTCATGCTTGTACTAATCTGTACATCCCTGTAATTAGAGATCTAGTTCGCCTTGCCTCGCGAGCAAATTGTCACTTTATCAACAGTTGCCTTAGTGTATATTTCGCTAGTGTTTTTCTTTTTGGTACTTTTTTGTTTACGACGACTTCAATACTCTTACGGACTTTGATTTTTAATACTGAATTTGGGATTTTTTTTGTATATAACGACCTTGCTTCTACTACGGATTTTGATTTTGATTTTTACGACGTCTTCGCTAACTGTACGGATTTTGATTTGTGAATTGTGTGATAACTACAGCTCTGTTTTTTTTACGGTGACTTCGCTCCTACTACGGCTTCTGATTAGAAATTTGTGTCATATTGCAGTGACTTTTGATTTGTAACTTGGGTGATATTAAAGTGTTTAAGTAAATAGTTCTATGATACTACGGAGTTGGACGTTTGAGATACTAGGATATACGACTTTATAGATTAATCAGAAAAAAATGTGGCAGCCTTGGGACCTGAAGACAGTAATTATGTGGAGGGGGAAATTTCTGCTAATGAAGATAAAATTAAATTTAATTAAAAGCTATTCAAAAACTTAATTCTTAATTGTAGATTAATTATACGTTTTATCTTATTACTTTTAAGAATCAAAAATACGCACGAAAATCTGTGCGAAAATGTTTGCTTTTTGATCAAGTTGTAGACAAATAAATTTAGATAGCACAAAAAACATTTAATATAATTACTTTTACTTTAGTTATAGAATTACCTACTTGCCGTCCTCTTCGACGGAACAACGGAGTAAAACGTCAAATATTTACGTCTGATGCTAAACAAATTATAAAAACCGTATATCGAGGTGTTAAAGACATACTCGGAGTTGCCAATTTTTTTGAAGGTGACATCAGCTTTAACTAATACATCCACGAGATCAATTAGCAAGATAGTGAAAGAAACTACCGGCAAGAGAAAAAGTCGCAAGGATAAAGGTGTAAAAAAATTACACGAAACATTTTTCATAAAATAAGAAAAATAACGTATGAATCTATTAAACAACAAAAGGCTCCTACACTAGCAACTATCAATAATATTTTAAAGGAGAGAGAGAGATCATATCATGCAGTCCAACAACGTTGTGGAGATCACTAAAATGCAATGGTTTCAAGTTCACTCTTATCGATAAAAGGAAACATCTAATGGAGAAAGAAGAAGTAAGGAAATGGTGGTATGAATATTTACAGAAGATTCAAGATTACAGAAACTCTGGAAGAAGTATTTATTATTTGGACGAAACGTGGTTCGATACCCACGATACATCGAAAAAAATGTGTTCTGACCAGACAGAAAACTGCGTGATGAAATGTCCCCCATCAAGGGGGAAAAGAATAACCATATTACACTGCGGGAATGAAAATGGTTGGGTAAACGATTGTTTACTGCTATCGGGGAAACAAATCTCAAAATGTCATCTTGACTATCATGATGACATGACAGCATCATTATTTGAAAATTGGTTCATAAATAATTTAATACCAAACTTAGCTGCAAAATCAGTAATAGTTTTAGATAACGCTTCTTATCATAGTCGCCAAATTGACAAAGCACCCACAGCGGCAAATAAAAAAGATGAAATAGCAAAATATTTATATGAAAATAATTTGTTTTTTGAAGAACATTATACCAAATCCCAATTGATTGAAGTTCTAAATAGTCGTAGTAAAAAAAGAAAAACATATATCGATCAATTGGCAGAAGAACACGGACATTCAGTGGTACGTTTACCTCCGTACCACTGTATTTTTAATCCAATTGAGTTAATATGGGCTCAATCGAAAGGAAATGTGCGGAAGAATAATGTAACTCCAAATTTAAATAAATCAGTAATAGATTTAGTCAAAAAAGAAATAAAAAATATATCTGCCGACCAGTGGTCAAGATGTGTTAAACATACAATACGTATTGAAAAAGAGTATAATACGTTTGATTCAAATTATCAATTTATTATAAATACACAAGACTCTGACAGTGATGACTCAGATATAAATATAGACAATTAAAATATTAATATACAGAATTTTTTAAAATGTTATAAGACAACGTTGTAGACAATAATAATGTAATGTTTTCCGTTATTTGACATATAATATTTTTTAACCCTTTGTCTCTGTGATCTAGTTATTTTGTTTAAATTTAAAATGAGATGAACTAAAAAGAAGTTACGCGCAAACATCCTTGAATAGCTAATTGTAAAGATGAATTTACTTATTAAATATTAGGGAAAATGCCGTGACGAACACATTGCCATTTTTAGAATTATATCTTGTTTAAATTACTTAAGATATTTCCTGTCAGAATACCGAAAATATGGAAACATTTTTCGCAGGTAGAAACCCTCTGAAACCAACCCCCTATAAATCATGCCTAGTGCAGTAGCGGCTACAATTTTAAAGAGGCAATGTATTTTTTATTGGCGGTACTCGAGATTATTTTTTATTGCTCAGCACTAGAGCTTGAAAAATACTATAGCATACAAAATGTACCTCCAAAGCAATGGAATGCCCATTTTAGGCAGGGCGGGGCACGAGACAAAAATTATGCCAAATTTCGTCTAAAACTTAAGCATCCTCAATTGGTTTTACATAAAATATCGCAGAATAATAAAAATGATTAAGAATCAAAATCAAATAACTTGCAAATTAGGTTTGTCAAAATTGGCATACTTAAACTTATTTGTACATACATACTGTTGATTCGATATTCTTTAATGTTGATTATGTCAGTTTTGGTTAACTTTCCAAATTTGAACCAACGTCAAACATGAACAAAATAAGTATTTATGTTATCTTGTGATTTAATATTGTTATAGATAAAGTATGTTTTTGTACTTCGTTTTATATCAGTGTTTTATACGCGTGGCGCATGATGTAAAATTTCGAGTTTAGAAAAACCTAAAAATTTGGATTTGCCGGCAAATCCAAATTTTCAGGCTTTTCTAAACTCGAAATTTTACTTCATGCTTAATAAAGAATTGGAAATACTTCTATAAACTTATTAAATATTTTAAAAAAACACTAGGTTCTCAAAAACAGAAATTTATCCTACTTTATTTTCAGTTTTAAAATATTTTATCCAGTAAGAGGATTTTAAATTGCTTTAGTACTACAATATGTTGACCACTTTCTAATAATTGTATAAAATGTTTAAGTTTAATCGTGTTTGTAAGAATTTTAAAATTAAATATTGGTTTTAATCATTTCTCTTAAGCTTCACTTAACGTTTTCTATGCTTTTTACAAAATTGAACATTCTAAAATAAAATTTAAAAGCTCTACCCTAATCACGACTCCAAAGTCTCACATTTTTAATTTTGGACAACTTATTTCGCTTTTCTGTACTGAATTATCAAAAATAGTTATTCGTTTAAAAATATCTGCAATTTAAATTTACTGTGATCGTTTGTGTTAGAGTATTTTAATTTTTTTTTTTTTAGTTTTACCTTGTATAAAGGTTACAAAATTGCGTTGAACAGAATTAACTAGGGTTCCAGAATAGTTTCTTAATTATGAATTTATAAAGATTCAAACTGGTCCAGTTTGGGGCCTTCTTGAGCACAGTGTAACACTTTTTTTATGACATTTGTTATTTAATGTCAAGTTTGACAATGTATAACTATTTGAATTACTATCCAATAAATATCGAATTCGTGATACTAACAAAGTATTTTATTAAAATAAATGAGTTAAGCATGTGCCACAGCGTAATCGCTTTCAGAATAAATTAAATTCATTGAACTGATTTTTTGTCAAAAAGATTTTTTATTTCTTCATAAATTCTGAGAATTTAAAGTAATTTTGATAACATATCAAAAAATCTAATAATTTTTAAGGAATTCTTTACTTTGAAAACTTATAACTACAATTTCAAGGAAGATATTTTAGTTTTCTGTACTATAATATTAAATATTCTGATCTCTTAATGAAATATTTATTAGATGAATCTGTTTTACCACCGTATCATTTTTAAAACATTATTCCACCCCAAAATCGAAATATTTTAATTAAATTCTTTCCTTTGAAGTTTGAAGATTTTTACTTTTCTGTATAGCAATATGAACAATAGTCTAATCTTAATCATTTCTGATCATTTGAACTAATTTTGACAATATGTAATGTTTTTGTTAAAATTTTACCTCAAAATTGAATTCAGACAAAGAAACTATCGATTAACAGTAATTTTACATCAAATTTTTCGATTTTCTATAAAATGCCAAATTTTTTATCAAATTATAGAGTCAACTTTAAAATTTGATTTTAATGAATGTTTAAATGTTTCTATTAAATATACATACCTTAAATATATAAATATAGATGCATTAAATATACATACATTATACATTATGTATGAACATTTTCAAGCATTCATCGATTTTATAAAAGGGTCGAATTTAATGTTTCGACCGAATGTTTTCACTCCTAGATTAAGCATGAAGTAAAATTTTGAGTTTAGAAAAGCCTGAAAATTCGGTTTGGTCGCCCCGCGAAGCGGGGCGGCCAAACCAAATTTTCAGGCTTTTCTAAACTCGAAATTTTACTTCATGTGCCACGCGCATAGCACACTGAAATATTGTAAAGTTAGCAATACACTGGAACAATGTTTAATAAGTTTTAATCGAAATATTTAAATAACAAAGCTTATACATTTTTCTTAAAAAAAAAATTTAAAACTACAATGTATCAAATTAACCTATTTAGTAATTTAACGAAAAACAATGAATAATGTTGCGTTATTGTATTAATAGCGAATAATAGGTTAAACATAAATATTTTTTTTCTATATTGTTTAATAAAAAATAACAAAAAAGCACATATAAATTTTGAATGTTAAACTTTTGCAAAATATAGAAACGAATTAAAATTAATATCGACTTTCTGCAAAAATTTTAGTCTCATTGAGACAAGTCTTCAAATATTCATTAAAACAACCACTTATCGAGCTAATACTCAATAATTTGACCTGATGTTGCATTTGGCATATAAATTATGCATAGAACGGTAAAGCTGTCGTGTAACTCAAATATTCATTGTGTAATTCAATATCTGTCGGGGTATTAGCTCGAGAAGTAGTTGTTTCAATAAATATTTGGAGACTTGTCTCAATGAGACAAAAATTTTTGCAGAAAGTCGATACTAATTTTAATTCGTTTTTATATTTTGTAAATATTCTGCAAACTATTGACAAACTCAATTTTTCTTTATGTTAAATTTTCTTTATGTTAAATTTTTGTATTTATTCTAATGCAATTTTGACAGTAAACATTTATAAACAAATAGTAAGGTGTTTTTTCATATTTATTACTTTATAAGCACTCGGAACTTCTTGCCACCTTCTTCAGCGATTTCATTGTAGAATTCTAAGTGCCTAGGGCCATTATTAACAGAATAAAAGACAATTATTTGTAAAACACACGTTAGCTATTTTTACAATTTACGATTTTCATCTTATTTTTTTATTTTCGTTTAATTTAATGGTCTGAACATTTTAAGATTTGACTTTCCTACTTTTTGATTTAATTTGATTTTATTTTCATACTTTTTGTCGACTTGGACTGTTTATTCTCGAAGTTTTGATACGCCCATAGATGTTGGTCCGTAAAATTAGTTTCGGAAGCGCTGCTTTAAACTAGTTAAAAAACAAAAGAAAACCTTTCTAGTAAAAAAATGTCTAACTTTGTAATAGCAAATCTGTTAATTTTGCTGCCTATGATTTATACTTGGCAAAATAGACAAGTAAAATGTATTACACCACACGATCACCAACTTCAAGTTAAGCAGCAGAAACAAATCCGTAACAAAGCACACAGCACATTTCTCTATTTATACAGGGAGAGTTGAAATTGTTGTCGCAAAAAATAACTTACAAACAATAATCCGAATGAATCCGCTTGAAACAAAACTAAAGGTTGTTAAACACGGAATGGAAATAAATGAAACCGCGTGCGAGGGAAGGAGAGAAAGAATGTCGTCGGCTTGTAGCCCTGCAGAGGAGGAACTTGAAAAGTGCTGTAACTTTTAAACTCGCCAAATTGATATAGGGGAGGAACTAGGAAAATATTTCGTTTGTTTCTGGCCGAAGTTCTTTATGAAATTTCTCCTCTCGGCGCGCTTTGGCTTTAATAAGAAAATTCCATTAAAAATGGATGAGACTACTTGATTTTACTCGTCCCATTTTTTTTTTGCTTCTGTGCACTCGTTCGCGAACTTTTAGAACAGAGTTGTGTTCGACATCCGTTCGTGGATTCCCTAATGAAAACCGCACGCATATGGAATGAGTTAAGTAGATTATAATCTTAAATTTTAATCGATAAAATGAATGGAAAATAAATAATTATTTGTGTATTGTGAGCGTAAAGTGATCGATTGGCGATCGCAAGAGAAAGTTAGCGCTCGACGCGCTGCGAAGAGCGTCAATCTCTTAAGATCGCCAATAACACTTTACGCTCAAATTACACACACTATTTTTCCTACAATTACCCTAGCAATCTATAGCAAACATTCATTTAAAAAGTTTCAAACATATTTTCTGATTAATCACAAGATTTTTTTCTACAATTGCACTAAATACCCTTTTAAAAAGCCAACCAATGTAGAAGTACCACTTTAAGATTTCTTAAATGTATTTTTTTTATGTTGAAAACATCTTATCAAACACTATTTATTTATATTCATATTGCATGCACTTTGACGCAACCAATACAACCAATGTTTGTATTGTGGAGGCTTCTACTTCGTTATACATGTTAATTTATTAATAAAAAACGGTTTAACTTTGTTTGTATAACACAATTTATTTTTATGTGACTGCAGTTTCGGCAAATTTAGCTTGCCATTATCAAACATATACTACTACTATACTATATGTTTGATAATGGCAAGCTAAATTTGCCGAAGCTGCAGTCACATAAAAATAAATTGTGTTATACAAACAAAGTTAAACCGTTTTTTATTAATGCAACTAATGTGTTTTGTATTAATATTTTGACACACATTATTTGCAATGAATATTCCATAATATGTAAAAATACGATAATGTTCGTATAAACTACAAATAATACGTATTAATTAATAAGACTACCAAGACCAATGTCCATTGAAACAACTACTTCCCGTGCAAATACACCGCCGGATCAATATCCGATTTCAAATATTTTATTGTATTCAATAATTATACAATGAAATATTTGCAATCTTATTTGCTTTGTTACAACGCTGTATGATAGTATATGTAACATTTAAGTAAAATTCTCTTCAAACCAACTAACAGAGTGAAAGGAGTAGTCTATATTCAAGGCTTTTTACTTGTGAAGATCGCACCTTTTACAATTGGCGTAAAATAATGTTTGATTTTGAGTAATGGTGGAGATAATTTGTAATTTATCTGAACGTGTGTAAATTACTCTGCAGCATCTAATGATTCTACAAATAGGACACGGTTTCAAATAGAGCAGCTAGAATTCCACGAGACATAACTCTCATCCGGCGTTGATTATTATTGTCCTCAAATATACTCCAGTGGATTTATGCTGCAATTAATTACCCACCTGACCGTGCTACCTATGAATTTGGAAAATGTCCCGCAAAGTGAATATTACGAACGAGTGCTTACACTGCTAACTGTTTGTTCGATATGAATATAAATAATCCTCACATAATAATTAAAAATAATACAGCCTTTATATACGAGGCGCATCCAGAATATAAGTTTCCCGATTTTTTTCCCTTTAAAATAAACGTAATTAGCCGTGTCAATTGCGCATGCGTAATAGATCTATGACATATCAATCATATGCCACCCGAACAGGTCCGGCCTGGTGCCAGTAGTGTGGCAGCAGTGGTCCGAAATGGAAATAAGAGCTTCCATTTCGGATCACTGCTGCCCCACTACTGGCACCAGGCACCTTCTCCCGCCGCCTGCGAGGTTCGGTCGGTGATAAAGTTCTTTAATGCACAAGGCATTGCGCCAATTGAAATTCATCGTCAGCTCTGTCAGGTATATGGGCCGAACATCATGAGTAAGCAGATGGTGCGTCGCTGGTGTAGGCAGTTTTCCGAAGGTCGGCAAAGTGTCCATGGTGAAGAGCACAGTGGGCGACCGTCCCTGATCAATTATTATCTTGTTGAGTTGGTGCGGCAGCGCATCATGGAGAACCGTCGCTTCACGATTACGGAGCTGAGCAGCCATTTTACACAGATATCGCGATCCTTGTTGCATGACATTGTCAGTAAGCACCTTCTGTTCAAAAAATTAGGTGCCAGGTGGGTGCCGAAAAACCTGACTCTCGAACACAAAATGAAACGTTTAGGAGCAGTACTAAGATTTCTGCAACGGTATCACGATAACGGTGACGAGTTCCTTGACAGGATCGTCACGGGCGATGAGACTTGGATTTCGCACTTCACCCCGGAAACCAAGCAGTAGTCAATGCATTGGCGGCATAGTGGATCTCCGATCAGGACGAAATTCAAACAAGCGCTTTCGATGCGGAAAGTGATGTGCACAGTGTTCTAGGACAGGAAGGGCATTCTGCTCATTGACTTCCTTCCAAGAGGTGAAACAGTGAACGCTGACCGTTACTGTGAAACACTGCGGAAATTGCGACGTGCCATTCAAAACAAAAGGCGTGGAATGCTTACTGCAGCTGTTGTGCTCCTCCATGACAATGCTCGTCCACATACGGCTCGACACACAGCAGCTGTTTGTACGAAATTTGACTGGGAGTTGTTTGATCATCCACCCTACAGTCCTGATCTTGCTCCTAGCGATTTTTACGTTTTCTTGCACCTCAAGAAATTCCTGTCCTCCGGTGAGCGTTTTGACAACGACGAAAAGCTGAAGACGTCTGTTACACGCTGGTTCCATTCACAGGCGGCAGAGTTCTACGACAGAGATATACACAAGTTGATCCCACGATACAAGTGTCTCAATTCTGGTGATGGCTATGTTGAAAAATAGCTGAAACATTGCTGTACCTGTCGCCAATAATTTTTTTCCTGAAAGTGTGTTCTTTAAAAAAAAAATCGGGAAACCTACTTTCTGGATGCGCCTCGTATATAAAGATAACTTTTAATCAAATTTTCGGACTTTTCTAAACTCGAAATTTTACTTCATGCTTAATCAAAGAGTGGAAACACTCGTTAGAAGCTTTTTATTAAAGGCTTTATAAACTCCACAAATTTCCGAAATATTTAACGACATATGTATACTTAAACAAAAAATTGCTTGAACATGTATATGTAGAAATTGTTGTATTCGTTTTTCCTAAAAACCAGTCTCAATTGGTTCCTTATAATATGCTTGTTGCGAAGCAGATTATTTTTTTTTTCTATAAAAACACAAGTTGATTGGTTATTTTGGGGAAAAGCTTTAAAGATAAACAAATCACAGACTTATACGGTTTTATAAATATTATATTATGTCGTATGGTTAATAAAATAAAACCTCTAGAGTACCGTGAAAAATATTTTAGGTTGGCAACTCTGAAATTATTCATAATAATGTTTATATCTGACAAGATAAATTCGAATTCAAAACTATTTGAATTCGAGAAAATAAGCTTACGCTTCTTATAGTTTGCACACTTTAAACATAATATATAAAATTACGAAAAAACTATTCGTGAAAATGCAAACAATGTCTTAATTAATAAGACAACTCAAGACGATATATATCCATTGAAACAACTACTTCCCGTGCAAATACACCTCCGGATATTGAATTATACAATGAAATATTTAAAATCTTATTTAATTTGATTTGTTACAAAGCTCTATTAAAGTATATGTAACGTTTAGGTTAAATTCTCCTCAAACCAACTAACAATACAATTTAAAATAAAAGGAGAGATAGCAGCAAATTAGAAGTGAAGGACTTGGATTAAAACTAGCGTCTTAGGCCATCTATAGACGCGTTTCGAGATTTATCCCTCTTCAGTATAGCTTTGCTTATGACGTTTAAAAAAATTATAAATAAAATTAAAATAAACTTGCTTGGAAATGGTGTTATGTGTGGAATGAACAGGTACACAGAAATGGAATGAGTGAAAATTATGGTCGGTATTTATAGGTAAAAAAAAGGGGATTATGTTTATGATTATTTTTACCTATAAACACCGACCATAATTTTTACTCATTCCATTTCTGTGTACCTGTTCATTCCACACAGAACACTTTTTCCAAGTTAGTTTATATTAATTTTATTCCTAATTTTTTCAAACGTCATAAGCAAAGCTATACTGAAGAGAGATAAATCTCGAAACGCGTCTATAGATGGCCTAAGACATTAGTTTTAATCCAAGTCCTTCACTTCTAATTTGTTGCTATCTCTTCTTTTATTTTTAATTTGTATTTTTAGTTCGTTTGGAGAGAATTTGACCTAAACGTTACATATACTTTATGGCTGAATAATTTGACCCAAATTGTTACATTTGCAGTAGGTTACTGTATGTAACAGCAAACACTAGTTGTATAATTCAATTTCCGTCGGGGTATTAGCTCGGGAAGTAGTTGTTTCAATGAGTGTTTGATATAGTCTTTGTAAGACTAACTTGTAGATTACGAAAAAAATCGCACTTTTAATATTCGATATAATTTTGTTTGAAAAATCGTATGTACAAGGATATCCTAAAACCGGTCTCTAGGTGATTTTCAAACTTCACAAATTTGTTTTCTAAATGAAAATGTTTCTCTGTTAGTTATTACAGCTAAATTCTGTAGAATGATCTAGATGAATTATTGGACGATGAACTATCATTCAAAAATCACATCAATATCGCGTGTGACAAAGTTTCAAGAAGATGCGAATATGTGTGGCACATTTCCAAGGAAATGAATGCTTAATGTTTAAAACTTCTATATTGCACATTTGTGCGAAGCAAATTGGAATACGCTAGCCCTGTACGGTATCCCCATTTAAAGTTGCATTAATCGTATTGAATCGCTTCAAAAGAAATTCTTACGAAACATACAATACAAAGTAGGTCAACGTCATATTCAAGGCAATACATTGCAGATTCATTAAAGTTTCAATCCTCTGCGGACCGTAGAGCAATTACTGATCTGCGTTTCCTTTATAGATTACTAAATTCATATATCATTTATCTTTCAATTATTCACTTTCGCCGAGAAACAACTTTTTTTTATTAATCGCTTTCATTTTTTTTAATTGCTTTTGACGATTTTATTTAAAAATGTATTATAATTAATTTTAATTACACTTTACTATTTTCATGACATTCTACTAGTTGTTTATCAATTCTACGAGTTTTATCGATTTATAAAAAATCACAAACTCTGTTTTTCTTTAAATTTTGACGGTCTTTCCAATCTATATTTTTTATTAATTTCAGTTTTTTTTTTGATATGTGTTTAATAAAGTAAAAAAAATCAACAATGAAATTACGTCTCAAATTTGTCATGATGTTTTATCAATTTTTGTGTTATTGTAAACTATGCCCAATTTAATAAAACGGATATAGTAATAATCGATAAAAAACAAATTTAATTTTGTCGATTTTTATCATATTCATTTTTAAATTATTGTTTATTATTTTTTACAACTTACACAAATCTTGTTAAAATAACAAGATTTGTATGTTTTGGAATTTTCTAAATTTATTTTATATTTGTAAGTTTTATTGATAAATTTAAATACATGTTTCGATTAAATTTTGTATACAAGGAATCTTTCTTTTAGATATACATGTCACGATTTTTTTATGTGAATGTTCAGACATTCATTTTTATAAATTATAGATAACATTGTACATTAAAAATGTGTCAAATTAATACATACAAGGCATTTTACTTTTGAGTATACATATCACGATAATTACAGCGATTGGTAAATTTAAATGAATTCGAAGATTTGAAGTTTCGAAGGAGTGTTTTCACTCCCAGATTAAGCATGAAGTAAAATTTCGAGTTTAGAAAAGACTCAAAATTTGGTTTGGTCGCTCCGCGAAGCTGAGCGGCCCAACCATATTTTTAGGCTTTTCTAAACTCGAAATTTTACTTCATGTGCCACGCGTATAAAACACTGAATCATTGTAAAGTTCAAAATATACGGGGCTTTGGCGTGAATATAACGCCCGTTAAATTCTTCGCCGAACCAATTGTTTAAAACACTGATTAATATTTTGGTTTCTATCTTTAGTATTGAATTGATATTTTGTAAAACATTTTTATATTCTGTAAAATGGTACATCCGTGAATAAAGGTTTATTTATTTATTTATTATAGGCAACCTAATAACTCTAATGGATATTGGGTTGCCTATAATTGTTGTTGTGTGTGTGTTTTTAACTTTACTTTAAATCAGTGATTTATACGCGTGGCGCATGAAGTAAAATTTCGAGTTTAGAAAAGCCTAATTTGGATTGGCCGCTCCGCTTCGCTACGCGGCCAATCCAAATTTTTAGGCTTTTCTAAACTCGAAATTTTACTTCATGCTTAATCTGGGAGTGGAAGCACTCGTTAAAAGCTTTAACTTAATCGCTTATAAAATAGAACGAATTCCTAAACATTTACTAAACGCGTTAATTACCGAGATATGTATACTCAAAATAAAAATTCCCTGTATATGTTTTGATTAAGGCTGAAAATGTATCTTATTTAAGTATTCGAATATTCATCAAAAATCATATTAAAAATAATGATTTTGGAAATATTCTACAACCAAGTAGGTATTGGCAATGTTAATACATTTTATGTCTATTATATATCATATTTAGTAATTTGTGAAATGTGGCAATCTTCATAAAAATATTTTGTTCTAAGAATTGGTCGATTGTGCAAAATTGATTTCATGTCAGCAAATGAGATATTTCAATATTATTATTACCAGCCTTAATTTATGAGCAAAATATGGAATTTCATTGATACTTCTGATAAATAGAAGAAATCATGCAACGTGGTATTTATACAAAGTTAATCGTTTTTTTTTTTTTAATATTAAAAGTGTGATACTTTTCGCAATTTACTAATTTATCTTACAAATTCTTTTCGAAACCGACTAATCGCACTTATATATATTTTTTTAAATATTCTACAGCCAAGAATTGACATCTTATTATAATTTATGATCATTGATACAGTGGTGTGTAAATTTAGAAGAACTTTTATTTTGTATTAATAATAAAACATATTAATTTCTATACAAAACCGGGATTTTGAACTGATATTTTTGTTTAAATAATTATCAGCAACTAAAATGTAATCAAGCTCATTGCTTGAACTGACATTAAACTAATGAAATTCACTATGACATTAATTACTAATTACACACCAGAACTTAGTTAACATTGCCAACACATGTTCAATGCGTAAACATAAATGACTTATTTAAATTTGCGTATACGTTACAAGCAAATGAAACGGTTTTAATCATTTAAAATACTCAGTATTTGCGTTTCATTTGCTAATTGATTTAAATTGGCTGCGGTTGTATTTTATATTCATTATAAAATTACACATTTGTAAAATTATATGTTGTTTTTCCATTACGCTGGAAATAGTTCATAAATATTTATTTCATTAGTTACACGATGCGAGATTCCCGCGGGTTTGTGTGTGTAACTAATTTTCATATTGGCTTTACTGAAAATTGGAAATTTGATGAGTTTTAAGCAATTTTCTAATTACTGTAATATTTTATTGAAATTTTAACAGATTTAATTAATAAATACATAATCAAATCAATCATGTGTAATTAATATTCTGATGCACTTTTATAAATCACAAAAAAATATTATGCCCATATATTTAAAATATATTTTCCTTTTTTGTATACATATTCCGATTTACTTGTTGTATATTTTCTGCCATCTGTTGTTTTTATTAAAGCGTTCAATTTTAAGCTTTTAAGGAGAGATTTCCCTCCTTGATTAAGCTTAAAGTTAAATTTTTAGTTATTGAAAATTGAGCAAATTTTCAGGCTTTTCTAAACTCGAATTTTTACTTCATGCGCTACAGGTATAAGATTCAAATTAAAGATGTACTTATGCGTTTTGAATTTTACTGGAAATCAGTTTCCAGTAAAATTCAAAACACATAGTACATTTTTAATTTGAAAAACACGGAATAAGATGTTTAACCCTTAACGACCTGGCGTTGCCATGTGGCAACGAAATAAGTCCGTGGAGATTTGCTAATACTTCTAAACTTGTAGCGTGACGCAAGAGATGGCGCCACATATTGTTTTCTAATGCTTCCTGTTCCATATTGCACGTGGCTTGTTTTAGTAAATCTGGTATTTGTGTCAAGCAGACGTGTTCGAATTGTTGTGTTGTGGAATTCAGCAAAAAATATGGACTTCAAGCTAATGTAAGTAGAAAAAAATCTACTAAAGCCTTTTTTTAAATACTTATGTTTTGGTATATTACTTTTAAATGTCTACTATTTTCTTAGGTGTTGTCAAAATGTATGTGTGTTTATTGTACATTTTAAAATCATAACCTAAAACTCAATGTTGCCACATGGCAACGCTAGGACTTCCTACTGCCGCCTTTTTCTTAAATATATTTTTGATCGTACATTCTTATAAAATTATTTATAAAGCTAACAATGACTTCTTATGACCCTTTCTGTGCTAGAAACTCTTAAATGAAGATTTCATTTCTTTTTCAGAAGCGGTTTAACTCTGGAGGAGGCTCTGCAGCTGGCGTATAGCGATAATATGCAGGTGGATAAGATATATATTGAGCCTCCGGAAGGTAATATTAGCGACGAAGATTCTGGAGAGAAGGACAGCGGAGGTCTGGTCGACAACTTATCAAGAAATCAACTAAGAGCTCCCGGAAAGGTGGTTGTCCCTATGGACAACAATGATCCAGATGATGACGCCAATACCGTGTTTGAGCATGTTGCCGAAAACATAAATAATTTCCATGAAACTAACCTAAATATTTTGAAGTGGACGCAGGGCGATATAGACGCTATAGAGAAACCATTTCCTCCGGGTGATTACGAAAACTTTAAATGCTTAACGCCTACCGAAATGTTCGAGCTATTTTTCGATGATGACCTCTTTAGATTCTTAGTTGCTGAGACAGAACGCTATGCTCAACAAAAAAATGTTTTTGACCTAAATCTTACACTTGATGAAATGAAAACATTTTTTGCCATACTTATTTTATCCGGATATAATTATTTGCCTGGAAAGAAATGTTATTGGGATTCCGATAAAGATAAGGGCAACATGTTAGATGCTATGCACTGAGGCAGATTTTTTTCTATTTTTAGATATTTGCATTGCGTAAATAATAACGATTTATATCCTGCTGATAAATTATGATGAATCTATGGTTAACTACTTTGGACGACACTCCTGTAAACAGTTTATTAGAGAAAAACCCATAAGATTTATGTATAAAATATGGAGTGTCAATACAAAAAGTGGTTACCTTGTTAACTTTTCTGCATATCAAGGAACTGATCCGTACATCGATGGTAATTTGCCTTCGGTTTTTGGAAAGGCGGCATCTCCTTTTATTTCTATGTTGTGCGAATTACCCGAAGAGAAAAGACAGCTTCGGTACTCTTTATTCTTTGACAACTTTTTACGGGATTTAATCTTCTGTATTACTTAAAACAAATAGAATATTCAGGCAGCGGCACAATAAGAGAAATTTCGAATTCCGAAAAGCTATCCTTTGGCATCAAAAGCTATCATGAAGAAAAGAGCAAGAGGTTCATTTGATTCAGCTATTGAGGCAGAAAATGGCATCATGTTGATTAGGTGGTCCGTTATTATTCAACATTTACTTGAGTGAAATAGAAGAAGTATTGAGAAAAGGACAGGCGGGCGGTGTAGTTATAGGAAAAATGAAGGTGTGGATGTTGGCGTACGCAGATGATGTGGTACTACTGTCCAGCGAATGGGGGGAGATGAATTAGATGTTAAAAAGAGTGGAAAAATACATGGATAAGCGAGGATTACGTTTGAATGTGGAAAAAACGAAATGGATGGGGTTTAAGAACAGGGTAAGAGAGGGAAGTAGGAAGGAATTTATGTGGAAGGGTAAATGTATTAAGAGAGTGAAAGAGTTTAAATATCTGGGGTTTGTATTTAGTTGGAATGGGGGGTACAGGGAGCACGTCAGATGGGTTCAACTGGAAGCGAGGAAAGCGTGGCATATCCTAATGGAGAAATGGGGAAAATTGCTTGAGGGAAATTTTCAAATGGCGTGTAAACTGTGGGATGCCTGTGTGAAGTCAATTTTATTGTATGGGATGGAGGTGTGGGGCGTACGATTGTATGAATGTATAGAGAAAGAGCAAGGGTTTTTCCTAAAACAGATACTGGGTGTGAAAAGATCCACACCTAAATATATTCTGCTTCAAGAAACGAATCGAGCAAGTGTGCATGTAGAAGCAATGAAGAGAGTGGCGAGGTATGAGAAAAGAGTAAGTGAACTTGGTGGTGAAAGGCTAGTGAAAGAGGTGTGGCGGACGTGCATGAGAGAAGGAGCAAGTGGGTGGAGGATAGAGAGGAGAAGAATGTATGAGAAGGCAGGCGTGTCGAAAATTGAGGTGAATGAGTGGTTTGAAAATGAAGTGGATGTGGCGACGTGGATGAAGCATAAAGGAAGTAAAGGAAGTAAAGGAAGTAGAGAGGCAGGAACAGCAGGAGAGTATAGACCGAAATGAATACAATCCATGGCACAAACGGTGGCAGGTGCATGGAAATGTGCCAAGGTATCTGAGCAATCTAGATATACCCAGGAAGGAGAAGGTACGGCTGGCGAAGGCGAGATGTGGATCGGATGAGAGAGGAAGACAGATTTGGATGGGTGAACAGTATGGAAGGTGTGTGCTATGCGGATGCGGACGGGATACATGGGAAAACTTGGGGAAGGAATGCAAGGCGGTATGTAAAGAATGGATAGAAGGGAATAATAGGGTTACGGAATGGATGAGAGAGAACGGGGCAGGAGTAAATATTTTGGAAAGATTGGAGTGGGAATGGGAGAAAGGAAGGGAAAAAATAGGACTGTAAGGGGGAAAGGGTTATAAAATTGTATGTTAAAGTGTAAAAGAGAATATTTATGCCAATAAAGGTCTTTTTTTTTGGTTAGGTAGGCAGACAATAATATAGTGACGGTGGCATCTACATCTTATGGAATCACTCCCATAAATAGTGTAAAGCGGTTTTCTCAGACAGACAGACAGACAGACAGAAAATTGTGTAGATAGAAAGACCTAATGTTATCGCAAGATATAATGCTTCTATGGGCAGTACCGACCTAGTGGATGAGAATATATCCAGATATCGCATAACTCTACGTGGTAAGAAGTGGTGGTGGTGTTTGTTCACTTGGCTTGTAGACGCTACTATCCAGAATAGCTGGTTTTTATTCAAAAAACAACAATCTCACGCAGCTTCAATTTAGAAGAGAAATCGTGGAAACCTATTTAGAGAGATGACATTAGGTTCGATAATACTGGGCATTTGCTTACAGCTATTCCAGATAGAAAGAAGCAATAATGCGTACTATGTGCATTAAGTGTAATGTAGGTCTCTGCTTAAATTGTAATATTCATTTTCATACAAAGCTTTGATTATTTTGTACTTTTGTGCTTTAAATAAATATTTTTTTACCAATGGGTATTGAATTAAGATATTTGACATTTTGACCCTGGTAAGTACTAACGTTGCCATATGGCAACCTCACTTTTAGAGACAATTAAAATAAATAAATTTGTTTTATTGTTTTTTTTTTTTGGGTTACTGTTGCCATATTTAAGCAAACATACTAAATATTATTCATGTTATATAAACTTAAAAAACTTCGGACTTGAAGGGTTAATTTAATTAAAATTATATCTGACACTTCAAAAATAACACCTACTTCAAAAAACAATTTTACAAAGAAAGACATTCAGGGCTATTCCGTACGTGAAATTTTAAATTTAACGTACATGTTATTTTTTACCATCAGAATCTAAGCGAGTTTGGTATTTAATATGTATACTTAAATTACTTCTAACTTAAAAATAATTCAGATTCATGATTTTTGTTATATTTCGATATGCACTTGTACAGTATGCGAATAATGTATGCATTTCTCGCAAACTGTAAAGACAATGTTGTGTTTTATAATTCTGTTGAAACATACTTAATAACAAACTACAATTCCGTATTCCATCGAATTTTACGCCAGAACTCATAAATCAGAAGCACAACGAATACGACACTATAATTAAAGGGTAAACACATGATATACGAACAGTAATATCGGAAAAATTACACTATTTACATTCGTGTTCGGGCGTTTTTAATGCGCACATAAATAATAATATTCCACCATTGGAAACTATCAAAGGCATATTTCAGATGATATCGGCGGCAATGTTATCGGGGTCAGACCTAAGTAAATAAATAGTCCCGCATAGATATATACGTTCACTTGCACATAATTTATTCACTTGACAGCGTTTCCCACGGGGCATAATCAAAACTAGTTTTCACCTCAGGTAAATGTCGATTGAAATAAATATACAAGTGCATTGCCATTGCATTGATTTATTTTAATATCTCATTTTATTTATACCTGCATCAGAAATATTTAATAATCAGTGTGTTCAATAAGTAACGTAACAGATCAATGTTATTAAATTAATTTCTTCAAGTACTAGTTTAGGTTTTACTAAAAAAATTTCCATTAGGATTTATAATATTAATCAGTCAACTGTAAACGTATTCATTTATAGCATAGGTAGATAATTTTTTTATCATCCGGGCCAAATTTTTAAAGGAAGATTTCGCGTGGAACCACACTACCAAATCTATTTTGTTAACCAATGCAAACAAGAAATACAAGGTGTCCCTTTTTCGAGCTGCACTATGTGGGTCTCGCGAATTTTAAATTTTAAGCTACTAACGAATGTTTCGAATCCTTGATTAAGCATGAAGTAAAATTTCGAGTTTAGAAAAGCCTGAAAATTTAGTTGACCACGACAAATTTTCAGGCTTTTCTAAAACTCGAAATTTTACTTCATGCGCCACGCGTATTGAACACCGATTTTATGTGAAGTTTGCATTATGCTTTAAAAGCAGTATTCTAAACCAGTATATTAGGAACTTCACTGGAAATCAGTGTTTTATACGCGTGGCGCATGAAGTAAAATTTCGAGTTTAGAAAAGCCTGAAAATTTGGTTTGGTCGCTCCGCGCTTCACGGTACACGACCAAACCAAATTTTCAGGCTTTTCTAAACTCGAAATTTTACTTCATGCTTAATCTGGGAATGGAAAACACTCGTTTATAGCTTCAAATTGAAAGATTTTCAAAAAAAACAACAGAAAAGGTTCAATCAATGCGATTTCTTGTTTTCACAAGTAATTGCATTTGAATCGTATTGTATTGGAAATACTTGCATTGTTTTTGTGTTCGGTCAGTTAACTGTGTCAGTAATGTAATCGAGACAGGAAGTTCAAGGATATTACTGTGTCGTTCCCCCTCGTGTAAAATGTAATATGCACGTAACGACGTGTAATTGGCGAGGGGGAGCTTCTGATAGGACTCCGTCCAGACAAAAACTGTTGAGTATTGTTTTTGAGCATTGCCCTCAACGAATTCATTTAACCAGCAGGAAATGATCTTTTATAATATTATCATTACGATTACAACATAGTAATCGGAGTAATGGCACTATATATAATATTATTAGAAATAATATTGATGGAATCAGTAATAAAATATGGTTTCATACAATGAGGATATTTTTTCGCTGAACTTACGTTTTTTATGTTCAGTATTAGAAAGTCCATGCAATACATTATTTCATTAATTTCACGGATTAGGCAACCAAACTTACAGATATTTTATTTACGCTTTTGATAGGACTGAAAATTTTATTTTAGGCTTAGCACAAATGTTAAATGTGACCACCTTCCTGCTTCAAGCAATATGCCAAGGGATTGTAAAATTCTTGTACAGTATTTCTTTAAAAAAACTGGATTTATTTAATTGCAGCCGGTACTTATTTTGTTTTTTAGTTCCTCTGTACTCTCTATTGGTATATTATTGTAGATTTTGGATTGCAGTTGAATAAAAAATAAAACCATTTTGTTTCTTGTATTTGAAGAACTTCAAAACTGAATTTATATAAAGTTTCATAAATTTAGTTTTCTAAAGTACTTCAAAAGAAAGAATCAAAATGGTTTTATTTTTATATAGATGGAAATAAAAATATATACCAGCTGTTTGATTAAGGGTGGCCATCGGCAGTATCTAAGAAACTATGCATCGTAGCATATTAAGGTAAAAAATGTCTTAGTAAATGTTGCCAAGAGAAATCGCTGGAAATATTTTTTAAGTTCCTAGCTTTGCCGCTAGAGGCACCATCTAGCGGCAAAGCTAGGAACTTATCTCTTTCGTATCTTTTTCGTACATTATAAAAACAAGTTTTTATCAAATAAATTCCAAATTAAGTTACGTCGAAAATATGAAAATTTTAATCTACGCAAAATTTACATCAATTTTAACTATCTTCTCGTTTATTTTGCTTTCACACAAGACACAGGGAAGAATGGAAAAGTCTACTCATTTAAATGGCTGTAACCTTAGTTAGGTTTAATCAAATTTGATAAACTTTGGCTTATTTTATTGATAATTGAATGCACTTTAAAACGTTGTTGACTGATTCACTTTGGTTTTGGTATAAAGCGCCAGAGGGCGCGATTGAGACAATCACCGTAATATTTCGATTTTCTTAAAATTTTCAAATTAGAAGGTACACTTTTGTTACGTTAGTTAATTATAGTAAAAACTACTGTAAAAACTAGTGAAAACCGCTGTAAAAACTAGTGAAATTCCAATATCATTATCCTAGCCGGAGATATAGTGAAAATTTGAAAGAATTATTCTACACTACGCACTCTAGCAAAATAATATATAATCTAGTAGGCTGTTGGGTAAATAAAAAATATATTATTGTTTTATGTGCAAAAGGTAAAATACTTTTTTTTTAAATAATGGGGCCTTGTCAAAACGTTTATATTTTATCAGAATATGATGTGAGTGAGTAAATCAAGGAATATAAAATATATTAAAATAGAGTAGGCTATGCTTACTATTGCTTACTTATTAACTACACTTGATAATTTTTGTTGTGGTCTACATAATTGTAGTCAAGACCAGGGCGAGGTTATGATAATAATAGAAGAAAAAACAATACAATCTATGTATAGGAATCTTGACTTGCCAACAGGGTTTAGTACTTCACATTTTAGTAGTAGAAAAAGAAACAGCCATTTTAATATCAAAATACAAATAAAAAATGCTAATTACATCAATGACTATTTTATTATTTTTTTATATAGAATTCATTTTAAATTAGCATTATTTGGTTATTTATTTATTATTATTAATTAAATAAATTATTCTTATTGCAGTTATAAATTAATTAAAATATACTCCTAAATAAACAATAAACTTATACCTTAATTTTGACATATCATTGTCTTCTCGATTTCAATATTATTAACAATAATTGATTTACTCACATCTTTGATTAATAAAATATAAAATTTATCACGCAGTCCATTATTTTAAAAAAATGTGTTTTACCTTTTACAACATAAAACGAGAATACAATGTTGGTTAACCCACCAGCCTACTAGATTTTATATTCATTTTATAGAGTGCATGGTGTAAAATACCTGTAATCTGTCAAATTTTTGCTATATCTCCGGCTAGGATAAAAATATTGCGATACGGTTTTAACTAGTTTTCACAGTATTGTTTATTTAAGTCAAATCAAAATAATATGGCGATTGTCTCAATCGCGCCCCCCTGGCGCTTAGCATAAAAACTAAAGTAAATCAAACTATTTTCATTTAAAAAATTGTCCTGTACACCTAAGGTGGATGCGGGATAATCTTAAAACCAATGTTAAATAGGTAATTTTACATGTTATACAGGGCGTTTTTCTTTTGAGAATACATATCCCAATTATGTGTTGTAGATTTTTAAATATTCGTTATTCTCTTAAAAGAGATCACTTTGAAGTTTAAATGAGTATTTTCCACTCCCAAATTAAGCATGAAATAAAATTTCGAGTTTAGAAAAGCCTGAAAATTTGGTTTGGTCGCGTAGCGCGAAGCGCGGAGCGACCAAACCAAATTTTCAGGCTTTTCTAAACTCGAAATTTTACTTCATCCGCCACGCGTATAAGACACTAATTTCAAGCGAAGTTGACTCGTTCAAAACATTTCAGTGCTTTCACTGTTTAATACGCGTGGCGCATGAAGTACAATTTCGAGTTTAGAAGAGCCTGAAAATTTGGTTTGGTCGCTCCGCGCTTCGCGCTACGCGACTAAACCAAATTTTCAGGCTTCTCTAAACTCGAAAATTTACTTAATGCGCCACCCGTATAAGACACAGATTTCAAGCGAAGTTGACTCGTTCACAACATTTCAGTGCTTTCACTGTTTAATACGCGTGGCGCATGAAGTAAAATTTCGAGTTTAGAAAAGCCTGAAAATTTGGTTTAGTCGCTCCGCGTTCGCGCTTTGCTACCAAACCAAATTTTCAGGCTTTTCTAAACTCGAAATTTTACTTCATGCTTAGTCTGAGAGTAAAAAACACTCGTTTTAGGCTTCAAATTAAACTCTTTAAAAAATGCGTGTGCATTTGTATACCTAATAGAAAATCTCCTGTATGAATACTTGAGAGAAAAATTCCCTGTATTAACATATTAATCCGATTACTATTTGCCAAATCTACTGAATGCGCATTCGATTCAACTAACATTTTCGTTTGAGTTTACACAAAATCACCATAAATGCATTATTTATTTCTGTAAATACCTGAACTATTTAGTAGATGTGGAAATTGAAGTAATACCACTTAAAGTCACATTTAAAACGATTGTGCACATTAATTAAAACATAACATACGTTTCCGTATGTTTCATCTAAAAACCACAGCAGAGATGTTATAAAGTTTTCTGTTTCTTTTCACACACGCAATCTGAAGACATCAAACTATTTTCGTAGGAAAACCATGGGATGGATACCTTTCGTGAATCGTACCTCAGATACATTTTCTGTTTAACTGTTTAAGAAAATTGTACTTAGATAGATCATTAATAAAGTAAAGGACGTTAAATTTAAAATTGTTATAGATATTTCTATCTATATGCTTTCTAAACAATAAGACATTTTCAAATAATCTATTAAATTCTTATGATGCGTGTTTTATAACTAAAATCTTGATACTTATTTCTTGAATGCCTTTTGATTAAAAACCTATATGCCTTGGAGGTAAATAATAAAACCCATAAAGAGAGCATTATGTCTGCTAGCAATAACAACTCTCCAGGTAAGGGCGCTTTTCTACATTAAAACGGAGCGAATTGCATATTTGCTACCCTTAAAGTGCAACTGCTTAGTGATTTCTTAATTAAATGTAAATTACCGCCGAGTATAATTAATTATTCTTGGGGAAAATGCTTGAGGGTATGCACTGTATAAGTGGACTTGAATACAGGGCTCCACTTAAAAGCCAATTTCAAATGAATTGGAGAATAAATAATAATAGAATTTTTTTTAAAATTAACTAATTTTTCGAATTAACATTAAGTTAAAATATTGTGAAGAATGTTAACATTTCTAGTGATAATAAATACAAAAAGACGTTGAAAATCAGAAATATTTTATTTATTAATTTATTAAAGTTAAAATATTGTCTTCTAATTCAATCTCAAGATTTGAAAATATTGTATTCTAATCTCAATGAGCAGGTAAGTTGAAAATTTGTGTAAACATTTCATCCTCTATCAAAGTAATAAATTGTAATTACATTTTATATAATAAAAGAAAATAGACATATCGTCGCAATAA
Source organism: Philonthus cognatus (assembly GCA_932526585.2). Classification (NCBI taxonomy): domain Eukaryota; kingdom Metazoa; phylum Arthropoda; class Insecta; order Coleoptera; family Staphylinidae; genus Philonthus; species Philonthus cognatus. The sequence goes on along the minus strand of OW052243.1, from coordinate 26,157,389 downwards.
ACAGAAAACAGACATATCGCCCAATAATTTTTTGGAAGTTGTCAATTGTACATTTGTGTTTTGACAAGTAATGTCACGCTTGAAAATTGAATTTTCAAAACTAGTATTGAAAGTGAAATCCTCAAACGTCAGTGTCAAAATAATTAAAATAAAATGAGTATCGATGAAGAACAATTAACGCCGCTGCTGTTTAGTCGTACTAAAAGCAGAGTGTTAAACACGTTCTGAAAGCTACATTGCATGCTCATACCTTGCATTATCTCGCCCTGTAGACTCGTAAACGCAAATTGGTATTCGCATGTTTTCAAAACTTGTCAACCAATGTACTATTGCAAATTACGTCATTTTTTTATAAAATGAATAATTGTGTAAGCTGCTTATTTTGAATTTTTATTTTTTCAAGATTGTAAATGACCATCAATCAAAATGCTTCAGGTAACATTTTAAGTATTAATAACCGCATTATTTGAAATTTATGCTGAAAGTCTGATGATTGATGACCGTATTTTTAACCCTCTTAGTTATCAATAAAATTCTATTTATTGTTATTATTATACAAAATTTGAATAAATCGTTGGTTTGGTAGGGTGAAGATTTATGTTTTCGGAGGCGACGACAAAAAAAAGATAACTAATGCGGCTTTCTGCATCCACTTTTCCCGGCACAAGGGCGGAACCGCAGCTCCGTATTTATGGCCGGAGATAATAGTTCTTGAGGTCGTGTTTCGAACGCGCCGGGAAATATATCACACCTTTAGGCCGATCCACTGATGGAGGTGTATTCCGTTCTATTTCCACACACCCACACACGCACACACACAATTGCGCATACAGACACGTATACGTACCTTTTGTGAAATGCAGAACACTTTACGAACTACAACTACTCGTATTTGCTCCGCATGAAAATAGTGCTTCAAAGACTTAAAAAACAAGCACTGAGAATAAGAAAGAAATAAGATAAGGGTTTGTGTATCGTCAAGAGTCTATTCCGAGAATAATACTGATAATTTATGGTGGAGGCGTCGGGATTTTACTTTTAAATCTTGAGAGATGTTTCTAAATCTAACAATTAGGGATTGAATCTTTAATTTGGTTATCGTTCACTTTATGGTACATCTTCATAACAATTTAATTAAAACACTTAACTTTGTTTTATCACATTTATTTAACTTTTCAGTGACTATAGTTTCAAGCTAGTCATTATCAAACTTAGTTTGATAATGGCTAGCTGGTAGTCGAAACTATAGTCACTGAAAAGTAAAATAAAAGTGGTAAAACAAAGTTGTGTTTTAATTGAATTGGGGATTGCTCCTCAAAATGCTTGGCTCAGTCAACTTAGCCCCCCGAAGTTTGATTTTTTTGAAAAAAACTATTGCGCTAGACGGGCCTTAGCTAGCGCCAGCTAGCGCCACAAAAATTAGAGCTAGCGCCATTACGACAAGAAAGTTACGGGGGTTTGAACTTTCGGGAGGCTAGGTTGATGCTAGCCCCCCGAGTTTGGATTTTTTAAGTTTTTTTACACTATTCGGATTCCTCAGAGCTAGCGCCAGCTAGCGCCACCAATTTAAAAGCTAGCGCTACCCCCACAACCCTAAAAAATGATAAAACATTTTTAACCCCAGCCCCCCGAAATGAGAATTTTTTCATCAAATTAGGTGGAAAAGCTTGCTTAGAGCTAGCGCCAGCAGAATACGAAAAAAAAATTCTCTCAAAAAAATCAGGTAAAAAAATATTCACATCCAAATTTTGATACGAGAGCTTTCACATCCTGTGTGCGTATTACCATTTACTTGCTGAATTTCAATACAAAATTAAGTGTGGCATTTAAAATACTGCTTCCAAAAATATATCGGCCTTCGAAATACCTTATTTACGTTCATAGACATCAGCTATTAGAAATATGATGCATGGAAAACAGTAGCGGAACTAAAAATTGTGTTTTCACTCCTTGCTAATTTAAATCGTCATAACTCGGAAACTAACGGTACGATTATAATTTTTCTTTCGTCGTTGGAACACCTAAAATGATATTTTTTTTTCGTTGATGGAATGACTAAAGTAATGTTTATAAACACTGCCAACAAGAAAGCTAGCGCCAGTAAGACAGTGGCGTACCAGACGATTGATTTTTTACCCCTTGATAATTTAAGTCGTTATAACTCGGAAACTAACTGTACGATTTCAATTTTTTTTTCGTTGATTGAATGACTAAAGTAATGTTTATAACCACTGCCAACAAGAAAGCTAGCGCCAGTAAGACAGTGGCGTAACTGACGATTAATTTTTTACCCCTTGATAATTTAAGTCGTTATAACTCGGAAATTAACTGTACGATTTCAATTTTTTTTTCGTTGATAGAATGACTAAAGTAATGTTTATAACCACTGCCAACAAGAAAGCTAGCGCTAGTAAGACAGTGGCGTACCAGACGATTGATTTTTTACCCCTTGATAATTTAAGTCGTTATAACTCGGAAACTAACTGTACGATTTCAATTTTTTTTTCGTTGATTAAATGACTAAAGTAATGTTTATAACCACTGCCAATAAGAAAGCTAGCGCCAGTAAGACAGTGGCGTAACTGACGATTGATTTTTTACCCCTTGATAATTTAAGTCGTTATAACTCGGAAATTAATTGTACGATTTCAATTTTTTTTTCGTTGATAGAATGACTAAAGTAATGTTTATAACCACTGCCAACAAGAAAGCTAGCGCCAGTAAGACAGTGGCGTACCAGACGATTGATTTTTTACCCCTTGATAATTTATGTCGTTATAACTCGGAAACTAACTGTACGATTTCAATTTTTTTTTCGTTGACTGAATGACTAAAGTAATGTTTATAACCACTGCCAACAAGAAAGCTAGCGCCAGTAAGACAGTGGCGTAACTGACGATTGATTTTTTACCCCTTGATAATTTAAGTCGTTATAACTCGGAAATTAACTGTACGATTTCAATTTTTTTTTCGTTGATGGAATGAATAAAGTAATGTTTATAACAACTGCCAACAAGAAAGCTAGCGCCAGTAAGACAGTGGCGTAACTGACGATTGATTTTTTACCCCTTGATAATTTAAGTCGTTATAACTCGGAAACTACCTGTACGATTTCAATTTTTTTTTCGTTGATTGAATGACTAAAGTAATGTTTATAAGCACTGCCAACAAGAAAGCTAGCGCCAGTAAGACAGTGGCGTAACTGACGATTGATTTTTTACCCCTTGATAATTTAAGTCGAACTCGGAAATTAACTGTACGATTTCAATTTTTTTTTCGTTGATGGAATGACTAAAGTAATGTTTATAACCACTGCCAACAATAAAGCTAGCGCCAGTAAAACAGTGGCGTACCAGACGATTAATTTTTTACCCCTTGATAATTTATGTCGTTATAACTCGGAAACTAACTGTACGATTTCAATTTTTTTTTCGTTGACTGAATGACTAAAGTAATGTTTATAACCACTGCCAACAAGAAAGCTAGCGACAGTAAGACAGTGGCGTAACTGACGATTAATTTTTTACCCCTTGATAATTTAAGTCGTTATAACTCGGAAATTAACTGTACGATTTCAATTTTTTTTTCGTTGATGGAATGACTAAAGTAATGTTTATAACAACTGCCAACAAGAAAGCTAGCGCCAGTAAGACAGTGGCGTAACTGACGATTGATTTTTTACCCCTTGATAATTTAAGTCGTTATAACTCGGAAATTAACTATACGATTTCAATTTTTTTTTCGTTGATTGAATGACTAAAGTAATGTTTATAACCACTGCCAACAAGAAAGCTAGCGCCAGTAAGACAGTGGCGTAACTGACGATTGATTTTTTACCCCTTGATAATTTAAGTCGTGTAACTCGGAAATTAACTGTACGATTTCAATTTTTTTTTCGTTGATGGAATGACTAAAGTAATGTTTATAACCACTGCCAACAAGAAAGCTAGCGCCAGAAAAACAGTGGCGTAACTGACAATTGATTTTTTACCCCTTGATAATTTAAGTCGTTATAACTCGGAAATTAACTGTACGATTTCATTTTTTTTTTCGTTGATGGAATGAATAAAATAATGTTTATAACCACTGCCAACAAGAAAGCTAGCGCCAGTAAAACAGTGGCGTACCAGACGATTGATTTTTTACCCCTTGATAATTTAAGTCGTTATAACTCGGAAACTAACTGTACGATTTCAATTTTTTTTTCGTTGATTGAATGACTAAAGTAATGTTTATAACCACTGCCAACAAGAAAGCTAGCGCCAATAAGACAGTGGCGTAACTGACGATTGATTTTTTACCCCTTGATAATTTAAGTCGTTATAACTCGGAAATTAACTGTACGATTTCAATTTTCTTTTCGTTGATGGAATGACTAAAGTAATGTTTATAACCACTGCCAACAATAAAGCTAGCGCCACTAAGACAGTGGCGTACCAGACGATTGATTTTTTACCCCTTGATAATTTAAGTCGTTATAAATCGGAAACTAACTGTACGATTTCAATTTTTTTTTCGTTGATTGAATGACTAAAGTAATGTTTATAACCACTGCCAACAAGAAAGCTAGCGCCAGTAAGACAGTGGCGTAACTGACGATTGATTTTTTACCCCTTGATAATTTAAGTCGTTATAACTCGAAAATTAACTGTACGATTTCAATTTTTTTTTCGTTGATGGAATGACTAAAGTAATGTTTATAACCACTGCCAACAAGAAAGCTAGCGCCAGTAAGACAGTGGCGTAACTGACGATTGATTTTTTACCCTTTGATAATTTAAGTCGTTATAACTCGGAAATTAACTGTACGATTTCAAATTTTTTTTCGTTGATGGAATGACTAAAGTAATGTTTATAACCACTGCCAACAAGAAAGCTAGCGCTAGTAAGACAGTGTCGTACCAGACGATTGATTTTTTACCCCTTGATAATTTAAGTCGTTATAACTCGGAAACTAACTGTACGATTTCAATTTTTTTTTCGTTGATTGAATGACTAAAGTAATGTTTATAACCACTGCCAACAAGAAAGCTAGCGCCAGTAAGACAGTGGCGTAACTGACGATTGATTTTTTGTCCCTTGATAATTTAAGTCGTTATAACTCGGAAATTAACTGTACGATTTCAATTTTTTTTTCGTTGATGGAATGACTAAGGTAATGTTTATAACCACTGCCAACAAGAAAGCTAGCGCCAGTAAGACAGTGGCGTAACTGACGATTGATTTTTTACCCTTTGATAATTTAAGTCGTTATAACTCGGAAATTAACTATACGATTTCAAATTTTTTTTCGTTGATAGAATGACTAAAGTAATGTTTATAACCACTGCCAACAAGAAAGCTAGCGCCAGTAAGACAGTGTCGTACCAGACGATTGATTTTTTACCCCTTGGTAATTTAAGTCGTTATAACTCGGAAACTAACTGTACGATTTCAATTTTTTTTTTCGTTGATTGAATGACTAAAGTAATGTTTATAACCACTGCCAACAAGAATGCTAGCGCCAGTAAGACAGTGGCGTAACTGACGATTGATTTTTTGTCCCTTGATAATTTAAGTCGTTATAACTCGGAAATTAACTGTACGATTTCAATTTTTTTTTCGTTGATGGAATGACTAAGGTAATGTTGATAACCACTGCCAACAAGAAAGCTAGCGCCAGTAAGACAGTGGCGTAACTGACGATTGATTTTTTACCCTTTGATAATTTAAGTCGTTATAACTCGGAAATTAACTGTACGATTTCAAATTTTTTTTCGTTGATGGAATGACTAAAGTAATGTTTATAACCACTGCCAACAAGAAAGCTAGCGCCAGTAAGACAGTGGCGTAACTGACGATTGATTTTTTACCCTTTGATAATTTAAGTCGTTATAACTCGGAAATTAACTGTACGATTTTAAATTTTTTTTCGTTGATGGAATGACTAAAGTAATGTTTATAACCACTGCCAACAAGAAAGCTAGCGCCAGTAAGACAGTGGCGTACCAGACGATTGATTTTTTACCCCTTGATAATTTAAGTCGTTATAACTCGGAAATTAACTGTACGATTTCAATTTTTTTTTCGTTGATGGAATGACTAAAGTAATGTTTATAACCACTGCCAACAAGAAAGCTAGCGCCAGTAAAACAGTGGCGTACCAGACGATTAATTTTTTACCCCTTGAAAATTTATGTCGTTATGACTCGGAAACTAACTGTACGATTTCAATTTTTTTTTCGTTGACTGAATGACTAAAGTAATGTTTATAACCGCTGCCAACAAGAAAGCTAGCGCCAGTAAGACAGTGGCGTAACTGACGATTAATTTTTTACCCCTTGATAATTTAAGTCGTTATAACTCGGAAATTAACTGTACGATTTCAATTTTTTTTTCGTTGATGGAATGACTAAAGTAATGTTTATAACAACTGCCAACAAGAAAGCTAGCGCCAGTAAGACAGTGGCGTAACTGACGATTGATTTTTTACCCCTTGATAATTTAAGTCGTTATAACTCGGAAATTACCTGTACAATTTCAATTTTTTTTTCGTTGATTGAATGACTAAAGTAATGTTTATAACCACTGACAACAAGAAAGCTAGCGCCAGTAAGACAATGGCGTAACTGACGATTGATTTTTTACCCCTTGATAATTTAAGTCGTTATAACTCGGAAATTAACTGTACGATTTCAATTTTTTTTTCGTTGATGGAATGACTAAAGTAATGTTTATAACCACTGCCAACAAGAAAGCTAGCGCCAGTAAGACAGTGGCGTAACTGACAATTGATTTTTTACCCCTTGATAATTTAAGTCGTTATAACTCGGAAATTAACTGTACGATTTCAATTTTTTTTTCGTTGATGGAATGACTAAGGTAATGGTTATAACCACTGCCAACAAGAAAGCTAGCGCCAGTAAAACAGTGGCGTACCAGACGATTGATTTTTTACCCCTTGATAATTTAAGTCGTTATAACTCGGAAACTAACTGTACGATTTCAATTTTTATTTCGTTGATTGAATGACTAAAAAAATGTTCATAACCACTGCCAACAAGAAAGCAAGCGTCAATAAGACAGTGGCGTAACTGACGATTGATTTTTTACCCCTTGATAATTTAAGTCGTTATAACTCGGAAATTAACTGTACGATTTTAATTTTTTTTTCGTTGATGGAATGACTAAAGTAATGTTTATAACCACTGCCAACAAGAAAGCTAGCGCCAGTAAGACAGTGGCGTAACTGACGATTGATTTTTTACCCCTTGATAATTTAAGTCGTTATTACTCGGAAATTAACTGTACGATTTCAATTTTTTTTTCTTGGATGGAATGGCTAAAGTAATGTTTATAACCACTGCCAACAAGAAAGCTAGCGCCAGTAAGACAGTGGCGTACCAGACGATTGATTTTTTACCCCTTGATAATTTAAGTCGTTATAACTCGGAAACTAACTGTACGATTTCAATTTTTTTTTCGTTGCTTAAATGACTAAAGTAATGTTTATAACCACTGCCAACAAGAAAGCTAGCGCTAGTAAGACAGTGGCGTAACTGACGATTGATTTTTTACCCCTTGATAATTTAAGTCGTTATAACTCGGAAATTAACTGTACGATTTCAATTTTTTTTTCGTTGATGGAATGACTAAAGTAATGTTTATAACCACTGCCAACAAGAAAGCTAGCGCCAGTAAGACAGTGGCGTAACTGACGATTGATTTTTTACCCCTTGATAATTTAAGTCGTTATTACTCGGAAATTAACTGTACGATTTCAATTTTTTTTTCTTGGATGGAATGGCTAAAGTAATGTTTATAACCACTGCCAACAAGAAAGCTAGCGCAAGTAAGACAGTGGCGTACCAGACGATTGATTTTTTACCCCTTGATAATTTAAGTCGTTATAACTCGGAAACTAACTGTACGATTTCAATTTTTTTTTCGTTGCTTAAATGACTAAAGTAATGTTTATAACCACTGCCAACAAGAAAGCTAGCGCTAGTAAGACAGTGGCGTAACTGACGATTGATTTTTTACCCCTTGATAATTTAAGTCGTTATAACTCGGAAATTAACTGTACGATTTCAATTTTTTTTTCGTTGATGGAATGACTAAAGTAATGTTTATAACCACTGCCAACAAGAAAGCTAGCGCCAGTAAGACAGTGGCGTAACTGACGATTGATTTTTTACCCCTTGATAATTTAAGTCGTTATAACTCGGAAATTACCTGTACGATTTCAATTTTTTTTTCGTTGATGGAATGACTGAAGTAATGTTTATAACCACTGCCAACAAGAAAGCTAGCGCCAGTAAGACAGTGGCGTAACTGACAATTGATTTTTTACCCCTTGATAATTTAAGTCGTTATAACTCGGAAATTAACTGTACGACTTCATTTTTTTTTTCGTTGATGGAATGACTAAAGTAATGTTTATAACCACTGCCAACAAGAAAGCTAGCGCCAGTAAAACAGTGGCGTACCAGACGATTGATTTTTTACCCCTTGATAATTTAAGTCGTTATAACTCGGAAACTAACTGTACGATTTCAATTTTTTTTTCGTTGATTGAATGACTAAAGTAATGTTTATAACCACTGCCAACAAGAAAGCTAGCGCCAATAAGACAGTGGCGTAACTGACGATTGATTTTTTACCCCTTGATAATTTAAGTCGTTATAACTCGGAAATTAACTGTACGATTTCAATTTTTTTTTCGTTGATGGAATGACTAAAGTAATGTTTATAACCACTGCCAACAAGAAAGCTAGCGCCAGTAAGACAGTGGCGTAACTGGCGATTGATTTTTTACCCCTTGATAATTTAAGTCGTTATTACTCGGAAATTAACTGTACGATTTCAATTTTTTTTTCGTTGATGGAATGACTAAAGTAATGTTTATAACCACTGCCAACAAGAAAGCTAGCGCCAGTAAGACAGTGGCGTACCTGACGATTGACTTTACTTTAGTGATTCAATCAACGAAAAAAAAATTGAAAACGTACAGTTACTTTCCGAGTTATAACGACCTAAATTATCAAGGAGTAAACAATCAATCGTCAGGTACGCCACTGTCTTACTAGCGCTAGCTTTCTTGTTAGCAGTGGTTATAAACATTACTTTAGTAATACAATCAACGAAAACAAAATTGAAATCGTACAGTTAGTTTCCGAGTTATAACGACTTAAATTATCAAGGGGTAAAAATCAATCGTCAGGTAAGCCACTGTCTTACTGGCGCTAGCTTTCTTGTTAGCAGTGCTTATAAACATTACTTTAGTGATTCAATCAACGAAAACAAAATTGAAATCGTACAGTTAGTTTCCGAGTTATAACGACTTAAATTATCAAGGGGTAAAAAATCAATCGTCAGTTACGCCACTGTCTTACTGGCGCTAGCTTTCTTGTTGGCAGTGGTTATAAACATTACTTTAGTCATTCCATCAACGAAAAAAAAATTGAAATCGTACAGTTAATTTCCGAGTTATAACGACTTAAATTATCAAGGGGTAAAAAATTAATCGTCAGTTACGCCACTGTCTTACTGGCGCTAGCTTTCTTGTTGGCAGTGGTTATAAACATCACTTTAGTCATTCAATCAACGAAAAAAAAATTGAAATCGTACAGTTAGTTTCCGAGTTATAACGACTTAAATTATCAAGGGGTAAAAAATCAATCGTCTGGTACGCCACTGTCTTACTGGCGCTAGCTTTCTTGTTGGCAGTGTTTATAAACATTACTTTAGTCATTCCATCAACGAAAAAAAAATATCATTTTAGGTGTTCCAACGACGAAAGAAAAATTATAATCGTACCGTTAGTTTCCGAGTTATGACGATTTAAATTAGCAAGGAGTGAAAACACAATTTTTAGTTCCGCTACTGTTTTCCATGCATCATATTTCTAATAGCTGATGTCTATGAACATAAATAAGGTATTTCGAAGGCCGATATATTTTTGGAAGCAGTATTTTAAATGCCACACTTAATTTTGTATTGAAATTCAGCAAGTAAATGGTAATACGCACACAGGATGTGAAAGCTCTCGTATCAAAATTTGGATGTGAATATTTTTTTACCTGATTTTTTTGAGAGAATTTTTTTTTCGTATTCTGCTGGCGCTAGCTCTAAGCAAGCTTTTCCACCTAATTTGATGAAAAAATTCTCATTTCGGGGGGCTGGGGTTAAAAATGTTTTATCATTTTTTAGGGTTGTGGGGGTAGCGCTAGCTTTTAAATTGGTGGCGCTAGCTGGCGCTAGCTCTGAGGAATCCGAATAGTGTAAAAAAACTTAAAAAATCCAAACTCGGGGGGCTAGCATCAACCTAGCCCCCCGAAAGTTCAAACCCCCGTAACTTTCTTGTCGTAATGGCGCTAGCTCTAATTTTTGTGGCGCTAGCTGGCGCTAGCTAAGGCCCGTCTAGCGCAATAGTTTTTTTCAAAAAAATCAAACTTCGGGGGGCTAAGTTGACTGAGCCAAAATGCTTATTGTTTCTTACAACTTTCAAAAATCTGTTTATATTATCAGTATTTCTTGTAATTTTTAAAATTCTTTTTATATATTTCTAAGCTTTATTTATAAATTTCCATAATTTTCAGACGTTTTATTCAACATATGGGGTTTAACCCCATATTTCAGTAATATATCTCCGATTTTCATTGCATAATTTTATATTTTACACAATATATCATATACCTAAAACATTTGACCTTTTTACGCCGACATGTTTCATATTTTTACGTTTCATAATATTTTATAACGCGCATATAAATGCCCCTATAAATATATCCCATAAAAGTCTCTTTTGTGAGTGTGCCTGTGTGTATTTATACGTTGTTGTCTAAAATAAATATATTAGCTGAAAACATTGCGTGGTAAACAATGTGTACCACTCCGAACTCAATTTATAAGCAAATATAAAGAATGCACATTTTTCACGAAATATGTTCAACTTACATATCCTTACATTGTGAAAATATGTCGCATGTTTAAAATATTTTCTTACATTGTTTTTCAAGAAATAAATGGTGATTATATGCAATGTTTTTTATTCTACTTAATGTCTAAGAAATAATTGATAATAATAACGAGTGTCTTTTGGAAATTTCCTTACATAGTGAAAAAATATGTCGAATGTTTAAAATATTTTCTCACGTCGTCTCTGAAAAAATAAATGGTAACAATATGCAATGTTTTTTATTCTTTTTAATTTCTAAATAATAATTGGTAATTATGACGAGTGCCTTTGGGAAACAAACTGTAAACCCCAGTGTCATTAATACATTCGAGGCCGATAAAAATAGGTATTATTTCTCTTGTCAATATCTCCTGAGTACTTTCATTTATATTTAACTTTCGACAACTTGAGGTGATAAAAGATAAAACTGCTGTTTTTTAACTACAGACTTAGCCCTATCGCACATGGAGCGGGTTGCCGGCGGGCGGGTCGGGGCGGAAAAGTTTTAACACATGGAGTTAAACGAGGGCTCGCAGACGATTCGGGAAAAACACGCATGCGAGCGGTCGTTAACTCCGTTGATAAAAACGTTCCCGATCCGTCCTGTCCCGATCTGCCCCGCCGGCAACCCGCTCGTCTGCGAAGAGGCTAAATGATAAAAATTGGAATTGGCCGCCCCGCTTCTCTTTAACTACTTTTTAACGTTTTAATGATATTTTTTTTTAGTAAATGTTGTTTTTTTTAGTAAATGTTGTTGCTTTTTAGTAAATGTTGTTGTTTTTTAGTAAATGTTGTTTTTAGTAAATGTTGTTAAGAAATACAAGCAGTAGTTTTTATTTGTATAAATAAATACTTAGAATACAGACAATTTCAAATTTATAGAAACTATAATTATTTTTAATGGTGAATGCGCCGGGATGGCATTTATAAGCCCTCTAATGAATTGAATACATGAAATTGCGATGTTGTCGTATTCATTTAATTGTTAGTAAATAATTATAATTAATTGTTAGGACTTTTGGTACCGTCTTAGTATAAATCTAGTAGTAAATAACCCCTTAACACTCAGCCCTGTGCTCAGCACGGGCAACGGCTAGTAGCTAATTTTCGTAAGCCCGTTTCTAGCACGGGCACCCTTATTTTTATCGGGATTTATTTTTTATGCGCATGGGAGACATAAAAATCATGTTTATTGGAAACTTGCTTTTTTAGAGTAAATTAGGTAGTTAGTCGGCTATTTTATTCAAAAATGATACCATTATAAACGTAAACTGTCTATAGGTTTGGCCAGATATGACGAGACGAAATTATGCAATGTTTCAAATTCAAATAACTTCTAAACAATATCTACTACAACAATGCTCTATCTCATAGTTTGTACAGCGATCACTTTACTGTATATTCCGAAAACAAAATGATTGTTTAATTTTTGAGAAAGTTACGAAACGAAAAAAACAAAACAAATTTTCGCAAAATTATATAAAACTTTTTAAAAAATTATACTTTACTTTATTTTATTTTTTTGTGTTTATTAATCAATGCAGCTGTGCCTTTCACACACTAATATAATGTTTTTTTACATTTATATATTTTGCATATATTTTTAATAATTTTTTTTTGGTATTTTGACAGTTTTAACATTTTTCTCGTCACATTTGGCATACTATTTTTTTTTAAATTATATTTTAAATTAAACAATAGAACAACAGTAGATGTAGAAAGTGTTTTAATTGTGTTTGCTGACCTCTGGTATATCTGATATAAACTGAGATACTGTATAAAAACATTACGAAAAAAATAATATTTTAAATCCAAGTTACACAAAATGTGTGTAAGTATATTAGAAAATATGTAGTTGTATAGGTATACCTATACAACTACATATTTTCTAATATACTTACACACCTTTTGTGTAACTTGGATTTAAAATATTATTTTTTTCGTAATGTTTTTATACAGTATCTCAGTTTATATCAGATATACCAGAGGTCGGCAAACACAATTAAAACACTTTCTACATTTACTGTTGTTCTATTGTTTAATTTAAAATATAATTTAAAAAAAATAGTATGCCAAAAGTGACGAGAAAAATGTAAAAACTGTCAAAATACCAAAAAAAAAATATTAAAAATATATTAGTAAATAGTAAACATTTGTAGAATGTTAAAATCAAAAATTTGTTTTTATTTATAATTATATTGTCTTATTTTGCATTTTTTATATTTTACATATATTTATTTATTTTTACTTACTATTTTAAGTTTATACTCGCTACTCTGTGATTAGGGTAATAAAGGTTATAATTATTATTATTATTATTATAAGGGGTGTGGGTGTTTTAAAATTCGTTTTAAATCAGTGTTTAATACGCGTGGCGCATGAAGTAAAATTTCGAGATTAGAAAAGCGTGAAAATTTGGATTTGCCAAATCCAAATTTTTAGGCTTTAGAAGCTTAAAATTAAAAGCTTATATTAAAACAACGAATGTTTTAAAATGTATATCGAAAAATCGTGATATAAGAAAAATTCCCTTTATGTGGCAAGGCCCAGATACAACAAAAAAATACCTAAATTGTAATTGAGAAAATGTACCAAATTTCTGAATGGGTTTATTAGAATTTATGATAATTGTGAAAAATAAAAATTTTACACTTTTTATAACTACAAAAATTACAGAAATAGTTGAAAACGTTGAAGTTGTTGACAACCATTTAAATTAGCTAAATTTATTAGTTTACTAATTTCTACAAATATAAAGTTCAAAATATATGGAGAAAATAACAAGATTTGTGAAATTTCTAAAAAATAATTTAAAAATTAACTAGAAATGATAAAAATTGAATTAAAAAATCAAATTATATTAAATTAAATTCACACAATTATTTACTTATTTTTGAGATCCATTTACAATATTAAGTACTACAATTTTATTGAAAATAGGTATTACTATTTAAAGAATATGTAAAAATATATTAATAAAAATGGTATGGAAATGTTAAAATCCATGAAATGAAAATATCAATAAAGTGAATTATCAGATTTACTCCTGTTTCGCAATCAAGTGAAAATAACTCAAAAACTATTATTGGGGTATATTTTGATTTTCACATATTTTGAAAGACTAATAATTGAGTGATATGCACAGCAAGTTTTATTAAAATATCTCAAATAAAATTCCAGTTATAAGAACGTTACCTCCTGTTTCACGTTAAAGTAAATAAATCTTAAAAACTATCGATAAGGTATAGATTGATTTTTACATATTTTAAAAGAACAATCATTGAGTATTAGGCACATTAGGTTTTAAACAGATATCTTAAATAGTATTCAAGTTAACATATGATCTCTCTAAGTTTCAATATCACTCGAACTTATCAAAATTTACTCGTTTCTGACGTTTAAGTAAAAATAAGTCATTAACTATTGACGAGGAATATTTTGATTTTGACATATTTTTAAAGAACAATAATTGATTAATACTCACATAAAATTTAATAAAAAATATCAGAAAAAAAAAATTGTCTCTTTATTGACGATTGACGATTAACTAAAAATAACTCAAAAACTATCAATCGGATATATTTTAATTTTTACATATTTTGAAAGAGTAATATTTGGTTAATATTCACATACAATATTATAAAGATATCTCAAAAAATGTTTAAATTGTGATCACTTGAAATTTCAATACCATTCAAATTTATTAAAATTGACTCACTTTAAATGTTTAAGTTAATGCGCTATAAAATTTCAGATTCGTTGCTTTTTTAAAAGCGGTCAACTTAAATCGTCTAACGACTGTTTCCACTCCTTGGTTAAGCATGAAGAAAAATTTCGATTAACTTCGTCAATATACAGAGAGTTTTGTGTAACACCTACCATTTTCAATGTTCATTTTCGTATATTCTATTTATCAAACCAAAGTACGATTCGACACCTTTCATTTTTCAGGTTGTGTGCAAATTGGGTTGCCTATATGACCATTATAAATTGTAGCCAATCAATCGCAATTAATGCCTCGACTTGTAAATACAGGGGGTTTTTCTTTCAAGTATACATGTCCCAATTATATGCCGTAAATTTTTAGATAATCGTTGTTTTTTTAAAAGAGTTCAATTTGAAACTTAATGTGAGTGTGTTCCACTCCCAGACTAAGCATGAAGTAAAATTTCGAGTTTAGAAAAGCCTGAAAATTTGGTTCGGTCGCGTAGCGCGAAGCGCGGAGCGACCGAACCAAATTTTTAGGCTTTTCTAAACTCGAAATTTTACTTCATGCGCCACCGGTACAAAACACTGATATATTGCGAAGTTTAAAACGCACCGCTAAACTTTACATTAAATCAGTGTTTTGTACCGGTGGCGCATGAAGTAAAATTTCGAGTTTAGAAAAGCCTGAAAATTTGGTATGGCCGCTCCGCGCTTCGCGCTACGGGAAACACTCGCCTAAAGTTTCAAATTGAATTCTTTTAATAAACCGAGCTTCGGAAAATGTAGAACGTGTGCATATGGATACTTAAAAGAAAATATCTCGTTATGAAAATGTTCAGTGTTACATAAAATTCTCTGTATATGTCGTCAATGATTTTTAACTATGTGTTAAAATGTATCGGATTACTTTCGCCAACATACGAATTTACGAAACATTACAAAAATCATTAAATTTTACTACATTTATCGATTCTTGTAGAATTTTCATCAGTATTATTAATTTTTAAAAAATTTATTTTATTTTTATAACTGTAAGAATTGCAAAACTGATATAAATAATTATCAATTTGTTTCGATATTTTCGATATTATTTAAGTCACCCCCTTCCCCAATCGCCTATTTGGCTGCGCCATTGTATATTATTATTTTTATTATATTTTGACCCCTCCCCCACTCCGAAAAAGATTCTGCGGGCGCCCATGATCTGTAATTATATTTTTTATGAATCTTTGTGTTTTGAATATGAGTAAAACTCATTAAGTGATCTCTAGGAATAAAATGAAAACAATATAGAAGAAAAAGTTACTAAATATATCAGAAGACATTTATTTAATGGGATGTTACAAATGTAAGAAAGGACATTTTGAAAAACTCACTAAGATTTATTAAATAGGATTTATCGGGCAATTAGTTTTTATTTTAACCAATTCAATCCTGAAATTAGGCTAAACTATCTCATTAAAAATCTATTCTGTTCTATTTAATTTGTAAGACGACCCTTTGTATTTTACATCTAGTGGCCAATTAAACACACTGCCATTCCATATTATACGGTGTTAACGATATTGTAATTAAGGCCTAGACTAATTAAAAAAGAACACAATGTTCATTTTCTTATATTAAGACACATTTTGAAAATTGAAATTTATTCAATAATTGTATTGAAAAAATAATATCAAAAAGTTTTAATGAGTTACTAAATTAAACTTAACGTTTAATAACTTTATAAATTATTTCGATAAAAAAACATAATTTAATTATAAAAATAAAATTAAAATTCTGCTCGGCAACAAAAAATGTACAGGTGTTTAAATCTGTGTTAAATTGAGTCTCTTTTTTGTAATAAATATCTCATCTGCGTAAAAGCAATGAATGGCTTGTGCTAAAGAAGCGTGGGCACACACACACACCCATGAATGAATGAATGGAAAACGTTAGTGCCCATTAAAGAAAGAAAAAACATAAGCCCATTCAAACACACTAACCAGTTTAAAGATCCACGAGCTCAACCCCAGCAGCAAATACCTTCTAGTTTCCACTAAACATCCAATCACTTAACTTTAATTTAACTAACACTACATACAACAAATTAACTTAACAAACACTTTTAACACTCTACGTAACTCGCATACATAATGAGTATTTTATTTTATTTTTCTTTTAGTGTATGTGTGTGAATCCAGATTAAAAATTCGCGTTTTTAGTTCGGGATTGTTGAGTTGTCCTTCGCGCGCGACGACAGACACTCCTGCGACGGGGCGCTCGCAGTACTGATTCGGGCAGAGAAGAGGCGGGCGGTCTGTCGGCCAGGACTCGGCAGCAGGAAAACGGGCCTGCGGAAAACGGCTCGCGGCGCTCGACCAAGCGTAGGTAATGCACTCCACCTCTGCCTCCACCTGCTCAATCAAACGTCCGCGCTACGCCACTGACACACTGACGTTTATTCATTAATCTGTCTTTGATTCACTTAAGGTCGAATTGAAATATTGATTGATTCACATGACTGTGCATGGTTGTAGAATTAAATTATGTAATATGAGTATTTCTATGAGAAACTGGAAGAAGTTATAGCAGTGTTTCTTAAATTATTTAGAGTTCGAGGATCAATCCCCCCCTCATGACAAAATGTTTAGGCTTTTCTAAACTCGAACTTTTACTTCATGCTTAATCTGAGAGTGGAAAACAGTCGTTTTAAGCTTCAAATTAAACTCATTCAAAAATCAAGAATGCTTGTAAATTGACAGTATAATTTTTTTTTCGATCCTCACCCGACCCATGCCCGCATACGATATGCCCGTACCCGACCCGCTATAATTTTTGAAATATCAATTTTCATGGAGTTTCAATGTTTTAGTCAGTTTTAAAAATCTAAACGCTTTTCGTATATTTCCGACTTTTTTCATGAAATTCCGACTTTTTTCATGAAATTCAACGATTTTCGATAATTTTCAAAATCTAGACGTCTATCATGATTTTTTCAAGATTTTTGTAAATCTTTAAAATCGAGAATTTCCAAGATTTCCGTCCATTTTCAAAATTTTAATAGAAGGGTGAATTTATGAAAGGTTAGCATTTATTAAAAATTTTCAATAATTTTTAAAATTTATCATGAATATTTTAGCATCGATTAACTAATTTAGAAGTTTTATTATTCGTTCACGATAAATAAACGTTTTGAAGAAATGCCTTGTATTTTTGATCAGATACATTTCTTTGAAATTTGCGAACCCGAAAATTAACGAAATTCTTGAAAATTCATGAATCCTGGCATATTTTTTTAAATTTACGAAAATCTAGGCAGTGCATGAAAAACGTTAGCGTTTTAAAAAGTAACGAATGCAGTCAAGAGTTTGAAAGTTAGTAATAATCGTGAAAAATGTCAGATTTTTCTCAACATTTTGAAAATTGTTAGAAATCTTGGAATTTAAAAAAACGTTTAAATATTAAGGAACGTATTGGAAAATTTAGAAGTTGTCAACATTTTTAAAATTAATTGAAATATTAAAATATCACTAAAATTGACTTTTGTAAATTATTGAAAATATTCTATAATGCTACTGATTATTTTATAACGCATGTTTTCCACTCCCAGACTAAGCATAAAGTAAAATTTCGAGTTTAGAAAAGCCCAAAGAATTTGGATTTGGACGCGCAGCGTTCAAATCCAAATTCAGGCTTCTCTCAACTCGAAATTTTACTTCATGCGCCACGCATGTAAAAACACTGATTTATTCTAAAGTCTAAAATACTCTTTTGGTTTCATAAAAAATAATATAATATGCGCATCAATTTAAATTCAAATTTTTGATATTTTTAAACATTTATTTTTAAATTGTCGCGTTTACAACTTGAAATAAATCGGCGGAGTACAGTAACAGTTGACAGCGTTGGCCGACATTTTTTAGGATCCAGTTCGGACTTTAGGATTTGTTCTTTAAATAAAACACAAGATATTTGAAAAATCCGAATATTATTGTTAATGGTGTAAAGTATAGACTTGGCAATTATGTATGAAATATGATGTCGCATTTGAACGACATCATATTTCATACATAATTGCCAAGTCTATACTTTACACCATTAACAATAATATTCGGATTTTTCAAATATCTTGTGTTTTATTTAAAGAAGAAGAAGAATTCCTCCACGACTCTGTTGACATGATTCTTTTAGCGTTCCAAGTTCCAATAAATGCGGTTCGATTTCAGCAATTGTGCGTTTGATGTTCTCCTTTGGTTTCGTTGAGCAGTGCTATATGAAAGATTCAATTGCTGTGAACGGTACGGATTGACGTGCTTCATTTTGCTTGCACACTATCACGAATACGAGCAATATTTTTATCTGAACGACCTCTGCGTTGATAGTGAACTCTTGGTGTATTAATAATCATACCACTTGTTTCAAATTTTTGCAGACTCACTTGGAACATTATTGCTTCTAAACAGTGGTCGAAGTTTTCTTCGCATAATCGTAACTGTTCGCCTGTTTTCATAATAAACTTGCACAATATTTACGCATTGCTGTACTGTATACTTGCCATGTGTTAAGATACTAACTGTTAAAGTGCGAACTTCTAACATTTATAAAACGAAAATGGGGCATCATCCTCTGAATCGTGATCTGAATCGTTCTCTGAATCGTCCTCTAAATCGTCCTCTGAATCGTCCTCTGAATCTTCCTCTGAATCGTCTTCTGAATCGTCCTCTGTATCGTCCTCTGAATGGTCCTCTGAATCGTCCTCTGAATCGTCCTCTGAATCGTCCTCTGAGTCGTCTTCTGAATCGTCTTCTGAATCGTCTTCTGAATCGTCTTCTGAATCGTCTTCTGAATCCTATTCTGAATCGTCTTCTGAATCGTCTTCTGAATCGTCTTCTGAATCGTCTTCTGAATCGTCCTCTGAATCGTCCTCTGAATCGTCCTCTGAATCATTCTCTGACTCGTCCTCTGACTCGTCCTCTGAATCGTCCTATGAATCGTCCTCTGAATCGTCCTCTGACTCGTCCTCTGAATCGTCCTTTGAATCATCCTCTGAATCGTCCTCTGAATCGTCCTCTGAATCGAACTCTGAATCGTCCTCTGAATTGTCCTCTGAATCGTCCTGTGAATCGTCCTCTGAATCGTGCTCCTAAAGCCCAATTTGAATCACCCTTGACAGTTGACATAAGTCGGCGCAAGTAGACATTTAAACAATCGTGCCAACTTCACACAAGTTTGAATTGAACAATAATGAGATCGCCATGTTATTGTTTTTCTTTGTGACAGTTACAATACACATTTTAACAGTTGTGATGTATTCTAAACTAATGAGTGATTTCCACTCCCAGACTAAGCATGAAGTAAAATTTCGAGTTTCAAAAAGCCCCGCGTAGAAAATTTGTCGAGGGTCGCGTAGCCACCCGAGACAAATTTTTACGGCGCTTTTCTAAACTCGAAATTTTACTTCATGCGCCACGCGCATAAAACACTGATTAATTGCCAATTTTAAAATATTTAAAACATTTTTTATTGCAGATTATCACTTTTCGACATATTCAAAAATGTTGTAAAAT
Source organism: Philonthus cognatus (assembly GCA_932526585.2). Taxonomy (NCBI): domain Eukaryota; kingdom Metazoa; phylum Arthropoda; class Insecta; order Coleoptera; family Staphylinidae; genus Philonthus; species Philonthus cognatus. Next base: position 26,137,193 of record OW052243.1, on the reverse strand, counting down.
TTCAACATTTCTTGACATTCATCACCTCTTGACATTGTTTAAATATTTTCTTAAATTTAAACATTTCATCGTTTTTCATCTTCTGGTTGTATTTAATATCATTCGAGTATTTGCAGTACATTTGGTAAATACGAATGTAGACAAGTAAATCAAATACGAATACATTTTAATCAATGTATAGGATCTTTTTTGAGTTTTTGAATAATTTCTTTAACCCTTTATACATTTTCAATTAAATAAGTGCATAATTTCACCACTTTAGACACCTTCTAATTTTTATAAAATTTTATTCGTATTTAATTTGTATTGGGCCCCGCTAAGACTAAATTTTGACTGCGCCACTGCATTCTGGTGAATTTGTAATTTGTCAAAAAAGTGACTAAATATTTAAACAAAAACAAATAATTAACGCATTATCTGAACATCCTGTTTTATACATTTGCACCAACGTTCGTGCTTTATTTGTTTATTCATCCAACGGACTCCGTTTAAAAAATACATAATATAGTACAACTAAAAATATAAAATTACAAATTATAACATAATTAAAACTATAAATATAAAAACAATCTAATATTAAGGTAATCGATAGCTAACTGAGTGCATATACAGGTCACTGTTTCATCCACCAACGAGCTAAACTCTGTTTGTGAAACCAGAAAACAAATATCAACATTGAATTTGTGTTCAGTATTCCGGCACCAGATACCCACATACGCGTTTCGGACTTCAAGGTCCTCGTCAGTGTGGTCCTGACTCAGTGCTGATGAATTCTGAACATTTCTGACTATATCAAGCCAATATGTAAAAACTATTAAGGAATTCGATAGCTAACGCCATCTAATGCTCAGAAATGTTCAGAATTCTTCAGCACTGGATCGGGACCACACTGACGAGGACATTGAAGTCTGAAAAGCGTCTGTGGGTATCTGGCCCCGGAATACTGAACACAAATTCAATGTTGACAATCTAATATGTTCATTCTTTTTTTTTGACTGATTTTTTTCGTTTCCACTATTACAACGCTTACCCAATTTCAAACGTATACACATCAGCACTCTTTAACACTAATAGCGAAACCATAAGAATTCCCATGAAACTGTATTATTCGTAGGAAAAGGTCTTCGGACCCTCTCTGTGTGGTAACCAGCGACCATTTCAGATTCAGGAATTCCAACGTATCCTGTTATTGGAGTCTATAGGCATACACATATAGGTGGGAGGTGGGAATATGTAGGAGGGCCCTTGTAAATGTGCACCCGATCCGGAATATCCGTATCCGGCGAGAGTGGACGGTTTAGTTTCGGTCAATTGTCTCGTCTCGGGAAACGGACATAAAATAAGTAACAGGAGAAAGGGAGCTAAATTAAATTCTGACCCCGCCGGCTCTCTTCATGAACTATACAAATGCTAATATGGCAAAAACACTGGAGGAGAAAAAAAGGTCGCACAATTCGCGATGATCACAATTAAAGTTTAGCGCGCAACAAGTTCTAATTAAGGTTTAATCACATCAATGTGATGAGGTATGCAAATTTTTATACAAATTCCGCTTTGATAATATTACATTAAGTTAAATGTATACCTTTCACTCTTTACAAATAATAGGATAGAGGGCAAAAATCGACTGCTAAAATACCAACATTTTTTCTGAAGAAAAAAAAATAGTCAAATGACAAAAAATGCAACGAAAATATAGTTATGTCTTTAAAATTATATTTCCTCGTTATTGAAATGACGATAAAATATAATAAAGATAATATCTCGAAATCCAAGAGATACAACAAAAGGTGTATAAATATATTAGTAAAATATTAGTAAATGGTAAACATTTTTAGAATGTACTGACGTAAGGTTCAAACATAAGAGGTTTGTGCATTTTGAAATTTACTTAAAATCAGTGTTCTATACGCGTGGTGCATGAAGTAAAATTTCGAGTTTAGAAAAGCCCCGCGTAGAAAATGTTCACGGGGCTTTTCTAAACTCGAAATTTTACTTCATGCTTAGTCTGGGAGTGGAAGACACGTTAGTTTAAAATATGTCACAACTATCAAAATGCGTGTCACAAGTGTCATAAAGAAAAACAATAACATGACCATCTAATAATATATATATACTGCCTTTCAAACATATCAGAACACCAAGTATTTATTGCACGATTTTAATAAAATTTACACAATTTGATCATGTAAACGAACTGTATCGATGATCAAAAAATCAACTTGAAAAACAAAAAAACAAATGAATAAAAATTAATAATGTGTTGGGCCTCCACGATTTCCCAAACACTCATTAACACGTCGAGGCATGCTAGAAATCAGGCTGTCAATATCGACTTGGGGTATTTCATTCCAAACTTCGATAATTTGACCTCTAAGTTCCATTACAGTGTTAGCGGGGCGCTGTAAGTTACTTATTCTAACACCTATCATATCCCAAACATGTTCTATTGGCGATAGATCTGGAGAACGAGATGGCCAAGGTAACAAATTGATTTCGGCACTATCAAAAAACTGTCTTGTAATGGCCGCTGTGTGAGGTCGAGCATTATCTTGCTGAAAAATGGGGTTCTGCAAGCCATTTATATAGGGCACTAACACTGGCCTTAAAATGTTGTCAATATACCGAATCGCGTTAAGACTTGCTTCTAAAAAAACTAGAGGAGACCGACTACCATATGCTATCGCCCCCCAAACCATAACTCCCTATGTAAGAGCCGTATGTCTTTCAACAGCAAATTGTAAAATTCTGCGTTCACCGCGTCGACGTCTCACTCTTGATCTGCGACCATCATGAGCCCATAAACAGAACCGAAACTCATTGCTGAAGATAATGTTATTCCATTCATGGGTCCAATGTTGTCTTTCCCTGCACCAATCAAGTCTTGCTCTGCGATGCTGCGGAGTAAGAGGTAGACACAATTGTGGACGGTAGGATCTTATACCAAAACTGCGGATTCTTCTGTAAACAGTAGCCATGGATACTCTCTGGCCATTTAGAGCCAACCAGTCATTTCCCAATGCCCGCGACGTTGTAAATCTATCCCTTAAAGTTGTAAGACGAAGAGCTCGATCTTCACGCTCAGTGGTGCTTCTTGGACGTCCTGATCCAAGTCTACGTCGATTCTCCCCAGCTTCGGACCATCTATACCAGCAGCGTACTATCACCGATACACTACGGCCTACCCTTTCAGCAATAGCACGAACCGAAAAACCCGCTTCTCGCATTCCAATAATGCGACCCCTTTCAAATTCACTTAGATGATGATATTGTGCACGCCGACAAACATGTGGCATCTTTTTATGTTTTACAAACTGAAACGTCAAACTACTCAGAGGCTACTTGGATATTAGAAGCAATTACATTAAAAAATCAGCAGCTCTTAATAATGGTGAAATCAAGAAAAAATACCATTAAATAGTAACCAAAACAATTGATTTTTTGATCATCGATGCAGTTCATTTACATGATCAAATTCTGTAAATTTCATTAAAATCGTCCAATAAATACTTTGTGTTCTGATTTTTTTGAAAGGCAGTATATATTAAATAATAGTTGTCTTAAATTAACAATAGCCAGCTGACGCCGATTTGAATAGTCGCGGACCAAATATTCAGGCTATTCTGAACTCGAAATTTTACTTAATCTGGGATCGCAAGCACTCTCTAGAAGTTTCAAATTGAAAGCTTTTATAAAAACAAAGATTGTCTGAAAAATTGATGTGTCCATTATAGCACTGTCCTCGTTGTAGATATGATGATTTAAGTATTAAGAATATGGAAAAGTGTCTTTATCTAAATGTGTTCTACTTATATTATTAATATCACATTTACAAAATATTCACGAAACAAATGATTTTTGCATTTTTTCGCTATATCTTAGTAAATATTTATCATACCTCAGCAGTATATATTTTCAACTTTACTTTAAATTAGTGGTTTATACGCGTGGCGTATGAAGAAAAATTTCGAGTTTAGAAAAGCCCCGTTTTTTTTTCTACGCGGGGCTTTTCTAAACTCGAAATTTTACTTCATGCTTAGTCTATGAGTGGAAGACACTCGTTAGTTTAAAATATATCACAACTATCATAATGTGTGTCATAAAGAAAAACAATAACATGACCATCTTCTAATAATATATATTAAATAATAGTTGTCCTAAATTGACAATAGTCGGCTGATGCCGATTTGTTTCAAGTTTGATACATTAAACTAATGTCGGCTGACTCATGTCAAGTTGACACAATGGACTAAGGTCAAGTTAACACGATAGACTAATGTCAGGCAATATAGTGACTTACAGTCATAAAATCATTCCTAAATAACTACAAAATTTACAGAATTCGTTAAAAATGTCAAAGTTGTTGAAAATCAAAAAAAATATCTAAATTTATAATTAATGCTTACAAATATAAAGAGAATTTTAAAGTGTTACAAAAAAATACTCATAAAATAACAAGATTTGCGATAGATGTAAAAAATAATAAACATCAATTTAAAAATTAACTAGATATGGTAAAAATCGATACAAAAATTTAATTTAATTCAGCAAAGTTTAAAACGACATCAATACACAAAATTTTATAAAATTTGGGACACGTTCAAGGCTTTATTTCTTTGTTGATATTTCTTTATTAAAAAAATAATAACAAAGACACGGCTAAAATTATATAAGTTAGGCATAGTATAAATTGACACAAAAATTGATAAAAACAATGACAAATTTAAGACGTCAATTATTCTTTGTTTTTTTTACTTTATTAAAGAAAGAAACGACTGAAATTGATAAAAGAAATAAAGATTGGAAAAATCGTCAAAATTTTAAGAATACAAAAATTTGTGAATTTTTATAAATCAAAAAAACTCGTAGAATTGATAAAGAAATTGTAAAATTTAGTAAATATCAAAAAGTAATCAAAATCAATTGTAATACATTTTCTAAGAATTGTCAAAAATCGTAAAAAGCAACAAACATAAATATTTACCAATCAAAAAAGTTCGTAAATATTGATAATTTCAATCAAAAAGAAAATGCAATTATAATTTTTTCAATATCTATTTTTTTGATCAGGTTTTTTTTTCGAGAATTATTTACAATATAAAATACTACAACTTTATTGAGAAGATAAATACAGGAAATTGTTGTGTATTTACAGTAAATATTTTGTTATATTCTATATTTAACTTCACACAAATTCAATATTATATTTGCCATTTACAACAAGTGTTCATCTTTCAGTAATATATAGTTCGATGTATCTTTAGCTTTAAATATAAATATCTTAACTAGTTTTCGAATAGTAAATAATTACTGAAAATGTAAATTTAGTAAATTGACAAGGAAAAATATAAGAAAAATATAATAGATAAACCTAAATTGTTACATTTGCAGTAGGTTGCTGTATGTGACAGCAAATATCCGTCGGAAGTAGTTGTTTCAATAAGTGTTTGATATAGTCTTTGTAAGACTAACTTGTTGTAGATTGCGAAAAGAATAAAAGTGCGATTTTTTTTCGCAATCTACAACAAGAAAAATATATTTATTGATTTCTTAATTGGTAGAAAAAAAAAATACTTGTTTTAAATCCTCTAAAAGGATTCGAATCCTGATTAATTTTTAAGTGCATAAATATTCGCAATTATTTAAAGAAACACCAAAAATTAAAACCGGTTTCAATCAATAAATCCATTCGCTTATCACCAAACACGCAAAAAACGCAGGCGAACATCGAACATAAAATTACATTCTTCGCCGATTTCAAGAGCGTCTCTATTTATTCATTCACCATTTTAACTCCAACTCAGATCGATCATTCACGCGGTGTATTTCGTCTCTTCGCTTTTCAAAAAATAATGTTTGGATTTTAAGTTTGATTTCGAGAGTTAAAGTGGCCGTGTTTATTTATATAATTATCTACGACAGTAACTGCTGTAGCTGGTCGACAGAGCTGCAAATTTCCCAAGAAGAAGAAGTGCTAATGTTTTAGTTTAGTAAAGTTTTGCTTAACGGATTTTTCCAGTAGCACTGGTTATTTGGATTTTAAGTATTGTCTTCCATTAATTAAAAGGTTAGTGCGATTCTTTGATTTTTTTCTATTTAAGGATGTTGATCGTTGCTTTGAAGCCAGTTTCATGGCCTAGCCTGGATTTTCACTAAAGAAGGGCCATGAATTATTTTTTTTTAATAACACGTTAGCAATGTATAATTATGAATATAAAGAAACCATTTGGCGTTATGAAATGTTCATGCATTTTGTCAATTCTAGAAGTCAGCATTACAATAATTTCAAACAAGAATAATTCAAATTCAAAACTATTTGAATTCGAGAAAATAAGTATACGCTTCTTATAGTTGTTTTTGTGAAAATGCAAACAATGTCTTAATTAATTAGACAACTTAAGACAATAAATATGTATTTGCACGGGAAGTAATTGTTTCAATGGATATTTATTGTCTTAAGTTGTCTTATTAATTAAGACATTGTTTGCATTTTCACGAATAACATTTTCGTAATTTTATATATAATTACAATAATTTGTTTATCTTTTCAAGTTTTCGCTTTTTCTTAATTATATTATCAAATGCAGTAGATAGTATTTATTCACAATATTTCAGTATATTATATACGTGGCGCATGAAGTAAAATTTCGAGTTTAGAAAAGCCTGACAAATCCAAATTTTCAGGCTTTTCTAAACTCAACATTTTACTTCATGCTTAATCTGGGAGTTGAAAACACTCCTTCGAAACTTTAAATTGAACGCTTTAAAAAAATCGACGAGTGCCTAAAAGTTTACAGCGTATACTATATATGTATATGGTGTCCGGGTTACCCCATAAACTCTAAAAAATCACTAGTAAAAATATGTAAGTGTTTTTACAAGATTATAAATAAAATACGAGTTTTACTAAATAAATTAATTTAGTACATTGTATTATTTGTCCTGACTTAAGAATGTATAAAAAAATGTAAATATTTCCTTATTTAAATATTTTAATTATTACTCAATAAAAAAAATATTTCTAAGTGTATTTTTAATTTCACAATATTTCAGTGTTTTATACGCGTGACGCGTGAAATTAAATTTCGAATTTTGAAAAGCCTGAAAATGTTACCTCGTACTTAATCAAGGAGTGAAAAACACTCGTTACATACTTTAAATTAAACTATTTTCAAAAACTATGAATGTCTTAGCAAATACAGCTTATATATTGGGATATGTATACTTAAAAGAAAGAATCCCTGTATATTTAAAACAAAAAATGCCAGTATATAATTTAATAAAAATAATTGAAAATTATTAAAATCTCATATTTTAATTAAATGCACGTATTTATAGAAACAAACAAAAAACATAATAGACCGTAACGAAGTATTGTAACACTTATTTCTGTTCGTTTTTTATAAAATGTATCGTGAGGGAGAAATCTCAACAATTAACTTAGAGTAACCAAACATTTCTTAAATCATTTTATGCATAAATTAAATCATATTACTGTGTGTATAATTAGATTATCCGGTTCGAGCCCTTATGTAAACTACGTGTCCTTTATCGGGTAAAATCATTCGAAACCTAATCTAATTTGACATGTATGCAATAACAGGAAACTAAACCACAAATATCCAATAGTAATCCAAACATGTTTGGACTTAGAATTGACGCGTGCATCCGACTTGTGATTAAATCATTGTTTACTCTAGTAATTGCAGATTAGGACTGAGTAAACTCGGTTAATTCGCAGCGAGCGATCGCATTTTTCCGTGGCGTTAATGTAAATATTTTACGGTTTATTAATATTTCTCACGTGCGAGTTGATCTTTTGATAAATTCACGACATGCTTTCATGCGCCGTTTATGATTTAAGCGGATTTAGATTAGCGGTTGTGCAGAAATTGCAATGACTTGAATTTATGATGAAATTTATGGAGTATGCTAAGAAATAATTTTTAATAATTGCTGTTAATTGTAGAAACAATGTATTTGTAATTTTTTTAAATTTTAATATATGAGGTGGTTAGAATAAAAGTGGAGCAACTTATTCCGATCGATGCGTATAGAATTATATTTTCTATAAAAATAATTTTACAACACCCAATATATATTTTTTTCCAAAAAAGATCTGTCTTATAACTCAAATACTCATTGTATAATTCAATATCTGTCGGGGTGTAAGCTCAAGAGGTAGTTGTTTCAATGAATATTTGGAGAAGTCTCAACGAGACTAAATTTTTGCAGAAAGTCGATATTAATTTTAATTCATTTTTATATTTTGTAAATATTCTACAAACTATTGGCAAACTCAATCTTTCTTTACGTTAAACCGTACCGTCATCGGCGGTATGTTACTCTTTCTTAGGTATCAAATTGTTCGCGCCTACTAATGACTTAATCCTTTACCTATAAATAACATCGCTTCATTTTCACTCGCCCCAGTTTTGTGTACCTGTTTCAACCACACACTTCAACATCCCTGTAAGTTTTCAGTTTATTTTAATAATTTTTTTGTATTGAAATTCTAAAGCCTGGGTCTCCAAACTATCTTCTTCGCGGGCCACAAATACAATTCTACATAATAAAGTCGGCCAAGATCCGATTAATTTTATAAAATTATGAAAAATTTAAGGAACAATTGTTACAATATTTCAAAATATGACATTTACAAAAAAATTACAAACAATCGCAGGCCGGATTCATGCAAGTCGCGGGCCGGATTTGGCCCGCGGGCCGTAGTTTGGAGACCACTGGTCTAAAGCATAGCAATGCTGATGAGGAATAAATCTCGAAACGCGTCTATAGATGGCTTAAGACTTTTTCTGTAAGATAGCCTAAGATTCTTTGAATTAATATTTATTCCCTGTATTTTATTTAATATATTTCAATTTCCTGTTGGCTCATTTAGTTTGGTGAGCGAATAATTTGACCTGATGTTGCATTTTTTATATAAATTATGCATAAAACAGTAAATCTGTCGAGTAACTCAAATATTCATTGTATAATTCAATATCTGTCGGGGTATTAACTCGAGAAGTAGTTGTTTTAATAAATATTTGGAGAAGTCTCAGCGAGACAAATTTTTTACAGAAAGTCGATATTAATTTAAATTCGTTTTAAAATTTCATTTATTTGTATTCGAATCACAGCCTTTGTCGAAATATTTATTTCACACCCATCGCGTTTTATTAAATACTGATTTTACCCTGGTGTTGAAATAGGAATAAATATTACATACAATTGTTTACATAGTAATCATATTTATAAAATATTTCTTTTTAAATCGTATTTTAGAAATATGATTTTATAAATATTGATGGTTGTTATTTAAAAATTACATTGTTAATAAAGTAGAATTTGATTTTGCATTAATTGCATAGTGACATTTATAAATGTCTTAATTTTGTATAATTTTACAATAATCGCCCTTAGCAATTATTCTCTTTCTCTCCCCTGATACCAAGTTAGGAATAACCCAAGTTCAAGTTGCAAACTTTGAAAAGTTACCCCTTGCTAACTTAAAATTACGAATGCTATGCAATATACCCTAAAGGCGATCGCGAGAAAACAGTAATAAATCACGCAGATTTTGCGGATGTTTTAAACGTTTAGCTTATTCGGCTGCTGGTCTGTGCATCCCTTAATGGTCAATTAATGATAATTAATTGCAAGGGCTAAAACTGACCAAACATTGGCGCACACACACATACGTCCGCCTCTATTCAGTTTTGCTGAATGGTCAGAGATGATTTTTGGATGAATGGGAAGTTTATCGTTTATAATTTTGAATACTAGTTAGCTGATCATTTATCAATTGGGATTTGAATTTGTGCATATGCTATTTAAAATACAATGGACCCAGCGCTTCCAGCCGAACGATCGCAGTAAAAATATTGCAAGTTCAATTTTATAAAAAAAAGTTAAAATGACTGTACACGTTGGTTGCAGTGGGGTAGATAGCCTTATGCGATAGGGGGGGATTTGACTTACTTAAATTGAGGGCCGCAGTAAAGGGGGGCGTCGAAGCCAAAAATAGGAAAATTTATAAATTTAAAACAGAAATTTTAAACTACATGAGTAATTTATATTTTAAATTTTACTTTTAATCGGTATTTTATAGGCGTAGCGCATGAAGTAACATTTAGAGTTTAGAAAAGCCTTATTTTAGTTCAGTGCCAGACACTTGTTTCGATCCGTTACGATCAAAGTTAAAACTGTTTTAAAAAAATTATCGTAACGGATAGAAACACGTGTCAAGCAATTGAAAATAAAAATATAGGACTAAGAAAGTATTATATTTTAACCAATTAAGAATTTAGCTCCATCAAAAAAGTTGCGGAATAAGTATCAAGTATACAGTGTAAATAACAAATAATTAGGCTTCGGATTTTTTTTTTATAAAACTGTTGTTGGTTTTCGAAAATTTTTGATAAAGTCGGTATATAAACTCGGAAATTTTTGATAAAGTCAATAAGCTGGTATAGGAGCACAATGGTCCTAATGAGGCCTAAGTGCAGTGCAGAAATGCGAACTCCCCAAAGAACCAGTTGGTATAGGAATCCAATTATCGTATCAAATTATATTAAACGAAATAGTGAAAAATGTTGCTTAACTTTTAGACAGATTTTTTATCTTTTATAAATAATGTAGATATAAAAAAATTAACACCTTTTTTAATATTGTATATATCTCATATATTTATATAAATATATAAAAACATTTAATAAGATTCAATATATATTTATATTTTATCTTATGAAAATCTTTTCTATATTTATATAAATATATGAGATATTCTATATAATATTTCAACGATGGTTTCCCTGTTGTTTGTCCTGAAGGATGATGAGGATGAGGCAGACAAAAAAAATAGGGGAGCTCACCCTTGCATAACTCAATTGAGTCGTCGGCAAATAGGAGACACACACACAAAAGCTCGATGACATCAGAGTTGTCGAGTGCACTCGCGTTCCGGCCCGTCTGGCCCGTTGACATTAACACTCCATTGATTGCATTGTCAATGAAAGGTTAAGAAAACAGCCTCGATGGCGAACGATATACTTCAAGTAAATGTAATGAAAACGAGTAATGATACACTTCCTTTTCTAATGTTGAACTTAACTTTCAATTGCTGTCAAACAAGAATTATTCAAAATACATAATTGGTGAATGCGCCGGATAAAAGAACGAAAAGTTCGTAAATTATTCATTTTATTTGTATAAATGTATTATAGACATGATAGAAATATATTAGCAAAAATAATTTTAGTTTTATTATCAGAAGAATTATAATATTCAGCATTCACTTAAAACTTAATATAAAGAAATACATTTGCTTTTTTTATAACAAGTTATTTATACACAGAAAATACCAACATATACAGAATATGTTTTTAAGTATATACAGAGAGTTTTATGTAACACCGAACATTTGCATCCAATACAATTTGAAACCTTTCATTTTTAAGTTGTGTGTAAATTGAGTTGCCTATATGACCATTAAAAATTGTAGCCAATCAATCGCAATTAATGCCTCAACTTGTATATACAGGGAGTTTTTCTTTCAAGTATACATGTCCCGATTACAGCGTATATGCCATAAATCTTAAGATACTCGTTGTTTTTTAACAGAGTTCAATTTTAAACTTGAAATGAGTGTGTTCCACTCCAAGACTAAGCATGAAGTAAAATTTCGAGTTTAGAAAAGCCTGAAAATTTGGTTTGGTCGCGTAGCGCGGAGCGCGGAGCGGCCACACCAAATTTTCAGGCTTTTCTAAACTCGAAATTTTACTTCATGCGCCACCGGTACAAAACACTGACATACTACAAAGTTTAAAACACACCGCTAAACTTTACATTGCATCAGTGTTTTATGTCGGTGGCGCATGAAGTAAAATTTCGAGTTTAGAAAAGCCTGAAAATTTGGTTTGACCGCTCCGCGCTTCGCGCTACGCGTCCAAACCAAATTTTCAGGCTTTTCTAAACTCGAAATTTTACTTCATGCTTAGTCTGGGAGTGGATCACACTCATTTCAAGTTTCAAATTGAACTCTGTTAAAAAACAACGAGTATCTTAAGATTTACGGCATATACGCTGTAATTGGGACATGTATACTTGAAAGAAAAACTCCCTGTATATACAAGTTAAGGCATTAATTGCGATTGATTGGCGATCGAAATGTACATCTAACAAATATAAATAAAAGTGAAGTAAGGAATAAAAGTGTTTTTTATTGTGATTAAATACTCTACATAACTCCATAAAACAATTAGTTACTAGCGTAGCGTCCAAATCGAAACTCGGGCTTTTCTAAACTCGAAATTTTACTTCATGCGCCACGCGTATAAAACATTGACTTTAAGTGAAGTTCAAAATATATACAAACATTTTTGAATTATAGTTTTTCGTATTGTCACTTATTGCATTCAGTACTTTGTACTCATAAATGTATTTAGGTACTAGTGAATACGTACTTGTACTTAGTATCCTAGTACAATTTGCGTAGAGTACATTTTACTTGGACGCGGAACAGCTCTGCATAGAAATTATAAAAATAAGTGGAGAATTTTACCTAAAACCAACTTTTAGAGTTAACTCTAACTCTAATTCCTCGGCTGTTAATGGGTTATACTGGCCATTGTTAAAAAATGTAACGAATCTCTGCAAATTTACTAAACGCTATAAGTATCAGGAAATGTATACTTAAAAAAACATTTCCCTGTATGTAAATTGTTTAATGTATTATGTGTACCTACTTCTAATTATATAAAAATTAATTATTTTTAGAAAATATGAAAATATCGCTTTTTATTATATATAAATACGTTCGGAAAATTATGACGAAAAGCTTTTATCTCTTTACTGCTATATAGATAAAATAAAATAACGAGTCATACTTCTCTAATGGAAGACCATAATGTATTTACCGAAAATATCCACCTAATTAACTAAGTTTAACAAGTTTATGTTCGGCATTAAAAATGTATAAGAGCGAGCTGATTACCCACCATCACACACATTTGTTGAAGTATAAACGCGACCGAGCTATTTTTCAAAATGCTGTTTTCTGAGGCGGAACTTAATGAAAATATATTTCACTCTAATTCCCCGCAGCGCACTTAATAGGATTATTCACCTCGTTCACAGAGAGCATCATTTAATTACTCCTAGAGATGGCACTTTTCATATTTATCGGGTTGAATTCGATTTAAACATTATGTCGCAATTTTTACACGCCATGAAGGAAACTGCTGAAAGCTTTATTGTAGAGAAAGATGAATTCTACAATAACGTTTTTTAACATACATTTTTACATCCGTTATTTCTGCTTTGACTCCATTAAATTCAATCAGCAATTGTTCACATTTAAATTTACGAAATTGCTCCAATCTTACTGACTAATTTGTTAAATCTCTTATGATAAATATCAGTTCGAGATGGTTGTAACAGTTGTGTGTACATCTATTTTTATTATCTTTCATATTAGAATCCCAACTCATATGTTGATTGATTAATAATGAAGTCAAATTCCAAGTTTAGAAAAACCTGAAAATGTTCATATTTTCAAGCTTTTATAAACTCTTGTTATGTTATTATAGTGTATATCCGCGTTTCTGAACGGAGTCGGGAGGCATCTGCGCGCTGCTTCCTCGACTCGAGCAATTTTGCGACTAAAATTAATAGGGACAAAAAAAATGCTCATCCAGACCCTTCCACTGAGTCCTTTCCTACCTTTTTATCACTCTTACTAACTTCACTGCGCCCTTTTCAAAAACGGAAGTTCTCACGCCTAACCCTGTAGATTGCAAGAAAACAAAAATGAAGATTTATATTTCCATTTTTTTTTTCTAAATCAAAATTAGTTTTACTTAATAAGACTGACGAAAATCAGTTGCGTTACAGAAAGTTGATCAGAACCATCAAAAAGTACAAACAAGTATAAAAATGTACTATACTATGGAAGATAAAATACGGTAAATATTGCAATTTCAAATAGTTTGCCAAAAATGTAAACCAGCTAGATATTCTTATGTATACAGGGTGTCTACGCTAAACCGTTTGTTAAAAGTTTATGGGGTTGCCGTTGCACTAAAAATTTGAAAAAAATCCTTGTCATACGGTTGAATCAGTTCTCCTCATGTGAAATATTTTCAACTTTATATCACTTCCGGTTCCACCGGAAGTAGCACCAAATTTGTTATTTTAAATGGAACACCCTATATATTAGTATTTTTTGGGTTCCTCGTTTAAATTGCAACATATTTTAGTCGAACATATGTACACTTATCTCTTATAGTTTTCAAGCAAAAAAAATATTTCTAAAATTTTGACCTCTACAAGGCATCTTGAAATCTATCTGTAACTTCTCTAATAAAAATATAATTTATATCTCTACTTGTACCTAGAGGATGCCTCTATGAGTGTATTAATTGGAAACTGTCAATTTTTACAATAAGTGTTCTTAAAATGTAGAATATTTAATGAAACTTATCCACGTTTGCCGCCGATAAATAAAACAAGATTTAGAAGATTGGAATCAAATTTTGTTCAATTGGCAGTTGCCATGTATAAAGAATAAATTGATAATTTGTTGATTTGTGTAATTGTAAAATTCAATTGCGACTTATGCGCGCATAATACCCTGCACAAATGCGACGAAAAACGAATTTTCGAAATAATTCGAAAACTACTTGCTTTAGGAGTAGAGTTGTATAATACTTTTTTATAGGAAATTTTCCCCCTAATCGTACCACGTGATAAAAATTGTGTCATTCTATTTAAAAAAATTGAATTACTAGATGTTGAAGAGGGCACTTAGATATTGACATTTTAAGAACACTTATTGTGAAAATTGACAGTTTCCAATTAATTCACTCATAGAGGCATCCTCTAGATACAAGTAGAGATGTAAATCATATTTTTATCTTATTCTTAAGAGAAGTTACAGACAGATTTCAAGATGCCTTTTAGAGGTCAGAATTTCAGAAGTATTTTTTTTTTCTTGAAAACTATAAGAGATAAGTATACATATGTTCGAATAAAATATGTTACAATTTAAATGAGAAATCCAAAAAATTACTAATAAATAGGGTGTTCCATTTAAAATAACAAAGTTGGTGCTACTTCCGGTGGAACCGGAAGTGATATAAAGTTGAAAATATTTCAGATGAAGAGAACTGATTCAACCATATGACAAGGATTTTTTCAAATTCAAACTTTTAACGAACAGTTTAGCGTAGACACCCTGTAGACAAGGTCAGGTAAGATTAGGGGGTCAATATTCATTGCTATTCCTTGAAAGGTGATCGATGATAGAATAAGGTTGAGAAACCCTGGTGTCTATCTTGCTGTGGTTGATTTAATGAAATCTTGTTATAAAAGTCGGGACTGACATTTATTATTCTTAAACAGATTATATTATTATTGTAATTAAAAAATATATGTAATAAAATAATACTACATACAGAGAGTTTTATGTAACACCGAACATTTTCAATGTTTATTTTCGTATGTTCTATTTATTAAACCAAAGCATCCAAAACGATTTGACACCTTTAATTTTTAGGTTATGTGTAAATTGGGTTGCCTATATGATTATTACAAATTGTAGCCAATCAATCGCAATTAATGGGTCAATTTGTAAATGCAGGAAGTTTTTCTTTCAAGTATACACGTCCCATTTACAGCGTATATGCCGTTAATCTTAAGATACTCGTTGTTTTTTATAAGAGTTCAATTTAAAACTTAAAATAAGTGTGTTCTACTCCCAGACTAAGCATGAAGTAAAATTTCGACATTATAAAAGCCTGAAAATTTAGTTTTGTCGCGTAGCGCGAAGCGCGGAGCGACCGAACCAAATTTTCAGGCTTTTCTAAACTCAAAATTTTACTTCATGCGCCACCGGTACAAAACACTGACATTTTACGAAGTTTAAAACAAACCGCTAAACTTTACATTGAATTAGTGTTTTGTACCGGTGGCGCATGAAGTAAAATTTCGAGTTTAGAAAAGCCTGAAAATTTGGTTTGGCCGCTCCGCGCTTCGCGCTACGCGACCAAACCAAATTTTCAGGCTTTTCTAAACTCGAAATTTTACTTCATGCTTAGCCTGGGAGTGGAAAACACTCGCTTAAAGCTTCAAATTGAATTCTTTTAATAAACCGAGCGTCGGAAAATGTACAACCTATGCATATGGATACTTAAAAGAAAAATTTTCGTTATGATAATAAAAACTCTCTGTATGATATAGCTGTGGCGAGAAAAAGTATCATCCAATTCAAAAGAAAAAAATCTCTTAACGATGATTGCATAAAACGATAATAGTGGAGGTTTTCATGTATATTTAAATAATAATTCTGCTTTTTATAATTATTTGTAGATTATCGTTAATATACAGCTAACATTTATTAAATAAATAGCATTTGATTACTTTTACCTTTACAGCAGCGTCATGTCAATACCAATATTTCAAAATACGTTCCTTATCATACTTGCTTATCTCAAAATTGAATTATATACGTGCGTGAATAAGTATTTATAAGATATGGGTACGTGTATATACGTTTATTTAATCACAACCGTGTTTCGATCGAACACCTGAGTTTTACCTTTCACCTGCGATGGTGGTGTAATGGTCAGCATAGTTGCCTTCCAAGCAGTTGATCCGGGTTCGATTCCCGGCCATCGCAGAATATTTTTATTAATATCCCATTTGCATGTTTTGATTTTGTAGTTTGGAGAGTAATAGGAACTAATCGGAATAATTCTTAAATTAAGTAGGTAGCTCTGCCACAGACATGTTTTGGCGTCGAATGTAATTATTTCGACGTCAAAATACGAGTATGGAATCAAGGATTTATAAGAAGACAGTTTTTGGAATCTAGAAGGCTTTTACGTTTAAATATAATAACAAAATCTATCAATTGATAGCGTACTTTAAACTTAGAATTATTATATCTGATTAATAATGGAATTGCGAATAGAAATTTAATCTGTATGATTTTGTTTTAATCATAATTTGGTTTTCTGGATTCCCTATCTCATAGACTGTCTATCAGAGCTGGGCAGGATTCGAATCATTCAGGATTCGAATCCTAGATTCGAATCCTATTAGAGGATTCAAAAGAAGCATTGGAATACTTTAGTAAAACTGGATTCGTGATCCGAATGCGTTACATTTTTTTAAGAAAATTCGTATTAGAATCCAAATGCGGGTGGTTTGAATCCTCATAAAAGGATTCAAATATTTATAAAATGATTCAAATATTTATAATTTGATTCGAATACTTACAAAAGGATTCGAATACTTACAAAAGGATTCGAATACTTACAAAAGGATTTGAATCGTCAAAAATAATTCGAATTAATTGTGAGGATTAACATAAAATATGTGTTATGTGTGTTTTTAAATTTCTCGATAAATCACTGTTTTATACGCGTGGCACATGAAGTAAAATTTCGAGTGTAGAAAAGCCTAAAAATTTGGTTTGGTCGCGACCAAACCAAATTTTAGGCTTTTCTAAACTCGAAATTTTACTTCATGCTTAGTCTGACAGTGGAAACGCTCGTTCGAAACTTCAAACTGAATACTTTGATAAGAATATTAAATGACTGAAAATGTTTTCAAAGATAATAATCTAGTTTTCAAAATTTTGTTTTATATTATTTGAAGTAAAACTGACATGGTAGATACAATCCGAAATGTTAAATGTTTCCCTGATTCAAGATTTTTTTCCCTGACCTTTTAATATAACTTTCTTCTATGTCATTTGTCAATATTTAAGTTGTGTGATTCCACACCCAGACTAAGCATGAAGTAAAATTTCGAGTTTAGAAAAGCCTAAAAATTTGGTTTGGTCGCGTAGCGCTACGCGCTACGCGACCATATTTTCAGGCTTTTCTAAACTCGAAAGTTTACTTTATGCGCCACGCTTACAAGACACTGATTTGAAGTGAAGTTCAAATATATCTTAAATCAGAGTAACACACATATTTTGTCTGTTTTAACGATGTTCAGTAATAATAATAAATAATTAGGTTTTGAATATTTTTGTTAAAACAACTGGTATCGATATTTATATGTTAATGGTTGCAGATAAATAATAAAATCAAATGTATTCTTAAAGGATTTGTATTCGTAGTTCGAAAAAACAGGATTTGAATCTTTGATTCGTATCATTTTTATCTCTTACGAATCCTTTATTCGAGTATTCGTGATTCGAATCATATTAGGTGATTCGGATTCGCGATTGGAATCCTTTTCACGAGGATTCGTCCCAGCTTTGCTGTCTATATAGTTGTCTGTGGTTTTTTTTGCATTTTAATTTTTTGTGGGTTTTTTTCGGTCTTATCGCCTTAAATATATTAAATGATGTTACGCAAAATTGATTACTCTTTCTGCTAGTTTTTGTATGATTATTATTGGGGAAATACTTTTCGTTTAATTAATATACAAACAAAGAGGCCAGAACTTTTAAAACAGATAGTCATTCTATTTTACACACGATTAATCTTTAAAAAACCTACTATCTATTGTCAATTATGATAGGCCTCAGTTTGGATTACTAAATATTAATTTCGAAAAATATAATTAATCAAAAAGTTCTGCGATGGCCGGGAATCGAACCCGGATCAACTGCTTGGAAGGCAACTATGCTGACCATTACACCACCATCGCAGGTAAAAGGTGATAATCCGGTTATCGATCGAATCTTGGTATGGTATATGTTTAATATTGGTAATAGCAAAATAAATTATAATTCCAGAGCTTGGCCGAAAGAGCCTAGTTGCCATGACTAATAAATTAGAAGAATAAGAAGAAATTGTACTTTTCGGTACAAGTATGTTTTTAATGTTTCTTATATATATTAGCGACAATTAAAATCATCCATCTGTAAAACTGGATTCTGAAGATTGTTAGAATCATATCATTGGCTTTACCTTAGCATTCTTAGATATGAAATTTATTAGTAAAATGGAATAAATGTAACTTTATAAAAATAGGACAACAATTCTAATTTATAATTGGCTTTACATATTGCAATGTAACACGGGTGATCAAAAAGTAATTGTAACCTTACTTTTTGTAATGAAACGTGTACATTTTGTAAACTTACTTTTTAATCACTCCTCGTATATTTTGCGTTAAACCGTCAAAGCTCATAAATATTAAAGCGGTTTTTAAATTAATTGATAAATGAAACATTATAAACCTTGATGCCTCTTTTATTTTACTGCTATATCGCTTGCTTAAAATTATAAGGTTTTATCAAGGTACGTCGATAGGGGTAACACATATGAACACATATGTGTTACAAGGTATGACAGAATTGGATCTTCCCATGTTTTCCCATACCCCTTTCCCCGCAGGCCCTAGTTCGTGCGAGAGAGAACAATGACGTTGTATTTGGTTACGTTTTTGTGTCTATCATAACCTCTCTTTCCGGTTTCGCTGTACTATCGTAGATAGATTTTTAATATTATTTTTTCGTCAACATTGTAACAACATTAAATGTTGTTTCAATGTTGATAAAACATTACTTAAATGTATTTGCTCAGTGGGTATTAACATGTTTTAAATATTAATTTTCCCTTTTCGCACCTCCCTAAATATGTATTTACATTATACAGGGAGTTTTTCTTTAAAGTATACGTATTCCAAATTCAGCCTATTTTCTGTAAATCTTTAGATATTCCCTGTTTTTTTAAAGTTCAATTTGAAGCTTTAAACAAGTGTTTTCCACTCCCAGACTAAGCATGAAGTAAAATTTCGAGTTTAGAAAAGCCCCGTGAAAATTTGTCGAGGGTCGCGCAGCGACCCGAGACAAATTTTCTGGGCTTTTCTAAACTCGAAAGTTTACTTCATGCGCCACGCGTATAAAACACTAAAATATTGTGAAATTTATGTATATTCGAATTTCACTTAAAATCTGTGTTTTATAAGCGTGGCGCATGAAGTAAAATTTCGAGTTTATAAAAGCCTAGAAAATGTTCACGGGGCTTTTCTAAACTCGAAATTTTACTTCATGCTTAGTCTGGGAGTGGACAACACTCGTTTAGAGCTAAAGCTAAAGAAAATTTACAGCTTATGCATTTTTACCTAAAGTTTACCAGGAAGTAACCACATTTAAATTCAGCGCGCATTTGTGACGTAAGTGATTTTTACCCCCCATTCCAAAATCTTCGATCCTGTCTACTCGACCGTCTTTGGGTTTTATGTTCCAATAGATTTCAATGCAACGTAATAACTATTAATCTGTCGATAATGGTGACGTTGTGTACAAAATATACAAATGGCAGTAAAACCGAGTTGTGAAGAAACATAATGTAATTTATTTATATAATAATATGTCGTGTATTCACGTAACTCATTCAATCAATTTGTTATGTATGTAGAGTCAAAAATGTAAGGGGACACCCGGGTTTGAACCGGGGACCTCTCGATCTGCAGTCGAATGCTCTACCACTGAGCTATATCCCCTGTTATTTACCAGATTTTAAATATTAGTTCTTAATGTTTTTGTTTACTGGCATAGGTTTTTCCATTCAGCCACCAACACTTACAATGTGTAGGAATAGAACTATTACTAGAGTAAGAGGATTGAATCATAAACACTATTTTTTTAATAGAATATTTATAGTACAATTAAAAATTAATTCGAGAACATGGCAAAACAAAAGTTTGTGATGGCAAATTATAATACATTTATATTATTTTTAAAATTTCTAAATAACCCTCTTTAGCTATGGCAAGCTTTGGTGATTAACACTCAAAATGTAAAAATTAACTCGAGCCTTGATGAGCCGAAAAGCTCATACACCGTTAAAAATGTATTGATTTCAATATAGTTATTTACGTGTTTAAAGTATGGCTTTAAAGTGTTTATCGCTTTAATTTAATTATATGAATTTAAATTGAAAGTATTTAGTTTATGTTTAACGTCGACACACTCGAATTTACTTTTAATAAATTATTTCTGTTGACCACAAATATTGTAGCATTTACATATGCACGTTTTAATTTAATAAGTTTTAAAGCTATATTTATCTTCCTCTAGTATTTTAGTATATTTCCAGTGGCGAATCGTCCATAAGGGCTCCTCCGCATAAATTGAAAAATTAATATTCTGGACGTTTTCTAGTTTATTTCCTAGTATTTACATATTTTTGTAGAAATGAAAGATCAGAAAAATTTCGCAAAATATTTACATAAGGTACGATTCACGAGAGGTGTCCCATGGTTTCCTTGATTTGTAGTGCTCTCTGCACCAATACATGTAATACGTAAATAGTTTGATATCATCAGATTACATATGTAAAAAGAGACAGAAAACTTCATTACACGTCTGCTGAAGAAACATGCGAGAACGTATGTTCCGGCATGCAGCATTAAAATTTTAAAGTTAAACGTCACATTTTGACAAAGTCTTGGTAAAAATAAATCTCCGAAAACTCAGACACAAATCATTTCAATTAATGTGCACAATTGTTTTAAATATGAGTTGAAGTGGTATAGTTCCAATTTCTCCATTTATTAATAAAATGCAGGTATTTACAGACATAAATAATGCATTTATGATTATTTTGTGTCAGATCAAACGAAGGCGTTAGTTAAATCGAATACGCATTTAATAGATTTGGCAAATAGTCATCGGATTAATCTGTTAATATAACATCTAAAATTACTGATTTAGCATTGGTTTGAATCCTCGCATCCACCTTAGATATACAGGACAAAAATGAAAATTAGACAAATACAGACAAACAAGCAGATTTATTAGTATTATTATAATACTTTAATTTCTCTTAATTGTATCTAGAACTCTGATTATTTCTGCATATATTAGCAAGTTTTTGAAGCTTGAATATAATATTTAATTTTTTACAAATTTTCAAAGAAAATTTCATTGAATTGATAGAAGTGGCCATAGTTCCGCGTCTGTATTTGGCGTGCACTGGGGATATCATTGCTGAATATTTACAAAGCCAATATTCGGGCCGATTGTGTATTAAAAACGTCAATTATTTTGATGTTTGAGGTTATGAATTCGAACTGTGGGCGTTGGGCGGTGGTAGTCGGCAGCTTAGGAAAACTCGAGTTTAAGCCACTGCTTAGCAATAGGCCATGACTAAAAACACCGAAATGTATTTAAGCTGATATACTCGGCTTAAGCCGCTATTCAACAGCTGGGCCCTAGAATTTTACAATATAATAGTGTTTTAAGGATTTAAAACACCTCTTAACAGCATCAAATTAAACTCATTAAAAACAAAACAACGAATGCCTCAAAATGCACACTCATTGAGATATGTATACTTGAAAATTCCCTGTATGTTTATGTCTGCAGCCCCACCAATCAAAATTCTAACGAGCCGCTACTGTTTGTACCATAATGTAATTTAATTAAACTTGAATTGAACAAAATTATTCATTTTTATATTATTTCGTATATATTTTATATTTATAAAAATTCAAATACAGGTGAGATATATTTACAACTGACACGAATACACATGGAAATAAAGTAGATACTCAGGAGATTCGAGTTTATTTTACTAAATATACCTTCCGTAAACAACAAAACGAACGTTCACGTTTCAACAGACCGTCAGGAATTTCAACGTTTCCAGAAAATATCCCAACGACCCCCGTCCCATGGGTACGAGGCAACGTTATCGGAGATTAAAAATTCGTGTTATTTTTTCATGGTAGATTCCTGCGGGACGCCCGGTTCAACATTCGACACGCGGCATTGTTCCTTGCCGCCCTTTGTGCCCTTTGTCCGGTTAATAAGCAGTAATTGGCAGGGCCCAGTAATGAACCATTAATATCATTTTGCGATTTTTCCGACCTTCCGCGATAAATCTGCAATGGAATACAATAGCGTAACCTGACAGGTAATGAAGCTGAATCATAAATAAAGTTATCTCTAGCACCGAAAACGTTGATGTGTTAAAAACACTTTTTTACATGTACAGAGCTCCCTATATTAAACTACCCATTTTTTCATTCGAATTTAATATACTCTTGTTTCAGATTGAGTAAGTATTGGATACATAAAAACTGCTACTACCATTTTATCAAATTATTAGTTGTAAACTAACAATAGTAATCTACTTAAGTGATTCATTATTACGATAATGTTAATATCATCCTTAGTACAGTCACAGTTCATATATATCCAGTTAGCCAGTCCCCATATAAATTTTGGGTACACGCGAATGGGAGCAGAGCGCTGGATGCCAAATTGGTGTATATGGCTGCCTATATACACCAGTCTGGCTTCCTGCGGTCGGTCGGTTACGACTATTTTACTCCAGATGTCGCGAAATCAAGTTTCAGAGAGAGAGAGTGAGAGAGAGAGACAATTTCTTTCTCCCTCTATTCCGCGCTTCTCGTTGTATCACATTCCAGATGTTGATTTTTCAATCTTGAAAACACGTTTTTTTTTTCTTTTAACGAGCTAAGGATGCGTGTTACATTCATTCATGCGTTTCCTTCTACAATTTTATTTTCTGCGTTATTAGAGAATAGATTTTATGAAATTATATGTGAACGTTGTAAAATTCATTAAGTATTATTTATTTTGTACAAGAAACTTAAAATACAAAACTATTTAACTTTTGATAAAAAGTAAAACAAATACATCAACTTATCATTTTATTAACTAATCAGATCAATCCTATTGATCAGATCAAATCTACTGATCGATAAGGGTTTCTGTTTTAATTAAAGGGGTCAGTGCAAAATGCAGTTGTCATTTTTTTTTTAGTTTTTGAATTATTACCGTTTGAAGTTTTTAACCCATTAAGCGCCGTTGATGCATACACGCACCATTATTATTTTTTGATAATTAAGTTACTAAATAAGTTTATTTGATATATTATATTATTTGACCTGAATTGAAAATATACCAAGAAAAATTTAAATATTATGTTATTTAAAGTGTATTATAAATACTTCACAATATTACAATATTTTATACGCGTGGCGCATGAAGTAAAATTTCGAGTTTAGAAAAGCCTAATTTGGCTCGGTCGCTCCGCTTCGCTACGCGCCCGAGCCAAATTTTCAGGCTTTTCTAAACTCGAAATTTTACTTCATGCTTAGTCTGGGAGTGGATACACTCGTTCTTAACTTCATATTGCACGTTTTTATATAAAATCGACGAATGCCTGAACATTGACAGCATATACATTACATTGTTGAGGCACTAATTTTTTGAAAATCCATTATCACTTTAATATAATAATAAACTATTTATGATTTTTAACTTTTTATTAAATTCAAGTATACATTATGTGTATTTAAAGAAAAAATTCAAAGTATGTAATTCATAGAAATCACAAGAAGAAGTGTAGAATTTTAATTAAAATTAACTTTTAGAGGTAAAACTGCTTGGCCGTTAATGGGTTAAAATAGTTTTAAATATACTATGTGTCCCGTTTCAAGGCGCATTGTATGTTTCATGTAAAGATTTCCAATGTAATTGGAATTTGAGTTTGTATCGCTTATTGAACGAAAACGATTACAATAAAATTAAAATCATTTCTTTACCTACTAGCAGTATTTTCGAGGTATTATTTTTGAGTTCTCCTCAGTTTCATTTGAAATATAGCTTGAAAATAGTGAACGATTATACGAAAATAAAATCGTCAAAACAGTAGTTGCTACGAAAAGTCAGTATTTGGCATCAAATTTATTAAAACACATAGCAATAATTCAATTCAACATGAGTGTTTATTCTGCAAAAGATAAAAATCAGATCCCAAAATAGACACAGTATATATTTTAATCACGATGCGTATTTTATTAAATGAACCATACTTTTAATAAATATTAACAGTTTCAGAAATTTGTGGTTTTTGCACTGACTACTTTAATTATCCGTTTACTTTGAACTATTGTTACATGATCAACTTGTACTTCTCCGATTGAAATTTTATAAACGCTTATTGTGTGCCATTTGACCAACACCGACAACACTCAGCGGGCACTATAATGTTACCTAATTTTGGATTAAAATTTATGACATCCGTCGTGCGGCTGCATGGGGATAATTTGTAGAGAATAAACAGAAATATTTTTCGATATTCTCAATACTTCCCGAGATACACGAAATGTTATATAGAGAAAGTACAAATTATATAAAAATCATGAAACTTTATAATTGAGAATATTATCAAAAACTGCGAAACAAACAAACTTGTTAAATCAAGTAATTAGTCACATTAATAACATTATAAATTTTACATTTTAATAATTGTTAACGACCTCATGGCTATCTTTTTTTGTAGGAAAATATACGTTTTAGGGTCCCAGGAATCAGAAACAAGTGTTATCCCTAATATTTGAGATAATTGGCTCAAATATTGAAATATGTTGAAATGTCTCGTTAAGTGATGATAATCAAAAACATTTAGAAAACAACAAGATGTCTTTTAATAGAATAAGTATAATAGATTTTCTCTGAGAAGTGTAATTGCAAAAATTATTGAATACTCTATTTCAAGTTTACGTTTTGTATGTCAGGTTAATTCAATTATTTCAATGGTTTTATTCTTAGTCAGATTACATTTACACAAGGTACCGATGGGATTATGTTACAGACTAAATAGGTAAGTAAAAATAATTCATAATGATTTAAGAAAACCCGATCAACTAAAATAACGGTTAGTGAAAAACATGATAAGAAATTACCGAATTGGATTCTGCGGATACGGATTAAATGTGTCAACAGTAAATAATCTTTTTAAATCCCAAAATATTTATGGTTTTTAGAAGGTTGCGGATTATCTGTAAGTTGCAGTGGTATTGTTCTGGTCGCGCAATACTTGAGGGTATACACCATAATAAAAACGTGGTCGAAAAAATGCCTACAAATAGGTAAACACAGCTAGATCACTTCGAAGAATTTGATTTTTCATCCCTTCTATAAAGCTATCCCCACTAAAATAATGAATATTGTCCAAAAAGAAAATAGTCAAGGAAAAGAGTTAATTCGATATTCATACACGTTATTCAGAGCTGTTTGCTAAGGTCTATTAATAAGGCAGTGAATATTTTAAAATCTAAAAAAAAAACACAGAAATTCTAACAAGCATGAGTTAAGCAACGTTTTTCGGTTAGATTTTTTTTAGGCCTCGAGTTACGTGGTATATCCAGAAAGTAAGTTCTCTTTGATTGGTTAATGAAAACAAATACATTTTCCGAAAAAAAATTAGAGTGCAAAAATCGTTGGACCTTAAGCTATTTTTCGATATAACTCCCACCATTTTGTAGGCAGTTGTCATACCTAGGTACAATCTTTTGTTCTCCCTCATTAAAGGAAGGTGCCGCCTGGAATGTCAACCAAGGAACAACATGTTTTTGGATCTCATCGTCATTGTTTAATCTCTTGCCACCAAGACTCATAGAGAGAGCAAAAATTGTACACTTTTGGTTTTCGTGAATCATTTCTTCAACTGCAGCAATCAGTTCATTACTAGTCAAACATGGATGCGCACTTCGTTCGTTATCATGCACATTATCACGTCTTCCACATCCTTCATTGAAAATGTGATTCAATAGTAAGGAGATGGGTGAACATTTTGTTACCATTGAATCACTTATCTCATTTTCTCCATACACCTCACAGATATGTTGATGAATGTGGACTGGGAGGGATTGCAGACTTATCTCACAAACGGCGGGATTTTTAATTGTATTCTCCACTCAAACAAGCACCACCAAGCGTGCACAACACTCGGCTAACTCATTTTAACGTCAACTTCTTCTCAATAAGTATTAGTAAATTTCGCGCATGCGCCAAGTTCCGATCACAGCGGTGTGGTGGCAGCAAATACAAACGGAACTTACTTTCTGGATACACCACGTAGAATTAATGTTTTTAAAAAAAGTTCTTTGAAAACAACTGATCAACTTTGAAGGCAAATGTTTTCCATTGAGCGCTTGCACTGAATGTTTTTTTGAAGTAACAAAAATGCATTTTGTGGCTTAAAAAGAGCATTAAGTGCATCTTTTTAAGCCACAAAATGCATTTTTGTTACTTCAAAAAAACATTCAGTGCAAGCGCTCAATGGAAAACATTTGTTTTCGATTAACTTTTACGTTTGTTATTTTATGTTTATTTACAAACATGTCATTTCAGTTAATCTAATGAAAAATTGCACATTGTGCTTGAAATGTAAACCTAGAATTTTAATAAAAAAGTGAAGATAAAGGAATTAACTACTACTAGTTTATAGGTAAGTTCTTGTTTTTTGTTTGTTTTTGAGTGCCATTTTAGCTACTCCCATTGTTTTTATTAAGTTTCATAGTCAGGGTGGGAAATTTTGGCATCTACCTCGTACATAAAAAATGTTGAATAATTGGAGACAAAGTAACATTTTACGGAAAAATACTGGGTCGCCAGTAGCACTTTTACTTTCAAACGACAAAATATTAGTTAGTATATCGTTAAGATTTGATTAATAGAACGCTTATTATACAAATGTATATAGCCAAATGACATCAGTAAAATTACCCGGACCTTGGTGGCACCGACGCAATAAATCAACAGCGCTAATCATAATTAAAATGAATGAAAGTCATTATAATCAGGTATAAATAACGAAACATGCACCATTAGCCGAACACAAGCGATCCGATTCTAATTTCACGGGCAAAAACATAATTAGCGCTCGGAGGGCGGCTGAATAGCAACAATAACTTTTTGCAGCGAAGACGCCGCCGTTCACCAACAAAAGCCAATTATTCAGTCGGTAATAAATTTAATTAAGATACACATTACACACACACACTCGCCAACGTTTCCAGTGGCATTCCATTACGTAAAGAAATAAAATAAGAAATGTAATTGAATGTATTGCGTAGCGTTTGTTATAACTTCTGCGACTTTTTCTAGCCTACAGGAAAAAAGTTAAAGTTGAGACAAATAGATGAAATAGTATTAATAGATTTATTACTTTCGCATTTATAATTATTTATAACTGCTGTTACGCAATTACTTTAGATCTTAGTTGAAATTTAAATAAAAGTATTGTTGGCCCGTTAAGCGCCATTTATGTAACATTATTAATGTTTTGTTAATAAATTACCAAACAAGTTAATTTGATACATTGAATTATTTGACCTGACTTGAAAATGTGTGGAGATAATATAAATATTTTCTTATTCAAATACTTTTGATACTACTCATTTAAAAAAATTGTTTTTAGTGTATTTCTAACTTCCCAATATTTCCCCCAGTGTGGGAGATTTAAAAAATTAAATAATATCGAGAAGATCGAAACAAATAGACATTTATTTATTTATTTATTGCAATTCTATAAGTTATAAAAATAAAATAAAGTTTTTAAAAATTAACGAAATATATAAAAATTTCACAGGAGTCGACAAATGTAGTAAAACATAGATTTTCGCAAATATGTACGTGAAAGCAGCATTTTGACACGCAGTTAAAATTTATCAAAATGTTTTAATAATTGAGATGATCGAAAACATTGACAACATTAATTAAATCAGAGTTTTATACGCGTGGCGCATGAAGTAAAATTTCGAGTTTAGAAAAGCCTAATTTGGATTGGTCGCTCCGCTTCGCTACGCGACCAATCCAAATTTTCAGGCTTTTCTAAACTCGAAATTTTACTTCATGCTTAGTCTGGGAGTGGAAAACACTCCTTTAAAGCTTTAAATTAAACTTTTAAAAAAAGCAATAAATATCTAAGGAATTACAGCATATACGCTGTAAATGGAATATGTATATGTAAAAGAAAACTACCTGTATCAATAATTGAAATTCTGCTAAAGTTTAATGTTCGATCTTTCAATTTTTATAAGAGTAGTACAATTTATAGTGATTTGCATTAAATCCAATTGTATACAATCCAATTAATTTATTTCCAAATAGAAGTAATGATACTTTGATGATTGAGTCAAGTTTAGTTTATATAATTATACAAAAGTATAGCAAAAATAGTAAATCGACAGACTGACAAAAATACAACAAAGACAAAATTAATATTTTAATAAATATTCGTTATTTATGTTTATTTCTTCAATTTTCAATAAATTTCCAATGATCAACTGACTTGTTAATGTAAGTTGACACTGGAAATAAAGATTTATTCTATTCTATTCTATAATTTTTAGAATAGAATAGAATAAATCTTTATTTTTAGTGTTAAGTTACTTTAACAAGGCAGTTGATCATTGGATATTTATTGAAAATTTAAGAAATCAACAAAATAGACATAAAAAACGAATATTTTAAAAATACAAATTTTATCTTTGTTGTATTTTTGTCAGTCTGTCTATTTACTATTTTTACTTTATACTTTTGTATAGTTATATTGACTAAACTTGACTCACACATCAAAGTATCATTTCTTCTATTTGGAAATAAATAAATTGAATGGTATTGAATTGGATTTAATAAAAATCACCAAAAATTATATTACTCTTATAAAAATTGAAAGTTCGAACAATTAAACTTTAGCGGAATTTCAATTATTGATAAAGATAGTTTTCTTTTAAGTATACATATTCTTTTTACAGCGTATATGCTGTAAATCTTTAGATATTCATCGTTTTTTCTAAGTTTAATTTAAAGTTTTAAACAAGTGTTTTCCACTCCCAGACTAAGCATGAAGTAAAATTTCGAGTTTAGAAAAGCCTGATAATTTGGATTGGTCGCTTAGCGAAGCGGAGCGACCAATTCAAATTATTTTTAGGCTTTTCTAAACTCGAAATTTTACTTCATGCGCCACGCGTATAAAACTCTGATTTAATTAATGTTGTCA
Organism: Philonthus cognatus; assembly: GCA_932526585.2. NCBI lineage: Eukaryota > Metazoa > Arthropoda > Insecta > Coleoptera > Staphylinidae > Philonthus > Philonthus cognatus. The sequence goes on along the minus strand of OW052243.1, from coordinate 26,107,401 downwards.
ATGGTTTTGATCATCTCAATTATTAAAACTTTTTGATAAATGTAACCTGCGTATCAATACGTACTTATTGTGTAAGTGCCCCCATTGCCCATATGTGCGGGCGCCCATGATAGAAATCATAACAATTGGTGCGTAATTTTAGCTAAAATCAACTTTTAGAGTCAACTCTATAATTGCTTGCCCGTTAATGGGTTAAATAAATCAGATTAACGCATATCAATAAACTTTGTATTCGTAAGAATTTCATTTTAAACTTTAAAAAGTCTAGCCATATTCCTAGCGCTCGTAGCGAAGAAGAGCATTGCATAGGAAATGAAGAAGAAAAAAAGAGCCACAAAGACAACTCTGATTTATTATTTACTTAGCCCAAACTTTCTTTCTTTATATTCTTTATAAGGTCAATGTTTTAATCATATTTATATAGAAAACAGAAATGATCGCTCATGAATTAATAACAATATAAAGTTGTGTTAAATTCTGCGTGCGGGTTTTTGATGAATAATAAATGTTTGAGTTGTGAAAATTCAAATTTCATCAGGAGTCGATTTGGTCGGCTGCTAGGTATTAGAGAGTAAAGAAGTTTTCATGGGGCCGTAAAGTCGACCGCATGCGAAGGAATTAAATTTTTTACCAAGCACCACCTTAATACGTGAAACTTTTAACGGGCCATTTGGCGCCCCGAGAAATTGGAAATGTAAAATGTTATGTCCTATTGAAGCTTAAAACTTAACGTTTTGAACAAATATGGCACTATACAAAATGCTCAACTATTTTATTCGGCTATTTTATTCAACTATGAGAAATAATAATAATCATTAAATTTAAAAAATATAGTTAATAATTAATAAATAAAATAGAAAAAAGAACAAGTGATTTATTATGATATTTTTTTTAATAATGTTTCACTAAGTGATTAATAAGTAGCAAGTTAAAAATATAGAAGGAATTTTTCTTTTAAGTAAACCTACACATCTCGATTATTGTTTAAATTTAAGTTTATTTTAAGTTTCTCTGTAAAAGGATCTTTGTATCTGTTGAGAAATAAATAAATAAATTACAGCGTTTGATAATCTAGCGCTGAATTCCTGAGTATATTTATAAAAGCGGTAAATTAATTGCTTCTAACGAGTGTTTCCATTTCTTAATTAGGCGCGAAGTAACATTTCGAGTTTGCAAAAGGCTGAACACTGAAATATTGTGAAGTGCAAAATATTATTAACAATTCCGGAGGCAATAACATTCAATGGCTTAATCATCAGCTATACAACATGAGAAATACGCTTGCCCTAATCTCCGAGGCTTACAATAGACTTGCTGATCCAGAACTAAAAAACATTCGGAATAGATACAGATCACTATACAAACAACAAATACAGCTGAGTAGGTTAAGAGACAATAATGACTATCTGGAAAAAATGAACTACAGGCCTAAGGCTGTTTTGAAAATCATAAACTCTGGACAAAAATGCTAATATAACGGCCAATGACTTCAACAAGTTTTTCTCAAAAATATCAACAAAAATCATTAATTCCTTACCAGAACCCGAGTCCGATCCTATATATTTGATGTGTACTAATCCCCCAGCTTGTGGAACAACCTTCGATTTTAAAGAAGTCTCAACTAGCACAGTCAATGCAGCCATACAAAGTCTTAAATCAAGTCACAGCAGAGATGTCTATGGGCTTAGAGTGGATGTAATAAAGGCAAATGTTTCAACAATCATCACACCGCTTACCAAGCTGATAAACAGGTGCATAAATGCCAGCATTTTTCCCGATTCCCTGAAAGTCGCACTAGTAATACCTGCACATAAAAAAGGTTGCCAATACTCTCAAAAATATTCGAAAAAATTCTTGAAACTCAACTGTCGGAGTTTTTTGAAAATAATAACTTACTTTGCGAACAACAATTTGGTTTTCGTAAGGGCCGCTCAACAGCATACGCCATAAGCAACTTAGTAGAGATGATTAATGACTGCTTCGAAGAAAAAAACGTATGCACAGCATCTTTCCTTGATCTCTCGAAGGCCTTTGACTGTGTCTCCCATACCATACTTCTAAGAAAACTTTATTTTTATAACATAAATCCCAGAAGCTGCCGATTAATTGTATCTTACTTATCCAACAGAATGCAGCATGTCTTAATTATTGGCACTATTTATAGCGCAATGCCTATCTTGCATGGTGTACCACAAGGCTCGACTTTGGGGCCGCTACTCTTCTTAATTTATATCAATGACCTGCCATGTTCATTTGATAGCACAAATACCGTGTTATATGCAGATGATACAACGCTGTTAAAGAAATCAAAATGTCAGATTTCCTGTGATATGGCTCATGGAGAGGCACAGTCAAGGACGTCAAAATGGTTCGATAGTAACACACTGAAGTTAAATACAAATAAATCAGTTACTATCACGTTTACACTAAAGAAAAATGCGAATCCAGTCGAATCGGTAAAATTTCTCGGCATGCACTTGACGTCCAATTTATCATGGCAAACTCACGGAGATGTGCTTGCGACGAAATTGTGTTCCTGTCTATTTGCAATTCGTACGTTATCAAAAGTAGTATCCACAGAAGTACTAAGAACAGTATACTTTTCCTTATTCCAGTCGCACATCTTGTATGGACTGATTGTCTGGGGTCACTCAGCAATCAGACATAGGATCTTCGGGCTTCAACGTAAAGCCCTGCGAGTGATGAATAATCTGAGATACCGGGAAGACTGTCGACGTGCCTTTATTGATTTGGGAATCTTAACTGTACCTTGTTTATATATATATGAATGCATTGTCTATGTAAAAAAAAATCAACACTGCTATAAAACAATCTCAAGCACAAATAGTTACCGTACGAGACACGGACATGACATCCATCAAAACGCAGTCAGATTAACAAAATCTCAAACCGGAGTCCGTTATTACGGCATAAAAATTTTTAATGCCTTACCACCAGAAATGAAAACCTTGTCGACTGAGAAATTTTTTACACGAATCAAAGCCGTTTTGCTTGAAAACGCGTTCTACAGCTGGGAGGAATTTTTAAATTTTATATTTTGAATCTCTGTTATTCTGTTTTGACTTATCAATTCTAGTTTTTAAGTTTTAAATTTTGGATTTTAAATTTTAGGTTTTAAGTTTTAAATTTTAAATGTTGAGTCTTAAGTTCTAGAGTTTAGGTTTTAAATTTAAATTTTGAATTTTACATTTTAAATTATGTGTTTTTATTTGAATTTTAGGTTTTAAATTTTGAGTTTTGTGCTTTAATTTTAATTTAGGAATTTTGAGTTTGAAATCTACAATTCTACACACATTAAGTTTCTATAACTGTTTTTTTTAATACTGCGCTTTGTATACAATTTACTATGTTGTGTCATTAATGCTTTCTAGGCACTATCTGCTTCCTTTGGCGTCCCTCTCTACATTATTGAATGTTTCTATGTTTTATTTCGGCAATTTACATGAGTACGTATTTGAATATAATTCAACATCTATTTGTTTATATTTTATACATATTTTCATTTACAGTTGAAATTAAGTACCTAGATTTAAGAAACATGTATTTGACAAGTGTGCAGCTATGCTCTTAACACAATAAAAAAAAAAATATACTGCTGTGACCACATCTTCCAAATTGCGTTTATAAAATTTTGATAGGGCAACATTTGGTTAGACGAAATAAACTTTACTTACATTCAGGCGAGTACCCAGGAGGGTAGCACGCGGGCTTGAAATTGGATTTGTCGGGCCGCGACTCGCTTCGCTCGCGTGCCCTAGTAAATCCAAATTTTCAGGCTTTTCTAAACTCGAAATTTTACTTCATTCACCACGCGTATAAAATACTGATTTAAAGTAAAGTTTAAAATCTACTCTTTATAAGTAATTTGTCACTTTGTTCATGAAACAAAGTGATGTTTTCCAGTACTTTTTTGTTTTGTTTTGTTCGATAGATTAATGTGTTATCTTTGAATTTGCTGGTCTACACCGCTCAGTTTAAAGACTAAATGATACTTCAAAATAGTCATATTTAAATTGATGTTACTAATATTTTACCAAACAAATGAGATACGTACAAATTTCAATCTTAGTTTTAAATTAATTTTTAATTAAGACATTGTTTGCATTTTCACGAATACCATTTTCGTAATTTTATATATTATGCTTAGTTTATATTATATTTATTGGAGTTAAATGATCAGAGTTAAGTTAAAAATATTCCATCGCTTGCTAAGAATGTTCAAACAGCTTTATTTTTAACCTAATAACAATAATTTAATTGATCACGAGTGTTTTTACCAGAAAAGGTAAGACAACAGATTACAAAATGGTAATTTAGCAGACATTTTTCACGTGCTGTTTCAGATTTCAATAAATGTTAAAAAATAAAATAAAACACTTTAACTCTGTTTGTATAACACAATATTTTTTATTTCAATTACTTGTTTCGGTAACATCAGCCTACAAATTAAAAACATCCTTAAGAAACATAATACAAACATTGCTTTTAAAACATTTTGTAAAACAGAAAACCACATTTTTAATTACAAAACAAAACAATGTAATTTTAGCAAATCCGGTATTTATAAGCTTGTTTATCCCGATTGTGATGGAATATACATAGGTCAATCTGGTCGTAATTTTAGCACTCGGCTTAAAGAACATCAGCGATCTTTTCGGTTAAATCAATCAGAAAAATCAAATTTCGCTAAACACCTAATCGATGAAAACCATTCTTTTGGCGAGGATGTACTTAAGATCATTCATTATGCCGAAAAGGGTCGAAAAATAAACCTTTTAGAATCGTTAGAAATACAGAAAGCCCGCGCTAATCCGGAAATTCCCCTAATTAACGACCAGGTTGATTTAGTGTATACCCCCATTTTTAATGCTATTTTGTAAATAACCATACCTGTACCATACCGTAATATAAATCACTCCGTTTGATAATGGCAAGTTGAGTTGTCGAAACTGCAGTCACAAAAATAAAAAATATTGTGTTATACAAACAAAGTTAAAGTGTTTTATTTTATTGAATTAACATGTATAACGAAGTAGAAACCTCCACCGTTCATAATGTTAAAAAAGTTTAAATGAACAAATAACATATAATATGAATTAAAAAGAAGAAAATGGGAGCAACATATTGGCAAGAATAACAGTAAATGCAACCATAATTATGAGAAAAAAAAAACGATTTGATTAATCTTCACATTTACATTGTATATAATTTTTTGAATGGTCTAATTATTGAGGATTAAATATTTGTATAGTATTGAGCTTTACTACGTGGTAATCCATATTAAGTAATCAATATTGAGACGTGTTTTAATGCTTTTATCACTTTATTTTAATAACTCTACGACTCGAGTTTCGACATATTTAGTGTCATTTTCAAGTTTTACAAATTTACAGTGTCTCTATGGCTAAGTATTAAACAGTGGTGAATATGACACATCCGTTTGTCCGCTCAAAAGTATTAGCGGTTTCAGCGGCTTCTAAATAATTTAATCTGGTACCTTTTGTACAATGATGTAAAATTTTTACTTCATTCAGTTTTGGAAAAGGATGTTTGCACTCCAATGCGTGATTTGCGAAGGTACTGTTACTATGATTTAGCTTAAATGCGCGAAAAATTCTAACGTGTTTTAAAGCTGTTTGGCCAACATATACACTATTACACCCGGAACAGCACAACTGATACACTCCAGAATTATTTAAAGGATCGATTTTCTAAAATTTTCGATCAATTCGTAATCGTAATCCATGTGTAAAATTTTTGAACGAACAAACAGATGTGTTATATTCATCATTAATACTTTTTATCTATAGAAACACTGTAAATTTGTCAAACTCGATAATGACACTATATATATATATATATATATATATCGAAACTCGAGTCGTAGAATTGTTAAAATAAAGTTTTAAAATACATTGAAACACGTCCCAATATTGATTAATTATTGCAGATTGACTGCACGACTTTCAAATCGTAATTGAATTTTAATTCTTTTAGGTATACAGAAAATTGTTCTTGTCAATATGCATATCTTGATGTATACTCTGTAAATGCTCAGACATTCGGTGTTTTTATAAATGTGTTAAATTTTACACTATAAACGAATGTTTCCACTCTTTCGTTAAGCATGAAGTAAAATTTCGAGTTTAGAAAAGCCCGAAAATTTGGTTTGGTCGCTTCGCTTCGCTTCGCGACCAAACCAAATTTTCAGGCTTTTCTAAACTCGAAATTTTACTTCAAACGCAGATTTAACGTGAATATATTATACTGCTTTAGCATACTGCTGTAGTAACTTAATAACACTGATTTACAGTAAAGTTAAAAAAATACACACATACAACAACGATTATAGGCAACCCAATAAGCGTTAGAGTAATTAAGTTGCTTATAATCACTGTTTTACAATTGGTTTAGCGCAGAATTTTATTCACGTTTATTTCACATCTACATATTATATTGCTAAAGCCGCTTATTTTAAACTTCACAATATTTCAGTCATACGAGTGGCGCTTGAAGTGAAATGTCAAGTTTAGGAAAGTCTGAAAATTTGGTTTGGGCGCTTCATTACACAAGCAAACCAAATTTTCACGCTTTTCTAAAGTCAACATTTTACATAATACTTGTTAAAGGTTAAGAACTGAACGCTATTTAAAAACAACGAATGTCTGAAAATTTACAGAGTACACATTGGGATATGTATACTTAATAGAAAAATTCCCTGTATTACTGCTTGTATTTTAGATGCTGCGTTAGAAGGAGGATTTTTATTTGTGATCAAGATTTTATAGCGATACACTGAATATAACTGAAATTAATTTCATTCTTATGACTTAATTAAATTTTAATTGTTAATAAAATTTAAAAAAAAATAACATGGGAATTCCCTATGATGCGTCTTGAAACGGGACATACAGTACAAGACGTGTCTGTATATTTAACATTTCTGTGAACAAAAAAATCCAACTCTGGAGTTTTACCAAATCGATATATTTGATTTATACGCTCCTGAAATTAATATTTGCATGAAAAATACAATTCTTAATAACAAGCCCGTCAATCCGAACCAATCAGTCCTGCCAACAGCCGCGCCGCCCCAGACCGGATAAAAAAATCCACCCTCCTCTCACATTTCAATAAAAAAATCGACGCTCGCCTGTCACCGAATTTGCATAAAAACAAAACACCAAGACTGTTTTCCAGATATTATAAATATTAAAAAAATGAGAAAGAAAGAAAAAAGGCTTTTTTAAATTTACCCCTTCATTCGCGCGTCCACTTTTTTCCCCATCCAAGGCGTTTAATGGACCGACTGCGAAACGTCACGTCTCACTTGTTTTACATAAATTACGAATGGGGGGGCTAGAGTTTTTGGATTATTCAAGGAAGTGAAATATTAAGTGGGACAGTTTAGGGACGTCTCATTTACATTGAAATATGAAGCGATGCCCGGCCATTATTCTATGGGGACGAGTTTAGTAGTTGGGCCTACCAATTTTTATCGACTCAATTATTCTGCGTGATGTAACTCTCTTCATACTAACTCTGACGTTTGTGAGATAAATTGTAGCAAAAGTTGACCCTCGTGTTTTAGCTGCAATAATCATCTTATAGTCGAGGTTCCAACGTTCTAAAATGAAAGCGCAATGAAATATTGCATATTTTTGATAGTACTATATTTTTATATAAAGTGAATTTTTCTTTTAGGTATACATATTCATACACTGTGAATTTTACGACATTCGTTGTTTTTTTAATGATTTCAATTTGAATCTTCAAACGAGGGTTTTCCACTCCCAGACCAAGCATGAAGTAAAATTTCGAGTTTAGAAAAGCCTGAAAATTTGGATTGGCCGCGTAGCGAAGCGGAGCGGCCAATCCAAATTAGGCTTTTCTAAACTCGAAATTTTACTTCATGCGCCACGCGTATAAAACACTAAAATATCGTAAAGTTTAAAGTATGCCGCTTTAGCAATCCAATATATAGATGTGAATAAAACGTGAGCCAACTTCTGCGCTGAACCAATTGTTTAAAACAGTGATTATAGGCAGCCCAATAACTCTAACGCATATTGGGTTGCCTATAATCGTTGTTGTATGTTTGTATTTTTTTAACTTCACTGTATACCAGTGTATTTAAGAGTGGTGCAAGTAACATTTCTAGTTTAGAAAAGTCTAATTTGGATTGGCAGCTCCGCTTCGCTACGCGGCCAATACAAATTCTTAAGCTATTCTAAACTCGAAATATTACTTACATTGAAATATGAAGCGATGCCCGGCCATTATTCTATGGGGTCGAGTTTAGTAGTTGGGAATACCAATTTTTATCGACTCAATTATTCTGCGTGATGTAACTCTCTTCATACTAACTTTGGCGTTTGTGAGATAAATTGTAGCAAAAGTTGACCCTCGTGTTTTACTTGCAATAAACGTCCTATAGTCGAGGTTGTAACGTTCTAAAATGAAAGCGCAATGAAACATTGCATATTTTTGATAGTAATATTGGATGATTTAAATTACATTTGAATTAAAACACTTGGTTTGTTTCACTTATTTATATTTTCTCCGACTAGTTTCGACCATTGGTCATCTTCAAGGAGAAATGTATAAAAAATATCTAAACAACAATATATATACAGAATCAAACTATCATAAAACATCAGGTAATAAGGGCGGTCGTTATAGGATATACCGGGTGTGGCACTTAAGACGCCTCGGACCATAGCTCCTTTACGATAAAAGCTATCGAAAAAAATCTAAGAGCAAAGTGGTGCATAATTACCGTCGCTATGTTTCAAAAATATTTCTAATCATCAGTGGCGTGCCGTACTCCAGTGGCGTACCAAACTTATGTTTTTTTAAATGGAATGCCCTATTTTTTATTGCAGATTTGGAAAGTGCTCGAAGAGTACTTATTTTTTTATCTAACATGTTATACCCTTCACTTTAGCGGTTTCGCTGTTATAACCCCTTCTTTCAAAATTGCGCCCCATTTTTGAGATTGTTTTGTAGAGAAACTAATTGACGCCGGCGCCTAAATTTTGAATTGAGGTACAGGTTAAGACCTCGTATACCTTCACATAATTTTTTTTCGAGTAATTTATGGTAAAAAATAATTTTTGATTGAACTTCGCATGTTGTCATTTTTTTCGAAAATTTCAAATGGCACCCTCCTAAAAAAATTACGGCGTTGTACCGCCAAAACTCTAAATTTTTCATTGGTACAAAAAAAATTACACATTGCATAACAAAATTTCGGAGAAAAAAGGAATTTCATCGCAAATGTCGGGAAACGTTTTCCGTTCCCAAGAGTGCCATGAGAAAAAAAAAACACAAATACGGTCAACATAATAGTATGTACCTATTTATTCAACATGATATGAAAAATGCAGATAAAGAAAATTTAACAACTTAAACTAAATGTTCGAAATGACAACCTTCCTGCTGGAGGCATAACCGCAACATCGACTCACAGGCTCTAGACACTGCCCTAAGGACTTCTGGTGATATACCGCGGAAAGCCGCGCGGATTCTCTCCCTCATATCCTCGACAGTAGTTGGTACCGTCCTGTAAACCTCGTCTTTGATATGGCCCCAAAGGAAGAAGTCAAGGGGAGTGAGGTCTGGTGATCTTGGCGGCCACCTCACAGGACCCCCACGACCAATCCAGGAGTCCGGAAACGTTTCATCGAGAAATTCCCGAACGACACGGCTATTATGTGCAGGAGCTCCATCGTGCTGGAAAGCTATCTGTCGTAGAGCGGCTAGAGGGACATTTTCCAAGAGATCATCCAAGTCCCTAGTTTACAAAACAAATGTACTGATAGTGAACGTGACATCCATCACTCAATATACAAAATAGCTCCTGAGGATGGCAGAAGTGATGCTGCCGAAACGTAGAGCGCAAATAAACCAACCAACGCGAGAAAGCAGCCCAAAAAACTCAAGCAAGTTATATATATATATATATATATATATTTTGATAGTACTCTATTTTTATATACAGGGATTTTTTCTTTTAGGTATACATATCCATACACTGTAAATTTTATGACATTCGTTGGTTTTTTGAAAGATTTCAATTTGAATCTTCAAACGAGGGTTTTCCACTCCCAGACTAAGTATGAAGTAAAATTTCGAGTTTAGAAAAGCCTGAAAATTTAGATTGGCCGCGTAGCGAAGCGGGGCGGCCAATCCAAATTAGGCTTTTCTAAACTGGAAATTTTCCTTCATGCGCCACGCGTATAAAACACTGAAATATCGTAAAGTTTAAAATATGCGGCTTTTGCAATCAAATATGTAGATGTGAATAAAACGTGAGCCAAATTCTGCGCTAAACCAACTGTTTAAAACAGTGATTATAGGCAACCCAATAAATCTAACGTATATTGGGTTGCCTATAATGGTTGTTGTATATGTGTATTTTTTGTACTTCACTGTAAATCTGTGTTTTTAAGCGTGGCGCATGAAGTAAAATTTCGAGTTTAGAAAAGCCTAATTTGGATTGGCCGCTCCGCTTCGCTACGCACCCAATCCAAATTCTTAGGCTTTTCTAAACTCGAAATTTTACTTCATGCTTAGTCTGGAAGTGGAAAACACTCGTTAAAGCCTCAAATTGACCGCTTTAAAACAAAGAATTCCCGCAAATTAAAAAACGCTGTAATTATCAGGGTATGTATACTCAAAAGAAAAATGTCCTGTATACAATGAACTATTTACTTTGTTTTAACTCAATATTATATATATCTATACAACCCTTAAATAGGCAACTTTTTTTAGGATTTTAACTAGCTCTGAAGTAGGTATATCAAGAATCGCCCAATTAAATAGCATTTATTTCAGACCATTTCAAATAAGTTATATAAAAAGATACAAGAGAAACGATTTTTCTAGGTATAATTGGGTTATTTCAATAATAATGAGGGATAAATATTTATGAACACACCCCTTGTTTGCATGCCGGAGGCCATTAAAAGTCGAAGTAGCGGCACTTGGCCGTCCGGTTGACTATTTTTAGGATCGCTTTCGATACTCTTCGAAATGTGCCGTAGTCATGAGGAATGCGAAATCGTTATATACACTTTCGAGGGGGAAAACTCGGCACGAAACTATTATTTCAACTGTGGTAAAAGGCTGGAATTATCCTGAACAATTTTAATTTCAGTATCGTGGTGCAAAAGTTTCCCCTAACACACACACACACACACTCGTTCACTGCGGAATATGTACTGATTTATGGACGCGTTTTTAGAAATTACGGGTAATGATACTTTAGTTTTAATCACGATCTACTTATTGGTCGGAGTTTTCAGCATGCGGAATTGCAGTGAAACGTTTTCGAATGCTATTTAATCTGTTGTTCGTGCTGCTCAAATGTGGAGCAGTGGAATGAGACCGAGCTTCAAATTATTTTATAGATACTGCAACTATTATAGTTTAAATAACAAATATGAGCGTATAAGTGAATACTAAACTTTAAAGAATCGTTATACCCCTCAAGACGGAACTCGGAAAACTTGTAAGATTAAAGACAACTTTGTATTTCAAATTCGTTCATACATTATTTATTAAAGATTATTTTTTTTCTAATTTTCAGGACTTTGTATTTCAAAATCGTTCATACATTATTTATTGGAGATAATTTATAATATTGATAATGAAGGTTTAAATTAAATTACACTTGGTTTGTTTCTAAATTTTTTTACTTTACTATTTACTCGACTAGTTTCGCGTTTTACAGCATTATCAGGAGTGATAATGCTGTAAAACGCGAAACTAGTCGAGTAAATAGTAAAGTAAAAAAATTGTGAAACAAACCAAGTATAATTTAATTTAAACCTTCATTATCAATATTTAAAAATGTTTCACCAAGTGATAAGTGAGAAAATTATTCAAGCAAAATAATTTACAATGCTATTCAATAGAAAGGAACAGATTTCAAACGTTTATTTCTTTCAAATTACAAAAGTTAGAACCATAATTCCAACGTTCCTGGACAGACAAAAGTTTAAAATTTGAACAGTCCAGGCAGAAGTTTCAACCACGGCCGCATTGGCTCTGTTATTTGTCATTTTGATTGTCTGTAGTAATATGGCGACACAACAAGAAAAATCATTATGTGTGCTGCAATTAGCAAAATTAGAGCCCATTATTGAAGTTCAACGTGCTTTTCGTCGTCAGTTTAATAAACAACCGCCTCGTCATGAGCAGATTTACCAGTGGCATCAAAAAATCATAGACGATGGTTGCATCTGCAAACAGAAAATCACGGGATGTCCACGCACATCGAATGAAAATGTCGAGCGTATTCGTACAGTTTACGAAAAGGAGCCCAAAACCCTTTCTTGAAAATATGCGACATCGAATTGATGAAGCTGTAAATTCGATAACTAAAGACCAGCTGATTCGTGTGTGGTAAGAAATGAGCCACCGTTTTGATATTTGTCGTGTAACACATGGTGGTCATATGAATTCATAAAATTAGAACTTTTCTCTTTTAAGGAACGTTAGAATTTTGTTTTTATCTTTTATCGTTTGGAGGAAATAGATGTTTGAAATCTGTTCCTTTATTTTGAATAACCCTGAATTTTCTAATTTTCAGGAAATTAACACGATTACAAAATAGCGTGCATTAACTCACAAATATGGAGCTTTAATACCCACAGATTTTTTTACGATTTCACTGAAAAAGCTTAATGTTTTCGTTTTTCGTCTCACTCAAAAAATTACATCATAGATAATTAAGGGAGTATTTAGCACCGGATGTATCTTGGAAATTCGTAAAATTCAACCCTCTAGGGTGGATTAAATTTATGGTAATATTTTCAGGCCATTTCGGGCCCCAACGACTTCATCCAGAAGAGTGGCGCATTTTTCAGAGCTGGGCCACGGCATAATCGCCCCTAATTATTAACTCGGAAGTAAAATGTCGCTTTTCGCACTCGGATCAAAATTAATTGGAATTACTCGAAACCCGAATAAAATGTTTGTTTTCCATAAAATATTATATAAGTATAAAAAACTAATTTGGTTCAAGGGTAAGCAATATAAAAAACACACTTCCATTAATTTCTGATGCCTATAAGAGAACAGCGGATTCTGAACTTAAAAGAGATTCAATTAAGCAAGTATGATAATAACAGAGCGTATCTAGAATAAATGCATTTCACTCCTAGAAATGTGTTTAAGGTAGTTAAACAGAAACACGCACAAACACAACAATTCCAACATCACTCCAGATGGTTTAATTTATTTTCCCAAGTATTCACAGAAGTCATGAATTTTTGACTTTTTATTTATGTGGAAGGTTTGTTTCAATTTAAAGAAGTATCATCTAACACGGCAGTTATAAGCATTCTAAAACCCTGCCAGACTAGAATCATCTAGTAATTATTGATTAAATCTCTGATTAGGTAAAAATTCTAGAATATAATTATTATTATTATTTAATTATTGTAGTAATTCCTTTCTTCACTGATTTGTTTTATTTACTATATGTACATTTCGAACACTGTGTGTTCATTTTCAATAGTAATACAATTGACAAATATGTTTATTTTGTTAATTGACGGATAACACCTTTATTACAAAATATTAACATTATAAATTCGATTACAAAAATTAAGATACATGTGTATTTTACCTATAAATATTATACTAACTTGAATTAAACAAACAAACCTAAAAGTATTCTATCAAGTCAATTACAATTAGACAATGTACTGCTCGTGGCCTGAATTTTATTAGCAATGTTCTTAAATATAAAATGGGATGTACCAAATAAATCAAATATATCATGACTATTCATTTGATTAGCCAATCTCATGCAGCGGTATATAGGACTGTGGTATTTATAAATTGAAGACACGGTCTGTAATCTGAACATTGATTTTTGTCTTGATGATCTAGTGGAAATGTAAAAGTTCAAACATTGAAGCAAATTAGTTGAAGTGTGGCCAGAAATAATGTTATGCAACAAAAACAGATCAAACTTTGTTCTACGCACTTCCAAATGGTCTATATTCAGATAGCTACATAACAGTTTATAATTCGTAAATGGTAAATTCAATTTAAATGAAATGTATCTACAAAATTTATTTTGCGCAGATTGAACCTGGCACGAGTATTTTTTATAATAGCGTGACCATATAGAAGTACAATATTCTAAATTAGATCTCACCAATCCACAATAAATTGCTCTCAATGTCTCGCAACTAAAATCTCTACAATGTCTTAGTAAAAATCCTAGCAATCTGATGGCTTTATTACATATCTGTGAAATGTGCGCTGCAAATGACAGGTTTGTATCCATTAAGACACTCAAATCACACAAAATCGACACTTTTTAAAGACTCCCACCATTAATGTTATATGTGAAATCAATCGTCCTTGTTCTTTTAGTAAATTTAATGGATTTACATTTCCAAATATTGAGAAATAGCTGATTTTATACACACCAATTATATAAATTGTTCAGGTCCACTTGCAACTCGAAACAATTCGATACATCATCAACGCAATTATACAACCTGTTGCAAACAGTAAATAATTAGAGTGCAAAAAACAACTGCCGATATTATCAATAAAAATAAGAAATAATAACGGCCCAATATGTGATCCCTGGGGCACACCGGATGTCACCTGAACAGTAGAAGATATGAAGTTATTGATCTTGACTGCCTGACGACGCTCAGACAAAAAACTAATAATCCATTCAACTGTTAAGTCATGGAATCCATATGCATGCAACTTAAAGAAAAGTATAGCGTATTGTACCCTATCAAATGCCTTCGCAAAATCAGTGTAAACCGTATCTACTTGGATATGTGATTCAAAGGCATTATGTAAAAAATATTGGAATTCTAATAAATTTGTTGTAGTAGACTTACCTTTAATAAAACCATGTTGTTCAACTTTAAATAAGTGTTTAGTCACGAACATGATTTGTCTGGTAATCAACACATCAAACATTTTTGGGACTGCAGATTGTATTGCAACCCCACGATAGTTTTTGACTTTATTTCTATCGCCATTCTTGACATATTTCTAATTAATATTAGTAGCGATTAATAAGTTATTCCAATTCAATGAACATAAATCATAATTCATTTGACAGAAGTCAGCGTTTTTAAAATCAAATACTGTCTCAATCTACTTTAAATAACTTATATTAGATTTAAAGTCTATGCAGAATTCATAACTATTATAAGAATTTTATCAATTTGTAAGATATCCTAAACACAAATCTTAAATATGCGATTGTATAAATAATTTGTAAATAAAATTGTTGTATTTTTCAGAAGTACTAATCACTGATTAAATTAATCGACTTGGGTGCAAACGGGCATTAGTGTGGATATCATGAAGGCAGTCCTTATGGAGCACACAGTGAGTTTTTCTTTTAAGTATACATATCTTAAAAACTGTAAATCTTTAGATATATTTATATAGAGAGTTCAAATTGAAGCTTCAAAGAGTGTTTTCCACTCCCAGACTAAGCATGAAGTAAAATTTCGAGTTTAGAAAAGCCTGAAAATTTGGATTGGCCGCGTAGCGAAGCGGAGCGGCCAATCCAAATTAGGCTTTTCTAAACTCGAAATTTTACTTCATGCGCCACGCGTATCAAACACTGAAATACCGTAAAGTTTAAAATATGCGGCCTTAGCAATCTAATATGTAGATGTGAATAAAACGTGAGACTAATTCCGCGCTAAACCAATTGTTTAAAACAGTGATTATAGGCAACCCAATAACTCTAACGCATATTGGGTTGCCTATAATCGTTGTTGTATGTGTGTGATTTTTTAACTTCACTGTAAATCAGTGTTTTTAAGCGTGGCGCATGAAGTAAAATTTCTAGTTTAGAAAAGCCTAATTTGGATTGGCAGTTCCGCTCGTTACGTGGCCAAACCAAATTTTCAGGTTTTTCTAAACTCGAAATTTTACTTCATGCTTAGTCTGGAAGTAGATAACACTCGTTTAGAGATTCAAACTGAACTTTATTAAAAAAACAACGATTGTCGTAAAATTTACAGCGTATGCATATGTATACTTTAAAGACAAATTCTCTGTAAACACTTGTACACTTGTAAAAAACGTGTCTGGAAGATAAAAATTGTATAAAACTCCAATAATATTTTTGAATTTAAAAAAAAAAATGTTCTTCTTATTTTTAATTGTTTTATATTAGGTAAAATATTGAAAAATATTTTACAAAATGAAACCAAATAGGAATAACGCAAAACCTATTTTTTCTGGCATTTGAATAATTGTATTAGTGGTTATTTTTCGTTAATAAATAATGCTAGTTAGGTTGTACGAGGCGCATCCAGAAAGTAAGTTTCCCGATTTAAAAAAAAAGAACACACACTTTAAAAAAATGTATTGACAACAGGTACAGCAATGTTTCAGCTATTTTTAAACATAGCCACCAACTTTTGTATCTCTCTGTCGTAGAACTCTGCCGCCTGAGGACAGGAATTTCTTGAGGTGCAAGAAAACGGAATATCGCTGGGAGCAAGATCAGGACTGTAGGGTGGATGATCAAACAACTCCCAGCCAAATGCTGTGTGCCAAGCCGTATGTGGGCGAGCATTGTCATGGAGGAGCACAACACCTGCAGTTGGAGGAGCACAACACCTCCACGCCTCTTGTCTTGAATGGCAAGTCGCAATTTCCGCAGTTTCACAGTTACGTTCAGCGGTCATGCGCCACGCGTATAAAACACAGATTTTAAGTGAAGCTCGAATATACATAAATTTTACAATATTTTAGTGTTTAATATGCTTGGCGCATGAAGTAAACTCAAACTGAACTTTATTAAAAAAACAACGATTGTCGTAAAATTTACAGCGTATGCATATGTATACTTTAAAGACAAATTCTCTGTAAACACTTGTACACTTTTATGGCGCAAATTACGCAATTTTTAAATAGCAAACTTTGTTCACAAATAATAGATTGTCAATTTCTAGATCAATTTAAGTGACTTTAAAATGGCATTTTGTTGTTTGCAAATTGCGCAACAAACAGTTGCACCCCAAAATATACAAGTGCAAAAGCACCATTACACATTACACATTTTAAATTTTACTACAATAGTTGTTTTTCAATAAAGTTCAATTTGAATCTCAAAACGAGTGTTTTCCACTTCCAGACTAAGCATGAAGTAAAATTTCTAGTTTAGAAGACCCTAAAAATTTGGTTTGGTTGCTCCGCGAAGCGGAGCGACCAAACCAAATTTTTAGGCTTTTATAACTAGAAATTTTACTTCATGCGCCACGAGTATAAAACACTGATTTCAAGCGAAGTTTAAAATATACTAGTAAAGCAGTATGCTAAAGACGTACATTCTGAACTTCGCATCAAAACAGTGATTGTACGCGTGGCGCATGAAGTAAAATTTCGAGTTTAGAAAAGCCTGAAAATTTGGTCTGGTCGCTCCGCGCTTCGCGCTACGCAACCAAACCAAATTTTCAGGCTTTTCTAAACTCGAAATTTTACTTCATGCTTAGTTTAGGAGTGGAAAACACTCGTTTATAGATCCAAATTGAACTCTTTTAAAAAACAAAGATTGTCGTAAAATTTACAGCGTATGAGTATGTATACTTTAGAGAAAAATTATCTGTATAGACTTGTAGACTTTTATAGCGCAAATTGCGCAATTTTTAAATAGCAAACTTTGTTCACAAATAAAAGATTATCAATTTAAGTGACTTTAAAATGACATTTTGTTGTTTACAAATCGAACTTATTATTGAAAAATTGTGCAACAAACAGTTGCAGCTGAAAATATACAAGTGCAAAAACACCATTACACATTACCGTAAAAAAGCGGGAGAATGTCTCGTATTTTACATAATTTAGTTGGAACATTTAGCTCCTCTAGCTTTATTGGCTTAATTTTTGTTGTTCTTTTTTAACATAAAAAAACAAAGAAATTAATATTTCCTTGTAAATTGTTTATTTGCTTGTATTTCTTTATTATTTTGGAAGCGTCATTATAATGCACAATGTTCTTATATTTTAAATAATTTCTATTAATGTTAGGACTTTTCTAAACTCATGCGGACAAAACGCGATTTGTCTGGACAAAACCCGAAATTATGTTTTATTTCGGACTATGTTTGTGAGGAGTAGACATTTCGCGTTAGTCTAGACAAAACACGTTTTGTCCAATTTCGTGTTGCTCCCTTCAAGACTCGTGAGACAAATTTCTGGATACGCGCCTTAGCACAGCTTAACACAAATTTCCAAAATCATAAGAAAATTGATTGATTTTTGTATTAATCAAATGTTCTTATCAAGTTGTCTCGACTTCATTTTATGACGATAATAAAATGTTAACGTCCAAAGTACTCGATTTAACTCAACCCACATTTTTGCGTCAGCTATTTAATACGCATTTCGTTTAATTACCAGAATAAGCTTAAACATCACAATTTTGAAATGAAAGCGTATAATTTAGATCGAAGGTGTATTCCGGGCCATTAAACCGTCAGTCAGCATTTTGAGCTTGTAATCAATGGCCATTACGAAGGCGTGCTTTGCCTCTTGCCACATACGCGTGTGGTAATTGTAGATTTCGCTAACGAGCCGACGTATATACCAAGGGTGAGAGGATGCCCCCTCGACTTCTTCCGTTCTCCGCCCTTCTGGCTTTGAGTTAACCCTTTCGCCCCCCACCCCTTATTCAGAAAACTTTAATTCCCGTCCTTTTACAAAAGCGCCGCCGACTCACGTTTAATTAAACACAGGCCCAGGCCGTTACGTTTTTGATCTCTTCCAGAGCTTTGATATCAGCGGATCTATTAATTATCATTTTGTTATGAACCTGATATTTAAGTAAAATTTAATGAAAATGATCTTTGATTTTTGATTAAAAAAACGTGTCTGGAAAATAAAAATTGTATAAAACTCCAATAATATTTTGAATTTAAAAAACAAAATTTCTTCTTATATTTAATTGTTTTATATTAGGTAAAATATTGAAAAATATTTTACAAAATGAAACCAAATGGGAATAACGCAAAACCTATTTTTCTAACATGTGAATAATTATATTAGTGGTTATTTTTCGTTAATAAATAATGCTAGTTAGGTTTTACGAGGCGCATCCAGAAAGTAAGTTTCCCGATTTAAAAAAAAGAACACACACTTTAAAAAAAATGTATTGGCAACAGGTACAGCAATGTTTCAGCTATTTTTAAACATAGCCACCAACTTTTGTATCCCTCTGTCGTAGAACTCTGCCGCTGAGGACAGGAATTTCTTGAGGTGCAAGAAAACGGAATATCGCTGGGAGCAAGATCAGGACTGTAGGGTGGATGATCAAACAACTCCCAGCCAAATGCTGTGTGCCAAGCCGTATGTGGGCGAGCATTGTCATGGAGGAGCACAACACCTGCAGTTGGAGGAACACAACACCTCCACGCCTCTTGTCTTGAATGGCAAGTCGCAATTTCCGCAGTTTCACAGTTACGTTCAGCGGTCATGCGCCACGCGTATAAAACACAGATTTTAAGTGAAGCTCGAATATACATAAATTTTACAATATTTTAGTGTTTAATATGCTTGGCGCATGAAGTAAACTCGAAATTTTACTTCATGCTTAGTCTGGGAGTGGAAAACACTCTTTTATAGCTTTAAATTGAACTTAAAAGAAACAAGGAATATCTAAAAATTCACAGAAAATTGGCTGAATTTGAAATACGTATACTTAAAAGAAAAACTCCCTGTATGTTTCATTAAGCGCCAAATGAGAAATAAATTTAAGAAATTAAAAAAAATCATGTATTAATAGCATTTCGAGTAATCTGACTGAAATTTTGTATGGATGTGTTAGCATATTTTTTTTAAAATATAAAAACTTTTCGCAAGTGTTTCTACTCCTTGATTAAGCATGAAGTAAAATTTGAGGCTTAGGGGAGCCTGAAAATTTGATTTGGTCGCTCCGCGAAGCGGGACGACCAAATCAAATTCTCAGGCTTTTCTAAACTCGAAATTTTACTTCATACGCCACTTGTGTAAAACACTGATTTAAAGTGAAGTTTAAAATTATACTTAATATTAATATTATAACTATTGCTATTAATATACACGGAGTTTTTTCTTTCTTTTAACTGTAAGTCATCAGATATTTTTGTAAAGTTAAAATTAAAGCTTTAAACTAGTGTTTTCTACTCCCATATTAAGCATGAAGTAAAATTTTGAGTTTAGAAAAGCCTAAAATTGTTACTTCATGCGCCACGCGTATAAAACACTGATTTGAAGTAAAGTTCTAAATATACCGGTATACCAGTATGCTATAAACGTACATTCTAAACTTGACATCAAATCAGTGTTTTGTACGCGTGGCGCATAAAGTAACATTTCGAGTTAAGAAAAGCCTGACATTTTTTTGCTAAAACTTAAAGGCTTTTCTAAAATCGAAATTTTACTTTATGCTTAATCTGGGAGTGAAAACCACTCGTTCAGTGTTTCAAATTAACCTCTTTTAAGAAACAACGAATGTTGTTTAATTTGCAGCGTATACCTAAACGGAAAATTCCCTGTATATTATTAAAGTTGGGAATTTCTCAAATTCATGTATTCCAATATTTATTTTAAAACATATTCAAATGTTCGGTTATTTAATGATTTCTATTTTCAAAATAAACGAATATTTCAAATACTTCAAATGTTTGGATATTCAAATAAATGAGTATTTAGTTTATGATTAATATATTCATATTTGAATATATAAAATCACGAAAATGTTATTCGTGAAAATGCAAACAATGTCTTAATTAATAAGACAACTTAAGACAATAAATAAATAAATATAATGTTACATATACTTTGATAGAACGTTGTAACAAATCAAATCAAATAAGATTTTAAATATTTCATTGTATAATTCAATATCCGGAGGTGTATTTGCACGGGAAGTAGTTGTTTCAAAGGATATTTATTGTCTTAATTTGTCCTATTAATTAAGACATTGTTTGCATTTTCGCGAATAACATTTGCATAATTTTATATATTATGTTTAAAGTGTGCAAACTATAAGAAGCTTAAGCTTATTTTCTTGAATTCAAATAGTTTTGAATTTGAATTATTCTTGTTCATATTTCAATATTCAAATATATTAATTATTCCTATTCAAATCACAGCCTTATCTAAAACCATGCACCAGTACCGTGCCCTTTTCGAAGCCGGCCCCCCTTGGACGCCCTGTATTTGTGATATTATTTATGAAGTGATTTCTTGCAGTTTGATGTCTTTTTTTGGTATCATTCTAAATATGTTGGCTAGCACAGGCGATAAATCACCAGAGGAAGTCAATATCTGGTGGATTGTGTGTTTAATCCTTTACAAGTGCGCAAGATGAATGGGTTCCCGAAGCTAGACCACTAATTCTAATCCGTGTTCGTGTCCGGCGGGGCTTCCGGGACGATCAATCAGACTGTCGTGGAAATCGTCGCCAGTCGCATCCACTGTTGGTTTCTAACTAATGAAAAATACATTTAAATTAAAACTAACAGCATTCTAAGTTAAACTATACATTCGTGTTCAAGTAATGTACCTACTAGTATAACACAAAAACGACCGAAAACAAAAACGAATTGTTTGATCACTAAAATGGTGAATGCGCCAGGTAAAAACAGCAAGGATTTATTAAATTAATTCGTTGTAGATTTACTCGTACCTAAATCTAGAAATAAATTAAGCTTAGTTAATATTTAAAGTATTTTTTTCTACTTTACCTAAGCTTGACCATTAGGAATTCAAAAATTGGGATGCAAGGGAATTATATATACACTAAGCAGGTAATTTTTTTTATAAAAATTCGCAGAAAACTGTTCATCAAAAATAACTACTAAATCAACATAATATCCGTTTAAACACAATAATATTGTTTGTTGTAATGTGAGCAATTACGTAAGATTCCGAACAAGTTCCAATATGTACCTAGACTTGCATTTACATGCAAGTCTGCACTTTTCGCCTAGTAACACCAGAATACGATCATCATCGTTTGTCACAATGCAATTAAGCATTTTTCACTTAGCAACAACGGGTAATTACAAACACGTGTTATTACATATTTGGTATTGTTGGGATATCTAACGCCTGATTGGCGGAAGCTTATGTCAGCTTGTCGCGTCGGGGTATACCCTCGACGTCGCCATTTTTTCTTGCACTTCAGTTTCGATCGTTGATAATATCACTTCAGTTTTTTTTATACATTAAGTTTGTTAATCTCTTATATCATTTATAATTTTACACTTTATTACGCGTCAGTGTCGTGCTTTGTTATACTTGTATGTTGAGTACTTTAGTAAAATAAACCATATTAATTTACCAACGAAGAAGGACTTTCCTCTTAACCAACCCGAAACCCCAAAAGTCGGGAGAAAACAGCCGCTCGTTCTCTCTCGCGCAACAAAATTGGTGTCAGGTGTGGGGTTGTCAAGAATTGGCACTCAAGAGTTGAGTAAGGTTGGTTAAGTGTTGATAAAAGAAAAATAAATTTTAACAAAGTTCCAAACAACTTTCTTTAGGGGTCTTCGTCGTAAATCACTTAAGAAAAAACGATTTTTTTTTTGAGAATCCGTTTATTGATCATATAACAAGTTATTGCATATGAAAGTACACATCTTTGACTATCTTTTAAATTGTTTGTTTTGTTTATTTTTGTTGACATGCGTACTTCAAGAAGGCGCCAAGTCGAGTCCTCATTTTAAAAACGCCAATTTGCTGTTACTGTAGCTTTGCTCCTGTTAAAGATATCGACAAAAGCTAAATTCAGATTAAAGTAGACACTTAAACTTAAGAAGTGAACCACCATTTAACCGATTTTTGGTAAATTTGTAAAAATTACGCGCTTTTTTTAACAAAGTTGAAAAAAGGGATTTTTTTCGACATTAAGGCTCTCTCTATAAGCCAATTTTGCAATCTAATGTCAAATTTCGGTTCAGTCCATGAGGAATTTATTTAGTAACAAAATACCGAACGATTTAAACCGATCCGATGTATAGATTTTTGTCAGCGATGGCAGCACATTTTAAAAATGCAGTTTTTAGAAAAACGCGTTTAATATTTTGGGTACTATTATTTCAAATTCAAATTTAATTTCCTTTATTAAGGACAAAAAGAACATTTTACAAACATAATAATAACATAAATATTACAAATAACAAATAATACTACTTTAAAAGCAATATGGAACATCATGGAACAAAACTAACATAACTAAAATAGAAATAACCAATTATTAGTGCAATGTAAAATACAATTCTAAAAATTAACTAAAAGTCATAAAGTTACATGCTTTCATTTTAAAATAAATTGCCAATGAAATTCTCAAAACAAATCAAAATTTGGATTTAAAGATAGTGAGTTGGAAATGCACATGCACCTGGAAAGTGGATTGTTGTAGGCGTAGTTTGACCTATGCATGGAAATGCAAGTTGGTATGACGAGTAGTACGACTGATACGTTTACGTAAAAATAAACTTGCGCCAATAAATACAGACATTGCATTTAGCTACTTAGTAGTTTATTAAACATTGACAAGTCTAAGAGAATCCTGAGTCTCTTAAGCATGTCAATGCAAAATACCGAAATAACTCTGTCAACGTTTAAATGTGAATTAAAAGCGAGTATCTTTAAAAACTTATTCTGAATTCTCTCAAAAGCATTACTGTGAGTGATGGTATTAGGAGACCAGACACATGAAACGTATTTTATATTAGAGCGTACATAAGCAAAATAAACAACAAGTTTGAAGTTTCAATGATTGAGCTGATAAATCTTTAGCTATCCTGTTTATGTAACCCAACATTTTTGTTGCCTGGTTGCAAATTGAATTTATGTGGCTGTAAAAAGTTAATTTTATATCTAATAACACTCCAGATCTAAAATTTTACACAACTGTTCAAGATTAATATTATTGATGCTCTAGTTGAAGTTAATGACACTTGATTTTCTGGAAAAAGAAATCGCTTTATACTTTTGAATATTGAAAAATAAATAGTTATCGCAATGCCATTTAATTCCATTGCACCAGGTTACAATCGTCAATTGTTGATTTTCTTATATATATCTTAAGATCGTCGGCAAAGAGTAAAAAGAGTTATGACTTGTGAGATGTCATTTATAAATGTCAAGAATAACAGTGGACCACACTGTACCTTGAGGTATACCAGATGGTACAGAAACTACTTTAGACAAGAAATTCTTCAGTTTTACACATTGCGTTTGATAAGTAAAAATTTCAACGAAAGTTTGAAAGTTAAAAAAGGTTGAAAGGATTTAGAAAAATTCAGATTTTCATCGATTTTTTTTAAGTGTATATTTTCATCGAATATTTTTAGAAAGGAAAGGAGGATTGTTTTTTTAATAAGTCTAAAATTATGATCTAAAGTGGATTAGACTTTGAATCCAACGCTATTAAATTCCTCGACAAAATTTAATTAGTGATTACTAACACAAAAAAATACATTTTTCTTCTAATATTATTTTAATTAAATTTAAAGTGCGTGTTTGTTAACTTTTCATTAAGTCAGTGTTTTATACGCGCGGCGCATGAAGTAAAATTTCGAGTTTAGAAAAGCCTGAAAATTTGGTTTGGTCGCTCCGCGCTTCGCGCTATGCGACCAAACCAAATTTTCAGGCTTTTCTAAACTCGAAATTTTACTTCATGCTTAACCTGGGAGTGGAAAACACCCGTTTAAAGTTTCAAATTGAACAATTTCAAAAAAGTGTATGCATATGTATACTTGAAAGGAAAATTCCGTGTATGTATACATAGAAGAAATCTTCCCTGTATAATTACACAGAATCCTTTTTCATATCCAACGAATGTACTCTATAATTAATTACATTCCTCGTTGCCATATATTTAATCACCGTATATATATTTATCATGTAAAGTAATTGGATATCAAGGAAACAATAACCTCCTTGCATGATGATAATATTCTTTTCCTGCAAAATCCCGAACATAATTATAGAAGTTAATTTTACCACAACTATTTATGCAAGTGCTTAATTATGCAAATGCCTCCACTCGGCTCGCAAACTTCCTATGACTTATAACCACCTGCAATGAAGCCGTTATTATCCGCCGCTTTCCACAACACGAAACCTCCAGGAATTAAATCAAAAAACAAAAAAGAATCATTAAGGGGGAGGGCGCTTAACTACAGGTTGTCCACCTACAATAGAGATACTAGATAAGCGGAAGCACGCGATATTTTGCAAATATTTAATAAGGGATGATTTATCGGCATGATTTTTTTTAAATTCGAACAAAAGTCATCAATTATTTATAAAATAATGATTGCTGCAGTAAAAATGGATATTTTTATAAGTAAAGGTAATTTGCTTTAGTAGCGGCTCGCCCATAAATTATTTATACATACCAGGGTTGTTAAAAAAACGTTTCTTTTTTCATTTTAATTTAAACAAACAGTTTTTTGTACAAAACGTGTTTTTTTAAAATTGAAATAGCGTTTAAAATGTTGACAATTAAAACCATATGTTTCGAAAGCGTAAACGCCATCTAATGCCCCTTAGCTCAAGTAGCATCGTCAATAGCTGGCAAACTACACGTTTGTATACAGCAATTGTTGTTCGTCCGGTGAATGAATGAGTACTAAACACAAATTCATATCCTTGATAATTAAAACCATGTTTAAAACATGTAAAAATACGTTTAAAACGTGTTTAAAACAGAACACATAAAGAAAAAATGAATAGTTTGCAGAAAATGTACAAATATAAAAACAAATTAAAACTAATATTGACTTACTGCAAAAATTTAGTCTCGTTGAGAATTTTCCAAATATTTATTGACACAACTACTTCTCGAGCTAATACCCTGACATATATTAAATTATACAATGAACATTTGAGTTACATGACAGATTCACTGTTCTATGCATTATTTACACGCAAAATGTAACATCAGCTCAAACTATTCTGTCATCAAACTAAATAAACCAACAGGAAATTGAAATAAAATAAAACAAATACAGGGAATGAATATTATTTGAAGGAATTTTAGAAAAAGTCTTAAGCCATCTATAGACGCGTTTCGAGATTTATCCCTCATCAGTATAGTTATGATTTAGACCACATATGGGCAACTCCCGGCCCGCGGGCCGGAACCGGCCCACTGTAAGATATGATCCGGCCCGCTAGACATTTTGAAAAAACCCAATTAAAAAAATATTACATTAGGTACTTATACTCACGGGAGTGACAGTGAGGCGGCAAACATCAAATTCTTTGATGTTTGCCACCTTACTCTTTGATAATCGCCGCCACTCGACTTGCTCGATCAAATTCTTTGAGATTTGCCGCCTCACGGGCGACACATCAAAAGATTTATTGCTTCTCAATTATTCTAAACTAGTTTATTCCAGATTATTCGTTCATTTTGCCTATATAAGCGGATGGATGGCCCCAACATTAGTTCAGTTCTATTTGAGCTACCAAGGTGATAACTTGGACAAGCGATATCCTAGCGAACTGCTTGAGCCGTCAACTTGCTTTGTGACTTTGTGTACATCTTGAGGAAAAGTAAACAAAAATGATGTCTGGTGGAAAGAAACGAAAAGTAGATACAGAGGGTCGCCATTTTCAAGAAAAATGGACTGAAG
Organism: Philonthus cognatus; assembly: GCA_932526585.2. Taxonomy (NCBI): domain Eukaryota; kingdom Metazoa; phylum Arthropoda; class Insecta; order Coleoptera; family Staphylinidae; genus Philonthus; species Philonthus cognatus. Next base: position 26,080,732 of record OW052243.1, on the reverse strand, counting down.
AATTCTTTTTTATCTTGCACAATGGTAAGCCTATTTGTTTGCTGTGTAATGAATCCATTTCAGTAATAAAAGAATTCAATATAAACAGGCATTACTCAACTAAGCATGCTACGCTGCACTCACTGACAGGACAATTAAGAACAGACAAAATCCAGAAGCTTACCGCAAATTTGGAAAACAGCAACAAATGTTTCATAAACAAAGAACACAACTTGATAATGTTGTGAAAGCTAGTTTTATAGTTAGCTCAAAATTGGCGAAGGCATTAAAACCATTTGCCGAAGGAGAATTTATCAAGGAGTGTATGTTAAAAGTTTGCGGTATTATGTGTCCTGAAAAGAAAAAAGAATTTGAAAAAATTAGTTTGTCAAGACGAACTGTTGTTCGACGTATAGAAATTATGGCTAATGATATAAAAACAACATTGACTGACCGTATGGCTGGTTTTGAATCATTTTCCATAGCATTAGACGAGAGCACCGATTTGTCTGAAACGGCTCAACTGGCTATATTTATTCGAGGTGTTGATAAGGAGTTCACTGTTACTGAGGAATTGCTTGCTTTACAGCCGCTAAAAGGAACCACTACAGGAGAGGATATTTTTATTGAAGTTCAAAAGGTATTCACAAGTTTTGGCTTGCCATGGTCAAAATAATTGGAGTATGCACTGATGGTGCACCTTCTATGGTCGGCTTACGTAAAGGTTTCATCGGAATTTTGAATGAAAAAGCAATAGAATTAAATGTGCAAATAGATGATTTGATAGTCCTTCATTGCATTATCCACCAATAGAACTTGTGTTCTAAGTCCATTCGACTCCAGAATGTTATGAATGTGGTAGTAAAAACCATCAACTTTATTCGATCCCGAGGGCTTAACCATCATCAGTTCAAGGCGTTTTTGGATGAAATATCAGCTCTAAATAACGACGTAACATATTATTGTGAAGTCAGATGGCTGAGCAAAGGAAAAATATTAAACGGTTTTACGAGCTTAGAAATGAGATAGCAGACTTTATGAAAATAAAAGATAAACCACTATCTGAATTAAGTGACCCAAAATGGATATGTGACTTAGCATTTCTGGTCGATCTTACAGAAATTACAGGCTATTTGAATGATTTACATTTGAAACTTCAAAAACAAGGACAGTTAGTAAATGATTTGTACAGACATTTAAAAGCGTTTCAGATCAAACTACGCTTGTGGGAGTCACAGATGCTGTCTGGTAACAGTTACCATTTCAACACGCTCTCTGCGTATGAAAATATTGCTTATGCTCAATATGCTGAAGAACTCAAGTTACTGTCGGAACAATTTTCGAACAGATTTTGCGACTTCAAAAACATGGAAGACTGTTTCAGTTTATTTGCTACTCCTACAGCATATATTGTACAAAATGCTCCAATACACTTACAAATGGAGTTGATCGAGATTCAAGAAAACTCACTCCTAAAATCAAAATTTGAAGACGTAGAGTTGTGCGATTTCTACAAAAAATACCTAGAAGAAGACAATTTTCCGCAGCTTAGAAAATTCGCAAGAAGATTGATTTGTGCGTTTGGCAGTACTTATAAATGCGAACAGTTCTTTTCATTGATGAAAGTTAATAAATCAACATATCGTACAAGACTGACTGACGATAATTTGGAAAATTCTTTACGTCTTTGTGTCAGTGGAATTAATCCAAATATCGATGGATTAGTTTCCCAAATTCAAGCTCAAGTGTCTCATTGATTTCGGTGTATTTAACTTTCGTAGTTTGTAACAATTGCAAATTTAACGATTTAATTATAATGTACCATTTTTTTAAATTTCATTTTGTTATTTTAATAAATTGTACTATAATAACATTGTCGTATTATTTCATGTCTAATATCTATCGCAAAAAATATTATCACTACTTTAAAATGCACTAAGTACTTTTAAACGCGGCCCGCGAACGTATTTGCACGCTAAAGTTTGGCCCTCAACATGTCAAAGGTTGCCCATACCTGATTTAGACTTTCAATACAAAAAAGTATTGAAATAAACAGAAAACTTACAGGAATATTAAAGTGTGTCGTTGAAACATAAACAGAAAACTGGGGTTATTACGATAATAACAAGTTTTACCTGGGACGTTATCAACATTTAGGGAAAAATTAAACTTTAAGTATCAGTATTGCGACTGTTATTACCAGATTTACTTAAGCTATAAATATGAAATAAGCAATATTTAAAACTGTATTTTAGTTAGAAAAATATTTCTTTCACTTGCAGATTTGTCTTGAACAAGAAGGAGTAAATAAATTTGTATTTGCTTCGAATATGATTTATTTAATTCGATAATTTATTTACAAAAAAGATCACACAAAACAAACGTTTTAATTAAAGATGATTTTTATGTAATCAAGGAATAAACGAATGATTTATCGAACAATTACAAGATATAAAAAAAACTGTGTGGAATCAAGGGATGAATAAATGATTTATTTGGTTTATTGTTACTTTTTTATCATTAATACAGGAATTAATAATCGTCCTCGTTTTCTGCTTCTTCGTAATGCTCGGATTTTTCCTCGCCACCGTCCTCGCCCTCATTCGCTTTTCCGTCGTCGTCTGATCCATATGTGTAACCGGAAGTTCCGTCCGTGTAATGGTCTGAATTTCCTTTGGGACCGAAGCCGAATTCTGCAAAGCCAACAACTCGATTATTTCTGTACCGCACACTTTATCAATGCGGACGCCTCCGAAATTCTGATTAAATTCTATTGATATCGATTTTGAATTCTATGCAGCTTAAGGCTACGTACGATTTAAAATTGATTAAACATTTACATAATAATAATTTCATGACAATTGTAAAGTATGCTTTAAGCACAGTGAATGTTTCTAGTAAGTATGTATACGCTGTGCAGTTTCAAGAATTCGCGTTTTGTTATAAATGCATTGTATTTGTAACTTAATTGTTAAGGCAAATAATAGTTAAAAGTTAATTTTCACTTTGGTTTTATTTTAAATTAAAAAAAATATTACTTTCAAAAACACGTTATTGTACTAGCAACCAGTGTAGTGGTGCTAGATCGTAAAATAGAAGAGTGGCGGAATGGATGAGACAGGATGGGGCCGGGGTAAGGACGCTGGAGAAGTTGGGGGAAGAGAGGGAAAGCAGGAGGAAGAGAGGGGGTAGCGATTAGTGTATATGGAATAGTATTATGCCAATAAAGGTCTTTTTTTTCTTTTTAAGGGGTAGGGATGTTCCTATCCTAAAAAATATCGATTGGGTATCGATTTTATCGTATAGCCAAGTATCGATACGGTAAAATATCATACTGAAAAGTATCGATATTTAAAATATCGATAATTTTCGATACCAGATATTTTAGATTTGATATTTACTATTATTTATTGCTGTAAATCATTTTATAAAGGCCTTGACCTAAGATTAATAATATCGCCAAGAATAGTTTAATGACGGTAACGAAATCATCAATATTCACCTTTTACAAAATAGTACTAATAATACTTCAATGTTGTATACGCGGGCGCATGAAGTAAAATTTCGAGTTTAGAAAAGCCCTGTGAAAATTTGTCTCGGGTCGCTGCGCGACCCGAGACAAATTTTCTACGCGGGGCTTTTCTAAACTCGAAATTTTACTTCATGCTTAGTCTGGGAGTGGAAATCACTCGTTTTGTCGATTCATAAAATTTTTATGAGATTTTCTATATTTTGTGATATTTGTCGATTTATAAAATGTTCATGAAGATTTTCGATATTTTAAAATTTTCGTAAACTTTTCAATTTTTGTCGATTTATAAAATTTTAATGAGATTTTCAATATTTTGAGATTTGCGTAAGATTTTCGATATTTTGCGATTTTTATCAATTTATAAGATTTTCATCAAATTTTCGATACTTTCAGATTTCCGTAAAATATTCAATTATTGTCGATTTATAAAACTTAAATAAGATTTGTAATACTTCGAGATTTTCGTCGGATTTTTGGTATTTCGAGATGTTTGTCAATTCATAGAATTTTTATGAAATTTTCAATAGTTTTTTAAGATTTTCAAAACTTTGAGATTTTCAATTTATAAAACGTTAGTGAGATTTTTAATATGTCAAGTTTTTTGTCAAATTATAAAATTTTTAACATAGAAATTTCCGCAAGATTTTTGATATTTCCAGATTTTTAATATTTTGAGATTTTTGTTAATTCATAAAATGTTTATAAATCTTTAATATATCAAAAATGTTCTCGATTCTTCACAATTTTTTTTTATTCATGAATTCTCATTGATTTTTAAAATCTTGACAATTTTCATGAATTTCTAAGATTTATAAAATCTTAACAATTATGTTCATTTCTCGGATTTCTGTTAAATTTTAAAAAATTTGATACTTTTTATGAATTGACAAACGATTTTTCTTAATTTTTAATGAATTTCATAGATTATCGTTGATTTTAAAAATGTCAATACTTTTGGCGAATTGCCAAGATTTAGATTCATTTTAAAATAGCTTTCTATTTATTTTCCAAGATTTCATTAAATTTTCAAGATTTTTGTTAATTTTTAAAATCTTGGTACTATTCATTCGTTAATATTGAAAATTCTGATGGATTTTCTTAATTTCCTAAATGTTGGAACTTTTCATAAATTTTCTGGATTATCGTCAATTTTTAGAAGAATGTTGACGCTTTAGTGTATTGCAATTAGTGTATTTGCAATACACTAAAGCGTCAACATTCTTCTAAAAATTGACGATAATCCAGAAAATGTATCAACATTTTTTTAAAAAATTTACGGATTTACTTTTCAAAATGGTGACGATTTTGGTTAATCTTTGAAAATTCGACTGCTTTTGTGGATTTTAAAGATGTCTAATAATTTTCAGCATGTTTACAACTTTAAATAAGTTTCTGATATTTTTGTTAAATTAAAAATCTTATGAGTTTTTAGTGAATATCCAAAATTTTCATTAATTTTCAAATTCTCGACGTTTTTCATAATATCTTAATATTTTCGTTACTCTGTTGTCTACATTTTTTGTAAATGTCCAAGCTTTTCATCGATTGTTGTAAACATTGATGAATTCAATTTTTAATGGAAAAGGTTATGTTTTCGTTTTTAACAAATTTCATTTGTTTTCTTAATATTCAGCATTTTAGAACTTTTTTTAATAAATTTTTTTTAATAAAGCAGAAACAAACAAAATAAGATATTGACAATTGTCGAATGAATGTCTTCCACTCCTAGACTAAGCATGAAGTAAAATTTCGAGTTGAAAAAAGCCCCAAGAATTCGGGCTTTTCTTAACTCAAAATTTTACTTTATGCGCCACGCGTATAACACACTAATCTCAAGTAAAATTCAAATTTTGACATCTTAGCAGTTTTCGTGAATTTCCTAAATTTTTATTAAACTTTTAATTGTCAAGATTTTTCTCAGTTTATAAAATTTAAATTTTTTATGAGATTTCAATATTTTGAGAATTTTGTAGGATTTTTAAATTTATTAGATTACCGTAGTTTTCACCAATTTTACGGTTTTCGTGAATTTTCTGGGTTAAACATTAATTCTAAAAATGTTGATATTTTCATGAATTTTCTAGATTTCCATGAAATTTTAAGGTTTTTCTAAATTTTCAAAAATTGGGTTTTTAAGATTTTCCAAAATTTTCAAAAATCATGATTTTTTTAAGATTTTCATCAATTAATGGAATGCTATAAATTCTTTAATTCGTGATATTTCCAAAATAATTAGAAACAAAAAATTCACAAACAAAAATTGTCAAGATATTGAAATTTTAACACTAATAAATAAAAATTTTAGAATATCATTCAATTGACGAACATTTATAAAAAGTCTTGACATTTTGAAAGTTGACGAAAATCTGCGAAATTTTATGTAGAACTTCAATATCTAAGAAACTGGACAATCATCAATTTTGAAGAATTAAATTAAATTTTGAAAAAAAAATGATTGAAAACATAGACATGCAAAAAAAATAATTTAAATATTAACGAAAACCTTGGGATTTCTTGAAAAAGTATTATTTATAAATTATTGATAATGATGGAAAATTATGAAAACTGCAAATAGTTAAAAAATTGACGAAAATCTTAAAAACCGTCAAGATTTTATAAATGTATATTTTTGAAAAAGTAATTAATGATTCCCGAACGTGTGTCTTCCACTCCCAGACTAAGCATGAAGTAAAATTTCGAGTTGAGAAAAGCCCCAAGAATTCCAAATTCGGGCTTTTCTCAACTCGAAATGTTCCTTTATGCGCCACACGCATAAAACACTGATTTAGTGCAATGTTCAAAATATGTTCATTTAAAATTTTAAAAAATTGACGAAAATCTGCGAAATTTCATCTAGAACTTCAATATCTAGGAAACTGGATAAACAACATTTTGAAAATTTAAATTAAATTTTGAAAAAAAAAATGATTAAAAACATGAACATGCAAAAAAAATTAATTTGAATATTAACGAAAACCTTGTAAACTCATAAAAAAGTATTATTTATAAATTATTGATAATGATGGAAATTCATGAAAACTGCAAAAAGTTAAAAAATTGCGAAAATCTTAAAAATCGTCAATATTTTATAATTGAATGAAAATTTTTGAAAAAGTTATAAATGATTCCCGAACGTGTGATGGAAATTCATGAAAACTGCAAAAAGTTAAAAAATTGCGAAAATCTTAAAAATCGTCAATATTTTATAAATGAATGAAAATGTTTGAAAAAGTTATAAATGATTCCCGAACGTGTGTCTTCCCAGATTAAGCATGAAGTAAAATTTCGAATTGAGAAAAGTCCCAAGAATTTGGATTTGGACGCGCCAGCATCCAAATCCAAATTCGGGCTTTTCTTAACTCGAAATTTTACTTCATGCGCCACGCGTATAAAAACACTGATTTAGTGCAATGTTCAAAATATGTTCATTTAAAATTTAAAAAAATTGACGAAAATCTGCGAAATTTCATGTAGAACTTCAATATCTAGGAAACTGGACAAACATCAATTTAAATTAAATTTTGAAAAAAAAATGATTAAAAACATGAACATGCAAAAAAAGAATTTGAATATTAACGGAAACCTTGGAAATTCATGAAAAAGTATTATTTATAAATTATTGATAATGATGGAAGTTCATGAAAACTGCAAAAAGTTAAAAAATTGACAAAAATCTTAAAAATCGTCAAGATTTTATAAATGAATGAAAATCTTTGAAAAAGTTATTAATGATTCCCGAACGTGTGTCTTCCACTCCCAGACTAAGCATGAAGTAAAATTTCGAGTTGAGAAAAGCCCCAAGAATTTGGATTTGGACGCGCCAGCGTCCAAATCCAAATTCGGGCTTTTCTCAACTTGAAGTTTTACTTCATGCGCCACGCGCATAAAAACACTGATTTAGTGCAATGTTCAAAATATGTTCATTTAAAATTTGAATTTTTAGCCGATTTTTCAATAATAAAAAAATGTTTTTTTGTTAATAAAGAATCTTAATACAATAAATGGAGTCTAATGAATAACTATTATCATACGTAATGATATCAACCATTTGTAAATGATATTAGTGATATTTAGAATAAAGAAATATCGATATAAATACCGATTATATTCCATAAAAGTATCGATATTCCAAAATATCCCTATTAAGGGGTCTCAACGGGACGTAAAAACGGTTTTATTACGTATTACAACATTTTTTGGATTTATTTTTTGAAACGTATCTTTGATTTCGAATAATAAAAAAAAAACAAACGAAACAACATATCGACATTTGACGTTACCTTGAATGATAAAAGGCAGTTAAATTTAACGTTTTGCTTGGGGATCATTATATATATTTTTCTAAAATCTAGACCGTTTATTATTTTTTGAAATATTACGTGTAAATTATTGTCATTTTATAAAAAATATCAATATTTATTTTAGAGAAGTAAAATATAACAATAGATCAAATAAAGTAAAAAAGCAGTATATAGCTGCTCGTAGCGGTAGTGCGGTATTTTGTCATTCAAATTGGTTATATAGCAATACTACTCCGACTCCAGAGAGATTGTCCGACTCCAGAGAGATTATCGCTTCGATGTATTGCTTTCTGTCTTGCACACGTCAAGAGTGACCATTATTTAATAAAATGGTGGAAATAGAATCTTTATATGAACTTTTATTTCCATATAAAAGATTTTTTTTTTATAAATAGACCTCAAAACAAAAAATATTTCTGCATTAAATAAAAAAGTTGCAAAAAATCTGTTTCCACCATTTTGTTGCATACCTTTATAAAATAAAATTTGTAAAATATTATCTTTTAACAACGTAGTCCCAACATACGAATTTTACATGGCCTAACTCCCCTCTTAATTTAGAAAAATAAATTAAAATGGGTAATAATAATTGTTTCAATGAAAGTTTTAAAAAGTCACAGCAAGGCAACATTATTACAGAAAGACGTTTATATTCTTTATTAGTAATCACGCTTTAAGGCTAAAATATCTAGATCAGTCGCAATTTTTAACTTGTTAAGTTCAAATAATTTAATAAAATACTTATAGTTTTCAACACTATTTATTATTTCTTTACAATTGTTGTGCAATATTGTAGCTTCTTGAGGTGATAACATTCAAATTCATGTTTTAAAATAGAAGAACCAAAATATTCTTATTTTTAAAATCAAGGATTGCATTTCAAATTCATTACACTAGAGGCAACGAAGACAGTAGCGTTCCCTTCCTAAAAATGATTTGAATTAATCAAAACTCTAAATTTCTCTTAAATCTTACGTTTAAAAACTGCGATGTGTGGAATTCCAAACTGTAACAATTACATTTAATAGGATCATTGAGGACGCTGCAAGAGAAAGACCTTGTGACATTCGCCAACTCTTTATTTGTGCAATACTTTGCGTATAACCGATGAATGATTTTCCCTGTATTTTCAGACTAAAACAGAATTTTATTTTAAGTATGTGTTTTCTTTAATTATTATAAGCAGTGGCGTAGCAACAAATGCCCTTAAGCAAGTAAAATCGGTGCGTCCCTTTTTTCTCAAAGAAGGTTTTCAATACTTTTTAAAAACTAGCTGTATTTATGTTGGTTTTCAATTTAAAACTATTAACAATGGTTTTCGCTCTTTGATAAAGGATGACATAAAATTTTAAGTTTAGAAAAAAATTTGGATTTGCCGACGAGTAGCGAAACGAAGGGGTGATTGAAAAAGATTTAATTTCATGAATTTGCGACTTACAAAGCCCCGATATTTTTTAAAATTCCTCTGATGTTTTTCTCCGGCTACGGATTCGAAAACCTTATTTTGCACGATCTAAATAAAACATGATTTTTATTCTAAATTTGTTTGGCGGCCATTGGAGCTGGAGTTATATGATTGATGTGATTTAAAAATCAGTATTAAAGTTTTTACTTTTATTTTTGTATATTTTCCGTAATAATAACGTGAAACTAGATTATTTTGCAATTGTATCTTCTTCAATTTAATTTGCTTTAAAATCAAGTCCAATGAATCCATTATTTGACGCTATACCATTTTCTATACTTACTTCCTCTATTAATGGTGTTATTTGCTGCAAAAATAAAATCTTTGTCGTCACGAGAGCAGATATAAATACTATTGGTATAGCCAATTTTCTCCAATTATCGATATGGACTATTGAGACCCTCAATAAAGCGAAGATATCCCAACCGATTTCCACTGCAGTAATTGCCAAATATAAGAATATTTCTATTTTGTATAGGTACATAATTTTCTTAACCATTTGTTTCAAATGGATATATATATTTTCAGAATATCTTAAAATAAAGAAATTAGAAGTGTTAAAAGTATTTTTAACTATTTCAAGTCTTATTTCTAATAATGCTTAAAAGTCGGTTCCAAAAGACACACACAAAAAAATCGTTTAATACAAGCGTTAGTGGCTGAATGGTTAAACCTAAGCCAGTAAACAATAAAAAAAATAATAATCGCTTATGACTAGAGCTCGGATTTCTAAGCACAAAAAATTGAAAAAAACACGCTTTACAAAGCACCAATTTTAGCAAAAAAAAAATATTATTTTATGCAAAAAAATCAGTATTTTAAACAATAAGGAATATTTTAGATATACAAGAAGCCTTGAAAATATTCAAAGTTGTATAACAATGTATACAACGATGAAAATCACTTTAAATTTTACCGACAGATACAATAAACAGACTCTGTTTTGTCCATTTGTTAGAATCCTCTTTTGTTTTTAGGGCTTTTTGATTGTAGTGAACAAAACAGAAATATGTGAATAACTTTTTTATTTATAATTTTTTTGTAATGATGTATTATAACTTTTTTGCTAATAATAATCTTCTTTATCGATCTTTATCGAAATGCACAAGGTATTCAATTTAAAAAAAAAACGTTTATTTTCTTAATATCTTAAAAATACGACGTTCAATTGTTTCTCTGCTTTGACCATTGTGATTGTCATGTGATATTCTACCACTTTCCGCATTAACCGACTCTGTAACTCAAATAATAAGAAAGTTGGCAATAGTGCGCACTAAATTCTAAACATCCTATATACAGGGTGTCCCAGAGCACCCGTATAAGTTTTTTTTTCTGAGAAAACGACCTAGAGAGTTGGAACAAAAAAATTTATTACAATATCCGTATAAGAAGAATAGTTTACTTTTCTACTTTCAATCTCAAATGATGGAACCAGGAAATTCTGAGCAAACTCTAAGGGATGTTAAACTTTTTATGAGAAATAAATATCACTAGTCCTAAAAACGTTAACATCCCTGAGAATTTGCTTAAAAATGTCAGAATTTTCTGCTTCTATGGTCTCAAAAGAAAAGTAGTTAACAAAAATTCAGAAAAGAAAATAAAGAAAACAAATAAGCCGACACAAAGTATAAGAAATCTATAATAAATCGGCGACTAGATTTTATTTTGGGGCTCCGTAAAATATTTAATGCTTAAAAACGGTTTCATTACCAAAAAAGTTGGAAAACCACAAAACTAGATAGATAAATTAATGGTTTGCGTTTTAATCGCACAAATAATAGCTGTCCACGATCTAAAATTTAAGGAAATAAGCACCAAATAAGCATATACATGCAAAATAAGTATAAAACCGAAAAAAAAAAACCGAAAATAAAGCAGGAAAAGCAACAAAAAAGAGTGTCAAATGGTTTAACTTTCTATAATTCGTACACATTTCATTAATTCATGTTGATGCTTTTAATTTTCAGCATAAGCTGTTTGCTTAAAAATCCGAGCATTACTTATGACTATATTGAATTATCCTATATAAACATAATTTTATTTAAAAATTAAACTTACTGTATAACATGAACAATGCACAATCTATTCCAATCAAAAACGCGAACTCTATTCTCCAAACACACATCGCAGAATTCAGAATTAGCTCCAAAACATTCCATAAGTTTCCTATTTACAATTCTAAACCCGCTCAATAAAAACGCCAACATTTTCAACAAAACTGTACTAATGCACGCCATATTGAAGTAAAACACCTTCACCTTCACAATATTCCTAATAGTGTTGTCGAAGAGAAGACATACTATCAGCACGTTAGCGATCGGACAAAAAATCAACACAATGTTACTTAAAATCTCGATTCCACCGCTCAAGTACATTTCCTTCAAATTCAAAAATCTGAACAAGAGTTGTAAGGATTTCCAGTCATCTACCAAACTCACGTGGTGTTTTTGGTTTCGGTAACTAAGGTACGGTAAGAGAATCAAAGGGATTAATACTGATGTGAATTCTGCAATGTAAACGTATTCAATTGTTTTTTCCTTGTTGGATACGGGGAAAGCGTAATAGACGGCCGCTAGCCAGAACAATGTGTAGATGAATAGTTTTGCTTTGGATTTCCATCCGTAATTTGTTTTCATTGTGGATGTTACAGAGCAGTATTCCAAAAAACACAAGCCGTTTATTCTTGTGATTATTATGTATAAGCCGTACATCTTTGATACTAATGTGTTGGCCATTATTACTACTAATAATGAGTTTAGGAATCATCGTGATTATATATATGCTTTCTAATTACTTGTTGATACTGTACGATAAATATTTCCGGTAATTTTATTATTTGAACAGAGTAGATTTCATTAATAATACATCATCAAAACGCGCATAATTACCCAAATCGAATTATAGATTAATACGATAACGCTACAATAAATCGTCGAATTAAGAGGGCCAATTTTTGCTGGTTGTGTGTTTCTGGGATACGAGATGGCACAAACATAGCAAAATTGCACAAAGTAGTTTTGACTATGTATTGGTCTATAGTGCCTGCCGAATTTTATCACAACAAATAATACAAATTATGAGAGAGAAGCGCGTTGTTTGTTTGTTTAAATAGCGCCGTGCGAATGAATGAATGGGTATTGAATTACAGAAGACACAAGTAAACTGGATACGTATTTACGATGTTAATTTCTATCGACATACATACAACTGTATAACGAAACAGATGCCTATTTAGTTTTATATTCCATATGAGTATATACAGTGAGTTTTTCTTTAAAGTATACGTATTCTAAATTCAGATTATTTTGTTTAAATATTTGGATATTCGTTGTTTTTTAAAAGAGTTCAATTTAAAATTTTAAACAAGTGTTTTCCACTCCTAGACTAAGCATGAAGTAAAATTTCGAGTTTAGAAAAGCCCCGTGAAAATTTGTCTCGGGTCGCGCAGCGACCCGAGACAAATTTTCTGGGCTTTTCTAAACTCGAAATTTTACTTCATGCGCCACGCATATAAGACACTAAAATAATGTAACATTTATATTTGAACCTCACCTGAAATCAGTGTTTTATACGCGTGGCGCATAAAGTAAAATTTCGAGTTTAGAGAAGCCCAGAAAATTTGTCTCGGGTCGCTGTGCGACCCTCGACAAATTTTCACGGGGCTTTTCTAAACTCGAAATTTTACTTCATGCTTAGTCTGGGAGTGGAAAACACACGCTTAAAGCTTCAAATTGAACTCTTTAAAAAACAACGCATGTCGGAAAATTTACAGCTTATGCACATGTTTACCTAAAAGAAAAATTCCCTGTATTTATATAGTAGACCACATATGGGCAACCCCCGGCCCGCGGGCCGGATCCGGCCTTACAGCGGGCCGGTATGATCCGGCCCGCGAGACATTTTGAAAAAACCCAATTAAAAAAATATTACATTAGGTACTTATACTCACGGGAGTGACAGTGAGGCGGCAAACATCAAATTCTTTGATGTTTGCCACCTCACTCTTTGATAATCGCCGCTACTCGACTTGCTCGATCAAATTCTTTGAGGTTTGCCGCCTCACGGGCGACACATCAAAAGATTTATTGCTTCTCAATTATTCTAAACTAGTTTATTCCAGATTATTCGTTCATTTTGCCTATATAAGCGGGTGGATGGCCCGAACGTTAGTTCAGTTCTATTTGAGCTACCGAGGTGATAACTTGGACAAGCGATATCCTAGCGAACTGCTCGAGTCGTCAACTTGCTTTGTGACTTTGTGTGCATCTTGAGTGGTTACTAACTATAGTTTGTTATTAAGTTTATTGAACGAAAAGTAAACAAATATGATGTCTGGTGGAAAGAAACGAAAAGTAGATACAGAGGGTCGCCATTTTCAAGAAGAATGGACTGAAGAATTCTTTTTTATCTTGCACAATGGTAAGCCGATTTGTTTGCTGTGTAATGAATCCATTTTGGAAATGAAAGAATTCAATATAAACAGGCATTGCTCAACTAAACATGCTACGCTGCACTCACTGACAGGACAATTAAGAACAGACAAAATCCAGAAGCTTACCGCAAATTTGGAAAAACAGCAACAAATGTTTCATAAACAAAGAACACTACTTGATAATGTTGTAAAAGCTAGTTTTATAGTTAGCTCAAAATTGGCAAAGGCATTAAAACCATTTGCCGAAGGAGAATTTATCAAGGAGTGTATATTAGAAGTTTGCGGTATTATGTGTCCTGAAATAAAAACCAATTTGAAAAAATTAGTTTGTCAAGACGAACTGTTGTTTGGCGTATAGAAATTATAGCTAATGATATAAAAACAACATTGACTGACCGTATGGCTGGTTTTGAATCATTTTCTATAGCATTAGACGAGAGCACCGATTTGTCTGACACAGCTCAACTGGCTATATTTATTCGAGGTGTTGATAAGGAGTTCACTGTTACTGAGGAATTGCTTGCTTTACAGCCGCTAAAAGGAACCACTACAGGAGAGGATATTTTTATTGAAGTTCAAAAGGTATTCACAAGTTTTGGCTTGCCATGGTCAAAATTAATTGGAGTATGCACTGATGGTGCACCTTCTATGGTCGGCTTACGTAAAAGTTTCATCGGAATTTTGAATGAATCTTACAGGCTATTTGAATGATTTAAATTTGAAACTTCAAAAACAAGGGCAGCAGTAAATGATTTGTACAGCCATTTAAAAGCGTTTGAGATCAAACTACGCTTGTGGGAGTCACAGATGCTGTCTATTAACAGTTACCATTTCAACACGCTCTCTGCGTATGAAAATATTGCTTATGCTCAATATGCTGAAGAACTCAAGTTACTGTCGGAACAATTTTCGAACAGATTTTGCGACTTCAAAAACATGGAAGACTGTTTCAGTTCATTTGCTACTCCTACAACATATATTGTACAAAATAATCCAATACACTTACAAATGGAGTTGATCGAGATTCAAGAAAACTCACTCCTAAAATCCAAATTTGAAGACGTAGAGTTGTGCGATTTCTACAAAAAATACCTAGAAGAAGACAATTTTCCGCAGCTTAGAAAATTCGCAAGAAGATTGATTTGTGCGTTTGGCAGTACTTATAAATGCGAACAGTTCTTTTCATTGATGAAAGTTAATAAATCAACACATCGTACAAGACTGACTGACGATAATTTGGAAAATTCTTTACGTCTTTGTGTCAGTGGAATTAATCCAAATATTGATGGATTACTTTCCCAAATTCAAGCTTAAGTGTCTCATTGATTTCGGTTTATTTAACTTTCGTAGTTTGTAACAATTGCAAATTTAACGATTTAATTATAATGTACCATTTTTTTAAATTTCATTTTGTTATTTTAATAAATTGTACTATAATAACATTGTCGTATTATTTCATGTCAAATACCTATCGCAAAAAATATTATCACTACTTTAAAATGCACTAAGTACTTTTAAACGCGGCCCGCGAACGTATTTGCACGCTAAAGTTTGGCCCTCAACATGTCAAAGGTTGCCCAAACCTGTTGTAGACAAACAGTTAAATTCTGGCATCATAAAATAAATATTCATGTTATTTGCAACTAGATAAGTGATTCAAATGATTACTATTAAAAATCAAATATCGTACATGACGCGTGCTGCACTTCTTAATTTAATAAATTGTAATGAAGCACACAAAAGGAATGGATGCGAACAGGAAAAAAGGTCTACTTTCTAATCTGGATAGGCGACACTTTAAGCTGAGTAGGCTAAGCCGTACAAAAAATGAGAAATTACAATAACCCAATTCGAACTCTAGACGCTAAGCTTACTAAGTGCCTCGGTAATCAAATCGCTGTGTCGCACATTCAATTTGGTAAATAAATTGAATCAACATATACCGGCATTCCACATTCCGATTCAAAACATGAATCCAGAAATGCACTTACATATTTAAAGAATGTATTGGGAAATATTTTAATAATGTCTTTCTTTGTTGTGTTTCAAAAACATAATTAATGAAGAGTCCGCGGCAGAAAAATTACATTCGCAATTAAAGGCCGCGCACCGGAAACCCGTGTCGCGACAAATGCCGCACACAAATTCTACATATCAAACCCAATTTCTTTTCACATGTTTTTGGAAATTACAGTATAATTTTAAGATATTACTAAAATAGCACGATGCTGCCCCCTAATTATTAAAAGAAAATTAAAAATGTACATTGCTCTTATGGAGATTTCTAAGCAACGCTTAATTTTATTTATCATTTATTTTAGATCAATCTATTTAACACAACATGTTTATAATAATTACTCCAATAAATTAAAGCAATATGAAGAAGAAATAATCTTTTCTATGGAAGTATTGCACGGATTTGTGTAATTATTTAAGAGTGTTTCATTAGTTGATTTATATATTATCTAAGAAACTTAAAAAAAATAGTGTCAATTTATTCGCAAAGCTTCAATGTGCCATATGTATAAGTTTCAAACATCTATTTTCATTATTGTGGGAGATTAATCATTGTTCGTTCTTTTGGCCGAATAACATGTGAATTTCCGACCTTAAAGTAGACATGTTTATTAGGACGCTTTGAATATAAGTTAATGTTGGGAAAGGATAGATTAAACACAAAATATATATGTTTCAAAATATATAAATTTCAAATGTTTGTTGCTAAAATGTTTAAAAAGAAATGTAAGTTTGTATACAACACAAACTTACATTTCTTTTTAAACATTTTAGCAACAAAAATTTGAAATTTATATATTTTGAAACACTAATGTGAATAGAAAAAAATCTGATAAAATTATTAAGTGGATGATTATATAAAACTTTGCCATTTATAGTTTTTTTCTATATTCTATAATAACTAAAAAAATCGATTTGAAAAAATCGACACTTCACATTTTTCAAAATATCTAGTTACTCTTGACTTTTTCGAAAATTGTACAAGCGTCATTTTTTCAGCTTGTAAAACTCGTTTATTTAACTGTTTGTCTATCTTTTATAGTTTTCGAGATTCCAATAGAGAACTTAAAAAAACTCACCCTGTATAATATTGTAACTTTTGAATATACGTGTACGTTGTTAAATAAATTATAGTTCAAAGTGGTCTGTTAGACATTTACAGCCGACATAATTTCCCGATGTAAATCAAACATTAAAACATTACATGTCCTCTAAAGTTTGTCAAATAAAATTTGTTTCCTCTATATCTCGTAGCTTTTATGCCCGTTTTCCTATTAAAACTCGAATGTTTCCCTAATACAGCAATTAAACGTATACACTCGACCCTTTGGCTTTTATGTGATTATTGTAAAACATCTTGTTGCCAGATAAAGTCAGTTTAATAACGTAATTATCTGCTTAGCGTTTTTTTTAAATACTGGAAATGTAAATTTGACAATTATATTTTAAATAAATTATACTAATTTATTGGCAGAGGACAACAGTACCTTTAATTATTATAGCACTGTACAGGGTGCAGTATTTTTTATGGATTCTTCAAATAAAGTACCATTAATATTAATGATAGACAAACACTAATATATGCTTCAGAGCTCTTTTTTTATAGCTTATACCTAATCAAAATTTGTCTATCCTCAATTGTTTTCGAGATATACGTCAAAACTCAAAATTTAGCAATTTTGAAATATTGTAATAACTTCTTTATTTATAAAGATATTGGCATGCGGTAAAAACTTTCTTAAGACACTTTTTTAAGTAGAATATTCTGACCATATCAGATTTTTATTTAAGCGTAATGCTATTGAGATATGACATAAAGTTATATTATTTTAAATAGAAATTAGAGTCGGCCATGACTTTAATCGATCATATTTTTGTCAGCTTTTTAGAAATGTATAATTTGCAATACTTTAATTTAACTTTAATAATTTTTTTTTAATTTATTTAGTTTTAATTTAATTTATCAAGAAAGCCATGATAAAAATAAATTAATAGTAAACAACAACATAATTAAACTTTAGCTGTCTTTATTGACTTATTACTTGCACTTTATTTGTATATTAAAACAAGACTTTCAAAATAAACAAAACTTATTAAACGCATAATTAGCTTTATTACGTGTTTAATAAGTGTTGTTTATTTTGAATGTCTTGAATGTCAACATAATATATAAATAAAATAAAATATTTAGAAATACTTTAAGTAATTTTTCCAGAATTTTCTATATAACTTGTCATGAGAAAAATTATCATTACTAAGATGTTATTTACTAGCTCACAATGTCAATACTGTTAGAAATTATTTAAACCTAAAATTTCCTACTACCTACTTTTAGAACTTACTGACCAAAACTGTCTTCCTTTCTGAGAAATAATATAAAAAAGTGAAAAATTAATGAACTTAAAAATAATATTCACTTAGAATTTAAAACAGTCTCTCCGAGTTTCTTGTGAAATGCATAAATGTGTATGAATATAAATGACGCTTACTTCGAAAAATAGTTGTTTCTACTATTTATCAAGATTAATACAGTAAATATAATAAGGTATTTAAAATTGTTGACGTTATATATTGTTATTGTTTACATTTAATTATGTTTTATCATGGCTTTCTTGATATATTGATTTAAAATTTAAAAAACTTAAGATAAAAAAAGAGACATCAAAATATGATAAATAATATATTTTTGGATAGCTTACAAAAAATGCAAGCGATTGAAGTCATGGCCAACTATTAAAAATTATACAACTTTATGTCAAATCTCATAACAGTTAAACTTAAAACAAAATCTAATATGGTCAGCGTATTCTACTTAAAAAAGTGCCTTAACAAAGTTTTTACCGCATGTCAATATCATTTAAATAAGGACGTTATTTCAATATTTTAAAATGTCGAAATTTTGAGTTTTGACGTATAACTCGAAAACAATTAAAGATAGACAAATTTGAATTAGGCACATGAAATATGCTCTAAAAAAGAACTCTGGAAGTATATATTAGTTTTTTCTATCATTGATATTTATGGTACTTTACTTAAAGAAACCATCGAAAATGCTGCACCCTGTACAATACAATTGAGGTGCAAATGCAAATTTAATGAAAATCGGATGTTTTTGTATTGTTTAATCATTTATTAAATAAATAATGAAAACAATTTATTCCTAACGATTTTTGTCAATTGTAAATTATTTCTCATTGAAGAAGTTTTATTTGCCCTCTAAGAAAATTAAAGTGATTTTATTAAAAAATCATAAACCAATACTGAATAATCCGATTTTTATTTTTAGCCTTGTCACAAAAATGTGACGTTCTAATATTTGTTTATAATCTATTAAATGATTTCGGAATTTTTAAACAACTTTCAATAGCTAACGCCCTCTAATGCCCTAATGGATCTTGAAGTCCCAAACGCGTCTGTAGGTATCTGGTGCCGGAATACTGAACAAAAATTAAATTTTGAACTTTGAGTATATTTACATTGGTTCATTAGTTGAAATCACTCTAAATTCATCAGTTGAAATAATTCTTAATTTTATGAAAATTTGACGTTCAATTAATTGTATCTGAGTTTATTGAATAGTAAGATTTTTTGTATGTAGCATAATTTTTGTAAAATTTGGTCTTTTGCAATTTCATTTAGAAAAAATTGGTAAGTTTCAACCACAATTTAATAATTTTTAGCGATATCTGAAACTGTTTTTAAAATAACAAGTTAAGGCACGTAAAAACAGAAATGTAAATTAAATACTCTACAAGACATATCACAATACAAAAGAGGATTAGAAAAAAGTTGAGAAAAAGCTATTAATTATTTTTCCAGTCAAGTCACCTAATTTGCGCCCAAATAAAAATGAAGATAAATCTGTTTCTGCAAATTTAATGAAAATGTGATGTTTAAATTATTTTGTATTTATAATTTATTATAAAATACGTTTTCTGGATTTTTAATCAACTTTGAGCATCTTTAACCCATTAGGCGCCATTTATGCAAAAACACAACATAATAATTTAATTGTAAAATAAATTAATTTAATACATTGTTTCATTTAACCTGACTTGAAAAAGTGTGAAGAAAAATGTAAATATTTTGTTACTTAAATATTTCGATTATTACTCCTTTTTAAAGTGTATTTCTCACTTCACAATATTTCAGTGTTTTATACGCGTGGCGCATGAAGTAAAATTTCGAGTTTAGAAAAGCCTGAAAATTTGGTTTTGTCGCGTGGCACTACGCGCTACGCGACCAAACCAAATTTTCAGGCTTTTCTAAACTCTAAATTTTACTTCATGCTTAATCTGGGAGTGGAAACACTCGTTTCAAGCTTCAAATGAAACGCTTTTATAAAATCGACGAATGCCTGAAAAGTCACAGAGTATACATTATGTATCTTTAAAAGAAAAAATTCCAGTATGTAATATAATAAGAAAATGTTAAGTTTTATTCCACAAAAATGTTTGCTAACTTTTACAAATCAATCGTTTTTATTCTATGAATAAAATAATTACAGGCATTTTAGAGAACTTACGTTTTCTACAGGAAATTTCTCTTCTGAGAATACATATCATCATGCATACGCTGTACATTTTAATTTTCCTGGATTAGTCGATTTTATAAAAGCGTTTAATTTAAAGCTTTAACGAGTGTTTCCACTCCTTGATTAAACATGAAGTAAAATTTCGAGTTTAGAAAAGCCTGAAAATTTGGCTTGGTTTTGAATGTTGCTTGAAATTATTTTCACATAATTACAAATGTAAAGTGTAAAATACAGTGAAAATCTTTGTTTTGTGTATGTTTTCTGGAAAAATATTTAAAAACTTTTCCGCAATAAACATCAATCAAAAGCAACGTCATGTTTTACCTACTCGCACTTGAAACTTTTTCTTGAAGTTTTTCCCGTATTTCGGCCATTAGACCGGCTTCTATGTTGTGTTTAAACGAGATTATGATAAAACAAAACCGGCCGCCTTTTATATACGTATTTGGAGAATTTCATTTTCCCCGGATGTTTCCGGTCCCCGGTTAAATTATAACAAATGTTTTCGTTTTAAGTTTAGATTATATCTCCGGCAGTAAATAAGTACGTATTGCCGGCCAACATGCACAACACCACCCACCTCGAGGACGAAATTCTAATTAAAACAAATAGTCGTTCTCGTTTTGTTGGCGGCAGTTTTGCGGCCCTTTTTGGCCGCACGTATCATTTTCACTTTTGCTTGCTTCAACTTTCATAATGAGATTTAATTGTAAAAGCGGAATAAATTATAACTGTGGTTGATATATTTTATTTCCATATAATGGGGAACTAACAAATCTGCAAAATAATTACCTTTGAAACAAGTGACGATAAAACTTTGAAATTCTCTATCACAAATAGGCGGGGTGCATGAAGTAAAAGTTAGAGTTTAAAAAAGCCTGAAAATTTGGATTTGCCGGGGCGCGACTCGCTTCGCTATGCGACCAAACCAAATTTTCGGGCTTTTCTAAACTCGAAATTTTACTTCAAGCTTAACCTGGGAGTGGAAAGCACTCGTTTATGGCTTTAAATTGAATTCTTTTAGAACAAGCGTATGTATATGTATACTTAATTTCCTGTATGTATAAAACTGTGCAAGATCAAATTCAATTTAAATAAAAATTGATACTATGAAGCGTGAAAATACAAACAATATTTCTGTGTTTATACACTCAACCTCGCTGTGTTAATTATTAATTAATATTTGTCTTAAATGTGTGTACATGTTATGTGCCAGGTATGATTAAATTAATCAGAGTGTCTCGCTATATCTTGTATATATCGCGGAGTGACTGCCTTATGGTAACGAAGGCTAACGGGGGCAACTAACTGTCCTAATTTGCATAAAGTGACCCTACATACCTTCATTACAGACGGTGCCGCACTAAATGAAACTTTGTGTATTAAACTAAGTGATATGTTGTGTCAGATAAATTAATTTGTCTGCCGAGTTTTCGAAATTAATTTGCTATCGGTACAATACCAGGCAACAGCGTAAATACGAGTAGATAAGCATTGCGGTATCTGGATTAGCAAAATTTTCAACGAACAAACTTTTACGTTATTTATACATGCATAGATTAAACAATCATTATAATATAATTAATATACTACATGAATGAACTGTACAAACTATAAACTCAGATTGGTTTTGAATCGTTATTTAATCTAACTCTAATTCTATTTGATATATAACTCTAGGATCCGCTCCTGCTACAAGGAGGATGCATATTCGGAGATAGTTAGATGAAAGGTTAGTAAGTTTGGTAGTAAACTTACTAACCTCTCATCTAACTATCTCCTAATATGCACCATCCTTGTAGCAGGAGCGGATCCTTGGAGCAATTTTGCGCGGTACAAATATTTTTCAAAAACAATTATTATTTCACTACAAATGTTTCGCAATTGGATTGCATCTTTGGATCACACTTGTAAACTTTTTGCACCCGAAGACTTTTTTTAAATCTCAATTATTAGTAGTTTTCAATAAACTAAGTAAATATTGATTTTTAACACCTAAGTGCCTCGTACCTTATATATTTTTTTTACGAGAATTTGTGCAGACTAAGTTACTCCTTTTTTTTATTTATCTTATAATACTTTTATATATTGTAATTGTATTTTAGTGAAATGTTTATTCGTAAATAGATATCGATCAACTACTTCCGAAACCTCGTATGTCTAAATTCCAAATTTAACAGGCGACACAAAATACTAGTTATTTTTTCTTGAATAATTTTCTCACTTATCACTTGGTGAAACATTTTTAAATATTGATAATAAAGGTTTAAATTAAATTACACTTAGTTTGTTTCACACTTTTTTTTTTACTTTACTATTTACTCGACTAGTTTCGCGTTTTACAGCATTATCAGGAGTCATTCACTCCTGATAATGCTGTAAAACGCGAAACTAGTCGAGTAAATTGTAAAGTAAAAAAATTGTGAAACAAACCAAGTGTAATTTAATTTAAACCTTCATTATCAATACTAGTTATTTATTATATGAACTGCGTAACCCACTTTCATGAGCGGATTTAATAAGAATTTTGAGAAATTAATTTTAGAATGTGGCCAGCAGGCACATTTATCTATTGACACCAAAAATAAATTAAAAAAAAAATCGGAACTTACAAGGTTTCGGAAGTATAGTGGAATTCGAAACAGATGTCCTACGACTCATGGGTGTGGAATGTGTGGTTCAATTTTTTTTTTCTAGAATACCTCACACAACGAAACATTTAGATGCTACCTACAAATCTCCTTTTGATATAGCGAACGGGTTTGCTGATCTATTCAGTGTATATTCTTCCAAGTCGTCGCATAATAACTATACCTCTTCATTCTCCCATAACTTATCTATTAATATCCCATTATTCGAGAGACTGATATCATTTACTCTCTTAAAAAACTTTTCTTGTAAGAAATTGCGCTGAAGTGTTTGCTACTCCACTGCTTCATATATTTAACACCTCATTAAAAACAGGGGTATTTCCGGACTGTTGGAAAGTGGCAAGAGTCTGTCCAGTATATAAGAGTGGTAATAAACCATCAAGTAATAATTATAGGCCAATATCTATTTTGTCCAATTTCTTGAAGGCCTTCGGAAGCTGTCTATACAATTACATATATTCATTTGTTAAATCGTATATCTCGCCTTACCAGCATGGATTTATTGAGAAAAGGTCTACAATTACTAATCTTTCTTTAATTTCTCAATATATTTCTCGTGCTCTTAATGATCAGGACCAAGTAGATGTAATATATACAGATTTTTCGAAGGCCTTTAACAAAATAAATCATGCCACAATTCTTCCAAAATTATCTCATTATGGCTTTACGAATGCGTTCATCATTTTTTTTAGATCATACCTGACTGACAGAGGTAGCTATATTTTCTTTAATAGATACACATCCAAAACGTTCACAACTACATCCGGGGTGCCGCAGGGGTCCAATTTAAGTCCCCTGTTGTTCACAATATTTATTAATGATCTGCCAGCTAAATTGAAATGTGAAAAATTATTATACGCGGATGATCTAAAAATATATGCACGCATTCAAAGACACTCTGACTAAGCACTTCTCCATAATCAATTGGATATAGTATCAAAGTGGTATCAAAGTAATGAATTTTGTCTAAACATTGCCAAATGTAAAATTATGACTTACACTCTGAAAAAAGAACCAATACAAAATAACTATAAAATACATGGCGGCTCTTTAGAAAGATGTAATACTTTTAAAGACCTTGGCATTTATTTTGACCGAAAACTTTCTTTCATTTAGTTGGCGTTCACTTTGTGGTACATCTTCATAACAATTTAATACTATAGTCACTGAAAAGTAAAACTATAAGTGGTAAAACAAAGTTAAGTGTTTTAATTAAACAAACTTTCTTTTACTGACCACTACAATGAACTGATATCTAAAGCGAATAAATTAGTTGGATTCATAGTTAGAAATACACAACCTTTAAATAATCCATCAGCCTTAAAGGCCCTTTACACATCAATAGTACGAAGCAAACTGGAATATGGTAATTATTTGGTATCCAATACATAAAACACATGACAATCGCTTAGAAAAAGTACAACGTAAATTTGTGAAATGTCTGCATTATCGCTTAGAAGGCTTTTATTCCGAACGTGATTATGACTACAATGACTTGTTATCTAGATATTATATGAACACACTGTCACAACGCAGATTAATTAAAAGTGTGGGTTATCTTCAAGACATTCTCCTAAATAAAGTTGATTGCGGTGACTTGCTTCAGCAGATTTATTTTAAAATAAACAGTGTATCAACCAGATCAAGTCCTTTGTTCTATAATGATTTTTCAGGCACAAATCACCTGAGAAGATCACCCTTATCAATTATGGTTTCCAATTATAACCAAGTGTCTCAGCTTTGCGACTTATTTCATGATTCAAAGAAAAACATTATTAAGAAGATCGTATCTCTAGATAATTTAATGCAATATTTTTAGTGTAATGGGTAATAGATACTATTTATTATTTTAAAATGTTATAATTTGTATGCTGTGAACCTTTGTAATATCAGGATAATTTAAAACTTGTATGTGTTTACACCCCAGAAAAGGCTGATTCCTACTGGTACACTGACGGCTCAAAACTGTCCACTGGAACAGGAGCCTCAGTCGTCGGACCAAGGACTGAACTTTACTACAGCCTTGGCAGGTATGCTACCATACTTCAGGCTGAAATATACGCCATTGAAATGTGCGCCCACGAAATCCTTTCAAAGGGTTGGGCGGGCAGGACAATAAAAATATGGTCGGACAGCCAAGCGGCCCTTAGGGCCCTGGCATCTTCTAGATGCTCCTCCCTGGCTGTACGGAACTGCAAGGAAGCCCTCTGCCAAATGGCACAGGTAAACGGGGTCAGTCTGATGTGGGTGCCAAGCCACTCTGGCGTGAAGGGAAACGAATTAGCCGATTCCCTAGCCAGAGAGGGGGCGCGTACAGCCTACATCGGACCAGAACCCGCTGTGGGGATACCCAGAACAACAGACCGTAACAACGGATGGATGAGACACGAGGCACAGAATTTCTGGCAAAACCGCCCTGGGATGAGACATTTCAGAGCGGTAACAAGTGGACCATCTGCGGCCAGGACAGCCTCATGGTTGAAGCTGAGCAGATCAGATGTTCACACATTAACTGCTCTCTTCACTGGACACAGCCGTCTAAGGCATCACCTTAATAAACTAGGACTAAGCGACACCACTGAGTGCCGCCTATACCTAGAGGATGATGAAACAGCAGAGCACGTCATATGTGCCTGTCCAGCTGGCGATCAGATCAGGACCACGGTGTTTGGCACACCGAAGCTAAACCTGAAGGACCTGGAAAAAACTTCACCTGGCAAGATCCTTGACTTCATCAAGAAGATGGACTTGGAAGGTGAGCTGTAAGGTCGGATGTTCGACCTTAATTGTGAGCCACAATAGATCCTTGCGGTCGCAGTGGAGGGTGTAGCATAACTACCCACTCACTTTCAATAGAATAGAGTGTGTTTACTTGTGTCATGTGTGTATGTATATACTTTGTATTTTTAGGCACATCTTATTGTTATTTGTGTGAATTATTTATGTTTATATGATTTATGTGATATTTTATATGTAAATTTAAATTTATGTAAATTTTCCCTGAAATTGTAACGTTGTTCTGTT
The DNA here is from genome assembly GCA_932526585.2 of Philonthus cognatus. Classification (NCBI taxonomy): domain Eukaryota; kingdom Metazoa; phylum Arthropoda; class Insecta; order Coleoptera; family Staphylinidae; genus Philonthus; species Philonthus cognatus. The sequence goes on along the minus strand of OW052243.1, from coordinate 26,054,798 downwards.
GGGTTAATAAATGAATAAATAAATAAATAAAAATGTTTCCCGACAATGTCATACTGTTTAGGTCGCGAGTATATTAGTGTTCTTTGTTTTAGAAAAGCTTTAAATCATAATTTCTTGTCAGTTTTTTTTATTTTGAGTATACACATCCCAATTACGTGTTGTAGATTTTATATTATTCGTTGTTTTCTTAAAAGAGATCAATTTGAAGTTTAAACGAGCGTTTTCCATTCCCAGGTTAAGCATGAAGTAAAATTTCGAGTTTAGAAAAGCCTGAAAATTTGATTTGGTTGCGTAACGCGAAGCGCGGAGCGACCAAACCAAATTTTCAGGCTTTTCTAAACTCGAAATTTTACTTCATGCGTCACGCGTATAAGACACTGATTTCAAGCGAAGTTTACTTGTTCACAATATTTCAGTGCTCTTAGTGTTTAATACGCGTGGCACGAAGTAAAATTTCGAGTTTAGAAAAGCCTGAAAATTTGGTTTGGCCGCTCCGCGCTTCGCGCTACGCGACCAAACCCAATTTTCAGGCTTTTCTAAACTCGAAATTTTACTTCATGCGCCACGCGTATAAGACACTGATTTTAAGCAAAGTTTACTTGTTCACAATATTTCAGTGCTTTCAGTGTCTAGTACGCGTGGCGCATGAAGAAAAATTTCGAGTTTAGAAAAGCCTGAAAATTTGGTTTGGCCGCTCTGCGCTTCGCGCTACGCGACCAAACCAAATTTTCAGGCTTTTCTAAACTCGAAATTTTACTTCATGCTTAGTCTGGGAGTGGAAAACACTCGTTTTAAGCTTCGAATTGAACTCTTTAAAAAAAGCGTATGCATATGTATACCTAATAGAAAATTCCCTGTGTGTATACTTAAAAGAAACATTCCCTGTATTAACAGATTAATCCGATGACTATTTGCCAAATTTACTGAATTCAACTAACATTTTCGTTTGAGCCTACACAAAATCAAAATAAATGTATTATTTATTTCTGTAAATATTTGAACTATTCAGTAGGTGTGGAAATTGGAATGATACCATTTAAACTCACATTTAAAACGATTGTGCACATTAATTAAAATGATTTGTGGCTGGGTTTTTGCAGATTTATTTTTACGAACACATTGTCAAAATGTCACGTTTAGCCTCAACATTTTAAAGCTTCATACCGGAACATACGTTTCATATGTTTTATCTAAAAACCATAGCAGAAATATTATGAAGTTTTCTGTCTCTTTTCCCACACGTAATCTGATGACATCAAACTATTTTCGTATTACATGTATTGGTGCAGAAAGCACTACAAATCAAGGAAACCATGGGACATCTCTCGCGAATCGTCCCTTAGTTAATCGATATACTCGTAACTGAATTTTATTTTAAATGTCAGATTTGACTTCAATAAACTGATTAATGAAAAACGTTTTCTCTATTTTGACTTATTTTAACAGAGCATAATGTTTATACAATACTCAGAATTGAATTGATTGAATTTTATTTTCAACCATCGATAATGCTGTTTCCAACAAATGCCAAATTACTTCAAAATTCCCCCTTTACTTCCATTTTAGCACCAAAATAAATATCTCTACATCTTACCTTCTAGTGTGTAATGAGCAGCATTCCCGTCATTCTCCTCCTCCGTGTAATGACCGTTGTCCTCTTTGTCGTCGTCTTCGTTGTCTCCTGCCTGCTCAGATTGCTGGGTCTCGTAGGCGGCAGATTTACCGCCTTCGTCTTCTCCCTCCTGGTATTGTTCACTATCTCCATCCCTGCGTATTAATATACATTACACAATACCTACTAAAACCTTTGCAAACGCCGTGAATTATCGCACCACTTTCAACTTACAATTACTTTGTATACTAGTTTCCAGCCTCAACAACAAACGCAAACAAAGCGTTGTTTGTCTAAACATTATTTTATAATAGAAATAACATTTTCTGAAATAAAGCTTGAAATTGTTACTAAATTATTATTTTATATTTTTAATATAAATACAAGAGCTTTTTATTTCAAATATCCTGAAAAGTTTAACCTTGTATTAAACTTTTTAGGATATTTGAAATAAAAAAAACTCTTGTATTTATATTAAAAATATAAAATAATAATTTAGTAACACAAAGGGTAGGGGATATTTGAAAGTTTTATAAAAAAATAAACAAAAGTCAGAAAAAATAAAGTTTTATATTAATTTTTAGACGAAGTTTTAGAAAATTACTCCTCTAACCGAAAACGGAAATTAGCCTCTACGCGTCTACACATCTCTCTGGAAACTGCGGATGTTGTCTTTCAATTGCAGTACAGTTCGTGGTTTGTTTTTATAAACTTTCTCTTTAAGGTATTTTTTTTCGAAGACCACCAACGGCACTTACTGTATTGCGAAATGTTAAGGAACTTTTTGGTTCCACAACTGGGCACTTACTGTAAACTGTGAACGGTATTGCAACATGTTAAGGAACATTTTGGTTCCACAACTACAGGTGTTTAAAGGTTTTAATATGGAAACATGGTTTCAACAAGATAGGGCAACTTGCCACACCTCAAACCAATCACTTGAAGTTGTTAATGAACTTTTCCCGGAAAAAGTGATCTCTCGTCGAGGCACCATTAACTGGTCCCGATCTTACACCCCTTGATTATTTCCTACGAGGATATCTTAAAGAGAGAGTTTATAATAACAAACCACGAACTGTACTGCAATTGAAGGACAACATCCTCACCGAAATGGCCACAGTTTCCAGAAAGATGTGTAGACGCGTAGCGGCTAATTTCCGTTTTCGGCTAGAGGAGTGCCAGCAGCATGATAGTCAACATTTGAACAACGTAAGCTTTGGCACTTAATTTTCCAAAACTTTGTCTAAAAATTAATATTAAACTTTATTTATTCTGGCCTTTATTTTTTTTTTCTTATTCAATTTATTCAAGGATCAGTGCTTGGACCCCTCTTATTTTCTATTTACACGTGTTCAGTTTTGGAACAACTAAAATATTGTAAGGGTCATGCGTATATGCCAATGACAGCCAAGTTTATTTTTCTTTCTCTCCGGACGCATACAATAACGCTGAATGTTGTATTAATTCCGACTTAGAAGAGATATACAATTTTTCAAATCGATTAAATCTATTTTTAAATCCGGCTAAAACTTCTTTTATGCTATTCGGTAATGATAAAATCTGTAATGAATTAAAAACTAAATTAAATATCACGATTAATGGAACACAAATTCCCTACAGTGCTTGCAACTAAAACTTAGGAGTACATATCGATAACTCATTCAGATATAAGAAACAAGTAAATAAATACGTTGATCTTGCATACGGAAACCTAAAAAAATTATACCCCCATAGATCTAGTTTACCTATTACGTTAAAAATCTCATTATGTATACACCGTTCCATTTGTTTCTGGATCTCGCCTAGCCATGCTTTCGTGTTGTTATGTTGCAGTATCAACATTTACATTTTTTATTAATTGGCACTCCTGATTCCTTATTTTAACAGTGTTGCAATAATTTATGATATCATAAGTAATCCTCTTTTAATTTTCAAGAGGTTTATTGTTAATCTTGCAACAATTATTTCGCCACGCGGTCGCTTCTTCGAGCATTTTATTATTAAATCAAATTAATCTAGTGTTGCAATGCTAAATAATACAAGTGGAATGAGGGCTTAAAAATTGTTTGACATGAAAATTATCAGTATCACAAGAGGGTGGGAATAAATTTGCAATTCTACAAAAAAATACTGAGGGCCAACAGAAGAGAGAATGACCAAAATTAAGGTGGATGGATGGAGTTGATCAAAATGTGTTAACGGGAAGACCCAAGCGAGAAATACAAATGGATGACGAAATAAGTTTGCAGAGCCGAATTCATTATATTTGTTATATACAATATTATTGCTGTGTTTGTATGTACAAAAACCAAGTAGTAAATTTTGTTAATCTTAAAACTGCATATTATTATCCTTTTATATCTGAAAATTTGTAAAAGAGGCAACAGTGTAAGATCACAATAGTCAGAAATTATAACCTTAAAATCGAACATCTGACAGTGACATTTAAAAACCCTGATTTAAAACACAACCAGCCCCATTTACAATACTTAAACTGTCACTTTTCCATAGCTAGGCGAGATCCAGAAACAAATGGAATATATAATAATGCTTTTGACCTCTCGCGTTTCAATTATTGTTCAACACTCTATAATCCAGCAATTGATAAAATTACGGAACGTCGTATACAAAATGTACAAAATTCCTGTTTGAGGTTTATTTATGGAATACGTAAATTTGAACGAATATCACATAAGCTCACTGATGCGGGTTGGGTAAATATGCGTAGTAGAAGAGACACGCAAGCTGTCATTTTTTATCACAGAATAATGTTTTCTCATAAACCACCATATCTGTTCAATAAACTTAAATTTAGGGAAGATGTTCATACATTAAACACAAGGTTTAAAGGTCTTCTATCACCGCCACTTCATCGCTCCTCTCTTTTTCAACGATCTTTCTCCTATCAAATATACAAAGTGTATAATACAATCCCGGTCAATTTTAAAAAATTAAATCTACTCCAATTTAAACGCCAGTATAAGCTTCATTTAAATAGATAATCGTTTTTTTTGCAATTATAATGGATCAGTAATATCGTGAAAATGTAAATGTGTTATTTAGGAAGGAAAAATTATTAAATTCATATAATTATATATATTACCTTTAATAGTGTCTAGGTTAAGATGGAAGAACAGTTGGGTATTTATTACCCGATACTGAATCTAACCTCGTGATTTGTGTACCATGATTTTATAGTTTTTTCTTTAGAGTACCTTTATATTACTGAGTATACAAATAAAGTTATTATTATTATTATTATTATTAAATACCCCCTACCCTTTGTGGACACCCTGTAGCCTGTGAGGCCTGGAGCAACTAATATTTTCGAGGCCTTTCAAAAAGTTACTAAAAACAGATATGTTTTTTAAAAAATGATTAGGCCTTATTTCTCTTAAAAATATCTTATACTTTTACTTCACATCTTTACCTTGACTTTTGGCAACTTCCGATAATAAAATATGAAATAGCTGTTTTAAAACTTATGTGCTCATGTGAAACAGCAATTTTTAGTGTTTCTTTCAAAGATGAAACAGTTTATAGAATATAGAAACGAAACTTACAGAAAATGTTTCTTTTAAGTATTCATATCCTGATGCATACTCTGTAAACGTTTACGCATTCAGTGATATTCAAAAAGTTAATAATTTGAAACTCCTAACGAATATTTACTCCTTGATTAAGCATAAAGTAAAATTGTAAGGTTAGTAAAGCCACTAATTTACTGTAAAACTAGTATATTTTTAATTTCATCATACTGCTTAGCAGTATATTTCAAACTTTACAATATTTCAGTGTTTAATACGCATGGCGCATGAAGTAAAATTTCGAGTTTAGAAAAGCCTGACATTTTCAGGCTTTTCTAAACTTAAAATTTTACTTTATGCTTACTCAAGGAATAGAAATACTCGTTCTATACTTCAAATTGAACGCTTAAAAAAACAATTAATACTGATAATTAAATGAAAGTCACTTGGTTTGTTTCACTACTGTTTTTATTTTTCCAATGAAACACTTAAAAGAAAGATTTTAACATAAAGAAAATTTAACATAAAGAAAAACTGAATTTGTCAATAGTTTGCACAATATTTACAAAATATAGAAACGAATTAAAATAATATCGACTTTCTGCTAAAATGTTGTCTTATTGAGACAAGTCTCCAAATATTCATTGAAACAACTACTTCTCGAGCTAATACCCCGTCAGATCATTGTATAATTCAATATCTGTCGGGGTACTAGCTTCGGAAGTAGATGTTTCAATGAATATTTGGAGACTTGTCTAAATGAGACAACAATTTTGCAGGAAGTCGATACTAATTTTAATTCTTTTTTATATTTTAGAAAGATTTTAGTTACTAAAACTGTATGCATTAAAGTATTAAATAATCTTTAAATTTATATTAAATCGATTTTTACAATTTAAATTTTGTGTAAAACTCAAGTTAATTATTACAAATTAAAAGATAAAACTCTATTTTATTTCAGAAAATTTAATATATCAAGTCAATAGAGTTATTATCATTAGAAGTTACTAAATGTGTCCATTTATAGACACTTTATCACAATATATCATAACAATACAAAACTGATAAATAATTTCACATATAATTGACGTTCATTGAAACAAATGACACATGTAATAGACATCGGTATAAGCGAGACATAACTAAGTAGATAGCATAACTTTTGAAGGAAATGAAACGAGTATAATGCATGTAAGCGTATCAGTACATAAACTCAACTCGATAAACTTCATCACAGCCAACCGAGCTGAATTCAGAATAAAACCATAACGCGCAAAACTTAATAAAGGTACACACACAATTTACTAACGAATGTTGTTTAAACTCCAACACTTACTCATCCACGTCTTCAATTACTTTATAAGCGGATTTCGTCGCCACCTTTCCCTCGTCCCCTTCGGCCTCATCACCTTCTTCTGCCTCGTAATTCTCCTTATCTAGAATAAATCAAACGTGAATTATTAAATTGAGTCGACCTGTAAAATATGCTATTATTAAATTCTTGCGGACTGGAGGATAATGGGCGAGCACTGGATGTTTAATATATATATTTACTGCTCGGGTATTAGCGATACACGCATTGCTCTCCTCTGGCCTGTTTAAAACTGCTGGAATTTAATTAACAGGTCTTGGGGTGAAAGTGGAAAAAAGAATTTATTTTGAATTGAGGATGGCCGCCTCGTGTTGATGATAAATTATAAATAGGTAGTCATAAAAATTCTCGACGTTAATAAATAAAGTTTGTGGTACGTTATTTTATGTATATTGAAGAATTATGTAGACTTGATTAAAGAATCAACCTAAAAATATATACAGGGTAGTTCTTAAAGTCTCTGGTACGTTATAGGACACAATTAGGAAATCACAATAAAATTGGTTTAATAATTGTATTTTACTTATTGCAGATTCATAGCAATAAAATTAGCTGTAAAATGTGTTTAGTTTTTCTGACAAATTATAAAAAAAAGTAAAGAAAAAATTTTAGGTTCACTATAGTTAAACATAAGAAAGCTTCTTGCTGATAACATAATAATATAAAATAAAACATTTTGATAACAGTCTGAAAAAATGTAAAACGAAGAATAAGAAATAGAATACAGGGTGCCCGTATTTCGACACAATGTATGGGGATCTTAGTTATTTGAAGAAATAGAGTGTCGGTTAAAGTGAGGTAAAGTTGGGTATTTTAGGGCCTAACAATAATCTGGAAACAATTTTGAAATATCTTCTTTTGTTTAAGAGATATCAGCAAAAAACTGATTTTTTGAAAAATCTTTTTAATTTTTCTATTTAAAAACTATTGAATCTGAACATTTAGAACGTTGACAATATACAGGCACTTTTTAATGAGGAATCTAGTAGTATATTTCTTTTTAGGATAACATTTACATACATTATACATTTATGCATTTACCCGGGGACCATAGCCAACTTTTGTTTTCCTTATAAGCGCCAATTTGGATTTTCATATTTTTTAAAGAATATTTTTTTCTATATTTAGTGATTTATTACACTCATCATTTATTTTAGATTTGATATTTAAAATTATGATATTTTCTTTTTTGCAAAGAGTGCATTGGATGCAATGACGTCATATCTGTTAATCAATAAATTCTTGACAGCAGTCAATTATTGTTAGCACTCAAAGCTAATTAATAACTGTCAATCTTTTGTAATAATAATAATAAATATCGATTATCACATAAAAGTTGCACAAACTAAATTTATTCTACTTTTATTATTATTATTCCAAAACTTTTCACAAAAAAAGTAATTCTTGCATTTTTCGCTACATCTCAATAAATATTAATCACCATCACATCTAAGCGTTATATATTTTTAACTTTACTGTAAATCAGTGGTTTATACGTGTGGCGCATGAAGTAAAATTTCGAGTTTAGAAAAGCCCCGTGAAAATTTGTCTCGGGTCGCTGCGCGACCCGAGACAAATTTTCTACGCGGGGCTTTTCTAAACTCGAAATTTTACTTTATGCTTAGTCTGGGAGTGGACAACACTCGTTCTTAGAAGTTTCAAATTAAGGATCACTCTAGATTACAAAGTTTATTACCATTTTACAAAGGCTACAGCTCGAAGGACCAATCATGGTCTTCGGAGACCGAAGGACTACAGGGAATTACAAGAAAACAACGAATATCTGAAGGTTTACAGCATGGATAGGAAAGAAAACATGCAATTTTGAAAAAATATCGAAGTTGGGTTGGTTTTCAACTTTACTGTAAATCAGTGGTTTATACGTGTGGCGCATGAAGTAAAATTTCGAGTTTAGAAAAGCCCCGTAAAAATTTGTCTCGGGTCGCTGCGCGACCCTCGACAAATTTTCTACGCGGGGCTTTTCTAAACTCGAAATTTTACTTCATGCTTAGTCTCTGAGTGGAAGACGCTCGTTAGTTTAAAACACATCACAACTGTTAAAATATGTATCGTCGGATGCCCCTCTTCAGGGTTGATATGTAAGCAAATTATGGGTCCTAGGAGTTAAATAAGTAAGTTACTCAACTGTTTCCAAGGCACTCTTTACAAAAAGCAAAAGATTAAAATTTGACATATAAAATGTATAATAAACTATAGATGTGATACATCATTGAATTCAGAAAAAACAAATTCTTCCAAAAAATATGAAAATCCAAAATGGCGCCCATAAGAAAAACAAAAGTTGGCTATGATCCCTGGGTAAATGTTATAGTTATCTTAAAATAAAATATGTAACTAAATTTATCGTTAAAAAAAGTGCTTGTACAATTTTTAAGTTGTAAATGTCTGGAATCAGTAGATTTTGAATAAAAAAATACAAACGAAATTTCAAAAAATCCGTTTTTTGACAATATCTCAAAAACGAAAAAAGATATTTCAAATTTGCTTTTAGATTATTACCTAAATTACGCAACTTTGCCCCAACCGACTCTATCTCTTTAAATAACCGAGATCCCCATACATTTTGTTGATATGCGGACACCCTGTATAGATAGAATGATAAAAACTTACTAAAATAATATAAATTTGATAATGTAGTAATTATCAAACACTATAAACATATTTCTATATTTTATAAGAAATTAGATTAAATTAGATTATTGTCTTAGTAGTCTTATTAATTCAGACTAATCGTTTGCAGTGTATACGAACATTATCGTGTTGTTAACTTAAATAAGCGTACGCTTATTCTATTAAATTCAAATAGTTTTGATTTCGAAATATTCATTTCCCTCATTTATATTCTATTTGTTTCGTTCATCAACTGTGATATTTCATTTATCATCCTTTGCAAAACCTCAACAATTCTGAGAACTTTAAATAATTACTTCGCTACACATAAATTATTCCTGTAACTAAAATAATTAAGTACTATGTAAGTGTAATTTACCTCCGTGGGACGATTCGTCGTCTTCCTTGTATTTCCCGGAATGACCTCCGGCGTCGGCCTTCCCTCCGTCGGACTTTCCGAAAGAGGAGAATGTTTCGAACCCGTACTTGTCGCCGTCCTTTTGGTGGTAACTGTCAAAGTGCTTGTATCCCTTCGCACCTTCGTCATCCATGGTTTTGTGATAACCGCGCTCGTTATCATCGCCATCGGAATCTTGGAAGTGGTGCAGGAACGCTTTAATTGTATCTAAAAACAAAAGTAATTAATGAGTACGCTATAGATTTTTTTTTGTAATTGCGCGATTTTTTTACACGAATAAGAATGACATTTTAATAAAATGTCATGTATTTATCACATCGGGGCCGTGGCCGAGCGGTTGAGCCAATCGATCACAGCGGTGATCTGGGTTCGATTCTCAGCGGGAGCGAATAATTTTTCTAACGAAAAATACTCGTCACCGGTTCCATGGATGTGTGTGAATGTGTTGTGACGTCCAAATATACAGATATAGTTAAATAACTGAATCAGTTAGTTAATAAATTAATTAGTTACAAATTGAATGTTGTTGGCTAATAGTCGTGAAACTAAGGCCAGGCAAAAGCCAAAAAAAAACATCCAGGCGGAATCCTAAAAAAAGGATTCGAATCCTCTCATTTAATGTGATTCAAAGCACTAATACACTAATAAAAAAATATTAAAATATAGTTCCAATCTAAGGATTCGTCCTAGTCTTTTAATTACGAATATATATCTTTTGTAATATCAATCATTTTTAAAATAAATTAAATCAGCTAAACATAATTTTAATAAAACTAATTAAAGAATGGAATGAACATATTGTAATGAGTTCATTTAATTATGAACATGTAGTACTTTGTCTCTTAGTGCCTAGAACCTTAATTTAAATGTGTAATAAGTTCATTTAATTATGAACATGTAGTACTTTGTCATAATAGTATATTAACATTCATACCAGTAGATGTATGAATGTTAATGTACTATCATAAAAATGTTTAAAATAATTATCTTCAACTTATTCTAACAATGCACGCTTGAATTTCAGTACTTTATTAACAATTATATATTATAAAAATTGAATTTGAGTTCAGTATTCCGCACTAGATACCCACAGACGCGTTTTGGACTTCAAGGTCCTCTTCAGTGTGGTCCCGATCCAGTGCTGAGGAATACTGAACATTTCTGACTATATCGAGCCAATCTGTGAACACTATTAAATAAAATCGATAGCTAACGCCATCTACTGCCCCATAGTGGCATCGTCAATGACACGGTGCACAAAGTGCATATACAGGTCACTGTTTCGTCCACGGAGCTATACTCTGTTTGTGAAACCAGAATTTTGATATTTGTTTTCTGGTTTCACAAACAGAGTATAGCTCCGTGGACGAAACAGTGACCTGTATATGCACTTTGTGCACCGTGTCATTGACGATGCCACTATGGGGCAGTAGATGGCGTTAGCCATCGATTTCATTTAATAATTATATATTATAATTTTCAATTCTAAAATTCAATTCAAATTTAAAATAATTTTTTATTTTGTCTGAATTACCCACATAAATTATACGAGTATTTGTTTTCTAAAAGGAATTTTTCTTTTAAGTATGCATATCCTAATTTGTAAATTTTTGAACAATTGATGTTTTTAACAAGCATTAAATTTGAAACATCTAAAGAGTTTTTCTACTCCCAGATTAAGCATGAAGTTAAATTTCGAGTGTAGAAAAGCCTGAAAATATGGTTTAATCGCGTAGCGAAGCGACTAAACCAAATTTTCAGGCTTTGGTAAACTCGAAATTATACTTTATGCGTTACTCGTATAAAACACTAATTTCAAGTGAAGTTAAAAAAAATATACTGCTTTTGAACAATGCTTAAACATTACATTTTGAACTACGCGATATTATAGTGTTTTATACGCGTGGCCCATGAAGTAAAATTTCGAGTTTAGAAAAGCCTGAAAATTTGGTTTGGTGGCTCCGCGTGGTGTGTATCAGTGCTGGAACGAATTCTCGTAAAAAGGAATAGAATGACGAATCTGAATCACCTAATATAATTCGAATCACAAATACTCGAATAAAGGATTCGTAAGAGATAACTATGATTAGAATCAAAGATTCGAATCCTGTTTTTTTAAATCACGAATACAAATTCTTTAAGAATAAATTTGATTTTATTATTTTTTTGCAACCATTAATATATAAATATCGTTACCAGTTGTTTTAACAAAAATATTCAAAACCTAATTATTTATTATTAACACTAAACTGTTACTCTGATTAAAGATGTATTTATGTGTTTTTGAACTTCACTTTAAATCAGTGTTTTGTACGCGTGGCACATGAAGTAAAATTTCGAGTTTAGAAACTCGAAATTTTACTTCATGCTTATCCCGGGAGTGGAAACACCCGTTCAAAAGTTTAAATAAAAACTCTATTATAAAATCGACGAATGCCTGAAAATTACGTAAATAAAAAATTCACTGAATATCATTAAAACTGGAAAAGTCCAAAAAAAGTCATGGAATTTTATTCAAATTGACCAAAACACTAACAAAAAAGCCATATGATATTATTAAATTTGTCAAAATCAGCAGGCAAATTACAAAACACGTAAAATTTTATAAAATTAACTTAAATATTGACAAAAAATGAAAATGAAATGTAATGAAATGAAAAAAACAATGAAAACAATTTAACAAAATAGGAGATTCCCACAGAAGAACGTTACATTAAAAGGTTAGAGAAAAAAGCCTTGAATCGGGGAAATTCCGGAAAAATTTAACATTTCAAAAACTAGATTATTATCTTTAAAAACATTTTCAGTCATTTAATGTTCTTATCAAAGCATCCAGTTTGAAGTTTCGAACGAGCGTTTCCACTCCCAGACTAAGCATGAAGTAAAATTTCGAGTTTAGAAAAGCCCCGTGAAAATTTGTCGAGGGTCGCGCAGCGACCCGAGACAAATTTTCTGGGCTTTTCTAAACTCGAAATTTTACTTCATGCGCCACGCGTATGAAACAGTGATTTAACGAGATATTTAAAAACACACAAAAAAATTTTTTCAAGTTAATCCTCACAATTAATTCGAATTATTTTTGACGATTTAAAACCTTTTGTAAGTATTCTAATCCTTTTATAAATACTCGAATCCTTTTATAAGGATTCGAATCACCCACATTTGGATTCGAATACGAATCCTCTTAAAAAAATGTAACGAATTCGGATCACGAATGTAGTTGAACTAAAGTATTCGAATGCCTCTTATGAATCCTCTAAAAGGATTCAAATCCAGGATTCGAATCCTGAATAATTTGAATCATGCTCAGCTCTGGTGTGTATACATAAAAGAAAAAATCATTATGTCGTATCTAAAAGCAGCTTTAAAATGCTTTTGAAACTGTTTAACTTAATAATTAATTTCTATTGATTAAATATATTTTAAAATCAGTTTTTAAACACAGTATTATCTTAATATAGCGATGATTCGAATGCTTTTAAAATGATTTAAATCACCTACATTTGGATTCCAATACGAATCGTTTTAAAAAATTGTAACGAATTTGGATCACGAATACTTTTTTTAAAAAAGTATTTAAATACCTTTTTCGAATCCTTTAAAAGGATGCGAATCCTGTTTAGCTCGGCTGATTACTGTATTAGATTGGTATAACAGATTTTTTTGTCTAGCTGCTCTAATGTAAATATTCTAAAATTAGCAGAAACGCATTGTAAAAGAAAATCTGCATTTCCCAATTAAACGAAATTAATTACGAGTACAAATAATCTAAAATTTAAAATATATTTATAAAATTGCAGATTACAAGTAATCATATATTAAAGCATTACTACTAATAGCGATTCATCCAATCGAAAACATCCACACAGAACAAAACAAACAAAAAAACGTAACATGTACATTCCCAATTTGCAATTTAAATCAAACCCACTAGAACAATGAAAATAAAAGCAGAATCACCTCTCGCAAAATCAAAAAATGTACAGGCAAAACAAGTCGGCGGGGTCGCGAATTTACCGGTCGGCTGGTCCCTTTTTGCCATCGCGCGAATCAATACAAATAATTCGCTCACTGCCGTATATACTTTTTTTTTCGAACGAGCACTGTTCATCCAGTCTGAAATAATGCACGTCCACAATTTTCACCTAAAATTTTTCAAATTTAACCGAAATAGGTATTTTTTATTCTACAATCCCGACTGTTATTACAGTTATTTTTCAACGCGAGGGCACGCTATTTGTTCAACTCGGGTAGTCTATTATATTTCATTTTCGGCTTTTTCTATTTGCGATATGGAAATATTTGCGGATGGGATTTTTTAAACATTTAAATGAACAACGAGCGATTTATTTGTCAATGCAGTATTTATTTTTATTGTGTAACTCTTAAAAAAATATGAATAAGTATAGCCAGATAACATCAAAAAGTTATACAATTTAAAATTAGTTCAGATATGAGCGATGGTTTGTTTTGTATCATTTTATTTTGATATGAAAAAATATGCTTCTCAAATGTTGTTTGCCATTAACTTCGCATGGATCCTTAAATCAAGCTGAGTTGGCTATGAAGCATAAACATAAATGCAGTATATATTTTGAAATCAGTGTTTTATACGTCTGGCGCATGAACTAAATATTTCGAGCTTAGAAATGCCTGAAAATTTGGATTAGCGAACAATCCAAATTTTCAGGTTGTTCTCAACTCCAAATATTTACTTCATGCTTAATCACGCAATTGAAACACATCATCAAAAAACTACATAAAACAATGCATAAAAGATTTAAGTGCCATATGTTCTTATTACTCAAATACTCTCACATTTATATTATCCTCCCACTGAACAAACACATTTAAGTAATGTTTCATCAACATTAAAACAACGTCTAATGTTGTTACAATGTTGAAAAAACGTTAATTGTTTGTTTTTTGTTCAGTGGGCTGTAATTCACAAAACGTATGCTTTTCCGTAAATAGTAAATACAAACAGCATTTTTTAAAAACAAAGCCTCTTTTGATATATCTACAAAATTGATTAAATTTATATCAACATTAAACACAGAATAAGCGATAAAAATATTTGCGGACTTTCCAATAAACAATTTTAAATTTGTGGACTTTCGAATAAACAATTAAAACGTACAATGTTTGTATAAACATATATACGTTTTATGAATAAAATATTAAATTTCTGAATAGCAAAAACAAATGTAATTTTTAAAATGTTTTTTTATTGATAGATTGATTGAACTTTATACAGTACATATATTTGCTTTAAATAAAAATGTTGCATTTTAATTGAAAGTGTAGAGTTTTAACATGTTAAATTTAAATACAATATTTCATGAAAAATACATAGTGGAATTATAACTTATTAATAATAGAATTTTGATTAAAACACTTGGTTTGTTTAACTGATTTAAATCAGTGAAACAAATCAAGTGTTTTAATCAAAATTCTGTTATTAATTAAATATGTTTCACCACGGGTTAAGTGAGAAATTATTTCTTCAATATAACTTATTGTTAAGGTTGCTCTTTACTTGAGTGAGACAGACTCTTTACAGCCGTGTACTAAATTGATATAGCCCTATAATACTATTTCCAGCATAAAAAGGTAAACTTAATATGTAATAAAAAAATGTATAATAAATTTTAATTTAATGCTGAATTTATGGACACTCTTGAAATCTTTGTGTAAAAAAGAATATATATATATATATATATATATATATATATAAATGACGGAAAACCGACTATTTTCAGATTGGTACTTACGAAAAACTTATTAACTTAATTGTTTTAAATGTGTGACAGTAAAATCATTTAAGTTTAAAGATAATTTTGATGTATTATGCAAGGTTTTTGGGTAATCAGAACATCCGCGGTGCTTAAACTAGTTACTACCAAAAACGTTTGATTTTACCTATAATAAATGACAACTTTAATGAAAACAGAGACTTTTTAACCAAGAGCATTTTTAGAATTTATTTCTATCTATTTTTATCTGTTTGTAATACAGGAAATTTTTCTTTCAAGTAATCAAATCGCGATGCATACTCTGAAATTTTCAAGCATTTGTTGTCTTTATAAAAGTGTTCAATTTGAAATTTCGAACAATTGTTTCCACTCCCAGATTAAGCAGGAAGTAAAATTTCGAGTTTAAAAAAGCTCTAAAATTTGGTTTGGTCGTGAGCGCGTAGCGCTACACGAGCAAACCAAATTTTCTGAACTTTAAATTTTACTTCATTCGCCACGCGTATAAAAGACTGATTCAACGTAAAGTTTAAAAAATATACCGCTTAAGGATATTTATATAAACTCTTCTAAACCCAAAATTTTAATTCGTGTTCAAATATTCTCACGTTTTGAATAAATTTTGATTCAATAAAAGCATGTCTTTAAATATACTTAATCAATGATTTTAATGAAAATACAGCCTACATTTTTACGCAAATCGTTGTTAATATCAAGTAAAGACATGCGTTTAATAAAAATACTCGAAAGTATACTGCTATATATTTTAAAATTCACAATATTTCAGTGTTTTATACGCGTGGCGCATGAAGTAAAATGTCTAGTATAGAAAAGCATAAAAATTTGGCTTTTCTAAACTCGAAATTTTACTTCATACTTAGTTTCGGAGTGGAAGCACTTGTTCGACACTTCAAATTGAATTAATCAAACAACGAGGGCCTCAAAATGCAAACACATCAGGATATGTATACTTGAAAGAAAAATTCCTTGTATGTACTTTTGCTTATAGAAATCACTACCAATAAAATTTTAAATTGTTGCATAAGAGTAGTAGGCCTGGAATCTTTGTTTGATAATGACAAGCCGAAATTGTCAAAACAAGTCACAAAGTGAAAATTAAAGTGATACAAAACTAAGAAATGTATTATTTGTGTTTTAATAAAATATATCTGTATGTGGGAGGTAAGCTACACCAAGTCAGATTTTTGAAATTTTACAGTGCTCGATAGAATAAAAAATCCTGATTCCAACAATATTAAAAAAGTGTTTTCAAAAAAATTTGACTTTGTAGGTAAACTACACACCTACCACATGTTCAAGAAATACATCGTCTCTAGTTTTTGTAGAACTGACTTTTTATCAAAGCAAGGTCTTACAAATAAAATTATCACTGTCTCTTTATTTCGTTATTTTCGTTTATTCGTTAAAAATAGAGACAAGGGGTTTTCATTAATGTTGCTTAACTGTAAGAGCTGTTTCAAATTGATTTCAGTACCGTCTTAATACCTGCCGTCTTAATGCAATAATACCTGATATTTACATGATATTTATGCAAGGTTACATGAAATTTATAAAAACTTAAGATATGTCGATCTTAACGTCATGTTCACTTTTCGTAAACTTTATTTTTGTAATTAACTATATCTGAGATATACTTCGAGATCGCACTAATAGGAAATCCTGTATTATATTATATTTATAAAATAAAAAAAATCTCTACTCATGAGTTTATATGTTTAAATAAAACGTAAATTTATAGAACGAAAAAACATAAGCAAATGACTTAGTAATCCTCACACATTTACAATATGTGTAAAGTAATATCTATTAAACCATCACAATACAGGAAATTTGTTTAGAACATGATAATTTCTTTCAATATTTAGTTAGTATATTAATATTTTTGACAAAATAGACTGCCGAAACCCGGGATTGAACCGGGGACCTTTAGATCTTCAGTCTAACGCTCTCCCAACTGAGCTATTTCGGCTGTGCAAAAAGTATAAATGACATACCCATTTGACGTACTTTCATATACAAATATAAATATTTCAATGTATTATCATAGGCAACTATTTCTACAGGATAGATAACAAATACATTCAGAAACATAAAGTTGCCTATGTTAAAAGTCTATAAATCGAAGAGAAGGAGGCATATGTTCGTTAAATGAACTAGTAGGCGCCAAGTCTTTTTGTTTGTCTTTTTGTTTGTTGTTTACCTAAAATAAAGTTTTATAATTAACTTTAATAATAATATAATTGCTCGGCCGTTAATGGGTTAAAGTCAATAAAACACAAAAATGGGAGCAGGTTTAAAGTAATTAAAATTATAAGAAACTCTTTTTTTGTTTGTTTCATTGGCCTCGGCTTTCGCCATACAATCATCTGCCTTTGTATTTATTTTCATTTAATCATTTAACTGATTTTCACACTTATTTTAATTCGTTTGGACGCGCCAATACATTCACACTACATCCATGGACCCGGATGGAATGATTGAATCATTCCACTGGACGGGACTCGAATTCGCAACCTCTGGGTCTGTGGGCAGGGTCCCTACCCACTCAGCCACCGAGGCCCCAAAACTAAAATTTGTTTTGAATTCTCAGTAGATTTTTGTTAATAAGTTAGTTATTATATGCAAATGAATTCATTGTATCCGAAATAAAATCATTCGTGGATGCAGGAGAAACTCTAAAACATAACTATCATATCTCCCCACGAACAAAACGTTGCTTTTTGGAATTTGCCATGTTTATACTAAAGGTAAAAATATCTATAAATCATTATTCTACCTAGAAAACAAAAAAACTGTTGATTCTAATAACTTGTGTTAATATATTTAAAAAATGGTGATGTGTCCATCATAGTACTTTCCCCCGTAAATTGCGTATTAAATCACTTTTAAAATATTTGTAGCATTATTATTTTCAAAACTTTTTGATAACTACAACTTTTATTTGAAACATTTTTCAATTGGATCAACAGATACTGACACAAACCAATGAACAGATACTGACACAAACCAATGACTAGATAAAAAACACTATTTATTGAATATCTCAAAAACTAAGAGTGCTATGACAAAAAGTGAAGATACACAAAATATTTAATATTTTCTTACCTACAACTTTTATTTGAAACATTTTCCAATTGTATCAACACACACACTGACACAAATCAATGACTAGATAAAAAACACTAATTATTAAATATCTCAAAAACTAAGAGTGCTATGACAAAAAGTAAATGAACAATACATCTTCATTTTGTTATTATCTACAACTTTTATTTGAAAGAATTTTTTGTTTGATGAACATTTATTGAAAAAATCTGAAAGAACTGAAAAACGCTAAGAGTAAAGTACCACTTCCGGTTTTCCGATTTTCACCAAAAGCTTTTCAGTTCTTCCGATTCTAAGGAAAAGTTTAAGTTTCAAGTTTCATCTCGATATCTTTAGCGGTTTTTGCGGTACAGCGCACACAGACACACACACAGACAGACAGACAGACAGACAGACAGACAGACAGACAGACAGACAGACATTTTTCAAAAATGGTTTTATTCGACTCAGGGGACCTCAAAATGGATATTTCCGCTAAAATTTTTGATTCGAAAATTTTCACGAAAACAATACTTTCCCTTTGTATTACATACTGGGGAAAGTAAAAAATCAAATGTTACTTAATTTAAGACAAAGTTTAAAATTCTCAACTTTGCCTCAAATTAAGGAACATTTAATTTTTTCAAATATATTAACACGAGTTATTAACATCAACAGGTTTTTTTTGTTTTTTGGGTAGAATGATGAATTATAGATATATTTACCTTAAGTATAAACGTGGCAAATTCAAAAAAAACAATATTTGATTTTATTCATCTTCACATCTTGTAAATTAGCTATAGTTTTATAATTAACGTTAAGGAATATTTTTTGTTTGTGGGGAGATATGATAGTTGATGTTTTTCCTGCATCCACAAATGCTTTTATTTCGGATACAATGAATTCATTTGCATATAATAACTAACTTATTAACAAAAATCTACTGAGAATTCAAAACAAATTTGAGTTTTGGGGCCTCGGTGGCTGAGTGGGTAGGGACCCTGCCCACAGACCCAGAGGTTGCGAATTCGAGTCCCGTCCAGTGGAATCATTCAATCATTCCATCCGGGTCCATGGATGTAGTGTGAATGTATTGTGGCGTCCAAACGAATTAAAATAAGTGTGAAAATCATTTAAATGATTGAATGAAAATAAATACAAAGGCAGATGATTGTATGGCGAAAGCCGAGGCCGATGAAACAAACAAAAAATGAGTTTCTTATAATTTTAATTACTTTAAACCTGCTCTCATTTTTTTGTTATATTGACTTTAACCCATTAACGGCCGAGCAATCATATTATTATTAGAGTAATTATAAAACTTTATTTTAGGTAAAATTCTGCACTTCTTGTGTTTTTTATGAATTACTGATTGTATTACATACTGGGATTTTTTCTTTTAAATATACAAGATGTTTACGCTAAATTCGAAACTTTAATCAAACGAGTGTTACCACTCCCATGAAGTAAAACTGCAAGTTTAGAAAAGAATGAAAATTTGGTCACATGATATGCTTAATCAAGGATTAGAAACATTCGTTAGAAACTTCAAAATTGAATATTTTCAAAAACAACGAATGCCTAAAAAAATACTGCGTTTGCATCCGGATACTTATACCTACAAGGAAAGTTCCCTGTATAAATAAAATGTTTGTTATTGTATTTAATAAAATCTCTCTATAGAAATATTTACAGTATCGTAATTTTATATTTCGTTTTTCATAAATTATCATCGTGGTCTCAAAGAAGTTATTGAATCACGTGCCATTACTTTTTACAATATACACTTTCTACTTGTGTGCATACAACTAATAAACTAATATTATTACAGGTTATTGAAAACATCACGTTTTGTTATTTGTTGCTACTTTAGAAAATGTAAACCACATAGCTGTGGAGAATAATTTATTCGCTGATTAGACACGATTGATTTTGCGCTGCTTTCTCACTCATTCGATACACGAATTATCAGTTTCTCCTTTACAAAGTTTACATAACTCTTTAATATAATGAACAGCGAATATTGTAGCTACTATTTAGATTAATAGATTAATTTATTTTCTTATTCATTTAAAGCTTCTTATGTTTCCAATCCTTGATTTAACATGATCATGCTATTTTCAGCAGAGCTGGCCAGGATTCGAATTCTGGATTCGAATCCTTTTAGAGGATTCAAAAGAGGCATTCGAAAACTTTAGTTCAACTGGATTCGTGATCCGGAATCGTAACATTTTTTTAAGAGGATTCGTAATCGAATCCAAATCTGTGTGATTCGAATCCTTATGAAAAGATTCGAATATTTATAAAAGGATTCTAATATTTATAAAAGAATTCGAATACTCACAAAAGGATTTGAATCGTCAAAAATAATTCGAATTAATTGTGAGGATTAACATGAAAAATGTCTTTTGTGTGTTTTTAAATTTCTCGTTAAATCACGCATGGCGCATGAAGTAAAATTTCGAGTTTAGAAAAGCCCAGAAAATTTGTCTCGGTTCGCTGCGCGACCCGAGACAAATTTTCACGGGGCTTTTCTAAACTCGAAATTTTACTTCATGCTTAGTCTGGGAGTGGAAACGCTCATTCGAAACTTCAAACTAAATGCTTTGATAAGAACATTAAATGACTGAAAATCTTTTTAAAGATAATAATCTAGTTTTCAAAATTTTGTTTAATATTATTTCAAGTAAAACTGAAATTTTAGCCACAATCTGAAATGTTAATTTTTTCCGACATTTACTTGATTCAAGATTGTTTCCCTGGCCTTTTAATATAACCTTCTTCTGTGGGAAACCCCCATTTTGTTAAATTGTTTTCATTGTTTTTGTCAATATTTAAGTTATTTTTATAAATTTTTACGTGTTTTGTAATTTGCCCGCTGATTTTGACAAATTTAATAATATCATATGGCTTTTTTGTTAGTGTTTCGGTCAATTTGAATATAATTCCATGACTTTTCTCTGACTTTCTCGATTTTAATAACATTCAGTGATTTTTTATATACATAATTTTCAGGCATTCGTTGATTTTAGAATAGAGTCAAATTTGAAGTTTTGAACGGGTGTTTCCACTCCCAGGCTAAGCATGAAGTAAAATTTCGAGTTTAGAAAAGCCCCGTGAAAATTTGTCGAGGGTCGCGCAGCGACCCGAGACAAATTTTCGGGCTTTTCTAAACTCGAAATTTTACTTCATGCGCCACGCGTACAAAACGCTGATTTGAAGTGAAGTTCAGAAATACACAAATACATCTTTTATCAGAGTAACAGGGAGTCAGATATTTAGTCTGTTATAAACGATGTTCAGTGTTAATAAAAAATAGTTAGGTTTTGAATATTTTTGTTAAAACAACTGGTAACGATATTTATATAATCATGGTAAAAAATAATAAAATCAAATTTATTCTTAAAGGATTTGTATTCGTGATTCGATAAAACAGGATTCGAATCTTTGATTGGAATCATATTTATCTCTTACGAATCCTTTATTCGAGTATTCGTGATTCGAATCATATTAGGTGATTCGGATTTGTGATTCGAACCTTTTTTACGAGTATTCGTCCCAGCTCTGATTTTCAGTTTAAATCAACACAAATTCAGGTACAGCGTATGCACCGGGATATGTATACTTAAGTGGAAAGTTTGCTGTATGGTAATACCTCAAGTTATAGAAATATTATTTGTGATTCTTCCTTTTAGCAATAACGATAGATATTACATGAAGGGTAAAATTATTCAAACGTCTTTGTGGTTCATTTCCATTACTTACCTTCTTTAACTAAATCCTGCAATTTTTCAGGCACAGCAGCTCTCACTTCCCTAACAGTAGACTCAACAATCGCTGTATCCTTCCCATCCACAGACACCATTAAATCATCCCTCCTTGGCAATCCTTGCACAAGGGCACCCCCGAAAACAACAAAATAAACCACGAAAGAAATCACACGCATTTTCTCTTCGACACTTTCTCGAGTACATCAAAAACGAAACACCAACCGACTATTTATAAAGTTCCCCCTAATACCATCTGGGGGGATAACCCAAACAAATCCTGCGGTTGGCAATTATGCAAGTAGTTACCGGCTGAGCGCAAGAGTTGCGTGCCGAAACTGTCACGTAAGTTAAGTGGACTTAACGCGGGATGACTGTGGATGATTGTGTGATTGTAGCGAGTTGCACTTTTCGCTATTCAGACCGTGAACGGGTCCATGTAATAAAGGCTTTATGTAAATGGGTGTAATCAATTTTGCGGGGAATTCTCTTTCTCGTTTATTATGTAAAAGTGGGAAAATTTTCTTCGAAATCGGTTTAGAACGAATTTTTGAATTGGGATTAATCAAGCGGAAAATTTGCGTTACTAAGTGGAGTGTTAATTGTGGGAACGATTATTTTGGGAATAATAGCCATGAACTCTAACGAAACTGGTTTTGTGAGTAAAAATACTTTAATTATTTTTTGTATTCGCAAATGGTAACAAGTTATCTCATATTTTAAAACTAGGAACTCAGTAAGAACTTCGTTTTTATCGTGAAAATACCAGTTTGTTATACTTTAAATAAAATTATTGATACCTTCTTAACTATTTTGCATGCATTAGTAAATACCAATTCGGTATACTTTTAATGAAGTTATTCATACCTGCTTAACAATTTGGCATGTATTAGTAACAGTGATTCAATAATTCATATAGTGTAGACGGAGCTACAACATTTGCCATTAGGAACATATCTGTCGCTACATATCGTTAGGTTATATAGTAAGTACTTTAGATATTAAAAGCACTTAATGAATTTTACTTTTATACCGACACAGCAACTGCTGCAGCTGGTTATACAGGGCTTCCAATGAACAATTGACATAGGACTACACTACAGCAGTTGCTATTTATAATCAATTTGTTTCTTTGAAAATTGTTACCATAAGTAAATATTGTATTAATTATTATTCTCATTTGTTCTCACTGTTTTCTGTTCTAAAATCCTCTAATCTAAGTTCCTCAGAGGCCAATTTCCAGTAAAATCGAAATCGTTCTTAGAAGAATTACGATAATCGTTGATTATGTTGTTTTTTCAAAACTAGAGCTGATATAGACAAACTGATAGCATTTTTGTATTCAGCGGCCCTAAAATACTCATAATTAGTTCTGAAATTCGGGGCACCAAAACAAATTATTTTTTTTGTCGGTCTGTATAATTTAAATATGTTTATTTACAACTTTAGTACTTTGTGGTTTTTGTTTAAGTTGCAGAAATACAGTTTTTAAATCAAGATTTAAACATGCAGTAAAAATGATTTTTGGAAAACAAAATTTCTAGTAAAGTTGATTCGTCCGAATTACTATCCATGGTACAGTTTCATGTTCCTCGACTAACATCGTGTCACCAAAACTCATGTTTTTCACCTATTGCGTGCACCAATATCGTATTAAGCATTTAGGTCGCAGGTCGTAGGTACCCATTAAAACGAACAACGATTAATCTTCCATAATTATGAAAATAGATCTTTGAAACTTATACATATTGCACATTCAAGCTTTGCGAATGAATTGACACTATTCTTTAAAAAAAAAATGTTTCGTAAATTATATATAAATCAACTAATGGAACACTCTTAAATAATCACATAAATCCGTGCAATACTTCCACAGAAAACATTATTTCTTCTTCATATTGCTCTAATTTATTAAGGTAATTATTATAAACATATTGTATTAAATGGATTTATCTAAAATAAATGATAAATAAAATTAATCGTTGCTTAGAAATCTCTATAAGAGCATTGTAAAGTTTGATTATCCGTTAAATAAATAGGGGGCAGCATCGTGCTATTTTAGTAATATCCTAAAATTATTCTGTAATTTATAAAAACATGTGAAAAGAAATTGGGTTTGAGATGTCGAATTCGTGTACGGCATTTGTCGCGATACGGGTTCCCGGTGCGCGGCCTTGAATTGCGAATGTAATTTTACCTGCAACCACATAAGAAAACAGTGTTTTCTTAACCACCTTACTGATCTAGAAATCACTGTCATAATCACACGTTTGTTGTAACAAAAAAATGACAAACGTCAGTTTTGAAAAGTCATCGTACAAGTGCGACACGTTATTCAGGTAATGTCTGATTTAAGTGACTGTGAATTAACGCCTCCGGATGTGGCCGTACGTGCCAAAGCGATTAATGATATGCAGTTACCCGAAAAATCGCGGGCGCGGTACATAAAATATTATACCAAATTTATGGAATGGCTCAGCTCGAGAAAGATTAAATCCTTTACTGAAAATGTGCTTGTGGTATATTTTGATGATCTCAGCAAAACACTAGGACCAGCATCACTTTGGAGTTGTTTCTCAATGCTAAAAAAAATATGAAAATAGATAAAAATAAAACTTTTTGCCAGTTGCTACTTAAATCTACATTACTATATTTGGTGTTCGCATGAAAACTATATAGGTGGTTGCAGGTAAAACTATGTACAATACGCGTGTGGTAGGCATATTACGTGCTCGTGGAGTTAACACACTCGCCGCTGCGCGGCTCGTGTTTAACTCTACACTCGCACGTAATATGCTGATTACCACACTTGTAATGTAATATACTATTTCTGCCGCGGACTGTTCATTGATTATGTTGTTGATACACAACAAAGAAAGACATTATTAAAATATTTACATTCTTTAAATATATTTGCTATTCTGGATTGATGTTTTCAATAGCAATGTAGAATGCCGGCATATGTTGATTTAAGTGACGAGTCCGAAAATATCTTTTTTCATTTATTTACTAAATTGAATGTGCGACACTCGGCGTTTTGATTACCGAGGCACTTAGTCAGCTTAGGGTTATTGTAATTTCTCATTTTTTGTACGGCTTAGCCTACTCAGCTTGAAGTGTCGCCTACCCAGCTTAGAGGATAGACCTCCTCTCGTGTTCGCATCTATTCCTTTTGTGTGCTTCATTGCGATTTACCATATTAAGGAGTGCAGCTCGCGACAGTCATGTACGATATTTGATTTTTGATAGTAATCATTTAAATCAGTGGTCTCCAAACTACGGCCCGCGGGCCAAATCCGGCCCGCGACTTGCATGAATCCGGCCCGCGATTGTTTGTAATTTTTGTTTGTAAATGTCATATTTTGAAATATTGTAACAATTGTTCCTTAAATTTTTCATAATTTTATAAAATAAATCGGATCTTGGCCGACTTTATTATGTAGAATTGTATTTATGGCCCGCGAAGAAGATAGTTTGGAGACCCAGGATTTAAATCACTTATGTAGTTGCAAATTACATGAATATATATTTTATGTTGCCAGAATTTAACTGTTTGTCTACAATATAAATACAGGGAATTTTTCTTTTAGGTAAACATGGGCATAAGCTGTATGTTTTTTAAAAGAGTTTAATTTGAAGCTTTAAACGAGTGTTTTCCACTCCCAGACTAAGCATGAAGTGAAATTTCGAGTTTAGAAAAGCCCCGTGAAAATTTGTCGAGGGTCGCGCAGCGACCCGAGACAAATTTTCTGGGCTTTTCTAAACTCGAAATTTTACTTCATGCGCCACGCGTATAAAACACTGATTTCAAGTAAGGTTCAAATATACATAAATTTCACAGTATTTTAGTGTTTTATACGCGTGACGCATGAAGTAAAATTTCGAGTTTAGAAAAGCCCAGAAAGTTTGTCTCGGGTCGCTGCGCGACCCTTAACAAATTTTCACGGAGCTTTTCTAAACTCGAAGTTTTACTTCATGCTTAGTCTGGGAGTGGAAAACACTCGTTTAAAATTTAAAATTGAACTCTTAAAAAACAACGAATATCTAAATATTTTAAGAAAATAATCTGAACTTAGAATACGTATATTTTAAAGAAAAACTCGCTGTATATACTCATATGGAATATCAAACTGAAAAGGCATCTGTTTCGTTATACAGTTGTATGCAGAGCTGGGCAGGATTCGAATCATTCAGGATTCGAATCCTGAATTCGAATCCATTTAGAGGATTCAAAAGAGGTATTCGAATACTTTAGTTAAACTGGATTCGTGATCCGGATTCGTTGCACTTTTTTAAAAGGATTCGTATTCGAATCCAAATGCTGGTTATTCGAATACTCATAAAAGGATTCGAATCCTTGTAAAAGGATTCGAATCCTCATAAAAGGATTCGAATCCTCAAAAAAGGATTCGAATCCTTATAAAAGGATTCGAATCCTCAAAAAAGGATTCGAATCCTTATAAAAGGATTCGAATATTTATAAAAGGATTCGAATAGTTACAAAAGGATTCGAATCGTCAAAAATAATCCTTACAATTAACATGAAAAATTTGTTTTGTGTGTTTTTAAATTTCTCGTTAAATCACTGTTTTATACGCGTGGCGCATGAAGTAAAATTTCGAGTTTAGAAAAGCCCCGTGAAAATTTGTCTCGGGTCGCTGCGCGACCCTCGACAAATTTTCTACGCGGGGCTTTTCTAAACTCGAAATTTTACTTCATGCTTAGTCTGGGAGTGGACGACACTCGTTTGTAAATGATAAAATCAATTAAATTAATGATTTGTGTCAAATTTGACATTTTGATAAATTTTGATGATTTTTGCTAGATTTGAGATTTTTAATTGTTTTTCGGTAATTTCGCCAAATACAACATTTTGATGAATATGAATTGACATTCCCAATCAAATGTTTACACTTAACATGTCGATTTATAACATATTTATAAGATTTTCAACAAATCGATATTTTCATAAAATTATCATTTCGAGATTTTTGTCGATTAATCAAATTTTTATCAGATTTTGCTATATTTCATTAATGTATCGAATGTTGATGAAATTTTCAATATTTTGAGATTTTTAATTAATTTATGTAAATGTTGATCAAATTTTCAACATATCTTGATTTTTGATATTTTGTCATTTTTATCGATTTATAAAATTTTGATGAAATTTTCGATATTTCCATATTTTCTCGTCAAATATATAAAATGTTTATATGTAATATTTTCAATATTTTTATTCAGATTTGTAACGATTTTCAAACATTATTGAAGACACACATTTGAGATTTTTTTTTTCTACAAGACATATTTAATCATTTTTGACATTGAATGACATTTTTGATATTTTTTGCCTTTTAAGATGACATTTTTGACAATAGATTATATTCTTGATATTAGACTACGTTTTTTGACATTAGATGACATGTTTCACATTAGATGTTACTTTTGATAAACAATGACATTTTTTAAAATTGAATTTGTGTTCAGTATTCCGGCACCAGGTACCCACAGACGCGTTTCGGACTTCAAGGTCCTCTTCAGTGTGGTCCCGACCCAGTGCTGAGGAATACTGAACATTTCTGACTATTTCAAGCCAATATGTGAAAACTATTAATGATTTCGATAGCTAACGCCATCTAATGCTTGACATTTTTTACTTTTTTACTATTTCTGATGTTGACATTAAATGACGTATTTGACATTAGATGGCAGTTCTGACATTTTATATATTTTCACTTTTTTGACATTAGACGACAATTTTGACATTTGATATTTTTGATATTACATATTTACTTTTTTTACATTAGATAACAATTTTTATATTATTAGATAACTTTTTTGACATTATTACTGAATTTAACAGAAATTTTCGTTTTTGTAAGAACGTTTTTGTCAAACTGTCACGTACTGACATAAAATGATAATTTTGACTTAAATCGATTTTATCAACACGCCGAATTTTTGACGTTTTTGATATTTATTATATTTACGAGATGATATTTTGGCCATTTTGATGTTTTTGGCAATTTTAAATAATTTTGACATATTTTGATAACCTTTAAAATTAAAAACAGTTTTAATATGTTTTTATATTTTTAACTTTACTTGAAATTAGTGTTTAATACGCGTGGCGCATAAAGTAAAATTTCGAGTTTAGAAAAGCCCCGTGAAAATTTGTCTCGGTTCGCTGCGCGACCTTCGACAAATTTTCTACGCGGGGCTTTTCTAAACTCGAAATTTTACTTCATGCTTAGTCTGGGAGTGGAGACACTCGTTCGTAAATTTTCGAATCATCATAAAGTTGTGTATTTATTTTCAAAAAAATCTTTCTCGGTTTATTGAACAAAAACAAAAGAGCTGAGGTGAAAATTGTTTAGGTAAAAGTGGTTTATTTTTTCGTTGGCTACAACTTTTGTTTCAAACATTTTTTGATTTAGACGTCGAAAGCCATAATCGGTGAGTTGTTGATGTCCACTAGATTTTTTAGTTTCTAATTCAAAAACAAAAGAGCTGAGGTGATAAGTGTTTAGGTAAAAGAGGTATATTTTTTCGTTGGCTACAACTTTTGTTTCAAACATTTTTTGACTTAGACGTCGAAAGCCATAGTGAAATACGTTTAATAAAAAAACATCTAATGATTTCTGGTGATTTTTAACGCAAGACTTTTAGACATTTGATGGTATAATTAATATTGAATTACTGAAATAAGTATTTATTTTTAATATATTCGTAAATATACGGTTAACAATGTAAAATATTTATTTGATTAAAATATTTAGAAAATAACACTACAATAAATTTTATATTATTATTATTATTATACTGGGTGTCCGTTTTTCAACAGAATATATGGGGATATCGGTTATTTAAAGAGATAGAGAGTCGGTTAAATTGGGGCAAAGTTTCATAAATTAGGGCCCAATAATAACCCGAAAACAAGTTTGAAATATATTATTTCCTTAATGAGATATTGTCAAAAAACGTATTTTTGAAAATTCGTTTTTATTTTTTTATTCAAAAACTATTGAATCCAGACATTTACAACTTTGACATTATAGGCACTTTTTAACGATAAATCTAGTAACATATTTTATTTTAAGATAACTATAACATTTACCTAGGGACCATAGCTAACTTTTGTTTTTCTTATGGGCGTCATTTTGGATTTTGATATTTTTTTGAAGAATAGTTTTTACTGAATTCAATAATGTATCACACTTATAGTTTATTGTACATTTTATATGTAAAATTTTAATCTTTTGGTTTTTTAAAGAGTGCCTTAGAAACAGTTGAGTAACTCACTTATTTGGCAACTCCTAGGACCCATAATTTGCTTACATATCACCCCTGAAGACGGGCATCCGACGATACATATTTTAACAGTTGTGACATATTTTAAAGTAACGAGTGTCTTCCACTCCCAGACTAAGCATGAAGTAAAATTTCGAGTTTAGAAAAGCCCCGCGTAGAAAATTTGTCGAGGGTCGCGAAGCGACCCTCGACAAATTTTCACGGGACTTTTCTAAACTCGAAATTTTACTTCATGCGCCACGCGTAGACCCATTGCTTTGAAGTGTGGTTCAAAAACACACAAATACATTTTAAATCAGAGTAACACAGAAATATAGTCTGTTGTCAACGATGTTTAGTGTTAATAATAAATAATTAGGTTGTGAATATTTTTGTTAAAACAACTGATAACGATATTTATATGTTAACGGTTGTAAACAAATAATAAAACCAAATTTATTCTTAAAGGATTTGTATTCGTGATTCGAAAACACAGGATTCGAATCTTTGATTCGAATCATATTTATCTCTTACGAATCCTTTATTCGAGTATTCCTGATTCGAATCATATTAGGTGATTCGGATTCGTGATTCGAATCCTTTTAACGAGGATTCGTCCCAGCTCTGGTTGTATGTATGTCGATAGACATTAAAATCGTGAATATTTATCTAGTTTACTTGTGTCTTCTGTAATTCAATACACATTCATTCATTCGCACGCCGAAGCACTCATCATTTTTATTATTCGTTGTGATAAAATTTGGCAGGCACTATAAACCAATACATAAAAATTACATCACGTGCTATGCAGATGATACAAACTTAATAATATCTGCACAAAATATAACTGATTTACAAACAGAATTGACTCAAAGATTAAACCAAATACAACATTGGTGTTTAGGTAACCAGATGGTCCTTAACTTAAATAAAACACACTACATAATATATAGAGCAAATAAATATAAAAACTATCCGACTTATATAAATGAAATTGCGGTTAATCATAGTCAAGTTACAGTTGATGAGTCTGTTCGTTGTTTAGGTGTTTATTTGGACAGTAATTTAAATTGGAAGCACTACATCGAAATCCTCTGTAAGAAATTAAGTACCAAGTGTTTTTGTTTAAGAAAACTAAAAGAAGTTTTAGGGATCAGCGGATTACTGAATGCTTACCATGCTATTTTTATGTCTCACGTCCGTTATGGTATAATTCATTGGGGGGCTTCAGCAGATATTATGCAGGTTTTTAAATTGCAAAAGAGAGCAATCAGAATTATTTTCCAAATAAAACAACTATCATCTTGTAGAGGAAAGTTTAAAGAAAATAATATATTAACGGTCCCAGGTTTATACATCTTTGAGTGCATTATATTCTGTCAAAAATT
Organism: Philonthus cognatus; assembly: GCA_932526585.2. Taxonomy (NCBI): domain Eukaryota; kingdom Metazoa; phylum Arthropoda; class Insecta; order Coleoptera; family Staphylinidae; genus Philonthus; species Philonthus cognatus. The sequence goes on along the minus strand of OW052243.1, from coordinate 26,023,932 downwards.
TAAACATCTGTTTGATACAACACAAAGGCAAACGTCGAGATACAAAAATAACGTAAATTACCCTACTCACAAACTGACTCTATCGGAAAAGTGCGCGTTTTATGCTTGTGTGAAATTTTATAACAAACTACCGATGAATTTAAAAGCAATAATTAATTTTAAGGAATTCAAATCCAACGTATTTGATTTAATTTTAACTATTGAACCATATTCAACTGTAGAATTTTTAAACTATTTTAATGTGTATAATTAGTATAAGCATTTGTATTTTACTATATTTGTATATTAACCTTTTTTTTTTATTTACGCCATCAAATATGTTATCTGTTATGTTCATTTCTGTATTGATGTATTTCATGTTTCATATATTAAATAAAGACTATTTATTATACATAATCAAAACTACTTTCTGCAATTTTGCTATTTCTGCGCCATCTCGTATCCCAGAAACACACAACCAGCAAAAATTGGCCCTCTTAAAGACATTGTTTATAATCTGCTCTGAAGTTTTTCTTTCTTTCTTGTGTTAAGTTTAATTAAATATATTTTTTTGTGGGAAGGGATTAAATAATTATTTTGTATAATGTGTTTATCTAATCGAGTTACTTTAATTTTGTTGTAGGTTTTTTTTGTATATTTTTATTAATGTATTTATTATGTTTTTACATATTTTATTCCTTGTAATAATTTTTAATTTTGTTGATTTTAATGTCCTAAATTGATATATCTGTTAAATACTAAACGTATTTATTTATTTATTTAATTTAATTTATATAATTAAATTGATTTATCTGTTAAATACTAAACGCATTTATTTATTTATCACATAATTGACTTTGCATCCCGACAAGCAAGAATGTGATAAATTGCTCGTTGAGTATTGTAAATCAACTTCTAGAATAAATACTTCCCATAATTTACACAACTGCAGTAATCGATCACAAAGAGCACAAAAACAACATCGTCTATCCAATGAAGCATGCAAATTTACCGATGAAATTTCACATTCACTCAAAATAAATCAGAGAGTGAAAGCTATAAATAAGAGCCTTGACATAGGAAAAGTTTAGTTATTACATCAATATGCTCGCGAAGAAAATATTAATTTATTCACTTACCCTCTGCGGCGTGGCCTTATCAATAAAATTCGAATACTTCAACGTCCATCCTCGCACAGAAAAATTAACACACCATCGAGCATCCAGCAGTGAAAATCACAAACATCCCAGCGAGGCTAAATTGAGAGGGGAAAGTGCACGTCAACGAAATTATCCTCACAGTGCACATCAACAAAAATATCCTCACAGTGCACACGAAGAAAAATATCCTCACAGTGCACATGAAGAAAAGTATCCTCACAGTGCACACGAAGAAAAGTATCCTCACAATGCACCTGAAGAAAAACATCCTCACAATGCACGTGAACAAAAATATCCTCATATTGCACATCAAGAGAAAAAACCTCATAGAGATCACCTGAGACAACAAAGTACGCAAAGACAAGAATTTGATAGTGAATATTTCAAAATCAGCCCCCAGAAATTTGATGAATTTGAAATCAGCCCTCAGATATTTAATGATTTTAAAATCCACCCTCATGCAAAGCACTTAAGGCAGCAAAGTGGTAACGATCGCCCGAAAAAATCCAGCAGTGGAAAAGGTGAGGATTACAAAGAAAAATATTATTCAAAGAAAGGAGAAAGAGAAGAGGATGGGTATGAATCTAAACATAAACACGATAAAGCCAAGCATTATAAAAAATCAAAAGAATACGATAAGGGTGAATCTTCTGAAGAAGGTGGCAAAAAATCTAAACACCACGATGAGGCTGAGAAATATTCAAAGCATGACGAATCTGGAAAATCGCATAAAGGTGCTAAGTTTGGTGAGAAAAAGGGGCACAAGCGAGGGCATAAAACTAAGGGTTATCACAATAAATTCTTCAAGGATGAGTATCATAAGGAGCATAAATTCTATGATGATTTCCATAAAAGTGGGGATTATAGTAAATATGGGGCTGCTCATTCTGATTTTGAGAATAAGGAAGGTGGGCATAAAAAGGGGGCGAATAGCAAGTCAGGGCATCACAAGGATAAATATGGCGAGAAAGGCTTGAAATCGAAGGGGTATGATGTGAAGGAAGACAAGGGGCACGATTTTAGTGAAGGTGATGAAGACTACCATGATCATGAAAGGAAGTATGGAAGAAAAGGGAGTTCATCTGGTGGTAAACGTTGGGGTTATAAAAACAAATCTCGGGATTAAAATTTTAAAGAAAAGAAGTCATTACTTGTTTAATGAAAGAATAATTTTTATAAAAAATTTTAATTTTCATTATATTGAAATAAAGACATAATTTTTTAGTCAATATTGTATTTTTGGGAGATAAAGTTTTTATACGATGAAATTTTTGCAGAAGAAATTTTGTCTTTTATTTGCAAAATGTTTCTTCCAGGATTTAATTATAAATATGATCACATAGTGTCTATACTTATTGCAATTTTTTTTACTTTCTATTTAATCATACAAGGATTTTTTCTTTTGAGCAGATTTCTCTAGTTAGACGCTCGAATTTTATAGTTGAACAAAATATTTGGGATTTATTAACGCAAGATCAAACATAACCAGTATATGTTTAACTTCAAACTATTTCATTAAAATTTCGCAGTAAAATGTCAGGTATTCATTACTTTTTTAAAAGCGCTCAATTAAAAGTTTCGAAAGAGTGTTTTCATTCCTTGACTAAGCAAGAAATAAAATTTCTAGTTTATGAAAGCCTGAAAATTTGGTTTGGTCGCGTAGAGAAGCGAAGCGACTGGACCCAATTTTCAGGCTTTTCTAAACTCAAAATTTTACTTCATTCACCACGCCTATAAAGCACTGATATATTGTGAAATTAAAAATATAGTGCTAACTAAATCAGTATAAAAAATATACGGCTTAAGTAGGATTCAAAATATACTGCTACATGAGAATATTTTTAATGTCAATAATTCAGTGTTTCATACGCCTGGCGCATGAAGTGAAATTTTGAGTTTAGAAAAGCCTGAAAATTTGGTCTGGTCGCTCCGCTTTGCGGATCGACCAAATCAATTTTTTAGGCTTTTCTAACATCGAAATGTTCCCTCATGCTAAATCTGCGAATGGAAAACCCTCGTTAGAAGCTTTAAATTAAACACTTCAATTAAAGCTACGAATGCTAAACAATGTATACCGTATACATGGGAATATGTATATTTACTTATAAGGAAAAGTTACTGTATGCTTCAACTTTTCAATCTTAGTGCTAACTGAGTTCGAAACATTTTTACTCAGCAAGAAGAGGAAATTAATAGATGTGGCAGAATTGATTATGTGAAATTGACATTGTTATAAACTGTTTTTTTGTAAGAAATTCTAACGAGAGTTTTCAACTCCCAGGTTAAGCATGATGTAAAATTTCGAGTTTAGAAAAGCCTGAAAATTTGGTTTGGTCGCTTCGCGCTACTCGACCAAACCAAATTTTCAGGCTTTTCTAAACTCGAAATTTTACTTCATGCGCCACGCGTATTAAGCATTGATATATTGTGACATTAAAAATATAGTGCTAAATCAGTATAAAAAATATACTGTTTAGCAGGATTAAAAATATATTGCTAAATAAAAATATTTATAATGTCGCAATAATTCAGCGTTTTACCAAACCAAATCTCGAGATACAATCAATATTCAATTGTTCAATTTAAAGCTTCTAACGAGAGTTTTCCACTCCCAGGTTAAGTATGAAGTAAAATTTCGAGTTTAGAAAAGCCTGAAAATTTGGTTTGGTCGCGTAGCGAAGCGAAGCGACCAGGCCAAATTTTCAGGCTTTTCTAAACTCGAAATTTTTTCTTCATGCGCCACGCGTATTAAGCATTGATATATTGTGACATTAAAAATATGGTGCTAAATCAGTATAAAAAATATACTGTTTAAGCGGGATTAAAAATATATTGCTAAATGAAAATATTTTTAATGTCGCAATAATTCAGCGTTTTATACGCCTGGCGCATGAAGTCAAATTTCGAGTTTAGAAAATCCTGAAAATTTGGTTTGGTCGCTCCGCTTCGCGGAGCGACCAAACCAAATTTTCAGGATTTTCTAAACTCGAAATTTTACTTCATGCTTAATCTGGGAGTGGAAAACCCTCGTTAGAAGCTTTAAATTAAACACTTTAATAAAAACTACGAATGCTAAAAAATTGACACCGTATACATCAGAATATGTATACTTACTCATAACGAAAATTCAGTGTATGCTTTAACTTTTCGTTCTTAGTGCTAATTGAATTTTAAACATTTTTACTCAGCAAGAAGAGTAAATTAATAAATGTATAAAAATTGTTCTTTTATATGCAATTGACATCGTTATAAACTAGTTTTTTGTAAGAAATTCAATCACATACAATCAATATTCAATTGTATTAAATCAATTTGAAGTGGTTAAATTTGTTCTCACTTTCATTTAACACACTTCATTGCGTTTATGATTATATAAGCTTATTATTATAAATTTTGTCAGGTAACTAATAAGTGAGTGTTTTTATTGTAATTTGTTTTTTATAATAATTTGATGAAAAGCATGTCTTTACTTGTTGTAATCTCGTAGATTTCATGGATCATTTGATCAGTGTTTAAGTGAAAGCAAGCCATATAATGTAAATATTATTTTTATTCTAAAATAAATACATTTCTAAAGCGTTTATCATTATCTCCTTCTGAAACCGACGGCGTGCGGTAAGTCGATAAAAACTTGAACGGAACTGTTAGGTTCTGCAACTTTTAGGATGGGCTGGTTGTCTTCGCCCACGTAGGAACAGTAAGGCAGCTCGTAAATCTTCTTCATTTTTAGTTTTTCGCAGATTCTTGAACTAAAACATAAAACAATATTGAATTTTAAAATTTCGATACAATACGTCAGGCGTTTAGTGTCAACACCAGCTATATCTTTGAATTTGGTGTTTTGGAATTCATATTTTTTTTTATTTTTGCCTTTGTAGTATTTCTAATCGAGTTTGAGAATCTGGGTACATTTTCTTTAATTCTGGTAGAAAAAAGACAATTTCTTTATTACAAACCTTTTAGAAACTTTTAGTTTGTTTTTGAAACAGTACGTAATAGTAAAAACATAGCTATATTAAAATAAGTTTTCAATTTTTGAAAGGTAATAATGGGTCAATCCATTCGAAATGGTCCAGAAAAAAATAATTTGGTTGCTTGACCATTTTAGGAAAAAATGATATTTTTACAATCAACAGATCATACTTCACAGGATCATTTCTGTAGTATATCTTCAACATGCTCATCATTGACTTGATGAGTATTCGCAATAATTATTGAGCAATTTAAAAAAATCAAAAACAATTAAAATGGCTCCACAAGATCTACAAACAAGCCCTAATTTTACTTCTTTACCAAATCAAGTTTCATGTCAGCGATAGTAAACTTTTTTTTCAAATGGCCACGTATATTTTTTTAAATTGATTCTGATAGAGATTACTTTTCTAAATTCAAGCGTATACAACAAGTTGGCTTTGGTGCAATATTCATTAGTAATAAAAATGATTTTTTAGTGTGCCATGGAAAAATAAAACTGAACACATAAAACAATAACTGTTATCTAAGTGACAGTGTCTCAGATTCGATTTTTTTGTCAGCCAAATTTATTATTATTGGTGAAATAACTCAAGTGATGGCTAACAATATTAACAGTTTATTGACCGATATACTATTTTTTTTACTTATGAATATTACACAAAAGTCAACTTGTTGTACACGTTTGAATTTAGAAAAATATCCTCTATCAGAATAAATTTTAAAAAATAACGTTGCCGTTTGAAAAAAATAAGTTGACTATCGCTGACATGAAAGTTGATTTGGTAAAAAACTCAAATCAAGGCTTCTTTGTAGATCTGGTAGAGCCATTTCAATTGTTTTTTGTTTTTTTGAAATCGCCCAATAAATAAAGAAGTTATGGCCTGCGAAGACACCCTGTATAATATATATAAGTCAACCGTTTAAAAATGGGGTCCATCTTTGTTTCACCGCGCATGCTGATTTTTGAGTCTGTAAGCTCTTATGGAAAATTCATTTTCCCAGAACTGGTAAGTCATAGACTAATCATTCAAACACCATTGTTTTCCTTACAGTCTGCTCAATCTTTTATATCGTGTTCACGATTTGAATATTTTGAAGTTCAATACTTGAAAACTGCTATTGAAAACAACTGTTTTCATTGCTCAAGAGGCCGCTTTTGAGGGTAATTTTTGAGTATAAGGAGATGTATATCAAAGTTAATTTTTGGGATGATAATAAAACTAAGTAGCTTGTATTAAAAGTACTCCTAAGCCTGATATTTGTTACCTTTTTTTATAAATTTTTAAACTTCAAATTTTTTACATTTTAGGCTTTAATATCTCTGGTGGGGGACTTGATAAAAATCTGATTTTTTTACATGCTTAGATGCAACATAAAACTACTGTAAAAAAATCAACCTGTATATTTGAGTACTTTGGTAGCTAAGAATTTTTGAATAGGGTCCTTTTCGCGCCTATTTAACAATGCGTAAACTTAAATAATTCATTAAAATTTTATAATTTGTAAATTTGTTCCTCTTAATAACCATTTTTAAGTTTTTTTAACAGTTTATTTATGTCCAATACAACATAAAATATTGTAGTTCAATTTATAATTAGATTCTACTCTAACAAATTTTAATAATTTTTTTTTATTGAAAATTTTGTAAAATTATTGTATATTTGAACTTCACTCGAAATCAGTGGTTTGCACGCGTGGCGCATGAAGTAAAATTTCGAGTTTAGAAAAGCCCAGAAACTTTGTCTCGGGTCGTTGGGCGACCCTCGACAAATTTTCACGGAGCTTTTTTAAACACAAAATTTTACTTCATATTTAGTCTAGGGGAGGAAAACACTCGTTTTAAGGTTTGAATTGAAGTATTTTGAAAAACAACAAATGTCGGAAAATTTACAGCTAAACGAAAAATTCCCTGTATAGTCTTATAATATTACAAAAAATGTGTTAATACTTCAACTTATATTGAAGATACAAAATAGATATTCGTAATTTTTTTGAAAGAGTTCAATTTGAAGCTTTAAACGAGTGTTTTCCACTCCCAGACTAAGCATGAAGTAAAATTTCGAGTTTAGAAAAGCCCAGAAAATTTGTCTCGGGTCGCTGCGCGACCCTCGACAAATTTTCACAGGGCTTTTCTAAACTCGAAATTTTACTTCATGCTTAGTCTGGGAGTGGAAAACACTCGTTAAAAGGTTTGAATTGAAGTATTTTGAAAAACAACGAATGTCGGAAAATTTACAGCTAAACTAAAAATTCCCTGTATAGTCTTATAATATTACAAAAAATGTGTTAATACTTCAACCTATATTGAAGATACAAAATAGATAGTCGTCGTTTTTTTAAAAGAGTTCAATTTTAAGCTTCAAACGAGTGTTTTGCACTCCCAGACTAAGCATGAAGTAAAATTTCGAGTTTAGAAAAGCCCAGAAAATTTGTCTCGGGTCGCTGCGCGACCCTCGACAAATTTTCACAGGGCTTTTCTAAACTCGAAATTTTACTTCATGCTTAGTCTAGGAGTGGAAAACACTCGTTAAAAGGTTTGAATTAAAGTATTTTGAAAAACAACGTATGTCGGAAAATTTACAGCTAAACGAAAAATTCCCTGTATAGTCTTATAATATTACAAAAAATGTGTTAATACTTCAACCTATATTGAAGATACAAAATAGATATTCGTAATTTTTTTGAAAGAGTTCAATTTGAAGCTTTAAACGAGTGTTTTCCACTCCCAGACTAAGCATGAAGTAAAATTTCGAGTTTAGAAAAGCCCAGAAAATTTGTCTCGGGTCGCTGCGCGACCCTCGACAAATTTTCACAGGGCTTTTCTAAACTCGAAATTTTACTTCATGTTTAGTCTGGGAGTGGAAAACACTCGTTAAAAGGTTTGAATTGAAGTATTTTGAAAAACAACGAATGTCGGAAAATTTACAGCTAAACTAAAAATTCCCTGTATAGTCTTATAATATTACAAAAAATGTGTTAATACTTCAACCTATATTGAAGATACAAAATAGATAGTCGTCGTTTTTTTAAAAGAGTTCAATTTGAAGCTTCAAACGAGTGTTTTGCACTCCCAGACTAAACATGAAGTAAAATTTTGAGTTTAGAAAAGCCCCGTGAAAATTCGCAGCGACCCGAGACAAAATTTCTGGGCTTTTCTAAACTCGAAATTTTACTTCATGCGCCACGCGTAATAAACACTAAAATATTGTGAAATTTATGTATAGTCGAACTTCACTTGAAATCTGTGTTTTATACGCGTGGCGCATGAAGTAAAATTTCGAGCTTAGAAAAGCCCAGAAAATTTTCACAGGGCTTTTCTAAACTCGAAATTTTACTTCATGCTTAGTCTGGGAGTGGAAAACACTCGTTTAAAGCTTTAAATTGAACTATTTTGAAAAACAAAGAATAAAAAACTCCCTGTATAATAATGAACATGACGCCAAGCGTTATTTATTTTAGGCGTTTCGTTAACTATTTTTATCTATTTTTCATAAATTCGTAGCTATCAAAGTGCTCAAATATACAGGTTGAAATATTTACAGTAGTTTTATGTTGCAACTTAGTATAACATCTAAAAAAACTCATATTTTTATGAAGTTCGCCACCAGAGATATTAATGCCTAAAGTTAACAAAAAGTTTCAAAAATTTGAAGTTTAAAAATTAATAAAATAATACGGTATCAAATATCAGGGTTAAGAGTACTTTTAATACAAGCTACCTAGTTAGGTTTATTATCATACCAAAAATCAACTATAATATAAAGGGTGATCAACAATGATTGTCGACAAGTTAAATTTTCCGCCGAAAAATCTGGGGAATTTGATCGCTCCAAGTTCATGCCAAGGAAAAATTAATAAACAGTAACTCGATTTGACATTAGCAGCGTCGTGCGTCGTATTTTGCCATTGTGTTAATTCATTCTTCGAATTAAGTTATTTTTCATTCTGTTTCATAAACATCAGGTTCTTATCAGGACTACTTTGTATAAGTCTTTGTTTTGTGGTAAGTGATTTGCTGTTTTTAAGGTTAGAAAATTAGAAAATTTAAGTTTAATCCTAAATTTACAGATTTTAAGAGAATTCGCTTGTGTTTACCGTGATGTTTGCACCACAGCATGATGCTTTCATCCTGAAGGCTCATTATCGAAGTGGAACTATGAATGAAGATGGCACATGGACTTACTCATTACAATCGTGTCTGAATCAATTTATTCAAGCCTTCCCCGATGTCCACATTCCTTACAAAACATTTTCCTCGCATAAAACCCGCATTGTTGACCGTTTTGTGGGAAAGAATTGTATCTGTAAGGGCAAGTCAGCTGGAAGACTGCCTATCTTAACAGAAGAGGTTGTTGGTGACATTCAACGACGACTTGAACAAAGCCCAACAAAATCTTTAAGAAAACTTTCAGCTCAAACGGGTATGTTCTTAATTTTAAGGTGCGCACAAATTTTAATGTTTAATCCTTTTACAGGAGTATCGTATGGGAGTTGCATAAAAGCCGCAAAAAAAATTCTGCATTTGCACCCGTATAAGATATTGGTAGTTCAACAACTTCAGCCACTTGATTTCCAAAAAAGAATTGATTATTGCAATTGGTTTAATCAGAATTTAAATGAAAATGGTAAGTTGGACAAGACCTTTTTTACTGACGAGGCGTGGTTTCACTTGTCAGGATATGTGAACAACCAAAACTATCGTACGTGGGCTACAGAAAATCCTCATACTTTTATTGAAACGGATTTACATCCACAAAAAATTGGTGTTTGGGTAGCAATTTCGAGACGTCGGATAATTGGCCCAATATTTTGCAACGAAATAATCAATGCGGAGTGCTACCAAACACTCATTCTAGATGAATTTTTGAATCAATTGCATGCTGACGAACAGATAATGGGTTATTTTCAGCAAGATGGAGCCACTCCTCATACTGCGTTGGCGACATTAAATTACTTGAGGGAACTTTACGATCATCGCTTGGTAAGCGATGGATTAGGGCCACCACATTCGCCAGACCTCACTCCGTGCGATTTTTATTTATTCGGGCATTTAAAAAATAAGGTTTTTAAAAATCGAATGCATACCCTAAACGAGCTTAAAGCAGCAATTGAAGAAGAGATAAGGAACATAAATCCGGAGGAGCTTCAACGAGTATTTCAAAATAAAAAACGTAGAGTTAACATTTGCCTAGAAAATGAAGGCCGTCATTTTCAACATTTATTATAAAATTAGGGATGCTAACTCTACGTTTATTAAAAATACACAAAACCTTAACTTACTTCAATTTACTTTGTATATTTAATTAAAATTGTAAAAATTTTATATATAGTTATGATTAAATATTTAATTTATTTTGGGAAAAAATGTTTGCTACGCCAATAAAAAAGCAATCTAAGGGATTTTCTTTTCATATAATCAGTTGTACCAACATTTTTTGGCGGGAAATTTAACCTGTCTACAATCATTGTTGATCACACTGTACATCCCCTTATACTCAAAAATTACCCTCACAAGCGGCCTCTTGGGAAATGAAAACAGTTGTTTTCAATAGCAGTTTTTAAGTATTGAACTTTAAAATATTCAAATAGTGAAGCGAACATAAAATATAGAGCAGACTGTAAGGAATCAATGGTGTTTGAATGATTAGTCTATGATTTATCAGTTCCGAGAAAATGAGTTTTCCGTAAGAGCTTACACACTCAAAATTGGCACACGCGGTGACACAAAGATGGCCGCTATTTTTAAACGGTTGACTCTAAAAAATATTAAAAATTGTTTTGAAGTACTGATTATACATGTAGTTGATGGTCAAAATATCATTTTTTTCTAGAATGGTCAAGCAACCACCTTTAGACCACTTGGTATGGATTGACCCTAATAGTTACACTTGAAGCACAATTTTCATGGTTAAAAAAATTGAACAAAAATGTTCTTCTCATATGAGCTAGAATTTTTACATTCTGGGTTTCTTTAAAGCTGCTTTTTTTATCTAACAGGAAAGTGTTGGATTTGAAAAAAGGTAGTTTTGACAAAAAGTTGATTGGGCTGGTTTTCATACTAAACGCTTCAAGTGTAAATATGCAGGGTTGTCAGAAAATGAATGAAAAGCTTGACGTAAAGCGGGTCGTTAATTAATTTTAAGTAAAAATATCTAAAAAATAATTTAAAAATAAAATCAATTAAAAAATAAAAAATATTGTGTATGATTATTCACTAAGCTTTATGATTAATATTCTAAACATGTGACTAGAATTGAGTCGACCAGATGCAAAACCAGCTATACGAGTTTTGACAAACTTGTGACAAAATCACAAAAACTGATTTCGCAGCGTCTTTTAAATAAATTAAAATAGTATAGAACGAGTAGGGACAAGAAAATTTATGTAAAACTAAGTAAAAATTTGGCAGGTTTTGCAATTAAAAAAATATGTCAGCTTTAGCAACCGTGAAATGTAGCAGGTTTTGCATTCGACGGGATTTTTCTAACTTAATTTTAAAAGGTTTTGGATGAGCTTTAAAGGTTAATTTATTTTTACAGCTGTAGCTTAAAACGAGTAGAAACGCAAACGCCATCTAATGCCCCTTAGCTTAAGGGGGTATTACCATTCAAAAGTTTATAAAAATTGATTTTATTTTTTTTGCATATTATGATACTTGACAGTATCTAGTTTCATGCCACAAAACCGTTTTACATTACGCGAATTCGTTAGTTAGTTTTTTGCTTGTTGAAGTAAACAATGCTGAGTAGGTGGCTGGGTGGAAATACGCAGAACTCAAACGAAAGTTTAAATGCTTGTGTCTGGAAGCTGACTTCGAAGCACCTCAACTGTGGTGCAAAAACCATCGCTATCGCATCTTTCATAGCTACCAGCATCTTCAACGACGGATACTCGGCAGTTTTTAAGACGATGGAGACACTGGGAATCCATATCGGCCTGCAAGCCAAGGCATTCCGGTGCGGAGCGCGAAACGTGGGACGAATTTTGCCTGACTCCAGCAGTTTAGAAGGCCATCCAACATCGCTGGCAGGAGCAAATCATTTAAACCCAGTTTTTATAGGAAGAGGAGGGCCTACTGTACGGAGCTGGCATAGCTGACTAAAGTCAAAAATCTCCAAAAATAGTTAAAAATTGTTTCAAAACTTTAAACGCGTTTTTCTCGAAACCACTTTTTTTTCGCTGGCCGGAAACTTTCTTTTCAAACTATGAAACGCATCGACTTGAGCTTTTAGTTTTCAGTTCTCCACATTATCCTCTGGAGTTTGAACCACAGTCATTCAAATATATTAATATTTGATATTTTTCATAGAGCCTTAAAGTCAGAAAAAGGAGGGCAAAAAGCGACCACTTTTTTCGAATAGCCTCCATTTTGTTATTTATCGAGATTTTTTATTGTCGGTGGTTCAAACTCCAGATAATTTAATACAGATTAATGACTACTACTTCATTTTACGTTTCAAATCACAGAATCGAAAAAATCTTTCCGGCCATGAGGAAAAACACGGCGGACACGGACTTATTTGAGGCCAGATTTAGAGGTCAAGCGGGACGATTGAAAAGAATTAAAATTCATTTTTTTATAGTTCATGAATCTATAAACAAGTTGCAAGAAACAGCAAGATCGCATGTATTAAATTTACCCAAAAAAAAAATTCTGAAAAACCGTCAAAAAAACACTATCCTAGTGGTAATACCCCCTTAAGTAGCATCGTCAATAGCTGGCAAACTACACGTTTGTATACAGCAATTGTTCGTCCACAAGAGGGTCTTATTTTATAGAATACAAATATCAAGAATATGAATTTGTGTTCAGTACTCATTCGTTCACCGGATAACTATATACGCGTTTCAGGCTTCCACGCCATCATCAGTATAGTCCCGAACCAGTGCTTGAAGAAATAATAAATGGTCAAAGATGTTCAGTATTCTTCAAGCACTGGTTCGGGACTATACTGATGATGGCGTTGAAGCCTGAAACGCGTATATAGTTATCCGGTGAATAAATATGTACTGAACATAAATTCATATTCAAAAAAAATTGCATCATGGCGATTAAATTATGTAAAATTATTGCTATTAGCAATCGACTAATCATTACACTACCATTTGTAGTATTAAGCTGGTTGTTAATGAAAAGGATTTTATTCAAAATATTTCAAAAATATTACAGATTTCTTGTTAATTTTGTTTTATTTGGATATTCTACTCAAAATTAATATCCGAATCAAGTTACTGAAAGCTTTTCACTCAATTTCTGGCCACCTTGTATAATACGACCAAATAAATGATACTGTTCGTTTGTTTAGTTGTGCTTACCATTGGGATTTATTGGAGATATGAAAATGGTTAAATTAAACAAAAGTTTCCATTTTTAATGCAACATAAAAATATGTTAATAAATTTGATCTAGCATTATTTGTTTTCAAGATATGGCGAAAAAAGTGAAAAAGTGTTGTACTGACACAAGATAACTGTATCATCCTATTTATATCCTTTTTAAATGCCATAAACTCAATTTTTTATTAGACTGTTTTGTTGATTAGATAAGCATATTGGTTTGCAATCATTTTTAACTCTTATCGCATCTAGTAATATTTGATATTTAACGAAAAAAATTAAATATAAAATAATATTTATACAAAATTGTGTAATATAAATTTTAAACTTACGTATGCTGACTAGTTGCATCAACCCTGATTACTCTAAAACCTGCATCGGCACCCAAATTCCTAGACGATCTCATCAATCTCTTCGCTACACCCTTTCTCCGGTCGCACTGACGTACAAATAAATTTGCAATCTACAAAATCAAAGTGGAATAATAATTAACTAGCCACGTTAATACTAGTATTGTCCTTTTTGATGTGTATTATTATAATTCAGTATTTTTGAGGACCCTGGAACCTAAGGGTTAAGTGCAAACTTTATAAAATCGGATTTAATTTGGCGATAGGTTTTACATCCATCTATTTGTTGGCAACGGGCTATAACCGATATTAGGAAATAATAGGCAATAACTTAGGCTTAGGCTGCTTATTGTTGAAGGTTCATAACATCACTTAATATTACTTGATTAAGTAATAGGTAATACTAGTTTAAAATAAGTAATTGAATGGACATTTATCATAAAATACAATATTTTCCCATTTTGGGAATTAATTTACCCAAATACAAGTTTTATATACACTTGTATAACTCTTAATAGTTTATTGTGTTAAAATAGATTTAAATTAATAAATAAACAAATAATAAAGCTGCTGTAAGTATTACCTCGAAGACATGCAGTTGACAATATCTTCTCCAAACATCTGGCGCCCGTTGCAAATGTGCGTAAAACATGAACAACTTCGTCATCCTAGGACAGGTAAGAGTACAAGCCAATTCTTCAGTTAAATCGGGATCCCACGGACAAGTTGCGGTGTTGATCGCAGTCCCAACAATGCATCCGTTATATTTGCACCTTGCGACTATACTTAAGCCCTGCGATAAGTATTTTCTGGCATTATCATCGAAGACGCAGTTTCTTGGATGCCCTAAAGCTAGAGAGGCAGTCGTTGGTTCGTCAGGATGATATGATTCCCACATCAAGTCTAAAATTGCAGGTGTGTCGTCCATGGTGGCTCGAACTATAATGAATGGATCTTCCGCCTTAAGAAAGAAAACAATAGTATTGGAATACTTATACACGACCAAAAGACATAGAACCATGATTATTTTTAGCATGTTTTAGTTTTCCCTAATAACATATTTAAAACAATAAATAGTAATAATAATAGAGAAAACACTTGTCAGGAAACTAGAAATAACATCATGGAACATATCAAATGTTTTTTTCACCTAATTTAAATATTTAAGATACTTGGTTTTAACAAATCATTATTTTTACTTTCCCCCATATCCAAAACAAAGGGAAAGAATTGTTTTCGCGAAAATTTTCAAATAAATAATATTAGTGAATATATCCATTTTTAGCTAATGTGTAGAACAGGGTACATATTCCATTTTTAATACGTTTTCATGGTTTCCATACACCCACTCCAGTGGTTCTTAACAGATTATTTATATGGATCTGTGTGATGCTGTGTATGTGTGTGTGTGCTTTAAGATCAAAAATCAAACGTCAAAAATGAAACGTCAAAAATTGAAAAAAAATCTAATATTTGTAACTTTGATAATCGACACTTTTGAGCGCCGCGAATGGTCTCGTTGTGCCGGGTGTGTGTTCGTACGTCGGAATTGACCTATCCGGGGGGGCCATTCGGGCTTTGGAACGCAAGCCCAATATAAAAGGAATTTCGCGATTGATTTTTTAACCACTCACTAAAAATTGAATCTGAATTTTCGCTTTGAATTTGATAAAAAAAAGCTTACAAAAGAATACGAATACACAACTAACATTTTAAGGTTATTTAATTATTATTAATGTATTCTATTGCAAACCTTTCTACTAATCTAACCTATGTATGTAAAGTCGCTAACATGCGCAAAGATACTGCTGCTTCGTTTCCCTAACCTGATAAGTGTTAGCGTTGCAAAGAGATGAGTAGTTTATTCTATTAAAAACCTTTTTCTCAATCTAACCTAACCTAGAAGTACATGAAATATGCACAGTGCCCAAAGAGACAGAAGCAATTTATTCTATTGCAAACCTTTCTCCTAACCTAACCTAATCTAGAAGTATGTGGAACAGGCATCGTTCGCAAAGAGACTTGCGCAATGTATTCTATAGCAAACCTTTCTCCTAACCTAACCTAACCTGGAACAGGCATCGAAAGCAAAATGACTTGCGCAATTTATTCTATTGCAAACCTTTCTACTAACCTAACCTAACCAAACCTAGAAGTATGTAAAATCGCTAGCGTGTTCAAAGATACTTATGCAATGTATTCAATTTCAAACCTTCCACTTAAGCCACAAACTAGTAGAAATGGCTTAACCACGGTTAAGTATCTGCGGTGCAAGTGGGCATTGGATAAAAGTCATATGCTTTTACCTACGCAGAGTAATATTCTGTTCTGTTTTGTAATGTGTTGTTTACTTTTACAAACAACGGCACTCGGCGGCGCAGTGAAAATTTATATTCCGATTTATAGATATTTTTTTAATTCGGCAATTAATCGCGATGAAACTTGTACTAACGTGTCGGGCGTACGATTTTACGTCGGTTTTGACCCATCTGAGTGTTTGATTCGGTGTAACGTGTGCCGAGCGTACAATGTTTGGACATTTTTGACAATTTATCAGGTTTGGTCGGCTATTGTAAAAATTGTATTTATTTAAAATACACACACAATCACACACATATATCCACATGTTGAGAACCACTGGAGTGGGTGCTGCTGCGCATGCGCGTACCTGTTAAAATCGACCATGTACCCTATTCTACACATTAGCTCCATTTTTTTAAGATGAAAATAAGATTACGAAGAAAGATAAACTTAAACTATGGTTTGAATATCAATGTAAGAATCTATACCTATATTTTGGATTTTGTAGAACTTTTTCTAAAATTATACAAAGTTAAAAGAAAAGGAAAAAAACTGCCTCAAAAGCCTTACACCTTATCCTCAGATTACAGGTATTTTCAATCTAAGGTAAGTGAGAGAAACCCCAATAAAAAAAAAACGTAATTACTAAAGTGCTGGACTTACCGGCTTCTTTTTACATTTTCCAAACAAATTCAGGTTTCTGTGAGGGACAACACATATTGGATGATTGGAAACCTGGACGCTGTTCAACGATTTCAGTAGAGCATTTTGAATAATTCGAGCCATCTTTCTACTAGAATTTAGGATTGCCGAAATGAAACACTAAAATTTTCGCATCATTACTAACATGTATGTATTTTGATGTCAAACAATGTTTGACGTATTTTATTTTTATTCCAAGGAAATACTATATTTGCTGTAATTAATTGCTGCTATTATTTTAAGTTACTATTGTATTCAAAATAAAACTGTTACTATTTTATTATAAACGGTGGAGGCTTATGCTTTGTTATAAATGTTAATTCAATAAAATAAAACACTTTAACTTTGTTTGTATAACACAATATTTTGATAATGGCAAGTTGAGTTACCGAAACTGTAGTCACGAAAATATAAAAACAATGTTGTGTTATATAGACAAAGTTAAAGTGTTTTATTTTATTGTTACTATTGTATTCAAAATTAAAACTAAAACATTTTTAAATGAGAGTCTAATGTTTTGAACGGTTGTCGAAATTGAATAATTACAAACGAATTACTTTTATTAAGAGATAAAACAAGTTCTGAGTTACTCACAGTCAGTAACTTTATAACTTTATCCGTGCATTTATTATAATAGGCATTATAAGAGCTTATTAAAGTCACAACTAGCAAATGTTCTCAATCCAATTATCCCGCCAACTTTACATAGTAGGAAAACTTATCGCACAACAAAAATCACATCTCGTTGTAGAAGGACGAAGTAATTTTTAATCCGAGTCGCAGCTTTTTTGCTCGTTTAGTCCCGCCAACACGGGGAAATAAAGTAAGTTCCATTTAAAATTTGTATTTCGTTTCCTCGTAAATAATCTCGTATTCATCCTGCCAGATAAATCCAACTTCAAGATGTATTCTAGTTTATATTTTATACTTGTGAACATAATTATGAAGTAATATATAAAATTACGAAAAAATTAGAATAATTCTTGTTTGCAATTATGAAATATTTCATATTATTTAAAATCTTTCTTTGCTAATAAAGTATACGTTATTTTTTTAGGTGAGGTCGCATTGATTTGTAAAATTGCTTAAATAACACAAAGGGAATATTATTTTAGGTATACATATAAAAAAGGCTGAAAGATTTGAGGTGTTTGCGGTTTTTTTAAAAGTATTTAATTGTAAACTTCTAACAAGTGTTTCCACTCCTTGATTATAAGGAGTGGAAACACTTGTTAAAGTAAAAGTAAAATTTCGAGTTTAGAAAAGAGTGAAAATTTGGTTTGGTCGCGTAGCGAAGCGAAGCGACCAATCTAAATTTTCACGCTTTTCTGAACTTCAAATTTATTTCATGCGCCACGCATATATAATAGTGATGGGCAAGATTGATCATTGCAAAGATCGATCAAGCAATGATCGATCAGTTGAAGTATCGAGCCGCTCGATCCGATCGATCTGATCAGAAAGAACGAGCCGATCGAAAAGATCGATTCGATCGAAAAGATCGATCCGATCGAAAAGATCGATCCGATCGAAAAGATTGATCCGATCGAAAAGATCGAGCCGCTCGATCTCTTTGAGCGGCTCGATCTTTTCGAACTTGCAAGGATCGATCAGTCGATCTTTTTTGATCGATCTTGCCCATCCCTACTAAATAGTATTAATTTTAATAAAGATTTATAATATTTCATTTCATATTAGCTATTTATGTATTTATTAAATATATAAATAACTAATATGAAATGAAATATTATAAATTTTTATTAAAATCTCTATAATATAATAGCACGCTCGGATATAAAGTGTGAGACTAGCCCGGGAAAAATAACCGGCTCATTAGTAATTTTTTCTCGGCCCTGCCAAGACCCTGCCTATATCCTTTTTTAATAAATGCTGTCTCACTTTGCGCAAAACAGAATACAAAAATAGTGTGATCGTTCAATGATCGATCCGCTCAAAAAGATCATTGCTCGAGCCGCACAACCTGATCAATCCACTTGTGCCGATCGATATGACCAATCTGATCGAGCCGATTGATCACATCGATCAGCACGACCCGTTCGCACAGATCGAACCGCCCCCAAGATCGAGTCGCTCGAAAAGATAGAGCCGTCCGTAAAGATCGAGTCGTCGAAAAGATCAAGCCGATCGAGCGGTCTGAAATGATCGATCCGATCGAACAGATCGATCCGATCGAACAGATCGATCCGATCGAAAAGATCGATCCGACCGAAAAGATCGATCCGATCGAAAAGGTCGATCCGATCGAAAAGATCGATCCGATCGAAAAGATCGATCCGCTCAAAGAGATCGAGTGGATCGATCACTTGCAAGGATCGATCAGTCGATCTTTTTTGATCGATCTTGCCCATCACTAGTATATAACACATATATTGTGAATTTTAAAATAAACAACTTATAAATATCATATGTTCAATAAAAAAAACCTCTAGAGTGCCATGATTCAATCTTTTTTTAAATTTGAGTTGGTTACACATTTCACGAATTGACATATAAAACGTCAGACATAATAATTATAATGTATATTTTCAGAGTTGCCAACCTAAAATATTTTCCATGGCACTCTAGAGATTTTTTTTTAATTGAACATACGATATAGTTTTACTTTAATAAATTATACAAAAGTTTTTCATAATTGGGATACGTATAAAGGGAAAAACCTTGTGTCATTCAGTATATTTTGAATTTCACATTATTTTTGTATTTTATGCGCGTGGCGCATAAAGTAACATTTCAAATATTAAATGGCCTAAAAATTTGGATTTGCCGTCATGCTATACTTTGCTTCAACTGGCAAATCCAAATTTTTAGGCTTTTCTAAACTCGAAATTTTACTTCATGATTAATCAAGGAATGAAAAGAGTCGTTATAAGTTTATAATTTAACACTTTCTAAAAACAACGAATTCCTGAAAATATACTACGGATCAGAGCTGGGCAGGATTCGAATCATTCAGGATTCGAATCCTTTTGGAGGATTCAAGAGGCATTCGAATACTTTAGTTCAACTGGATTCGTTATCCGGATTCGTTACATTTTTTAAGAGGATTCGTATTCGAATCCAAATACGGGTGATTCAAATCCTTATAAAAGGATTCGAATATTTATAAAATGATTCGAATACTTACAAAGGGATTCGAATACTTACAAAAGGATTTGAATCGTCAAAAATAATTCGAATTAAATGTGAGAATTAACATGAAAAATGTCTTTTGTATGTTTTTAAATTTCTCGTTAAATCACTGTTTTATACGCGTGGCGCATGAAGTAAAATTTCGAGTTAAGAAAAGCTCAGAAAATTTGTCGAGGGAGGCTGCGCGACCCTCGGCAAATTTTTACAGGGCTTTTCTAAACTCGAAATTTTACTTCATGCTTAGTCTGGGAGTGGAAACGCTCGTTTGAAACTTCAAACTGAATGCAAGAACATTAAATGACTGAAAATGTTTTTAAAGATAATAATCTAGTTTGCAAAATTTTGTTTAATATTATTTGAACTAAAACTGACATGGTAGCCACAATCTGAAATGTTAAATTTTTCCGACATTTCCTTGACTCAAGATTATTTTCCCTGGCCTTGTAAAATAACTTTCTTCTGTGGGAAACCCCCATTTTGTTAAATTGTTTTCATTGTTTTTGTCAATATTTAAGTTAATTTTATTAATTTTTACGTGTTTTGTAACTTGCCTGCTGATTTTGACAAATTTAATAATATCATATGACTTGTTTGTTAGTGTTTTTGTCAAAAACGTATCAATACTCCACAACTAACAGACTGCAAATCGGAGTTAATATTACTGCAATCTATGTCCCATTTAAATTCAGATGCAATGACAGAATATAAAAAAAAGCAAAAAGAATATAACCAACTACTAACACAACTTAAGAATGGATCGATAAAAAATAGATTAACATTGGCGAGTAACAAATCGAAGGTCTCATGGAATATAATTTCAGAAAATATATCGAGGCAAAAATATAACCATTTACCCACAAGTAGTAATTATATATCACTTGCAAATAAATTCAATAATTTTTTTAATACAATAGCAGATAAACTGACAACGAAAACAAAAATCAATACGAGTATTGAAAATATAAAATTTAATCCGCACTCAATGTTCCTATATCCAGTGACAGAGCGTGAGTTGGTAGGGATTGTGCATCGGTTTGGTAACAGGTCCAGTGCCGGTTATGATGAAATGTCAATATTAATTATAAAAAGCTGCATGGATATTGTTGCGAAGCCGTTGTGCCGCCTAATCAATTCTTGCTTTGAAACGGGCGTTTTCCCTGAGAACCTCAAACATTCAGAGATAACACCAATATTTAAAATAAATGATGGCGAAAACATCGAAAACTATCGGCCTATTAACATAATATCCTCATGGGCAAAAATTATTGAAAAACTTTTAGCTGTTCGGCTTATTGAGTTCTTTGCAAAACACAATCTTTTCCATAGTATCCAACATGGATTTGTTGAAGGAAAAAACACTGAAACAGCTATATTTAAAATAATTAATGAAATTCTAACCTTAGAGAATAAACAAGTCACTTGTGCTATAATGATTGACCTTACGAAGACATTTGACTGTATAGATCATCAGTTATTAATTTCTAAACTGGAAAAATACGGCATAAGAGGTAAAGTACTTCAATTGTTCATATCATACCTATACAATAGAACTCATTCGACAAAAGTAGTTGGTAAGAACGGGGAAAAACACCTATCTACGAAATCTGTAATGAATGTTGGGGTTCCTCAGGGAAGCATATTGAGACCACTATTATTTATAATTTTCGTTAACGACCTTGGAGATGCAGTAAGTAATATAGATAACAGCGAAATCACCAGCTATGCCGACGACACTAATGTCATAATAAAAGCAAACACAATTATGGAATTAACTGATCTTAGTAGTCATACAAAAAAACTTATTAAAGACTAGCTAGAGGGCAACAAATTAGTGCTAAATGAAAGTAAAACAAACATTATTTTATTTAGCAATAGTGCTAGTGAAGAATACCTTACGATTGACGGCACTCAATACAAATTAAAAAATCATTCAAAATTACTAGGTATAACAATAGATAACAGGCTAAATTTTAAAGAACCTATTTTATTCAGTGTTGTATACCATTATTGATGATTATACACCAAAACTATTAGAAAATAATGCTTGTCGAACCCGGAGATATCCTAAGTGGTTCAGTTCTGAACTCATTGATCTAATTTCTCTCAACATACGACGACTACATGCAATAGATTAGCGAAAAGCATATATGGATTACGAATTCTGCGTAAATGTACTAACTCTGACATTTGTAAATTTTTTTATTACAGCAATATATATATGGTACTACAATATGGAATCATTTTCTGGGGAGGAATTAATGCAAACCTACAAAAAGTGTTTCTTCTGCAAAAGCGTGCCATTCGAATTTTAAAAAAGATGCAATTCAACGAATCGTGCAGAGACGTTTTTAAACGTGAACGGTTGCTAACGGTCCCTGCTTTGTACATATACAAATGTGTCATATTTCTGCTAAAACACAATAATTACTTTATTGACTTTAAGATGAAAAACAACTACTGTACAAGACAAAAAAATATATATGTAATCCCTAAGCACAGGCTTGCGGTATATGAAAAGAGTGTAGTCTACGCTTCCATTAAAATGTGGAACAGAATGCCACTATTTATCAAGGAATCCCAATCTTTAAAACAGCTAAAAAAACAGCTATTTAAATACTTATGTGATCTGGAACCATATACCGTCATGATTTTCTTAAACAATTAGATATCTTTTGCCTATGATTTACTCAAAATATTATGATTACCTTACTATACCTCTGACACTATTTTAAGTTCTTATCATGTACATCGGCTGACTATATTACACATAATCTGTATTTGTATATATTGTATTACGTGTATCTGGTGAACTTTAAAATAAAGAAATATTATTATTATTATTATTAATTTGAATATATTTCCATGACTTTTCTCTGACTTTCCCGATTTTAATGATATTCAGTGCATTTTTTATTTACGTAATTTTTAGGCATTCGTCGATTTTATAATAGAGTTCAATTTGAAGTTTTGAACGGGTGTTTCCACTCCCAGGCTAAGCATGAAGTAAAATTTCGAGTTTAGAAAAGCCCCGTGAAAATTAGTCGAGGGTCGCGCAGCGACCCGAGACAAATTTTCGGGCTTTTCTAAACTCGAAATTTTACTTCATGCGCTACGCGTACAAATCACTGATTTGAAGTGAAGTTCAGAAACACACAAATACATCTTTAATCAGAGTAACAGGGAATCAGATATTTAGTCTGTTATCAACAATGTTCAGTGTGATTAATAAACAATTAGGTTTTGAATATTTTTGTTAAAACAACTGGTAACGATATTTATATATTAATGGTTGCAAAAAAATAAAAAATTTATTCTTAGAGGATTTGTATTCGTGATTCGAAAAAAAAAAACAGGATCTTTGATTAGAATCATATTTATCTCTGACGAATCCTTTATTCGAGTATTCGCGATTCGATTCATATTAGGTGATTCGGATTCGTAATTCGAATCCTTTTTACGACGATTCGTCCTAGCTCTGCTACGGAAATATCGGGAAATATATACGTTGAGAAACAAAATTCTGTATAAAACATAGAAATCCAAGCATTAATACCGAAAAAATATTTAGTATATGTTTATTTATTATCTAAATGCTTTACAAAATTATGTAATGAATTATTATTAAAAAAAATACACAATATATCAAAACTATGAAACGATATTGACTTACACCATGATGCTTATATATTATTTGTTAATGCTAAAATTATTCAATTTTACTATAATATAAAATAGATTAAATGCTGGAAATCAATATTTGAAATTAAACGTGATCACATGGAAAATCAATTAAAACGATGGAACTAATTAAATTAAACGATGCATTTATATTCAATTTCATAACGTAACATAATATGATTTATATAAAAGGCAATGAGAAAATAATATTTAATCATTAAATGACTGATTTTCTATTTTAAATAATCTTTCACTATTTGATTTGAGTTATGTGAAGTAATAAATCACTAATAACACACGATTTAATTTCCTTCCTTCACTTATTTATTTTTCTTGTTAGATGTACATTTCGAGTACCATGTTCTCATTTTCAATAACTGAATGCTTTAAAACTAATTGCGACTGTTTATATACGGTATAGGGATTAGTGGGAAAACCTAAATCTAATTATGTCGGGGTATAAAACCCTCGTTAATTCTGGATCTCAAAAATAACTATTTGACAATTTATTACTTGAAGTAGCCAAAAGTGGACTCGAGGCTGCGCTCAACCCGTACTGTCGTTTCAATTTACAATCGTTTAATAATATGAAAGCACATAAAGTTGTTGTCTAAAAATATTTATTTTGGTACATAATTGTGCCCTCTTACTGGAAAAAAAATGTAAAATATTTATTTTGGTACATAATTGTGCCCTCTTACTGGAAAACAAATGTAAAATATTTATTTTGGTACATAATTGTGCCCTCTTACTGGAAAAAAAATGTAATTAGTGCTGGGAAATACTGCTTCTACGTCAAAGGAAGCAAAACTTCAAACAACTAGAATCGAACTAGATGAATCATTGGTTTCCTTTGACGTAGAAGCACTATTTCCCAGCATTCCCATAGAAGAAACAATCATCATTTTAGAAAATCTCTTATTAGAAAATTCAATACCACCAGAAAATATTAAACAATATATCGATTTAACGAGAATAGTGATGGAGTGCAACACGTTTGAATTCGACAATAAATTTCTTCAAACAAACTTTCGGAACAGCCATGGGGAATCCGCTCTCACCTTTCCTAGCTAACGTTTTTCTTAACCACCTCGAAAATCGAGCTAAAAACACAATAAACGGCTTTCCGAGAGTTTGGTTCAGATACGTTGATGACGTAATGGCAATCATCAACACTAAAACCAACATAGAAAACTTGTTGTCGAGTTTAAACAGTTTGTACCCCAGCATTTCATTCACACACGAAAAGGAAAACAACAATCAACTCCCCTTCTTAGATTTACAAATAATTAAAAATAATAACACACTAGAATTCAACATATACCGAAAACCTACACACACATACAACTACATTCACTCATCCTCAACATCACCCATTAAACACAAACTAGCAGCATTCAATAGCATGATTTACAAAGCAATAAACTTGCCTTTATCAAATGAAAACAAAAGAAAAAAATTAACATTTATAAAAAACATTGCACAATCTTTAGGTTACAGCAAAAACACAATAGAAAAGCTCATCAATAAACATAAAATAAATCACAAAATTAAATCTAGCACAAAACTCAATAAATCAAAAGAAACCAATAAGAGAAAATATGTTAAATTCATTTACAATCCAACTATTTGTCACCAAATAAATAAAGTATTCAGGAAATTTAATCTAACAACTGCGTATTACAGTGAATCGAAAGTAAAATCTTATTTGAATAACACTTAAATCAGTAATGATAGTCTACACAAATCCGGTATATATTCAATTAGCTGTAACAACTGCGATAAAATATACATTGGTCAAACTCAACGAAATTTATTCAAGAGATTCAAAGAACACAATTATCACATAAAAAAACCAAAACCCAGATAAATCAGCAATAGCTTTCCATAATTTCCAAACCGGCCACCAATTCTCATTACACAACGTAACATTTTAAAACAATCAAACAGTTTCAGATTAAACATGTTGGAATCAATAGAAATGTACAAATGTAAAGACAAGTTGTTAAATTTCGATTTAAGCCCACTGGAAAACCCGCTTTTAAATCTTATTCCGAAAAACAATTGTGAACCGGCCAACACCTCTCCCAATATCAATAATCCCGGTCCACCAATAGATACCCGACATAATTAGATTTAGGTTTTCCCACTAATCCCTATACCGTATATAAACAGTCGTAATTAGTTTTAAAGCATTCAGTTATTGTAAATGAGTACATGGTACTCGAAATGTACATCTAACAATAAAAATAAATAAGTGAAGGAAGGAAATTAAATCTTGTTTTATTAGTTAAATAATCTTGATTGAAAACTATTATTATAAATTGTTAATAAATAACGATAATATGTGCAACAGCATGAAAATTCACAGATGTATGTAGTTGTTATTGATAAAAATTTATTTGTATTGTTTTTCAATTATATAAATGAATTTAAATGCAAAATTAATCGTGTAATCATGTGTATAATATTATTCGCGTTTTATTCGACAAGGCTAATTATAAATAGCAATTGTAATTAAAATATAATGCAATTTTCTGGGCAGTTTTATTTCAATTTAAATGAAAACAGCTTTTATTTAATTTCCATATGTTTTTAATTCTGAGAGAATTACATTATTCTATGATTACATTCCTGGGTCATTTTTGAGTGAAAAATATACAAATTTCCAGTACTTTGAATCGTGACTAAACCGAAAATTATAAAAAAACCGTTATTTTTGTTGGAACGAAAACCGGAAACCAAAACAAAAATTTCGGTTTCTTTTGGTTCGGTTCAAACATGCATTTTAAAACGTTCTAAATGATGTAGAAAATAAATGTTTTTACGGTTAAAAACATTTAAACTGATTTACAGGTAAATCGTGAAAAAATGCTTGTGAATAGAACTAAGCTATTTTTACATTAAGTCAACTAAAGTAGATATTTTTGTACACAGTCATGTAAAAACAATAATTTAAAAACATTATCAAGATTTCTGAAAAACGGCTATTAGTTTAATCACCGAATTATTTATTATTAAAACTGAACAACACACATAGACTAAATATGGAATTTCGTGTTCATTTAATTAAATATGTTTTGATGTGTTTTTAAAGTTTACTTTAATCAGTGTTTTATACGCGTGGCGCATGAAGTAAAATTTCGAGTTTAGAAAAGCCCAGAAAATTTGTCTCGTGTCGCTGCGCGACCCTCGACAAATTTTCACGGGGCTTTTCTAAACTCGAAATTTTACTTCATGCTTAGTCTGGGAGTGGAATACACTCGTTTAAAGCTTCAAATTGAGCTTTAAAAAAACAAGGAATATCTTATGATTTACAGAAAATAGGCTAAATTTGGAATACGTATACTAAAAAGAACAACTCCCTGTATGTATAAATAGAAATAAAATATTTCCAGAAGAAAGTTATTGGTACTGCAAAACTGTTCAGCAAAAATATAAAAGGGAAAAGTATTTGGTATATAGTGAAATTCATTTCGTAAATCGGGAAATCTTTTGACATATATTTGACAAAGTGAAAGATATTTGCGGAGCGACCAAACCAATTTTTCAGTTTTTTCTAAACTCGAAATTTTACTTTATGCTTAATTAAGGAGTGGAAACCCTGGCTAAAGGTAATTATTTAAATGCTAATAATTATTCAAGTACTTAATGACTTTTACCCCAAAACAACAACAATGATTCACAAATTTATCGAATTACCGATAATTGAAAAAGTCGGTAAATGGGATTGTACCAAATGAGAATCTAAAAGATTTTAAAAATCAAATGAATGCGTATTTTATCATTATTTAATTACTTTTATATGAAATAAAAAGTGGAATAATCACGAAACTTACATCTCTTAAATACTTGTAAATCGCTAGAAAAATAATGATTGAAAAATGTAGACAATTATTTAAGGCAGTATAACTACTAGTATCTAGAATTAAATTACTATTTTTATTTAGTCGTTTAGTCATTGTTGCCACTTCATAATTTATTCATTTATTTAATGATATATTAATTGCGTAGAAAAAGGAAATCAAAAAGTTGATCAAAAAAATTCTAACTGTAGATCTTGTATTTGTTTTTATTCTTGTAAAAAAATAAATAAGCTTCATTGTTTTTCGCATTAATAAGAAACGGTCTGTACTTTTTTTAAATCTAAAATCTTCATTTTTTTTTTAGGGGCAAGGAACGGAAGTTAGGGTTATTTCTGCACAAGCACCACAGCCACACCTTATTGTACTTCTTCCGTTTCCGTAGTTAATTAAAGAGCTCTGTTTCATTAGCTAATTTCAGCAGCTTTTCGATCATCTTTCCCTTCGGGAAGTGGGTTGAATTTCCTTGGACAAGGTTTGCTTCCCTCCAGGTAGTAAGTGCCTCGCACTCGAATAGTACATGTGAGGCGTCTTCATCCTCTTCATAGCATAGTCTGCATATTGGATCTTCTGTAAACAGTGTCATGTTATGCAGATGTTTTCTTAGGGTGCAGTGTCCAGTTATCATTCCTGTGACCATTCCAAGGTTGTTTCTACTGAGTCTGAGGGCCTCAGTTGCTAGTTCTTGACAGGGGTTTTCCATCAATAGTTTACTGTGTCTGTGCCCTGTCAGGTTTTTCCAGCGCTCGGTGTGTCTTTCCAGAGTCCAGTCTCTTACGCTTGGTCTTATTGACTTTTTGGGGATCGGTAGCATCGGTTCTCGTCCAATGTAGGGTCTACGTGATCCAATCTTTGCCAATTTGTCGGCTTTCTCGTTGCCATCCTCCCCTGTGTGTCCCGGCGTCCACCGTAGAGTTACGGTGTTTACGGTCGTCAGTTTCGTCAGGTTTTGAATGCACTCCCATGTTAGCTTAGATTGGATCTGGTAGCTATCAAGTGCTCATAGAGCAGCTTGGCTGTCTGTGAGAATCAAGATCTTTTACCTCCTATATCCCCGTCGCAGGTTTTCCATAATACATTGGTTAATCGCGAAGATTTCGGCTTGATGTGCAGTTGCCATCCTCCCCAGAGACACAGAGATGTCACATTTTGAGGTTACGCCGTGGATACCAGCGCCAGCTCCACCTTCTTTGCTTGATCCGTCGGTGTACCAGATCAAGGTTCCAGGTGGAGGGTTGCGCTTCTCCTTGTCCCCTTCACACTGTATTGTGAAGGGTCTATTAAAGGAGTAACGTGGTATCATGTAGTCACTTTCCATTTGCAGTGGCTGTGAGGCGCCAGTTTCCAGTTGTCCTCAACCTATATGCCCCTAGTCTGGTCTCACTTTTAACCACTAGATCTAGTGGTTGGAGGTTTAGTAGGGTCTCCATTAAGGCGGTTGGTGTTGTACGCAGAGCGCCAGTTATGCATAAGCAGGCTAGTCGCTGTACTCAAGAGAGAGCTGTCTGCGCAGTACTTTGTTCTACTTTCGGCTACCATATGGTGTATCCGTAGGTGATCATGGGTTTTACTACTGTATTATATATCCACATAGTCAGTTTTGGACTGAGGCCCCATGTTTTTCCCAGAGCTCGCTTTGTCTAATTACATTAGATGTCTAATTAATATTTATGTTCTGTATTGTGGAGGCTTCTACTTCGTTATACATGTTAATTACACAATGAAACACTTTTAACTTTGTTTGTATAACACGTTTTATTTAATGTGACTGCAGTTTCGACAAATTTAGCTTGTCATTATCAAACATGGAGTAACTTAAACTAGAGGTTTTACAGGTATATATACACAATTACAAAACAGCGGTAAAATGGGGGTGTACATTAGGTCAACCTGGTCGTTAATTAAGACATTTGCGCTCTTTTCGGCTTAAACAGAGTGATAAGTTGTCTTTTGCAAAACACCTTTTAGACGAAAATCACACTTTTGAAAAAGATGTACTTACCATAATCCATCATGCCGAAAAGGGTCGTAAAATGAATTTGCTAGAAGCACTAGAGATACACAAAGCCCGCGCTAATCCGGGAATTCCCTTAATTAACGACCAGGTTGACCTAATGTACACCCCCATTTTTACCGCTGTTTTGTAATTGTGTATATATACCTGTAAAACCTCTAGTTTAAGTTACTCCATGTTTGATAATGACAAGCTAAATTTGTCGAAACTGCAGTCACATTAAATAAAACGTGTTATACAAACAAAGTTAAAAGTGTTTCATTGTGTAATATTTATGTAATCAAATCAAAACTATAAACAATCTCAAGAAATTCGCAGATATTCTAGAAATCAGTCGAAACTATAGCAACTTTTAAAACTATACGGATTTAAACTTATTTAATATTTAATCTAATACTGTTATAAAATACATTTTGATTAAGAAAAAGGTAAAATGGTCTATATAGAAAGATAATTGGAATTAACCAAGCTTTCATGTATACTTTTTATGGCATTTCTTAAGCCATAAAAATCATTCAGAGCAACCTCTCATTTAGTATCACTTGTTTTCAATGATTAAAACTCCTACAGGTGGCGTTACACATTTTTCCTGGATAAAATAAACTGTTCTTGCTGCTGATGGAAACGTCTGTGATATTATTATGTATTTAATATTTTCAAGAAACTAATAATAACAACGACCAAAAAATTAATTTTTAGAGGAAATTTTTGTTTTCTAAGCATCTTAAGAAATCTACCGATATTCCATGAAGTGTTAAAACACGGTTAGCTGATTTATTCCTCATTAAAAAATGTTTGAATAATTGTTATAATTTTCAAAATCAATTCATTTATGAAAAAATCAACTTTGGGCGTTTTTACCTAGTAGAATTTTCAAGATTCAAAAGTGCGTTATTTAGATTAAGATAACTCAATAAGTACAAAATCGCATAAATCGCTTATTTAACGTGACATTAAAAATATACAGCTTTAATATGTTACCTTAGCAGTATATTTTGAACTTGACTTAAAATCAGTGATTTATACCCGTGGCGCATGAAGTAAAATTTCAAGTTTAGTAAAGCCTGATAATTTGGTTTTGTCACGTAGCAAAGCGGAGGCTTTTATAAACTCCAAATTTTACTTCACGCTTAACCAAAAAGTGGAAACACTCGTTAGAAACTTCCAAACTACAAATTTTACTTCATGCTGAACCAAAAAATGGAAACACTCGTTAGAAACCTCTAATTAAACGCTTTTTAAAAACAAGGAATGCCTGAAAATTTACAGTGTACATATCGACATATGTATACTTAGAAGAAAAACTCCCTGCATATTAGGCTTATTTTAACACTACATTTAGTGTTAAAATAAGCCTAATATGCAGAGAATTTTTATAAATATTTAAATATTCAAATCGTGTAATTGATTAAATATATAAATAAGAAAATAATTCGTTGTGATATTTGAACATTCGAATATTTTAATTCCTAGCCTTTCTTTATATCAATGTCTTGTCTTTAAATAAAGTAAAAAAATTAACGCCTTTAAGATAAAAAAAATCTGCAATTTTGATTAAAATCGTTTTTTTAGCAAAAAGCAAAAACAGCAAAGAGCAATAGGATTGTTGAGTACAATTTGACCGTTTTGTAATTTTGTTATTATTTAGAGTAGGAAAGAATAAAAGCAAATAGATGGCTATCATCTATTCGATGTTATTCTTGCCTACGTTAAAGCATAACTTACCTATTTCCGTTTCTTAATAATAATAGGTAGCACTAAATTTTAATCTCTCATTTTTGCAGTCAGTTCGTACCTGTGTCGTTTTATAAAACACTTATTTAGTTATATATTAGTAACTTGTATTTATAACGACAACCGAACGGACATCACTGAAATTTAACCTCAAAATAGGCTAAGTAAGCGGCGATTGCAGCACCGCCACGCGGTTTTAAGCCTAAACAGCATCGATGGCTCCGTCTCTTTTTATTCGTTCCCATACAAACCATGGGAAACGGAGCGGAAAGCGAGGTGGATTGCCGCTGTACGACGCGCGACGCACATAGGTCGATTTGGCCGATTTAGGCGGCCAAAATTATTTTACTGTCTATTAAGGTTTAATAGTATATTTTAAATAAAAATACATTGTTCTTTATCATTGACAAGACATTATAATAAAAAAAAGTAAACATAAAGAAATATTTAAAAAATAAAGTATTAATTATCCTCATTTGGCTGGGCTGGTATTAAAAGATCAATTGTCTCTGGAGAAAATGACTTAACTTTTTGACTTAAAATTTTCTAGCATAATTCTGGTGGTAAGACCGAAAATGTTTATTTCGGGCTTCAGCTGCCTCTTCTGAGAGCTGCCCTATCGGCAGGAGCGCATTTTCTATGATTGCCCCACCATGGATCAGGACTTTATGCATGGTTGGAGTCATAGGATGCCACCCATATAATTCAACATATAGCTTTGCCGTCTCTAAAGCGTATTGATCATACTTTTTAACATTTATGTCATATCCACTTGATATAGCTTCCAAAATTATTTTCAGCCTGTAAATTAGTTCAAAGCTGATTCCAGTGATGTCAGCAGCCAATTCTGGATTTGCAAAAAATCGTCTACTAGTGTTTCCATCATTGCTGTTACCAAAATTAGATTTTGGCATATCCACCAAGAGGCCCGTTTCGAGGCGAAACCTTTCTTGAATTTCTCGTTTTCTGTTTTCTTCGATATCTTTTTCTTCTTTTGTCTTAATTTTGCGATATTTTTTTATAGTTAATTTATAGGCCAAATGAAGGATACTTTCAAATATCCGGATTCGTGCATGTAGCACGGAAATCCCAAACTCTAAAGTTTGTAAGCTGACATCATTTTTTGTTGACAAATCATTAAAATTTTTGGAGGTAGCACCACATATATAACACTTGCTCGTTGATGTTGTGTTGGTTGCTGCATTGCACACTTTACCGTCAACCATGGTCATTTTCAAAATGTGCTTAAAATTGAAATGTTTACCCTTTAGGTCCACTTCTGTGATAGCAAGTGACTTTACACTGTCTTCAACGTAACTTATTTCTTCTTTGATGACATCTTTAGATTCTTTTACGAATCTAAACCTTATTGGACGACAATATCGAGGAGAAGACGGTGTAGGGTTTTGCCAAACAACTTTTTTCTTTTCTTCTCCACACACAATTTTTAAGGGTACAAAGGAACTTATAAATATATTTGCATCTGATTCCACATCGTTGCTAAACATCTGCTTAAACTGTGCTTGCTGTGAACCGTCACAGCCCCATTTGCAAATTATGTGCAGAGTATTCCTTTCAGTCTCGTTAAGTGTTTCTAAGACTTCTTGCAGGTAAAGAGATAAGCGCCTAACGGTTAGATCCATTAGGCATTGTAAATCACTTTCAACACTGGTAGCAGTTACACGTATTGTTTCCTTGGGAGGATAACATTCCTGTTTCGCTTTTAATATTAGATCGTAGCACGGGTAAAAACTTTTATTTGTTGCTCTTATTATTTCATATTGACGCTTTGTCAAATCTGCTTCTACAAACATTAAAAGCGCTTGCTGAGGGGTCAGGGCAGCAGCATCTTCCTTTGTTTCGGAAATCCTTTCTTTATATATACTTGCACTTGCTGGAGAATTTGTGATGTCCTTAAGGATATGTGACGCATTTCTTTGTCCACGTTTCTGTAGTATCACTTGGGCCGCATGAATTATTGCATCTTCTTCCACGATAAAACGAATTTCTTCCGTCTTCCTCCTTTTACTTCTCTCACTCCTTCACTAAATGATTTGCAGGGCCGACCTGGGCGATTTTGCGTCAATATGGGTATTTCAAATGTCCCCTCTAACCAAGAATCGTTGTTTTTCAAAAACGTCTCTTTCATGTTATGCGCTTTAGACCATCTTTGTTTTATGTTGGTTTTAAAATAGGAGAATTTATGCTTCAAAAGTTGTTTACTCTCTTCTGTGTCACCATAACTCGAGAGAAGATCATTTTCTAAGAATTCGAGTTTTTCGTTAATCGATGGCAGATTTTGATCATCTAACTTCTCAAATAGATGTCTACGAGTCACTATTTTCAAACCCGATGTGCCGGACGACCCTAAAGAAAATAAAAATCAACATATAAGAAAAAAACACAATTTTTTTTAATTGCAAATATTTTTTAAGGTGATTTATTTTGAAAAACTGTGTAAACCGGTGGCCAAATTTTAAAATGGTAGTAGCTATAACTTCAAATTAATTAATCATAAAAAACTTGAGGCCGGGACGGACAGGGATACACAACAAAAAGACGATTCAAAACTAAAATTACTCCAAAAAATACAACCGTAAACAAACTATTTTTAAGGGCCTAGAAATATGTTATATCGAAATAAGTTTTAAAAAAATGTATAGTTATCAGAAAGGGGCTTACCTGAATTGCTAGAATCCATTAATATTTTCTTGAAAAACTGATTTTAACATATAAATATTCACTTTGTAAACTTTCTTTAAACTGAGAGCACCGAGATTACTTGCGTACACCACGAATGATGACCAAATGGCAATTACCTGTAGCCGCTCTCCCGCGCAATACAAGGGGATGAAAGGGGTTGGGTATTGTACCTGGAAGTGTCTGCTAAGGCTGCTAATGACTTGTTTTGTTACCTGGTATACTTAAGGAAATTCAATTATGGCCGCCTAAATCAAACAAATCGACGTTTGTGCGACGTGTCGAGCAAGTATATTGTTATTAGTCGAAGTTAATATTTCAGCACATATCCGTTGACATTGTAATTGTTACTTTACAACAAGTTCGCCATTCTTAAAAATGATTGTACGCGAAGTTCTGCAAACGATTGAAATGTCAGTGTTGAAAGGAAGGTTAGGGTCATTAATCAAATATGAAGATGCTCGAAACTCATTGCTTCACTGAGATAATTAAAAGAAGTATATACTTGTGTCATGTTTGATTGAAGTTTGCAGTAATTTTTAAAAATTATTATAAATTAATACAATTGTATAGAGGGATTACATAGCGAATATTTCAAATTAAACAAATTCAACTACTTGAAATGAAATTCTATTGCATCATTTAATACCCTAAATACAAAACCTCGTTTGTTTAAATAAAGACATTATTATTATACATTACTCTTGTTTATTTAGCGGCGACAAAAAACCGTGGATTCCATCAAAGCACAGCAGAATCTGCAATAAACATTTCGTTGGAGATAGAAAATCGGAAGACCCCAGGAGTATATCGTACAACCCGACCATTTTCCCACCAGCATACAAAACTAAAGTCCCGGTGGACACCGGACGAACCTCTCGGTTGGTGTCGATAAATATGAAGAAAACAGCAACAATTAACGATGGTAAGTAATTCTCATGAAATGGTTTGAAGCAGTCTAAACTCTCCGGATTTTATATCACTGCAATAACATATTAGGTAACTAAATTATTCAGTTATATCGCACAATTTCAGCTGAAGACATGAACGCAGAATGTGAACCTGTCGAAGAAGCTGCACGCGAGATTGGCACTCAGACCGATGCTGCTTATACAGAAATCCGCTAGGTGGCGGGTGCCACGGCGCGAACAGCTGTTTACTTAGTCTATAGGAAACGTCAAGTTAAATCGCCATTCAAATTGTTACAGGGAGAAATTTCGACATTTAACGCTAACGGGTATTTATCCGCTAAACGGCATTTAAACTGGTTGGAAATACTGCATATTCACTCATAAATATCATTTAAGCTTAACTGTCCTTTAAAACGTGTTGATAATACCGGGCTTATAATTTTAGTTTATTAATTACTTCAATTTTTGTTTGTGAATTTCATAAATATATCACCTGCAATGATTTTTTTTAATCAAACCGAAATTTTCTTTGAAATTTGATTTTAGTTTTGGTTACATTGTTGATTTTTTGCCATTTTCTTTATCATCCAGTTAAAAAGTACTGCATACTTTACATACATTTAGAGTTTTGAAATTATTTTTATAATACTACTATATCATCTTTATTGGAAAAGAGGGATAATAAAATACAATTTATAATATAAAAATATATTTACAAATAATTTTTCACTTACCTCTCTTACAAGGGCTATCGCCCATAGGTCTTTCTGCCCTGTGCTATGTGTGTGTGTGATTTTTTTAGTCGATTTCAAGGTGGGAAAGTAGGATAAAAGGAGGAGATGTATTCATATAGGGTTCTAGGTGGGTTTTTGTATTTTGGGATGATGTCGTGGTTTCTAGGGATGCACATTTTTTTAAGGTGGTCATAATTCGACTCATTACATGCGAATTGTTCTGCGAGAAATCGAAGTCTTTGTTTTATTGGGATAATTTGTGTTTTTTCTTAAAGGAGTACATTGGATGGATTGTGGAGGGGATTTTGAGGGTGTCGAAGTTTTGTAAGGGTACGGAGGGAGGATCTTTCTGCTACTTTTAGGTTTTTAATGGTGACATTGCATGGATTTATATAAAGGATGGAGCTGTAGTCTAGGATGGGACGGCAAATCATTTTGTAAATTTTGGTACAGGTGGTACTAATTCCTCGATTCTTGTATGTCAGGCAACGAAAATGTTTGGCTCGCTTTACAATGTTTGCTTTTATATCCGAAGTGTGTTTTTTGAAGGACAGTTTTGGGTCTAACAGGATTCCTAGGTATTTACATAATGAGGAGGAGTATATAGTAGATCTGTGAATGTTTATGGAGAGAGGATCGCATACTGCTGGTAGGGTAAGAATAGTTGGGATTTGTTGGGATTCATTTTAAGTCTCCACATGGAAAACGAAGTATCTGATTTGTTTATAAAATCTTGGAGGGAGTTAAGGGCTGAGGCTAGGGTTGAATGGGTGATTAAGGCAGTGTCATCGGCAAACTGTAGTGAATAACAGGTTGGGTTTATAAAGTTGGGATTGGGATGGTATAAGCCGGAGCGATATATATTGTATAATAGAGGAGATAGAGGGGAGCCTTGAGAAACACCTTGTTCAGGATGGAATGTCGAGGATAAGGTTTGTCATATAAGGATTTGAAGTTTGCGGCTGTAAAGGAAGTTTTGGATTAGGTTGATAAGGTGGTTGGGTAGTTTAAGGATACTGCATTTATATAAAAGGCCCCGATGCCAAATAGAATCGAAGGCCTTAGATATATCTAGGAATAGAATGGCAGATTTTTTACCTTCTAGATGCATTGTTTGGCAGTTGGATGTAAGAATGGTTAAGGGTAGGGTTGTGGAGCGATTTGGAAGGAAGCCATATTGATAGATAGGGATATAGAGTAAAACATGGCTGAGTATTTTTTGTTCGAGGAGGGATTTGTACGGGTTTCCCATTTTTTTAATACAAAACGCATTTTTTTTACACTTTGTAAAACAAAATATAGTCATCTTTCAGTTTATGTAATTTTAAATAATGAATTGAAATTGATTACCATCTAATGTTTTGTATTTTTTTATGGTTTAGGGTTCAGTTACATATAAATTAAATAAAACAACAGAAACGATTTTTATTATTAAATATTTTATTAGATATATCAAAAAACTATACAGTTTTTGTACACATGGAAAAGAAAACAAAACGGGACAAACACCCGATGGATACTTAAACACACTATCCTCAATCCTTTCGTGGTATGCAAGCCCGTTCTCGTAACAATATTTAACAAACAAAAAATCTTACATTTTTGGTATACTCGAGTTATAAATGTCATGGCCCCACCTA
Source organism: Philonthus cognatus (assembly GCA_932526585.2). Lineage (NCBI taxonomy): Eukaryota > Metazoa > Arthropoda > Insecta > Coleoptera > Staphylinidae > Philonthus > Philonthus cognatus. The sequence continues at coordinate 25,986,704 of OW052243.1, read as the reverse complement.
ACTATATAAACTTAAACAAAAAAAATCTAGTCAAAAAAATCACCGTTTAAAATGCCATAAAAAATAAATAAATAACAATTATAAATTAATATTTAGAAAGTCTGCAAAAAAAATATATTTTCAGAATACTTAACACATTATAAAAAAAACACATAAAAATAAAGCTTAGTAATAATTCAAAATTGAGGAACTCGAGCGCAAACCCGATAAATCAACTCGCGGGCGATTTTCATATTTTGACAGTTAATCATAATTTTGGGTGAGATCTACACAAATTTAATAACATTTGTAAGCAAATCCGCCTAAGTCTATTTTAAAATTCAAATCAAAAGTAGGTTTTGATAAGTATTTGTGTTGACTGAAAACTCGTTCTTTGCGTATCTTGAAAAATTTTGTTTTTTGGATTTATCGGGTTTTGCGCGCGAGCTTCACAGTGCTTCACAATTACAAGAACATAATACATTTTAAAACACCATAATAATACAGAAATCAATTAATTTTAAATTTTCAAGTATACATAGCCCGATGCGTATGCATTTTAAGGCATTCGTTGTTTGTTTTTTTAATAAGTCAATTTGAAGCTAGACATGAGTGATTCCAGTCCTTAATTAGGCATGAAGTAACATTTCGAGTTTAGAAAAACCTGTAAATTTGGTTTAGTCGCGACCAAACCAAATTTCAGGTTTTTCTAATCTCGGAATTTTACTTCATGCGCCAGGCGTCTAAAACACTGAAATATTGTGACATTCAAAATATCTTGTTTGTCCGTAGTTTTTTTAATCCTGCTTTAGCAGTTTATTTTTAATACAGATTTAGCAGTATATTTTCAATTACATAATATTTCAGTATGTTATACGCGTGGCGCATGAAGTAAAATTTCGAGTTTAGAAAGGCCTGAAAATTTGGTTTGGTCGCTCCGCTTCGCTACGCGACCAAACCAAATTTTCAGGCCTTTCTAAACTCGAAATTTTACTTCATGCTTAACAAGGAGTGGAAACACTCGAGCGAAACTTCAAATTGATCGCTCTAGAAGAAAGCAACGAATACCTGAAATGTTACAGGGCATGTATCGGAATATGTACACTTAAAAGAAACATTTGCTGTATTAAAACAACATTACTAGGGTTTTAAAATGTTTGATTTTCAAGCTACTTCTCGAATCTAAATTTTAGTAAAAATACTTTAGTTTTTGAAATTCTTTAAAATAATTACTTTACATAAACAAAATTAAATTTGCCAATAGTTTGCAGGATATGTACAAAATAAAAAACAAATTAAAATTAATATCGACTTTCTGCAAAAATTTAGTCTCATTGAGAGTTCTCTAAATATTAATAGTTTTTTCAATGAATATTTCTAGAAGTCTCAAGGAGACTTTTTACAGAAAGTCGATATTCATTTTAATTACTTTACTTCATTCTTTGCTACTTTTATAGCGTTGTTTAAGCTGGCATCTTTTAATACTGTTAAGGGGCTTGAAAATCAAGCAAAGAGTGAAAGTAACTTAATCTTTCAACATACTAAACAACATAATCTGCTTTATTACTAATAAACAGTTTTAAGACTGTTTTAATAATACGTGTTAAATATGAACAGGGGTGTAGCTACTTTGGAGCAGTTGGAGCAAACTTTGCAATTCTTAGCAGTATCTTTTGAGATTCATATAATTCAGTGTTTTATATGCGTGGCGCGTAAAGTAAATGTTTGAGCTTAGAAAAGCCTAAAAATTTGATTTGGTCGCTTCGCTTTGCCACACGACCAAACCAAATTTTCAGGATTTTATTTCATGCTTAATCAAGGAGTGGAAACACTTGGTATAAGTTTCAAATTTCATGTTTGTACAAAAGCAGTCAGTGATTCGAAACTTATTAAATTTCAAAGAGTTTGTTCTTCGATTAAAAAATAAACTATGACTCAACTTACTCCAGGACGATTAAGTTCATATAGCTACGCCACTGTATATGAATCATTATTTTTACAAAATGTAAGTAAAACAAATCATAATTGTGTATTATTAAAAATTTAAAGCAATTAATTTTTGGCAAAACAAATCATGTTAATTTTTATTAACAAATTAAAGCAATTAAATTTAGGCAAATAAAATCACAGTTTCAACATCATCTCCCTCATTTTACATCTTCTCCATCCCGCAAACAACAACAATAGCATTCTTAGTTATCCACCTTTCAATCAACAAAAATATTTACAAACCGAAACCAATAAAAAAAATCAAATTTCCCTGCCTGAATTACAAATTTACTTATTACACGTGCTTCTGCAAGTTTGTATGTATAAAGGTTATTTAATAAACATGTGTGGATAACCTATTAAGGCGAATATGCATACATTATTACTTTTACAAATATTAACTAAATTGTTAGTTGTGAATTTCCAGATGGGGTAATAACGAAATAATCTATAATTGTCGAATTGGGTTATTCTGTAAATTATTGAATTAATGCATGATTATTGCTCTATGTATGAGAGATGATGGATTAGATTAACTATTAATATTAAACATCGAGAAGACATACATAGTCGCCTTTTTAGTGTGTGGATGCAATTAGCCTGCGCAAAAAGGAATGTCAACGACTTTGGATTTTATGTTATTTATTATTTTTTTAAACTTACTATATGTACAAAGTTTTTTTTGTTTATTTTTTTAATCACATTATTCAATCGCCATAATCAAAATAATTTTCCATTTTTCATCTAATATTACGACCCTTATTTTATTTAGTTTATTAATACTGCTTTAAATACTAATTTAATTTGTTATGTAGGAGAATATATTAAGTGTATGTTATTGACAAATTTTGACAATAGGTGTTCAAAAATAATCTAGTTCCAGAAACACTGCACATCAAACATATTTACAATTAAAAGTAGACAGAAATTTATATTAATAAGAAAATTTATAAATTTTTATTAATTTTCTTATTAATATAAATTTCGTCGCCGATTATGGTGTAAAACAAAACACATGATTTCAAAATGTTGTTATTACGATATTAAAGTTTTCTATAAAATAAAATAAAATAAATATAAGAATGGATAAATAAAAAAAAACAATCTGTTTACTATAAAATTTATCTGCTTTTTAATCTACCCATTTTTATGGTGCTTTTGCACTTGTTCATTTTCAGCTGCAACTTTTTGTTGGGTAATTTTTGAATAACAAGAAGTTTCATTTGCAAAAAATAAAATATGACATATGTTTCGAAAGCGTAAATGCCATCTAATGCCCATTAGCTTAAGTAGCATCGTCAATAGCTGGCAAACTACCCGTTTGTATACAGCAATTGTTCGTCCCCAAGAGGGCTTTATTTTATAGAATACAAATATCATCAGTATTCTTCAAGCACTGGCTCGGGACTATAATGATGATGGCGTTGAAGCCTGAGATGCGTATATAGTTATCCGGTGAATGAATGAGTACTGAACACAAATTCATATTCTTAATAAAATATGAGTTTATAGTTCCTTTAATCGATTTGTAAATTGACAATTTATTGTTTGTGGACAAAGTTTGCTAAGTAAAATTTGCGCTACTGCAAGTTGTGTTATAAAAGTATATAAACATATAAACATGTTCAAGTAAATATACAGGGTGTACAAAAGATAATGTAACTGCTCGATATCTCGGTTTGTGATGAGTTTAGAAAAACATGTTTCAAATAAAACTTATAGCTACTAATTTAAGCTGCTTAGGTTAAACAGTTTAAACTTTGAGTATGATCTGTAAAGACCAAAGCATGTGCTAGGAAACTGAAAATAAAATCATGGAACAAAACAAGTGTTTTTCTTTAATAAACTTGTATATCCAGTTCCATCAAGAGTGTATCGAAATAAACATTAACTACATTCGTTGTATTTTAAAAGTGCTCTGTTTGAAACTTCTAGCGAATTTTTCTACTTCCTAATTAAGCATGAAGTAAATTTTTAGGCTTTTCTAAACTCGAAACTTTTACTTCATGCCCTACGCGTGTAAAACACTAAACTATTGTGAAGTTTAAACTATACTACTATAGTAGTATACTGAAGCAGAATGCGAAACCAGTATATTTTGAATTTCATGTTAAATTAGTATAGGCCTGGCGCATAAGGTAAAATGTTGAGTATAAAAAGCCTGAAAATTTGGTTGGATTGCTCCGCTTTGCTACGCTACCAAACCAAATTTTCAGGATTTTTTTAACTTAAAATTTAACTTCATGCTTAATCAAGGAGTAGAAACATTCGTTAGAAGTTTTAAATTGAACACTGATAAAATCAACAAATGTCTGGACATTTAAAGAGTATGCAGCAGCATACAGAGAGTTTTATGTAACACTGAACATGCTAGAATCTACTCAATGTAAATTTTCCTATGTTCGATGTGTACTGGGACGCATCACAGCATTGAGTGCGATGTGATTGGCTACTATTTTTAATTGTAATATAGTCAACCCAATGTACACTCTTCCCTTCAAAAATAAATTAAATCTGTCAGTTATCTCAAGCAAGTGATATTTGTTGTTCTGGCATTTAAAACAGACTCAGAAGAAGAACGGATAGTTATACAATGTATACAAAGGAGGAGAAGATTTTTCTGGTGAACTTGTATCATGGAGGAAACAGTTTTAGAAATTCCCGAGATTTATTTTCTGTTAAATTTCCTGATCGCCCAATCCCATCCATTTCAACCATTTCGGACCTTATAAAACAATTTAATAGAACCAGCTGTTTAGATAAATTTCACAAACGAAGAGTAAGAAGACCGTCAAATTTATCAGAAGAGATGAATTTAAACATTTTGTGTTATGTTGAAGAATGTCCAATAGCATCTTTAAATACTATTGCAAAATCACTTCATATTTTAAAATCCTCCGTACATAGAGTTCTACGAGAATTTAAGTTTAGGTCCTACAAATTTCAAAATCACCAGTTGCTGTATGAAGATGACAAAATTAGGCGATCAAATTTTTGTGAAATATTATTTAATATGGTAAATGAAAATAACGACATTTTGCGGAAAATAGTGTTTATTGACGAAGCATCTTTTTGTCTGGATGGATCAGTAAATTCTCAAAATTACAGGTCAGTTATTCCTATTTAATTGTATCCTTTCTAGACCCATTATTCCTTTTCTTTTAGGTATGGTCTACAAGTAATACCTACCTTCAAAATTTAACTCATACTCAGTACAACAAAAGAATTAATGTATGGATTGGAATTATTGACACGCACTTGATTGGCCCATTTTTTATTAAGGGAAATCTAAATTCTAGTAAATTTTTAACACTTCTTCAAAGTGATATTATACCAGGCATACAGAATTTAAATATTAATAACTCATCTTTTCAAATGGACGGAGCTCCTCCACACTCTACGAATGAGGTAACGCGGTTTTTGAACCAGCATTTTCCTCGTCGGTGGATAGGAAAATATGGTCCCATATCTTGGCCTGCACGTTCGCCCGACCTTTCTCCAAATGATTTTCTTCTGTGGGGGTATATGAAAACAAAAATTTATAGTGATGTTCCAATTAAAAATGTGGAAGAACTTCAGACTCGAGTACGGTTAGTATGTGAAGAAATGAATCCAATTTTTTTAAGAAATGCTGTAGAATCATTTTATCATCGTCTAGCATATTGCTTAGAGCACGAAGGAGGTCATTTTGAAAATTTATTATAAATATTACTTGTTTCTAATAAACTATATTCTTTAACTTATTGGTTATGTATTTAATAAAAGGTGAATAGTAGAATTATTTATTTGGTTCTTTTAAATTACTCTTTATGCCTTCTTTAAGTATTTTACTGATTAAAAATATAACAGAAGTTGATATGCATTCCGTTGAACTAAAATATCCATATTACAACATGTTGCACTTGACATAACAATTGACAGATTTAATTAATTTTCGACAGGAAGAGTGTAAATTGGGTTGGGTTGATATTACTATTAGAAATCGTAGCCAATCACATCGCACTCTATGCTGTGATGCGTCCCAGTACACATCGAACATAGGAAAATTAACATTGAGTACATTTTAGCCTGTTCGGTGTTACATAAAACTCTCTGTATGTATACTTCACAGAAAAATTCCTTGTATGTAACGAAAATGCTCAAAAGATGAAAATATGAGCAAATTATTAAAAATGTATACTTACTAATCATGATCATAAGTTATTACAATTTATGAATATTGAGCATCTTAAATAGATGGAGTAGAATAAAATTGCTTAGATTTAAGTATGTTGAGTATGAATTTTGTTGAAATGTCCATTCTGAAACAGCTGAATGATAATCAATGTATCTAACCCCAACCAATTCATCTAAGTATCGAACCAAATGAATAATAGGGATCTGTAAATATTATTCTTAAAAAACGTGATGCCTAAATTGGTTTAAATATGTTTTAAAGATTAGTAAGAAACTTGTGTTTACTTCATATTTGAAAAGAAGCTTGTACAAGTACTTTCCATTTTAACGAGGTGAAATAATCCATTTGATTCACATTTTAGAAATACAACAAAATGCTTCATTTTATTTCTAAATTTTAATTAATAATTTCTCATTTGGCACTTTGTGAAATACACTACACTATGTAAAGTTATTGAGAGGAAAAACACTTAGTTTTGTTTCACAAATTAAGCACATTAGACATAAATAATGAGTTGTTTACAAGAATATTTGGAAAAATAAGAATGTTTACAAACATTGAATAGAATTGAAATAAAAGAATAGAAGTTATAAAGGTAAACATAAAATTAACATTTTTATGTTGAAAGTGTTTCATATATTTAACATAATTTGGCAAAGAGGGACTACCCACTGATCAAACACATTTAAGTAATGTTACAACAACATTAAAACAATGTTTAATATTGCTACAATGTTGATACGTTATTTATTTGTTTTTTGCTCAGTGGGTTCACTCTTAAAAATTAAATAATCAACTAAAAATTACTTTTATTTTTGATTTTTAACATCTTCTTCTGTAAATTAGGTAAAACTAATTGTTTAACTAATTACTTAAACAATTAGTTTTACAAAATATGTGTTTATAGTTTTATTGTAAGTAGTTGTTCAAACATGTTTCCCCAAGTATTAAGTGAGAAATTAGTTCAAGAGATTTTGTATTCAACATTCTTATATGCATTTACTACTTATAGCAAATTTTTGCATCTTTAGAGAAAATATGAACAGCTCTTTTTTTTATATAATTTCCTGAACATTTTTCTTGTTGTTTTTCAAATAAATGTCTCATTCTGGGCACCCTGGTAGGGTAGTGGTTCGAATCCCGCCGGATGGGGTCATTTTAAAGTACAAAATGACTCCACCTGGGTCCATGGATGTGTGTGGAATGTGTTTATGGCGTCCAAATATTAGCAATACATAAATATAGTAAAATGAATGGTTTAATACTAATATCAAATAAAAATAAATATATGTCTCGTTTTTTACAAATCATGGAAATTAATGACCGTTGCAAAACAGTTTCTAGGTTACGTGAATCAACAATGTCAGTAAAACTTAAGTGGAAAGATGTCGTATGATTTGTATTTGATATTTTCAACGTTATTCAAATTATTGCATTGTTTGAGACAATGTTTGGGATATCTTGAGAATTTGAGATATTTATTAATGTTTCTGTAATGCTGTTTATTTTTTCAACGTTATTAAAATTATTGCATTCGGCCATAACAAGAGATATGTTAGGATTGAAATAATATATTTATAATAATAATTATTATTAATAATACATTTTTTTAGTTATAAGTTGATTTCAATTAAGTACGTTGGTGAAATTATAAAAATCATTTCAAGTATTCATCTCCCGATAAACTAATTTGTAAACAACGAATGCTTTAAATCTTACAGTGTATGTGAGATTTAAAGCATTCGTTGTTTACAAATTAGTTTATTTCAAGCTTATAACGAGTGTTTCCAATCCTGGATTAGGCATGAAGTAAAATTTTAAGTTTAGAAAAGCCTGAAAATTTGGTTTGGTCGCGGCCAAACCAAATTTTCAGGCTTTCTTAAACTCGAAATTTTACTTCATGCGCCACGCGTATAAAACACTAAAATATTGCAAAGTTTAAAATGTACTTATAAATCAATATGGTAAAGGAGTATATTTTTATCTTTACTTAAAATTAGTGTTTTGTACGCCTTGCGCATGAAGTAAAATTTCGAGTTTAGGTAAGCCAAATGTTCAGGCTTTTCTGAACTCAAAATTTTACTTTATGCTTATTTATGAAGTGGAAACACTCGTTAGAATCTTTTAATTGAACTTTTTTAAAAACAATGAAAGCCTGGAAATTTACAGCGTATGTTATGTATCGGAATATGTATACCTAAGAGAAATAGTCCCTCTATATTTTTATTTACAAATATTTTTTTAATAGGATTGTGTAGTCATCGTATTCGTTGATAAATTTTGAACATTGCACATTGATTTATATTCACTTAAGGGTTAGCAGTATTACTAAATATTAGTAATAGTAGTAAACAATAATATCAACAAATCAAACCAAACTTGTACCTGTAGAGATTTGCTGTTTGACGTTATAATAGTCGTTATTTAGTAATTTTAATGTCAACTAGCATTCCTTTACTCTACTGCAAAATAATATATATATACGAGGTTTGATCAAATAATAGGTGGATTTTTTTAGGATGTATAAGTCCAATTGTCACGCTTTTATAGTTCTTCTGTTATTACAGTTGTCACTGACGCATCTTGATATTGGTAGCTATTCTGTATGTTTACTCTATTGTTGGCTGTTGAAAACATTATACGCGTTTTAGTGTGCTCGGCAATTTTTAAATTGTAACAATATGAAAAAAGGATTTGCATTAAATTTTACTTTAAGAACGGAATAAAGTACAGCACCGCTTCAGGAATGTTAAATTTTGATTTTAGCGAGTCTTCTCTAAACAAAACAAGAGTTTAGAAGTAGTACAAATGTTTCTAAAACGGCTGTCAAGACTTTGAAGGTGACGAGCGCCCTGGACGCCCCAGCTCATCAACAACCAATAAAAACGTTAGAAAACTGATGAAAATGATTATAGACAATCGTCGAATCACTATCAAATAGGTTGCTTATGATGTTGGTATATTATTTGGTTCATGCCAAGCAATTTTTTCGGATGTATTGGACATGTGGCAGCAAAATATGTTCAAAATTTCGATCAGCAGCAGTGCCGAATGGAGATGCTGAATGAAGTCAACGACTATCCAGAATTGCTCAAACGAATAACTGGTGATGAAACATGGGTGTACGAATATGACATCGCAACTAAGGCATAATTGTCTCAATGGAAGTTTCCTGAAGAGCCAATGCCAAAAGAAGCTCAAGTTAGATTGAATGTAATGGTTCTGCTCATTGTTTTTCAGCTTTCAACGGCATACTGTATCATGAGTTCTTGCCACCAGGTCGTACGGTCAATTCGGAGTACTACCTGGAACTTCTACGCTATTTCTGTGAAGCAATAAAAAGAAAACAACTGAGTTTGTGAAACCTTACATACTTATAGCAAATTTTAGCAGTTTTACAGAAAATACAAACAGCTCTTTTTTTTATAAATGCGATTTTTTCCTATTTCCGAAAATGAAGAAAAAAAAATCAAAGGACGGCATTACCCTAACATTGAGAAGATAAAGATACAATCACTGAAGGAGTTAAAGCTACAACGAAAATTGCGTTTTAGAAGTGCTTTGATTGGAAAAAGCGCTGGCTATCCAAAGGAAACTACTTTAAAGAAGACACAATTAATATTGAAGGTTAGATAAATATTTTTTGAGACAAATGAAAATTCCGCGTATTATTTGATCATACCTTGTATTCCAAATAACTATACTTGTTTGTTCTTAATTATTACATAGAATGATTATTATCAATCTCATACACTTAATATACCTTCATCATATTGTATATTTCTTTATAGAAACACTGTCAACCGGTTTTGGTTCTTTATACAAAAAAAAATCGTCATGTCTTATGAGCGTTTCGTCCAATACTGTATGTGTGTGTGTTTATCTTTTTGGCAATTGCGGTGTATATCTTGTCCTCCCTATATTCTCACTCCCGAGTAAAAAATAATCACTATCGTTGCGCACAAAAAATCGTCAATTCGATCGTTCACACCGTGTCCAGCATGTGGTGGACCATTATTTGCGCGGAAGGTCTGTGTTTTTGCAGTTTCCTAGTGTTCGATTTGCACTGGCGGGGCGGGAAAATCTTGGAAGGCTGCGTTTTGTTGCTGTTGGCCTTGTTGAGCTTGTTCGTCGGCCACTTTCCCGGGGTCTCCGTGTTTGGGCTCGTTGAGTAGTTGATTTTCGCCGAGACGCTTATGCAACGACCACCCTAGATAACAAAAAAATCTGTGTTACTGTTACTAAGTATACGTAAACTGTTAAAAAGGATTTATTGAAACAATTTTCAAAATCATTTCGTTATCATTGTTTATATACATTATTTAATCCAATAAAAGTATAAACCCTGCTTTTAGATGTTGTATTTAGTTGACAATGAGATAAAAGAATAGTCTAGAATAGAATAGATTTTTTTGTGTTAAAATTACGAGCTCCGTCATTTAGCACAGTCTTTAAAATGCACTTACTAAAACTACAAATTTTGTAGGCTTTTCTAAACTCGAAATTTTACTTAACGCGCCACGCGAAATTTTACTAAAATATTGTGAAGTTAAAAATATATATCTTTACCATACTGCTTTAGGAGCAGAGCTGGGCAGGATTCGAATCCTGGATTCGAATCCTGGATTCGAATCCTTTTAGAGGATTCAAAAGAGATATTCGAATACTTTAGTTAAACTGGATTCGTGATCTGGATTCGTTACACTTTTTTAAAAAGATTTGTATTCGAATCCAAATGCTGGTGATTCGAATCCTCATTCATGAAAGGATTCGAATCCTCATGAAAGGATTAGAATCCTCATGAAAGGATTCGAATCCTCATAAAAGGATTCGAATCCTCGTAAAAGGATTCGAATCCTCATAAAATGATTCGAATCCTCGTAAAAGTATTCGAATCCTCATAAAAGGATTCGAATCCTCATAAAAGGATTCTAATATTTATAAATGGATTCGAATAGTTACAAAAGGATTCGAATCGTCAAAAATAATTCGAATTAATCGTAAGGATTAACACGAAAAATTTTTTTTGTATGTTTTTAAATTTCTCGTTAAATCACTGTTTTATACGCGTGGCGCATGAAGTAAAATTTCGAGTTTAGAAAAGCCCCGTGAAAATTTGTCTCGGGTCGCTGCGCGACCCTCGACAAATTTTCTACGCGGGGCTTTTCTAAACTCGAAATTTTACTTCATGCTTAGTCTGGGAGTGGAGACACTCGTTCGTAAATTTTCGAATTATCATTAATTGTCATAAAGTTGTGTATTTATTTTCAAAAAAATCTTTCTCGGTTAATTAAACAAAAACAAAAGAGCTGAGGTGAAAAGTGTTTAGGTAAAAGTGGTTTATTTTTTCGTTGGCTACAACTTTTATTTATTTATTTATTTATTCATCAACGGTAAACACCTTTTACAAAAATAAGAACACATTTTGAGATAGTGATAATAACAAAAATTAAGTCTATGAATTAAACATAGGCCATAAACACAATACTATATCGATAATTATTATAAATATACATTATATTTATTGTAAAATTTGTATAAATTGCAAACATTAGGTCTTAATTAATAAGACCTAGACAATAAGCGCATTTTTTAGAATTCAAAGTATTATTGAATTCAAGACATACTTATCCTATATCAATAATTTTACATTATATAATAATATTTAACATAAAAGATTTCTATTATTATTACTAGGAAATTACCAATTGTTATTTTAACGTTAGAAAAAATCAAATCGAACAATTATTAATGAAATGTCAAGTTAAAATCCACGCATACGTGAAAATGAAGTTCATAAAAAATATACACATAAAATGAATACAGTTCTGTTGAGTCTTGCAAATATAAATTATTACAATTCACCGAAGTAAATTGATTAATTATACAATCTGCTGATTTTTTTTTATAAATTCCTTTGAGAAAATATTCTTAAGTTTATTCATTTCTTAACAATCTCTGTTGACTTTGTTAAATCCGACATTTCCTTTGTAATTTAATATCAGAAATAGAGACACTGTACGTTTTTTTGTATTTTTTATCCTTCATTTAAAATGATAACATTTTATTCAACTTTGAGCGTCTATATTTTTTTCAAAAATTAGCACAAAGTTTATTAATTTCTCTACAATCTCTGTTGGTAACAAAATCCAACATTTACTCCTTAATCTCATATCAGAAAAGAAGAAACTGTAACGTGTTTATTTTTTATAATTTTTTTATTTAAATTGGTAATATTTCATTCAACTTTGAGCTATACGTTATTGATTGGACTTCAGCCAGCTTTAAAGAAAATTAAAATATCGCAATTCAAGTAAGTAAATTACATCTTGATTTCTTTTGTTGTTGATTTTTTTGTTGTCTGAGACATTTTTTGATTTAGACGTCGAACGCCATAACCGGTGAGTTGTTGATCTCCACTAGATTTTTTAGTTTCTAATTCAAAAACAAAAGAGCTGAGGTGAAAAGTGTTTAGGTAAAAGAGGTTTATTTTTCCTTGTCTACAACTTATGTTTCAAACATTTTTTGACTTAGACGTCGAAAGCCATAGTGAAATTCGTTTAATAAAAAACATCTAATGATTTCTGGTGATTTTTAACACAAGACTTTTAGACATTTGATGGTATAATTAATTTTGAATTACTGAAATAAAAAGCGAAACTAGTCGAGTAAATAGAAACAAATAGTGAAACAAACCAAGTGTTTTTAATTTATCCTTCAATATTATACTGAAATAAGTATTTATTTTTAATGTATTCGTAAATATACGGTTAACAATGTAAAATATTTATTTAATTAAAATATTTAGAAAATAACAATACAATAAATTTTATATTATTATTATTATACTGGGTGTCCGTATTTTAACAGAATGTATGAGGATCTCGGTTATTTAAAGAGATACGAGTCGGTTAAATTGGGGCAAAGTTGCATAATTTAGGGCCCAATAATAACCCAAAAACAAGTTTGAAATATCTTATTTCCTTAATGAGATATTGTCAAAAAACGTATTTTTTGAAAATTTGTTTTAATTTTTTTATTCAAAAACTATTGAATCCAGACATTTACAACTTTGACATTATAGGCACTTTTTAACGATAAATCTAGTAACATATTTTATTTTAAGATAACTATAACATTTACTTAGGGACCATAGCTAACTTTTCTTTTTCTTATGGGCGCTATTTTGGATTTTGATATTTATTGGAAGAATATTTTTTACTGAATTCAATGATGTACCACACATATAGTTAATTGTACATTTTATATGTAAAATTTTAATCTTTTGGTTTTTCAAAGAGTTGGAAACAGTTGAGTAACTCACTTATTGGGCAACTTCTAGGACCCATAATTTGCTTACATATCACCCCTGAAGACGGGCATCCGACGATACATCCTTTAACAGTTGTGACATATTTTAAAGTAACGAGTGTGTTCCACTCCCAGACTAAGCATGAAGTAAAATTTCGAGTTTAGAAAAGCCCCGCGTAGAAAATTTGTCGAGGGTCGCGCAGCGACCCGAGACAAATTTTCACGGGGCTTTTCTAAACTCGAAATTTTACTTCATGCGCCACGCGTATAAACCATTGATTTGAAGTGTAGTTCAAAAACACACAAATTCATCTTTAAACAGAGTAACACAGAAATTTAGTCTGTTATCAACGATGTTCAGTGTGAATAATAAATAATTAGGTTGTGAATATTTTTGTTAAAACAACTGATACGATATTTATACGTTAATGGTTGTAAAAAAATAATAAAATCAAATTTATTCTTAAACGATTTGTATTCGTGATTCGAAAAAACAGGATTCGAATCTTTGATTCGAATCATATTTATCTCTTACGAATTCTTTATTCGAGTATTCGTCATTCGAATCATATTAGGTGATTCGGATTCGTGATTCGAATCCTTTTAATGTGGATTCGTCCCAGCTCTGTTTAGGAGTATATTTTGAACTTTACTTGAAATCAGTATTTTATACGCGTGACGCATGAAGTAAAATTTCGAGTTTAGAAGAGCCTGAAAATTTTGTTTGGTCGCTCCGCTACGCAGTTTAGTTTATACGCGTGACGCATGAAGTAAAATTTCAGGCTTTTCTAAACTCGAAATTTTACTTCATGCTTCATCTGGGAGTGAAAAACACTCGGTTTAAGCTTCAATTTGAACCATTTTTATATACGAGAAATATCTGAAAACTTACAGCTCCGCTTCGCTATGCGACCAAACCAAATTTTCAGGCTTTTCTAAACCCGAAATTATACTTCATGCTTAATCAGGGAATGTAAGCCCTCGTTACAAGCTTCAAATTGAACGATTTTCAAAAGCGAAGAATACCTAAAAATTCACAACGTATGCATCAGAATATGTTTACATAAAAAAGTTGCTGTATGTATAATTTCAGTATGTTGTGTTATTTGCTTTTAATTAACTTAATTAGCAAATCTTTACTAGAACATTTTATAATATGAATTCACTTTAATTACGTTTGTGTATAATTAAGTTAAAGAAAAAAAAAAGACGCGCCAACCTCGCAAACATTAAGTCTTATTTTAATATTCTCATCGTGTGACATTTCTGCACAAATAATATAACATGATAGTAATAAAAAGCGGTTAAATTCCTTTCTTCAATGTACAGTTCTATTATTATTTTGCTAATGTGATTCTAGCTTTTTAAACTATAGTACAGGGTGTCCACAAAGGGTAGGGGGTATTTGTAAATTAAATAACAAAAAAATAAATGTCAGAAAATAAAGTTTTTTTATTAATTTTTAGACAAAGTTTTGGAAAATTAAGTGCCAAAGATTACGTTGTTCAAATGTTGACCCTCCAGCTGCTGGCAATTGCAGTACAGTTCGTGGTTCGTTTTTATAAACTCTCTTTGTAAGGTATCCTCATAGGAAATAATCAAGGGGTGTAAGATCGGGGCTTCTGGGAAGCCAGTTAATGGTGCCTCGACGAGAGATCACTTTATCCGGGAAAAGTTTATTGCCAACCTCAAGTGAATAGTTTGAGGTGTAGCAAGTTGCCCCATCTTGTTAAAACCATGTTTTCATATTAAAACCTTCAAACATCTGCAGTTGTGGAACCAAAAAGTTCCTTAACATGTCGCAATACCGTTCATAGTTTACAGTAAGTGCCCAGTTGTGGAACCTAAAAGTTTCTTAACGTCGCTATACAGTTCACAGTTTACAGTAAGTGCCCTTGCCGGTCTTCAAAAAAATATCTTAAAGAGAAAGTTTATAAAAACAAACCACGAACTGTACTGCAATTGAAGGACAACATCCGCACCGAAGTGGCCGCAGTTTCCAGAGAGATGTGTTGACGCGTAACGGCTAATTTCCGTTTCCGGTTAAAGGAGTGCCGGCAGCGTGAGGGTCAACATTTGGACAACGTAATCCTTTGGCACTAAATTTTCCAAAACTTTGTCTAAAAATTAATATAAAACTTTATTTTTTCTGACTTTTATTTTATTTTTTATTCAATTTACAAATACCCCCTACCCTTTGTGGACACCCTGTATATCAATAGGTTATCTATATCAACCACTTGCATTTTAATCCAAATTTACAATGAAAAACAGTAAGTATACGCTTTTTTATTGAATAGAACTGTTCAATTTCTTTGTTCGTTTCTACAAAAAAGCGCCATCTGTTCTATGTTATTCTATCTCTGTCAATAGTATACAGTATTACGTCGCTCTGTTTCTTTCATTAATTAGGGAATTATGAAAATGTTAATTCACCGGCGGACTCACAGATGTCACCACTAATTCGGCCGTAACAATACATTGAGTTGCACTTCTATATGAATCGTCATTTAACGCTTTTATTATAAATTACACACGTTTCATCATAATTTGAATTAACAAATAATTACTTACATAGGAATTCGGACATCCATCATAAGCTTTCGCTCTCGTACTCAATTCAGATTTCAGCTGCCACCCATGTAAATAAATATGAGGATTCAGCGGCATCTCTCCTCTCCTCTGCCGTTGAATAGACTGATACCTGAAAATAGAAAGAAATTAAGTAAAACTCGAAATAAAAAAAGAACTAAGAAACCCGGAAGTACCTCGTGATTAATTGAAAGAGCCGTGCGTGATCCCCGAATTTCCTCAGGATCCTCGTCGCCCCCATTATTGCCTCCGAATAAGTGGGCGAGGCCGACAGTGCCCTCCAGTAATATCTCAGCGATAATAAAGCGTTCCCTGCCGCAAAAAAATCTAATTAGCATCCGAACAATGGATGAATAAAAATAGGAGCAAATAATATTAGGGTTTTCACCGCCTCTCTGTGTGTGTAACTCTATTCATTCGAATGGTTTAATTACACTGGTCGGTGAGCAAGGACGTGGAAAAAGAGGTGAAAGGAAAGTCGTGTTATTAGGGGGGCTGATAAGGAAATCATCGCTTGATTTTTATCTGAATGGTCATTCGTCATTGTGATTTATTTGTGAAAGAAATTATGGGCGTAATTCGTTATTGTTGGATTATTTCGTTCTTTTCGGGCGAGCTGAATAAATCATAATGTAACTTTCTGAAATTCTGCGGACACGTATACATTTTATACTCGTTTATTATTTTTATAATCTTCGATGAGTTATATGAGTTTTCAAAAACTCGTAATTCTAATTATGGAGATAAACTTCACATTGTGACAAAGGTGAATACAAAGCTCATATTTTTATAAAAAAAAATATGATTTAAAATTATTACATTTTTCGTCTATTGTCCCGCGGTATTCTATTGTTCTTCGTTCATAAAATACTAAAAGCATAGTTTTTCATCAATCAGAAACTATGTTATAAAAAATGTTGTGTTTTTCACAGTTGTCCTTTCAATCCATTATTGTGTGATACTTGTAAAAACATGTAATAATAATAATAATATTTATTAGTGTTTAACAACAAGAGTTTACACAAGTCATATGTAATAAGTAAAGTAAAGATTGTATAAGTAGAATTCAAATATAAATTGTAAATAAATATTAAGTGTGTTTAAATGATTAAGTGTAACGTGGTAAGGAGAAAATAATATTATCCGTATATAATAAAATAAATAATAATAATACCTGAAAATAAATAAATAAATTAAATTTATTAAATATAGTTTTATATGCAAATCAATTAATAAATAAAAGTTAACACACACAAACAGACTAAGATTACTTAATATTAAGTGTAAATAAATATAATTGTAAATAAATTAAAATAAATAGTTATAAGTGATAAAAACTAGTTAAAAAGATAAAACATCAATGTATACGTACGTCACAAACATGTTAAAAAGCAGGTTAAATAATAATATCGCAATTCAAAAATTCATTCCATGAGTAAAATGCATTTGACAGAAGATATTCTTTGATCACTACTTTAAATTTATTTAATGGCATGCATGCTATATGGTGCGGTAATTTGTTATAAAATATGATACTATAGTAATTTGTACCAGTATGTACAGTTTGTAGTCGGATTTGGTTCTGATATAACTTATTTTTATTCCTGGTGTTATGCTCATGATGTTTGTGGTCTGGATATAAGTTTATATTTGTTTTAATATATATATATATATAAGACATTCCAGTATATATAAACAGGGCAATGTTAATATTTTGCCTTTAATAAAATATTGTTCTGTATATTTGGCTCCTGAAATTAGTCTTACGGCCCTGCGTTGTATGGAGAATATTCTGTGTCTTGATGCAGTGTCCCCATATAATGAGACCATATCTAATGTACGATTCGCATAACGCAAAATACGCTGTTCTTAAAGCTTGTATTGAATTTGTATAATATGATACACTGCGCAGGCAAAAAATATTTTTTGACAACTTCTTGGCTAAACTTTCTCCCTGAATGGCCCACTTGAGTTTGGGGTCTAAGTGGATGCCTAAAAATTTTACAGATTTTTCAAGCGTGATATCGGTTTTATTTAAGGTAAATAATATTTGCTTCGTTTTAGTTTCATTTAAAATTAAATTATTTTTATTGCACCACGTGGCGACTTCGTTGAGGGTATCATTACTAATACCTATGACATCCTCAACTGCATTAGCCACATTGACCATGGTGGTATCATCTGCAAATAATATTACATCAGAATTGATACAGTTTGGAATATCGTTAATATAAATTATAAACAGAATTGGACCCAAGACTGATCCTTGAGGAACACCATGCTGTATGGGTAGCGTACTTGATATGTTGTTGTCATACTTCACCACTTGAAACCTATTTGAAAGGTAGGACGATAAGAGTTTTAGACTATTCAAAGCTATTGATATGTCGATAAACAACGAGTTTATTATTTATATAGACTTAACCCTTATATTTTGTTATGATTTCTGGTATAGAAATAAATTTGTACATTTTTATACTAAAAACAAATTAAACACGATTAATGTATTAAAATTTTGTGTAGGATATCCGGTTTAGCCGGAAATTAAACTACTATTGATTTTTAAAACAAAATGACATAGATTTTTAGATATTTGCATTCTGTAAGTCATTTTACATACAGGGATTTGTTTTAAGTATACATATAGCCAGAGCTTCGACCCGTTATTTTTTGCGTTCTGGTTTTCGTTCCGGTTCATTTATTAAAATAAATATTAGTTCGGTTCCGGTTTTTCGTTCAGGAAAAAAATAAAGGTTTTTGCGGTGTTCGGTATAGCTCCAAGTGATTGTTTTAATTTTTGAAATGTTTTTATTTCTCATAAAAAAATATGTTTGTATATAGCACTGTCCTCGTTTAAAATATAATAATTTAAATATTAAGAATATTCCTATATTTTTAATATTTAAATTATTATATTTTAAACGAGGACAGTGCTATGGTACAAACATATTTTTTTTATTGTCATCTTATTTTTGTTTCTGCATGACACTTGTGACACGCATTTGGAAAGTTGTGACATATTTTAAACTTACGAGTGTCTTCCACTCCCAGACTAAGCATGAAGTAAAATTTCGAATTTTCACGGGGCTTTTCTAAACTCGAAATTTGACTTCATGCGCCACGCGTATAAACCACTGATTTAAAGTAAAGTTGAAAATATATACTGCTGAGATGTGACAGATATTTACTAAGATATAGCGAAAAAAATGCAAAAAATATTTATTTTGTGAATATTTTGTAAATGTGATAATAATAATAAAAGTAGAACAAATTTAATTTGAGATGTTTTTATTTCATTTCATTTTACATGAAATAAAAACATCTAAAATTAAATTTCTTATACTTTTATTATTATTATCACATTTACAAAATATTCACAAAATAAATATTTTTTGCATTTTTTTCGCTATATCTTAGTAAATATCTGTCACATCTATCTCAGCAGAGATAGATGTCACATCTATCTCAGCAGAGATAGATATCACATCTATCTTAGCTTTACTTTAAATCAGTGGTTTGTACGCGTGGCGCACGAAGTAAAATTTCGAGTTTAGAAAAGCCCCGTGAAAATTTGTCTCGGGTCGCTGCGCGACCCTCGACAAATTTTCTACGCGGGGCTTTTCTAAACTCGAAATTTTACTTCATGCTTAGTCTGGGAGTGGAAAACACTCGTAAGTTTAAAATATGACACAACTATCAAAATGCGTGTCACAAGTGTCATACAGAAAAAAAATAACATGTCTATCTAATAATATATAAATAATATGTATAGATATATTGTTGACTTGTGTAAGCATTATGTATTAGCACGAAATAAATTAAAAAAAGAAAAATAGTTATCTCAAATTGACAATAGTCCTAACGTGGGCTGACGCCGATTTGTGTCAAGTTTGATACATTGGACTTAATTTCATTTAAAATGGACAGGATAGACTAATGTCGGCTGACGACGACTGATGTCAAGTTGACACGTTAGACTAGATGACGATAGACTAATGTCAGTCAATATAGTGACTTACAGTCATAAAGTCACAATAGTAAAAATTCAGTCGATATAGTAATTGAATGACAAAATCATATCATAATCAAAAGCAAGAAAAGAAGTGAATAATAAAATCACAATAGTGTAAATACAGTGATTAATGACAAAATCCGAATAAGTTGAAATACAGTCAACCTAGTGAGGTAGAGTCATAATATCACAATAGTTGAAATACAGTCGATAGAGACATAAAAGACAAAATCCTAGCATAGTCAAACGACAGTCAACGAAGCGACTTGCAGTTATAATGTCACAGTAGTCAAAATACAATAAAAATTGCAAAAAAGGAGAAACTGTAAAATCAAATAACTGTTCACGTGCATGTTTGAACCGAAATAAACCGATATTTATTTTCGATTCAGTTCCGGTTTTCGTTCCGACAAAAATAACAGTTTTTTCCGGTTTACAGTTCAGTTCCGGTTCGAAGCTCTGCATATGCCGACGTATAAGCTGTACATTTATGTCATTCGTTGTTTTTATTAAAAAAAAATCATAGGATCTTTAACGGGATTGCTTAGATTACTGTCTTCTAATTACGAACGTAAATCATCTATTTCACCAGTTTAATATATCGAGTTTTGATATTTAATTAAGAATTTATGTACGATTTACGTGGAAAATATTAGGGGGAGCAGAAAGTAATGTTATTTTTGCGCATGTTGGTCTTTGTGGTCGCCTAGCAGCTCATTGGGTAATTCAAGTACTGTCAAAGATATTTTAAGGTTAAAGTGACTTGTTTTCTTGTAAGTTCTAAAATTTTAAAGCTTTTTTACAATGTTTGGTGAAATGGTCAGTCAAAAGCCAGATGAGATACATACAGCATTGTATGCTTCTTTAATTTCATAAGGGTAGTAATGCAACGGTTGCTACCGAAAGCATTTGCGATATTTATCCGAATGCTTTGATGTTCGTGAATGCCAAAGGTGGTTTTCAAGTTCAAATCCGGTGATTTCAGTCTTTCTGACACTTATCGATCAGGAAGACCAACAACTCTGGATAATGACATTTTAAGGGCGAAAGAGGAAGCAAATCCATATCAGGCCATTGATGAACTTTTGAACAATCTTAACGCACTTTGGTCAACTATTCAGGAACATTTGAAGCACCGTAGAAATTAATTGATTCCATTATCATCAAAGAATGGATGATAACTGCATTATTCAATATCCTAAAGAAAAAGCTGAAAAATCTTCTAAAGCAATACAACAGGTAAATGAACATGATTATAGTGATAAAATCGCCTAATTGTTCAATATCATTAAAGACATGAAAAACGATATTATAACCTTAAATAATACAATTAATAACAATACAGCACTGCAGAATTCTACAAGTGCTCAACATACAATTTCACAAAATATACCACGGATGTCAGGTGAACACTCACAAAATGATAAATATACTGATATCAATGACATTCAGAAGACAAACAAAAACAAAGTAAACAAACCAAATGGAGATAAAGTTTCGAACATCGAAAATAAAAAAGAGGTTGATAATGAGGAATATAAAACAGTGATCCGCAAAAAAAGAAGACGGACCAACAAAGCTATTTACGGAGCTGCCGAACCAACAATTAAATTAAATGGAGTAACACGTATGGGGCATCTACATGTTTCGCGTTGGAAACCAGATGTTACAATAGAAGACATCAAACTTCATCTCCGAGAAAAAAAAGTTTCCCAAGTCATCTGCGAAAAGTTAATCTCCAAATACCCGGACATTTACTCATCATTTAAAATAAGTGCTCCCTTTGAAGAGCTACACATTCTAAATGATCCAGAGACGTGGCCTAAAGGAGTCTGCATCAATCCTTTTTTCCAGTGGATGCAGAAGAAGAAGCAAACAACATAAAGAACAGTGAAATAACCTTATTACATACACCTCAATATTCAGTCGTTAGGAAATTGTATTAATGAACTTTCAACATTTATAGATGACTACAATTGTAAATTTATATGAACACTGGCAATCTAAAGGGTGATCAACAATGATTGTGGACAAGTTAAATTTCCCGCCGAAAAATCTGGGGAATTTGATCGCTCCAAGTTCATGCCAAGGAAAAATTAATAAACAGTAACTCGATTTGACATTAGCAGCGTCGTGCGTCGTATTTTGCCATTGTGTTAATTCATTCTTCGAATTAAGTTATTTTTCATTCTGTTTCATAGACATCAGTTCTTATCAGGACTACTTTGTATAAGTCTTTGTTTTGTGGTAAGTGATTTGCTGTTTTTAAGGTTAGAAAATTAGAAAATTTAAGTTTAATCCTAAATTTACAGATTTTAAGAGAATTCGCTTGTGTTTACCGTGATGTTTGCACAACAGCATGATGCTTTTATCCTGAAGGCTCATTATCGAAGTGGAACTATGAATTAAGATGGCACATGGACTTACTCATTACAATCGTGTCTGAATCGATTTATGCAAGCCTTCCCCGATGTCCACATTCCTTACAAAACATTTTCCTCGCATAAAACCCGCATTGTTGACCGTTTTGAGGGAAAGAATTGTATCTGTAAGGGCAAGTCAGCTGGAAGACTGCCTATCCTAACAGAAGAGGTTGTTGGCGACATTCAACAACGACTTGAACAAAGCCCAACAAAATATTTAAGAAAACTTTCAGCTCAAACGGGTATGTTCTTAATTTTAAGGTGCGCACAAATTTTAATGTTTAATCCTTTTACAGGAGTATCGTATGGGAGTTGCATAAAAGCTGCAAAAAAAATTCTGCATTTGCACCCGTATAAGGTATCGGTAGTTTGACAACTTCAGCCACTTGATTTCCAAAAAAAGAATTGATTATTGCAATTGGTTTAATCAGAATTTAAATGATAATGGTATGTTGGACAAGACCTTTTTTACTGACGAGGCGTGGTTTTACTTGTCAGGATATGTGAACAGCCAAAACTATCATACGTGGGATACAGAAAATCCTCATACTTTTATTGAAACGGATTTACATCTACAAAAAATTGGTGTTTGGGTAGCAATTTCGAGACGTCGGATAATTGGCCCAATATTTTTCAACGAAATAATCAATGCGGAGCGCTACCGAACACTCATTCTAGATGAATTTTTGAATCATTTGCATGATGACGAACAGATAATGGGTTATTTTCAGCAAGATGGAGCCACTCCTCATACTGCGTTAGCGACATTAAATTACTTGAAGGAATTTTACGATGATCGCTTGGTAAGCGACGGATTATGGCCACCACGTTCGCCAGACCTCACTCCGTGCGATTTTTATTTATTCGGGCATTTAAAAAATAAGGTTTTTAAAAATCGAATGCCTACCCTAAACGAGCTTAAAGCAGCAATTGAAGAAGAGATAAGGAACATAAATCCGGAGGAGCTTCAACGAGTATTTCAAAATAAAAAACGTAGAGTTAACATTTGCCTAGAAAATGAAGGCCATCATTTTCAACATTTATTATAAAATTAGGGATGCTAACTCTACGTTTATTAAAAATACACAAAACGTTAACTTACTTTAATTTACTTTGTATATTTAATTAAAATTGTAAAAATTTTATATGTAGTTATGATTAAATATTTAATTTATTTTGGGAAAAAATGTTTGCTACGCCAATGAAAAATCAATCTAGGGGATTTTCTTTTCATATAATCAGTTGTACCAACATTTTTTGGCGGGAAATTTAACCTGTCTACAATCATTGTTGATCACACTGTAGTGTACAACTATCAATGATTAAAATTAAAAACTTCAAATGTGTTACTTCTTTTTGTCGGCCGCACCTGAAACACGGATGTGTCGCAATATTTTTTAATGATAAACTTAATACTTCAGAACGAACAGAAATAAATAAATTAACACAAATTAAAAATTTTTAATGTGCTAGTATGAATTTTCAAATAAAACCAAATGAGAGTATTAATATAACATGTATATATAGAACACCTGATAGTGATGTAAATATTTTCTTAAATAAATTAGATCAATTATTGCAAGTCTTATTAAATAAAAACGAACGCGTCCTTATTTGTGGCGATTTCAATATTGACGTCTTTATAAATGATAAAGTTTCAAGTGAATTAAAAGTACTGGTTGAATCATTTAATTGTAGGTTATTGGTTAAAGACTTTACTAGAATATCTAAGACAAAGAAATCATGTATTGATAATATAATTACCAATTATGACTTTATAAATTCTTCTAGAGTAGAATGCACTGGTTTTCAGATTATTTGGCACAGTTAGTAACATTTGAATGCGAGCCGCCAGTTGATAATTGTAGGATCAGCAAATTTTGAAATATTTCATCCTATACATTAAATATATTTAATGACAAGCTATCCCTTGAATCATGACAATCAATGTATAATGAACATGATTTAAATAATCAATTTAACAGATTTTTGTACATATTACTTAAATATTTAAATAATGAATTTCCATTAAAAATTAAAAAAAAAAAACTCAAAGCAAACAGAACATAAAATTATCAGAAGAAAATTGCATGTAAGAAAGAACTTCTCCTATACGACACCTTAGCACATCATATTGATGAATGTAAACATAAATTAAAAGAATGCAAACAAATTACTTAAAAGTGATCATGTCGGGCATTATAACAGCAAAATTATAAATTCTTCTAACGTCAATAGAACAGCTTGGCCAATTATTGCAGATTTAACAGGGAAAAAAGAACGTATACATGGTGAAAGTCCATGCACTGTAAAAGACGTTAATAAATTCAATAATTTCTTCGTAAATGCAGCGTCAAATTTGCTCAAATCTACAAATATAACAAATTCAGATCAGAATAATGTCGGTATAGATCAAAATCCATATTCCATTTCTATTAGTCCAATTAGCTGTTTCGAGCTCAAAAATATTATCAAAATCATGGCAAATAAGAAAAGCTTCGGATTCGATGAATATCTATGTACATAATAAAGAAATGTATCGATAATATAAGTGAACCTCTCTGTCGTATCATTAATAATTCATTAAGTACTGGGATCTTTCCGGAAAAACTAAAACTAGCCATTGTAAAGCCGATTTTTAAAAGTGGAGATTCATCTCAAATGGAAAATTATAGGCCAATTAGCATACTTTCAACCTTCTCAAAAATCTTTGAATATGTAATGGTTGAAAAATGTAGAAATTTCTTTAAAAAGTATTCACTATTCTCCATCCATCAACACGGATTTATGAAAGAAAAAAGTATAAACACAGCACTATACGATTTTACTCAATATATTTTAATGGGTATGGAGAAAGACGCCATATCGTGCGGCATCTTCCTTGACTTGTCTAGGGCGTTTGATTGTATAGACCACGACAGACTGCTCTCCAAACTATGCCACTACGGAATCAGAGGAACTGCTTATAACTGGTTCGAAAGTTACCTCACGGGAAGGAAACAAATTGTAGAAATAGCTAACCAGGGCAGGGTCTGTCGGTCTGACGCTTTGGATGTGGTCCTGGGGGTGCCACAAGGTAGCGTACTGGGCCCATTTCTGTTTAATATTTACATTAATGATATTTTTAAAATAATAAATAATTCCAACCAATACATCGTAAATTACGCAGACGACACGAACATATGTGTTCGAGCTCAAACCCGAAGTCACTTAGAGACGAACACTATATCATTTTTAAATAATCTGAAACAATGGTTTCAAAAAAACAATCTAATTTTAAATGAGAGTAAAACTAAGTGCATATTATTCAAAAAAAACGGAAGCTGTATCTTATCAACATTTCTAAATTAGCCATGGTTTACAACTTACAACACATACTAAGTTTTTAGGTATACATATAGATGAAAAATTGAAGTGGCAACAGCATATTGAATATATCTCAGCTAGACTGTGCTCAATATGTTACATGTTAAGATTATTGAAATCAAAAGTATCATTTGCAGTTCTTAAATTAGTGTACAATTCGAACATCGTATCCATTATCCGATTTGGTATAATTCATTGGGGCAGCTCGTCACACTTTTATAAAATTATGCAAATTTAAAAACGGGCACTGCGGATAATACTGAACCTAAAAATGTCAGATTCCTGTAGAACTGTATTTACAAAAAATAATCCTCGAATGTTTGCTGATTGTGCGAAAACATAAAAACAATTTTGAAAATAACATCAGTTCACATTGCTACTCTACAAGACATAAAGCCAATACTCTCAATTATCCTATACATAAATATACAATTACAGAAAAAGGTGTTCACTATACATGCTTACGCCTATATAATAAAGTACCTAATTTTATTAAAGATGAAAAAAAATTGTCAAAATACAAAAACATGATCTACGAAATGTTACGTCAGGTAGAACCGTATACAATCGAAGAATTCATGGCTTACAATTTCGAATGATTTAAAGTTAATTATTCATTTTTTTGACGACATTCTTGTCTTAGCGGCTTGCAGTGCGTATATATATATTGTCTGTGTTTTGTATATTTATATACATAATTGTAATATGTTGGTTACATGAGAATAAAGAGAGTTGTATTGTATTGAATCCGACATTCTGAAGCCTTGGTCAAAAAATCCATCTGTATCTAATCCAAGTATTCGAATAGAACCGCACAAAATCAAAGGTGTGTCCTAAAACTCTAATTTTTGTCAATCTTACTTTTATTAATGTGGATTTTTCTAAATTTCGGTAATTGTCTTTTTTTCATAGAAAAAAAAAAATTACAGTTTTATTCAAAATAATTGAAAACGCTTATTTTAGGTTCTTTCTTTTCCGAATATTTGTTACTGTTTTGTTCCCAATTGAAAAAATCAAGAAATTAGAGGATTTAAGGAATTTGTCCTATGCAAAGGGGAGAAGAATCATTTATTCAGTTCGTTGCAGGTGGTTCTGAGATAAGCCTAAATATTTGCTTTTTTGTTTATAAATTTTTTGTGTTTGTATTTTGATAAAGGATCCATATTTAGTCAACTATTAATTAAAAGCAGTGGCGTTCCAAATTAATTATACGACTGCGTCTGTATAGAGTGACATCTTAATTAGAAATAATTTTAAATGAGCTTATGAATCAATCAAACGAAAACTTAGTCTTAGCGCTAATGGACAGTTATACCATATGTTCAATAAAAAAAACCTCTAGAGTGCCACGATTTCATCTTTTTTCAAATTTAAGTTGGCTACACACTTTAGAAATTGACATATAAAACGTCAGACATAATAATTATAATGTATATTTTCAAAGTTGCCAACCTAGAATATTTTCCATGGCACTCTAGAGATTTTTTGTAATTGTACATACGATATAACTATCCTTTACTATACCTTTTCTTTATTGTTTTTTTAAAGAGTTCAATTTAAAGTCCTAAACGTGTGTTTTTCACTCCCAGGCTAAATATGAAGTAAAATTTCGAGTTTAGAAAAGCCTGAACATTTTCAGGCTTTTCTAAACTCGACATTTTACTTCATGCGCCACGCGTATAAAACCTGGTTTAAGGTGAAGTTAAAAATGTACTCTTCAGTATCATATCGTGAACTTCACAATATGACAGTGTTTTATACGCATGGCGCATGAAGTAAAATTTCAAGTTTAGAAAAGCCTAAA
Source organism: Philonthus cognatus (assembly GCA_932526585.2). Classification (NCBI taxonomy): domain Eukaryota; kingdom Metazoa; phylum Arthropoda; class Insecta; order Coleoptera; family Staphylinidae; genus Philonthus; species Philonthus cognatus. The sequence goes on along the minus strand of OW052243.1, from coordinate 25,959,051 downwards.
CATTTGGTTTGGCGAAACTTGATGAAAATCTAAAAGTCCGCTTCAGGGAGCGACCAAACCAAATTTTTTAAACTCAAAATTTTACTTCATGCCTAATCTGGGAGTGGAAAATACTTGGTAAGCTTTAAATTAAACTCTTTAGAAAAACAACAAATACCTGAAGGTTTACAGCATCTACGCTGTAATGTAATGTATACTTAAAAGAAAAACTCCCTGTATATATTATGCTTGTAACATTTACCATTACAGAATTAAATTTATTCTGTTAAGCTCTACAGTTTAGGTCATTGTTTTTGTTTGTTTGTTAATATTATGAAATCATTTAAATCGTTATAATAAATCAAGTTAATTTAATCATTTGAAATTAACTAGAACAATTAATGTTTATTTAAAATTAAACATTTAATTAAAAATATTATTTGGGAAATAAATCTTTCGTTTGTTTTTGTGGAAAGTATTTAATTTGTCGTCATTAAAACACGTGGGGCCCAAAATAAAACTATAATACAATCGACCCACCTTATCTTAATTTTATCGGTTTTCTAGTTTTTTAGATTTTCATCAAGTTTCGATTATTTAATTTATATTTTAAGCAATATCTGTGATTTTTATAACTTTTTAGTATCATTATATAAATTTCGTCTATTTAATTTAATGTATCTCATTTTAAACCATTTTAATATCATTTTGATTATATTTAATCAATTTCACGTTTTTAATACACGTATATATGTTTTATTTTCATTTTTTTGCGATTAGGGTATACTATTGTTGCCAACCAGAGCTGGGCAGGATTCGAATCATTCAGGATTTGAATCCTTTTAGAGGATTCAAAAAAGACATTCAAATACTTTAGTTCAACTGCATTCGTGATTCGGAATAGTTACATTTTTTAAGAGGATTCGTATTCGAATCCAAATGTGGGTGATTCGAATCCTTATAAAATAATTCGAATATTTATAAAAGGATTCGAATACTTACAAAAGGTTTTGAATCGTTAAAAATATTTCGAAGTAACTCGAAAATTTTCTTTTGTGTGTTTTTAAATTTCTCGTTAAATCACTGTTTCATACGCGTGGCGCATAAAGTAAAATTTCGAGTTTAGAAAAGCCCAGAAAATTTGTCTCGGGTCGCTGCGCGACCCTCGACAAATTTTCACGGGGCTTTTCTAAACTCGAAATTTTACTTCATGCTTAGTCTGGGAGTGGAAACGCTCGTTCGAAACTTCAAACTGAATGCTTTCATAAGAACATTAAATGACTAAAACTGTTTTTAAAGATAATAATCTAGTTTTCAAAATTTTGTTTAATATTATTTGAAGTAAAACTGACATGGTAGCCGAAATCTGAAATGTTTATTTTTCAGGCATTTCCCTGATTTTCAAGATTTTTGTCCCTGACCTTTTAATATAACTTTCTTCTGTAGGAAATCCCCATTTTGTTAAATTGTTTTCATTGTTTTTGTCAATATTTAAGTTAATTTTATAAATTTTTACGTGTTTTGTAATTTACCTGCTGATTTTGACAAATTTAATAATATCATATGGCTTTTTTGTAAGTGTTTTTGTAATTTTTCAGGCATCCGTCGATTTTATAATAGAGTTAAATTTGAAGTTTTGAACAGGTGTTTCCACTCCCAGGCTAAGCATTTAGAAAAGCTAAGCATTTAGAAAAGCCCGAAAATTTGTCTCGGGTCGCTGCGCGACCCCCCACAAATTTTCACGGGGCTTTTCTAAACTCGAAATTTTACTTCATGCGCCACGCGTACCAAACACTGATTCTTTAATAAAAGTAACAGGGAATCAGATATTTAGTCTGTTATCAACGATGTTCAGTGTAAATAATGAATAATTAGGTTTTGAATATTTTTGTTAAAACAACTGGTAACGATATTTGTATATTAATGGTTGCAAAAAAAAAAAAATTAAATTTATTCTTAAAGGATTTGTATTCGCGATTCGAAAAAACAGGATTCTAATCTTTAATTCGAATCATATTTATCACTTACGAATCCCTTATTCGAGTATTCGTGATTCGAATCATATTAGGTGATTCGGATTCGTGATTCGAATCGTTTTTACAAGGGCAACAGCTCTGTTGCCAATTAACTTTTGAACACATAAAATATCTATAAAAGTGAGTAATGGTGCGCACTTTATTCCGAACTCCTTGTATATTTTGACTTCAAAAACGATTTTTTGCATAAAATAATGCTTTTTTTTCCTTAAAATAATGCTTTTTTGCTAAAATTGGTGCTTTTTAAAACGCTCTTTTAAATTTGTTTGTATTTAGAAATCCGAGCTCTAGCAATTAATAATTACATTCAATTAAGTGACTTATAGTAAAATAGTCGAGACTATCATCGACGTTATACGTCAATTGTTATATTAATCCTTCTTTGACAAAATTGAAATTTAACTTTAAAATAACCTTTTTTGTTCTATGGGGATCGAGAAAAATGACATTATACTCGAAGAATAAAAATTTACGACCGTCTCGACTAATTTTTATTTTTATCTATTTCCAAAATTTCTCACTTTTTCTTGACGGAATGCGTCGTTTTGACGGTTATCTACATTAACATTTATACTATAATGATAATTAACCTATAATGATGGTCATGTTATTGTTACTATATAAAATGAAAATATGTTTTCACACATTTTCATTTAATTTGTTAATTCCCCTCCCTTCGAGACAAGGTTAGGTTTTAATAAGAATTCTAATGAAACAATTAATTTTAGAGAGAAAGTATTAGCAATAAAATACACTGACATAATCCGTTATCTAAATATAACTGTTATTGAATCCCATTTCTTATGTTTACTCAGAATCAATGTTTTCTTTGGCTCACCTCGCGGACGGCAATTTTTAAACTTTTGCTGTATATACTCGTACACATTCGGAATATTAATACGAGTTTCGTTGAAAGTGGGTCAGCCATTCCCTTAAATAATGTAGACAAATATACAAATACAGCATCCACATAAAACATCACATTCGAAAAACCGAAACGCGTTGTAAATTCTTTGTTGTTTACGGGCTGAACAACACACTCTAATTCCCAAGAGAAACCGGAACAGGGACATGCTCTAAAATACAACACGGGGATAATATCAATAATATCAGGAACACCGACAAGCAAATCATAACTAAGTCGATAGTCAATATTCTCTCTAGGGCTTGTGTGCGATAAGGGATTTTCTCCGACGGTGAGAATTTATCGATTATTGCGAATTTATTGATTAATTAAGGTACCTTTCTCGAGGAGCCATTGTGCATACAGTGTGATGTAATGCGGGTCGGCGGGATTGAGTTGGACTACCCGTTTCAGCAAAGGGCCCACCGTTCGATCATTAGGGCCTTTCAGGCGGGCGAGCTCGATGTAAGCGGGGCTGAAGTGCGGCTCGATTTTCAGACACCTCCGCAGCATCATCTCCGATTCTGAGGATCTGTTCGATTTCCTAGGGAAAAGAGAAAAAAGGGATGAAATCCCGTGTGATTACGCTAATTCGTCGACGGTCTTATCTTTGGTTTTAACTTGGACACATCTGTAAGCTCGGAGCTGTACGCACGTAGTAATTTGTACAAACGAGAGTAGAGTAAAAAAAAAAACACAGATTCAACTGTAAAAAAACGCAGAATACTTTTGTAAGCCGTTTTTAATGATAGCTTGTTTATTTTTCGCGTAATTATAATTCTTTATGCATTTTTATCATTGTCCTAACGAACCAGAGATGTACACAATCAACTTTTATGAGTGAAAAACACTAATAAATGGTTCCATTTATATGTTTACCTACGCCCTATCTGGTAACCGCATCATACCACACTGTCATCTTGACGCGTATAATTGACATTACCTACACATGCGCGTAATAGCTTTGACAAGTATATTACATGCTGACAGCTGAACAGCTGATTGATTATCGCACAACCAAATGACATTTCTTTGATGTATATTGATCAAGTAGTAATTTAGTTTTCATCAATGTCATGTTACTATCAAAAATTATTGAATACATAAGTTGTTCTTTCATGGTCATTGTTTATTTTGTTAGGGCGTAGGTAGAGTATCGTACGTTTCTCGAGTGGTATGGCAATTACATACTCGCGAAATACTGCACACGCCGCTGCGCGGCTCGTGCGCAACATATGTAATATGCTGCATACCACTTTCGTGACGTAATTTATTATTATTGTACTTCTAAAAAATACACAAAATTCTCTAGAAGATTGGCAAAAAAATAATATTCACATTTAATTATATGAGAAATAATAGTATTTATTTGACCCATAGCTGTTTATAATTTCACTTTTTTAATTTAAAATACAAAATATTTCTATATCTTATATTTTAAATTAAAAAGAAACTTGAATTCCTGCAAGTTATTTATTTCTATTTTGCAGGGTGTAAATGTCTACGACATCTATTAAAGTGTAGGGGTAGGTTTTCGACAAAAAGTGGGTCAAAGGACCGAAGTTACAAACCGCTTACAGCCCTAAAGCGGTTTCCTGCCTTAACGGCGGCGGCGGCAACGCTTTTAAAGCCACCGCTGCGGGGGCGTCGCGACCGCCCGCCCATCCCCTAACCCACATACCTGTAAAGCTGACCCAGATTGTAATGGGCGTTCACGTGATCCACGGAATACCTAATCGCCAGCAGGAAGTGCTTCTCGGCCTCTTCTTCGTTGCTTATCAGCGTGCCCAAATTGTTATGAGCGCTCGCATATGTGGGCCACAATCTGTAAGTGAAAAGGGTGGATAAAAATAATCTCGGTTAAGAGGATTCCTGATTTCGGGCGGTGATGTTTGTAAGGGGTGTGTGTCTCTACGTGTGCTTTTAGTAGAAAGCGTAGTAAGCGTTACCTGAGAGCGGCCTGGTAATGCGATTTCGCTAATTCCGGACGGGAGGAGTCCCTTAAGAAATTCGCGAAGTTGTAGTGCATCTTCGCGTTGTGGGGCAGCGTCATTATTCCAGCTCTGCGAACACGACAAATGCAAACATATTTAACTATATGTCGCTTAATGTTACACGTCACGAAATGAAATATACTTTGCTTTAACATCTACATATAAATAATTCAATTTCATTTATACATTACAAAATAGCTTAAAGTACTATTATTCTAAATGAAATACACAATTAAATATTGCTATATGCATAACAACGTGTATCTTCAATCTAAAAGTTAATTTTAGGCAAAATTCTGCGCTTATTTTTATAATTTCTGTGAATGACTTATCATTTTACATACTGAAAATATTTCTTTTAAATATACCTAATTTATACACTCTAAATTTGCAGACACTCGTTGATTTTATAACAGCGTTCAATTTGAAGTTTCGAAAGAGAGTATCCACTTCCAGATTAAGCATGAAGTAAAATTTTGAGTTTAGAAAAGCCTGAAAATTTGGCCAAACCAAATTTTCAGGGTTTTCTAAATTCAAAATTTTACTTCATGCACCACGCGTATAGAACACCGAAATATAGTGAAGTTAAAAATTCACTTAAAAATACGTTTTTAAAATGAGTATTTATCAAAATATTTAAATAACAAAATATTCATATTTTTCTTCACACATTCTTAAGTGAGGTCAAATAATACAATGTATTAAATTAACTTATTTCATATCCGTTTTAAATGTTTTGGTCCCTGTATTTGAATGTCAATAAAACAAAAAGTATTTTTTCAATAATCATCACTTAAAACTAAGCACAAAGAACAATCAATTCTACGTAACATCTTTTGATTTTGATTTTTGCCCTTCGCAAGCACTGTTTATATTGAGCATAAAATGAAAAAAGGTCCATATTATGAATAGTCAACTTCACTAATCTATTTTTCTGCATAGAAAAAACAGTTTTTCATAAGTTATGGACGTTATCTTTTTGTATACGATCCCATAATTTGAAGCTTAAACATTCTATAATAGTTATTTGAATAATTAATATACTACAAGGTGATATTGTGCAAATGGATAGAGTAATTTTCAAAATTCTTACACTAGGTTAAACTGGCTTAATTTCTTTACAAAAATTAAAATCATTTTTGGCGGAATAATTACTATGATGTTTTAATACATTTAGTAAAGGAATATTCCTTACGGTTTGAGGGTTTATTTAAATTGTGCTATAACGCAATATGTTGAATAAAAAATATGATATTACTTGGTCGTAATACTTTATAATCAACGTACTGTTGTAATTATAACATGATTACATAAATATTAAGAAAGATATCGTATTGTTATAAATAAATTAATAACGTTAAAAACAGAAATTATTTACAATTTTGATTCACACCAATGGAATCACAACATATTTATTTGTTTATCTGTAAAGTTTCATTTATTTTTGTATATAAACAAAAAACTTTCCACAATTTGAAGTTAAGGTAATCGTGAAACGGCTTAACACCTACTTTGTAAACACGTTTTACAATAATAATTTATCAAACTATTTAATAAAAGTAAAAGATAAGTATGTTATTAAAAAAAGCACAAATATTAACCTCTAAAAAATGCAACCTTTTTGCTCCACAGATTTTTTTTATTACCATTTAAAAACAGGGGCCAAAACTTTTGAAACGGATATTAGTAATTTAATAAGCAACAAATTAATAATGTTGCGTTATTGAATCAATGGCGCTTAATGGGTCAAATGCGAGCATAAATACGAGTATAATTCATTGTATTATTCAAAAAATCTGCTGTGGCCAACACAAATTAAAATGTTATATAATTACAGGAAAACTAGAAAATTCGTAAATGTGTATATTTTCCGGCAAATTTATACGTTTAACAATTCGCTTAGTAAATGTAGATTATTTATGATAGCGTGTTTATTTATATATTTACTGGTGAATGTATGCATATAATGAAACATGTTTGTATACGTATAATACATTTAGAGAATGTTTCTTTTAATTATAAATTTCTTGATGTTCATTTAAAAACACGATCGAGAATGCGTTGCTTTTTTGATAGAAGGAAATGGAACCGAAAAGTGTCGCAGCTTAATTAACGTTTTGTCATACCTCACATAAATGTCAGATTGTGTAAATCAGTAGCATATTAGTTTCCTTGTTCTTATAGCTGTTGTGTTATTTCTTCTTAAAAAACAGCTGTTTTCTGAGTGCGCAATAAAATATCAAACAAAATTAAAAAAAAATGTATAAGACTGAGTTATATATTTTTGTTTCAGTTTTATTCTACCGAGTGTCTTCCATTCCTTGATTAGGTATGAAGTAAATAGCTATATCAAATTTAGAAAAGCCTAAAAATATGGATAGGTCGCGAAGCGAACCGTTGTAACCAATCCAAATTTTGAGGCAATTCTAGACTCGAAATATTTACTTTATGCGCGAGGCGTGTAAAACACTAAATTTATGTAAAGTGCAAAAACACATATTAGATCTCTAGTTACCTAAAGTTACCAAATGTCTTGTAAAAAATGTGGAATACAAATATCTAAAAAAAAACAATATACTAAGAATGATTAGTTTTACGTTGGAATTGGATTTAAACATGGATATTTTAAGTTCGTCCACTTTTTATTAAATTTGTTTAAAGTCAAATGTGCAACTCTATCAACACAGACTAATAGCCGAAACTAAGATTTCTACAATGAAACCCAAACTTAAATCAAGGGGATTGAAGCCATCTCAATATACACGATAGTTAGCTGTTTAATTGGTATAAATAAGATATTAATCAAGATAAAATTCAAATTCAAAACTATTTGAATTCGAGAAAATAAGCTTACGCTTCTTATAGTTTGCACACTTTAAAGTGTGCAAACTATAAGAAGCGTAAGCTTATTTTCTCGAATTCAAATAGTTTTGAATTTGAATTTTATCTTGTTTGAACTGTACCGTAAGGTAAATATAAAGGTCTCATATTCTTCATACCTGCTAATGACATAATCCCCTTTTTTACCTATAAATACCGACCATTATTTTCACTCATTCCATTTCTGTGTACCTGTTCATTCCACACACAACACTTTTTCCAAGTAAGTTTGTTTTAATTTTATTCCTAATTTTTTTAAACGTCATAAGCAAAGCTATACTGAAGAGAGATAAATCTCGAAACGCGTCTATAGATGGCCTAAGACATTAGTTTTAATCCAAGTCCTTTCACTTCTAATTTATTGCTATCTCTCCTTTTATTTTAAATTGTATTGTTAGTTGGTTTGAAGAGAATTTGACCTAAACGTTACATATACTTTAATAGAGCGTTGTAACAAATCAAATTAAATAAGATTTTAAATATTTCATTGTATAATTCAATATCCGGAGGTGTATTTGCATGGGAAGTAGTTGTTTCAATGGATATTTATCGTCTTAAATTGTCTTATTAATTAAGACACTGTTTGCATTTTCACGAATAGTTTTTTCGTAATTTTATATATTAAGATATTAATCATTATTTATAAACTCCGAGATATGATAACAAATAGTGAATTTTAATATTATATTTTAAGTTCGTAAATTTAAAATTAACTGAAAAAACAGGATAACTACGAATTATGTAAACATCCACAGCAAATTTTGCCAATAAAGAGAATGTAATCTTGTTTATACGTTTTAAAGTAGTTAAAAAGAGACTAATTAGAAGAAGGGCAATTTCACCTTCAGTCAAAATGATTTTACTTACATGGAATATAAATAACAATGATTCCATACAAAAATTTGCACCGAATTGAAATTAATTATTTTTATTTGGTTTAATCTCGAATGCCAGTTCCTTAGTACTTAGCAAATTTTACGTCTAATCGAAATGCAATGTTGTGTTGCAGCACGTTTATAATAAAATCGTGCCGATAACGGATAAATTGTCTCTACAGCAAAGTTGCACACACGTCTCAGGAATATACCTAAAGCAATCTATCTATAAGATTACAAAAGTTGCAGTGCAAGGAATATGAAATCTCTATGAAAAATGTATAAGGTCTACTGGTCTTAAATACAACTTCTTTTCTATTATAAAATAATCAGCGCTTAAAGTCTTCATCGAAGTTATACAAAAATCCAATTATATGCCTTAAGCCCATTCTGTAAAATCTGTATAAAACTCTATTCACTTGCGTGATCCCCATCACCGTAGTCCCAACTTTTCCGAACAAACTATACCCATTAACTACTAAAACTTCTACGTCAATTAAAACGACATCAGCGGCGATCTCGGTAGGAACATGTACACAAACAAACAGGGAATTTCCAATTGGACAATCAGACGAAATGAACAAGGCATACATACCTCAGTAAAGACTCCCTGGAACGCCAGTCCCTGTTCCGAATGACGACCCGAAGGCTGCTCGTCGTCAGAATTAATATTACAAAACACGTAATTGTCTGTCTGTGTTTGCAGTACATGTTCCACATCAATTGAATCCCGTGCACTATCAATAACACGCATCCCATGCTGGAACAGAGAGACAGAAACGGATTCCTCAGTATTAACATCCTCAAATAGCAATCAGCGGACGATTTATTACGGGCAAATATTAATTTATTCTGCAATTACATATATAATACGTGATTAAATATTCGGATGCCGCTTTCATAAATAATAATTATTGATGATGGTTTGATTTGGGCCTTGTGTATATTGGTCTCCAATGTTTACATACCAGAATATAGGTAGTTTTGCAGTTCTTAAAAATATGGGTTGAAATTAATATTTAAGGATTACGATAGGACATGAACTTAGAGCCGGCTCGTGACCATTTTTACTGGTGGTGCTGTAGATATAAACATAGAGGCAATATTTCTTTCAAGTATACATGTCCTGATACCAATGTATTTTAAAACATTCGTTGTATTTTATTATTGCGTTAGATTTGAAACTACTAACGTGTTTACGCTCGTTGATTAAGCATGAAGTAAAAATTTTAGTTTAGAAAAGCCTAAAAATTTGGTTTAGTCGCGTAGCGAAGCGACAAAACCAAATTTTCAGGGTTTTCTAAAATCGAAATTTTACTTCATACGCCACGCTGATTTATTTCTTCCTGAACGAAACCCGGAACTGAACATATATATTTTATTAATTGAACCGAAAGGAAAACCGGTTTGAACCCCTGATTTATTTTTTATATCCTAAACAAATAAGAGCGTCTTTGAATAAAAACGTATCTAGATTCTCGACGTTGTCAATTTAATATTCCATTATTTACCACTTCTTTTTCCTCGAAGAAACTAAGTCGCATTCCTCGAACTCCCTCAACTCCGATATTATTATTTTGATTACATCATAATGTTTTATGTGCATAAACTAATTTCCCACAGAATTTTTGTAAAAATATTTTTTTCTCTGAATATCTTTAAATAAAAACACTTTTTAACCTATCTTCACAAATTTATTTTATACTATATATGGTATAAAATAAATTTTTGAAGAAAGGCTAAAAACTGTTTTTATTTAAAGTTATTATCATCTTCACCTAACTCACTCATATTCTTTCTCTGAATATATTTATATTCAACGATATTATTATATTACTGGATAAAAAACCTCCCTCCACAAATGCAAATACAAAAATGCATACAGAATAATATTACCTCCATAATTAAAACAATATTCCATTATAACATAAACTTTAAAATCAACGTAAAAACTTTCCTCACTCGCTTAATAGAATTACCCGAGATGATTTACCAAAAACAACAGTTTTTAATTAATTAATTTAAATACATCACATTAAAGCGTCGTTATGGTAATATCCCATTAAATGCCGCCGGAATTAATTTATTTTCCGGAACGAGTTTCCGTGTGTACACATAAATTTGGGGATTGGATATTATTTTATTTTCGCGAACAAAAAACCAAAAAGAATTATTCTACGCAAAGAGGGGATCCTTAAGCTCCTTAACGACTCCCAGAATTCCTACCTCCCTCCTCCTCGGGCAGATATGTTTTTAATTCCATTAAATGTTTCGCACTTTTTGTTTTCGGCAGAACGCGCGCGAAAAGCGAACTTTTAAGTCCCTGCTGAATACAATGGAATATTTTCGCTAATGTGAAACTGTTATTCAGAGATAAATTTTAAATTGTATTTTATAAAGCAATTATTTATAATTAGAAGTTTCTGTTTAATAACAGACTGCTAATAATAGGAAATAATTAATTAAAAAAGAACTTAGTTTTGTTCGCTGATATTTATTTAAATTTCGACTAGTTCTGACTTGAGATCATTATCAGGGAGGTTGCCGGTCGTTCGTTTATTGGGTAAATAAATAAACGTATTATATGATGAATTAATTTCTCACTTAACCCGTGGTGAAACATATTTAATTAATAATAGAATTTTGATTAAAACACTTGGTTTGTTTCACTGATTTTAATTTTTACTCCAACTAGTTTCGACCGTAGGTCATTCTCGAGGATTATATTTATATTTATTAATTACCAAATATAGGGAATTTTTCTTTCAAGTATACATATCCCGATGCGTATATTTTTTAAGACATGCGTTGTTATTTTAATTAGTTCAATTTGAAGCTACTAACGAGTGTTTCCAATCCTTGATTAAGCATGAAGTAAAATTTTGACTTTAGAAAAGCCTAAAAATTTAGATTTGCCAGGAATATATACTGCATGCGCCAGGAGTATAAAACACTAAAATATTGTGAAATTTAAAATATATTTGTTTAACAGTATATTTATATTCGTGCTTTAGCTGTTTTTTTAAATACTGAATTAACAGTATACTTTTAATTTCAGAAATATTTCAGTGTTTGGCGCGTGGCGCATGAAGTAAAATTTCGAGTTTAGAAAAGCCTGAAAATTTGGTTTGGTCGCTCCGCTTCGCGGAGCGACCAAACCAAATTTTCAGGCTTTTCTAAACTCGAAATTTTACTTCATGCTTAATCAAGGAATGGAAACACTCGTTCCAAACTTTAAACTGAACGCTATTAAAAAAGCAATGAAAGCTGGAATTTTGAAAGCGCATGCATCGCAATATGTAACTAAAAGAAAAAATCCCTGAATTTAAGTATATTGTAAACTGTTTATTAACGTCTATTAATAAGGCAGTAATTCTATAAATAATATAACATAATATGCTATTTTATATCTTAGCGTAAATGTTAATAAACAGTTTATAGAGTATTTTATAATTTGGGTACAAGATATTATTAACATGTTCTTACCTTGGAATATAAAGTACTCGTTCTGCTACGACAAAACCAACTGTCACGACTAAATTCGTTGCAGGCAAAAATGGCAATACCAGCAGCAACAACCCCAACACAACAGGCACATTCTTCTGATTCTGAAATTTGAAAAAGAAAACATCTATTTATTAACGCATTATTATGCTGGGCTTAATAAATGGGACGCGGCTAAAAAAGAAGCACATGCCCTGAACCACCCAATGTTGCAGTCCTTTTCTTTTAGTTTTCCTCTTATGTTAATTGTATTTCACTATTTCTCAAAAGTATTTTTGACAAACACAGTACTCCGTTTAAAAGAGGTAAGAAATGGTTTTAAGAAACAGTGAAATACAACTGACAAAAGGGGAAAAACAAAAGATAAGGACTGTAAGATTAAATAACATATGATTAAACATATTTAACAGGGTATAACGCACAGTGGAACGCATTCATGAATGAATTCATAGTGCTTTTCCACTGGTTAGATTTAAAGTCAGAACTCAAGCCAATAAATCGGTATATGCGGATTCGCCGGAGTTGAGGGGATGCAAGAGAGACCTTGATGTCTTGTTTGTATTGTCTCAATACGACGACAACTGTAAGAACTTATACAAATTAAAAAAAAAAGAATATGATAGGTTACTCAAATCGCTTAGACAGACAGTATATGACAATAAAATAAAAAATTCAGATAATAAAACAAAATGTATGTGGGGTATATATAAACAGATAACAAATATAGCGGTAAAGAAAAACGAACTTGGCGGAAATCCTTCGGTAGTTGCACACTCATACAATAATTATTTATTAAATATAGCCCAAAACATGAAGATGGGAAACCTAAACACGTCATTTAATAGTGAACGCCAGCCATTTGAATACAATGAATCATCTTTTCATATATCAAGTGTATTAAAAAGCAAAATAATATGCGCCTCAAAAAAACTGAAAAATAAAGAAAGCAGGGGGGATGACGAAATCACCAACAACCTAATTAAAGATTGTATAAATTGTATTGCTGATGTTCTTACATACATAGTTCAAAATTCATTTAAGCATGGAATTTTTCCTGATAATTTAAAACTTGCGCTAATAAGACCAATTTATAAAATGGGAGATAGTGATTTGATGGACAACTACAGGCCGATAAGTCTTCTATCCTCCTTCTCAAAGATATTTGAAATCATAATGTGCGACAAACTAATGAACTTTTTAAAGTCCTGCGATCTGTTGAGCGAATCCCAGCATGCCTACATAAGAGGGAAGTCGATAAGTAGTGCAATATTTGAATTCAGAAGTTACATTAATCAGGCAATCGAACAAAAAGAATTGGCACTTGGGGTATTCCTAGATCTCTCTAAAGCATATGACACTATAAATCACGGCCTGCTGCTCAAAAAACTTGAGCAGTATGGTATTCGTAACAATGCTCTAAACTGGTTTAAATCATACTTATCAAATAGAAAACAGAGAACGGCAATAAATAGTGAGGGAAAGGTGTTTAAATCAGAAATAAAAGTATGCGGAGATGTAGGAATACCTCAAGGGAGTATTTTAGGGCCAATTATATTCATTGTATTCATAAATGATATGCATATACTGAAGTGCAACAATAATCATCGCATCACAAATTATGCGGACGATACCAGCTTTCTAATAACAGCTAAAACTGTTTCGGAATTAGAAGAAAAAGGGAGCCACCTCTACAAAAAGATTTCAGATTGGTTTGCATAAAATATGTTAAAGGTAAACATAGAAAAAACACAAGCTGTTTTATTTAAAACAAAACAGAACAAATCACAAACTCCTCAACATATAACTCTGGGCAATGAGAGGATAACCTTGGAAAAAGGAATACAATTCTTAGGGGTAGTGATTGACAGTTCGTTAGACTGGCGCTCGCATATCGACGTTTTGGTGACAAAACTATCAAGAATGTGCTACATAATAAATAGCATAAAGTCATATCTTGGTAGTGAGTCGACTAAGACAATCTATTATGCTTGTTTTGACTCACTGTTAAGATTTGGGGTGATTTTTTGGGGAAATAGCACAACAATAAGCAAAGTGTTTGTGCTACAAAAAAGGTGCATACGATCCATCTTTAGACTAAAATTTAAAGAGACCTGTGGCGGTATATTCAAAAAGAATAGGATACTGACAGTATATGCAGTCTTTGTATACGAATCATTAATTTTTATATTCAAAAATAAAAGTCTTTTCAGTAATGACAGTGACAAACTTTACAACACAAGAAATGTGAACATTAAACAACCGATGCACAGGCTCACGATAACGGAAAAGAACGCTATGCATCGATGCATAACGTTTTAGAACGCGCTACCTACGAAAATCAAAAATGGTGATTCACTTAAAAAATTTAAGACATCGGTTTTTAATCTCCTCGTTGAAGCAGAATTATATGCCCTGGGTGATTATTTTGAAGCTTGTAAATAATAGATATATACATATACTTGTTACGCTGACACAATTTCATCAATGTTCTTCCAGAATTATATTTTACTTTTGTAAGCATTATTGAAATAAAGTTTGTTTATTATTATTATTATTATTATTATTATATAAAATTACGAAAAAACTATTCGTGAAAATGCAAACAGTGTCTTAATTAATAAGACAATTTAAGACGATAAATATCCATTGAAACAACTACTTCCCGTGCAAATACACCTCCGGATATTGAATTATACAATGAAATATTTAATATCTTATTTAATTTGATTTGTTACAACGCTCTATTAAAGTATATGTAACGTTTAGGTCAAGTTCTCTTCAAACCAACTAACTATACAATTTCTTTCTTAAATTGTCTTATTAATTAAGACACTGTTTGCATTTTCACGAATAGTTTTTTTGTAATTTTATATATTATGTTTAAAGTGTGCAAACTATAAGAAGCGTAAGCTTATTTTCTTGAATTCAAATAGTTTTGAATTTGAATTTATCATATTTAACAGGGTTTGCCATAACACACATTTTTTAAATAATTTCACTGATCACCAATATATTTTATTCAAATTTGAGCGTAAGCAATCTAATTTTCAGTAGCTCGATTTTTTGTATATCTATAAATTTATTGGATACTTATTTTACACTATTTCACCTTTATATTTTGTAATTTAACTATATTTAAACGCCACAATCACACATCCATGGACCCAGGTGGAAGCATTTTGTACTTTAAAATGACCCCACCTGGCGGGACTCGAACCCGCCTTTAGAAAATGTATAGTTGTTTTTTCATAAGAACTATACTGACATTATAGATAAATTATTGAAGAATTATGGATATTTTATATCCCTAAAAACTGCGGATTTATCTATACATTTGCTTTCGATTTTCTCCAGATATTATATAATATTTTTAAGATATTACATACATGTTATATATAAACTATGATCGTCCGTTTTTTTTGTTTTAAAATATTAGATTTTGTTATTACCAAAATTAGTTGGTTAGTTAGTTCTGTGCTTATTTTATATGTACAGTATAAAATACTACAATTTTATTAAAAATAGTTATTAGAATTTTAAAAATACATTAAGAAATAATAATACAAACAGTATAGAAATATAGATATCAATATAATGAAATGATAAATACAGGGAATTATTCTTTTAGGTACACATATTACGATTTTTCAATGTAAATTTTCAGACATTCGTTATTTTATAAAAAACGTTCAATTTGAAGCCTCTAACGAGTGTTTCCAATCCCAGATTAAGCATGAAGTAAAATTTCGAGTTTAGAAAAGCCTGAAAATTTGGTTTGGTCGCTCCGCTTCGCGGAGCGACCAAACCAAATTTTCAGGCTTTTCTAAACTCGAAATTTTACTTCATGCGCCACGCGTATAAATCGCCAATTTAAAGTAAAGTTAAAAATATACTGCTTAGCTTTAATAACATGTTAATTAATTTTACAAATGTTTATTTGGAATATGTGAAAGTATCCTTAAAAGAAACAATCTTGGTATATCAATATTTCATAAAAATCCCTAATTTTATATAATTATTATCATTTTTTATAACTCGTAAAAACCAACACATAACATAAAATTTTACAAAAACTTCAGAACTGTGCAAAATAGGACAAAATTTTACCAAATCAACAAATATGTGAACCTAAATTTTAAAACTATCTTTGCAAGATACTTATTATTAATATCATTAACTTCAATTTACGGTTATTTTTCTGTTGATTCTTATCGCATTTTCTAAAATGATTTAATTCTTGCAAGAAGAAGTAAATGCCACACCCGACCTTCTCAAGGAGGTTATATCAATAAATCCACCTCCTAAAATCCAACATCCAACAACCACCAAAAACATCCACCCTCACGCCCAGAGCAGAATTCTCTCTCACGTACGTTTCCAGACACACCATCAACTTTTAATCACGTAGAAAGCATTACTTGCACTTTCCTCTTTCTCCTCGGCACAAAATATTATCTAATGTTTTGTGTTTCCCTCCCCTGGAGGAATAGAGCGGCAAGCGGGGGCGTTTTCGTCATCTCATCCCCCTTTCTGACAGCACAATACGTAAAAAAGAACAAAAATATATTCGTGTAATTATGTTAAAACGAAAAATAAAAGTTTCTGTTTTTATATCGAGGTTTGCTGGCTGGTTGGTGAGGAATATAAATCACCTTGGCTGTCTAGCAGCGCTGAAATTGATGGACGAAACAAATAGATTATAATCGTCTGCGGTAGTTTTCTAAAAAGAAACATATTAATGAATTAGACCGGAAACGGGAGCGGTGGAGGAGGAATGGATTTGAAGGGTAATTTATTATTCAAATATTTTGTACCGAACGGGGCACGTCTGTTACTACATAGACGAGTAATTTATTAGGAGCAAATGCAATTTTCTTATGCGATTTATCTTATATAAGCAGAAAAATTACTCGCATGTATGATACATTATGCTATAAATAAATACGTATTTTATCCTGAAATGATATATAACGCGGAATAATTTTTTTCTTCAGCCGCCCGGCACATCCGCCAAGAGTTACGCGCGGAGAAAATTTTATAGACATTGATTAATTTATTTAAATTTTTCAAAGAGTATTCACATTCTAATCGTATGTAAAGTTTTTGTATTAGAAAAGTGGTTCCTAATCGGTAGTATTTTAGAAACATTTAGTCTTTTGAATATATTGAAAGGTGTTGATCAACATAAGTAGTGGGAATAATCGATACACTTAAACCATAAATTATTTTGAATTAAGATATTTTATTATTTGATTTTTAGATCGATTATTTTTACTAATACTTTTAATAGTACCTATCGAATATTATGTCGATATAAAAATGAATTATTTCATTGATACAATAAAAGTTCTTCTTCAAATCTTCCGTCTACGCTAGTAATGGTATAATATCGATTGTTTAGATTTTACAAATAATCGAGTATTATGAAAATCGTTCAAATTATTCACAATATGTCAGTATCTTCTACACCTGCCGACTTAAAAAAATACAAGTTTTGAAAAAAAAATCGTGACCCTTCATAATGCAAACATCATTCATATTTGACCTACATCTTGTTTATTATCATCACTATCAGATTAATGCTGAATAAACACTAGATTTAAAAATAAATCAGTGTTTTAGGCAGCTAGCGCATAAAGTAAAATTCCAGTTTAGAAAAGCCTGAAAATTTGGGTTGGTCGCTTAGACCAACCCAAGTTTTCAGGCTTTTTTAAACTCAAAATGTTACTTCGTGTTTAATTGAGGATTTAAAACACTCGTTGAATTGATTCATTTCAAATGCATTCATAAAATTACTAAACGCGTAAAAATTAATTCATTTTTTCAGATACTTGAAATATTACTGCTTGCCTTTAGAAAAGAATTATATCTGTGGAAACTCTGTAAAAAAAACAAATATAGCAGATTTTGATTTAAAATGTTAATATAACATATCCGTTTAATAATGACGATACGAGTGTATTTATCTCTTAACCTGTTTAACTTGACTAGCTCTGTGTTGTTCTGAAAAGATGCTGATTTATTGGGAAATTTTGAAGAAAGCACTATTTGCCTTCTTTCTTAGAACAATTTTGCTTTTCAAGAATTACATTTCCTACAGCACTGTTATTGTTCAATAATGATATATTTATGGTGAATCACCATGTACAAAAGGTTTTATATAATTTACCGAAATACCGATAAAAGACGTAAATTACCGCTACTTTTTAGGCACATTTTTGCGGTTTACAGGTAAATCGGTAATGCAATCCCTAGTTTAGCGTTTCTCTTTCATTACGAACTATGACTGAGACTACTGGGAAATAGAATATTAACAAAGTTGATGAGATTTATTAGAATTGACGTTAACTTTGAAAAATAAAAAAAATGTATGAAAATTATTTCAACTTTAAAACATTCCTTTGAAAATGGTCTAACAAACCGAAACTAGTCGGAATAAAGTTTTAATTTGGGAAACAATACCAAGTGTTTTTAATTTAAATAACTACATATTTAATTATCATGTCTTATTATTCATTATAGACATGTTGAATCTGTAGTTTCTTGGCATGTATTCATTTCTTTCCCATCACGCGTGGCGCATGAGGTGAAGTTTCTAGTTTTGAAAAGCTCGAATTTGGATTTGGAGATATGAAACTGCAGGTCTCATTAGATTAATCTGTATGATATCGGAGCTTTCGGGTTCATTTTTGTTATTTTGAATATTTATTTTTCTGAGAATAAGATTTTACATAATTTAACTGTTTAATAAGTTGACTGGTTTTTTGGCATTTATTATGAAAAAAAAAACGTTAAGTTTTTAACTAAGTTTGGAATATTTTTTATTTCGTAGACCTCCTTTGTGAGGATATTCACTACGTCTACGCCCATGTTATAGTTTGAGTTATGTTTTACTGGTTTGAAACATGTTTTATCTACAAATAAAGTTATTGCTGAAATAATTCATAGTTACCTATCATATAAAATGTATAGGGTTTAAGTTATAAGTTAAATTCTTTGATTAAGTTAATGACAAGATGTTGAGACGGCCGTAGAAGGAATTAACTAAAATGTTAGTGAGTACATTTGTGCTGGGCCGAAAACTACTCGAGGGGATCGGCGGAAACTTTGTTATTAGGTTTTGCTCGGAAAGTACGTATACGTATTTTCCGCGTCAACGACATAAATCCTTATTCGCGCGCGCAAAAATTACTGCACGAGCGCGCCGCAACGGCGCCCTTATTAATCTCCATAACTTTTGCACTAGTCCCACACTCGCGAAAATCCTCGCCTTTTAAAACTCAAACTCAAACTTATAACTTTGTTTGTGTTCTAAAGTTTCGATTCCAAACACGGCTCATTTGTAATTGTACAAAAATCCGCGCCTGACACAATATAAATTACTCTAGTTGCATATTTTACATATTCAATTACCTTTCAAATGCATGATTTTAATATCAGCTTCCTTTAAGTTTCCGAAAATAATAATATTTTACAATTGCTCATTGAATCCTAGATTCCTCGTAAAAATATAATATAATGAAATAATAAAATTTACTCATCAATTTTATCTCCACAATAAAATATGAACGATCCGAAAATAAATAACATCACGTCCCGTCTTAATATTTGCATTTCGGCGATGCCCCCTCCTGTCTTTTATTGTTTTCTATATAAAACGGACCTGGTAGTAGGAAGCCCGCGAGCTTTTATCTATTTTACGGCGGACCGTTGCCGGAATCTGAATCACGCGAAGCACTAAAAATGTTTCAGCAACAATTATGCCCGAGAGCGATTTTACTGTCCCTCGTGAAAATTGTCCTAATAACTTTGCTCACCTTAATAAAACGACAAGCGGACAATCCCCCGGCCTAGGACTTTGTTTTATGCATGCCCCCGGCAATAAACCGCTTTAATACAGGTGGACGTGTATAATGTTTTTACTGCTGTTCGAAAATTAAATTGTTAAAGTTTCGAAACATGTAATTAATTTATTTTATAACTAAATTAATTTGATATACACAGATTAATACTTTCAAACCAGATTTAATTAAGAAGTATTTTTTAATAAATACTTGCCTAACTGTTTGGTGTTGTAGGCGTTCACTTTGTGGTACATCTTAAATACACTTGTAAATAAAACACTTTTTACTTTGTTTAACCACTGAATCTTACATTTAATTGTGGGTGTGTACACAATTAAATGTAAGATTCAGTGGTTAAACAAAGTAAAAAGTGTTTTATTTACAAGAATATTTGCCTATATAAATTAAATAAAATAGATACGTTACACAAAAATTGCCTTTCGAAAAGATTTACTGGAAAATATTCGATCGGAAACAATCGCACAGGATAAAACCCCACGTGAACAAAAACCCACGAGGGAATGGTTTATGAATTTACCAAGAAGACAATGATGGTAAAAACTGCGGCGAAATCTAAAAAGTAATATTAATAGTAAGTAGATATAATCACAAAGATACAATATAATTTACATGTTAGAAAATTCAGTTGTGTCAAATTTACAGTGGTATTCCGAATTTATGCAGATGATCTCAAGCCTTATTCCACTAATAAAGACATAAATGATACCCTACAACTGCAAGATGAATTCAATTCAGTTGCTCTCTGGTGTAATAATATTGGGCTCAAACTAAACATAAACAAATGTAAATATTTAACGGTCACCAGAATAATTATTCAATTAACAACGTTACTTGTTATTAAAGACCTCGGAGTTTATTCGACTCTTACCTAAATTTTATTCATCATGTTGAGGCAGTAGTCAAAAATGCATAAAACCACAATCACGTGAATCACTTCGTCAAAAAAACATTTATCTTCTTGCATAAATCACTACACAATTCAATTGATCCCCCTGAACTTCTGTATAAAGTAGGGTTTCGTATACCAACTTTTTGCAGTAGACAAAAGTTTACTTTTAGTATTCTTACATACAGAAGCAACTATAAACGTAAATCGTCAATACTTATTATGTGTAGTGATTCAACGAGTTACCCTAATTCTGAGATATATTTTATGACACTATCAAATTTGTATTATCACATTTGGCCCAGCGAATAGCTTAATTTTAGCTTAATATTTTTATATGTATTTTCTAATTGTTTTTGTATATGTATATACGCATGCGGCTATGTAACAAATTTATTTTACATATTGTCTTGTAATTGGAGTGTAATGTTTAAATTATTTTAAAACTGAATCATTTCTCAACTCCTACTATATATCGAATATATGTATTATTGCAATTATAGTTTTCTGCAAATATTACCTAATTATTTGAACTAAATTCAGAGCAAACTATTCATTATCATCGTATTTAGTACTAATGGTATGCTATCAAACCATTATCGAGCAGATAATACACCGCATAAATGTTGACTACATATAATTCAGAATCAGGTGTAAAGGTATTTATCACACGTATGCAATTCACATAAATTATCGCTACTTTACAGTATAGAGGTATATTCTCTATTAAATATGCATACATATCTTGATGCTTACGCTGTGCATTTTGAGGCATTCAATGCTTTTGAAAGGCGTTCAACTGAAGCTCAACTAATTAATTTTTTTGAACCATTTTTTTAACCAATTCCTAATTCAATATTACATCAAACACATTTACACTATATCCATGGATCCAGATGGAATCAATTATTACTCTAAATGACTCCACCCACAGGGGTGGATTTCCCATTAGGCCCACTAGGTCGAAAGACTAACTAATTACAAATATGTATAGTAGAAGGGCGCCTAATTTTCTATGGGCCTACGACGTTTCTTGCTATAAATCCGCCCCTGCTCACCGGGTTTCTAAACGGTAACCTTCGGGTTCGTGGGCAGGGTCTCTAACCACTACGACAACAAGCTCTGTTCTTAATATATTTAATATATGTGCCAGTGCTATTAACCTGTCGATACAGTAAAAAGTCCCAATTGTAACAGCATAAAAAACGTATTTTGAAAAAGAGGTGACTTTATGTAGTTTTCCTTCCACATACAGACGTAAGAGTGGATATTTATTTTTCTAGAAACAGCTGCTACTTATAGCTGGGAGATATACTTGAAATTAAAACAGGGATTTATATAATCGAAGCAAAGAGGTTCCGTTGTGTGTGTGTGTGTTTATTGGATGTAATTTAATAGCGACCGCCAACTATCCGGATTACCTGTCGCCGATAAACTAACAGTACCTGCGGCTTTCCCTTTATCTCCCGCCAGGTGTGCCGCCGATTGTCCAACCAAAAGCTATTTATACACAAACACACAGCGTACGGAAGCTTAATGTCCCCGCACATGAATTACCGCAATGAAATTACATTATAATTGCATTTTCTTCTAAATAGCAAAACTGAATCACATTAACTTAATAGGAAAATAATGTACTAAATAAAAATGTAAATCTAGTTTCAGGCATTCATATATTGTTGTAATTTTTGGGCACTGGTTTATCAAGTTCACAATTAGAGTGAGTGTAAGAATTGTGTAGTAATAACTACATACTGGGAATTTGTCTTTAAGTATAGATATCTCGATAATAACAGTGTCGACTCTTAGAGTAGTATGATTTTTTATAGGTTAATACAAAATGCTCCAGGAACAATAAAATCCGGGGAATTTGTGTTCCCGATTGTGGCACATTCATTTCTCTCCACTGAGTATACAGATTTGTTCTCCGGATATGGTACTGTAGCCTTGGCAGAAAAAGTATACGACTGGAAGTCTAGAATTCAAGAAGCCACGAAAATTCCTGGACAGGGTAATTCCATGTCAAATCAACACACTTGCAATTTTAGATTTTGTTCACTTATTTCCTTTATATAGAAAAAGAAAATTATCCAATTTTAGGATTAAATATCAGGCCGTTTTGAAGATATACGCATTTAAATTTCAGAAATATCGATTGAAGTCGCGAATTGCTCAATTTTTAAATTATGATTATTGCTCTTCCAATTGAGCTAGAGATGTAAAACAAGTCTTATTTTAAGCATTTTTTTTAACTTTTATATGATATACAACACAATAATTCGCAATTTTATTCTGTTTCTTAATTCAAAATCAAAATTTTGATTTTGAATTTCTCAGAAATCGCATCTTCAAATATATATAAAATAATATATAAAATAGTTCATGCAATTGTTAATTATCCCTATAAATTTCCAAATGGGATTAGGATGGGTTTATATTGAAAAAAATAAACTGGTTTAATTTTATTTGCTAAATATTTTTTAAATGTAATAATGCATACAATAAATATTTCTTAAATAAAACTCAACGAGTTTATTTTTAATATGAACCCATTATGATCCCACTCTACAATTTAAATGGATAATTAACAATTACATGAACAATCATATATATTATTTTAAACATTTTTGATAATTAGATTTTTGAGATATTCAAAATCAAAATTTTTACTTTAAATAAAAAAAATAGTTTTTTTTATGTTGTATATCATAAAAAAGTTCATGAAAAATGCTAAAAAATTAAATAAGTTTCACATCTCTAGCTCAATTTGGAGACCAGTAATCGTAATTTAAAAATTTAGCGATTTGCGATTTTGACTTATTTTTCTGAAATTTGACATGGAATTACCCGACAGTAGCATTTTAAATTAAATTTCGCCAAGAAATGTTTCTTTACATAAAATCTTGTGCAGACCAATATTTTGACTAAAGGGGAAGTAAACTACACGAATATATTTGGAACTTACACAAGTGTTTGCAAGAAAGGCGAAGTGATTTGTAACAACATTAGTAACATGACTATGCTGCTATGATCTATGCTATGGAAAAATTCTTATTTTACCAAAATATAATGAAGCATACTCCAGAAGATCAAGAAAACGGTACTAGAAAAAACGATGAAGAGCGTGATAAAAATTTAATAGAATGTCATGTAACCAATGTTTTAGTCGAAGATTCTGGTTTCTAATTTAACATTTTCCATGTCATTTTTCAAAAACAGAATATACAGGGTGGCCCCATTAAGCAGTCGATGCATTGGTATCTTCTAAACGGTTAGAGATAGAGAAAAGGTTAAATGGGAAAAAATATGCAGGACAATCAGTACTATCTATGTCTGATGTAAAACCAACAAAAAGTTAAACGTTCAGAGCACACTGCGATAAAACATATTTTGGCGATTTTTCATTTTCCTTTATAACTTAATTATTATTAATGATATAAAGATGATTTTTTCAACAATATTAAGACACCGTTTTATGCTTAACAATAATATATAGTTAGTTTTACTACGGAGCAAATATTTTTTAAGTTACGTATACTAATTTCATTTTTTCATATAGACGTCAAAGTTAGGTATAAGCTCATTTTGTAGATTTTTTATTCTCTTTAATTTGATTTATTACATGACAAGTTTATTTAAAAAAAAATCTAGTAGGCTGTGAAATTTTATATTAGAACAAAAGAATATTTATACATTATTAATTTAGTACAAGTAGGCAACAAATTAAATAAGTTGCGATAAGATAAAATGGTTTAATTATGAACTTACCTCAAAATCAAGTAAACCCTTAACAGCTACAGCTAACGCCAAACCGAAAAATAAACAAGTCACTAAATTCCTCGAGTCTCCCAAAGAAGTCACCAAAGGCACCGACCCCATCTGCCAATCATGGGACAGCGTAGCAGGACATAGCAGAAGCCACCAGTTGAAGGCAGCCAAATAACAAAACGTTAATATCCTGTAACAATAAAAATAAAACGTAAGTAAATTAAATACAATGATTAGTAATTTTATATTAATCACTCAACGAATGATAAAAATACGTTATTCGATTGCATTAAAAAGCCAGAATTTATTATCTGATTGTGGTATATTAAAAAAAAAATAGTGATGTATCTATTAAAGCACTTCCTCCGCTAAATGATGACTTAAATATCAACAATATGGAAAAGTTGCTCAAACTATATTTATTCTACTTTTATTATTATCATTAAAAAACTATTCACAAAAAAAGTAATTCTTGAAATTTATTTGCTACATCTCGGTAAATATTGCTCACTATTATATCTAAGCGTTATATATTTTTAACTTTACTGTAAATCGGTGGTTTATACGCGTGGCGCATGAAGTAAAATTTCGAGTTTAGAAAAGCCCCGTGAAAATTTGTGTCTTTCACTCCCAGACTAAGCATGAAGTAAAATTTCGAGTTTAGAAAAGCCCCGCGTAGAAAATTTGTCGAGAGTCGCGCAGCGACCCGAGACAAATTTTCACGGGGCTTTTCTAAACTCGAAATTTTACTTCATGCGCCACGCGTATATACCACCGATTTACAGTAAAGTTAAAAATATATAACGCTTAGATATAATAGTGAGCAATATTTACCGAGATGTAGCAAAAAAATGCAAGAATTACTATTTTTGTGAATAGTTTTTTAATGATAATAATAAAAGTAGAATAAATATAGTTTGAGCAACTTTTCCATATTGTTGATATTAAAATCATCATATTTTTAACGGGGAAAGTGCTATAAAGGATACATCACTATTTTTGTACAAATTTTAAATCAGCTGTAATTAACAATAAGTGAACCTATGTTAATTTAAACCATTTCTTTATACGAGCCCCAGAACAAGATGCGAAAGTTTTTACACCTATTCTGAACCACATCATATTATATTTTTGTAGATACCAGAAAATCCTTCATCGAAATAATGTCAGACTTATCGGTACGAGTGATATTGTTATAAATCTTTAGGCTTTAAGTTTGTTTTTTTCTTTTCTCTTCTTTCTCTGCGCACTGTATGTATGATTTAAAATTATGTTACTTAGCATTATATTAGATTAAGTTCCCTGTAATTGGATACATGTATATCTGTTGGGAAAATAAAGAATAATAATAATAATAATAATTATGGTATTTTAGCTGATCAATTTTGTAAAATACGTTTGTAAATTAATGTTCAGCTACAATTATCGCTGAAATTTTGTTGGAAAAGTCTGCAACTAACATAACGAGAAGAATTCTGTTTCATATTTCATGACACTCCCCGAAAGAGAAATTAATAAATAATAACGTTTTAAGTAGACTCCTGGAGTTTTTAATATGCTTTGCCGTGTTCTTAACTAAACTAATAAAGGATAATGTGTTTTTTCAAAGTTGGGAGGTAAAAAGGATTTAGTGAAGTTTAAATGGACGAGTGCCACGTGTTGTTGATTTTCCAGGAATGAATTAGATATTTTGTTCGGGGATTTTAAAATTAGCTTTCAACACACCGGCCATTGGATTATTCGTACTGTAAACAAACATACACGAATAAATAGAAACATATCCATCAACAAACAACTAGTATTTTTTTAAATTAAATAGCGGAGAGAGTTACATATTTATATGTGTAATTAATATTGTCAGTATCTGTTACAAAAATCATATTTAGTATCAGTACTTGTTATTAAAAGGTTAATATTCTTGTAATTTAAAAAAAAATGTTAGACCTCATTGTTTTGAATTAAATATAAATTACTCATCAATGTTCGATAATCGATTTACAGATAAAATATACAGGGAGTTTTCAGAATGTCACATATTTTTATAAAATGTTAATTTCATGTGAAATCAACACAGTGATTCCACCTTACCAGATTTTATTAAATTTGGTGTAATGAATGCCTTTATATGGATATAGAAACATTTCAAATTTCATTAATATAGCTCAACTGGTTATAAAGATATAAGGCAGTAAAGTTGTTGCAAATTGTGTGAGAATTGAAAACATTAAATTTTGAAACTTCGATTCCAATTCAATGAATTAAAATAGTTGAACATGTCATTTTATAGCATCAGTATTCTTCTCGATTTCCGTTCTGAAATAGGTCAAGCCTTGCTTATGAAAAACGCGTCCCTAAGTATCCAAAAAAGAGGAAGAGCGACATATTACATTTTTGGTACCGGACCCTAGTATATGCTTAGTTCAATATCTGCATCTTTGTTGGCTTCTTTATGCTGGAACTGGTGACCCACTTCGTCATATCTTAGGGGCATAGCTTTATTTCTAGGAAGCTATGCCCCTAAGATATGACGATGTGGGTCACCAGTTCCAGCACACAGAAGCCAACAAAGATGCAGATATTGAACTAAGCTTATACTAGGGCCCTGTACCAAAAAATGTAATATGGCGCTATGTCTAACCAAAGACCAACATTGTTTTGTAAGTTCCATAACAATAAAACACATTTATTTTAGTTGATTCGTTTATTTATAGTTAGTAAATCAACATTGTTTTGCTTTTAGCATTATTTATATTTGTGTTATAGACCGTTTGTATAGTGCACATAGTCAATAAATAATATTTTTAGTTTTTCATGTCGTTGCACGTTACTTTAAATCTTGTATAAGTAAACATTTATTTAAAGTTACTATATCGTTTGGGCCCAATGATGCCAGATGACATCATCCTATATTTAAAAAAAATCTGAGATCCAATATTTTTACACATTGTTATTAAGTCTAATTGCAGCGATATAAACCCAAACATATTTTTTTAATCTAAAAGTAATTAAGGCTAAAAAGGGTTAATGAAAGTAATTAAAATTAGGCCAAGCTACCGGCGCAGTCACCATATTTAATATTTTCAGTTCCTTCCTACGATAAATAATTACATTTTTCAGCTGTATAAAGACTTCTTTTATGAACGAAATACATTTTTATATAATCATGAAAGTATTTCATCATAATACCCACTCATGTGAATATACGCAAATAAATTAATTCGATCAGCATGCGTCCTGTTTCCTTTTTCAAGGGACACGCACAAGAGGCCGGGATCCACAGAGGAGTTCACGGCTCGAATATCAAAGGGCAACAAGAGACTTCCGTTTTATAAATATATAAAATTTTTCGTAATGTTAATCAAAGGATGGAAATGAAATCGAAATAAATACGCTCACACAGGCGAGCACTCATTTAATATAGAATAAATTACGTTTACGGGTCTTCAGACAAAATATAATCATAAAAAAATGGAGGAAATGGAAATGGGTATACGAATTAAATTATATTTTCAGTAATTTATATCAATATTTTTATTGACATTACAACTTGGCATATGCACTAGGGTGGGTAAAAAAACATTTTCTAGCATCGAATTGTAGTAGTGCAAAAAACTTGCGTAGTCGTACGCTATTTAATTAAGAGTGCGCTACCCCATGCAAACTAAGAATCCTAATTTTTGGTTATTATTTTGAATTTTTAAATTCTTTCTTTTCATATCTGTCTAAAATTGAATTGCATAGGGCAGAATGATTTGATTTGATTATTTACTTTAGTATAGTTAAAAATAAAATTAAAAAAAATAAACAAATTTAAAATGTGAGGTTGTCATGCCTTACAAAAGGCTTTTCTGGTTATATAATTCTTATATCATTTTCTCATAAAATGTATATCTAGTTGTGAAAAATATCCACTTTTTCATTCTAAAAAAGAATCGTCCATAATATCAATACAGACCATTTTATTGGATAATATTTATTGGATTTGTCTAGCAAGAGTGCACAATTAAGTACCGAATTAACTGTTTTTAAACCACAACTTCATATGCCTTCATATTATTAAACGATTGTAAATTGAAACGACATTACGGGTTGAGCGCAGCCTTAACGGAAAAAGATTGAACCTAGTCTCAGCAGTAAGTTTACCCAAAGGGTTTGAAGTTTCAAAAAAACGTGAAAGAAACAGCAAATATTGCTCTAATGTACAATAAATTGATTGAAGATCAAATTAAATTGACGAATGAGGCACTAATAACCGTTCTTTACACTTTTGTTTGAATTAACAGATATACATTTCGGATACTTTTGTCTTTGTCTGTTAATTTTTGATTTTCAGTAACTGATGACTAACGTTTATTATATTTTTTTTTATTTTTTTGAATTTCTAAAATTTCCTTTGATTTTTAAATTGCTAACGCTTTTTTGAATTACCAAGATTTTAGTTTGATTTTTTTTTTAATTTTTGATTTTCAGTAACTGATGACTAACGTTTATTATATTTTTTTTATTTTTTTGAATTTCTAAAATTTCCTTTTATTTTTAAATTGCTAACGCTTTTTTGAATGTTGACGATTTAATTGAATTTCTAAGATTGTTCTAAAAATGTATTCACCTTATTAAATACAGGTGATTCTCCTTACAAAAAGAACCCTGCATGGACGTGAGATTTTTAATTTATATGTAAAATGTGTTTCATTTCTTTCTAAATTTAATACAATAGATAGCGTCTAATAAATAACGAGCTGAGCTGTTCCGAGTACAAGTGAAATGTACTCAAGGACTGAGTACAAGTACTCTACACAAAATATACTAGAGTACTAAGTACAAATACCTAACAAAATGTACTCAAGTACATATTTGAGTACAAAGTACCAAGACATCGAGTAAATAAGAAATGTTATGATAATAAATGAAAACATTAAAACACAACCTTACAATTTCGTGGTTAGTTAGATTAACTTAACTTAATTTTACAATTTGGAAATGTTGGGTTAGGTTAGCTGTCAAGTTTCGATATTGGATTAGGTCAGATGGCAAATCGTAAAGTTAGGTTAGAGTACACATTGTGAAATAAGGTTAGATTCTATCTAATTTGGTTAGGTTGAGTTAGGTTTGCTGTCAAGTTATAAAGCTGGGTTAGGTTAGATGACAAATTATATAGCTAGGTTACTAACTTAGATTAACCTAACTTAATTTTGCAATTTCAAAATGTAGGGTTAAGTTAGTTGTCAAGTTGTGATGTTAGATTAGATTAGATGATGACGTCATGATTTGGTTGCGTTAGATAAAGTTAAGTTAGGTTAAAACCTCATAAAATGGTAATCCTAGTAATTGTTGAAAAGGTGGTTTGTTCAGGTTAGGTTAGGCTGTGTGCATCTAACCTATGTAACTGTCCTCTAAACAAACCTTAGTATTGTCTAATTTGTCAAATATTAAAATATTAAAATATTCGTTCAAAAACATATTAAAATATCCGAATATTCAAACGTTTCAAACAGATCATGTCAATGTTAAATAAGGTTAAATGACAGTTTTGTAGATGCACTCAATCTAAATATGTAAACAAAATCTTGTAAAAAGTGATAATTGTGAAAAGTGTCAAATATTCTTAAGAATTGTTAAAAGCGGTTCCTTAGGTTAGATATAATAGACTTATGTTAAGATAGATACCTTAACATAAGTCATTTATATCTAACCTAAGTAACCGCTTTTAACAATTCCTAAGAATATTTGACACTTTTCACAATTATCACTTTTTACAAGATTTTGTTTACATATTTAGATTGAGTGCATCTACAAAACTGTCATTTAACCTTATTTAACATTGACGTGATGTGTTTGAAACGTTTGAATATTCGGATATTTTAATATGTTTTTGAACGAATATTTTAATATTTTTCTCGGCCTTTTAAACTTTACTTAATATCAGTGTTTTTACAGGTGGCGCATGCAATAAAATTTCGAGTTTAGAAAAGCCTGATAATTTGGATTTGCTTAACCTGAGAGTGGAAAACACTTGTTCGGCAACTATTAGAACCTTTAATGACAACAACAAAATGTAAAACAAATACCAAGTGTAGTTATTTTCATAATCTTTCCTTCGTTGATTATCTTGTGTATTTTTTATAAAAGCATTTAATTATTATATAAAAGCATTTAATACTATTCTAACAAGTGTTTTCCATTCCTTGATTAAGCATAAAGAAAAATTTCGAGTTTAGAAAAGCCTGAAAATTTGGATTTGCTGGGGCGCGCGAGCGAAGCGAGTCGCGCTCCGGCAAATCCAAATTTTCAGGCTATTGTAAACTCGAAATTTTTCTTCATGCGCCACGCGTATAAAACACTGATTTATTTTTAGGTTCAAAATCATATACACACACATCAACAAAATGTACATAGCTTAAATAAGTCATGAGAAATGCGAAGAAATTGTCAAATGTTAGACAAGATGTTCCATTTTTTAGGATATGACAACTACCATTTTAATTTGACATATGACACGTGATATCCAGTTCAAATATTCTGCTCTATTTAATAGTGTAAGAATTAAATATGACTGCCATTAAAAAATTTAAACTTTGATGTCGTATCTTAAAAATGGGAGCCCCTGTATAAACGCTGACAATTTTGTTGTGTTTATAAGTTACTTTTTTGGGAATATTTTAAATTTCAGCATGCTTTCTTTCTAATTAGTAAAGTTGTGGCAAAAAATAAATTGAAACGATTTTGACATTCGTCGTAAAATTATGAAAACAATGATTTAAGTTGAAATTGGTTAAAGCAATTTTATTTTATATTAAAAATGAAAGTGTTTTGTAATTTGCCTGCTGATTTTGATAAATTTAATAATATCATATGGCTTTTTTGTTAGTGTTTTGGTCAATTTGAATATAATTCCATGACTTTCCTCTGACTTTCCCGGTTTTAATGGTATTGAGTGAATTTTTTATTTACGTAATTTTCAGGCATTCGTCGATTTTAGAATAGAATTCAATTTTGAAGTTTTGAACGAGTGTTTCCACTCCCAGGCTAAGCATGAAGTAAAATTTCGAGTTTAGAAAAGCCCCGTGAAAATTTATTGAGGGTCGCGCAGCGACCAGAGACAAATTTTCGGGCTTTTCTAAACTCGAAATTTTACTTCATGCGCCACGCGTACAAAACACTGATTTAAAGTGAATTTTAAAATGCACAAATAAATAAAGTGCCTAATTTAACTGTTTTCGTATCTCTAAATGGTGAGCACGATCAAACAAACGAAACGAATAACTCATAATAAATAATACGTTATATTTTGGTATGTCATAACACTTCCTCATACAAAATTTAAGAATATTTCTTTCCGGTAGCGCAGTTTCCAGATGATAGCTGACGCTTCTTTCCGCCATAAAGGTATCCCCCAGACAAATATATTTCCGGCGCGAATATTTTTTCTACTATCCTCCAATATGAAATACAAACGTGAAAAATGTAAGACCTACATAAAATTATAATACCCTTACACGTTTATACGTCGCCACGACACGAAATCATTCCCATAAAGTATGCGGGCAACGCCTCGAAAATTGTCTGCGTGTTATACGAGTATATGAGATCAAGCGCATCTTCCTAACCACCTGGGAGCTCTCTCGAATTTCTCAAATTCCCTAGGTCAAATAAGAATTCACCCGGAAATTCTGAGAAGAGAAAAAATAATTACCGGATTTTTTTTTTCTTTTCGCTGGATGGCCAAATAAAGTTATTACGAGCGCGAATTGAAAACTTTCCTCGTTGTCCGCCGTCTGCGTAATTTAATTAATTGAATGTTAATGACCGCGAACTATTTAAAATATGCCGTAATAAAATTTTAAGTGGAGAACTTTTTAATTGGATTTAGTAAGCCGGGCGCGACCAGAGAATTATAGTTTCCGGACGTCTTCGCTGGCCCGCTGTCATTTATCTCGACTTTATCCTTTGCTTAGGGTGACGAAGAAATAACATATAAGTTTATTTTTCATTAAAAATGTGTGCGCAGGGGGAAACCACTCCTCTCTCCATTGTCACATCCAACAAAAGGAAGGATGTTCTTGCTTCCTTGGGGAGACTTTTTTCATTCACCTCATAAGTGTGTACTTGTGTTGTGTTATCTAGTGCGAATTACAACCTTGTTTTATATATATATATATTTTATATATACCTAGCCGCACGATCAATAGAGAATTGTGTAAAAAAGGAAATTTAGCAATAAAGCATAATATTTTTCGCAATCTCGGAAATTGTTATGTTTTGCTTCAAGTCTTTTTTTAATAATAAGAAGAGCATTTACTGACCGTTCCTTGGGGAAGGCATTTTCCTTATCTTTACCCAAATGAGAATAGATAAGAGACACCCTCTTGCTTGTGTGTTGTAATAAAATATCCTTGCTGAAATGGACTAGAAAATGTATAGAGAAACTTGAAAAAATCTCCGCTTTATACGAGTCCGATTTATAATCTTTTTAATACATACAGTACAAAATATTACTTGAAATTAATCATGATTAAAAATTCAGTTGACTAATATTGGAATCTGATTGACAGTACAATCATAACATATGACCAATGAATAATGACTAAATTAGTCATGACTAAGTTATTCATTAATTTTAATCATGACTAAAAATGTTGTTAACAAACGCCCAACTCTCAAACGCGTAAAAATTTAGAAACAACGCTGGGTGTGACGAAACTCTTGTGTAAATAGTAATTTATCTACAGGCCAAAATGTCTATCCATTTATTATACCAACAACAAATCCATTAGCAGAGGAAGTATCGATATATTTCCTCCTTGCACTAGTTTCGATATAATTATTTTAAATTTAGCAAGCTCTCTTTGTGCAATCCTCTCGAAAAGAATGGTAGAACAAAAATGTGTAATGGATTGCAGCTGGGATGCATCATGCGAATTCCGGCGACCACATAACTTACACAAATAGGGCATAGATCAAGGAAAACTATTACTCTGGCCCCAGCGAATAGCCGACATTAGCCCGAGTCCGGGGCCGCTATTTTATTTTAACATAACAAGGAAATTATACGGACGATTTAAATTAAATCATTGCTGCTAATGTTGGAAACATTGTTCTGTTTACATAAGCTGGACCGGCGCCAGTGCGCTAAAAATTCCTTGCAATAATTGATTGCCAGAGATGAGGATAGGGGAGATATGTGGTAATTGTAGTCGGTGACAAATTCCTGGCATATTTCCGATATTAATCTACTTCTCGGATGAGATGATAGAACGGGTGTAATTCTAAGACGCTTTGGATTTATGCGGGCGCTTCTTTTCATGTAACATTAATCAAAAGGGTGAGAATATAGCACCATCGTATAAAGAACAGCTAAAGTAGATTTTATGGAAGGAAATATTACAATGTGAAATCATCCACTTCTATGAATTCATTCATTTTCAATTATAAATCTATTTTCCTATTTCAGCGACGTTAAAAAACCTTTAAATGAGAAAGTTATTGAACAAAAAAATCGCATATTTTTTTAAAAAATATGATTTGTATAAAATAGATAGCATAAAAATAAAAACACTTTCTACCAGTTTTTGCATAAAATCAATAAATTTTGAAGCATTTATTTATTACTAGCACCAATGTTGCCAGATTTGGCGATTTATTGCCAATAAGGTGATTTCATGAGCTCATTTGGAGCAGATAGTTTTAAATTACGACTAGGCAACTTTCTGGCGGCTGACTATTGTTTGTGGGGCGATAATTGGCTAATTTAAGTGATGGACGTTAATGAATGATTTCAATAATCGAATGATCGGTATTTGAATGATCTTGATAATCGACTTGCATGATCATTTGAATGATAATTAGAGTGATCATTTGAATGATTATTTAATAATCATTCGAATGATTACTTAAATGATCATTCAAATTAATATTAGAATGATTACTTAAATGATCATTCGAATCATCATTCGAATGATCAATTAAACTGTGATTCGAAAATATTGGTAAATCTATACTTTATTTTTTCGAAATTAGAATAATTTTTATACTCTTTGGAATTGTAACACGTTGTTTCGTTTAATTATGCATCAACTAAGTTACGATTAATAAACGTTTTGAAGAAATGCCTTATATTTTTTGTCAAATAAATTTCTTTAAAATTGGGGATCCATGATTTGCGCACTACTGGTTTAAATTAATAATATAGAGGACATATTTCATATAGACACAATATACATCATATAAAAATTTAATATAATTTATTATAAAATAGAGGAGATATGATTTATTTCTATATAATTGGAAAATATTATAGTGCATTTTATCAAAAGAGCTGCCATTTCGGTATTTTTGGCGGACGCGCCGGGAAATGGGTTTTATAACGGCCAGGATAAGTGAATTTGATGCAATCCGGACGCGTTTAACAAATATCGATTGTATTCCGGCCGAATGCGCACATGTTGTTATTGCATTAATAACGTAGTTATTTCAGTAATGCCTCAGTAAACATCCACTCCAAAAATTCCATATACATTTTTATGCAGTTCATCCATCGATCGTAAATTATCCCGACAAAAAAAAATCCTCACGCACACAGACACACAAGCGATTCGCTTTTCAACATAATTTAAATAACGTCGATTCATTGGATAAGCAGAATTTTATGAAATTTATTGAAATTAAAATCTTTGATGTATAAATTTGAAATATTTATTTCTATAAACAATTACGTAATTCGAAAGTAAAAGTAGGTACTCAACTATGAACAATTAACTTTATTCATCTCTGTAAAATGTATTTAATTACAAATTTTATTAGTATTTTTGTTTGTTTCTGATATCACAATATAAAATTCAAGAAAATGATCTGCCAAGATTGAAACAAGTAAAACTGAAAAATAAATTTGTGAAACAAATCGTCACACAGTATAACCGTAACGCCAAAAAGTTGCTCAAAATACAAAAAATGTATCTAAACTAAACGCCTACCTTCAAAATAATTATATTTCTTAATCACATCTGTATACATCAGATTAGACGGATAGGCTTTTTTGCTAAGATTTGCTGTCAACTAATGAAGTTAGTATCTCTTGAAGAAGACCATTTTGTGAAGGAATTCCAAAAGTATAAATACTTTTGGGGTCTATATGTGAACCATCAAGTTAAATATCCATTCATTGAGTTATATTTTATAATAAGTGTCTATTTTGATTTGACATTGTCAGTTTATTATTAAATTCAACTTCTCAATAAAAACATAATAACCACAAGAAATTTAATATTTTTTTCATTTTTTTTTTTCATAGAATAGTAGTTTGACGAATAAAGCACTAATAACCTTTATTCACACGTTTATTTGAATTACCAAATTGGTGTAATTATTCGTCAAATTAATTTGATCTTTACGTAACTCAATCAATCAACTGAATAGTAGTTTGTTTTATGTAAAAGTAGAGGCTCATTTAATAGCTACAATGTTGCTTTAGACATAAGGGCAGTTGTAGGTTGTATCTGTCACCAGTTAGTTGAAAATTGACAAAAATAATGGAAAATCAACAATAATATTTGACAGCACTGAAGAAAAATCAAAAACTGATAATTTGTGACTGACGAAAATTACTAGACTTCCATCGATTGATAAAAATCTTTACATTTCGAAAATATCGAGGACTGTAAATCGACACAAATATGAAAATTGACTAAAATCTTGAATATCTTAGACCATTAAACTAGACGAAAATTAATAAAAATAAAAAAGTAATCAATATCATAAACATAAATGTGCTACAAATTACATCTTTTTTTATAAATGCTCTAAGAAACGACGAAAGGAACCTAATTAAACAAAATATAGCGTATTATTGATTATCAAATTCCCCGTTAGGAA
Source organism: Philonthus cognatus (assembly GCA_932526585.2). Taxonomy (NCBI): domain Eukaryota; kingdom Metazoa; phylum Arthropoda; class Insecta; order Coleoptera; family Staphylinidae; genus Philonthus; species Philonthus cognatus. The sequence continues at coordinate 25,922,492 of OW052243.1, read as the reverse complement.
GTTTTATACATTTTGACGTTGACAAAATATCCGAAACTGTAGTGACTTTAGTGGTGATTTACGTTGGCAATTACCACCGGTAATTTACCGTGAATTACGGTATATTACCCAGCTTTTTTCGGTAACATTGGTGACATTCTTTCGCACGCATGCGTAATATACACTGTTCCTTTATTAATAAATTTAATGTTAATAAACGAAAAAAAAAAATAAATCAAAAAATCCTTTCCCAGACAAAAATAAGATGTAATTTTTATTTACTGTTACATAATCAAAATAATTATTGGAGTGTTTTGTTTAAATATATTTAATTATTGTGTAATTTGAACTTCACATCAAATCGGTGTTGACAACACTCGAAATTTTACTTCATGCTTATCTGGCATTTGCTAATTTTAAATTAATTACTAAAGCTCAATTATAAAATATTTTAATTTAAACTATTTTATAGTTTAAATTATTAAAATAAATAAAGCACTTGGATGCTCTCGTAAAAATACAAATAAAACAAGGCGCAGTTGGAAAATAAAAACACATACAGTTCACAGGAAAACCGTCTCGGACGAGCAGTAATTTATCGGCGGCAATTTCAACAGAAACGTGGAGGCAGGATTTTCCTTGACAGACCGGAAATTTGACCGCAAAATTCATTATTTGACGTTTCGTAAATATACGCAAAAACTGAAAATCTTTTTACTTATTTACAATAACTATTTTATTTTGACTTCTATTTAAAATCTGAAAGTAATAACAAATTTAAATTGTAAAATTGTGAGTGCAACAAACGTGATATTTTCTTTTTTTTATTTATCTAAGTACTTAAGGTAAATAAAAAATTGAAAATATCAATTTAATTAAAACACTTAACTTTGTTTTACCACTTTTATTTTTACTTTTCAGTGACTATAGTTTCGACTACAAGCTAGTGATTATCAAACTAAGTTAAGTGTTTTAATTAAATTGTTATGAAGATGTACCACAAAGTGAACGCCAACCAAATTAAAGATTCGAAAATATCAAGTTTGTTGCATTCACAATTTTACAATTTAAATTTGTATATTTTATTTGTATCTAAAGTAAATTTTGAGCATAGAAGATTAATTGCAAATATGACAATAGTTATTTTTATAAAAAATTAAACCGCACTAATTTTGATTGCAATAGAAATTACTGTTATTTCGCAATCATTTTTATTGCGAACAAAACAAACTAACCGTTATGTTATTGATAACTGACTTATTTAGCAATGTTTTACTAAGCAAAACATACATCAATAATAAATCAATTATTAATTATTTAAGAATGTCTAACTTTTACTGGATTTCACCAACGCCAGTTAAGCTGAACAATAGTTATTCATCATTTAAAATTTAGTAATAGTTACATACATACAGGGTATTTTATTTTGAGTATACATATCCGGCTAATTACAGCGTTTTTGAAATTTGCGGGAATTTGTTGTTTCAAAGCGGTTAATTTAAGGCTTTTACCGAGTGTTTTCCACTCCCAGACTAAGCATGAAGTAAAATTTCGAGTTTAGAAAAGCCTAAGAATTTGGATTGGCCGCGTAGCGAAGCGGAGCGGCCAATCCAAATTAGGCTTTTCTAAACTCGAAATTTTACTTCATGCGCCACGCTTAAAAACACTGATTTACAGTGAAGTTTTAAAAACACACACATACAACAACGATTACAGGCAACCTAATATACGTTAGAGTTATTGGGTTGAGTATAATCACTGTTTTAAACAATTTGTTCAGTACAGAATTTGGCTCATGCTTCATTCGCATCAACATATTAGATTGCTAAAGCCGTATATTCTAAACTTTACAATATTTCAGTGTTTTATACGTATGGCGCATGAAGTAAAATTTCGAGTTTAGAAAAGCCTGATTTGAATTGGTCGCTCCGCTTCGCTATGCGGCCAATCCAAATTTTCAGGATTTTCTAAAGTCGAAACTTTACGTCATGCTTAGTCTGGGAGTGGAAAACCTTCGTTTAAAGATTCAAATTGAAATCTTTTAGAAAAACAACGAATGTAGTAAAATTTATAGTGTATGTATGTATACCTGTAAGAAAAAGTCACTGTATAGTCAACACATTACCCTTTTACATACACGTCATTAAATAATCAATAGACTATGGTTTAAACCCTGGGTCTCCAAACTATCTTCTTCGCGGGCCACAAATACAATTCTACATAATAAAGTCGGCCAAGATCCGATTAATTTTATAAAATTATGAAAAATTTAAGGAACAATTGTTACAATATTTCAAAATATGACATTTACAAAAAAAAATACAAACAATGGCGGGCCGGATTCATGCAAGTCGCGGGCCGGATTTGGCCCGCGGGCCGTAGTTTGGAGACCACTGGTTTAAACAAAACATTTTCGATTGTTTATCACGTCGAAAGTTATGTTTAATAATAAATAATAAATACTCCAAAATAGCCAATTTTACAAAAATGCTCAAAATCTCATTCGAACTGTGGTGAAACTATCTAAGAAAAAAACATATCGGATTTCCAAAAGTGGGCGAAAGGTTTGCATTAAAAGTAAGTGGAAGAATAATTGAAATGTTAGAAATAAAGAGGATCCATATAATCACTTACAATTTTTCGCAGACCCAAGAGAAAATTATTGTCATTTAAAACGCATATTTTCTTAAATATTATGACTAATCCAATGTGCAAATGTCCAATTTAACTGAAATTTGTATTCTAGGGATTTTCGTCGTTTCCGTTGTCGTTCCTTCTACGGGGAGTTTTTCTTTTAAGTATACATATCCCAATTACAGTATTTACGCTTTAAATTTTCAGATATTGTTTGTTTTAGTGTTAAATGTAAAGCATTAAACGAGTGTTTTCCACTCCCAGGTTGAGCATGAAGTAAAATTTCGAGTTTAGAAAAGCCATAAAATTTGGTATGGTCGCGTAGTGAAGCCAACTAAACCAAATTTTCATTTTTTCATGGCGCATGAAGTAAAATTTTGAGTTTAGAAAAGCCTAAAAATTTGAAGGCTATTCTAAACTTTCTGAACTCAAAATTTCATTTCATGCTTAAGCTGGGAGTGGAAAACACTCGTTTAAAGCTTCAAATTAAACTCTTCTAAAAAAACAACGTATGTCGGAAAATTAACTTCGTATGCATATGTATTTGTATTGTAATTGTAATTGTACATAGACAATTTGATTGTCCATTAATAGGTTGGTCAAATAAATAAAGTAATAAAATCAAACAAATAGGTAGTCGAAACATGCGTGTGTGATGCTGTGTTTTGTTTTTTTTGTAACGTCAGAGTGAAAGGGTTATGTGTCGACTATACCAGAAAAATAAACAATTCACAATTTTTGACATTGGTAACAACGATAATGTTTATTTTAATCGGCAAATAAATGTAATCTATGAATCGTCTTTCCTGACGATGGTGAATCCGCACATTAGTAAAACATACTTAAACATTTTGGTTCGAAATAACACAGTCAATTTTGCTTTGCTCACAATAAAAATTATTGTGAAACAACAATAATTTATATTGTAAACAAAATTATCGTGCTTTAGTTATATATTTAAATTACTTGATTATCAAATTTTTACTTAATCTTCTCTGCTTGATATTCTGATACATTTTTTATGGAATGTGATAATAAAAAATATAATATATTTTGCAATTCCATTTTATTATTGCTGTGAGTTCTCTTATGTAATTATTGTAATTTTCGACAATTCCGCATTTTCATTATTTTTAAGAGTGCATAAAGTTTTATTTCGTTTTGTTCAAAGAAACTCGTAAATATGTTAATTACGGAGATGAAGTCATACGTACCACACACAGTGAAGTGTAAAAATCTCGTTAACAGACTTTTATCGTCCTATTTATATAATTACAGTTATCACAACAGCATACTTTACATTTATGTGACGTCGACATGAAAACATGAAACACCTCATTGAGATTTATTAGCACTACGTATTTAATTACCCGTTTCGCATTTTCCATTTGGATAAATTAAAACAATGATATGCATACCAGATTTTTTTACCACCAAATAAAAAAAAAAATAACGATAAAAAGTAATATGATTAAAATACATCCGCAAATACATTTTAATGATATACATTTTTTGCAGTAATTATAATGTAGTTAAAATGTTCTTTGCCCGCAATTTACAGGGAATTTTTATTTTAGGTAAACATGTTTCGCTAAAAAAGACTGTTATTCCTTACTTCACTTTTTATTTGTATCGTTAGATGTACATAATAAGCACTTTGTCTCGAAATGTACATCTAACGATACAAATAAAAAGTGAAGTAAGGAATAACAGTCTTTGTTAGTGTAATAATCACTTCATGTAAACTCAAAAACATACAGTTATAAACATATTTCGATTTACACGCTGTGCATTTCAGGTAATCGTTTTTAAAAAGCGATCAATTTGAAGATTTTAACGGCGGTTTTCGGCAAATTAAAATTTGGAGCATTTTCTAAACTTGAAATTTTATTTTATGCTTGATCAAGGAGTTGAAATATTTCTTGGAAGTTATAAACTGACTGCTTTTCAAAAACAACAAAAGCCTGAAAATGTACAGCGTATACAAGTTTTTCTTTTAAGTATACATATCCCAATTATTTTCAGATATTCGTTGATTTTTTTAAATGAGTTCAATTGAAGCTTTAAGCGAGTGTTTACCACTCCTAGACTTAGCATGAAGTAAAATTTCGAGTTTAGAAAAGCCTGAAAATTTGGTTTGGTCACTCCGCTAAGCGGAGCGAACAAACCAAATTTTCAGGCTTTTCTAAACTCGAAATTTTACTTCATGTGCCACTCGCATATCACGCTGATTTTAATTGAAGTTAGCTTGTTCACAATATTTCATTGATTTCAGTGTTTAATACTGGTGGCGCATATTTTCAGGCTTTTCTAAACTCGAAACTTTACTTCATGGGCCACGAGTACTAAACACTGATGCGATGTGATGTTCAGAATATAAGTTTCTTGCATACTGCTTTAGTAGAATATTTTGAGCTTCACCTAAAATCCGTATTTTAAACGCATGGCGCATGAAGTAAAATTTCGAGTTTAGAAAAGCCTGAAAATTTGGTTTGGTGGCATAGCGCTACGCGCTATGCGACCAAACCAAATTTTCAGGCTTTTCTAAACTCGAAATTTTACTTCATGCTTAATCTGGGAGTGGAAAACACTCGTTTAAAGTTTCAAATTAAATTCTTTAAAAAAACGTGGGCATTTGTATACTTGAAAGGAAAATTACTTGTATATAGACCTAAAATTTGAACTGAAAGTTGTAAAACAACGCTAAATATTCTAACTGTTAACGGTGGAGGCTTCTACTTTGTTATACATCATAATTCACAATTGAAACACGTTTTTAACTTTGTTTGTATAACTGAGACTCAGTTATACAAAGTTAAAATCGTGTTTCAAATGAAAATATTCTAACATTATTTTGCGATGATGTATCACAAAGTGAATCAAATAAAGTATTAAAGTATAATTAATTCCCATTAATTTATTATTAATTTTAAAACTTGGCAGAAAAACTAGTCTTTACTTGGGAACTGCTCGCATTAGATAATATATTTATATTAATAATTTATTATTTAAGGTATTGTAATAAATTGTTAAGGTAAGCTGTATGTATGTTCTTAATACATAATATTATTATTTAAAGATCTTTTTAAATATATAATTTATTTAGTTATATTATCATTCCTTGTAGTTTAATTAAAACATTGTATATTTTATATTAACTCTAATCCAGTGGATTTAGATAAAGATTTTTTTGTTCCTTGTGGTATGTCTGGAGCGCTCGTTTTTGGCAAGGTAAATTCCTCCGAAACGTTAGCAGTTTAGAATTACAGTGTAATAAGCTTCTTTGAGCGTTTAATTTCAATGTGGGTCTAAATTCAAAAGCTGGGTTAAATACCAAATTAGGCGAGCTTCGATGTTTCCATTGTAAAGAGCTACATTGCGTAAAAGGCGGCAATTATGTGTAAAAGACCACACTAATTAAAGATGGTAATTATTATAACACAAATAGTAAATGAATAATTAGGCAAAATACCGGGTGTTCGATAAAAAACGCCCAACGCCATAATTCTTGTATTTATTGACCGATTTTATTGAACTAAAAACCAAAGTCTATGGCCATTTAGATACTAAAACATGACATGAATATTGATTTTTTTCAATAATGACTTCATTCCCACATAATAGCCAAATTAAGATTTTCAAATAGCTGCCTATAATTTTTTAATTTTATTATATTAGATATTATTTCTTTGAATCCAATAACGCCTAATTTCTTGTTTTTATTCAATGTTTTGGTCGAATTTATCTGCTATTTAAAATTATATTTTTAAACAATTATAATTACTGTGCCTTGTAAAAAATCGGACAAATGTCATTTATTGCGAGGTTATGCCATTAATAATAACGAAACAACAAATAAGTACGTTACAACTTAGTGTAGAATAAAAGTAAAGGAAAAATGTAAGTATTTTGTTATTTCAATATTTCGATTATTAATCATTTTTTTAAGTGTATTAGTAACTTCACATTTCAGTGTTTTATACGCGTTGCGCATGAAGTAAAATTTCGAGTTTAGAAAAGCCTGAAAATTTGGTTTGGTCGCGTAGCGCTAGTGTGAAGAAAGGTTATAAGTGCTTTATTCTTCAAATTAATTTGATCTTCACGTAACTCACAATCAATTTATTTATAAAAGAAGATGCAAAATTTTATATAAATCAACTTTTAGAGTTAACTTTATAATTTACTCAGCTCTTAATGGGTCATATTCTATTCCTAAAAAAACAGTATTTATTGAATATTAACGTTGTATTTAATACAATAAAAACTGTGAATAAATCGACAAAAATCTAAAAATATCGAAAATCCCGACATGTTGAAAATCTTGACGGTCCAATACCAGACTAAGCATGAAGTAAAATTTCGAGTTTAGAAAAGCCCCGCGTAGAAAATTTGTCGAGGGGCGCGCAGCGACCCGAGACAAATTTTCAAGGGGCTTTTCTAAACTCGAAATTTTACTTCATGCGCCACGCGAATAAAACACTGAAATATTGTAAAAATACTAGCCTTTATTTTGTTCGGTAGGTTGACAAATTGTGTTGAATCTTCTGAGCTGATTATACATACTAATTCTATTTATAAATTCTGATCAGTATTAGAAGTCCAATTTTGTTTCAAGGCACACTACATTTATTGCCAAAAAATCATGTGAACAAGATTTATTATAATTTTTTTCTAGTATAAATCTTAAATTAAAATCAACATATAGAGCATAATTGGATTTAGTATTGAAACTGCAATTGACTTTGTTTTTTAGTTCAATCAAATCGATCAATAAATAACAGTTTGGCGTTGGTCGTTTTTTGTCGAACACCCGGTATGTGTTTCTACATGGAAATGTTTTATGCTGTTACGTCCATATTTTAAAATTGAAACGTGTTAGAATGATTTGCTCGTTGCATTCAATTAGGCGAAAAATACGGACGTTATGCCATCAAACATTATAAGCCTTGCGATAAAATATTTTAAAAGAAAATAAATGCTATCCTAATTTGGAATGTCTTTTACTCGATTGGTGAATACCTAGATTTTGATTTCACTAATTTATGAAATATAATTTATTTATTGTCTTATTTTACTTTATCATTACTGTAACGCCCCACACTGAAAGGTCGAAGGGCAAATGATAAAAAAAAGTAACAACATGTTATAAACTATTCCTGGGATTATTTATTTTCTTATTTATATTTGTACCTGACATGTGTAAAGAAGATATTTTCATGTGTAAAGAAGCACTAATAAAAAAAACATATTCATATTTTAAAATCTGTGGAGTGTGATTAATTAATTTACTAAAAAATAATGAATTTTCAATACCGCAACTTATTTTTGATAAGTTGTTCTAATATCACGGCTAATTTAATAGAACGAGCTCTAACATTGCAGTAATTTTACATTTGAGAATTTTGAGATGAAAGTTATTTGTGCACCAATAAATGGGAAGTTATGTTTACACAGCATAAAATGCCACGTTAAACTCACATATGGGCATGTTTATTCTGACATTTTATTGTATGCAAAGAAAACTAGCTATTTATAAGTGGCGCGAGAGCAAGTCATATTAATTCATTTTTTGATTTAAAAAAAAGTAGATTAAGAAACCGTGTTCGAAATCTTCATACTCTATAAAATAAAATGTTTTTCCATATGTAGTCGCACAACAAATGCACCAGCTAGTACAAGTAAATTACATTTTCTAAATCGTTATTATTATCTAACAAAAAGTTTTCTAAAGAAAAACACACTTGTATTCCTTTCATCACAATTAATTTTAAAATGCTAAATGTACATTTCGGGTAATATGTACAATCGCCCTAACTCCAACTGCAACGAAAAGCCATAAACCAGATCGAATTTCGACCTTATTAAAAAAGGATGTTTGGGAGGGCCTCTACAAAATCTCTAAACCAGCAAATTTTGAAGAGAGACACCCTCTACAAGCGCGGGAGTATAATGGAAGAAAAGAAACCACAATTTATGGGGTGTTGATGTTACAATTTATGACCTTATTTGTTAGAATAGCAGGTAGTTTCCCTTTTTCCCTTTTTAAAGCGTTTTAAACGGTCGTTTATGTTTACTTGATGACTCAAAAATTTACCACATTAATCAATATATTATACAATGGTATTATTTGGTTAATCTATCAATAAAAAAAATGCTAAATAAGGTTATGATTGATCATCTAACGAGTCTTTCCAATCCCAGTTTTAGCACGAAGTAAAATTTTCAGTTTAGAAAAGCCTGAAACTTTAGTTCGGGCGCGTAGCGCAGCAAAGCGACTGAGATAAATAAGGCTTTTCTAAACTCGAAATTTTACTTCTTGCGCGGCGAGTATAAAACGCTGATTTAGTTTATAACCAAGCAGTTAACAAGTGAAATACGTTTAGTATGCCAATCATAATCTTGTTGGTCTTTAAAAAAAAAATGTGCAAACATTTTTCAAATTTCTCAAAAAATATTGGCTTAATCCAAAATAATTGTTAAGCATTACTCACTGAACTCTTCGCATTCTAATCGAAATATCAAACAAAACAACTTTTGTTCATACAAAAAAACTTGCAATTTACGTTTTCTATATATTAATTTTAAAATTACGAATACTACTAGAAATAATGATTTAGCAACATTTGGCCATAACAGTTTTCTTTAGAACGAACCTAGAGGAATATATTCCTTGCATCAGAACTACTACAGAAAATTTAATTTTAGCTTGATATAAGCAACTTAAGTTTATTTAATACACTCAGAAAAATACTACCAATAGCTTTATTTTGAACAATTAAACGTCAGATACATTTAAAAAAATCCTAGTGACCTAAAATTATACACGTAGACATAATTTTCGATTGCATATAACTTTTCGCAATAACATTTTACATCTAAAATTATAATTAGAGCTTGTTCCACATTCTGTTTTTTTTTTAATTTTTGAACACTATATTAAATTTTAGATATAATAATGTATAGAATTACTTGTCGAAAAAAAATACTACTATTCGGGCAGTAACCCGGGAATACACGGTACAGTTTTTTTAAATGTTGTTTAATGTGAGTAATTAACGGATCGTTATTTACTTAGTTTAATTTTATTCAGCAGATTGCAATTGAATAGTACATACATTATTTGGTTAAAATATATTATAAACCTTACCAATAAATTTAACGCTGATAAAATCACACAGATGCATTATTAGTGCGATTGAACGTTCCTTTATTAGAATTCATAAAGGGCTCGCTTATAAATTCCTTCTCAATTCATAAAATCGTATTTTTATCCATGTAATAATGTACAGTGTGAATACCGATGATTTTATTAAAGGTTATAAAATTGGAGATTAAAAATAAAAATATGTAAATTGTAAACGGCAGTCTATGCCGTTTACAATATCGTGCAGATGAATTATTTGTTGGTTTTTCAAATAATAAAACATTTGGAAATCTTATGGAAAGTCTAATACCCGAATTGGTTTCAAAAATATGGTAATTGGGTTAAACCCGCTTTTCGATCTTTCCTGGTTTCAACAGACATCTGGTCAACTGTATACAGTACGCTTTTAATATTTATTGTGGTTATTAAAAAATTAAAATGAAGGATAAGATTCCACTTCATGCACTTTTTGTAAACCTATCACTATTTTCTTGTTTGCCGTGGTGTTAACATGGATGTTATTCGCGATATCGGAAGAACCTATTTTGTTTTTGATATGTACATATATCAAAAAAGAAATGTAATAAATAATGTCACTTATCTCCGGTGTAGAGATCAAGCGTGTTCGGGTAGTGGCCGTATAAGAAACGGAGAGTTTGTGGTTGGACGGTGCATAATCATCCTGTAGTATAACAACAGGAGATTGAAAAAATTAAATATCTAAAAGCAATTAGGCAAAGAAGCCAGGATAGCGGACGTAGATACCGAGGTATAATTTTAGAAGAGCAAAGCGTTAATCGGCAACGTAAGAATTATACGGGTGTAAAATTAGCAATAGATTTATTTTCAGCTTAATTGACCTCAATTATCACATTTAAATAGGAAAACATCAATAAATATCATAAACTTGACTAAGTATTTTGCGTTTACCTCTTAATTTTAACTCATTTTGTTACCACCCTCAACTATTAGTTGTCAAACATATTCCGTATTCCGGCTGAACACAAATTCCCATAAAAAAGTAAATTGCAGATTCGGATTCCTTATACTTCAATCTGTTCACTAATAAAAAAAGAATATTTACTTCAAGATGATAGAATAAAAAAATCATTTCTACCCTCAAAAAATATTCATTTTTTTATTTTTCATTTTCATTTTTTATTAGTGAATTTGTTAGATGAAAGTTTGCGGTTGGCCGCAATAACACAAAATATTTAATTATATTATTAATTTTATTTTACAAATGTCGTACTAACTATAATTCCATAAATATCAAAAAAATCTTCCTATCAAAACCATACCAAACCGAATAAAAGATAACGCCACGCGTCGGCTGAAAACAGATGGACTTCTTACTACCTGCTAATATCGGGTTGACATTGACACTAAAAAAATGCGGTCGGTGTTCATAATGGATCACCCCTTGAGTGTCGGTCTCTTTCCCCTTACCCTTCAACATTTTAGTAAAGATAGAAATCGGTAGATTTTAGGGATTTTGGTCTGGGGATGTTTTGGTGATCGTAAATCTGTCTGTTTTACAAGCCATGGTCAAGTAAATATACAATGGGAATTCAACCGAAGTTTCTACATGAAATTAGGAATTAGGCATTTTAAAAACACCAACATTTTACTGGAAACGCAACTAAAATTCTAAGTTCTTATTCTAATTAAAAGTTCTACATTTTGATAGTTGTGATATGTTTAAAACTAACGAGTGTTTTCCACTCCCAGACTAAGCATGAAGTAAAATTTCGAGTTTAGAAAAGCCCCGCGTAGAAAATTTGTCGAGGGTCGCGCAGCGACCCGAGACAAATTTTCACGGGGCTTTTCTAAACTCGAAATTTTACTTCATGCGCCACGCGCATAAACCACTGAATTAAAGTAAAGTTAAAAATATATACTGCTGAGATGTGATAGGTAGTTACTAAGATATAGCGAAAAAATGCAAAAAAAATATTTTGTGAATGTTTTGTATATGTCATAATAAAAATAAAACTAGAACAAATTTAGTTTGAGACACTTTTCCATATTCTTAATATTTAAATCATCATATCTATAACAAGGACTGTGCTAATCTCTTGTAAATCTCCTTTATGTTTTTAAACTTTAGTTCATTTCTAGGATTCGGTGTAGAATGCAATTATACATTACTTGTAACTTGTAAACATTTCTTACCTACGCCCTATTTAGTATCATACCACACTGTCATTTTGACGCGTATGATTGACATTACCTACACATGCACGTAATAGCTTTGACAAGTATATTACATGCTGACAGCTGAACAGCTGATAGATTACCGCACAACCAAATGACATTTCTTTGATGTATATTTATCAAATAGTAGTTTTCATCAATGTCATGTTACTATCAAAAATTAGTGAATAAATAAGTTGTTCTTTCATGCTCATTGTTTATTTTGTTAGAGCGTAGGTAAAGTATCGTACGTTTCTAGAGTGGTGTGGCAATTACATACTCACGTAATTCTGCACTCGCCGCTGCGCGGCTCGTGCGCAACATATTCGCTCATATGTAATACACTGCATACCACTCTCGTGACGTAATATATTATTATTACAATAACTTAACAGCGACACAAAAAAAGTGTTGCATATATTTTTTAATGTTATCTGCTTAAAATGAATTAACGAATTGCGCTACGTTAGGCGGTTGACACATTTAATGTTATACAAATCTTATAAAGAAAATCGATAAGTTATACATTGAAAATACCAAAATGTTCAATGGATATCATTATAGTGGATTATCGCTTCGTTAACCGAAACGCTTTTGTGACCAGCGTTACCTGCCCTGCCTGTCGAACCTTAGTGCTCGCGGTGGAGAGCCGATTATCACCCACTTAGAAAAAAATACCTGCCAGTCGTATAATGCAAATCAGTTGCAATCCCCAAATGTTCGTAAGGAACTCGTAAAAAAAGTGTGTTGCAGTTCGAGTTTGGCCGATTGTATGTATGTACCCATTATCAATACCTTTTGTGTCGGTGCATAGCATATTACCCAAAATTTACATTTAGTTTTTAAAAAAGAAAGTGAAGAAAGGAATATAACTGTATTTTTATCAATTGATTCCTTTACTACAATAAATTCACTGAGATATGGCACGGAATTGAATTTCCCATTAATTTGAAAAACTCTTTTACGCGCTAGTATAAGTTTATTACAGTGATAATTAAATGTTAAAAAACATATAGATTCGCAAAAGAATCTATTATAATGTTACCCATTTAGTTTTTCATTATTATGCTGTAGATATTACAAAAAATACGTCTTAGATTGTATTATTTTGCTAATTTAGTAATGTTATTATTTTTTTATTATTAAACCATAAAAGTAGAAAACATGTTGAAAACATAAAATCAGGGCTATAATGAAATTGTCATAGTTGTGATAAAATTGGTGGTTACCTGATTTCAATGAAAGCAGTAATTATTGATATTCAAAGCAAAGTTGCATTCCTCAAAAGTTCCAGGATTAAAAACGCATTCAATCAATCTCGTTCATTGTTAATTGATATGACAAAAAATGATATGGAGAAAATTAATTATGAAATATAGGAAAAAGAGAAGCTATCCTTAAATCTAATTATCTTTGGAAGTAAGGAGAACGATTGTGCGACGCAACTTCCACTCCATTTCTTCCACTGACCGTTACTTCCACTAGTTCTTATTTCCACTAACCATCACTTCCACTAGTTCTTTTTTCCACTCCATTTCTTCCACTCCATTTCTTCCACTTACCAATACTTCCACTACACCTTTACTTCCACTAACCACCAATTCCACCATACCTTTTTTCCAATTCAAAATAATTGTACAATTTATTCAAATTACATTATATTATTCCACATTTTATACAGTATAAGAATCACAGAGAGATATTGTGGCCTACAGCTTGTAGGTACTCCAGAATCCTATTTTCTTCGTCGAATTTACTAAATTTTTTGACAATGTTTGCTATTCGTTCCTCGGCTTTAATTTTCGATTGTAATTGCCCTTTTTTGATTTTTTGTCCCAAGTCAAGTTGCTGCATCATCGTCTCTGTATCGCCCTGCTCTTTTTGCACTTCCAAAAGGAATGCATACATGCTGGGATGATTGCGCCCCACCACCACGGAGAATCGGTTGTGCCATCCTTCTGAGGCGTTGTTGGTCCTAGGCTCGTCCTGTAATGTGGCGTTGTACTGGTTCCAGAAATCTGGTGTATATCGAGGCTCCGTTGCTTTGCGTCGTCCAACAGCTTTCCTGCCTCGAACGTAGTTGACCTGAGATTGTAAATATTGTAAATAAAACTACCCCTCGAAATACACATTGTATATACCCATACCTCAAAATATTCCGCGACTGGAACAAAGTCTTCTGGAACATCATCCATGACCATACCGAAAATTTCTTTTACCCTGTCCACTGGAACGAACGCTAACGCACAGATCATTTGCCCAGCGATTTTTATTGCCCTGTCATCAACATTGTCGTACGCTGGCTGAAGGCCCTCCGACTGTATCCGTCGGAAAATACTTTGGCGAAGATGGAAGAAACAGCCACGAATAACATCGCCATGACTTGTAAAGACAGCATTGATAATGGCAAGTTCGAAGTCGGTTAAAACGGTAACAGGCTCGATATTGGGGATTCCGAATTCCTGAACTTGTCCTTTAACACCTCGAAAACTTTAGTGTAGGATGCTTCAGTCTTATTTTCCATCAGAGCATACACCAATGGTAGCGCAATTTTCTGGTCAACTCCTTGGTGCGTTTGCGTGAATGATCCCATAATCGCAAATAGTTGGAAAAAGATGGTTGGTACCACCTTGAACGTGCCGTCCACGTACCAAACGCTGCTGTGTATTAGACGTCGCAAATTACCCTTGATCGCAAAAATCAAAAGTCGTGCTCCTTCCGCATCGTCGTCGTCTTCGTCACGGGAATCGAACAGTAAAAACGGTTCGCCAGCCAAGGTGAACTTATACTTGTTCGGCAAACTTCCAAGATCCTCAATCGTCCTCGGGTTGGTTGGTGTTTCCTTCAGCCTCGATCGCTGCATAGCTTTGGTCAAATTTACCCGGTCTGGCAGTTGCGCCAGAACCCCAGATGGGACGTTCTGTAGTTGGTTCCTCATGATTTGAGCAGGAGGAGCTTCTGGGTGTGCGCTTGCTTTTCTCTTCAGCTCAACTCTTAGGGTATAAAATCAATGGGGAGTTAATCATCAAGTCATGAAGAAATTACGTTACTGATTTTCTACCTTAATTTTTTAGCTTGAACTTCTTCGGCGTTCGTTGAATGTGCATGCGGGGACTCATCAGGACCCCTGAAGACCCGTATGGGTAACGAGCCTTCCGCCGTGACAGCTCGCGCGCCGCATTCGGGATATTTTCTGCAAGCCCAGTTGATGCGCCCGTTTTTGGTGGAATGACGGGTGTAAAGGAACCCGTCTATGTGTAGAAAGAATCCCTTCCGAGATTCGACCAGTTCCGCGATTACATAGGCCATACTTACGAGAAATGTACTGCTGCGAAATTTACGAACTGTCAAATATTAACGTCTGTCAACTGTACAAGACTAACTTGAGACTTCGATCCAATTTTCGAATTTCGAATTATGGAAGAACTAGTGAAAAAAGAACAACCGATTCTCCGTGGTGGTGGGGCGCAATCATCTCAGCATGTATGCATTCCTTTTGGAAGTATTGGTAAGTGGAAGAACTGGAGTGGAAGAAATGGAGTGGAAAAAAGAACTAGTGGAAGTGATGATTAGTGGAAATAAGAACTAGTGGAAGTAACGGTCAGTGGAAGAAATGGAGTGGAAGTAAAGGTGTAGTGGAAGTATTGGTAAGTGGAAGAAATGGAGTGGAAGAAATGGAGTGGAAGAACTGGACCAAAAAACAATGATTCATCTTTTGCTAAAAAGCTGCTGGGGACGTCGTTGTTTCAATCTCAAATCTCAGATTAATACAAAGCGAATTAGAAAAACCGACCTATCTAAATCAGTCTCGTCCGATTAGATTAAGGTTTTATCCCAAGTTCTTGTAACTACTATGATGAAAAACATAGAAAAATTGAAGTCTAACACTGATTAAAACAATATTTAGGCCTCTCGAGACCGTACACCTGTGCAGCGGGAACTATACAAACCTACGAAAGATAAATGCCGTAAAATAATAAAAAGCGAAGCTAGTCGAGTAAATAGAAACAGATAGTGAAACAAACCAAGTGTTTTTAATTTATCCCTTAATATTATTTCAAAATGTTTCACCAAGTGATAAATGAGAAAGTTATTCAAGAAATATTAAATATCCAACTGTCGCAAGGAGAAACAAGTTTACATATTAGATATATCTAGGGTATTCCCACCATCACTAAAAACAAGGATATTCCCACCATCACTGAATGCTAGCTATGTTCAACAGAAAGTCGATCTACTTAAATATAACGATTGCCCCAAGATTATGAATACTTAAAAATCCCTGTATGTAAGTGCTTTTATTAGTAAACTCTATTTTAGTTTAATAAAAAAAAGGTTGTTTTATTCAATATTAAAAACCATATTACATTTCGTCCTAAAACAGACTACTTCATATGTTAAACAAACATCGAATTCAGTTATGTTAAAAGATAAAGAGGGTTCGGTTCGATAATTATGGGGCGAAATCCTGCAGACGGCAGGACTGTTATTATGGCTGGATCTGATAAATACCGGAGGAACAAAAGGGAGCCTTAAATAACTGTTCGCCCCTTTACATAATTCGAGCGTCGGTCAGGTAATGGGGGCCCTTGTCCCTTATAATCGATCCCATTATGTGTAGTTAAAACCGTTAACCATTAGGTAATCCGATTTCTGTGTAGCTCAGGAAAATTCCTTACATAGGCACTGCGAGCGAACACTGCTCGCCTCCCAAGGGGGCAATGGAAGAGGGCCATATTTTAGTTACGAGTACGTATTTTCTCTCCCCTAAAATCCAGACGGTAACACAAGGACTTATTTTATTTAGAAAGTAAATCTCTTATTACTTCAATATTTATAAAATAATTCACTTAAAATCGTAACATGCAGGACATTTTACTTTTAAATATGCATATCCCGATGCACGAACTGTACAATTTCAGGCATTCATTATTTTTTAAAAGCGGCCAATTTAAAGTTTCGAACGAGTGCCCACTCCTTCATTAAGCATGAAATAATATTTTTAGTTGACAATTTCAATTTAAAAAAAGTGAAGTGAGCCAGTAAATCCATGCTTTTTAAAACTCGACATTTTGCTTCATTCATCAAAAAGTGGAAACCGTTGTTAGAATCTTCAAATTATACTTTTTCCAAAACAACGAATGCCTGAAAATGTACAGCATATACATTTGTAAATGTATACTTAAAACAATTCCTTGTAGATTAATTAAATATGCTTACCTTTATTATAAACCTCAAATTGCAAATCACAGCTAGAAATTTTAAATCATAACATGAATAGATAGCAAATATTTACTGAAACATTATTCGAAATGCATTACAAACAGAATGTTTATAACGTTATAGAATAACAAAACGATAAATGTTGTGATTACCATAACAAAAAAACAAAAGTCTGGAGTAGCCCCCACTCGATTTTCCTCTACTCTTGCAAATATACGTTATCGTTAGATATTCCTAAAATAAATGTTTTAGTAACTGTGTTAATAATATAGATACATTTATGAAACAAGCATGACTATTCGCAGAATTAGATGTTCTTTCTATAAATCAAATACAATTGCTATATATATTTAGGAACCATTAATGTTGACGTCACTGCCGGCTAAATCGGAAGTGCGAAACGTACAAAATTTGAGCTAAACCGGTTTTTCTCTTAGCAAGTTATCGTTTTCACAAGCGCGCACACATGCATACATACACACATATATCATCTTAAAAATATGAAAATCGTACTCAGAGGACAGTAGTGTCGGAAAGTAATAATTTAACAGATTTGTATGGAATTATAAAGTAATTAATATAAATCCAGAAACTCTGCTCTTGCATGTAAAATAGACATGATAGTGCTGCATTTCTCAAATCTACCTTTATTTACGATATTTAATTTTTAAAAAATAGTATATTTCCGAAATTAATTCATATATTTCCGAATTTTTTGACCATCGGGCAATTTTTCCACCATTGGAACTATCAGTAATGTTTCACTCAGTTGAGAACGTTGAGACACGTATAATAATAAAGGCATGAATTAAAATTTTGTTAAAATGACAATGATAAAATGTATATTTTCTATATTTTCTTTCCTTTGAACAAATTAAATACATTTTTCACACGGATACCCTTTTAAGGAATTTTCTTTGCAGCAATATACAAGTAAAGCACAATATTTTTTATAATTCCTGGAAATTATATAAACAACCCATGATTTTCAAAAAACACGACGACGTAAACGCCATCTGTTATTTTTTTGATTAATTCAAAAATTCACTTTATAAATATAAAATAAATGTCAAAATTGATCAATCTTAGATAATTAAGTAATTAAGGTATAACTCTCATCAATTTAAACCTTTTGATTTTTTACATAAGGTATTAATGTACTCGTACAGATACATTTACTTAATTAAAATAAAATTATACAGTCAATATTTTGTGTCCCAATTTTATAATTATTAATCTTTATAGTTAGAAAATAAATATAGCTTTTATTTTCCTTCGATAGAACTTGAATATTTTAAAATAAGTTCATGCACTTTTTTCTTGATTTCGCTCTTATATCCATTAATTAATCCTGAATGTTTTATTATAAATGTTACTTTTAAGAAGACATATGCATGCGCTGTATATTTTTCGGTATTCGTTGTTTTCAAAAAAAATTATTTAAAGCCTCAGACGAGTGTTTTCCACTACCACATTAAGCATGAAGTAAAATGTCTAGTTTAGAAAAGCCTTAAAATTCGGTTTGGTCGACCAAACCAAATTTTTAGGCCTTTCTAAACTAGAAATTTTACTTCAAGCGCCACGCGTTTTAAACACTGGTTTTGAGTAAAGTTCAAAATATACGTCTTTAGCATACTGCTTTAGTAGCATATTGCGAACTTCACAATACTTCAGTATTTTATACACGTAGCGCATGATGTAAAATTTCGAGTTTAGAAAATTGGTTTTAAGGCTTTTCTAAACTCGAAATTTTACTTCATGCTTAATCTGGGAGTGCAAAACACTCGTTTAAGGCTTCATATTGAACTCATTTAAAAACAACGAATATCTGAAAATTTACAGCATATGCGCTGTAATTAGGGTATGTACACCTTAAAGAAAAACTCTCTGTATATATTTTTAATTTTAGAATACATTACAACCTATCTGCTTATATTATACATTATGATGATATCCTCATTAAAATTTCATTATTGCATAAATAACATCCTTATATTTTTTCCACAATCCATATTTTTTTTTCTTGTTTTCCGTAATAAATTGTACACGAGGCAAACGGCAATGATTTATTAGATGCGTAGAAAACATTTCCTTCCTTCATAATAAATTAATTCCATAAAATATGGAATAACTCCCCGGGCTGTATTTCAAACATTATGAGCTATTAATTACTCACGAGAGGGATTAATAAACTTCACAAAAGCGAAACTAGCATAATGAAGTGCGCACACACAATACCATAATAAAGGTTTTAATTAGCGAAATTATTCCTACGTTAATCCTCAAACTTTTTTTCTTGACTTTAATTTTATTTACATACTCAATTTTAGTTCCTTTTATATTCGTATAAAGAATTAACTTTTCTCTTTATTAATAAAAATATATATACTTTATTATTCGTCGTGTCCACTTAGATGAAACAATGAAATTATGGAATAATGGAATACAGGATTTTTTTCTCTTAAGCATACTCAATGTAGATTATTTGTAAAAAAAGTTTAATTTGAAGCTTCTAACGAGCGTTTTCACTCTTTGAGCATGGATTAACATTTCGAGTTTAGAAAAACCTGACATTTTCGATTTTATTTTATGCTTAACTTTTATCACAATGCAAGAAGGGAATACAGTTAAAGCCGATTATTAATACAATAAGAAAAACTATCTTGCAATGTCCAAATTAATTTACTTGATATTTAAAATTAGTCATTAATGAATTTACAGAATGAAGACACTTGTGTTGTTCATATTTTTTTATTTTCGTCGGTTTTGGATACGTTTATCTATTGTTAAAGATTTTTGTAGTAACAATAGTGCGTTAAGATTTCAAAATCTCGCGATCTTCGGTTTAACCACTAAGTACAAACTTATACAGAGCTTCAACCCTAGCTAAAATAGCGTCACGCATTTTAGCCCTCTCGCTGGTGTCGACATCTAGTTCGACTGTTGAACACTACTCATTAATAGCTGAAGTGAGAAGTTTTCTGTTTGAAATCACAGAAATAAACCCAGGAATAGCGTGAATACTCATACCAGCGATTAAATTGCCGAAATCGTATTTCTGTCATTTTATAGAGTAAAAAGACGGTCCGCTCTCTCTCTCAAGCACACATACTTCGACGGGTATCGCGTAGTGTTTTGAGTTGGCGAAAATTCTCGAGTACGTTCTCTGAGACCGAAATGGCGAAACATAGAAAACGTTCTGTTAGGGAATGACCGAAATAATTTTCATGCCTGTGCTCGCTGTTTTCTCGCGGGATAGATGCGCCGTCATCAATTATTCTCCTCGCACACACTGTTGCATTCTTCCTTTTTTTTTAGCTAACTAAGGATATCGTTTTTAAAAGAGTATAATTAATATTAAATAAATATTTATTTTTTAATATATAGGACTCAGTGAGACACACGCTGTTTGTTTTGGAGTTATAACATTACATTTGAAGAGTGTGACGAGGATAAATGATGACGGCGCATTTAGCCCGCAAAAAAAAACAGCAAGCGGAAGTATGTAAATTATCGAGGTCATTCTCCAACAGAACGTTCTTTATATTTCGCCATTTCGGTCATAAAGAACGTGCTCAAGAATTTTCTCCAACTCACAACAGTATCGCGCCGATCCTCCCGAAAAGACAATGGGCCCGTTCATCAAAATGTTCAACATTCAACATGTTTGGATTTGTTTGTGATGATTATTGGTATCTAATGAACGGTACTCCAATCTTATGTCTTAACATAGAAAAAGATTCACTTGTCATACAACACGTTTTAACTATTATCATAACATCATTCTCGCCTATATAACCAATATTCCAATTGTATCGATATATTTAACACACCATCTGTTTCTGCCATCATCAGAAGCTTCTTTATACTGAGTGATAGATATCACTGTCAGTACACTTGTTTTATAAACTAGGGACTTGTAGTCTAGATCTGCTGTGTGACATTGGTCCACTCGATGTAGAAGTTATTAAAATTCGGGATTTGTGGCCGATGTATCTCTATGCATATATAAAGTAATTAAACTGTAACTGTGAAGGCTTCTACTTCGTTATACATCATTATTTACACAAATAAGACACTTAAACTTTATTTGTATAATTGAGGTTTTTGTTGTGGCTATAGTTTGGACAACTTTAACTTGTTATTATAAAACTACTCCTTGTTTGATAATGACATATAGTTGTCGAAACTATAGTCACAACAAAAACCTCAGTTATACAAACAAAGTTTCCGTGTTTTATTTGTGTATATATATATATATATTATAATTTTTTGGTTTAGTGCAAAATAATTATTTACAATCAACACACAACGATTATAATAGAAAAACTAATTTAATTAGTAAATTTGTTATTTTTTGCATTGTTTTTTTTTGTGTTGCTGATTGTAAAGTTTTAATGGAATTCTTGTTTTTAAGGCGTCCTTGTCACAAGGGATTGCGCCTGTCAGGTGCCTCACCACTTGATTGATCCAATTATCTCGTCCCTTATCTGCGTAATTAAGAAGTTAAAATTGCGAACGTTAGGTTTTTGTCATTATGGAATAGATAATTACGCTGTGAAAACTGTCAATTCAAAAAATGGTATATTAAATTTTAATTAATTTTAATAGATTCTATAAAAAATCTTATAAAAATGTAGATACAAATATTTTTAATCAAAGTAATAAATCAATGACCAATTACAGAGTCTACAGCCTTATTAAAAACACTAGATTCATTTTATTAAGATAATTTTTGTACATATTATTTTTCTTCTATTAATATACACATTTTTTAAGTATACATATTCAGATGTGTACTTTGTAAATTTTTAGATGTTTTTAAAAAGCGTCCAATTTGAAGCTAACGAGAGTTTCCACTCCCTGATTTTGAACACTTAAAAAACAACGAATATCTAAAGATTTAAAGAAAATAAGATGAATTTGAAAATCATATACTTTAAAGAAAAACTCCCTGTATGTATACTTAAAAGAAACATTTTGTACCAAACATGTTTCATGAAAGTCAATCGCCTGTGGTCAGTCCAAAAGGATGTACGGTGATACATATTATGAATAAGAAAAACTCCACAACATAAGTTATGACAAACAGAAGACTTAATAATTTATGCATGTAATGAATTACAAAAAAAAAACATTTGTTTTGTTGATAATATACCTCAAATCTCTTACTGAATTTAATTACTGACTCATTTAAATAATTTTTAAGAAAACTATCTCTTCTTATATCAATGGTTATCCAAAATAGACCATAAAAACGTGTCCATAAATTCTCGCTAGATTAGTCGTAAACTGTGCGAAGCGAGTCGCGCCATTTCAAATCCAAATTTTCAGGCTCTTCTAAACTCAATACTGTATAGATGGCTTAAGACAATTAATATTCATTCCCTGTAATTTTTTCAATTTATTTTAATTTCCTGTTCATTTATTTAGTTTGGTGAGAGAATAATTTGACCTAATGTTGCATTTTGCATATAAATTATGCATAGAACAGTAAAGCTGTCGTGTAACTCAAATATTCATTATATAATTCAATATCTGTCGGGGTATTAGCTCGAGAAGTAGTTGTTTCATGGATATTTGGAGACTTGTCTCAGTGAGACAACATTTTTGCAGAAAATCGATATTAACTTTAATTCGTTTTTATATCTTCTAAACTCGATCTTCAATTAATATGATTTTGAACTTTACAATATTTCAGTGTTTTGTGCGCACAAAACACTGAAATATTGTAAAGTTCAAAATCATATTAATTAAAGATGGTTCTTGTGCTTTTTAACTTTGTTTTATATAATTTGTTTGTTTTATATAATTGATTTTTATGACTTTGTTTTATATAATTGATTTTTATGACTGTCGTATAAATTTTGTAGAGCATTTTATACGAGTTACTGGTAAATCGTAAAACGGTTTGTAGGTGTTTTAGTCCCTAATGTGAATAAACAAATTTCAACAAAAAACCTGACAAGTTTAAAATTTGGTATAAATTGATTTATAACGTACTGATTATCATTTACTTGTATCTAAATAAATAATGTCCTTTTTATCGTGCAGTATTCATAAATGTAATTGTTGAACACGAAAATGTCGGCTTTTCGAGCACGTCAAAGTTTGTTGTCTCCCATGAAACATCTATTTTGGTCCATTGATAAGAGCATACATATTGTTCTAGAAGAGTTATCAAGATTCCGGTATTTAAACACGAACCCGGTCAATCTTATCGCCCAAATAGAATCTGCGCACTTGCCAAAAAGCAGTATTCCCCGTGCCGGGCCCGGCATTGTGTTGTTGTGTGAATAAGGCGGTCCCTTTAATTAACAATTTAATTTAGCACTTTGCACGGCATTCACGTCGGCCGAATAAACTCAATTTAAAATTTTATTATTCGTTCCGTCCCGTTCGAAGGGAACGGCATAAAACCGTAACTAAAATTGAAATGGCTACGTGACAAGTAAATAAATAATAAAAAGTGGCGTCGCGATAAAATAAATAAAGGGCGAAGGAAAACTGTAAACACCTTTAATAAACGACGGCAAAAAGTAGGGGGGGGGTGGGCAGTCGTAATTTATTTTCTGCTTGAAAAGGCGGCGATGTTGTGTGGACGGAGGGTGTTATTAAATTTGTGAGCGCCTTTTTCGAGTGCTTGTGCTTAATTCGTGTCAATATTTCAGATGGTTTTACAAGGAATGGACTATTTGGTTATAAGACGGTGCAGTTTTATTAAACAAAACGCATACAATGTACTCTTTTTAAATTCAAAGTTGTTTATATTGTAACAAACATGCGCGTCTTCAGAATCTTTTTCAGGGGGAGGATGGGCAAAATTTAATAATAATAACAATCAGGGGCGCAGCCAAATGGGGAGATAGAATATCGAGAATAACGAAACAAATAGAAACTTATTTATTTAATTATGCAATTTTTATATATCCTAGTATTATAAAACGTTTTATTCCCTAAGTAAAATTTACTTTAGGAATAAACTAATTTATTCATTCCAAAGATTTTGGTATTATAAACACAAAATAACTTTATTTGGCTGATAAATCTCCTCAGTAAATTAGTTGTTTGTTTTTCTACCAAGTAAATTTTAACCTCTAAATAATTTGAGAGTTAAAAGTTAAAAGTGTATTATATTATTATAATTATTTTAGATTCTACTACTTGTATTTATTAATTTCATTACAGTTATCATGTCTACCGTAACATCCATGTCAGATTTAAGTTCGCTTATAATATCTTTCCTGACAGTGATTAATTTGAACCACAAGAAATTCTAAGGCGTCGAAGACCTAGAGTTTTTCAAGTCAGAAGCAACCCTATGTCAACGGGTTTCTTATACATAGCATACGTTTTTTTGAAATTAGGTCCATTTAAAGCTTTAAACGAGTGCTCTCCACTCCTAGATGCATGAAGTAAAATTTCGAGTTTAGAAAAGCCGGAAAATTTGGTTTGGTCGCGTAGCGCGAAGCGCGGAGCGACCAAACCAAATTTTCAGGCTTTTCTAAACTCGAAATTTTACTTCATGCGCCACGTGTATTAAACACTGAAAACACTGAAATATTGTAAACAAGTGAACTTTACCTGAAGTCAGTCTTATACGCGTGGCGCATGAAGTAAAATTTCGAGTTTAGAAAAGCCTGAAAATTTGGTTTGGTCGCTCCGCTTCGCGGAGCGACCAAACCAAATTTTAAGGCTTTTCTAAACTCGAAATTTTACTTCATGCTTAGGCTGGGAGTGGAAAACACTCGTTTAAGTCTTTTATAATTTCTAATAAGCTTTCATTTTCGTGTTCTGTGTAATTCCGTGATATTTCACAGTTATTCTCCATAATTATAAGGAATTATACCAAATATCTAATTAATTTGATTGACAATTTAATTTAAAAGATTGACAATTTTATTTTAAAAATTGGTGGTTCCAGCTATCGCCACAATGAAAATGTATAATTTCGGTCGGCAATCTACTAATTAAATTATTTATTTCTGGAATTGCTGTTTATTTGGTAGGTTGCCTTACAATTACAATACGCAATTTTATTTGCTTATTAGTTTACTGCGTAAATAAATTTACTCCACAAATTATCTAATGATTTATTAATCTTTATAGTACCGGGCATTAAAGTTATAAAAACAAAATGTAATTTTTAACCATGATGTTATTTTCAGGCTGTTCTAAACTCGAAATTTTACTTCATGCGCCACGCGTATTGAACACTGATTTTATGTTAAGTTCAGAATATACGTCTGTAGCATACTGCTTTTGTATTATATTTTGAACTTCACTTGAAATCAGAGTTTTATACGCGTGGCGCATAAAGTAACATTTCGTGTTTAGAAAAGCCTAAAAATTTGGTTTGGTCGCTCCGCGCTTCGCGCTACGCGACCAAACCAAATTTTCAGGCTATTCTAAACTCGAAATTTTACTTCATGCTTAATCTGGGAGTAGAAAACACTCGTTTAAAGCTTCAAATTTAACTCTTAAAAAAAACAACTAATATCCAAAGTTTTGCAGCATATGCGCTGTAATTGGAAGATGTATACTTAAAAGAAAAACGCCCTGTTATAAAAAAAAAGAAAATCACTGCTTAAGTTTTATGTTTGATTTTTCAATTTTTATATGAGTAATATAATTTATGGTGATTTTCAAGTTTAGTCAATATAATTATACAAAAGTATAGTAATAAATAGTAAACAGACAGACTCTCAGAAATACAACAAAGATAAATAAGTAATATTTTAAAAATATTCGATTTTTCATGTCTATTTTGTTGATACCTTCAATTTTCAATAATTATTCAATGATCAACTGATTTGTTAAAGAAACTGAACACTCTGAAAATTAAGATTTATTATATTCTAAATTTTTCTGACTTATAATTTTTTTTCGTTTTCGTAAGAGTAGTTTTTCTAAGTTTTTCACAATTATCGAAGATTTCAGTTAAATATTCCTACTTTAACCAATGTCTATGATTTATATGTTTTATTGACTTATCTAGGATTTCAATAACTTATAAAATGTTCAATCAATTTTACTAATTTAGTGCATTTTAATTATTATCGGACAATTATACAAATATCCTTAATTTAATTAATTAATTAATTAATAAAAAAATGGCGAACCGCGAACAGCGCTCGCTTTCCGATGAGGTCTTAAATGAGAAGATTAAAGAAATTTGTGAAAAAATAGTGTGTCAGCTGCCAAAAGCCCATTCTACAAGAAGAAGAATCTGCGGCTTGTATTATTTGCAAGGTAGTCAGCGTATCTGTCCCCAAGTGATGTTAAGGATGAGGACAGAAATTAAACATTTAAAACAAGAAATCTACGATTTAAACAGGCAAGTTTCCACTCTTAATAAAACAGTAAAAACACAAGATGACATATTAAATGTTATAACCTCAGATAATAAAACGATTGAAAAAATATAAACAAATCCAATTTAGCTGAGACGCAAACAAAAATAAATAGAGCTGAAAAGAAATCTGCAACAATTACAGAAATTGAACCAACGCCTAGAAATGCAACAACCCTGTTATCGCTCCAGGAAGGCGTGTCGACATAGCCATCAGCAACAACCGAGACATTTGAACACCATATATCATCGCTCAACATCAAAGAATGGATACGTGAAAAAATGGCCTCTAAAAGACCCAAGGAATACACATCATACAAAATCTCAGTACTGAAATCAGACGCCAGCATTATCAAGGATCCGAATATGTGGCCCGAGGGAGTTTATATTAGCCGATTTTTTATTCCATCTGCAACAACTCACCAAACCATAGTTTACTTCAAAAATGTTTTAAAAATTGCACAACTGAATGTTCAATCGTTATTTAATAAACTCGCAATAATTGATGTATTCTTATTTCAGGAAAAGATTGACATTATATGTATATCCGAATATTGGTTTCCTTGTAATAAGCCACTGCCGTCGATAGAGGGTTATAGTATTGGAAGTCAATATGCAAGAAGTGAACACATACACGGGGGTGTAGTGATTTGTCTAAAAAATAAATTTTCTTTTAAAACATTAGATCAACTAAGTAAGGAATTATCAGTCGAACTGCATTTTGAAATTTGTGGTATACGATTAAATCTAGGCCAAAGTAATGTAATCTTAAGTGTATACAGAGCGCCCTCGGGTAGTAATGATATATTCACTGAGAAATTATAATTTTTATTAGTCAGAAATGCGTACAAGCAGATCAATTTAATTCTATGTGGTGACCTGAACATCGACAAGAAACGTAACACTCGTCACTTTAAACGTCTTGATAACCTGCTCACAGCATATGGTCTTAAGATTAAAAATAGTGAACCAACAAGAATATTCATTAATATTCACGGCTTAATTGTCTCTTCGTGCATTGACTACAATATAACAAACCTTGAAATAAAATCGCAAAAATTGAAGTTCTTAATGCGAATATTGGGGATCTCTGCGTCGTTGCTTCATTTAATCTTACAGTCAGAGAAGAAAAACTTAAAGTTTTGCACAGGCAAATAACAGAATTTAATGTTTCAGTGCTCAGTCATAGCTTGCGGTTAGAGAAGTGGGATGCTCTTTACCAGGAGAACGATATTAATACTAAATTTACATATCTTCTGGATAACATTATTCTATCTCCAATGATAATAACAAAGGGTGGGCAGACAATGTAATTAAAACAAAAAGCAAATCTCTAAAAAACCTATTCTGGCTTACAAAGCAGTTAAATGACTCGTATTTGCAAAGAGAATATAAACGGAAAAAACTTGCCTTTAAAGCGGTTATTTTAACTGCCAAAAAGAATTTTAATCATAACTTAATAGTAAATTCTGATAATGTCATAAAAACAACTTGAGAAATAATAAATAAAAACGTAGGCCGCAACAAGAAAAAGAAAGTACTACAATCAATCATAATGAAAAACAAGAAAATATCATCTCCATCTGAAATAGCTCAATGTTTCGCTTCATACTTCTCTGATATTGTCCCAGAATTAATACAAAATGCGTTCCAGAATGACCACCCAGCGAAATGTACTACCAGTACAATTGTCTTCATTCTTCTTCGATCCTATAAGGGAGGATGATATACTCAGGGTAATTGGCTCATTTAGTAAAAACACCCCCGGTCCGGATGGAATTTCGCTTAATATACTTAAATCTATAATCAATAGTATACTTCCTCGCCTAGTTCATCTATTCAATCTCACTATTAATGAATGTACATTTCCGGAGTGCTTAAAAACTGGCCGTGTAGCACCAGTATTCAAAAAAGGGAACATTAAAGAAATAAGCAATTACAAGCCCATCCAAATACTCTCAATATTTTCTAAATTACTGGAAAAGCTAGTCGGTAATAAAATGATGAAGTGGTGACAAAATAATAATATCATTAACAATAAGCAACATAGATGTATGGCTCAAATATCAGTGGAAACAGCTCTTTGTTCGTTTTTGGAATACATCATAAATGAACTTGACAGGAAAAAATACATAGTTGTTCTGCTATTCAATCTAACTTAAGCATTCGACTGTGTTGATATTCAAATCATTCTGGATAAGCTGACTTCTTATGGTTTCAGAGTACAAATATATAACTGGATTCAATCTTATTTATCAGATAGAAGCTTCTTCGTAGAAATAAATAATGAAAAATCAAGCAGTAAACATACGTTCTATGGTTTCCTTCAAGGCTCAGTTTTAGGACCACTATTATTCTTGTTATTTATAAACGACCTTCCGGAGTATATAGCGCATAATACTATATTATTTGCAGATGATGCAGCAGTAATAGTATCTGCGGATAACCCTATTGATTTAAACATTAAAATAGAAAATATGCTATTCTCAATCAATGAATGCACCCTCAACAAACTGCTACTGAATCCATCTAAAACAGTATGTACACAAATTAGCAAAAAACGGCAATTACCTAACGACTTCAAAATTAGCGTAAATAATCTCGAATACCCACTAAACGATTGTGTGAAGTATCTTGGAGTCACAAAACTTTGTAACGGGGTATTTTCCCAACAAGTACGACCGTTACTTCCCTCCGTGGTTTCTAAGTATCTTGGAGTCTACATTGATCGTAAACTAACATGGAAAAACTATACAAATCATGTTTGCAATAAAGTAAGTCAAGCCCACCTTGCTATTCTTAAAATAAAACAAGAAATTGATCTTGAAACGATAATGAAATTGTACTTTTCTTTAGCATATTCTCATATGTTATACAATGTACTGCATGGGACCGAGCTCCTGAAGCCGAAAAAGTTTTTTTAGCTCAGAAAAAAATTATAAGAACAATGTTTGGCATAAACTGATTCCAAACATGTAAGAATGCGTTTATATCCCATAATTTATTAACCTTACCAGAAATTTATATATACAAAATGCTTTGTTACATAAAACAAAACATAACTAATTTTCAAACACACAATAAAAATCATAATTACAACACGAGACAGGGCGACCGGTTATCAACTGATAAACACAACACTACATTAATAAATAAATCATTTTTTTATGAAGGGAAAAAAATTATAATTCTCTTCATGAAAGTATCAAAGAATTAGAATATCTGCAATTTAAAAAATAATAAAATTTAATATCAAGGGCAGTCGGTTGATAACTTCTTATTATGACATTCTCTTGACGGCAGTGGTAATAAGTAGCTATATTTATGTTATGTATATATTGCTGAATTAGCGCTAATTGATTGACGTTCACATCTTACCTGTACTTTGTTTGTAACATTGCCCATTGTAGCTTAAGTGAATAAAGATGAAAAAAAAAGATAAATAATGCAGTATTCAAGGAATGTTTTATTTAGTTATGCATATCACAATTATTTGCTGAAAATTTTCTGCCATTCGTTGTTTTTCTAAAAGCTTTCAATTTGAAGCTTCTAACGACTGTTTCCAATCCTAGATTAAACTTTGGTTTAGAAAAGTCGGAAAATTTGAATTGGTCCCGTATTGAAATGAAAAGTGATTTATTTGATACATGTCGGTCTAGAAAAATTAGCGTATATAAGTTTAAAGTGTTTTAATCAGTTTACATATCTTAAGGATGAAACTTGTTTGGGTATCTCGAGCCACGACTACAACTACACAGAACGTCGTCACACTTGAAACTTAGCACAAATATTATTTCAGCTTGTAGGACTTTGGTATTGTAGCTACTAATTACACTAAATAAACATTAATTACGGTGTTGGAGCTATGGAATTCCATGAATATTTATCACGGGATTGTTTTACAAGCCCCCCTTTACATGTGTGTGAATGCGAGCGAGCGGAACTCCGGGAAAATATGCGCTCGTGATTTAATATTTATCAATAAAGCACCGCACTCCCCCTTCAAATGTAAATCGCGGATCGCAAATCGCGTTTAATGTTTGTTGTCTGAGATCTATATTTCTTCGTTACGGCCTTGTAAGTGTGATTTACTGTGCAGTAAAGATTTAATCTAGGCAGGGTTGTAGCGCAATTTTGCGGCTCGCCTGGTATTTTAAGCTTCCATAAGCGTCACATGATAATCAAGTGTTTTTTATGTTTTATGGGTATTTTCATGACAAAATTTAATTAAAGAAAATACGTATATGTCTAAAGATGTTAGCAGTAATTTACGTCGATAATTAACCGTAAATTACGGTGTATTGCCCAGCTGTTTCGGTAGTATTAGAATACTTTGTGCGCATGCGCAGGAGACGATAAAAGGTAAAAACAAACTTTCCAAGAGGAAACAAATATATTTTTGATATAAAGACAACACTTAACTTTTTTGTACCACTTTTATTTTCTCACAAAAGTAACATTTTAGAGGTTATGTTACGTTGTTTATACTAGAGCATAGCAATAACCCAGGTAACAACACAGCAGACGAGCTAGCAAAAAAACGGAACGAAGTTACACTTGTCCTCGATTAACAAACACCCAGGTATCCTCTTTGCGACAAGCAAGGCGATCCTCTATGATATTATTTCAAAGATCACCAATAATAGCTGGAGAAATGAGAGCACCTGTAGCACCGCCAGGCAGATATGGCCTAAGTGCGATAGGAAAAGAAGAGAGGCACTTATCTCTTTAAAGAGGAGTGACATCAAATGGTAGGCGTCATTATGGGACACTGCCCTTTCAGCAAGCACGCTTAAAGGGTAAAAATGCCCTACAATGACTACTGCAGAGGGTGCCTTGGTGAAGAAGGAGAGGAAAGCGTTGTGCACTACCTCTGTCAATGCCCCTCTCTATCTGGAATAAGACCTTCATACCTAGGCCGTTCGTACCTGGTTGAACTCTCTGACCTCAAGTCGCTAGATGTTAAGAACCTCTCAAAGTTTGTCATCAGCTCCAAATGGTTCTCGTAATAGCATGATTAAACCGTGGTATTACAATGGCCCCTCTTTGGGCCCAAGTGTGCACCTCCATGTGCGGTGCAACCACTACAACCTAACATAACATACGTTGTTCATGTTTATGAAAATGTTTCTTCCGCTGAATTATTTTATTGAATTGTATGTCGAACGAATGATTCCAGTACTAAGTTAAGAATGAAGTAAAATTTCGAGATTAGGAAAGCCTGAAAATTTGGTTTGGCCGCTTCGCTGTGCGAAGCGACCAAACTAAATTTTCGTGCTTTTCTAAAGTCAAAATTTTACTTCATGCGTGTTAAACACTGATTTAAAGTAAATTTCAAAATATACTGCTTAGGTTTGATCACATGTTTAATAATTTTACAAATGTTTATATGGAATATGTGAAAGTATAAATTTTAAGAAAAAGTCTCCCAGTCAATATTTAACAAAAATTATAAATTTTAAATAATTATTATTCTTTTAAATAAAATCTTCAAAACCAACAAACATCATAAAATTATACAAAAACTTCAGAACTGTGAAAACTAGGACAAATTGACAAAAATGTAAGTATGTACCAAATTAACAAAAATGCGAAATTTCAAATTAGTAATTAGTGGAATTTAACCCAAATTTTAAAACTGTCTTTACCAGATAATTGTTTCTAAAAATTACTTCTTGGATCCGCCACTGTTACGAACTCACACTTTTAGGCAATACTTAAAATACTAAAAACTGCACGTGTATAATAAAAAGACGACTCCCCTTCGCAGTTATTTCTGTTCTAGTGTTCAGTTTACATCTTATGTACATACAATCCCTATTTCTTTGTTTCTTTTGATCGAGCATGTGGTAATTCGCTTACGCCCCGAGTCTTTGCTCTTCTCGCTTCCTTCCAACATTTCGAGCATATCTGCTTAGTTATGTAAATAAAGCGTTCGCACAGCGATGCAAGCGCACGGTTATTTAGTTTCACACACTCGTACGACAAACTGGCTTAACACCGCGCCAACTTACAGTCTAGACTTCTCCTGGGGAACATGCAAATGAGTTATGTATGACTTCAAAATACACGTAAGATTAATTAGAAATGTTGGTAGGGGGGCGGCGGGAGGGGGAGATAGAGAGCCCTGGGACCGGAACATGCAACTTGTGTGAACTTCCATTGTCAACAAGTTTGGTTATTTTTGTTATGGAATATAATTACACCTCTGTCGCACTGTAATGTAACTCATATGTATTCATTGCTTGAAGTATTCACTCAACTAGAATATATTATTGAGATGAATTTAAATTATACATTATGTATATTTAAAAGAAAAATTCCCAGTATGTAATATAATAAGTCATTCGTAGTAATCATAAAAATAAGTGCTGAATTTTACCTAAAATCAATTTTAAGAGTTAACTTTATAATTGCTCGGTCGTTAATGGTTTAATAATGATTACCATTGATCCATGCACAAAATTGTTTCAATATTAAATACAATTGATCATTCAATAAAGATATTCAATACATGTCAATATTGTATCAATAATGAATAACATTGATCATTCAATTTTGAAGATTATTGCGCAATTGTAAGATTGTTGATTGCCGCCTAACTGACACGAACGAGAAAACAAATATACTCTCAGTAACGATTTTCATATTTTAGTTCTATGTTGTTAGGTGAAGGAAAAGAGGCGTTTATTAGCCGCCTGTTTTTCCTTCACCTAACAATTAGTAATAAAATATGAAAATCGTTACTGAGAACATATTTGTATTAGCATTAACTCAATAGCGTATCAACATGTACAGGTAATTTTCTTTTAGGTAAACATATGCATAAGCTGTAAATTTCCCGACCACCGCCGTTTTTGAAAAAAGTTCAATTTAAAACTTTAAACGAGTGTTTTCCACTCCCAGACTAAGCATGAAGTAAAATTTCGAGTTTAGAAAAGCCCCGTGAAAATTTGTCGAGGGTCGCGCAGCGACCCGAGACAAATTTTTTGGGCTTTTCTAAACTCGAAATTTTACTTCATGCGCCACGCGTATAGAACACTGATTTCAAGTAAGGTTCAAATATATTGGATCAAATTAATTAAGAAGGTGTAGGAAATGCATCTTAATTAATTTAATTAATTGCTAAAATTTAGAGAGCATTTATAAATAAATCAAACGAAGACGTATTACGCGTTTTTAAATGATATTTAAATTGATGTTATTAAAACACTTCTGAAAGTCTAATAACCAACTTTCTGAATATCAATGATCATATTTGTGGAAGTGCTCTGAAACTCAGAGCTCTGATTGAACAGTATCCATTATTCGGAGGAGTTATATGAAACTGCTGGCATTACACTATTCTCACTCCCTCCCCCTATTCCTATCGATGTGAAATGCAATATTTTCAGCATTGAGGCCAATATTGGCTACCATTTAACAGTTTTCGAGCGATAAAACCCCCGCCTGTTGTTAATAATCGAACCGAAATGAGCCGTCATTGCAAAATCCATCATAACTATGTGTGGGACACGTAATGTCGTGTTCGTTAATATCATTTAATATGGATGTGACTTTTAATGTTACATTCTAAATTTACATGTTGAATTAAAACAAAACAAAAAATAGTTTGATTGATATTAATTCATTTTATCTATTTCTAGAAATATACGTGTATTATAAGAATATTTGAATTGCTTCTCTATATTTCAGGCCATCTGCATTTTTTAGCGACTCTAGCATACCTTCAATAACAGTTTATAAATATAAAGTATAAATGAAATTGCCAATACTTGGTTGTAGAATATTTCAAAGGTATTAAAAGAATCGCACGTTTAATACTTATATATAAATATAAATGTTCGTTTAGTTTAAAAAATCACAAAAATTGGATATTTTGATCAATATGTACAATCTGTGTGCCACGTGAATGCAAATTATTCAATTTACACATTGTCCATTAAATGGAATTTGAAAAATTCTATATATTCGCCTCGCATGCGTTTTTTTGCTTTAGTGTGCTCTCTACATACATGCAAAAAAAAAAGTTTGAAAATACTTCACAGCACATCCATTCGTTGTCGTATGCAGCCATGGAATTTATTGCCTCATATTCCCGACGACGAGTTGATAATATTCGAGAGGACTTTCAGGGCCCGACATGCAGACATGTTTAATTAAATATTTCCAAACAGCCACAAAACCACTTGCTTTGATGTCGCTTTAATTTTTAACTCGTTTTTCAAAGGCGGATTTGTTAAACGAGATCAACTATTTTTGTTTTCATGAAGATCGCGCTTGTGAACATTCTTGTTACTCGATTAATTATTGCAGGGGTTCCCAAACTACGGCTTGTGGGCCAAATTACGCCCGCGTCTTTATGATTCTAGCCAGCGCCGCAGTAAGGAAAACTTGCGCCCTGGGCCAAAAATCCAATTGGCGCTCAACAACTTGACAGTCGACAGTTGATATAAATGTCATGTGTCAATATAAACTAAATGTCAACTAATATTAACTGTAAAAAAAATACGAAACGCGTAAAAATGTCAGGTTTGTGCGTACGTCACAATCTTGACAAATGCAAAGAAAAATTGTCAAAAATTTAAAACAAAACACAATGACTTTAACTTCATCTTCACTTTATACGCAATCTATGTAATTGACCATATCAAAAGTAACATGAGTCAAAACTTGTCTTGAAAAAAGGAAAACGCGCAAAAATTGTGGAAACAATAACAATAACGAAAGCAGATTATTCCGAGTCACTACTGACAGTTGATAAATGTAAGAAGTTTTAAAAAGGTCATTATTTTACCTTTGTAAAACTTCTTTGTATTACTATTTTGATAGTATGCACATACCATAGCACACACATCAGAATGATGACGATTTATATAAAAATTGGTGTCTTTTTGATATCGGTTGATAATTTTTTTGTAGTGTGAAAAATTGTCAGTATAGTCAAATGGCTATCAATACCTAATGTAACTATTTATGATTTTTAATAGATCTTCTGTGGCAGTTACGATAGTTTTGGAAAGTCTTTGACAATTCTAATATCTCATATACTGCCAATAATGACTTTCTGTGACTATAATGAATTAGTTTATCTTACAAAGACAAATTGAAACACTCATTGTCTTTTTAACACAAATCCCTTGTAGATTGTGAAAAGAATCGCACTTTTTCCCGTGTCTCTATCTCTTATAGTTTCCGAGATACCTATAGAGAAGGTGCAAAAAAAAACTCACATTGTTTATTTAAAATATTCTACAACCAAGTATTGGCAATTTCATTCAAACAATGTATTAATATTTAATTAAAATTTTTCAAATGTTTATGTAAAATAATTCACGAGATTAAATAACAAACACTCAAATTCACCAGCTATCAATAATACTTGAAGTTTATTAGTTAATCACGCAACAAGATTCATTGATAAACTTGTGCGCATTATTAATTACGTTACACGAACACCCCCAGCCACCTGACC
The DNA here is from genome assembly GCA_932526585.2 of Philonthus cognatus. Classification (NCBI taxonomy): domain Eukaryota; kingdom Metazoa; phylum Arthropoda; class Insecta; order Coleoptera; family Staphylinidae; genus Philonthus; species Philonthus cognatus. The sequence goes on along the minus strand of OW052243.1, from coordinate 25,886,489 downwards.
TTATTGAACCCACGGAACATGAATAATTATTATCAATCGAAGTTTCGGTTTACCCGCAAAGCCAATTTATAAAGATATAACCTAACACCAAAACTGATGAACACCGAGATAATAACAAGAGGCTTGCTTGTCGATAACGGAAGTGTCCATACATTCGAAGTTCGCAGAATGTTAAATGAATTTAATTTTCTGAACGGTAACAATGAGTTTCATACCGTTAGATTGAAATTTGTGAACAATGAATTCCCGGAGTGTTCGATTGAATATTTAACATATGGATTTGCTCAGTGATTGTGCAAAAAACTTGTAAATACTTTTATACTATAACACAGGCCCCTACAGTGAATTTGGTGCCGAGAAGACTAATACGGTTTTTGAGGTTACTTATCATGCTGATTGTAATTACATATTTTTTTTCATGATCCTACATGTAGTTTAGGAGATATTAGATGGTGCGATTTTTAAAAAGAGAACGCTATAGCTTGCAACTTTACAACACATACAGGGATTTTTTTCTTTTAAGTTTACTTTCACATATTTTATATGAACATTTGTAAAATTAATCAACATGTGATCAGAACTAAGCAGTATATTTTGAACTTCAATTTAAATCAGTGTTTTATACGCGTGGCGCATGAAGTAAAATTTCGATTTTAGAAAAGCGTGATATCCGCTGCGCTACGCGACCAAGCCAAATTTTCAGGCTTTTCTAAACTCGAAATTTTACTTCACGCTTAGTCTGGGAGTGGAAAACACTCGTTAGAGTTTCTCAATTGAACGATTTTAATAAGATCACGAATGTCTGAAAATTTACATTGAAAAATCGTGTATACCTAACAAAAAAATTCTCTGTATTTAGAACTTTTTTAAAATTTGAACATATAAATGGTCAGATAATAAAGAAGACATATTCCTGAGCAAGTAATATTACCTGATTCTCCTATCCTACCTGATCCTCAGAGACACTTTAATAAATTGGTAGTAGATACAAATACTTTGAGGCGGTGATAGGTAAATACATTTGTAATGGTAATCTTCATTAGGTCCAATGAGACAATTCGTAATAAGAATATATAAAAAATGGCCAATATTTTAGTTACATAGCCATGAAATTCTCTTGTTTAAGTAAGAAAAAAGTAAAAGGCTGTATTTTAAACGGACCTTAGATCAGGCTATAACCAAAGACAATAATATCGTGCTTTCCATGAATCTTTTAGAATTGTTAGCCTTGATTTCATTTGTCGATCTCGTCAAAAATTGTTTAGGAAATCTCAAGTCTGAACTGATCCAAAGCATGTTGTAATGTTAAAAAAACCTGGTGTATGAGCAATCAAGTCCACTACCTTCACCGCCATTTGGACACATTTTCCAAAAGCCTTAGCTCTTACAGTGCTGAACTTTGGAAAACGTTTCAAAAAGACCTAACAAAATATGAAAGCGAGGTGCCAAGGCCGTTGGAATGAATACACGATGGCTGAATATTGCTAGGATATTATGCGAGACTTTCCTGATAAATCAAAGGACAAAGAAATCGCGAAATCGAAACTTTCCCTGTGTCTAATATTGGAATAAATTTTAATAGATATAATCTGTTTTTTTTTTAATATGACCAACCAATTTTGACATTTCAAGAATTTAGGTTAGGACAAGATTAATCACATGTTATGTTGTAAATCAACTTTTAATTTGTAGGTTATGTGAAGGGAAATCTGACATTAATATGACAATTCAATTAACTCACAAAGATTATGATTACAAATGTATTTACCTATCACCGCCTCAAATCATCTGTATCTACTACCAATCTAAATAAAGTGTCTCTGAGGAAATAGGTAATATTCCTTGCTCAGGAAAATCTGTCTTCTTTATTGTCTGCAAAGTTATATGTTCAAATTTAAAAAAAGTTATAAATACAAGGCTTTCTTTTAGGTATATATGTTACGATTTTTTAATGTATATTTTTAGACATTCGTGATCCTATTAAAACTTCCATCTTAAAAACTCTAACGAGTGTTTTCCACTCCCAGATTAAGCATGAAGTAAAATTTCGAGTTTAAAAAACCCTGAAAATTTGGCTTGGTGCGTAGCGCAGCGGAGCGACCAAGCCAAATCAGGCTTTTCTGAACTCGAAATTTTACTTCATGCGCCACGCGTATAAAACACTGATTTAAAGTGAAGCTGAAAATATACTGCTTTGTTCTGATCGAAAAATGAATGAACCATTTTTCGAATGTTTATATGAAAAATGTGAAAGTATACTTAAAAGAAAAAATCCTGTATATATTGTTAAGTTGCAAGTTATAGCGTTCTCTTTTGAATATCTCTACATCGTGACAATTTATTTGACAAATTATGATTTATTTGTCACATTGGTAATCAATTACCAACATCTTAAAATTTCATGTTTAAAATACCCTATTGTTAAAGCAGGACTGCAACTGTTCGTAATAAATACACCCTAAGTTTGCTCATATTAAAAAAACAGAGTATAGCTAGAATTATGACGTATTATGAGTAGATGCATATTTTCATGTTAAAATTTGAATCCGTGCGTTGTATAAAATGAAAGCATAAAAGCGAATTCCGTTGGATATTAGTATTTTCATGAATTTAATTGTGGGAATCAGTTAAGTTTTCATTGTGCACGTCGCGCTACGTATTAAACATAAACTGTTAAGCGCACTCGCGAAATGAAAGAATCGGTTGAAATAGGATTTGCAGAGTTGGAGCAGATGCGGAAACGCGGATAGAGGATGTGTGCATTACAGTGACGCACCGAATTAAAACCGGGACGTTATTTTAATTAAATTAAACTCATCTATGCGCACTAGCCGTGATGATGCGGCGAGATGAAAGGCCGCAAAATGACTTGTTGGTCCTTTCCCCCCCTGCGATTCCCCCCTCAATACGGCCGGCCGCCCTTTGTCATCCTGTCTAAATATTTGGCTCCGTTTCAGAAGATCTACTTACGCTGATCCCTCATATATTATTTGTTTAAAATTTCATTCCCTTGCCTCCTCCTCAGAAAGCCTAATTCAATTACACCCGAGCTCGCTTCTGGTCGAATTAATTTTATACTCTTCCTCCTCACGGTTTTAATATTTGAACAACACAAGGATCTAATCCGCCATCAGATATCCCGCGCGTCCCTTATTAATAATATTTGATGAGAAAGATGAGTAGGGCGGCGTTGTTGTGTTGTAGCCATCGCATCACGCATTACTGCATTAGTGAATTAGCGCGGTTTGCCCCCAACTTTGATTAGGCTAATAAAGCGTAACGACGCGGAAACTGTTCGCTGTCCTCGTACAAGCTTTTGCATTATTTAACTTTGCAGGGATTAAAGCGCCACCCCCGGATTTCCACGCTTGCAACCCCAAGCGATACGAATCTCCGTAAGGGCGGATTAAATATTTACGCCCTTTTCAAAACACCTTGTCGTGTTGTTGCGAGCGTCTGCTTCAAGCTGTTTGTATTAATGTGGTTGCATCTTGTTTACTGCAATTAAGTCTGTTACCTATCTCTTCAAATAAAAGCAACTTTAATTGTGTAATTTCTTTCAGAAATACCGAAAACGTTCGTCTAGTTTTCTTTAAATTAATCTATTCATAATCAAAAAGGAGGATCAATAATTGCAAACCGGGTATTAAACTTTAGAAAAATTATGTACAGAAAATAACAATAAAACAGTATTATGAATCTATTCATAATATTTCCTTCATAGAGCTTCCTTTATTTCCCACATAGAGCTTCCTTTATTTAAACCAGGGTTAGGAAATATAACGATATTTATATAAATACTAAAATATTGGATATACCCTGACTTTTTCTTTTAAGTATACATGTCCCAATATACTGTATATGCTGAAAATATTCAGATATTCGTTTTTTTTTTAAAGTTCAAATTAAGCAAGTGTTTTCTACTTCCAGATTGAGCATACAGTAAAATTTCGAGTTTAGAAGAGCCTTAAAATTTAGATTAGTTGCTCCGCGTAGCGCCACGCGTATAAATCACAGATTTCAAATAAAGTTCAAAATATACTACTCAAGCATTATTATAAAGACGTATATTTGGAACTTTATAATAATTTAGTGTTTTATACGCGTGGATCATGAAGTAAAATTTCGAGTTTAGGAAAACCTAAAAATTATGATAAAGACGTATATTTTAAACTTTAAAATAATTCAGTGTTTTATACGCGTGGCGCAGGAAGTAAAATTTCGAGTTTAGAAAAGCCTGAAAATTTGGTTCGGTCGCTTTGCTTCGCTACGCGACCAAACCAAATTTTCAGGCATTTCTAAACTCGAAATTTTACTTCATGCTTAATCTGGGAGTATAAAACACTCGTTTAAAGCCTAAATTTGAACCCTAAAAAAACGACTGTATACTTAAAAGAAAAGATCCCTGTATATCGATATTTCTCTGATTTACATGGTTTCTCGGGAAAGTAATGAGAATGATTTTTTTGCGCTAAGCCAAAGGGTCTGGGAGTGGAATCTTCGTGTGTAATCTGTGGTAGGGAGTGTTAGGTAAATGGTTTAACCCAGTTTTGTAACCTCTAAGCTTTACAGAGTGTGAATCAACGACAACGTGGGCTGCTCTTTGGGGGTTGCGTCACGGTTCAAAATTGATACAGAATAAAATTTTGTGTTAATCTTAAAATAAGCAACTGAAACGATTGCTATTAATTAGAACGCATGCTTAGAGAATGTTTGAAGTAAAGTACAATTGTTTAGTTGAGACAAACCATTTTGTAAAAAAAAAATTGAACCCAGTTAGAATGAACATCGTGCAAAGAGGTCATCAAAGTCTTAGAGTTTAGAAAATGTAGCTAAGACGAAAGCAATTTTGAACAGTGATTTATTTATTTTAACGGCGTGCGATGTACATGAAAAATACAATATACAAAAGAAAATACATATATATAGATACACTAAACAAAAGTTACATTTATTTTAAAATGCGCTTTAACAATGAAAACGTTTTATTAAAAGAGTCAAAATTCAAAATATTGGCGTAACGAAAAACTCGAACAGACGCGGAATATTTCGCATAATCCGTGCGCCTGTAACCGATATGGAACGTACTGTCAGACCGAAATAACGCGGTGGAACCCGTATACCAACCAATTCTAACAGATCAGGGCAATCCAAATACCGATTGAGCAATTTCAATACTAACTTAATGTCAGCTTCTACACACCTTTGTTTAAGGCTGTGAAAGCCAAAAGTCGTTAAAAGATTAAAGTAGGGCTGACTAGTACTAAATTCATAGGCAAGGTACCTTACACATTTATTTTGAACTTGCTCAATTTTATTAATATCGCATTCAGTGTATGGAGACCAAACTGTTGAACAATATTCTAAATAGGGTCGCACTAACGAATTATACCGCGTTACCAGCGTTCTACTTTTTGTAAAGTTCTTACTGTTACGCTTTACAAAACCTAGCATATGATAAGGTTTCGCGACAATGTTTGAGATATGGTGTGCAAATGACCACTTCGAATCCACAGTGACACCTAAATCCCTTATAAAACAACACGATTTATTGCTACATCGTTGAAAACATAATTTGTAACGATCGACCTTGCACTTTTTGAAAAAGTAATGATATTACACTTTTTGATGTTTAGCGTTAACCTGTTGTCATTAGACCAGCTATAAAAGTAACCAAGTTCATTTTGCAGGTTTGTTGCATCAAGAGTCGATTCAATTCACATATATATTTTCATATCATCAACGAAAAGTAAACAATTAGCATTCTGAAAACAGCTTGTAGCGTCGTTTATAAATATATTGAAAACAGGGGACCCAGGTGCGAACCCTGAGGAACACCAGAAGTAACCTTTAGGGGTCTTGATGTTATTTTCCCAATTTTAATCAATTGCAACCTATCTGTTACGTAGGACTCTATCCAACGTAAAAGAATATCAGTAATGCCAACATAATGAAGCTTGTTGAATAATAGCGTATGATCAAAAGAGTCAAACGCATTAGAGAAGTCGGTATAGATGGAATCAACTTGAAAACCGCGTTTCAAGGCGTCGACAATGTAAGAATCATATACCAATAAATTAGATTCCGTAGATGCCTCCACTCGAAACTCATGTTGTTTGTGAGAGATTGAAGACTACAATAAATTAATCAAGAAATCCGTCATCAATTTTTTTTAAATTTGCTGGGATTATTGCAATAATGGATATAGGTCGATAATTTTGAACAAGTTTATTATCGCTATTTTAATATATTGGAATTATGTTTGTTAATTTTCAGCAAGATAGAAAACAACCACTAGATAGTGAAAATTTGAAAAGTAACCATATTGGTGTACTAAGCGCGAGTGCACATTTTTTTTAATAGGGAAGCAGGCAGACCACCGGAGCCAGGGCAATAGTTATCTTAAGGAGACTGTAACATGTTGAAGACCGTGATTTTTATACCAGGTGTTCGATTTAAGTGAACAGATGATGGCCAAATCGATGAAGATGTGATTAATATTTACATTTCAGATTGCTAGAAGATAAATTATGCACAACCTAAAATCTACATTGAAAATTGTACCGTTATCTGATTTTAATTACTATTGTAGATTTTAGATTGTAGATTAGATCAGTTATGGACAGTGGCACAGGAGGCCCGATAAATCAAATGGTCTTCAAATTGCAGTAGTGTCGAGATCTAGCACAAACTCTCCAAGCATCTGCAGTTTAAAGACCATTTGATTTATCAGGCCTCCTGTGCCACTGTCCATAACTGATCTAATCTACAATCTAAAATCTACATTAGTAATTAAAATCAGATAACAGTACAATTTTCAATGTAGATTTTAGGTTGTGAATACGTTTTCAAACGAAATTAGTGTAAAACTTATATTTTTCCGATGTAAATGGAATCATTAAGACAATGGATTAATCAAAAGAAAAGCAAATTTATTAAATAATCACTCCAAAGCCTTTCACGTACGTGCTGGTAATAACCACCTACAAATCCAGCAACAAGAAAGCAATGACATAGCATTAAGCCGTTCCCATTCGTGCCAACCCTTCGCCATCGTAACAATTTCCTTTTGATTTTTAAAACCGCCCTTTCCGACAGGAGGCGGCGGTTTTTACAGAAACACCGAATACATTAGTGTCACACCGTATAAGCTCGTCCTCACTCTAATTTAGGGACTTCTATTAATATCAATTCTTTTTTTGCCGCCGTGTGACACAAAGAAGAACTCCCGTCCATTATTCATGGACGCCTCGGATTATAATTTCAAAGCGTGAAGGTGCAAAAAAATTCACGATGGCGATGGCATGACAGAGCGAGTTTAAAATTTAATAAGGGTGTAATTGGATAATTCTGTAAAAAGTGCCGGATATCGTTTAAACTTTAACGTGCGCTTAGTTAATGCTTCGTAATTAGATACTGATAATACCCTGAGTGGGTATCATGATACACATAGATTCAAGACAAAAGCTTACAGTACATAACACCGTTTAATTTAAGATAAATTCAAATTCAAAACTATTTGAATTTGAGAAAATATGCTTACGCTTATTGTAGTTTGCACACTTTAAACATAATATATAAAATTACGAAAAACTATTCGTGAAAATGCAAACAATGTCTTAATTAATAAGACAAATTAAGACGATAAATATCCATTGAAACAACTACTTCCCGTGCAAATACACCTCCGGATATTGAATTATACAATGAAATATTTAAAATCTAATTTAATTTGATTTGTTACAACGCTCTATTAAAGTATATGTAACGTTTAGGTCAAATTCTCTTCAAACCAACTAACAAATACAAATTTAAAATGAAAGGAGAGATAACAAAAAAAAAATTGAAGTAAAAGGACTTGGATTAAAACTAATGTCTTAGGCCATCTATAGGCGCGTTTCGAGATTTATCTCTCTTCAGTATAGCTTTGCTTATGACGTTTTAAAAAAAAATTAGGAATAAAATTAAAATAAACTTACTTGGAAAAAGTGTTGTGTGTGGAATGAACAGGTACACAGAAATGGGATGAGTGAAAAATATGGTCGGTATTTATAGGTAAGAAAGGGGATTATGTCATTAGCAGGTATGAAGAATGTGAAACCTTATTATTTACCTTACGGTACAGTTCAAACAAGATAAATTCAAATTCAAAACTATTTGAATTTGAGAAAATAAGCTTACGCTTCTTGTAGTTTGCACACTTTAAACATAATATATAAAATTACGAAAAACTATTCGTGAATATGCAAACAATGTCTTAATTAATAAGAAACATTAAGACGATAAATATCCATTGAGCTGGATTTTGCACGGGAAGTAGTTGTTTCAATGGATATTTATCGTCTTAATTTGTCTTATTAATTAAGACATTGTTTGCATTTTCACGAATAGTTTTTCGTAATTTTATATACCGTTTAATTTGTTTAAACGTTTATATGAAATGCTACTCCTACTAAATATTAACCCAAATAAATGTTAAAAATGGCAAAAAGACACAATGCATTCATGTGAATTTGGTTTTTAGCGTAAATTTTGGTCTTCTAAGAAACGTAAATTGCAGAAAATATCCGGCAATTGTAACTTTGTCGATACACGCTGTATGTACGTGTGTCAGTACAGACTACAGCGAATTATACTTCATTTGCGTTAAGTTTAAGGTTAGGGAAACATAGGGCTTATTTGACCTTAATCGCTGATTGGCCAAAATTTTAGGAAAACTCTCAAAGCCGTAAATAAACAATTCGTTCTATTCCCCACCCACTCTCACTTATAGTGGAAAATAAGTTGGCACAATTGACACTGTGTTTTCAAATTTTTGGTCATTACGTCTAATAACAAAAAACTAATAACTGCTTTTTTCTTCTAAAACTCAAGAAGGTAAAATAACTCAAGATTTCAAGTGAAGTTCGAATATATATAAATTTCCCAATATTTTAGTGTTTTATACGCGTGGCGCATGAAGTAAAATTTCGAGTTTAGAAAAGCCCAGAAAATTTGTCTCGGGTCGCTGCGCGACCCGAGACAAATTTTCTGGGCTTTTCTAAACTCGAAATTTTACTTCATGCTTAGTCTGGGAGTGGAAAACACTCGTTTAAAGCTTCAAATTGACCTCTTTTAAAAAACAACGAATGTCGGAATATTTACAGCTTATGCATATGTTTACCTAAAAGAAAAAACAGCAAAATGGCTGCAGTTCTTCAAAAAATGCATCTTAGCAATGAACTAAGAGGACTCCTTATCCAGATAATGGGTGTCGGCGTAAGTAGTGTTACATACAGTGATTTTTTTTTAGGTAAACATATGCATACGCTGTAAATTTTCCCACATTTGTTGTTTTTTAAAAGAGTTCAATTTTAAGCTCTAAACGAGTGTTTTCCACTTCCAGATTAAGCATGAAGTAAAATTTCGAGTTTAGAAAAGCCCCGTGAAAATTTGTCTCGGGTCGCGCAGCGACCCGAGACAAATTTTCTGGGCTTTTCTAAACTCGAAATTTTTCTTCATGCGCCACGCGTTTAAAACACAGATTTCAAGTGAAGTTTGAATATACACAAATTTCACAATATTTTAGTGTTTTATACGCGTGGCGCATGAATTAAAATTTCGAGTTTAGAAAAGCCCAGAAAATTTGTCTCGGGTCGCTGCGCGACCCGAGACAAATTTTCACGGGGCTTTTCTAAACTCGAAATTTTACTTCATGCTTAGTCTGGGAGTGGAAAACACCCGTTTAAAGCTTCAAATTGAACTCTTTTAAAAAACAACGAATGTCGGAAAATTTACAGCTTATGCATATGTTTACCTAAAAGAAAAAACAGCAAAATGGCTGCAGTTCGTCAAAAAATGCATCTTAGCAATGAACTAAGAGGACTCCTTATCCAGATAATGGTTGTCGGCGTAAGTAGTGTTACATACAGTGAATTTTTTTAGGTAAACATATGCATACGCTGTAAATTTTCCCACATTTGTTGTTTTTTAAAAGAGTTCAATTTTAAGCTCTAAACGAGTGTTTTCCACTTCCAGATTAAGCATGAAATAAAATTTCGAGTTTAGAAAAGCCCCGTGAAAATTTTCTGGGCTTTTCTAAACTCGAAATTTTACTTCATGCGCCACGCGTTTAAAACACAGATTTCAAGTGAAGTTTGAATATACACAAATTTCACAATATTTTAGTGTTTATACGCGTGGCGCATGAAGTAAAATTTCGAGTTTAGAAAAGCCCAGAAAATTTGTCTCGGGTCGCTGCGCGACCCTCGATAATTTTTACGGGGCTTTTCTAAACTCAAAATTTTACTTCATGCTTAGTCTGGGAGTGGAAAACACTCGTTTAAAGCTTCAAATTGAACTTAAAAAAAAAACAACTGCGAAAATGTTCAGCAAAACTATTAAAGGGAAAAGTATTTCGTATCTAGTGAAACTCATTTCGTAAATCGGGAAATCTTGTGGCATATATTTGACAAGGTGAAAGATATTTGGGAAATAGTGAAACTCATTTGATCAATAGTGAAATGCAATAAAAAAAACACTGTTAGTTATGTAATTTCAAAGATAATAAAGTTCTTTAGTAATACTAAAAAATATTGTAAAAAGGAGTCATATGATATCTAAAGAAACAATTAACCATAAATACTGTTGCTTAACAGCTTTATTTAAATAGTTATCCTTTAAAAATGAATTTTGGTCTACCCGATTTCAGTTCAACATGCGTTTCCCTCAAATTTAAAATTCCGCGCCCAAAAATGTCACCAGATTCCGCCATTTTGGCCATATAAACCAGGCTTTTAGTTACATTAATCTTAAAATGAATGGAGTATAATCAAACTAAATACACTCTTAAATTTACTTTAATAATAAAACGATTTTATTATTCTCATACAATACACAATATTGATTTTTTAAATAAATCGTACAAGTAATCAGAGCAAATATTCCATTGTAATGTATTTATTTCCATACCTACCTCCGATTATATTTCCACTTTCTACATTTTCCTTTTGTCTTTTAAGCTTTTTTTTCGATTTTCTTTTCCTCATGAAAATTTGCTGCATAATGAGGCGCATTTATTTCCCTCCCCGTTCGCGTAATAACACAATGCAAATTTCTGCGGGAGTGAGTTCATAATAAAAAAATATAAATACGCTTAAAAAATAAATGAGGGTCTTTTAGTGAACGAAGAGAGAAGAATTTCCTTCGCGCTACGTAAGCAGGACTTAAATTAATAAACTCGAGTAATAATAATAAGGCTTTTAAATATTCGCGCACACAAACGGGAATGAAAAAGTTGCTCGAACGTTCGTCCGTTCGGATGGAATGGTAGGAATGAGAATTATAAAAGTAACGTGGTTATTTTTTTATGATATGGGAGAGAGTCGCCTGCCTTTTATCTTTTTCAGATTATTTAAGTTAATTTTACGCTCCATTATAAAACCGTAAATTATTAAATATTCCTGCAAATGTGTTTCTCTGATTTTGTTAGATTTAGTAAAAACCTAACTAAATCTGACAGAAAAAGGAGTTGCATTTTTAATGTTGCTTAATTTGTACACTTATATTTGTTAAATATAGTAAATTGGTTTTATTAGTTAAGAGGATTTGAACCTCAAAATGCGCCATGAATATTTTGGTAAAATTTGCTTAAGATAAGATACATGCAAAGCTGTGGCGCAGCCGGGATTTCATCTTTGTAGGGAGAGCCAATACAAATCAAATACGATCAAGTTTTTAGAAATATTAAAAGGTGTCTAAATTACTTTGTTTTAATTTTTTTCTTTACTATTTAACGCAGCTAAGATAAAACAGTTTTGGGTATTTCTTTCTTGTAAAAATATAATCTTTAGTAAATACTGTACTAGACAGTAGGCTTTGATACGGAAAATAAAAGAACTAAGGCAATGTGTGCTCAGTTTGTATTCTCCATGTGTATTTAGACGTATTCAATTCTTTGTAGAAACCCCTTTCTTTGAAACATAAAATTTCCTCTTGAGCGAGTGAAATATGCACGAAAGCATCCATGCATTAAATCCCTCTGTTGTCAGATTTGACAATTTATACAGGCAAGTAGTCTAAATGTATGATCAAAAAGGCCATCATTAATGCACCGGGCGGACTGGGGATGGCGTACATGGCGTGTGTGTGTGTGTAAGTGCGCCGGAAACTTTTCAATCCGAAGCACTTTTAGGGAATTTCCTGCATTTCGAGCAAAAGAAAGAAAGAAAGGATGAACAGTGTGTGTCTGCGCGCGAGAGGATGGTGTATAGTAACAATAAAAATAAAAGCATAACTCACCTCACAAAGAGTGAAGGATGAAAGGCTGTAGGATTATCCTGTTGTGAAAACTTGGGTAGGGATCCCTGCAGCAGGGCCAGTCTAACCGCCAGCAGTAATCCTAGCTGCAATCAAAATCGGAAAGATACAATTTTATATAATTGCAAGCTTAACTTATACGATGAATTGTTCTTTTAAGTACACATACAGGTAATTATTCTTTTATGTATTCATATCCCGATTATGAAATTCAAACTATACTGCGTAATTTTGATCTCACGTTAATAAATATTACAAATGTTTATTTCGTGTAAACAAATCTTCCAAAATCAAACGCCTTGAGCAATTCGCTCTGCTTTTTTTTACTAACACTTAGATATCGCAAAGCAAATTGCTCTAATTTTGAAAGCGCAAAATTTGTTTAAACGAAATAAACATTTGTTAAATTATTTCACGGAAGATCAAACCTAAGCAGAATATTTAGAACTATACTTTAAATCCATATAAAACACTGATTTAAATTACAGTTATAAATACGAGTGGCGCATGAAGCAAAATTTCGAGTTTAGAAAAGCCTAAAAATTTGGATTTGAGCGCTACGCTTCGCTTCGCGCCCAAATCCAAATTTAAGTTAAAACGCGTTATTATTTTATTAGTGGTATGTAATTTTATTATTCATTTATCTTTAAATTATATCAGTAATAATTCTTTATTTTACGGAATTGAAATCTGCTGTAGTTTTGTAAATAATGAAAATCCTACTTGTGTTTATTTAGCCTATTGTCTTCAAATGAGCCCACGAATGAGATTTAATTTTTATAGACTCCAATTACCTAGTATAACATATTATTATTTTAATTTTAATTCAAAATTGTTTTATTTAATTATTTACAATATATCAAACATTCTTAAATATTTGTCCATTATTTAGAAACAAAAGACTAAAATATAAAAATGATTGAATTCAATTCAACAAAGAAAATAAATGAAAATCTCTATTACAGTAATGACTTACCGATGTGAGGACTTTCGCCGCCCTATTGGCAAACTGTTGAGTCTCCTTCGTCCATCTAACTTCCACAATCGTCCTGGAAATAAAACAAAAAAAATCCGGTTATAATAATAAAGTTAATGGGATTTCTCCGCTTTCCTTTTTCGTCTCAGCCGAGCCAGGCCCCTTATCCGTGTCGAAATGAGGATTTTCTTTTTCATAATTACTGTGCCGCGTTAATGCCGAAAGGAAAAAAGCGCGAGCGCGGGGAATTTAATCCCCGTGGGCAACTTTAATATTGAGATTGCCTTTCGTGAAAGACATACAGGAGTTAGTTAAAAAAAAGGACAGGAGAAATAGGTTTAATTATACACGATATTTGATCATTTCTGTAATTACGTTTAGGAACTACGTTTGGGGAAGAAATTAATAAATAATTTTAAAAAATATATTTCGCGGGTTTATATTTTTTGAAACAGTGTTTACACTCCTAATTATATATAACTATAAAAAATGTAAAATGTTTATTTTTTTCAAAATCGAAAGATTTACTTCATTTAAAACACAAATTTAGCGTGAAATTTAAAATCTTCAATTAGAATAAAATGCTATCAGATATTTTACAAGCAAGACATATTGCAACCCTAAGAGAAAGTAGTGGAGAAAGTATTAATACAATCAACAGAAAGTAGTAGAGAAGTTCGATATAATCTGTAGAAAGTGCCAAAACACTAATTGTAGTTTCAAAATTGTATGCTAGGGGTGTTCAACGGGTCGATCGCTGCCTTGATATTTTGTAAAATATAATTTATTTTTCAGTGTGCTTGGTGAAAAATATTGTTTAATGCGTTTAGAGAAACGAATTTCTGCCAGGCAATCCAATATCAGTCCTTATTGCTTCATTAATTCTTCCTAGTAATGTTAGTGAAAGTTTACATCGGTAAGTACCACTGTTAATTTACCGAAAATTATGGTATATTACTCATAAATAAAACACTGTTTATCACTTTGTTTGTATAACAATTGGTTTATTTGGTGACTATAGTTTCGATACTACACGTATCATTATCAAACCGTTAGTCTAAAACCGTTAAACCGTTAGTTAGGACTAACGGTTTGATAATGATACGTGTAGTATCGAAACTATAGTCACCAAATAAACCAATTGTTATACAAACAAAGTGATAAACAGTGTATTATTTATGTTCAACAATGTATAACGAAGTATAAGCCTCTATAATCAGTGAGTATATTACTCAGCTGTTTCGGTAACATTGGACCATTCTTTTGTATCCATTTGCAAAAGAGATTAAAGGTAAAAAAAAAACTTTCAGAAAGACTACAATCTGAATTAATTTACTGTTATATAATGGTATATGAAATGTAGTTATAGAATGACATGTAATAACAGTACATTTTGAACGTCACCTTAAATTAGTGATGTAAAGTAAAATTTTGAGTTTAGAAAAGCCTGAAAATTTGGTTTGATCACGCGCAAATTTCTGAGATGTCCTTTAATTGACGGTTTTCCTGAATTTCCGTTAATTTTATAAAATATTGATGGTTTTCGTAAAATTAAAAGATTTTGTAAAATATAATTTATTTTTCAGTGTGCTTGGTGAAAAATATTGTTTAATGTGTTTAGAGAAACGAATTAGTTTTCAAAAATTAGTGACGTTTTCAAGATTTTCATTAATTAGAAAAATCTCGACGCTTTAATGAATTTTCAAGATTTATTTTGATTTTCAAATTGTTGACTTATTTTGTGAATTTCCAAGAATAATTCAACATTTTAACGCGATTCGGGAAATTTTCAAGATTTTGACTTTGTAATCATCGTTTATTTTCAATTACCTAATTAAAAAAGGAAAGGATGAGAATTTAGAAATTCATGATAGCGTATTTTTTCAAAGTTAATGGTTTGATTTTAAAAATTAACTATACATATTATTATTATTGTCGTTTTCTTGAATATTCACGAAAAACGTCAACATTTTTAAAGTCGACGAAAATTTAGGAAATCCACGAAAATTGAAGAAAATCTTGATAATTCATGAAAAGTATTAGAATTGTTAGAATTCACTAAAATCTAGAAAAATCAGGAAAACTGTCAGGACTTTAAAAATAAATTAAAAATCTGAAAATTTTGAAAATTCACAAAAACCGTGAGAATTTAAAAAACTAACCAAAAACATGGAAATTTAAATATTAACAAAAATCTGAAAAAAAAAAATGATAATGAAGGAAATTCATTAATTTTGAATTTTATTTTAAAAATTGACGGAAATCTTAAAAAAACATCGTGTTTTTATAAATTATGGAAAAACATTAAAAAGTTATCGATTGCCTCTAAAGTGTGTTTTCCATTCCCGGATTAAACATGAAGTAAAATTTTGAGTTGACAAAAGCCTGAAGAATTTGGATTTGGACGCGCAGTCCAAATCCAAATTCTGGTTTTTCTCAACTCGAAATTTTACTTCATGCGCCAAGCGTACAAAACACTGATATCAAGTAAAGTTCAAAATTTATTGCTCAGTTAATAAAAAATCATTTTAATATGTTTTCACGATTATTAAGAATTTTTCTCGTTTCTTTTACTATTCTCGCATTTTACAAGTTTTTTATTCTTTTCAATATTTCATCACTTTTTTAACAATTTCCGCATTTCATAACATTGTTTTGACATTTCATTACATTTCGACAATTTTTTTGAATGTTGAAACTGTTGAAATTGCCAAAAATGTACGGAAATTTCAACAGTTTTCACATTCAATACGTCATTTTTGCCGTTCGCCGACTTGGATTGAGTTTTCACAATTATCGAAAGTTTTTCACCCTTCTTTTTCATCTTCTGGTTAAATTTATGTGTTGGAAGGTTCTTAAGAGGAATTTTTAAAAATGTTGATAAAAAAGAACAAGCATTACTTTTGTATTTTTGATAGTTAAAATAGTTTATAATTTTTAATTGGCATAATTTGTTTTAAAAGTATGATAATAAATGTGAAAATCGATAAAATATTATTCTTACAATAACTCTCTTAATTAAAGAAATATTGAGCTTACATTTTATACTTGACATAAAAACAGGATGATCTATTTTATGAGATATGACAAATTCTATTTTAATTTGACATATAACACATGATTTCCAACTTAAATTTCTTGCCCTATTCAACAATGTAAAAATCCAATTGTGCTGCCATAAAATAAAATTGAAAGTTAATGTCGTATATTGAAAATGGAACTCTGTATATAACCTGACAATTTTGTAGTGTTTTTCAGACGTTATTTGTGGTATATTTCAAATTTCAGCTAGCTATCCTTCCAATTAATTATAGCAAAATTTTGTTGTTGTCGATTTTCACTTTTTTGCCATAACGTGAAAACAAATGACGCTAGATGAAATTTGTTTATGCAGTTTTCTTTTGTATTAAAAATGGAAAGTTCAGTCTGATTTAACCATCTTCGTATCTTCAATAGTTTACGTGATCCTAATGGTGAGCATGATAAAGCAAACGAACGGTATATATTCTATTTATTTCAACAACAAATGTTTTAATAATAACAATACAAAAAATAAACTAAATTCTATACAAATAGAATACATTTTTCCTCTAAAATTCTTATTTTTTGCAAATATTGGATTAGCTTACAAAACAATCCAAAATATTAAATGTATTCTAAACTAATCTCATTAGTTAGATGGAATTATTGTAAATCAAATTGAGAGATTTCTATTAATTTTAAGATGCTTGTTTTTTAATTTGATTGATTTTGTGATCTTCTAAACGTACTATGAATTGTACTTTTTGAGGTATTTTTAATTTAGAATCTTTGTAATTTTTTGGGATTAAATGTTTTTTTTTCTGTACAGTAAGTTTTATGTTTAACTTTAAATTACCAATTGTTACCATGTTTACAGTTGTTACCGGCACCTTTTAACAAGTTCTGTCAACTGCTATTTTGTATATGTATTCAATATTTTCCAAATGAGTAAAGTTCGCGCCATACATTGATATTATTTAAGTTAGATAGGTTGCCTATCTAGGTGGAATCTCGTCAAATAGCGCCCTCGAACATCAGACAGCTCAACTCAGCTCAAAACTCCTCTCGGCCATCCATGGTAGAACTCTACGGCATCCGCTATTTCCAGTTTCAGGGTTGTCCAAAATATATACGGATTTCCCGGTTATCCCCGAGTTCGCCACATCAGCGAAGGGTCGCAGCTACCTGGAGCCGAGCCGACCGTGCCAGCGAAATGTACGTGCGGGGAACAAGAGAATCGGGCATGACGTCAGAACGTAATAAAAGCGGCAAACACAAAGCCCCCTACGATGTTCGCGAATCGTCGCGAAAGGGACACACGTACGCGAACACCACATACGTCATCGGATAGTTGAGAGGAAGACCATTCCAATGACACTAAACACGAGGGGGTTATTTCAATTTTGTACGCTATAGAAGACGAGCTGTCAGGAGGATTAATTGTTATTAATTAAGATTCAGGCAAGGTTTAGTGTATCCCATATGTATAGGAACTAGAGCAAAAGTTGCGCATTGCAAGTTACTATTTTTTTTGACCTAAGTCACATTCTCGTTCGACTTATGCTTTCGGAGTTATTAAATTAAAACTCATGAAACCACCATTTTAGCCTCCGATCAACATGTGTGACATATGTACGGATGCATAATTTCATCTCACACATGTTGATCTACTTTATATTTCAATATTTTTATATTAAATATTTTTTCTCATTATTTTTCTGTGGCGAGAAATGGTGGGTACCTAAGAGTCACAGGGGTAGAGGGTTTGTTCTTTTGGATATAAAAGAGCTACCACTGGACCACAGAACTCACTCTGTATCCAGCATCCAAAAGTGTAAGTCGTCTGTAATTCTGTGTAAGTTGTTATTTTTTTATTCTTGTCTTGTTATTTGTTTGTTAATTTATTATTTGTGTTTTTTTAATATATTTGTTAAAGTTGAGAGCCATTTTTATTTCAAATCGTATTTTTTTTTATATAAAATAGAATCAGTGCTTCAGTCGAATTTTCTTAATTAAGAATTGAGCTTGCTAGTCGGTAGTTACTTGGTGGTGAAATAGTTGCTATTTTTAATAACTATTTTAAAGCCGAAGTACCCACCCCGTAACACAGTAATATTACCGAGAATATTACTCAATTTTAAATTATTGGTAATTTTACATTACTGATTCTTAAAGTATTTTTGTTTTAGTCAAGATATTTTGATTCCGAATTCAAGATCTTTACACGTGTTTTTGTCTGAACAAAATTAGTTTTTAAAGTTTATTATATAATTCATGATTTATTTATAATTTTCTAAACAAGATTAAGATGTTGTTTACTAAATCTTAACTTTTAGAGAAAAGAAAAAAACTGTTAAGTTAATTCAATTCCAATTTCAGGATCTCAAAATTGTTTCTTTTTAATTAAATAATTAATGTTTTATTTTAAATAATTTTCCGAACAAAAGAAACATCAAATTTTGAGGTGATCTGATGATTTTTTTTAATAAAATATCAACTTTGACAGCCTTTCTGAGAAAAACCAGTTCAGCCTAACTTCAGGCTCTTAAAGCTTGTTTATTTTCAAGAAAAAATTAGTACTTTTAAAGTTGATTTAATAATTCATGATTGTTTTATATTTTTTAAAACAAGATCTAACGTTGTTTTCACTTAATTTTAACTTTGAATCGATTTTTCTGAAAAACTAGTTAAGATAATTTAACCCGCTTTTCAAAATCCTAAAGCGTGTTTATTTCTAAGCAAAATTGGAGCATTTGGCGTTGATTTATCAATTTATAATTTTCTTTTAATTTCCCAAATAAGATTACCTGAAAATCTAATTACTATTCGTATTCATATCACGATTTATTTTTTTAGGCATTCATCGTTTCTGACTAGTGTTCAAGTTAAAGTTTGTAACGAGTGTTTTCACTCCCAGGCTAAGCATGAAGTAAAATTTCGAGTTTAGAAAAGCCTGAAAATTTGGTTTGGTCGCTCCGCGAAGCCACGCGTATAAAACACTGACCATATTGTGATTTTGAAAATATACTGCTTATATTTAATTAATCTTAACCAAATCTCGCGCTATTAAATTCCGAACAATTTACAATAAATATTAAAGTATCTTTAAAACAAAAAATCTTTTTATATAGTGATTTTTATTTGTTTTTATTACCTACATATAACCTCTCGATTGCCAAATTACTTGCTATGCAAAAGTAGCTCGCGTATTACAAAAGGTTGAACATTTCTGCTGTATACTAACATCTATTAATAATGTAGTTTGCTGTTTAACTTTAATTATCTTAATGTAATTCGACTATATATTTATTCTAATTAGTCTTAGTGAGCAATTTATGTAAAGCAAATCCATTCTTTGAATGAATCAGCATTCATAATCCAATACTAATCGAAAGTTTCAAGTATCCGAGGCAATAAATCAACCCTAAAAACACAATGGCGGGCCGCCCCACTTAAAAATGCGCGATTTCAGCGTAAATAGTTTTAAACTCTGGAAATTTCCGCTTGTGTTTTTTCCAAATTAACTAACTGAGCTCGCACAACTTTACGAACGCGAGAGAAGGGGCATTATCCATACTTTTTAATAAAGCCCGGCAAATTCCGAAAGTTTCGCAGCCATTAGCGATCGATTTTTGTTAAACGCCAGATTTAGTGGAGCACGGGCAACAATCAACTTTACCTCGTGTTTGTGCATGTTTCGGAGCACCGCGCGTTCCATAGCAGTTTCAACCCCTTGTACACCCGAATGGTAGTATTTGCGTTTTGTTGAAGAGCGACCTCGACAACTATCTGCTTTTACTGGAACCGTAATGGATTCCTGAGGTATTGCGTTTGTGCTGGCTGTGTGATTTTCAGTAGCAAACAAAAAAATTACACTTGAAATGGAAGTATTTTCAAGTGTAACAAAACAGAAAGTTATTTTTTTACTTGGAGACTTTAGCTCAACAGAAATCGTATCATTCAGCATTCAAATCCTGGATTCAAATTCTTTTAGAGGATTCAAAAGATACATTTAGAGAAAAATATTGTTACTATTTATTTCCGTCTAGTATTCTATGAATTCCTTTTAATGAATTTGCTACTTACTTTTTCACATTCGGCCAACTTTTGTAGAGGTCGTACGCTAAATTTAGAATGAAAACTGTGACGCCAGTTTCCTTCGCCAGCATGCTCAGTCCTCCACAAAACACGCTTGTCCAGAGGTAGTATTTGCCATCACCCCTGTAAAAAAAATAATATGTTAGGCGTTTTCAACTTAAAATTATTTTTGTGTTAAAAATCACAAAAAATATATATTAATCAAAATAAGGCAAATCTTAGCAATTATGTTTACAAAAATCTATAATCTGTACTGTTTATGTTATTAAAATATAATTTATATTCTTTGAAATCCAGATTATTGATTGGTTCCGGTAGAAAATGTTTAAAATTCCAATAAAGTTTATTCCATGCCGAGTTTTCACCAATATATGAAAAAACCAGTATATATATGCTGACATCATATAGTTTGACAATTCTTTATACTTTGTATACTAGGCTATACTTTTTTTGTTTTTTTTTTGTTTGTTTGGCATAGGTTTTTACCATTCAGCCACTAACGTTGATTTATATTAACTATATTAACATATATTTCGACTAATATGGACGTCACAACAACACATTCACACACATCCATGGAACCGGAGACGAGTATTTTTCGTTAGAAAAATTACTCGCCTCCGCTGGGAATCGAACCCAGATCACCTCCGTGACCGATTTGGCGAAACCGGCGGCTCAACCGCTCGGCCACGGCGGGCCCAGGCTATACTTTTATCATTCTTTTTGTTAATATTATCAAAAACAATTCTGTGTTATGTTACAAGACACTTAAATAAGTGTTTTTATGTCATAACTGTATGTTTTTGAGTTTACGTGAAGTGATTATTACACTAAAATTATTATTGAGTGTTTTTTAGTGTTTTTAAGGTTCAAAATGAAAAACTACCTAGCTCAACTTAGTCTGTTTGTGTCAATGTAGTTAGAAAATCTTTTAGAAAAAAAGATAAACGTGTGTATCAAAAATTCAACAAAATTTAAAAGATCTTATCCGGGCGAATTCACGAAAGGTTAGAACATAGACATTTCCGTAAATTATAGAAAAAGTAAAGCAGCTATAATTTTAATAATAATAATAAGTTCTTAAACAGTATTAAAGCAATAGCAAATTATTTAATTTAATTAAAGCTGACATTTATTAACAACAGTTAATATTTAAGAATAAAGCCAACAAACACACTATATTTGCAATGAATCAAAAATACGATTTAAGCGAGTGTTTACCTCCGCCTTCTAAATGCAATCGCAATGTGTTTTGTTTATAGGTTGTACAAAAAACAAATAAAAACTTAGAAAATTTGTAAATATTGAATTTATTAAAAACTTATGGTATTCTCTATTTTTCATCATATTTGATTTTTGTTATTAAATTTCAAGGTAAGCAAAATTTTGATTTTAATATTATTAATTCTATTAATGATTGGTTGCTCTATCAAGGTTTGAGAATTTGGGAATGTGTTTTAATTTACAGTGGACTCGCCGGGATTGCTATTTCCTAAATGTGAAATAAAAACACTACAAAGTTAAACTTATTAAATACGCTAATAATTACACGATATAAACATATGATTAATTACCATCTATAATATACCAAGTGGTACTATTATTATCGATAATATTCATGAGTGAATCAGAGCTGCAGATTCAACGAGCCCGAAGGGCGAGTTAAATGTGCTGCTCCGGTTTCACGACTGATTATTATCGATTAATTATTAATCATTCCACCAGTTATATTCTCTGCTAAATATAACTATGTTTATCAATTTCTTTCAAATATTCAAAAAAACAAGTTTGTTTTCTAAATTTTATTTTAATTATTGTACCCAATAACTATACATTTAAAAGTTATACATCCTAAAAGGGCATAATTAACAACAAAAAATGCGAGAGAGTAGAGCTAACTTTCTTTCTAATGAGTGCACAATTGTTCCGAATGTTTAACAATGATAGTAATGATGTGCTACATATGCACTATTTAGAGTTGGGACGAATCCTCGTAAAAAGGATTCGAATCACCTAATATGATTCGAATCACGAATACTCGAATAAAGGATTCGTAAGAGATAAATATGACTCGAATCAAAGATTCGAATCCTATTTTTCGAATCAGGAATACAAATCCTTTAAGAATAAATTTGATTTTATTATTAATTTGCAACCATAAATATATAAATATCGTTACCAGTTGTTTTAACAAAAACATTCAAAACCTAATTATTTATTATTAACACTGAACACCATTGATAACAGACTAAATATCTGATTCCCTGTTACACTGATTAAAGATGTATTTGTGTGTTTCTGAACTTCACTTCAAATCAGTGTTTTGTACGCATGGCGCATGAAGTAAAATTTCGAGTTTAGAAAAGCCCGAAAATTTGTCTCGGGTCGCTGCGCGACCCTCGACAAATTTTCACGGGGCTTTTCTAAACTCGAAATTTTACTTCATGCTTAACCTGGGAGTGGAAACACCCGTTCAAAACTTCAAATTGAACTCTATTATAAAATTGACGAATGCCTGAAAATTACTTAAATAAAAAATTTACTGAATATCATTAAAACCGGGAAAGTCAGAGAAGAGTCATGGAATTATATTCAAATTGACCAAAACAGTAACAAACAAGCCATATCATATTATTAAATTTGTCAAAATCAGCAGGCAAATTACAAAACACGTAAAAATTTATAAAATTAACTTAAATATAGACAAAAAAATGAAAACAATTTAACAAAATGGGGGTTCCCCACAGAAGAAAGTTATATTAAAAGGCCAGGGAAAAAAATCTTGAATCAGGGAAATGTCGAAAAAATTTAACCTTTCAGATTGTGGTTACTATGTCAGTTTTACTTCAGATAATATTAAACAAAATTTTGAAAACTAGAATATTATCTTACAAAAAAAATCAGTCTGTTAATGTTCTTATCAAAGCATTCAGTTTGATGTTTCAAACAAGCGTTTCCACTCCCAGACTAAGCATAAAGTCAAATTTCGAGTTTAGAAAAGCCCCGTGAAAATTTGTGTCGGGTCGCGCAGCGACCCGACACATATTTTCTGGGCTTTTCTAAACTCGAAATTTTACTTCATGCGCCACGCGTATAAAACCGTGATTTAACGAGAAATTTCAAAATACACAAAAGAAATTTTTTAAGTTAATCCTTACAATTAATTCAAATTATTTTTGACAATTCAAAACCTTTTGTAAGTATTCGAATCCTTTTATAAATATCCGAATCTTTTTATAAGGATTCGAATCACCCACATTTGAATTCAAATACGAATCCTTATAAAAAAATTTAACGAATCCGGATCACGAATCCAGTTGAATTAGAGTATTGGAATGCCTCTTTTGAATCCTCTAAAAGGATTCGAATCCAAGATTCGAATCCTGAATGATTCGAATCCTGCCCAGCTCTTGTCAACAATAACAAAAAAGGCATGTGACCTTAATAAGCTGTTCATATTACTATTATATGTTAACGAAAAAAACAATATTTCATATATTACATAGCAAGTAAATGTTGCTTGTTTATCATAGAATCAGGGTGACAACCAGTGGCGGCTCGTACATAAAGGCTAAGGGACTGCAGTGTCCCCCACAATATTTTAGATGTTTTCTAATTTATTGCCTTTTAGTCATTTATTTACTTTTAGTAATACAGTAGAACCTCGTTATACCGGGATGGCTTTTGGCTATACCTAGCACGATATAAGGAAAACACGGTATATCCGAATATATGTAATTTGTATAATAGTCACATACACACACGCGCATATATATATATATATATATATATATATATATACATACATATATATATATATATACAGGGTGTCCCAAAAGTTTGGAAACGGTTGAATATCTCGAGAGCACCTTATCGGATCAAGATGGTATAAAATACGTCTTTCTTTATTTTTAAAGTTCTATTTAGGCATGCTGTGCGATAGCCACCCACACCCCTCTGGGGGGTGGTTCGAGGGGGTAGTTTAGAAAAAATAAATGGAAACTCCTATTTTTTAATTGTTTTATCACTCCCTCCCCAATCCCGTTCGGTGGTGAAAAGGGTAGTTTTGAATTTTTCTGCGAAAAAAAAAATATTTTGCTTGCACTGTTGCATTTTGTATCAAAAACGGTTCATGAATTTTTCAAATTGCCACTCCCCCCCCCCCCACACACACCCTTTAAAAGTAGAAAAAGTGGTGTTTTAAAAATAAGTACCACCATTTTTTTTAGACAAAAATGATTTTTCTTGCAGAGTTTCATTGTCTATCAAAAACTCCTTATGGAGTTGCAAAATATCCACACCTTAACCCCTTTTTGGAGGGTGGAAAAAAGAAATTTTCGCTCAGTTTATCGTCGAAATTTTTTTTCCATTTTGTCATGTTTACAATTTTAAATGAAAGCACAGAAGTGTAGTTATTGAACATTTATTTCGGACTGTCAATGTTGACGTTCTCGACGACTCCGTGAAATTCTAAGAAATGGGTAATAGTTCAGAAACTTTAAAGCTAAATTAATTAAGCTGCTATCTGTCGTTTTGAGATGAGGTTATCGGAAAGTGAACGCATATCATTATTAATGATGCGTGGGTCCGGGGAGAATGTGAGATCTTACGAGGAGGTGGCAAGGATGTTTAATGCATCCAATCCGCATCGTGATCCAGTGACAAAATCGACGGTTCAAAAAACAGTGAAACGATTTAAAGATACTGGAGCAGTGAAGGATCGCGAACGCAGTGGCAGGCCAAGAACGGCATCAAACGAAGATCAGAAGGTGGAAGTGTTGCAGCATTTCGTGGAAGACCCTCATATTTCTGTAAGGAGAGTGTCGCAAGCTCAAGGCATCAGCAAGACTTCAGTACATCGCATAATGCAGGAGGAAAAGTGGCACCCTTACAAAACTACCCCCTCGAACCACCCCCCAGAGGGGTGTGGGTGGCTATCGCAAAGCATGCCTAAATAGAGCTTTAAAAATAAAGAAAGACGTATTTTATACCATCTTGATCCGATGAGGTGTTCTCGAGATATTTAACCGTTTCCAAACTTTTGGGACACCCTGTATATATATATATATATATATATGTATATATATATATATATATATAAGAACAGAGACGTTCGGAAAACGGATCCTAACAGGGCATTCGACCAAAAAAGGAGGCAGGAGTTGCTATTGTAATCTACTTTATTGTTTACCAAGCTTTCGGGACTGACTTTGTCCCTTCCTCAGGGTTACACTATAACAAAACAATGAGTTTGGATTTGATACATTATCTGACTGTAAATGTGATGTTAATTGCTTACATTTGAGAATTGTGAACTAAACTGGTGTCTTCGCACCGACGGTATTTACTATGCATTGCAGTTAAAACTATTGTTAATTTTCGTGGCACGTGTGCTGAGGGCCGATGTGAGGTTAAGTTTGCGGTGAGTTGAAAGACACATATTGTTACTGCACTAACACGTTAAAAACACGTAACTGATTAATACTGGTTAAAATGGAGCATTGGTTATTGTACTAAATGTTGTTTAAAAATTATAGAAGCCGCCGCATCATGAAGTGGTGCAGTGTTTGTGCGAACACGAGTGCGGAAATAAACACAATGGCGGATGCTGGAGCAACAGGTCCCGCCTGTCTCCCTCTCACTCTGTCACCGAGAGAGGAAGGCACGCGAGGAACAGGGCTGCCAACTTCGTTACTTTCGGGGCGCCCGAGCCGCGGGCTTTTCGAATTCGAAAAATTCGAAAAATTTTTGTTAACATTAATACTTTCTCCTTCACAACCTTTCTAATCAAGCGATAACGAGCACGATCGTACAGATTAAATCTACGTCAGGTGTACCCTATACGAAATAATAGTCAAATACTTAACAGTGAATAAATAGACACGGCATACGACGGGTAAAGCGCGGGTGGCGGGTTTTTTCGAATTTTTCGAATTCGAAAAGCCCGCGGCTCGGGCGCCCCGAAAGTAACGAAGTTGGCAGCCCTGTTCCTCGCGTGCCTTCCTCTCTCGGTGACAGAGTGAGAGGGAGACAGGCGGGACCTGTTGCTCCAGCATCCGCCATTGTGTTTATTTCCGCACTCGTGTTCGCACAAACACTGCACCACTTCATGATGCGGCGGCTTCTATAATTTTTAAACAACATTTAGTACAATAACCAATGCTCCATTTTAACCAGTATTAATCAGTTACGTGTTTTTAACGTGTTAGTGCAGTAACAATATGTGTCTTTCAACTCACCGCAAACTTAACCTCACATCGGCCCTCAGCACACGTGCCACGAAAATTAACAATAGTTTTAACTGCAATGCATAGTAAATACCGTCGGTGCGAAGACACCAGTTTAGTTCACAATTCTCAAATGTAAGCAATTAACATCACATTTACAGTCAGATAATGTATCAAATCCAAACTCATTGTTTTGTTATAGTGTAACCCTGAGGAAGGGACAAAGTCAGTCCCGAAAGCTTGGTAAACAATAAAGTAGATTACAATAGCAACTCCTGCCTCCTTTTTTGGTCGAATGCCCTGTTAGGATCCGTTTTCCGAACGTCTCTGTTCTTAACGTAGTACGACCGTTACTTCTTGTCCTGGTATATATATATATATATATATATATATATATATATATATATATATTCAAGGGACCCAGTATTTACTAATCCCCTTAACATAATAGGCTTAATGCAGGTATGTGCAGTAGCCACCTACATAACAAGACATACTATAAAATACAATAATGACGCCGGAACGTTTTACCTAATCAGGGCGGTACGCAGTCAATTGTTAAAATTAACATCTTTAAAAAAAGAAAGCCGAAAAATGACCCCGATATATCCGAATCACGGTATCTCGAGGCCCGGTATAGCGAGGTTCTACTGTATATATACATAATACCTATATTAAAAGTTTGGCGCGTCCTACACTCAAAATTTTACTTAAAAACAAGTGCATAATACAGTTTTTAACGCATGTTAAATAAAAAAGTTATTTCATTTATAATAAAAATGGTAAACCCTCTACATCATTTCTAAATTAAATTTAATAAAGTATGAATTAAGTAAATTATAATATGATAGATGGAATCATAATTAAAATTATCGCAGTTCAAATATTTATAGATGGTAGCATCGAAAATAAAATGCTTGCAATTTGCTTTTTATATATTGTGCTGCACAATATTTAAATAATAAATCTGAGCAGTTAATCTATGCATGCAATGTTGTCATTATGATTATCGAAATTTTCGTGTCACGGTGGGCCATAAAATGAAGGTCGGCCCTGAGAAGTATTTTATGAATTTCTTTGATGCGGTTTATATCCCGACGCCGATCCCTTATAATGTCGAAGTTATGCCCGGTCCGGGGGTGAAACCCCGTGATATTTTTTATTGTGCCGGGTCAGAGGACATGAATAAAATATGGCGGCGAGGCGCTTTAAATGCCGGGAACCGCCCTAAACATTTAGAGCGCCGTTTTCTCACCCGCCACCACTCGAGCCGAGGAATTCTTATATGTATTTGCAAAAAGGGACGATAACATTTATTTACTCTCTTCACGTTGACAGTTTAATCATATTCTAAATATTAAATCATCGTTCAGCCTTAATAACGTATGTATATACATCGGCGTAAACAGGATTTTAACCAGGGAGAGGCATGAGATAAAAAATGATAGACTTAGTTTAAAACTTAAGAAGTGTCAGTTGTTTGTAATGCATTTTTTTTTTACATAAGTTTGTGCTATTTGTTTAAGCATATAATAAAATTTCGAGTTTATAAAAGGCTGATGTGCCGGGCGCTCATAGGAGTATTTTTTATAAGGAAAACTCATTTATAATTCCATTTCGAAACATTTGATGGTAAGAATTTACTATACACCCCGTGAGTATTATAGATAAAAATGATATTATTCGAAAGTACTCGACGAGTACTAATAATAATAATAACAATAATAATTATAATAATATGTCTTTATTTTCAAAGTGTCAAAATTTTTACAAAGTGAAAATTGCGTCAGGTTAACTAAATATAATAACAAAGCAGAACAAAATAAGTAAAGTATACATTCACACTACATTCCTATACATAAACACACACATACACAATACTCAAAGTAATAATAATGTTAAAGACACAAAACTAATTATAATAATAAATTAGTTATAATAATAAGTCTTGCAGTGGGTATGGTTCCTTCTCAATTAAAAAATTTAATAATGTTCTTTTCAATCGTTTTAGGTTTTTAAAGTTTTTATGCTCTCTGGGAGAGCATTAAAGAGCTTAATTGCCGAATCATGTATTCCATCTTCTGTAATCTTTCTTTTATAATCATGTAGTTGTTAGTTCTGGTTTTATATATGTTTAATTTGTTATCCCCTCCGTTTACGTGTTTATGATAAAATATTATGGTTTCCAAAATGTATATTCCATAGAAGGTGAGGATGTTATTTGATTTGAAAACCCCGCGGCAGGATTGTCTATTTTTCAAACCATATATGATGCGAAGTGCTTTTTTCTGTAGTATGAAAATTTTCTTCGCGTATGACTGCTTTCCCCAAAAAATTATGTCATATCTCATGATGCTTTCAAAATTAGCGTTGTATGCTGTTTTTACCACCGATTTAGTAAGATATTTTGAGAGCTCTCTAAGAGTGTATAGAACAGAAGTGAGCTTACTCTCTGTTTTTTGTATGTGATTTTTTCCAGTTTACTCTGTTATCAATGTGAACACCTAGGAATTTTACTGAGTCGGATATAGTTGTTTTTTGATGTCTAGATTTATAGTTTCAATGTTATAGGATTTATTAGACGGACTGAACAGCAGAACATTTGTTTTTTGGTTATTTATTAATAGTTTATTTTTTTTAAACCATTTTTGAATCTGGGTAAACAGAAAGTTTGTATCAGTTAACAATGTGTTGATATCTTTACCTGCAACAAGTACATTTGTGTCGTCGGCATAGTTGACGATTGTTTCATTATGGGATTTTAGTTGGAAATTTAGGTTGTTGATGAATAATAAAAAGAGCGTGGGTGCTGTTAAACTCCCTTGGGGCAGCCCGGTAGTTATCGCAGCTGGTTCGGATTAGACCGCAATACCGTCCACCTCTACAACCACCCACTGATTTCGATTACCTAAGGTACGACCTAAACCAGCTTAGGGCGTTACCTCTAATGCCATTTTTTTCGAGCTTTGACAGCAAAATTTTATGATCCACACAATCATAGGCTTTTGTTAGGTCGATAAATATACCTATTATTGTTTCCCTGTTCTCTGTGTGCGTTATGATTTTTTCTATAAAATCATAAATTGCTGTGGACGTGGATTTCCCTTTGCGATATCCGTGCTGTGAATCACTAATAATGTTTGATTTATTCAAAAATGTATTTATTCTACTGATCATGACTTGTTCGAAAATTTTTGAGAACACAGGTAAGAGGCTAATTGGTCTATAGTTTTAAACATTTTCTGAGTTTCCTTTCTTGAATATAGGTTTAAGTACTATCTAGATATGCAATTAATTTCGACCGGAAATGTTAAATAAATAAAAAAAAATAGTTTGAACATTTTGAAAATATTGAGTCCTAGCAGTATGTAAAATAATCATCGTGCGCAAAGAGATTTACGCAATTTATTCTATTGCAAACCTTTCTCCTAACCTAACCTAGAAGTATGTGGAATATACAACGTGAAATAGCCATTGACACAAACTAGAATTCAGCCCAAATGAATTTCCAAGAGTGTTTTACTGTGTACCTGTTCATTCCACACACAACACTTTTTCCAAGTAAGTTTATTTTAATTTTATTCCTATTTTTTTTTTAAATTTCATAAGCAAAGCTATACTGAAGAGAGATAAATCTCGAAACGCGTCTATAGATGGCCTAAGACATCAGTTTTAATCCAAGTCCTTTCACTTCAATTTTTATTTTGTGTTATCTCTCCTTTCATTTTAAATTTGTATTTGTTAGTTGGTTTGAAGAGAATTTGACCTAAACGTTACATATACTTTAATAGAGCGTTGTAACAAATCAAATTAAATAAGATTTTAAATATTTCATTGTATAATTCAATATCCGGAGGTGTATTTGCACGGGAAGTAGTTGTTTCAATGGATAATTATCGTCTTAAGTTGTCCTATTAATTAAGACATTGTTGCATTTTCAGGAATAGTTTTTCGTAATTTTATATATTATGTTTTAATTTATGTTAGTTATTCTATAAATCCATATGAGTCCAAGTGTAATGTGCTAATGCGTTATAATCGTCATCCAGTTAAATCTAACTTTAAGTTGAAGTGAGATTGAAGTCTTTAACAAACATTTTTTTCGACTTCCCCAATATTGCAATGGTTAACAGCAATCAGTGAGGTTTTATAGAAGTTTCTAGTCAAAATATCGAAGTTAAAAAAAGTTAACTTTTATTATTTCCGTAGTAAATTTATTGATTTTTATTGGTGATATATATATATCATATTATATTATACTGGATGTTATATGTCCACGGGGTTAAGTCGAGCCCATTTGATTGATGTGCATAATTTTTGAGTTTTATTTAACTAGAAAATACGTTAAATTATAAACTGAATTAATGTTTGTATTTGTGATGGAACATACCTGATACTATGCGTCTAAACCAAGAGTGTCCAACCTTTTACCTTACCTGGACCACATTAGCCAAAGACGAGTTGTTTCGCAATTATTCCCTTATATGTTGGAAATAATGTAAGTAATGCAACTTATTTTCGCAAAAAATGTCCATTTATTATCTTTCTTTTAAACAGTGCTTAATTTTTATTTTGAATGAATTTTATTGTGAATAAATGAATGTTAATGATTCTGTTTATTGAAAAATTGATGAAACCAATTTCAATTACTTTTTTAAAAATTGAATTCACAACTATATGTTATTTTTAAATAATTAGCAATTTTTCGTAACTTCCCGTTAATTCAACAATTTAGAAGATTTTAGTTCATTTTCAAAGTTTCGAGAATTTTTATTGAATTTCTTTTCGTAACTTTGCCGAAATTTCCTTAAATTTTTAAATTCCTGAATTGGTTAGATTTTCGTTGATTCTAAAAATTTTAATATATAAGGTCAATTTTCTAGATTTTAAAAATTTTGAAGATTTTTATTAATTGTTAAAATTTTGACGGGTTTCATGAAATTCCTAAATGTTCGTTAATTTTCAAAATTTTGCCGGTTTTCGTAAATTTGACAAGTGTTGATACAAGTCATACATTGAAACGGTTTTTGTGAAATCCAAAGATTTTCAATCATTTTAAAAATCTAGAAGCCTATCATGAATATTTCAAGATTTTCGTAAATCTTTAAAATCGGGATTTTCTAAGATTTCCATGTATCTTCAAAATTGTATACAAGTGTTTCCAAGAAGTTATCAAACTGAACATCAATTTACAATAATTTTCAAAATTTATAATAAACTTTTCAGCATTTCCATTAAATAATTTAAACGTTGTAATGATCAGTAACGATTAATAAATGTTTTCAGAAATGCATTACATTATTTGTCAAATATATTTCTTTGAAATTTGCGAACCCGAAAATTAACAACATTTTTGAAAATTTATGAATACCGGCATTTTTTTTAAATTAACGAACATCTAGGAAATACATGAAAAGCGTCAAAGTTCTAAAGAGTAACGAATTTGAAAATCGGCAATAATCTTGAGAAATCTATAAATCATTATTTTCAAAATTAAAAATTTTAAAAATCCCGGATATTAAAAAAGTTTAAAAATTAACGAAAGTATTAAAAAATTCACGAGTCATCAATATTCTGAAAACTAATAAAAATTTTGGAATTTCACGAAAATTGTCAAGATTTTAAAAATTGAACAAACACATGAAAACCCTCAAGATTTTGTAAATTAATGAAAATATTGTAAAAAGCTAGCGATTATTTTTTAAGGAATGTTTTCCACTCCCAGACTAAGCATGAAGTGAAATTTCGAGTTGAGAAAAGCCTGAGCGTTTGGACAAATCCAAACTAAGGCTTTTCTAAACTCGAAATTTTACTTCATGCGCCACGCGCATCAAAACACTGATTTATTGTTAATAATATAAGACACTGATTTTAAGTTAGGTTTACTTGTTCACGGTATTTGAGTGTTTTAAGTGTTTAATAAGCGTGGCGCATGAAGTAAAATTTCGAGTTTAGAAAAGCCTGAAAATTTGGTTTGGTCGCTTCGCTTCGCTACGCGACCAAACCAAATTTTCAGGCTTTTCTAAACTCGAAATTTTGCTTCATGCTTAATCAAGGAGAGGAATCACTCGTTAGAAGTTTCAAATTAAACACTTTTATGGAAACATCTAATGCCTGAACAATTACTGAGTATTCATCGGAATGTGTATACTTAAAAGAAAAATTCCCTGTATGTAGGGCGTAGCGAACATAGTTAAAGCTACATTAAGGTTTAAAAAAAATGTTAGTAATTAAAATCAGTATTGACTTTGTTTTAACATTTATTCATAATATGAAAAAATACAGTACTTAAGTGCTATTCGGATGTTTCCTATGAATAATCCCCTTTCGATACATTTTTACACAAAAAGAAGCGACGAGAGACAGAAAAAAAAAGATAAAAACAATGTAATACACACGTTGTTTAAGGACGATGGCAATTTGTAGGTTTCTGGCTCAAATTCCCTTCAAGTCCCAGGACTCCCCGACACGTAATCCATCAATATCAAAGCAAAAAACTTAAAGAACCCGAGCCATTCTTCACGTACCTCTCTATCATTCCTCATTCCTGACTTATCGCAATTTTATGTTACGATCAGAGCCCCGTTACGTACGTACACAGTTTCGGCCCTCTTTTTTTATTTCTGCTTCTCAGACCTCCGCCAGTGCGGTTTTCCGGATTCAATATTTCGATCTGATCGACCTACATTTCCCCTCAGACTTTTCCGGTTAAGATTCATCTACGGATATAACGCAGATATTGTGATCTTATAATACTGTTTTTTTTTTTTCAATACAATTCTGTTTTATAATACGTGTATTTTTTTACCATTTGTGTATAATTTATCAAACTTTATAATTATTAAAATAATTATTAAATTATTAAAATTTTACATTCCATTCAAAAACTACTACCAATTCTCTCATGTATTCTAGATCATACGATAGATTTTTTTAATAAACTCGTTTTCTGAACTCAAAAATTTAATTCATGCGCCACGCGTATTAAATACTGATTTAAAGTGAAATTTTACCTGATCAAGCGATATTTATACTTAAAAGAAAAAATATCTGTGTCATTTTCAATGATCAGTATCAACTTTCAACAATTTATTAGCTAATATGAAAATAAATGGAAACGCAAATATTCGCCACAAAATAAAACATTAATTAAAATTGTCAACAGGCACTCATTCCCAAAACAATTATTCATTGTATATTCCATTGGAAATATCGCGAATGATAACCACTGTCATTGGAGATAAAACCCAAACAAATCACCCGGTTTTTTGTCTCATATTCATGCGAGCAGATAGTAACCAGATTAAATAATTTGCAGAATCGCTCACGTAAAATTTATACACGTTTGTTATTTGTTTTTGTATAATATGAATATAAATCAATCGAAACGCTGTGACACAAAAGCAGCGATATTATCGTGTGTGTAATTATATAGTATTTGTACATATATTTGTTTATGATCAATGGGTGACTTTGCATTGATTTAAATTTGTTATCAAATGTAAATGTAGAAATAAAAACCACATTGAGTTTCACTTTATGCGCTAGGGGTATAAAACACTCGTTAATTCTGGAGCTCAAAAATAACTATTTGACAATTTATTACTTGAAGTAGCCAAAAGTGGACTTGAGGCTGCGCTCAACCCGTACTGTCGTTTCAATTTACAATCGTTTAATAATATGAAGGCACATGAAGTTGTTGTCTAAAAATATTTAGTTTGGTACATAATTGTGCCCTCTTACTGGAAAAAAATGTAATTATCCAATAAAATGGTTTGTATTGATATTATGAACGATTCATTTTTCAATGGAAAAAGTTGATTTTTTGATAACTATACATTTTATGAGAAAAACATGATATAAGAATTGTTTAATCACAAAATTATTGTAGAGGGCACGATACAGTCATATTTTAGAGTTTTTTAATTATTTAATTTTATTTTTAACTATACTAAAATACAAATTAAAATCAAATCAACATGCCCTCTGCAATTCAATTTTAGATAGATGCGTGAAGAAAGAATTAAAAAACTGAAAATAATAACAAAAAAATCAGTATTCTTAGTTTCCATAGGGTAGAGCGCACTCTTAAGGATGAAATATTAGTTAGTATTAGTTTATTAACATTTTGAAGAGCCCCGAAAATATTAATTGCACCGGGCCTCATATATTCTCTAACAGACCTTGCACACAACTAATCGTAAATATGGCTGAAACACTAAAAACTGCTACGCATATGTTCATTGTGACACGTAACATAAATAGCTGTTTAAGTACTTGTAAAAATTCCTTCCTTGTAAAAATGATAAATATTGAAAGTAAATCGATAATAAAAATTAAAATGGAACAACGTAAACTCAACGTAATTTCCGCCCCATCGTTGAACATTTTATAATCCAGCCCTTATTGGATTCCATTATTAATAAACTCAGTGCCGATGACGGGACGAACTTTTAAAACGATTTACCTAATAATGGGATGAAACAAATTGAGATTTATTAAGCCAGTTAGGCGCGCTCTCGAGGCCCAAACACAAATTAATCCAATTCCAGCAAGAATATTAACACGGGCCAAAACCGTTGTTAACACGTTTCCTCCTCTTCTGCAGTTTCTTGTCAGTCCAACTTCGGGCCAACTTCGGAATTATTAAATATTGAAATTTGCGCTCGGCCCTGCCTCTCCGCTCAAGATTAATTATCTTTGAGGCCGAAGTTTGGCCGCAACACGGCCGATCATCGCAAAAAGTCAACAGAATTTCGTAGAAATATTTAGGATGAATTATGGCTAACGTTTAAATTTATGAACTTACTTAAATAATTTGAATATTTTGGTCTTGTACAGAGATTTTAATAAAATATTGTATGTCGAGTTTTTATTCGATTTCAAATGTATTATTTCAAAAAGAGTTTCCAAATTATTATTTAAAATAAAGTGACGTGAGTAACGAGTGTCTTCCACTCCCAGACTAAGCATGAAGTAAAATTTCGAGTTTAGAAAAGCCCCGCGTAGAAAATTTGTCGAGGGTCGCGCAGCGACCCGAGACAAATTTTCACGGGGCTTTTCTAAACTCGAAATTTTACTTCATGCGCCACGCGTATAAACACTGATTTACAGTAAAGTTAAAAATATATAACACTTAGATGTAATGGTGATCAATATTTACCAAGATGTGCCGAAAAAATTACTTCTTTTGTGAGAAGCTTTGCGATAATTATAAAAGTAGAATAAATTTAGTTTCAGGAACTTTTCCATATTGTTGATATTTAAATCATCATATCTTTAACAGGGAAAGTGCTGTGATGGACACATCATAATTTTTTTAGTAGTATCAAAACCGACTATCTAATTAACTATTTACCAAATGCTTTGAAAAAGAAAGCACTTGGTTAAATTTCACTAATATTTTGGTTTTTTATTTCAACTAGTTTCGACTTTAGGTCATTCTCCTTGAAAATGACTCGAAACTAATTGGAATAAAAAATAAAAATATTAGTGAAATTAACCCAAGTATTTTCTTATTTAAATCGTAGTAAAATATGTTTCACCACATAGAAGATGAGAAACTTGTTCAAGATCTATTTACCAAAAATAATATTATATTTATACAAGAAAGTAAATACCCACAATTATTTTATATAAGCCGCCTCCCATGGTATGCGTAAAAAAAGTAAAGAAAAAAATATGTTTGTATTACAAAAATAAAATGATTTATTCGTAAATAATAGCAATAAATATAAAATAAATATAACTTAATAAACTTTTTAATCGTAAATGTACACATTGTAAATAGTATAATTTGAATTTGAACTTTGCATGAAATCAGTGGTTTATACCCGTGGCGTATGAAGTAAAATTTCGAGTTTAGAAAAGCCCCGTGAAAATTTGTCTTGGGTCGCTGTGCGACCCTCGACAAATTTTCTACGCGGGGCTTTTCTAAACTCGAAATTTTACTTCATGCTTAGTCTGGGAGTGGAAGACACTCGTTACTCACGTCACTTTATTTTAAATAAAATCTAGAAACTCTTTTTAAAATAATGCATTTGAAATCGAATGCGCGCCGGCAAATCCAAATTTTCATGCTTTTCTAAACTCGAAATTTTACTTCATACTTATGCAAGGAGTGGAAACACTTGGTAGACGTTTCATTCATAAAAAGTGTAAATAACTTAAAGTTACAGTAACTTCTTTTCCAAATGGTGTTTTTTTTTACGGTTTGGAAGATAATCCTAATAATTAACAAATTAATTTAGATTTATACAACGCATAAGATGATTGGTTTCTTAATGTGACAATAAAAACATTGTACAGTTCTC
Organism: Philonthus cognatus; assembly: GCA_932526585.2. NCBI lineage: Eukaryota > Metazoa > Arthropoda > Insecta > Coleoptera > Staphylinidae > Philonthus > Philonthus cognatus. The sequence goes on along the minus strand of OW052243.1, from coordinate 25,849,557 downwards.
AAAAAGTGTTGTCATTTATTTTTACATTTATAATTTTCGACTTGCCTACTTCACTTAACTTTAAAACATACTTTTTCTGCACTTTGTAAATATGGGTGCATATATTTTTGTAATCTTTATCTCTAATTTTCTCTAATATATTTAATTACTAAAGCAGTGTTGGCAATTTAGCAATTTGTTTAAGTTATATAGCGAAGACATTTTTAAATAGTGACATGCCAGATATTATTAGCTACTAACTATTGTTTTTATAAAGATAATTGGCTGTTTTTGTTTAACCCTTTCGGTCATTGCGTTCTCATATGAGGACATAGTATTCCATAGTGTAACTAGCCTAACCTATCCGGGCAGTAATCCGGTGGGACTACTACCCGGATAGGAAAAACTTATTTATTAACCATTTTTCAACAAAAAGTAATTCTTAAGAAAAAGTTTTGGATGACTTAAAAACAACATCTTTATTATCAAATCCTAATTTGATCACAGAGTCAAGGGAAAATTAAAAAAAATACAGTGACTTAATTAAAAACAGTGGCGACAACTCTGGTGTTCTTTTTGATTGGTTGTTAGTAATTCTGACCCAATATGGCGGACAAACAGAGGCGTAGCTAGGAGGTCTAAAGTTGGTCACAGCAATTTCGTCTAAAGGTTGTGCTTTATTTCACTTGCCCTAAAATCATATCTAAAAAATTCGCAAAAGTAAATAGAATCAGCCTAAACACGTTAATTCGAGGTATCAAATATATAAGCATATGTTCCTCTTTCAAAATTAAGGGAATAAATAGCTCCCGGATGCCGCTTCAAGTGAAAGATGACAATACTCGCTGTCACAATTGAATACCAGACCTATTCTCTTGATTAATATTGCCTCATCATGGTCTATGACAGGGTGTTGTCGCCACTGTGTTTAATTAAGTCACTGTAAAGAAAAACAAAAGGTATGATAAAGACAAGTACCTCTAATTATATTTTTAGAGGATAATGTTATTTTTGACAGGTCTAGGTACTTGTTACCGGCACTTTTTAACAAGTTCCGTCAACTGCTATTTTGTATATGTATTCATTATTTTCCAAATGAGTAAAGTTCGCGCCATACATTGATATTATTTAAGTTAGATAGGTTGCCTATCTAGGTGGAATCTCGTCAAATAGCGCCCTCGAACATCAGACAGCTCAACTCAGCTCAAAACTCCTCTCGGCCATCCATGGTAGAACTCTACGGCATCCGCTATTTCCAGTTTCAGGGTTGTCCAAAATATATACGGATTTCCCGGTTATCCCCGAGTTCGCCACATCTGCGAAGGGTCGCAGCTACCTGGAGCCGAGCCGACCGTGCCAGCGAAGAGTACGTGCGGGGAACAAGAGAATCGGGCATGACGTCAGAACGTAATAAAAGCGGCAAACACAAAGCCCCCTACGATGTTCGCGAATCGTCGCGAAAGGGGCACACGTACGCGAACACCACATACGTCATCGGATAGTTGAGAGGAAGACCATTCCAATGACACTAAACACGAGGGGGTTATTTTAATTTTGTACGCTATAGAAGACGAGCTGTCAGGAGGATTAATTGTTATTAATTAAGATTCAGGCAAGGTTTAGTGGCAAGGTTTAGTGTATCCCATATGTATAGGAACTAGAGCAAAAGATGCGCATTGCAAGTTACTAGTTTTTTTGACCTAAGTCACATTCTCGTTCGACTTATGCTTTCGGAGTTATTAAATTAAAACTCATGAAACCACCATTTTAGCCTTCGATCAACATGTGTGACATATGTACGGATGCATAATTTCATCTCACACATGTTGATCTGCTTTATATTTCAATATTTTTATATTAAATATTTATTCTCATTATTTTTTCTGTGGCGAGAAATGGTGGGTACCTGAGAGTCACAGGGGTAGAGGGTTTGTTCTTTTCGATATAAAAGAGCTACCACTGGACCACAGAATTCACTCTGTGTCCAGCATCCAAAAGTGTAAGTCGTCTGTAATTCTGTGTAAGTTGTTATTTTTTTTATTCTTGTCTTGTTATTTGTTTGTTAATTTATTATTCGTGTTTTTAATATATTTGTTAAAGTTGAGAGCCATTTATATTTCAAATCGTATTTTTTTTTATATAAAATAGAATCAGTGCTTCAGTCGAATTTTCTTAATTAAGAATTGAGCTTGCTAGTCGGTAGTTACTTGGTGGTGAAATAGTTGCTATTTTTAATAACTATTTTAAAGCCGAAGTACCCACCCCGTAACATACTGATATAAGATTGTCACAAAGTTGTAACATATAAAGAACGTTTTTCAATCTTGCGTTACTATTTTCAATTGTAGCTTTTATTATTCCAGCTCCTTAAGACCTTATACTTCTGCCATCTTCCACAACGTTTACGTTTCTAACACTTCGGTTAATTCTTCAAACTACCATTCTTTGGATGTCATATGAGTAGTACAAGCAGAATCCATGTACCAAATCCTTTGTTCTTTTGAATCTACCTTCATATTTAAAACAAATTCTTTATTAACTTCTACTACAGTATAAGATTTTTCTTCTGACAATTTTTTCATTTTCTTATCTTTGTTGTAAAAATACTTCTTATCTTACCAATAATCTTTCATCAAATGTCCTACTTTATTAAATTTGCAGCATGCTTTGTGATTCGTTTTAATACACTTGATTCATTTGGAATAATATTTTGTTGTCGTTTGTCATTTAGAAAAATCTAATTTCTTACTTTTTAACGGTTTCCTAATTGCCTTGAACTTTTTTGGTAACCCATATATCACATATCTCGTTAAGTCCTTTACACTTATCTCCTTTTTCAATTCTGCCAATGAACGATACAAACATTGAGCTCTTGTTAAATAATCATCAAATAATTTATTTACTTTCATTTTTATTCTTGTCAATTCTAACATTAAGTCAATTGACTTTTCTTCTGAGATACCCTCATACCTTATCTTAATATCGTTCCAAAGAACTTTAGTACTTTTTGGCCCTTCAGGGCAATAGTTTGTTCGGCGGTTAGTCCGAGGATTATGTTCGTATATGCCTTCTTATTTTAAAAATTCTATTCATCAATTTTGGTAGAATCACCACTGCTTTCATCTGGCTACGATTTATAACTGTAATATAGTCAACCCAACTTACACTCTTCTGGGTGCGATTTCATTGGTTGGCATTTCAAGACAATCAAGATTAATACTGTCGTAAAACATATCTTTAATTCATTGTAAGTTATACAGTCAATAAAGTAATGAATGCACCTGCATTATCTTCATTGAGTATTATGTAAACAAATAAAAGTAAGTTAAAATGTTTTCCAAATGAAGCAGCACACCTAACATCCCAGTGTTGTGCCGGCAGCAGACCCAGGGGGCGGTACTTGCAAACATTTTAACTTGCCTTGCCACGCTCTTCACATTTGGAATATTTATATTTAAATTTGCCGAAAGGCAGTTTTGGGACGGCATTTTTGCTGGTACACCCGTAGCAACGTACCTTGGGGTGGTCCTGATCAAATGGTTTACCCAATACGTTCAATTGAAATTCTTAATAATCTCTCAACATGAAAGTGCATGCGAAAAACAGAAAAACACCTCAACCTATGCGAATCACCTGCTCTCCGAAAACCACAGCTTCAACAAGGAATTCCAGATCCTCCATACAAAGAAAAAAGGAAGGAAATTAAATCTACTGGAAAACTTGGAAATTAACAGATTCGAAAAAACCGGCCTCCTACTCAACGAACACACAGAACTGTCAAACTCCCCACTACTAAAAATATCCACCCCCACCATAGTGTCAATAGTGTCTATATGTAGTTCTAAGATTTCTAATTTCACTGTAAACTTTCATTCACCTGAAGATGCAATAAATTTGCGAAACAATTGTTGTGAAAATAAACACACTTTTTTGAAAATCAAAAAGTTATTCAGAATTTAATTTATACAAAGAAAATCTCAAGTGAAATTGATGCAATGTATAAACCTATCTTAAAATATTAGCAAACGGAAGTGACAGGAATCTGTTATTCTGTTATTTTTGCATGGAAGCATAATCTGTTCTTCTCTTTCTTATTCTTCTTTGCTGTTTGATATTAACATTCTATTAGTAATGTAGGCGAATAATAAATAGCACATTTCATTTTGACGTTAAATGTAAGTTGCGTTAGAACTACTAAAATCGTACCCAATGAAATCGCAGTCGATGCTTTGATGCGTCCCAGAACAAATCGAACATAGAAAAATTTACATCGAACATTTTCTGGCATGTTCGGTGTAAAACTCTCTATATATCCTGTTTTTTTTTTTAAGTAGGATGCACATTTTGTGATGAATTTCATCTCAATATTTCTAAAATAATTTGTTTTGGAATCCATTCTAATATCCAGAATAATAATGTATATTCATAAATATTTAATAGGTAGATATACAATTATCCATCAATGAAAATGCAAACAAATTTCGACCAAATATTTTCCCACGATACGCACTTTTCCGTGTTACAAGCGGCGAATTTTAATATTCAACAACAATAAATTTTAATTAGTTATCTCCGCATAAAATGCCGTGAGCTCATAAAAAATGTAACACTGACCCAAACGAGCTGATTTATTGCGCACATTGGAAAATTATCGCTGCTCTTGGTAATAATGAAAATATTATGGATAAAAGCGACGGTAATAATTGGAAAATGTATAGATATTTCGGGGCGCCATGTTTTGGCGTTAGTTGTTGTAAAGCCTATACATATTTATTAGCCCGAACAAATGCATCACCATAAAACAAGCGTTATAAATATTCATAAATAGGTGAAAAAGCTACTGTTGTACGAGTACAAACACTGCCGTTTTCAAAATGTTCAGTATAGAACTTTATTTAAAATCCTAATAATAATATGATAATAAAGTTTAAATAATATAAGAGAATTAATTAATAAAACAAACAAAAATATGAAATTATATAGTAAATAATTACTTAGTAATAGTTATTTAGTAGCCAGTAAGTGAAGTAATTAATATTATAGTCTCTGTATAAATAAAATTCAGAATTACTTTGTGATTATCAAAAAAGTGTGTTTATTTTTATAACAATTGTTTCACAAATTTATTGCTTCTTCAGGTGAATGAAAAGTTGAATGAAAGTTTACACTGTAAACTTTCATTCACCTGAAGAAGCAATAAATTTGCAAAACAATTGTGAAAATAAACACACTTTTTTAAAAATCATAAAGCTATTCAGAATTTTATTTATACAAAGTGAATATGGATTTTCAACACCTTACCCTCAACGCCTTCTCAATCAACCTAATGTTATAGTGTTTGTGGTTATTAATATTAATTTTCATTTATAATATTATTTTTAAAGTTTTGCAAAGTAAGCTTATTCTCTCAAATTTAAATAGTTTTAAATTTGAAATATTCATGTATGTATGAATATTTAATAAAAAAATCCCAGTATGTACGTCGCGACGTATTTCCGGGAATTTGTCTACACTAATACGACGCGTCGTATTAGTGTAGACAAATTCCCGGAAATTGATTGCTATATATTTTCGCTTGCTAGGAAAATATGAAGCTTAACAATGATTAGTATTCATTATGGTTTTTTTTCGTTCTCTCAATATTACACTTATCAAATTTATGAACTAGAGCACTAGCGTATAACTTTTTAAGTGTTGGTTATCTAGGGAAAGAGTAACTGCTTTAAATTATAAACTGATTACTCTCTCCTCAAGACTAACAAGCGGAAGTTTTTCTTCCTAACAATCCAATTTCCATAAAATCACCCACTTAATACGCAGTAATTCCAGGAAACCCATAAAAAATCCAACGTACTGTCCATACATGTAAACAATCTTTGAATAATTGAGCTTAGTTCGATTGCCCGTGCGGCGTTATTTATTTAGCAGTTATTACGGGACGGTATGCACCGAGCTGCAATAAAATACTCATGAATATTTAGGGAGCCAGGCCGAATCGAATTAGGCCTTGGATTAAGTATTGAATACACTGGGAATACCGCCGATTTCCCATTCAATCCGAATAATTCGGAAAAATTGTGTGTGCCATGTCGCTTCCGATACATTCGGGATTTCGATTCAATTCTAGTCGACGTAATCATTTCCTGGATTTCATTGATTGTGTATTATTTGTTCGTTCCGTTGATAACAAAAAAATGAAAGCAAGGAACAATAATGATTGATGTTTTATTTTGCTACAGTAAAGAGCCCATGTCGCTTTACTTCATGCGCCACGCATATAAAACACTAACATTTTTGAAGTTTTCAATATGCTGCTGAAGTAGTATGCTAACTTTTTAGGCTTTTCTAAACTCGAAACTTTACTTCTACATGAAATTCGAAATATACTACTTATAAATGAATAATTGAGGAGTACTTCTATGTTTTTATACTACTTTTTACTAACATTTTTGAAGTTTTAAATATGCTGCTAAAGTAGTATGCTAAAGATGTATATTTTGAACTTTACTGAAAACCAGTGTTTTATGCGCGTGGCGCATGAAGTAAAATTTCGAGTTTAGAAAAGCCTGAAAATTTGGTTTGGTCGCTCCGCTTCGCGGAGCGACCAAACCAAATTTTAAGGCTTTTCTAAACTCGAAATTTTACTCCATGCTTAGTCTGGGAGTGGACAATACTCGTTTAAAGCTGCAAATTAAATTCTTTTAAACAAAACAACGAATGTCAGAAAAATTACAGAATGTCCGTATGTATACTTAGAAGAAAAAGTACCCGTACACTTAAAAGAAACATCCCTGTATACTTAAAACAAACATTTTCTGTATACTTAGAAAAAATGCCCTGAGTATTTAAAAGAAAATGTTCGTGTATAGATCATGATCTTGTATTTTAAATAATTTATTTATTAATTGTCGTTTACTCGTGATTATAAAATCACTTGATTTAGTTTAAATCGGTCAATAAATAAGCAAATTATAGGGGTGTTTTTCAAATATCCTTTACGTCTCAATTTCTCAAAATTGAAATAAACGCAACAAGCAATTGAAGTGATTTTATTTTAATTATATTTTCAATTATTGTTACCAACTATCATTATTAAACTTTCCGACTAATTAACAACAACATTTATTGAAATAACCACAGGAACACTATGAAATTCGGTATAAAATTAATCCGGCACAAACAAACAAACAGACTGCAAACACAAAACACGATATACAAAATTAGAAATTCACTATTTACCGTGAATATTCCTACTCGCATAAACATTATAATACAAATAAATGGTGGATTTAATTAAAATCAGAAGTATACCCAACGAGTTAATTATTTACGTCAGTTGAATAATCATTTCGGCGATAAATAATTAATTAATAATACCTGTGCGCTTCATTACGTTTTCAAATGGAATATCCCTGCACGAATGCAAGGGAAGAATTTCAATTTGATTTTGGCCGGTTTGTGCATAATTTTTCGGAAAATGTTATAACGATGAAAACTCCGGGTTGGTAATTAATGTAAATTAAATCCTATTGGCTGTATGCTTTCAGTCAAATGCGTTTGGAATGCAATTTGTTTGTATTAATAAATTTTAATAGTTGGAGCTATTGAATTTAATCAGCTGAAATTAAAAAGTAATAATCTGTAATTTATTGAATGCGTACATAATTATATATGTTTATTTCAAATAAATTTCACTGAATCTCCCGGAGATAAATGGTATGATTTATTTAATTATTAATATAATATATTAATGTTTGAAGTTTAATTATTATTGAAATAATGACTTTTAAAATGATTAAAGTTCATGTACAAACTAGAATATTACATTTTTCAGACCATGAGTTCCTAAAAGTTTAAACATTGGCGACCCACTTCATCTCTGGCACATATTTTTTTTTTTTTTAGAGTTAATGCTCATTTTACTTAAGTAGTCGAGAAATTAGAACATACATTTTTGCTCCTAACTCCAAAAGTCATAAGCTGCGACTTGTTTAACTTACCAAAAGTGAATTATGGTAACGAAATGGCATAATTTTTACTGAAATCAGTTAATTAATTGCACAGATTAACTCTACAGAGATACAAATATGGTAGCATTTCTTCGAATTTCTTGCCTAATTAAATAAAATGAGCTATACCTGATTAGCTAGAAAAAACCTTTTTAAATTTTTTACTATGAACTTATCGCGACCCTCGAAAAAAGAAACCAACCAGTGTTTCTTAACTGGTGCTGTGTAAATTTACAGAAAGTGTTTTGTGAAAATACGTAAAATGTTGAGAGCCACTGATCTAGACTATGGACTCTATCCAAACTTCAAACTCTATAATCTAAAATGAAGATTATATCTAATCTATAAACTCTAGGCCAGTGATAGGGAAACTACGGCCCGCGGGCCAAGTCCGGCCCGCGGAAAGGTTTAATCCGGCCCGTTTAAGAGTGCCGTCGTGAGAATGTTTGAACGCGTTCTTACTTCGTAATGTGACGACCCGCATAAAAACTACCTACCTACGATTAAGCATTATTCTTTGGCCCGCTACGATTGTCTGGTTATTACAAATGGCCCGTCTTAAAAAAAGTTTCCCCACCACTGCTCTAGGCAGATATAAACCTGAAATTTGGTTTCTGACTAGAAATTTTACTTCATGCTTAATCAAGGAGTAAAAACACTCGTTAGAAGCTTTAAATTGAACGCTTTTAATTGAACGGTATTGAAGGCCTTCAAATTCACATCCTATAATCAGGATATGTATACTTATTAGAAAAACTCCCTGTTTGTTAATGAAAATGTTAATCTTCGCAATTAAGAAAGCAATGCTGCTCTTTTATCGAACAACAATTGCTACTTATTTTATTCCGCGATATATTTATTATTTGTTCCTGTTTGATTTAATCAGTAACATACCCGTATACATTCATATTTCATCAATAGATGTACATTTCAATTTTTGAAAATTAATTAACATACATTTTAATAAAATCTTCGTCAATTATCGAAATACAAATTCCTATTAAACTACAGATAATAATCTATTTAACGTTAACCCAATTACCGTTTTCCATTCGACAGTTATACATTTGAAATATTATAAATATCGGGCTCACTAAAAACTGTAAATAAAATGTCGGTTGTTCCGGGAACTTATTAATTTACTTTTACAAAAAAATATATTTATAGGACACTTAAACTTCATTGTAAAATTTTTCTGCTATAATAATCAACCCAAAAAACAGTGTTTACTACTAACTAATGAATTTTACGTTGAAATTCATTTTGATTGTGACAAGTTTTGTTTGTTTAACAAGCAATGGATTATACCAGTAGTCGTTCAGTAGTAATAGCAAAATTTGTATTTGTTATAAATCGTTTAATTTGAATATAAAAAGTAACATTACAATTTTGTGAAATCAGTTGAAAAGACAATACTGTCTCAAGAAATATGACTCCAAATTTTACTTCATGCGCCAGGCATATAAAACACTGATTGAAGGAGTACTTAAAACACACACACACACACACACATTTATAATTATGAGCAACCAAATATACATGCACGGTATTTAGTTGCCTATATTTACTGTTTTAAACAATTAGTTCAATGCATTTGACTCGCATTTTATTCAAGTACATATGTACATAGGGGATATGCATACAGATAAAACGTTATCTGTATAGCAAATCCAATAACTTTACTAATTTACCGAAACTAAGGGTGTTTTGGTAAATTAGTAAAGTTTGCAAATTACAAATATTTTTGAGATTGACATTTTACTATTTACCTGAAAATTGGTTAATCGGATAACCGGTATTCAGAGCCGGGCGGCAATCGAGTACAAGACTGTCTGTGAATTTTTATTGGTAGGGCTGCAGACATATCCCGTTGCGTATGCATTTTGAGGCATTCATTGCTATTTTAGTGAGTTTAGTATGAAGCTACTAACGAGTGTTTTCAATCCTTTATTAAGCATAAAGTAACATTTCGAGTTTAGAAAAGCCTGAAAAGTTGGTATGGTCGCGTAGCGAAGCGAAGCAACCAAACCAAATTTTCAGGCCGGGGCGAGTAGCGCGCCGTCAAATCCAAATTTTTAGGCTTTTCTAAACTCGAAACTTTACTTCTACATGAAATTCAAAATATACTACTTATAAATGAATAATTGAGGAGTATTTCTATGTTTTTATACTACCTTTTACTAGTGATGGGCAAGTTCGATCAAAAAAGATCGATTGATCGATCCTTACAAGCGAGCGATCGAGCCGCTCGATCTTCTCGTGCCGCTCGATCATTTTAATCAGCTCGATCTTTTTGATCGGCTCGATCTTTCTTATCGACTCGATCGTTTTGATCAACTCGATCTTTCTGATCGGTTCGATCTTCTTGATCGTCTCGATCTTTTCGATTGGCTCGTTCTTTTCGGGCGGCTCGACAAATTTTCTGGGCTTTTCAAAACTTGAAATTTTACTTCATGCGCCATGCTTATAGATTTCAAGTGATGTTCGAATGTACATACATTTCACAATATTTTAGTGTTTTATACGCGTGGCGCATGAAGTAAAATTTCGAGTTTATAAAAGCCCAGAAAATTTGTCTTGGGTCGCTGCGCGACCCTCGACAAATTTTCACTGGGCTTTTCTAAACTCGAAATTTTACTTCATGCTTAGTCTGGGAGTGGAAAACACTCGTTTAAAGATCCAAATTGAACTATTTTAAAAACAACGAATGTCTGAAAATTTAAAGCTTATGCATATGTTTACCTAAAAAAAATTCTAGGTATCTCTTAGGTATAGATATTCGTTGCTTTTCTAGAAGAATTCAATTTGAAGCTTTAAACGAGTGTTTTCCACTCCCAGATTAAGCATGAAGTAAAATTTGGAGTTTAGAAAAACCTGGAAGTTTGGATTGATCGCGTAGCGAAGCGATCAATCTGAATTTTCAAGCTTTTTTAAACTCGAAATTTTACTTCATGCGCCACGCGCACAAAACACTAATTTAAAGTTAAGTTCAAAATATACTACTTATTTCATATGTAAATCATGTGTGAACATTTTTCAGCACATGCGCAGGGATATCTATACGGAAAAGAAAAATTCCCTGTACAAAAAAAAAACAATGAAAACGGAATTTTAGATTCCTGAACTTTTAAAAATGTCAAAAATGCTAAAACCAGTCTTTAAAATTCCTGAATGAAAAATGAAATATCAAAAAAACTTGATTTTGCCGATTTTGTGATGCGGCCCTTGAAACATTCTAAGTGTTAATTTTGGCCCTCGAAGCAATTTGGGTTGGCCAGCTCTGATCTAAGTATTGTATTGTGGCAGGTCGGGAAAATTCTAGTCTGCCATTTATTTATTAATCCTCACTTTTTCGTATTTGTACAATTTTAAATTACAAATTCAATATTAATTATAATTACACTAAAAACCATAATTTACATTTATTATATTAATTCATTTAGTCATTAAGTAACGAGTATTTAATTAACAAGTATTTTTTTAGTGATGATCAAATAAGACCGCCCGATCTTTTCGATCGGCTCGATCTTTTCGATCGGCTCGATCTTTTCGATCGGCTCGATCTTTTCGATCGGCTCGATCTTTTCGATCGGCTCGATCTTTTTGATCGGCTCGATCTTTTCGATCGGCTCGATTTTTTTGATCGGCTCGATCTTTCCGAACGGCTCGATCTTTTTGATGAAATCGATCTTTTGATCGATCGGCTCGATACTTCAACTGATCGATCATTGCTTGATCGATCCTTGAGATACTCGATCTTGCCAATCACTACTTTTTACATACTTTACACGACTTGAGTTTCGACATATTCAATGTAATGTTTAAGGGCGACAAATGTACAATGCTTCTATAGTATAAATAAAGTGGTATAAAAACATAGAAATACTCCTCGGTCATTAATTAATATGGATTACAGCGTAGTAACGCTAAAAACAATACTAATATTGATGCTACTTATGTTTAATACATTTTACAAATCTTTATTTGGTCTTACCAATACCTGTGCTATTAAAATTCCTGCAATTTACAATGAATTTGAAGGTATGCTCAAAAGAAAAAACCTCTTTATTCATTTTTTATATGTTTATTTGTATTACTTATAACCAGACGATCGCCAAATACTTGGTATGCAAAAGTATCGCTCGGAAAGGTTGGACACCTTTAGTTTAGAATGATATTTAGCTAAACAAAAATATATTTATCTGAAATTCTTTCCCAAATATAATAAATGAAAATCAATTAAGATTCCTTGGAACTTTTTAATTACAAAAATCCCGATCGTCGTGATTAAGCCCATTACTCACACAATGCCCGCTTGATAAATAATGAGTGGGCACGGATCGCAGACAGATATTCCAGCAATGCTCCGAGCTTCGCCATATTCGCTTTTCAGGCATTGATAGCCGAATTCCCGGCGATCTGAAATACCAATTGATTGTGAACATCGGCCCAATTAATTAATTACGGCAGTCTTGTAGTTATAAATGTTTAACGCTTACGTCCACACACGGTATAATCTCTAGAATTTCTGCTACACAGGAATCCAATCCTGACCAATTTATCCCGATCGATTCTCGTAATTAATAACGCTGGTATTGCTTATTAAAGAGTGATTACGATTAAATTTTTGCTTAAATGTACTGGAACATATTAAAAAATAATGCCTAGTGTCCAATAAATTGTAAGGGATTTTAGTGTATAGAAGCCCAGTCTTTTATGCTTCTGTCAAAGGTTGATTAATTGTTGTTAAATATTATAATATCTTCACAGGAACATGCAGTTCGTAAAAAAATATGCATAAGTAGAGTGAAAATTCTTAAATATTAACTTCGACTTTTGCAAAAAATTGCCAAACTTTACAAAGAACTGTGCAAAGATATATATAAAAGATTAAAAGAATCCGTAACTATAAATAGGAAATAATGAAATGACCAAACGTTCTAAACTCGAAATTTTACTTCATGCTTAACCTGGGAGTGGACGACACTCGTTAGAAGTAAATTTCAATCAAAAAAAATCAGGCTTTTCTAAACTCGTACTCATAACTGTACTTAAGTACCCGTGATTACGTACTTGTACTTAGTACTCGAGTGCAATTTGCGTGGAGTACTTGTACTTAATACTCGAGTACATTTTACTTGTACGAGGAACAGCTCTGCATCTAAGTATGTATATTTAAAAGAAAAATTCTTAGTATAATATATTAAAATATGTGTATAACTTAATTCTGAATACTTTGTAATTATAAGTGATATGTTATTAGTTTCGTTCCCTCTGTTCTCCCTGGAAATAACATTAAACATTAAATAAACTAAAACTCAAGAGTTTCAGGTGGGAAAAATGCCAATCCAAATATAGCAAATTTATACTTTCATAATTAGCATTACGCCAGTGTTGACATTTCGTCCTACGTCAACTTAAAATGCCATTCATTTATAATGAGCGGTTGTTTGCATATATGTTGAGTGTCCTTTAAAACGCGGACGGTGTACCGCAAGATTGTTCGTCATTAAAAAAATAGGAATACTAATACACGTGCACATCCTCTTCCACAATTCGTTATTGTTGGGCTCTCTCGTAAGAGGGCCGCCGTAATTGCCGTGAAAGTTACACCGAGTATTTTTTTAACGAGATGCAAATGTAAATATGCAGATATCACGAAATGCAGCATTACACTAACTGGGTTAATGAATATGAAGGATTTTTAAAATTATTTTTATGTCATCAACGTGTGTTTTTAGAGAATTATTTTTGCACATCATTACACGTAAATTTAGTATTTAAAGTTATATGTATTATTCAGGGGCCAAGCAGGCGGTCGAATTTTAAAGGAGCAAAATTAAATTAAATAAACAACTGTAGAATGTATCAGAGCTGGGCGGTACTCGATTACAAGTACGTACTGTTCATGTACTCGGTACTTAGTCCAGGAGTACTTTATTTTATTTTTGTACTTGTACGCGGTGCATTTTTGGACCGCGAAATGACCTCGAGTACATTTGGATGCACCTACTTAAGTGTATTTTGATATAGCTGTCAAAACAAATAAGTTATAGCACTTGATATCTTTGTTTTGACAACTCTCAATTCTAACATTAGTCATTTAAACAAATGAAAACTACACTGAAATCCATACAAATTTCATCTTTCAAGTTTCGCTCTGACTGTCAAAACAAACGAGCTACGTGCGACCTTTATATTGACAGCGGTGATATATTTGTCAAAACAAATAAAAGCTATAACAAATTCTACACAATTTTTATTTATAAAATTTAACTTAAAATGTCGAAAGTATGTCAAATGTGATGAAACTTGAAGAGATTGGTTAGGTTTGATTTTGCTTTGTCAAGTTAGGTTAGATATTACTCTGTCAAATTAGGTTAGGTGGACTAAATGTCGCCTGACGCCAACTTATGTCAACTGTCACTGCAGTTCAAATGTCGGTTATATGTCAAACGTCGACTTATGTCTATAGCAAATATAGTTCAAATATGGATTAACGTCGACCTTCGTCAAGTATCATTATAGTCCAAATGCCGGCTAAGCCCGATTTCATCTACTATTATAGATCAAATATCGGCTAATTCCGATTGACAGCTGCCAACTCGATGCGGTGTGCTGCGTGTTGTTTCTTAAACTCATTATCAATATTAATAATTTTAAAATAATTTATACATTTGAATATGTTTTTGAATGCTCAAATTTACTACATAACCTCATTTGTCATAACGAAGTATATTTTTTTTAGAATGTATCTAATATTGCTATAAATCATAAACGTACATATCTGATCAGTATATTTTGAACTTCACTTGAAATCAGTGTTTTATACGGGTGGCACATGAAGTAAAATTTCGAGTTTAGAAAAGCCAGAAATCTTGGTTTGGTCGTTTCGCTTCGCTACCCGACCAAACCAAATTTTCAGGCTTTTCTAAACTCAAAATTTTACTTCATGCTTAATCTGGGAGTGGAAAACCCTTGTTAAAAAACTGTTAAAACCTTTAAGGATAACACCGAATTTTTAGAAAAAAATTAATAACAAGATAATCAACGAAACTTGTAAAGATTATGAAAATAACTACAGTTTGTATATTTTCCATTTTCATTAAGAAATCAGTTTTGTCATTAAAGGTTCTAATAGATGTCGAAAAAGTGCTTTGCACTCCCAGGTTAAGCATAAAGTAAAATTTCGAGTTTAAATATTTGAATTTGCCGGACGGCGCAAAGCAAGCTAGGCATTCCACAATTTCAGGCTCTTCTAAACTCGAAATTTTAGTAAATAAGTTTAGATGTTGTAAATTAGTAAGCAATGTATCTAAATGTTAGTTTCAAACATTAAATTCTCGTATAAAAATAAAATGTATTTATCATTTTAGTTTCAAGCATTGAATTTTATTAGAATTTAGATGTTGTTAAATTACTAAGAAATGTATCTAAAATAAAATGTATCTAACATTTTAGTTTTGAACAATAAAGTCTCGTAGAAAAATAAAATGTATTAAATTTTTGTAGAATTCTTAAATGTTTTATTAAATATAAAACGTAAAAATATTCTCGAAATAAATTAATAGATTCAATGAAATTGAATTTAATTGTGTTTAAATACTGAAAGAATCTTTTGTGTGATAAGTTACTAATAGTTGTCATTAGTGTCAGTATATTTTGTTGGTGTGTGGGTATATAGAGCATGGTTATTAATTGCTTGTTTCACAGGCTTAACGACGTGAATGCTAATGGTAATGGTAATAGATGCATATCGTGTAACATCAGTCAGTCAAATTTTCTGGGTCGATTACGCAGAATGGATTGACAGAGTTGTCTGGAATTGTCGAATCTATATCCAACCGTGCGCGAAGAGGCGGGCTTCACATCCCCATCTCGAGATTCATCCTCAAGTCCTATTACAGCTCAAGATATTACATTTCATTTACCTCTAAAGAAAAAAAAATAACAAGGGTAAATGAAATGTAATATTTTGTATTCAATAAAAAAAAAACGAGGTAATGTATACTCAATGACATTAGAAGCGTAACACCAAGAAGGAATGATTTTTTTGAATTCATATTTTAGCAACAGAGTGACTATATTTAAAGCATACATTGATAACAATTTCAACCTTGTGCCTTTTATATTTATTGTGAAAAAAAAAATATTTCACTTTTTCTATTTTGATAAAACTATTTATATGAGCTGTTCAGTACAGATGTTTTTAGTTTTCGTGTTTCCGTTGAGTGTGTTAAGCTTAAATAAAATGCCTCGAGTCCGAAGACGTCCACAATATCACCATTTGAGCGATTTTGACCGGGGTCGAGTTGTTGCTTATCGAGATGTCGGTATGTCCTATCGCGAAATTGCCCGCCGTATTGATTCCACTGCAGCAACTGTAATACGTGTGTATCAGGTATGGACAGAAGAAGGTAGAGGAGCAAGAAGAAGACCAATTGGTCAACCAAGGCGTACCACAGAACGTCAAGATCGGCGCTTAAGACAAATAGCCCTGCGAGACCGTTTCGCTACTACGCGTCAAATCGGTGATCAATGGATTGGAGAAGAAGGTAGGCCCGTTAGTATGCGAACCTTATATCGCCGTATTCAATCCTTTGGGCTTCTTTCGTACCGTCCAAGATTAGTGCTTCCTTTAACAGCGAGACACTGTCGCCAAAGGTTGGACTGGTGCAGAGAACGGCAGCATTGGGAGGCAGAATGGCACGATGTCGTATTCAGCGATGAATCACGATTTTGTCTAGGCACGCATGATGGCCGTAGAAGGGTACGACGCTACCGTGGAGAACGACCTGATCTTAGGTTTGCTATTGAGAGGCATGTACACAGGACTGCTGGAGTAATGGTTTGGGGGGCTATTGCTTATGGTAGTCGATCACCTCTTGTATTCATTCGAGGCAGTATGACAGCTGCGCATTATGTTGAAGACGTCATACGACCGACTTTGTTGCCTTATTTAGATGGCCGCCCAGACGTACTTTTTCAACAAGATAACGCACGTCCCCATATTGCTCGTCGAACTATGAACTTTCTTAATGAAGCTGGTGTTAATGTTTTGGCGTGGCCGCCCCGTTCGCCGGATTTAAATCCCATTGAACATGTGTGGGATATCATGGGAAGAAGAATATTCTCTTTGCACCATCCTCCACAGACTCTAGCACAGTTGATCGAAGAAATTCAAGTTGCTTGGAACGAGATGCCTCAAGAAGACATCGATCATCTCATTTTGTCGATGCCCAGACGTCTACAGGAGTGTATACAGCAAAGGGGTCGCCAAACCCATTATTAATTTTTTTTAGATTGTTTTTTAATAAAATTTCTTGAAAATGTAATCATTTTATTCTTGATGTAAGACTACCATACTGGAAAAAAATCAAGTTAAAATAATAACTCCTTCTGGGTGTTACGCTTCTAATGTCATTGAGTACATAATTATGTTACAATAAATTGGCACAATCTTAAATATAGTTGAAGATTATTTCTTAGAAAGACTAAATTTTTATAAGCATGAATGAAACTGCCAAAATTCGGTTCTAGATGGCGTAAAGAATCGCATTTTTATTGTTTTAACTTTTATAATATTTTACTAAATTAAGTTATAGGAAATAGGTTTTAAAAGTACAAATAATTTTTATCTAGTTCCGTGGACAAACAACGATAAATTGCAGTTTCGAGACAGCGTGAAAATGTTATACAAGGAGTTTTTATTTTAAGTATACATAGGCCAGTTACAGTGTACTCGTATATGCTGTAAATCTTTAGATATTCATTGCTTTTTAAATAGAATTCAATTTAATGCTATAAACGAGTGTTTTCCACTCCCAGACAAAGCATGAAGTAAAATTTCGAGTTTAGAGAAGCCTGAAAATTTGGTTTGGCCGCGTAGCGCGCAGCGCGGAGCGACCAAACCAAATTTTCAGGCTTTTCTAAACTCGAAATTTTACTTCATGCGCCACGCGTACAAAACACTGATTTTAGGTGAAGTTTAAAATATATAAATTTCACAGCATTTCAGTGTTTAGTACGCGTGACGCATGAAGTAAAATTTCGAGTTTAGGAAAGCCTGAAAATTTAGTTTGATCGCTTCGCTTCGCGGAGCGATCAAACCATATTTTAAGGCTTTTCTAAATTCGAAATTTTACTTCATGCTTAATCTGGGAGTGGAAAACACTCGTTTAAACTTTCAAATTGAACTCCATAAAATTATATATACATTTTCCGATATTCATAATCGAAAAATGTATGTATACTTAAAAAAAAATCTTGTATTTCCATAACATGTGTATTTGATTTTATACAGTGAATTGTTCTTTTATGTAAACATATGCATAAGCTGTAAATTTTCCGACATTCGTTGTTTTTAAAACAGTTTAATTTGAAGCTTTAAACGAGTGTTTTCCACTCCCAGACTAAGCATGAAGCAAAATTTCAAGTTTAGAAAAGCCCCGTGAAAATTTGTCGATGGTCGCGCAGCGACCCGAGACAAATTTTCTGGGCTTTTCTAAACTCGAAATTTTACTTCATGCGCCACGCGGTTAAAACACAGATTTCAAGTGAAGTTCGAATATAGATAAATTTTACAATATTTTAGTGTTTTATACGCGTGGCGCATGAAGTAAAATTTCGAGATTAGAAAAGCCCAGAAAATTTGTCTCGGGTCGCTGCGCGACCATCGACAAATTTTCACGGGGCTTTTCTAAACTCGAAATTTTACTTCATGCTTAGTCTGGGAGTGGAAAACACTCGTTCAAAGCTTCAAATTTAACTTAAAGAAAAGCAAGGAATATCTGAAGATTTACGGAAAAAAGCCTGAACTTGAAATACGTATACTTAAAAGAAAAACTCCCTGTATATTATTTTAATACAGGTATTATAATTTTTAAATGGTTTGGAATCTTTGTGCGGAGATTTTTTTTTTAAATTATAGGTTTGTTGTTGCAAGTTTTCTTTTAAGTATATTTATCCAAATCATTACAGTGCTTTCATACTTAAAAGAAAATGTCCTTTATGAACACAACTTTAATAAGATTATTTTTCAGTAATTATTGTGATATTTGCAAGACATTCAATTAAGTATACAGAGAATTTATCATTTAAGTATACATATCCCTATTTGGATTGATTGAGTTACTTGAAGATAATTATACTTTGATTAGAAAACACTTAGAACCTTTCTTCAATACTTTAAATACTTTAAAGTATTGAAGAAAGGTTCTAAGTGTTTTCTAATCAAAATACATATCCCGATGTATACATTGTAAATGTTCAGGTGAAAATAACGAAGTTCACATCTTAATATGTATACTTAAAAGAAGAGCTCACAGTGAGCGAATTGCATAAATTAGACTGTAATAATTAAAAATCACAAGTTTCTGATTCTCGTCAAAATATTTATATTTGAAAAAAACATGATTTTTAAAATACAACATCGAAGTTCAACTTTTTGTTTATAAATAAAAAACTAAGAGCTGTTTATTTACCGCTGTTCAGTTAACTTATAAATACAACCGCATTCAAAGTATAATAAACATTGTTATTTGTCAAAATTGAATTTATGTTCACCCACAGACTTGTTTCGGACTTCAGGGTCCTCGTCAGTGTAGTCCCGACCTAGTGCTGAGGAATTGCACATTTAAATCAATTAGCTTGATTTAAATGTGCAATTCCTGTGATTCGATAGCTAACGCCATCTAATGCTCCATATTGGCATCGTCAATGATCAATTCGTGTCATTCGTGTCATTGACGAACACTATGGAGCATTAGCTATCGAATCCATTAATATTGTTATTTGTATTTATAATAAATTTTTATTTCAGAATTAGATAAGAGTATGTAATTACTACGTTTTTGGAGTGTTGACTTACCTTGTCCTTACATATTTTCCGAAGAAAATGCTGTTTCAAAACTATCTCTTAAAAGGTATACATTTGAACATTGTTTAAAAAAATCATATCTCGTTGATTCTCGGTAACTAAACTTCTTGTAATTTCTGATAACTTATTACGTATAATTTGCTATACCAATTAGGCTTTTGCTTAAAATTGCTCTAAGGTATTTTCGATTTGTTGGGTATTTTGAGCATACATGGAGTATTTTTTATACATATTCCAATTATATGCTGTAAATTATTACATATTCGTTGATTTTTCAGTAAGTTTAATTGGATGCGTTAAACGAATGTTCTCCAATTTCGAGTTAGGAAAAGTTTAACAAATTTGGTTTGGTCGCGTAGTGCGCGACTGTACTTGATGACATCTCGATGAAGCTTCGAACTTGAGAGTATGAAACTTCGATTTTGACTTACTTGATGATGATTGATGTTTCCCGAAATAAATCTCGAACTCGACTGTTGATTTCCTCTGTCTTCTTATCTTCCCAACCACCGCTGTCTTCACCCCCACCATGTATCTTGGGGGTGGCGGTGATTGGTCGAAGAACGTGGTGGAGGAAACAAAGGGTGGAGTTGGCACATCACACCAGAGATGTTTGGAGCCTATGGTTTCCGACCGTTCGGCGTGACCAAGTTTGTGCTGCAGAGGTTATGACCATAAACCTTTGTTCTCGAAGTGTGCCAAAATTTGGTGGGATTTCTAAAGACAACGCCATTCATGGTCGTAAAACATCTACAGCTCGCCGTGAGGTTTATAGCGCTGGTCCTCGGAGGTGCGGAATTATATGAAAGTCGTCCTCGGGGTTGTAAACTCGGGTCGCAGTTGGTCCAGGGTTTATGAAAAGGCGTAAGCCGTTTCTGTTGGTCACGTTCGGGCTGTTTGGCGAAATTGAATGTATCTGGTTCTTTGGGGAGTGCCCATTTCTGCACTGCACTTAGGCCTCATTAGGCCCATTGTGCTTATTGAATGTTTGGCTAATTTACATATTCACACAGAACAAATATATATAAAAGAACATCGAATGAATGGTTACGAACTTGAATCATTTGGAATTAAAATGATTATAAAAAGAAATGTGAGCAAAACAATTGAAGTCCGATGGTTTCGCGATTATGAATAAAATAAAATCAAGCTACGACGTTTTTGATAAAACGCGGGTAACACTAGTTTATGTACAATATTTTCTATCTTAAACAAGTTTCTAATCTTTCACGTGGTGAAACATATTTAACTATGATTTGAAAAAGAAAACACTTGGTTAAATTTCACTAATATTGTCTATGTCATCTCAATCTCTATCTTTTGTTACAAACTGTTTTTTAATACTGTCTATGTCAATTTCACTTATATTATCTATGTCATCTCAATCTGTATCCTTTGTTACAAACTGTTTTTTAATATATAAATCTACTTTGGATTTAATTTAAATCATTCTCAAAGTTAAGAGTTTGTTAAAATAGTGTTTTTTTTTTCTCCTTGCTTAGATAGACTTTGTACGTAAATCTGCGTGGCGCGCAAACAAAAATCGCGTCTCTCGCTCTCTCGAATTTTAATTAAAACCCATATCAGTAAATTAAACGTCGCAGTAAATCCTCCAAAGCCACTCTAGGCGTCAATTTCCCGAATAAATATTGAAAGCTCGCCGGCAGAAAAACCTCGACGACCGACGACCAAGGAGCGTCCTCTCGTATAGATGTGAGTGTGTTTGTGAAAACAAACCGTGTCCGCCGGATTTTAATTAAATTCCCCTCAATCAAATCCTTTGGGAAAAAAATTGACGCCATTCGTTTCGTTTACTATCATGTTGTTTATAAATGATTTCGATAGCTAACGCCATCTAATGCTCTATAGTGGCATTGTCAATAGCAAGATTACACAAAGTGTAAATACAGGCTACTGTTTCGTTCACGTACACTTTGTGTAATCTTGTTTTTGACGATGCCACTATAAAGCATGGCGTAGTTATCGAAATATTTTTATTAGTTTTCCATATTGGCTTGATGTAGTCAGAAATGTTCAGTATTCCTTAGCGCTGAGTCGAAACCACACTGACGAGGAAATTGAATTTTGAAACACACAAACATATTAATTACATTTCGTAACTTTTCCACAAAAAAATATATTCAATCTAAAAACAAAACAAAAAATACCTTGGTCTTACAATTGAAAAACTATTTTGCTCTTATTGCTGCTTTTAATACAATATCGTCGGCTTACCTGTAAATCCTTCTAAGTATGAGAAACAAAACTTTTCAGGAAAGATAAACAACCTTCTGAGAATCTGAAAACAGGCTTCGAAAATAGTGGCGATTATCGAAGCATATTTTCAGACTTTTTTATGCAGTATCTATCCGTTGTAACGGTCTAGACTTGGAAAGAATTTACTGTTGTTTGAGGACGAATTGAATACAATTATTTCCGTAAAAAAAGCAAAATAGCAAAAACTTGGACTTAGAATTTATTACAGGTAAGCCGACGATATGTTACAATCAATAAAACAAACTATCATTAATAATATAATCAATCAACAAATATCAGTCAGTCAGTACGATTCTGAAAATTCTAAAAATACGAATCGATGTAAACTTGTTTAAATATCAAAATTCATTGTTACTCATCAATTTTAAGTGGTGCATAAATGTTTCATGGGCAGGTAATGGAATTGTTTGTCGTTCGGATATTTTGTGTGCAATCAATTTCTGGCCGATGCAAATTCACGACATTAAATATTCCATCTATATCCGCAGATTATGACCGTCCAGTCGATCCAAAAAACGAAAAATGTTTGTGATAGTTTTCGGTTTGAATAACCCATTTAGCCGGTGGAAGCGTATCAATTATACTCCGAACGAATTGCGGCGAAAAAATATATATTCGTAGTGGACACTTTTGAAATTGGGTTATTGGGATCATGAAATAGTTTTATTTTATTGACTTGTTGCGATTAATCGTTTTTATTTCAACTTGTTTGGCGTAACACATTTTAATGCTCATATATAATGTTATTCATTATCTAAGCGGCATATATTTTTACATTTATTTGGCGCCAAATTTGATAAATCAATTTTGAGACGTGTTTCAGTGTTTTTTGCCACTTTATTTTAATAATTCTACGACTGGAGTTTCGACACACTAGAATGTGAGATATAAAACGCTACACCTAGTTTATTAAGTTCACGCAAAAGCAGCCAAACAACCACACAAGCCGATATATCCACATCCTTCCTAATTGTGTGTCCTGTGTGTGTGCGCCAGCCAGCAAAAATGAATTCCAAACTTCTGAATGGATCGGCACGAACTTTTAATTGGCACGCTCCCATTTTACAAAACTAAATTGTGTGTTTTCCGAATGGGAAAATCCCGGGCGGCGGATTGGGGCGAGAGTTAAGAAATATAGTTAGCATATTATTGGAAGGATTTTACAAAACTAATTTGTAATCCGGGAGTATGTTTGTCGAGTTCGGATGGGAATGCGGGGATGCGAAAGTTAAGATATATAGGTGCACATCCGGATTAGCGCGGCATATTCCGGATTGTTGGAATGCTGCATGAACCGGGACATTAATTTCGGCTGGGGAATATTTAATTAGGCTCACGTGCCTCGGCCGCTTTATAGGCCCTTATCTAGAATTTAGTACTCGGTTGAGGGAGGTATAAAATAATGCGAAATCGCCACCCGTTTCCGGTTTTAGTAAATTTCGTCGGTTTTAATTAAAAATCAGAAGGCGCCGCGCTTATTGTTATCGCCTCGCGTTCATCTGCAAAAATTAAATCGAGCGGTGTATTTCTTAGCAATTTGCATAAATTAAAAGAAAAGTTGTTTTGTAATAAGAATCAACAAAACGAATTGTGGTTGTTTATGGTCATTTTTATTAAACAAAATTAAGAGGAAAGATAATAAAGTTTGTAGGAGCTCTAAATAGTTATGATGTTAGTGCCATAGACTTAGGATATCTGATTAGAGTAATTCACATTAACCCATTAAGCGCCATTGATGCAACAACAACAAACAATCTTTATTAATAATAAGCTATTACATAACATGTATATTTATATATAAATTTATGAAAGGTTGATATTTTGTTGCTAATCGGCTATCGACCCGTGGTCTTTTTGCAAAAATTGTTAATTGTCATGGTAATGTCATTCGGTACGTCAGTTAGTGTCTTAATGAAATGAATTGATTTATGGTAGTGTTTAGGTTTTTGAATTTAGGATAGATGTTAGGGTTGCGTGTGAGGCACAGGTGGGATAAGGTGTCTAGGTTAAGGGGGTTGGTTGCAAACTTTTCGTATAGGTGTTCAAGTCTTGGATTAGTAAGGATTATTTTTGTTTTTCATATAAAAGGGTATTTGAAGGACTGTGTAAGGGATTATTGGGGTGTCTCATTTTGGTAAGTGTGCAAAGAGCTGAACGTTCAGCAACTTGGATTTTGTGTAGGACTGCGAGACGAGGATTGTGGAAAAGGATAGCTGCATAGTCAAGAAGAGGGCGATTCTTGTAAATGTGGACTGCGGTGTTGGTCGAAATTCCTTGATTTTTATAAGTTAGTGATCTGAAATGCCGCGCTCTCTTCTTGACCTTGTCTTTAAGGTTTAGGGCATGGGATTTAAATGAAAATTAAGGGTCGAATATCACACCGAGATATTTGCAGGATTAGAATGGTGGAATTCGATTGTTGTAAACAGTGATTGAAAATGGAGAATTGTTCTGGCGATGAAAAGGGGTCAGAACTTTGGATTTATTGGGGTTAATTTAGATTCTCCATTTTGCGAACCACGTTTAAATCGTGTCGATAAGTTCTTGAAGGGTATTTAGAGCTTTTTCAAATGTGGGCGCATGTGTCAGTAGGGCAGTGCATCTGCATATATCAGGGGAAAGGCACAAGAGGTAAGGAATTTAGGGTCGGGATTATAAATATCAAGGACAAATAGGTTGTAAAGAAGATGTGAAAGAGGTAATCCCTAGGGAACCCCCTACGCGGCCAGACCAAATTTTCAGGCTTTTCTAAACTCAAAATTATACTTCATGCGCCACCCGTACAAAACACTGTATTCACGTGAAGTTCAAAACATATTGATAAGGTTTATTTATGTATGATTTATTGCATTATTAAATAAATGAGGTTATGTACAAGACAAACAAGGGCTAATTAATTAATAGTTCTGATCGTTTTATTAATTCGAAAATGTTAATATCATCCTTCGAACCGTGTTGAAGCTGTATGCTAAGGTCTATTAATAAGGGTGGTTATGTTAAAAACACGTTTAAAACATGTTTTTAATTGTTAATGTTTTAAACACTGTTTCATTTAAAAAACTTTTTTGTTTTATTTCAAATAAAAAAAAAACAGAAGTTTTAACAACCCTGTTTTAAACTATGTCATCTGTTCTACAAAAAAATCACTCAATTTGTTTAGATTTTTTGCTCCGACGAATCTAACAAGAAATTTTCGAAATATTATCAGCATTAAAAAAGTTTTCTGGCTTAACTCATACCTATAATTTTTTTAATACTTTTCCAAAACCTTATGTAAAAAAAACTCAGTGTATATTCTCTCCATATGATATATCATTGAAAAAAGAAAAAAAAACAATTTATAATTTTATGGAAAGGTGCAAACTTTAAATATACTCTTTAAAAATTATCAATTTTGGACTTGGCAGCCAACCTACCCACTTGTGTCTTGAACAATATGAAACATCCTGTAATTATGTTAGTTGTACTTTAAGTTTAAATAAACATGTGATAAAAGATGCATATTTTTTCAGGAGATGCTAGACGCTAGAGTTTCAATTAACTTTCCGAATCCTAAATCCTACAGCGCAATCGATCAGCAGCGTAAAGTAAAGAAATCCGTTGCAATCAGCCACCAGAAACAAACGTCATCAATCATTCACGAAAACGATAAAGGGTTGAACTGTTTTCCAGTAAGAACACAACCTAGGGGTAGGTGGTGAAGGGGAGTAGTGGTAGGGAGTAGTATTTGCGTTTACTTATTTACGTAACGGGTAAAAGGAGCACAAACACAGGCATATAAACTCGGCTAAACAACGGTAATCTAAAACGAATTGGTAGATTAAATAACAATGATACCGAGAGCAGCCGAGAGTATTACAACGTAATAAAATAAACGCTCGCCGTAATTGAAAATGATTAATTGCCTGGTGCTGTGTATCTTGTAGGTAGTATGTTCCCGAGGATTTCTGGATTCCACTGCAGATGTAATCAATCTTGTTTTGCAAAAGAATAGTTGTGATTGTGTTATAAATTCTATACTAATCTTTTGTTTAAAGAACAAAAACAATTGAATAAATATTACCTTTCATATTAATGGGCATTACAAGAAAACAACGTTATAACTTTACTAAACAACTCAAACGAAAAAATCCCTTTATATATAGATAATTTAAATAGGTACCCAAGTTACACACCCATTTTCAACATTCAGCAGATTAGTCCTGTTTAATTTTACATTCTAAATACTATGGTAATAAAAAGTTCATCAACAAATTAATTGTTTAGTTAATTTCTCACTTAACCCGCGGTGAAACATTTTTTAATCTAATTCTGGATATTTAATTAAAACATTTGGTTTCTTTCACTAATTTATATTTTCTCCAACTAGTTTCGACCATTGGTCATCTTCAACGAGGAATGTACAAAAAAATATCTAAGCAACAATATATATATATATATATATATATATATATATATATATATATATATATATATATATATATATATATATATATATATATATATATATATATATATATATATATATATATATATATATATATATATATATATATATATATATATATATATATATATATATATATGTACAAATATAAATTAGTGAAACAAACCAAGTGTTATAATTGAATATCCAGAATTAGAACAAATTATTTATTCAACATTTATGTGATTATTTTTCGAAAACGGGGCGATAGAATTAAAAAAGTTGAGAACCTATGATCTAAAGTATACTGAAAGTATCACAATTATAATTCTTTCTCAAACATAAACCTATTATGTATTACTTATCAGTTTTCAGGGTTTGATGGCATGCTACATAAACTTAAAAAAAGACGACATGGAAAATTCATGTCCGCCATCCGTTCGGGATTATTTTTTCCGCAAGCACTTTGTCCATAATTTCCGCAGAGATTTCCCGCGGGTAAAAACGAGGAATCGAATTTCGCACAGGGCGGAAATTAGGGTCATGGCAGGATGTTATCGTAATTTGAATCGTGATACTGATTAAGTGTTATTAATCCCTGTACTTTTTCCACGTAAGTAGAGTAATTACCCAATTTTTCATCTCCGTACATACAAAAATTAACACTAACGTCCAAGGACGAAAAACTGGTCTTTTATTAAAATTTGCATATATTTTTTTTAAAGTTCAGTAATTGAGTTCTTAAGCGACTTTATAAATAAAGTAGGTATTATACAACACATACAGATTTTTTTTATGCGTGTTATGTCATTTTTTTAGGCATTTGTGGTTTTTTACTCCTTGATGAAGCATGAAGTAACATTTAGAGTTTAGAAAAGCCTAAAAATTTGTTGCTTTTGAAAAAGTTTCATTTGAAGTTTCTGACAAGTGTTTCCACTCCTTGATGAAGCATGAAGTAAAATTTCGTGTTTAAAAAAGCCTAAAAATTTGTATTGGTCGCCTAGCGAAGCGATCAATCCAAATTTTCAGGCATTTCTAAACTCGAAATTTTACTTCATGCGCCACGCATATAAAACACTGATTCAAAGTAAAGTTTCAAATATACTTTTAAATCAGTATGCGAAAACTGTATATTTTAAACCTCACTTGAAATCAGTGTTTTATACGCCTGGCGCATGAAGTAAAATTTCGAGTTTAGAAAAGCCTGAAAATTTGGATTGGTCGCTTCGCTTCGCTACGCGACCAATCCGAATTTTCAGGAATTTCTAAACTCGAAATTTTACTTCATGCTTAATCAAGAAGTGGAAACACTCCTCAGAAACTTCAAATGAAACTTCTTCAAAAACAATAAATGCCTAAAAACTTACAGCGAATGCATCCAGGTGTGTATGTTAAAATTGAACGCTTTTTAAAAATCAACGAATGTCTAAAATATTACAGCGAATATATTGGGATACATAAATTAAGAAGGAAAATTCCATGTGTAAATAAAGTAGCCATTATACAACACATATTATCTGTTTAAAAGTTAAAGTTAATAAGTAGCTTAAACCGAAAAAGCTGCTCCTTAAATTGATTATAAAGTTATCAGTATCATTAGTGCTTATAAAATTATTATAATTTCTGTCACACAAACATTTAAACTTCCTCGCATAATAAGCACTATAACTTGTCTCAAAAACCAAACAAAAAAAATCTTTGCGCAAAGTTTTTCATTAAAGCCCTATTAAGATGGCGCGATAGCGCCGCGGCGCTTAATCATAATTAAAAATAGTTCCCGGCGCATCCGCCATTACGTTATTTAACGAACTGATATTGCTGTTGTTGAATTAAGTTTCGGAGAGCCTGTCGGATGGGGAGAAGTCGGGAGTTTTGCGATAAAGTTCATCTGTTTGACATGTTTTGATATTTAACTAGATGTCGGATGTCGGAGAGGGTTAACACGCAGGTCAAACGCCGCCCTAAAAAGAAGATAAGTTTCCCCAAGTGTTAAGATCTGGGGTGGATGTTAATTACGCGTCTAGGGCGGGGGAGATTGTTGATAGGGATAGATACGTGACCTCTTCTTATTTTGAAGGGATTAGTAAGGAGCTCTTTAAACGAGTTTTAAACTGTTTAAAGCGTGATTTAAATTTGAATTAGTAGATTTAATGACTATAAACCTATAATCCATTAGAATAAAAAAAATATAAGTTCCATCATCAACATTTATAATATGATAATAAATTAGCAAATGTTTGTCTTAGGCAATAATAATAAAACTTAGTCCGTTTCCTTTTAAATCAATCGCAATGTGTGTGTGTGTATGTGTGTGTTTTCCTGTTTAAAAACGTGTCACGCCCGCGACATTCCCGAAGACAATTTACAAGAAATCAACGACACCAGGCAAACAGACCAAAAAAATCAGGACGAGTTTCGCCCGAGATCTATTTCTATTAGGCTGCCATATATCTTCGAAAGATTATCAGACCTCGTGTTTTCTGTACGATTGATGGACCGAAATAACGACTCTCCTCGACTTTTCGTGAAAGGAATACCCACGAACATGACTTCTTCTCGCGTACATGTCGTTATACGGTTTCCGCATGTCGTCGATCTTAACTTTTTTGTTGTATTTAAATTTTAACTATTAAACAAAATAATAGTAGAAAATGTTTGACATCAGAATAATTTGCAATGTACATAATTTTATTTTTGTATACAGGCAATTTTTCGTTTAAGTATAGATATCCCAATTCCAGCGAATATGCTGTAAATTTTCAAATATTCGATGTTATTTAAAAGAGTTTAATTTGAAGCTTAAAACGAGCGTTTTCCAATCCCAGTTTAAGCATGAAGTAGAATTTTAAGTTTAGAAAAGCCTGATACATGCTAGGCTGCACTTTTCATGGAACATTTGAAAATAATCTGATCGCGTAACGGAGTGACCAAACCAAATTTTCAGGTTCTTCTAAACTCAAAATTTTTCTTCATGCTAAAGACGTACATTTTGAACTTTACTTAAAACTAGTTTTTTTCATACGAGTGGCGCGTAAAGTAAAATTTTGAGTTTAGAAAAGCCCGAAAATTTAATTTGGTCACTCCGCTACTCGAACAGGTTATTTTCAAAGTTTTCATAAATCGGTTATATTTCCTCTATGTTTCATTATTCTGTTTGGATATCCATACACGTACGCTCTTAAATGATAATAATTCAGTCGCCTATTTCCAAAAACCCCTAAATCTATTTAAAAACCATGGATTTAGAGGTTTTTGAAAATAGGCGACTCAATTATGCCTGCAGGAAAACCATAAGTATATTTTGAATACAAAGCTGTCTTGTATTAAAAAAAATGCTTACGGTATTGGTTTGCAGAACATAAAATATGAACTTTAAAATTACCAGAAATTTTATATTTCATAACTCATTTTGTTCATTGTTTGTTAGATGGTTAAAGAGAATATTACCTAAAAGTTACATATATTATCGATAGTGTTGTAACAAATCAAATAAGATTTTTCAAATGTTTATTGCATAATTAATTATCTGGCGGTATATTTGCAGAGGAAGTAGTTGTTTCAATTGATATTTAATATCTTAGTACTCTAATTAATTGAGACCTACTGTTTGCGGTTTTCACTAATTTTCTCGTAATTATATATTTCATATTCAGCAAGAATTCCCTTATTTATTGCCTCAAACAATGAACCCAATTTTTAATGAGGAAATTTTCTGTTTGCAAAAAAAAAACTCTATTACACAATGGAATCATTCCACAGCAGTGCAAATTCGTAGCGAACACAATCGAACAGCCAATTAGCAGGTGTATGTATTTTAGTGTTTTCATGCGGGGCCCGCATAATTTAAATTTGCACACAACATTTTCCTCGAAAAAAAAACTTGCAACTACAAGCACCTATTTTTTGTTATATTTTCTAATAAAAGACAAACTATATTTATTTAATTATTGAACATTATCATTTAAATATAAATAATTATAAAATTAATTGATTGCATGTATACTAATATACCGAGTGTCAATACAGTCTCTTCAAAATTGAAATAATTCATTACGCAAGCCAATGAAAAGACAAATACCTAGTGGAAATTATTACAAAATTAGGTGTATTTATTTATCCACTAATTGTATAATTCATTTATGTGAAGTATTTAATCACAATGAAAAACATTGTAGTTCGTACATCACTTTTATTTTTGTTCATTAAATGTACATTTTGAGTGCTAAGCACTCATTATCAATAACTTATGATCTTACAACTAGGTACGCTATTATATAGGGTGTTTCTAAATTGATGCGAAAGATTTTAATGGGTGATTTTTCAGCAAAAACTAAGGGAGGTCTTTCGTACAATTATTAGTTCAAAACCCGTTCCTCTCATTCTTTCAAGAAAGTCATTTAGTTGTGCAACATGTTTTCAGTCCATACGTATAAAACTCTTTAAAAATTTGAGAAAACAGTATGACTCCATTTGAAATCAGCATACTTGATTTTTTTTTTAACAAATAATAACCAAATTTCTGAATTATGTCAAATGAGCCTATGTATTTTTTTTTGTGATCAAACTAACAATTTTATGAGAAAATGTTAAGAGACAAAAAAGTTGCAGACTGAATTCCTCTATTTGAATCAAATTTTGAAATAGAAAAATGTAGACGCATTAAAAAGTTTTGATGCAAACTATTATAGGGGTTGTTTTTTTCACCCCCTTGTAATAACATTTTAGGGTTACAGAAATCGTTAAAAGTGCTACTTTATTAGGAACAGTTATCTGCCAAATTTCATTCTTCTAAATTCATCCATTTTTTTCTCTTTACTTAAGAGGGCTGTAACTTGGAGGGGAAGGGGTTTGAATAAAAAATTATTTGAAACACTTCCCTTAATTTTTGCTGAAAAATAACCCTTCAAAATCTTTCACATCAATTTAAAAACACCCTGTATATACCTGACAAAAAAGAAAAACCTAATTTTAATTACAAACATTTTAAAAGATTTAATAAAGGGTTGTCTAAAGGGGTTTAAATAAAAACTTAATCATTTATCTGTGTGTTTGTGCATTTTGATAGCTTTCAACATATTTAATCGAAAATGGGATGATTGTTTTACTAGTTTAATAGTCTGTTGAACAACAATGTTAAATAATGGTGAGCTAAAGCTGATTTATCATGGTTTTATTTTTGATGTAGTATATATGTTCTTTGAATCTTTTTAACAAATCGCTTTGAATTTCGCCTATATAATATATATCACAATCATGCAATTGCATGCATTTAAATAATTTTCTGACTCTTTATTTTTGTAAACCGATTCCCTAGTAAAGCTCTTAATTTGATGTTATTATAGAATGCAAGAGTCAGCAACTTGGTTAACAGTTCTATTGTTGTATATAAACTTAGCATATTTGTTATTTTTCTTTTCGGTGGTGTGAGATTTGCAGCGTTGACTTTTTGGTTTATTTTGTGTTTATTAATTAATTTGTCAATGGCGCATTTGCTGTAAGCAATTTCGTTAGGTTACGTTAACCAATTAACTGTTAACTAAGTTGCAAAGCTTTTGAATAAACTCAACCAAGCAATTAATTTACGAAAAGAAGCCATTATAAAAAGTTTAAATCTGAAGCACTCAAAATGTACATCTAGAGAATAAAAATTAAAAAAAGTAATCAAAATCAATTATAATATAATTTGTACAAATTGTTAAGAAAGATAAATAGGTAACTGAAATTGTGAAAAGCAAAAAACATACAAATTTATCAATCAATAAAATTCGACAGCAATAGTTAAATTTTAGCTATATGGTTTTATTTAGAATTATTATCATTTTTATGACAGTTGGCATTCGTGATATTTTTCAAGGTGAAATACCAATTACTTTACTTTAAATCAGTGATTTGTACGCGTGGCGCACGAAGTAAAATTTCGAGTTAAGAAAAGCCCGCGCAGATTTCAAATCCAAATTATTCGGGCTTTCCTCGACTCGAAATTTTACTTCATGCTTAGTCTGGGAGTGGACGATGAATTTCCATAATTTTATTTTAATTTTTAACGCGTTTCGTAAATTTACAAGATTTTAATTCAATTTTAGAAATTCTGACGTATTTCCTGAATATCTGTTGATTTCAAAAGTTTCGATACTTTTCATACATTTTTTAATTTCCTTCAATTTTCAAATTATTGGCAATTTTTACGAAAATTCCAAATAATCGATAACTTAAAATAATGTTGATTTTTCATGAAATTTCAAGGTTTCAGTTAGTTTTTCAAATTCTGACGCATTTCCTGAATCTCCTAAATATTCGTTAATTTAAAAATTTCGAAAATGATCATAAATTTTCAAAATTTCCTCCAATTTTGAAATATTTGGAAACTATCATGAATTACTTAAATATTCATTAACTTGAAAAACGTTGAACTTTTTCATGAAACTTCAAGAATTCCATTAATTTTCAAAATTTTTATGAAAATGTTTAAGATTAACGAAAAGCGTTGTAAATTAACTAAAACTACCTGAAATCTTCATGTTCATCGACACTTTCAAAAAACTAAACGAGTGTCAATCCTAGATTGAGCATGAAGTAAAATTTCGAGTTTAGAAAAGCCTGAAAATTTGGATTGGTCGCGTAGCGAAGCGGAGCGACCAATCCAAATTAGGCTTTTCTAAACTCGAAATTTTACTTCATGCGCCGCGCGTATTAAATACTGATTTAAAGGGAAGTTCAAAATATACTTCTTAGGTTTGATCACATGTCCATTAATTATACTAATATTTATATGGAATATATTATTGTATACTTAAAAGAAAAAATCCCCGTATGTCAATATTTAATAAAAATCACACGTTTAGAATAATTATTACTATTTTAAATAAAATCGTCATAACCAACACACATCATACAGTTTTAAAAACCTCAGAACTGTGAAAATTAGGACAAATTAACAAAAATGTAAACATTTATATCTTGAACAAGTTTATCATCTTTCACGTGGTGAAACATATTTAACTATGATTTAAAAAAGAAAACAATTGGTTAAATTTCACTAGTATTAGTGAAATTTAACCAATTGTTTTTTACTTTCCCCCGTATGTAATACAAAGGGAAAGTATTGTTTTCGTGAAAATTTTCGAATCAAAAATGTTAGCGGAAATATCCGTTTTGAGGTCCCCTGAGTCGAATAAGACCATTTTTGAAAAATGTCTGTCTGTGTGTGTGTGTGTTTGTGTGCGCTGTACCGCAAAAACCGCTAAAGATATCGAGATGAAACTTGAAACTTAAGCTTTTTGTTACAATCGGAAGAACTGAAAAGCTTTTGGTGAAAATCGGAAAACCGGAAGTGGTACTTTACTCTTAGAGTTTTTCAGTTTTTTCAGATTTTTTCAATAAATGTTCATCAAACAAAAAATTCTTTCAAATAAAAGTTGTAGATAATAACAAAATGAAGATGTATTGTTCACTTACTTTTTGTCATAGCACTCTTAGTTTTTGAGATATTTCAAAAGTTGTGTGTTTTATCTAGTTATTGGTGTGTGACAGTGTATGTGTCGATACAATTGAAAAATGTTTCAAATAAAAGTTGTAGGTAATAAAATATTAAAGATTTTTTGTATTTTCACTTTTTGTCATAGCACTCTTAGTTTTTGAGATATTCAATAAATAGTGTTTTTTATCTAGTCATTGGTTTGTGTCAGTATGTGTTGATCCAATTGAAAAATGTTTCAAATAAAAGTTGTAGTTATCAAAAAGTTGATGACATTTTGAAAATAATAATGCTACAAATATTTTAAAAGTGATTTATTACGCAATTTACGGGGGAAAGTACTATGATGGACACATCACCATTTTTTTTAAATCAAGTAAACATTTATCAAATCAACAAACATCTAAATTTAAACAAGTAATTGATTAGTGGAATTGACCTAAATTAAAAAAAAAACTTCTCTGGATCCGCTTCTGGTTAGGGTGTATCCAAACTTTTGGCCTGGAGTGTATATCAACTGAAATATATTACAACGCATACAAAAAAAGTATTAATATAAATCCTGTAGAAAC
The DNA here is from genome assembly GCA_932526585.2 of Philonthus cognatus. Classification (NCBI taxonomy): domain Eukaryota; kingdom Metazoa; phylum Arthropoda; class Insecta; order Coleoptera; family Staphylinidae; genus Philonthus; species Philonthus cognatus. The sequence goes on along the minus strand of OW052243.1, from coordinate 25,814,942 downwards.
GTTTAATCCATTAATATCCCAACTTTCAATGCGAAAACATGAAATATAATAACCCAAGAAAAGCGTAAAAAAGCCTCAAAAACCCAGACGGTTCGCTATTAACTTTTTTTCCCTCGACGTATTCTATTTAGTCCTGTTCCCCTATATTTTCATTAATAAAACCCCCGGTTTTGAAACGAAATCCTAAAAGGAGAAAAGCGCGGGATAAAAAAGGAGTAAGGCCCACTTAAGGGCTAATGTTATGAGATGAAATAATAGAGGCTGGCTGAAAGGAACGCGGAATAAGTGCTTCGGTTTTATTGTTTCCGTTTTTTCTCGCGCGCGGTCTCATTGTTTGCGATTTTTTTTTGTGTGTGCTCTTGTAGGCAATTGTTGGTAATGTTTGTTGAATCCTCTGGATGACCGTTATCAAGCTGTGACGTTCAGAAAAGAGGGAAATAATAACGCTGTGCTATTTTGAGAATGTGATTCTATTCGTTAGGTTATTTTTTGTGGAGTCATTGTTGATATCTGTGAGAATTAATATTGTCAATTTATACTTTTTTTCGTAAAAGAAAAGGCAATAAAGTCAAAGAGAATGAACAATTACTGCATATGCATAGAATTTTTATTAGAAGTATACATATCCCCATGTACTTATATGGTGTAAATTTTCATGCATTCGTTGTTTGCATAAACGCGTTTAATTTGAAACTTCTAGCAAGTGATTTGGTCCTTGATTGACCACGAAGTAAAATTTTGAGTTAAGAAGAGCCTGAACAATTTTAAGGCTTTTCTAAACTCGACATTTTACTTCATGCGCACCGCGTACAATAGACTAACATGAAGTTCAAAATATAGAGATTTTGGTAAGAATTTACTATACACCTCGAGGGTATTATAGATAAAAATGATATTATTCGAAAGTACTCGACGAGTAATATCTAGATATGCAATTAATTTCAACCGGAAATGTTAAATAAATAAAAAAATTAGTTTGAAAATATTGAGTCCTAGCAGTATGTAAAATAATGTAAAATAATCATCGTGAGCAAAGAGATTTACGCAATTTATTCTATTGCAAACCTTTCTTCTAACCTAAACTAACCTAGAAGTATGTGGAATATTCAACGTGAGAAATCATGTTTTTCTACGAAATATAGCCGTTGACACAAACTAGAATTCAGTCCAAATGAATTTGTAAGAGTGTGTTAATTTATGTTAGTTATTCTATAAATCCATATGAATCCAAGTGTAGGGTGCTAATGTGTTATAATCGTCTTCCGGTTAAATCTAACTTTAAGTTGAAGTTAGATTAAAGTCTTGAACAAACATTTCTTTCGACTTCCCCAATGTCTCCAGTAAAGATTGCAATGGTTAACAGCAATCAGTGAGGTTTTATAGAAGTTTCTAGACAAAATTTCAAAGTTGAAAAAAGTAAACTTTTATCATTTCCGTAGTGAATTTATTGATTTTATTTGGTGATATATGTCAATACAGTGTGAATCTATATTATAATGCATGTTATTCCACGGGGTGTAAAGTAAAGTCGAGCCAGACTTTCATTTTAAGTATACTTACATATCCCAACCGAAATTGCTCCAGGCGAATTTTAAAAGAGTGTGTTTTAGTTAGACCAAATGAACACTTATAATACCGGGTGTAACCAGTGTTCCTCCGTTTGCCGATTTTTCGCTAGATCTACGGAATTTCATGACTACCAACCGATCTACCGAAACGACTCTTGGTTCTACCGATTTTGTAAATTCGCCAATATTGTAAATCTTAACTGAGAAAATAAATGTTAAAACAAATTTATTTATTATTTGTGCTACCCTCAATTTTGAGGAACCTGGAAAATATTAATTTAAAAATCCTGCAAATTTTCTACGGTTGAAAGATTTCAAAAAATGTATTTGCAAGAAACGGATCTAAGTAGTGAACAAATTAATTTATCTAAACTTCGCTGTTTAAATTATTATATTGAAAGTTGCTTACCAATTATTTCACGATTTTCATTAAAAAATAATCCAACCCAAAAATTGTATTTCTATAATCCTGCAATTGTTAAAAATGGATCTATAAGTTCTATTGCAAGTGTAGGTTCCCTTTTCCCAAATATAATATCTCCGCCAGAGCTGTAAAATTTGGATTAAAAGTGGAGGTGACTTTGTAACAATGACGCATGTCATAAATTTAGTGACGATATTCATGAATTTTGGAAAAATGTGAAACAAATTACTCGAGGCAATAGTTCATACAGCATACAGCATACATAAGCTGTAGATTTTCCGACATTCGTTGTTTTTTAAATGAGTTCAATTTAAAGCTTTAAACGAGTGTGCTCCACTCCCAGACTAAGCATGAAGTAAAATTTCGAGTTTAGAAAAGCCCCGTGATAATTTTTTGGGCTTTTCTAAACTCGAAATTTTACTTCATGCGCCACGCGTATAAATCACAGATTTCAAGTGAAGTTCGAATGTACATAAATTTCACAATATTTTAGTGTTTTATACGCGTGGCGCATGAAGTAAAATTTCGAGTTTAAAAAAGCCTAGAAAATTTGTCGAAGGTCGCTGCGCGACCCTCGACAAATTTTCACGGGGCATTTCTAAACTCGAAATTTTACTTCATGCTTAGTCTGGGAGTGCAAAACACTCGTTTAAAGCTTCAAATTAAACTTTAAAAAACAAGGAATATTTAAAGCTCTAAACTCGAAATTTTACTTCATGCGCCACGCGTATAAATCACAGATTTCAAGTGAAGTTCGAATGTACATAAACTTCACAATATTTTAGTGTATTATACGCGTGGCGCATGAAGTAAAATTTCGAGTTTAGAAAAGCCTAGAAAAATTGTCGAAGGTCGCTGCGCGACCCTCGACAAATTTTCACGGGGCTTTTCTAAACTCGAAATTTTACTTCATGCTTATTCTGGGAGTGCGAAACACTAATTTAAATCTTCAAATTGAACTTTAAGAAACAAGAATTATTTAAAGCTTTTCTAAACTCGAAATGTTACTTCATGCGCCACGCGTATAATTCACAGATTTCAAGTGAAGTTTGAATATACATAAATTTCACAACATTTTAGTGTTTTATACGGGTGGCGCATGAAGTAAAATTTCGAGTTTAGAAAAGCCCAGAAAATTTGTCTCGGGTCGCTGCGCGACCCGAGACAAATTTTCACGGAGCTTTTCTAAACTCGAAATTTTACTTCATGCTTAGTCTGAGAGTGCAAAAAACTCGTTTAAAGCTTCAAATTGAACTTTAAAAAACAAGGAATATTTAAAGCTCTAAACTCGAAATTTTACTTCATGCGCCACGCGTATAAATCACAGATTTCAAGTGAAGTTCGAATGTACATAAATTTCACAATATTTTAGTGTATTATACGCGTGGCGCATGAAGTAAAATTTCGAGTTTAGAAAAGCCTAGAAAATTTGTCGAAGGTCGCTGCGCGACCCTCGACAAATTTTCACGGGGCTTTTCTAAACTCGAAATTTTACTTCATGCTTGTTCTGGGAGTGCGAAAAACTCATTCAAATCTTCAAATTAAACTTTAAAAAACAAGGAATATTTAAAGCTTTTCTAAACTGGAAATTTTACTTCATGCGCCACGCGTATAAATCACAGATTTCAAGTGAAGTTCGAGTATACATAAATTTCACAATATTTTAGTGTTTTATACGGGTGGCGCATGAAGAAAAATTTTGAGTTTAGAAAAGCCCAGAATATTTGTCTCGGGTCGCTGCGCGACCCTCGACAAATTTTCACGGGGCATATCTAAACTCGAAATTTTACTTCATGTTTAGTCTGGGAGTGCAAAACACTCGTTTAAAGCTTTAAATTGAACTTTGAAAAACAAGGAATATTTAAAGCTTTTCTAAACTCGAAATTTTACTTCATGCGCCACGCGTATAAATCACAGATTTCAAGTGAAGTTCGCGCGACCCTCGACAAATTTTCACGGGGCTTTTCTAAACTCGAAATTTTACTTCATGCTTATTCTGGGAGTGCGAAACACTCATTTAAATTTTCAAATTAAACTTTAAAAAACAAGGAATATTTAAAGCTTTTCTGAACTCGAAATTTTACTATATGCGCCACGCGTATAAATTTCAGATTTCAAGTGAAGTTCGAATATACATAAATTTCACAATATTTTAGTGTTTTATACGGGCGGCGCATGAAGTAAAATTTCGAGTTTAGAAAAGCCCAGAAAATTTGTCTCGGGTCGCTGCGCGACCCGAGACAAATTTTCACGAGGCTTTTCTAAACTCGAAATTTTACTTCATGCTTAGTCTGGGAGCGCAAAACACTCGTTTAAAGCTTCAAATTGAACTTTAAAAAACAAGGAATATTTAAAGCTCCAAAATCGAAATTTTACTTCATGCGCCCCGCGTATAAATCACAGATTTCAAGTGAAGTTCGAATATACATAAATTTTACAATATTTTAGTGTTTTATACGCGTGGCGCATGAAGTAAAATTTCGAGTTTAGAAAAGCCCAGAAAATTTGTCTCGGGTCGCTGTGCGACCCTCGACAAATTTATGGGGCTTTTCTAAACTCGAAATTTTACTTCATGCTTAGTCTGGGAATGAGAAACACTCGTTTAAAGCTTCAAATTGAACTTTAAAAAACAAGGAATATCTTAAGATTTACAGAAAATAGGCTGAATTTGGAATACGTATACTTAAAAGAAAAACTTCCTGTATTGCGGTATATATACTTAGAAGAAAAACTCCCTGTATGTATTTCTCTTGTTAAGTAAATTTGTCGAAAATATGTGTTGCCTTCCACATTCCTTTACAAATGTCGAATGATTTTTTTCGGCTATTAATGAAGACAAAACAAAGAAATCTATTAAATACCAAATTACGCGCCTATTACATACAAAAACTTACATCAGTCATAAAATTGTTTCACTTTTTCAATAAAAAAAAAAATTATAGCTAATATGAATGATAAAGTTTTAATCTTCCTGAAGTTGAATAAACATCTAAAATCATTAAACTATTGACGATTTCTTTGTGAATTGTTTTAATTTTTATTTTTTTTAGTTAAATACGTTGATTCAGTAAATAATGTAATTACACTACATAATACACATTATAAAAGAATATTGTCAAAGCAAAATGTAACTTATATACTAATTGATTTTTGAGAATTACAAAAATACATTAAACAACAAGAGGAATATCTTACTAAAAAAATCTTCTATGCTGTATAATTCTTTTTCTAGGATATACTTTAGCAGCGCACTTTTAAAATCCCTTACAGTTTTTAGACCTCTTATACTGCCAGGTAATTGATTATACAGTTTTAAGCTATTGTATAACAGTAGCTTTTCCGCTAGAGATAGTCTATGCACCAGATAGGCATATAGATTAGTTTGTCGTGTATTGTATTCATGATTATGATTAAATTTATAAAAAAATTCCTTATATTTAAAGTTAAAAATCAATATTTCGAAAACATATCGGCCAAACAGCGTCAAAATTTCGGCCTTTTTAAAGTAGCCCCTGCATGACTCGCTATATTTTAAATTAAAAATAAGTAGTATAATTCGTAATAATAGAATAATTACGATTACATTGTCGCTTACGTGTATTGGGATAAACTAAACAATAATCCCTGGTTTCCAATAAATTGCGAGGGATTTTAATTAATAGAAGCCTATGCTTTTATGGTTCTGTCAAAGGTGGGTCAATTGTTGTAAAACATTAAAATATCTTCAAATGAATATGCAGTTCGCGAAAAAATTGTGCCTATGTGGACTGAAAGTCTTTCAATTTTAACGTCAAGGGCAGCTTGGTGGTGTAGTGGTTAGAGTGTTGTACTGCCACGCCACGGACCTGGGTTCAAATACCGGCCTAACAAGTTGTCTGCATTTATATAGGTTAGGATAAAAATGCCAAACACTCCGTCTTCTCGGATATGACGTTAAATGCATGTAGGACCCGTGTACTGCCTGGATGTTGCGTGCACGTTAAAGATCCCTACCGGTGGGTTGGAACTCCCACCGGGTTCGGCAAAATTCCCGCATAGCTGTAGACCTAATCTCCGGCGTCATGATTGGCCTTAGCAGCGGAAATAGATGACGTAAAACCCAAAATAAAAAAAAAAATAAAAAAAAAATAACGTCAACTCTTGCAAAAAGTTGCTAAATTTTACAAATAACTATGCAAAGATGTCTTTAATAGATTAAAGGAACCCGGATTTATGAATAGAAAACGATGAAATGTTTCTATCAAAAAATATTTTCCCAAAACAAAAAATAAACTTAGAAAAACATGTAAACCTTCTACTTCACAATATTATAAACAAAAAATTAGTGTGATGCACAAAATCAATCTCTGATAGTTCAGTGCAAAAAAATATGAGCCGTGTAATGTTTACAGTAAGGGAATTTAGCCGACAAACATCAAAGCATAATTTAAATTATTTTTTAGTAAGTTATATTAAATGAATGTATAAAATGTTCATGTTATGAAGTTTTTTTTTTTGAAATTTCTCTTTGTTTTTGTTTCATGGACATTTGAACACGCGACAATTTAATCGTAATTACAATTTATATTACATGTGCACTTTGACATATTCCATAACTATGTATTTTTTTGTTTTGTTAACATAAAAGTATGGTATTTTTTATTATTAATTTAATTTTTGAATTCATTTTTAATAAACTTTTTGTTTATAAAATCGTTAATTTTTAATTTAAAAGTGTGTACATATGATCTACCGAAATTTGTCGAAGTGTTCTACCGATATCCGAAAAGTACGACGAAAGAACACTGGGTATAACACAAAACAGGATCACCCCCTTTAGCTTTTTTTTAATTACTTTAATAAATTAATAAATAAAATATTTCTGATTTTCAACTTTTTGTATTTATTTTCACTACAATTGTTTCGCTACGCTGTAGCTTCTTCAGGTGAAGAATGTTAATTAACATTCTTCACCTGAAGAAGCTACAGCGTAGCGAAACAATTGTAGTGAAAATAAATACAAAAAGTTGAATTTTTTTTTATTAATTGAGATATACATTTAAAATTCAGAAGGTTTACAATAATAACAAATAGGAGTTTAGTAGTGACAAGGAAATTTAAATAGCACTTCTGGATTCACCGAAAGTGACATCAATTTTGATATTTAAATGGAGAACCCTTTTTTGTTTTCAGATACATGATGTCATTTTACTTACAAACCAATTGTTTTTTCAAACAAAATTGCAAGTCTCATATTTTTTTTCAATACATAATATTGCATTAGGATGGCTTTGACCAGCCTAATATATTTTGTATCGTGTCATAGACAAATAGAAAACAAACATTGTCAACCTTTGTTTCTTAATTTGCCATGCGCCACGCGTATAATCCACCGATTTAAAGTAAAGTTCAAGACATTAGTCTAACCTGTCAAGTTCAAATAACATTTAGTCCAATGTATCAAACTTGACATAAATCGACGTCAACCGATATTAGGACTATTGTCAATTTGAGACAACTATTATTTGAAATATATTATTAGATAGTCATGTTATTGTTTTTCTTCATGACACTTGCGACACACATTTTGATAGTTGTGACATATTTTAAACTAGCGAGTGTCTTCCACTCCCAGACTAAGCATAAAGTAAAATTTCGAGTTTAGAAAAGCCCCGCGTAGAAAATTTGTCGAGAGACAAATTTTCACGGGGCTTTTCTAAACTCGAAATTTTACTTCATGCGCCACGCGTATAAACCACTGATTTAAAGTAAAGTTGAAAATATATACTGCTGAGATGTGGCAGATATTTACTAAGATATAGCGAAAAAATGCAAGAAATGTTTAGTTTGTGAATATTTAATAAATGTGATAATAATAATAAAAGTAGAACAAATGTAATTTAAGACACTTTTCCATATTCTTAATATTTAAATCATCATCAGTGTGTTTAATATAAAATAAAATCATTTCAAAAATTAGAATAATCACTTGGAGCTGAACCGAAAACCGCAAAAAAACGTTTTTTTCCGGAACAAAAATCGGAACCGAACCGATATATTTTATTAATTGACCTGAAGGAAAACCTGAACGCAAAAAATAACGGTTCAAGTTCTGAAAAATAATATAGAAATGTTAAAACCAATTAAGTGAAAAAATAAATACCGGGAATTCGTCTTTTTTTAGGAATACATATAAGAATTATTTCATGTAAATTTTCAGACATTAGTATTTATATTAAAAACTTTTAACATCACGATATACTTGATAATGACACTCACACTGTTAAAACCTATGTCGTAAAAATACTTATATATTTATGTAACACCTGCATATATACAGGGTGTCCTAGACCACCCGTATCAGTCATTTTTGAGAAAACGGCTAGTCCTAGAGTGTTGGGATAAAAAAAATATTACAAAAGCCCTATTAAAGAATGGAATAGTGATATTGCTTTTTCGCAAAAAGTTTGGCATCCCTGAAAGTTTGATTAAAAATGTCAATAACTTTAGATTTTTAAATAGCACGATAGGTCAAAAGTGGTATCATTGAAAAGGTCTTTAAAAAATAAGCAACTTTTGCAGGAAACATAATTTTGTTATTGGCATTGATTTTGAGTTATATCTGATTAAAGTTATTAAATTTCAATTTTAATGGCTAACTTAATTTTAAAGATTGAGTTTCAAATGTCAGTTAGACCTCTCAGATACATTCTAACCAAGTCCACGAAGTCGCTAAAGAAATATTCGACTCCAACTCCGTTTCCGACTCCACTTTTTTTCGAAAATCCTACGCCAACTCCGACTGCTGCTTCGAATCATGTGAACATTTTAAAACTTTACTTAATAATTTTCCAACTCTACGGCTCCGATTTCCTCATCACAAAAATACTCAAATTCTGACCCCACGGTTTTGACTCTAACTCAGACATAGAGTTCACAGCACTGGTTGAAACTGTTTTTCATTTACTTCTAAACACTGTTGAACTCTTCTGGTCCTAATACCAGTGGCCCTAAGTATCTACTTTTAAAATAAGGTAGCCATAAGATATTGATATTTGGTAACTTTAATCCAAAATTACTCAAAACATACGCCAGTTACAAAAATATTTTTCGTACAAAAGTTATTTACTTTTCAAAGACCTTTTGAATGATACAACTTTTGACCTATCATGCCACTTGGAAATTTTGAGTTTCTGACATTTTTAAGCGAAATCTTAGGGATGCCAACCTTTTTAGGAAAAAACAATATCATCATCCGATTCTTCAATATGGCTTTAGTAATATTTTTTTTATCTCAACTCTTTAGGACTAGCCGTTTTCTAAAAAAAAGGCCTGATACGGGTGGTCTGGGACACCCTGTATAATTAATAAAAGGGGCAAAAAACAGTAATAGTTTCATTTAATTTTAAAAACTTTTATTTTGAAGCCTCTAACGAGTGTTTCCAATCCTAGATCAAGCATGAAATAAAATTTCGAGTTTAGAGATTCAGATTCGTGATTTGAATCTTTTTTTTTAGGGTTCGTCTTAGCACTGAGGGAAACAAATATTCAGTTTCTAATATTTATTTATTTAGTTTTATATTCCGACCTCGGAAGACTCATTCATCTCCTCGAAAATGAACGTCGGAATCGAATTAAAATGCAATCGAGCTGCGTATTTCCCCGGATGATAATTCCCCATCCCGAACGACCATAAATATCACACTCACACGTGGACGTAAATAAAATCCACTCGACGTGTGCTTTATGAAATAATAAATATTTATCACGTTCCACGCGGAATTCCCCCAATAGACAAGAGCAGAACGCGGGTAAATTAATATTGCAGGAAGAACCCCGAAACGCACTGACCCGTGGCCGAATATTTCCAGAGACCACTTAAACCCTTAGTCTTTCCAAAAGAATTTATAAGGGGACACTTTATGTGTTGCTCGTAAAAATGCATAAAACCCATTTTACGCTCCACATAAACCCGACCGAACGGGGGCAAAAAACTATTCAGAAAAGGAAAAAATCGAAATAAATAAACATAACGCTTCTCTCCTGCAACATATTCCCACACACAACATTAATTGTATGTTGTAAACTGTTTTATTTTTACTCCCTCGTTTTTTATTGTTTATTTTTATTATTTTCAATAAAAATCGCGAATGTTAAGTGTAACTCCATGAAATCACTTTTACCTTTTTTTTTAGTGCTAAAAATACAACAGTGTTTATTTTTACTCTAATTAGTTTTCATAAATTGACGGAGAAGGGTGAAAGGATTTCAGGAATTAATTGCGCCGTGCGTCTTCCGGTGTTGAGTTTTCGTGTTTAATTAAAAATCATCGCTTCCGCACATCGATACGTAATTTTTCCGGTCCCATAACGGGATTCCGGAAATAATTTAATGAACTGTGTGCATCCACGGCCGTGTGCAAATACATGTTTCGAGTAATCCGGCTTTGTGTATTTCCGGTTCGATGGATGAGGCCAAATAAACACACCCGCTCGGTTCTTTGTGATGCGTTCGCGTTTTAATTAAAATTGTTCTTCCAAATTTTGCAATAATTAAATTTGGGGTACAAAAAAAGCCATTATTTCACCTTGTATTTAAAATTTATAATACAGGTAATATTTATTTTTAGTATATACTAGTATATCCCGATTTTCTCTGTAAATGTTCAGGCATTCGTAGTTTTTATAAAAGTGTTGTTTGAAACTTCTAACCAATGTTTTTATTCCTTGATTAAGCATAAAGTAAAATTTTGTGTTTAGAATAGCCTGAAAATTTGGACGCGAAGCGAAACGTAGCATGCAAATCCAAATTTGCAGGTTTTTCGAAACGCAATCGACACGTTTGGCACAATAAGGGCCGGCCGGACGGAGCACAGTGGTGCCAAATCCCGAAAAATTGGAATAAACATAAACCTCATATCCTTTGAAAAACTGTTCTAATTATTTTTCTTTGCATTTTTGGGATCGTAGAATTCAAGTGTACTATAAATATTTAGGTACTTAGAAATCTTTTAGAATGTGGTTTTTAGTAAACAAATAGAGGAAATATATATGTCTTGTAACTGGAATCAAAAGTTGTCAGATTATTCTTTGACTTTCCAATAGCTTTAATCTATACCTTGCTATCCGTTTGTTTGTTTTATTGTGCTTATTACCATTAAGATCTCTTAAACTATTAGAGCAAGGCCGCAACCAGAAAAACATTCTGGGGATAGATATTACAAAATTCCGGGGGGGGGGGTTAATAGTAAACAATTCGTTTTCGAAAATGACGGCGGGGTTTAAACCCCTATATCCCCCCTTGGCCACGGCCTTGTATTAGAGATACTTAAATGGGCAAAACTTTTCCATTTTTAATACAAAATGAAATTACTATAACACATTTCAACAACGACGGCTCGCAGCCTATCTTCAGGGTCGGCCACAGCGCCAAGGCACACAAAATTTAAGGTTGAGATCGCGCTTTATAAATACAGGGAATTGCACAACAAAGACACCTTTCAATAACGGATACATAATACCTTGGGTCTTTGGCCTACCCTGAAGTTAGGCTGCGAGCCGCCGCTGCATTTCAACTAGTCTGATTTGTTTTCACAAAATAGCTACAAATGTCAAAATCGTTTAAATTTTCTTTTTGGCATAACATTGTTAATTAGAACAATAACTAGCTAAAATTTGAAATGTACACAAAAAACAACGGATAAACACAACAAAAGTCTGCGTTTATACACGGCGTTCCATTTCCTAGATACGACATCAATGTATAATTTTCTTATGGCAGCCATATTTCATTATTACGACATTAAAAAGAGCGGGATATTTGAGCATAAAATCAATTTAAGGTAATATTATATTATACCTGGTCATGTATCATCATGTAGTTGTCATATCCCAAAAAAATGGAGCACCTTTTATAACTTCGTAATGACTTATGAGTTATGTACACTTTATTGATGTACGTGTATGTGTGTGTGATTTGGAACTTTAGAATAAATTAGTCTTTTATACGCGTGGCGCATGAAGAAAAATTTCGAGTTTAGAAAAGCCTGAAAATTTGGTTTGGTCGCTCCGCTTCGCGGAGCGTCCAAACCAAATTTTCAGGCTTTTCTAAACTCGAAATTTTTCTTCATGCTTAATCAAGGAGTGGAAAACACTCGTTAGGATAATATTAAATGCTTTTATAAAGAATAGAGAAAGCAAAACTTAGTGTTTCAATTCATTCAATTTTAATCTGATTAATTAGCTTCTGTGATTTCACTTTCATTGCTTTTATAAAATTGATTACAAAACGATTTTATTTATTTGTAATAAAATTATAAAACCTTATATTTTTAAATTTCAACTATATAATTAGATGCATATAATAGTCAAAAAAAGAATCATAACTTTGTTTTCAACTTAAAGGGAGCTTACATTTTCAGTCAAAGTTGAATGTCCTACTCGAGTTTTAACTTCAATAATTTGTTCACCGAAAAAGACAAATAATTTGATTTTTTCGACAAATAAAATAAAACATCAGTTGAAGGATGACAGAAAGAAATTGTTGTAGAAATATGTCCTTGTTAAAAAAAAGGTTTCTATCGAGTATGAATTTAAAACTATACTTTTTTATTTATTACCCAAGAGATTATTTATCACCTAACAGATTATTTATTACCCAACAGATTCATAAGATCTAATTTTATTTTCGTTAATGTTTAAGGTTTTGATTAATTTCTATAGGAGTAATATTAATTATAATGATTATCATGAAATCAAATTCTATTTGATCCAAGTTAATTATTTCCAAATAGAAGTAATGGAACTTTCATTGGTGAGTCAAGTTTTGTCAATATAATTATTGAAAAGTATACGAAAAAATAATAAATACAGGGTGTCTACGCTAAACCATTCGGTAAAAATTTATGGGGTTGCCGTTGAGCTAAAAACTTTGAAAAAAAATCGTCGTCATAGGGATAAATCAGTTCTCCTTATGTGAAATATTTTCAACTTTCTATTACTATCGGTTCCACCGGAAGTAGTAACAAATTTGTTCTTTTAAATAGAACACTCTTTATATTAGTAATTTTTGGATTCCTCGTTTAAATTGCAACATATTTTATTTGAACATATGTAGACTTATCTCTTAGTTTTCAAAAAAAAAAAATCTAAAATGTTGACCTCTAAAAAGCATCTTGAAATCTGTCTGTAACTTCTCTTAAGAATAAATTAAAAATATGATTTATAACTCGTCTTGTGCCCAAGGAATGCCTCTATAAGTTATATAATTGGAAACTGTCAATTTTGACAATAAGTGTTCTTAAAATGTCAATATCTAAGTGCCCTCTTCAATATCTCGTTATTTAATTTATTTAAATGCAATGACGTTTTTTTTTATCACAAAATATGTTGCAATTTAAACGAGGAATCCAAAAAAAAACTAATATATACAGTGTTCCATTTAAAATAACAAATTTCGTGCCACTTCTGGTGAAACCGAAAGTGATAGAAAGTTAAAAAATATTTCACATGAGGATAACTGATTTACTCGTGTGACGAGATTTTTTTTCAAATTTTTAGTGCAACGGCAACCCCATAAACTATAAACGAACGGTTTAGCGTAGATACCCTGTAGACTGTCTTACAAAAATACAACATAGACAAATAATGTAATTATTATTCTATAAATATTCGATTTTCTATGTCTATTTTGTTGATTTCTTCAATTTTCGATAACTTTCTAATAATAAACTGGACTTTAATTTTTCTGTGACATAATTTTGATCGTTATCGATTACTTATTTTAAGTCATTTATCGATTTTCAAAGATTTTAGTTAAATATTCATATTTTAACCGATTATCTATGCTTTTTATAAGTTTACGTGAATTTTCTGGGTTTTTATCAACTTATAAAATGTACAATCAATTTTACTTACTTAGTGCATTTTATTAATTATTACACAATCATATAAATAGCTTAAATTTAATTATTTAATTTGGTAAATAATGCAATATTCACGGATTTTCTTTTTTAGGTATACATATCACGAATGTTCGCCCTAAATTTACGGACATTCGTTGCTTTTGTAAAAGCTTCCAATTTGAAGCGTCTATCGAGTATTTTTAATCTCAGATTGAGCATGAAGTAAAATTTCGAGTTCAGAAAAACCTAAAAATTTGGATTAGTCTCGTAGCGAAGCGGAGCGACCAATCCAAATTAGGCTTTTCTAAACTCGAAATTTTACTTCGTGCTAAATCTGGGATTAGAAACACTGAAATATTATTATAAGAGATAAGTGTACATATGTTCCAATAAAATATGTTGCAATTTAAACGAGGAATCCAAAAAATTACTAATATATAAAGTGTTCCATTTAAAATAACAAATTTGGTGCTACTTCCGGTGGAACCGGAAGTGATATAAAGTTGAAAATATTTCACATGAGGAGAACTGATTCAACCGTATGACAAGGATTTTTTTCAAATATTTAATGCAACGGCAACCCCATAAACTTTTAACGAACGGTTTAGCGTAGACACCCTGCATATCTTTAGCATGCTACTTTAGTAGTACATTTTTAACTTTATTTGAAATCAGTGTTTTATACGCGTAGCGCTTGAAGTAAAATTTCGAGTTTAGAAAAGCCTGAAAATTTGGTTTGGCCGCCCCGCTTCGCGGAGCGACCAAACCAAATTTTAAGGCTTTTCTAAACTCGAAATTTTACTTCAAGCTTCATCTGGGAGAGAAAAACACTCAAGTAATGCTTCAATTTGAATTTTTTTAAATACAACGAACATATGAAAATGTACAGTTTATTGGGGTATGTACACTTACAAGAAGTACTCTTTGTATGAATGTAATTGATGTTACCGTTTTTATTTACCTCACTTTTGTTATTTTCAACAAGTTGCCCAACAATTGATAATTTTCCTTAAGTCTTAGCATTAAATCCGTCTAAAGTCTTAACTTTATCGAACATTTCTCGAAAGTTTTGATTTTTCTAGGTACCCTATTTACAAAAAATAGTGTTTGATTTTGACCCCTGCATAAGATTAAGAAACATACGATAATCATGAAGTTAAGAGAGATTGTTGAGAAATTACTAAACATATAATTAAAAACTAATTTGTATAATGAAAACTGTACATATCCTAACCTACGCTGTCAATTTTCAGGCAATAGTTTTTAAAAATCTGCAAGTGCCCCCCAATGCCCACATGTGCGAGCGCCCATGAACACAGCACGATTTTCTGTCTGATCCCACGTCAATCATTTTATGAATGTTAATTTCGTCTGATCTAATTATAATGTGCATAATTAGATCAGACGAAATGAACATTTGTAAAATAATTGACGTGTGATCAGACAGAAAATCGTTCTGTGTTGGTAGTAATAGTATATTACAAAACATGAGTTGAATGAAACAGATTATGCCTAACACAAACTAATTATTATTAAAAAAAGTTTTATATACTATTATGACATAAACATTCTTTACAATATTTTTCACCGTATATGCACAATGTATTTCCAAACAAACAATATTTAGAAAAATTAAAAATAAAAACTATGAATTACTTTTCACCCGAAATTTGTTGAGCGCATTTAATAAAACTTTTTGATAAATTCCTCACTCCATTTCAATTTCCAACAAGCTCCGATGCAACTGCAGCGTATCCCAAATAAAAACATACGTGTAACGTGTTCGAAAATTAATTTACTCCCTCCGTGTGTAGTGTTATCCGACGTCGACATTTTTCAATTAAACGTCGAACAGCGTCGCGACGCCGACCGATAACACCGAAGACAACGGGGAAAAAGCGGACATTTGCATTTTCAATTTAGTTCTCGGGATATACGGTGGACGCAAAAAAAGACATTTTGTGATTCAGCCCGAGTCCTCGTATTAATTACTGGACGGAGACCGAGTTTTGTTGTTCTTTTTCGGCTGGCTTTTTCATGTAGGAGTATCTATCAGCATAAATCGAAAAATATACAGGGGATGTGGAGGAGAGCGAGAGAAAAAAAAAACTCGGAGAGATATTAAAATTGATTTTGTGCACGCGATTTATGCGCGCGGTTTTGCTATATTGAAAATTAGTTAGTTTCGGGGGGATGAGGGTGGAAAGGGTGTGCGGCTAGGAAATTTATGGCGTGCATTGATTGGGTTTGATTAATTTATATCGTTACGGGAGATAGATTGGGTGTAATTATTTCGTTAATTTCCGCAAAAATGTAATTACATCCTTTACCTTTAAAATTATAAATAATTAATGTTTTCAGATTATATTACATGAGAGCGCTCGTACGAGAGACATGATTATCAAATGTTTGCTATTTAGGGGTATTACTTGATTATAATAATCTCATTATACAGGGTGTCTCTCGAAGTTCTCCCGGTAGTTAAGGAACTTGTTCTTGAGATCATTTCAAGCAAAAAAGTTCATATGAATATGTGTTCTATTCTCAGTATTTGCTGAGCTATACACATTTCAAACTAAATAAATCTTAAATGGTTTTTATTCCTGTGACATCAAAATTAACAAAATAAATGAACGCCCACTAATATTTTAAAAGAAGATAGGCATAGATATTCAAAAATTCTACCTCCTACTTTAATGCATTTAACCGCATACCTGTGAATATCACGCGTTTCAATAATTACCTTATTATCTTTTGTTATTTCGACACATATTTATATAACCTTTTTGAATATGTGTCGAAATAATACATATGAACTATTTTGCTTAAATTGATCTGAAAACCCCCTTAAGTTCCGGTAGAACTTCGCGAGACACCCTGTATTGTAACTTCTGAACCCAGAAGGTATAAACAATTATATGGAAAGAAATCATAATCAAACGTCATTTCATACATAAGTCAACATTACACATTTGAGTTTCTTAAGCATGATGAGAACGATATTTATAATATGCATCAATCATTTAATTTCATTTCTCAATACTTAGATTTGTGCCAAATTATCTTACATTTTAAAATTGCAACTATCCATATATTTTTATATTATAGTAAAAATCACGAAACTTGAGCCCCGTCCGAATTCGCGAAGACAAATGTCAAGACCAAACATTCAGGGAATTGTTCTTTATAGTATATAGTATATGCATACCCTGTAAATTTTACGACATTCGTTGTTTTTTAAAAAAATTCAATTTCAATCTTTAAACGAGTGTTTTCCACTCCCAGACTAAGCATGAAGTAAAATTTCGAGTTTAGAAAAGCCTGAAAATTTGGTTTGGTCGCGTAGCGCGAAGCGCGGAGCGACCAAACCAAATTTTCAGGCTTTTCTAAACTCGAAATTTTACTTCATGCGCCACGCGTACAATACACTGATTTGATGTAAAGTTTAAAATGTACGTCTTTGGCGTACTGCTTTACTAGTATATTTCGAACTTCACTTGAAATCAGTGTTTTATACGCGTGGCGCATGAAGTAAAATTTCGAGTTTAGAAAAGCCTGAAAATTTGGTTTGGTCGCTCCGCGTTTCGCGCTACGCGACCAAACCAAATTTTCAGGCTTTTCTAAACTCGAAATTTTACTTCATGCTTACTCTAGGAGTGGAAAACACTCGTTTAAAGGTTCAAATTGAACCCTTATAAAAAACAACGATAGTTTACAGCGTATGCATATGTATACTTTAAAAAAAATTGCCTGTATTAATTTTAACAGGTGGAGAGAAAAGGGAGAAAAAGGATGTCTATTATTAATTTGTTTATTAGATTATTTTAAAAAAATTATGCAGAAAATAGGGTAGCTTTAACCTTGTTAAATTGTGTACAGAAGGTAACTTTTATGACGTTAAACTTTATTTAAAATATTACTTATCCGCGACCGCCTACAAAACAGAAATATTGCAATTAGTTAAAAGACACAAACCACAACAACGTTACGAATATTAAAAATTAATAATAATCTTAGAAATTCACGAAACGAGTCAACATTTTTAAGATCAACGGAGGTCTTGAAAATTTATAAAAAGCGTCCAGATTTTAATTAATTGATGAGAATTTTTGAAAAATTCAGGATTTTTGAAAACTAACCATGTCTTAGAATTCCACGAAAACCATCAATTTTTTTTAAATTAACGGAAATTCAGGACAACCGTAAGAATTTTGATAATTAAAAAAAAATGAAATAAGACATTTAGATATTCACAAAAAAAATAGTCGAGATTTTGAGAATTAACCAATCAATTTGGAAAATTATGAAAAGCCTCAACATTAATAAAAAATTAGGAAAATTATAAAAACTGTTCAAGATTTTAAAAGTCGAAAAAAATGTATGAAAAGTGTTAATTAACATCCAGGGAAATCGTTGGAATTTTGAAAACTTCAACATTATTAAAATTAACGAATATTGCTATAAGAGTTTGAAAATTAACGAAAATCTTAACATTTTATTAGAAGCGTTAATATTTTTACATTAAACGAAAATTTAGAAAATTCACGTACTCTGCCAAGATTTTAAAAATTACAATGTCAAAATGGTTGGAAATGTCGAAACGTGATAAAATATTAAAAAAATGTTAAAAGTTTTCCTGACTTTCCCGGTTTTTCCGGTTGGTCGCAACCTGTTTAATAAATTTCTTAGTTTACTGTTCTTCTACTAAATATTTAGTATATGTAATATATTTATACAGGGTGGGGCATTTAACGTGTTTTTTGCAAATATTTCGAAAACAAAGCATTTAACGCAAAAATGACCGGAATGAAAAATAACCGTACAGGAGGGGGTCATAATTATATAATATTGGTTTTCTCACAGGTGGTGCTGTTGTCGCTTAAACAAGGTCAACTCAATTATTTTTAATGGGAACCCCTATTTTTAATTGGAGTTTCGGATTCCTTGTAAAAAAATTAGAAGAATTTACTTAACTTATTTGTTTGTCAGCCTGATAGATGGCTCTGTAATCGAGACAGATGAAATATTAAAGATTTTCTGGTGTCTCAGAATGAAACGCTTGTTTTTAGAGTGTCAGTACGTACAAATGACAATCAGTATTAACATTTTGACCAATACTGCATGTTTTGTGGATTATTTCTTTAACTAAAAAAATAATAAAAAATGACTTTTGTAATAAGTTGTAATTCTGATTTGACGGGAGCCACATTGCAATGGCTCTACTTACAATTGCGGAAGAAGTCGATATCCTTTTTGTGTATGGTAAAGCTGGACGCAATGCGAATGCTGCATGTGCTTTGTACGCTGAGAGGTATCCGGATCGACATCATCCGTGTCACATGACTTTTCATCGGATTGTCAACTTATTTGCGGACACTGGCAGCGTAAAACGAACCAGGAATCGAAGACGTACTGTCACGCATGAAGATGCCCAAACGAATATTTTAGCTGCAATTGCAGTCAATCCTCAAATAAGTTCCCAACAACTTAAACGGATGTCAGGAATTTCCAAAAGAAGTATTTGACGAATTCTTCATCGACATAAATTTCATCATTATCACATGTCATTGCACCAAGAACTTCATGGGGACGATTATCAAAGTCGAGTGCACTTTTGCAATTGGGCTCAACAACAAGTCTACAACAATTGTGACTTTGTTTCAACAAATTTCTCAGATCAATCAAGTTTCATAGACCGTAGCTAAATCAACCGGCATAACATGCATTATTGGACTGAAGAAAATCCTCATTTGATACGACAAGTAGATCATCAACGACAGTGGAGCGTCAATATTTGGCGCGGCGTTATGGGAGTTCATCTTATTGGCCCATACTTTATCGACGGAAATCTGAATGCAGAAAAATACATTCAATTTCTGACAACTCGAAGAAATCTCTCTGCAAAACCGCTTAACAATGTGGTATCAACAAGATGGATGCCCCGCACATTTTGCGAATGTAGTCCGGGATATTTTGAGTCGCCGAATTCCGAACAAGTGGATTGGTCGTGGGGACCTATGCCTTGGCCGGCATGTTCCCCGGAACTGACTCCGCCAGACTTCCTCCTGTATGGAATGCTGAAGGCCAAGTGTTACGTGGACATACCAACAACGCCAGATGATATGAAGCAGTGTATTCGTAATGCTTATGCGAACATCAGCAAGGATACACTTTGAGAAGTTCTGATATCATTTGAAAACAGACTCACAAAATGTCTGGAAGTAAATGGCCATAATTTTGAGCACCTGCTCTAGAGATGATTTCAAGTAAGTAAAATACAAGCGCGCACTCTTGAGGCAAATGTACACAATCTGCCCCTTCTGACCAGCCTTCCTCTTCCAGCTTGTTACAAGATGGCCTCCAGCTCGGACATCGATTTGATCGAAAAAACAAAGAAAGTGTTTCGAAACAGGCAGAAGCCTCTCTTCTGCCTGTTTCGAAACACTTTCTTTGTTTTTTTAACCAATATATCTCAAATTAAATCTACCTGCAAATCATACGAACATCCGAACGCATTATCATTTTTCGCAATTACAGCGCCATCCATTCAGGCCGACAAGAAAATAAGTTAAATAAATTATTCCTATTTTTTTTTTACGAGGAATCTGAATCTGCAATCAAATATAGGGGTTTCCGTTAAAAAAAGTGACATTGTTTTAGCGACAACAGCGCCACCTGTGAGAAAACCAATATTACATAATTATGGCCCCCGTCTGTACGATTACATATGTATTTTACTTAGGTCATTTTTGCGTAAAATGCTTTGTTTTCGAAATATTTGCGAAAAACACGTTAAATGCTCTACACTGTATTTATTGCATGTAATATATTTTTACTTAGTGTATGTAATATATATTTATATTTAGTGTATGTAATATTTATTAAAAACGTTTAATTTGAAGCATCTAACGATTGTTTCTAATTCCAGATTAAGCATGAAGTAAAATTTTGAGTTTAAAAAAGCCTGATAATTTGGTTAGGTTTCAATTAATAGTGGATTGTTTGACAAGTTTTGAAAGCTTCGGTTTGCATGCGAATATTAGCATACTGTAGCTTTTTATATTAATGCTTAATCAAATCGAAGAATATTACAGCATTTTTTAGTTGTTGGTATGTGAAAGTATACTTCAAATAAAACAATCCCAGTATGCCAATATTTAACAAAAATCACAAATTTTAAATTATTATTATTATTTTAAATAAACTCTTCAAAATCAACACACATCATCTAATTTTACAAAAAATTGAGAATTGTGAAAATTAGGGCAAATTGACAAAAATGTAAATATCTGCCAAATCAATAAAAATGTAAAATTCCAAACAAGTAAATCATTAGTGCAATTTGATATAGGTTTTAAAACTGCCTTTGAGGATAATTAATAATTTAGTCAACTTTATTTTCTCTAATGATATTTTCATGTATGTAACACAAAAACAAAATTAATTAATCAATTACTCAATAAGTTGTGTTTGATAAAACGATTTTTACTTTCCCCCGTATGTAATACAAAGGGAAAGTATTGTTTTCGTGAAAATTTTCGAATCAAACATTTTAGCGGAAATATCCGTTTTGAGGTCCCCTGAGTCAAATAAGACCATTTTTGAAAAATGTCTGTCTGTCTGTGTGTCTGTGTGTGTGCTGTGTGCGCTGTACCGCAAAAACCGCTAAAGATATCGAGATGAAACTTGAAACTTAAGCTTTTTGTTACAATCAGAAGAACTGAAAAGCTTTTGGTGAAAATCGGAAAACCGGAAGTGGTACTTTACTCTTAGCGTTTTTCAGTTTTTTTAATAAATGTTCATCAAACAAAAAATTCTTTCAAATAAAAGTTGTAGATAATAACAAAATGAAGATGTATTGTTCACTTACTTTCTGTCATAGCACTCTTAGTTTTTGAGATATTTCAAAAGTTGTGTGTTTTATCTAGTTATTGGTGTGTGACAGAGTATGTGTCGATACAACTGAAAAATGTTTCAAATAAAAGTTGTAGGAAATGAAAAACTAAAGATTTTTTGTAGATTCACTTTTTGTCATAGCACTCTTAGTTTTTGAGATATTCAATAAATAGTGTTTTTATCTAGTCATTGGTTTGTGTCAGTATGTGTTGATCCAATTGAAAAATGTTTCAAATAAAAGTTGTAGTTATCAAAAAGTTGAAGACATTTTGAAAATAATAATGCTACAAATATTTTAAATGTGATTTAATACGCAATTTACGGGGGAAAGTACTATGATGGACACATCACCATTTTTTTAATAAATACAACATTTCTGCCCTTTCAATAATTATAGAAAAGTTTCTAATTAATTTACTTGTTCGAGGGTGCTATAAATGTACCTAACACAATAATTCCGCTAAGTTCTACTACATAAAAAATCATACCGTTTGCATCCTCTTAAAATCACATTAAATTATTCCACCCTCCTTTATACACTCACAAAAAAAACACAGAATGATTTATCCCCTCGCAGTTAATTTCCCCTCTCTCGCCTTTTCACTGTACTATTTCCGGAAATTCAGGAGGAGCACACCTTCCAGCCAGCGCCGTTAGTGGAGATTCCGAAAATCCCATTTTCTTTATAGGGCATGCAAAAAGCGGACCAGTGAAAGAGAGTATAGAGAGGGCGGTTGCATCTTTATAGGTCGTAAAAAGCCAGATGATCAATGCCATCCGTAATATACGGGTGGAAGATAAAGTTCGAATTTCGAAGAGGGGCGCCGGGACGCTTAAACTTTTATTATTCGCTACAAAATTTTTAATAACGTCAATTCGCATGTAATGCAACAAGAGTGACGAGAGAGGGATTTACGTGGATTCGCGTCGGGGATGATGATGGAATCAATTCCGGGATTTTATGATTTTCTGATAATAAAGGTTATCTGAGTTAAGTGGAAATGATTTATATTTTCAATTATGCATTCGATAAAATTGATTGAATGTTAGTTGTTAATTAATTCAGAATGTATATTATATCTACTGTAATATACAAACTGAGGCATAAATACAATAAAATAAAGCAGTTGAATCGATAAGTGAAAATACAGAACAACTGCGAAGATATTTTTTTTTTAAAGAAATTTCGTAGCTTATTGTTCATCCACTGAATATTTAGTGTATGTAATAGTAATTAACAAAACTAGTTTGGAAACACAATTTTTCCGGGTGGGCGCAAGATCAATTTAGTTTGAAATGTGAATAGCTCAGTAAATACTAAGAATAGAACACATATTCATATAAACTTTATTGATTGAAATGATTTCGAGAACATGCCCCTTAAGAGCCGAGAGAACTTCGCGAGGCACCCTGTATACCTAGACAATAAGTTTTTCTGAACATTCCTTTGAAAATGGTCTAACAAACCGAAGCTAGTTGGAGTAAAGTTTTAATTTGTGAAACAATACCAAGTGTATTTAATTTAAATAACTTTGAAAATTAAGAAAAATGTAAAATTACAAACGAGTAATTGATTACTGGAATTTAACCTACATTTTAAAACAAGTGTTAGTGGCTGAATGGTTAAACCTATGTCACTAAACAATAAAAAAAAACTTAAATTTTAAAACAGTCCTTGGATCCGCTCTTGAACCCCGGTTGAATTTATGTTTGACCTTATCTTAAATTTTACATTATTTTTATTAATTTTTTTTTAGTACAACCTAAAATTAGTTTTATAAAGTTTATATTGTATTATATGAACTTTCTATTAATTTTCTTGTAATAAATCAAAAGTATCACCTAAGGCGATCGATTTTCTTGGTGATTTTAAATCAGTGTCCGTTGCCCTATTGGTAATTCATTTCGTGAGGCGAAATATGCGGGGGAGGAGACAAGTTTCGTAATAATTTAAAAAGTTGTCCGGCTGGGTTGCAGCATTTAAAATTAATAAATCCGCATTTACATAGCCGGGGTTCGCAATTAATTTGTTCGGTAAAAGTTGCGGATCGATGCCATTTGCATAATTTACGGCCCAGATGGGCGCCTCTGTTTGTTCTATAATTTAAAACGCGTAAATGTTAGTTTTGGAATTTAATTGGAACAGATTACACGGAAGGAGGGAAAGATATGACGATGCCAATGTGAAACGCAAAACTTGAATTTGAATATTAATTAGTGGCGGATTTTCAAAAGGGGGTTCAATTATTTTATTGCTAGCTTTATAAATTGATTGCTAACTATTATCATGATAATTAATAACATACCTACTTGTTATACATAGGTATTTAAATCTGAATTAAAATATATTTTTTTAATAAAATATATATACTTCATCTAATATTAATTATTGTTAAGTAAAGGTACATATTCCGATAGTGCGCTGTAAAGTTTTAGGCAATTATTGCTTTTTCTAAAAGCGTTCAATTTGAAGTTTCAAACGAGTGCTTTTATTGCTTGATTAAGCATGAAGTAAAATTTCGAGTTTAGTAAAGCCTGAAAATTTGGTTTGGTCGCTTCACTTCGCTACGTGAAATTTATGTATATTTAAACTTCACTTGAAATCAGTGTTTTATACGCGTAGCGCATGAAGTAAAATTTCGAGTTTAGAAAAGCCCAGAAAATTTGTCTCGGGTCGCTGCGCGACCCTCGACAAATTTTCACGGGGCTTTTCTAAACTCGAAATTTTACTTCATGCTTAGCCTGGGAGTGGATAACACTAATTTAAAGCTTCAAATTGAACTCTTTTAAGAAGCAACGAATATTGGTAATTTTGCAGCGCATGCAAGAAAAATGAGTTAATTATTAAGTTATAAATTTTTGTTTGTTTTTTTTGTAGTTGTTGTTGTTTTAGTTAATCAATGTTTCAATATTCTTGTTAACTGGGTTTTTAATATACCTCATTTAATTCATGGCTATCTAGAAACCCTATTTTGTTTTTGTTTTTTTGTATTTTAGTTATTTAGGACAAAGCAAAATATTAAGTGTTACATATTGTTGCAATCACAGGAATAATTGCAATTATTTGAGATACTCTGATATAGGGTGTCCCATTTAAGAAAATGTTAGTTTTGATAATTTCTCAAAAATTAAAACATTTATACTTTTTTTAAGTACACCACTGGATTTTACATAAAGTCAAAAAAAATTCGTACTTAAAATATTTCTTAATCTCTATAAATAACCGAGTCATAAGAGATAATAAAAACCAGTAGATTTTGAGAATCACCCTGTATCTTCTAAACCCTGGGTCTCAAAACTATCTTCTTCGCGGGCCCCCAAATACAATTCTACATAATAAAGTCGGCCAAGATCCGATTAATTTTATAAAATTATGAAAAATTTAAGGAACCATTGTTACAATATTTCAAAATATGACATTTACAAAAAAAATTACAAACAATCGCGGGCCGGATTCATGCAAGTCGCGGGCCGGATTTGGCCCGCGGGCCGTAGTTTGGAGACCACTGTTCTAAACCAATCTAGTTAGCGTGGATCTGATTGCGCCATTAAACTAAATACTAAAAAAGAGAGGGACACATATCTTAGTTTTTTCTATATCTTTTACCATTTATTACCCTATATTATCAACGAAAAAAAAAAAACCACCCTGTACAGTGTTTTTTTCTATTAAATAGTTATTCATATCCCGATGCACACACTGTAAAATTTCAGTCATGCTAAGGAAATAACGCTAATAAAATGTTTACCATTAACCCCCCCCCCAAATTTTATTCTGGCTACGGCCTTGAAACTCCTTGATTAAAGTACATTTTCAGGGTAAAGAATATTAATTAGTTTATTACAAGAAAATGTCTATACAGTTCACATATTGATTTTGATTGGGATTTAACTTGATTTAAGAAAAAAGAAAGTACACACAGAGAAGTTCTGAATAATTTGAATTTAGTGAACGTGCAATTATTAAAATCTTTGTGTGTGTGTGTGTGTGTGTGTGTGTGTGTGTGTGTGTGTGTGTGTGTGTGTGTTCAACTAAAGTTACAATGGAGAATAGTTTGAAATTGTAACAGTTTCGCTGCCGTATCATTATTTATCATTAGACCATCAAGGACGATAAATTGTTTTTAGCGTGGAGCGGATGATTGCCCTTTAAATTTTTACAACGGCGCGCGGCGCATCGCCGGCGAGCAATTGGGAAAATATTTGCTCGCTTTATGGATAGTAAAGTTGAAACGGTTTCCTTGTAAAATGCAAAATATCGATCGTTAAATACTTACTGGGCCGTTACTGCCGCGGCCCTGCCGATTTTTACTCACGGTTACTTGAGACTAACTGCGAATTTGTATTCCGCACGTTTTCCAACTGGTAAAGTTTATTATTTTATGCACTCAACGTTTTTCTATTGAAACGATACAATCTATATCCATGATAAAGTTGTAATTACTACCAGATCAAACAAATCCTCTTTCAATGGATTAAAAAATATATGAATTATATGTCATTTTGATGAATTTGGTTTCATATCGCAGATACAGAATCCAGAAATAGATTTATTTAAATTGCTACATTTATATAAAAGTACAATTTTGATTACATTCTAATTGACAATTAATGTGTGTATGTTTTATAAGAGGAGAGTAATTTTCACTAAAAAGTGAAAATTTCATGTTTTTACCTGTTAGTGAAAGCATCGCTAACAGGTAAAAACATGAAATGTTCACTTTTTCGTGAAAATTACTGTTCTTTTATGAAACTTATACAAGTATAAATGAAACTGCTAATTCTTGGTTGCAGAATACTTGAAACATTAAAAGTGCAATTCTTTTCACAATCTACAACAAGTTAGTCTTACAAAGACTATATCAAACACTTATTGAAACAACTACTTCCCGAGCTAATACCCCGACGGACATTGAATTATACAACAAGTATTTCAATGTTCGTCAGAGTATTAGCTCGGGAAGTAGTTGTTTCATTAAGTGTTTGATACTCTTTGTAAGACTAACTTGTTGTAGATTGCGAAAAGAATCGCACTTTTAATGTTTAAAACTTATACACATTTTTTGTCAGAGTGTAATAAAAATTGTAATTTTCTATAAATGTAGTTTATTTCCTTTTTATATTTTGTAAATATTCTGCAAACTATTGACAAACTCAATTTTTCTGTATGTTAAATTTTCTTTATGTTAAACTATACCGTTAAAGTTAAATGACTCAATCCCTTTACCTATGAATAATATCCCTTTATTTTCACTCGCCTTAGTTTTCTGTACCTGTTTCAACGACACACTTCAACATTCCTGTAAGTTTTCTGTTTATTTTATTATTTTTTTTTGTATTGAAAATCTAAAGCATACTATACTGATGAGGGATAAATCTCGAAACGCGATGGCTTAAGATAAATTATATTCATTAACTGTAATTTTTTCAATTTATTTTAATTTCCTCTTAGTTCATTTAGTTTGATGAAAGAAAAATTTGACCTGATGTTGCATTTTGCATATAAATTATGCATAGAACAGTAAATCTGTCGTACAACTCAAATATTCATTGTATAATTCAATATCTGTCGGGGTATTAACTCGTGAAGTAGTTCTTTCAATGAATATTTGGAGACTTGTCTCAATGAGACTACACTTTTGCAGAAAGTCGATATTAATTTTATTTCGTTTTTATATTTTGTAAATATTTTGCAAACTATTTTGACAAACTCACATATAATTTAGATATTTTTTAGTTTGTTTCTCAATGTATGTAAAAAGTTATACTTCTTATTTTTAATATTTATAATAAAAAATTATATAAATACAATACAATACATAAAAAACAGGTTGGAAGGATTATTATTATAACCCCGATATATACGCTGTAATTATCGCTTTTTAAAATCGTCCAATTTGAAGCTTGTGACGAGTGATTCAATTCCTTGATTATTTAGTCGTACCAGGCGTATAAAACACTGAAATGTACTTCTAAATCAGTATGCATAGGCGGTATATTTTGAACTTTGCAATATTTTAATGTTTTATATCCGTGGCGCATGGTGTAAAATTTTGAGTTTTGAAAAGCATGAACATTTGGATTGGTCGCTTTTGAGGCTTTTCTAAACTGGAAACTTTACTCTATTTTAATTAGTAAATAGAAACACTTGTTAAAAACTTTAAATTGTCCCTGGTTTATCTACTATTTTCGTCGTATCCAACCTTTGTTTAGAAAATTAAATTTTGAGAATTTGGGAACAAAAAAACGAAAACAAATCGAGAATCTAAATTTTATTACAAACTTAATTCTAAGTTTTGTTCGTACTAATTTTTATTTTATTCATGGTATTTCTTATTCTAATATTCCTAAGTTATAGAAAAAACAGGTCTAAACATTTGTTGTTGTCCACTCAATTTTTAAGAGTCTTTCGAGGTTCAATCTTAAAAAATCATTAGAAATACCGTGTGTCCCCGGATTACTGCCCGGATATGAAAAACTTATTTATTATTCATTTTTTGACAAAAATAAACCTACTATTCGAGGTTCAATCTTAAAAAATCATTAGATATACCGTGTGTCCCCGGATTACTGCCCGGATATGAAAAACTTATTTATTATTCATTTTTTGACAAAAAGTCGTGTTTGCAAAGTGTTGGATGACCTAAACACATTATTAGTCTAGACAGCGCTCAAAAATTAAGATAAACTAAAATTCTCAGTAAGTACCCCTTATAATAGTTTTAGAGAAATATGTTATTCGAAAAAGTAATTTGTAATCGAGAATTATGTTTAGATACAAAAAATGAACTTAATACAAACAATTTTATTAAATTAATTTATTTTTATATAGCGGAATTCAGAAAAGATGTCCTATGACTCATTGACGTGGACTGTGTGGTTCAAATTTTTTAGAGAGTATGTCGACAGTTGTATCTGCAACGATTATTCCTAGTTGTGTCAAATTTTGAAGTTACATGACAATGTCATACTGTTTAGGTCGCGAGTATATTAGTGTTCTTTCTTTTACAAAAGCTTTAAATCATTTGAATATTAATTAGTGGCGGATTATACACATACCAATTATGTCTTTAGATTTTAAAATACTCGTTGGTTTCTTAAAAGCGGTCAATTTGAAGTTTAAACGAGTGTTTTCCACTCCGAGATTAAGCATGAAGTAAAATTTCGAGTTTAGAAAAGCCTGAAAATTTGGTTTGGTCGCGTAGCGCGAAGCGCGGAGCGACCAAACCAAATTTTCAGGCTTTTCTAAACTCGAAATTTTACTTCATGCGCCACGCGTATAAGACACTGATTTCAAAGGAAGTTTACTCGTTCACAATATTTTAGTGCTTTCAATGTTTAATATGCGTGGCGCATGAAGTAAAATTTCGAGTTTAGAAAAGCCTGAAGATTTGGTTTGGCCGCGTAGCGCTGCGCGCTACGGCAACCAAACCAAATTTTCAGGCTTTTCTAAACTCGAAATTTTACTTCATGCTTAGCCTGGGAGTGGAAACCACTCATTTTAAGCTTGAAATTGAACTCTTAAAAAAGCGTATGCATATGTATACCTAATAGAAAATTTCCTGTATGTAACCTTAAAAGAAAAATTCTCTGTATTAATAGATTAATCCGATAACTATTTGCCAAATCTACTGAATTCGATTCAACTAACATTTTCGTTTGAGTTTACACAAAATCAACATAAATTCATCATATTTTTCTTTAAATACCTGAACTATTTAGTAGATGTGGAAACTGGCATTATACATACCACTTAAACTCACATTTAAAACGATTGTGCACATTAATTAAAATGATTTGAAGCTGGGTTTTTGCAGATTTAGTTTTACGAAAACATTGTCAAAATGTGACGTTTAACCTTAAAATTTTAAAGCTGCATACCGGAACATACGTTTGCGCATGTTCCATATAAAAACCATAGCACATTTTATGAAGTTTTCTGTCTCTTTTCACACACATCATCTGATGACATCAAACTATTTTTGTATTATATGTATTGGCGCAGGAAGCACTACAAATCAAGGAAACCATGGGACACCTCTCGTGAATCGTACCTTAATAATATATCGTATATTTTTGACATGTATTCATTCAAAGAAAAACTTTTTAATAATGAATCTATTATTTTTCAAATTTGGTGATACTTGGCCAATAAAAATAAACATATAAAAAGTGAATCTTTTATAAATACTCACTCATATCGATCGATCGTGACGACACATATTGTTTGTTTATCTTTAGAAGAATTCAATTATTTTTTCTACCAAGTACGGTTGAAACCTGTTTGTGAGGGTTTGTTTATTTAAATATTTGTTATATATATATATATATATATATATATATATATATATATATATATATATATATATATATATACAGGGTGTCTCAGACCACCCGTACCAGCCTTTTATTTCGACAACGCTTGGTCGAATGTGACTGGGACAAAAAATGTTATTACCAAAGTGAAACCAAGGAATCCACTAATAAATTTATTTTTTACCGGAATAATCCGGAAGTACCCGGAACCGGAAGTAACTTTAAAATTTCAAATGGCAACATAGGTCAAGTATGGTATTAATTGATAGGTCTTTTTAAAAGAAACAACTTTTATGAAATTTCTTTTTAATATTTTAGATATTTATAAAAATAAACGAAAAAAATAAATTGAAAATTAGTTATCCATTCAACACTCAATTTTTATTTTAACTTAATATAGTTTTTTTATATTAGTTAATAACAAAATATAGACTTTTATATATTTAAATTACTTTTTTATTTTTGCAAGCTGCAAAGAATCTGGACTTTTATATTCTCAAAATTTTTCTTTTTAATTTTTATAACCTTTTTTTGTAAAATTTATTTTACAAATATTTTTTCTAATTCCGTATATTAGATTGTAAACTCTTGAAAATCTAGCATTTGTGTAGTTGTTATTTACATAATTGTAATTGTTAATTTTTTCATCCGTTTCCTCAATTGTAATATTTTGCATATATACGATAATTAAAATATACCAATTGTTTGAAAGTATTTTATTGAACAATTTAAATAAGAGCGTGAAAGTAAAGAAAATGATAATTAAAACAACTATTCAATTATTTATGGTATGTTCAAATTGCCTTCCTTCTTGATAAATGCATCTTTGTAGCCGATTTCGAACGTCGTTGACAGCCCGTCGTTGACAGAGAGGTTCTAACTGGTTACCAAGTGAGTGATCTTTTACGTGGTGTTATAACACGTGTAACAACTGAACCAGCCGTGGAAAAGGACGATGCACGAGAATCAACAGGTATAGAAATCACCAAAATTCACTATCTTGAACAACAATTGGAATTAACGCAAACATTAATTACACAAATGCACAATAATATTACAAACCAAGGAAAAATCATAAACTTACTTGAAAGCAACAAACCCATTCAGGTTAATTGTTCAAACAAAAATAAGGTAAACAAATCCAATCTGAGCCAGGGTACAAACCATAATACAAATAACTTAAAATTGCAACTTGAAAATAATTTATCAATTGCCGCAGTGGAGGCATCTACAAATAAAGAGCCAAAACCATTAGATTCATATGATACAGGAAATTATAATAATACGGGAAACGTTAATGTTCTCTTTTGCGACAAAAGAGGCAGCGATACTATGGTAAAAACTCCAAGCCAACCAATGAATGCACAAAAAGACGCAGACAGCGGTAAGTGGGAAATTCAAAACAAACGAAGGAAGAATCGTTCAAAACAATTAATCATGGGAAAAAAGAAAATTGATGACTGTAATCTTACAGCAGTCCCGAAGATGTCGTGGTATTTTCTGGGCAAAGCAAAGCTAAAAAATAAAAAAAGCACAGGCCATGACGAGATTTCAACACAGCTGATCAAGTGTATAGCATATGAATTATTGGAACCGCTGACATACCTAATAAATACATCCATCGAAGAAGGCATCTTCCCAACAGCCCTGAAAACCGCCGTAGTGATTCCAATCTTCAAGAAAGAGGATCGAACGCGCAAGGAGAACTACAGGCCAATATGTTTATTAAGTGTGATATCAAAAATTGTAGAAAAAATTGTGAGTGAACGTCTGTGGTGTTATTTAAATAGATTTCGTCTCATATCAGCAACTCAACACGGATTTCGGCACTCGCTTTCAACGGAAACAGCCTGCTATCAAATGGTAGAACATGTCAGCAAGGAATTAGACGCGAAATGTCACGTAGCAGTACTACTATTTGATTTATCGAAAGCTTTTGATACTGTTAATATAGAATTTGTTAAGGATAAATTAAATAAACTGGGAATACGGGGAAATATCTTAGATTTTCTAATTTCTTTCTTGAGCGGTAGAAAATATTATGTTAAATGTAATAATTTCGACTCAAATCTACATAGCATATCTACAGGTGTAGTGCAGGGCTCGGTGTTGGGACCCTTAATATTTTTGTTGTATATAAATGACATATCAAGCTATATTAGTAACGGAAAGCTAATTAATTTTGCCGATGATTCATCAGTCATTGTTTCATCTACCGATTCTACTACACTAAAAACTTCCATCCAACAAACTATAGACGAAGTAAAATGTTGGTGTGACAAAAATATGCTGATTTTGAATCAGAGTAAAACCGAATGTATGTACTTCTACAATACTAAAATCCCAGAGTACATACTGCACGCCGATATAGTAAAATCAACGAAATTTTTGGGCATATACATTGATCCGCAACTATCATGGAATAAGCATATCGATCTCGTATGCAGTAAGCTCAACAAGGCATATTATGCAATTCTAAGCCTCAGAAGAACGGTGGCACTGCCTAATTTATTGGAAATATATTATGCGCTTGCTTATTCTCATCTGTCATATAATATCATCATTTGGGGAAAACCAGCTCTCCGAAATCGAATATTTGTATTCCAAAAATGAATATTAAGATTGATATATAATATAGCTCCTAGAGAATCATGTAAACCAATATTTTCTAAATATAATATACTTACATTCCCTTGTATATATATTTTAAGATGTAGTTTATTTGTAAAAAAGCATCTATATTATTTCGAAAGAAACTCTAATTTTCACAGTTATGACACCCGTCATCGAAATAGTCTTGCGGTTACAAGTCATGGCACAACACAATATGAACGAGGGCCAAATCATAACTGTGTTAAAATTTATAAAAAATTACCACCGGACATAAAAAGTGCCACAGCATACAAAGATTTTAAGAATAAATTAAAAATATACCTAATGGAGAACCTATATTATAACATAGATAATTTTTTACAATAATGTGTTCCTTTATTCTGTTATAATGTTTAGAAATAGATTTATATTATCTTTAACTTGACTTGTCCAATATCTCTAGATTAATATGGATTAATAAAGATTATTATATATTATTATTATTATTATTATTAAACTGAAATTATACAGGGAGTTTTTTTTTAAGTTTGCATATCCTAATTATTCTGTAATTCAGAGTTCAATTTAAAGCTTTGAATGAGTGTTTTCCACTCCCAGACTAAGCATGAAGTAAAATTTCGAGTTTAGAAAAGCCCCGCGTAGAAAATTTGTCGAGGGTCGCGCAGCGACCCGAGACAAATTTTCACGGGGCTTTTCTAAACTCGAAATTTTACTTCATGCGCCACGCGTTTAAAACACTCAACTATTATAAAGTTCGCAATATGCCACTAAAGTAGTATTCTACAGACATATATTTTCAACTTCACGTAAGGCCAGTGTTTTATACGCGATGCTATAACTTTATGTCAGTTATTTTCTAGAAATGTAAATGATTTAAGAATTTTTATTAAGAATGCAAATAATCCAATGCAAAATTGCAACGTCATGGATAATTGCTTTAAATAAGTGCCACCTTGAAACAAGCTCATTTTTTGAAGCAGATTATTTTTTAGGAATTATATGGAGGTGGTAAAATTGGGCATTGTATGGTTTTTGATTTAAAATGTTCAATTTGGAAATAGAAGAGAAAACAAAAGATTGATTCTAATTTTATTCTAAGGTATAATCGGTTTCACCACTCGTTATTACTAACATCTCCTCAAATTAACTGACAATTGCTTTCACTACCTATTTAATAATCGTCAAAAGTTTAAATAATAGTTCTTAAAATTTAAACTTAAAACAAGCACATTTAGTTTCTAAATTCTTCTAATAAATATAATAATTATCTTCTAGTTTATCTTAAATTATGTATATTTCGAATCATTATACGGTTAACTTATTTGAAAAATAAATGTTAACAATTTCATTAATGGTGAATTCGTCGGGTATATGTATAATTACATATGTTTCTTATAAAACTTTTCCAAGTGTTTACGTTTATAATTAATTCCAAAGTACACATATACACAAACTCTTGTTTGAAACCGTACATAATTCCACACGTAGGTGAGCATCTGGTAGAGTGCATTAATCCTTTTTGCGGTGTAGCAGGTAGATTTTAGCAGACTTACCCGTGATATGCCAGCAGCGATATGAGGAAGAACACACAAGCCAGTACGTCAGCTCGACCCACAATGCCCGTCACCTGAAACAACAATATCCACTTAACCTCAGAAACACCACAAGTAAAACTCAAGCTACAAGTACGAGCCGTAAGTTGTTGGAGCGGTGAAGGATAATTGCGATAACCCACATAACCGTATTACGCAGACACGAAAAGTTATCCCGAATAAAATAAATCAAACACGAAGTGCTATTCCCGGGGGCTAACAACGGCACTACTACAGAAAAGGATCAACGCGAACAGGGAGGATTTAGTTAAGGTGCCTTTCTAGTGTGTGCTTGAGTGTTGTATGTGTGAGTGTGTGCGGGCGTGGGCGAGAGCAGGAACATATTGAGAATTGAGTGTATGCATATAAGTGGTTCAGATATCGTCCCTTTGAGGGCAAACGTATTGATATATCTTTAGGACTACCCTGACCAACTTTCAATACAGCCACTCATGTTAGATTTATAGCGCATAAAGCCGCAGCCCTGAAAGCCCTCTGCTGACGGCTATACCGTATATACCCTATATATTGTATTCACCTTACGATCAAATTCACTCAATCTCTTTCCTTATAAATTACGTCGGTAACCATATGGCGGTACAAAAAAGTTCAGATGATGTATAGGGATCTTATTAAATAAATAGGCAAATTTATATAAAAAAGAGCCGCAAAGCGGGGACACAATGTATTCTTTTTTGCTTCACTTTTTACATTACACTAAATAACACTCATTTTAAAGGATGTTATTCATATTAATCATAAAACTCTAAAAACACAGCTATGTATTGTGACGTTCACAATTTTGAACGCCCATAAATTTAATTTAAATTAAAAAGCGCGCTCGGTCATTGTCGTCTTAAGTCACCTTCTGGACACAATTGACTATGC
Organism: Philonthus cognatus; assembly: GCA_932526585.2. Taxonomy (NCBI): domain Eukaryota; kingdom Metazoa; phylum Arthropoda; class Insecta; order Coleoptera; family Staphylinidae; genus Philonthus; species Philonthus cognatus. Next base: position 25,779,764 of record OW052243.1, on the reverse strand, counting down.
GCGAGTGTCCGAGTAGATCTTTCGCCGTTTGGCCATTGTAGAAATTGTGTTCTGTGCGTCAAGATTGCTGATAAAGATTTTTCTGCGTTTCGTTGTTTGGAGCGTTTAAGACGCGCACGAAATAATCTGCCGCACGCACATCGCTAAAAGAGCCGCACAACATCTTAGGTAATGTAATTTTACCGTTTTGTTTAACTTATCTAACACCCCTCTCTGTGATATTGTAGGCTCTTAAATGCTCTTAAATACTCTTAAATGATCTTGAAGGATCTTTTAAATGAGTTCTCAAAACCCTTAAGTGCCGCTAAATTTCTTGCGGTGTGGTTCATCTCCTTCCTGATTGGCTAATTATCAGCCCTGTTGTCCAGTTAGCTGTCCGACTCGCTTCAGAATTTTGTCAGGGAGCGCCGTGGATGAAGGCGTGAGGTGCGGAGCGCGATCGGAGGGCGTTATCTGCAGGCGGCCGGCGCGCGTTCGGACACCAGAGGACACAGCCGGATAAATAAACAGGCCAGATTTTTTTCTATTTATTTTTCTATTCCGAACTACGCGATTTTATAGCTCGTGTTTAAAAATAATTAAGTGCCAATTACTTAACTTGCGTCGAAGTTGTGTGTTGTGATTTTTACGGTGAAGTCATATTGTTGTTGGTTTTTTTTTTGCAAAAAAAAAATATTCACTAGGGTGAATAATTAATTAATTACGGTGGCCACGGTGCCAATTTCGATTTTTTTGTTTGAATCTTTTGTGCTGAATTATTTAAATTCTAGAATATAATATTATTAATGAATAAAATTAATTGTTGCTAAAATGTTGAGTGTTAGGAGTGTGCTAATCCGACGGTCATTTGTTAATTTATTTGACTTGGACATGATAATTATCCGCTCGGATTGTACAATGGCCATTGGTATAACCACCGAATTTAATAATTAAAGTTTAGTTTTTGAAAAGCAAATTTTCATATTATTGGGAATAGCAACTCTAATAAATTTTGTGTCACCTAATTAAACTTTAAAGAAAATATTATAACTTTTAAACAACATTATTTAGTCGTACTTATTCAAACGTTAATAAAGTAAAATATTAAATTATTTAATTGTTCTTTTGTAATTGATTATTATGAACTTCCTATTTGAATCGAACATCTAGGTTTAGTAGTTTTCCGTCGCGTCAATTCCTGGTAGGGCAAAATTTGAAAGACTACTTGGCGCCAAAAAAATCGAACCCCTCCCCATGCCCTAGCTAGCCAACGTCGGGAATTTTCAAGCAACTTCATATACATATTTTTTGGTTCAAATAAGAAATAAATAATTGAATAAAATTTAAAATAAAATTAAAAATAACCTTCACGTTTTTTTTTATTTAGCCCAAGCGAGGCGTCACAGTATATAATGTTATTAATAAATAATATAATAGTAATGTGCTTTTAGGATACTCTACATAATAGGTTCTCAACATGGGCGATAACGCCCCCTGCACAGTGGTCGAAACGCTCATTCTAGCCGAACATTTCGCTCTAAAGTGTTTTTCTTATAAACGAAAGAAGATAGCTATAGGAAATGCTAATAAAGATCAATGCAAAATTGGATTCAGCGTCAGAATATGTAAAAATATGCATAGTGTTTCGTTTATAAAAATCGAAATTTAATATATCTTTCACAATGTTCTCATTAATCACTTGGTGAAACATGATTAAAATAAAATTTGAAATAAAAACACTTGGTTTGTTTCACTAATGTTTTACTTATTATTCCGACTAGTTTCGGCTTCTAGCCATTATCAAGGAATGTACAGAGAATACTTTTTTACACGATATTTATATACAAAATCAGGTAATAAGGGCGTTCATTATTGGGGAGATCCATAGCTCGTCATTGTCATTGACCACATGTTTTCCCGATTTTATTGCTTTATTTATCTCCAAGCCTTCTCTGAAATTCAGTATACGACCCTTATTGCCTGTATGCAGTGTTTGGACATACCCGTTGATTGTTTTTTATTTAGAACATCTTTTTTATGTTCGGACGATCATTCCAAATCCGTCTCGACGATTACGACATTACATCCCTTTGACTTTTTTTCTGCGGAGATACGAATTTTAAAATGATATACGAAAAAGCACATTTATTTTTTTTAAATGTCAAATATCTCGAAAACGGTTACATTTAGAGGTTATGATAAGTAATGTTATTTTTCATAGAATTGTATCATATGTTTAATTAAAAAAAAACCTCTAGTGTGCCATTTCATTTTTCTTCAATTTAGGTTGGCTACACATTTCAGGAATTTACATATAAAACGTCAGACAAAATAATTATAATGTAAATCAATTTAAATAAGATTTTAAATATTTCATTGTATAATTCAATATCCGGAGGTATATTTGCACGGGAAGTAGTTGTTTCAATGGATATTTATCGTCTTGAGTTGTCTTATTAATTAAGACATTGTTTGCATTTTCACGAATAGTTTTTTTTCGTAATTTCATATATTATGTATATTTTCAGAGTTGCCAAACTAGAACATTTTCTATGGCACTCTAGAGATTTTTTTTTAATTGAACATACGATATGTAGTAAAAATAAATATATATATATACTATTCTATATACTATTCTGTTTACAGTAAAGAAGTTTTTATTTAATCGACTTCCGGTATAACCAGAAGTCGATTATTATGGATAATTTTTACAAGTTCATTTTTGGCGAATTGTTCAGCTAGAAAAGACAAATCGACCACTGTGCCCTATGGGCGTTTTATACTTTCAGGAGGGCAGTAGGAAACCCAGAGAAAATTAGGAGGCACGTTTAAATATAATTGTGGCAATAACTGTTTTAGATTCATGACAGATGGTAAGTAAAAAAAAATAGGGGGTTCTAGAAAACAAAATATTTTCAAAGTAGGCGATGGGCGAAATAAGTTTAAAAACCTATGGCCTACATTCATAATTTTTAAATACAGGTTTTTGAAAAACAATTTTATCATATTTTTGTTTTTTTAAATTAGTACACTATCACATTTTACATGAAACATTCAATTAAATTTGTTAATTGCTAGTAAACTGAGTTCAACAGTTCAATAAAGTCTATAATGATGAATTATTACTTTTTTCCACAAGATGCATACATTTTAGAAACAATGTATCATTTTAAACTAACACCGATTTCATACAATTCAAGTTATTTAACACAAATTATCTGAAAAACGTAGAAATAAAAGAACAATAATAAAGTTAGAATCCACTCTTATAGCAAGAGTTCCAAGATTTTTTAATTATTTCTTTATTCATTTACTATATTAATTTACATTTTAACGAACAATTAAACGAAAACAATTTAAATACTGAAAACATAAAACGCAGTGTATTTTGAACTTCACCTTAAATCAGTGTTTTATAAGTGTGGCGCATGAAGTCAAATTTCGAGTATAGAAAAGTCTGAACATTTTCCAAATTTTTTTAGACTCTTCTAAAAACAAAATTTTATTTCATGCTTAACCTGGGATTAGAGACACTCGTTAGAAGTAAATTTCAATTAAACAATGTAGCAGAACAAATTCATTTTTATTATACTCATAAACAAAAACAGTGTAACATAACCTCTAAATTACTTCATTACTATAAAGTTCGCAACTTATGAGAACACTGAAATATTGTGAACAGGTGAACATTACTTAAAATCAGTGTCTTGTACCCGTGGCGCATGAAGTAAAATTTCGAGTTTAGAGAAGCCTGAAAATGTACTTCATGCTTAACCTGGGAGTGGAAATTCCTCGTTTGAAGCTATCTATTCAACTTTTAAAAAAATCAACCCATATCTGAAGATTTGCAGCATATATTTGGGATATGTACGTATGTATGTATACTTGAAAGAAAAACTACCTGTATTTTTGAAATTGTAAATATAATTACTTACATATGAGAATGTTTTTTTTAAATATCTACATATCCAAAAGCTAATTTAAAAAGCTAGAATTATAAAAGCGCAAGATTTGTTTGAGCAAAAAAATAATTTATATAATTTATTAACGTATGATAAGCATATTTTTAATTTTATTTAATCACTGTTTAATATTTGGATTGGTCGAATCGCTCTGCCATAGGACCAATCAAAATTTTTAGGCTTTTCTAAACTCGAAATTTTACTTTATGCTTAATCAGAAACAGCCTCAGGTTAACAAATCATTAACGGGAGTAAGTTACTACGGCATACAATTTAGCAATGTTGCCAAAGAAAATTTAGGACTTACCACTGAATCAATTTAAACACCGTGTTAGATTATTAATTGAAAATGTATTCTACGGTTGGGACGAATACATGAATTTCAATTTTATAACATTAATTTTAATATTATAACAGTTCTTTTACATTCTGTTAGATATTTTAGTATTATTTATTTACTTAACCTATTATATTTTAATTTTTTATTCTGTGTTTGTTGCTTTAATTTTATTAAATAAAACTGTGTTTCATGTTTTACGTATTTTTCGTTTAAACACCCTAGTTTATCTTTGGCGTATTTTGTGCTGCTCTCATTTTAATATAGACGTGCTTTTTAAATTTATTTACTATATATCAGAGCTGGGCGGATTCGAATCATTCAGGATTCGATTCCCGGATTCGAATCCTTTTAGAGGATTCAAAAGAGGTATTCGAATACTTTAGTGAAAACGGATTCGTGATCCGGATTCGTTACATTTTTTTAAAAGGATTCGTATTCGAATCCAGACGTAGATGATTCGAATCCTTATAAAAGGATTCGAATTCTTATAAAAGGATTCGAATCCTTATAAAAGGATTTGAATTCTTATAAAAAGATTCGAATTCTTATAAAAGGAATCGAATCCTCATACACGGATTCAAATCCTCCTAAATAATTCGAATCATCGCTATTAAGGCTGGGATTCCAATTCGATTAATTCAAATAGTTAAATATTCTAATATGAATATTTAAATCACTAAATTATTCATATTTGAATATAAATATTTAAATTTTCGAATAATTCAAATATTTGTGAATGTATATTTGGTTACTTAACCATGAAAAATATCCAACGTTAATAGTATATTTTTAACTTCACTTGAAATCAGTGTTTTATACGCGTGGCGCATGAAGTAAAATTTCGAGTTTAGAAAAGCCCCGTGAAAATGTGTCTCGGGTCGCTGCGCGACCCTCGACAAATTTTCTACGCGGAGCTTTTCTAAACTCGAAATGTTACTTCATGCTTAGTCTGGGAGTGGACAACACTCGTTCTTAGAAGTTTCAAATTGAAGGATCACTCTAGATTACTAAGTTTATTACCATTTTACAAAGGCTACAGCTCGAAGGACCAACCGTGGTCTTCGGAGACCGAAGGACTACAGGGAATCGAAGTTTTTTTACAAGAAAACAACGAATATCTGAAGGTTTACAGCACTGAAAACATCTAATTTTGAAAAAATATCGAAGTTGGGTTGGTTTTAACTGCATTTTTAACTTCACTTTAAATCAGTGTTTTATACGCGTGGCGCATGAAGTAAAATTTCGAGTTTAGAAAAGCACCGTGAAAATTTGTCTCGGGTCGCTGCGCGACCCTCGACAAATTTTCTACGCGGGGCTTTTCTAAACTCGAAATTTTACTTTATGCTTAGTCTGGGAGTGGACAACACTCGTTTGAATTTTTAAAAATCGACGTATGTAATATAATAAATCATGCATTGAAATCATAGAAAAAGATGGCAAATTTTACCTAAAATTAACTTTTAGAGTTAACTTTATAATTTGCTCGTCTATTAATGGGTGAATATTCTATTTCTAAAAAACCGTTTTTATTTAATATTAAAGTTGCATTTAATACAATAACAAACTGTGAATAAATCAACATAAATCTAGAAATATCGAAATTCTCGACATGTAGAAAATCTTGACGGTCCACTCCCAGACAGCATGAAGTAAAATTTCGAGTTTAGAAAAGCTCCGCGTAGAAAATTTGTTGAGGGTCGCGCAGCGACCCGAGACAAATTTTCACGGGGCTTTTCTAAACTCGAAATTTTACTTCATGCGCCACGCGTATAAAACAGATTTAAAATGAAGTTCAATAACACATATATCACGCGTATAAAACACTGATTTAAAGTGAAGTTAAAAACGCACTGAAAACCAACCCAACTTCGATATGTTTTCAAAATTGGATGTTTTCTTTCCTATCCATGCTGTAAACCTTTAGATATTCGTTGTTTTCTTGTGAATAAACTTCGATTCCCTGTAGTCCTTCGGTCTCCGAAGACCATGATTGGTCCTTCGAGCTGTAGCCTTTGTAAAATGGTAATAAACTTAGTAATCTAGAGTGATCCTTTTATTTGAAACTTCTAAGAACGAGTGTTGTCCACTCCCAGACTAAGCATGAAGTAAAATTTCGAGTTTAGAAAAGCCCCGCGTAGAAAATTTGTCTCGGGTCGCGCAGCGACCCGAGACAAATTTTCACGGGGCTTTTCTAAACTCGAAATTTTACTTCATGCGCCACGCGTATAAAACAGATTTAAAATGAAGTTCAATAACACATATATTATCATTAATAAAAATTATTATATAATCAGATATTTAGTCGGTAAATGAACATTTTTGTTAATAGAAACTGATGGAATAAAATATTACTGGTTGCAAATAATAGATTCAAATTTATTTTTAAAGGATTTGTATCCGTGATTCAAAAATGAGGATTCGAATCTTTGATTCGAATCATATTTTTCACTTACGAATCCTTTATTCGAGTATTCGTGATTCGAATCATATTAGGTGATTCGGATTCGTGATTCGAATCCTGTTTTTGAGGATTCATCCCAGCTCTGCTATATATCGTGTGTGGGGACACACGGTATTTAGTAAATACATTTAAAAACACTTTTTTATTATCCATTTTGCGACAGAAAGTCATTCTTTACAATAAGTTTTGGATGACCTAAAAAAACTATTTTCATTATCAAATCTTAAATTCATTATAGAGGACACTCAAAACTTAAGAAAAACTAAAATTGTCATAACAGAAAAGTACCTCCAATTATAATTTTAGAGAAAGATGTTATTTGAAAAAGCAATTTGTAATCGAGAACTAAGTTTACATACAAAATATAAACCTAATAGAAACGAATTTATTTTTATTTAATTTATTTATGTTTATAACTATGTTTTGCACATTTTTGGCGTGTATTTATTTAAAATAATTGTATTTCTGATAAATTATCAATTTTTCATAAAATTTGGTAATATTTAGCCAATAAAAATTAACATAAAATAAAATTTGAATTTTTTGTAAATATCTTAAATAAACTTAAGTTGCTCATGTCAAACTAAAATTATACAGGGAATTTTTCTTTTACGTATATATATCCTAATTATTCTGTAAATCTTCACATATTCGTTGTTTTTTTTAAGAGTTCAATCTAAGGCTTAAACGAGTGTTTTCCACTCCCAGATTAAGCATGAAGTAAAATTTCGAGTTAAGAAAAGCCTTAAAATTTTCAGGCTTTTCTAAACTCGAAATTTTACTTCATGCGCCACGCGTATAAAACACTCAAATATTGTGAAGTTCGCAATATGCTATTAAATCAGTTTTCTACAGGCGTATATTTTAAACCTCACTTAGGACCAGTGTTTTGAATTAACTACGTCTTTAAACACATTTTTCTCTTATAACATTTTTCTCTAAAGCCAAAATTTAAGCCAATTCTCTTATAAGTTAATTTTATTCTTTATCCTTTGTAAAAACTCATATATCAAATTTGTAATGTCTTTATGTTAATGGTTTTTTTAAGAGAGGCAAAACGTTTTATGAAGAATAACTTTTTTTTGAAAAATTGATAACAAAACCTTATACCTATCTGAGCAGTTATTCGGGAATACCATAACTTGATTGAAAAGAGGTAACTTCATAGAAGTGCGATTATTTTGAACAAATAAATGTTAAAAAATATACGAAAAAACGTTGAAAAAATCAATAATAAAAAAAAATGATATTATTAGTTAGAATATTGTATTAGGCTTAACTTTCGATTACAAATTACTATTTCCAATAAAATTTTCCTTAAAAATATAATTAGAGGTACTTCTTTCCTATCATACCTTTGGTTTTTCTTAATTTTTGAGCGCCCTTTATGCTCAAATTAGGATTTGATAATGAATATGTTGTTTTTAAGTCATCTAAAACTTTTTCTGAAGAATCACTTTTGTCGAAAAATGGCTAATATATGAGTTTCTCCTATCTGGGCAGTAATCTGGGGACACACGGTATATTTTCTGTTACAATTTTTGTTTTTAATGCGCTTATTTGATTTTACCCGACAACTCTATGACCTCCTTGTATTTGTACATGTTTGACTATTTTTTTTTTCAACCTATGCATTTTGTGATATTATCGTGATGTGTTATGAATGTTAAATTATGTATTATTAATATTTAAGTTTCAATCATTCCTTGACAAGTGTAAGGCTTAGGCTCATAACACAATAAACATGTTATTTTTATTATTAATGGAAACACTCGTAGGAAGCTTCAAATTACACGCTTCCAAAAAAAGATTGTTTGAAAATTGACATATGCATCGAATATTTATAGTCACTACTAATAGAAACATTTCCCTGTATTTACTTATGGTCAAAACAATAAAAAAGAGGTAAAAACCAAATCACCTAAAATCCTCACGCTACGATAACTCCACGTTAAAGCTTAATGCGGGAAACATTTCTACGCGAAATGGAATTACATAGAGGTTGGAAGTTACGCGGCAGGAGACCATAAATAATTCAGTCTCCACTCTACTCCTCCACTTCTAAAAGTGAAACAATCATTGCACTCAATTATCCATTATTATTCAGTACGCGTCTGTCCTTCTGTCCCGTCCCGAGGGATAATTGGAGGAGCGCGGAAAGATGACCCTTTTGTTCAATTTCATTTACTGTTACTGTTTAAGCGCAATTGAATCCACCACCAGAGTAACCATTGTTCTATTAGTCGATATCAGATAGTGCCTCAAGCGCAACACTATTCAACATATTTCCACTCTGCAAATAGGATGCATTAATAGTATTAACAGATGGTTCTTTGAAGGGAAAACCAAAGAATTACTCTGCTTGTCATTCCATTGTACTAGTACATTAGGGTGTCCCACATTTTGTCGACGGAAACATATTTCGGTTTCACTCTCTAATGTTTGACTTTTAATACATAATGACTTATAATTTTTTTTTATTTTAGGTATACATATCCCAAGGTATACGCTGTAAAGTATACATATCCCAATGTATACGCTGTAAAATTTAGGACATTCATTGTCTTTGAAACTTCCAACGAGTCTTTTCACCGTAGCGTAGCCCGCGGAAAATCCAACTTCTTTTAGGCTTTTCTTAACTCAAAACACTGAAAATACACACTGAAATATTGCGAAATTCAAAAATTCGTTGTATGTTTATATTTGCACACCAATAAAAATTCTTGCGAGCCTCTCCAGTTACAGTCTGGCTAATATTTTATTTCTAAAGTGGAAAATATTATTTTTCTACTCCTATTTTGAAATGTCTTACTTACAGGTCCATCACTGATTAGTAAATGTAATATATTTTACCTACGCCCTATCTAGCAACCGCATCATACCGCACTGTCATCTTGACGCGTATGATTGACATTACCTACACATGCACGTAATAGATTTGACAAGTATATTACTGAACAGCTGATTGACTACCGCACAGCTAAATGACATTTCTTTGATGTATATTTTCATGCTCATTGTATATTTGTTAGGGCGTAGGTAAAGTATCGTACGTCTCTCAAGCGGTACAGCAATTACATACTCGTGGAATACTGAACTCACTGCTGCGCGGCTCGTGCGCATCATATCCGCTCATATGTAATATACTGAATACCACTCTCGTGGCGTAATATATTAATATGCGATTTTTTATTATGTGACCGTTGTCATAGAAACCAATGTAGTTCTTGAGCTACAATAGGTGTATTGTAACTCTAGATCTGTAATGGTTTCCATGGTGATGAACTCATAAAATATACTTAACTGGTTGCTCGTATGCGCCGTGGAGTGCGACCTACGTCGCGTGAATCTGACAAAAGGTCAGAAATTCCAAATTTTATACGCTAAGCTTGCGTTACAGAGACAGAATGAGGCCCCTGGATGAGCCAATTCCGACGTAAATCAGTACCTTCCATACGTGAAAACTACTCGTAACGCTCAAAAGTGCCAAATATAAAAGTTAAGTATTAGATATGTTACGCTCTCCTTGCGTTACAAAGACCGAATGGAGCTCCCGGACGGGTCAATTCCGACGTATATCAGTGCCCCTGACACGTGAAGACTACTCGCGATGCTTAAAAGTACCGAATAAAAAAGTTAAGTATTAATATAAACGTTTCCCCCTTTGACTCGAGTGCCGTTGTGCGGTTCAGTGTGTGAGAACCAAGCAATAGTGCGAGAGGGACACATCAGGCTACACATTAAAGAAAACACAGAGGAATTCCATGCGTTATTGTCTGTTAAAAAGGTAAAATGGCGAGAAGTAGTGCTGGTTTTATAATAAATAAAAATGATCTTTCAAATATATGTGTACACTTGTAGAAAAAGTATAGTTTGGAATGGAATTCCCATTGCCCACTCGTATAAATTGCTACACTCGCCTGCGGCTCGTGCAGCAAGTTTAATACTCATGGGAAATGGTATCATTTCATGTTCATTGTACAATATACCATTTTCTGCTCATACTGCTGTATTTTTCAATTTAATGCATTTGAGTGTATTTTGTGGTACCTTCTTTGAAAACTAAGTGAATACATGTTGTTTATGTTTGTAGAATAATAGTACTATGTGAAGTTAGTTTGATTAATGCGTGAAGTTTATGTATTGATGAGAGAAACAACAATTGCACATCATTAATCACCCGTGTTAGATAGCGGACATCACAAATGCAACCGAAATTCCCAAGGCGCACTAGCCTAACCCGACCCAGCCCCCTCGCCAACTGCGAAATCTTTAATGCTGATGGATCGGACACACAGGGAACGCAATTCTGCACGTTGTTGCGCAACAAGGACCCCCGATACATTTTTAATCACCGTGCACCGGAGTGCATAGCGGAAATGATTGCAATTCCTTCGTTTGTGTCTATCGGCGATATTGCGCTCTGCGAAAATGCCTCATGTCTGCCAGGAGAAGGTGCGAGGAAATTTTAATGGAAATTCGCGCCCGGAACGTGACACACTTTTCATTGTGCGATCTGCGGTCGTGTTCGACCTCTGGTCGCCGACCCCCAACATTTTCCGGCAGGTAATTCCTCGGTTTCACGTCGTCGCTCAAAACTTTTCCAGTTTTCCAGAGAGCCTGTAAAAACACCTTGCCGCAACGGAGAATAATCACCCTTAATGAATCTACTAAGTTGAAAAATGTACGTGTATATAACTTTCATGCTGCTGCTACGTACTGAAATTATAATTTCTATGTTAGGTGCATTGGCGTAGATAGCTTTTTGCGATGACTTAGTATTTAGTTTTATAAATCTATAAAGTTCTACAAAATTGAGTAAAAAAAATGGTTGTATATTTTACTTAGACGTAGGGCCGCAGTAGGGAGGGGAGAGCGTCACCGAAGCTAAAGATCCGAAAATTCATAAATTTAAATAAGAAATTTCAAATTATACAGATTAAGTTTTTTCATGTTCTCTATGGGAATCTCGGAAACTAAAGGAGATAGAGAAACGGGTAAATGGGGAAAGCAGTGCAGTTTTACGAGCTGAATAAAAAGCCATTTGAAAATTTTTTAAAACAACAAGGGTAACTAGATATTTTGAAAAATGTGATAAGTGTCGATTTTTTCAAATCGATATTTCTCGGTTATTAAAAGAGATAGAGAAAAACTATAAATGGCAAAGTTTTCGATGAATCGTATAGGTTTATCACATATTTCTATCGGCATTGGTTTTTAAGATACAACACAAATTTGCCTATTTTAGGAGGTTGATCCCCTAAATCCCCCTCTATCTACGCCACTGAATCAAGTTGTGAAGTTAGAAGCTTTTGTAAAACAATGAATGTTACTTATTACATATACAGCATAAATATATTGGGATAAATTCCTTGTATATGCATTAAAATCAAATGATAAAAAAACTATTAAAAAGTTGGATAATTAAATATATTAGCGAAAAATCTAAATATTGAGAATATACTTAGAACCGCTCATATAGTTATTTTGGTATTTAACTTGTTTTAAATGTACATTAAATAAAAATATAGGAAAAATAACAATTCATCGTTAAACCAATTATTTTATAATACACATCAAATTCAAACATTTAATTACTGAATTGCTATACATAACAGCACTTAGTTTACGATAGAATCAATTATTCGCGCATCCGGAGGATGTTAACATCCTTCACACCAACATTTGAGACTGGCGCTACAGTGACCGCTCACACGTCCATTTCCTTCTTCTAAGCAAATACGACGGCACTTTTCGTTATCCCAGATAGCGCATCCACCTTTATATCTCCCAGAAAGACAATCTCCATAGACAACTTCAGTACCAATGGTCAGAATAAGCAGGATTGCGAAGATTATGTACCCCTTCATTTTGCTAGCAATGGATCTTGGGTTAAGACAACTTGTAAATTGTTGGATCAACTGTAGCCAACAATCTTCGAGCGCCAACTTATATAGGTTGATTTATATTTACACAAATATTGTGTAAGTACCATGAGATAGGTCAAACACTTCAAGATAAAGAGATATTCATCTATAGTGTTATTATAACAAACAAATTTAATTATTATCTACTTTGCTGTTTAAATGCAGGCTTGTATTTATAGAGCATATAATTTAATATTGTTTGTTCGTTTGTGTAGCACTAAGTTGATCGGAGTTCAAGTTTGTGCAACACAAACATGTTAGTGTAAATAAAGTTGATATTAACAATGTCATATGTTAGGTTCAGAGATTCAGTGGAAAAAGTGTAAATAGTCGTGGGAGATCGTTTGTATTGGTAAAGCCGCAAACATAAGCATAGAGAAAAATTAAATTGTTTTTGGTGGGTTAGAAACAAAATTATTTAATTAATTTAAAGTATTTAAAGCCACAAAAATATATTTAGGAGTATTCTCTGTATCGAAACACCCATGACAGAAAAATGTTTAGATCTATATGATTTTACAGGAATATAGGAGGGTAACAGTTTTAAAAAATATCTTTGGTATTGAAAAAAAGGTGAAAACTACAAATGTATACGATTTTTACTCTTCCCCATATGCAAAACAAAGGTAAAGTAATGTTTTCGCAAAAAATTTTAAATAAATTTATTTTGTGGAAATATTCATTTTGAGGTCCCTCAAATTGATAAAGACCATTTTTGGAAAATGTGTCTGTAATTCTGAAACTCTGTCGTCACGATAAAGTCTAAACCAGGGTTGTTAAAAAAAACGTTATTTTTTTATTTTAATTAAAATAAACAGTTTTTTTCCAAAACGTGTTTTTTTTTTCATTGAAACAGCGTTTAAAACATTAACAATTAAAAACGTGTTTGAAACGTGTTTAAAACATGATTAAAACACGTTTAAAACGTGTTTATAACAGTTTTTTTTTCAAAAACGTGTTTTTTCATTAAAACAGCGTTTAAAACATCAACAATTAAAAACGTGTTTAAAACAGTTTTTTTCAAAAATGTGATTTTTTCAGTAAAACAGCGTTTACAACATTAAAAATTAAAAACGTGTTTGAAACGTGTTTAAAACATGTTTAAAACATGATTAAAACACGTTTAAAACGTGTTTAAAACAGAATATACAGGGCATTTTTCTTTTAAGTATATATAGCCTGATAGTTACAGCGTTTTTTAAATTTGCGGGAATTCGCTGTTTCAAAGCGGTTAATTTCAGGCTTTTACCGAGTGTTTTCCACTCCCAGACTAAGCATGAAGTAAAATTTCGAGTTTAGAAAAGCCTAAGAATTTGGATTGGCCGCGTAGCGAAGCGGAGCGGCCATCCAAATTAGGCTTTTCTAAACTCGAAATTTTACTTCATGCGCCACGCCTAAAAACACTGATTTACAGTGAAGTTAAAAAAATACATACATACAACAACGATTATAGGCAACCTAATATACGTTAGAGTTATTAGGTTGCTTATAATCACTGTTTTTAACAATTTGTTCAGTCAACTTGACTTACGATTTATTCACGTCTACATATTAGATTGCTAAAGCCGTATATTTTAAACTTAACGATATTTCACTGTTTTATACGTGTGGCGCATGAAGTAAAATTTCGAGTTTAGAAAAGCCTAATTTGGATTGGCCGCTCCGCTTCGCTACGCGGCCAATCCAAATTTTCAGGCTTTTCTAAACTCGAAATTTTACTTCATGCTTAGTCTCGGAGTAGAAAACCCTCGTTTAAAGATTCAAATTAAACTCTTTTAAAAAAGCAACGAATGCAACGAATACGTATACCTGAAAGAAAAACAGTTGTGATATTTTATTTAATTTATTGTAATAAAATGTTAAGTTTATTAATGTAATTTAAAATATCTTTAACAGTTTAGTTAAAATTTAAAACTGTTAACAAAAAATCTTAAAAAAATATAATTTTGCAAATTTTAGATTATAAAAAAAACGTTTTAAACAAAGTTAACGTTTAAAACATGTTTGAAACAAATTTAAGATTTAAAACACGTTTAAAACAAAACCGTTTAAAACACGACTGCTGTTTTTAAACATGATTAAAACACTGTTTTAAAACAAACTGTTTTAAACATAAAACCCTGGTCTACGCCGATTGAGCTGTTAAGATGACACTATAAACTTAAGCTTTTTATTACAATAGTAGTATTCGATCAACTTTTGGTAAAAATGCGGAAACCAGAAGTAGTTTACTCTTAGCATTTTTTGGATTTTTCTTAAATAATAATTATATAAAAAAAATTCTTAAGGAAAACTGTAGATTATCGAAAAATTTGCAATTAATGTTTATACACATATATTCAAACATTTTATAAGTCCTTGAAAAACTTTAAAATTGACGAAAATCTCGAAATTTTTAAAAAAATCTCATGAAAATTTCATTAAAATTACGAAAATCTAATAACCTACCTAATATACGCTAGAGTTATTAGGTTGCTTATAATCACTGTTTTTAACAATTTGTTCAGTCAACTTGACTTACGTTTTATTCACGTCTACATATTAGATTGCTAAAGCCGTATATTTTAAACTTTACGATATTTCAGTGTTCTATACGTGTGGCGTATGAAGTAAAATTTCGAGTTTAGAAAAGCCTAATTTGGATTGGTCGCTCCGCTTCGCTACGCGGCCAATCCAAATTTTCAGGCTTTTCTAAACTCGAAATTTTACTTCATGCTTAGTCTGGGAGTGGAGAACCCTCGTTTAAAGATTCAAATTAAACTCTTTTAAAAAAGCAACGAATGCAACGAATTCGTATACCTGAAAGAAAAACAGTTGTGATATTTTATTTAATTTATTGTAATAAAATGTTAAGTTTATTAATGTAATTTGAAATAATAATAATAATAATAAAAAATCTTAAAAAAATATAATTTAGCAAATTTTAGATTATAAAAAAAAAACGTTTTAAACAAAGTTAACATTTAAAACATGTTTGAAACAAATTTAAGATTTAAAACACGTTTAAAACAAAACCGTTTAAAACACGACTGCTGTTTTTAAACATGTTTAAAACACTGGTTTAAAACAAACTGTTTTAAACATAAAACCCTGGCCTAAGCCGATTGAGCTGTTAAGATGACACTATAAACTTAAGCTTTTTATTACAATAGTAGTATTCGATCAACTTTTAGTAAAAATGCGGAAACTTGAAGTATTTTACTCTTAGCATTTTTTGGATTTTTCTTAAATATTAATTATATAAAAAAAAATCTTAAGGAAAACTGTAGATGTCGTTGCAAAATTTTTAAATTGACGAAAATCTCGAAATTTTGAAAAAAATCTCATGAAAATTTCATTAAAATTACGAAAATCTAATAAATTTACGAAAACCTCCAATGTTTTAAAAGTCGACTGAATATTTCAATATTAAATATGCAGTATATTTTCAACTTTATAGTAAATCAGTGTTTTATACGCATGGGGCGCATGAAGTAAAATTTCGAGTTGAGAAAAGCCCGAATTTTTCAAAAAATTCTCAGCCCTTTTCTCAACTCAAAATTTTACTTCATGCTTAGTCTAGGATTAAAAATCACTCGTTAGAGAATAATCAATCGATTACTTTTTCAAGTTTTTAGTTGATTTATAAGGACTCGATTGTTTTGAAGATTTTCTTCAATTTTTAAAATGTTAGCAGTTTTTATCATTATCACTAATTTTCAAAAAAAAGGTTTTATTTGCTTTTTACATTTTCGTTAAATTAAAAACAATTGACAAATTTCATGAATTTTATAAAATTTTAGCAAGTTTTTAAATTATTTTCGAATTTTAGTATTTATAAAATTTCCGTTGATTTTTAAAATGTTAACAGTTATGTTAAATTTTGGTTAATTTTTAAAATTGTGACAGTTTTCATGAGCTTTTATGAACTTTTGTAATCTGCAGGTTTAATGAATATCCTGAATTTTCGTAAATTTTAAAATAATTGTTGGTGCTTTCCATAAAATTTCAAGATTCCCGTTGATTTTCAAATTTTAAAGTAAAGTACATTTATTAACAGTAAACACCATTTATACATACAAATTACAATTGTAATACAATAAATTTAAGAAAATATAAACAAAACAATAATAAGCTAACGACGTAATTGTGCACACATATAACAAACAAAATTTATAAGTGACGTTTTAACTTAAAAATGTAAACACATTAAAAGTTCTAATGCAAACTATTATAGGGGTTAATTTTTTCACTCCCTTGTAATAACATTTTAGGGTTACGAAAATCGTTAAAAAGTGCCATTTTATTAGGAACAGTTATCTGCCAAATTTCATTCTTCTAAATTCTTTCAAATGGGCATATGAAATAAATACATTTTTTCCCTTAACTTTAAAGGGCTGTAACTTCGAGAGGAAGGGATTTTATGAAAGACCTTTCCTTTAGTTTTTGCTGAAAAATCACCCTTGAAACTCTTTCGCATCAATTTAGAAACACCCTGTATAAGTCAGAAAATAAAAGTGTATTTTATCAAGAACTTATTTATTTTAAAATAACGTCTAGTTACTTTTTAATGGTTATAATAGGTGTATTGTTTAGAAAATAAAAAATCTAAATACAATAGAAATTTGTAGATGTAGTACTTGATGCAGTACTTCGTATCTGGGCAGACCCCAGATACGATGGAGAGACAGTGTCCAAAAGATCGTAGGATCCAAACTGCAGCAAACAGGAAAACATGGAATTCATTGGAAGAGGCCTACATCAAAAAGTGGATAAGCGACGGCTGATAAGAAGAAGTACTTCATACATTTTGAAATTACGAGTACTTATTTTGAAAAATACAAACTCTTAAAGTAAATTTTCAAAGTTACTATTCCCTGGTGTTATTAATTCAATAAACTAAAAAAACATTATTTTTGCACTTAAGTCATATATGCATTGTAATGAAAAACTTAAAGCATTACGAGGAAAATAATTACTTAAGGCTCTATAGATGATACTTCAACTAATGTTTTGCATAATATTATCTCAAAGTGAAAACTTTACTACTCAAATAATCTGGTTGTATGGATAAACTGGGTTTACTCGATCATTTGTACATAAAAATAAAATATATTTCAATATTTTAATCCATCGTTGTAGAAGTAATTAGTTTACAATTCAAAGCATATTCTAACATTTAACTACAGCATCATTAAATTCCTTCAACAAACCAAAGAAAAACGAATTTAGTACACATCACTTAATTGTACGATATAATTAATTATTCGTGCAAACGAAGAATGTTAACATCCTTCACACCAACATTTAAGACTTGCGCTGCAGTGACCGCTCACACGGCCACCTCCCTCTTCCTTGCAAATTCTACGGCACTTTTCGTTATCCCAGATAGCGCATCCACCTTTATATTTTCCAGAAAGACAGTCTCCATAGGCAACTTCAGCGCCAATGGTTAGAATGAGCAGGATTGTGAAGATTGTGTACCCCTTCATTTTGCTAGAAATAGATCTCGATGTACTCGAAGTTTGAAGACAACTTGTGGATTGATTAAATTACTTGTTAAACTGTGGCGACGAATGATGAGCGAGAACTTATATAGGCTGATTTATACAAAAATTGAGGGAAAACCAGGGAGATAGGTCAAGATAACAAGTTATTTTCCATTGACAAACATAAAGAGATGTAGAGCATTTATCTCTTTGAAAATATTGTTTCATTATGAATAACAAGAGTAAATAAAAATAAAACGCTTTTGTTGGTTTAATGCAATCTTGTATTTACAGCGTATACAATAATTGTTGTTTAATAGCAACTAAATAACAGAAGCTATCATAAATCAAACGCGACTTATTTTATTAAATTCCTAGATGTTCCAGAACGGTTTGCCTTACAGGAAATGGAGGAATTATTATTGTGCTATTACAAAATATATTTTAACGTTAATTGCTTGTTTTATTAATGTGAGAGTAACTAAGTATTTTTATGTTTCCACCTATCCTTAATTTTAATTTTTTGCACGATCGACCCTTTTTTATTACTTACCATATCTATTTCCAGGACGGTAGGTTGTGTTTACTGAGTTGCTATGAATAAAAGATCGGTAAATGGAACTTAAGTTTAATTTTTCGTTCAGTGAACGGTAAATGAAACCTACCATCCATGGCGACTAATAAAAACAACTCAATCATTAGCAGATACGATATAAAAAGCACTTCATTAAACACAGATAATTCTTTCTTGAAACATAACCCTGCGTGGACGTAGATTTTTACTATGTAAAACATGTAATACAATAGATGGCGTCTGATAAATAACGAGTATACTAGCGATATCTCGGAAAACGAAATGTCGATATAAACATCGATTATTTTGCATATAAATATCGATATTCTAAGATATCGATATATTTTGAGCATCCCTAATTGTAACCGATTACTAAATAATTTTAACAATTTTTAGCAACAAGTGTAAATATATAAATTACACTTTACTTCACGGCGTCAAATCCAAATGTTTAGGCTTTTCTAAACTAGAAATTTTACTTCATTCTCAACCAAGGAGAGGAAACATTCTTTAGAAGTATTAAATTGAACACTTCTATAAAAACAAGGAATGGTTGAAAATGGACAGTAATACATAAGGATATGTATACTTAAAAGAAAAAAAACCCTTTATAAAATTAACTCAACCAATCATTCGAACGATACTCGTTCCATTCCCAATCTTTTTTTGTTTGTTATTCAAATGAAACAACAGGAAATAATTTGATCGCTAAAGCGAAAACCAAAACACCAACAAAAAAATCCCGAAACAATTAACAGCCACTCCAGCGGATGCAACCAATTAACACACAATCCAATCGAGTCCAAGTAATGCCCCCCTAATTGATTTAATTAAACATGAGGGCGCATCCTCAAATCGTCGACGGTCACGTATTTGGATTAATGCGGATAAAAGCTTTTTTCGCACAGCGCGCTGCTTTTTTCGGGGTCGGGTAGAGGAAAGGGGGATAAAAGAGATAAAAGAAATTGCGGACAGCGTATGACCCCGGCGTATTTATGTCCGGATTCCGGACGCTATCCGGAATCCCGGTCCCGGACCGCAAAACAGGACAAATCAAGCGTGCGTAATTAGGGGATTAAATATTTTTCGGGATGTGTGGTATGCATTTAAATAACGGGCATTAAATAAGCAACGCGTACATTTTGGATTAAAAATGTGACCTGAATGAAACAAAGACAGTTGGGTCATTAAAAAAAAAAACTTAATAAACAACATACACTAGTGGCGCATCTATGTGGCAGGGATAAAGAGCTATCGAAACTTCAGCTTTATTCTTAACTTTTAACAATTTTACTAACTTTCTTTATATGTATAATTTGCAGATAGAATTCAATTTTTTTAGAAGTTTCAATTAATGGATTTAAAGCTAGTTTCTTTTAAACAATATTTTACTTTCCTTGATAAATGTATTACAAATGTATAAAAGCAAATAAAAACAAAGGAATATTATTTAAAAAATGTTGCTAGTATTTTGCGTAAATATATCTTTTATTTATTTTAACTATATTTTAGCTATACCCGGTATTATAAAACGTTTTATTCCCTATATACAATTTACTTTACGAATAAATTAATATATTTCACAGATTTCGGTATAATAATCCTAAAATAACTTTATTTGGCTAATCAACCTCCTCAGTAAATTATTTCCATGTTTGCCTACCAAGTAAATTGTATTCTCTAAATAATTTGACAGTTAAAAATCAAAAGTGTAGTTTATTATTATAATTACCTTCGAATCTACTACTTAAATTTATTAATTTCATTACGATCATCATGTCTACCATATCATCTATGTCAGATCTAAGTTCGCTTATAGTATCTTCCCTGATAGTGATTACTTTGAACCACAAGAAATTCTAAGGTATCGAAGACCTAGAGTTTTTCAACTCAGAAGCATTGGACACAACCAAGGATTTTTTTATGTATACATATGCATACGCCTATTTTTAAATAACATCAATTTGAAGCTTTAAACGAGTGTTTTCCACTCCCAGATTAAGCATGAATTAAAACCGACCAAACCAAATTTGCAGGCTTTTCTAAACTCGAAATTTTACTTCATGCGCCACGCGTATTAAACACTAAAAATACTGAAATAATGTGAACGTTCAGTTGTTCACAATATTTCAGTATTTTCACTTGAAATCAGTGTCTTATACGCGTGGCGCGTGAAGTAAACGTCATGCTTATTCTAAGAGATGGAAACACTCGTTAAAAGCTTCAAATTAAACGCTTTTGGAAAATCAACGAATCTTCTAATTTTACAGCGTATCCATTGGGGTATGTATACTTAAAAGAAAAAAAAAATAGGTGTAAAAAATTTAACCGAAGCTTGTATAGGCCAATACAAAGCAATTAACATAATACAACAGTACCAAAATGCGCTCTGAAAAAGATACAGGAAGTTCATTTTAATGTTAAAGTTATTGAAACAAAAATTATTTATCTGATTAATTTGAAAATACATCAAAATAAACACAAAATTAAGAAAACAATGATTAAAAACTATAATAAATATTAAAAATACGCTCCTCTTATAAAAGCCATACACGAAAACGATATCTGCTATTTAACTTGGAGTCAAATCACCCATTTTAACAAACATCAGAGACTTTTAAACAATTATTGACTGCTTATGACAGCCACTATCTTGATATTATTTAAAAATTAAAGTAAACTACTTGATTTTAAAAAAATTTAATGTTTCCTTTCCATAGAAAAATTGTTTTAATAACACGCTGTATTTCTTCAATTTTGTTAAAGCAATTAATTTTAAGTTTCGAAAGAGTGTATCCACTCCCAGATTAAGCATGAAGTAAAATTTCGAGTTTAGAAAAGCCTTAAAATTTGGCCTGGTCGCGTAGCGCCACGTGTATTAAACACTGAAATATTGCGAAGATAGAAATACACTTTAAATGTTTGTTTATCCATTCTCAAGCCAGGTCTGGCGACTAATGGCGATTAGTAACGATTAATGGGTTAATACAACATTGAACATGGATTAAATATCTATATTGATGGACCAATGGTATGCATTATTAAAACAACGTTGTACGTGGATACAATATCTATATTGAAGTATCAATGGTATTTATTATTGATACAATATTGTACATGCATTAAATATCTATATTGAAGGATCAATAGTAATTATTATTTATACAATATTGTACAGAAATTGAATATCAATTATTGAGTGTTTAATTATGGATATTATTGACACAATATTGTACAGAAATTGAATATCTATCATTGATTTTCAGTGTAGATAAAATATTGAAAACTAAATTACTTTTATACTGGATTTATACAATATTGTATCTATAATAGATATTAATATAGTATCAATAACCGCAAACTACATTGTGACAATATTGTGTATACATTGATTAATAATATCAAGATATAAATATAGATACAATATTGCTTTAATGTAAACTCAAGATTCATTTCTACTAGGGCTATGATGAACACATCACCATGTTTTTCATATTATAATTATTTCCTATGAGTTTTGCTAAGGGAAGCCAATGCTTATGGGAGAACTGGAAATCGAGTAGAAAAGGAGAGACTATGGTCAGGATGTGAGGTAAAAGTAAGACAGACGACTATATACACCAATCACCGATCTCGCTTCTGGATGCAGCATCCAAACGGTGTTTCCAAATTTTATACAGAGACTGGCTAACTAAATATATATATATATATATATATATATATATATATATATACAGGGTGGGCCACGAATAACGCCCATTAAAAGTTTTCGGGATTCCTGACTGAGGAAAAATTTGAAAAAATTCTACATTGCACGGTTGAATGCGATCACCTCATGGAAAATATTTCGACTTTCTATCACTTCCGGTTGTACCGGAAATGGCTACCAACTTTGTTATTTTAAATAGAACATCCTATATATTAATTTTTTTTTAGATTCCCCGTTCAATTGTCTACCCTCTCATATGAATTTATGTCCACTTAACTCTTACAGTTTTTGAGTTAAAAATTTATTTGTCAAATATTGACCTCAAATAGACGTTTTGAAAATTGCCTATAACTTCTAGTAAGAACAAGATAGACAGACGAGCGGCATCTTGAATTGTTACTCATAGATCCCTCTAGAAATAAAAAAATTGACATCTGTCAATTTTGACAATAGGTATTTCAAAAATGTCAATATTTCAGTGCCCACTTAAAAACATCATAATTCAATGTTTTCAAATGGAATGACCAATATTTTATCTGATATGGTGATTGGCAAGACAATTTGCAAAATAAAAGTATTATGTCTCCCTATATCTAGAGCAAATAGTTTTTGAGTTATTTCGAAATTTCTTTCCTCCCAGAATGCTTGCACAATTGAATAATTCCTGTACTATTCAAAATTGACAGATGTCAATTTTTTTAATTCTAGAGGGATCTATGAGTAACAATTCAAGATGCCGCTCGTCTGTCTATCTTGTCCCTACTAAAAGTTATAGGCATTTTTCAAAACGTCTATTTGAGGTCACTATTTCACAAATAAATTTTTAACTCAAAAACTGTAAGAGTTAAGTGGACATAAATTCATATGAGAGGGTAGACAATTGAACGGGGAATCTAAAAAAAAATTAATATATAGGATGTTCCATTTAAAATAATAAAGTTAGTAGCCATTTCCGGTACAACCGGAAGTGATAGAAAGTCGAAATATTTTCCATGAGGTGGTCGCATTCAACCGTGCAATGTAGAATTTTTTCAAATTTTTCCTCTGTCGGGAATCCCGAAAACTTTTAATGGGCGTTATTCGTGGCCCACCCTGTATATATATATATATATATATATATATATGAACTGTGGTTTCGCTTAGTAAAAATTATCTTAAAACTCTAACGAACAGACTCTAAAATTTATGATCTTCTTATATTGTCTAATATACATGCACCCTGAATGAAAAAATCCAGTCAAATTAAATTCATCATCATCTCATTACAATTTATGGCGTCGGGAATTTTAATATCAAGGCGCCCTAATATCCCTATCTCCGTCGTCATCCCCCAAAGACCACGACCACTAAATTAACCCGGAACGTCGCGCCGAAAAAAAATGAAATTTAATTTTTGATCGGGCCATGGAGCGCGCGCGCGCCCTCTCCCATCCCCAGGATTATCCAGAAATCTTAAAAGATATCACTTTAATATCCCCGATGCAAATGAGGACGTTACTTTTGAATTTATACGCCCGCGCGTCTCCAAAGGAGTCACTTTAAAACCGAGCCCTAATTTATGCGGCCAAAAAGAGAGAAAACTGGGAGGAATCCTGTTGCTGAGGATTAGATAAATTAGGTTAATGAAGTCGCGCGTTCCACTTCTTCTTCTTCTCCTCCTCCTCGTCCTCCTCCATTGTCTTCGGGTGTGTTTTATGGCTTCTAGCATATCGATATACTTAAATTTCAACCCCTAGACGTTCATTAATATTAATAAATTTATTCGCATACTGGTTATTAATAGCAAACGACGAAATCCCTTGCTTCGCTCCGGTGTGCGTAACGCGACCGTCTTATTTCTAATTTGTATCAAATTTCCATCACGCAGGATAAATAATTGCTACAAAACAGCTGCTCACTGATATACGAGGATTTTGTACTGAAGTGCGTAGGTATAAAATCCTTATTACAAAAATATGGGCCTCGTTTTAATAACTTACTCCTTAAATTGTATATCTCATGATAATGAGAATTTCATAAATTGTTACGAATAGTCTTTCTTAGTATTCGATTCCTGAGTTTAATGTTTGTCCCCATTACTATGAAGTCTACAAGAAACTATTATTACATATATTCGTTTTTTAAGAGTTAATTTTGAAGCTTTAAACGAGTGTCGTCCACTTCTAGACTAAGCATGAAGTAAAATTTCGAGTTTAGAAAAGCCTGAGCGTTTGGATTTGGACGCGTAGCGTAGTTTCACGGGGCTTTTCTAAACTCAAAATTTTACTATATGCTTAATCTGGGAGTGGAAAACACTCGTTTAAAGTTTCAACTTGAATTCTTTCAAGAAACAACGAATATCGGAAATTTTACAGCGCATGCATATGTATACTTAAAAGAAAAATTCAATGTATCTCATTATAATATATGTCTCGGCATCGCATTGTGTCTTTGTATGCTAAAATAAATTGTTACTTCTACACAATTCTGTTAATTTCACTGTTTCTCTGTATTTCTGAGATCCGTCAAACTGATAAATAATTTTCCTGTGGAAAATCGATACGTAATTTCGCATTAATAAATCACAAAGAAAATCTAATACAGCACGCGAATTATTCAAATCCCCATTAGACCTTGAATATTCCATCACTTTAATCTCCCGTTCCTTATGTTAGCACAACAAGGTTATTCCCCGTATTAATAATCCCCACTCATCTAATCTAACGCACATTTTCATCGCAACAGCCTCCAGATTTTCCCAGTAATTAGTTATACATTTATGTCCCCGACGATAAATGTATAACTAATTACAAAACTAGAGCGGATGAACAGCAACACACCGAATATGAATAATAAATTGTTTGAAAATCGAGTTTCAGGAAATGGGGTTGGGGTTGTTTTAGATCGACTGGGTGGGGGATGTCGTTAAAATCCCGCAGGAAACGGACGCCCCTATATCTAAACTCTAAATCCATAAACCAGCACACATAATTTACATGATCGAACCGGTAAACTGGGTAACTGGTGGCTGGTAAAACGCGTTCATCAAGCCGATGAAGTTCGCTGAATCTATTCGATGTATTCGAGTGTTCGAGTTTGCCGGCATCAATACCGAGATTACAATAAAGCCCACTACATTATCCCGGGGAGGTGATATATGGACCGGCTTTCAAAGATAATCAGATTCCAAAACGCCACCCCTCTCGCCCAGAATGCACGAAAAAGGTGTGCGCTTTTGTGTTACTACGAGTGCGAAAAAAAGAACGGGTGGATCGCTGGAATGGATTTGTGTACCAACACAAAATGGGTATTGTTTGTTGATTGAATTTTAAATTTTAGAGATAGATTGGAATTTAAAAAATTTAATTGATTTATCTTTGTGTGAAGATTAAAAAATAAACACTTTTAAATATGAAAGAGTTCGGATATATCTCGATTATTCAATATTGGAAGAGTGTAAATTCATATTACAAATAATTATTTCGTTTACCCAAATTATTCTAAATTTAAGCGCTTGGAGCAGGAGCAAATAAAAGGAGCAATTTTTTCGGAACGGGCAATTATCATCTAAAATGTCCAAAGGGAAATAACAATTACGCATTAACCTAAGGTCTGTTGCTTGGTAATTGCCCGACGCAAGAAGGGCATTACCTAAGGCAACAGACTTTAACGAATTCAACAAAATTACGTAATTATCATTGCCCGAGGAACATTTGGTCAGATAAGTTCTTGAATAGACACGTATAATATTAGGCAGGGCTTTGAACCGGAACTGAACCGTAAACCGAAATCCGTTATTTTTGTCGGAACGAAAACCGTAACTGAACCGATAAAATAATATCGGTTCGTTTCGGTTCAAACACACACGTGAACACTTGTTTAATTCTACAACAGTTTCTACTTTTTTGCAATTTTTAAATTAAAACTGCGGAAATATTTGTCGCTTAATCATGTGAGCTAATTAAAAGCAGTTTGAGCCAATTGAAAGCAGGGGTCTTTTCAGTTCGAACCAATTGGAAACAGGGGTCTTATCAGAAGTAATAATTGTCTTTGGGAAATTGACCTTTTAAGTTTTTATAGAATGCTCTGTGAAACGAAAATGAAGCAATTCCATTGGTTGGTTATTTTTATTTTTGTCTTTTAAAGACAGATTTAAAGTTTATGTTAAATTCTATTAATCAATTATTCGTTTGGAATCTAACATTTTTGTTGATTTTATAAATTATTACATGTTTGTCAATTTATCCTAATTTTCGCAGTTCTAAAGTTTTCCTAAATTATAGAATGTGTGTTAGTTTTGACTATTTTATTTAAAATAGTAAAAATTATTTAAAATCTGAGATTTTTTCTATTAAGTATACTTTTACATATTTTATATAAACATTTGTAAAATGAATAAATATGTGATGAAATCTTAGCAGTATATTTTTAACCTCACTTTAAATCAGTGTTTCAAACGCGTGGCGCATGAAGTAAAATTTCGAGTTTAGAAAATCCTGAAAATTTGGTTTAGTCGCTCTGCTTCGTGGAGCGACCAAACCAAATTTTCAGGCTTTTCTAAACTCGAAATTTTACTTCATGCTTACTCTGGGATTGGAAACAGTCCTTAGACGCTTCAAATTGAACGTAATTAATAAAACCACAATTGTCTGAAAAATTACATCTAAAAATCGTGATATGTATACCTAAAAAAAATCACTGTGTTTGTATTTTCATTTTATTGATTTCAACATTTCTACAGGGTGACCATAGATTTACTCTGAACGTGGGGATCTCCGTTATTTGGTTAAATGGGATGGAATACTCATTGGCTAAAATGATGACAAAATGACTCATTTTGGCTAAGGCATTTTTTGCAAAGAGTCGACGAAAGAGTGGAGTGCGTTTAATTCCGCATCGCGGTTTTGCGTGGACGAATGAACGGCAACATGATGGAAACGCCACACGCCTCGCAAGAGTCGACGATTGCATCGACGCAAAACCGGGGCGCTTCATTTCGTTCCACTCTTTCGTCGAGGATTGAACGCCACTCCCGAACGGCGTTCAATCCTCGACGCAAAAGTAGGGATGAAAAAGTACATCTTTTAGCCGGCACGCCACGCTTTTCTCGACGCAGAAACGCACGCAATAGCGGCGTTCAATCGTCGACGAAAGAGTGTACGTACGTAAAGGGTCCTAATGAATGTGTATTATGGGTACATGCTAGCCAGCGTAGACATATCAAAGCGTATAATTCTGGGAGGCGACTTTAATGTAAAGTTTGGTACCAATGATCTAGAAGCAATCCTACTCTGTGAACTATTAAGCACTTATGGCCTAAATAGCAAAGTCAATTTTAACACTCGTTAGACAAACTGCCTTGACAATGTGATCACCAAGATTCATTCCAATAACATACAAGTTACACAAACTAATCTTTGCCATTCTGATCACGTTAGTATTCAGGGTGAGGTACACTTGCCTAAATCTGAGACACGGTTTATATAGAAACGAGTAAGGCCTATTACACAGTATAAGCGAGGTATAGGTATATTATTCACTTCTTGAAGTCACTGACTGAAATTTCGTTATGTGCTGAATCTAAGTTCGATAGGTTTATGGCTGTCATTGAGGCTCACTTGTTTGAATCGTTCCCAGAAAAATGTGTCAACCTATCTAGTAAAAGACATGGAGTAAGTTGGTATAATAACAATTTAAGAGATATGAGAGACATTTCATCTATTACGAGATGCGAGTTTGCGATACCCTGCAATGCAATCGCAGTATAAGGAGTTTAAATTGATATATTCGCAGGCACTAAATAACGTCAGGGCAACTACAAACGCTAGGTTTATAAGGGAGTGGGGCAATCGGCCTAAGGCCGTATTCAATAGTTGTTTGGGAAATAGGAAATAGTATTATAAATAAATAACCATGTTTTTAATGTTTTTGTTGTCTAGCTATTTGAAAAGGAAAAGTTCCCTCTTTGCCACATATTGAGCTCTTAAGTTGAGGCCACTAATATTTTGAGGCCCGGAGCATCTGCTCCTTTTGCCCCGCTCTTTTATAATCCTTGCATAATCCTTGTTACATTGTTTCTGTTTCTATGTGCGGAGAATCGTCGCCATATATTTTTCAAAAGAAACATATTTTCCTACAAAACAATACGGGGTGATTTAAATTCGCGTTCTAACGTGGAATTCTTGCTTATTATTTTAATAGCTATTTTTTTATAAAATCACTAGCACCTTTTGTACGTTAATAAATTTGTAGATAAAATTGATTTAAAGTTTTCAGAATACACTAGAAAATAATATATTTTATACTTAAATTAATACCCTGAAAAAAAAACTATTAAATTGATTGGTTCTAATAATATATTTCATTGAAATGTTGTGTAGGTTTTAATTAACAATCCAAGCAACATTAAACACCCGTAAAGTAAATATTAATTACCACAATATATTTAAATATAACAGGTTCAATTAATTAATACAGAATAGTAATGGAAATTTAGAGAATTAATAAATGATCATTTAAATGAACAAAAGTTTACAAATTAAAACCAAATATTTATTTATTATTCTTATTTAAGTTTAGTAATTTTTTTCTGATAAAATACATGTTTTCAATGTTCCTTGTTCGTAAATAGATTAAAAAATAAGGGACAGTTTTCTAAAGACTGAATACGTATATTATTAGTAGGGTTATTTTCTTTCTCTAATTCCTTGACTTTTGATTGATTATATTTAAATTCGTTGATTTTTGAGGCATTTATCTAATAAATATCTGTATTTCTTTAATTATTTAAAAACTGCAAATGTTCCGCGAATTTATTGCTGCTTAGGTTGAAGGGAGTTACCAAATGTACAGAATTCTTATCACTATTTATCTATATAAAAACTACTTTGGCGAAAGGAATATTTTCAGTATTAATTTAAATTATCTTTTTCGGAAAAAATATATTTAAATCGTTAATTGCATTGAATAATTCATAAATTTCTTGTTTGTGAAAAGTCTTCGATTTTATCTAAATGAGAGTCTTTATCTATAGCTTGTTTATGGTTGCCTTTATCGGCTTTTATAAATATAATATTATAAATGATAGACCTCCTTACAATATTGTTGGCTACTGTTATTTCCTTGTTTTTGTGATTATTCAATGTATGTTTTCGAGATTCGTTAGGAGTATAATCAATAATAAATTAACAATCTTGTATAATTTTTTCACACTTTATTTTCTAATCGTGAGATACATATTTCGAGTACTAAGCACCCATTATCAATAACAACTACTTCTAACAAATGTTGTGGGGCTTATTTATACCTACAGTGGGTTAAAAGGTAAACCCTTGGGTGGGTTAACAATTTTATTGGCGGTAACAAATTTAATAGAGGGTTATTAAAGAAACTCAAATCGACGATCAATAAATTATCTATTATTTTTACGCCTATCAATTGATTTCAACATATTGTAATAATTATCAACTGTTATTAGAGTCTTTTAGTAGTTTTATTTTGTTGATATTGAGTTTCTGAACCGTTGTAAAGTTATAGTGTGCGATTGCAGATTTTTCGGGATTCTGCAGTGAAATGTGTACCAAAAGCGTTACATTTTGGTTTGGTCGCTACGCGAATCGAATTTTCAGGCTTTCCTAAACTCGAAATTTTACTTCATGCTTAATCAACGAATAGAAATACTTATGAGAAGCTTCAAATTAGACGTTAAGAAAAAAAACAACGAATGATTGAAAAATGAACAGCGTGTGCATCGGTATATGTATACTTGAAAAAAAATGCACTGTATATTTATGTCTAAAAAAAGTGATAAAGAAATATATTGTTATATTTAATTAATCGATTTTGTTGATGTGTGATTTAAGACACGTAATCAGGAACAAATTAGCCAACTCTCCACACCAATCACTCAACATCCGCTGATAAAACACAGCCGCAGCGCCTGCCTAACAAATTGTATAAATTATCTAGGTCAACGTTGTAGAAGAGGAGAAATCTTTTTTTTTGCTCGCCCCCACGAGGAACGAATTTCTTCCTATTCTAATTCGATTTCTTTCCTGGCTATTCATCAGCGGAGCTCCATTAGTTCCAGGGCTAATCAAGTTACCAGTTTAGGGCGTTCATCCATTACGTCAATCAATACCCTATCTATCCCTTTTTTTTACTTTTTGCTTTTTCGCGAAAGGCCAAAAGACCGGACTTTTCTAATATTTATAATAAAATACCGGACACGAAACTCTTGCGCATCAATTCGTCGCCGACGGCGTAGGAATTATTTAGCGAGCTGGCAGAAATATCTCTACTGAAATGTTTACATTTTAATAGAGTAAAAGCTTTTTAAGTGTCCCGTCTTGAATTATTCCACGATACTTGAATGCTTTCCTATGAATATTCTATACTAGCATTAATTCATTAGTGTATGCATTTTCTTGGAAAAAGAACTTGAAGTAATTTACTTTTAGGATAAACTAAATGTACAATCAGAAACGATATAATAACTATACACAAATGAATCGTGAAAATTATTATATAATATAATAATATAATTACAAATTACACTTATCTGTATAAGTCCAAACCTTAATAATAACAGGGGAGAATGCGCCACACAGACAATGGAACATTTTCAGGTTATCCTAAACTCGTAATTTTACTTCATTAACCACGCGTAAAAAAACACAGATTTAAAGTATAGTTTAAAATATCGATTACTTATATAAATTAAAATGTCTGATTTAAATTTATAATTATTATTATATCTCTGATGTCTGGCTTTGTTAGCGCCCCTCCGCTTGATGCGCCTGGGGCCGCATTCTAGGAACCTAACTTAGGGTAGGTGGAAATTTGGTAATTTGGAAATTTGGTAGGTGGTTAAATTTCGTTTTCTGGAGTTTGTTCCAGAAAACGAGATTTAACCTAATCCAACATTTCTTATAGTTAGAATAGGTTTTTTATATTTATTTTAAACTCCTTAATTAAGTTAAAAAAAAACTCAATAAATTGTGAAATAGTGACATATGATCTAATTTTACAATTACTTGGCTTTAGTTACCAATTATTAAGGAATTGTTAAAAATACATAATCTGTCGTCGAGCAACCTTATCAACGCTATTTACCAAGCTAAACTAGAAAGCTTTTCTATACTCGACATTTTACTTCATGCTTATTGAAGGAGTAGAAACACTCGTTAAAAGCTTCAAATTGAAGTCTATTAAAAACAGCGAATCGCTAAACATTTACATTTACTTATACATTGGGATATGTATACTTAAAAAAACAAATACCCTAATTTTCCACCATCTTACTTTAGATTTCATTTATATACAGCTACTAGAACAACTCAATTAACATTTAGATATTTAATTTAACACATTCCCAGTCTAATTATACTCAGTAAATTTAATTCCTCCATCGCTGAATACACAGCCTCGTTTAACTAAGATTTTAATACCTGCTTTTATATCGTATCTGCTAATGTATTTTAATCGAGATTCTTTTGCGTTATTACAACCCCGAGAATAAAGTTTTCGCCAAGAGAGCGAAGAAAAAAAAAGCGAGGGAAGTAAAAACGACGTAAAATCCATAATAAAAAGGGCGCCGTTAACCGACCGCGCAATTAACGCTAACTCCGGAATTAAGGGGTAGCGATACCGAGACAAAGTGATTTCTAACAAAAGATGAATGAAAGTATGAACAAAAAACGCGAGGAATTGTTACAAGTTGTAAGTGTGAGTGATTTTTTAAACGAAAGTTTTAATAATTCAAAGAAAATGTTCTAGAAAGTAATATCTTTTTTTTTGACCTCGGCTCGTAGTTATATTTAACTTATTCAATTAATTTTGTCTATTTACTAATTACACATTTATCTTACTAATTTAGGATGGCACAACACATTTACACACATCCATGGCTCCAGAGGGTGCTAATTTCCCTATAAGAAAGTAACACCCACCGCACCGATGGGATTCGAAGTCACGACCCTCTGGCCCAAGAGCAGGAGCTCTACTCACTGACTCGCGAGGGTCCCCAAAAAATGTATATCTAAGATTTGTTTGTAAAAAATGTGATTGATTTAACTGTTTGATTTGTTTTGTTTCATAAAATTAAGAAATGATACTACTTAACATTTTAAGTATTCAATAGTTGAAAAATAAGCATTAATTCTTAAACTATAAGTCGTTATTCGATTTTTGTATCGCGACAAGATTTACATTCATGATAAAGATTGTAAATTTACAATGTTTCCAATTAACGGTAGTTCGTGAAATTTGTAAATCAAAACCATAAACATTATATTTATATACTGGGATTTTTTCTTCTAAGTGATTTGATTGATTTATAAATTTGCAGATATTCGATGTTTTTGAAAAGCGTTCAATTTAGAGCTACTAACGAGTGTTTCTACTCCCAGACTAAGCATGAAGTAAAATTTCGTGTTTAGAAAAGCCTGAAAATTTGGTTTGGTCGCTCCGCTTCGCGGAGCGACCAAACCAAATTTTCAGGCTTTTCTAAACTCGAAATTTTACTTCATGCGCCACGCGTATAAACACTGATTTCAAGTGAAGTTAAAAAAATACTGGTTTAAAATACTGCTTGAGAGTATATTTTGAACCTTACGATATCTGAGAGTTTTATACGCGTGGCGCATGAAGTAAAATTTCGAGTTTAGAAAAGCCTGGAAATTTGGTTTGGTCGCTTCGCTTCGCTACGCGACCAAACCAAATTTTCAGGCTTTTCTAAACTCGAAATTTTACTTCATGCTTAATCAAGGAGTGGAAACACTCGTTTAAAGCTTCAAATTGAACGCTTTTGAAAAACAACGAATGAATAAAAATGTACAATGTATATATCGAGGTATGTATACTTAAAAGAAAAAATCCCTGAAGATTATAACAGTACCTAACAAGTATCTGGAGACATTCGCTTTGGGATTTGTAGGTATACTTAAAAGAGGAAATTTGTGTGTGTCTGTTCAATTAAGTAAATAATGTCCAATTTACTGTCGGTGTGTCAGAGAAAACTCGAACGAAGACAAACTCGCTAAAAACTTCCCCGTCCTAACATTAAACACACACAAACGGCGAACTTTAATAAACTTATTCTTTTTTTTCTTCTAAATTTACTAAATTCCGCCGGAAAACTTGGGACAAACAAACCCGCGGAAAATATTCAGAACCTCGTCCCACATAAATGAACAGCCAACTCAAACAAAATAAAATTATTTTGTTGCAGCGCGTTGCCGCTTTTTTGCATTATTCAATATTAACATTGTCTATTTACAGAATAGATAAAAAAGTTTAGATTGTTAGAATACATAACAAAATATTCCAGGATTAAAAAAAATAGATATTTAAAATAATATGAATCTATAACTATGTTTGATTGTAATAGTATATTAGTATGTACCTTAAATGCATGATTCATTCTTATAGATTATTTTTTTAGTGGAAATTATTTTAAAAAAAAGCAGTAAATGTTTCTTTTAACATCCAGGTGAATATCTATGATTATAAGATCAAAAATAAATTTTGTAAAATATTAAAAATGCGTGCATGCAATACTACTGCAAATTAAACTTTATGCGATAAAAGAATTTCTTTTATATGATTTAATTTAAATTCAACATTCTAACGATGTTCTATATCTTTTTAACTTCAAATTGAGACTAATCCATATCGAATTGAGTATAATTAATTTGAAATTAGAATTGAACAAATACAATTTAAGAAATAATCAGATTAAACAATTTAGCAAAAATAACGGAAACGAAAGTAATTTATACATATCTATATCTTTTAAGTTTAAAATATTAGGAATGTATGTTTAAGTATAAGCTACATATGTTTCACAATATAGAACGTTTATTATGTGTTACTTTTTTGATAATATGTTTCAGTATACATATCCTAATGCAACTAAATATCGAGGCATTTATTTTGTATAGCTCAGTTTGAAACTTCTAACGAGTGTTTCCACTCCCAGGTTAAGCATGAAGTAAAATTTCCAGTTTCCGGCTTTTCTAAACTTGATATTTTACTTCATGCACCACGCAGATGGAGTACGGAAATATTGTGAAATTAAAAATATACTGCTGAATCAATTATTAAAATATGCTGCTTACGCAGAATAAAGTATACTCCTAAACAAGAATTATTTAAATTTATACGTCTGGCGCATGGAGTAAAAATTCTAGTTTAAAAAGTGTAAAATATCGGGTTATGAATACGTAAAGAAACAATTCCCTGTATACAGGGTGTTTCACGTGAAACTCCCCAGACTAATTAACAAGAAAGTAAAAATGTTATTAAAGTTTCGTTTGTTGTAATCAATAGATGTCATTCAAGGCTTCAAATTAAGATAGAATTAGTATCACTCATAACTACGGTTTCGCTGTCAGAGGCGTGAGTAAATGTCATTTGATGATCAGAACTTTAGAAGTGACTTTTTCCAAGAGAATAGAATATTTTAAGACATTTTTATCATATGCAAATTTTAAATTAAATTGGCCAATTTTTATATTTTCAAGAACTTTTAATATACACATTTGAAGTAGTACAACTTCTCAAAATTAGCATATCTAACAATAAAAATTATTAAAATGCATCGGAAATTACAGAACAATAATATAATTTAATTTTTTAAACATTTTTTTCTTAATTATTAAACAAAATTTGTAAAAGATACTCATACGTTTTACCGGATTGAAAAATACACATTTCAAATCGTTTCCGAAGAGAAACAACACCAGCATCTAAAAGAGATTGTCTAATTGCTACACAACTTGCCATCTATTGTCATCTATTGGTTCAACGTAAACCATGTCCTTTAATACAAACAAAATTGAAAAAATTCAAGCGATGTCAAGTCGGGTGACCTAGCTGGCCATTTTAATATGCTATTAGTTCCTAACTACTTCCGAGGAAAATGTGAATTTAAATAATTGGTCACTATTGCAGCATTATGTGGAGAAGCTCCATCTTGTTGTAACCGCATGCTTTTGAACTGTATCCAATGGTACATTTTCCAATAGCTCCGGAGATTCGTTTCTTAAGAAATCCAAATATCGCTGGCCTGTTAATATTCTTTAGTAAAGGATGCCAAATTCGGTTTGGTTGTTTGTAAATTTGGTCTATTTTGGATTATTTTGTGCCCAATAATAAAATTTGTATTTTTCAATCCGGTAAAACGTTTAAGAATGTTTTGTAACTTTTATTCAACAATTAAGAAAAAAGTGGTAACAAAAATTATATCATTTAATATTGTTATTTTTATTGTTGGATATGCTAATTTTGAAAAGTTGTACTACTTTAAATGTGTATATTAAAATAATTTTGGATATTTAAAACACTTGGTTTGTTTCACTAGTTTATATTTTCTTCGACTAGTATCGACCATTGGTCATCTTTAAGGAGGAATGTATAATATCTGAATTAATACCTAAATCCTCAACAAATTTTGCCCTAGAGTGCAAAATTTAAGTGATTTAGAACTAACATCAAATGAATTCAAGTTTTTAGAAAAAGGTTTAAAATATAGCCCTCATATTAGTAATAGCTCAATTATTGAGAATTTAGGTATTAATTCAGAAATTATACATTCCTCCTTGAAGATGACCAATGGTCGAAACTAGTTGGAGAAAATATAAACTAGTAAAACAAACCAAGTGTTTTAAATATCCAGAATTATTTCAAAAATGTTTCACCACGGGTTAAGTGAGAAATTAATTAAACATGTATATTAAAAGTTCTTAAAAATATAAAAATTCGTTTTAACTTAAAAATGGCCAATTTAATCTAAAATATGCATATGTTAAAAATGTCACTTAAAAAGTTCTGATCATCGAATGACATTTTCTCACGCCTTTAACACCGAAACCGTAATTATGAGTGGTTCCAATTCTATCTTAATTTTAAGCCTTAAATGACATCTATTGATAACAAGAAACAAAACTTTATTAACATTTTTAGTTTCTTGTTAATTAGTCTGGGGAGTTTTGGGTAAAACAGCCTGTATGCAAATACTTTTTTCAATATCCTTCCTTTAAAAATAGTTAGACTAAAATTAGTCGGCAATAAGTAATTTCTTGGTGCAGATATGTTGTAACTTGAATTTATATTTAGTAGTAAATGTAAACTAAGAAAAATTAGCATTTTAGAAATGTGCATATTCTTGATTATAGTCTTCGAAATGTCAAAGCACTCTAAAGTTAAAGTTTATTTTTATTCCTAGAGACTAATAAGACTAATATTTTTCTTCCTTGCTTTTGTAAATTGCATATGATTCTAATATTTTTCATAATATTTAAGCAAAAGAATACTGTGGCAATATTATGTATTTATATGACGTTTAATATTCTTGGTAGTATTTATTTCGCCTTGGAAACTCAGAATAACCACTTATATCTAACTAAAACGCCGGAATAAAAGCAAATAAAACTTATTCCATCACTTCCGTACTTCCTCCCGTTCGGCGGAAAAGTACGCTGAGCGGCAGTTAATTCAGCAGTGAATGAGACGTTTAATAATAGGAATACGAAACAAAGTTTGGGCCGAAGTCAAATATGAATTTCAAATAGGCAGGGGGCCTCGACTTTTTGCGCTTACACTTATTAAGCCCCACGTTTTAATTAACTGCCTCTTCCCCCACCGTGCCTGTAATTTTCCCGTTCATATATACCGTGCATAAGCCGCCTTGGATTTCAATCGGAAGTTCGCAAAGTATCGGCTAATTTTATGGAAAATCGGGGCATTGTTGGAGGGAAAACGGAATTTTTGTTTATTAATTAATTTGCGTTTGTTGTATTGATTTTTGCGCCGGCATCGCCGATTAAATTTGCAAAAGTTGGAGCGAAATATTAATATAAGTTTAAATTGGATTGGAAGTGATATTTAAAATTATAATAGGCGTGGGGGTTTATAGAATATTCAATGAAGTCAATAACTTTAACGCACAAATGGGTTTTAAAATAACTTTGTATCAGGTTGAATTTAATTAGCTCGACAGATCCGGGTCAGGAGATTTTGCTGAAATGATCAGATTATATTTAGAATATTGCAGAATTAAAAAAAATAAACTAAATAAGTGATAAAAACTATAATGAGTTGACTAAATAACATGATTTAAATCCTTTTAGAGCAGTGGTTCTTGACCTTTTTTTAATCAGGGACCACTGCGATGTTTTTGTTGATAGCAGGGGCCACAAAGTTCAAGAATATTAAACTGTGTTAATCTAATTAAAATGTATTTTAATTAGTGATGGGAATAGTAGAGACACAATATCCGAATTAGTTGATCTAAAATATATTTATATAATCGATTGTCGTATATCGGTTATTATATCGATCATTTACATTAGAGTTCTTTATACTGTGGACCGTTAATCAATTATCGACAGGTCGCTATTGGCCAGTTTCTCCAACATGACTTACGACGTTGCGTATGTAGGCCGGGCCTTACTTTGAGTAGGGCTTATAATTAAAATGCGTGCATCAATAGATTTAAGCAATGGCTTATGTAAGTCATTCTTAGTTGTGCGAATAAGTGGCAACGTAGCGATTTACACAAACTGTATTGGCTGTTGATTTGGCGGGAATTTTTATTTTAAATGTCTCCTGCCTGATTCGTAGGAAAATGTACGCCATCTATAAAGAAGATAATTTATTGTTTATAATCTGTCATCCGTATTCTGCCACAACATATCTAATTTCGCAAAGATACATTTAAAAATGAGCGAAAAACGCAGTGCAAACTATTCCGCACCTTCTATCTTCTCTTGTAGACAAGTATAAACATATTGTAGAAAAGAATTCTTTGAATAAAATCATAATTTTACCGTTGCAAATTTTTAGGTTAGAACTCGTGTCCTAAGTCCTGGCAAACGGTGACTTAAGACTTAAGCAGGATTTAAGCGATTTTTTGACGTAAATCAGTTGGTGCAACACTTTACGACGCGGTTATGACTTAAGACACGGTTTGAGACACGACTAGGACTTAAGTAACGTTGGAGAAAGCGGCGATAAGTGTATTTTAAACTTCACGTTAAATTATCGTTTTGTACGCCTGGCGAATGAAGTAAAATGTCGAGTTTAAAAAAGCCTAAAAATTTGGATTGGTCGCTCCGCTTCGCTACGCGAACAATCCAAATGTTCAGGTTAAATTTAAAATAATGAACCCAAAAGCACCAGTTTTGTATGGTTTGCCGAAATTACATAAAGATGGAATTTCTCCCTCCCAAGGCAGTTTGGACAATATATCAAATAATTATTCTAATATACATAATATACACATTTCAGAAAGTCGATGGTCAATAAATAATGAGCTTTATTTAAAAGATTACAATACATTGGTTTTAATAAAATTCACCACAATGTAAAAAATCAAAATAAAATATATACAGGGCTATTCAAATAAAAGGACCAGATTTCAAACATTTATTTCTTCCAAACTACAAAAGGTAGAACAATAATTCAAACATTCCTGGACAGACAAAAGTTTAAAATTTGAACAGTCCAGGCAGAAGTTCCAACCACCGCCGCATTGGCGATGTTGCTTGTCATTTTGATTGTTTGAAGTAAAATGGCGATACAACAAGAAAAAACACTTTGTGTGCTGCAATAAGCAAAACTAGAGTCCATTATTGAAGTTGAAGTTAGTGCTTTTTACCGCCTCGTCACAAGCATTTACCAGAGAATTTTACCCTCAACGTGCTTAGATTTTGTGTACGCTTTAGGTTTATATCTGGTGAAAGCTGTATATATTTTACAGATAAAACACGAAATTAGACAAAACGCGTTTTGTCTAGAAAAACGCGAAATGTTTGTTGCTCACAGACATAGTCCGAATTATAACATAATTTCGAGTTTTATACGGACAAATCGCATTTTGACCGCATGAGTTTAGACAAGTCCTAACATAATAAGTGTCATAAAACTGTCAAATTGGTACAGTTGTAATAACAGAAGCTTAACGTTAATCAAAATTGTTTAAAATATAAGAACACTGTGCTTTGTTTTGACACTCGCAAAAAAATTTAGAAATAAGAACAAATAAACAAATTGTAAGGAAATATTTATTTTTTTGTTTTTTTACGTAAAAAACAACAACAAAAATTAAGCCAGGACTAAATGATGAAAAGTACGACAAATTTTTCAGCTTTTCTTCTGAAATTATAAAATTAAACGATCGAATAAAACAAAGCATAAAAGTACTGGAAAATATCACTATGTTTTATAAACAAAGTGACAAATTATTTATAAGGAGTATATTTTGAACTTCACTTTGAATCAGTGTTTTCTACGCGTGGCGCATGGAGTAAAATTTCGAGTTTAGAAAAGCCCAGAAAATGTATCTCGGGTCGCTGCGCAACCCTCGACAAATTTTCAGGGGGCTTTTCTAAATTCGAAATTGTACTTCATGCTTAGTCTGGGAGTGGAAAACACTCGTTTATAGCTTCAAATTGAACTCATTTGAAAAACAACGGATGTCGAAATATTTACAGCGTATGCATATGTTTACCTAAAAGAAAAATTCCCTGTATAACCAAACAAGTGTTTTATAAAACGACACATAAACAAACTGACTGCAAAAACTAGAGGTTATAATTCAGTGATATTTACCTGCAAATATAAAATTTACCAAAACGCCATATACAATCTACTGCCAACAAATATTTACTTAAAAATCCTTTATAAAGATTCATAGTACACATTACAATTTTAAATGTACAATCGACGCAATCCAAACATGAACGCTCTTTGGTTGTCACGGGATTTATTACTGAAATTCATTCCTGTAATTTTGGCTTTGGCCATTGGTATTACAAAGAGAAAGGAGAATATTAAGAGTAAAACTATATTACTTTTATTATTGTGGTTTTATCGAATCGGTCTTATCTACATTAAATGTGCAATATAACAATGAAAAGAATATAAAACTACACAAACTATTTTAGTTAAATGGTGAGGCATTTTTGGAAGATTATTTGACAATCATTTTTGAGAGCTGTCAAATTTAATTGAGACGAACCTAACCTAAACATCATTTAGCTAAATGCCTGTTTAAAATTAGTTGATAATATCGGGCGGTAATCCTAAAAATACCTGACATGAAATAATAATAATAATATTTTTTATTGGTGCCAACAACATAGGGTTTTACAGAAGTCATATAATAGTATAATAATATGGTACTCCTTAAGTATACGTATACATATTAAAAACAAATTAAAATATTTGAATAAAGTATTATAAATAAGACAAAAAATCACATTTAAAATTGAGCATGCTAACAGTTCATCTCCGAAAGAATGCTATTTAAAAATTCTTCAATATTATAAAAGGCTTTGCTCTCTAAGTAACTTTTTATGCAATTTTTTAACCTAGGTGCAGATAGCGACTTTACTATTTTTGGTAATTTATTATAAAATTTAGGTCCATAATAATTTACATCCCTACTTGACATACTGAGTTTAAGTTTAGGCAAATTAATTTCAGATGCTCCTCTTGTATTATGAGAGTGTGTTTGATTGCGTTTACTATAGGATGTTATATGTTCACGCACATAAGTTAAGCATTGAAGTATAAAAATACAGGGCAAGGTTAATATTTTCAACTCCAAGAATACGTGCCTACAGTCTTCGCGGTAGCTAAGAGAGCTAAGAGTCCGTATTGCTCTTCTTTGCAATTTAAACAGCGTAGTAGTAATACCGGTGTGATTATATGAAAAGAAAATCCCCTAGATTGCATTTCCATTGGCGTAGCAAACATTTTTTCCCAAAATAAATTAAATATTTAATCATAACTATATATAAAATTTTTACAATTTTAATTAAATATACAAAGTAAATTGAAGTAAGTTAAGGTTTTGTGTATTTTTAATAAACGTAGAGTTAACATCCCTAATTTTATAATAAATGTTGAAAATGATGGTCTTCATTTTCAGGGCAAATGTTAACTCTACGTTTTTTATTTTGAAATACTCGTTGAAGCTCCTCCGGATTTATGTTCCTTATCTCTTCTTCAATTGCTGCTTTAAGCTCGTTTAGGGTATGCATTCGATTTATAAAAACCTTATTTTTTAAATGCCCGAATAAATAAAAATCGCACGGAGTGAGGTCTGGCGAACGTGGTGGCCATAATCCGTCGCTTACCAAGCGATCATCGTAAAATTCCCTCAAGTAATTTAATGTCGCCAACGCAGTATGAGGAGTGGCTCCATCTTGCTGAAAATAACCCATTATCTGTTCGTCATCATGCAATTCTAGGAAGCCAAAATTTTACCTGCTGCAAACATGTAAGTTGTTTTGCATAATTTTTTCGCAGTTTCATCTTGGTGCTTTTGGAAATTTAGCCTACTGTCTATGTATACTCCAATAAATTTGAAGTACGTTACAGTGGTACTATTATTTAATGAAAAAGTAACCTTAACAGATTTATCCAAATTCAAGCATAGTCTGTTAATGTCAAATCACTGAGATATCTGACTAACTGACTCTTCATTTAACAATACGGATTCATCGGCTGATTTTGTAGAGGTCTTAATTGTCGTGTCATCGGCAAATAGTATAACTAAAATGATTTTTCCAGTTGATAAGAAAGGTCGTTGATGTAGATTTAAAACAAGAGTGGTCCCAGAATAGATCCCTGGAGAACCCCAAATGTAGATTTACATTTATTTGATAGTTGGTTATTAACAAGAACTTATTGATGTCGAGAGCTCAAATATGAGTTTATTAATCTACAACTTCTGGGATCAAAATTGTAACAATACAACTTTCGCAAGAGCACATCATGTGGAATGCAGTCAAAAGTGTTGCTGAGGTCTAGAAATTATTATTATTTTCAAAATCATTATATATTTCTTCGACAAGTGCAATTCAATGCCCTAGTAGAATAAACCCTACGAAAGCCATACTGATTACAATTAATGATATTAAATTTATTAAGAAAGTAAACCATTTGTTCAAATATGATTTTTTCAAATATCTTAGATATGGTTGGTAGTAGGGATATTGGTCTATAGTTATTACACGTTGACCTGTCCCCTTTCTTAAAAACTGGAATGATAACAGCATGTTGTAAGCAACTGGGAAAGATACCCGATTCAATGCAGTTATTAATTAATTTTGTTAAAGGTGACACTAAGACATCCGCCATACATTTGATTAATATAGCATTGATACCATATATATCTTTGCATTTTGTGTTTTTTAATTTGCTGATGATATTTCTAACAGTTATTGGGCTTACTTTATTAAATGTGAAGTATAGATTGGGCCAGTTGTATAAAGCTTCGTTAACTTTGACGATATGCTAACATTACGTTATCGTAAGGTTCCTTGTTTCATAAAAATATTTTATCAAGACTTGTCATATTGTTAGTTGACGTTGCGTTAACATTGCGTCAACTCCACAATTCTGTTTTATAAAGTCGTTATTAGTGTTAACATCGCATTAGCATTTGATTAAGTCCCTCAGTTAATCAATGCTCAGCCAGTGATTAATGAATAAAGTAAAGGAGGTTATAAAAAATATTTATACAAATTTTTCATTTATTATAATTATAACAACCAGTGATTATTGAATAAAGTAAAGGTTATAAAAAATATTTATACAAATTTTTTATTTATTATAATAAAACTAATGTAAGTATTAAAAAAATTATTGTTATTTAAAATTAATAGTGTACATAATTATAGAAAATGGACATATTGAGTTTATCTTCATTAAGTAGCGAAAGCGATGATGAGCCAAGACCTCTTCGTCAACCGAGGCGTTTTTTTCCAAGGAGGGACCTATGTCAAATTTATAGTGAGAAAGACTTTAATAAGAAACACAGGATTAATAAAAATACTTTTAAAGAATTGCATTCACTAATTGTTCACAATATAAAATCACTCAACCTTCAAAATCATGCGATTCCAGCCGAACTACAAATACTTATTACTCTCCGATTTTTGAGACTGGATCATTTCAAGAGGTACTTGCTGATAATAGGCCCGGTCATCAAAGACAACAGTTGGTATATTGCTGCTAACTGTAGGGGAATTCGCTAATGACCGGACTGTTAATCGTGAACGTGTTTGGGATTTTTACAATCCTACGAAATAGACCGACTGACCGGAGTACCGTTTATTAGATACCAACATGAATCACAAACAAATTCAAACATGTTGAATGTTGAACATTTTGATAAACGGGCCCATTGTTGGAATCCATACATTTTCAGTCAGCAGAATTATTAGAAAAGTGAGTCATCAAATAGTAACTCTGAAATTATGGTTTATCGTTGTTGTGCCACATTTTTTTCAATAATATTTTTGTATCTAAATAGGAAAGGATTGAATAAGTGGAAGTTAAGCTGAATGTTTGGAAAACCGTTCATCTAAACTAAGGCTTTGTAATCAGCTGAGTGAGATTATCTCTAATAAAAATAATAATTACTTACTTTTCTGTTAGCTCAATTAATCGCATCTTTTCTCTGAGAGAAAAATTAAAGGCACGTTTTGTCATTTTGATAAACACTGCAGTGTAACACAACTCACAAGTCGCACAAGTCTAAAGAGGAACGTTCAAAACAAACGGAGCACACGCTTTTCTCGATCGTAAAAATTTGAGGTTATAGCCCGTCTAACACAGTTACACACACCCGAGGACGAAACCGAGAAAAAGAAACAAGTTGAAAGGAGTGTGAAATTACATCTTATAATATTCTCCTTTCCTTTCCCGAAATGTATTTCTAAAAGTAAGC
Organism: Philonthus cognatus; assembly: GCA_932526585.2. Taxonomy (NCBI): domain Eukaryota; kingdom Metazoa; phylum Arthropoda; class Insecta; order Coleoptera; family Staphylinidae; genus Philonthus; species Philonthus cognatus. The sequence continues at coordinate 25,735,620 of OW052243.1, read as the reverse complement.
CATAATATTACACAAGTTATAATTTTACATCAATATTCTAGATCTCTTTTACCAACGGTTGTAAAATAGGTTTCTGTTGTAACCAACCTTTGTAAATAGTACCAAAAAAACCCTAATACATTTTGTCAAGGATTTGTTAAGCATTGATTAGTTAACATCATGTCAATTACTTTTTATAAAACCAAATTAGATTTGACATAATGTTAACATGGTTTTAAATCTGATAAAGACTTGACAAAGCTTAATGCAACCGGGCCAGGGAGGTTTTCTTTCAAGTATTCGTGTTCCAAATTCAGCTTATTTTCTTTAAATCTTTAGATATTCGTTGTTTTTTTTAGAAGAGTTCAATTTGAAGCTATAAACGAGTGTTTTCCACTCCCAGGCTAAGCATGAAGTAAAATTTCGAGTTTAGAAAAGCCCCGTGAAAATTTGTCGAGGGTCGCGCAGCGACCCGAGACAAATTTTCTGGGCTTTTCTAAACTCGAAATTTTACTTTATGCGCCACGCGTACAAAACAAAAATATTGTGAATTTATATATATTTGAACCTCACTTGAAATCAGTGATTTATACGCGTGGCGCATAAAGTGAAATTCGAGTTTAGAAAAGCCCAGAAAAGTTGTCTCAGGTCTCGACAAATTTTCACGGGGCTTTTCTTAACTCGAAATTTTACTTCATGTTTAGCCTAGGAGTGGAAAACATTCGTTAAAAGTTTCAAATTACGCTGTTTTGGAAAACAACGGATTTACAGCTTATGCATGTTTACCTACAAGAAAATGTTCACGTTGCTTTTTTCAGAAGAGTTCAATTTGAAGCTATAAACGAGTGTTTTCCAGTCCCAGACTAAGCATAAAGTAAAATTTCGAGTTTAGAAAAGCCCCGTGAAAATTTGTCGAGACCTGAAACAACTTTTCTGGGCTTTTCTAAACTCGAATTTCACTTCATGCGCCACGCGACAAATTTTCTGGGACTTTCTAAACTCGAAATTTTACTTCATGCGCCACACGTACAAAACAAAAATATTGTGGCGCATGAAGTAAAATTTCGAGTTTAGAAAAGCCCAGAAAATTTGTCTCGGGTCGCTGCGCGACCCTCGACAAATTTTCACAGGGCTTTTCTAAACTCGAAATTTTACTTCATGCTTAGCCTGGGAGTGGAAAACACTCGTTGAAAGTTTCAAATTAAGCTCTTTTAAAAAACAACGGATGTCGGAAAATTTACAGCTTATGCATATGTTTACCTAAAAGATAATGTTCACGTTGTTTTTTTTGGAAGAGTTCAATTTGAAGCTATAAACAAGTGTTTTCTAGTCCCAGACTAAGCATGAAGTAAAATTTCGAGTTTAGAAAAGCCCCGTGAAAATTTGTCGAGGGTCGCAGAGCGACCCGAGACAAATTTTCTGGGCTTTTCTAAACTCGAAATTTTACTTCATGCGCCACGCGTACAAAACAAAAATATTGTGAATTTATAAATATTTGAACCTCACTTGAAATCAGTGATTTATACGCGTGGCGCATGAAGTGAAATTCGAGTTTAGAAAAGCCCAGAAAAGTTGTCTCGGGTCGCAGGGCGAGGATCGACAAATTTTCACGGGGCTTTTCTAAACTCGAAATTTCACTTCATGCTTAGTCTAGGAGTGGAAAACACTCGTTTAAAGTTTGAAATTAAGCTCACTTGAAAAACAACTGATGTTGGAAAATTTACAGCTTATGCATATGTTTACCTAAAAATCCTTTACAAAGATTCATAATATACATGACAATTTTAAATGTACCGTTAACCTAAACATCATTTAACTAAATGCCTGTTTAAAATAAGTTGATAATACCGGGCGTTAATCCTAAAAATACCTGACATAAAATAGATTATGTGGCAGACATTTCAATAAAATTAAAAACCATCTAAAAACAACAAATTTTACATCATTCTGACAAACCCCATTCTTTTAACCCTACGACATCGTTTTTCTACCATAAATGGTGGGAAAACGATGTCGTAGGGTAGGGTAGGGTACGTAGGGTACGTATCTGGTACCGAAAATATCAAGTTTTTGGATTAAAAATTCCGGCGTTATAGGGTTAAGTAAATAATTAGTTAATAACAAGTTTAAAAATAATAGAATAGAAACACCGGGTGTTAATGAATTAGGATGTAACGACTGTGATGCAGTATACAAAGGCCAAGCCGGACGAATCTTCAAAATCCGTCTTGAAGAACATAAAAAGATGTTCTAAATTAAAAGCAATCAACAGGTATGTCCAAAAACTGCATCACAGCCGGACATCTCTTTAACAGCAATCATTTCAAAATATTACATACTGGCAATAAGGGGTGTATACTTAATTTCAGAGAAGGTTTGGAGATAAATAAAGCCATAAAATCCGGAAAACATGTGGTCAATGACAATGACGAGCTATGGATTTCCCCAGTAATAAACGCCCTTATTACCTGATTTTGTATATCGTCGCTGTTACTTCAATAGGTCGTATGTCAAAAAAACTTGTTTTTCAGAAAGTAAAAAAAACTGTTTAACTTTTATGCCGTAACTTCTTTTAATAAACTAAAATCGGTAAAAAATAAAACTTTAAACACGTTTTGGAGCACACTATTATAAAAATTTAATATTAATAAGCTGGCAGAGATACTTTCACATACGACATATTAATACTATCATTTGGTTGTAATTATTGACATACGACTTATTGTCAATAATACTAAAACTACAGGAGTAGGAAAAAGAATCAAGATAAGATAGTACATTAATTTTTCTTTATTAAATACCTACTTAGAACATAGATTTAGAACATTTAGAACATAGATTTACAAAAAAAAAGTTTTTGTTCTATGAAAAGTTAATTCACAACTAGACTAGTTGTGAATTAAGTTTTCATAGAACAATCGGCAGTCACTTGGAATTAGTTCCTTTATTTCCTGTAGATGGTTATATTTTGACCCCTCAATGGGCAGAGGCCCGTTATATAAAGGAGGCCTAACTTGATCAGTTACCATCCGCTTTTGACGATGTGGCAGGTCTTTCCACTCATCAGAAAATTTTAGCATGAATTGAATCACACCTTCTGAAGTGTACTGTAGCGCACAAAGGTCGGTTACGTCAGGATCACCAGATTTTTTCCCAGGCCGTATGCTGCTCTAATAAGTAGCTTCAAATTGGTTGAAGTCAGAAAATGACAATGCTACAGCTTCGTATGGCGATGGACTCTGCCTTGCTCCTGATATTATGTGTAAATAGTCGCTTGGCAGGTACACTTCCCTCCTTCGTCCCAGTTTTCTTTCGATACAACTGTGGACCGAGTCCACCTCCATTTGTGTGTGCCCTACTTCCAGATATTTTTGTTGTATTGTGATAGAGTATTTTATTGATAAATCCAGTGGGGCATTCGATAACTTTACATTTCTGTTTTGGTAGCTGCAGCCATCGCTCCAAATAACAATTTTTGAGGGGTTGTACGCAATTATTTCTTTATTTAGAAATTTTGTAGCTATGGAGGAAAACACGTTACTTTCGAGACCTCCATCTGTCTCATTCCACACGTAACAAATTACCTGCTTAATATCCATATTAAAGAACGTCCAATTATGGACCTTCAATTTGGTTTTGTAGTAATTGGCCGATGCATTTAACCTTGGTGCAAGCAATACTGCTTGGAGATCCACCGCGTAACATAAGATATTTTTATCACTCTTATCTGCTTCCTTCTCATCACGCGCTTGCTGTTTTCTATCTATGTGTGATTGATAATTTTCTGCAGTTTCTGACCCATTTTTAAATAATGAGCAAGTATTGCATTGGTCTTTTTTTGGGCACCAAATGTCTAAGTTGTTCTTTTTAAAAACTTTAAAAAATGTTGTCCACGAAGCAGCTGTTTGATTTTCTTCGCCACATTTTTCTTGATATACCCTGTATACATGCCTGTAACTGTCCCATACAGGTTCCAAATATAACTTTGATGTTGACTTCCTAACATAGTGGGACTCTACTTTGGATAAACCAGTAAACAAATCTTCTATTGCTTTGACATGTGCAGTTTATTCTTTTAAAACCTCTTCATATTCCTGCGGCGTACAAACCCAATTTTGCACCGTTTTTTCGCCAATGCCAAGTGTAGCCAAAAACATTTTCTTACATACAGATTTACTGACTTTTGTTTCTTGAAGTAATTCCTCCTCTATATCACTAACTATTAAAAAATATCTGAAAGTAACTTTTTTTTTACTTGTTTGTGCAAAATCCTTTCTATGTTTTGGAACAGTTGGTAAAACTTGTCCCCTAACAAATTCTTTTTTAGCATCCCAAGATGCCAAGTTTCGGAAAGAAGTAAATATATATTTTCTCTGATCTTCTGTTATTTCTGAACATTTAAAATTTTGACGTGGTCCACCTTTCCCTTGTTTCACTGTATGACCAGGACATTTTATTCCTATAGATCGCTCTTGCTTAGTTGCTGTTTGGCAGTATTTTCTATCTACATTTTTTTTAATCCAATGTAGGATTTGCCATGCAGTCTTAGATCCGCATTTTTAGTTCTCTTCCACATTTTTGGATTAGCTTGTCCCTTACTTCTTCTTTTTTCACTTTGACGACCATCAGTCGCAGATGTTGAAAAATCTTGTATGCTCTCATTATCTGATGTATTACTTTCATTCGCTCTTAGATTCCCTGGTGGCTCATACTCAGAACCACTATCCTCAAAAAATTCTTCACCTGAAGATTCTTCATAATCTAATTCTTGGTGTTTGTTTAATGATTCGGCAGGAGTAGCTACTTTTATTTTTTTTAAAGAAGTATTGTCATTGGTAACAGGAACAATATTGTCATTGGTAGCAGGAACAATGCTCTCACTTCCTAATTGTTCCCACTCTAATATTTCATTGCTTTCTTCTATGTCTGCAGTCGTAGAAGTATTTTCAGGTGCCATCTCTACTGTCTCCACTGTCAAATTGCTACTATTTTGCTGCTTAATCGCTTGTAGCAATAAACGACTGCCTCTTCCATTTCCAGAAAACATGGCGTTGCTAGATAAACTGAAAAAAAACAGGTGCAAATTGTCGTATGTCATCTATTGATATAATATTAAACAAAGCAATATATCGTATGTCAACATCAAATTTAGTATGAAGCCCTAGGAAGCTAAGTTTTTTAGAAATTATGTTATGTTAATAACAAAATGTGCACTTATTATAATTAAAATTAGTTTAGAAAGCAAAAGTGAAGAGCAGGTCAACTTTGCGGAATTTTTATTTTGTATTTTTAGGTTAGATTTGTTGATTCATAGTTTTAATGCATTTATGAAGATATTCTAGTATTTTTTTACACGCAAAATTAGTATTTAAAACAAACTGGAACTTACCTATAACAACGATGAATTTGTTATATTGAAACCTTAATTAAAACCCACATAAACACGAGGTAAACACAAACCAGCGCTTGACATACGAGTAATTGCATCAACCAAATGAAGAGAGATGGCGCTATAGGAAATATTGCAAGTACGCATTTTATTTTATATTCTATTTCTCTCTAGCTTTTGACTTGAGAGGTTTTGCTAGTATATAGAAACGATAATTTTGGTCACTTTGGCCGTCGTAACTCAAAATCCATGTTTTTTTGACATACGACCTATTGAAGTAACAGGGACGATATACAGGGCTATTCAAAATAAAGGAACAGATTTCAAACATCTATTTCTTCCAAACGACAAAATATAGAAACACAATTCCAACGTTCCTTAAAAGAGAAAAGTTCAAATTTTATGAATTCATATGACCACCACGTGTTACATGACAAATATCAAAACGGTGGCTCATTTCTTGTTACACACGAATAAGCTGGTCTCTAGTTATCGAATTTACAGCTTAAACAATTCGATGTCACATATTTTCAAGAAAGGTTTTTGGGCTCCTTTTCGTAAACTGTACGAATACGCTCGACATTTTCATTTGATGTGCATAGACATCCCGTACTTTTCTGTTTGCAGATGCATCGTCTACGAATTTTCGATGCCACTGGTAAATCTGCTCATGACGAGGCGGTTGTTTATTAAACTGACGGCGAAAAGCACGCTGAACTTCAATAATGGGCTCTAGTTTTGCTAATTGCAGCACACAAAATGATTTTTCTTGTTGTGTCGCCATTTTACTACAGACAATCAGCATGACAAATAACAGCACCAATGCGGCCGTGGTTGGAGCTTCTGCCTGGACTGTTCAAATTTTTGTCTGTCCAGAAACGTTGGAATTATGGTTCTAACTTTTGTAGTTTGAAAGATATAAACATTTGAAATCTGTTCCTTTCTATTGAATAGCCCTGTATATTCTGTAAAAAGTTATTTGTACATTCCTTGGTATGGATTGTAGCCGAAACTAGTCGGAATGAATTAAAGCGTTAGTGAAACAAACTAAGTGCTTTTTATTTCAGATTTTATTTTAATCATGTTTCACCAAGTGATTAATGAGAACATAGTGAAAGATATGTGAGTCGCCTATTTACAAAAACCCATAAATCCATTTATTTCAAAAATGAAACTAGTGTCGCCATCTGTTAGTATATAATTAGAGGCATATTTGAGCCCAAAATTAGCCATCCAATCAAACCAAATCCTGCTGTAAAAAACGTATGTTGAATCGCTGTTGGTTTCAAAAACCCCTAAATCCACATGGGGTTTTTGAATACCTACCGCTAAATCCAGTAACGCACTCAGTAAATAAAAACCGCTAAATCCATCCTAGACTTCATTGCAGTAACGTAATTAGATAACATTTTGTCGATTTTCGCGCTCAATTAAGAGTGATTAATGAAAACATGTTAGTTCGTGGTGAACTAACATTTAGATGTCACCAACTCTTAAAGTGTATTTAAAAGAGGTAAAGAAAATTGCTCAATTAACCCGTTACCTGTAGAATTAGACTATATAAAACTAAACTCAGAAAAAAAATACGTAATTAAACTCCTCTTAAAACACTTCCTATTAACTGGCAGATAAGTTAATGGAAGAAAACCTCACCTATTATAAAAATGTCATCACAAGTTATGAAGCTTGAGGAAGACAAGAAGAAGACAACGATGAGACCAAAAATAAAGAAATTTGTGAAAAAAAATAATTATACGATAATATACTTTAAAATATAGGTTTTCATAATGAACCGTTTTGTGTGACATGTCTAGACAATCTTTAAAGAATAGTATTTTATTTATGTTTTAACTATTCTGTAATATAAAACTACAATATTACCTAAAAACTACAAAAATAAAATAAATTAATGTGAAATAACTATCAAAAACTCCTAAATCCCAATGTATTTTCAAAACTAGCTAAATCCAATTATTTTTTAATATTTCCAGAAGAAGTATGAAAGTAAGAGTTTTCTCATTAGGGTCCCCTATTTATCATTGTAAATACAACTGATTTCTATAATTACAATTTGAATTAATCATCATTCATTAAGTGAGTATAATAATATTAAATTACTCGAAACGAACTAAAGTGGATTTAGGGGTTTTTAGAAATAAGCGACTCATGAATTTTTGTATTTCTGAATGTGTTATTTATTCTGCTAATTCTCATTCTTATTTTTATTTTCCTAAACTGCAACATGTTCCTACACCATTTATCAAATGTACTGATACTTTAATCGTAAAGTTTCATTGAAGTGAAAACAGTGTGCAAACACCAGCAAACTGGAAATTCGCGCAGAAAACCGAGGGTGTGTGCGGGGGGCAGGGAATTTCTCCGGGTGCACAATCACTCCCCCCACCCCCTTCCCCTAGGGGCAATGGATAGCGGCAACTGTCTGATGGTGGTGCTGCGTCATAATTAATAATCTTTAATTAAATAAATGGAGTAGCTCCGTTCCCACATTACGGACGTAATGCACAAACAAAGGGCGAACTCAACTACTCCCTCCTCTGCGGGAAAATCGAATGATCGCCGGAGTGGAAACTGCACACGCCGAATACGGATCTGCATTTGCATTTCCGCATTTCCACAGTTATGCAGTTCACGACGCGAATATCGATGTCCCTTTGAAGTGACGTCTTTCGCCCGGGCCTGGGAAACATAGAAACAGAGTTATGTAACAACATAAAGACCCTGTGGCGATTGCCGCGAGAGAGAAAAAAAAATAAGTAAATAAAACGACTCGAAACTTGTTGGGGGCGATATTCAATTCAGATCAAAGACTGTTGCTTCCGCTATTATTAGTGAAAAACTTGAAACTTCTTGAGCGCGAGGTGATATTAAGATCAAAGTTGGCAGTTACTAGGAACAGCTAGCGCTTGCAAGAGTTGTAGCTGCAATTTGCACAATTAGACAACGTCCCGAATTAGCGCTAAGTATAATTAAAAGCGAGCGCGATATTAAAACGCGACGGCGACAATAAAGTGGCTGATTAGATTTTCAAAATTATACTAACAGCCTTTGTCTACAAATAATTACTCTTGTGCATATTTTAATTTCAAAGTTGTTGCAGATCTATTTAAATTTTCTCCAATTACAAATGTAAACAAATCGTTCCGAAACTATAAAAAAAAATCGTCCAGAAAATACTTTCGGTACGATTTGTGTAAAGTGGTACTTTCAATTTAATAAATCATTCTGAAAGTTGTATTTTCAGGACGGTTGCAGATAAAATCTTTTTATTTCATATTACTTTTTCTAATGAATTCGGTCGTTAGTGTGAAAACTCAACATTACTTTTTAGAGGTACCCCGTACGAATAAAAAAAATGTACAGGTTATGTTCATATTAAAACAATTTTACCTAAAATTAACTTTTAAACTTAACTTTACAATTGCTTGTCGATTAATGGGTTAATAAATAAAGCAAACCACTATTCAAGTACGATTTAACAATTAATATGAGTACTTGTTTACAAAAATAAATTTCATGAATATAGCACACACATTAATTGTTGTTTAAATCCCTTGAATTCTTAACGCCCATTTTACTCAATCAACGTGACGATGTTGGTGTCAGGTCAGCGCAGCAGTGATTAATTAAACCGCGGAATTAATTAATAAAATAATTCGGTGCCGCGTCAATCAGGCGCAGTTAACCGCCCCATTATTTTACCGAAACGCCACGTGCTAATTACTGAAATGCACAATCGATACACTAGGCTCTTGTCACGAAAATAAATAAATAAATAAATATTGCGCCGCCACAGGCTAATTACTCGGCGGCATTAGTATAATTTGATGGTGTGATTAAATTCACGAGTTGACGCCTTGACGGCGTCGCCGGTGTTGGGGTTATTAATTGAGTTATACTTCCGTTTCAGTGTTATTAATTTAATTAGCTTTTACGAATGGAGAATGGATTGTGTTATTATTTTTGCATACGTTTATTAGGGATAATTATCTTAAAATGAGATGTCTATCATGATATTAAAGTTTACTAAAAGAACGAGAGTTTCACAACTTAGCTTGATTTTCAGAGTATTTAAATAATCTTGACTTAAAACTATCAACATAAATTCTTGCAAATGAAGTCTTGACAAATAGTTATATACAGGGTGATTTAGAATAGGTATATCTAGTTCAGGGTCTTATTTAAAGGCTTACTAAACTATACAAAAAAAGTGATTCTTGCATTTTTCGCTACATCTCAATAAATATTGATCACCATCACATCTAAGCGTTATATATTTTTAACTTTACTATAAACCAGTGGTTTATACGCGTGGCGCATGAAGTAAAATTTCGAGTTTAGAAAAGCCCCATGAACATTTTCTACGAGGGGTTTTTCTAAACTCGAAATTTTACTTCATGCGCTACGCGTATAAACCACTGGTTTATAGTAAAGTTAAAAATATATAACGCTTAGATGTGATGGTGATCAATATTTATTGAGATGTAGCGAAAAATGCAAGAATCACTTTTATTGTATAGTTTAGTAAGCCTTAGTTAGTTAAACTACATCACAACTGTTAAAATATGTATCGTAACTCTCACAAAGAAAAACAACAACATGGCGATCTCATTATAGTTCAATTCAAACTCGTGTCAAGTTGGCACGATTGGTTAAATGTCGACTTACGCCGACTTATGTTAACCGTCATTATAAATCAAATGTTGGCTACCGCCGATTTATATCAACTGTTATTATAGTCCACTTGTCGGCTGGCGCCGACTTGTATGTCAACTCTCATTATGGTCCAAATGTCAGCTGACGCCGACTTATGTTAAGTTAACACAATGGACTAAGTGTCGGCTTGCGCCTAGTGATTTACAGTCATAAATTCACATTTTGGCTATTGCCACATTTTGACTGTGTGTCACTTGGTTAACTGTTTTATGACTATGGTGACATTTTGTCTAATTATGTGTCTATGGACTGTACTTCAACTATTCTGGTAGTATAACTATAAGTCACTTGGTTAGCTGTCTTTTAACTTATTAGTATTTTTTCATTAAATTATTATATTCACTGTATTTGATATAGTGATTTATGTGACTTACAATCATAATTCTATTCTATTCAAAGTAAGTGGACCATTTAGCGGTTCTCCACTGCAACCGCAAGGGTCTATTGTGGCTTACAATTAAGGCAAGTCGTATGTCCTTACAGCTCACCTTCCAAGTCCATCTTCTTGATGAACCCAAGGATCTTGTCAGGTGTGATCTTTTGCAGGTCCTTCAGGTTTAGCCTTGGCGTGCCAAATACTGAGGTCCTGAGTCGATATTCAGATGGGCAGGCACATCAGACGTGCTCTGCTGTTTCTTCCTCCTCTAGGTAAAAGCAACACTCTGTGGTGTGTGGTGTCGCTCAGTCCTAGTTTGTTAAGGTAATATCCACTGAAGAAAGTAGTTAGGGTATGCACATCCGATCTGCTCAGCTTTAGCTATGACGCTGTTCTAAAGGTGGATGGTCCACTTATCACTGCTCTGAAATGTCTTATCCCAGGGCAGCGACGCTAGAAGTCCTGTGCTTTGGCTATCTACCTGGGTATCCCCAGTACAGGTTTTGGTCCGATGAAAGAGGTGCGTGCCCCCTCTCTAGCCAGGGAATCGACAAATTCGTATCAATTTACGCCGGAGTGGCCTGGTACCCACATCAGACTGGCCCTGTTTACCTGTGCCAGCTGGCAGAGTGATTGTTTGCAGTCCTGACAGCCAAGGAGGAGCATCTAGTTGACCTCAGGGCCCCTTCGGGCTGTCCGAATATATTTTAATTGTCCTGCTTGCCCATTCCTTCAGAAGGATTTCCTGTGCGCATATATCAATGGCTTATATTACAGCCTGTAGTATGGTGGCATGCTTGCCAAGGCTGTAAAAGAGATCAGTCCTTGGTTTGCATCCGACGACTGCGGCTCCTGTGCCAATGGACAGTTTTGAGCCGTCAGTGTACCAGGAAAATTCAGCCTGTGCTGGGGTGGTTTTGTATCTTTCCCATTCATCTCTGTTTGGGAACAGGACATTGTATGACTGATCTTCACGCTCGATCGAATAAATGAAAACCACAAATCTTTTATCAACAACAAGAACTCTTCAGCATACTCGAATTATCTGTTAGAAGACCACAACTTCAACAAAGACTTCAAAATCCTCCATGAAGAGAAGACATGGAGAAAATTAACTGATTCTGGATATTTAAAACACTTGGTTTGTTTCACTAGTTTATATTTTCTCTGACTAGTTTCGACCATTGGTCATCTTCAAGAAGGAAGAAAATTAACTATATTAGAAAACTTGGAAGTAAACAAGTATTTCCCATTTGGAAATTTGCTCAATGAGCAAATTGATCTCTCCAGCTGTCCACTGCTAAGGATGGAAAACTCCTGCCCTTCCACCTCGACTATTTAAATTTATATATAAAAATTGTTTTAAGAAATTTGGTAATATTATAAGTTGTAGTAAAATACACAAAAAATAGTTAAAAGGTTATTTCCTAAAGCCGTCAAAATCTTTATTGTTACAAGGGAAAAAAAATAGTTACAAGAAAAGTATCGATAAAGAATTCTCCCAGAGATTCTCGAGATTTGAAGCAGTTACGCAAAAAAAACATCTCCCAATTAAACGACCCGCGTTTTCTCTCGTGTAGAGATTCCAGGAACACTCGAATATTTCATATCGGACAATTGTAGAAAGTGCACAATGAGAGAAAAGACGAGAAATTTTGCAAGCGAATAACAGGACAGCTGCTGTAATGAAACACACATACACACACATATATCGATATAATCGCCTTCCTTGCCGAACTCGAAGCTCGCACACAGTCCCTTATCGCGCACACAAAAGGGGCGGAAGTTTCCCTTTTCGCGATGTGATTTTTATTAGGCCTTATTTTCTGGGGGGCCGTTATTGCATTTTCCTTAGAACAATGCCGGACACGTCCGCCGGGAATATCGCACAATCTGCCCTCTCTCTGTACGTATGGAGCCATTTTCGCTTTTATTGCTGCTTTAAATTTTCAACCTACATTTTCCTATAAAATTATTTTATTTCTTAGTAAACCCTACTACAACTTTAAGATTATTTGATTGTGTTTGGTCATATATCAAATCAATATAATAAATACAACTTGATATTTAATCCCGAAGATAATATAAAATTAAAACGCGTCTATAGATGGCCTGAATAATTTGACCCAAATTGTTACATTTGCAGTAAGTTACTGTATGTAACAGAAAACACTTTTTGTATAATTCAATGTCCGTTGGGGTATTAGCTCGGGAAGTAGTTGTTTCAATGAGTGTTTGCTATAGTCTTTGTAAGACTAACTTGTTGTAGATTGCGAAAAAAATCGCACTTTTAATGTATAAAATTAACCATTTAATACATATTAGAGTCAAAATCTTTTAAGACATAACGCGTGTCGGATGGAATAATTTATTCATATTTTTACCTTCATAGGCGGGGGCCGCTGGGCCGTTAATGTGCAGTTTGTTTATAAGATTATACATTTCAAATATTTAAATTAAGCCTTTTAATATTCACCGCCCAGTTTTGCATGTTTGTGGTAGTACAAGATGTTACCCGCCCACCAATTCTAAAGTTCTTGACAAAATAAAGAAAACACGTTAAACTTAACAAAAAATCCAGACATGAAATGTGCTTTATTCAAACATTTTTCGACTAAATTGTACAATTTAGACGATTCAAATCACAGTTATTTAATATTGATTTTTGCAACTTTGATTTTTAAAAACCCTTAACGGGCTATTTTGTGTTCAATCTAGTGACGATTTATAACTATCATGAATGATGCTATTTTGAACTTTACAATAAGTCGAGTTTATACGCCTGGCGCATAAAGTAAATATTTATATATTATCTTGAATAAGTTTCTCATCTTTCACGTGGTGATACATTTTTAACTATGATTTAGAAAAAAACACTTGGTTAAATTTCACTAATATTTTTGTTTTTAATTCCAACTAGTTTCAACTTTGAGTCATTCTTAAGAAATTCACAACTCACCAATTAGTTTTTACTAACAAATATAGTTGGTACATACCTCAGTTACAGTATATATGCTCTAAATCTTCAGATATTCGTTGTTTTTTTTTAATTTGAAACTTAAAGCGAGGGTTTTCTACTCCCAGGTTAAGCATGAAGTAAAATTTCGAGTTTAGAAAAGCCTGAAAATTTGGTTTGGTCGCGCCACGCAAAGCGTGGAGCGGCTAAACCAAATTTTCAGTCTTTTCTAAACTCAAAATTTTACTTCATGCGTCACGCGTATAACACACTGATATCAAGTGAAGTTTGCTTGTTCACAATATTTCAGGTTTTCAGTGTTTAATACGCCTGGCGCATGAAGTAAAATTTCAAGTTTAGAACAGCCTGAAAACTTGGTTTGGTCGCTCCGCGCTTCGCGCTACGCGACCAAACCAAATTTTCAGGCTTTTTTAAACTGGAAATTTTACTTCATGCTTAATCCGGGAGTAGAAAACACTCGTTTAAAGCTTCAAATTGAAGTATTTTAGAAAAAGCGTATGCATATGTATACTTGACAGAAAAATTCCCTGTACTGCATAATAAATCAGTGTTATACACGCCTAGCGCATGAAGTAACATTCGAGTTTAGAAAAGCCTGAAAATTTGGTTTGGTCGCTTCGCTTCGCTACACGATTAAACCAAATTTTAAGGCTTTTCTCATCTCGAAATTTTACTTCTTGCTTAATCAGGGATTGGGTACACTCGTTAGAATCTTCAAATAAAAAACGTTAAAATACAATAAATTCTAGAAATTTAACAGCGAATACATTGAAATATGTATACCTACTTGAAATTACAATTTCCTGACCCAGAGCAGTTTTATAATCTTATAATTGGATAGTTTTAATGAAATTACGTGTACATTAAATTACGTTAAGCTGGATTGTAGTATAACTGACAAATTACCTATTGATACTAAGCAAAGCTAGCGTAATTACAGAAGCTTTTATTATATTCTGTGGAAATATAACGTAAAATTGTTTTAGTTTTCAATGTCTGCAAGCTACCTATACAGGGTGTCCTATTTTGAGTAGGATAGCATTGGTATCTTTGTAATTATTAATGATAGAGATTCGGTTAAATGGGCTAAGTTGTGTAGTTTTATGTGCGTATTTGGATCTAATTAAGAAACAATAGAGATTCTGTAAACCTTCGAGATAATTAAGAAAAAAGTGAAACAGGCAATTTTCGAAAATATCCCATATCTTTCAAATTTGTAATTTTATTCAAAATCTGTAACAACAGTGTCATTGTAAACACTACAGCGCAACAGATGGTGATCGATTTGAATTTATTTGGCGATTGGTTTTTGTTATATTAATTAAAATTTTTGTTTTTCAAATGGGAACATGAGATGAATGCATATCATTGAACTGCATTTTTTGCAGATATGGACGATTTTCAGTTTTTTTCACAATAACTTAAAAGCTTTACAATTTTTAAAATGTTTTTTAGTGGAATCCGAATAAGCACATAAAACAGCACAACCTGGTCCATTTAACCGAATCTCTATCACTAATAATAAGAAAGCTACCCATACTATCCTATTCAAAATAGGACATCCTGTATAGACATAGAAAACTATTTCCAAATATTTTGCATAAGCATTTTGAAAAGCGGATGTACAGCCAGATTGTTTATTGCTTGTTTTCCGGCTATAGGAAAACGTAGCAGTCAGCAAATAACGCATGTGCAATTAAGATATACAGGGTGTCCCAACCAAAAGTTGCGGTCCAATTAAAAAAAAGGCTGAAACAGGTCCAGCTTATGATGAATTATTAAATAAATATTAAATTATGTTAGTAATGGTAATTCGTGGAAATAATATGCATAAATTAAAAAAAACAATTTATGTTATTAACGATAATTTACTGGATGTGTAATAAATGCATCAATACATGTAAATAATATCAATTTATGTCAATAATGATCTAATAACAATTCATCGAAATACTCTCCACTAATGTCAATTTTTGATTAAAAAAATATCAATTTATGTCAATCTATATGAATAATCTCAATTTATGATAAACAACAATAATTTTACAATTATGAAACGTGAAGAAGAATGGCGTCAAGAAAATGTTAAAACTAAAAAGAAAAAGAAAAAGAAACGTTATAACCCACCAAAAAGTAAATATATCTGAAACTAAATTAGATAGACAACTGCATTTTTCGTTACTCTCTTGGGCATAGAGGTCGTTGTCGTCTACTGTATATAGTTTTTGAGCTGGAGATAGGTGGCCATGAAATAAAAACAGTTGAATTTATAACTTTTTAATAAATGGTTACTTGATTATTTGAAATTCAACCATACAATTTTTAAATCCTTTTTCGACTAAGCTAATCATTTTCTTCCGCAGTTAATTAAATATTTAAAAAATTATCCTGTACATACGGATAATAATTATTAACAAAATTGAAAGAGAATTAAATTTTGTCTCGATTGACATCAAAAAAATATTGTTCGGTTTAAAAAAATCAATTTACACTTGATTGAAAATGTAAAAACTCAACTATTTATATTTCGTAGCCGAATAACTGATGCGCGAGAACTTTGTAGGTCAGCCCTCTATTCGTAAGTGAATGGCTGAAATTGCAACTCTATATGTTATTTTGTTTCAGAGATAATTTAGATTTATTTAAGTTTTCTTCATAAATATCAAATCACTCCGAAACGATACGAAGTAAACTAATTGTTTTTAATAGGATGACATGCAGTTTTTATGAGTAATTTAAAAAGCAAAAAATATACAGGGTGATCCATTTAAAATAAGCAAGGTGCATTCGCTACTATCTTTATGGCACACCCTGTATACATATAAATAATTCAACTTTGGTGGAGAAACTTTTGTTCTATCTTGAACTTTAGCCGAAATATCTTCCGAGAACGCACTAATGGGATACCCTGTATATCAACTTCTTGATATTTATTCTTGTTCATAAATATTAATACTTACATATACTATATTATTCATTAATTACACAGGGTGATTTTCTTTTACGTATACATGTTTAGGTTATCCAGCTCTTATAACCAAGCAACTTTAGTGAATAAACTTTTTTCCTATCTTCAACGCGGGCCGAGATATATTCTCGGCTCGAAATGGGACACCCTGTATATCGGATAAACATCGATATATACAAGATATTTTGATATTTATATAAATATTATGATATTTGCGAGCCCTGCGGAATATATACACATTACATATTTCTTGCTTGAAGATATTCTTTTGCAAATATACATAAAATAAAAAAAATCTTTAAATATATTTACTTGCAACATCATTACTAAAGTTGGCGCTTGGCGGTATTTCTACCAATCGTTTAAGAAAATATTCTGCTTTTGTTGAAAATGCAACTATCATCATAAAATTGTCATACGGCGTACTCAGAAACGCACTTATTCAAATGGTAGGTTTAATATTAAACGTGTAACAAGTAATATCGTAACTTTGTTCGAACATTTTCAACAATTCTTCCGTGAAATTGAACGTTACGTCGGTAGCACATTATCCACTTTATTTGATTAAACAACTCGCACATTCTCGCCCTTTAGTCGGGTGTGTGTTTCCAGCAGCGCAAATTTCATTTCAATTGTTGATACACAACACAGTCGAGGGGCAAGGGGGATGTGGGGGTGAGAACGTAAGGGCGCGCCGCGCCCCCCATTGAAGTCGAATGCGTAATTTAGTGCAAGTACTAATGGTTTAGTTAGAATGTTGCGAACTGTATATTGCGGAACGCTAGAGCCCTCCGGCCGACATAAATAATATTATAGAGGGTTCGGATTATATGCCGGTTATTAATAATAAAGGGGACTATTAAGTGATTTCGGTCGGTTCAATATACAGATATTTTCGTATTTGTTTTCAATTACAAAATTATAATACATTTATATGCTTTTATTGAGATAAATGTAAGTACTTTTTTTCGCACCCTTAATGAAAATGTACCTAAATCTATTTCAATATAATTAGTAAGCAAGAAGTAATTGAAGTGTACTAAAAATAATTAATGAAAAAAGATGACACAAAATTACGTCAACAATTGAATCAGACCTGAACTGAGTACAACATGATATTATTTTGAGAATACAACTCATAGCCTACTAGAACGAATTTTAAACCAATGAGATGCAAGGAAAGCCGTAGGTACATGTCTATCACACCTATGATAAAAAACAAAAGAAGCGGTGATTAGTTATCCTGTCATTCGAAACGTCAAAATGGACGGAACTCGCTAAGGTAAAGTTTCGTGCAGTGATATTAATAGAGATGGGGAAAGTGCGACTCCAAAAAACACCATCATATACAAAGAATCACAGTGAAGGCAGTTTACGAACTTTTGTGCGGTTAAAAAATTCGCAATCAATAGGGAAACAACAATATCACACAGCTGTCGCATTATTTTATTCGTTATATTCTCTCACTAAATATAACTCGTAATATGATTAATTATCGATAATATTTTGTCGTTGAAGCCGAAGCAGCACATTCAACTCGTGCTGCGCACTCGTTGGATTTGCAGCTCGGTTTCAACTCCAAAATATGATCGATAATAATCATAACACTCGTTAAATTACGGCTGAGAATACAACTCACAGCCTACTAGAACGAATTTTCAACCAATAAGCTGCAAGGAAAGCCGTAGGTACATGTCTATCACAGCGATGATAAAAAAACAAAAGACGTGGTGATAAGTTGTCCTGTCAGTTGAAACGTCAAAATGGACGAAAATCGCTGGGGTAAAGTTTCGTGCAGTGACATGAATAGAGAAGTGAAAAGTGCGACGCCAAACAACACCGTCATAAACAGTGGAGGCAGTTTGCGAACTTTTGTGCGGTTAAAAAATTAACAATAGGGAAACGACAATATCACAGCTGTCGATAATATTGAGGGATTTGCATTATTTTATTCGTCATATTCTCTCACTAAATATTACTCGTGATATGATTAATTATCGATGATATTTTGTCGTTGAAACCGAAGCAGCACATTCAACTCGTGCTGCGCACTTGTTGAATCTGCAGCTCAATTTCAACTCCAAAATATCATCGATTACGTTTTCCATATTTATTTCAATAGAAGGAGTGAGTAATCGAAGTGCATGCAAAATATTAATAAGAAGACAAAGACACATAATTTCGTCAACAATTAGAAAAATACAAGACATAAACTTAATAAAATATTTGATTATTTTGGCATTATTTATTAAAATTGTGTAATAGAAGCAAAAATAAGTTCAGATAAGATAAATATTTGTAAAATATATTAACGCTAGATCACACAAAAATCAAGTATGCTATGAATCATTATCGTAGGTATATTCTAAAATACACAATATTTGAGTGTTTTAAGCGCGTGGCGCATGAAGTAAAATTTCGAGTTTAGAAAAGCCTGAAAATTTGGTTATTCAAGAAAGAGTTACAACTATAAACAGTTTTATAACAACAACCAATTCCTAAATATTTACATCAGGGTATGTATGAATACTTAAAAAAATAATTCCTTGTACTTGCAGATATTAGTGCAATGTTATTTCAAAATGTGAATCAAAGAATAGTTTAAAGAATATTTGTGTTTAGAGTAATGGGAATTCATTAATAGATGATATCCCAAAAACAAAAACTAAAATCACAACAACAGAAGAGTGTTTGTGTTAAGCCTTTAAACGATACAAAAAATATAAATTATATTTTTGTTTAAAACACCTAATATTTTTTGTATAGGTATTTTTAACGTTTTCAATACATCATTAACTGTGTTTACTACATCAGTTAATGATATTCATAGTGCGGGTATTCTAATAAAGTTTTATTGTTGGACATGCACATGTGCGCCGTTTGCGTTTAACCGACGTTCGTAAAATAACTTCCGGTTTATAATTAAACCATTACCACTGAAATCACCGATATTCCTATGCACAAGAGCTTATCAACTCGGCTGTGTATTAAACTTAAGTCTTGCTCAAGCACCCCTGTGCATGACATAAGGAGGTTTACAACAAATTACCAATAAAATTTATATTCAACTCTAGGTAAGTGCATATATGATGTTATTGTATAATAAATGTTTGTTATTTTATTTTTATGGCGATTTAATGTGCCTGATAACACAAACTAATCACATGTAGAGATTTTTTCTTTTAAGTATGGATTCCTGATCTGTATTATGTATATTTTTAGACACTCGTTGTTTTAAAATAGTGTTTAGTTTAAAACAAGTGTTTCCACTCCCTGATTCTGCATGTACGAAAATTTCGAGTTACGAAGCGAAGCGAAGCGAAGCGAAGCGACCAGACCAAATTTTCGGACTTTTCTAAACTTGAAATTTTACTATATCGCCACGTGTCCGAACACTGAAATATTGTGAAGTTTAAAATATACCACTAATGCAGTATCTTTAAAACAGTATAAATTGTACTTTACGTTAAATCAGTTTTTTATACGGCTGACACATGATGTAAAATTTGGAGTTTACAAAAGCCTGAAAATTTGGTTTGGTCGCTCTGTTTCAAGGAGCTACAAAACCAAATTTTCAAGCTTTTCTAAACTCGAAATATTACTTCATGCTTAATCTTGGAGTAGAACGAGTGTTTTCTTCAATTTGAACCCTTTAAGAAAATCCTTTAGAACCCTTTAAAAAAACACAAATATCTGAAGATTTATAGCATATAATTGGGATCAGTGGCGTAGATTGGAGGAGGGGGCGGATTTAGGGAATCAATCCCACCCCCCATGAGTCTGGAAAACATTAATTTAAAACTGTCAGCAATTCATTTTGTTATTATTTTAGTGGTAATTTACCTTGGTAATTAGCAATGATAATTTACCGTAAATTACAGTATATTACCTGATGTTTCGCTAACATTAGTAACTTTCTTTGGTGTGCATGCGCAAGGAATAAGAATATGTCAAAAATCTCTCCCAGAAATAATGAAATTTTATTTTTATTTACTGTTACATGAAATACACTTATCGAATTGATTTATTTAAAAATAATAGATAACTGTATATTTTAAATCTCACTAAAAATCAGTGTTTTATACGCGTGGCGCATGAAGTAAAATTTCGAGTTTAGAAAAGCCCAGAAAATTTGTCTCGGGTCGCTGCGCGACCCTCGACAAATTTTCACGGGGCTTTTCTAAACTCGAAATTTTACTTCATGCTTAGTCTGGGAGTGGAAAACACTCGTTTAAAGCTTCAAATTGAAATAAAAAAAAAACGAATGTCGGAAAATTTACAGTGTATCCATATGTATACATAAAATAAAAATTAGTATATACTACTATTTTTATATTTTTAACATTATTTAACAATTTTGAAATTTTCAACGATATAACAAATTTGAATTCTTTTAACGCTATTCAACTATATTTGTATTTTTAACATTATTTAACAATTTTGAAATTTTTAACAAAGTTGACATTTTCTAACGCTATTCAACTATTTTTGTATTTTTAACATTATTAACCAATTTTAAAATTTTTAACAAAGTTGACATTTTCTAACGCTATTCAACTATTTTTGTATTTTTAACATTATTTAACAATTTTGACAGTATTTAACAGTTTTTTACGGTTTTTTTTAACGAGTATTCACTTTTTTATAATAGAGTTGTTACAAACAATTGTTAAATTCTAGAAATTAACACTTGTAATTCGCTTGCTTCGACACGAAAATTCGGCAAATTACCGGTAATTTCGACTTGACAGAAAAAATGCTAAATGTGAAGTACCACTTTTGGGTTCCAGATTTTGACCAAAATCTTTTCAGTTCCTACAATTGTAATAAAAACCTTAAGTTAATTGTGTCGTTTATGATATCTTAATTGGTTTAGTTTGTAGTGTTTGTACGGCATAATCAGACAGACAGACGGACAGACAATCACGAAAATAATACGTTTTCTTTGTATTAAAGGGTGTTTTTCTTAAAGGTATACAATTTCAATGATGTACATATATCTGTCGAACCAATGGCAGAATGCAGCTTGCCATTTTGACATTGGTTTGACAGATATCTGGCAACTTGTAGAAATTTTGTTCAGTAAGCTTTGGCAAATTATCATGCTAAAGCTCACAGTCGAGCGACGATTACAAGTTTTGAAAATTTATTTTCAAAATGCGTGCCCTGTGCGTCAAACTTATAGAGCACTTCGCCCATAACATTTTTACAGCCAAATAATTTTTAGTGATTTTAGTGAATTTCGGTTCTGGAGCCAAAACAATACCCACGAAATTATCACCACCCCATTACAATGATTGACAATTACTGTGGGATGTGGATTGCATGCCGGAGGCATCATTAGCCTCTACTTTCTCAAAAGTAAAGATAGAGCCAATGTTACCGTCATTAGCAAACACCAAAGGTCAATGATTCGAAATATTTTGACCCCCAACGTCAACGCAAATCTGTTGAGAACTAAATCGTTTTAACAGGACGGCGCAAGTTGCCATACCGCGCGTGATACCCTCTCATTGTTGGGAGAATCGTTTAGTGATCAAATTATTTCAAGACATTATCATCATGTGATTTAACCCCATTGGACTCCTTTCTTGTGGGGCTGCGTTAAATCGCCCGTCTATGCTGATAAACCAGCAACGATTGAAGACTTAAAGATCAACATTCGGCGCGTAATTGGAGAGATTCTCCTGGCCATATTCGAAAAAGTTATGAAAAATTGGACCAATAGAATGGTTTATCACGCCGGAAATTATTTTTAAACATTAAATGCCATTACATTGATTTTCTATTAAAGCCAAAGCATCTGTTGTTTTATTGATTTTTATGTGTTTTATTTGAAAAAGAAGTTCTATACATCTAAAAAAACACCCTTTACATATAGGAACTAAAAATTGTATAAAAATCAGCAGATTGTTCAATTAACATAAATTTACAATACTCAGGAAAATTGACGAAAATCCTAAAACTTGAAACATTGATTGCAAACCAAGCATTTATTCAAATTAATAAAATTATAAATTTTACATTTTAATTATTTGGAGAAAGTGACATTGTCAAAAATCATCAAAATGTATTAGTCATTGAGAGAATTGGCTTAAATATTGAAAAATGGTGATGATGAAAATCAAAAACATTTAGAAAACGACACGTTATCTTTTAATTTAATAATCCAGCACACTAAATATCTAACAGATTTTCTAAAAATGTTCACTTTTTTATACATTCTTAGCATTTTGGACGTTTCTCAATTTTTGACACTTAGACTTGACAATCAACGAATTATTCTTTTAAATACTTATACAAATCCCAATATACGAGTACAACGTGTACATTTTCACGCATTCGTTGATTTTATGAAAGAGTTCAATTTGAAGTTTGTATTCCACTCTTTGATTAAGCATGAAGTAAAATTTCGAGTTTAGATAAGCCTGAAAATTTGGATTTGACGGGGCGCGCGAGCGAAGCGAGTCGCGTCCCGGCAAATCCAAATTTTCGGGTTTTTCTAAACTC
Source organism: Philonthus cognatus (assembly GCA_932526585.2). Taxonomy (NCBI): domain Eukaryota; kingdom Metazoa; phylum Arthropoda; class Insecta; order Coleoptera; family Staphylinidae; genus Philonthus; species Philonthus cognatus. The sequence goes on along the minus strand of OW052243.1, from coordinate 25,712,687 downwards.
GAAATTTTACTTCATGCGCCACGCGTACAAAACACCGATTTAAAGTGAAATTTCAAATATATTTTACTTGTATAATTTTTTGAAATTTTTGAATTAAATTTCGCATCTTTGGCTTTGATGGTGCCCCACTCCCCCTCCCCACTTACTGCAACCCTGCATCTAAGTGAAAATAGAACAATGTTTTAATTTTTTTTTTGGAACTTTAAAAAAATACATTCATGAAACTAAACACTAAGTCAAATAATTGAAAAATTCTATCTACTCCACTAATTGGGATATGTATACTTAAATGAAAAACTCCCTGCATGTAGCAGTAATACGATGCTTTTAAAACAGTTTCTGTAATTTCTACATCGAAATTAACCTTTCTTTATCGATTAAATCAACTAGAACGATCCATAATTTCTTTCAGTTTTAGAGCCCTCATTGTTCGATGATCGCGTGGGCGCAACGATTTCATTAACACGGCTTTTCACGCGAAATTTTGATTCAAATCTCGAACCCGAACAATGCGGGGCGCGATAAATAATTTTATGGAACGGACATAAAAAGACTTATTTTATGTAAATCAAACACTCGGCTCGCTCTTTTGATAAAGCGGGCGGTAAAATCTTAAGAGGGGCCAAGGATCGCGCGCCCGGGTTAAGGGTACATAAATTCCTGAAAGGGATTTTTTTATTTGCGGGATTTCAGCCGCCCCCTCTTCGCGCGCGTCGGTTTCGTTAAGGTTTTAATAAAAAAAGGCTTGTGTTTATATATTTCACTTGTTCGAGGGTGGATAAATATTGTTTTTGTGCGGCGTGAAAGAGAGTTATAAAATAATTTACATAGCAGTAAAAGGTATTATCAAAATGAAAGATTGTTTAAAATAAAGCGAAAATTCAAATTCAATCCAATTATATTATATTCAACAACATTTATTATTAAAATAAATAATAAAAATATAAAAAAAAAACAGAAGCAATGTTTCAACAAAATACAAGATATGACGTTTTTCTCTTGAGGATGATTGTACCGGGTGTTTGATTAATGGTGGCCATCGGCTGTATCTCAGAAACTATGCATCATAGTAGCACATTGCGGTAAAAATTGGAAAAATGGCTAAGAGAAATCTCTGGAAATTATTTTTAAGTTGATTGGTTCGCCACTAGAGGGCTCTATGTCTATCGTAAAATAAAAAAAACAAGTTTTAATCAAATAAATGCAAAATTACGTTATGTAGAAAATATAAAAATCTTAATCTACGCCAAATTTTAGTCAATTTCAACTACCTTCTCCTTTCTTTGGGTCTCACATAAGATGTAGGGGAGAATGGAAAAGCCTTATCATTTAAATGCCTGTAACTTTGTTTAGGTTTCACAGAATTTATTACACTTACTTATTTGATATATAAAATTGACTGTTCTTTAAAAAATAATTTACTCTAATTTACTTTAGTTTCCATATTAAGCGCCAGATGGCGCGATTGAGACATTCACCAGTTTTTTCCCAATTTTGATTAAATTTTCAAATTGTAAGGTTTATGATTGTGACGTTAGTTAATTAAAAATACTGTAAATACTGGTGAGAATCGCGTCTAAATATCTTTATTATAACCGGAGAGATAGTGAAAATTTGACAGAATGGGGTTTTTATCACTAGTAGCACCATCTTGCCTTTAATATATGAACTAAAATAAATCAGACTACACAGTGTTTTATAGTAAATACAATTATTTATCAAATTAGGCTATGTTTATTAAATTCGGTTAAACTTAACTTAACTCATAACCATTTTAATGATTAGACTTCATCATTCTTCTAGGTCTTTTATAGTGTTAGCCTGATTACTCTTTTATAAAATCGACGTATGTAATACAATAAATCATTCATTGAAATCATAAAAAGAAGTGCAGATTTTTTCTTTGAATCAACTTTTAGAGTGAACTCTATAATTTGCTCGGCCGTTAATGGGTTAATATTTTATTCCTAAAAAAAAGTATTAAATATTAAAGTTGCATTGAGTATAGTCCTGAACCAGTTATTATGTTGTGGACGAACAATTGCTGTATACAAATGTTTAGTTTGCCAGCTATTGGCGACGATACTTAAGCTAATGGACATTAGATGGCGTTTACGATTTCGAAATATATGTAAATTCCACAGGCCATTATAACTGGTCAAAGATGTTCGGTATTCTTCAAGCACTGGTTCGGGACTATACTGATGATGGTAATCCGGTGAATAAATGAGTACTGAACACAAATTCATATTCTTGAAATTTAAAGAGTATTAAAAGGCCGGTTTTGTTTTAAGGCACACTACATTTATTGTCAAAAAATCATGTGACAAATTTACCTGTAATATTTTTTAGCATAAATATTAAATTAAAATTAACATATTGGGCTTAATTAGATTAAGAAAAACAATGTCCAATATAATAAAATAAGAAAAGTATGTGCAGCCATTTAAAAATTTAAAGTTGACTATTATTTGGCAATGAAGCTAATTTAAAAAAAACATATAATTACTGTCAATTTATAGTAATGAAACGGCCATTGCCTTTGTTTTTTAGTTCATTCAAATCGATCAATAATTAACAGAGTTATGGCGTTAGGCGTTTTTCATCGAACGCCTCGTATAATTAAAACTAGTCCATAAAATACAATCAATTAAAAATAGTACTCTTACTACCCACCTCTTTAAAAAACAGAAGGTTTAAACTAAAAATTGCTTTTTACTATAGACACAATGCAAAGGTGTCCAATAAATAGTATGTAAATGAACTTCAATTAATTGAGATAATATATCTCATAATTTTTAAAACTCACTTTAATTATACATAAACATTTTTTTTAATCACTTGACTTCTAATAGTCTTTTTGTTAAAAAATTATCTAATTAAATAATACCATGCACATTTATTTTCATAAAACACTGACAGTTGCATTAGTACCATCAGAATTTCTTTAAAAGCGTTGCAATTCCGTTTCGAGTGAGTTTTCTTATTAAAATTCAAAGCGATGCAAAAATATATAAATTCAACAGCGCGAACGGAGGCGGCATCCGGAGCATTTTTCATAATTACTCGGGGTTTTCTTAGTTTTCTCCATTAAAATGGCGCACGAGTGTGTAATCCATCACGAACGGCAGACAGATGGCATTTCCCTGAGAGCAATATCTCCTCTCCTTCAGACTTTCAGTCCTTCAGTGAGACGTTCCGTCATTTTTCAGTCGTGGCACACACCAAGTGCATCTCTGACGATGAAACTGAAATTAGCGACAGTCGCCAGATGCACCCCGTTGCGAATATCAAATATTGTCACTGAATTCTGTCGATAAACATTACACGTTTGAATAATAAAATTTTATTATTTGTGCGTCATTATCTGTGAGCGTTGAAAGAAATCCAAATTATAATGCAAGCAAATCTGAATCCGTCGAACATGAATATTTTTCATCATCATATATAAATGACAAAATTAAATATATATGTAATTTAATAATACACACTTCCTGTTCTACAAAATGAACGGTCTTGGTTTCGAAATTCTCTCGAACAGTCACAGCCAATACATACTTAAGATTTTTCGTCAAACAGGTTATAAACCCGAGGTTTTCTCCACCAATTTTGTATCTCCTTTATCTATGATATATTTTTATGTTAATTTCATTATCATTGTTATATGCTTTTATTTTTTGGTTTCTAAATTCAACAGTCTTAAAACCACAGATGATAGAGTGAATTATTCTGCTAGTAAATTATTGAATGCCTTCCCAAACGAGATACCTAGTCACAGTGTTATAAGGGAAAATTCAATTGCCGACGACCTTGCAAGGAAGGGGGCAAGAATGAAGGACCTGTCTACTGAACACTCCACCCACATTCCTCTTGTGGAATGCAAGAGACTACTTGGGGACCAAATGATAGTGTCGGTCAACCATAGGTGGAGAGGAGAAGATACGTGTCTCAACAAGGCAGCTATTGCCTATATGGGATACTAAACAGCAACAGATTAGTTGCACTTAGCACAATCGACATAAAGAAGGCGGTAGGTAAAGATGGGTCTTGAGCACAACGACTTTTGCAGAGGATGCCTGGATGTGGAGGAAATGTGGAAGAGACGATACTCCACTATCTGGGACAATGCCCTGCTCTTAAAGGGAAAAGGATTAAGTACCTTGGTATGCACTACGCGAATGGACTAACGGAACTCACACCTCTAGATGTGAAAAATCTGATCGGCTTCATAAGGTGCTCGGATTGGTTTGTATAGGTGGGGACTGAGGGGAGATCTGACTCCTTTTACCCTTATGGTATCACAAGGGGCCCTTTGGGTCTAAGCGAGCAAGCTAACTGCTGCCATTGAAACCTAACCTAACCTAACCTAACCTTCCCAAACGAGATACAAATTCATAAAAATAATTTGTATAAAGCTGAAAACAAAAGTAATTAAATTCTTAATTGAATGTGAACCATATTCAATAGATGAATTCATTACAATATGTAGATTTAAGTAGGTATAAGGTATATTGTATAGTATACAGTTTCTAAACTGATGCGAAAGATTTTAATGGGTGATTTTTTAGCCAACATGAGGTCTTTCATATATTTTTTTTGTTCAAAACCCTTCCTCTCCAAGAAAATTCCATTCTTTCAAAAAAGTCTCATTTAGTTGTGCAACATGTTTTCAGTCCATACTAGAAATTTGAGAAAATCGAATGACTTCATCTGACATCAGCCTACTTGATTATTCTTAAGAAATAACAACCAATCTCTAAATTATTTTAATTGAGCCTATGTGCTATTTTATTTGTTTGTGGTCAAACTAACAATTTTAGGAGAATATTTCATGAGACAAAAAAGATGCAAATTGAATCCCTTCAATTAAATCAAGTTTTAAAATAGAAAAATGTAGAGGCATTAAATAGTTTTGATGCAAACTATTATAGGTTTTAATTTTTTCATCCCCTTGTAATAACATTTTAGGGTTCCAAAAATCATCAGAAAGTGTAATTTTATTAGGAATAGTTATCTGCTGAATTTCATTATTCTAAATTCTTTCATAGTGGATATATGAAATAAAAACCATTTTTTTCCTTTAACTTTAGAGAACTGTAACTTGGAGAGGAAGGGGTATTGAAAAAATTGATTGATAAGGCTGATAAAGGCTGATAAGGCTGATAAAAGTTCATCTTCACTTTTATATAAATAAAACACTTTCAAATATATATTGTGCATTCGCTACAATTGTTTCGCCACACTGTGGCTTCTTCAGGCGAAGAAATGATAAGTAAAATTTGTCGGGTCAGGTATATATACAATGTTTATAGGGGGTGGGTTTTTTCAAAAAAATTGATATTTAAGAGGGGCGAATTTGTTTGGTCATTGAGAAGATGTCCCGTGTATTTTCTTTTATTAATTTCCATGGACTCCATGATGTTGAGTTTCCGGCCTTTTCTTTCATGATGTAGGACTTTGAAGTTTTTCTTCTATGAGGTGGTTAGAGTATGTGGAGTTGGTTTTTTTATCCTCTCTTGGAACGACCTTCCGGTTTGTCCTACATATACTTTGGGGCAGTCTTTGCAATTCAGCAAATAGACGCCACTTTGTTGAGTTTTATTAATGTTGTCTTTATTGTTTTTAATTATTTTACCCAAGGTGTTATTGGTTCTATATGCTATATTTATATTTAATTTTTCTAACATTTTTCCGATTTTCGTGCTATTTTTCCCGGTGTGTGTTAATGAAGAATAGTATTTTAAAGAGTTTTCTTTTATAATCGGGTAAATGAAATTAATTAATTTATTTCTTTGTTTTTTATTTACTATTTTTTCTTATATTGATTTTTTAAAGCCATTTGTAAATGCGATTTGAAAAATAATTTTTAATTCTTTATCATAATTACTTTGTGTCATTGGGATCGATAATAACCTATGTACCATACTACAATAAGCAGCTAATTTGTCATGTCTGTGTGTGTCGGTTTGTGAAAGATTGAAAAATCGTGTTTGTTATTAATTCTTTTTATCGTTAAATCTAAAAAATTAATTGAATAATCTACTTCTATTTCTTTTGTGAATTGTATTTTCTTATGTTGTGAGTTTAATAGATGTAAAAACGAATTTAACTGTCTGTCGGTGCCATTAAACGCGTTGAAAAAACCACCCCCCATAAACATTGTATATATACCTGACCCGACAAATTTTACTTATCATTTCTTCGCCTGAAGAAGCCAGTGTGGCGAAACAATTGTAGCGAATGCACAATATATATTTGAAAGTGTTTAAATTGTTTTATTTATATAAAAATGAAGGGGTATTGAACAAAAAATGAAATAAAAGACCTCCCTTAATATTTGCTAAAAATCAATCTTCAAAATATTTTGCATCAATTTAGAAACACTCTATATATGTTTTTCAATAAGTAAAAACAAACTGTTGGGTCCTAGTTAAAATTACACATACGTTAGATTAGGATAGTTCGTAAATTTTGACGCAATTTTTATTTTGTGTATGTAGATATTCTGGGAATGTTTCCTTCCTTTAAATATACATACATGCATGAGCTGTAACTTTTCCGATAATTGTTTGTTTTTTTTACATAGTTTAATTTGAAGTCTTAAACGAGTGTTTTCCACTCCCAGATTAAGCATGAAGTAAAATTTCGAGTTTAGAAAAGCCTGAAAATTTGGTTTGGTCGCGTAGCGCGTAGCGCTACGCGACCAAACCAAATTTTCAGGCTTTTCTAAACTCGAAATTTTACTTCATGCGCCCGGCGTATAAAACACTGATTTTAGGTGAAGTTCAAAATATTCTACTAAAGCAGTATGCTAAAAACGTGTATTTTGAACATCACATCATATCAGTGTTTAGTACGCGTGGCGCATGAAGTAAAATTTCGAGTTTGGAAAAGCCTGAAAATTTGGTTTGGTCGCTCCACGCTTCGCGCTACGCAACCAAACCAAATTTTCAGCCTTTTCTAAACTCGAAATTTTACTTCATGCTTAATCTGGGAGTGGAAAACACTCGTTTGAAGGTTCAATTTAAAATATTTGTAAAAACAACGAATATCTAAAGATTTACAGCGTATACAGTATATTGAGATATGTATTTTAAAAGAAAAACTCTCTGTATGACATCTTTAAAATAAAGAGATATTATTATTATTATTTTAAAAGATGTGAGAAAATCATTTAAAATAGCTCTAATTTATATTGTAGGCTCCCCAGGAAAAAGTAAATAATATAAATATAGAAATCGTATCTGCTCCTAAAACTGCCAAAGTTTCGAAATGTAATTGGCAATAAAACAATAAATTCCACTTTTTTTACCATCGCCACAATATATTGAAATAATTGATGGAAAATAAAAACAATACATTTTATAAAGTGCTTGCCCGTGATTTATTTAGTTTTCCATACATCAATTGGATTTGTGTGTACAATTGCTAAAATATTTAATAAAACAAAGTATTTGTTACAGAGAACAAACATATTGTGTATGATACCTGTAACAATGAATTAACAATTTCAATGTTTTCTTTGTTTTTAAATGTAATAGTGATTTTTTTAGAATAACTGAAATTAAACACCAAAAATGTATTAACATTTCAAAATGATTTTCTGAAAATAACTTTTGTAAGATCTAGTAAAGAAAACAAAAGTACTTCAGTAAAAATTAAATTTATGTGCTTTTACATTAAATCTTTAAATTAATTAATTGGATCTTTGTATAGATTTTGTTTGGAAAATCACCAAAAATATGTTAAAAAAGTTCATATTATCATGAATTACTAAGAAATAACAATATTTTGTTTACTATCCAATCAACAGAAACATAAAATATCCGCCCTAACAACGATTTTAGAAAAATTAAAAACTGACGTTGCTATGAAACTTGTAAATGAAACACTTTTTACTTTGTTTAACCACTGTGTTTTGTACTTCATTTGTGACTATAGTTTCGACTATCTAGTAGTCATTATCACTTTAAGTTTGATAATGACTACTAGATAGTCGAAACTATAGTCACAAATTAAGTGCAAAATACAATGGTTAAACAAAGTATAAAGTGTTTTATTTACAAGTGTATTTAAGATGTACCACAAAGTGAACGCCTACAACACAAAACAGTTTTTATGCAAATTACCAAAAGTTAAAAATTACAAACATTAAAAATGCGATTCTTTTCGCAATCTACAACAAGTTAGTCTTACAAAGACTATATCAAACACTCATTGAAACAACTACTTCCCAAGCTTATACCCCGACGGACATTGAATTATACGAGTGCTTGCTGTTACATACAGTAACCTACTGCAAATGTAACAATTTGGGTCAAATTATTCAGGCCATCTATAGACGCGTTTCAAGATTTATCTCTCATCAGTATAGCTTTGCCATTCCCTCTAAAGAATTTGATATCTCACGTTACCGTTCAAACATAAGTATAAATACAATTGCCGATTCTTGGTTGCAGAATACTTCAAACATTAAAAGCGCGATTCTTTTCGCAATCTACAACAAGTTAGTAAGACTAACTTGTTCTAGATTGCGAAAAGAATCGCACTTTTAATGTTTATAGTATTCTGCAACCAAGAATTGGCAATTTCATTTATACTTATTAAAAATTACCACAAACTAAACAAATGGTAATTGCCGGGATGAGTTAGGTGGAGATTGAGTTAAATATCAATAAGAAAACGACTAATATTTTTTCATCGTTTGTTTAAGAGGCGATATTGCTAATCGAAAAAAACTCAGTTTATTGTTGTGTTAAGTACATGCTTATTTTGGGATAAATTATTTAAAAAAATATACTGTAAGTGAAGTACGAACTTTATGCTTATGTCAATAAAATATTTTCTTCTTTTACCGCTACTTAATAAAAAAATATCAAACACTGGTAGCCTAATCACGTCTTGAATTTTATTTTTTTCTACAATATCTATAAACCATAATTAAAAACGAATTCGTACATTTTGCAGAATGTACCTTTACAAAGATTTGTAATTTTTTTACCCTACAATAAAATAAAATAGATTTAAAAAATGCCTTTCTTTTATTCTTCTTGAATCAGGCCGCTTGATTTTCTTCATTTTTCCTCTTTATTGTATAATAATGTAACGATATAATTCTATGCAAACCATCTAATTGTATATTAACAGATGTTTATTCATGTTATAATACAGCAATTTTTGATTTTACTAATTTTGTTATACTAATTTTATAAAATTGTGTTAAAATGCACAGATATTATAATATTTTGGTTCTAAGTAAAAATGTTGATGTTGACAGTTTTAAAAGTAATTTAATAACCTGCAAAGATTTTTCAAATAATACTTAAGTTGATTTTTCTCTAATTTTGAGCCAAATTTTTATTTACACAAATAAGACGTTTAAACTTTGTTTGTATAACTAAGGTTTTTATTGTGACTATAGTTTCGACACTGTAACTTTAGTTTATTGAACGATCGACATTTGATCTAAAGAATGCGTTATTTTTAAATTATTTAGAAAATGACAAACAACTTAAAAATACATGTAGAATAATAATCAGTAATGAAAATTTTGTGTCAACTATTTAACTAACTGTACGATTTCAAAATTTGTTTCGGCGTTAGAATACCTAAAGTGGTGTTCATAAACACTGCTAACGAGATAGCTAGCGCTAGCAAGACAGTGGCATACCTGACAATTGTTTTTCTACTCTTTGATAATTAAATTGTTATAACTTGGGAACTTACTGTACAATTTAAATTTTAAACGGTTAATTTCCGAGTTATAACGATTTGAATTATCAGTGAGTGAAAAAACAATTGTCAGGTACGCCACTGTCTTGCTAGCGCTAGCTATCACGTTGCCAGTGGTAATGGACATTACTTTAGGTATTCTAATGCCGAAATATTAAAAACGTACAGTTAGTTCCCGAGTTATACCGATTTAAGTTATTAAGGAATAAAAAACAATCGTCAGGCACGCCACTGTCTTTCTAGCGCTAGCTTTCTCGTTAGCAGCTACACGACCAAACCAAATTGTCAGCCTTTTCTAAACTCGAAATATTACTTCATGCTTAATCTCGGAGTGAAAACACTCGTTAGAAACCTCAAATTAAACTTTTTACAAAAAACAACGAATGCCCGAAACAGAGTATACATCGGAATATGTAACTTAAGAAAAACATGTCCTGTATTAGGAATAAACTAACTTAACATTTTAAAAGAAAACACTCACCGTTAGAACAGAAGAGTTGCAAATTCTTTTAACCATCACCAAACCGCTGATCAATAATTTGCTTATTGATAAAAATCAATTAATTAGTTAAAATACGTTTACATATTTTTCTGCTATTTCTAATTCATTAATTGCAATCACTCTAACACTATTTTTTTTATCAACAATCAAAAATGTACGTAACGACTCTTTGGAACCCCCTCGGTCACTGACCCTAAACAAAGGATTTTCCGCAGAATCCCGCAAGCGCCACCGACTGATCCGACCAATCAGCGCCCGGCTTACATACCAACCCAACCAACCAGCGCCAGAAATGACATTTACAACAACCAATCCACACGAGTGTAACAAAGTGCGTTTGTTTACACTGTTTGTATATTTATAACACCAAAGCGGATTGCGTTGTTTAAAACGTGCATTTAAAAAATAAATAGATTTAAAAGAAAAACAACGCGTAATTTAAAATAAATATTAAAGGGGATGATTTGTATTGTGGAGGCTTCTACTTCGTTATACATGTTAATTTATTAATAGAAAACGGTTTAACTTTGTTTGTACAACACAATTTATTTTTATGTGACTGCAGTTTCGGCAAATTTAGCTTGCCATTATCAAACATATAGTGACTAAAACTACTTACAAAACAGGTATATATACAAAATGGTTAGAGAAAAACACAAACAAATTACAAATTTTTCTAAGGAATGTTTTGTTCCCTTTAATGTAAGTATGTGATTATTACAAGATGCTATCTCATATCTTTTTGTTGCAGACCTGAGTACTGTTTCTTCAAATATTAACAGTGATTTAATTCCACTAAAGGTAAATGTGTAACAAGGAAAATATGTGCATATTTATAAATGTTTTATTTTAGGTTACATATACGGAACCGTCCACTTCATCAACACTTCCTCACAATTATACTCCCCCTATTAGACAGCTCAGAAAGCCTTTGTTTGTTTGTTCAAATATTGACATTGTCCCTCAAAATAAAGCTTTAGTATAACTATTAAAAAAAAAGGAATGTCATATCAGGGTATTGAAAAATGGCAAATATCAGAACCGTGTAGCAGGTCCCATATTTTTATGTAATAAATTGTTAATAATTTAATATTGCTATAATTAATTTTCCTTCATTTGTATTAATATTTTGTTTCAGATAGAAGTGACTTTATAGATATAATTAAATAAATAAAATAATAATGATATAATTAAATACATGAAATTAACTTAGTAATGCGTATTATTTATTGTGTACCCTTAAATAATATTCATAATGAAATTATTGCTTACATCAGTGAAAGCAATAATTTTATTATGGACTTAGATTGAAATTAAATAATATTAAATTAAACGAATTTAAAAAAAACCGCCATATTTTGCATTAATCGACTGTCGCGCCACCACAGTGTGGTTTGCCATGTTGCGACCGTTTTTTTTCCTCATAGTTGTGCATCTGTAATCTGTGCGGGCGGGTGAAACGCGTTTTCAAAGCGGCCGTTTTTTGCAATATTTTTGTAAAAAATCGGCCAAAGCGAGTTAAATTCGTAATATTTTCCGTATAATATTTAGTCGTAACGCAAAAATAAACATTTTTGCGTTTATATAAGTGTTCAAAATTAAAAAATAAATAAACAAAAAATATAAACTATAAATTTTTAGGTAAACTTCCATCTCTAAGATATGAGTATAATTTCATTTAATATTTAAAAAATCTTTGATATTTTCTAGAAATTGCGAAAAATAAAATAATTAACAATTTAAAATCGCCCCTAATCTCTTGTACAAATAGTGTGATGAGAACAAAATAATTAAAAGAATTATTAATCATTTTTTTGAGAGCAGTCTCTGTGCTCGTAAATTTTGTACCGCCGGCAGCTTCTCTTTTCCCTGACTCTCCAATTGGCCAACATACTAGGGAAATGCCCATTTCACAGTCTATTTTTAATATGCAGGTTATTACCCATCAAAGTGTGTGAAATTTTTGACAGAAATTTGTATACCGGTTACGGGTTAAATAAAAGGAAAAAAAGTGATTGTCTATATCCTAGCGCCGAAAACTTGATTTTATAAGTATGATTGATACAGAAAGTTTTATCTTAGAAATTCAGGCACCGCCCAAGGAACAAATCCATTTAAGTAATGTTTCATTAACATTAAAACCACGTTTAATGTTGCTGCACTGTTGATATAACGTTATTTGTTTGTTTTTTGCTCAGTGGGCGGAGTGCATGTGGAATTTAGGTAAGTAATATTTATATTTATAAAAACATTAAATACATAAATACAGAAACGTCTATGAATAATAAAGGATAAATAAATAATAATATGACGCAATTAAATCTATTTCGTCCATGCTTATTACTCAGCGTAGCATAACTGAATGATAGACGGCACCGAAGGCTCGGCGGTGAACTCGCCTAGCACCCGCTTGCAAAACGCGTTCAATCCGCTTCGTATAAGAGCTAAAAGCGGAGCGGAAAAAACGACCCGTCCCGCTCCGCTATCGTGCTAAATACGTCCATCCAAGACCGCCCTTAATATTTATTGCTTTTATAAAAACAGCCTGGTTTTTTAATACATTAAAGCAGATGCAATTACATAGAAATAATACAGGTTCTAAACTTTAAGGGCGGTCTTAGATGGACGTTTTTAGGGCGATAGCGGAGCGAGACGGATCGTTTTTTCCGCTCCGCTTTTAGCTCTTATACGGAGCGGATTGAACGCGTTTTGCAAGCGGGTGCTGGGCGAGTTCTCCGCCGAGCCTTCAGTGCCGTCCATCATTCAATTGTGTTACGCTGAGTAATAAGCACAAACGAAATAGATTTAATTGCGTCATATTATTATTTATTTATCCTTTATTATTCATAGACGTTACTGTATTTAATATTTTTATAAATATAAATATTACTTACCTAAATTCCACATGCACTCCGCCCACTGAGCAAAAAACAAACAAATAACGTTATATCAACAGTGCAGCAACATTAAACGTTGTTTTAATGTTGATGAAACATTACTTAAATTGATTTGTTCCTTGGGCGGTGCCTGAATTTCTAAGATAAAACTTTCTGTATCAAACATACTTATAAAATCATGTTTTAGCGCTAGGATATAGACAATTACTTTTTATCCTTTTATTTAACCCGTAACCGGTATACAAATTTCTATCAAAAATTTCACACATTTTGATGGGTAATTTCCCTAGTATGTTGGCCAATTGGAGAGTCAGGGAAAAGAGAAGCTGCTGCCGGTACAAAATTCACGAGCACAGAGACCGCTCTCAAAAAATGAATATTAATTCTTTTAATTATTTTGTTCTCATCACACTATTTTTACAAGAGAGTGGGGGCGATTTTAAATTGTAAGCTATTTTATTTTTCGCAATTTCTAGAAAATGTCAAAGATTTTTTAAATATTAAATAAAATTATACTCATATCTTAAAGATGCAAGTTTACCTAAAAATTTATAATTTATATTTTTTGTTTATTTATTTTTTAATTTTGGACACTTATCTAAACGCAAAAATATTTATTTTTGCGTTACGACTAAATATTGTAAGGAAAATATTACGAATTTAACTCGCTTTGGCCGATTTTTTACAAAAATATTGCAAAAAACTCCCGCTTTGAAAACGCGTTTCACCCGCCCGTATAAGAAGGCGCATAAGAAACCATGTGTTAAAACTGAAAAACGCGTCCGTCCCGCTCCGCTTAAATTTAAACAAACGCGAGTGCTGGCGTTTTCTCCGCCTCGCACCCGTCCGTCTACGGACTCTCATATAAACCCATGTGTTAAAACGCAAACGCTTGCGCCCGCTCACGTTCCGCCTCGCGTTTAAAACGTCCATCTAAGAGGTCCCTAATAGGTAATACATTAAAGATTTATTTTTAAGTATACATATTTTAATTACAGCGTATATTAACAGTATAAATTTTCAGATATTCGATGTTTTTTTTTAAAGAATTCAATGTAAAGCTTTAAACGAGTGTTTTCCACTCCCAGACTAAGCATGAAGTAAAATTTCAAGTTTAGAAAAGCCCCGTGAAAATTTTCTGGGCTTTTCTAAACTCGAAATTTTACTTCATGCGCCATGCGTACAAAACATTAATTTAAAGTAAAGTTCACAATATACTGCTTTAGCATACTGTTTTATGAGTAGATTTAAAACTTCACTTGAAATCAGTGGTTGAAATCAGTGGTTTGGTCGCTCCGCGCTACGTGACCAAACCCAATTTTCAGGCTTTTCTAAACTCGAAATTTTACTTCATGCTTAATCTCGGAGTGGAAACACTCGTTAGAAACCTCAAATTAAACTTTTTTCAAAAACAACGAACGGTCGAAAATTTACAGAGTATATATACATCGGGATATGGAACTTAAAAAAAAAACATTTCCTGTATTAGGAATGAATTAACTTAATATTTTAAAATAAAACACTCACCGTTAGAGCAGAAGTGTTGCAAATTCTTATAACCAGCACTAAATCGCTGATCAATAATTTGCTCATTGATAAAATTGAGTGTTTAAGTGATTGCAATCAATTAATTAAATACCTTTAATTAATTAGTTAAAATACGTATACATATTTTTCTGGTATTTTTCTGTTTTTTTGTACATCATTCTTGAAAATGGCTATAAACATCATTATAGTAATTACAATGCCAAAAGAATTTTTGAAATCATACGGTTAGTTCCCGAGTTATAACGATTTAAATTAGCAAGGAGTGAAAACACAATTGTTAGCTACGCTACTGTCTTCTAGGCATCTACTTTCTAATAGCTAGTGTCTATGAACATAAATATAGTAATTACAACGCCGAAATATTTTTTGAAAGCGGTATTTTATATGCCAAACATGATTTTGCATTGCAATTCAGCAAGTAAATTGTAATACGTACACAGGATCTGAAAGCTCTCGCATCATAATTTGGATGTGAATATTTTTTACCTGATTTTTTTGAGAGAATATTTTTTTATATTCTGCTGGCGCTAGCTCTAAGCTATCGTTCCCACCCAATTTGATTAAAATAATTTAATATTGAGGGCTGGGGTAAAAATGTTTTATCATTTTTTGGGGTTGTGGGGGTGACGCTAGCTCTGAGGAATCCGAATAGTATAAAAAAACTTGAAAAATCCGAACTCGGGGGGCTAGCATCAACCTAGCCCCCCGAAAGTTCAAACCCCCGTAATTGTCTTGTCAAAATGGCGCCAGCTTTAATTTTTGTGGCGCCAGCTGGCGCTAGTTAAGGTCCGTCTAGCGCAAGAGTTTTTTTTTTAAAGTCGAACTTCGGGGGGCTAAGTTGACTGAGTCTCGTAATTATCATAAAGTATAGTAAATAATCTATATTTCTGGGTTTGAGTGCATTGTCATAACTTATTTCTGAAAAGCTTTTTTTATGTGAGGAAATAAATTTTACAATAAAACAGGAGGAATGTGTGTTGAATGTGGCCCTTAAGTTCACCCTTGATTGGATCAATTAAGAGAACGCCGTGGCCGAAAAGAGGCAATATCATTTATTAGATTTGAAAACCGTATATAATAAATTCCAGTCGTCGTGGGCAATAAATTCCTGCGGACTAGAAATAAACGTTATCACCAGGTCTCTGGGGGAAAAAAGGGGGGGCGCGCGCTATCGATCAAAATAAAAAGCCAATAAGTGGCTTTATAGCGGAAGTGGAGGTCGAAATCTCCAATAAAGCTCTGTTTAGGAGGGCCCGCCGGTCAATGTACAGGAAACGAAACTTACCGCCTCCGTGTGGATGGGGTGGACGGCGAAAAGTAATCCCGCTAGGGTGGCGAACGGCGCTTTTAGGCCCGCTATGCACAATGACACTCGCGTAAATAACACTGTCGCCACCGCGTGAAGGAAGATGTTGGTCGCGTGAAACCACACTGGTTGCAGTCCGAAACATAGATAATTCACTCTGAAAATAAAGAAAGAAAATTCATTAATTATTTCATTAAGAAAGTAACAACAAATGTAATAATATTTGTATAAGTATACAGAAATTATGTTGATTAAATCAAAGAATGTACTCATAAATTCACCGAGTATACAAATGAACAGGAGTTTTAATTTAGTGTTTCAACTTATTGTAAATATATTAAGTAAACGTGTCAAGAATTGTGTTTTATTTATCATTTAAATTTGATCTTCACTTAACTCACTTAATCATTCATATATTATAAAATAGATTGTATTAATTAATAGTTTATTTTAACACAATGTATTATGTACTAGTATAATATGCTTACTGTAAATATTCAATAATTACAGTTGTTCGAATGTACGTCTATACACGTAAATCCGATACATCTCGTATCTATGCAATCTGAAATTGAATCAGAGTCTGATAATTAATTAAACAGAGAAACGGAGGTGCAAGTTAACACCTCGCTGTGCTATCGAGTATAGTTGCAGCAATAGTAGACACACAGCCTATTAACTGCGACTTCCCGACCCCATCCCTTGCGATGCCCGCCCGCACCCGCAGGATAATAACGCTTATTCGAAAACCGCAAACCGGCCACAAACCGATCCCGATGCCGCCAATAACTACCAATACAGCACGATTCGCCGTTACAGCTGTTAATCTCCCCCTGATTTCCGCGTTAAAGTCTATCGATAACGATGTAAACATTATCCTTTAGACGAGATTTAACAATTAAATATTTGATTCGATTTATCATCATTAATGATATTCACTAATTAAATGTGAAAACATCAGTGGCGCAGCCATAATTTCGTTTTAGGGGGAGGCCCAATACAAATCCAATACGATCAAGTTTTTAGAATAATTAAAATGTACCTAAATTAGTGGAATTGTGGACTGATTTACTGGAAAATTGACAAAGGCTTAGAGAAAATTATTAAAAATTGATTAAAATCTATTTGTATTCAATTTACTTTTCTATTTCCGTATTTATCAAATTTACTGCAAATACTCTGGAATACTATTAAATGTAGCCAGAAATAGCTGAAACAGAAATCGTCGAATTATAAACAAGGAATATGTTAGTCTGACATTTTTTCATTTATTTTGTGTTATTAATTATTTAAAACATGAATAAAGTGTTTTGATAATTCCACACAAAATCAGTGACGGCCAATTGGAATGTTCAGGCTTTTCCAAACTCGAAATATTTACTTCATGCCTAATCAAGAAATAGAAAAATTCGTTAGAATATTATTGAACACTTTATGAATATGAAGATATAAAAGTAATGAATCAAACTAAATACACACCTACTTGCATTTGCTTTAAAAACTGTTTACTTAATTTAGGCGCGTGCCCAGAGATGTGGCTCGCGGGCGTAAGCCCCCGCCCCCCAGACTAACAAACTAAATTGCAGAGCTGGACAGGATTCGAATCATTCAGGATTCGATTCCCGGATTCGAATCCTTTTAGAGGATTTAAAAGAGGAATTCGAATACTTTAGTGAAAACGGATTCGTGATCCGGATTCGTTACATTTTTTTAAAAGGATTCGTATTCGAATCCAGACGCAGATGATTCGAGTCCTAATAAAAGGATTCGAATAATTATAAAAGAATCCGAATCCTCATACACGGATTCAAATCCTTCCAAAGAATTCGAATCATCGCTATTAAGGCTGGGATTCGAATTCGATTGATTCAAATAGTTAAATATTCTAATATGAATATTTATATCATTAAATTATTCATATTTGAATATAAATATTTAAATTTTCGAATAATTCTAATATTTGTAAATGCATATTTGGTTACTTAACCATGAAACATTTCCAACCTTAATAGTATATTTTTAAATTCACTTGAAATCAGTGTTTTATACGCGTGGCGCATGAAGTAAAATTTCGAGTTTAGAAAAGCCCCGTGAAAATTTGTCTCGGGTCGCTGCGCGACCCGAGACAAATTTTCTACGCGGGGCTTTTCTAAACTCGAAATTTTACTTCATGCTTAGTCTGGGAGTGGACAACACTCGTTCTTAGAAGTTTCAAATTGAAGGATCACTCTAGATTACTAAGTTTATTACCATTTTACAAAGGCTACAGCTCAAAGGACCAATCATGGTCTTCGGAGACCGAAGGACTACAGGGAATCGAAGTTTTTTTACAAGAAAACAACGAATATCTGAAGGTTTACAGAATGGATAGGAAAGAAAACATCCAATTTTGACAAAATATCGAAGTTGGGTTGGTCTTCAGTGCATTTTTAACTTCACTTTAAATCAGTGTTTTATACGCGTGGCGCATGAAGTAAAATTTCGAGTTTAGAAAAGACCCGTGAAAATTTGTCTCGGGTCGCTGCGCGACCCTCGACAAATTTTCTACGCGGGGCTTTTCTAAACTCGAAATTTTACTTCAAGCTTAGTCTGGGAGTGGACAACACTTGTTTGAACTTTAAATTTAACTCTTTTATAAAACCGACGTATGTAATATAAAAAATCATTCATTGTAATCATAGAAATAGATGCAAAATTTAATTTAAAATTAACTTTTAGAGTTAACTTTATATTTTGCTCGGGTTTAAATGGGTGAATATTCTATTCCTAAGAAAAACGGTATTTATTTAATATATAAGTTTATAAGTTTATTTAATATAATAACAAACTGTGAATAAACCGACAAAAATCTAGAAATATCTCGAAATGTAGAAGCTGGAATATGTAGAAAATAAGTGAAAAAACTGCGAAAAAAACGGAAAAAATTGATCATATAATAACAAACTGTGAATAAACCGACAAAAATCTAGAAATATCTCGAAATGTAGATGTAGCTGGAATATGTAGAAAATAAGTGAAAAAACTGCGAAAAAAACGGAAAAAATTGATCATTTTTAATGTTTTTTTTACAATTTAAGGGGGCAAATCCCCCCCCAAATCTACCTCCTTGCTACAAATGTTCATGTTTTGGAACTTTTCACCTCTCTAGCCCCTCAGAAGAAATGTAAAGGCTAAAATAATCCTTTTCATCCCTCCAAATTATCGAAAAGTGATAAAAATAGGTGGGGGGGGGGGCTCCCCCGAAAACGGTGGGTGATGGGGGAAAACGGAAGTCATATTCGGATTCAGGAGGTCATTTTACATAAGAATCAGCAGGAATGGTGTCAGGGCTCGAAAAAAAATTTTTTTTTGCAGACCAGTGTAATTGGCCCAATATTTTTCAACGAAATAATCAATGCGGAGCGCTACCGAACACTCATGCTAGATGATTTTTTGAATCAAGTGCATGACGAACAGATAATGGGTTATTTTCAGCAAGACGGAGCCACTCCTCATACTGCGTTGGCGACATTAAATTACTTGAGGGAATTTTACGATGATCGCTTGGTAAGCGACACCACGTTCGCCAGACCTTACTCCGTGCGATTTTTGTTTATTCGGGCATTTAAAAAATAAGGTTTTTTAAAATCGAATGCATACCCTAAACGAGCTTAAAGCAGCAATTGAAGAAGAGATAAGGAACATAAATCCGGAGGAGCTTCAACGAGTATTTCAAAATAAAGAAAACGTAGAGTTAACATTTGCCTAGAAAATGAAGGCCATCGTTTTCAACATTTCCTTACTTCAATTTACTTTGTATATTTGATTAAAATTGTAAAAATTAAATATATAGTTATGATTAAATATTTAATTTTTTGGGAAAAAATTTTTGCTACGCCAATGGAAAAGCAATCTAGGGGATTTTTTTTCATATAATCAGTTGTACCAACATTTTTTGTCTACAATCATTGTTGATCACACTGTAACAATAATTATCACGATTCGTCTGCTAAATATTTTGTCTTTCTCTTAAAAAGAAAATCCTATTGTACTGTATTAACCTATGGATTTTGCTATGCTGCGCGAAAAAATTGTTGTACGGTATAATATTAAACCAAATTTTCTATTTTCCTAACTTTTGTTAATGTAGCCTTTTAAAATTTCAGAATTTGTGAGCGTATTAATCCGACCGCGTGCGCCGAATAACAACATAATCGTATAAATTTATTTGCAGAGCTCAGGCATAAATGTCCCGCAATTAATTACTCCTCCACATTAATCAAATTAGCGATGCGAATTTAATATGTCCCGGCCAAGTATCCGCGAAATGCCGAGCAAAAAGTGCACGCCCGCCAACTTGTATAATAACAGCTCAAGTTATTTTGCGCTAATGGAACTTTACGGTCGGTTATTCATCCGAATAATCACCGAACGGGGACTTGAATTATTGAAATTAACTATGTTCACAACAATCCGTATTAAGATATTCACGTATTATTGCCACAACGATTAATTTAAAAGTTAATAGATATACAGGAATATTGAATTTGAATTAAAGGCACTTGGTTTGTATTACTTAAATCTTTACTTCTTCCAACTAGTTTCGACTTATCGTCATTCTCAAGGAATGAATACCCTTAATTTAAATTTAATATTGGCTTAAATGTTTTATCAAGTAATCAATGATAACCAAATTACATTTAGAAATACACTAATACAATGTTTAAAACTTTAGGAATCTAATTATTTAAATCAGTGAAACAAATAGGCCTTGGCATTTGTACCCCGACTAATTACTTTTATTCATCCACTAATCATTGATTATACCTCTGATTAAGTCAAAATTCTCGAATATAAGAATGTTATAAATTTGTAAGTTGTTTCGAACATGTCTCTTTCATTAACATACGATTGTGTAAATAATTTGTAAATAAAATTGTATTTTTGAGAAGTACTAATCATTGATTAAGTAGTTCGATTTTGGTTAAAACTGAAATAGTTGTTTAAATGAATAGTTCATAGTTGTTAAAATTGATTTATATTTCTTTAAGTAAGCAATTAGTTACAGACATATCATCTACCTGTCATTTTTAGCGCTTATTTAATTTTTAATTAGGAATCGTAGTAAACTTTATTTGTGCGAAACATGAATTAAAATATATCACAAATGACGTCTAATAATTAAGATAATCGTGTGATATTAGACGCAAAGCACATGGGCCATTAGACAAGTTACGATTTCATTAATCGATTAATGAGTTGGACATGATACATGTGCAAATCGTCCCATTTATTCCGGGATTGAATTAATTCAGCGTCGCGCGATAATGCCACATATGACTGTAGCAGATTTTCCTCCTCGTAATTTTCGCCCTTATCCACCTAATACGGCTAATGTCAAGATTATCCGTCTTATGTCGCTGTTAGCAATAGTACACTAACCCTTTCTAACATACATATGATAATATCCCACTGACGATTGTTATATTAAACTATAAAACCAGCATTTTAAGGCTCGGAAGTAATCAGTTTTTTGTTTCTCTAATGAATCGTAAAGTAAACTTCTCTAGGAAGCTCGAATTTTCAAAGATTAGGTTAGATGAAATATACATTCGTAACATGCAGGGGTATCCGATCCGCGGCCCAAGCGAAAATTGCTATATGCTTTGTATGTATAATAAAATATCGTATGTTCAATAAAAAAAAAAACCTCTAGAGTGCTATGAAAAATATTGTAGGTTGGCAACTCTGATATTATATATTATAATTATTATCACTGACGTTTTATATGTCAATTCCTAAAGCGTGTAGCCAACTTAAATTTGAAAAAAGATGAAATCATGGCACTTTAGAGGCTTTTTTAATTGAACATATGATATATTATCCATTTCCTTTTGCTCTTACTAAAATTTTTATGATTTTCTAAACGCGTATAAAATACTGAACTTCATAACATTGAAGTTCAAAATATACTGCTTTATTTAATTGCTTTACCATTACTATATTTTTAACTTTACTTTAAATCCGTGTTTTGTACGCGTGGCGCATGAAGTAAAATTTCGAGTTTAGAAAAGCCTGAAAATTTGGTTTGGCCGCTCCGCGCTTCGCGCTACGCGACCAAACCAAATTTTCAGGCTTTTCTAAACTCGAAATTTTACTTCATGCTTAATCGGGTAGTAAAAACAGTCGTTAGAAACTTTTAATTGAACGTTCTTAAAAAGCAACGAATAATAGAAAATGTACAACGTATACATGAGGATATGTCTTCATAAAAAAATCTCTGTAATTCTATGAAAATGTTATGTTAAATCTGAAAAATAAATGTACGTATTTTGAGACAAAAATATATTTTGCACCGCACAACATTATTTATTTTTTATGGCTCCTAACAATATAAAAACGTCCCCCCATCAATGCTTCTAAAGACATCGAAATCAATAGGTTTGATAAAACGTTTATTTTCAGGACACGCCGTAACGTCACCGACAAGTACACCCTCGATACACAAAAAAAAGGAGAGAACTTCCCCATAAATCAATTCCACCGTTGGGGGATTCCTTATTCAGTACGGGGATGCCTCATTATTCGGTTTCGGTAAAAATCCGATCCGGATGTCGCCTGCAATCGAAGCCGGAAACCGTTTAATGTAATTTATATCCGGCAAGTCGTTTTAATTAAGTCATCGCCGGGGGCCTTTGATAGCGGCGCATTACGGCTTTTTTGCGGGGCCCTTCAACGGTGGAAATTTAATTTTCCGACGAATTTAATCTAAAACTATTTTAAAGAGGGACCTCACCCCTGGGGATAAATCGTCTACTCGTCTCTGGAACGAGCACACACAATTAATGTCAGGCATTTTTAAATTGCGACGATTTAGATTTTTTTCCGAGTCGTGATCTCGCGACGGGATTTTTTTCAGTGGGGATGGAATTAATGGTGGAAGTTGGAGAAAACATTAAGCTTCCTTGAAACACCGATACGGTTTTAATCTAATAGATACTCTATGGAACAACGAGTTTTCTATTCATTTATAGAGTGTGTTACCCTTTGATGTAAGCATTAAAAGGACTGTGGGTGTAAACATGCCTATGGGAGAATCTATGATAAGTGTTAATCAATCTAAAGAAAAAGCATTTAGAACAGATAACTAACTTCGATGTTCACACAATAATTAACTAAACTATGGTTTAGGAAAGGCCATGCTTATTAGTTTTGTTGATTTCTCAACATACATTTTTGCCGATGAAATAAACAAAAAAAGAAAAAGTCCACTGAAATTGCAACCTTACGTTATCACCTTAATAACTATATAAATAGTCTTTAAAGTAAATACAAATAAGTCGGAATGCTTAGTGTTGTATATTTAATTGTTATTTTGCTTCAAAACAAAGCCCCATTCTATTAATCAGTGGCGAAGCCAAGATTTCGTCTTAGGGGGGCGTAATACAAATCATATGAGTCGCCCAGATGCAACTCAGCCATACGCCTATTTTATGTTATATTTTGAGTTTTAGCTATAAAGAAACTAAATTACAAGAGGGTTACATCCAATAATAATCTTCTAGCGCTTTCGAGGGTGAGCTGAATGAACTAATGAGCCCGTTCTTCAGAGACAACAGTTGGGAGTTTACTGCCAACTGTTGGGGAATTCTCCGATGACCGAATTGTTAATCGTGAACGTGTTTGGGATTTTTTCAATTGTACAAAATAGACCGACCAGAGTACCGTTCATTAGATACCAACATACATCACAAACAAATCCAAACATGTTGAATGTTTAACATTTTGATGAACGGGCCTAAT
The DNA here is from genome assembly GCA_932526585.2 of Philonthus cognatus. Taxonomy (NCBI): domain Eukaryota; kingdom Metazoa; phylum Arthropoda; class Insecta; order Coleoptera; family Staphylinidae; genus Philonthus; species Philonthus cognatus. The sequence continues at coordinate 25,688,920 of OW052243.1, read as the reverse complement.
AGCACGGAACACAGCAGGATAAAACTTCAAATTAAGGTTTGCATCCGCGATAATGGCGAGAGTTTGAAAGCAATATCGTTATTATTATTACTAACTAACCATATAAGATATTTATTTATTTATTCATTCCTTTACAGGCAAGGAAATAATAGATACAATAAAGTTTTCACAATTAGAGCGACCAAACCAAATTTTCAGGCTTTTTTCAACTCAAAATTTAACTTTATGCGCCGCGGGTTAAAAACACTTAAATATTTTGAAGTTCATAATATGCTACTAAAGCAGTTTGCGAAAAGTCGTATAGTTAGGGAGGTATTAACACAAAAACACATGTATAAATTATTCTTAGCGAAAATTAATTTGTGAAATAACAAACAAAAATAAATTTATAAATATCTATACTGACTAGAGTAAATGTTCAAAATGACCACCTTCACACTCTAAACAAAGGTCCAGGCAGGCCCGGATACAACCGGCGAGACACCGGGACAATTCCAGGCCGGTGTCCTCTCGAGATTAGTGCACTGTACGGGCCTTGGCAAAGGTCCACGTGTCATTTTCGTTCTGGGTTCCTCTTTCTCTTCGAGAGTGGGCCATAACAATAAATACATCGTGCTGTATTGTGAACGACATTCTCTTAATAAATTTGCAGAAAATAGTAAACACGAGTGACAGCACAACGTCTGAGAGATCTTCGGAAATAATAAATTACTGAATCATGTTTTTAAACTTTCAAAATTAAAAATGTAAATGTACAAATGTAGAGATTTTTTTGTTGCCCACTCTGGAGACTTGAGATTGACTACGCTGCATATAGTCTGGCCTTGTCAGTGTGATATACGAGTATGATACCCTTTCTGTTGACTAGTTTTGGCCGTTTCTTTTGAATTGCTAGGAGCAATCGCGCTAATTGTCGACAGTACAGATCCGAGTCTATCATTCTGCTTGCAATTACTTGATTTTGTTAGATTTCAGTAGAAATTTGCAGATAGAAACTCGATCTCATAAATTTGTTTGAGTTAGATCATGTGGCACCCAAACATCGAGCTTCTTTTTGTAGATAGCTTTCTTCAAATTATTTAACACTGTTAGGTGATGGGGGTGAGGTTATTAGCAATGTCGTTTATCCTTACGGTCTTGCGCGAGTCTTTCCAGAATGATATCCATTTTTTTCTGTATTTTTCTGGTCGTCGACCGCGAAGACCAAATTGGACATCAAAAATTCCAGAACGAAACTGACTAAACCATTTTTTGGCTGTTGCTTTTGATAAAGTATCTTGCCCATAAACATCACAAACTACTTCAAGGGCCTGCATAGCATTTGTGCCTTTTTCGAAATAAAATTTTAAATATAGCGCAGTTTTGCGGAAAATTTACTTATCTTTCCGACGTAATAGCTTACGTCTCGGTTTATTAATTCGGACAATTTTTGTGCATCTAGTAGCTTGTACTGTCAGTTATTAAATGACGTTACGCCTGATCGGCTGCGGTTTACATACCCACGATTTGGAATACTAAGGCTGTCTCGTGCAAAATAAGGTTCAGTATTCTTTCGGTGACCTAATAATAACACCAAAACAGGGTTCTGCAATTGGCTCGAGGATCCTTAATTCACCTGGCTAAAGTTGCATTAATCAACATGGTTGAATTTGAAGAAGGAATCAATACGGATCTATCCATGTGCACAACAGATGATTTCCAAAAAGAAGAAGTAACAGTTGGGGGAGAAGGAAGAGGAGAAGCAGGGGCAGCAGGAGAAGCAGGAGGTTCAGGAGGTGCAGGAGGGGCAGGGGAAGTAGGAGGGGCAGGAGAAGCAGGAGGGGCAGGAGTAGCAGGAGGGGCAGGAGGAACAGGAGGGCCAGGAGGGGAAGGAGGATCAGAACGTGCAAGAGGAGCAGGAGGAGAAGGAGGAGAAGGAGGGGCAGGAAGAACAGGAGGGGCAGGAAGAGCAAGATGGGCAAGAGGAGCAGGAGCCGGAGCAGGAGGAGCAGGAGCAGGAAGAGGCCGAGGAGCAGAAGGAGTTGGAGGAGCAGGGGGATCAGGAGGAACAGGAGGGACAAGAGGAGCAGGAAGAGCAGGAAGAACAGGAGGAACAATATAAGAAGGAGAATCATGAGAAGCAGAAGGAGCAAAATTTACTTACGTGTATTGTTTGTAAAATATCACATGAACAATGGGGAAGATACTGGATATAAATTTCGAACAAAAAAATTAAGCTGTGAGCGTATACAATACGCAGCATTTGTCAAAAGAATTTTATAAATTAAAAAATATTACAAAAGCAAAATATGAAAATCAAATAAATTTTAATTGCAAGACATCTGGGTTTATTTGGATAGGACGGTAGTTTAAATTGTAATCTTGATAAGCTGCACCCCTAAATCTTCCTGTTAAGTTAGAATGATCACGCACTTTATTGTTTAACTGTAAAAAATCATTTTCAATAATATGACACTAATATGACAGGTTTTAGAATTACAATTTGCTGATTATACGAAAGAACATCCATTAAAATTGGACATAAAAATAATATGTTTCAATATCTTAATTTCAATTTTCAAGTTCATTTACCAACAATTTTTGACATTCATGACCACTATAACGATTAAATTGATAGATTAGGTTTTCGTAACAACACTTTAAACGCTCATTGGTGTATGGTTTTGATATTTAACTGTATTTGCACATTTTATTTTACTTTTTTAATTAACACTTAAAAGCTGCACATCGTCGGTGCACAAGAAAAGTTACATCTCAAAAATCTTTCTTTTTGAGTTAAATAAAGAAAAATGTTTATAAAAATATCAACTTTTATCAGAAAAAACGACCAAAAGATAGTTCTTAAAATGCAGGGTGAAGATACCATAAGTCACTTTGTCGCTGAGAGGGATTTTATAAACCCCACTTAGGATAAATATCACTGTAGGCGAAGTAAATAATATTGGTTTAAATTCTATAGTATTATGAAACAATCACAATCAAGAAACATTGTAACATTCTAGAAAATGTTCGTTTTATAACTTCAAAATGTATAACAACCCACTGAGCAAAAAACAAACAAATAACGTTATATCAATATTGCAGCAACATTAAACGTTGTTTAAATATTGATGAAACATTACTTTAATGTGTTTGCTCAGTGGTCATATTATGTTGAAATCTTTCTCCTGAAAAATGGGGATTTTTGAGATCTGTCACTATTTTTGTGCACCGACGATATATTACAAAAGGCATCTTTATCTTGAATTTTTAAATTTTAGAACATTTTTGTCTCTAACAAGATAAATTCAAATTCAAAACTATTTGAATTCGAGAAAATAAGCTTACGCTTCTTATAGTTTGCACACCTTAAACATAATATATAAAATTACGAAAAAACTATTCGTGAAAATGCAAACAGTGTCTTAATTAATAAGACAATTTAAGACGATAAATATCCTTGTAAATAAAACACTTTTTACTTTGTTTAACCACTGGATATTACATTTAATTGTGTGACTAGTTTCGACTATCTAGTAGTCATTCTCAAACTAAAGTAAATACAAATTACACGTTAAAAACTATTTATACGGCTTCGAAAAGAGGGGTGTACATGAGGTCAACCTGGTCATTAAGAAGGGAAATTCCGGGATTAATTCGGGCCTTGTGTATTTCTAGTGCTTCCAGTAAATCCATTTTACGACCTTTTTCGGCAAAATGGATTACTGAAAGTACATCCTCGCCAAAAGTGTGATTCTCTTCTAAAAGATGGTTAGCATAGGTAGAACTATTATGTTTTAATCTAAAGGCTCGCTCGTGTTCTTTCAACCTTATTTCGATTCTACGACCAGATTGTCCAATGTACACACCTTTACAATTTTCGCAGTTCAATTTATAAATGCCTGATCTAACTAGGGGATTAAGTTTTGTTTTTGGGTTGAAAATTATATTATTAAGTTTATGGGGAGTTTTTAATATTACATTAATGTTACATTTTTTAAGAATGTTTTTAATTTTACAACTTATTGTACCATAGTAGCTGATTGTTTTAAAATGTTGATTATCTATTGACCTAATTTTAGGGTAGAAGAATTTCTGCACCTCTTTCATTTCATAATTATGAATTAAATTGTCTATTAGTGAAGTTGTGTAGCCATTATTCAATGCTATTTCTTTTATTGCATTGATCTCTTTCTTTCTATTAAAACATAATAGTTCTACCTATGCTAACCATCTTTTAGAAGAGAATCACACTTTTGGCGAGGATGTACTTTCAGTAATCCATTTTGCCGAAAAAGGTCGTAAAATGGATTTACTGGAAGCACTAGAAATACACAAGGCCCGAATTAATCCCGGAATTTCCCTTCTTAATGACCAGGTTGACCTAATGTACACCCCTCTCTTCGAAGCCGTATAAATAGTTTTTAACGTGTAATTTTTATTTACTTTAGTTTGAGAATGACTACTAGATAGTCGAAACTAGTCACACAATTAAATGTAAGATCCAGTGGTTAAACAAAGTAAAAAGTGTTTTATTTACAAGTGTATTTAAGATGTACCACAAAGTGAACGCCTACAACACCAAACGATAAATATCCATTAAAACAACTACTTCCCGTGCAAATACACCTCCGGATATTGAATTATACAATGAAATATTTAAAATCTTATTTAATTTCTTCAAATTTATAAGATTTTAAATATTTCATTGTATAATTCAATATCCGGAGGTGTATTTGTACGGGAAGTAGTTGTTTCAATGGATATTTATCGTCTTAAATTATCTTATTAATTAAGACACTGTTTGCATTTTCACGAATAGTTTTTTCGTAATTTTATATATTATTTTTGTCTCTGCTTGGCATGTAATTTTGGTGTTTCTGTAATAGTAATTCAGTTGAAAATAAACTTGGACACTTTTCATATATTAATTTTTTCCTATGAATTTTAGCAATTTGGCTAAATAGCAATTATGATCAATTTTGTATCCAAGCAAAATAATAGTTTTTTAATAGTTAGTCAGATTTAAATATTGATAAATTTATGCATTGATGTTCAGATTTACCTAAATAAATAGCTAGAATTTTGTGCTTTGTTTTAGTAATAGTTTTAAAGCTGTGCAGTTACATTTTAAGATCATTAATTTTTTTAAATGCTTTTCACATTTTATTTGCATAGAGAATTTAATGTTGTCTTTTTTAATACTATACTAAAATGCGGATAAAATGAGCACCTACTAACGTTTCGGGACGCTGAGTTCATCGTCAATATTTTATACTACAGCTGTTTTATTTTAACGCATTAACGACCGAGCAATTATAGAGTTAATTCTAAAAGTTTATGTTAGGTAAAATTCTGCACTGTTTTATGATTTTTATGGATGACTTATTATATTACTTGCTGAGCAATTTTGTTTTACATATACTTGATGTATACTCTGTTAATTTTTAGGCATTCGTCGATTTTATAAAAGTATTCAATGTGAAGTTTAGAACCAGTGTTTTCGCTCCCAGATTAAGCATGAAGTAAAATTTCGAGTTTAGAAAAGCCTGAAAATTTGGTTTGGTCGCTCCGCGAAGCGAAGCGGCCAAACCAAATTTTCAGGCTTTTCTAAACTCGAAATTTTACTTCATGCGCCACGCGTATAAAGCACTGATATATTGTAAAGTTTAAAATATACTTTTAAGGCAATGTGCTAAAGCAGTATATTTTGAACTTCGCGTTAAATTAGTGTTTGAATACCTTTTATATATTCTTAGTTGATGAGTACAGTTTCGACCATCTAGTCTAACATTTATTTAATCAATTGTAATTCAATAATAAAACTGCTATAATTTTATTTTGTATGGCAGCTACACGTACATGCATGGTATTCAGATCAAATTAACCCAATTAGTATATTTTGCGCATACAAGAGTTGTAGATTTTGTGATTTTGCTATATTTAGTAATGCCTGAACTCGAGTTGGTTCCACTGTGCAGATTTACATTTCAATGAATACATCTACTTTAATTCAATTCTATTTTTGTACCTTAACTGCGTCATAACCGTTGATCAAATATTGATGACATAAATGCCTGAATATCTAAAACGCAATTTTTCAACCCTAAACTACAGCTTCATTGGGTGACCTATAAAGTGAGACGGGGTCGACAGCAAATTTATAATTCTATCGTCCGGTGGCGATGGCGTAGCGTCGGGCGTCCGTTCATATTGCCGCGATTATTCATAGGAAAATCATTATCGTATATGGAATACACGAATGTAACCGCTTTTATTCATGAACAAACCATTATGACCCTGTAAACGTTCGCAGTTACAGCTGCACTGCGAAATGAGCTGCGCCATTTATTCGCATTTTAAATGCACCGCACCTCGCACACATCTTTCATGTGGTAATTAATGAATGAACATTTACATTCATGTTTAATGTTTATGTATAATTTACTAACTCATCATTGTTTTATTTAGAATTCCAACATAACTAAATGATTAAAATGATCGAAAAATAAATTACTCACCGCCCCTCATAAATGTTGATTAAATAATTTGTTAATGATCAACTTTTTATTAGAAAAGAAGTAGAAGAATTTAAATATTACATTTCTAAATTATTTCAAAGAAAAGTTGAAGCCCGAAGCCACAAATATATTCGAAGCTCTTTAAAATTTAATTTCACATCTATAACTCCTCTTTTAGCAGCTTTAGAATAAATAAGTGTTCTATACGCGTGGCACATGAAGTAACATTTCTAGTTTAGAAAAGCCTGAAAATTTGGTATGGTCCCTCTGCTTCGCGGAGCGACCAAACCAAATTTTCAGGCTTTTCTAAACTCGAAATTTTACTTCATACTTATTTAAGGATTGGAAAACACTCGTTAGAATAATGTTGAGGACTTACATCAGTGGCATACGCCCAACAGTGGGGAAATTTAAGTTTTGAGGGGATCAATTGAAAATAAATAGTATCGCTAGACTCATTAAAATAAATCAAATGCATGAAAATAGACCAGATTTTTCCATATAATCATAAAATTTTAACAAAATTCAGGATTATTTATTAACATTTCATGAAGTATGTACATTTTTAATTAGATTTTTATTAAAATAAACTTGTATTATTTTATACAAAAACTTAACGAGATATTTGAATATTCTTTGCTGATTCTTAAAAGGCATATGTTTTTAAACAAAATCTGTCAAATTTAAAATAATTTAACAGATTATTGAATTACACACATTTTTAAAGTAGGAAAAAAAGCCAATAAAATTAAATAAAAAAAAAACATTTTATGAAGATATCAGTTATTAACAAAATTTGTTCCTTTTAAAAGAATTTAAGAGTGCTGTAAATGTTTAGTTTTGTTTATTGATGAATAATCACATATTACAATAACTACTATTTTACTATTATCACAAATAATTTATAATTATTGAACAATTTTCTTAACAAATGATTTAATTTTACAAAATTGTATATTTTTTTCCATAAAATCGTAGGATTTCCAAGTTATCCAATAACATGACGAAATGAATATTTGCGAAATTCTTAAACAAATATATTTAACAAAATTTCAACTTTGACCCAACAGTTCTTAATTCTTCACACTTTTGTCTGAATTACCAAATGTACATTTCGGACACAAACCAATGGATTATCATTGAATCCTGAAGTATTAATCTATTAATAATGGTCAATTTGTGTCCGAAATGTACATTTGGTAATTCAAATAATAGTGAGAAAAAAAAGTTATTAGTGCTTTATTCGTCAATTTAATTTGATCTTTACATAGCTCAATTAATAAATATATTTTTAATATAATATAATAATTAATAATTTAATAATAATAGAGATATTTTTATTTCGTTTACAAAACAAATACAACATTCATTTTTTTTTTAAATTTTAACATAGTTTATTACAGTATTATGTTATAATCAAGGGTCGGATTATATGCAAAATGCATATTTGTTATTAGGAGGAATATCAACAAAACTGTTTCTATGCATATCTAATGTTTGAAATATTTTAATGAAAAAACATTAGATATGCATAGGAAAATTAGGCTGCCAATACTGTAACCGACAACGGTTTGCAGTACTGCTACATAATATACGGAGTTCTTGTAGCCTCATCTGGACGGTATGGATCTGAAAGACATGTGGTTCCAGCAGGACGGCGCGACCTGCCACATCGCGCATGGAACAATCCATTTATTAGAGGAACGATTTTCGGATCGAATCATCTCCCGAAATTCCGATGTCAACTGGCCACCGAAATCGTGTGATTTGACGCCATGAAATTGCTTCCTCTTTTGTTTCGTGAAATCTCATGTATATGCCAATGCGCCACGGACTATTCCCGAGGTCAAGGACGAGATCCAAGGCGTCATCGGTGAGTTAGCGCCGCAACTCTGCGAACATTTCATGAAAAGAGAAAGGCTCTGTGTTGAGAACCGCAGGGGCCGGATATTTTATTCCATACTTAATCGGAACATGTCCACTTTATAATGCAATATAAAAATATCACCACGTGCGCAAAAACTATTCGTTTTATTTTAAAATTAAATCGGGCACTCTTATTGGGACATCCTTTATATAGAAAAAAAAAATCTTAATGTACACTTCTCTGCAATAAAATTAAGAACACAAAATATGTCACAGTTTAAAACGGACATGATAAGTTTCCTAGTTACGAAAATATGTAAATATGTCAATTTCCTTAATGCCAAAATGCTGCGCGATTTGAACAAAAATTCAAAAATTCGAATTCTAACTAAAATAGAAGATGGTTTTTCTATTTCGGTTTTGTTGTATTTATTAGGAGCGTTTTCGTCAAAAGGTCTCATTCTTGGTTATTTTCAAGTTTTATCGTTTATTGAAACTGCTGCTAGGCAATTAACACAGACCCAAATTATACAACTAAAATACTGTAAAGAAATAGTTATGAGACTTGTGCTTAATTTTATTGCACAGAAGTGTACATGTAAATTATAATTATTAATTTCTCGTTAGCAAGATAGACACTTACAGCATCGCGTAAAATTTAATAAATCATCCCAGGCCATAAATTCATGATGCTTGTCAGTGTGTAAGATATACAGCACCCTTACGAGGCTCAACGTATTATGTAATTAATTTACATGTTGAATAATATACTAATTATTTATGATTTTATGAAAATTACCAACTTTAATTAATCCACAGTGTTTTTATTCTAGATTTTTTATAATTATTTTAAAACACGTTGAATTGTTATGCATTGTAATCCTTCCATAATGTTGATAGTTTACAAAAGCTGAAAGCGGTGCATTAGTGTACAATGGTGTGAGATCAAGTAACGACGCGAGCTTCAGTGGATTCCATCAGGATTTATAAGATTGATTAACTTGTTTTCGAACTGGTTATGTCTGTAGAACTTATTCATTGAAGGATTACCTTAAAATCTTTTGATTTCTCTGATGGGATAGAACTAATTGTTTTCTGTTTAAAAGTACTTCATACTTAAACGAAATGTTCTACATTTTGGGGTCTTTAATTTTTCAATTAAATTAAAAAAATCTACAGGATGATTGAAAAAAGTTGGATATAAATTTATTTAAAAAAGTAGTGTTTACAAAATTACTTATTAATTTTTATTAACTCGGTGCTTCGGGTGTCACCCACAGTTTGAAAAGCGCTAATTTAAACGCTTTGAAATTGAATTTAAAAATAATAATAAATGCTGATTTTTGCGGCCCATAAGCACAGTTGAGAAACGTTTTTCTAAATGCATGATCGTAGAATTTATGACTGTATAAAGATGGAAATTACAGTCGCAAATTTACTAGTATGTATATGTAGTAAGTATATGATACGAACACAATATAGTGAGTTGTATACAATAGTTTCTAGATAAATTCCAAGCTTAAAATTAAGTGTGTATATAATGAATATGCAGAACCATATATCCGGATTAAAACTACATAACAGCATTCATTAGCAGTGATTTAAATTAATTAGAAGCGTATTTGCGCATGCAGCAACGAACGATTAACACGATCTTGTGCAATGGCGACGGACGGAAATGAGCGTTCATCAAAAGGAATTCCGAGTGTAAATTTTAACAGCGCACAATGCAGTCTAGTGCATGTAAAATGTTGCGTTAATATAAATATCTCCGGGGGTAATTTCACGAATTAGGCATTACGATTATTACAGTGGGGGTATTAACGTAACGCCATCCGCACGTGCCAAATGGCCGGAAATGCAGAGCGAGGAAGAGCTTTAAAGCTCCGCTCTCTCCTCGCTGGAGTGACGCCAGTTCCGGTCCGGGGGCGTCGGCTTTATTAAAAGGCGCGAGGGCCGATAAATGAGGGAAATTTCGGGGGCTGCCTCAATATTGCCAACGCTTTAAATCAAAAGTGCATTATAAAGTGTACACATTTACCTCGTTCGAGGGTCCCTCCCCTAAATCCACTTGCTGCGGTAAATAAGTGCGGTCGTAATTTATCGCACCTCGTTAGTGCCTGCTTTTATCAAACGATGGATATTTTTATCCTCTTTCCACAAAAAGATGTTGTAGCTTGCTTTGCAATAATAAATGTGCAGCTTTAACAACGCACAAAAAACGCATTATTTATTAAAACGTATTGTGTTAGATGTGTATAATCTTACAACAGCCAAAAACTTATTTCGGATGAAACAGCTCATCAATTTAAGTTTATCTAAGCAAAGTAATTCCTTCTTACTTAAAGTGAAAAAGATACATTATAAAATAGTCTAGCTTTCATGAAATTAATAGATAACATTCAGAAGTTAGTTATAATTACTCAATAATATGATTTACCCTAATAAAATCTTCAACTAATAAAGCAAAACATACCGCGGAGGCAAATTCGGTATCTGAATAATATCAAAGTTGTAAATGTCTAGATTCAATAGTTTTTGAATAAAAGAATAATGATGTGTCTATCATAGCAATTTCCCCGTTAAAGATATGCGGCTTTATGCATAGTCCTGTGATTAAACTGTTACTAACGTGTCATTAACTAATCGCGATTAAGGTGTTACTAAGTACGCCGTATGTATGTTTTAACAAATACTTGTTAGTAGCGCCTATCTTAACAACATTGATTTTTCTGTCATTTCCATGTCAAATGGAATCACAGACGAATATTAATATAGATTTGGTTTCAATATTTATCTATGTAACGAGGATTGATACGCCCTCTGCGCCAATGTCGCCAACAAATTTACACTATAACAAATTCTTTTAGCGTAGAATTATCAATATTCAATTGCCAATTGTGGATTTAAATTAACTTTTATAGCTCTCTATAGGTTACTATTCACCACAGGCCGTATAGTGATTTGAACTAGTGTTGTAAAGTTCTTGAACGAGCCCTAAAACTAGCGCTTTCTCTGTGCCCACAAAAAAGCGCATATTGCACTTTAAGCAAAAGAAAAAAGACAATACTCTATACGTACGATGACGATAAATTATTACGCTGTATTTGCTAGGCTTGCAATTGTAAACGGACGAACGAATGTGGCCTTCATCCAAAAGGAGTTCTAGGGAAATTCGGACAGTTGACATAAGTCAGCGGTGCCAACTTGACACGAGATTGAATTGAACTATAATAAGATCTTCATGTTATTTTGTTTTCTTTGTGACAGTTACGATACACAGTTCAACACTTGTGACATATTTTAAAGTAACGAGTGTCTTCCACTCCCAGACTAAGCATGAAGTAAAATTTCGAGTTTAGAAAAGCCCCGCGTAGAAAATTTTCACGGGGCTTTTCTAAACTCGAAATTTTACTTCATGCGCCACGAGTATAAAACATTGATTTACAGTAAAGTTACAAATATATAACGCTTAGATGAGATGGTGATCAATATTTACCGAGATGTAGAGAGAAAAATGCAAGAATTACTTTTTTGGTGAGTACTTTTGGAATAATAATAATAAAAGCAGATAAAATTTAGTTTAAACAATTTTTTAATATTGTTGATATTTTGATCATCATATCTTTAACGGGGAAAGTGCTATAATGGGCACATCACCATTTTTTTAATATATGTTCTTGATTTTGTAAAAATGAACTACATTTATGAGTTATTTGAAACGTTAATTAAAAAGTATTGCTTTGTTCATTTCACTGTTGAAAATTCTTGAGTAAATAAAAAAAATTGTCAACATTGTCTTTTTACCTGATAAAAAATGAAGAAAACTACAACTTCCAATTTAACTTAAATGGACAGTTGCTAATTTTTGTTAGTGTGATTGAAAGATGAATTCGGTTCAAAAGTTGTATTTAATTGGAACTCACTGTATAATTTGTTTAAGAAATTGCAGTTTATTTGAAAAATAAACATATTGCAATAAATATATCGAATTTGAAACTAATTTGAAATCGAACAAATAAGCTTACGATTGTTTTAGTTTTTAAATTTAACTGCGTTCTAAGTATTTATACTACATTTTGCCTGCTTTTTGGACTGTTTTACCACTGTGTGACTCGGCGAAGTGAAAAAACAAAAAGAATATTTGACAGATGGTCATGACTGTATTATTGTTGTACTTGCAATTTAGTTTTACCATAAACGCCTGGATAATGTGCATATTATTCGAAATAGACGTATAAAACACTGAAATATTGTGAAGTTGAAAATATGCTGCGAGAGCATAGTATAATACTAAAATAATTTTAAACAGCTTTTTCTTTATTAATGGATTCGATATCTAACGCCATCTAATGCTCCATAGTGGCATCGTCAATGACACGAATGCACAAAGTGCATATACAGGTTACTGTTTCGTCCACGAACGAGCTAAACTCTGTTTGTGAAACCAGAAAACAAATTATTTCTCAGCACTGGGTCGGGACCACACTGATGAGGACCTTGAAGTCCGAAACGCGTCTGTGGGGAATATTGAACACAAATTCAGTTTTTTTTTGAATTGATAGAAATAATAAATTTAAGAAAATAAGTATTGGCAGGGCAGAAAGACCTTTCGTTGATAGCCTGAACAGACTAACACTAACATCTATGATAGGTATATAAATGTTTGTACCGTATATTGTATTGTCTGAATAAAGATGTTTGTATTTAAGTATTGGCATTGCGCGTTTCATCTAGAAAAGTATTGAACCAAATTGCATTTTGTTTTATTTTATTTTAATGTTTATTAATTCGTATTTTCTTAGTATTCGATGACACCAATAAAACAGCACCAAGTTCCTTAACTCCATTAACCAGCAGCACTGTTTCATGCCCCGGCCTCGCCTGTAAACGGATAACGTAAAGTCTCATCGGGCCCGAAATAAAATTAAACCCGACACATAAGGTACTTACTCTCTGTCGCAATTTTATCGTCGCGCTCTCAATTCTTTTTTGCGCCCGTCTTTATTTTCGGATCTGAAACGAATTTAATGCCGAGTTATGGTTTTAAAGTCAAGTGCGCATTTAATTAATGCCAGCGCCACTTGTACACGACGCGACAGAGTCTCCCTGTTTTCGACCCTTTTTCTTCCTCCGTTTGTCAAATTAATGCGGCTTTATTTTATTTATGTGTTCGCTCCTGGAAAAACTCGACTCGACTACAAGCGCGTTTTGTCCGGCGCTTTTATTTATTATGCAAATTTTACAAATATTATAAATTTATACACGCAGAGGGTTTAATTTATAACTCGTGAGTTTTACAAATTCATATATTAAAACTGAAATCAGAACGGTTTATTTCGACGTCAGTTTCGTGGAGTTAAAAGGTTGTCATCGTACTAATTTATTTTATTCTCTAAATATGGAATGTATATTTAATTGTTTTGCTCTTGTTTTAATTGCCATTTTGTAATTTAATGGCATTCCTTAAGTAGCTATAAATACATTGTTTAAAAGGGTAGGATCATTCTTCAAAAAATATTAAATGAACAACTTTAGTGGAATTAACTAGCGCTACAAATTTCAATATTCAAGTATGAAAAATATTTAAAATAATATTGAATATTGAAATAAATAAACTATTTGATATGTTAAATTATTTAGTATAAGACAATATAAGGAAATGTTTCTTTTAAGTATACATATCCTGATGCATATGTATTTTTATCAGTAATGGCTGACTGTTATTAAAAATAGTTCAATTGGAAGCATCTAATGAATGTTTTCACTACTTAATTACGCATAACGTAAAATTTAGAGTTTGGAAAAGCCTGAAAATTTTGTGGTCACTCCGCGAAACGAAATCCAAACGTTCAGGCGTTCCTAAACCCGAAATATTACTTTAAACATAATCTAGGAGTGGAAACACTTGTTCGAAACTCGAAACAAGTCACCGCTTATATAAAATCGAACATTTTCAGCGTATACACTTTGTATATTTAAATGAAACATTCTTAGAATGTGATACAATAAGTCATTCCTAGAAATCATAAATAGAAGTGCAGAATTTTACCTAAAATCAACTATTAGAGTTAACTTATAAATAAAACGCTTATTACTTTGTTTAACCACTGTATTTTGCACTTAATTTGTGACTATAGTTTCGACTATCTAGTAGTCATTATCAAACTATAGTCACAGATTAAGTGCAAAATACAGTGGTTGAACAAAGTAAAAAGTGTTTTCTTTACAAGTGTATTTAAGATGTACCACAAAGTGAACGACTACAACACAAAACTATTAGAGTTAGCTCAATAATTGCTCGGACGTTAATGCGTTAGATAAAACTGGTATAAATAATGTAAGGGTTATCTTTATATCAAAATTCAGTTTAAATTATCCGAGAGGATTAATTAATTTTGGATAAACCTAAATTCTAATAAAACTGTATAAAACAAAGAAACATATTATTCTGCAACGATTTCCTCCGTTAAAACAAGTTTAATTTATATCTACAATTTTAATTTTATTATTTCGTTAAAAATGAAAGACACAAATATGTAAAATATCTTTGAGATTAGTTCAAATATTTGTATTTGAAAAAACTTAAAAATGTTAAAATTGATTGAATTCTGTGTAAATTCAGTGAATTTTATGAATGAATAATGCATTTTGCACATTATTATAAACGTATTTCATACTTTATTTTTTTAAATTTCATATCAATTTTACTATTTCTTAAAAGAAATATGTATAAAGTAGGTTAAAGATTAAATAATTTGTCAATTTTAGTACTTTTTTCAAAACATTCTCTAAATGCAAAATAATGTTCTCTTTATAAAATTAAAACAATAACTTGATTTATTCGAAAAAAACAATTTAAGATAATTAAATGTTGTATAAAAGAATAAAATAAACTTGCTCTGTAAATTTTATAGCGATTAAATATCAATTTGTATCAATTGTAGTTATACCTATTGAAGTGAAGCTACGCGCTACACGACCAAACCAAATTTTCAGACTTTTCTAAACTCGAAATTTTACTTCATGCTTAATCTGGAAGTGGCAAACACTCGTTAAAGGCAGGTCATTAAATTTAACGTCAATAATTTTGAATACAGTTTTAAATTATAAAGATTTTTTATCATTTTATGTTGTGTCTATCAATTTCAACGAAGCCATCTTTGTTAAATTTACAAATTAAACTTTTTATAATAAATTTTGACGATTTTTGTGTGGGTATATTTTACGTATATTTCTTAATTCAATTAATTACCATGAATTGTCTAAAAAGTTTCTTAAGGATTTTTTTTAGTCAAGTTTGGCTATTTTATAATTTTGTTTGTACAATTTTGAAGATTTTATCAATTTTTGTGATGTTTGTTGGTTGTGACGATTTTATTTAAAATCCTAATAATTATTACTATTAAAAATTTTAAAATAAAATATTATAATTTTAAATGAGTTTTTTTGTCAATTTTCAAAAAAAACAATTTGAAGTTATCAAAACTATAATCACTTAATAAAGTCTCAGCGTTAAAATGTGTTTCATTTGTGAATGTTTCAGATGTTTAATTTTATTAATTTCGTAATATTTTTACTACGATTATTAATGCTGACATGTAGTCTGAATTTTATTAATATATTTATTTTATTTATTTCAACAATAAATGTTTTAATAATAACAATACAAAACAATAAACCGAATTTAGTGCAAATAGAATATTTTTTTTTCTAAAATTCTTATTTTTTGCAAATATTGACTAGCATAGAACACAATTCAGAATATCAATTGTTTTCTAAGCTAATCTCATTGGTTAGATGAAAATAATATTATAAATAAAAATTAGAGATTTTAGTCAATTTTTAAGATATTTGTTTTTTAATTTGATTGATTTCGTAATCTCTTGAACGTACTATAAATTGCACTTTTTAATTTCTCTTTTATTTAAAACCTTTGCAATTTTTGGGATTACATGTTATTTTTTTTGCTGCACAGTAAGTTTTATATTTAGCTTTATATTACCAATTATTACCATGTTTACAGTAATATTACTGAAAATATTACCCAATTTTACATTACCGGTAATTTTACATCGCTGATTCTAAAAGATTTTCTTTCTCTTAAAAAACCAATAAATAAATTAGAAATTATTCAATAAACTTTAAAAACACTAATTTATCTCAGACAAAACACTTTTTGAGATTGTAAAGTTGGAATCAAAATATCTTGATTCCAACTTTACAATCTCAAAAAGTGTTTTGTCTGAGATAAATTAGTGTTTTTAAAGTTTATTGAATAATTTCTAATTTATTTATGGTTTTCAAAACAAGATTACTTACAAAAAATATTACAATGTTTTTACTAAATCTTAAATTTGATACGATTTTTCATTAAAAAAAACAGTCAAGTTATTTTAATTCCAACATCAGGATCTTAATCTTCTTTATTTTTTTTATTTTTAAGTATCAGATTTTGAGGTGTTCTAATGAATTTTTCCCTAAAATTTTAACTTCGACAAGATTTTTCAGAAAAGCTAGTTTAGATATGTAACCAAAACTTCAGGCTCTTAAAGATTGTTTATTTTCAAGTAAAAATTACTACTTTCAATATTGATTCAATAACTTTTGATTGTTTTATATTTTTTCAAACAAGATTACCTCCAACTTTAACGTTGTTTTCATTTAATTTCAACTTTGACACGATTTTTCAGAAAAACTACTTGAGATATATTTTTTCATAATCTTAAAGCGTGTTTATTTTTAAATAAAAGTGAATTATTTCACGTTGATTTATTAATTTATAATTTTTTTATAATTTCCCAAATAAGATTACCTCAAAATCTAATGACTATTCGTATTCATATCACGATTTAATTTTTTAGGCATTCATCGTTTCTGACTAGTGTTTAATTTAAAGTTTCGAACGAGTGTTTCCACTCCCAGGTTAAGCATGAAGTAAAATTTCGAGTTTAGAAAAGCCTGAAAATTTGGTTTGGTCGCGTAGCGAAGCGAAGCGATCCAACCAAATTTTCAGGCTTTTCTAAACTCGAAATTTTACTTCATGCGCCACGCGTTTAAAACACAGAAGATATTGTGAAGTTAAAAATATACTGCTTATATTTAATAAATCTTAATCAAATCTCGCGCTAGTAAAATTCAAGCAATTTAAAATAAATTTTAAGCTATACTTAAAAGAAAAAAAACTCTTAATGTAGTTGTTTTATTTGTTTTTATTACCTATAACCCTTCGATTGCCAAATAACTTAATATTACAAAAGGTTAAACACCCCTGATATATACGATGTGTATTTTTTCTAAATATCTTAAACATTTTGTTAAGTGAATTAAATTTATCATCAATTATTACACCCGGTAACACTGATCGACCGTCTTTTGTCATTATTTGACGTTTCAATAAAGAAACAAATGATAGACGCTCCCATTAAATCCATTACTGAGTGGAAGCACTCGTAAGAAGTTTCAAATCGAATGGTTTTCAATTACAACGAATTCCTAAATAATCGCAAGAGAAATGTTACTTAAAACAAAAATTCTTATAACATTAATTTCTCGCATAAACAATTTTTTATATTAAAGAAAAAAAGGTAGTCTACTTAGTTCTATGTTAAATCAGTTTCCTGAATTAACTTGCGCATTCATGAATAACTTACATTTAATCAAATTAGCTCCTTTCCATTTACCTTTACTATATTTGATATGGCTCTCCGAAGAGAGCGGTCTCTGTAAGTTATGATTCTCGGTTGGCTATTTTATTAATACAAATATTGACCGACTATATAGACCTCGATACGTGTTTCGTCCTTTTTACACATAGACGCACACCAGCCTCAACTAAACCAAACACAATAACTTTTTCGCTCGAATAATTGACATTTGACGGGTAACATAACGTGACCATTATATTTTTCCCATGATAATCAAAACTCGTTAAGTTTTTTTTTCGAACAGTTTCAATAAATATTTTCCGTTGTTGAAAGTAGAATTTATATTATATTTCCCAACTGAATTGTTGATGTAATTGAAGCACAAGTCATTTGTAGTAATATCAGATTGTAGACAAAAATATTCCTTTGTTTATATTTTTCATTCAGCTGGCCTATTACGAGTATAAGTTATATATATATTTCAATTTCAGTTTATATCTCTATTATTGAACTAAAATTATCAGAATTAAATTAGAATTATTCTTTTACCTACTAACATTATTTTTGGCCTTTAATTTTTTGTTTTCTCTTAAATTTTATTTTAAATATAGCTTAAAAACAATAATTCAATTGAACATGAGTAGTTATACCACAATAATAAAATAGATATAGAAAGCTTTTTATCGTGTTTGAATAGTTTGTATCCGTGCATTTCATTTAAACACGAGATAGTCTGGGAGTGGAAAACACTAGTTTTAAACTTAAAATTGAACTGATTAAAAGAAGAACGAATGACTCAAAACGCATACGCCAAATCGAGATATGTATACTTGAAATAAAAATTCTCTGTATATATTTTGCAGATGTATTTTGTACTGATCTAGCAGTTTGTTTTTAATATCACAATATTTTTCTGTTTTATACGAGTTATATGCTATAGCAATTTTATATTTTTAAGAATAATATATAATTTTTTTCGAACTTTTCTATATTTTTTAATTCAGATATAGGTCTGTAAATATTCTTTTGTAGAAACAACGAAAAACTCTAATGAGCTATTTATAACAGTTTTAAAAACGTGTGAATCTATTTTAAACAATTTACAGCGTTTGTACAGTGTGAAAATCCACTGTTATATATTTATAGGTCTCCCGTGTCGTTCCATTTAAAGTTATAGCAGAACTTTTTCTATAAACATGCGTTAATCGCTAATAAAAAGAAAACAGGCGCATAAAACTTTCGCCGTGTCGAGGTGCGAAAGTTGCGGGGAAAAATTAGATAAGTTCCGTAACGAGCCATGAAAATATAATGATGGGACAAGCAAGGGTAATAGCTGTAATACGAACGTCCCCCCTGAGGAAACACGAATTGCCAAATAAAACCGAATGCCATTTTAAATGTTGATCAAATTCTCTGCTTTATGGATCTAGTTAACTAGGGGGCGAGAATTTACTACGTCAATAAATATCTGTTTTATTTATTTATTTGAATAATCGAACTACTCACGTAATGTACTCTCAGGCACCACACAGTATACGATTTGGCCGTTCTAACGGAACAAAATTCAAATTATTGAAATATGAAAATTACAAATTTAATAATACAAATTATTCATATATATCAGAAAAGGATTCCTGACACAGAATTATTTTAGTTTAGTTTCAATTCTCTGCTATATCAAGTAGTAAAATTGAAGTAAACAACTAATTTCTTTTATTGTTGATACATTTTATTATCAATTATTTTATAATTGCATAGTTTGGTCAAAGCTGAAGAATATTTTTCTATGTGTCTTTTCTGCAAAAGTGTAGCTACAATATCATATATTATTTGTGCAAATATAATATAATATAACAAAAACATAAATGGCTATTCAATTTATAAAAAAAACAAATATAAACATCTAATAAAAACATTCATATGTATTGTGTCATACATCGTCATAAACTACTACC
Source organism: Philonthus cognatus (assembly GCA_932526585.2). Classification (NCBI taxonomy): domain Eukaryota; kingdom Metazoa; phylum Arthropoda; class Insecta; order Coleoptera; family Staphylinidae; genus Philonthus; species Philonthus cognatus. The sequence continues at coordinate 25,668,952 of OW052243.1, read as the reverse complement.
TGTTCTCTAATAATCCTCAAGATGTTTTATTTAGAATAAATCTTGTTAAATTGTGCGACTTTTTGCGATTATTAGATATTTAACATTTTTGTTAGGTGTAAAAATTAAGTGAATACTCCTTGTTAATTGTTAATACTTCTTAAAATACTGTTAATTAAAAAAAATCTTTAAATAAAAGTTGCAGGTTTCATAAAAATATATAAAATGTATAATATAGCTCTTTCAACTGTAAACGTATGCCGTTTATTTTTTTCGAAGTTATAAATATGTATATTTGTTCAAATAAACTTATCGGATTCTATTTTAAATAACACAAATAATGTTTTCTAGCTTCCAATGTATTTATTTTATTTAGGGAGTTCTTTTAAATATACATATGTCAATTAATGCATATATGCTGTAAATCTTCAGATATTCGTTGTTATTCTTAAGTTTAGTTTGAAGCTATATGCGAGTGTCGTCCACTCCCAGACAAAGCATGAAGTAAAATTTCGATATTAGAAAAGCCCCACGTAGAAAATTTGTCGAGGGTCGCGCAGCGACCCGAGACAAATTTTCACAGGGCTTTTCTAAACTCGAAATTTTACTTCATGCGCCACGCGTATAAAACAATGATTTCAAGTGAAGTTTATAATATTCTTATTTAGCAGTATATTTTTATTCCTGCTTTAGCAGTATATTTGTTATACTGATAAACCAGTGTTTTTTTAAATTTACAATATTTTAGTGATTTATACTCGTGGCGCATGAAGTAAAATTTTCTACGCGGGGCTTTTCTAAACTCAAAATTTTACTTTATGCTTAGTCTGGGAGTGGACGACACTCGTTTAAAGCTTCAAATTGAACTTAAAAAAAATATATCTGAAGATTTACAGCATATATGAAGTAATAGTCATGCTTAATATGGGAGTAGAAACACTCGTTTGAAGCTTCAAATTGAACTATATCAAAAAGACAACGAATATCGAGGATATTACTTAAAATAAAAATAAACTGTATGAAAAAATGTTTTATAAAAGTAAATTGCATGTAATTAGTCTAACAGTATATACAGTAATACACATTATGAATAAGAAAACTTTAACAACATAAATTGAGCGACAGACATAATGCTAAATATATGCAAAATAAACTACAAGAAAAAAATATTTATTTTGTTGATAATACACCTCTTACTGAATTTAATTATTGACTTATTTTTTTTTTTTTTGAAAACTATCTATTTTTTATATTAATATAAAATTCCATGAATTTTGTCCCGCTAGATTGTTTAAATCGTATACTGTGCACCACCTGATTTAAAATCCTTACCGTTTTTGTAGAATGCAAATTTCTACTATGAAAATTAACAAATCCTGCTAGAAATATAAGAAATGTATATTATACATAGGGATTGGAAATATACTGACGTCGCTACTGGATGCACAAGAAGGACGGATGCTAGTAGTTCTTAATTAAGATAGAGTGGGAAAGGAAACCTTGGATGAGCTAGCTCAACATGTTGCATTTAAAGAGCGACGCGCGACGTGACCAAAAACTGATCAAGGGACTTATCTTTTGCTCGTACTCACATGTCATAGCAGGAAGGTACCCCAAATGCACTTCCAGCTAGCTCAGGGATTTGGGGATAGAGAGTATGAGCAACTAGTCTTTAAACACCAATCCAAAACAACAAATTTATTCACACAAAAAAAGCACACCCAAAAAAAAAAACACAGCAGCAAATAATAATTAATACGTGGCAGTGGCAGTGGCAGCCTGATCGTCAGAGGTGGTGAGTGGCGGCAGCAAAGCGGCAGCAAAGCCCAGACAGACGCGGGAAAGTCCGGTCGAAGACGATAAGGTCCAGACGGCGTCGGAAAAATCCGGTTGTATCCGGAAGGCGTCGACGGGGTCCGTAAAAGCACCGGTAAACTCCGGAAAGGTCCGGGCGGTGTCGGAAAAGTCTGAAAGGCGACGGGTCCGGGGAGATAACAAAGTTGGGAAAAGTCCGGAATGGTCCGGAAGGCATCGACTTTGTCAATAACGGAGATCGAAACGGCAAGAGGCAGCACTGGCAACAATTCCGGATCTTCTGATTAGCACACTTGCACTAATCAAAAACCACTTGACAAAAAAAATCACACTAGGTTGTCAAAAAAAAAAAAACTAGTACACCACTGACTTCATTTCACTTGGACCAGTTACTGCTTTTGTTACTGGTTTGTCGGTGCTAAAGAAGTGTCGTCCTCCAATATTTATATGCCGAAAATGAGGGTGAAGAAGGGTAGTTTCCTTGGTAGGCGTGACCAGCCATCCGAAATTCGCCGAATCCATCGCAATTACAGGCATTCGAAGAATCTCGAGATTTTTGGAATCTCATCTAATCCGTTCTTCAGAAAGAAGAATGGAAAAAATTATACAAATCTCTTTTCCGAAAAACGAACTGCCGCTGCTCACCTATCCTCCCTCTAGAACTACACTTCAGGTGTTCGTACTCTAGTCGTTATGCAAATTACCCGAGATAATCCCCGTTCGGTCCTCATGTAATTGCTGGGGATAAACTCATTTTATATACAAAAAAGAAATAAAATTTAAAATTTAATTTTTGTTGCCGATGATTTAAAGCACATATGGGCAAACCCCGGCCCGCTGTAAGATATGATCCGGCCCGCGAGACATTTTTAAAAAACCCAATTAAAAAAATATTACATTAGGTACTTATACTCACGGGAGTGACAGTGAGGCGGCACACATCAAATTCCTTGATGTTTGCCGCCTCACTCTTTGATAATCGCCGCCACTCGACTTGCTCGATCAAATTCTTTGAGGTTTGCCGCCTCACGGGCGACACATCAAAAGATTTATTGCTTCTCAATTATTCTAAACTAGTTTATTCCAGATTATTCGTTCATTTTGCCTATATAAGCGGGTGGATGGCCCGAACGTTAGTTCAGTTCTATTTGAGCTACCGAGGTGATAACTTGGACAAGCGATATCCTAGCGAACTGCTCGAGCCGTCAACTTGCTTTGTGACTTAGTGTGCATCTTGAGTGGTTACTTACTATAGTTTGTTATTAAGTTTATTGAACGAAAAGTAAACAAAAATGATGTCTGGTGGAAAGAAACGAAAAGTAGATACAGAGGGTCGCCATTTTCAAGAAAAATGGACTGAAGAATTCTTTTTTATCTTGCACAATGGTAAGCCTATTTGTTTACTGTGTAATGAATCCATTTCAGTAATAAAAGAATTCAATATAAAGAGGCATTACTCAACTAAACATGCTACGCTGCACTCACTGACAGGACAATTAAGAACAGACAAAATCCAGAAGCTTGCCGCAAATTTGGAAAAACAGCAACTAATGTTTCATAAACAAAGAACACAACTTGATAATGTTGTGAAAGCTTGTTTTATAGTTAGCTCAAAATTGGCAAAGGCATTAAAACCATTTGCCGAAAGGAGAATTTATCAAGGAGTGTATGTTAGAAGTTTGCGGTATTATGTGTCCTGAAAAGAAAAAAGAATTTGAAAAAATTAGTTTGTCAAGACGAACTGTTGTTCGACGTATAGAAATGATGGCTAATGATATAAAAACAACATTGACTGACCGTATGGCTGGATTTGAATCATTTTCCATAGCATTAGACGAGAGCACCGATTTGTCTGACACAGCTCAACTAGCTATATTTATTCGAGGTGTTGATAAGGAGTTCACTGTTACTGAGTAATTGCTTGCTATATAGCCGCTAAAAGGAACCACTACAGGAGAGGATATTTTTATTGAAGTTCAAAAGGTATTCGCAAGTTTTGGCTTAAAATTCGGCTTACGTAAAGGTTTCATCGGAATTTTGAATGAAAAAGCAACAGAATTAAATGTGCAAAAATATGATTTGATAGTCCTTCATTGCATTATCCACCAACAGAACTTGTGTTCTAAGTCCATTCGACTCCAGAATGTTATGAATGTGGTAGTAAAAACCATCAACTTTATTCGATCCCGAGGGCTTAACCATCGTCAGTTGCAGGCGTTTTTGGATGAAATATCAGCTGAATATAACGACGTAACATATTATTGTGAAGTCAGATGGCTGAGCAAAGGAAAAATGTTGAAACGGCTTTACGAGCTTAGAAATGAGATAGCAGACTTTATGAAAATAAAAGATAAACCACTATCTGAATTAAGTGACCCAAAATGGATATGTGACTTAGCATTTCTGGTCGATCTTACAGGCTATTTGAATGATTTAAATTTGAAACTTCAAAAACAAGGACAGTTAGTAAATGATTTGTACAGCCATTTAAAAGCGTTTCAGATCAAACTACGCTTGTGGGAGTCACAGATGCTGTCTGGTAACAGTTACCATTTCAACACGCTCTCTGCGTATGAAAATATTGCTTATGCTCAATATGCTGAAGAACTCAAGTTACTGTCGGAACAATTTTCGAACAGATTTTGCGACTTCAAAAACATGGTAGACTCTTTCAGATTATTTGCTACTCCTACAACATATATTGTACAAAATGCTCCAATACACTTACAAATGGAGTTGATCGAGATTCAAGAAAACTAACTCCTAAAATCCAAATTTGAAGACGTAGAGTTGTGCGATTTCTTCAAAAAATACCTAGAAGAAAACAATTTTCCGCAGCTTAGAAAATTTGCAAGAAGATTGATTTGTGCGTTTGGCAGTACTTATAAATGCGAACAGTTCTTTTCATTGATGAAAGTTAAAAAATCAACACATCGTACAAGACTGACTGACGATAATTTGGAAAATTCTTTACGTTTTTGTGTCAAGGGAATTAATCCAAATATCGATGGATTAGCTTCCCAAATTCAAGCTCAAGTGTCTCATTGATTTCGGTGTATTTAACTTTCGTAGTTTGTAACAATTGCAAATTTTACGATTTAATTATAATGTACCATTTTTATAAATTTCATTTTGTTATTTTAATAAATTGTACTATAATAACATTGTCGTATTATTTCATGTCTAATATCTATCGCAAAAAATATTATCACTACTTTAAAATGCACTAAGTACTTTTAAACGCGGCCCGCGAACGTATTTGCACGCTGAAGTTTGGCCCTCAACATGTCAAAGGTTGCCCATACCTGATTTAAAGAATCGCCGGTAACACACAGTCCCGTTAAAATAAAAATGTCCTGTTTGTAAATCAATGTATTTACTGCTTTATAGAATAAAATTCTATTATTGTTATTATTACTATTATATATAACGCTTTGATTTTGTAAACGCTACAAAGCGTTTGTTTGTAGTTGTCGGTACGGATAGAGCGCAGCCAGTTTATTTATTTAATTAAATTTATATAAATATGGAGTGATCACATATGGGCGATAATCTATTTTATTTGTGTTTATTTAAACGCCGGCTATTTATTCAGCGATTGATGATGGAAGCGGTCGTTTTGATGGGGGCGCGCAAAAATATTTATTGAAAAACTATCGATCGGATGCGAATTTGGATCCGGCGTGTATATACGTGTGCGTTAATAAATCACGGCTGGCTCTTTGTTTGCACAATCGGCGTGGATACAACAATTATTAGAGATAATGGAATTAGATTGTGGTAGTGGTTCTATATTTCGCGTCTCGTAATTAAAAGTTGATTGATCGCTGGTGCATCCATCAACCGCCCTGGGAAAAAAAAAACTAGGAAAAGCGCCAAATAAAAAAAAAAACGGTTCTGATTGGAAATTTTATTGGCGACACCGAGATTTGGGATTTGTGGCCGGCGATATTCACGTTCGTATATTCCCTGCTCTCTGTATGTATGACGTGGTTTTATCAATTGAATAATAAATCAACGTGACACAATTTTTGGATTTACACAACCACGACTCTTCTATATATCAATTTCAATTTTAAAGATTATATTTGTTTATGATTTAGAATGCATTACAAATCGTAATAATAATATTAATTGTGGTATTTTAAATGCTATATTCTTACGAACACCGATATGTAAGGCCGTAGCCAGAAAAAAAATCGGTGGGGGGAATATAAAAATGTTTAATGGGAGGAATTTTCTTTTTGAACTTACGGGGGCAGCTTTTACATAGTAAAATTCAACATTTTAAAAATTTTGAAGGGCGTTTGAAACCCCATATCCTTCTTCCTGGCTAGGGCCTTGCCGATATGGTATAGTTAGTAGAATCTTTTAAAGTGTAAATATTTATAAGTCTGAAGATAAATACAGTCTCAAAAATTGTCGACAGAAATATATGAAAGCTTTAAATCGAAATATTCTATGTAGTTTAAAAAAAATAAAAAACACTATAGCATTTATAATGATTCTAAATAAAAACATATATACTTCCAGTCCAAATTATTATTTTAAAGTAAAAAAAAGATTAATAGAAAGCAATTTATCTGTACAGGGTGGTGAATTTGAAGGTGCCGCAGATGGAAAACTTTTTTATTTGAACGCTATGCGACCAAACCAAATTTTCAGGCTTTTCTAAACTCGAAATTTTATTTCATGCTTAATCTGGGAGTGGAAAACACTCGTTTAAGACTTCAAATTAAACTATTTTAAAAAACAAACGATTATTAGAAAAGTCACAGCTCATGCATACATGTTTGTATATTTAAAAGAAAAATTTCCAGTATGTTTACCAAATGTTAGTGGTGGAAAATGCCACGTTCAGAGCCGAAAGGGTTAACTCTATATACCCGGCGCATCCACCATAGTGAAACGTATGTAGCCTAAAATTTACGTTTTGACGGATTAATTTATTCGGTTTTTAGAATACTTGTAAAGTTCTATTTTTTTAAATTAATTGACGTTTAAGCCACATAACTTTTGTTCTTTAGATAAATCTAAAAATGGTTGACATTTTATCATATAACTTGAGTAAGTGCCAAATATAAAAGCGGACACACTATATAGTGTACATAGTGTGTCCGTCAGAGTGACTAAGGATCAATTATTATTAATACCATTTCCATACGTAAAATTTAAATTCATTTGACATATTATATCGAGTTAAACTCAACCCAAATTCCAGGCCATTCTTCCAAGTGTTTACACTAATTAACAATGCAAACAGCCGCGCTTTTTATCCAGCGGAATCGAACGCGGATTTAACTGAAAGCGAAAAATTATGTTCACTCAATCAACTTAAGTGCGCCGCTTATTATTGAGTTGTCACGTCAAGGTGCCATATCGGTAATCGAAAGCTCGAAAGCCCTGGAGAGCTTTCCGCCCCCTCCTCCTCCTCCTCGCTCTCGCCCTCTCGCACCTCCACAACCTAATATAATAAAATGCTTTGTGTTAATGGAATTATTGACGAGAGGAACTCATTTTCATAACGTAAATTCCGCGATAGGCACTTATAAGTGGGTGTATTTTCATTAAATTTTCACACGTTTATAACGAAATGAAAATCAATAGGCGTTTGCTTATAAATTTTGAAATTGATATTGAATAGGTGTTGACAGGGTTATACAATAAATAAATTAATACTTGTAATGCAAGATATTAAAATAAATAATAGTAAAGCTGTCAAGGACAATGATTTATGAAATCATGCCTGTGTCTTGTTTTAAGCAGGGTTGTTAAAAAACGTGTATTTTTTTTCATTAAAACAGTGTTTAAAACATTAGGAATTAAAAACATATCGTGTTTAAAACATAATTAAAACGTGTTTAAATATAACCAGCCTTATTAAAAGACGTTAGCATAAGCTTTAACACAGTTCTATGAATGATTTTAACATTTTCGGATTAATAAAACATTTGAGTAGATTACTATTGTAAGTTTACAACTAATAATTTATTACCCCTAGTTTAAGTTTTGTATATAATCTCAATTGTCATAACAAAAGGGGGTTATTTAAAATTAATTTAATAAATCATAAATGTATAAAACTTATTAGGATATTTTGAACTTTACTTGAAATCAGTGTTTTATACGCGTGGCGCATGAAGTAAAATTTCGAGTTTAGAAAAGCCTGAAAATTTGGTTTGGGCGCGTAGCGCGCAGCGCTACGCGGCCAAACCAAATTTTCAGGCTTTTCTAAACTCGAAATTTTACTTCATGCTTAGTCTGGGAGTGGAGACACTCGTTAGAAGTAAATTTCAATCTAATAAATTATCAGAAGAAATCCATTTTTACAAACATAAATAAAACAGTATAATAAATACACCTTTTAAACTACTTGAATGCAATGAAGTAGGAACACATAGAAATGTAATGTTGCCACGTTTATTATTTTAAAACTAACTAATAGCATGCAGATTTTGCTCTATCAATACGAAATGTTAGTATCGTGTTTTCATGCGTTTAGTAGAGATTAACTAGCCCTAAACTATAATGATAATAATATAATAACAATAATAATAATAATAATAAATCATATTAATTTCTTGTATATGTACCGGTTGGGCAAATAAGCGAGGTAAGCGGCTGTATCTCAGAAAATAACGATCTTAGAGAGTTACGGTAAAAAAATTTATAGGTAAAGTGGGCAAGGGAAAATGCTGGAAATTATTTTCAAGTTTCCAAGATGGCTGCCAGTGGGCGTTTCCACCATCTTGAATTACATAAAGTTACGTTTCTCGCGATTTTTCTTGATGAATGTAACAAACAAGTATTTGCGTTGTAATGCTAACCAAAAGTGGAACATTTTTCGTAAAAACAATTTTTCTCTATCTTTCGAAATAAAGTGGTGGGGGGTATTTGAATGTTGTTTTAAATAAATGCCTGTAACTTCGAAGCGGCTTAATGGATTTGGATAAATTTGGTATCATTGAAAAGAGCATTTCTTGGGCTTATCTCGTAATTATGACAGTTGTGACCTACCCGACTGCCGATAGAGGGCATTATTCGTTATTATAACTAAAATATTGGATTTTATCAAAACATTTAAATGCGATGATATGATTTTTTTTAGACTAGAAAATAGACAAATGACCAACCAATTAGCCTGCGCAAACCGCATCTTAATATCTACTAATAATAATAATAATCTTAATAATAACGATATTAAGATGCGGTTTGCGCAGGCTTATTGGTTGGTCATTTGTCTATTTTCTAGTCGAAAAAAAGTCATATCATCGCATTTAAATTTTTTGAGAAAATCTAATATTTTGGTTATAATATCGAATAACGCCCTCTATCGGCGGCCGTGTAGGTCACAACGGTCATGATTACGAGAAACCTAAAAGCCCAAGAAATGCTTTTTTCAATGATATCAAATTTATCCAAATCTATTAGGCTGTTTCGAAGTTACAGACATTTATTTAAAACAACATTCAAATACCCCCTACCACTTCATTTCGAAAGATAGAGAAAAATTGTTATTACAAAAAATGTTCCACTTTAGGTTAGCATTAAAACGCAAATATTTTTTTGTTACATTCATTAAGAAAAATCGCGAGAAACGTAACTTTATGTAGTTCAAGATGGTGGAAACGCCCACTGGCAGCCATCTTGGAAACTTGAAAATAATTTTCAGCATTTTCCCTTGCCCACTTTACCTATAAAATTTTCTACCGTAACTCTCTACGATTATTAGTTTCTGAGATACAGCCGCTTACCTCGTTTATTTGCCCACCCGGTACAGTAAAATTACATGGACACAAAATTACGCATATAAACAAGAAAATTGTCAAAAAGAAAAAAGAAGATATTAACGGCAATTCTATTAATAAGGCTGAACATATTTAAAACACGTTTTAAAACACATTTATGCACACATAATTGTGATATTTTGTTATGATCAAATTTTATTTTTAATAATGTAATTTGAAAAATTAACTAAAATTTGAAAAAGTAAACAGAAAATGTTTAATAAAGTAGTATAAAATATAGTTCAACTAATTTAAGATAATAAAGAACACGTTTTAAGCAAATTTAACGTTTAATATATGTTTAAAACAAAACCGTTTAAAACACGACGGCTGTTTTTAAACATGTTTAAGACACTGTTTTAAAACAAAGTGTTTTGAACATAACAACCCTGGTTTCGGGTCGAATTCTAGCGGGCGTTGATCGAAATTTATTAATCTGTCTTTACATTTCTACATTTCTATTAATTCTAACATGTTTAATCGGAAACTGCTTGATTGTTTTAATCATTTTAAATTGTGTAATTAAAATTGATGTCCATAATGACACGAGCCCTAGGATAATCGTGTAGAAAAATGACCCTACGCATAAGTTTTCTCGGACGTTTCTGTATTATTCTCTGAAGCACCTTGTTCAAAGTTTTATTGTATAAATTAGCAATGACATTTCTCCAGGTTCCTTAAACTGTATCACTAAGGGTCCTTTATTATCGGAGCACTGGTTAACCGAAGCGGAGGCCAGTGCAATTACTTTTGATAATTTTAATGTTGTGACAAATTTTTCACGAAAAATACATATTAATGGAGGGGTTATAATTTGTGTTAATCCATCGTTTAATTGTGAAGTTATTAATTTCCATAAACTTTCCATTGAATTTGTGAAATTTGTGAAATTAATGTTATTATATTGTCTGTGTATAAAAGCCCCTCAGGAAATTTTAATGTTTTGATTGATGTTTTAAACCAGGTTTAATCCAAAATTGATTTTAACAAGTTTAATGTTATTTGAAGGGGCGATTTTAATGTTAATTTTTAGGTAATGATTACAAAACCGTCCAATTGAAAGATTTCTTATTGAGTTTTAACATGTGTCACACTGTAAGCTTTTACACACGCTATGATTCGTGCTTAGATAATATATTTACGAATATCAATAGTCAACACTTTGATACAGAGCCAATCACAGTTCATTTTTCAGATCATGATGCTATAAATTTCCATTATAATTGCATAAAAATTAAATCGAAATCAAGTACTGAACTTATTAGACCTATTACCAAGTACGGAAAAAATACTTTTTATCAACTTTTGTCTAATGAGAATTGGACTTGCCTATGTCAAGGTGAAACTGATGTTATATGGTCAGATTTCGTAAATGTTATAGTCGATTACTTTAACACAGCTTTTCCGATCAGATCTAAAGTATGTAGCGGTAATAAATCCGGAATTTCTTGGTTCTCGACAGAATTGTACAACATGCGTGAAAATCTGAATCTGATTTATGAAGCGTCGATTCGATCAATTCGTCCTGAATTGATTGCAATGAAAAAAATAACGGAGCTAAATTATAAGAACGCTATTATAGCAGCAAAAACCATAACATACATACATAAATACTTCAGTAAATAAGTCTAAGGTCATGTAGCATGTCATTAAAATTAGTAAAAAGGTGTATTACGGCTAATGAATTTAATACATTTTTTGCAAATACAGGAAACGAAATAATAGATAATTTAGACTCTTGTTAAACCGATCCCATTACACTGGCATATATACAAGTTAGCTATCGCTCACCCTATATAATTCTCTTATATAATTATTCTTATTCCTTTGTCTAGGATGCATATGCACGCATGCATCAGCATAATGTAATCAGCTTCTTATATTACTCTCTTTAGATAAGTGTACCGTATTGTTATTCATATTATAATTATTCAGTCTTGTATTTGTTCTGCTTGATGTAAGACGTAGTCTTGATAATAAAATCCTTTTTAAAAACTCAAGTTTAATCACGAGAAAAATAATTTACATATATTAATGGATAATGTTCCGTTCATTTCTTTTAAAAGCATTTCTAGCGTGGTGATAAGAGATACAATTAATTACTTAAAAAATAATAAAAGTAGGAATGTCTTTGGTTTGACTTGTGAGGTGATTAAAAGTGTTACGGATGTTAGCATCGAGCCTCTCACTAAATTAATCAACAGCACAATTGCGTCTGGTATTTTCTCGAAAATCCTCAAAGTGGCCAAAGTAATACCCATACACAAAAAGGGAGACAAAGCCGACTGTGGCAATTATAGGCCTATTTCTATTCTGCCGGCATTCTCCAAAATAATTAAACGAATATTTTTCAATCAAATTATCTACTTTTGCAAGAGACACAAGTTATTTTTCAGCATCAATTTGGTTTTAAAGAAGGTAAGTCTACCAGCTTAGCGGTAGTTAATTTGATTGAAAATATTGTTGAACCCTTCGAAAGGCGTGAATTTACTTTAGCAACTTTTTTTTACTTATCCAAAGCATTTGACTGTGTCTCGCATAGTCAATTGCTGCGGAAACTTTATTTATATAATTTCGAGCCAAGTAGTTGTAAACTCATCATGTGGTATTTAACTGGTAGATTACAATATGTCCATCATAATAATGATTCTTCCAGCCGGCTTTCAATTTCATGTGGTATTATGCAAGGGTCAATTCTAGGACCGCTACTATTTTTAATCTTTATTAACGATTTTGACGCCTATATGAAACCAGTTAAATCGATTATGTATGCAGATGATACATCGGTATTAACATCTACAAAGACGATGGAGGACTGTGGGCTGATGCATGAGGAAGCCAAACGTAGAACAGCAACATGGTTTCTCGCAAACAAACTTTCCCTTAACGATGACAAAACAATATCAATGTTATTCACTTTGAACAATCAGGGCTTTGAAGATTTAACAAAATCTACAAAATTTCAAGGTGTACATATCGATCATGCACTATTGTTAAAAGTTCACTTTAATGAAACAGCCAAAAGAATGAATTGTAGTACCTACCTAATTAGAAATCTGCGCGGAAGAACTTCTCAGTATGTTGTACGAACAGCATACTTCTCATTATGCGAATCACATCTGAGATACGGCATTTTAGTGTGGGGCCACTCCACTGCTTGACACAGACTATTTACCTTACAACGTCGTGTGATTCGGATCATTGCAGGCTTGGGGTACCGTGAGGCCTGTAGGCATATATTTAAGGAAATGGGCATATTAACAGTTCCCTGTATTTATATATTTGAATGCCTCATTTATATGAGAAAAAATATCGACAAATATACCAGTCATATTACTTTGGAATCAAATTCTCTAACACTCTGCCAGTCAAAACTACGCGCCCTACTACTGAAACCTTTTAAAGGAAAAATAAAAGCAATTCTATTGGACGATGCCTTTTATGACTGGGTTGAATTTCTGTTATTGAAATTGTAACCCTCTAATTTAATTTTTTAATATTTTAAATTGTTATATGTTTTGTACTGTGATCCTAAACATCAATAAAGTATTCTATTCTATTTATTAGAATGAAAAAAAAATTAACTGCCTTAGCGCAAAAAAATGGAACGCACGCTGATCAAACTTGGACGGATTTTCAAAAAAAAAGAAAATTCAAAATTGATCAAACGGCAGAAAATGAGTAATGTGTAAAAACACTACTAATATTATCCAACGCCATTTGAATTATTCCGTTTGTTTTAAGCCATAGTTAATCAATGATGGGTTTCAATTCAACACGCCTAGTACCATTCCTGACTTTTCCTCTTAGATTGATATGGGATTTGCAGAAAAATATATACGTGAGCACACACACGTATGTACCGAAACAAAATTTCATTCGCTTTTCCTGGCGAATCGCACGGCGACTCATGAGCGGGGAGAGGAAAAGGGGGGAAAATTATGTATCGTGCGCGCCATGAATATATCAGGAAATAATAATCTAGGAATGAAGAAAAAACTTCAATGAAGGATAAAATTGATTTACTGGTCGCCGGGAAATGTTGCACTGAATACGTGAACAGAATGTTTTGTGTGCGCTGCGAGGGCACCGGGGGGTGTGGGTGTCCCAATTTTTTGCGAACAAGGGAGGGGGGGGCTTTGATAAATTGCCGGGTGTGGTTTTGTATTCAAATGGCCAATACTTACTTGTTGAAATCAGACGGAACTGAAGAAAAAAATGGAAGGAGTGCGGGTGGCATGGTTTTCCGCATTCATGATAAATATTCTATATATTTTTTTGCTCGGATATTTAAATTTTTCTTGTTATGCTACATTTTATCAAATTGAAAATGTAGGGAGCTGCGAAAGTATCAACAATTTCCACCTTCGTAACTTGATGTTTTACGTAAAGTTCAATTTTAATAACAGATAGCAAATTTAAATTAAATGGTTTTAAATGTTTAATTGTTTTATTCCTTAATTTTTTTACTGAAGAGAGATAAATCTCGAATCGCGTCAATAGATAGCCTAAGACATTAGTTTTAATCCAAGTCCTTTCATTTCTAATTTCCTGTTATTTCTCCTTTTATTTTTAATTTTTATTTGTTAGTTAGTTTGAAGAGAATTTGATCTAAATGTTACATCTACTTTGATGATATTTGTAACAAATCAAATCAAATAAGATTTTAAATATTTCTTTGTATATTCAATATCCGGAGGTGTGTTTGCACAGGAAGTAGTTGTTTCAATGGGTATTTATTGTCTTAAGTTGTCTTAAGAATTAAGCCATTGTTTGCATTTTCACGAATAACTTTTCCGTAATTTTTATATATTATGTTTAAAGTGTGCAAACTATAAGAAGCGTAAGCTTATTTTCTCGAATTCAAATAGTTTTGAATTTGAATTATTCTTGTTTGTGCTCTGATTTATCTTGCTCTTGGGCGCTGTATACAGAGAGTTTTATGTAACACCGAACATATTCATAGAGAATTTTTGTTTTAAGTATACATAATGCATACGTCGTACATTTTCCGACGCTCGGTTTATTAAAAGAATTTAATTTGAAGCTCTAAACGAGTGTTTTCCACTCCCAGGCGAAGCATGAAGTAAAATTTCGAGTTTAGAAAAGCCTGAAAATTTGGTTTGGTCGCGTAGCGCGAAGCGCGGAGCGGCCAAACCAAATTTTCAGGCTTTTCTAAACTCGAAATTTTACTTCATGCGCCACCGGTACACAACACTGATTCAATGTAAGGTTTAGCGGTGTGTTTTAAACTTCGTAATATGTCAATGTTTTGTACCGGTGGCGCATGAAGTAAAATTTCGAGTTTAGAAAAGCCTGAAAATTTGGTTTGGCCGCTCCGCGCTTCGCGCTACGCGACCAAACCAAATTTTCAGGCTTTTCTAACCTCGAAATTTTACTTCATGCTTAGCCTGGGAGTGAAAAACACTCGTTTAAAGCTTCAAATTAAATTCTTTTAATAAACCAAGGGTCGGAAAATGTACGACGTATGCATATGTATACTTAAAAGAAAAATTCTCTTTATGAAAATGTTCGGTGTTACATAAAACTCTTTGTATATAGCTACGCCACTGTATTTGATAGTTTGAAATGTCACAATACAAATTTGAATAGTTTTTTTTTATCTTGAACGTTGCTGCTAGTAAAAAGCAACTAATCCAAACCGCAAATCATTCCACTCGAAGCGCGCGCATACACGAAAACACTTTCAACCTCGAGAGTTTTCGGAAAATTTGCAGAGGCCACCCCCTCATCAGATAATGCCAATTCAAACAATTACCGAGAAAACCGGCACCCCTCTCTCTCAACCCGTGTTCATTTTTAGTTTAATTTTATTCGGGCGCACACAGCTTTACGACGTACCCAACCGAAGTTGGGGGGGAAGTTATTAACCGGAATTGCGGTAATGCTCTCTTTCAATATCGGAATCTCGTCTTAACGATCTGTAAAATAGATCCGGCCCCGTCGACAATGCGGGAGAGACTCGCTTTCCGCAATAAAAAGATAATGCAATTTCATACAATGTTTATTTATTGCGCCCGGAGATGAAAGGGAGTGCCTTAATGGGACACACCTTTTCCCTATTTCCCTTTTATCTATTGTTCCTTTCATACACTTAATTAATTACACTTTTCAAAAGATCAATTGCTCAAGTTTTTATTTACTGGTATATTGAAACTTGATTATTTTTATACCATTAAGGCAATGTGGAGTTAAAGCAATTTTTCAGCAACAATCTGATTATCTTAAGTTCGATTTGAACTTTGATTTTAAAATTCACCGCATGTTTTTAACAGCAATGTTTTCTGTTGCTGTTAAAAACATGTAGTCAAAAACATTTGTCCAAAATACATCTACGGATAAAAGTTATAACTAAATCCGAAAGAAAATTCAATTTTGAATCGAATGGTGTATGAAAAAAATATAAAATTACACTAAAATAAAATTAAGTTACACTTAATTACACATTTATAAATTTAATTGCTACATAACTCTAGCGCAGTGTTTTTAATCTAAAAGTAGACTGCCAAATCAGTATTAAAAATAAACTGCTAAAGCAGGATGAAAATATACTGCTACCGTTTGCAATAAATTGTTACATAACTCTAGCACAGGAAGATTATAGTGCAAACGGTAGCAGAATATTTTTATCCTGCTTAGCAGTTCATTTTTAATACTGATTTAGCAGTATATTTTGAACGTCACTTAAAATCTCCAGGTTCCTTAAACTGTATCAATAAGGGTCCTTCATTCGAAAGAAAAAAAAAATGGAACGCACGCAGATCAAACTTGGACGGGTTTTCAAGAAAAAAAGAAAATTCAAAATTGGTGAAAAGGGAGAAAATAAATAATGTGTTATTCAACGCCAGTGTTTTGTACGCGTGACGCATGAAGTAAAATTTCGAGTTTAGAAAAAACCCTCTTTCAAACTTTTAAACAAAGCAATGGATGCCTCAAGTTAATAATATTTCGATAACAACACAAGTGACAACAGTGACAGTACGGTGCGTCTGTAATTTATTTCCATTTACATTAAAATAAAGCAACGAATCTATCCAGAAGCAACATACTCAGTAGTTAAGTGTGCGTATTATAGTTGTGTATGAAAAAAATCAACTTTACTGTAAGTACTTAGGTAAGATTTTGATTTTTGTTTCGCGTATTAACCACAAATTCTGGTTTCTAACCAACGCTGAATTCAAGGCCAAATTCTCTGCACACTCATTGCACTTTTTGTTATTGTTTACATTTCTTTTCTCCGGTCGTGACCCCTTTAAATTAAAAACATCTGTTAATTTCTATTCCTATTGTTTCACACACATATGTAAACCTGACTATACGCGGCCTTCTTGTTTGTTTTGTTAATCACCGTTGATCGGCCCCAATCGGTGTAAAAATATTCTTGTTTTAATTCCTCTGTTTATATTAATTAATCTATTAACTACTCTCAATAATGATCTGTTTCAAGTGTAACAAGGCAATCGATGAATCTATAGAAAAATTTGTCGTTTGTGATTGATGCAACAGAAATGTTCACATACAATGCTCTGAGTTAAGTACATCTGAATTAAAATGTCTAGAACTGCGCCAGACCTCCAAGCGCAGAATTAAGTACATATGTATCGAATGTGAACTAGGGGTTCATCTGATTCCTAAGCTCATCATATTAATTCATGATTTAAAAGCCGAAATTAATGAGCTCAAGAATGGTCAATTAAAACACGTTTCCTCAACTGATCTTCCTTCGAAGTTCATGGAAGAAACTATCGCCGAAATTACTGAAAGGGTCAAGAGAACACATAACATCATAGTTTACGGTTCTGAAGAAACTGGTAATTCTAAAAATCATCAATCTGATCTTGATACCGAACTTTTAACAACGGTACTCACAAAATTAAATCTAAATGAGACGCCGATTCAACCCCAACGCCTAGGCAAATTCGACAATACAAAACGAAACAAACGCCCAATCAAACTTCGCCTTAGTTCCATCGATAAAGTTCACAAAGTTGTACAACACTTTTACAACCTTAAGGAAAGTCATCCCGAACTTAATCAACTAAGCATCTCATTTGATCGGACGCCAAAACAAATAGATTATTATAAAACCGTAAAGTCTGAACTTGACAATGGTAAACAAAATGGCGAGACGAATATTTCAATTAAATATAAGAACGGTATTCCGACCATTACATCTTCGGAAAACTAAATGTGTCCAACAGGATAGCCAACTCACTCAATATTTTCTACCAAAATGTGCGTGGCCTAAAATCCAAAACCCATGAATTCTACACTAAGTGCTGTAACTTGGATGCTGATATTATTCTTCTATCGGAAACTTGGCTGGACAACTCGGTATTTAATGCAGAACTTTTCCCTAACACGTTTGATGTTGTTCGATCCGACAGACAATTCCATTTGGTAAATCGCTCCAAAGGTGGAGGAGTTCTACTTGCTGTCAAGGACCATTTATCCTTTTCAGTAACAAATACAAGTGACATTGCAACTGCAACACCTTTAATAGATTTTATCCTTTGTAGGTATTATTTCGATTCCACTGATATTTTTATAGGAATAGTATATATTCCTCCTGACGTAACATACCAGGACCTTGAAACATTCACATCTAATCTAGAGGTTTATCTACTTGATAAAAAATTCATACTCATAAGTGATTTTAATTTGCCTAATGTATTTAACAAAACATTGCCACTGAACAATAAGGGCACATGCTTTAAATATTTTACGGAAATTCTTAACATCAAACAATTCAATAATATAGTCAACAATCACAACACAACACTTGACCTAGTCTTCTGTAATTTTGATATCAATTTAAATGTTATTCTATTTGAAATAAAACAACATAGTTGGGAGGGTTTCACTTTTATTGTTGAACACTGCAACATGTTTCACCACACAGTGGCTTCATCAGGCAGATGAAATAATTTCATTCATTATTTCATTATTTCATCTGCCTGATGAAGCCACTGTGTGGTGAAACATGTTGCAGTGTTCAACAATAAAAGTGAAACCCTCCCAACTGTGTTGTTTTATTTCAAATAGTATTATGGAGTTTCATCATGTATCCGCCTCATCAATTAAATATTTAAATGTTATTCACTCTAATTACCCTTTAGTTGCCGAAGATAACTACCATCCTGCGCTAGATATTGTTGTACCACATTATGTTAAACCTACCTCTGAGACCTTTCCTTCGAACGATAACTACAGGTACAACTTCCATAAAGCTGATTTTCCAGCCTTATATGACGAACTTTTCAACTTAGATTGGAGGATTCTAGACTCATTTAATGATGTCAATGAAATGGTATCAAAATTCTATGATATACTCTTCAATGCTCTCAATAAGCAAGTTCCTAGGTGTCTCACATCGAAACCAAAATATCCACTTTGGTACACACGTCAAATCCGTCTTAACCTAAAAACGAAATTATCCTACAGACTTAGTGTGACAATAAAAAACTACAATACGTCTATAATAATTACCAACAACAAATATTAGTCAACTTTAGCACGCTATCATTTTTGTAAAATTTTGTTTGACATGTGGAGAAAACAAAATGTTGTTGAACAAAGAAAATATCGAGTTTAAACTGGAATTTGTTTAAAGAATTATAGAAAAATGAACGTGTCTTTTCGTACATTTCAAAATCACAGCGATTGCATGGAAACGAGCTTCGACATTCTAAAAAGAAAATGCAAATATGTCAACTGTTTTTTCCGAAATATCGCGTAAAAGTCAACATTTGGTGAGACAAATAAAATGTGGAGTTTGCACAGAAATTTGTTTACAATTTTAAAATTAGAGCGTTTGCTTGGAAATGAAAATGCAAATATGTCAATAGATTTTTTTGAAATATCGCGTCAATGTAAAATTTTGTTGAGACAGCCTTTATTTGGAAATTAACGTTAGAGCTTGTTCATTTCCAAACAAAGGCAGTAATTTTTTTCTAAAGAGACAATGCAAAAATATGAATTAGTTTTTCCGAAATATCGCTTTAAAATGTGAATTTTACGCTGAAATTTGTTTAACAAATTATAAAAAAATAACGCGTCACTTCGAAAATTTCAAAATCGCATCGTTGAACTGGCATAAATACACTTTGTTTGACTGTAATCGAAGTTTAAATATCTGACCTGGATTTTTTAAAATATAAAATTAAAGTTGAGACTTCGTGGAAGAAAAAGTGATTAATTAAAGGGTTTTATTTTGTTTGATAAATTGTTATAAACCCAAGTTTCGCACAATCAAGATGAAATTTACAGAATGTACTTACTTTTAATCAGGGTTGTTAAGAAAAACGTTTTTATTTATTTTAATTAAAACAAACAGTTTTTAGTACAAAACGTGTTTTCTTTTCATTTAAACAGTGTTTGAAACATTAACAATTAAAAACATGTTTGAAACGTGTTTAAAACGTGTTTAAAACATGTTTAAAATACGTTTAAAACAGAACACACAGATCATTTTTCTGTTAAGTATACATATCCCGATAATTACAGCGATTTCTAAATTTGCGGAAATTTGTTGTTTCAAAGCGGTTAATTTAAAGCTTTTAACGAGTGTTTTCCACTCCCAGACTAAGCATGAAGTAAAATTTCGAGTTTAGAAAAGCCTAAGAATTTGGATTGGCCGCGTAGCGAAGCGGAGCGGCCAATCCAAATTAGGCTTTTCTAAACTCGAAATTTTACTTCATGCGCCACGCTTAAAAATACTGATTTACAATGAAGTTTTAAAAACACTCACATACAACAATGATTATAGGCAACCTAATATACGTTAGAGTTATTGGGTTGTCTATAATCGCTGTTTTACACAATTTGTTCAGCGCAGAATTTGACTCACGTTTTATTCACATCAACATATTAGATTGCTAAAGCCGTATATTTTAAACTTTAGAATATTTCAGTGCTTTATACGGGTGGCGCATGAAGTAAAATTTCGAGTTTAGAAAAGCCTAATTTGGATTGACCGCTCCGCTTTGCTACGCGGCCAATCCAAATTTTCAGGCTTTTCTAAACTCGAAATTTTACTTCATGCTTAGTCTGGGAGTGGAAAACCCTCGTTTAAAGATTCAAATTGAAACCTTTTAAAAAAACAACGAATGTCCTAAAATTTACAGTGTATGCATATGTATACCTTAAAGAAAAATTCTGTATCTAAAAATCACATTTATGCACACACAGTTGTGATATTTTATTGTAATAAAATGTTATGTGTAATAATGTAATTTGTAAAAATTAACAACAACAAAAATTAGTCAACTTTAGCACGCTATAATTTTTTAAAAATTTTGTTTGACATGTGAAGAAAACAAAGTGTTGTTGAACAAAGAAAATATCGAGTTTAAACTGGAATTTGTTTGTTTAAAGAATTATAGAAAAATGAACGTGTCTTTTCGTACATTTCAAACTCACAGCGATTGCATGGAAACGAACGAGCTTCGACATTCTAAAAAGAAAATGCAAATATGTCAACTGTTTTTTCTGAAATATCGCGTAAAAGTCAAAATTTTGTTGAGACAAATAAAATGTGGAGTTTGCACAGAAATTTGTTTACAATTTTAAAATTAGAGCGTTTGCTTGGAAGCTTCAACATGCTGAAAAAAACAAAATGCAAATATGTCAATAGATTTTTTTGAAATATCGCGTCAATGTGAAATTTTGCTGAGACAAAGAAAATGCCGAGTTTAAGCTGGAATTCGTTTAAGGAAATTTAAAAAAATTACTACTTTACTTCGGCAATTTCAAATTTACAGCCTTTATTTGGAAATTAACGTTAGAGCTTGTTCATTTCCAAACAAAGGCAGTAATTTTTTTCTAAAGAGACAATGCAAAAATATCAATTAGTTTTTCCGAAATATCGCTTTAAAATGTGGATTTTACGCTGAAATTTGTTTAACAAATTATAAAAAAATAACGCGTCACTTCGAAAAATTCAAAATCGCATCGTTGAACAGGCATAAATACACTTTGTTTGACTGTAATCAAAGTTTAAATATCTGACCTGGATTTTCTAAAATATAAAACTAAAGTTGAGACTTCGTGGAAGAAAAAGTGATTAATTAAAGGGTTTTATTTTGTTTGATAAATTGTTATAAACCCAAGTTTCGCACAATCAAGATGAAATTTACAGAATGTACTTACTTTTAATCAGGGTTGTTAAGAAAAACGTTTTTATTTATTTTAATTAAAACAAACAGTTTTTAGTACAAAACGTGTTTTTTTTTCATTTAAACAGCGTTTGAAACATTAACAATTAAAAACATGTTTAAAACGTGTTTAAAACATGTTTAAAACACGTTTAAAACAGAACACACAGAGCATTTTTCTGTTAAGTATACATATCCCGATAATTACAGCGATTTTTAAATTTGCGGAAATTTGTTGTTTCAAAGCGGTTAATTTAAAGCTTTTAACGAGTGTTTTCCACTCCCAGACTAAGCATGAAGTAAAATTTCGAGTTTAGAAAAGCCTAAGAATTTGGATTGGCCGCGTAGCGAAGCGGAGCGGCCAATCCAAATTAGGCTTTTCTAAACTCGAAATTTTACTTCATGCGCCACGCTTAAAAACACTGATTTACAATGAAGTTTTAAAAACTTCACATACAAAAATGATTATAGGCAACCTAATATACGTTAGAGTTATTGGGTTGCCTATAATCGCTGTTTTACACAATTTGTTCAGCGCAGAATTTGACTCACGTTTTATTCACATCTACATATTAGATTGCTAAAGCCGTATTTTTTAAACTTTACGATATTTCAGTGTTTTATACGGGTGGCGCATGAAGTAAAATTTCGAGTTTAGAAAAGCCTGATTTGGATTGGTCGCTCCGCTTCGCTACGCGGCCAATCCAAATTTTCAGGCTTTTCTAAACTCGAAATTTTACTTCATGCTTAGTCTGGGAGTGGAAAACCCTCGTTTAAAGATTCAAATTGAAACCTTTTAAAAAAACAACGAATGTCGTAAAATTTACAGTGTATGCATATGTATACCTGAAAGAAAAATTCTCTGTATCTAAAAACCACATTTGTGCACACACAGTTGTCATATTTTATTGTAATAAAATGTTATGTTTAATAATGTAATTTAAAATATCCTTAACAATTTGGCTAAAATTCTAAAACGAAACCAAAACTCTTAATGCAGTATTATTAAACATAATTTAGCAAATTTAAGACAATAAAAAAAAAACGTTTTAAATAAATTTAAGATTTAAAACATGTTTAAAACAAAATCGTTTAAAACACGACGGCTGTTTTTAAACATGTTTAAAACACTGTTTTAAAACAAAGTGTTTTAAACATAACAACCCTGCTTTTAATGGAACTAGCAACTGCTTTAAAAAAAATTGAAACATTTCTACGCGTTTTAATAAAAATATTGAGCCAAAGTTAAAGTTATGCAATAAAATCAACGATTTTTAGAAGAATGTTTTTGATTGATTATAAAAAGCTAACAGATTATCAAATCAACGTAAAATGTATACAGGGTGCGAGTAAAGTATGGAATAATAAAAATAAAAACGAACTCAACCGGTTTTCTTAAAAAAACGTTTAAACAGGTCGATTTTTGTTCCTAAATGCGCATTTAGAGGTCTCCTAATTCTCTTTACAGTCACTTATTTTTTTATTTAAAAAATACGCGGTATTTAATAGTTTGTAATTTTTAACTTGATCTTTTGTGTACCTTATTTCATCTTGAATTTAAGTGTCAAACTTGTTAACATATCAAATATTAAATTAAACAATAAATTTAGAGTTGGTGATTTTTTTAATAATATTTGATAACTTTTGTGCGGATCTGGTTCACTATTTTGTCAATCTTGTTGTTAGAATAAAAGACGCTTATTTAAAACAATATATCTGACTGTAACGAGAATTAAGAGCTCTATAAAACTTGCCAAATAAAACAATTCGAATTCCGTTTAAAAAAATATTGCCGATAACGTCACACGTCTAACATTAGTGACGTCACAGTATTTTAGAAGGCGCAAAAAAGGACGCATTAATGAGCAAAAATCGACTTGTTTCAGCGTTTAAAAAAAAACTGGTAGAGTTCGTTTTTATTTTTAATATTGCATACTTTACTCACACCTTGTATCATATGTTCAATAAAAATGCCATGGAAAATATTCTAGGTTGGCAACTCTGAAAATATACATTATAATTATTATGTCTGACGTTTCATATGTCAATTTATAAAGTGTGTAGCCAACTTAAATTTGAAAAAAGTTTAAATTATGGCATTCTAGAGGTTTTTTTTTATTGAACATATGAATACTGAACACAAATTCAATTTTGATATTTGTTTTCTGGTTTCACAAACAGAGTTCTGCTTGTTCTTGGACGAAACAGTGACCTGTATATGCACTTTGTGCATTCGTGTTACTGACGATGCCACTATGAAGCATTAGATGGCGTTAGCTATCGAAATCATTAATAGTTTTCACATATGATATAATTTACACATAAACGAATAAACTTTGATTGGCAACATTCAAAATGTAAATGTCTCTGCTAGGTTTTACAAAATATTAAATCAAAATTGAAATCGCGTAACAAATAAATTTGTGATGATATTTTATATCCAAATTTGAGTGGCTGCAATTTCTCTGTCAGTGCATCGAATTTATTTTTTCTGATGTTAACACAAAGTCTGCTAATTTCTTAACATGTTCTGTGAATTTAGTTAAAATGTGATGTTTTGTTTATTATTATTATTTATTTTTAATGTAAAACACATTTTCAACACTAGAACATATACATTTATTTCAATGAACTGCTCTGGCTGAAAGTCCTCTGTCAGTCCATCGATTTTTTGCTATTTAATGAATGCGTATCATTGAACATTGTGATTTATTAGAATTATTAAAAAATTAATAATAACATTATTTAATGTTCTGATTGTTATAAATACTTGAAAAATAATTAATTAACAGTATTACATTGAGATACAATTATTTTTGAGAGTGATTGAAGAGACCCAAAAGACGATATTTCTCATAAAGGAAACAAAACATTTAATTGTATATTTATTAAAGGGAACATAATAATAAATTATTTTAATTTTTTATAACTCAATTTAAGCAGATTCAATTGCAGTAAGAAAGACCAGAGAGGGAGGAAAAGTAGGAAGAATACGTATCTATAATTAAAGAGCGTTTCCCCTGTTGGGAAATCTTTCCCTCTTTTCGGCATCTCCCGGGGTCCGCTCCAGAAAGCGTTTTTTCATAACCGGCGGTAATGAAATCTCGAGGAAATAAATTTCTCGGCTGATTGCGCCCGCACACACGGAATTATCGCGGGCCCGCACATAACTTAATGAAAATTGGGCACGAATTGTGATGATCCCTTTTATTCCCCCGTATTCCTGCCCAGGACCCAGTAATGCCTATATCCTCGAGGATTATCTCCCCTTTATAACCCCCAGGCCTGGTCCAATTAATAAACGGACAAATTCACTCGAATCCGTGTTATTTCATTACACGACGTAATCGTTATTATTTATTAAGTCATTTCTCTATGTATCAGACGTATATACAAATGTAAATGTACAATAGTTATTTAACGAACTAGTGTATTAATTATCAATATTACTATACCGGGTATTCAATAAAAAAAGCGCCCAACACCATAACTCTGTTATTTATTGGCCGATTTGAATGAACTAAAAAACAAAATTAATTGCTGTTTCAATACTATCAATTGACAGTAATTATATATTTTTGCAAAATTTACTTCGTTGCCAAATAATAGTCAACATTTAATTATTGAATGCCTGCATATACTTGTATTATTTTATTATATTAGACATTATTTTTCAATTATGCCCGATATTTTGATTTTAATTTAATATTTATGCCAGAAAAAAAAAAATTTATAAATCTTGTTCGTTTGATTTTTTTAGCAATAAATACAGTGCGCCTCAAAAAAATTAATATTATTTAGGTTAAAATTGAATTTGAGTTCAGTATTCCGGCACCAGATACCCACAGTCGCGTTTCGGACTTCAAGGCTCTCTTCAGTGTGGTCCCGACCCAGTGCTGAGGAATACTGAACATTTCTGACTATTTCAAGCCAATATGTGAAAACTATAAATGGATTCGATAGCTAACGCCATCTAATGCTTTATAGTGACATCGTCTGAAACGTGTCTGTGGGTATCTGGTGCCGGAATACTGAACTCAAATTCAATTTTGATATTTGTTTTCTGGTTTATAAACAGAGTATAGCTCGTTCGTGGACGAAACAGTGACCTGTATGTGCACGTTGTGCATTCGTGTCATTGACGATGCCACTATGGAGCATTAGATGGCGTTAGCTATCGAATCCATTTATACTATTTAAATTGTTCATACTTAATCCTTGTGTCCCGTTAACTAATTTATTATACATTTATAGTTTGTTATTTTTTCAAATGCAACTTCAATATTTAATAAATACGTCTTTCCTTAGAAATAGAATATTAACCCATTAATGGCTGAGAAAATTATAGAGTTAACTCTAAAAGTTGATTTTATGTGAAATTCTACATTTCTTTTTATGATTTCAATGAATGACTGATTATATTATATACTGGGATTTTTTCTTTTAAATATACATAATGCAAACTCTCAATTATCAGACATTTCCTTTGTTTTGCATATGGGGGAAAGTAAAAACACCAGATATGACATTTGACGATACATGTATTGAAATAGTAACCCTGCACTAAGTTTTAATAAAACATAGTATTGTACATTTTTTATAGGTCCCTATGCACCTCAAATAAAAAAATTTAATCGGATTAAAAATATTTTTAAATATAGATTTTCATTTATAAAACCACACTGGCAACACGGTACATCCTCTATAAATAAATAACAAGAAAAGCTCTCGCAAAACCTGCCAATTCCGACAACAAAGCCGTACAGTATAAATTTTTTTTGTTTCGCAAAATTCGATTCCCTCATTGTAAAAAAGTTGATAAGAAAGGCGCACATCGC
Organism: Philonthus cognatus; assembly: GCA_932526585.2. Classification (NCBI taxonomy): domain Eukaryota; kingdom Metazoa; phylum Arthropoda; class Insecta; order Coleoptera; family Staphylinidae; genus Philonthus; species Philonthus cognatus. The sequence continues at coordinate 25,642,357 of OW052243.1, read as the reverse complement.
GATCATTTCCAGTTCGATATGATCGTAAATTGAATCACTATGCAAATAAACGGGTATACCTTTGGGGTTGGGTATCTCACCGAAATAAAAAAAAACGAAGATGTAGAGAGGGAGAAAGAAAAAACGCGAGCTGGTGTATTGTGTGTATGTTTATTTTTTATTGTGCGGGGGTGACAACAATGGAAGAGCCCATTTCGAGCGAGTCCCCGAATCTTTCCCCCACTCCCCGTATATAGTATAAAAAGCCGTAAATACATTGATGAATATAGAGCTCGTTATTGAGCACAAAAGCACATGAGACCGAATCTGTAGCCCGACATGAAATATTATTGTGGCAAGGTGTTTACAATATCTGCTTCTGCTGATGCTGTTAGCGGAAAGCGGGGGAAAGTTCGGATGACGGAAGGGAATATAATTTCCGCTCTCAAAACTCACCCCTCTCTTTACATAATCAGAAGCTTACGAGGGTCTTCTATGTATTAACTCTTTAATATCTTGATTTATGTTATGTATACATAAATTGCTTATTCTTATGAGTTTATTATAGATATTTTCAGACATAGCATTTTTTTAAGTATACGCTAAACAGTTTGTTATTGATAATGAGCATCTTGTGTCTCGAAATGTACATCTAACGATACAAATAAAAAGTGAAGTAAGAAATAACAGTATTTTTTAGTGTAATAATCACTTCAAGTAAACTCAAAAACATACAGTTATACACATCCTGTGCATACTGTGCAAACGCTCAGGCATTAGCTGTTGTTGTTGTTATGTTATGGGGTCGGTGGGTCGTGTGGCCTCTGTACCTTCCGAAATTACCTCGACCTGATAGATCTTTTGTAATTATCCCTGACCTACTTGAGTCCCTCAATGTCTAGACCTCTTGCGTAGTCTACAATAACTTAAGGCTTTAAAGTGACCAATAACAGGTAGTTCCCTCTTTGAAGGGGCATTCAGAAAGTGGTGCTCTGCTGATTCTTGTGCCTCGTTGCAGAATATGCAACTGGCATCAGTTCTCTGACCCATCTTAGTGAGGTGGTATTTCAGAGGACAATGTCCGGTTTAAAGGCCGGTTGAGCCTTAGGTTGCCTTTGCATAGCCTGAGAAACTGTTTGGCTCTTACGGCAGAAAAGGCGATAAACCTCTTCACCTGTCTCAAGCCAGGTGTTTTTCTCAGGTAAGCAGTTTTGGCAGCATCTTCCCACTCCTGGATCATTCCCTTAATGCGGACTTTAATTATTCCACTATAGGGTTCTGGTCCAACAAATGAAGTTTAGTAGCCTTCTTTGGCAAGGCTGTCGGCAACTTCATCAAATTTGATCCCTGCATGACCTGGAATCCAGAGCAGTTTAACTTTGTTGCTCCTGGCTAGTTGTTTTAGGGATAGTTTGCATTCCCAGACAGATTTAGACTTGCATGTAGGTGATTTTATTGCCTTTAATGCAGCCTGACTGTCTGAGCATATGCATATCGTTATTTTACTTGGGCGCATGTGTTCTAGGCCTCGATTTCTGCCTGGAATATCCACTAGGTCCATCCCAAGGCCCTCGATGACTCGAATCGAGGGCCAGTGATACCGGTTTCGACTTCATTTTAAGTTTTAGATCCGTCAGTGAACCAAACTATCAAGGAGCCTTGTAACTGCTGGACTTTCGCTGCAACATTATGGCCGCCTTGGATAGCCACTTCAATTGTTGTATCGAAGTCGTAGACAGTTGACATGTAGTCTTTGGACATGTATACCGCTCTTTCGCACACATTGCTGAGGATTTAAAAAAAAAGTTGTGGAAACGTGTTCTTGTTAAGAAAAAGTGTTCAGTCGACTTTGTTTATAATTTCATAATAATCTTTAAAAAGTTAAAAGTTGTGGAAACGTGTTCTTGTTAGAAAAATAGTGTTCAGTGGCCTTTTTTTAAAATAAAGTACTTTTACACCTTTTTTATATTTCTGTTTCTTCTTGATTTTTAATTTTGATTATTTTCTGTACAACTATTCAATTTTATGCTTTAGTTAACTTTAAATTTAAATGTTATCCTTTTAATTAAATCGGGAATTAAATTACGTTTTTTATACCTTTTTAAAATAGTGAAAAAATATAGTATATTTATTCAATTTTTATTCTCAGAGGTTTTTTATGTAATCGCATAATTCATGAAAAGGTACATTGGCATTTAAACTTGTACGGTTTTGTTTTTTATTTCTTATTGCGAGTTATATTTAGTTAGATATTTGTTTTGTGATCTGTATTTTTTATATAAGTATTTAATTTCATACTATCGAGTGTTTTCCATTCCTACAAAACACTGACATATTGTGAAATAAAAATACAGTTAATTTTTCTTTTTGGTAAACATATGCATAAGCTGTAAATTTTCCGAAACTCGTTTTTTAAAAGTGTTCAATTTGAAGCTTTAAACGAGTGTTTTCCACTCTCATACTAAGCATGAAGTAAAATTTCGAGTTTAGAAAAGCCCCGTGAACATTTTTCGAGGGTCGCGCAGCGACCCGAGACAAATTTTCTGGGCTTTTCTAAACTCGAAATTTTACTTCATGCGCCACGCATATAGAACACAGATGTCAAGTACAGTTTGAATATACATAAATTTTACAATATTTTAGTGTTTTACGCGTGGCGCATGAAGTAAAATTTCGAGTTTAGAAAAGCCCAGAAAATTTGTCTCGGGTCGCTGTGCGACCCTCGACAAATTTTCACAGAGCTTTTTTAAACTCGAAATTTTACTTCATGCTCAGTCTGGGAGTGGAAAACTCTCGTTTAAAGCTTCAAATTAAACTTAAAAAAAAAACAAAGAATATCTAAAGATTAACAGAAAGTTAGGTAAATTTGGAATACGTATACTTCAAAGAAAAACTCCCTGTATACTGCTAAACCGGTATTAAAAATAAACTGCTGAAGCAGGATTAAAAATAAATACACATTTTCAGACATATTGTAAAATTGAAAATATTCTGTGTTTTATACAAATTTTCAAGCTATTGTAAACTCGAAATTCTAATTGAACCCATTAAAAGAAAATAACGAATTCAAAATATAAAACGGTATGCTTACTCAAATCAAAATACAACAATTTTAATGATGAGAGGTTATGGCGATCGCGTAAAAACCCACGGGACTAGATTAAAATTTGAATTATAGAAGAAACTAAAAAATCTCAAACGGAAAGTGGCATAGTGTATAATGCACCGGGATAGAGTTAAATTGGAGGGAAAAGGTAATTTAAGCACCTGCTGTAATAAATCTATTGAATATTTTATTAATAACATTGTAAAGTATGTTTTGATTAATATGTAACTTTTAAACGGATCAACTTAAAAACATGCGGTTTTACTAGTAACCTTCTATTTTAACATGCTATCGAATACCAATGAAATATATAGGGTGTTCTATTTAAAAAAAGGTAAGTTTGATTTGCATCATACAAATAAATTACCCTGTATATTAAAAAATATTGTCAATTAGTAGCTTAAAATAGTAGCTATATTTAAAAACAAATTCTAAACTTATTACAAACTGAGATATCGAGCCGTTACATTATTTTTACCCTGTATATTATACAATTTTACATAATCGAGGGGATCAAGATCCGACTAATTTTAAAACTAGCAAAAAAAAAATATTAATAATCTTTATTTCTTCTAAAAAAATATATAACAAAAATATCTATGTATATTTGAAGAAGAAAGGCGTCCAAAAAGGAAATAAAAGAAACATGTACATAATTTCAATTAGCAAAAGTATTCATTTATGCTATATAATTCTTTGTTACAGAGGAAATCGAATAATGTATTTTTAAATGTCTTACTATTTTCTATTGTTTTAATATTATCTTACAAGCAATTAAAAAATTTGATGCAATTATAATTTATATTATTTTCTGATAATGTGAGTCTTTGTTTGGGGATATAATAATTAATCGCATGTCTTGTTGTTTGTTGTTGTTGTGGCCTATTTTATTTTCGTAAAATAGTGATTTATTTTTATGAATAAATGCTACACATTCAAATATAAAGTACCTACTTTTATACTGTAATGTACTTAAAAATTGCTAGTCAATTCACATGTTAGTATTTTCTTACTCCATATTTTAGTAAACTTTCAACTCTATGTTTGTGTATAATATCAAAGAGACTGATATTAAGCATTCCCAATTTCGCTAGTTCCAGACGTAATGCATTTTTTGCGATGCTCGTACGCCCGAATGGTAAATGGGTGCCATAAAGCGAAACATAAATTTTATTCGAAACAAATAAAATAATGTATGACATATTTTTGCGAGCGCAAGTTTCATTTTTTTGTCGGGTAGCGCATTAGGGCGCGTTATGGATAGCCGTAATCAAAGGGTAATTTTTTAGCCGGGGGAAAATAGCTGGATTATGTGGAGAGATCGAGTGTGATTCATAAGTAACTATTTACTAAAATAACATGTTCATTTCTTACCGCATAAGTTTTCGGGAAACGTGGAAAGATATAGGACGCTAATTCCGCAATAGAATATATTGCTTACACGGAGTTTTGAAATGTTTGCTGAGTTTCATTGGATAGGGGTTTTAAAAATAATGGACAACTGTTTGTATGCCAGAAGTTAAGTTTGTTTTGCAGAAATAGCAGTTTGATATTTTTGCGTTTGCAATATTATAGAACGAGTACATACAATAAATAAATAATACAACTAGGTATTTACTCGCTCAAAAAAATATAAGAATGAAATATAAATATTGAGGATCATATTTCGTCGACTTTTCGAAATATTTAGTTTGTGGTTATACAAAGAGTGCAAACCTACCGATAATTTTTGTTTTAATTACCCATACATAACCCGATTAATACGGTAAACATATACAGGTATTTTTAGTTCCAATTTGAAGTGTTTTCACTCGTTGATTGATTAAGCATGAAGTAAAATTTTACTTCATGCGCCACGCATGACCTTTAAGTAAAGGTCAAAATATACATTTTGCCGTTGTGCAACAGTACAAGCTAAGATTGTGTCTCAAGACACGGCCTAAGATCTAGTTACGTCTTAAGGCATGAGAAATCAGGCGTTAGTCTAACATTTTTATGCGCCATTAAATTTTACGCGCCTCGCAGTTTGCTCCAGGTTAATAGAACTACGTTTCAAAGAAATACAACGATTTTTTTCTTTTAAGTACATTTAGAAAGCGCTAGATTTGGTTAGATAAAATAAACATTTGCCCAATTAACATACATGACATTCCTTCTCTCGTGTTAAACAATAGTTCAGTGTTTTTTCAGGGTTGTTAAAAAACGTTTTATTTTTCACTTTAATTAAAACAGTTTTTTTACAAAACGTGTTGTTTTCATTGAAACAGCGTTTAAAATATTAACAATTAAATACATGTTTAAAACGTGTTTAAACCATGTTTAAAACACGTTTAAAACGTGCTTAAAACAGAATATATATGTTTTTTTAAATTTGCGGGAATTCCTTGTTGCAAAGCGGTTAATTTGAGGCTTTTAACGAGTGTTTTCCACTCCCAGACTAAGCATGAAGTAAAATTTCGAGTTTAGAAAAGCCTAAGAATTTGGATTGGCCGCGTAGCGAAGCGGAGCGGCCAATCCAAATTAGGCTTTTCTAAACTCGAAATTTTACTTCATGCGCCACGCTTAAAACACTGATTTACAGTGAAGTTTAAAAAACACACATACAACAACGATTATAAGCAACCTAATATACGTTAGAGTTATAGGGTTGCCTATAATCCCTGTTTTAAAGAATTTGTTTAGCACAGAATTTGACTTATGTTTTATTCACATCTACATATTAGATTGCTAAAGCCGCATATTTTAAACTTTACGATATTTCAGTGTTTTATACGTGAGGCGCATGAAGTAAAATTTCGAGTTTAGAAAAGCCTAATTTGGATTGGCCGCTCCGCTTCGCTACGCGGCCAATCCAAATTTTCAGGCTTTTCTAAACTCGAAATTTTACTTCATGCTTAGTCTGGGAGTGGAAAACCCTCGTTCAAAGTTTCAAATTGAAAACTTCTAAAAAAACCACGAATATCGTAAAACTTACAGTGTATGCATGCACATGTATACCTGAAAGAAAAATTCCCTGTATTTAAAAATCACATTTATGCACACACAGATGTAATATTTTATTGTAATAAAATATTATGAATAATAATGTAATTTGAAAAATCTTCAACAATTAACCTTAAATTTAAAAACGTAAACAAAAAATCTCGGTGACGCAGTATAAAATATAATTTAGCAAATTTAAGATAATAAAAAAAACAAATCTAACGTTTAAAACATGTTTTAAACAAATTTAAGATTTAAAACATGTTTAAAACAAAACCGTCTAAAACACGATGGCTGTTTTTAAACATGTTTAAAACACTATTTTCAAGCAAAGTGTTTTAAACATAACAACCCTGTTTTTTTTATACGGGTGGCGCATTAAGTCAAATTTCAAGTTTTGAAGATACTGTTGAGGCTTTTCTGAACTCAAAATATTTCTTCATACTTAATCATGGAGAGGAAACACTCGTAAGAAGTTTAAAATTGAACGTTTCTATAAACTCTTACGTTGTTTGAAAAATTTACAACGTATATATCTAGATATGTACACTTTCAATATAAATAACTATATATAAGCATTAAAAGTAATAAATAACTTTCGGTTAAGATTAGGTTACGATATTTTACGCAATTATAATAAAATTATAAGAAGTAACTATAAGAAAACCCGGTCAAACTTTCAAAGTCCTCATTCCTAATAGCGCATAGCGTTAAGAAAACATCTATAAGTATATAGTGATGCAGAGAAACAACAAAGTTCTTTGAGTAATTAATTCAAATGCAAACGCTTAATTCTAATTGCACCTAATTATCCCCACAGTCTGAGACAGGGCCTCGCGCAATTTATAATCTCTAGTCGCGTTGTCACTTAGTTTATCAGTGACAGTGTTCGAGCAATAATTCCCGGCGTCACATTAGAATATGACGGGGCAAAAACTAAATTGCCTATTAGCAAGTCGCGTTGATAAATTCGCAAATCTCCCTGTCTGAAACACTGTCGACAACATAGTTACACCGCTAATGAGCGGGAGCCGCGCACCGACTTTTCTCTTTTTGAACACTTCTTCATTTTTCCGTCACTTCACTTTATGCTAATTGCGAACTAATGAGCACACTCTTCAGCGGAAATATGCAGAATATAAAAAACACATTCATAATTCGCGTAATAAATATGTAATCTTATTATACAATGTTTAAATTTATTTTAGTTAACAAAACGAAGAGTTCCTTAAACTATTCACAAGTAAAATCCTCTAATTTACAGTTCTACAATTATCAGAAAACAAGAATAGAATGATTTAAAACAGCGCTATCCAAAGTGTGGTTTGCGGTAAAAAAATTGCGGTAAAAAATGTCATTGTAAAAGTTTCCAAGAGAAATTTCTGGAAATTATTTTTAAGTTCCTAGCTTAGGAACCTATCTCTATCTCTATAATAAAAGGTTAAAACAATTTTTATCAAATAAATGCAAAATTAAGCGATGTGAAAAATATAAAAATCATAGTCTACGGTAAATTTTACCTAATTTTAACTATCTTCTTGTGTTTTTATGTCTCACATGAGATGTACGGAAGAACGAAGATGTCTAATCATTTAAATGCCTTTGTTAGGTTTTACTGAATTTGATAAAGTTTAGCTCATTTTATAGATAATTGAATGCACTTTAAAACATAATTCACTCTGATTTATTCTAGTTTCGGTATTTAGCGCCAAAGGGTGCGATTGAGATAATCACCGTATTTTCTCCATTTGCTTTAATTTTTTAAATTGAAAAGTAAACGTCAGTTAATTAAAATAAGAAATAGTGTAAAAACTTAAGAAAAGCGCATTCCAATATCTTCATCCTTACCGGAGATGTATTAAAAATTGTGCAGAACGGGGTATTTTGTACTAATAGCGCCCTCTGATTATTACTATAGACTCTAAATTAAATCAGAATATATAGTGTTTAAAAGTGCATTTAATTAATTATCAGTTGTTTGGTATTCAATGTGGATTTATAGACAAAGAAGACAGATATAAATACTGCTTTTTGAGAGATTTTTATGGGTCATCTATATTAAAAACATTGCGTCTCTGAAATGTTGGGATCGTCACATTTTAATGGGGAGTTGCATACCATGACTGAACCAGGCTACACTAATGAGGGTCAATTCAAAACGTGTCTGTGGGCAACCATCCTACTGATCCCAAATTTAAGTATAGTTTAATAATTACTATGTATTGGAATACAATGTATTAGAATAATTGCTGGAGCAATTAGTAGGTTAAAATAAATATGCTATTATTATAATCTTATGATTTTATAAATCGATTATAATAATAATAATAATAATAATAATAAATTGTCTTTATTCAATTGCAAGAAAATACAAAGTAAACAAAAAACAAAATACAGGCGAAGTTCAGCGATAACTTAAAAAAAACTATCTCTGCTCTTCCACTTAACCTGTGAGGAAAAAAAAAATATATACATATCGTTTAAGAGTGCTTAAAGAATTACAGATTTTTTTTATTTCAATGTTCGTTCTAGAAATTACCTGTTTTATAACAAAAAGAAATAAAGAGAGAGAGAGAAAAATATATATTTATAATGACAATAATTAAACTAAGATTCTATGGGGAAAACTTATTACATAATATATATTTTTTCATTGCTTGTTTGAAACTATTGTTTGTGAGATTTTTGAGTAGATTGGGTATGGAATTATAAATTTTGTAAATACTAAATGAAAATGATCTAAGAAAAAATGATGTTTTATGTTTAGGTGGAGAAATCCTGCCTCTAAATCTCACATTAATGGTATGAACGTCAGACCGAAATACAATTCTGTCATAAAGATAGGGAGGATGGCGCGTCTGAATAATTTTATTATAAAGGGTACAACAGTGTAGGTTTCGTCGTTCGGTCATGTCTAGCCAATTCAAATCACGTAATTTACCTGATAGGTGACCATATTTTCGAATACCAAATATGAGCCTTAAACACGCGTTTTGAACCTTTTGTATGCACATTTTAGTATTACAGTCTAAGCAAGCATTGTAAACAACGTCCGCAAAATCAAAGTGACTCAGAACCAACGTGTCGCATAGAAATCTTTTTATTTGCAAAGAAAGGACATTCCTATTAGAATAAATCATCTTCAGATTAAGGTATGCTCGGGAAATGCACTTATTAATGTGAAGCTTAAAACGCAGATTCTTGTCGAAAGTAAGGCCAAGTTTCCTTACGGAATTGACAAATTCTAAAGTGTCGTTACCAACCATAATTTTTAAAAGAGGTTTTGCAAGAGGCGTTAAGCTATTGGGACCAAATAGCATAGCTGTCGATTTTGAGGCATTGATTATCAAAGAATGTTTAGTTGACGTTTCGACCAGTTTTGCTATATCGGAAGTGATACACTCACAAGCGGACTCTGTATTTTCAAGTTTAAAAGAGTATAACAAATGTATATCATCCGCATAAATATTTGCCGAACAGTACTTTAGAACATCGGTTAGGAAAGATGTGTAGATGCAAAAAAGTATAGGGCCTAAAATGGAACCTTGGGGTACACCCGCGGTGACGCCTAACGACCCTGATATAACCTTATCAATTTTTACGACTTGAGACCTTGCTTTTAAGAAGCTCGCTATTAAAGATATTGCTTCTCTTTGAAATCCCACATAATGGAGTTTAGCAATTAATATATCGTGGTTTATAGTGTCGAACGCCTTACTATAATCAAGTAAAATAACTGATGTTAATAAACCTCTGTCAGTAGCTGTGATAATATCGTCAGTTACATTGAGCAATGCAGTACAACAAGAATAATTGGGTCTAACCTCATTGGGTCTAACCTCAAGAAATTCCATTATTTGTGTTTTGATAACACGTTCCAACATTTTCGAGAGTGTTGGTAGTATACAAATTGGCCTAAGGTCTTTGAAATCATTTGGACTCTTTGTCTTAGGGATGGGTTTTATTATACCTATCTTCCATAAATCTGGGAAAGTTGGTTGCTCAATACAGCAATTTATAATATGGGTAATATACGGAACAATGAATGGACAACAAAGTTTAATCATAGTAATAGATATCTCATCAGCGCCTACGGTATTCGATTTGATTTCTGATAAAATTCGAACAATGTCTTCATTATTCATTAATTTAAAAGTTAATCTATCGGTTACTTTGGAGTAACTATTATCATTATAAAATGAGACCAAATCATCGTTCGGATTACTTTTAATAGAATTTATTAAGTAATTGTTATATCCGTTTACATCCTTTAGAAAGTTAGGAATGTTATTCGTTTTGTTAATTAAGACATCACTGCTTTTTAGACATTTCCAGATATTTGATCTATCATTTTTCATTACATACTCAAAATAAGCTTTTTTCTCTTTAGATACAGCCGAATTTACAGCATTTCTTAAATGTTTGTAATATAAAAAATCAGTTGGATTTTTAGAGTGTTTGAACCTTTTATAACTATTATTACGCAAATTTATCATTTCCCTAATTGTCGAGGTTAACCAAGGAGCTCTTTTTTTAGTGATTCTAGATGTTGTTAATAGAGCATGTGTGTCAAATAAGTGAATTAAACAGCTGCTTAAATATTTTATCTTGTCTTCAAGATTATTCAAGTATAGTAAATTGTCAATATGCAAAAGTTTTAAATCATTTAGAAAATTATTTACATCAAAATTGACAAAATTTCGGTAAGTTTTAAACATTTGGGTACGGCTAATAGAGAGAGAAAGTTTACAATACACTAAATCGTGATCAGCGATGTCGTGAATCTTAACAACATCTGACTCTATACATTTATTTTTGTTGGAAATGATAATCAAATCTATTAATGAGATGGAATGAGAAGTCACACGTGTGGGTTGCTCAATAACTTGGCTCAGACCATAACTGTTTAAAAAATCAACAAAAGTAGTCTATTTATTAATCTGCCTACGGCATGCATTTTTATTTTATTGTTCATATGATGTAATCGAATAATAAAACCCTAGTTTTATCGAACATCTTTTATTTTTAAAAGAGGTATATGCCAGCATTTCATGCATCCGCAGGTGCAACCGATAAATATGTAAATCCCGATGCACATGCATCCATGCGTCTGGATTTGTTATTTCTGTCGACGTAGTCCCCGCAGGAAGAACCGTGAAACGCGATTTTTATTAACCGGATCTCAACAATATTTTTATTTCATACGCTACAATAACAAAAATGACATTTCAACCCACACCGAGCTGAATATACGGGGGGATTTAAAAGCAGTTACATTTATACACAACCTGCTCTCACGGTTTATAGCGTTTTCAAAAATACACATAGAATTATAGAAATCACTCGTCATCACAACTGTACATACAGGGAGTTAATCTTTTGAGTATACATATTACAATTACAGCGTATATGCTGTAAGTCTTCAGGTATTCGTTGATTTTTAAAAGAGTTCAATTTGAGGCTTTAAACGAGTGTTTTTCACTCCCGGACTAAGCATGAAGTAAAATTTTCAGGCTTTTCTTAACTCGAAATTTTACTTCATGCTTAGTCCGGGAGTGGAAAATACTTGTTTAAAGCCTCGAATTAAAAGTAAAGAAAAATTTTAGGCTTTTCTTAACTCGACATTTTACTTCAAGCGCCTCGCGTATAAAACACTGAAATATTGTGAAGTTCATAATAAGTAGTATGCTATAGACGTTAAGAAAAGTTAAAATTTACTTTTCTTAAAACCAGTGTTTTATAGGCGTGGCACATGAAGTAAAATTTCGTATTAAGAAAATTCTGAAAATTTGATTTCGTCGCTCCGTTTCTCGGAACGACCAAGCCAAATTTTCAGGCTTTTCTAAACTTGATATTTTACTTCATAGTTAATCTGGGAGTAGAAAACACTCGTTTAAAGCTTCCAACTAAACTCTTGAAGAAAACTAACGAATATCGGAAAATTTACAGCGTATTCATATACGTATGTATGTATACCTACTCTTACAAAAAAAATCCCTCTATATATTTGGTATACTAAGTGCACACCTAAATCTCTAGACCCTTGTGACATATTATGTACACTTAGTTTTCTATCTAATTAAATTAATAAATAATTCTTATATTTCAACAGTGAACACATTCTGAACACTCATACAAATACATACAATGTGTTATTAATTTATATTTGTCTTTTCAGACAGATCTGCAGTATGAAAAATAATTGCTAGCATGAAAATAATGCTATTTTAAATAGTGTTACCTTAAATAATAACAAACAACAAATACTTATTAAAAACCAAGTTATCCTCCTTTTTCACTGATTTATTGTAATAGCTTTATAAAGTTTCATTTATTTTACCATGTGAACAGTTCCAATAGCTGTACTATACTAAAACAGTTTAAGTACAGCTATTAAACATGTTCACGTGGTGAACGAAATGTAAACCTAAATATTAAAATAAACCAGTAAAGAAAAGAAATAAGTCGTTTTTTTATTGATAATTAACTCAATCTTTACGTAACTCACCCTGAAAATTATAATACTTAATAACCTGTTATAAATAAAATAATATTTATTTACTCCATATTAAAGCTAAATATTCCACATTAAGTGACATTGATTTTATTACATAATATTCTAAAAACGTTTTCTATAAATAATAAATAAGTTAATTTAATACATTTTATTACTTGATCTGACTTGACATTGTGTGAAGAAAAATGTAAATATATTGTTATTTAGATATTTTGTTTATTACTGTTTATAAATTTATTGTAAGGATTTCTTATTATATTTCAAACTTTACAATACACATATTTCCAAACAATAGAAAATCGAAGGGGTGTAATGCTGGTTGTAAATAATTAATACCCGAAGATACCTAATGCTGATTTATTTTTGGAAAAATGACATACAGAGTGATCAAAACTTCATAAAAAATTTAGTCAAATGTATACCAGTAAATTTCTGTTATCTTATTATTCGATTTATTTGACGTTTGCCAAAACAGTTATAATGTATAAGTCAATAAAGTATAAACAAAATTAACACATAAGCTACGAATAGTTGAAATGTGTAAGAGCATTCATTATACTCAACCCTAATGCATTTATAATACTCGAGTTCGCACATAACGCGCATTACGCTTTAAAACCCGCGCGCACTTGATTTCGCATTAAAACCTTAGAAAAGCCCCGGAAACACACCCGGGCAATAAATCGACGAATTCCATCGGCAGATAATGCGAAACAGTGTGTTCAGCAAATGCGGCATGTGCAATTGATCGAACGATCGGCGCGACGCGAGAGGGGAAATATCGCCCAGTAATTATTGTTTCGCTATGTGTAATTTGGCGATTCCCGGGCACTGATTGATTTCAGATATTCGGGCCAGTATTAATTAACGGAATGCGTCTAATTCGGATTATCCATAGTTTTGGCGTAAGCTAATTAAGTAATTAATAGGCGCCTAATTGGCAGCGGTGTGCAGGCGATTCAATTCATTCTAGATTAGGCAGCAGGAACGGTTATGACATCTACATAATTTAGTTACAATGTAATTCACTCAGATGCTATCGGTGAAATAAATAAAAAACAAAATTAAATTTTATAGAAATGTTACTTAGTTAGTTTCAATGTTAAAAATCTAGATCAAAAAGTACACATCTGTGCAATAAAATTAAGCACACAAAATATGTTATAGTTTAAAACGGACATGATGATTTTCCCAGTTACGAAAATACGTAAGTATGCGAATTTCCGCAATGTCAAAATGCTGCGTCATTTAGACAACAATTCAAAAATTCGAATTTTAACTAAAATAGAAGATGGTTTTTCTATTTCGGCTTTGTTCTATTTATAATGAGCGTTCTTTGCAAAAGAGGTTAGTTTTGGTTTTTTTAATAAAGGAGTTATTTTCAAATTATGGTGTTTTATTATTTATTGAAACTGCTGCTAGGCAATTAATACAGAACCCAAATTATACAACTAGAATATTGTGAAAAATAGTTAAGAGGCTTATGCTTAATTTTATTGCACAGAAGTGTACATAGCGATTCAAAACAATTGCTTTTATTAATTACATAACATTATAAAATATAATACTTTCAGTTTCTCTAAATATCGTAAACATATTTCAATTTTATTTTCTTCAACATAAAATGAATGTTGTTCGTGATTTTCTTTAAAAATATGTAATTTTTATACGATTTGAATAATTTAAGTGTTAAATTAAATTAAACTATTACTATGTTTTTTACCACTTTATACAGAGTGTCTACGCTAAACCATTCGTTAAAAGTTTATGGGGTTGCCGTTGCACTAAAAATTTGAAAAAAATCCTTGTTATACGGTTGAATCAGTTCTCCTCATGTGAAAGATTTTCAACTTTATATCACTTCCGGTTCCACCGGAAGTAGTACCAAGTTTGTTATTTTAAACAGAACACCCTATATATTAATAATTTTTTGGGTTCCTCGTTTAAATTGCAACATATTTCATTCGAACATATGTACACTTATCTCTTATAGTTTTCAAGCAAAAAAAATATTTTTAAAATTTTGACCTCTAAAAGGCATCTTGAAATCTATTTGTAACTTCTCTTAAGTGTAAGATAAAAATATGATTTATATCTCAACTTGTACCTAGAAGATGCCTCTATGAGTGTATTAATTGGAAACTGTCAATTTTGACAATAAGTGTTCTTAAAATGTCAATATAAAAGTGCCCTCTTCAATATCTCGTAATTCAATTTTTTCAAATGGAAAGACCCATTTTTTATCACGTGGTACGATTAGGGGGAAGATTTCCTACAAAAAGTATTAACAACTATACTCCTAAAGCAAGTGGTTATCGAATTATTTCGAAGATTCGTTTTTCGTCGATTTTTATGCAAGGAATAATGCGCTCATAAGTCGCAACTGAATAGTAGGCAAGTAGTAATGCTTTTGTTTTGTCGCTTATGTAATGCGAAATGTCAAATAATAAAAACAATTAGTACAAAGTTATACAGAAACCAACAAAATGAATAAATACACCCATCAACAAATTATCAATGTATTCTTTATACATGTCAACTGCGATAGAACTGGTACTCGAACATGTAGAATATTTAATGAAACTTATCCACATTTGCCGCCGATGAATAAAACAAGATTTAAAAGATTGGAATCAAATTTTGTTCAATTGGCAGTTGCCATGTATAATTAATAAATTGATAATTTGTTGATTTGTGTAATTATTAATTTTGTTGATTTCTGTAAAACTTTGTACTAATTCTTTTTATTATTTGACATTTCGCAATACAATCGCGACAAAACAAAAGCATACTATTGGCCTACTAAAATTCAATTGCGACTTATGCGCGCATTATTCCCTGCATAAATGAGACGAAAAACGAATTTTCGAAATAATTCGAAAACTACTTGCTTTAGGAGTATAGTTTCATAATACTTTTTTGTTGGAAATTTTCCTCCTAATCGTACCATGTGATAAAAATTGGGTCATTCCATTTAAAAAAATTGAATTACTAGATATTGAAGAGGGCACTTAGATATTGACATTTTAAGAACACTTATTGTGAACATTAGCAGTTTACAATTAATTCACTTATAGAGGCATCCTCTAGGTACAAGTAGAGATATAAATCATATTTTAATCTTATTCTTAAGAAAAGTTACAGATAGATTTCAAGGGGCCTTTAAGAGGTCAACATTTTAGAAATATTTTTTTTTTCTTGAAAACTATAAGAGACAAGTGTACATATGTTTGAATAAAATATGTTGCAATTTAAACGAGGAACCCAAAAAATGACTAATATATAGGGTATTCTATTTAAAATAACAAACTTGGTACTACTTACGGTGGAACCAGAAGTGATATAAAGTTGAAAATATTTCACACGAGGAGAACTGGTTCAACCATATGACGAGGATTTTTTTCAAATTTTTAGTGCAACGGCAACCCCATAAACATTTAACGAACGGTTTAGCGTAGACACCCTGTATACCGTATACAGATATTACACATCTATATATATGTACACAAATTTAAGTGTTGATCAACAAAATCAAACATTCTTATTCATTCATTTCAATTTAAAGAAATAAAGAAATGTTGCTTAATATAAGTAATTAACGACTTGGGCCCATATCAAACTAAATTCTTTTTATGATTTTACGGCGTTACTTCCTTAGTGGTTTAAGGATTAAAAATAGCTTTAAACAGCAAACAATGTCTAGTTGTAAGAAATGCCGTTAACTTTTGTTCCGTTAAGAAAAAGAAGATAACAATTTTTTAAGATTTGAATGATTGTATTTAAGTTTCAATTTCTACGCTGTTATTCACATTTGTTCAGTCATTTCATTTTTTTAATATTCGTTAAAAATTAAGTTATTCTTAACCCTTTAGGTCCTAACGGTGGCATTTGCCACCACTAAAATTAATAAAAATACTGGGAATTTTTCTTTTAAATATACATATATGTATGCATGAGCTGTAACTTTTCTTACAATCGTTTGTTTTTTAAAATAGTTTAATTTGAAGTCTTAAACGAGTGTTTTCCACTGCCAGATTAAGCATGAAGTAAAATTTCGAGTTTAGAAAAGCCTGAAAATTTGGTTTGGTTGCGTAGCGCGTAGCGCTACGCGACCAAACCAAATTTTCAGGCTTTTCTAAACTCGAAATTTTACTTCATGCGCCACGCGTATAAAGCACTGATTTTAGGTGAAGTTCAAAATATTCTACTAAAGCAGTATGCTAGAAACGTGTATTCTCAACATCATATAACATCAGTGTTTAGTACGCGTGGCGCATGAAGTAAAATTTCGAGTTTAGAAAAGCCTGAAAATTTGGTTTGGTCGCTCCGCTTCGCGGAGCGACCAAACCAAATTTTCAGGCTTTTCTAAACTCGAAATTTTACTTCATGCTTAATCTGGGAGTGGAAAACACTCGTTTGAAAGTTCAATTTGAAATATTTGTAATAACAACGAATATCTGAAGATTTACAGCGTAAACAGAATATTGAGATATGTATACTTAAAATAAAAACGCTTCATATATCTGAGATAGTAATAAAAAATATGCAGTGTTCAAAATATTTTTTTTTGCACCAGACAAATTCCAAGGATGAAGTGGTTAAGCAATGACATTTTTATGCTATTTTAATGATTCTTCTAGTTTTAAATGTTTTTAGTTTTATTTAAATTATTATGCATAACTTAAATCGTATAAAAATGTGTTTGCCCAAAATTAAATTAATTTTTAACTATTATTAATAAATTAAAATGATATTGAACAAATGTGAATAACACTACAGAAATTGATACATGAATGAAATTATTTAAATATCACATTTGTTCAAAGTCATTTTACTTTTCAACATTCGAACAAAATTGTGTATTTTACCAGCAAAAACAGATTTTCTTCATTTTTTCAATTTCAATAATTCTGTCAGCTTTCAATGTCTGCAGTATTAATTACACTTTATTGACCTGTTATTTTTTCAACATTTGTTAAAAATGTGTTTTTCTCTAGTAAAAAAATGTTTACACGATTAAAACAAGTCTATCAACTATCAATTTTTGCAGTTATATTTACATTTGTTTAGCGTAATTTTATTTTTCCAATATTCAAACAAAATTGTATAAAAATCCGTTTGCTGAAGAAATATCTTCAGCAAACGAATTTTTATATGATGTAAAAAATAAATTATTCTGTCAACATTATATAGGTATAAATATTTTTGCAGTTGTATTTTCATTTGTTCAGTGTTATTTTATACAGGGAGTTTTTTTTTTAAGTATACATATTCAATTACAGCGTATATTCTGTAAAACTTTAATTATTTGCTGTTTTTTTAGAGTTAAATTTAAAGATTCGGACGAGTGTTTTCCACTCCCAGATTAAGCATGAAGTAAAATTTCGAGTTTAGAAAAGCCTGAAAATTTGGTTTGGCCGCTCCGCGAAGCGGAGCGGCCAAACCAAATTTTCAGGCTTTTCTAAACTCGAAATTTTACTTCATGCGCCACCCGTATAAAACACTGAAATATTGTAAAGTTCACAATATGCTCTTAAAGCAGTATGTTATAGAGCCGTATTTAAAACTTCAATTAAAACCAGTGTTTTATATGTGTGGTGCATAAAGTGAAATTTCGCGTTTAGAAAAGCCTGAAAATTTGGTTTAGTCGCTCCGCGAAGCGGAGCGACTAAACCAAATTTTCAGACTTCTTTAAACGCAAAATTTTACTTTATGCTTAATCTGGGAGTGGAAAACACTCGTTCAAAGTTTCAAATTAAATAAAAATCAAAGAATGCTTGTAAGAGCTAAAGATTTTAACCTATAATAACGGGATATGTATACTTAAAACATAAAATCCTTGTATATACAGGAAGTTTTTCTTTTTAGTATATATATCCCAATTACAGCGTATATGCTGTAAATCTTCAGAGTTTAGATAAGCCTGAAAATTTAGTTAGTCGGAGCGCCCAAACCAAATTTTCTGGCTTTTCTAAACCTAAAATTTTACTCCATGCGTCACGCGTATAAGATACTTATTTCAAGTGAAGTGCACTTATTTACAAATATTTCAGTGTTTCCAATGTTTAATACGCGTGGCGCATGAAGTAAAATTTCGAGTTAAGAAAAGGCTGCAAATTTGGTTTGGTCGCTAAGCTTCGCTTTTCTAAACTCGAAGTTTTACATCATGCTAATTCGGGGAATGGAAAACACTCGTTTACAGCTGCAAATTTAACTCTTATTATAAGAAGCGTGTGCATATGTATACTTTAAAGAAAAAATCCATGTATGTCCGCATTTCGTGCCTAGTTAAATAAAACAAGGTATATTTACTGTCTACAGATAAGCAACGTATCTCTACATTTATCATATATAAATATAAATATTATTATAAATGGCGTGGGTTACAGTTTGACTTGTGTCAGACATGATCTCGTGCGATCGTAATAACGCTCGAGAACAGAAAAGGCCCAGTTTCGCTCTGGCACTTCGCCAGCACTTCTTCCGGATTACAATCGATACAAATTGCTCGATGTTTTATAATGCCGCCCAGAAATCGGTACGCGATTCTTCGAAACATTCCCGGGCAAAACCTTAATGCGGTAATCGTTCCGTTATGGAAACATATTGTACTCGAGAAAATTTCCCAGAAACAGAAGACCAAAAAAATCCCTCGCTTCGAGAGTTTATGTGTTATTGTATAATTTCGTATGCGATTTTGACAGTGGATATAAACGAATGGTAACTTAGTGCAAGAAATGTGTGCTTTTTGTGTAGATTTTACTTCGAAGATATCTTCCAATAGCAATTCTTATTATTTATCAACCTTTATACAGGATGTCTCAACGAAACCACACATTAAAAATATATGGACTTCTAATTACTGTATTGTAATCGAATTTTTACTCACGTAACCGAGTGTGCTGTTTTTAATGAAAATATTTTTAATATAAAGAAAATTTAACATGAAGAAAAATTGAGTTTGTCAATAGTTTGCAAAAGATTTACAAAATATAAATAAATATAAATAATAATTTTAATTCGTTTTTATATTTTGTAAATATTCTGCAATTGACAAACTCAGTTATTCTTTATGTTAAATTTTCTTTATGTTAAACTTCACTCTCAGGTATCAAATTTTTCGCACCTACTAATGACTTAATCCCTTTACCTATAAATAACATTCTGTTTTATAGGTAAAGGGGCTGTTTATTTTAATATTTTTTGTATTGAAAGTCTAAAGCATAGCTATACTGATGAGGGACAAATCTCGAAACGCGTCTATAGATGGCTTAAGACAATTAATATATATTCCCTGTAATTTTTTCAATTTATTTCAATTTCCTGTTGTTTCATTTAGTTTGGTGAGAGTATAATTTGACCTGATGTTGCATTTTGTATATAAATTATGCATAGAACAGTAAAGCTGTTGTGTAACTCAAATATTCATTGCATATAATATCTGTCGGGGTATTAGCTCGAGAAGTAGTTGATTCAATGAATATTTGGAGCCTTGTCTCAATAAGACAATTTTTTTTGCAGAAAGTCGATATTAATTTTAATTCGTTTCTATATTTTATTTTCAATATTATTTAACTTCCGAATATTATTTAACTACCAGAAGTCAACTCCAAGTTCCTTACTATAAATGTAATGCTATATTTTTTATTGTAAATTTCCATTCTACATAAAACTGAGCCAGAAACTTTAGGGTAACATCTTTTTGAAAATTAATCGCTTTCGAGATATTTGACACTTTAAAAAAATGTAGGTTTAAACTTCAAAAATTTGGACTGCTTTTACATAAAATGTGGCAAAAAAATAAAAATTATGTATGTAAAATCAAATACTTATTGTGATTATTAAGTTAGGTAGACTTGCCCGCACATTTTGCTAATTTTAACCAACGTTGCTTAATGCTGATGATTTTAGTCTTTGTTTTTGTAATTTTGCAATCATTTAGTATTATTATAGACAAAGTATATTTTTATACATTTTTTAAAATCAGTGTTTTGTACGCGTGGCGCATGAAGTAAAATTTTGAGTTAAGAAAAGCCTGACAATTTGGATATGCCGGGGCTCGACTCTCTTAGGTGGCGCGCCCCGGCAAATTCAAATTTTCAGGCTTTTCTAAACTCGAAATTTTACTTCATGCGCCATGCGTATAAATCACTGATTTTAAGTAAAGTTTAAAATATACTGCTATAAAATTTTTTAAAATTCGATGAGTTTGCTACATGTGTAATAATATTTACTTTTTCTTTTCGGACAGTTTTAACCCATTAACGGTCAAACAATTAGTTAAGTCTAAAAGCTGATTTTAGATACAAGTCTGTACTTCTTTTTATGATTTCTATGAATGACGTAATGTATTACATACTGGTATTTTTTTTTTAAATATACATAATGTATACGCTGTAAATTTTCAGGCTTTCGGCGATTTTACATAATATCGTGCGATATGAACTTTAGAACGAGTGTTTCCACTCCCAGACTAAGCATGAAGTAAAATTTCAAGTTTAGATAAGCCTGAAAGTTTGGTTTGGTCGCTTCGCGAAGCGGAGCGACCAAACCAAACTTTCAGGCTTTTCTAAACTCGAAATTTTACTACATGCGCCACGCTTATACAACACTGAAATATTGTGAAGTTAGAAATACATTGACATTTTTTTTCTTATAATAAGTACAAATCGAAACATTTTAATAACAAAATATTCACAATTTTCTTCATACATTTTCAAGTCAAGTCAAATAATATAATACAGGGTTATTCAAAATAAAGGAACAGATTTCAAACATTTATTTCTTCACACAATTCCAACGTTCCTGTAAAAAGAAAAGTTAATTTTTGTATGCATTCAGTATGAGCACCATGCGTTACACGACAAATATCAATACTGTGGCTCATTTCTTGCCACACACGAATCAGCTGGTCTTTAGTTATCGAATTCACAGCTTCAACAATTTAATGTCGCAGATTTTCAAGTGTGTGAAGCATAGGGGGGATAAAAGCACGTTAAACTTCAATAATGGACTCTAGTTTTGCTAATTGCAACACACGAAATGCTTTTTCTTGTTGTGTCGCCATTTTGCTACAGACGATTGTCATGATTAACATAACAAGCAACAGCGCCAATGCGGCCGTGGTAGGAACTTCTGCCTGGACTGTTCAAATTTTAAACTCTTGTCTGTCCAGGAACGTTGGAATTATGGTTCTACCTTTTGTAGTTTGGAAGAAATAATTGTTTGAAATCTGTTTCTTCTATTTGAATAGCCCTGTATATCAAATTAACTTATTTAGTAATTCAATTAACAAAAAATTAATAAAGTTGCGTGTATGCATCAATGGCGCTTAATGGGTTAATTAGAACCTTATTTCATTTCCTTCTTAATACATTAGATGGCGTTTTATAAATAAGTAGTATTGTACGTAACTTGTATCGATACCAGCGATATATCGGAATATGATATATTGGTTATTTTGCATAAAAATATCGATATTCCAAGATTTCGATATATAAATCAAACATCCTTAGTAGAGAGATACAAGATTTATGATTACTAATATAAATGTATTAGTAGAAAACTTTTATTATATACCGAGACAATATTATAAATTTAGAAATGAAAGTCATTAAGAAAATAGAAATATTAAATAACACTTAATGACTTTAACCTTTAAGCCGACGATATATTGCCAGATATGAATATATAAAATATCTATAAAAATAAACAAGCGGCATTCTCTTGTTAATTTTTATTATATACATAAATTTCCAACTCCAAGCAAGCGCACGATTTTTATTAAAAGTGCTATAAAATTGATACAAATCGCTATCATACGACCGTTACAGGCTCACAGATTTGATGAGCGATAGTGATAAATCGGGTAATTGTGAGTTTGCATGTTCGGCCGAGCTTATTAATGTCACTGTGATATCGCCATAAATGCCTCCGCGCTACGATTCCCTTCCCTATTTACACGGTTTTGTAAATCCGACGCGAATATTATTTTTTAATGCACTTTTCCTGTTACCGTAACACGAATATTAGTCATTAAAAATTACTGCGATATTATTCCGACCGGAGTGGAATTATAGTAATTGTTAGATAGGGGAGGATCACGCGCTCGAATAATGGTGGAAGCGGAGGGCGTGAAATCTATTGGCCAGATAGTAATTGTTAAAAGTCTTGATTGTTGTGTTTAGCTATTATCGGATTCGATTTAAACTTTGTGCAGAGTGTGCGGATAGTCCAGGGGCTGATATTAATGTTGTTTAGTCACGGAATTTAAATATTTATAACTGTGCAATTTATATAAATTACATGTCTTAGAGAATAAAACAAAATAGTTTAAAAAAATATGATTACAAAAAATAGTGATGTGTCCATTATGGCACTTTTCCTGTCATATAAACAATTAATAATTAATATACTAAACTTATTTCACTTGACGATTGGTTACAGATCATTTTATATTAAATCAGCGTTTTATACGCGTGGCGCATGAAGTAAAATTTTGAATTTAGAAAAGCCTTATTTGGTTTTTCTAAACTCGAAATTTTACTTCATGCTTAATCTGGGAGTAGAACCCCTTGTTAGACGATCAATCATAAACTTATTTTGCAGTTTTCTCTATTGTCGAATGTATTACATAAAATAAATTGAGTCGATATTTTTATTTTTTTAAATTTAGAACAAACACAAATGTTGTGTATTACTTTTATGATAAATAAAGAAAAGCTCGTTTGACGTTATCATAGAAATAAAATTACGAAATGTCAAAGTTAAAACAAATTAAACATAATTAATGAACATCGTAAAAACGCGTTTGTTTACAAAAACTGATATAAATCTCAGATAATATTAGGAAAATAACTATTTTTTATGAGATTTTAAAACATCTTAATTGACAGCATGAGTATAAAGTTACAAAACGTCAAATTTATAGAAAAAAAATACTAAAAACTAAGAAAGAAATAAACCCAAATACGCATTTTTAGTTTTTCTTAAAAAACTGGTAGAACATTAAGAGATTATGAGAAATAAAGAAATACAAAACTAAATAGAAAACTAATTAGTAGGTTAACACAAGTGACAATTCTGACATTCTGTCAGGTTTTCGTCGTCGAAAACTATTCGAAATACAGAAAAGTGATTTAAAGTATTTCGACGAGATCTACAACTTTTATATATTTAACATCTTTATTGACAGAATTTTCGTATAAAAAACATTTAAATATTTTTAACTACAGTAAATTTGGTACATAAATAATTTTCTGCCAATCGGCTATCGACCATTGGTCTTTCCGCCTGAATTTGTTCAGTTTTGTCTCTGTCATTTTATGTTATAGTTGTCTATTGTCTTTGTCTGACTCTAACTGTCATACTGGCGTCGTGATCATTAATGTCTTGTACTTGTCTAACGGCTGTCTCAAACGTCGTGATCATTAATGTCATGAAGTGAAGAGATGAATTCATAAATTGTGGTGCAGGGGAATTTTCGTTTAGGGGCAATATTTTTATTACGAGGGATACAAAGGGTTTTAAGAAGATTGTAATAAAAACGATTAGAGGCAAATTTTTGGGAAAGTTGGTTGAGGCGGTTTTCTATCGGAAGTATTTTTGTTAGTTCGTATAGGAGGGTGTTTGAAGGATTATGTAGAGGATTTTGTGGGTGTCTTATTTTTGTTAGCACTCTGAGGGCCGATCTTTCAGCAATTTGAATATTTTTTAGGGAGCAAGGGTGTGGATTGTGAAAGAGGATTGCAGCGTAGTCAAGCAAAGGGCGGCTACAACTTTTATTTAAATCAATTTTCGATATTCTTAATACTTACCGGGTATAGTTAAATTCAATTTTTCTCAAAATCTAAGAGTGCGTTCGCAAAAAAGTTTATATACAATTAAATCGATTATTTTGAAAAAGGGTCATATCTCTAATCTGAAAAACATCACTTTTTGTAAAATTCAACAGGCTGTAACTACCATGCTTATGATGCTTTATAGACGTAAAAAAATCCAAGTTAACCTCACTAATAATTATTGCAACTTGGATAGTTTTTCAATTGAAATGGGAACTTTAAAATTATAAAGATACCACCTTTTCAAAATAACTAATTTAATTAATGCTAATTTTTTGTCTACAACTTTGATTTTACGATATTCGACAATTTACGTTAAAAATATTAATTTATGTAAAACATTTATGACAATTTACAAAACGTGAATTTATAACAACACAATTTATATTATTATAATTATTATTTTAAAAAGAACAAATTAAATACGTCGAAAAAGCCATGAAAAATGTATTCTTTAAAGTTGTTTTTTTAATACATTTACTGGATATTGGTCTCAGACCATTTTACCATTTCACCTTTATGTTTTTGTATTTAACTATATTTAGACGCCACAAATATATTCACACACATCCATGGACCTAGGTGGAATCATTTTGTACTTTAAAATGACCCCACCCGACGGGACTCGAACCCGCGACCCCTGGGTTAAAAAGTATTGTATGATTATTCGGTAAGCCTCGCGAGGCTATTAATATTCTAAATACGTGACTAGATTTTTTTTACATTTTGTGCATAAGTATTTTATAAACATTTACAATGTTTAACTGGATCCTAATAGAAATGATTTTAGTCAAAATATTTGAAAAATATTACTGATTTCTAATCCTATATTAATTTTTTCAATGACCTCGTAAGACTAAATAAGAAACTAACTTTTTTGATTGAAATTTTCTACTCAAAATGAAATACATCAAGTTACCTAAAGATTAGTACTAACTTTCCGGCCACCTTGTATATAGATATCAATGAAATCGTGATTCAGCTAATATTTCTCTACGTGTACGTGTAATGTTAGTTTTATATAAATTATATTTTTTGTAAAACATGATATTTGCCAATTTTATAATCTGGTTATAACCTAACGTCAAGATCGACTTTTTTGCTACGAGAACCTAAGTAAAACTGACGTTATTTCGTGATTTGTCATTTTCTATAGAAATCAAAATAGTGATTTCACGTCATTTTTTTTCAGAGACGACTGTACAGAGCATTTTTCTTTTGAGTATACACATCCCGATAATCACAGCGTATAGTTAATTTGCGGAAATTCGTTGTGTTTAAAAACGTTCAATTTGAAGCTTTTAACAAGTGTTTTCCACTCCCAGACTGCATAAAGTAAAATTTCGAGTTTAGAAAAGCCTGACAAAAAACGAAGGTTTTCCACTCCCAGACTAAGCATGAAGTAAAATTTCCAGTTTGGAAAAGCCTGAAAAAAACGAGGGTTTTTCAGTCTCAGACTAAGCATGAAGTAAAATTTCGAGTTTAGAGAAGCCTGAAAATTCGGATTGGCCGCGTAGCGAAGCGGTGCGGCCAATCCAAATTAGGCTTTTCTAAACTCGAAATTTTACTTCATGCGCCACGCGTATAGAACACTGATTTAAAGTGAAGTTCAAAAAACACACATACGGAACAACGATTATAGGCAATCTAATATGCATTAGTGTTACTGGGTTGTCTATAATCGCTGTTATAAAAAATTGGTTCAGTGCCGAATTTGACTCACGTTTTATTCACATCTACATATTAGATTGCTAAACCCGTATATTTAAAACTTTACGATATTTCAGTGTTTTATACGCGTGGCGCGTGGAGTAAAATTTCGAGTTTAGAAAAGCCTAATTTGGATTGGCCGCTCCGCTTCGCTACGCGGCCAATCCAAATTTTTCGGCTTTTCTAAACTCGAAATTTTACTCCATGCTTAGTCTGGGAGTGGAAAACCCTCGTTTAAAGATACAAATTTTAATCTTTGCAAAAACAACGAATGTCGTAAAATTTACAGCGTACGCATATGTATACCTTAAAGAAAAATTCTCTGTATGTATGTTTAACACTAATTGACATTTTTATCAAAATTAAAATTGTATCTAAACATCGTAGATTTAAATCGCAAATAACATTTGAACACTTTACATCATAATTAATAAGACATATCAAAAATTGATGTTTCATGAGAATATACCTCAAGCGTCACATGACTACATTACCTCCAATCTGAATTGCCTATTTCCATAAATATATATATATATATATATATATATATATATATATATATATATATATATATATATATACAGGGTTATTGGTAATTCGACGTATATCCGTCAGGAGCTGATACGGGGGCCAAAATGCAACAAATTAAACCCTACATATGTATGGCCGAAATTCCATAGTTTTCGAGATATTTGAGTTTTTACGGTTTTTGGATATTTACCCAAAAGTTGACATTTAATTCCAAATTTAAAAAGAACTACATAATGAATGGGTACCATTAAAAAATTATACTGTAGCTGGCACTTCAATTAAGCTATAAACATAATTGAAAGTACTTAATTTAACAAAATAATTAAAATGATAAACGATTTAAAAATAATATCTTGCCAATATTTTCATTTAAGCTTCTAAAAATGTTGTCTCGTTAAAAAAATTACTATGACATTAATCGTACAAATAACTAAAAAACTTTGCCAATTCCATAAGCTTTCCAAAAATGTATAAAAGTCAATTTTAACATAAGTAATTCGTGGCAAAGCATGTGCTTAAATCGGCGCGGGGAGATAAATCATCTGTATTTTTATGATTTTTTTTTTCGTTTAGGATCCTCGCTAAAACAACCGATTCTACTGGCGAAGTTCTTCGTGACACACATCCATGGAACCGGAGACGAGTATTTTTCGATAGAAAAATTACTCGCCTCGGGAGCACCTATCGACGGGAGCACCTATCGACGATTTTCTGAAACTGGCAGTGTTCAAAGAAAACAATTAGACGCTGGCAGACCTCAACGGTACACGGCTGACGAAAAGGACACCATTCTTTAGTGTTTGATTGATGACCCAAAAACCCCAACGAACATTGTTGCGACAGTTTAGCATTACCCAGTGGAAAGTGTGGTCGGTGGTACATCTATCAGGTAGACACCCGTACCATTATCGACCTGTCGAAACATTGCACGAGATAGATCCTGCCAGGCGATTCGAATTTTGTCGGTTTATATTAAATGCTGACGCTGACGAGGAACATTTTCTACGAAATATTTTGTGGACTGACTGGTCAAAGTTTGACCGGGATGGTATAACGAATTACCATAACTTGCATTTTTGGGCACCTAAAGCAGACAGGAATCCAAAAAACTTAAAGAAACTGCGTCGCAAATGAGATTTTCCCTGAACGTATGGGCGGGTGTCGTTGATAATCATTTGCTGGGCCCTCATATCTAGCCCCAAAATTTGAACGTCGAAAATTACGAGGAGTTTTTAAGAAACAACCTAGACGGTTTGTTGGCGGATGTTCCCGAGGAAATAAAAAACAACCTCATGTTTCAACATGATGGCTGCCCAGCATATTACCGGATTACTATCCGGCAGTGGTTAGACGAAAGTTATCCAAACCGATGGAACGGGAGTGGAGGGCCAATTTCGTGGCCAACGTGGTGATGTCAGGGCTTCCTGACATCACACCTTTTGATTTTTACGTTTGGGGACTAATGAAGCAATTCGTTTATGTGACCCCAATGAATTCGGTCGAAAAACTTCGACAGCGAATATTAAAGGCGGCGCAACAGATGAGAACAACGTTTACATCAAGAGTGACGAAAACCGAAGTTAGGAAGAGGATTCGAACCTGCATTCGTAATCGAGGAGCTCATTTTGAACAAGATGTCTAAAATTTGTAATAAACTTTGACGTACATTGCTTAACGCATTTTATTTCATAAAAATACAAATTACCCTTTCTCTCCCCGCGCCGATTCAAACACATGCCAGGCCACGAATTACGTATCTTAAAATTGACTTTTATACCTTTTTGGAAAGCTTATCGAATAGGCAAGTTGTTTTAGTTATTTGTATGATTATTGTCATAGTATTTTTTTTAACGAGACAACAAGTTAAGAAGCGTAAATGAAAATATTGGTAAGATATTATTCTTAAATCGCTCATCATTTTAATTATTTTGTAGAATTAAGTACTTTTAATTATGTTCATAGCTTAATTGAAGTGCCAGCTACAGTATCATTTTTTAAAGGCACCCATTCAATATGTAGTTTTTTTTAAATTTTGAATTAAATGTCAAACTTTGGGTAAATATCGAAAAACCCTTAAAATTCAAATAAATATCTCGAAAACTTGAATTTCGGCTATACATATGTAGTGTTCAATTTGTTGCATTTTGGCCCTCTTATCAGCTTCTAACGGATATACGTCGAATTACCAATAACCCTGTATATATATATAAATATATATATATATATAAATATATATATATATATATAAATATATATATATATATATATATATATATATATATATATATATACCAGCACAAGAAGTAACGGTCGTCGTACTACGTTAGAGGCAGAGTTCGGAAAATTTCCTAACAGGGCTTCGACCAATAATAAGGCAGGAGAGATGTGTTGCAATATATTTTTATTATTTGGGGGTGTTTGGGGGAGAATGAGGAGGGATGGAAGCTGGAATATGTAGAAAATAAGTGAAAAAACTGCGAAAATAACGGAAAAATCGATCATTTTAAAGGATTTTTTTACAATTTAAGGGGGCAACTCTCCCCCCCCCCAAATCTACCTCCTTGCTACAAATGTTCATGTTTTGGAACTTTTCACCTCTCTAGCCCCTCAGAAGAAACGTAAAGGCTAAAATAATCCTTTTCATCCCTCCAAATTATCGAAAAGTGATAAAAATAGGTGGGGGGCCTCCCCCGAAAACGGTGGGTGATGGGGGAAAACGAGGGTCATATTCGGATTCAGGAGGTCATTTTACATAAGAATCAGCAGGAATGGTGTCAGGGCCGATTTTCATGCCGACCAGTGTAATTAAAAATGTCCACCGGGCGACGGGGTGAGGTTCCCAAGCCAGAAATATAGTGCAATTCGTTATATTCTCTCATCAAATATAACTCGTGGTATGATTAATAATCGATAATATTCATTCATGAAACCGGAGCAGCACATTCAACTCGCCTTTCGGACTCGTTGAATCTGCAGCTTGGTTTCATTCATGAATATTATCGATGATAATCATACCACTTGTTATATTACAACTGATAATAAAACAAAAAACAATTGCTATATTCTGTCACACATATAAATAATTGACGGTTTGTATAGTAATTGGCATTATCGTCTCGTTGTATAAATAGCTTTTATGATTTTTTTTTACGTAAATTATCCCTTTTAACATAAACTATCGCGTTAATGTTGCATACAACATGCCAATATTGATACTTAATGTAATTTTCTGTTTTAATTACGTTTGGTAAACGTGTATAACGTTTTTAAAGATTGTCAAAATAGATAAATAGTGTTGAAAATATCGAAAGTTTTAAAATCAAACGTCGAACCACCTTGTTATACAACAACAAAAAAACGCCATAACTCGGAAACTATCCGAGCTACTAAAAAGTATAATATCGAAATATGATTGATTTAGAGTATTTTGGCGAGATCTACCACTTTTATTTGAAACAGTTTTTGAAATTTTTTGAAAAATAACGAAATAACAGGAAAAATATAATAAGAAAACAAGTAGCACTTTCAGTTTTCGTATTTTCACCAAAAACTGTTCAGATCCTCCTAAATTTAAAGTTTCATTTTAAGTATAGATACAGAGAATGTTTCTTTTAAATGTACATATTATTCCGATGAATGGGGTCTAAAATTTCGGGCACTGTATGCTTTTTTTTTACAAGCGATCACCTTAAAGTTTAGAACAAGTGATTCCACTTCGAGACTAAGCATGAAGTAAAATTTCGAGTGTAGAAAAGCCTAAAAATTTGATTTGGTCACGTAGCGCGAAGCGCGGAGCGATCAAACTAAATTTTCAGGTTTTTCTAAACTCGAAATTTTACTTCATGCGCCACGCGTATAAAACATTGAAATATTGTGAAAAAAATTAATTACTTCTAAATCAGTATTAAAAATATAATGCTAAAGCAGGGTTAAAAATATACTACTCAATAAGTATACTTTGAGTTTCACAATATTTCAGTGTTTTATACGCCTGGCTGGAAAACACTCGTTATAAGCTTCAAATTAAACTCCTCTAACAATCAACGAACGCCTTTAAATTTACAATGTACAAATCAGGATATGTGTACTTATAAGAAAAGCATTCTGTAGTTTTTTTTTGTTGAAATAGAAAATGTTTGTATAAATTACAAACTATTCACTTCATTGCCTAATTAAAGCTTGTTTTGTGTTTAACTCTTTTGGCACTTGTAAGTTTTATTTGAGCTTTAAATCTATGTATATATTTATAGAAAATAGCGTGCTCGCTAATTACACTATAGACTTAATGATTTCCTAGCTCGGCTTTTGTAAATAATTACGCTCCTAATTAAACTTAGACCGGTTTAATTAGTGTAAAACATGGATTTTAGATAATAGAATGGCTTATTTATATCTCCGTGCGAAAGCCTCATTACACCCGATATTTTATTTACCTCTGTATGTACCAGTTTCCCAAGTCCTTCAATTTACGATCGTCCTTAACTCTTACCTGTAACAAAAACATAAATATTTAAGATGTTATCCTGATTGGAGTTACATTGAAAGATATAAGATCATGTGTTATAATTTAATTAAAACTAAAACGGGTGATGAAAAAGTAATTATTATAAAGTTCAACAGAATTTAATTGGAGAATGTTCATCGAGAAACTTGTTGGAAGATTATCAAGTTGAAATTGAGATTTTTTTTATGTCTTTTCAGTCGTTGGAATATAATATAGTTTGACACTTAGGTACTGAAAATAAATGAAGCGAAGCAGTGGCGTAACAACTAATTGGATTAAAGTGTTTTAAAAATGTGTAATAATTCAAGCGACAAAATAGTAATTTTAATAGTAATCACGTTTAAGAGATAAAATAAGCAGACAATTTATTACTAAAGTGACTATATTTCTGCTTGAATTATAACGTTTTTTAACACTCTTCTTCAGATTTTATGAACACAATGTATATGTTTAAAACACACTTTAAAACTATCACGACGATTTTATGAAGAGTAACGTTTTTTCGTAAAATTGAAAATAACAAAAGTTATATAGCGTTCAACTTAGCACGGGACATTCTGTATAATCTTTTAAGAACCCAATATTTTTTATGATTATTTAATTTTCTCACTTATCTTTTAAAACATTGTTATCTTAAATAAATAATTTTACAAGTTAAAGATTATTTCTTAACCTTGCATAAATAACTTTAAGAAAAAAATTACAATTTGTAAAATCGCAGTCTGTTTTGAGTATCTAAAGTAAAGCCACAGTCTAAACTTTTCTAACATTTTTTGATGATTAAAAGAGTATTTGGTTGCAATTCTTGGGAGATTCATAAAAACATCGTCTGTCTCTAAAGTTTATTAATTAAACTTTAAAGCCAGACGATTATTTGTGGTGATAATAAACGACATTGACATTATTCCCCGAAAATACACATTATACATAATATTTTTAGTTGTGTTTTCTCACAACATTTAGTATGGTATAACTTTTGGATCATTGCTAACCATTTAAGATACATTGTGTAAGCAATTAGTAAAGACATTTTGAAAAAAACGTATCTAGTTTAAGAGACATTATTTGTTTAATATTTAGTATTTTAGGCATTTATAATAAGTCGTAAAAGATGGTAGTAGGTAGCGTTTTTGCAAAAGTTTATTATATTGGTTTTGTTTGACTAATATTAGAAGATAAAATAATTAAAATTATCCTTGTACACATCATTTTTCATTGAAAAAATTGATTCTTAGTTATTAGTACAAATGGTGACAGCGCCGGGATTTTAGTGGAAACGCTGCAAACTGCATACATAAAAAGTCCATCCCTGACATTCCTTTAGTTATATAAAAGTATATTTCTGAATGTGGGAGGTAAACTACACTAAGTGACATTTTTTAAATTTTACAGTGCTATTTACCCCTCGATAGAGTAAAAAATCCGGATTCCAATATTATATAAAAACGTATTTTGAAAAAAACATATACTTAGTGTAGTTTACCTTCCACATGAGGGCAGGTGGTGGCCGGACGGTAAATCGCACAGACCGGGTTCGATTCCCGTGCACGGGGAGTTGTTATTTAAAAATAATAACTCGTCGTGTCCCTGGGTGTGGTGTGAATGTGTTCTGACGTCCATTATATGATAATACACTTACGAAATAAGTTATAAATTAAATAATATAAGTTTAAAATAAATAATTGATGTTGGCCAATAGTCAAAGCAACTAAGGCCAGGCAAATGCCAAAAAAAAAACAGCAAACCTTTCACATGCTGATTTATTTTTGTACAATTTTTGTAATTCTTAATTTGTATAGCATTTTGATATATATTTTTTAATAATTTTATCAAACGAATACGCGTTATTTATTATAATGGTTATTTCCAACAAAGATAATGTTAGCATTTGCCTAAATAAATATTGAATCAAATTAAGCAACAATTCTTGATGAAACGAACTTGTTATTAATCACATAAATGTGCAAATACCCAGGCCACTTTAATTCGCCTACACTTTACGTTAAGTGAAGCATTTCCCCGCCCGAAATTTTAGGGTCGATATCGGTGCCAACCCGTCCCTTCGTACTTCCGTCCCTTCGATTAATGGTTCGTGATTAGTCATATTTATTGACGCGTTCGGCACGATTTATTACCCTTTGTTTCATTAATTTATCGAGCAGATTCTTTTCCAGAGGGGACGAAAAAACAAACGCATAAATCATCTGCTTGTTTAAATATTGATTCGTGTACGACTTCAAAGCAAAATCACAAAGAAGTTGATATATAATAGTACATTATAATGAAATTTATTAAAATAAAAAAAAGGTTACTAATGGCTGTCGATTTATTTTTTATAAACTAGAAAGATTTGAAATAGATACACAATTTGAATTAGTTAGAATCCGTCAATAACAATATCAATAATAGGAAGATGTATTTGCATAAAAATCATATTTTGCACACGTTATCAATTTCGTGCTGTTCCGATCTTTGATTTAAATTTGATAAACGTGTCAAAGACAACAAAATCCACTAAAATTCACAGCATTTATCTAAATAATATACAAGGATTTGTTCTTTTAAGTAGTATATTTTCTGCTGCTCGATGTTATTGTAAAGCATCCAATTCGAAGCTTCTAACGAGTGTTTCCACTCCCAAATTAAGCATGAAGTAAAATTTCGAGTTTAGAAAAGCCTGAAAGTTTAGTTTGGCCGCTCATTACATGTTTCAAATTTAACGCTTTTCAAAAACATCGAATGTATAAACATTCACAAATTAAGATATTTATACTTAAAAGTAATATTTCCTCTTAATCAGTTGATAATTATGGAAATTTGAAAATTTGGTTCAGCGAAAAAAAAAAACAGTAAATGCCTAGATATAGAATTGATACGCTTGAAACTTTCTTCCAAAATCCTTACGGTAACGAACTTCTGAATAAGCACTTTCAGCAGGATAATGCAACAGTTCATTAGACACGGGAAACTATGGTTCGAATTCACGAGTTATATGATAATCGAGTAATTTAATTTCTACCTCGAAGTCCAGACCTTACAATTTTAGATTGTTTGTATTTTCTCATACTTCAAAAGCACTCTTAATTAAAAATAACCAGCACAATCTTGAAGAACTGCAAGAGGCAATTTCTATTGCTAACAACGCTATAATCGCTTAGATGGTGGAAAATGCGTTTGAAAATATGAAACATAGGGTAACAGTTGCATTGAAGCTGGAGGACTCTGAACACTTTATTTAATAAAACTAGATTTATTCTTTTCCATATACTGCTTTATTTTCTTTAAATTAAAATGATTAAACATGAAAACCATAAACGTTACAATCGTTCAAATAGTTTACCATAATCTTAAATTTATTCCATCATTAAATTAGCATTCTTGGCAATAGCGCAAACAAATGCGGCCTACCCTATTTTATAATTTAAATGTTCGCACGGTAAAACTGTTGAGTATTTTAATTTTTTGAAGTAAGAGTTAAGTTGATGGTGAAACCGACTGTAATTCTACATCTACTCTACTAAGGGCTAGTTTGTTAATTGTGTCCTAAACCAAGTTTACTTTAATCTTAGATTAAATTACATTTACCATAATGTGATTAAAAATAGTGTAAGATCCGGTTGCACCCCCAAATTTGTAATTTGTAATTTGTCTTTATTCTGCAGTTTAAGTAAGTAAGTAATACTGAACACTACTAATGACAAATGTTCATCTTTAATTATCAAAATGTGATTGCTGTTAAATTAAAGATAA
Source organism: Philonthus cognatus (assembly GCA_932526585.2). Classification (NCBI taxonomy): domain Eukaryota; kingdom Metazoa; phylum Arthropoda; class Insecta; order Coleoptera; family Staphylinidae; genus Philonthus; species Philonthus cognatus. The sequence continues at coordinate 25,607,438 of OW052243.1, read as the reverse complement.
ATTGTTATGTTATTACAAACTAAATAAATACATTAAAAAAATCGATTGGAGCGCGAGCAAGTAATAATAGCATAAATTATCGTTTGCGTACGGTAAAACAATTTGTGAATAAATGAAGCCTGCAGTCCTGTTCTCCGAATTTTGCATATATGTATTTTCCATATTACACATAATTTTACAATTATTGTATGCTCGAACATTAATACATATTTGTTCAGGTAACTACATTAAATCATAATTAACCAAAATAGTCAACAATGTCACGTCGACAATGTCATTGTCGAATATTGCTTCTATTAGTATCACATTCAAACTATTCACCATAATGGCGAAAAGTTTCGAAATGTACAGAGTATTTAAAACTCCCAGAAATATCTATAACCACAGCATATGCATCATAATTACATAACCTATAAACGGTTTTGTTGGCATTTTATTTTTCTCTTACTGTCTTTTTTTTTTCTTCTTACTTTTAACAATAAAATAGGCAGGAAATGTCTTATACTTATTTACAGAGATTATCACCATCATACACAGCTTTTTATTTCCTCATTAAACTAAAAAAAATATTAATTCCTTTGAGTGTAACAAGGCAAGATTTTTCGTTTATCGCATCATTACACTCAAGAACGTGTTAATCTTCTTTACCCATATTTATATTCTCTTATATTTAATTTATGTCTTCTCTTTTGAGGGGTGTGATTTTCGCTTAATAGGGGCTAAGGGGGTGGATTTAGTTTTGTCGACTTTGATGAAGTTTAACGTTAACATTGCTTCCACGTCGACTATTATACAGTTAAATAATTCTTAATTCTACTGAAGCGGCATTCAAATCATCGTGAGTTATCGCCATCGCTATCGCCATTTTCCATTCTTGTTAAAGATTGTTGAGGAAAATCCAGAAAGTAATAAGGGTGACTACAGTGACTAAGTTAGCCTTCCAATTTTAGGGGGTCTCAAGCCTCAGTACCTTGGGAATATAATATTATTGTAATTGGTATAGTTTTACAAATTTTTGATTTCAAATTTGGGCGCAGTATGCTTAAGACGTATATTCTAAACTTCACATCAAACCAGTGTTTTATTCGGGTGGCGCATACAGTAACATTTCGAGTTTAGAAAATCCTGAAAATTTGGTTTGGTCGAGTAGCGGTATGCACACATATGTATATAAAAATTCCCTGAATATTATTTATTGAATGAATAAATGTCAAAGAATCATTTTAATCAAAACAAAAAAAAAATATACAAAACTTACAACATTTTTAACAAAACAAACAATTTTTAGCGACAAACACAAAATACGTAATTCTATTTTGTATTAAATGATTAGAAGAGTATAAACTTAAAAATAATGCACTAATACTTTTTTTTAAATTTTAAAAATTATTACCGTTGAAATCAACTAGTAGTTCAGCTTCAGAATCATAATCAGTCGACGATCCCGTTTCCATCTGTGTGTCTGAGTGATTTTGAATCCATGTCTAAAACTCTCGTTACAAGACATAATTTTTAGTTTGTTGTCTTTTTTGCCTTCATCTTCGCTACCTACACTCAAATTGTTGAGGCATTTAAATGTTGAAAATCCATATCATTTACATACTTTATAGAAAAAAATCGTCGATTTTCAAAAATTGAAATGTTTATTCACTACAATTGTTTCGCAAATTATTGCTTCTTCAGGTGAAGAGAGTAATTCTCTTTACCTGAAAAAGCAATAAATTTGCGAAACAATTGTTGTGAATAAAGCTTCCAATTTTTGAAAATCAACGAGTTTTTCCTTCAAAATAAGTAAAGCAAAGTAGATGTGTTACTTTGAAACTCTATGTAAGCAATTGCAGCACTATTATGAGATAATTGTGCAGAATATGAAGTACTTGGTTTTAGGTGTTGTTCAGATATATTGGACTTGAAATAGATTTTCCAATTGTGAGATATTTACGTAATCTTTTCAGCTCTATCGGTTGTCATTCTGTTTCTTATTTTGTTATTAATAAATGAATTATCTTTCAATTTCTGCCGACGAAAATTCTTATAGCAACTTTGGATAATAACTTTGTACCACATAAAGGAAGTCCATAATTTGTGTCCGCAATATAAAAAAAAACCTTGACAAAAACACCAATGAAATAAAAATAAATCTTTCATTAACTTAATTCAAATAAACACAATAGTATTGCGGACAGGTGCAATTTATTTAGTTAATAAATGTATTCGAAAGCCAAGTTTCGTTATTATTTTAATATTTTTTTAGAGTTGTCCATATTTTAATAAAACAATAGATAACTCTGATAAATATTCGGTATTACTCTATTTATTTGTGCTTTTTCATTTGTAATTTGTACAAATAAATTGTTATAATACCTAATTTGACAACAATTTTAAAATCAAATAAATTGATTTTAATTTTTTTTGCATGTTTTATGTAACAATAACAATTTTAGTTGGTACCACTGATTAGCATTTTAAAAGACCTTTCTAATGATGTATCACAAGTAGGGTTGTGCCATTTAAAAAAATGGGCAAGGGTGGCTACAGCCTAAGGGGTTGGTTGCAGAAGATTGTTATGTGAGTCAAAATGGTTCCCCCTCCATATCCTAGAAACGGTTTTGAAAAATGTTCTTTAACTGTTACGGTTCCAAAGATATTCTGGCTGGCTGGTTTTCAAATTGACACCCTGTATGTTCAGAACATTTTTCATATTCACAGCGTTGTCCCCTATTACAAAGAACAAATTTTCGGGTCTACATTTTTTAATTAACTCGCTTAATTTTTTAGATAAACATTCCGCAGTGTGCTGGTGTGCCGGTGTGCCTAGGTATTTATACAATCCACGAAATGAGGTTGTCGTTTTGTTACTATAAAGTTAACGTTTATAAATTACGATGAATGTGTCCAATCTCAAGTTGTGTAAAGTATAAATAAGGTGGTATACAAATACAAAAATATTCCTCAGTCAATAATTCATAAGCAGTATATTTAGAACTTCAAAATTTTACAGTGTTTTAAATGCGTGGCGCATGAAGAAAAATTTCGAGTTTACAAAAGCCTGAAAATCCAAATTTGTATGCTTTTCTGAACTCAAAATATTACTTCATGCTTAATCTGGGAGTAGAAAATACTTACTAGAAGCTCTAAATTTAAAACTTATAAAACCAACGAATGCCTGACAAATTAATACTGATATTTTCGTTGCAACGTGTATACTTAAAAATACTGTATGTGTACTTTAATCATTTCCGAAATACGCAAATATTTAAAAAGTTACATTCATAGTTTCAACTAAATATATAAAAATATACAATAAATAAAATTGTTTACATATATTGTAAAGAAAATAAAAATGAAATATGCCATGCCTTGACTTGGAAATACTTTCATAGTCAGGTTGGTATAATGACATACTTAATCGCAAGCATTGGCCTAAGTGATTATGTGTAATTTTATTTCTAAGTTTTGTTTTTTATTTCAAAACGCAGATTCTGACAAATATGTTGATCAAAAACAAGCCAAGATTTTTTTAGCAACACTCGATAATATCAGAAATTGATCATGTGTGTATTTGTTAGCAAAAGAAGAAATGCCTGCAATGTTATTAAAATTTGCAAGCCTCGCGTGAATTTCACTTTCGACTATTTTGTGTTTCATTCAAGAAAGTAGGACCTACTTACTTCCTCTATACCGGCTTGTCAAAGAAGAGTCGGTATTAAGTCGAACATTAGTTTAGTAGTTATTAATTAATTCTAATAATTTCTGGAACTAACTATTCGAGGTTTATTTATTTAATAAATAATAAACAGGGAATTTTTGTATACATATGTATACGCTGCATAGCTGGGACGAATTCTCGTAAAAAGGATTCGAATCACGAATTCGAATCACCTAATATGATTCGAATCACGAATACTCGAATAAAGGATTCGTAAGAAATAAATATGATTCGAATCAAAGATTCGAATCCTGTTTTTTCGAATCACGAATACAAATCCTTTAAGAATAAATTTGATTTTATTATTTTTTTACAACTATTAATATATAAATATCGTTACCAGTTGTTTTAAAAAAAAATGCAAAACCTAATAAATTATTATTAACTCTGAACATCGTTGATAACAGACTAAATATTTGATTCCCTGTTACTCTCATTGAAGATGTATTTGTGTGTTTCTGAACTTCACTTCAAATCATTGCTTTGTAGTCGTGGCGCATGAAGTAAAATTTCGAGTTTAGAAAAGCCCGAAAATTTTTCTCGGGTCGCTGCGCGACCCTTGACAAATTTTCACGAGGCTTTTCTAAACTCGAAATTTTACTATATGCTTAGCCTGGGAGTGGAAAACACTCATTTAAAGCTTGAAATTGAACTTAAAAAAAGCAAGCAATATTTAAAGATTAACAAAAAATAGGCTGAATTTGGAATACGTATACTTAAAAGGAAGAAATGAAGATGACAATTAATTCTGAAAAAACACTCGTTAATTAATATTATACACAATTGACGTTTGTTAAACAATGGCGGCGACAAAGAAAAAACATGTATTTTGAAACTTCTAGTAGAAATGCGTTTTATGTTAAAAGAAGTAAACTATCCATCTTTTAGCTAGTAGTACAAGTTCTTTCTGCTAGCAACAATTGTCCTTTTAGTGGTAGATGAAACAACTACTATTTTCTTCCTTCTACTATTACTAGGACTCTCTGCAACTAGTTGTAGTACAATCTCCGTCTGCTGGTGGCAAGACACGATAAGCCAGAACCATCTGAACTAGACGCTTTGTCAATAGCAGTAGTTCTTTCTGCTAGTAAAAATAGTGTTTTTTGCTATAAAACGACTGCTAGGTCTATCCGCTACTAGTAGTAGTACAGGCTCCATCTGCCGGTGGCAAGATTTTAAGCTAGAACTATCTGAAAAAGAAGCCCTGTCTGCCAATAACAATAGTTGTTTCTGCTAGTAGAAATAGCGTGTTCTGTTAAAAAGTAAACGTTTCTATCTGTAGTAGTAGTTATTTCAGCTAGTAGTACAATTTCTTTGTGCTAGTAGCGTACGTCCTTTCAGTAGTAGAAAGAACAACTACTATTTTGTTCCTTCTACTACGAGTAGGTCTTTCTGCTACTAGTACGGACGAAACCTGTACTACAGGTTCCGTCTGCTGATGGCAAGATATCTGAAGCTAGAACCATCTGAACTAGAAGCTCCGTTAATAGCAGTAGTTCTTTCTGCTGTAGTAATTGTTTTAGCTAGTAGCAGTTGTTCTCAAGACCGTAGCTGAGAGAGGGGGTGTGGGGGTTCAAACCCTTCCTGAAATTTTCAAAATGATAAATTTTTGTATGTAAAAGCAGGACAGTAAGAGCAAAAACAATATTTTTTCCTAAGCCCCACCACGAATTTTTTATAACCCCCTCCGATTTTTTTTTCTGGCTGCGGCCTTGGTCGTTCATTCAGCTTAATAGTAGTTTTTTATTCTACTACCACTAGTTTTTTCTGCTACTAGTCGTAGTAGTAGTACAGGCTCCGTCTACGGAACTAGAAGCTCTGTCTGCTAATAGCGGCAGTTCTTGCTGCTAGTAGACAAATCGTTTTTAACTGAAAAAAAAGTAAACGTTACAGTTTGTAGTAGTGGTTCTTTCGGCTAATAGTACTTAGTAGTACTAGTGCAGGCCTCGGCTGCTGGTAGCAAGATATCTAAAGCTACAACCATTTGAGCTAGAAGTTCTGCCTGGTTATAGTGCTAGTTGTTTCTGCTAGTAGAAATAGTGTTTTCCGCAAAACAGCCTATTTTCTGTAAATCTTTAGATATTCCTTGTTTTTTTTTTAGTTCAATTCGAAGCTTTAAACGAGTATTTTCCACTCCCAGACTAAGCATGAAGTAAAACTTCGAGTTTAGAAAAGCCCCGTGAAAATTTGTCGAGGGTCGCGCAGCGACCCGAGACAAATTTTCTGGGCTTTTCTAAACTCGAAATTTTGGTTCATGCGCCACGCGTATAAAACACTGATTTAATGAGAAATTCAAAAACACACAAAAGACATTTTTCATAATACTGAACACATCAATTATTCAAAAATGAAATGATATTAATCCTCACAATTAATTCGAATTATTTTTGACGAGTCAAATCCTTTTGTAAGTATTCGAATCCTTTTATAAATATTCGAATCCTTTTATAAATATTCGAATCCTTTTATAAGGATTCGAATCACCCGCATTTGGATTCGAATACGAATCCTCCTAAAAATACGTAACGAATCCGGATCACGAATCCAGTTAAATTAAAGTATTCGAATGCCTCTTTTGAATCCTCTAAAAGGATTCGAATCCAGGATTCGAATCTTGAATGATTCGAATCCTGCCCAGCTCTGATACGCTGTAAATATTTAGATATTAAAGCTTAAAACGACTGTTTTCCTCTCCCAGATTGAGCATGAAGTAAAATTTCGAGTTTAGAAAAGCCCCGCGTAGAAAATTTGTCGAGGGTCGCGCAGCGACCCGAGACAAATTTTCACGGGGCTTTTCTAAACTCGAAATTTTACTTCATGCGCCACGCGTATAAAACACTGATTTGCAGTAAAGTTAAAAATATATAAGGCTTATATGTGATAGTTATCAATATTTACCGAGATGTAGTGAAAAAATGCGAAAATTACTTTTTTTGTAAACAGTTTTGGAATAATAATAATAAAAGTAGAATAAATTTAGTTTTAGCAACTTTTCCATAATGTTGATATTTAAATCATTATATCCTTAACGCGGAAAGTGCTATGATGGACACATCACCATTTGTATATAATACTACATAATTGATGTGTTCAGTATTATTAGAAACTAGGCTTAAGTTTAAAATTTCATGTAGATATTCTTCTCGCTCCTTTCCCGAAATTCCCATCCGTTTTCCAGCATCCGCGTCCGAGTATAAATTATAGAGCAGTGGACAGGCGCACGCGGATATGCGGCTAAGTCGATGTTCGTGCGGCTGGCCGGGGGTGCATTTTCGCCAAGATCCTCGACGGGATATCGGATTTTGCCGGAGATTGGCCGTATTAGTATGCTATCTGTGCGGACTGCGGTGCTCCGGCCTCTTTTGAACATGATGTCTGGGTCCGCTTAAGACGTCCGCCTTCGCTCTCTTGGCTCGACAACAAGGGATATACGATATGCGATATGCGACAGAAATAACAAGATTCGAAACGTATGTATGCGCGATTTTCTTGACGGGCCCAGACGAGCGTGGCGAATCTCAAACAGATATGCACTCCAGAATTGCCGCTGTGTTCAGCATGCACCGCCTCGCATGCCCTAAAATATAGCCACTTCAAACGGAGAATATTCTCATAATAATGTTATTTAATATAATGACTTCATTCTTTATTTTTATCACGCTACTATTCTTCAAACTTTTACAAATTTTAATATGCAACGTAATATTTTATTACACAAAATGGTATTTGATAAGTTCCTAGTTTTATTGAACGCAGTGATGCCAGATTTTTTAACGAGATTGTCATCGACCCAAGCGTTGAATTTCTTCAACTAGTGAAACAATGGAGGCCTATTTGGCGAAGATATTTTTTAAATTTTTAACCATTTGGTGAGTTATTTTTGTGAATGTGGCTGATACCTTGCTGTTTTTGTAAAAAATATTGTTTGTTTAACTTAAGCTATTTTTACATATCGAAAACGTGAAAATACTGAATATTATTTTTAATATAAAATATGACTATTCAAAACATTTTGTGCAGTCTGGTTCTCGAGAGGTGTCCTGTGACATATAAGTTCAAATTAAAATAACTCTAATAATATAATTCTCTTAGTTAAGAGAGTTTAGCATAAGTTGCAATTGAGCATTCTTTATTATTCTTTACTTTATTGGCCCTTATTTAAGCCTAAAATACTTCATATTAAAGAAAATACTTGAAATAGTATTCATCTTAACAATTACACAAGATAACACAATCCTTCTTTAAAATGTAAAATATTATTTTCTTCATTGGCAATTAATTGAGCATTCTTTATTATTCTTACTTCATTGGCCATTATTTATGGCTAAAATACTTCAAATTAAAGAAATTACTTTAAATTATACTCATCTTAACAATTACACAAAATAACACAAACCTTCTTTAAAATGTAGGCAGGACTGATTGAACTTCATTCTACTCAGATATTTGTATAACATCTATCCAGATAATTTGCAGCACACTCGCCTTACAAGAATTATTTATAACCGTACTTCTTGATGTAGTAGCGTAAACTAATTTACATTTTACAAAAAGCAGAGGACAGAAGTTGCAAAACTGTTGGGGTTTTCCAAACAGCTACCCAATAAATGTCCGCACGTGCCTCAAATAACTTCCAAACTCACTTTGCTTTATCGCCTCCCATTACACTTTCAATTGTATTTCCAACGTTATTAAATATTTGTAATATCAACATCCAGCATACAGATTTTAATAAGATGATAAATCTCGACAAGCGAGCGAGCAATTCGATCATTTAGATGCGCACATGTATATGTATATATATGTATATGGACGGGAGCGGAAAAGCGATTTAAGCTTTCCCGGTTCGAGAACTTGTTGGAATGCCTTCTATGGATGTATCAAGGGGAATCAAGTAGTTTGTGTCATTTATATAACTGGAAAGATCTTTAGAGTGCCTCCCGGTTGAATGGGCCATGTGAAAGCCTGGTTGAATAACAAGATTTTAAACGTGCATCACTTTGAAAACGCTCCCTGTGAAAAGCCAGACAGAGGAAAAAAACGCACACGCCGACTTGATTAAGATTTATCTGCATGAATGCTAAATAGAAAAGAGCGAGTTTTGCGAGTGTTTATTACTTCATCACGGCGCGGCGGTAGATTTATAGAAATGTTGAGATTATTTTATAAAAAGATGAGCTAGTCATTTCAATATTTATAAATATAGCACACTGATTTAAAGAAGTAAAACTTGTGAGTAATTTTGTGTTAATAATTATGGCAGCAATATAAAAAAAGCTGTCAAAATCTGTCAAATGGAAAAGTTCTTGGATTAACAGTTTTTTTGTTGTTTTGTGTTGTAGGCGTTCACTTTGTGGTACATCTTAAATACACTTGTAAATAAAACACTTTTTACTTTGTGTAAACACCGTATTTTGCGCTTGATAATGTTTGATAATGACTATATTCACAAATTAAATGCAAAATACTGTGGTTAAAAAATCAGCAAAGAGATACAGAACTTTTATTGATAGATACTGCTACTCAGTATATTTTCTGTAAATCTACATAACCACTCTGCTATTTTGTTTGATGGTTTTAATATAACTTAAACCCAGAAAACCAGTTTTAAGGGTTTCACAATTGTTTTATTAGTCACTTACTCCCCTTTGCTTCTAAGTTAGTCATATATACATATTATGTTCGAATTAATTTGTCAACTATAACACCTTGCATTTTAAACATCTGGCAACAATTACCAACTCTAGATAAACAGAGTTTTAGATTGAAAATATAAAATAGTTCCGACATTTTAAGATAGATAGATATTTAAATTCTTCCTAAAATTACACAACTTTTCTATGAAAATTGTTTTTAATCAAGATAAGAGCACTTAATAATAATTAAGTTAATTAAGTTTACACAGTTCTAGAGTTGTTTGTGCTGCCTGGGCGAAGAGAAGAAATTTCTATTTGCATTAATCTGTGGCCGTGTGCGCGTTTCTTTCGTTTTAAACTTTAAATAAATATAATTTAAAATCCGCACCGGCGAGCGAATGCAAGTATGCACTTTGAAATACAAACAATTGAGTCGGAACGGGGTTTTAGGGGTTTTTCCTTTACGTGGATTTTCCGGCCAGTCACGTACATTGTTCACAATTGTGGAAAATTAAAAACTTTAGCATTCTGCTCGAAATAAAATAATACATGATTTCTTTATGTAATTGTTTGTTATATGGAAATTTAGTAATGAGATGCAAAGTTTAGTAGAATCCTCAAAAATAGGATTCTAATCACGAAACCGAATCCTCTTGTGTATTATGATTCGAACCACGAATCCGCAAATCAAAAAACAACAAAATATGATTCCTAATTTTCGAATCACAAATACAAAGGCTTTTGATGTATTTATTTTTTAAAATAAATAGCATTGATTAATCATAACAGAAAATTATGATTAGTCGATCTTATTTATTTAAAAAAATAAATACATCAAAAGCCTTTGTATTTGTGATTCGAAAATTAGGATTTGATGCCTTTGACTCGTATCATATTTTGTTGTTTTTAACTAATTAATGATTTCCCTTTTGTTAAAACTAAAGACAGTCGTTGAGTTTGTTTGTCCCTGTTATACAGGGTGAGTTTTTTTCAAGTGCTCTAAGGGGATCTTAGAATCTATAAGAGATAGAGAAACAGCTAAATAAGCAAAGTAGGGCAAACAAGATAAATTCAAATTCAAAACTATTTGAATTCGAGAAAATAAGCTTACGCTTCTTATAGTTTGCACACTTTAAACATAATATATAAAATTACGAAAAAACTATTCGTGAAAATGCAAACAGTGTCTTAATTAATAAGACAATTTAAGACGATAAATATCCATTGAAACAACTACTTCCCGTGCAAATACACCTCCGGATATTGAATTATACGATGAAATATTTAAAATCTTATTTAATTTGATTTGTTACAACGCTCTATTAAAGTATATATAACGTTTAGGTCAAATTCTCTTCAAACCAACTAACAATACAATTTAAAATGAAAGGAGAGATAGCAACAAATCAGAAGTGAAAGGACTTGGATTAAACTAATGTCTTAGGCCATCTATAGACGCGTTTCGAGATTTATCTCTCTTCAGTATAGCTTTGCTTATGACGTTTAAAAAAATTAGGAATAAAATTAAAACAAACTTACTTGGAAAAAGTGTTGTGTGTGGAATGAACAGGTACACAGAAATGGAATGAGTGAAAATAATGGTCGGTATTTATAGGTAAAAAAGGGGATTATGTCATTAATTTTATATAAAAGTAGGGCAGTTTTACAAGCTAAATAAAGTCATTTGTAAAATTTTCGAAAAAGTCAAGGGTAACCAGACATTTTAAAAAATGTCACTTTACACATTTTTTAAAATATCTAATTACTCTTGACCTTTTCAAAAATTTTACATGTATTTTTTATTCAGTTCGTAAAACTGTACTATTTTTCCCATTTTACGTTTCTCTATCTCTTGCAGTTTCCGAGATCTCCATAGAAAACATAAAAAAAAACTCACCTTGTATATGTTCATTTTGACATGTTTCACTCACTCTAATCAATTAAATAGTTAAGAAAAGCCTTAACGAAGAAGAAATCATATAGCCCATTGTGTCTATTTAATCATGTACATGTAGTACTTTTTCTCTTAGTGTGTAGAACCTAAATTAGAATATCCTGCTACAAAGGAAATCTGCTGGTGTAAATGATGATATAATATCATAAGGATCTTTGAACTGATGATATTTAACTCATTCTAACGTTTACGTTTCAATCTCAGTGTTTTATTGCAGATTATATATTAATATTTTAAATTCTAAACTACTCAATTTTGAATTTGAACAAATAATATTAATTTTGAAATAAATAACTACGCAAATTATAGGAGTATTTGTTTCCTAAATACAGGTAAATTTGTTTCAAGTGTACATATCTCGATTAGAAAATTTTCAAACATTCGATGTTTTTGAAAACGATCAATTTGAAGCTTCTAACGAGTGTATCTATTTTATAATAGACGAGTCTCCATGAGTTACGCAAAATAAAGATTTTGTAAAATTTATTATCGCGAGATCAAACTTAAGCAGTGTTTTAAATTTTACTCTAAGTGTTTTATACGGGTGGCGCATGAAGTAAATATTCGAATTTAGAAAAGCCTAAAAATTTGGCTTTTCTATACTCTAAATTTTACGTCATGCTTAATCAGTGAATGGAAACACTCGTTAGAAGCTTTTAAATTTATGAATGCCTGAAAAATTACTGAGTTAACATCGTATACATGAAAGAAACATTTCATGTATTTACTGCATCAAATCTTTTGGTGCTTTTTATATTAGTAGATTTATAGCAATGCATGGATGTTTTTTAACTAATGTCACAGATATATTATAAAACATTAAATGTGCATGATGTTTGCTTTTTTAGTTAATTATATTATTTTTCCATACTGCCATTATCTCGAGGACCCAGGGCCAGGACAAAGAAGGACGCAAAACAAGAGGATGGGGACAGCAATTAAATCCCTCCTGTTAGGTCGTAAAAAGGGCGCTGTCGTGCAGCTTATTTGTTTTAATTATAATTGCAGAGATAACGACCTTTGTTCCTCCCCCTGGAGCCCGGCTTGGGGGCGTCGATTGTGAAAGAAGCTGTTGCAGCCTGTTTAAACGCCTTATCCAGATCAACGTACCTAACAAAAAGGAATTATAAATCACCCCACCCTTCCCAAACAAATTATAAACTGACTCCGGCGACGAGGAAAGGCTTGATTCCAATCCGACAAACGAATACAGAAGTGAATAAATAAAAATAAAAGGAGTACATTTGCATTAGTTTTAGTCTGTTGCTCATACTACACAAATGCAGATTTTTTGTGTGTCTATTTGCTATTTTGTAAATCGTCAACTGCATTTGTTATCGATGCGAAGCACGCCCCAGCCCATTTAGCTCTACCCCCCGTTTTGTAGGGCCGGGATCGAGTTGAGGAGATGAGGTAAATTGAAAAAGCTTAATGGGCTTTCGCGAACCTAATTGTTCGATATTATAATATCGTATTAAGGATCTTAGATGGGGAAATAGAATATTGAATGGGCCCGTGAACCCGTTTAAGCGCTACCTCTTGTTCTAGTATTGCCAATATCTATCTTAATATAGCTTTCGGCTTTATGCTCGAAATCTTGCCGAACAGAATAATACTCAAGATAAGGTAATACCTAAGCAGTTGCACACACACATACACACGCCAACAGACAAGGGTATACACCATTCACAGGAGGAAATTTGAGGCTTTGTTATTAAATCCAATATAATAACCAGAGGGCCATCGTGTTTCTCAACTTAGCGTTAACTTACATCTTAATTGATAATATAAATTCTACATGAATTGAATTCTTCCTGGTAATCACTTACATTGTTGAGATTTTTTTTACAAGCATTCAACATTGTATTGTATAAAATATTAGAACTTACTTTGAAAAGAGGTTTTATTTCCTCTTTAAGTCGTAAAATGGGCCTAATGAGGCTTAAGTGCAATCCAGGAAGGCGCACTTCCCTATGAACCAGAACCAGGCGTGCTTAGTACTATCCAGAACAGGACAAAATTCTCAAAATTTAGAATCACGAAACCAAATCATCTCATTCAATATAATTGGAATCATGAATTCCCGAATCAAAATCAGATATAATATGATTGGATCTTTTAATTCCAATTATGTTTTATCTTGAATAATTCGAATTCAAAACTATTTGAATTCAAGAAAATAAGCTTACGCTTGTTATATTTTGCACACTTTAAATATAATATATAAAATGCATACAATACGTCTTTATTAATTAAGACGTATTGTTTGCATTTTACACAAAGATTTCATAATTTTATATAATATGTTTGAAGTGTGCAAAATATAAGAAGCGTAAGCTTATTTTCTCGAATTCAAATAGTTTTGAATTCTAATTATTTAAGATAAACTTTAGACAACCCATTGAAACAACTACTTCTCGTGCAAATACGCCTCTGGATATTAAGTTATACATTGAAATATTTATATTTTCATTTGATTTGTTATAACGCTCTATCAAAGTATATGTAACATTTAGGTCAAATTCTCTTTAAACCAACTAACAAATATAAATGACAAATAAAAGGAGAAATTACAAGAAATTAGAAATGAAATGTATAACTAATATCCGGAGGTGTTTTCACAGGAATTAGTTGTTTCAATGGGTATTTATTGTATTAAGTTGTCTTATTAATTTATACAAACTGTATAAAGACTTTGGCAATAGTTAAATATATGTTAGTAAGTTAAAATGGCAATTGTTTAACTAATCATAAAACAAAGTTGCGTACGTCCCGGCACATTCACCATTTCCCCTACGCTCTTTCAAAACATAAAAGTGCCCGCAATTAGAGTCTGAAAACGAAAGAGATTTCCATCGCGAGCTCATTTCGCCGAGAATTATGTATGCAAAATAACGTATTCTGTGCTTTTCGGATGAAACTCGGCGGAAATATCCAGCGACACAATAACTGAATTCAGTTTGTGACTCCGACGGGAGGTTCGCTTTTGTGCGCGCGCGCTTTCGTTAACGTTTTACAGCGCATAAATCTTTTAATACGTTCCACTAATATCGTGTTATAGTCAAACTTTATAAAAGCATTACTTTGTTATAGCTTTCAATGTCTTTAATTTCCCCCCACGTAAGAATTTTAAAACTGTTATACAAATGGCATTTAATGTTGACTTTACTAAGTAGTTGCATTATAAAGTTTAACTTTTGAGTTTATATGATGTTATTAAATTTGTTATAATTCTTTTATTAGCATGTTGAATGCGCAGATTTCTTTCACGAAAAATATATAAACTTAAATATTATCAGGATTAAAAAATAACTGCAAATATATTATAAAATTGGAACAAGCAATAAAAGAGAAAACAATTGTTTAATAATATGAATTTGTGTTTAGTACTCCTTCATTCACCGGATACCTAGATACGCGTTTCAGGCTTTAACACTATCATCAGTATAGTCCCGAACCAGTGCTTGAAGAATACTAAACCTCTTGACCATTTATTACGGCCTGTGGAATTTAATGGGCATCTAAATGGTGTTTACGCTTTCGAACATATGCAAAAAATTCAATGTTCATTCGCCAAAGACGAGTTGTCTTGGGCCGCAATAAGAGAAAAGCAAAAAACGGTTCTTATATTTCCACTCATAATAAGTATAGAGGGGATAAAAGCAAACATTCATCATTAATAATAAAAATCGTTGATAACAGACTAAACATGTTATTCCCTGTTACGAGTGGGACCAGCATACATTCAATATTGCATGAACATTTGACTGTCAAAAAAATTTGTTCACGTTGGATCCCACACAATTTGTCAATCGCTCAAAAAAGGCTCGTGTCGATTGGTCCAAAGAAATGCTAAAAAAATACGATTACGGTGCTTCGAAACACGTCTATGACATCGTGACAGGTGATGAATCATGGATTTACGCGTATGAGCCCGAAAGTAAACAGCACTCGACCGTATGGGTATTTCAAGATGAGTCAAATCCAACAAAAGTTGTTCGCGCACGAAGCACTTCCAAGCAAATGGTCGCCTGTTTTTTCGGAAAAACTGGATATGTCGCAACCGTACCACTAGAACAACGCAGAACAGTCAATTCTGAGTGGTACACAACCATTTGTTTGCCAGTTGTCATCCAAGAAATCAGGAAAACCAACCGCCGAAAACGGATCACTCTTCACCACGACAATGCGAGCTCTCACACATCGGCTCAAACAACTGCATTTTTGAGCACGCAAAACATCGATTTGATGAGTCATCTGCCATATAGTCCTGACTTGGCACCGAATGACTTCTTTTTATTCCCATCCGTAAAAAATAAAATGAGAGGTCAACGTTTTTCGAGACCTGAAGAAGCGGTTGATGCGTTCAGAATGCATGTTTTGGAGATACCTCAATCAGAGTGGCAAAAGTGCTTCGACAATTGGTTCAAACGCATGCAAAAGTGTATAGATCTTAATGGGGAATATTTTGAAAAATAATAAAGCGATTTTCAATGATTAATATTTATTTTTGTTCTCTAATCCCGAAATATAAAAGGCAACCCTCGTATTCTAATTAAAAATGTACTTATGTGTTTTTGAACTTCGCAATAGCTCAGTGTTTTATACGCGTGGCGCATGAAGTAAAATTTCAAGTTTAGAAAAGCCCGAAAATTTGGTTTGGCCGCTCCGCTTTGCGGAGCGACCAAACCAAATTTTCAGGCTTTTCTAAACTCGAAATTTTACTTCATGCTTAATCTGGGAGTAAAAACCCTCGTTCTAGGTAATTCATTAAATGCTATTATTTTCCATCCATTTAAAACCCTTTTTCTGTAAAATAACATTATCGTAATTTGCAGGAAATTTATCTGTAAAACAGTTTCAATTTACAAATTTACCGAATTACTGGTAAAAAAAAGTATATGTAGTTAAAGTTAACAAATATGCAAAAGTTGATAAAGATTTACAAAATTCAACACGGAAAAACCTTTTAAACATTGGATAATTATCAGAAATATTTATAAAATGCATTACATTGTTTTTATTTAAGAAAAATAAAGTCAATCGATTGGACATGAAGTTACAAAAGCTCTAAGTTGATAAAAAATAAGAAATAACATAAAATCAATAATTTATCTAGAGTCTACAAATAATGTTATTAAGTATCGTATTTTTATGTATTCAACGGAAATGGTTAAGAAATTAATTAATTTATTTGTCTCTAAGAAACAACACATTCGACAAATTGGAAATAAAATTACAAAATCTCAAATATTACCTAAAGTTATGCAATAAAGAAATATTTATTGTCTTGACTGAACAAAAGACAACAATTAACATTTATATTTGTTCATATGCAATAAATAAAGGGCGTCCCTAAAGTAACTGACATTATAAATTCTAAATAAAACACATTTTATATTTGATAACTGATAATATATTTATTGATTTCGAAAGTAGAGACATGGAGGTTATATGTGATACAAAACATCTGACAAATGACCGCCTCTGCTGATGGAGCACATATACACTCTTTTAATGAAATTTTCACAACATTTTCACATAATTTTTGGGAAATATTCTCAATGTTGTGTCGAATGTTATCTTTAAGGTCCTCAGTTGTTCGTGATTAATTGCTGTATACTCTATCCCTAAGATAACCCCACAGAAAGAAGTCTAACGGTGTCAAGTCACATGACCTTGGTGGCCAATTCACATTACCTCACTTAGAGATAACACGACCATTAAATGTTTCTTACAATAACTGAACAGTCTCACTAGCAGTGTGACATGTTGCACCGTCTTGTTGAAACCATATCGCTTTCACCAAAATTCTCACTATGTTTAAAGTGAATTTTTACAATTTCTATCCATTGTTCAATGACGAACTTTTCCATAACTTAACCTCAATGTTTATTAATGATAATATATAAATATCTGTACGCTAGTTTTACTGCAACAAAAATTGCCGGCAAATTTAAAATGTCAGTTTCTTAAGGGATACCCATTAGAAATAGTAATAAATCAATATTATTGTAATTTAATAAAACAATCTGTCGATTGGAATATAACATTACGAAAACTCCAAATTCACTAAATGCAGAAAACCAATATGTTACTTGATGACTCGCATAAGAAAGTAAATGTATATTTGTTTTAAATAAATAAAAATAAAATCAATTGATTCAAAGTAAAATTACGAAAATTAAAAAATGACTATAATAAAATAATGGAAAACACAGATAATCATTTAAGAAATAATTACTCGGCATTTTTTTCAAATTAAAATAATGTGGTAATTGATATCAAAACTCAACTTATAGAAGCTCAAAGTTAACAAATCATTTTTAAATTAGAAAAAAACTTGAGTATTTTTTGTAAATCCTATAAAAAAACTATAAGTTGTTGGCGTAATTAATAACAATTGTTAATAATTGCAAAAAAATCTTCACTATTACATATCTATAATTAATTTTGTATGTAAAGTCAATTTAATAAAACGATGAAGAGATTTATTACAAAATTGTTTAAAACATTCTTATTAGTTCTAACGATTTCAATTAAAGTATACGTATTCCGATGGTTACTTTGTGACAAATCAGGCATTCGTTGTTTTTGAAAAGCGATAAATTTAAAACTTCTAGCTAGTGTTTCCACTCCCAGATTAAGCATGAAGTAAAATTTCGAGTTTAGAAAAGCCTGAAAATTTGGTTTGGTCGCTCCGCGAAGCGGGGCGACCAAACCAAATTTTCAGGCTTTTCTAAACTCGAAATTTTACTTCATGCGCCACGCGTATAAAACACTGACATTGTTAAGTTTAAAATATACTAAAGCTAAAGCAATTTGGTAAAGCAGTATATTTGAAACTTCATAATATTTTCGTATATAATACGCATTTAAAAAAGCCTAAATATTTGGGCCAGAGCAAAAGAAACATATTATATATTTTCTAAAACAAATAATTCCTTAATTAACGCTTGGGCAGCATTCACACTCACCTTGGGCCGCTTAGACACCCCTGGTCTACTCAATAAATTATAAGTCAAATAAAATTGAATAATAGTTCAATAATTGTTACTTGTTTTTTTATGAATACATAAATGTCTATTTTAATAGGCAAATAGATTTGTTCCCCCGTCGGGGTTAAAATTCTTCGTCCACTTATCATTGATTAAACCTTTGAATCAAAATTTGAGAATATAAAAATGTTATAAATTTGTAAGATATTCCACATTCCCCATTTATCAATGAAATTTGGTAAAAATTGTGTAAACAATTTTCGAACAAAATTTTTGTATTTTTAATCACTGATTAAAGTTAATCAGCTGTAGTACAAGTGGAAATAAATATTTAACTAACGTTGATGAAACTAGGTAGAGGTTAAAATTCTTCGTCCACTTATCATTGATTAAACCTTTGAATCAAAATTTAAGAATATAAAAATGTTACATTTGTAAGATATTCCACATTCCCCAT
This sequence comes from Philonthus cognatus, assembly GCA_932526585.2. Taxonomy (NCBI): domain Eukaryota; kingdom Metazoa; phylum Arthropoda; class Insecta; order Coleoptera; family Staphylinidae; genus Philonthus; species Philonthus cognatus. The sequence goes on along the minus strand of OW052243.1, from coordinate 25,588,684 downwards.
TATCAATGAAATTTGGTAAAAATTGTGTTAACAATTTTCGAACAAAATTTTTGTATTTTTTTTCACTGATTAAAGTTAATCAGCTGTAGTACAAGTGGAAATAAATATTTAACTAACGTTGATGAAACTAAGTAGAACTTTAATATATAAAATTACAATAATCTTTATCGTGTAAAATGCAAACAATGTGTCTTAATTATTTAGACAACTTACGGCAATAAATATACACTGAAACAACTACTTACCGTGCAATTACACATCCGGATATTGAATTATACAACGAAATATTTAAAATCTTGTTTTATTTGCTTTGTTACAACGCTCTATCAAAGTAAAGTTTATTATTTTTAAAGTGCGCAAACTATAAGAAGCGTAAGCTTATTTTCTCGAATTCAAATATTTTTTAATTAGAATTATTCTAACTGTATGTTTTTGAGTTTACGTGAAGTGATTATTACACTAAAAAGGACTGTTATTCCTTACTTCACTTTTTATTTGTACCGTTAGATGTACATTTCGAGACACAAGGTGCTCATTATTAATAACAAACTTAATTATTTTAGATAGAACTAATATCATTAAGCTAGGCGAAACATTTGAATACATTAGATCACATAAAACAAACATTCTTAGAAGCGACTTGTTTAACATATCAATAGTAATTAATAGTATCGGGATGTCATTACTATTAGGAAAATTATTTATTTAGTCACATAGATAAACTTCACAAACATTAAGATATCTATCCAGATATCCGCATTCCCCGCCTAGTTATATGAAATGAGCTCCATTAGTCGCGACTAAGTATTTATTAAAGGAATTCCATTTTAACTTTTTTTAATATTTGATTATCGCTGAAATGTTATTAAAAAATCATTAGCTTCCTTATTTCAGTCGATATCTATATGTCCACATACCACGAAACGTGAGCAGTTTTTATCACAAACGCAAACACAGCACGAATGTAGTTTGCTCCTTTTGCCATAACGTTGCACTCCAAATGATTCGCCAACATGCAATATTTAAACCTTGAAATTCACGAAATAACAATAATCGTAAGTTATTTCAGAAATGTCATTTTCTTTCTATTTTTGTATGCCCACAGAGAAACTTTGCAATATAAAACTTTTTATATGCTTGGCATTTTGTTAAAATTAATTAATTTTATTCATTGTAATATTTTAAGTGTCTAATTGTATTAGGCATTGAACTACAGCTCATTTAAATTTTGTAAATAAAGAATTGTTTAAAATAGAATTCATTACTTTTAATGTTGAGCTGGCCATATGGACAAGTATCCGAGGCCAAGGAGAAAAAAAAACCATAACTAAATAATAAAATAACATAACACATATGAAAAACGCATTTCAAATTCATATCAAATAAGTATTTTAAACAGTGTTGGGCAAACATATAATTACATTACATTTATAGTTACAATTACTTTGTAATAAAAATGATGAGAAAAGTAATGGATTACTTTATAATTTTAATTATGAGAAAAGTATTCCAATATTTTGTAATTATAACTTTTGGAAAAGTGATTACATTACATTGTAAATTTAATTATAGGAAAAGTAATGTATTAGATTACTTTGCGATTATATTTATATGATATTTATATGATATTTATTTACATTACGAAATTTAAATTTGAATTAAAGAGTAATAACTGTACAATAATTAAGGTTTGCCGGAGTAAAACTGAAGAATTATTCTTGTATAATATGCACGTACTTGTATACGTCATTGAATATATTCATCTTTTAATATTGCAAAGATTAAAAAAGGACGGCTTTAGATTGTAATTATATAATTAGATTACCTTAAGAAAATTTCACACGATTTTTTCTGCTATTTTATATACTTTTCGGGGGTTGTGCCGACACTAAGTAAAGAAATAATCAAATAATGTCATAGAAATGGAAATCAATATTAGTTACAGCTATTTACTCTTTTAATAAAATAATAATAATAATAACGATGCCACTGGACATGAAAAATTGACTAATGACATTTACAAAGTTTTCTGTATTTTTTCACAGTACATATTTTCAACTTTACTTCAAATCAGTGATATATACGCGTGGCGCATGAAGTAAAATTTCGAGTTTAGAAAAGCCTGAAATTTACTTCATGCTTAATCTGGGAGTAGAAAACACTCGTTCCGGAATTGTCTATGGCTTATTTTTTTTTATTTCTGTTTTATATAAAATAAAATATGCGATATTAATAAAAAGTAAATAAATTATAAATATTAAGAAAATAAATTAAATTTGTTAATAATTGAAATTATGAATTTTTATAAAAGTGTTAGAAATTCACCAAAAGCGTCAACATTTTAAAAATGGTCAAACATCTTGAAAATTCATAAATGAGCGTCAACAATTTAAAAATTAAAGAAAATCTTGGAAATTCACTAAAATAATTAAATATGTAATAAACGTAAGTTGTCACAAAGTTAACGGAAATCAAAAATTTACCATTTTTAAAATTCGCTAAAATTGATTAAAGGCGTTAAAATATTAAAAATTCACGAATGTCTTAAAAAGTTTAAGTGTCAAAACTTTATAAATCAACGATAACCTTGAAAAATTCACGAAAACTTCCAACATTTTTTTTTTGAATTGACGGAAATTCATAAAAAGTTTCGATATTTTTAAAATTGACGAAAATCTTAAAAAATCAGGTAAACCTTAGAAATTTATGAAATGCTTCAACATTTCTAAAATTAAAGAATATTTAGGACATTTACGCAAATTGCTAAGAACTTTTACGATTCTTAGCAAATATTTTCTACATAATTGTTAATTTTAAAAATGTTGAAGCTCGAAAATCTGGAGAATACATGAATATTATTAACATTTTTAATATTAACTAAAATCCAATAAATTCACGAAAACCGTCAACATTTATCTTGAAATTTAATGAAAATTCTGAAGATATAAAAAATCTAATAAAATCTTGATAATTCTGGCAAATCGTGAAGATATAAAAAATCTATTCAAATCTTGATAATTCTGTAAATTCACGAAAACTGTCCGGGTTATAAGAGCTAACAAAAAGTCATTAAAACTGTTAGAATATTTAAACTTAACGAAAATCTAGAAAATTCACAAATAATTCAAATTTAACGAAAATTTCGAAACCTCAAGAAAAACTATAGGTTTTTAAAAATTTACTGAAAACTTGGAAATTTCCGAAAAACTGCAAAGACTTAAAAAATACCTAAATTCGCGAAATTTCATGAAAAGCATAACAAATTTTAAGGTTACCGATAATTTAAGATATTCACAAAATTTGCCAAGATTTGAAAAATTATCGAAATACTTAAAAATTCATTTTTAAAATTAACGAAAATCTAAGAATTTTAAGAGACAATTTATTTATTTATTTTATTTATTTATTTATTTACGGAAAAAAAATCCATTTTTATGCATTTAAATATACAAAATACTTAAAGATATTACAAAATGTAGATCATACATGTTATATACATATATGGATGTGGCAAGTTACATACAACAACAAACCTGAATACGTTTTTGAGACCGGATACGAATTTACAGAGAGACTTACTAAAAAGATGAAAGTTTGGATTTAGCGACAGTTTGTTTGACGTGCGCATAAAGCGAGAGAGTGGACTATTATTTCCATAGTTAGATTTGTGAAATGGTATGGAAAATAGTGGTATATGTCTGGTTAAACGATTTGTAGTATTTATATGAAAACCTACTTGATCCAACAGAAATGTACACTCCACTTGACAAAAAATTAATTTATAGAAAAAACACATATCCGCAAATAACCTTCTACAGCACAATTTATCAATTCAAAATTCTGTACAGATTGTATTAATATTTCTCTTGTTATTATATCCTGATTTATACAGCATTATCTTCAAAAATTGTGTTTAGATATTTTCAATCATATTAATATATGTTTTTTGATGTGGTGACCAGACACAAGAACCATATTCCACAACTGAACGAACATATGCATAATATATCATTTTAAAAGCAGTTAGTGATAAATCAACCGCAGCCCATTTAATAAATCCAAGCATCTTTATGGCCCGCGAGCAAGTACGAGTTATATGACTTCCAAACGTCATTTTCTTATCAAAAGTTATCCCTAAATCCAAAACCTCACTAAGCTCTTGTAATTCGATTCCATCTATAAAGTACGGTGTGGAAGATACTAGAAAATTGGTCTTTCTAGAAAATCGCATAAATTAAACTGAGAAAATAACAGAAGACTAAAAATTTACGAAAACTCGTCAAAAACTTGAAAATTAATGATAATTGTGCAAATTTATGGAAAGCACACTTTTAACATCAACGAAAATTTTAGAAATTCATGAAAATATTCTGTTTTATCGAAAACGATAAATTTGAACACTCGAACGAGTGTTTACAATCCCAGATTAAGCATGAAGTAAAATTTCGAGTTTAGAAAGCCTGAAAATTTGGTTTGGTCGCGTAGCGCGTTGCGCAAACCGCAAAGAATTTGAAAATGAACTGAAACTGCGGAATTTCACGAGAAGCATAACACATTTTAAATTTACTGGTAATTTATGATATTTACAAAAACTGTCAAGATTTTAAAAATTGTCGAAACACTTGCATTTTTAAAATTAACGAAAATCTAGGAATTTTAACAGACAATTTTGTAAATTAAATTGAGAAAATAACAGGGGACTAAATACTTAGAAACTCACGAAAACTCATCAATAACTTGATAATTAATGAAAATCGTAGAAATTCACGGAAAGAGTTAACACTTTTAATATCAACGAACATTTTGGAAATTCATAAAAATTTGCTGTTTTATCAAAAACCTTAAATTTGAACACTCGAACGAGTGTTTACATTCCCAGACAAACCAAATTTTCAGGCTTTTCTAAACTCAAAATTTTACTTCATGCGCCACGCGTATAAAACACCGATTTCAAGTGAAGTTTAAAACACAACGCTTATCAAACTTTTTAGAATTTAATTACCTTCATTTTATTTGAGATGTGTAGGTATACTTAAAAGAAAAAAATCCCTGCATGCTTTTTACTTTTTCTTTTCGACAATACAATAGATGGCGTCTAGTGAATAACTGGTATCGTATGTAACGATATCGACCGTATAGTGTCAATATTAGCGAATAATCGGAAAATGAAATTTCGATATAAATATCGATTATTTTTCACGAGAATATCAATATTCCAAGAAATCGATATATATCGAACATCCCTATATCTTAGGTAATCCCTTTGATGAAAAACTTCTCTTTGGTATATATCTTATTTTCGAAACTTTAGACCTCGATAAAATCCTTAAATAACCAAATATCGCAAAAACAGTTAGATGTATTTTTTCTTTCACACACATTTAGCGTTTTTGTTTCCATATTTGAATTCAGAATTTTAGTGTCGCACTGTGTAATTTAAAGAAAGTATGTATTATTCAGTTGCGATTAAAACAAAATTTGTAAAGGCATAGAATGTGAGAAAATAGAAAACTATCATAATAAAATATAGTTGGTTGCTATTTAGAATCGTAAATTTGATGTTAAATTAATTTCTTATCTGAGCGGTGGTGAAACATTTTGGATAACTAATTTAATAAAATTTATTCACATAAACAAAATTAAATGTACGTGTAAAAATATGTAAGCCAAATGTCTTGCATTAAATACAAAATGTCATTTTAATAATAAAAAAACAAATAAACATCGCATATAAAAGATATCCAGAAAATAATATTACAAAAAATCAACACGTAAGATTTTGCATCATAATTGAAATAATTATACTGTTCTTGACAAAATTAAATTAAATAAATTTATAAAAATTACAATGCACTTTTTTACTTATATATATTTTTTTAATTATAATTTGAAAACAAGGATATTGAAACTTATTTGCTTAGAATATTAGTATTCTTGCAGATATAATGGATTATAGTATTTGTAAAACACAATGTTTAGTTGTTTTCCTGTGCTGACCATTAAAATAAGAATAAAATTTTCTATTAAAATAACTATATGTTTGCTTAAATTACAAAATTTTCTAAAAACTTCTTTTCAGATTTTTGTATTTTATACACACCCTATACAAACGCCTGAAAAGAGATTACATCTTACATTAAAATCATCACGACGATTTTATAAAAAGTAACGTAAAGAGTAAATTAAAAACACAAAAGTTAGTATAGCGTTTCACTTCTGGGGCATTCTGTATGATCCTAAATCAAAACACCACTATATTTTGTTTCAAGATTCTTAAATACACATATTACATGTATATTTTAGGTATACATTCTTATTTCAGGAAGAGCTCGAGTGTTGTTTCGGTGCGAAACGAGCAAATATTTCATTTGAACGCCCTCCGTTCTTAAATATTTATAATGCATCTCGAGGGCTCCTCCATAATAAAAATAGCCCATTCGAGCAACTACAAAGATTTGTTCATGCAAATCGGACAACATCTATTCTTTCTACAGAGGGAGAGAAAAAAAGAAGGGGGGACGTTCCACAAACAAACTTGACGTTGCTTGAACCATTTCCTACATCAAGGGTTTATCGCTGTTTAATATTCATCGACCAAGTTCACTCCATGAATTACACAATTTATTATTTGTCATGTATACGTTATCAAAACGATATATTCTTGTAAAATTATGAGGAAAATACATGGATTATTCCTTTAAAGAATACATATTCATTCATACATACTCATTTTCACTGCACAAATTTACTTATGGAGTGGGTGTTGTTTATAGACCTCCCTCTTTTAACGTTTTTAGTTTTTTGAATTCATTAGAAATATCTATTAGTACCTTAATTCCTTGCACAGACGAAATTTTTTGTATTGGAGATTTTAATATTAATGTACTTGATGTTAATAATAACTCTGTTCGTTTACTCGATTCTCTGCTATCCACTCTTTCACTTAAACAGATTAATAACAAGCCCACTAGAGTAACAAACACTACATCTACACTTATTGATTTAATTATCACTAACAGTAAGCAAATACCTAATGTCAGTTGCGAGAGTCTACATAATTACTCTGACCACTGTATGATCTCCTGTGACATCCGTATAATCGAACCTAAAATTAAACCTGTTACTCTTACTTACAGACCTTTTAAGGATATTAATATAATTAATCTTAACATCGACCTTACTCATTGCAATTTTAATTTCATTTACTCTTTAGCAAGTATTGACGATAAGATTTGTTATTTTTCTTCAACATTGTTGGACCTATTTGACCTCCATGCACCCCTAAAAACATCAACATTTACAAAAAATAATTGTCCTTGGCGAACTGATAATATTAAAAAATTAATAGACCTTCGAAATAATGCCCTCCATAGATTCAAAAGAACACAGAATCCCAATCACTGGAATTATTACAAATCTCTACGTAATTTAACGACGTCAAGTATTAATAATGAAAAGAAAGCTTATTTTGAGTTTAGGCTGAGGTCCAAAGATTCTAGAGTGTTGTGGAAAGAGTTAAAAAAAACTCAATATTGGCTCTAGAAAGACCTCTAATGTCGAAATCTCGAATGAGTTAGATGTAAATGTAATTAATAACTATTTCGTAAACTGCATTCCATCCACTTCTACAGATAGCTCTGAATTAAACCAATACTATAACTCGCATTTACTTTTTCCCCACAACCCTAAATTTTCCAGAGCTCTAGCCGACATCACAGATAGTATAATTATTTCCCAGGACCAAGGCCTTCTGACATTACTTATACTACTGGACTTCTCGAAGGCGTTCGACACCTTAAATCATAGTACCCTGCTTGCTATACTATCTTACATTGGCTTCGATCAGGTATCCATTCTTTTTTTCAAAGAATACCTAAGTAACCGATCACAAATAGTAAGCTTGAAAAATAATTTGTCGAATGAGCTGGAAACTCATAGAGGTGTACCACAAGGCTCTATTTTGGGGCCGTTATTATTTCTAATTTATACTTCACAATTTTTTTCAAGTATCAACTTAAATAACTACCATCTTTTTGCAGACGATACTCAATTGTTATATACTTTTGCAGAGAAGGACACTATTGTTACGTGCGCTAAAATTAACTCAGATTTAAATAGAATCGCTACAAAATGCAATGAGCACTCTCTCCTAATAAATAATTCTAAAACTGAAGTTATTCTGTTTGGTCCAAAAAAAGCGCGAGTAAGAGTATTCCACTTACTTTCAATTATCTTGGACAATACCAATTTTATTGACATAAACAATTGTGTTAGAAGTCTAGGAGTTTATATAGATAGTGAACTAAGATTCCACAGTCATATCTCCCGTTGTATCAATAAGGCATACGTAAATCTTAGGTTAATATACTTAAATCGGCGATGTTTATCGCAGAAATTGAAAACTATATTATGTGAATCCCTGGTTTTGTCACACTTTAACTATTGTGATGTAGTATACAACTTTTGTTTAGATAAAAAGCAATCGATAAAATTCAACGTATGCAAAATTCTTGTTTGAGATTAATCTTCGGTATTAGGAAATTTGATCATATAAGTCATAAGCTTCAGGACTTATATTGGCTTAAAATGAGTGATCGCCGTTTACTTCATTTTGCCACTTTTTGTCACAAAATAATTAAAGACAAGACTCCACCTTATCTTTACCACAAAATTAAATTCCGCTCTGACGTTCATACACTTAATGTACGCTTTAGAGGATTACTAACTCCACCTCAACATAAATCTGTTTTTGCAGAAAGATCATTCTCAATCCAAATTTTTAAAGTGTACAATAAGGTACCACTAGAATGCAAAGCGAAATGTGTCTTAACTTTCCGTAAACATTATGCCAAACATCTTAAAGACAGATAGATGTATATTTTGTATTTCAATATTGCCGATTTAATTATAGAATAATTTAAATTACTGATATTTGAAACGCACTGAAACAAATTTCTGCGCTTGTTTGATATTTATTTATTACTTATGTTTTCAATGGTTAAGTTGAAAAACAGTCGCGGCGACCCAGCCAAAGACTGAACTTCGCCATTAGATTCCAAATACTCGATTATTATCTTTTGTGTAAAAATGCATGTAACTAAATAGTATTTGAAATAAAGATTATTATTATTATTATTATTATTATTATTTAAATGTATACGTTGTAAAATTTCAGACCCGTTAATGTTTGATAATTTCAATTTGCAAATTTTTAGGCTTTTCTAAACTCGAAATGCGCCACACGTATAAAACACTCATTCAGAGTGGAGTTCGTAATATACTGCTTAAGCTTGATCAATATTTTATACGCGTGGCGCATGAAGTAAAATTTCGAGTTTAGAAAAGCCAGAAAATTTGTTTTGGTCGCTCCGCGCTTCGCGCTACGCAACCAAACCAAATTTTCTGGCTTTTCTAAACTCGAAATTTTACTTCATGCTTAACCTGGGAGTGGAAAACACTCGTTTAAACCTTGAAATTTAACACTAAAACAAGCAATATCTGAAAAATTGCAATTTGTTTCTAACAAGTGTCTCCACGTGTTGTGTTGAATGGCTTGAATAAGCATAAAGTCAAATTTCGAGTTTAGAAAAGCCTGCAACGTTTTAATGATATATGGATTTTTATAATACTTTGATTTATTGCATGACCGTACTATGTATCAAAATTGTAAATCCTCCACTGTGTATAATTTAATATTCGGAGACGTATTTGCCTGATAAGTAGTTGTTGTTTTGTTTATTAAACTAAATCAAGTCAATCAAATCTCACGCTAATCTTTTTTTTTGCAGTTGCTTGCATGCAACCACACACCACTTACTTGAATTCACGCGTGAAAACTAAAAAACCGCATTTTTATTGCTATAAAACCCAACGCGGAAAGAACACTTTGATCAGATCTAATCACCACTCTTCAACACGGTACATAAAAGTGCAGCGATCAGATTTCAAAATCTCCGCCCTTGTGAATATCCGCAATGCGACACTAATTCCGCTTAACAATAAATAAATTCAGCGATAAATCAATCGGAGCAAATATTTTTTAGCACCTGGGAACGAATTGTGTGTGGGCTTTATATATTTTTTTTGTTATGCAAATGGGAGTGATTTAATTTAAATACTTTCTCCTGTTTCCGAATCATTATTTACCGGAGGGAAAAAAATAGAAATGCGGGTATTTTTTGCAGTGGGTATGATTAATGTTTGCATAACAATTGGAGAATGTGTTTGAGTTGTAGAAATTGATCGTTTGTATTTAATTGGAAGTTTATTGAGTTTGTTCGTTTTGCTGTTTGTTTGAAAAACTTCTAATGAAGTTGCAGGATAACAAATATTTAGAAAAAAAAAAAGAAAATGAAAATACGTTACTCTAGGAATAAAATATGATATTCGATTAGTTGAAAAACCCGGAAAATCCGGCCTGAATCCAGGAATCCCGTCTCACCTAAAGCTCGATAAACAATTTGCTTACCCGTAAAGATACGTTCAATAGGGCACGACTTAACCAAAACCGACAAACGTAGAGAACAGATAACAAACTTTGCACTCGGATAATGAGTCGAAGTTTATAGGTGCGAACAATTTACTGTACCAACTCTATCAACCGAAGATTACACAAGGTTATTTCGACGCATCCACCATTATTGAAAACATCCACAAATACCATCATAACAATTACCAACAACAAAATCTAGAGTATTCAATATTATTATCAAATACTCTAGATTTTGTTGTTGGTAATTGTTACGATGGTATTTGTGGGTATAATATTATTATTATTTACCATGCAAGAGAAAAAACATCACAAAAAATGGCATTTTGCGTTCAATTAAATATTGCTTAAAATCAATCTATTTAGAGTTAAGCTGGCTTTACTTTGAGCTACAGTGCATGTTTTTTAATTTAAAATTGTGGTTAGCACAAGCGCCCAAAATCACGAGTATAATTCAGGTCGACTTATTATTTACAATACCCTTAATAAATAAATAAATAAGTAAAATTCAAGTCGATGTTTTCTTTAAAATACCCTTAATAAAAAAATATATTTTTTTGGGTTTTGGCTTTTGCCTGGCCTTGGGATCTTCCCATTAGGCAACATCATATATTTATATTTGTATATTAATTTTTACATTTTCAATTTGTAGTATGCTTCTATTCATTCGGACAAACACACACATTCATACCACACCCAGGGTCACGGCGAGACATTATTTTTCAAATAAAATCTCCCCGTGCACGGGAATCGAACCCGAATTGTGGCTCCCCGAGCGATACAGCCCGGCGACGTTACCGCCACCACCTGCCCTAAAAAAAATGCATAAAAGAGGTATTCTGATTTTTTTAAATTTTAGTCGGAAAAAAAACAACAGGTTATTACCAACACGATTTTTTTTCATATTAAAAAAATCAAAACTTTCTTCTAAATAATAACGATTTTCTTGAGAATTTTTTATTTTATTTTAAATCAAAAATGCCAATTTTCTGCAACATTTATTAGTAAGTAAATCCACTAAATTCTAACTTTGAGCGCTAGTGCTGAGCGCATTTTTCAACCAATGAAAAACATCAGCAGCTTAAATTAAATCTCAATTTGTCCCTAATAATTCTCTTAAATTTCATTTAAATCTAATAACCGGTTGATTTTTTATTAAAAAATAAAATATGTGAAAATAAAAAAAATCATATTAAATTCATGTTTCATTTAATGAATTTTTAAAAATTACCGAAACACGGTAATGCGAGACATTATTTTTAAAATAAAATCTCCCCGTGCACGGGAATCGAGCCCGAATTGTGGCTCGCCGAGCGATACAGCCCGGCGACGTTACCGCCAACACCTGCCCTAAAAAAAAATGCATAAAGGAGATATTCTGATTTTTTAAATTTTAGTCGGAAAAAAAACAACAGGTTATTACCAACACGATTTTTTTCATATTAAAAAAAATCAAAACTTTCTTCTAAATAAAAACGATTTTCTTGAGAATTTTTTATTTTATTTTAAATCAAAAATGCCAATTGTCTGCAACATTTATTAGTAAGTAAATCCACTAAATTCTAACGTTGAGCGCTAGTGCTGAGCGCATTTTTCAACCAATGGAAAACATCAGCAGCTCAAATTAAACCTCATTTTGTCCCTAATAATTTTCTTAAACTTCATTTAAATCTAATAACCGATTGATTTTTTATTAAAAAATAAAAAATGTGATAATAGAAAAAAATCATATTAAATTCATGTTTCATTTAATGAATTTTTAAAAATTACCGAAACACGGTAATGCCAGACATTATTTTTCAAATAAAATCTCCCCGTGCACGGGAATCGAGCCCGAATTGTGGCTCGCCGAGCGATACAGCCCGGCGACGTTACCGCCACCACCTGCCCTAAAAAAAATGCATAAAGGAGATATTCTGATTTTTTTAAATTTTAGTCGGAAAAAAAACAACAGGTTATTAACAACACGATTATTTCATTTCATATTAAAAAAAATCAAAACTTTCTTCGAAATAATAACGATTTTCTTGAGAATTTTTTATTTTATTTTAAATCAAAAATGCCAATTGTTTGCAACATTTATTAGTAAGTAAATCCACTAAATTCTAACTTTGAGCGCTAGTGCTGAGCGCATTTTTCAACCAATGGAAAACATCAGCAGCTCAAATTAAATCTCATTTTGTCCCTAATAATTCTCTTAAATTTCATTTAAATCTAATAACCGGTTGATTTTTTATTAAATAATAAAAAATGTGAAAATAGAAAAAAATCATATTAAATTCATGTTTCATTTAATGAATTTTTAAAAATTACCGAAACACCCGAATTTTATGAGATTTACAGGAGTTATTAAAGAAAAGATTAGGCTTTGTTTGTATGTAAGTTTAAACAAAATCTAGTAATTTTGACAAAAGTTGCAGAAGCTTAAAGTCGATTAAAATTATGAAAAACTAAACAAAATCTCATTAAATTGATGTTTTGTTTAAAGAATTTTTGAAAATTATTGAAATATTAGATTTTGAAAAGAATTGCGGGTGTTATTAAAAAAAATACAGTGCTTTGTTTTTACGTAAGATTAAATTTGGGCAAAAGTTACAGAAGCTTTAAATTGATTGAAATTATAAAAAAGTAAATAAACTTATATAAAATGTATGTATTTTACATTATTTCGGTATAATTTAAGCTTTTCCAATTTGTTCGTCAAAATTTACTAATGCATACGAATTTGTTTTTGTACTAAATGTTAATTAATAAATAAAATCAACTTTATTTATTTTATATCACACATTTGGCAATAAAGGAAACTGCAAAATAAGTTTCTGGTTAATCGTCTAACGAGGGTTTCCACTCCAAGACTAAGCATGAAGTAAAATTTCGAGTTTAGAAAAGCCCCGCGTACAAAATTTGTCGAGGGTCGCGCAGCGACCCGAGACAAATTTTCACGGGGCTTTTCTAAACTCGAAATTTTACTTCATGCGCCACGCGTATAAAACACTGATTTACAGTAAAGTTATTTTACTTCATGCGCCACGTGTATAATTCACTAACTTTAAGTAAAATCTTCGACCAATTGGTTAAAGCAAAATAAATATAGTATGTCAATTATGAATTGTTTAAATTACGGGGAAAGTGCTATGATGGACACATCACTATTTTTTAATTAACATCTTGTGTCATAAATAACATTTTATTTCCGTTTGAAATACTCAAGTGAATAAAACATGTAATTTCATTATTTTAACACCCTGCAAAATAGATTTTACAGTTAATGAATTCCGTTACACTCGCGTAACAAAAAAAATTAATCAAAACTCGTATATTTACACTTTACCGCTCTTTAATTGCAGCGTAATAAAACTACCCAAACACCCGTCAAAATAATTTATCCCCTGTTCGAGTCCCCGCTGCAATTTATCCACCAGTAAAAATTTATGGTCCATATCTGCGTATTAATTAAGTTTACAGGCTGAGCAGAAATATGCAAGCGTAGTTGGGTGTGTATATTACGTGCATTCTTTTACAACCCCTCAACAAAAAGCAAAATAAAAACCACACACATGCATGCCAACAATTTTATTTCCCCACTCGTCGTCGGGATTTATTAACGTGCTAGAGCATATTTAACGTTGTATGTTTTAATCTTATCAGGATGGGATAATAACACGCGTTATCTTTAGATTGCTTGCAGGATGTATCATTTTTCATGTACGCTAGGGTGGGTTATATAAATCAATCACGGTTTCCGGTATAATAACATTGCAGGCATTGTATATTATAAATCTCGTTTAGTGGTATTTATTACGCTTAGTTATGAGGGGATAATAATGTACATCTTTCAACATCAGGCGCTTTCAGCGGGGTTTATGAATTTACCCGGCGCATTCACCATTTGCGTTGCGTTGCATTATTATGTGAATCATTAGAGGTTTTCAAAGCATTCTCTTGTGCAACCAAGAGATTCAAATTTCAGTGTGCAAAATCTTTAAATGTTGGTAGAAATATTTTATAAATACTTACGTTTACGATAAAAAAAGTAACAACCTAATGATTATTATTGGTCATATCCATACCTGTAAAAAAAAATCGAAATTAGAGATATAATCGAATAAATATAATACAAAGCTTAACATTGTTTATATTTGAAATGTTCATTAATAGGAATACCAAGATAAAATTACTTCAGGCCCTTATTTAAATCAATCGGCAGTTGGAACTGGGGATACAAGTTCAATATTTTTACAAAAAAAATCCTTTTATAAAAGGTATATTTTGATCCTTATAATAGTGGTGCTTAAACTATGGGTCGTGAAACTCTGAGGAGCCACGACATAATTTTTCAAGGTTACTCGCCAATTTCAAAGAAGTTTAATTGACAAGTAGCTACAAGTTTTTTTTCCAATAAAACTTGTAGCTACTTGTCAGTTAAACTTCTTTGAAATTGACTTTTTTTAAGCTTATTACAAAGTGAGATATCAAGCCGTTTTTGTACACCCTGTACAATATTTTAATCTTTCAATACTTTTATTTTAAAATACTTAAATCTCTGCGAGTTTTATAAGTATGAACGTTGAAAATCATAAAAATAAAAAGGGATATTAGAGGGAACATTTGCGGTTGATCTTTATATACACTTCATCTTCCATAAATACGTATACATAGAGAGAAGAGAGGGAGAGGCACTCAGTTATGGAAATTCGTTAGGTTTTAGGGCTCGCTTCATCCGCAAGCAACTCCGAAAAGTCAATATTAATATTTATAAACGGGAGGGAATAAGGGAATAGAGGGAACAGGCGGTGGATGGGGGTGGCTAAATAATCTCGTACGTTATTAATACGCGGCGAATGTGTACTTGTATGAATATTTTAAGCAGTGCACACATACACACATGTAGAGATAAATATAAACAAAATGATAATAAAGAAAAATGTCGCCAGTGTTCACGTCTAAAGGTCCCGAGGGGGAAACGTCTGCCAGATGTTTCTAGCTAACGCATACAGATGAAAATTTCCTTACCGGAAGTATTACGTGCGCGCACAGGAAATATACCCGAATATGGAAATCTACGCAGCGGAATGCATGAACGTGAAATGTGAACGGATTCAGCCTAGAGGGGGTGGCTGGATTTTCTAAATATAGAACGAAATTATGTTCTTACTGCGGATTTATTAATTTCAATTCCTATTTATTTCATCTACATCAAAAAGACGATACTGTAATGACTTTTTAGATTGAGTTTGTATAGAAAATAAACCTCTTGCCGTGAAATGATTATCAATTTGCATTATAACATTACTTTATTACCATACGCGGATTGGCTATAAGAGCTACCGGAGAAACCGGTTCAATTAAAATTTCTTAGATACAGGGTGGATACGACCACAGACATCAAACAGAATTTGATTACCAAATCGGGTTTAACTTCCGGTTCTGACCGGAAATAGGTAATTCAGACCAGAAGTTAATTTTTTTAAATGGAACATAGTATTTTTATTACAGATTCGGAGTTATCGTGAAAAAACAAGAAACTTTTGTATGAAACATTCTTTCGAAAAGCGTCATTTTTTCGGCGTATTTCGCGTTAATTGCACGGCGCACAGTCAATCAGTTTTTCCCAGAAAAGTGGATTGGCCGTAAAGGTCCTACAGCTTGGCCTCCTTGGTCACCTGATTTGACGCCATAAAACTTTTACCTTTAGAGGAGGATAAAAGACATAGTGTATCAACAACGCCCAACAACAAAAGAAGATATGCAACGGTGGATTGTCATCATTTAAATTCTGATCAAGTAAAAAAGGCCGTCGACAGTGTGAGACAAAGAATGGAAAGATGTCTTCATGAATTGCAAACTTTTACATTTTGTTATCTTGTTTCGTTTTTTTATCTCGTATTGTTATCTTGTTAACAATATACAGCGTGTAATCGAACTAATGTACATCCTCTTAAGGGCGTATACACAAAATATTTTGACACCAATTGCAGCAAAAATAAAATCGGAAAAAAAATATTGGATTTTTCATAATTTTTCATGCATTTTTTACTTTTTGAGAACTTCTGGTTACCTGTGTTCATGATATTTGTCGTGGATGCGTAAGTTGTTGTATTTTTTATTTACTTTTACTACTGCGAGGCGCATAAATCACTTCGCACGCACTAAACACGCACGCTGTCTCGAATGACGAATGATGAAACTAGGTCACTCATTTGTGGTATTGTTTATTTACTGTTACTACTGCGAGACGTATAAATCACTTAGCACGCACTACACACACACACACACACACACACACTGTCTAGAATTACTAGATGAAACTGGGTCACGTATAAAAAAAATCACAATACGTGTTCAAATTGACGTCCGCCGCACTCAATGCACATTTGGGCTCTACGTATCCAATTTGTACGAACAGTAGCAAACATTTCACGAGTTTTTTCACGAATGGTATTAGCCGCGGCGTTTACTCGTTGTATCAGCATTTCAGCATTGTCAATTTCCGTAGTGTAGACTTCACTTTTAAAGTATCCCCAAAGAAAAAAATCTAAGGGGTTTAATTCCGGACTTCTTGGAGGCCATGGTACAGGGCCTCCACGACCAACCCAACGTCCTGGAAACTCATCATCCAAATATCTTCTAACGCGCCTTTCATAGTGAGCTGGCGCACCATCTTGCAAATACCACATTCTTCTAAGAACCGCTAAGGGTACATTTTCTAGAAGATCTAAAAGGTCATCTTGCAAAAATCGTAAATATCGTTCTCCATTCAAATTAAATGGGAACATAAATGGCCCAATTAATTGATCATTTAAAATACCTGCCTAGATATTAAGGGAGAAGCAATGCTGGAAATGAGTTCTACGCGTAACATGAGGATTTTCTATTGCATAAACATGCATATTATGGAAATTAAAACTTCCATTACGCGTAAAGCACGATTCGTCGGTCACTAAAATGTCTTTGGTAAAGTTAGGATTTTGAACATTTTGTGCCAAAATCCATTGACAAAATGCAATTCTTTTGGGAAAATCATGGGGTTGAAGATGTTGTACACGCTGGTAGTGATACGGATAAAAATTATTGTCTCGTATAACACTGCTGACAAATGTGTGCGATACATTTAGCTGAGCGGCGATAATACGGGTACTTAAACCAGGATCCGATTCCAACAGATTCAAAATTTCATCTTCCGCTCGCAAATATCGCATTGGACGGTCACCACCTCCGGCGGCTCCGGCGAGGGGCTGCAAACTTCCAGTGTCGCGTGCTCTTTGTAATAAATTTCTAAATCGGTTTGGCGGTGGTAAGTGTCGTTCAGGAATTCGCTCTTGATAAATTCTTACAGCTTCCGCGGGATTACACCGAGTTTCACCGTAAATAAGAAACATGTCTGCCAATTCAATGTTTGAATAAACGTATCGCGCCATGTTACAAAATGTAGATGTTTCATGGAATAAGTTTCACCATAGACTAAACAGCAAACTATTTTTATGTTTAAAAATCGTCCACCCTCGCCGCTCTTATCTAAACATTTCAATAAGAGTGGAGATAAAGTGAAGTGTGAACCTAATAAGGAAAAATATTGAATTTCATTAACACGTTTAGAAAATATTCGGAATTTAGTCAGCAATGGGTACTTATGAAAACGATAACATAGACATAATTCTTCACAATCTGACCCACTTTTCTCTGGATGGTGTAATTCGATATCCAAATCGTTTAAAAACTACCAGTCTATGTGGAATCTCTCTTAAAATACGCAATGTGCGCGTATACCAGATACCACAAACATGTGGCCTATTATTAATAATTATTTTTAATAATTATTTGTGAGCTATCTACTAAAGGTATGGTAATATCAAATGCAGGTATTGTTTATTTAAACGCTGCCCCTTATGTGGTAGAGAGCCTGTACAGTAGTTCGTTTACACGCTGTATAAATAATAATATCTGATTGAGTTTTTAACAAAACTTGTTTATTTTTGTACACTCTATAGAATGTTAATCCGGAACAACCACTTTCATATAGTGTTAAGGTAGCACGAGTGACCTAAGCAAGGTCATTTTAAGGTCAAAATGGCGTTATTAGAAAAAATGTTATTATACGAATCTGTAATAAAAATACTATGTTCCATTTAAAAAAATGAACTTCTGGTCTAAATAACCCATTTCCGGTCAGAATCGGAAGTCAAAACAAAAATATCATCATAAGATAGAGCATATGCGATTTGGTGATCAAAATGTTTTCGATTTTCCAAAAAAAATCTTTTCCCTTGATTTTAGAAGAGGTGGATGGCTTGTCGTATACACGTAGTATTATAAATTTCGAAGTGGCGATAGAAAACCTTATTTTGCTCATCACCTAGCATTGGTAAAAATATAGGGGGCAGTTGTTTCTTCTTATCGGTGGAAACAGTGGTATATTTAGAATTGTAGAAGCCCCTTTAAATGTTTACTCGTAGAGATTGCTGAGAAATAACGTTGGAAAACGTTGGAAAACAATGTATTGGCTCTTAGCGGAATGAGAGCTGCTCCAATTTAACTTGATATATGCAAACAAATCTGTTTTATATTGAAAATCCCTCCCAAAATTAAGAAAATTTTACATTTATAAAATACAAAGAAAATTTATTTCTGAATTATCAATTCTAACATTAAATAAAACACAAATTTGATGTCTATACGTAACCCATTAACCGGCGAGCAATTATAAAGTGACACAAGTCGGCGGAAGCTGACATTTAAACTATAAAGACAGTTGACATAAGTCGGCGCAAGCCGACATTTAACCAATCGGGCCAACTTGACACAAGTTTGACTGGAACTATGTGATAGTTACGATACACACACAAAAAAAATAACTCTTGCATTTTTTCGCTACATCTCGGTAAATATTGGATCACCATCACATCTAAGCGTAATATATTTTTAACTTTACTGTAAATCAGTGTTTCAGCCCCGTGAAAATTTGTCTTGGGTCGCTGCGCGACCCTCGACAAATTTTCTAAGCGGGGTTTTTCTAAACTCGAAATTTTACTTCATGCTTAGCGAGTGGAAGACACTCGTTACTTTAAAATATGTCACAAGTGTTAAAATGTATATCGTAACTGTCACAAGGAAAAACAATAGCATGGCGATCTCATTATAGTTCCATTAAAACTCATGTCAAGTTGGTACGATTGGTTAAATGTCGGCTTGCGCCGACTTATGTCAACTGTTTTTATAGTTTAAATGTGTCTTACAATCCTTGATTAAGCATGAAGTAAATTTTCAGGCTTTTCTGAACTCGAAATTGTACTTTCTGCGCCATCCGTATAAAACACTTATTTATAGTAAAGTTTAAGGACATTATTTCTTCTGTAATTATATATCGTGATTTAAAAAAAATAATTATTTTTTATGTTTTTTTCTATCTCAGGTTTAACCATCATAGTTAGTCATTAAGAAAATGCACTTTTCATGCACTTAATGAGTTTTACCTCGAATTACCCATTAATACATAGGTACAGTTTTATCTATAAATTCGAATGTATTATAAAAAACCGCATCTTCAAATAGAATATTTACAAGAGCCAAAGTTTGTTGTTGAAATATAAAAAATGTATAATGTAGAATTCTAAACCGCAGGCACATTAAAACTGCTTCGCGGGCACCTTAGTGCCCTCGGGTACCGTGTTGCCGATTCCTGGCCTATACAAACCATACCTAATACTAAATAATTAAATGTAATCCGAAAAATATTCCAATTCGTGATTGAACCGAAACCGGGCGAATCGTGGAATTTCTAATTAATTCCGCTCCGCGCAAGGTTTCCCTTTACCTTCTTTTGATCTCGCCGAAATAATTATATAGCCGGCAATATTTCAAATCAATTTTGCTCGATTAGAAATTCGCTTTGCGTGTGTACCTCGGAGAAAAGAAATTCGATCCTGGGCCTGACAACCGAATCATTAGTCAACGGCGGCCCATTGTAAAAATGGCAATGCGAAAATAAAGGGTGTATTTATTATCAAACGGGGCTGATTTAGGGGTTAAGAGGGTGGGTTTTTTTTCCTTCTACCCTCTCTTTGGTGGTGAGGGAATTTTTCATGGGGTGAGGATAAGTAAATAGGGAGAGCGTACGTTTCGGTGTAACGGGTCGTTTCATGGGATATGATGCGTGCAGACGATTTGCTCCATAAAACCACAAATGCTAAATTTTCACCCTTATACAAATACATTTTCTGTGCGGAGGAAATAAATTATTTCAATCACTGCAGGCTAATTGCATGTAAATATTTACACCCCAGTTTATTATTTAACTGCAGATTTATTTTTTTGGACTGCATAAAGATTACCCGGCGCACTGTCAATTTTTGGTGATGTGAATATGTAAATATTTTCTATATACAACGGTGTAGGAATCAAAAACATAGTCAACTTTCAATCATAATGCATTATTGAATTTTTGCGTGCATGCAACTTTTTGAAATGGAATTTTAAATGTCGGTTTTTGCGGTTGATCCGTAAATCAAACAAAAAAAAAAACGACGTTCGCCGCTTTACAAACGCACACATCACAAAATGCAGTAAATACATTTCGGGGATGCAGCAGGAAAAGTGGTGTAACTGTGGGCGGTTGGTCGGTTATTTTATTAATGGAGCTTGCATCTGACGTCTAACCGACAGGCACGTTTATATTTTGCATTGTTCTAGAAGGGAACAACGGGAACATTGTCAGATGGAGCATATTGTTTTCATGAAGGGCAGATTTAATCATTTCGAAATTTCTAAAACGGCATTCACCGCCCGCGAGCTTCATTATTTTCGTATAATTTTCGAGCGTAACTCTTTGCATATGTAAATGTTTTTATTTCATTAGGAGCGTTTTCGTTGGGGATTCTAAAGAAATTATTTCAGCATTCATTTTTTGTTAAACGCGATTTTGTATATAAAACGTTACCCTAAAATGTAAAATATATACACAGTGCTTTAAAACAAAAATAATAGTGAGGGGCAACTTATATTATTGTTCCCTTTCAAATGAATTTTTATATTATTATTGTACAACTTTGGGCCACAACTTCTAGTTCAGTTTTTAAAAAAATATTTAGATACTCTACTATTACCAGTATCCTCTACTATAATTTCACATCTTTTTATGTAATAATAACTAAGGCTGGGATTCGAATACGAATAATTCAGATAGTCAAATATTAGAACCTTCAAATGTAAATATTTAATTCACAAAATTATTCACATATTGGATTATTTCAGTAATTAGTGAAACAAACCAAGTGTTTTAATTAAATATCCAGAATTAGATTCAAAAATGTTTCAGTGAGAAATTAATTAAACACAATTAAATATTTCAATAATTCGAATATTTAAGTATGTTTTTAAATGAATAATTCAATACTTAAATTCCCAGCGTCAAACCATTAACTGTACTTGAAATAAGTGTTTCTAAAATCGAACTTTAACCTAATGCGCCACGCGTACATGAAATTAAAGTTCGATTTTAGAAAAGCCTTAAAATTTGGTTTAGCCGCTCCGCTTGGCGCACAATAACGTATAGGATACGCCCGTTATTTTAGTATATAAAAGTCGATTTTGTGTGTTACAGACGTCACAAATATCGATCAAGATTTGTATAGTCCAAGAACCAAGTTTTTAGAATAAAATCTCTATTTGTTTAAAATAAAATAAAATGATTTTTATGTATAAATACATTATTATGCTACAAATCAACTTTTCATTTAGGTATACAAATCACAATTTTTCTATGTGCATTTTTAGACACTCGTTGTTTCTTTAAAAACTATCAATTTGAAGCTTTTAACAGGTTTTTCCAATCCCAGATTAAGCATGAAGTAAAATTTCGAGTTTAAGAGTTTTTAGGCTTTTTAAAACTCGAAATTTTACTTCATACGCCACGCGTATAAACTACTTATTTAAAGCAAAATCTAAAATATATTGCTTAGGTTTGATTTTTTATTAATTAATTTTACAAATATTTATATAGAATATCTAAAACCGACATTTTACTCAAAATAATTAATCCCTCTATGCATCCAAAAGTATTTTGATATTGTAAATTTAATATTTCATTTAGTTTTTGTGTAATATTAAGCTAAGTCAGTTTTCATTTTTTAATTGTCCCCTTTATGAAGAGAAAACATTGCGAAAATTCAATGTGATTTGAATTATTTTAAACTCGCAGATGATGTTACTTACCATTCTACAGATAATTCATAAGACCAACTCCTAAAAATAAAGATGTGCTATGTATTTTAAAGCTTAAAATTTCAGAATACTAGAAATTCATTACATATTGTTTAATATTTGAGCGATTATTTGAGAGAGAAAAAATGTTGTTTTTTACATTTATTGGATATTGTTTATAAACCATTCCACCATTTTACTTTTGTAAACAACGAACTAACAAAACATCTTTTTTATGAAATTTTGTATACAGAATATTTACAATTAAATAATAAAAATAATGAGTTGTATTAAAAAGACAATCGAACAAAATTCACAAAATGGCTATCGACCAGGGGTCTTTCAGGCTCTCACTTTTATTTTTTTTTATATTATAACTTTATTTAGACGCCACAAACACATTCATACACATCCATGAACCCAGCTGGAATCATTTTGTACTTCAAAATGACCCCACCCGGCGGGACTCGAACCCGCGATCCCTGGGTTAGGAGGCACTACCGCACCGGGGTCTCCAAAAGGTCGTTTTTGTAATGAGTTAAATTTGAAGGTATAAACGAAGGTATAAACGAAGGTATAAACGATAATTATACATAAAGTAAAATTACGAGTTTATAAAACCCTGAAAATGTTCAGAAAATTTCCCTGTATTTAACGTGTTTACTTTTTATTTAATTATTTTTAATATGACAAGAATTTCATTTGATAAAAAGGGAAAGTTATTTGACAAATAGTGAAATATATTAATATAAAACTGATATGTGGGATTATTGTTCGATAAAAAGAGAATTTCATTTATTACATGGTAAAAATGAAACGAAAACTCCTGTAGTACTCGCAGGCTCTCAGGTAAAACAAATTCATTTTTGGTTTAGTCGATTTGCTATTTTTGATCCGTAGACACTAAAAGATTGAGAAACACTGTTTTATACCTAATATATTATAATGAACTAATTTCATATCTTTAGTTTGATTCTCACTTATCTCTTGATGAAACTTCATTAAATATTTTTAAAGTAATAAAAATCATTATATTCATTATTATTTAGTACTTATCGCAATTATTGACATTAACAGCTTTTTAGTTGAAACAAGTCGAAATAAATAAATAATAGTAGTGAAACAACCCAAATGATTTTGAGCGATACAGCCCGACGACGTTACCGCTCGGCCACCACCTGCCCACGTGGAAATTTAATATACATTTAATGTAAGCATATTTATGTGACACTTTTCATTTTAGTGCTGTGTATATACAATTGTAATTGTGCTATATGTTATAATATTATTTAAACAAAGACTATTATTATTATTATTAAATTTGTCAAAATCAGTAGGGAAATTACAAAACACGTAAACATTTATAAAATTAGCTCAAATATTGACGAAAACAATCAAAACAGTTTAACAAAATGGGGGTTTCCCATTTCCCAATCAGGGAACTGCCGGAAAAATTATACATTTTAGATTGTGGCTACCATGTCAGTTTTACTTCAAATATTAGTTTAAAAAGCTTATTTCAATTCAGCTATTTTCAATGATCGGTTTCTATAACTATAATTTAAAAGTTTCATCCATTCTTTCAACAACCTGAAATTGGTTAATGTACAAACAGCGTCATAAAACTGCGAGCAACTCTCGTAACTAATATCAGGTATTCAAATTTAATGGGACACCAAAAACACTTGGACACACGTCTTACCGGCATTAAAGTGTAACGACCCGGATGCGCATAAAAATGGCGACAAACTGTAGGAAATTATCCATTAGCGTTCCGGACGAGAATAAAAATTAAATTGATTTACGCTCCGTCGTAAATATTTAACAAGTACCAACACCTTTTTCAATGGGATGAGGGCGATTTCCCTCCCTTTAATTAGCGCGGCATTTTTTCAGCGCGTATATATATTTTTACGGCTGCCACGGGACCGGAATTGCAGTTTCCTTTTTTTTATTGATTGCGATACACTTAATTACTTTTCGGTATTTATGAAATGGGCGCAGGGTTTTTTTAATTAATCCCGCCGAAGGCACATTTGAATGGATTTCCTTGGAGAGAAACGACGCGGCGCGGAGGGTCGTAAATCTCGATTCGGTTGATTAAAAAATTGTGAGCGATTAAAAATTGATAAGGTTTTCATTTATTAGGATTTAACGACACTTAATGTTCGAAATTATTCCAGTTGAACAGATTAATCTGGAAATTAAGTATATTATTAACTATTCTTCTAATGCAGAAACGGATCGTAAATTTTTTTATTGGTGAGGCTATAGATAAACATACAGAGACATATACCATGCGATCATTTAAATTATGATTTAGAAAAGGCGGCATTATTTTGTGCAGTTGCCCAGAATTGCCCAGAATTAAAATTTCCATTTAAAATATGTTCGTTTTGTCAGATTTAACATTTGTTGTACCGTATTTATGCGATGCAGGTGCTGCACCGCTAGCGCAGAGGAATTCAGCAGTTTTCATCGGAGAATTGTGGGGCAGAAGAGCAAAAGGGCGGTCAACATAAATTCTGGGTGCAGCGTGGTAGCGATTTATGGCCGCTGCATATGTATGTTGCGGTGGATGGATGTGTCAGTCGGAACAATAAATAGAGGGGTTTAAAACTTCAACCGTTCCACTTCATATATATATATTTAGTGACAAGCGCCCTCGCCATTCGCTATTCCGCGCAAAAATTCCATCAACGGAGATTTCACATTCAGATATTTCGAAACCTGTATTAACATAACAGACGGCGATACTTGCGGTTTGATTTATTTATAATTTTTCACGTCTGCCGCAAATCACTACATCATGAGCTTTCATGTGCACAAACCAGAATTTTAGCTTAATTTAAATATAGGGATTTTTTTTAGATGAACATATGCATAAGCTGTACATTTTTCGACACCCGTTGTTTTTTAAAAGAGTTCAATTTGAAGCATTAAACGAGTGTATTCACTCCCAGAGTAAGCATGAAGTAAAATTTCGAGTTTAGAAAAGCCCCGTGAAAATTTGCCGAGGGTCGCGCAGCGACCCGAGACAAATTTTCTGGGCTTTTCTAAACTCGAAATTTTACTTCATGCGCCACGCGTATAAATCACTGATTCCAAGTAAGGTTCAAATATACACACATTTCACAATATTTTAGTGTTTTATACGCGTGGCGCATGAAGTAAAATTTCACAGGGCTTTTCTAAACTCTAAATTTTACTTCATGCTTAGTCTGGGAGTGGAAAAAACTCGTTTTAAGCTTCAAATTGAATTTGTTTAGAAAAACAACGAATATCTAAAGATTTAAAGAAATTAAACTAAATTTGGAATGCGTGTACTTTAAAGAATAACTCCCTGTTTATATATAAAAAGTGTTTTCCACTCTCAGACTAAGCATGAAGTAAAATTTCGAGTTTAGAAAAGCCCAGAAAATTTGTCTCGGGTCGCTGCGCGACCCTCGAAAAATCACGGGGCTTTTCTAAACTCGAAATTTTACTTTCACTCCTTGATTTTGAGTTTAGAATAGCCTGAAAATTTTATTTGATCACGTATAAACATAACGAACATCAAATTCACTTATTACATGAAATAAATAGCGTTTTTGCTTAGGGATCAAGCCCGAATAACTATTACACCTAATGGACATATTAATAGATTACGTGCAGATGATTGCAAGTGTTACAAAATAAAATAGTAAGAAATTACATTATTATTATTACCTGTATTAATACACTGGCTATAAAATACGAAATGTATTGCAATCAAATTATAGAGGATTTTATTTAGCGGTTGTAGTTATATTATATTTATTTTTAAGGTTTTAAATATCATTTTTTTCAGTTGTTGTAATGTCTCCTGGTTCTAGACTAATTTCAGATATGGTGCAGTAATAAAATATTTGTTTCCAAAAAAAAAAATATAAATCAATGTAACAATCCGTTACAATTCCAAAAAGTATAAGAACGATTCGAAATTCAAAAACAATAAAGGATAGATAATTCGAATCACCGGTCGTATGATCATTCGAGTGATCATTCAAATGATCATTCAAATGATCATTTAAATGATGATATACATGATCATTAAAATGATCATTCAAATAATCATCTGAATGATCATTCCAATGATCAATCGATCATCAACATCATTTAAATATTGATCATTCGATTATTGAAATCATTCCTTAACGCCCATCACAAATATTTGTTAATATTCGCGTAAAGCAAAGAAAATTATTTTTTTGCAGGATGATAATTAAACATTTTATTCTTTTTTAATTATTTACGTTTATAATACGTAAATTGTACTTTTACAATGTTTATTCTGATAGCGTCAGGTTGATCTCATCCTACTAATCAGGAAGAACACAATGTACAATCTACAAGTCCATAATATCACCACCTATCAAAATCTAAACAAGTGTACCGCAGGGATCGATCCTTGGACCACTACTCTTCCTGATTTTTACTAATGATTTGCCGTTTTGTCTTCCAAGATCAGAAATAAGTCTCTTCGCGAATGACACGACGATAACGAATGTAAAGCGATCGACACCAGATCCAATTTCACCACCAGAATGGTTTGCTAGTAATAAGTTAAAACTGAATGAAGAAAAAACTAATGAATTATTATTCACATTAAAAACTAACAATCACAACTACACAAAATTTCTTGGCGTACATCTGGATACGTTTCAAGTTTGTTAAATTATTTGATGAATTATTATTGTAAAATGGTTAAAAAAATTAGGTATTTTTAAGTCCTTTCACAATTAACCCAAAATTTACCTGTCGTAACTTCTTTGTTTATAAACATAAATGAATGAAACATTGGTATAAATTAAAACTATAAATAACTTCTGATTTTAATGTTATTAATTTAATTATATTACAATTTTATTGAAAACCAACAAAGCAGATGAACTAGACCAATCTGGTATTTATTCAATCGATTGTTGTAATTGCGATAAAGTTTATATTGGTCAAACACAGCGTAATCTAAATACCAGCTTTAAAGAACACATAGCACACGCCAAATATCTTAATTACGAAAAATCGGCAGTGGCTAACCACTTACTAGAAACCGGCCACAAAATCACAATAAATAACATAAAATTATTAAAACAATCATCAAATTATCGTTTAAACATGTTAGAAGCCATTGAAATGAAAAAAACATGAGAATAAATTATTGAATTTTGATTTAAGTCCACTTCACAATACATTATTAGATTTAATTGTATCACCTTATTCTGTGTTTTTCCCCTAATCCACTTTACCTGGTTATACCGCCACCTTCATTCCTTCGGCTCACCTCTTAATTTACGTTTTTTCCCTATTTGTACTCCCACCGCTTTTGTATTATAATCTGCCTGTCTATATATAGTTTAAAATTTCTGTTTTGTATTTAGTGTTAATCCATTGATAATGGTCACTTTGTGTCCGATATGTACATTTGGTAATTCAAATAAAAGTGTGAAGAAAGGTTATTAGTGCTTAATTCGTCAAACAATTTAATTGATTATAAAGTATCATGACAAAATAAAATCATAATTTTTACACAAGGTGGTCCAGAATGTTCATAACTCTTAAAATTGAAATAATAATATGAAATTATTATCAAATCCAACAAATTATTATTTTACAATATACAAAAAAACTCGGGAATTACTTGATTCAAAGATTATGTTATCGATGTGTTCATCGTTTGCCTCCTGGCACTATTGGACTCGAACTTTAAAATTTGCTATGACAGGGCGACAAGTGTCAATAGTTTTTCTTCAATCTCTCTGCTTAAGTTTGATCAGGGTGGCGGGTTGGTTTCGATAGACCTGACTTGAGATATCCCCACAAAAAGAAATCACAAGGAGTCAGGTCTGGACTAATGGGGGGCCACTGAATGTTCCCTCTTCGTGAGAACAATTTTTCTAGAAAAAGCGCTTGAACGATGGGAAGCGTAAGATTCGATGTATGGCTGGTGACTGCTGGCTCCATCCTGCTAAAACCAAGTTTCCTCAAACTTGTTAACCTATGACTGGATCGTCTGAATGCTTGGACATTGCTGGATATTGTGTAAATTAAAATTATTTCTGAATCTACGGCGCATTGTGCGACTACAATTGTTGTTAAGGTAAAACTTTCGTACACAAAAACCACGCAGCTCTCTCGAGAAATGTAGCATGGTGAATAAATTTCCCAGGTTCCTACTGTCAATACTAATGTTTCAAGTTAATTAAATTATTTGATAATTTATCATTATAAAAGGGTTTAAAAAATAGGTATTTTTAAGTCGTTTCACGACTAACCCAACTTTAACCTGTCGCAACTTCGTTCTTATTTGTTTATAAACATTGGTATAAATTAAAACTATAAATAACTTCTGTTTTCAAAATTATTCATTTATTTATATTACAATTTTATTGATTATAAAATATTATGACAAAATAATATCATCTTTTTTTATACAAGGTGTACCAAAATGTTCGTAACTTTTGAAATTGAAGTAATAATATGAAATTATTATCAAATCTAACAAATGTTTATTTCCCAATATACGAAAAACTCGGGAACTACATGTTTTAACGATTATGTTATCGATGTGTTCATCGTTTGTCTCCTGGCACTATTGGACTCGAACTCTAAAATTTACTATGACATGGCGACAAGCGTCAACAGTTATCGCTTCAATATCTGTGTTTAAGTTCGATCAGGGTGGCGGGTTGGTTTCCATAGACCTGACTCGAGAAATACCCATAAGAAGAAATCACAAGGAGTCAGATCTGGATTTCTGAGGAGGGGCACTGAATGTTCCCTCTTCGTGAGAACAATTTTCCTAGAAAAAGCGCCTGAACGATGGGAAGCGTACGTTTCGATCACCAGCCATACGGTGACTGCTGGCTCCATCCTGCTGAAATCAAGTTTCCTCAAACTTGCTAACCCATGACTGGATCGTCTGGATGCTTGGACATTGCTGGATATTGTGTAAATTAAAATTATTTCTGAATCTAAGGCGCATTGTGCTACTACAATTGTTGTTAAGGTAAAACTCTCGTACACAAAAAGCACGCGTCTCTCTCGAGAAATGCAGCATGGTGAATAAATTTTCCGGGTTCTTACTGTCATTTAAGACATTTCCTATTACTCTACCAAGGCTAGCTTTTATGGCGAAAACAAAAGTTGAGAATATTTTGGACCATCTTGTATAATATATTGCATTTCAACACAATTTGAATAAACCCTTAAAATGTAAGCAGCGTTTCTTCTTGAAATGTATTAAAAAATTATAGTGATTATTCCGCCGAAAGTGATTTTGATTTTTATAATAAAATTGAATCAATTTATGAATATCAACAACCTAGTGTAAGAATTTCGAAAGCAACCCTGTTTATTTCCATAAAGATTATTTAAACTACAAATTAAGGGATCTTATACCGAAAGATATTATAAATATAATATAAAAAAATGACTCTTTTATTTTCCCCCATATGCTATACAAAGAGAAAGTATTGTTTTCGCAAAAATGTACAAATCAATAATGTTTGTGAAAATATCCATTTTGAGATCCCCGAGTTGATTAAGACCATTTTGGAAAAATGTCTGTCTGTAATTCTGTCCTTCAGTCGCCACGATATAGTCTAAGCCGATTGAGCTGTTAAGATGACGCTATAAATTTAAGATTTTTATTACAATAGTAGTATTCGATCAACTTTTATTGAAAGTGCGAAAACCGGAAGTGGTAGTAAGCAATACCGTTCACAGTTTACAGTAAGTGCCCAATTGTGGAACGAAAAAGTTCCTTAACATGTCGCAAAACCGTTCGTAGTTTACAGTGCCAGTCTTCAAGAAAATACCTTAAAGAAAAAGTTTATAAAAACAAACCACGAACTGAGCTGCAATTAAAGGACAACATCCGCACCGAGGTGGCCGCAGTTTTTAGAGAGATGTGTAGACGCGTAGCGGCTAGTTTCCCTTTTCGGTTAGAGGAGTGCCAGCAGAGTGAGGTTCAACATTTGGACAACGTAATCTTTGGCACTTATTTTTTCAAAACTCTGTCTAAAAATTAATATAAAACTTTATTTTTTCTGACTTTTATTTTATTTTTTATTCAATTTACAAATACCCCCTACCCATTGTGGACACCCTGTATAACGCTTAGATGTGATGGTGATCAATATCTACCGAGATGTAGCGAAAAAATTCAAGATTTAATTTTTTTGTTAATAGTTTTAAAATAATAATAATAAAAGTTTAATAAATCAACTTTGAGTAACTTCTCCATATTGTTGATATTTAAAGCATCATATCTTTAATAGGGAAAGTGCTATGATGGACTCAGATGGAGACATCACCATTATTCTATACAGTACATGCCGAGAAATAAATTCTGTTAAGTTGAAATAGTACCAAAATATAGGTATCCTTTTTTATACATCGCTCAATATAAACAATATTTGTGAAGGAAAAAAATCAAAACATGTTACGTAAAAAACATGTTTACTCTTGATGCTTATTTTTAAATCATGGTTATTGAAAAAATACTTCTCGTTTTATTGACATTTAAACACAGGTTTAATAACGTTTTAAACGGATATTGGTATTAACGATTAAACGTCAAATATAAATAATAAAATAAAAATGTGAAAACTCAATATTATCTTTCTTATTTTCATATTTTTTACCTAAAATATGAAATAGCATCCTTTCTATTCTTAAACACAGAAGGCTACTAATTATCATTCATGTACATGCATTCATCTCTCATCATCATTTCCTCGTATTTGTATTTGATGTCAAAGGATTCGTGAGCCCTGATCGTTTCCCAGTATGGACCTTCTTTTCGCATCCTCATCTTTCTCTCGCACACACTCGTGAATGTAAAGATGAAAGGATGTGCGAGTAATCTTCGTTTGAAAAACGGAGCCCTCATCCGACCTCTCAGAAAAGAAAGGGCTCTAATTATCGGAGCTCGATCCGGGAGCGTGTGCGCGTTTGGTCTAATTTACCCTTCTTCTGCGTTCTGACTAATTACTAGCGCCATTTCATGCCTCCTCTATGGATTTCTGTTCCGCGGTGTAATAACCAAATTAGGCGCGTTATATTTCCACGGTAATTACGGAGATGAGTAGCTGGGAATGCGCGCTGAAAATGGAGAGGATTTCTTTGTGGAGATCGTGTTTATGTGAAAGGGTTAAGTGCTTACACATATACGCACTTTATTATTTAATATAAAGGATTTATTATCTCATTACTAAATTTTCAGATAAATCAAGTTAACATACACAAATTTTATTTAATGTAAGACATTAGATATCCTGCATACAGGGAATGTTTATTTAAATTATACATATTCCAATCAATGTTGCCCGATGTACAGGGTGGCCGACGGGAATCGGACGTTTTTGAAATGATCAGTACTCACTTGTTTTTAAAAGAAAAAGCAATTTCATTATATGAACATCTTCTCTTTGGATTGGCCGCTCCGCTTCGCTACGCGGCCAATCCAAATTCTTAGGCTTTTCTAAGCTCGAAATTTTACTTCATGCTTAGTCTGGGAGTGGAAAACACTCGTTAAAAGCTCAAATTAATCGCTTTGAAACATCGAATTTCAGCAAATTTAAAAAACGTTGTAATTATCAGGATATGTATACTCAAAACAAAAATGCCCTGCATGTTCTGTTTTAAACACGTTTTAAAAGTGTTTTAAACATGTTTTAAACACGTTTTTAATTGTTAATGTTTTAAACGCTATTTCAATAAAAAAAAACATGTATTGTAAAAAAACTGTTTGTTTTAATTAATATTTAAAAATAAAAACGTATTTTTAACAACCCTGCTTATAATCAACTTTTAGAGTTAACTCTGTAACTGCTCGGCCGGTAATGTTAAACTAATACATATTTATTGACTGTATAAATTAAAAACCAAGCAAAATCTTTTTTCTTTTAAACTGAATTTATAATTATATTATTTGATGCAGAGAAAATCACATATGTAATTGAAATGATTAACGTCATAAATAATATAAAAAAATATAGATGTTACTTAATTCCCACTGTAATTAAATTTTAGGGGAACGCGACTTGTGCACTCGATGTTGATTAAGACGTGAAAATAATTAGGCAGAGTGTTGTTTAAATATAAATGTCTGTTTTAATTGCTCTTATACCGGCCGTTGAATACTTCCATCTTTCTGTAACGGATATGCGAGGCGAAAAAATGGTAAATCAGCCAACTCAATTAGCGAATTAATTTGTAATTATTTCCGAGACGAAGAAGCGACGCTCATAAATTTCAATAAGGGGTCGCGTCTCGAGGAGCGGGCTGCTGAAATCGGGGGTAATTGACAAAAAAATGTTTAACGCTCTTTTCGGCTTAATTGCTCCCAACCTACTTTTATATTTTTCGGATGTTTTAAACGCTTAATGTATCACATTAATGAATTCATTTTGTAGACGTTTTTAATCAGTTCATATTCCAACAGGAAATAAGGCACTCGAATTTTGAAAGTGAAAGATTTGTTTAAACGAAATTATTATTTACAAAATGTAATAAGGCGAGATCAAACATAAACAGTGAACTTCGCAATATTTCAGTGTTGTATACGCGTGGCACATAGAGTAAAATTTCAGCCTTTTCTAAATTCAATGGTGTTTAATTAAAAAAAAAAACAAAAAAGTTAAATCACTGGCAACATGTATACAATTTCCTCTTCTCTGGAAGGCACTGATTTTTGGTATACTTATTTTTTTTTATTTTCTTAGTTTTTTTATCTGAAAATGTTGACAATTATTTGATTTCTTTATTTTGCATAATTCATTAAACATTAATGATCAAAATTAACACCCCAACTTCCTATAATCCACATGAAAATCCTAAAGGGGCGAGATCCCGACTCTCTGCGGCTCAAGTTACATCAATCACACCCCCTTAGGCACAGACGCATTCACCCCCACCCATTCAAGATTAATCCCCCGCCCCTTGAAGTTGTTTAGGTGTAATTCCTCGCCTGGATGTATGTTCCCTCAGAGACGTGCGTTATTCATATTTAATTTATATGTGGTGCGCCTTATTATGCGACTTCCTTCTGATTACCAATTTCACATATTACACCCATTAGTGTACTTGGTTTCATTAATTAATGGCGCCCATATATTATAGGCGCAAATACTAATGTAATGCCAGGCGTAAAGATTCCGGAACGCCATAAAGGAAGAGCAAGGAGGAACCGTTAAAGTCGTCGAGGATTAATTAGATGAGAGGATTATCCGCGATTCGTCCTGGGATTTATTAATTTTGCCTGCCATTTCTTACCGATGTAATCAGTAGGATGTTTCAATTCTTAAAGACAATTTTACTTATGGATATAATTTTTTTTTCTTGAATTGCAATTATCAATATTAATTTCACACAAGGGCGGCTAGAGAGGTTTATTAAAAGAATATAATTTGAAGCTATAAACGGGTGTTTTCCACTCCCAGGTTAAGCATGAAGTAAAATTTCGAGTTTAGAAAAGACTGAAAATAGGGTTTGGTTGCGCAGGGCGAAGCGCGGAGCGGCCAAACCAAATTTTCAGGTTTTTCTAAACTCGAAATTTTACTTCATGCGCCACCGGTACGAAACACTGATGCAATGTAAAGTTTAGCAGTGTGTTTTAAACTTCGTAATATGTCAGTGTTTTGTAGCGGTGGCGCATGAAGTAAAATTTCAAGTTTAGAAAAGCCTGAAAATTTGGTTTGGCCGCTCCGCGCTTCGCGCTACGCGACCAATCCAAATTTTCAGACTTTTCTAAACTCGAAATTTTACTTCATGCTTAGTCTGGGAGTGGAACACACTTATTTCAAGTTTCAAATTGAACTCATTAAAAAATAACAACGGTTATCTAAAGATTCACGGCATATACGCTGTAATTGGGACCTGTATGTACAAGTTGAGGCATTAATTGCGATTGATTGGCTACAATGTGTAATGGTCATATAGGCCCCAATTTACACAAAACTTAAAAATGAAAGGTGTCTAATTGTATTGGATGAAAATGTTCGGTATAACATAAAACTCTCTATATGTGTGTGATGCTATTTCCACCAATATCCCAGCTCATTCAGAAGTTTAGTCATACATCTTTTGTCGTAAAAGATGTCCGATTTTAGAAATCTTCCCAAAAGTGTATATTATTGGTTCTATTTATCTAATATTAAAATTATATGTAATAGAAATTAGCCCTACACTTGTTATTAGTCATTAAAAATAATATTTCCAAATAATTAGTAAAACTGGTGAAAAGGTTAGGATAAAAAATGTTACCAGCTTTACAATCACAGCTTAATTTTTAGGACAGCAAATAAGTTAAAAGCACACAATAAATACTAAATAGTAAACCAAATCGTAAGGTAAAACGTGAACTCCCAAGTGGACACGTTCAGAAATATCGACAGCTAACGCCATCTATTGCTCTCTAGCTGTGACACCATGAACATGAGAAAATGTAAGGCCTCCTTAATGTCATTGCAAATTTGGATTGCGACTTTTAATGCTGATTTTGAAACAGAATTATGCCATTTTTTACCAACATCCTATACTTATATGTTTCATATCTTCATACCGCTTAGCTTCGCGACCAATAAAATTTAGCACCTGATCAAAAATTAAAACAGTCTCTCTAAAAAATTTAAATTTTAAGGAGTGAAGATTTCTTCTATAAAATTGTTTTTTTTTGTTTTAGTAAAGTAAGCTTTGAAAACAAAACCAACACGAAATCGACAGAGATTGTAAAAATTATGAAACAGTTTCAAGAAGCGTTTGATGCGGGATATTATTTTTCATCATTAAATCGGACCATATCTTAAATGTAATTAAAAAAACATTCCAAATTTGCTTTGATTTTGGCTGATTTAATCTATTTTCAAAAACTGTACTTTAGCTGAAACACCCTATATTAAGTCGATTTTCATGGTAATGATTATAGCCATGCTATTAATTTTCACAGGCCGTTAAACTAAGCCAAAAGCGATAAAAAATACAAAGGAGATGAAAAATTCAGTCGGCACTTCTCGTCTTCAACTGTATAATTGACAGTTATCTCGTTTAGAGCATCGCCAAGGTGCGCAATCTTCAAATTTGTCAGCGTGAAGCTTAACCAATTGCACTTGGCGTATTGTTCTTTTGCGAGAGTATCAAGTATAACGACCTGCAAGCTCGCAACTATTGATAGTTACCTACTGGTCAAAGAAAAACAGGATTAATTTGCTTGTTATTGATCCTGTAAATAGATTTTACTACGAGCACTAGATATATCTACTCATTATAATGTTTATAGATCATAATTATACATGTAGTTTTTCTTTAAAGTATACGTATTCCAAATTCAGCCTATTTTCTGGAAATCTTTAGATGTTCCTTGATTTTTTAATGTCAAATTTGAAGCTTTAAAGGAGTGTTTCCACTCCCAGACTAAGCATGAAGTAAAATTTCGAGTTTATAAAAGCCCCGTGAAAACTTGTCGAGGGTCGGACAGCGACCCGAGACAAATTTTCACACTAAAATATTGAAAAATGTATGTATACTGCCTTTCAAAAAAATCAGAACACAAAGTATTTATTGGACGATTTTAATGAAATTTACAAAATTTGATCATGTAAATGAACTGCATCGATGATCAAAAAATCAATTGTGTTGATTTTTCCTTGATTTCACCAGTATGAAGAGCTGCTGATTTTTTAATGTAATTGCTTCTAATATCCAAGTAGCCTCTGAGTAGTTTGACGTTTCAGTTTGTAAAACATAAAAAGATGCCCCGTGTTCGTCGGCGTGCACAATATCATCATCTGAGTGAATTTGAAAGGGGCCGCATTATTGGAATGCGAGAAGCGGGTTTTTCGGTTCGTGCTATTGCTGAAAGGGTAGGCCGTAGTGTATCGGTGATCGTACGCTGCTGGTCTAGATGGTCCGAAGCTGGGGAGAATCGACGTAGACTTGGATCAGGACGTCCAAAAAGCACCACTGAGCGTGAAGATCGAGCTCTTCGTCTTACAACTTTAAGGGACAGATTTACAATGTCGCGGGCATTGGGAAATGACTGGTTGGCTCTAAATGGCTAAAGAGTATCCATGGCTACTGTTTACAGAAGAATCTGCAGTTTTGGTATAAGATCCTACCGTCCACAATTGTGTCTACCTCTTACTCCGCAGCATCGCAGAGCAAGACTTGATTGGTGCAGGGAAAGACAACATTGGACCCATGAATGGAATAACATTATCTTCAGCGATGAGTCTCGGTTCTGTTTATGGGCTCATGATGGTCGCAGAAGAGTGAGACGTCGACGCGGTGAACGCAGAATTTTACAATTTGCTGTTGAAAGACATACGGCTCTTACACAGGGAGTTATGGTTTGGGGGGGCGATAGCATATGGTAGTCGGTCTCCTCTAGTTTTTTTAGAAGCAAGTCTTAACGCGATTCGGTATATTGACAACATTTTACGGCCAGTATTAGTGCCCTATGTAAATGGCTTGCAGAACCCCATTTTTCAGCAAGATAATGCTCGACCTCACACAGCGGCCATTACAAGACAGTTTTTTGATAGTGCCGAAATCAATTTGTTACCTTGGCCATCTCGTTCTCCAGATCTATCGCCAATAGAACATGTTTGGGATATGATAGGTGTTAGAATAAGTAACTTACAGCGCCCCGCTAACACTGTAATGGAACTTAGAGGTCAAATTATCGAAGTTTGGAATGAAATACCCCAAGTCGATATTGACAGCCTGATTTCTAGCATGCCTCGACGTGTTAATGAGTGTTTGGGAAATCGTGGAGGCCCAACACATAATTCATTTTTATTCATTTGTTTTTTTGTTTTTCAAGTTGTTTTTTGTTTTTCAAGTTGATTTTTTGATCATCGATACAGTTCGTTTACATGATTAAATTGTGTAAATTTTATTAAAATCGTGCAATAAATACTTGGTGTTCTGATTTTTTTGAAAGGTAGTATATATTTAAACACTTGAAAATAGTGTTTTATACGCGTGGCGCTTGAAGTAAAATTTCGAGTTTAGATAAGCCCAGAAAATTTGTCTCAATTTGAGACAAATTTTTACGGGGTTTTTCTAAACTCGAAATTTTACTTCATGCTTAGTCTGGGAGTGGAAAACACTCTTTTGAAGCTTCAAATTTAACATAAAAAAAAACAAGAAACATCTAAAGATTTCCAGAAAATAGGCTGAATTTGAAATACGGGATCACGGGGCTTTTCTAAACTCGAAATTTTACTTCATGCTTAGTCTGAAGCATTAAATTGAACTCTTTTAAAAAACACCGAATGTCGGAAAATTTTCAGCTTATGCGTGTTTACCTAAAAAAAATATCTCTGTATAATCGGCACCGTTCACAGAATGTTGACTCCTCCATTCATGAAAATCTGCATATATATGCAGAATTGGATTTAGCTAGAACCAAATATTCACAAGTGTAATGTTGGCTCCTCCATTCATGAAAATCGGCATACATATGTAGATTTGGATTTAGCTAGAACCAAATATTTACGGGCTTTCGCCGCTTCGATTAGCTTGCACGACATTTCAAATTGTAAAATGATAAAAAAATCAAACCCATACGTCAGACCAGTCAACTATGATAATTACAAACATAGCCCTTATTATTAATAAAGTAAAAAAATTAAGATGATATTTTCCCATTTTTTGAAAGATATCGCTTTAATCAGAAAGAAATTATTGATTGCAACACGTGAAATATGAATATATTTCTCTTGGTTGGCTTTGACATCAAAATGTAACTAGCCAATCTCGGGAAATAATCCCTTCATATTTTCCTAGATGTAGTAATAATTATTAGCTTAGATATCGCTCTAATCAAAAAAAATATTGACAAATAAAAGTCACTTGGTTTGTTTCACTTCTATTTTGTAATCTCTCCGACTAGTTTCGACTTATCGTCATTCTCAAGGAGAGAATAAAAAACAGTAGTGAAACAAACCAAGTGACTTTTATTTAATTATCAATATTGTAAACATGTTTCATCAAGTGTTTAATGAGAACCAAATTAAAGATACAAAAAAAATATTGATTGCAACACGGGAAATATGAATATACAGGATGAGTCGGGAGGAGCGCACCAAACTCTAGGAGTGTATTATACACGTGAAAATAATGTAAAAAAACTCATTTGTTCTTGTCCGATTTTTATTTGTTTTCAAGTTATAGCATATTAACAAATAAACAAGTTATTATACATAAAAAATTTCTTAATCATAGCGTTCTTTCAACAAATGTTCAAAAATACCGCCATTGACTTCTAAACATTTTCTGCTTCGTCTACGAAGAGCGTTTGTTGCTCTCCCAATTGATTCATTTCTTTCTTCTTTTATATGGGCTGCAGTATTCTCAATTCGTCTAATTAGTGATTCCCGTGTGTCCACTTTTATTTTGTAGACTTCATTTTTCATCCAGCCCCATAAACAAAAATCTAGTGGTGTGAGGTCTGGAGATCTTGCAGGCCAATTAATAGGACCTCCACGACCAATCCAACGCCCTGGAAAACGTTCGTCCAAATATTGCTTGACTTGACGAGCGACATGTGCAGGAGCTCCATCGTGCTGATAGTACATCTGCATTCTAATATTTATAGGAACATCTTCTAGCAGGCCTTGTAATTCATTTTGTAAAAAATTGAGGTAGTTGCCTCCTGTAAGACGATTCTCCAAAATGAAAGGGCCGATTAAATAACTGTCAACCATACCACACCACACGTTTACAGAAAACCGATGTTGAAAATTGCTTTCGACTGTTGCGTGGGGATTTTCATCAGACCATACATGAGAGTTACGAGTGTTGTTAATGCCATCACGGGTAAATGTAGCTTCATCCGTAAAGAGTATACTCGATACATTACGATGATTATTATTTATCCACCGACAAAATTCCGTACGGTTAGCGTAATCCCCTGGTTGTAGGTGCTGTACTCTCTGAACGTGATAAGGATATAAGCCTTGCTCGTGTAGCGTGTTCATCACTCTTTTTTGTGAAATTGCCAATTGAGTGGCAATTCTCCGTGAGCTAGTAGTTGCATCTTCTTCTACTAGATGCAGAATATTTTCTACTTCTACAAAACCTTGTCGAGCAGCGCGCTCATATGTTATGTTAGCACTGGGAAGCTTACCAGTCTCGCACAATTTGTTGAAAACTCTAATAAATATGTTTTTATCAGGATGTCTTTGGTGCGGAAAACGTTCACGATATTCTTCAACAGCAGCTGTAGCATTTCCATTACAGAAACCATATACAAACACCATATTTGCATATTCTAAATTTGAATAAGTATGTGGCATTTTGCAACACTAACAATCACATTAATTCGAACTTAAACGTTCAGTTACTGTTCACCGTACACTGACAGTTCATCAAAACGTCAGAATTATCAAATGTTTATAAGCCTCGAACATGGCATACTTTGATAATGTTAAAATTCAGATAGAAGTGGAAAGCTAGATGAACATTTTTAATTACGCCATAACTTGAAAACAAATGAAAATCGGATAAGAACAAATGAGTTTTTTTACATTATTTTCACGTGTATAATACACTCCTAGAGTTTGGTGCGCTCCTCCCGACTCACCCTGTATTTCCCTTGGTTGGCTTCGCCATCGGGATGTAACTAGCCAACCTCGGAAAATAATCCCTTTATATTTGCCTAGATGTAATAATAATTATTAGCTTAAATATTAACCTCATAAAACTCAAACCACTGTTTTGGTTTGAGAACATCCTTTATTCATTCTGAATTGACAAAATGAATAATGATTTATTTGTATTAATTCAATTAGACATGCCTCAAAGCCTACAACAACATACATATTTACAGTTAAAATCTCAGGACCAAATGTTTTTAAAACCAAGT
Organism: Philonthus cognatus; assembly: GCA_932526585.2. Lineage (NCBI taxonomy): Eukaryota > Metazoa > Arthropoda > Insecta > Coleoptera > Staphylinidae > Philonthus > Philonthus cognatus. The sequence goes on along the minus strand of OW052243.1, from coordinate 25,548,107 downwards.
TAAAGGCTATTTTTATTTTGTTTCCTAATTATGATCAATTCTGTAAACTCAAAATATTTGCTTTATTCGTCAGGCGTATAAAACGCTGATTTATTGCGAAGTTCAAAAACTCACGAACACAGATATTTAGCCTGTAATTAACGATTTGTAGTGTTATTAATAAATAATTAGATTTTAAACATTTTTGCTTTGGAAAACTAGTAGCTGTTGTTTTTTCCGGAAGTTTTTAAAATAGTTTTTTTAAGATCGCATGGAGGGTAAAGTACACTGATGGACATCATACTTTTTTCGTCTGAATAATATTTCTAATTTGTATCTATTTCAAGATTTGGTGAAACACTTAAACTAAGTTCGCGGAACACCGGTTAAGAACAAGATTTTACTTGCTCCAGCGCGCTGCATATGTAACTACTCTACTGAACGGTAACGTTATCATAATAGAAAATGTTTTAGTTTAAAATATTCCTGAGAAAATTACATTCTCTTTGTACGCCATTAAAGGAAAGTAAAAACATGCATATGAATTCATAATTTTACAAAACGTACAAATCAAACAATCCCACGATGAAATACATTAAATATTGAGGACTCTGCAAAATGTTTTGTTATAAACTCCACTAACATATAAAATATTAATACTGTAATACACAACAGATATAATATATAGGTATGTATATGATGCGAATGTTTATCAAACAATCGCGCGCGCGGCACAGTAAAAGGGGGATATTCAATAAATTCGACGAGCAATTAGTGGCAAAACAAATACGACCTCGGTTGCAGTAAATTGTTATTTTAGCGTTCTCTGTGCAGGTAAACAATTACACTTTACGGTCGCAATAACAATGCAACACTAATTTCAAGTGGTGACGGATATACGTGTATAATTACAAAGTATAAATCAACTAATTATTTTATGAAGAGTTATTGTTACGCACCATAATTATAATTATCGGTTGTATTATCTTATTATAGTATCATTATTGTTCATCACTATACAAGTCTTCTCATTTTAAATTAGTGTTTTATTCACCCTATAGTTGATTTTTAAAATATTTAATTCAAATGTAGATCATGGTAATTAAATTAAAATGGTTATAAATTTCAAGTGATTTCAGTATTTTTAAAGTAAATAAAATATGTTGTACCAATTCGTTCGGTTTTTTTTACAGAATAGTCTAAGTAGCCTGGCAATCAAAAATCAATATAAAAATTGAGCTTCATTTCCGGGCTTCGAACTGTTATTTTTTGAATTCCGGTTTTCGTTCCGGTTCAATTAATAACATAAAGAGAGTTTTATGTAACACCGAACATTTTCAACTAATATAATTTGACACCTTTAAGCTTGTATTAGACAAAACTATTTTCTTGTACAAGAAAATAGTATACTGTTTTCTATCATGGTGTAATACACAAAATATGACCAAATGCAAATCTTGTACAGTTTTGTATAATGGAAATAGGACATGTTCTATTTGGTACACCATGATAGAAAATAGTATACTATATGCTTGTACAAGAAAATAGTGTTGTCTAATACAAGCTTTAATTGCTAAGTTATGTGTAAATTGGGTTGTCTATATGACCATTACAAATTGTAGCCAATCAATCGCAATTAATGCCTTAACTTGTACATACAGGGAGTTTTTCTTTCAAGTATACATGTCCCAGTTACAGCGTATATGCAGTTAATCTTTAGATAATCGTTTTTTTAAAAGAGTTCAATTTGAAACTTAAAATGAATGTGTTCCACTCCCAGACTAAGCATGAAGTAAAATTTGGAGTTTAGAAAAGCCTGAAAACCAAATTTTCAGGCTTTTTTAAACTCGAAATTTTACTTCATGCGCCACCGGTACAAAACACTGACATATTACGAAGTTTAAAACACATTGCTAAACTTTACATTAAATCAGTGTTGTGTGCCGGTGGCGCATGAAGTAAAATTTGGAGTTTAGAAAAGCCTGAAAATTTGGTTTGGCCGCTCCGCGCTTCGCGCTACGCGACCAAACCAAATTTTCAGGCTTTTCTAAACTCGAAATTTTACTTCATGCTTAGTCTGGGAGTGGAAAACACTCGTTTAAAGCTTCAAATTATTTTTTTTTAATAAATCGAGCATCGGAAAATGTACGACGTACGCATATGTATACTTAAAAAAAATTCTTGTTATGAACATGTTCGGTGTTACATAAAACTCTCTGTATATATAAGTTTAGTTCCGGTTGTCGTTCCCGAAAAAAATAATTTTTTTTGCGGTTTTTGTGTTTCGGGTCAGCTCCAAGTGGTCGTTTCAATTTTTAAAATGTATTTATTTCATATTAAAAAAAATGCTGATGTGTCCATCATAGCACTTTCCTTGTTTTAGATATGATGATTTAAATATTAACAATATGGAAAATTGTCTCAAACTAAATTTCTTCTACTTTTATTATTATCCTGCCTTTCAAACAAATCAGAACACAAAGTATTTATTGGACGATTTTAATGAAATTTACAGAATTTGATCATGTAAATGAACTGCATCGATGATCAAAAAATCAATTGTTTTGGTTACTATTTAATGGTATTTTTCCTTGATTTCACCATTATGAAGAGCTGCTGATTTTTTAATGTAATTGCTTCTAATATCCAAGTAGCCTCTGAGTAGTTTGACGTTTCAGTTTGTAAAACATAAAAAGATGCCCCGTGTTCGTCGACGTGCACTATATCATCATCTCAGTGAATTTGAAAGGGGTCGCATTATTGGAATGCGAGAAGTGGGTTTTTCGGTTCGTGCTATTGCTGAAAGGGTAGGCCGTAGTGTATCGGTGATCGTACGCTGCTGGTCTAGATGGTCCGAAGCTGGGAAGAATCGACGTAGACTTGGATCAGGACGTCCAAGAAGCACCACTGAGCGTGAAGATCGAGCTCTTCGTCTTACAACTTTAAGGGACAGATTTACAACGTCGCGGGCATTGGGAAATGACTGGTTGGCTCTAAATGGCCAAAGAGTATCCATGGCTACTGTTTACAGAAGAATCCGCAGTTTTGGTATAAAATCCTACCGTCCACAATTGTGTCTACCTCTTACTCCGCAGCATCGCAGAGCAAGACTTGATTGGTGCAGGGAAAGACAACATTGGACCCATGAATGGAATAACATTATCTTCAGCGATGAGTCTCGGTTCTGTTTATGGGCTCATGATGGTCGCAGAAGAGTGAGACGTCGACGCGGTGAACGCAGAATTTTACAATTTGCTGTTGAAAGACATACGGCTCTTACACAGGGAGTTATGGTTTGGGGGGCGATAGCATATGTTAGTCGGTCTCCTCTAGTTTTTTTAGAAGCAAGTCTTAACGCGATTCGGTATATTGACAACATTTTACGGCCAGTGTTAGTGCCCTATATAAATGGCTTGCAGAACCCCATATTTCAGCAAGATAATGCTCGACCTCACACAGCGGCAATTACAAGACAGTTTTTTGATAGTGCCGAAATCAATTTGTTACCTTGGCAATCTCGTTCTCCAGATCTATCGCCAATAGAACATGTTTGGGATATGATAGGTGTAGGAGAATAAGTAACTTACAGCGCCCGCTAACACTGTAATGGAACTTAGAGGTCAAATTATCGAAGTTTGGAATGAAATACCCCAAGTCGATATTGACAGCCTGATTTCTAGCATGCCTCGACGTGTTAATGAGTGTTTGGGAAATCGTGGAGGCCCAACACATTATTAATTTTTATTCATTTGTTTATTTGTTTTTCAAGTTGATTTTTTGATCATCGATACAGTTCGTTTACATGATCAAATTGTGTAAATTTTAATTTTTTAAAATCGTGCAATAAATACTTGGTGTTCTGATTTTTTTGAAAGGCAGTATACTATCACATTTATAAAATATTCATAAAACCAGCCAACTAACTGTCACATCTCAGCAGTGTATATCAGCCGACATTATCCTGTCAACTTAAAATGCCATTCAGTCCAATGTATCAAACTTGGCAGAAATCGGCGTCTATCCTGTCAACTTAAAATGACATTCAGTCCAATGTATCAAACTTGCCAGAAATCGGCGTCTATCCTGTTAACTTGTAATGACATTCAGTCCAATGTATCAAACTTGACAGAAATCGGCGTCAGCCGACGTTAGGACTATTGTCAATTTGAGACAATTATTACTTGAAATATATTATAAGATGGTCATGTTATTATTTTTTTTTGTGACACTTGGGACATACATTTTGATAGTTGTGACATATTTTAAACTCACGAATGTTTTCCGCTCCCAGACTAAGCATGAAGTAAAATTTCGAGTTTAGAAAAGCCCCGCGTAGAAAATTTGTCGAGGGTCGCGCAGCGACCCGAGACAAATTTTCACGGGGCTTTTCTAAACTCGAAATTTTACTTCATGCGCCATACGTATAAAACACTGATTTACAGTTGAGTTAAAAATATATAATGGTTAGATGTGACGGTGTACAAAATTTACCGAGATGTAGCATAAAAATGTAAAAACTACTTTTTTGTGAATAGTGTTGCAATAATAATAATAAAAGTAGAATACATTTAGTTTGAGCAACTTTTTCATATTGTTGTAATTTAAATCATCATATCTTTAAAGGGAAAAGTACTACGATAGACACATCACCATTTTTTTATTAGTTATTTAATTAATAAAAAAAAAAATAATTTAATTATTAATGGCGTTAGCTATCGAATCCATTAATAGTTTCCACATATGGGCTTGAAATAGTCAAAAATGTACAGTATTCCTCAGCACTGGGTCGGGACCACACTGAAGAGGACCTTAAAGTCCGAAACGCGTCTGTGGGTATCTGGTGCCGGAATTCTGAACACAAGTTCAATTTTGAATAATTTAATTATCAAAAAAAATAATAATGTTACGTCATTGCATCAAATGCGCTTAGTGGGTTAAATGAATCTTAAGAAATGTCAATTAATAGTGTTTTATTATGTTTTTAAATCTGGGTTTCCACTCTTTGTTTAAGCATAAAATAAATGTCGCTAGATCTATAAAATACTAGCTTAATGTAAGGTTCAAATTTGTTTGTTTTTGTATTTTGTATACGTTATTTTAGTATTCAGGTATGTTTAAATTGTTATATTGTGTCAATAATAATTCTTTATTTAGCCTAATTTCAATCAGCTGTAAAGTTTTGTAAATAATAAAAATCAGACAAATGTTTATTTAACCTATTGCTTTTAAATGAGATTCTGAATCACCCTGTATACACATTGTATTCAATAAAGGATTTTCTAATAATCATTATAGCGACAATTTATAAATAATTTAATAATAAAATAAATGATTATCATAGTAAATAATTGGTAATTAATTAACCCCAAAACAATAAACAATTCGTATTTATATAACGAGTAGTTAGTATACAAGAGTCGATGGGATCTTTAATCACATTAATTAAATCAACATGAAACTTGATATAAATATGAACATTGATCTATTGTATCCAGTGGGTACTCTTGTTTACAAAACTGTTTTAGGGGTATGTCCAACGAGTTTACGAGAGGACGCCCTCGATCAATTTTATCGCAATTTTCGGCATTGTGTGTGTTGATTAAATTACAAAATTTAGGGCGTAATAATCCAAAATGTAAATTAGCGGATGATTATAATATTGAATTAGGTTATAATTACGAGGTTGTTGTAAGGGTTAGGCTATTGATGTAATGTTAATGAAATTTACCTATACACTAACATAGAATTTAAATAAAATTTTAATTTAAATTGGTTCTCTACGTCAACAGGTATTTAATACCGTTCGCTTGTTTTATCGTGCTCACCATAGGGATTTAAAATATTAGAGATACGAAGAATCCTGATATTCAATAATTCAAATAACTAAAAAATGTCGTATTTTTCTAAACACTAATTAATTTAAAAATTCAATGTTTTTACTATATACAATATGTCTCATCTTTCAATATTTAAATTGTCAGTCTTAGTAGCTTCACCCTTGTTAATGTTTATAAAAAAAGTAAGTACATACTTATGTAATCACGCTTAACCCACTTTTTATAACTTCAACATTATCAATTCATGTGCAGAGTAGTGTGTGTAATCTGAGCCCGGAGATGCGAAATTGAGTTACGTATCAGAGAAAAGAGATCTCTGAAGGACAAAAAGGGGGATGAGAATCGAGTAGTGCAAGGAGCATCGCCAGAGATTGTGTATTCATTATATTTCAAAACTACTTTTCTTTGTGCGTCCCCCGTGCACTTAAACCGATGCTACTTCAGAGCTTTTACACTATTCATAAAGCCGAACGAACGGACGAGAGGGCGAGCGAGCGGAGGAGTTTTCGCGAGAAAAGGAAAAAAGGGGGTCGAGCAATTAATCAAAACACCCCCGAGGAATTAAATTATCATCAAGAATGAAGTGAAAGGAGGAAAGAAAAGGGACTGTAAACAACGCGGCGATCCATCAGCGATCGGGGGGAGTTTAGTGGATCATTTTTTAACTCGGGGAGAATGGGGATCAATTCCTTGATTGAATAATTTGTTATGTATACTGTTGGCGCTGATTTGTTCGGGTGATTGTTTATGTAAAAACGGCACTTTTGGATGGGATTGAAAATTACACCGGTGCGTTTTATTGACGTTGAAATCGCGTTTTGTCTAAATGATTCATTCGGGATGCGGATTTCGATGAGTTTTATTTTAAAATATGAGTGGGCGATGAGAAGTGAATAAAATATACTCATACTGACCAACAAAAAATCGCGTACCAATTTAATTGTTATTAATTTTAAAAAAGCATTGCCCTAGTCCGAATCACACTAAAACATGGCATATAACACCATTATAATTATTTTGCGTAATAAACACCATTTTAATAGAAAAATAAGGTGTACTAAAATTGAATTTGTGTGTTGTGTGTAATGAAGAAATGTGGATTGGTCGCTTCGCTTCGTTACGCGACCAATCCAAATTTTCAGGCTTTTCTAAACACGAAATTTTACTTCATGCCTAATCAGGGAGTTTACCATTCGTTAAAAACTTCAAATTAAACTTTTTCAAAAACAACGAATGCCCGAAAATTTCCAGCGTATGCGTCGGGATATGTATTGCGACCTACGGCGGCAGCTCTTATTCGGTAAGCGGTGTCGTGGGTCAAAAAAATATGTAAAAAAATAATATAAAAATAACCTTTGGGCGCCACTTGGTTTCATAACTTACCGTTAGTGCTTGATTCCCTTAAACCAAGAAATTTGGGAATTTGGTATAGAAATAACAAATAATAAGTTCAACGTTAAATAATGTTTTAATTCAAAAATGTCAAAAAAATAACTTAAGGTTAACTTGCAAAAAAATTAAAATTAAATGATAAAAAAAAAACACGAAAAACTATCGAGACGCAATAAATAAATTGATATAATTCGGTTGTCGTCAACCTTCTCCAAAATGTAATCCCAACAAAAAAATATTGCTTATTTGATTAAGTAAGTACAATTAAATAAACAATAAAAAAATGACGTCACATTTCTTTACAACGTTTCATACACTATATCAACCATCAGTATTTTAAAGCGATTTAAATAACAACAAAACTAACCCGTTTATCGTCAACGGATAATTAATTGGCATCTTCAGCCGCGCGCAATCCACTGAATAATTAAATTTTAAAACACATAGCAATAATAGCTGTTTGGCTTACGTCAAATATCGGTTCTTCATGCGGCCTCACGTGAATTTATTATTAATTGAAGAATTACTGAAGAGATCACACAGATTTTCAGAAATTTTAGTACACCGCGCACAGCACGTGTTTACTTTGATTTCTGTTTTCCAAGGACACAGCTCTTAACGGGATCACTTAAGGAATTACAATGAATTAATCCAAAGATTAATCTAATCTCTCGCCTCTTCTGACTGAAATTATATTGGTAACTTCGATCTATCGACCATTATGATGGAGCTACAGTAAACCTTTATTCTACCAATTATTTCGACCAAAATACCCACAGAGGAACTTATTGTCCACAAAACAACTTGTTCAATCGATCACCTCTCCTACCGTATTAATTCAGATAGTTCATATAACTCCTGTCTCAAAATCAAACGAACACAAATCCGCGCGCCGAAATTGCGCAAGTGTGACTGCTTCCTACTAACCAAAGATTGACGGTTAACCAAAATAGGAACATATGAACAAAACAACAAAGTGAATCTAAGTGAATCGCGCCCTATCCAGCCATTCTAGAACCGGCATTTACAACCTGGAATAATACCAACGAGGAGCTAATGCCCTTCGTCATTAGCACCAACATTTCTTTTCTTTCTTTTGAGGTTAGTTTTTAAAACTCGAGTCGTATTTCATCTTTGTTTGATACATAACTAAAGTACTTAACGTAATCCCTAAACTCAATAAATCCTAAACCAACTTTCTAAATCGGTGAGATTGCATATATATACTCAAAGAAACATTTTTTGTAGGAATTCCAGTGACGGCTTATTAATAATTATTAATAATGAAGGACTAACAGAACGCTGGTCACAGTTATCTAATACTTCCGTATTAGAAGAAACGTCGTAGTGAAGAATTAAATGTATTTAATTAATAAATGAAAATCTCTGTTGTTTACATTTTAGTGATGCTAAAGTTGCCTATAATAAATGAAGGTTTCTAATTTTTATCCGAATTTTAATTATATTAACTACTTTGTGCCATTATATTTTTCTAAATTCTCACAAAAACGAAGAGTGGAAAACGCGAACGTTAGATTTAATTTCAAAGGATTTTTAATTGAAAGAATTGCCAATTTCAATGTTGGTATGCCGAGATTTTATTTAAAAATACGAGTTTTTCATATTTTTAAAATAAAAATATGTTAAGTAACACTTAATTTTTCAGTTAATTTATTCCTATTAAATTTAGCAAGAGCAAATTTTTCGCTCCCGCACTTGTTTACACTGAACGTAGCGAAAGTAATATAATTAAGCGCGACGTGATTAATTAATCGGGCCAATCAATAGGCCTTGTGATTTTAAATGACTCCCTTAAATTCGACCAAACTTTACGTAAACACAATTTCGGCACCGATAAACAGTCGAGGACGAGAGGGCGGCAGCATTTTTCAACCGGATTAACAACTTGACGTCGTCGACGACGTCGTGCTTTACATAAACATTTTCTTAAATAATTACGAAACTAGTTCGTGAATGTAATTAGGGAAGGGCGAGGGCTTTTGTTAAGGCTTGTGTGACTTCACTGCAAATTTAAATAAATTTACTAAATAAATTTTGGAGACAATTGCACAGTGTACAAATGTGCTTAAGCATTGCGGTCTGTTAAGTATTTCGTTGCAATTTCATTCGTTAAGAAACTGGATTATTAAGTTTGTGATAATAAAATTTCAAGCTCAAAAATTATTTCATAAACTTAAATAACCTATTAATTCTTAGTATACTAAAAAAACTAAAATGTGTTGATTTATACAGGTATTATTTCTTTTGATTAATGTATAACGCTGTACAGTTTTTAAAAGCATTCCATTTGAAGCCTCAAACGTAGATTTCCAATACGTGATTAGACATGAAGTAAAATTTCAAGTTTAGATAAGCCTACTTCATGCGCCACGCGTACAAAACACTGATTGTGATGTTTAAAATATACTGTTTATGTTTGATCTCATGTTACAGTTGTAAAATTTATAATTGTGCAAATGCTTAACCAAAACTTGCGCTGTGGATTGTAGAAATATTCTTTAAAATATGTAGGTATGTTAAAAAAAAACCGTGTATAAACATTTGTTACATTAATTAACATTAACTCATCATATACTTTAAACCATATTGATTAATATTAACCATGTCAAAGATTCACAAAAGTATGTTGATTATATATATAATTTCAAGGCCGCAGATTATAATGAAATAAATTTATTTTTGTCTTCAATATCATGAAAAGGGAATTTTGAGCACTCTGGCATAAATGTAATCCTTGACAAATTTTATGATATATGTTTGTATGCAATTGATAAATACGTTCCAATAAAAAATATTAAATCATCTTCTTACCCAAGATGGTTCAATGGCACTCTCAAAAATATGAATAAAAGAAAAAAAGAAGCTCATACAAAGTATATTAGAAGTGGTGCATTTTATGATTATGAAAAATCCAAAATATATCGTTGGAAATGTGAGTGACTTAGTGAACAGTTATATAAAAATTATGTCAAAAAAATTGAATTAAATATTTCCCATGAACCTAGATCATTTTGGAACTATGTGAATAAATCCGGAAAATTCATTAAGGTAATGTTTTTCAATGAAAAATCAAGTGATTCTGGAGATGATTGTGTTGACTTGTTTGCAGATTATTTTTCTGGTGTATATACCAATGATAGAGCGCCAATGCTCGATGGGGCGTGTAACAATTTTGTGAATGATCAGCTTGTTAACTTATTCGAATTTGTTGTCAATATTAGTGATGTCTTTAGTGCAATCAATTCATTAGAAAACTCATGTAAACCGTGCCCCTGGCATACCATCGTTTTTTATAAAACAATGCATTTATTCATTTTTTACACCCCTTCACACAATATTCAATTTATCAATAAATCAGGGCAATTTCCCCTCCATCTGGAAACGAAGCTTTATAAGACCTATCTTTAAAAGTGGAAATAGGGAAAATATTGCAAACTACAGAGGAATGTCTATTTAATCTGTTATACCAAGAATGTTTGACAAATTGATAGCTGATCAATTATCGTTTCATTGCACACATGTTATTTGTGAAGAGCAACATGGATTTTCTTACGGGAGATCCACAATATCAAATTTGCTTGTATACCAATCATACATCTAGAATGCCTTTGAATGTAATTGCCAAGTTGATGCGGTGTACACCGATTTCTCCAAAGCCTTTGATTGCGTTTCGCTGGATATTTTAATGCATAAATTACAGCGAATGGGCTGTGGAGTAAAACATCACTAAATGGATACAAAGCTTTTTTTCAGACAGGTTACAGTATGTGAAAATCAATAATTTTATTTCAAAAGAAATTTATGTCACATCAGGTGTACCGCAGGGGTCGCAATATGGACCAATACTGTTTTTACTCTTCATTAATGAAGTTTTATGTCAAGCATTGTAAATTTCTTCTTTTTGCAGACTATCTTAAAATTTTTCGTAAAATCAAAAACACTAACGACATCACAGTCTTGCAACAAGATTTGAATAACATTTTTCAATGGTGCTTGAATAACCGTCTCTATTTTAATAATGACAAGTGCGTATCTATTTCCTTTGGTCGTGGTCATGTCATTAAATCAAATTATGAAATCAATGGATACCAGCTATCCACAGTCAAAGACCTAGGAGTAATATTTGACTGTACTTTGTTACTTACGAAGCACATTGACAGCATGTTCTGCAAGTGCTTGGCTTTGTAAACAGATTTGGTAAGAAATTCTCAATGAACACGTACAAGCATTTATTTCTTTCTCTGGTAAGAACTCAACTAGGGTATGCTTCCATTTTCTAACAATAAAATTGATCAAATAGAGAGGGTACAAAACAATTCTTTGTTGTGAATATCTTTTAGATTAGGGATTTCCAGAATTAATTATAGTCGCAGTTTTACGCTAACTTTTTTAAACTTAACATCTCCGAAAGAGAAACGTATTTTATCTGATTTCTGAATTCTCTTCAAAATAGTAAAGGGCCTAATGTACTGCAATGAATTACTGACTGGTTTAAAGTTTCTAATCCCATCTAATACACGTTCACAATTAATTTTTAGAGAAACAGTTCATCGTAACAACTACACCAGCAATAATGCACTTTGTCGTATGATAAAATTAGGTTATTTGGTTTGTACATTTTGAGCTGTGCGGTATATCGTTCAAAGCATTTATAAAACGATTAAAGCTGATTGATCCATCTTTATATAACCACGTCTAATTGTTTTTGTCTACAGGACAAGTAAAAAGGTTTATTCCGTGAATAAAGTATTACTATTATTATTATTATTATAACCATTATATTTTACACTTGACAATACTTCCGTGTTTCCTACGTGTAGTGCATGAAGAACTCGAATAGTTACTCAAGGAGTAAAAACACTCGTTTTAATCTTAAAATCGAACGTTTTTATAAAAGCAAGGAATTCCTAAAATTTAAAATTTGAAATGTATACTTACAGGGTTTTTCTATTCACTATATCCAAAATATCTTTCACCTTGTCAAATATATGGTAAAAGATTTCCCGATTTACGAAATAAGTTTTACTATATACCAAATACTATTCCCTGTAATATTTTTGCTGAACATTTTTTGCAGTAATAATAACTTTCTTCTGGAAATATTTTATTTGTATTTATACATACAGGGAGTTTTTCTTTTAAGTATACATATTCCAAATTCAACCTCTTTTCTGTACATCTTAAGATATTAATTGTTTATTTAAAAGTATAATTTGAAGCTTTAAACAAGTGGTTTCCAATCCCAGACTGAGCATGAAGTAAAATTTCGAGTTTAGAAAAGTCCCGAGACAAATTTTCTGGGCTTATCTAAACTCGAAATTTTACTATCTTCTGGAAATATTTTATTTGTATTTATATATACAGGGAGTTTATCTTTTAAGTATACGTATTCCAAATGCAGCCTATTTTCTGTACATCTGTATTACATACATATAGATAATACATTTGAAAAACATGACCAGTTACTGAATTCAGGGATTTACTCAGTCAATTGCAATAATTGTAGTAAATTGTATATTGGACAAACAAAAAGAAACGTACACATTAGATTTATAGAACATATGTATCATATTAAAAGCCAAAATCCTGACAAGTCAGCAATTGCTCATCATACTTTAAGAACAGGTCATAAATTCTCCATAAATAAAGTTAAGTTATTTAAAGGCTCTAGCAGTTATCAATTAAACATGTTGGAAGCATTAGAAATGATGAAAAACAGGAGACAGAATTACTTAATTTCGATATAAGCCCAATTACGAACCCCGTACTGAATTTGTTACCTAATTAGATAACCCTCACGAACTCTATTGTAAACCCTCCCTAGACCGATACCGAATATCCCTTAACACCCCCATTTCCAAGATGCCGCATATTTTCAAAATGTAAATTACTTTTTGGTTTTTCCGCCTAACCCGACTAGGTATATATTGTAAACACTTTCCGATTTGTATTCAGTTAGCTATTGATAATAGGTGCATAGTACCCGACATGTACATCTAGCATCGGAAAATAAAGGTGAAGAAAGGAATATAACTGCGTTTTAATTAAGTGACTTAAAATCATCCCGTAACTCAAATAACTAAATCATCATCTTTAGATATACCTTGTTTTTTTGTAAAGTATAATTTGAAGCTTTAAGCGAGTATTTTCCACTCCCAGACTAAGCATGAAGTAAAATTTCGAGTTTAGAAAAGCCCCGTGAAAATTTGTCAAGGGTCGCGCAGCGACCAGAGACAAATTTTCTGGGCTTTTCTAAACTCGAAATTTTACTTCATGCGCCACGCGTATGAAACACTCAAATATTGTGAAATTTATGTATATTTGAATTTTACTTAAAATTTGTGTTTTATACGCGTGGCGCATAAAGTAAAATTTCGAGTAGAAGTGGAAAACACTATATACCAAATACTTTTCCCTTTAATCCCTTTAAAATCTTTGCTGAACATTTTTGCAGTATTAATAACTTTCTTCTGGAAATATTTTATTTGTATTTATACATACAGAAAGTTTATCTTTTTTCTGTACATTTTTAGATATTCCTTGTTTTTTCTTAGAGTATTATTTAAAGCTTTAAACGAGTGTTTTCCACTCCCAGAGTTTAGATAAGCCCCGTGAACATTTTTGGGCTTTTCTAAACTCGACATTTTACTTCATGCGCCACGCGTATAAAACACTAAAATATTGTGAAATGTATGTATACTTAATGACATTAGAAGCGTTACACCAAGAAGGAATGATTTTTTTGAATTCATATTTTAGCAACAGAGTTACTATATTTAAAGCATACATTGATAACAATTTCAACCTTGTGCCTTTTATATTTATTGTGAAAAAAAAATATTTCACTTTTTCTTTTTTGATAAAACTATTTATATGAGATGTTTAGTACAGATGTTTTTAGTTTTCGTGTTTCCGTTGAGTGTGTTAAGCTTAAATAAAATGCCTCGAGTCCGAAGACGTCCACAATATCACCATTTGAGCGATTTTGACCGGGGTCGAGTTGTTGCTTATCGAGATGTCGGTATGTCCTATCGCGAAATTGCCCGCCGTATTGATTCCACTGCAGCAACTGTAATACGTGTGTATCAGGTATGGACAGAAGAAGGTAGAGGAGCAAGAAGAAGACCAATTGGTCAACCAAGGCGTACCACAGAACGTCAAGATCGGCGCTTAAGACAAATAGCCCTGCGAGACCGTTTCGCTACTACGCGTCAAATCGGTGATCAATGGATTGGAGAAGAATGTAGGCCCGTCAGTATGCGAACCTTATATCGCCGCATTCAATCCTTTGGGCTTCTTTCGTACCGTCCAAGATTAGTGCTTCCTTTAACAGCAAGACACTGTCGCCAAAGGTTGGACTGGTGCAGAGAACGGCAGCATTGGGAGGCAGAATGGCACGATGTCGTATTCAGCGATGAATCACGATTTTGTCTAGGCACGCATGATGGCCGTAGAAGAGTACGACGCTACCATGGAGAACGACCTGATCTTAGGTTTGCTATTGAGAGGCATGTACACAGGACTGCTGGAGTAATGGTTTGAGGGGCTATTGCTTATGGTAGTCGATCACCTCTTGTATTCATTCGAGGCAGTATGACAGCTGCGCGTTATGTTGAAGACGTCATACGACCGACTTTGTTGCCTTATTTAGATGGCCGCCCAGACGTACTTTTTCAACAAGATAACGCACGTCCCCATATTGCTCGTCGAACTATGAACTTTCTTAATGAAGCTGGTGTTAATGTTTTGGCGTGGCCGCCCCGTTCGCCGGATTTAAATCCCATTGAACATATGTGGGATATCATGGGAAGAAGAATATTCTCTTTGCACCATCCTCCACAGACTCTAGCACAGTTGATCGATGAAATTCAAGTTGCTTGGAACGAGATGCCTCAAGAAGACATCGACCATCTCATTTTGTCGATGCCCAGACGTCTACAGGAGTGTATACAGCAAAGGGGTCGCCAAACACATTATTAATTTTTTTTAGATTGTTTTTTAATAAAATTTCTTGAAAATGTAAACATTTTATTCTTGATGTAAGACTACCATACTGGCAAAAAATCAAGTTAAAATAATAACTCCTTCTGGGTGTTACGCTTCTAATGTCATTGAGTATATATTTGAACCTCACTTGGAATCAGTGTTTTATACGCGTGGCGCATGAAGTAAAATTTCGAGTTTAGAAAAACCCAGAAAATTTGTCTCGGGTCGCTGCGCGACCCTCGACAAATTTTCACGGAGCTTTTCTAAACTCGAAATTTTACTCCATGCTTAGTCTGGGAGTGGAAAACACTCGATTAAAGCTTCAAATTGAACTCTTTTACAAAAACAACGAATTTTGGAAAATTTATAGCTTATTTTTACCTAAAAGAAAAATTCACTGTATGTAACACTACTTACGCCAGCATCCATTCTCTGGAGAGCCTTCTTAGTTCATGGCTAAGATCTATTTTTTGACGAACTGCAGCCATTTTGCTGAGAATTGAAATGTAATTGACAAACTGTGATAAGGTTTTGACATAGAGGGAAATGTAGTGGTATATTGGGAAATGTATTTGATAAATGGGAAATATATTTAAGATAAAGGGATACATATTCTATATAAACTGGAATAGATTAGAAAAACTTTGTAAAAAAAATTACCCTGTATATTCTGAAAAATTGCATATTTTATTATCCCTTAAAAAATATTTTAATTACATACTCGTTTAATAAATTAGCTTCGCCTGACTAAATTATTTATTATCATTTTAATATTTAATAATATCACTTTCTAAATCAGTTAGTCAGGTAATATATTTAAATATTAAATTAATTATAAAAAAATTATCATCCAATGTTTGAAACCTATTATCAAAGCATAAGCCAGTAATGTGTATATAATTAAAAAGTATGCATTACCTGTTAATTATATGTGCATATAAATTAATGTTTATATACATACGTTAACAAATAAATACTTTAACAATAACATTTTTTTATATTTATATACGCACACATCGAATTCGTTTTGAAACACCATTATTTACTAATGAATTATGCATCGGACTGAATAAATAATGCAGAATAATGAACGGTGTATTTGTAATAAAATAATGTGATCGCAGTCCGGTATTGTTAAATTACGGCCAACATTTCACAATAAATGTGCACCGATTATTTTTTAGCGCAAACATAATTTAAAATTTCTACAGGGGCGCTTCTCGTTCACTCCTCTCTGTGTAGTTTATTAAAAACCTGACTGGGCCTGACTGATATGATTTAGATGGAATATATCAGAGGCGCTTTTATGCTGCCGTATTATCCCTAAGCGGGCGAACATGGATTTATTAAAATAAAAATAGGTGAAATATCGTTTGCTTAGAATCATAACCTAATGTCACATAGAATCATATATGTAAAGTTATTTAAATTAAAAAATACTTGGAATTGTTTCAAAAATTAAAGCTTTATTCCGACTAGTATTTATTTGTTTTCATTTTCAAAGGAATGCACAGAAAAAAATATTGTCTAGGTATATATACATATTTTTGTTTTAGGTAATAAGGAAAGTCTAAACCGAAACTAGTCGGAATAAAGTTTTAATTTGTCAAACAATACCAAGTGTTTTTTAATTCAAATAACCATACATATTCTAATATGTTTCACTAAGTATCAGATAAGAAATTAATTCAAGAAATTAGAATCATAAAATTGTAATGAAACGAGATGTGAATCGACTAAAGCCAAAAATAATCATAGTGTCTTAGCATAAATAACATAGTAAATGATTGTAATAAATCAAATATTAAATATCTTAAAAATATCCGCAACATAAATTAATATTAAAAAAGAAACAATAAACACAAAGCACAAAAAAATTGAAAATATCAAGTTTGCTTTTTTTTGAGAATAGTTGACAAAGCACTGTAATTTTCAAAGAACTTTTTACTTTTTATAACAACGTAATCTTAGGAAGATTAAAATGTACGAAATTATAAATTATGTTTTCAAACAAATATGCAGAAATTTTAAGTCCTTTCAAAAATGCGTTACATTGTAAACAATTTTTCAAACATCTACACGTACAGTTGCAAGAGAACAAAACTAATACAGAAAAATATTTGGCTATGTGAACTGGCCTCACTGATTTTTCAAATTGTCAATCAAATTAACAAATCTGCGGAAATGTCAGACAAAATTTGATAACCATCGACATGCCTCAACAGACTGAAACGCAGTAAGCCATAATAACGACCCGTTTACACAAGCATTAGAGACATTGCGTGTCAACGAAAGCACCGTCTTGTTGGCCAAGAAAAAAATGTTTGTTGATCTGTACATGACAAGTTTGTTTTACAAGAAAAAAATACGACATTTTAGAAGTGGCTAAAACACTCTGGTGTACAAGATTTTTTCCCTCGCAACTGTACAGGGTGGTGCATTTTGGAGGTGCCACTTATGGAAAACTTTTTTATTTGAAGAGATATTGAAAAACCGTTTTCGCGAGCCAAGTTTACTTTTTCGTGTTATATTCAATGGTAAAGAAAAAATTGATCTATCTTTAAACGTTTTCGCTCTATAACCGGAAGTTGATAAATTGTCGTTAATTAACAAATCTGCGGAAATGTCAGACAAAATTTGAAAACCATCGACATGCCTCAACAGACTGAAACGCAGAAAGCGATAATAACGACCCGTTTACACAAGCATTAGAGACATTGCGTGTCAACGAAAGCACCGTCTTGTTGGCCAAGAAAAAAATGTTTGTTGATCTGTACATGACAAGTTTGTTTTACAAGAAAAAAATACGATATTTTAGAAGTGGCTGAAGCACTCTGTTGTACAAGATTTTTTCCCTCGCAACTGTACAGGGTGGTGCATTTTGGAGGTGCCACCTATGGAAAACTTTTTTATTTGAAGAGATATTGAAAAACCGTTTTCGCGAGCCAAGTTTACTTTTTCGTGTTATATTCAATGGTAAAGAAAAAATTGATCTATCTTTAAACGTTTTCGCTCTATAACCGGAAGTTGATAAATTGTCGTTAATTAACAAATCTGTGGAAATGTCAGACAAAATTTGATAACCATCGACATGCCTCAACAGACTGAAACGCAGTAAGCGATAATAACGACCCGTTTACACAAGCATTAGAGACATTGCGTGTCAACAAAAGCACCGTCTTTTTGGCCAAGAAAAAAATGTTGTTATATTCAATGGTAAAGAAAAAATTCATCTATCTTTAAACGTTTTCGCTCTATAACCGGAAGTTGATAAATTGTCGTTAATTGACAAATCTGCGGAAATGTCAGAGAAAATTTGATAACCATCGACATGCTTCAACAGACTGAAACGCAGTAAGCGATAATAACGACCCGTTTACACAAGCATTAGAGACATTGCCAACAAAAGACATTGTCAACAAAAGCACCGACTTGTTGGCCAAGAAAAAAATGTTGTTATATTCAATGGTAAAGAAAAAATCATCTATCTTTAAACGTTTTCGCTCTATAACCGGAAGTTGATAAATTGTCGTTAATTAACAAATCTGCATAAATGTCAGAGAAAATTTGATAACCATCGACATGCTTCAACAGACTGAAACGCAGTAAGCGATAATAACGACCCGTTTACACAAGCATTAGAGACATTGCCAACAAAAGACATTGTCAACAAAAGCACCGACTTGTTGGCCAAGAAAAAAATGTTGTTATATTCAATGGTAAAGAAAAAATCATCTATCTTTAAACGTTTTCGCTCTATAACCGGAAGTTGATAAATTGTCGTTAATTAACAAATCTGCATAAATGTCAGAGAAAATTTGATAACCATCGACATGCTTCAACAGACTGAAACGCAGTAAGCGATAATAACGACCCGTTTACACAAGCATTAGAGACATTGCCAACAAAAGACATCGTCAACAAAAGCACCGACTTGTTGGCCAAGAAAAAAATGTTGTTATATTCAATGGTAAAGAAAAAATCATCTATCTTTAAACGGTTTCGCTCTATAACCGGAAGTTGATAAATTGTCGTTAATTAACAAATCTGCATAAATGTCAGAGAAAATTTGATAACCATCGACATGCTTCAACAGACTGAAACGCAGTAAGCGATAATAACGACCCGTTTACACAAGCATTAGAGACATTGCCAACAAAAGACATCGTCAACAAAAGCACCGACTTGTTGGCCAAGAAAAAAATGTTGTTATATTCAATGGTAAAGAAAAAATCATCTATCTTTAAACGTTTTCGCTCTATAACCGGAAGTTGATAAATTGTCGTTAATTAACAAATCTGCATAAATGTCAGAGAAAATTTGATAACCATCGACATGCTTCAACAGACTGAAACGCAGTAAGCGATAATAACGACCCGTTTACACAAGCATTAGAGACATTGCCAACAAAAGACATCAACAAAAGCACCGACTTGTTGGCCAAGAAAAAAATGTTGTTATATTCAATGGTAAAGAAAAAATCATCTATCTTTAAACGTTTTCGCTCTATAACCGGAAGTTGATAAATTGTCGTTAATTAACAAATCTGCATAAATGTCAGAGAAAATTTGATAACCATCGACATGCTTCAACAGACTGAAACGCAGTAAGCGATAATAACGACCCGTTTACACAAGCATTAGAGACATTGCCAACAAAAGATATCAACAAAAGCACCGACTTGTTGGCCAAGAAAAAAATGTTGTTATATTCAATGGTAAAGAAAAAATCATCTATCTTTAAACGTTTTCGCTCTATAACCGGAAGTTGATAAATTGTCGTTAATTAACAAATCTGCATAAATGTCAGAGAAAATTTGATAACCATCGACATGCTTCAACAGACTGAAACGCAGTAAGCGATAATAACGACCCGTTTACACAAGCATTAGAGACATTGCCAACAAAAGATATCAACAAAAGCACCGACTTGTTGGCCAAGAAAAAAATGTTGTTATATTCAATGGTAAAGAAAAAATCATCTATCTTTAAACGTTTTCGCTCTATAACCGGAAGTTGATAAATTGTCGTTAATTAACAAATCTGCATAAATGTCAGAGAAAATTTGATAACCATCGACATGCTTCAACAGACTGAAACGCAGTAAGCGATAATAACGACCCGTTTACACAAGCATTAGAGACATTGCCAACAAAAGATATCAACAAAAGCACCGACTTGTTGGCCAAGAAAAAAATGTTGTTATATTCAATGGTAAAGAAAAAATCATCTATCTTTAAACGTTTTCGCTCTATAACCGGAAGTTGATAAATTGTCGTTAATTAACAAATCTGCATAAATGTCAGAGAAAATTTGATAACCATCGACATGCTTCAACAGACTGAAACGCAGTAAGCGATAATAACGACCCGTTTACACAAGCATTAGAGACATTGCCAACAAAAGATATCAACAAAAGCACCGACTTGTTGGCCAAGAAAAAAATGTTGTTATATTCAATGGTAAAGAAAAAATCATCTATCTTTAAACGTTTTCGCTCTATAACCGGAAGTTGATAAATTGTCGTTAATTAACAAATCTGCATAAATGTCAGAGAAAATTTGATAACCATCGACATGCTTCAACAGACTGAAACGCAGTAAGCGATAATAACGACCCGTTTACACAAGCATTAGAGACATTGCCAACAAAAGATATCAACAAAAGCACCGACTTGTTGGCCAAGAAAAAAATGTTGTTATATTCAATGGTAAAGAAAAAATCATCTATCTTTAAACGTTTTCGCTCTATAACCGGAAGTTGATAAATTGTCGTTAATTAACAAATCTGCATAAATGTCAGAGAAAATTTGATAACCATCGACATGCTTCAACAGACTGAAACGCAGTAAGCGATAATAACGACCCGTTTACACAAGCATTAGAGACATTGCCAACAAAAGATATCAACAAAAGCACCGACTTGTTGGCCAAGAAAAAAATGTTGTTATATTCAATGGTAAAGAAAAAATCATCTATCTTTAAACGTTTTCGCTCTATAACCGGAAGTTGATAAATTGTCGTTAATTAACAAATCTGCATAAATGTCAGAGAAAATTTGATAACCATCGACATGCTTCAACAGACTGAAACGCAGTAAGCGATAATAACGACCCGTTTACACAAGCATTAGAGACATTGCCAACAAAAGACATTGTCAACAAAAGCACCGACTTGTTGGCCAAGAAAAAAATGTTGTTATATTCAATGGTAAAGAAAAAATCATCTATCTTTAAACGTTTTCGCTCTATAACCGGAAGTTGATAAATTGTCGTTAATTAACAAATCTGCATAAATGTCAGAGAAAATTTGATAACCATCGACATGCTTCAACAGACTGAAACGCAGTAAGCGATAATAACGACCCGTTTACACAAGCATTAGAGACATTGCCAACAAAAGACATTGTCAACAAAAGCACCGACTTGTTGGCCAAGAAAAAAATGTTGTTATATTCAATGGTAAAGAAAAAATCATCTATCTTTAAACGTTTTCGCTCTATAACCGGAAGTTGATAAATTGTCGTTAATTAACAAATCTGCATAAATGTCAGAGAAAATTTGATAACCATCGACATGCTTCAACAGACTGAAACGCAGTAAGCGATAATAACGACCCGTTTACACAAGCATTAGAGACATTGCCAACAAAAGACATCGTCAACAAAAGCACCGACTTGTTGGCCAAGAAAAAAATGTTGTTATATTCAATGGTAAAGAAAAAATCATCTATCTTTAAACGTTTTCGCTCTATAACCGGAAGTTGATAAATTGTCGTTAATTAACAAATCTGCATAAATGTCAGAGAAAATTTGATAACCATCGACATGCTTCAACAGACTGAAACGCAGTAAGCGATAATAACGACCCGTTTACACAAGCATTAGAGACATTGCCAACAAAAGACATCAACAAAAGCACCGACTTGTTGGCCAAGAAAAAAATGTTGTTATATTCAATGGTAAAGAAAAAATCATCTATCTTTAAACGTTTTCGCTCTATAACCGGAAGTTGATAAATTGTCGTTAATTAACAAATCTGCATAAATGTCAGAGAAAATTTGATAACCATCGACATGCTTCAACAGACTGAAACGCAGTAAGCGATAATAACGACCCGTTTACACAAGCATTAGAGACATTGCCAACAAAAGACATCGTCAACAAAAGCACCGACTTGTTGGCCAAGAAAAAAATGTTGTTATATTCAATGGTAAAGAAAAAATCATCTATCTTTAAACGGTTTCGCTCTATAACCGGAAGTTGATAAATTGTCGTTAATTAACAAATCTGCATAAATGTCAGAGAAAATTTGATAACCATCGACATGCTTCAACAGACTGAAACGCAGTAAGCGATAATAACGACCCGTTTACACAAGCATTAGAGACATTGCCAACAAAAGACATCGTCAACAAAAGCACCGACTTGTTGGCCAAGAAAAAAATGTTGTTATATTCAATGGTAAAGAAAAAATCATCTATCTTTAAACGTTTTCGCTCTATAACCGGAAGTTGATAAATTGTCGTTAATTAACAAATCTGCATAAATGTCAGAGAAAATTTGATAACCATCGACATGCTTCAACAGACTGAAACGCAGTAAGCGATAATAACGACCCGTTTACACAAGCATTAGAGACATTGCCAACAAAAGATATCGTCAACAAAAGCACCGACTTGTTGGCCAAGAAAAAAATGTTGTTATATTCAATGGTAAAGAAAAAATCATCTATCTTTAAACGGTTTCGCTCTATAACCGGAAGTTGATAAATTGTCGTTAATTAACAAATCTGCATAAATGTCAGAGAAAATTTGATAACCATCGACATGCTTCAACAGACTGAAACGCAGTAAGCGATAATAACGACCCGTTTACACAAGCATTAGAGACATTGCCAACAAAAGACATCGTCAACAAAAGCACCGACTTGTTGGCCAAGAAAAAAATGTTGTTATATTCAATGGTAAAGAAAAAATCATCTATCTTTAAACGTTTTCGCTCTATAACCGGAAGTTGATAAATTGTCGTTAATTAACAAATCTGCATAAATGTCAGAGAAAATTTGATAACCATCGACATGCTTCAACAGACTGAAACGCAGTAAGCGATAATAACGACCCGTTTACACAAGCATTAGAGACATTGCCAACAAAAGACATCGTCAACAAAAGCACCGACTTGTTGGCCAAGAAAAAAATGTTGTTATATTCAATGGTAAAGAAAAAATCATCTATCTTTAAACGTTTTCGCTCTATAACCGGAAGTTGATAAATTGTCGTTAATTAACAAATCTGCATAAATGTCAGAGAAAATTTGATAACCATCGACATGCTTCAACAGACTGAAACGCAGTAAGCGATAATAACGACCCGTTTACACAAGCATTAGAGACATTGCCAACAAAAGACATCGTCAACAAAAGCACCGACTTGTTGGCCAAGAAAAAAATGTTGTTATATTCAATGGTAAAGAAAAAATCATCTATCTTTAAACGTTTTCGCTCTATAACCGGAAGTTGATAAATTGTCGTTAATTAACAAATCTGCATAAATGTCAGAGAAAATTTGATAACCATCGACATGCTTCAACAGACTGAAACGCAGTAAGCGATAATAACGACCCGTTTACACAAGCATTAGAGACATTGCCAACAAAAGACATTGTCAACAAAAGCACCGACTTGTTGGCCAAGAAAAAAATGTTGTTATATTCAATGGTAAAGAAAAAATCATCTATCTTTAAACGTTTTCGCTCTATAACCGGAAGTTGATAAATTGTCGTTAATTAACAAATCTGCGGAAATGTCAGAGAAAATTTGATAACCATCGACATGCTTCAACAGACTGAAACGCAGTAAGCGATAATAACGACCCGTTTACACAAGCATTAGAGACATTGCGTGTCAACAAAAGCACCGTCTTGTTGGCCAAGAAAAAAATGTTTGTTGATCTGTACATGACAAGTTTGTTTTACAAGAAAAAAATACGATATTTTAGAAGTGGCTAAAGCACTCTGGTGTACAAGATTTTTTCCCTCGCAACTGTACAGGGTGGTGCATTTTGGAGGTGCCACCTATGGAAAACTTTTTTATTTGAAGAGATATTGAAAAACCGTTTTCGCAAGCCAAGTTTACTTTTTCGTGTTATATTCAATGGTAAAGAAAAAATTGATCTATCTTTAAACGTTTTCGCTCTATAACCGGAAGTTGATAAATTGTCGTTAATTAACAAATCTGCGGAAATGCCAGACAAAATTTGATAACCATCGACATGCCTCAACAGACTGAAACGCAGTAAGCGATAATAACGACCCGTTTACACAAGCATTAGAGACATTGCGTGTCAACAAAAGCACCGTCTTGTTGGCCAAGAAAAAAATGTTTGTTGATCTGTACATGACAAGTTTGTTTTACAAGAAATAAATACGATTTTTTAGAAGTGGCTAAAGCACTCTGCTGTACAAGATTTTTTCCCTCGCAACTGCACAGGGTGGTGCATTTTGGAGGTGCCACCTATGGAAAACTTTTTTATTTGAAGAGATATTGAAAAACCGTTTTTGCGAGCCAAGTTTACTTTTTCGTGTTATATTCAATGGTAAAGAAAAAATTGATCTATCTTTAAACGTTTTCGCTCTATAACCGGAAGTTGATAAATTGTCGTTTTTGTTTTTTATATCAAAATAACATTTTTTCTAATGGGCGCATATGGAGATATGCATATCATTGAACGGCATTTTTAACGCTGATTTTAATGATTTGCCACATGCACACTTTTGTCAAAAAAAAAACATTGACAAAGTTGCCATGATAACCGGTAAACAATTTCGTTACTATGTGATGCTTGTAATTTGTTAGAAAATATGACTACTATTGAGGTGGTATATTTTGTTTTATAAATAAACCCTCTTGATTGACATAAACTGCTACTTTGCTTGCCGTATATAACAAAAAATATTTTTTTCACAAACCTCCACAAGTGACACATCGTTAAAATCATCATCAAATATGCTGTTCAATGATGTGCATATCTCCATATGCGCTCATAAGAAATAAGTGAGTTTGGTGTAGGAAAACAAAAACGAAGCGTCCTTGAAATAAAATACGTACGTCAGTATAATGAGAGTAAAAAGTTGCCATTAGAAAGTTTTTACAGTTTGGTTATAAATTGTAAAATAAACGAGTTACAGTTACTTCATAAAAATAACATTTTATCAACTTCCGGTTATAGAGCGCAAACGATTAGAGATAGATCAATTTTCTTTTCTCCGTTGATTAAAACACGAAAAAGTGACTCTGGCTCACGAAAACGGTTATTTAATATCTCTTCAAATAAAAAAGTTTTCCGTATGTGCCACCTTCAAAATGCACATACATTAAGAATACATGGAGTTATTTATCACCAACATTTTCACATTCGAATTTTAACAAACTGTCAAATTTTCTTTACAGAATATGAATATGCATTCCTTTCAAAAGAGATTATCTCAATATTCAATTATACTATCAATAAATTGCTACTTTTGAAAAGAACGATTTCTCTCCAACAGTATCCAGTATTTTTCAAATTTACGGCAATGCAAGTTAAAATATTTTCCTTTTCTTTATAGAATATTAATCTAAATAAATTATTTAAATTTGATATTATTTCTACAACGCGTTATATTAAATTTTAAAACAAATACTCGCAGTTAGGTAAAAATTAAACCCCATGCTTTATTAATATTATACAAAAATTTGGTTTGAATCAGGTAAGAAAAAATATTAATATTCTGGATGTCTAGGTGTGAAATTTTACCTAATTGTTAAACATGTCAACAAGTGTTAGATAAGAAATTATTTTAAGAGATTAAATTAACGATTAATTAGAATACTTTTGAATTTCGTTTGAATTTACAGAAAAATCAACGAGAATCTTAAAATTGTCTGTATGGATTATAGAAGTGCATTAATTTAAAAATAAGACTTTATCAATTTGTGTTATATTTTGACAAAATTAACAGAAATTATTGAGTAATAATAATAAACATCTTATTGGCATTACGAGACATATGCGTGATTGGGGCTATGCTAAATAAATTAGTTTTGGCACACGGTATTAAAATTTAACTTTCTTATTGTGCTAGAAAACACTAAAATCTAGGTAAAAAAATTGCGGACGTTTAACATTGTTTCTTATGGTGTTCCGAGTTAAAATGAATGTTAATGTTGAGAGTTTGATCAACTAGAAATCCTCTAATCTTACCAAAAATTAAATAAATGTTCATATGTTTCTAATAAATTTAAAATAATCTTAACACGTTTTCATAAATTTTGAAGCCAAATTATGTAAGAGAATATTTTCTTCAAAAACTTGTAAAAAGTAAATTATTGTTAATGGATTCGATCCATTAATATTGGCTTGAAATAGTCAGAAATGTTCAGAATTCCTCAGCACTGGGTCGGGACCGCACTGAAGAGGACCCTGAAGTCAGAACCGCGTCTGTGGGTATCTGGTACCGGAATACTGAACACAAATTTAGTTTTAAATTATTGTTGTTTAATCAAGTCGTGTTAAAAAAACTCAATTTATTTTTTAAAACTATTGAGCGAAAGTTGACATTTTAAAGAGGATACAATACGGCAATCCAAGATTCAAATTCTGTTTAAAAATTTGTAAAAATTTACGGATTTTCTGAGCAACGTGCAATTTAATTCATAAATAGAGATGCGGATTTGCTTCAACTTGCTTTCAAGAAAATTAAAATATCTTAGTTAGTTACCAAAATAATTTATGTTATAGTTTAAAGTTTGCACTCAAGATTTATTAATCTCAAAAAATAGTATGTTTAAAGAATAATGTAGGGACATAATTCTTGAAAACTGAATTATATCGTTACATTAATCATGCACATGTATTTTATTATTATTATTATTTATTTCTGTATTCGCCCAACAGAATGCGAATTCCAGTTACAGGACAAAAACAAATAAATTTTATTAAATTGAATTACAATATAAGTACAATCAATAGAGAAGAAAATATTTGAATATTTGCAACTACTCGTCGTTTTTGCTTTACATAATTTTGATAAATGTTTACAATATTATTTTTATTCGATTAAATTGCGTAAATTATTTTTTTAATTTGTGTGTAACTTTTAGTTACTTTCAAGATTTCTCTAATTTCTCTTATAATAAACAGAAATCAAAATTTTTTTAAATTATAAAATTAATTAGAATATTTAGAATTTAATAATCAATTAAAATGTGTCGAAATTAGTTAAATAAAAATGCTAGTAAATTAAAAAAGAAATCCGTAGAGCTAAACTAACATATTTTTATTAAAGTAATCAATATCACGATTGTCTTCCACTCCCAGACTAAGCATGAAGTAAAATTTCGAGTTTAGAAAAGCCTTAAAATTTGGTTTGGACGCGTAGCGCGTAGCGCTACGCGACCAAACCAAATTTTCAGGCTTTTCTAAACTCGAAATTTTACTTCATGCGCCACGCGTATAAAACACTGATTTACTCTAATGTTCAAAAGTATCTCATTCATCTTTTATTGTTGCCAAAAGTTAGGTCAAAAATGTCAAATACATATGCAGGATGTTAAAATAGGATAACATTTTCATGGGCTTTAGATCAGATTATGTTTTAGTTAATATACAGTTGCGAGAGAAAAAAAACTAGTACAGCAAAATATTTGGCTATGTGAACTTGACTCCCTTTGATTTTTCAAATTGTCAATCAAATTGACAAATCTGTGGAAATGTCAAACGAAATTTATTTAACGTCGACGTGCCTTAACTGACTGAAACACAAAAAGCGACAATAACCCGTTTAGAGACGATATTAGCATTAGAGATATTGCTTATGAAGTGCATGTCAACAAAAGCACCATCTTGTTGGCTAAGAAAAAAAATTGTTGTTAACCTGTACATGACAAGTTAGTTTTACAAAAAAAAAAACGATATTTTTGAAGTGCATTTCATCATTAAAAAAAGCATTTAAACAAATATAAAGAAAACTGAACACAAAGAAAAATTGAGTTTGTCAATAGTTTGCAGAATATTTACAAAACATAAAAACGAATTAAAATTAATATTAATTTTTAATAATTAATTTTTGCAGAAAGTCGATATTAATTTTAATTCGTTTTTATATTTAAACAAATAATACACTAGAAACAAAACCGTTTAATACAAAATTTGTTTTAAAGAAAATTATGTTCCTTGCTTTACCATCCGCCCCACGATTCACAAGGGGGCATTCTTCTTTATTTGTGATAATACCAACAAAGTTTTATAAAAATTGTCAGATACGTTGAGCTTAAACAGTAAAATTTGCCGACGGCAATGCTTTCAAAATTATTTTTAAAATACATGGCAGTGCTAAAAATGTATAACTGAACACAACTGAGATCTAGAAAGTAAACATATTTTCGAGCCTCTACTCTAAATCACGAGGCCCCTAACTTCCGCCAGGTACGCCACCCTTTAAATCCGCATGTACATATGTAAATAAGAAATCGTTGTACATATTTAGATAGTGAATGAGCAAGCTTTGATAATAATTTACGAATTTATGTACCCTAACAAAAAATAACCCCAGCTATAATTAAATACGAGGACAGGAACAAATTAGATTGCTACAAAGTGATATTTGCGTAAGGGCCTCGTAAACATTTCGTATTTTTTTCAAAGTCCGTTAAACATTACGCATTTAACACATCACGTATGCATCCGAATATATTCAACTAAACGTTTTTTGTCTAAAGAGATAGGTGATATACGATAATTTTTTAGTGTATGCGTACGTATTCCTGCGTAAAAAAAAACGCGCGAGTTTTCCAGTAATTTATAGCCCACGGAACACAACCCTTATTATTTATACGTCCGTGCTTAATTAGCATAAAAGTAAAAGCGCTGCTTGTTTTCCAAACAGCAAACAGCGAAGAGAAAGAGGCGAGGAAGAGAGTGTGCACACGTTTTAAGCGTTTAATTTCTTTTGGAGATAAATATCAACCGGCGCGACCGCAATTTATATTAATAAAACACGACTAAAATATGCGTTTAATCACACATGCCCAAGATAAAGTGTAGATATAAATTGATCAAGAGCGCCCGCACATATATTATGGGCGGGCAATTATTTATTTATTTATTACAGTACGCAAAAAATCTACCAAATATATTTATTTATGCTATGATTTATAAATGTACATACATAATTAATATATTTTGAGCTTTAGAATAAATCAGTGTTTTATACGCGTGGCGCATGAAGTAAAATTTCGAGTTTAGAAAAGCCTGATTTGGCGACAAATCTTCAGGCTTTACTACACTCGAAATTTTACTTCATGCTTAATCTGGGAGTAGAAAACACTCGTTGTAAGCTGCAAACTGAACGCTATTAAAAATTTTAATTAATCTTAAGACCCAAAATTTAGGTATTCCTTTGTAATCATTTATTTTCTAAAAAAGACATAAATTTTTTATATTCTGAAGATCTTAACATTTTATATTGACTTTATTAATTTCACCGAATTTTCAATGAGTAAGCCAATTTTGATAATAATATAGGTTTTTAAAATTGTCATTTCTGTAAATTATACTTTTTTTTTATTGATGCATCATATGTCTTATTTCAAATACTTCGCAGCGTGTTTAAATTCAATATTAAAACACGCGCGTGTTTTAAAGTTGCTAAGGACAACAACGTCAATTCAAACTTAAAGTCAAACATAAATGTCACTATCTATTAAACTTTAATAACTCGTTCATTTTATTTATAATAAATATTGAATATACAATCTGTATTATTTGAAAAATTAATATTTCCGTGCTTTAACTCGGAATCAACATTGCTCACATGAACATTGGTAACTGATTTACTTCCAGATGTGCATGCATTCGTATTTCCGCTAATAGCATTTGATATAATATTGGAAACACTGTTTTTATTGTTGATGGACTCTTCGACATATCCAGTAGCCACCGATGCCGATTTCCAACCAACTTGCCGCTGTATTTGATCTATAGTCATCCCACCGTTGGCCATAATAGTTGCAGAAGTACGCCGGAACGCATGTCCTGTGTACTTCTTTGGTTCGTCTAAGTTAAGGAAAAGTGCAATTTGAAATGGGCATAAACCAAAAGTATTAATACCCACTACTTGTTTAGTACACTTTCCCTTATCAAAGCGTAAGAAAACACGGTCAGTACTCACATTTTGAGGACGCAACAACAAATATTTCTTAATAAACCCAACGTAGGGTATACCATTACTGTCAGCGACAGTAAAACGCCGAGCCTTTTCTGTCTTAGACGGACGTATGAGAATAAGTAAGGTATTACCCTCTTCCTTAATGTCGGATAAACGCATATCGCACAATTCGCATCTGCGACAAGAACCAACGATTCCAAAAATGGCAACAACTTTCAAAAACAAATACGTTATATCTGAAGCATCTTCAAAAAACTTTCTTAAATCTTCCTCTCTAAAGGCATAGGACTTTTTTGCGTTACAATTCTTACTAATCGCCTTCATAAATGCTTGCACTTTTCCAAATGATTTGATATCCACTCCCTGTTGTAATCGTAACATACATTGTAATTTGGAATGTATGGCCCACATTGTGGACGACTTGTACTTCTCTGACAATTCCTGTAAGTACGCAAGCATAACTTATTCTGTTACACTGGCAACTTGGCATTCTTCCATCCATTTAATCAAACGGTTGTACTCTTTTTTGTGGGCTACTTCCGACTTTTGCGGAATCAACCGATTCTCAGCTTTAGCGCTCAAACTATCAATCTTTGATTGCATTTTCAAAGGGTAATGACAAACTGATGAGAAATTGATAATTTGTTTATTTCACACCTTGACAACCAAAGGTACATTGATTCCGTCATCTTAAACATGCTCGAAATTTCAAAATTTCGGGCCAATTTATGGTCTTTAAATGCATCAATAAAAAAAAATAGCGTAAAGTATGCGTGGATATCTGGTCTTTAAAGCACTTACTCTATTGCAAGCACTCCGGCTGGCGCCGTCGTGCTTGCAAAATCGTGCGTGCTTTAAAGACCTAAATATCCACTTATACTTTAATATACTATTTCTGCCACACCACTAAAAAGGCAACATTTATGCATCGATTAATATGCGTGAAGCTCTATTTTTAAGCACTAGTGTTTAAATGACCGATGCATTTTAGATGGGAGTTTTATTTTTACACAGTTTTTATTATCTGTCATTTTTGACAATTCATGCACCAAACATATAAGCGACTCTACCCAAAATATAAAGCGAAATGATTGTTGCAGAATATCTAAATAATAATTTATGTTAATTTACTCAATTTATGTTAATTGTTCATTTTCAAAATTTAAGAGATTCGAGGATTTTTAATGAATTCCCAACATTTTTAATCAACCTTCAATGCTTTTCGTAACTTTTCCAAGATTTCATTCATTTTTTTAAATTCCTAAATTGTTTGGATTTTTGTTAATCAAAAAATGTTGATACATTTCGTCAATTTTCTAGTTTTTGTGAATTTCTCCAAGATTTTTATTAATTATTAAAATAATTACGCGTTTTATGAAATTCTAAGATTTTCGTAAATTTTCGTAAATTTTTTGAATGTTGAGATGCTATTCATGAATTTTAGAGATTTGAAAATGTTAGCGATTTGCGTGAATTCTCCGAACTTGATCGTTGATTTTTGTAAATTTTCACGATTTTTCAAAACCGCATTTTTCGTAAATTTGCAACGTTTTAGTCAATTTTAAAAATCTTTAAGCTTTTCATAAATTTTCAAGATTTCGTTCCATTAATTTTCAAGATTTCGTTCCATTAATTTTCAAAATTCCGACGGTTTTCGTTAAATCTAAAGATTTTCGATTATTTTCAAAACCTAGACGCCTATCATGAATTTTTCAAGATTTTCGTAAAGATATCCCTTAATCTTAAAAATGTTCATTTTCAAGTGTGAATTTCCAAGAAGTTGTCAAAATCCATTATGAATTTTCAATAATTTTTAAAATCATCAAATTCATGATAATTAATTTCGACGTTTTATTATTCGTTAACGATTAATAAGCGTTATAAAAAAATGCCTCATATTTTTTGTCAATAACATATCTTTGAAATTTGCGAACTCAAAAACTAACGAAATTCTAGGAAATTCATGATTTTTTTAAATTAACGATAACACTGGTCGGCATGAAAATCGGCCCTGACACCATTCCTGCTGATTCTTATGTAAAATGACCTCCTGAATCCGAATATGACCCCCGTTAGAGGTGGATAACTATCGATAGCGCTATCGATAGTTATCGATAGTTTTGACTATCGAAAATAATCGATATTTTATTTTTACTATTGATAGTTTTCGATATTTTATTAACTACATGGATTTAATATGGGCTGTAGTGGTGTACACCACGATCGACGTGCGACGACATGATATGTAAAAAAATTGTGTAATGAGTATTGACGTGACTATTACTGCCTGGCGCCATCTAGTAAGTAGCAATTAAATTAGGGAAAATATATCTGTATTTGTTCGGAATTGGGAAGTCCCGTGTTTTGTGAAGTGAAATTATTGTAGTGTTTATCAATGCGTGTTTGCCAAACCAGATATTTGCAAGCACAAAATGGATAGATTTCTGATAAAGAAAAACAACAAAACAGGAGAATGTAAGTATCATTACTTTTTATTGTTATTTTTGTCACTTCTCTAATCGTGATTTTTTCGAATTCGTAATTTTAACGGAAAAATATCCCCGAGATGAATCGGGTCATTTCTAAAAAAATGTTGGGGGCTGTGTTTGTGTTTGTGTCTGTCTGGGGGCACTATCTCGAGAACAAACAGAGATTTTCAAATTAATAGCGGCCTTATTTAAAAACCTAAAGAAAAAAGCGTATCGTAAAAAACCGATCACCGGAAGTTGTGTTTACCTTAACTGTTGTAAGTGCTCAAAATATAGGTGTAGAATGCATGAAATATGCGAGAATTTTTGACTTCAGAACTTTGTTAAGAGTAGTTAGTTAGGAGGTAAACTGTACAGGGGCGGACTGGCCATGTGTACAGTGTGGAAAAATATACATGGGCCGTGTACAAATCGGGCCGTTTTCTCTCAAATATTCAAGTGTTTTTACAACTTTTTCGGATAATATTATCGTAATGTTAGTTAACTAAATAAACTGCGCTACGATAAATTCCCAATAAAAGCAAAATAACTTCTATTCTTGAAGCATTATTTTGCATTTTGATTTTTTTCACCGCATTGTAGTTTTCACTATTTCTTTTACTTTTTACGAAAATTACAAAGAACAATTTTGTATGTTTTCTATATTTATTAAAATGTATTTTTCCACAACATGGAAACAATTTTGATCCAATAGACATTTTTTCTTAAATTAAAAATAATCATCATTTTAAACCAAACGACGTAGCTACAAACGTTTCATAAACTTAACAATGATTTTAATATATATTTACAATTTCCTAAAAAAAAAAATATTATTTTCATTTGAATGAAACCTAATGTGTATATATTTATATTTGTGACATATTTCATGGACCACGTAATCTGGAACCATATTATGTTTCTACCGATATCTTTTATATAAAAAAGATTAGAAAAACATTTTAACAAATATTGATTACAAGGAAGTGGATATCTTATATTAATGTTTTTTTATATAAACTGCTTGAATTTCGAGTAAAGTAAATTTAAAATTTTAAGAAATTAAAATTTTGGGTATTTAATTAACTGATTATTATAATAATTCATTATTTAATTTAATTCAGTTTCATATAATTTAGAATTAGTCTTACATAAAAATCATAATGAGCCGCCATGTCTCTAAAAGACTGAATTATTAAAAAAATATATATATTGAATTGTAATATGTGCAACGTATAACACGAAAGTGGTTAATTTTGTGGGGTCTGTAAGTCGATAGTCACAGAAAGTTTTTTTATGAGAAACAAAATTTCACGTATCATTTTAAATTTCATAGGCTCAAGTAGCGGAGGTACGACTAGGAAGGACAATAATTCTACTCCGGAAGTGTTGCCTCAAAATGAAAACCCCCATTCTGGGCAGTCAGGGTCAGAATCGGAAACATCTGTGTCACGGATATCTAATAAAAGACCGAAGATTTCGAAAGTTTGGAAATATTTCAAACGTTCATCTGACAGTAAATTAGCTAAATGTATAACATATGGTAAGGAATATAAAACTAGCGGCAATACGAGTAACTTAGCTGACCACTTGAAAAGATTCCACCCTATAAATAGGAATGATGTTGAAAATGAGGAACGTGTTGTTGCTTCTACTTCCAGCTCGAGTACACAGTTAACCTCAGCACAGTCTAACAATAGATCAATAAGTCCTTTCTTTAAGAGATCTATTGATTACGAGAGTTCTTCAAAGAGAAAGAAAGAGCTGGACTGTGCTCTTGCAATGATGATTGCACAAGATTTTCAACCTTTCAATATTGTTAATGATACCGGATTCAGAAGATTTGTCTATCTTCTTGACCCTCGTTATGTTATCCCCAGTAAATTTGCTATTCGAGAATCTGTTATGAAGAATTTGTATACTAAGTCCCAAAGCAAACTAAGAGAAATACTAAGTGGTATCAAGTATCTTTCAATAACATGTGATACTTGGACGTCAGTTTCCACAGAGTCGTTTTTGTCAGCCACTTGTCACTTCATATCTGATTCTAAATTGAAGTCTGTTGTCTTAACAGCAAGGCCACTAAATACGAATCATACTTCACAAAATATTGCTGATGCACTGCAGGAGATTTTTGAAGATTGGGATATAGGAAATAAAATTACATGTATAGTAACTGACAATGCTGCTAACATGATTAAAACATGTACAATTTTGAAGAAGCCCCACCTCCCATATTTTGCTCACACCCTTAATTTAGCTGTACAAGATAATCTGAGCAGTGATTATGTTCAGAGGGTTTTGACTAAATGCAAAGAAATTGTCAGATTTTTTAAAAGCAGCACTTCAGCCACTGATAAATTTAAAGAAGAGCAAAAAAGTATTCAGGGTAGCAAAGAGCCATTGAAATTAATTCAAGAAGTTTCTACAAGGTGGAACAGTTCATTATATATGATACATAGAATTATAAAAACTAGTGATGCAATAAATAGAACTCTATCGAAAATGAGAAAAGCTCCTTCTCCGTTTACTCTTGATTAAATATCTATTCTTAATGATTTTGAAGCTGCACTGTTCTCGTTCGATGAGGCAACAAAAAAAGTGTCCGGGTCCAGTTATGTTACCATATCTTTGATAATACCACTGACCGTTGGAATTTTTACATCTTTAAATGATATTATCACAAGTATGGCTACATCGGAAGGGAAGAAGTTCTGCAAAGGCTTGATGGAATCGACAAGAAGAAGACTATTTGCATATGAGACCAGATCAGTAACAAGAATTGCAACACTTCTTGATCCGAGATTTAAGATGGAAGGATTTAATAATTTAGAAAATGCAAACAAGGCGGCAACTTTGTTAGAACAGGAAATGATTCTGAATTCACATATTGAAAGTTGTGTTGACGAAATAGAACATCAAAATCAGGGGAGCACTCTACAAAAGAAGTCATTGTTGTCATTCGTCGCCCGAAGAGTAGAAGAGAAATCCAGAAGCGTTATCGCTGATGTAATAATTAGGAAGAGGCAATATCTGGAAAGGGATAATGCAGCTGAAGAAACGGATCCATTAGTATTTTGGAAAGTAAGAAATATATTAGATAATAGGTTAATCATTGTGTATATTTATTTCGTTTTATTAGGTGAATGGCCAAGAACTTCAGCCCATTCCCGAGTTAATCCTGAAATACCTATGCATTCCAGCATCTTCGACGGAGTCAGAAAGAGAATGTAGTACAGCTGGCCTGATCATCAGCGACAGAAGATCAAGACTTAAACCAAAAAATATTAATATGCTTCTGTTTTTGAATAAGAATCAGTGGTTGTTAGACCCACAATAAAATTAATTGTAAAATAAATAATTTAATTAATTTTCCTGAACTATCGATAAATATCGATAGTTATCGATAGTATGTGTTCTGACTATCCAACACTATCGATGGTGCCGACTATCGATAGTTATCCACCTCTAACTCCCGTTTTCCCCCATCACCCACCGTTTTCGGGGGAGGCCCCCCACCTATTTTTATCACTTTTCGATAATTTGGAGGGATGAAAAGGATAATTTTAGCCTTTACGTTTCTTCTGAGGGGCTAGAGAGGTGAAAAGTTCCAAAACATGAACATTTGTAGCAAGTAGGTAGATTTGGGGGGGATTTGCCCCCTTAAATTGTAAAAAAATCCTTAAAAATGATCGATTTTTCCGTTTTTTTTTGCAGTTTTTTCACTTATTTTCTACATATTCCAGCTTCCATCCCCCCTCATCCTCCCCCAAACAATAAAAATATATAGCAACAATAATAAAAATATATAGCAACAGTTCGGAAGATTCACTGTACCACCTGGCGCTCTCAATACCTCGCGCGCACAGGTTTGCCCAGGAATTTTCATGCTTTGACAGGTTTAAACTTGCATTGCTCTTGTCACTATAGACCTGCACTGTAATCCTTATCTTCCCTCAGTACATCTCTAGCGATCGTAGAGTCAACTTGTCGGTGCTCTAGGCGGGGATTCTGTGTTTCCAAGTTGTTTAAATTGTGTATAACGGTAGAAATTTTTTAATTCCGGCTTTTTCCAAGTGAATTACAGTACGTGAGTGTGAGTTGTGATTAATATCGAGCATTTATTTACTGTTTAATTATGCCACGCGAGTGTAAAAATCATCCCGATAGCTTCTGCTATGTTTGCGGGGAATTGACTTTAAAAGCGCAACGAAAACCCCTTTCTCCGCTTCTTCAAACTGGTTATAAATTTTACTTTGATTGCCAAGTTGGCGATCAGGACAAGAATTGGGGTCCAACAGTTTGCTGCACTACTTGTTACAGTAGCTTGACCAAATGGCTCAAATGGCCGTAAATCAATGCCATTTGCTGTGCCCATGGTTTGGCGCGAACCTCGCTGTCATCTCACAGATTGTTACTTTTGTATGACTTCCACCGTCGGGTTATCTAGCAAAAGTAAGCATACAATTCAGTATCCTAACATCCCTTCAGCTCTAAGACCAGTTCCTCACAACGAATCTTTGCCAATCCCAGTGGCCCCAAAAACCTATACTCTAGAGCCAGAAACGGATTTGAAAGACTTTGAACCACAGCCTGGACCATCTTATGATACGTTCACCGATGATGAAGAGTGTTCTGCTGATTCAGCTCATCGAAAACCTCACCTCGTTACTCAGTCGGAATTGAATGATCTCGTCAGGGATTTGGAGTTACCTAAGAGTAAATCTTAACTTCTTGGATCTCGACTTCAGCAGTGGAATCTCTTAGAAAAGGGTGTAAAAATCTCTTCTTACAGGACCTGGCAGTCAACTCTGAAATTACTTTTTTCGGCAGATGAAGGCTTAGTGTTCTGCCCTAATTCAAATGCATTGATGATAGAACTGAAGATGCCATGTGACCCAGACAAATGGAGACTGTTTATAGACTCATCAAAGACAAGCTTGAAAGTTGTCCTATTGGCCAATGGGAATGAGTTACCATCACTCCCGGTTGCATACTCTGTGGATATGAAGGAGACGTACGAAAACATCAGCCTGATCCTTGATAAAATCAAATACCATGATTATTATTGGAAACTTTGCGCTGACTTAAAAGTTGTTGCTCTACTCATGGGCTTACAATCGGGCTTCACAAAATACTGCTGCTTCCTATGCGAATGGGACAGCCGAGCACGAGACAAACATTACATCGTACGGAACTGGCCTCTGCGAGAAAGTTTTACTCCCGGTCAGAAAAACGTCGCTCACGATCCTCTGGTCCCGAAGGAAAATATTTACTTGCCGCCTTTGCACATCAAACTCGGATTGATCAAACAGTTTGTGAAAGCAATGGACAAGACCGGTGATGCATATCAATTTTTGAAAACTAAATTCCCTCGTCTTTGTGAGGCTAAAATCAAGGAAAGAGTTTTCGTGGGCCCCCAGATTAGACAACTTTTCCAAGATTCGACGTTTATTGAACACCTGAATCGAAAAGAAAAACGAGCTTGGATTGCATTCCAAAACGTGTGTAAGAACTTTTTGGGTAACAACAAAAGTGATGATTATGTCGCTCATGTCGAGGAATTGCTGTCAGCGTACAAGGTCATGGGGTGTAACATGTCTCTTAAAGTGCATTTCCTTCACTCACACCTGGACTTCTTCCCTGAAAATGTAGGAGCAGTTTCGGATGAACACGGGGAACGGTTTCATCAAGACATCTCTAAGTTCGAGAGGAGATTTTCGGGGAAGTGGAATGCGAGCATGTTAGCAGAGTACTGCTGGTTTTTGATACGAGAAACTTCTACCTCAGGGTACAAAAGGAAAGCAAGCACCAAATGAAGGTACTTATCTTAGTTATTTATTATTCTTTACATTTATTATTTTACATTTATTATTTTACTTTTTATTTATTATTCTTTACAGCTAAAATAATCCTTTTCACCCCTCCAATGGATGGGGGAAACGGGGGGAGTATTGAGAGCGCCAGCGTGGTACAGTGAATCTTCCGAACTGTTGCTATATATTTTTATTATTGTTGCTATATATTGTTGCAATATATTTTTATTATTTGGGGGTGTTTGGGGGAGGATGAGGGGGAATGGAAGCTGGAATATGTAGAAAATAAGTGAAAAAACTGCGAAAAAAACGGAAAAAATTGATCATTGATTTTTTTACAATTTAAGGGGGCAAATCCCCCTCCAAATCTACCTCCTTGCTACAAATGTTCATGTTTTGGAACTTTTTACCTCTCTAGCCCCTCAGAAGAAATGTAAAGGCTAAAATAATCCTTTTCATCCCTCCAAATTATCGAAAAGTGATAAAAATAGGTGGGGGGGCCTCCCCCGAAAACGGTGGATGATGGGGGAAAACGGAGGTCATATTCGGATTCAGGAGGTCATTTTACATGAGAATCAGCAGGAATGGTGTCAGGGCTCGAAATAAAATTTTTTTTTGCAGACCAGTGTAATCTAGAAAATACATGAAAAGCGTCAAAGTTTTAAAAAGTAACGAAAGGATTCAAGAATTTGAAAATCAGCAATAATCTTGAATAATGCATGATTTTTGCTAACATTTTAAAAATTGTTGGCAATAAAAAATAAGTTTGAAAATTAACAAACGTATTTAATAATTCACAAGTCGTAAAATTTTTTAAAATTAATTAAAATCTTGGAAATTCACGAAAATGTACAAGATTTTAAAAATTGAACAAAGAAAGATTTTGTAAATCAATGATAATATTCTTAGAAGCCAGAGATTATTTTTTTAACCAATGTTTGCCTCTCCCAGACTAAGCATAAAATTTCGAGTTGAGAAAAGCCCGAAGAATTTGGATTTGGACGCGCAGCATCCAAATCCAAACTCTGGCTTTTCTCAACTCGGAATTTTACTTCATGCGCCACGCGCATAAACTGATTAATTGTCATTTTTTTATTACAGATTATCTCTTTTCGACATACTTCAAAATGTTGTTAAATTTCAATATTTTTTCACATTTCATCACTTTTAGACATTGTTTTGTAGTGGTGTAACGATTGTAAATCACGTCGGGCTCACCAGTTGTAGTGGTAGTGGAGTCGCCGTTCAATAAAAGTAAAAACAGGAAATAGTTGTAAGGTACAAAAAATACTTTTTATTTCCTCCAGATTTATAATTTACAAGGGCCCCGCCCATATGCGGGTTAGTTATACGCAGGTTACTGTTTTAGGACTAGAATTTCTTGAAATAGGCGGAACGTCGCGCGTCGTGTCGAAACTGATTTTTCGTAATTTATAATTTTTGTTATTCTGGTTGCATGGTTACGCCTGACGGGCCACCGCCTATCCGATTTATCCAGCGGTGCACCACAGTTTCAACATTATCTCAAATTTAAACATTTCATCGTTTTTCGACAATTTTCGATTTTTTACCTTGACATTTCATCGCACTACGCGCATCACTGACAGAGCATAAAATTCTAGATAAAGACAATAAACTCTATTATTATTATAATCACTTAATATAATAATAATAATAGTAAACTATTGATGATTTTCAACTTTTTATTTTATTCACTACAATTGTTTCGCTACACTGTAGCTTCTTCAGGTGAAGAAATATAATACAAACATTTTTACAAACTTATTTACATTATATACCGATTTCAGAAGTGTGGGTGGAGGGTGTATTTTTCTTTAACTTCAGTAGGGGGGAGTTGGAGAGTTCTAGTTGGTCGTTCAACAAATTTCCTGAATGAATATTTTTATTTATTTCTAAATTTTCCAATAAATTTAGTTTCCGTCCTTTGTTGGAAATGTGGAGGATTTTAAAATTGTTGTCAAAGTGGTGGTTTTCTTCAATCAGGTGGTTTGAATATGTAGACGTGTTTTTCTGATGAATAAATGCTTTTTGATGTTCGTTTATTCTATCATCGAATGCTCTTCCAGTTTGGCCTATATAAAACTTTGGGCAATCAGCGCAATTAAGCAAATAAACCCCACAGCGTTGACCCTTTTTTGTTTTATCCTTATTGTTTTTTATGATTTTTGATAAAGTGTTGGTAGATTTAAATGCGACATTTATTTTTAATTTTCTTAAATAATGCCTAATTTTTTGGCTCAAATAGCCATTATATGTTATTGATCCATAATTTTCATCCTTGCATTTCGTTCTGGGGAATATTAAATTATTAATGATTTCTTTTTCTTTGTTAATGATTAATTTGTTTATTGTTTCTAATTTAAAATTATTTCTAACCGCAATGTATTTAATTATGTTGATTTCTTTTTCAAAATTTTGTTTTTTCATTGGTATTGAAAATGCTCGGTGAATCATGGATCGATAAGCAGATAATTTATGTTGAATAGGGTGAAAAGAATTATTATTTATTGTCGTATCCGTGTGCGTTCACCGAGCATTTTCAATAAGGATAAAACAAAAAAGGGTCAACGCTGTGGGGTTTATTTGTTTAATTGCGCTGATTGCCCAAAGTTTTATATAGGCCAAACTGGAAGAGCATTCGATGATAGAATAAACGAACATCAAAAAGCATTTATTTATCAGAAAAACACGTCTACATATTCAAACCACCTGATTGAAGAAAACCACCACTTTGACAACAATTTTAAAATCCTCCACATTTCCAACAAAGGACGGAAACTAAATTTATTGGAAAATTTAGAAATAAATAAAAATATTCATTCAGGAAATTTGTTGAACGACCAACTAGAACTCTCCAACTCCCCCCTACTGAAGTTAAAGAAAAATACACCCTCCACCCACACTTTTGAAATCGGTATATAATGTAAATAAGTTTGTAAAAATGTTTGTATTATATTTCTTCACCTGAAGAAGCTACAGTGTAGCGAAACAATTGTAGTGAATAAAATAAAAAGTTGAAAATCATCAATAGTTTATTATTATTATTATATTAAGTGATAATGGATTTTCAAAATATAAGTGCCTCAACAATCAACGAGATATTATTATAATATTTTGCCCCCTCATGTAAAAGATTCTGCGGGCGCCATTGAAGGGCGCACTTATCTATGCTTACGGTGCATCATTCACCGTAAGCATAGATAAGTGCACCGTGCATGGGAATAATTTAGAAAACCGGTGATATTTCCATGCTAAATTTGCATGAAATCAAAGCTCTAGATGTGTTTTAACCGAATGACTCTTTTCTCTTCTCTCGATGCTAAATAACTTGAGGAAAAAAAATAAACACAAGACGAATGCGAGGGTTAATAGTTTAATAGAGCACAAGTATACGTCAACGTCAACCCCTCATTGTCGACTCTTTTTCACGTTTCCTTATCGATTCTGTTACAAGGATACGTTACATATGTTCCATAAACACTAACATCCATAGTTTTTCTTTTTTCGATAAGGTGCATATTTATATAGAAAAAAAAACCGACCACCTCCTCTTCTCGACAGGGGGTGATGGCAAAAAAACGCGCGCACGTAAAACGGGGCCGTAAAAGGGAGCGTTAAATAAAAAAATAGGGCCACCCCGGGCTCCCTTACGGTGTTGTAAATGTAATCTGGTATAGTTCGGAGCCTATAATTTTCCCCTTCATATCCACAACCTTTCCTTTATTTGAAAATATTGCGTCGAGTAAAGTTTTACGACGCACTTCCGGAATTATTCAAAACATTGCCTGTCCACACTTATTCATTTTTATTAAACATCAAACATTGTTAACGTTTTAGATATTTTTTGAATATACGTGGTATATCCACAAGGTAAGTTCCGTTTGACTTTTTAAAGAAAATAAATGCACTTGTCATAGCTGGCACAAGCTTTTGTATTCCCTCATTATAAGAAGGTGCCACCGATTTTATTTTACATATCTGTATGTCGGAGGTAACCTACACCAAGTTACATTTTTTTCTAAATACGTTTTTTTATACTGCTGGAATACCACTGTAAAATTTCAAACATTCGACTTTGGTAGTTTACCTCCCACATACTTCACTTAAAAATTTATTTCAATATGCATATTAAATAGTTGTTGCAGCAATAATTTAAATTAAGTGATCTCGATTATTTCTGAAAGTATGTCTTTTCTCATTTTGGTGTATTAAATTAAAACACTTGATTTGTTTAACTCATTTTATATTAATTCCC
Source organism: Philonthus cognatus (assembly GCA_932526585.2). NCBI lineage: Eukaryota > Metazoa > Arthropoda > Insecta > Coleoptera > Staphylinidae > Philonthus > Philonthus cognatus. The sequence goes on along the minus strand of OW052243.1, from coordinate 25,505,129 downwards.
AATATTTTCGACTATTAGTCACCTTCAAGGAAATGATAAGCAAAAAAATGAAAAAACTTAAATTTATATATAAATACAAACTACACTTTGTTAGCTTTCGCTAAACAGCCAAGCACAGTATTTTGCGGCAAACTATTGTATTGAGCAGGCGCATATCTATCCTTTGATACCAAAGTTGAAAAAAGTAAACATGCGGTCTGAAATTGATCCGATTGTATAAGGCCGGATTTTGGGGTATTTACGTGCTAAGAACTCATTTTATATGATTAAAAAGCTACTTAATGAGCAGGAAATCAGTTTCAGTGTTGGTGTGATTAGCAAGATCAAGAAAACTAACGGAAACTACACCAAAACTCAAACTAAAAAGAAGAACGTTGGATAGAAGTCGCCTCTGTCAGAGCGTGATTTTAAATCCCTGAAAAATGACCTGCTCCAAGAAATTCCATTGCCACTAAGACGATTAGCCGACAAGTATGGTATTTTTTATGTTCAAGTTTATCGGTGGAGGTTGTAATTTGGTCTTAAAAAAATTAAAAAACCACGTGTACATGCAATTAGTCCGAAAGTTGTCGAAAAACGTTCTAATCGTTCATGGTCGTTTTATCGAAAATTAAACAATGGGAAGTGGCGAAATTACTTTACAAGTGATGAATCGATCTTTGCTCTAAATAATGCCAACGGAAAAAGAGACATTCTATATGTAAGGAGTGACCAAAGCCGAAAAGACGCCGCTGTATTGCTTCAAATCTCTCACCCGAAGAGTGTAATGGTTTGGCTCGCAAAATTAGCGCCCAAGGTATAATTGGACCTTACTTTGTAATACCTGAAGTCAAAATCAATGCCGCTTACTATCAGGAGTTCACCCTTAATATGATTTAAGAAAGATGTTCTAGAAAAAAATTCCTAAAGTTCAACTTTACTTTCTATCAGGACTCTCCACCGCCACATTCGGCAAAATCAACTGAAGTGTGGTTAAAAAGTAATAAAATCAATTACTTAGCACCCGCGGAATGGTTGCCGAACAGTCCTGACTTAGCTCCACTTGATTTCTGTATCTGGTCTTACCTCAAATCGTAATTGAAACATCGTAAAGTTAACACTGTTCTTGGTTTAAAACGCGCCATAACACAAGAGGGCAAAGGATGCCGATGGAAAAAAATCTCAATTGTTTAGCAGCTTGGCCTAAGCGTGTTCTTAAAATGTACAAGTGTAAGGGTAATCATATCGAAAATCAGCTTTAAAAACAAGTAAATAAAAGTTTTGTGTTGATTTCTATTCATTCATGCTGCAAAGCTAACACAGTGTACTGCAATCAAATTATACCTACTTTTCCTATAAAAAAAAAAACGTTCTTTGATTTAACAAATTCTTAATCAACAATAGAATATAAAAATACATTCCATGTAGAAAACTAGTGTCTATTTGCAAATCAAAATCGTTGAAGGAAATCCGCTTTTGGCGACGGTCCCGCAAACATGAATCGAATTAATTATAAAGCGGCGTGCCAAAATCACGCCGACATGATTTAACACTCGGAAACTGGAACTGTAGATAGTCTAACAAGTTTTCTTCGGATATATGGGGGGATGTTGAAATAATTAACTCGGGGCCATAATTTCCCTTTGCCGCCATAAATTTTCTCAAAAGAAAAATAACGTCACAACTGGAAATACACTCGTTTCACTTGGAGTGCTTTAGAAGCTGCACTATTATATATTACTTTTCGGATAAAAGTATTTCTGGACAGTTGTTTTAGTTCATAAGTGTGGCAATGTTTATAAGCTTATATTTCTACATCGTTATTTATTTAAAAAGTTACAGAGTTTTATATAAAATGTGCTTCTTACAAATACCTAATTATATTGTCTGTCAACTCTTGAGGACTGTCAACTAGCTCAGGGTTTATGTTTGAATGAAGAGCAGGACAGAGCTGGGATAAATCCTTGTAAAAAGGATTCGAATCACAGATCCGAATCACCTAATATGATTCGAATCACGAATACTCGAATAAAGGATTCGTAAGAGATAAATATGATTCGAATCAATGATTCGAATCCTGTTTTTTCGAATCACGAATACAAATTCTTTAAGAATAAATTTGGTTTTATTATTTTTTTGCAACCATTAATAAATAAATATCGCTACCAGTTGTATTAACAGAAATATTCAAAACCTAATTATTTAGTATTAACACTGAACATCGTTGATAACAGACTAAATATCTGATTCCCTGTTACTCTGATTAAAGATGTATTTGTGTGTTTCTGAACTTCACTTCGAATCAGTGTTTTGTACGCGTGGCGCATGAAGTAAAATTTCGACCCTCGACCCTCGACAAATTTTCACAGGGCTTTTCTAAACTCGAAATTTTACTTCATGCTTAGCCTGGGAGTAGAAACACACGTTCAAAACTTCAAATTGAACTTTATTATAAAATCGACGAATGCCTGGAAATTACGTAAATAAAAAAAATTACTGAATATCATTAAAACCGGGAAAGTCAGAGAAAAGTCATGGAATTATATTCAAATTGACCAAAACAGTAACCAAAAATCGATATGACATTATTAAATTTGTTAAAATTAACTTAAATATTAACAAAAACAATGAAAACAAGTTAACAAAATGATGGTTTGCCACAGAAGAAAGTTATATTAAAATGCCAGAAAAAAAATCTTGAATCAGGGAAATGTCAGAAAAATTTAACATTTCAGATTGTGGCTGCCATGTCAGTTTTACTTCAAATAATATTTAACAGAATTTCGAAAACTAGATTATTATCTCTAAAAACATTTTCAGTCATTTAATGTTCTTATCAAAACATTTAGTTAGAAGTTTCGAACGAGCGTTTCCACTCCCAGACTAAGCATGAAGTAAAATTTCGAGTTTAGAAAAGCCCCGTGAAAATTTGTCGAGGGTCGCGCAGCGACCCGAGACAAATTTTCTGGGCTTTTCTAAACTCGAAATTTTACTTCATGCGCCACGCGTCTAAATCAGTGATTTAACGAGAAATTTAAAAACACAGAAAAGACATTTTTCATGTTAATCCTCACAATTAATTCGAATTATTTTTGACGTTTCAAATCCTTTTATAAGTATTCGAATCATTTTATAAATATTCGAATCCTTTTATAAATATTCGAATCCTTTTATAAGGATTCGAATCACCCACATTAGGATTCGAATACGAATCCTCTTAAAAAAAATTAACGAATCCGGATTACGCATCCAGTTGAACTAAAGTATTCGAATGCCTCTTTTGAATCCTCTAAATGGATTTGAATCCAGGATTCAAATCTTGAATGATTCGAATCCGGCCCAGCTCTGGAGCAGGAGCCACTAACTTTTAAAACACAAAGGGAGAACAACAGACATGCGATACTTAGTACAATTGTACTGTATTTGCTACACTGATATAATTTTTGGTACATTACTAACTCAATTTGGTTTGGTCGCTCTGCTTGGCTAGGCGACCTAACCAATTTTTTCGGCTTTTCTAAACTCGAAATTTTACTTCATGTTCAATCAAGAAGTGGAAACACTCGTTAGTAGTTTCAAATTAAACCTATTAATAAAAAGCAACGAATGCCATAAAATGCATACGCATTAAGATTTGTATACTAGAATACTTAAAAGAAACATTCCCCGTATGTTTATGTATGCAACCCCATCAATAAAAATTCTCACGAGCCGCCACTGCACTATTTTATTTTCAATTGTATCCATTGCAATACTAATAATATAGTTATTAGTACTATTTATAGAGGCTGGGATTCGAAGACAAATAATTCAAATATTTGAATATTCAAATATGAATATTTCAATTACCAAATTATTCATAGATTTGTAAGTAATTAAATTCCTTTATCTTCGCTGTTTTATTTTAATTCTAGGTGTACATTTTAGATACAATGTGCCCTTTTTCAATAGTTTAATACGTTAAACTATTTACAAAGGGCACATCGTACGTGAAATGTACATCTAGAATAAAATAAAACAGTGAATATAAAGGAATTTAACTTCTTACATATCTTTAACTAACACTTCACGTTACTCCAACAAGAATATATTTAATAAAAATTTATTTAATAAATGAAATATTCAATTATTTAAATAAATAAATATTTAAATATTCAAATGTTCAAATATTCGGATATTTTAATTTTCGCGTATTTTATTAACTAATTATTTTGTATGTTAAAAATGTTAATATATTATAGTGAAATCTTCAATTATGTTAATTAACACGTAATGAAGTAATTTGACATTTATATTGTCATTCACGGCATATAACTCTCTCTTCATTATAGTGAGATAATTTGTTGTTTATAACACAATTTAATTTTTTTTTCACAAATTGATATTTTGAATAACTTGTCACCATTGACATACATTATCATTCCTTGTTAAAAATGTTGAAATATGCCAAAAACAATTAATGTGAACAAAATGGAGGTTTTTTTTCTTTCGCATAATTCGATATTTTTAACGAGGAAAACAATTTTGGCCAACTATGTCATTTTAGCACAATTTCCTCGTTTGAAACTTAATAAAGTTACGTTAGGTTAGATGACAAATTGTGAAGTTAGTTACAATAAATTTTAAAACCGCTAAGTTAAACGAAAAAAAAAACGTTATTTTTGTCTTTTAACATTTTTACATTTTACCTAATTTAATTAAGCTTGATTATTTTGACATTAGGACATTAAATCAATTGTTTTTGACTAATAAAATCACGTAGTCTTTTGACTGGGATTGAATTTCATTAATCAATGACTATTGTAATATTTTGACTGTTACTTTCTTACGTCGACTGTATTTTCACTATTATGGCATTTTGACGTTAAGTCCCTTGATCGGCTCTGAATTGTCGTTTGACGTCTGACAACAAACGATTGCTTCCTCTTTAACTTGTATCAAAATTGGCATTCTCTTTTGACGTTATAAAACTTTCTCGGCCAATAAAACAAGAATCCATGTATTATGTCAAATATCAATTGTTTTAATGCTAAAACGAGTGTCTTCCAGTCCCAGATTAAGCATGAAGTAAAATTTTGAGTTTAGAATAGCCTGAAAATTTGGCTCGGACGCGAAGCGGAGCGACCGAGCCAAATTAGGCTTTTCTAAACTCGAAATTTTACTTCATGCGCCACGCGTATAAAACACTAATTTAACGTAAAATGGTCTCAAATTTAACCAATTTACAAGTGAAATAAGTTTAGTGTGTCAATTATCAAACAATATATTTTTATTAGTGACATTGTTAAAAATTTGACAAAGAGAAAGATAATTTTCTTATAGATTGTCATAATTGTAACGATTTATTTATATAAATATTATTTATTATTATTATTTATTATTATATATATTATAAATATAATGTGATTCTCTGACTGTAACAGAATCTTATTTTCGATAAATATATTAGCATTTTTGACAGTATTGTATTACTAATGTTTTTTTTGACTAGTGTAATATTTTTAGAAATATTTGAATATTCGAATATTTGAATGTTTAAATATTTGAATATTCGACTATTTGAATATTTAATTATTTGAATATTCGACTATTTGAATATCCAAATTTTTATTAACTAAAATATTCGAATAATTTGAATATTTTTAAATAAATATTCGAATACTTAAATTTGGAAAAGTACCGGCCTCACTATTTATTAAGTTATTACTTTTTTTTTACCTAAAATGACGATTTTACCAACCTACTGTGCGATGTAACGTTATTAATATGCAAATAAAATGAAGGGTTAAGGGGAAAAACCAAATGAGTACTAATTTTAAATTTTATAAGGGAGCAAAATGAAAGTTCTGAACTCGTATGTTTCACAGGCTATGACATTCCTTTCGTAGTGAATAACTGATGACATATGTGTTCGTTTCTCGTTAAGTTTTCCAAAAAGAGAAAATACTTGGTCTAAGCTACACAATGGCGTCAAGAACGATTTTCGATGGTTTGTGAACTTATTTTGCTTTTCCCCGTAACCCTTCAAATGTTAGTTCTGAATCATCATATATTTCATACTCTTTTATTACTTTTGGAAGTTAATATACGAGTATATTGATTGCATTATCTTTAGTTATACTACAATAATCTAAGATGAGATATTGTGGGATACGAGCAGCGGTAATCATTTCCAGAAGTTAATCGATAAGATCCTGAGGGAGAATGTATTGTCCGTTCGGTTTTTTTCTCCCTCCGATACATCCACTAAACGTAATTTATTTTTATAAAACCCTCCCATACATTTCACGCCCGACAACAAACCGCAAGCATTATTCCACCCTTGGTCCCTTTTTTTACTCACAATTCCCCAGATGACGGTCGGATTAATATTCCATATTGTTGAAAAGTGTTTAAAGCCCGTGCACCGGATTAATAATCCATATTGCACCGAAGACATAGGCTATGCAAATTATGAGGGGTAATTTAGATAATTGCATCCAACGGTATTTGCTTAATCCACTGCAGTGCGGAGTGCAGCTCTCGACAATCTGACAACTTAAATGGGAATTCGCTCCCGTTCTGATTCTATCTGCAAAGTTTCCGCTCACTTATTGATTCGCGTGAGAGACACACTGAGCAAACATGGTGCTTAAGAGGTAAACAAAAAAAAAATCGTATCTAACCACTTCCTTCAAGATGATGATCCGTGTTAGTACACACATTTTGTTAGAAATTCTCTTGGAAATATACGTTAGATCTAGATTATTCATAGAATCTTTTATAAGCTTTTTAGATAATATCATGTTAAAACGATTGGATACGCTGTTAGAATAATATACAGAATGTCCCAGGATAAGTGAAACGCCATACTAATTTATGTGTTTTTAATTTACTCTTTAAAAAATCGTGATGCTTTTAATGTAAGATATAACCTCTTTTCAGGAGTTTAACTCGCATAGGGTGTTCATAAAATACAAAAATCTGAAAATATTAAATAAAAAAATGTAGCAAAAATATAGTCATTTTGATAGAAAATTGTATGCCATTTTAATGGTCAACACAGAAAAACAATTGAACATTGTGTTTTACAAACATTCAAAAAATAAGATCTTAAAAAAGAGGAAATAGTAACATTCTTAGCAAGTAAGTTACAATGTCCTTGTAATTAATTTATAATTTTATAAACAAGTAAAAATTAATAAATAAATACATTGTAATTTTTGTATATTTATTAAGTTAATTTTGTCAAGAATATATTTCTTTAAATTAGGATGCAAAATTCAAATAGTTGATTTTTCTTAATCTTATTTTGTAGATGTCTTTTAAACGCGATAATAATTTGTTTTTCTGTTTTCGCAGCTACAATAAGCATACATTTTACTATTAAAGTGACTATGTTTTTGCTTGACGTTTACAAGTATTTAAAACACTTTTTTTAATTTTGGTTTTCTGTAACCACCCTGTACATCTTAGACTGTGACTAATGGTTACATTTTATTATTAAAGCATCACGTCGATTTTATAAAAAGTAACAATCTATTGTAAAATCAAAAATAAAAACGTTTATATATCGTTCCACCTATCCTCAGACATTCTGTATAAACTAATATGATTGCATTACCTTATTTCCTTAAAATGTATTCAATCTGTAAGTCAAGTTTTACACAAAAACTTTTTAATGGTTTTGTATTCGTTAATTTTTGAGTTTGTCATTAATAAACATGTCTAAAATAAAATAAAATATAGGGTAATTCCATGTCAAATCAACACAGTCTTTAACCTTACCATCTCAATTTTTTTTAAATTTTGAAATATATCCAATTTTATGATAAAATGTCAAGCCATTTTAAAGATATAGGCATCTAAATTTCAGAAAAGTTGGTCGAAATCGCAAATCGCTAAATTGGTCTCCAAATTGAGCTAGAGATGAAAAACAGGTCTAATTTTTTAGCATTTTTCTTGAACTTTTATATGATTGATATATGGTCCAAATTGAGCTAGATATGTAAAACTTGTCTCATTTTGTAGCATTTTTTATGATATACAACACAAAAAACTGCAATTTTTTTCAATTGTTTCTATTAAAAGTCAAAATTTTGATTTTGAATGTCTCAAAAATCGCATCTTCAAAAATGTTTAAAATAATATAGATGGTGTCCGTTTATCAAGCGGCACTATGGGGATCTGACTTATTTGAAGAGAAAGAGAATCGGTTAGGGGCAAAGTTGCGTACTTTAATGCTTACTAATAATTGTTTCAATGTAGTTCGAAAAAAACTTATATTTTAGATATTTAAAATTTGCCTATATTTCTGTTATTTTTTATCTTATTCCAAACTTTGTTTTTCCAGACACAACATTTGTTTTTTTTTATGGGCGCATATAAAGATATACATATTACTGAACAGCATTTTTTACGCTGATTTTAATGATGTGCCATATGTTAAGTTTCAAAAGAATGTATTGTTTTATGGTATATTGCCACGGACTTACCCGCACAATGTCCACAAAAACTATTTATTTGCGTATAAAAGATAATTAATTATTAATAGTCTTTTATTTAAATATCATTTCAACTATTGCATAGCAACTTGATATTGTTTGGTTGCCTTAACATTTTCAACGTATACAATATATATATATATATATATTTAAAAGAAGAAATTCCAGTATGTAAAATAATAAGTCATTCATAAAAATCATAAAAAGAAGTGCAGAATGTTACCTAAAATCAACTTATAGAGTTAACTCCATAATTGCTTGGCCATTAATGCAGTTATGTTAAAAACGGGAAATTATTATCAAAAATTGTCTTTGCATACCGACTTTTATCAGTTTTTGACATATTAAAAAATACATTTAACAGTTTTTGGAAAAAAAAACAAGAAAAATATTATTGAGTAAACTAACCTGGTCGGTTTTTCTGAGACTTAACAATTCAGTTGAAATTTTACGTCACAATTAACACGTTTGACATTTTACATAAAAATTACACTTTTGCGGGTGTGTAAATTATAAATTGCCATTAAACGAAATGGTATTTTTTTTTGAATGTCATTTTTTCCGAATACATTATCAACATTAATGTTTAAAACCAAAAATGACCATTTTTCAAATGCTAAATTTTTGAAGTTCAAAAGTCTTCCTATTCACCCCGTTCTACGGTAGCTTTAAATCGAAGAATTTTTAAATACAATCTGAATTATTTAAATTTAAATATGTTTATTAGATATACCTGCGTTTACTTTTATTTTCTGGTAAAAGCAAACCGTTTTGTAGTTTTGTTTGGTATAGTGTAAGGATTTATTTTGATTAAAAATATAAGGGATGTTTTGCAGTCGATGATTGAGCTCGCCCTTCAGAACACTTACACGTCTTCGCTAACTCAATTAGCAAAGTTGAGTCGGCCGGGATTCATTCGCATGTAACTAGTGAGCGGTTTATTACGTTACAAGTTGAACCCGGCGTACGACAAACTTGAGCCTCTCCTCTCCTCACTGTATCGACATTTACATTATTACAATAAACACGCACCCGTTAATTTACATAGCAGCACGTACATTTAAGCTATGTGGAAGTTTAATCATCCACCATGTATGCAATACAATACTTTTTTAAACATTTAATGTATGGAAAACAATTTACCTGAAATTTAATAAAATCTAGAGCTGGGTAAGATTCGAATCATTCAGAATTTGAATCCTGGATTGAAATTATTTTAGAACAGTGGTTCCTAACCATTTTTAATTAGGGACCACTGCAATGGTTTGGTTCTTAGCAGGTTCTGGTTCTGGTTCTTTGGGCAGTGCCTATTTCCGCACTGCACTTAGGCCTCATTAGGCCCATTGTGCTTCCTCCCGTCGATTAGCCAGCCTCAGCTCAGCCAGCCTACCTGATTTAGGTAGTCTAGCAAAGCCGAGGTGGGATTAGGGCCATTGTAGGCCATCTTTTACCAAGTAAGGAGCCTCTAGTTGACGAGAGTGCCGGGCAATCGCTGAGAATGTGTCCGACAGTCTCGTCTTCCACGTTACACCCTCTGCAGGATGGAGAGTCAACTATCCCCATCCTGTATAGGTGTGCGTTTAGCCCGCAGTGACCAGTCAGGGCTGCAGTTATGCGCCTAAAGTTTCCCCTGGTCAGCTGCAGGTACTGTTTCCCTGTCTTTCGTTGGGATACAATAGTGTTTCCTTAGAGAGCTTGCAGCCCTCGATGTCATCCCAACGCTTCACGAATTTCTCCAGTGCGTTGGTTTGTACCATATTGCGCAAAGCGCACTAGCGGCTCCGGTGAGAGAATGTTCATCCCAGTCGCTGCTCTTGCTAGTGCGTCAGCTCTCGTGTTACCTGTGTTCAAGTCGTGCCCCTTCACCCAGCAGACTTCAATGTTATTATACATTGCTGCTTGCCTGAGTTTTCTGTGGCACTCTAATGTTGCCTCTGAAGTTGTATGTGATTTCTTCAGAGACAGTAGCGTTTGCCTGCTGTTCGTTAGGATCAGTATGGCTTCATTTGACACTTTGCGGTTTATGATGTTTTTAGCCGCAAGTGTTATACCCATCGTCTCTAATTGTGTGATGGTGGCATGCCTTCCCATCGGGACCGTTGTTTAGATTTTCTTAGCAGGGACAATAAGGATAAAAAATAGTAAACTGTGTTAACACTAAAATATATTTTTTCTAGTCCTACCCTGAAATTCATATCATATTTACAAACTAAAGTGTAAAGATATAAGCATCATATCCACTCTTGTTATAATATAAAAATTTGTTAGTTACGTTTGTTAACGTACCCGGGTAACAACTCGTACTGAGCCAATTGAAGTTTTAAAAACGACACATGTCAAGAGATTCCGTCATAAGAAATTTATTATAATTAATAACATTATGGATAGTGAGTGTGAAAGTGATTCGTGTACTTCCTTGGAGTTGAGACATTCTGCCAAAGATACAGAGCAATAATACCTGTCCAAAAAAAAACGCGCGATAAAAATTAAATTTGCATATGAAAACCCTGTACGCCAAAGGATATACAGGGAATTTTTCTTCTAGGTAAACATGTGCATAAGCTGTACATTTTCCGACATTCGTTGTTATTTAAAAGAGTTTGATTTGAAGCTTTAAACGAGTGTTTTCCACTCCCAGACTAAGCATGAAGTAAAATTTCGAGTTTAGAAAAGCCCCGTGAACATTTGTCGAGGGTCGCGCAGCGACCCGAGACAAATTTTCTGGGCTTTTCTAAACTCGAAATTTTACTTCATGCGCTACGCATATAAAACACTGATTTCAAGTGAGGTTCAAATATACATAAAGTTCACAATATTTTAGTGTTTTATACGCGTAGCGCATGAAGTAAAATTTCGAGTTTAGACAAGCCCGGAAAATTTGTCTCGAGTCGCTGCGCGACCCTCCACAAATGTTCACGGGGCTTTTCTAAACTCGAAATTTTACTTTATGCTTAGTCTGGGAGTGGCAAACACTCGATTAAAGTTTTAAAATTAACAAGATTCAAAAACAACTAACGCCTGAAAAAAAAACACAGCGTGGATATCGGGATATGTATACTTAAAATAAAAATTCTCTGTATATCGGTGAACCGTCTTTGATTTACAAATTTACTGAATTATCGGTAAATGCAAAAATGGACTAATTTACAATCCACATTGGTAGAAATTCAGCGCGGCTCTCGCGGCGCTTTGAAACCCCTAATCTATATTCTCAAGCAAAACACTCATCTCTTATCTTTGAAAAAAGTTATATTCAAAATATATTCGAGTTTTTAGTTTCGGCGGAATTATCATTCCGGCGGTACGAACAAGTATTTGTTTCGCGTTACGGTGTGCGAACGCACTCGCATTTAAATTGCGCTGCGAGATTCCGTCTCTTTGATAAGAATAAATTGCCTCCACTTCAAGTTGAAAAAATTATATTCGCTAAACTTGAAATTAACTAGCAACTTCTTATCTGAACTTTTCTCATTTTACGTTTTCACTCCTCCACTTACGTACGTGGGTCATTCGATAACCGTGGCAGAACGCGAGAAAATCGTGTTGTTCTGGGAATTTTACAACTACTAAGCTTCTTTTAAAGTAGAAAAATACTTGATTCAAAAATAAATATCATAGTTATTGCGGAAGAAGTTTAAAGTAACAAATTAATTTTATTTATCTGCGGTTAACTAACATAGGTAAAACTCATTCAAAAATTACATTTCTTTGACAAAAAAAGGTAAAACAATGCAAGTGATTTTTTTAAACCATTGCAATGGAAACAAATGGAATTCCTCTTTTAAGTATAGATATCAAGATGCGTATACATTTTGAGGCATTTGTTGTTTTTTCATGTATTCAATTTATAGTTACTAACGAGTGTTTCTTATCCTCGATTAAGGATTGAGTAAATTTGTAGGCTCTTCTAAACTCGTAATTTTACTTCATGCTTGATCAAGGAATGGAAACACTCGATCAAAATTTCAAATTGAACCCTTTTAAAACGAGTAATGAATAACTGAAATTTTGCAGTACATACATCGGAATATGTACACTTGAAAGAAAAACTCCCTGTATTTTTGTTCTTGTTCAAAATGGTGAAATATTAATATCACCCATTGAACTCAATAACTTTTTTTTACACGATATCTTTTTACATTTTATGTCAATTTAATAATTGTATAGCCAATTGCATTTAAAAATATGTATTTAAATGTACAAACATTATCGTAATTTCATATTTTATGTTTAGAGTTCAGCAAACTCAATTACGCCTCTTTTAGTTTGCAGAACTTCACATATTCGTTGTTTCTTTAAGAGATCAATTTAAATTTTAGCCTCAGAGATAAAATGCTATAGGACAAAAATATATTTAATGACGTAATTAATTAAAATATACCGGGAATTTTTCTTTTAAGTGAACACAGCGAATTTTTATTTTAGGTATATATTTGGATACGTTTTAAATTTTTCGACATTCGTTGTTTTTATTTTAAAGTTTGAAGCTTAAAAAGAGTGTTTTCCACTCCCAGACTAAGCATGAAGTAAAATTTCGAGTTTAGAAAAGCCTTAAAATTTAGTTTGGCAAAGCGGAACGACCAAACCAAATTTTCAGGCTTTTCTAAACTCGAAATTTTACTTCATGCGCCATGCGTATAAAACACTCAAATCTTGTAAAGTTAGCAATATGCTACTAAAGCAGTATTCTATAGAGGTATATTTTGAATTTTACTTAAGACCAGTGTTTTATACGCGTGGCGCATGAAGTAAAATTTCGAGTTTAGAAAAGCCTGAAAATTTGGTTTGGCCGCTCCGCGCTTCGCGCTACGCGACCAAACCAAATTTTCAGGCTTTTCTAAACTCGAAATTTTACTTCATGCTTAGTCTGGGAGTGGAAAACACTCGTTTTAAGCTTCAAATTGAACTTTAAAATAAAAACAACGAATGCCGAAATATTTAGAACGTATCCATGTATATATGTATGTATATTTTCGTATTAAAATCAATCAACACGGCACTCGCTTTGATCAGTGATTTCTATTAGAAACACTAATCTACAAATTATTGGCAAGTACTTATCCGTGCGTGCGGGATTGTCTACACAGTTATAACTTATATTATTCATCCTAGATCTGATAGTTTGGGTCTTATCGCTTATTAATGCAAATTAACCTCATTGATTCGTCCAATTTTGCGTCTATTTTACTTTTTTTCTACAATCGATTCGATAGTGTGTAGTCCGTGTGTCCGTATGACCGTAAATGCATGTCTATCAATCGATCGCCTTATTGATCTATTGATAAGTATATTTTCTAATTTATTATTTTAAATTGTAAAATTCCCTCTCCTTTGATTTATTGTGTGAACCTTTCCGTCGCCTTGTCTTGTTCGTGTCTTGTTAGTCACTACCAAGGGCGGGGTCAGTGCGAAGAATTTGTATCCCTGTTATTTTCCTCATAACTGTTTTTTACATCATATAATAGTGATGGGCTTTACATGCGATCATTGCTCTAGCAATATAAGCCTTAATTTATTTTACCTAAAATGTAATGGGCTATGCGATAAATGGTTTCACTCAAAATGTACAGGTTTATCCAATGAAGAAATTGCTCAACTTAAGAAAAACCGTAACAATAATTGGATCTGTAATAAATGTCAGCCGGTCGGCGCATTTAGTGAAAATCAATTATCACAAAATCAGTTATCACAGATTGAAACAATATTCAAGAACTTATTACAGAAATATTTTTTACCCATTAAATCAGAACTGGATCAACTTATATCCAGGTTTGATATAAAATTTAATTTATTGGACGATAAAATAAAAAAAATCGAAACTGATTTTTCTAATATGGAACGGAAACTAAACTCGTATGACTTAAGTGTTAATACTGAGATACCTACTTTGAAGCAATCTGATATATTGAATGAATTCAAAGATCGTTGGAATAGGAAAAATAATATTATGATCTATAATGTACCAGAATCATCATCGCCTGAGGGTGTTAATAAATACAAAGATGATCTTTCTGCCATTCAAACCTCATTGAATCCGATTTCGGTGGAGTTTTTACCTTAAAAAATGTTCAGAGTTGGCCATAAAGGATCTCGCCCTAGAGCTATACCGTACTGCAAAATCATGATCTTGTTAAGAACATCATTTATAAAACATCTAAGTTAAAAGAAAATGTTAATAAGTTCAATTATGACAACACTAAATTGCAACGTGATGAATACAAAGCAACGAAACTTGCACTGGAGCAGCGCAGGAAAAATGGCGAGGAGAATCTAGTTATTAAATATGTTTCTGGATGTCGAAAAATCATGGAGATGTCATCGTCATCGACTCAAAACTCGAATAAGGCCTCAAAAAACGAAATAATTTAAATATTTATTTCCATAATGTCGGCGGGATGAGAACTAAAATAAAACAATTTATGTTAAGTGTTAACAGTAGTGTGTATGATATTATAATTATTTGTGAAACTTGGCTGGACAAGGATATTAAAAATCTAGAACTTAAATTAAAAAATTTAACATCTATAGAGTGGATCGTTCTACCGATTCAAGTCATATCTCGCGGGGGCGGTGTAATGGTAGCTGTTCTTAAAAACTTAGGTAGTAATTTTGTTAATATTGAGCGTAATACGGTAGAACAATTGTTTGTATCAATTTCTTTACCCAATGTGAACCTTATTGTAGGCGCGGTGTATATTCCACCATCTTCCCCACTTGATAAATATGTAGACCACTGTTTAACTGTAGAATCTATCCTCGAACAATATCCTGCATCTAAGCTTCTCTTGTCCGGTGATTACAATCTATCTGCAGTTACCTGGTCCAATGATGAGCTTGGTTTGATAAATAACAATTCATCATCAATGCCAGCCCAATTAATTAGTGAGACATTTAGTGTTTATAATTTATTTCAAATTTGCAATCTACCGAACGGAAACAATATTTTTCTTGACTAAATTTTTGCTCACGAAGGTTTTACAGTATCAACAGCAACCGAGTTATTGTTTGAGGTTAAACAACATCATATACCATATTTAATTTCTTTGCCTATGTGTTCCTCTGACGAAAGGCTTACATTCAATGAATACGTATATGATTTTGTTCGTGCTGACTATTCTGTCATTAATGACTATTTATTAAACATCGATTGGCAAATGATATTAGACGGTACGATTGATATGATGGTTGATTCATTTTACGGTATACTATATAATGTTCTTGAGCGATATATACCACTGAAATGCATCAAGCCATCAAGTTATCCAGTTTGGTTTGATGCTGAACTAATTAATGTAATTAATCGAAAGCGGACCGCTTACAAAAACTACAAACAGTGCCAAACTTCTGAAAATTACAGTAAATTCAAACATTTGCGCACAAAATGTGTAAATCTAAGATATATCTTCTACACTAAATATGTAAATTCAGTAAATGTAAGCATACATAATAATCCTAAGAAGTTCTGGAGCTTTGTGAAGTCTAAAAATTCGCTTTCTGATTTTCCAAACATTATGCGTTTTAACTCTAAGACCAGCACCAATGGTTCAGATTGCGTAAATTTATTCGCGGACTATTTCTCCTCAGTTTATAGCAAAGATAAACCTTTAAACATGCCATCTTTCAATGTTTCATCAGAAGTTATTCATATGCCACTTAAAATATCCAAAAGCGAAATATTTGAGGCTATATCAAATTTAAAACACAGCAAGAGCACAGGCCCTGATGGAATATCCACCATATTTCTTAAAAATTGTATTTACTCCATCACAGTTCCAATATTTGTATTATTTGAAGCATCGTTGTCGCAAATGTCTTCCCTAACTGCTGGAAGAAGAGTTATATTATACCTTTGTTTAAATCCGGCAAAAAAGATGACATTAAAAATTACCGAGGCATCTCATTACAATCGGTTATTCCGAAACTGTTCGATAGCTTAGTCTCAACTCAATTGAATTGGATGTGTAAAAATATGTTCATAAATGAGCAACATGGATTCCGATCTGGCAAATCTACCTCAACTGACCTTTTATCTTTCAGTTCATACATTATAAATGCATTTGAAGCTAATAGCTCGGTCGACACGATTTTTACTGACCTTGCTAAAGCATTTGATCGTGTCAACCATGATATACTAATTGGCTTACTGCCCTAGGAATCCATGCTGATGTAGTCAATTGGTTTAGAAGTTTTTTAATTGATCGTATTCAGTGCGTAAAAATTAAAAACCATCTTTCTAAGGAAATCAAAGTAGATTCGGGTGTTTCGCAAGGATCACATTGCGGGCCGTTGCTGTTTTTAATTTTTATTAGTGATATACATCGAGTCATTAAACATTCGTCTTTTTTGCTTTTTGCCGATGACTTGAAGCTATTCAAAAGAATCGACTCACCAAATGATTGCTTATTGCTGCAAGAGGACTTATTCTCAATTCACAACTGGTGTTGCAAAAACTATCTTTTATTTAATATTAATAAATGTAAAATAATGAGGTTTTCCAGGAAATTTACTCCTTTGGATTTTTCTCCTTCTTACTTTATAGACGGTTTTGAATTAGATGAGCTTGATGAAATTGTGGATTTGGGCATAACGTTCGACAAAAAATTGACATTCGGTAGCCATATTAATAGAATTTGTATGAGAGCTCTAAGGATGCTTGGCTATATAAGACGATTGGCAGTCGATTTATCTTCAACAGCATTCAAAGTCATTTATTTTGCTTATGTTCGTTCCGTTCTTGAATATGGATCATGTGTCTGGTCACCATATCAAGTAACGTATAGCAATAAGATCGAAACAATTCAAAATAAATTTTTGAAAATAATGCTATTTAAATTAGGTTACAACAAAGATAAAAATATAAATGTAGTTCGTCAGGAGCTTACTATCGATAAATTATGTTGTAGAAGAACTTTCGCGGACTTCAGCTTCTTTTATAAATTAATTAATAACCAAGCGGATTGTTTATATCTATTTAATCAAATTAATTTCTGTATTAACCCTTCGAATCGACAAATCAGACATCCAACACTGTTTTCCATTCCGTTCCATAAATCCAACTACGTCTTAATAGTCCGCTTTCTCGGTTCATGCGTACGTCAAATAAATTATCCCTAAATCCAAATTTTGATCTTTTTGTTAATTCGTATCCTAAATTTATATCTAATCTTAAGCGGTTAAATGTTTGTTGTTCTCTTTAATTTGCCAATTTGTAGACATGTTTTTGTATTTATATATATTTTGTATTATGAAATTTGAATTGTATTACTATAACATATTATGTATAATGGATTTTTCCGTAAATAAATACCTAAAATAAAAATTTGCTGTGTATGCTTAAAAGAAAAATTCCCGGTATATTTTAATTAATTACGTCATTAAATATATATATATATATATATATATATATATATATATATATATATATATATATATATACATATATATAAATAACATTTTATCTCTGAAGCCAAAATTTAGGCCACTTCTCTTATAAGTTAATTTGATTCTTTGTCCATGACCGTGACTACGAAATTTAAAAAGATTTGATAAGTAGTATATTTCAAACTTCACTTAAAATCGTGATTTGGAACAGTGGAGTCGTAAAACTCATAAAATTCAATAGAGTTTACATAAAAACAAAATGTTTAGATAAATGTAGATACTAATAATCGACTTCAATATTGCATATTTGTTCTCAAAAATATATTTAGTATATCTGAGCATTTTCATTAACTTAACTCGAACTTAATTTCTAATAAAATTGAATAAAATGTACAAACCTTTGACTCTTCAATGATTTACTTACTTCAAAGAAGTTTTAATTTATTTTAAAATGATAAATAGAGGAAAAAAGTCAACTATTTTTTTAAATATATAGAATTAGTATTTCTTACTTCACTATTTTTATTTAAAGAAACTGTATATACAGCTCTTTTAAATCAATATATTAAGTTAAGGAATACTGATTATGTGAAATTGTTTAAAATGTATGACTTCTTAAACAATTTTACAAAAATAAAAGAAAAATCTGTTTTATTATCTTTAATAATGAGAGACGTAAAGTCGTGGAAGATTTCTTTGAGTTTGATGTCAAAAAAACTACTTGAGGTATCTAAGATTTCTTTTAAAACTGAATAATCTGTTCATTTTTAAAACGAATTCTGTTTTTTTATTTTAACTTAGGTTTTTTTTTTCAGAGAAAAGCATGATTTTCCAAATATCCTTAAAAAAGTGATATGGATTAAATAACTTGTGAACTTTTATTATTTTTTTTTAAATGTTGCTAAATTTGAAAGATTTTTTCTTGATTAACAATAACTTGACAATTTAAAAGAAAAAAAAGTCAAGATATTTGAATTTTGTATAAAGTAAGATGAAGTATTCACTTTTGTGTCAACTCTTCAAATCATATGTATGCATTTGTTGATTTTTCTCAAAAAAATTTAAACAGAAAAATCGTCTAACCATTTTCTTTGTAAATTAAATGTAACTATAGGGAATTAATGAGGACATTTTTAAGGCAAGTAACAATGTGTATAGGTAAATTAAAAATAAATAAGTATTTAGTTTGGTTTCCTTATTTTAGATCTGCATATTAATTTAAGCGTTCAATATTATTCTAACGAGTGTTTTTCACTCCTGGATTACGCATGAATACTCGTTTAAAATACTGATTTTAAGTAAAGTCCTAATATACTCGTTTAACTGAAGCAATAAGTAAATTTATTTATATTATAATAAACAAAATGTTTTAAAAATTATTTAAAATCAGCGCATTCTCCTCTAATCCATTTCAAGTGTTCGAATACTTTTAGTGGGACGCAAATTTTGAGGATTTTTATCACCTACATTTAGCTTTAAATATTCAAATGAAAAAAATGTAACGAATCCGGATTACGAATCATATTTAAATAGAGTATTCGGATACTTCTTTCGAATCCGTTGAATGGATTCAATTACTTCTTTCGAATCGACTTAACGGATTCGAATCAGGGTTGTTATGTCTAAGACACTTTGTTTTAAAACAGTGTTTTAAACATGTTTAAAAACAGCCGTCGTGTTTTAAACGGTTTTGTTTTAAACATGTTTTAGATCTTAAATTTGTTTAAAACATGTTTTAAACGTTAAATTTGTTTAAAACATGTTTTAAACGTTAAATTTGTTTAAAACATGTTTTAAACGTTAAATTTGTTTAAAACGTTTTTTTTATTATCTTAAATTTGCTAAATTATATTTTAAAATACTTTATTAAAATTATTTGTTTACACTTTCAAATTTTAACCAAATTGTTGAAGATATTTTAAATTACATTATTAAACTTAACATTTTATTACAATAAAATATCACAACTGTGTGTGCATAAATGTGATTTTTAAATACAGAGAATTTTTCTTTCAGGTATACGTATGCATACACTGTAAATTTTACGACATTCGTTGCTTTTTTAAAAGATTTCAATTTGAATCTTTAAACGAGGGTCTTCCACTCCCAGACTAAGCATGAAGTAAAATTTCGAGTTTAGAAAAGCCTGAAAATTTGGATTGGCCGCGTAGCGAAGCGGAGCGGCCAATCCAAATTAGGCTTTTCTAAACTCGAAATTTTACTTCATGCGCCACACGTATAAAACACTGAAATATCGTAAAGTTTAAAATATACGGCTTTAGCAATCTAATCTGTAGATGTAAATATAACGTGAGTCAAATTCTGCGCTGAACAAATTGTTTAATGCAGTGATTGTAGGCAACCCAATAGCTCTAACGTATATTAGGTTGGCTATAATTGTTGTTGTATGTGTGTGTTTTTTTAACTTCACTGTAAATCAGTGTTTTTAAGCGTGGCGCATGAAGTAAAATTTCGAGTTTAGAAAAGCCTAATTTGGATTGGCCGCTCCGCTTCGCTACGCGGCCAATCCAAATTCTTAGGCTTTTCTAAACTCGAAATTTTACTTCATGCTTAGTCTGGGAGTGGAAAACTCTCGTTAAAAGCCCAAATTAACCGCTTTTAAACAACGAAATTCCGCAAATTTAAAAAACGCTGTAATTATCGGGATATGCATATTCAAAAGAAAAATGTCCTCTATGTTTTGAACACGTTTTAAACGTGTTTTAAACACGTTTTAATCATGTTTTTAATTGTTAATATTTTAAAAGCTGTTTCAATGAAAAAAAATAACACGTTTTGTTAAAAAAACTGTTCGTTTTAATTAATATGAAAAAAACATTGTTTTAAGAACCCTGATTCGAATACACCTTTCAAATTCACTGAAAGAATTCGAATACCTCTTTTAAATGCACTGACAGGATTCGAATCCAGGTTGAGTTGAATGATTCTAATCCTACCTAGCAATCCTACCCAGCACTATTTTTGTATGTATATTTGCATAAATACTACTATTTTGAACAATGGTTATCTTTAAACTACAAAATAACATTGGACCAATAAAAAAATCACTTTGTACTGTAGGTTAGAGAATAAACTAAATATTGATGCGAGTTTTCAATTACAATGATAACCTTTGTTGATTTATTTAGACATACAGAATCGCTTATTAAGACTTTACGCGTTGATTTGTCTATGATTCAGGCATTTCTAAACTTAAAATTTTATTTTATGCGCTATGCGTATAAATCATTTATAGTGAAATGAAAAATATACTACTTATGTTTAATACCAAGTTTAGAAATGCAAGGGCAAATACACTTTACAATTGTTTATATCGTCGAGCCAAATATTGTGCTCTAAAAATTCGAGCAATTTGCTTTGGGATGTGAGATAAAAACCGTGTATTAATTGAAATATAGAGTACATATTGTAAACAAATTCTGTAATTGATATAAAACATTTAAATTATATAAACGTGTTTTTTCTATCTTATGAAGAGAGAGCAGTTATGGCTTAATTCATTTCAATTTACCTGCTAATTCCGGGGCTGAAAAGGCGCGCCCTGAAAAGGGCGCACGGTTCGTCGCGCCTCATTATTTCTCGCAACTGCAACTTCTTCATTATTTACAGGTCCCTTGAAAAGATTAAACCCCCGGGATTAGCACGGGCCCGACATTAAATGGAAACGGAAACTTCTTTGATACAAACGCGATCATTTCCGCGCGTTTGATCCAGCCCTATCCCATCTCGCCGCCCCCCTCGCCCTCCGCAGCCCCACGCTACGTTAATTAGACGGGAACGAGAAAGAATTCTCTAATTGAGTACGAATTGATTTTTATGTAGTCGATGTTTGCTTGGGAATTCATTACAATTATGAAGAAATGATTGCAATTCACTAGATTGGATCATTTATATTAATTGTGCATCCAAAACAGTGAAAAAAGTAATTTAACCGCTCTTTATTACTATTATAACAATCTTCACATAACTCACGAATACATATATATCTGTACCTTAAACAATATTAATTTCCTGATAAATATGATACTTTACACTCTGAAGTTCAAAATATACTGCTTCCGCATACTAATCTAAAAAAATATTTTAAACTTAACATTTCACATTTCGGTATAAAAAAATCATAAATATCCATAGAATTGTTATTTTATTAATTGTGTGTAATAGGGATGTTTCAATCACAAAAAAACGTACTGATATTGAGTATCATATCGTATAGTAAAGTATCAATATCAAAAATATCGATACTTTTCGCTACCAGATATTTTAGATTCAATTTTTGTATTAATTTATTACAAATAATATTTTTGTAACTGTCATTACAATTTTCCTAGCAATATTATTTATTTTGAGTGAATCCAAGATAGATAATATTGCCAAGAAAATTTTAATGACAGTTTCAAAACTAACTAGAAGCGGCTGTCAACTGTATTATAAAAAATTATAATATTAAGTCGATGCAACAATTTGAACTTTATACAAAATGTCCAAGAATATTAATTTCATTATCGGTTTTATCAAAATTTTGTTATTTGTAAAACTAACAAAATTCATGACAATATATAAATTACGAAAAAACTATTCGTGAAAATGCAAACAATGTCTTAATTAATAAGACAAATTAAGACGATAAATATCCATTGAAACAACTACTTCCCGGATATTGAATTATACAATGAATTATTTAAAATCTTATTTAATTTGATTTGTTACAACGCTCTATTATAGTATATGTAACGTTTAGGTCAAATTCTCTTCAAACCAACTAACAATACAAATTTAAAATAAAAAATTTTAATTAAAAAATTTAAATTAAAAAATTAAATAAGATTTTAAATAAATGAATTATTTAAAATCTTATTTAATAGTATGATTCAATATCCGGAGGTGTATTTGCACGGGAAGTAGTTGTTTCAATGGATATTTATCGTCTTAATTTGTCTTATTAATTAAGACATTGTTTGCATTTTCACGAATAGTTTTTTCGTAATTTATATATTATGTTTAAAGTGTGCAAACTATAAGAAGCGTAAGCTTATTTTCTCGAATTCAAATAGTTTTGAATTTGAATTTATCTTGTTTAAAATTCATGAGTTTTGAAATTCATGAGTTTTGAATGGAAATTAAGAAATTTTACAAAATTTATATGAAAGTTAAATTAAATCGTTTATTTATATGAAAACCTCAAGACTTAGTTAATAATTCACCAGAATTACAACGAGTGTGTTCAATCCATATCCTGAAGTGTACTTTATAAATGTTCAGGCATTCGTTGTCTTTGAACAGGATTTAATTTGAAACTTCTAACAAGTGTTTCCAATCCCTGGTTAGGCATGAAGTAACATTTCGAGTTTATGGTAGCGTAGCGAAGCGGAGCCAAGCGGAGCGACCAAATTCAATTTTAAGGCTTTTCTAAACTCGAAATTTTACTTTATGCCTAATTAAGGATTGAACGCACTCGTTGTATGTTCAATCCTTAAGTAAACATAAAGTAAAATTTCGAGTTTAGAAGAGCCTGAAAATTTGGTTTGGTCGCTCCGCTTCACTACGCGACCATAAACTCGAAATGTTACTTCATGCCTAACCAGAGCTTGGAAACACTTGTTAGAAGTTTCAAACTAATTGCTGTTCAAAAACAACGAATGCCTGAAAATGTACAAAGTACACATCAGGATATGTATACTTTAAAGAAAAATTAACTGTATACCCACACACATAAAATTAATGATTTGCATATTTCGACTAATATTTTACGTTATTCTGGTGATATTATTCATATTCACCATTTTCCTACAACAATTTTAAACTGTTCCAGCAACAGAAGAATTTACGATATATTCACCCGGGCCGTGAAAAAGGGCGGCCTCCATTCGGACGAGACGTCATTTCAAAAGGGATTTTATACAATAAAATAAAATAACCTAGACCGTTGAAATTCTCCCGACAGGCGAAAAAAAAAATGCAGAGTTTCACTCTTTTCACGCATTATTTGTTTAATATCTGGGAGAACGGGAGGGAGCTTTTAACTTCACTTTTGCTGCGTTTGAATTTTCCTCCGGGAGATTCCGGAGAAACCTGCACGCGCGCACATTACCTTCGGGAGCGGATCCAGAAAAAAAAGGGAATAGGAGGAATTTCAATTATCCGAATTTGCAAGACATTTGTGCGATTCAAATGCATGAGTGGATGTATCGTCTAAATAATTTGGGTTTTGTACTTGGTATGACTGAATGATTTTTGAAAGAATTGAATTTTATTAACAATTCAACAATGTTTGATGACTTAAATAAAGAAGTTGTTAAGAAAAACATGAAAATGAGTACCCAAAATTTAACGTAAATAAATTTTCATGTTTTTCTTAACAACTTCTTTAGCTGATGACCGAAATTCGGTGAAAGTGATTTAAGTTTTGTTAATTGTAATGTATCTCTCAATTTATGTTATATTTAATGTGTTTATTAATAACTCTGTATATATTTATCATTATAGTGTAATTATCTCCTTGTACAAATAATCCGCAATTCAAATATTTTTTACATTCAAAATCTTTTCTTAGTAATTATAATCTCATTTTGTTATTCCATATTATGCGTACACAATCAGTATCTTATCTTATCACTAAAGAAATGGAGTTGTTCTAGTGTTGAGGAGAACACTTCTACTTCTGCAGTTGATCAAGATAGTCAATTATAAATCTCTATATTAAATCTTAGACTCTAAATCTTAGATCTAAATCTGTTTCAATCTGTAAATTCATTTATTAAGTATCAAATTAAATACAAAGTAAAACTATAAACTTTGAATCTCTGTGATTGAACCCAAGTTAACTAAATCGCGTCTTCAACGACAAATACAGGAAATCTAAAATATATAAAAGAACCGTAACAACACACAACACCTTCGCACGTTACAAAATCACTAAATGTTTGTGTGAGTTCCTGAGTTTTTTTTGTATGATTTGTTTTTTTCGATGTTGGTTGTTCGACAACAGAGTTTTTAGCTCCTTTTCTATTATGATTGACTCGTTTATCACTTTTTTCTGAATTACTGCGTGAATGTTTCTTTAAAAATCGTCGCAGTTTTGTGGAGTTGTCCTGTTTGAAGGCCATTATTTTAAAATCTCTTCCTTTTCCCTTTGGTCCATCTCTTAATTTACGTTATTTTATTTATATTCTATTATAATCTGCCGGTCTATATATAGTTTTAAATTTCTGTTTTTATTTAGTATTAATCCATTGATAATGGTCACTTTGTGTACAAAATTCAAATAAAAGAGAGAAAAAAATTATTAGTGCCCAAGCGTCGATCTGCGTTAAAAAAATGTTATTTATGTTTATTATGGTTGTGTTTACAAAACATAGATATTATGACCGTTTCGAGTAAACACAACGTCGCAATGAAATTTACGGGCGCCAGCTCGTTGAAATGTTATTGCGCTCTTGAAGCGTTTTAAGCATAAGCTATTCCGCGCGACAGGGAAATTTTCTTGGGGAAGTTAACGACCCTGCCGACGACCCATCTTCGGGATCCGACCCGTTAAACATTTAACCCGTGCCATTTTTACGACACCATAATCTAGGAAATATTAGTGTGCACCTAGTGAATGGAGAGGAGGGCGACGCCCGTGCAGATAACGCAAATGGGCGCCCTTATAAATTTCCAGTTAATCTTATAACCAAATACATCCACTGCGGCGATTCCATAAACTGTTTTCGATGAGAGGGTATATTTTAAAAAGGGTAATCGCATTGAACCCGAATTTAGATTTATACGGTGCACACTTCATCAGATTCCCTTAATTCACTAAAATATATTTCACAAGATTTACCTTTAAACAAAAAATCATTAAACTATACTGTCAGAATTTACAATTGATAGAATATGTGTTGTTATGCCAAAAGTTAAAGACATTCTCTTAATTATTTTGGTGTTAATTATCTAATGTCCGTTTCAGAAGTTTTGGCTCCTGTATTTGAAAGCCAATAAAACAACGAGTACTTTTTCAATAATCATCATTTAAAAATAGGCATAAAGAGCAATCAGTTCTACGTAACGTATTAGTTTGCGATACTAGAGGAATGATCCTAAAAAAATGCCAATATCTCGCTGTCTTAAGGTATTGTCTAATACGTTACGTCCAATACGTTACCAAGGGTTTTAGAGAAAGTGAAGGTAGAGGAGCAGTGGTGAATATACTAGTTTCTGGATTTACAGAGTTTTCCTATTGCATTTCACTTTATATCGAATGTGTATCTCTTTATCTCAAATATATTTCTCAATTATCAAATACATTTCGCTATATACCACTACATTTTCATATATGTCAAAACCATATCACAGTGTGTCAATTACATTACACTTGTCAGCAAAATGGCTGCAGTGCGTCAAAAAATTCATGCTAGCAATGAACTAAGAGGACTCATTCGTGGAGTGAGTAGTGTTACATATGTATGAACTAAAATACTGTAAAATGTATGTATATTCGAACTTCACTTGAAATCTGTGTTTTATACGCGTGGCGCATGAAGTAAAATTTCGAGTTTAGAAAAGCCCAGAAAATTTGTCTCGGGTCGCTGCGCGACCCTCGACAAATTTTCACAGGGCTTTTCTAAACTCGAAATTTTACTTCATGCTTAGTCTGGGAGTGGAAAACACTCGTTTGAAGCTTCAAATTAAACTCATTTAATAAAACAACGAATGTGGGAAAATTTACAGCGTATACATATGTTTACATAAAATAAAAATTCACTATAAAAGCTATAAACGAGTGTTTTCCACTACCAGACTGAGCATGAAGTAAAATTTCGAGTTTACCAGTTTCACAGGGCTTTTCTAAACTCGAAATTTTACTTCATGCTCAGTCTGGTAGTGAAAAACACTCGTTTAAAGCTTTAATAATGAATTTTTATTTTATGTAAACATATGCATACACTGTAAATTTTCCCACATTCGTTGTTTTATTAAAAGAGTTTAATTTGAAGCTTCAAACGAGTGTTTTCCACTCCCAGACTAAGCATGAAGTAAAATTTCGAGTTTAGAAAAGTCCCGTGAAAATTTGTCAAGGGTCGCGCAGCGACCCGAGACAAATTTTCTGGGCTTTTCTAAACTCGAAATGTTACTTTATGTGCCACGCGTATAAAACACTAAAATATTGTGAAATTTATGTATATTTGAACTTCACTTGAAATGTGTTTTACACGCGTGGCGCATGAAGTTAAATTTCGAGTTTAGAAAAGCCCAGAAAATTTGTCTCGGGTCGCTGCGCAACCCTCGACAAATTTTTACGGGGCTTTTCTATACTCGAAATTTTACTTCATGGTTAGTCTGGAAGTGGAAAACACTCGTTTGAAGCTTCAAATTAAACTCTTTTAATAAAACAACGAATGTGGGAAAATTTACAGCGTATGCTTATGTTTACATAAAATAAAAATTCACTATTAAAGCTTTAAAAGAGTGTTTTCCACTACCAGACTGAGCATGAAGTAAAATTTCGAGTTTAGAAAAGCCCTGTGAAAATTTGTCTCGAATCGCGCGACGACCCGAGACAAATTTTCTGGGCTTTTCTAAACTCGAAATGTTACTTTATGTGCCACGCGTATAAAACACTAAAATATTGTGAAATTTATGTATATTTGAACTTCACTTGAAATCTGTTTTACACGCGTGGCGCATGAAGTAAAATTTCGAGTTTAGAAAAGCCCAGAAAATTTGTCTCGGGTCGCTGCGCGACCCTTGACAAATGTTCACGGGGCTTTTCTAAACTCGAAATTTTACTTCATGCTTAGTCTGGGAGTGAAAAACACTCGTTTGAAGCTTCAAATTAAACTCTTTTAATAAAACAACGAATGTGGGAAAATTTACAGCATATATATGCTTATGTTTACATAAAATAAAAATTCACTATTAAAGCTTTAAACGAGTGTTTTCCACTACTAGACTGAGCATGAAGTAAAATTTCGAGTTTAGAAAAGCCCTGTGAAAATTTGTTTCGGATCGCGCGGCGACCCGAGACAAATTTTCTGGGCTTTTCTAAACTCGAAATTTTACTTTATGTGCCACGCGTACAAAACACTAAAATATTGTGAAATTTATTCATATTTGAACTTCACTTGAAATCTGTTTTAGACGCGTGGCGCATGAAGTAAAATTTCGAGTTTAGAAAAGCCCAGAAAATGTGTCTTGGGTCGCTGTGCGACCCTCGACAAATGTTCACGGGGCTTTTCTAAACTCGAAATTTTACTTCATGCTTAGTCTGGGAGTGGAAAACACTCGTTTGAAGCTTCAAATTAAACTCTTTTAATAAAACTACGAATGTGGGAAAATTTACAGCATATATATGCTTATGTTTACATAAAATAAAAATTCACTATTAAAGCTTTAAACGAGTGTTTTCCACTACTAGACTGAGCATGAAGTAAAATTTCGAGTTTAGAAATGCCCTGTGAAAATTTGTTTCGGATCGCGCGGCGACCCGAGACAAATTTTCTGGGCTTTTCTAAACTCGAAATTTTACTTTATGTGCCACGCGTACAAAACACTAAAATATTGTGAAATTTATGTATATTTGAACTTCACTTGAAATCTGTTTTACACGCGTGGCGCATGAAGTAAAATTTCGAGTTTAGAAAAGCCCAGAAAATTTGTCTCGGGTCGCTGCGCGACCCTCGACAAATTTTCACGGGGCTTTTCTAAACTCGAAATTTTACTTCATGCTTAGTCTGGAAGTGGAAAACATTCGTTTATAGCTTCCATTGAACTCTTTTAGAAAAACAACGAATGTCGGAAAATTTACAGTTAATGCATATGTTTACATAAAATAAAAATTCACTGTTGAAGCTTTAAACGAGAGTTTTCCACTCCCAGACTAAGCATGAAGTAAAATTTCGAGTTTAGAAAAGCCCCGTGAAAATTTGTCGATGGTCGCGCAGCGACCCGAGACAAATTTTCTGGGCTTTTCTAAACTCAAAATTTTACTGCATGCGCCACGCGTATAAAACACTAGAATATTGTCAAATTTATATATATTCGAACTTCACTTGAAATCTGTGTTTTATACGCGTGGCGCATGAAGTAAAATTTTGTGTTTACAAAAGCCCAGAAAATTTGTCTCGGGTCACTGCGTGACCCTCGACAAATTTTTACAGGGCTCTTCTAAACTCGAAATGTTACTTCATGCTTAGTCTGGGAGTGGAAAACACTCGTTTTAAGCTTCAAATTGAATTCTCTTAAAAAACAACGAATATCAGAAAATGTACAGCTTATGCATATGTTTACCTAAAATAAAAATTCATTGTATGTTACACTACTTACGCCAGCATCCATTCTCCGGATAAGGAGTCCTTTTAGTTCATTGCTAAGATGCATTCTTTGACAAACTGCAGCCATTTTGCTGAGAAGTGAAATGTAATTGACAAACTGTGATAAGGTTTTGACATATACGGAAATGTTGTGGTATATAGGGAAATGTATTTGATAAACGGGAAATATATTTGAAATAAAGAAGTACATATTCGATACAAAGTGAAATGCAATAGAAAAACTCTGTAAGATCACCACGCTCAAATTGCCTTCCGGTCGGCGGCTTGTAGACGACAACGTACTAAAATATGGTAAGTATTTTTATTCATTGTCCAATACGTTACTTTACATATCACTAAGGTATGGGACAATTTTTAACTAATCAATCGTAATCATCTGTAAATTATTTTAAAACTGTCATACTAGTGCAGAAATTAAGGTATATCATAGCTCTACATTACAAGACTCGGCAAAAAGTCAGCGCAGGTAACGTATTTGACACCCATGATTATATAGTTTTAAAAATATTATTAAAATTCAGGAAGGTAATGAGCTCGCATAAAATTGCTTAAAAAAAGAAAAGTTTGGAGGGTCCAAAAACGTATTCTTCATAGCAATTAGTCGTTTTCTTTTCAAGTAGTAGTTTCTTTCGGTCATCATAAATCGTCAATTTAAATGAGAATGACTTAGCAGATGAAACTTTATGTTAATTTGCAGTTAAGCGTACAGTGCAATTATATCTTAAATGATTTGTTATTTTAAAATGTTCACAGTGCCACATACAAATCATTAATTAGATAAGGAGAAGACAGCGAGCGCTTATTAATGATCGAATCACAGTAATATTTATGTCTGTTCCATTAATCACAATCGCGTTTTGATTAATGGTTCCTCTTGTAATTAATCGGTGAGTGTAATTATTATTAACTTGCCTTTATCTCATTACCCGAAAAACCGGTAACATATTTTAACATTTTATTATTAAGTGAACATCTTTTAGAGATGAGAAATAATTGTCACAAAATATAAATTACACGAACATTATAAAAATAATGCAGAGTTGTGCATTTCTTTCTTTATAACAAAAGAATATTTATTAGAAATAAAAAAAATGAAAAATGGTATATATCTTTCTCTTTATCAAAATCATATTTATTTGAAAAGGTATTAGACAATTTCAGCTGAATGTCTGGGTATTGCATATAATAATATTTGGTATAGTTAATCATAATATTTAGAATATACTTAGAGTCTCAAGTATATTCAGATGTAATAAATGGATTTACCAACTAGTGTGCATATAATCTGCTTCTTTTTCATTACCTTTGTTTGTCTTCAAAATGTTCTTTTACATTTACTCTCCCTCCTGCTTATTTTACTTCCTTTAATTTAGTATAACATCCAGTCGCGGTTAGATTATTTACTATTAGTAATTTATTTCCTTTTAGTAATAACAAATTTTTTAATAAATGGACGAAATACAATATCAGTAATATATCTACATAGTATATTTGACTTGCTTGACACTACATGAATAAAAACGTGTCCTTAAAACTTTGGGGCGTCCTACGTTTCAAACATAAAAACAGGACTAGTTTGGCAAACATTTAAAATAGGGATGTAATTTGGGTATCTATTTAAATTACTAGTATTTACACATACGGAGATTTTTTTCTTCTACGTGTACATATTTCAATGCATGCCTGTAAAATTTCAGGCATTCATTGTTTGTTTTTAAATGGGTTCAATTTGATTATTTTTAATTTGTTTAATTTAAACTCTTTAAAAAAATGCTTAACCATATATATATACTTGAATAAAAAATTACCTCTGACAAACTATATTTTATCAATAAGAAAAAAAACGACAAAGATCGTATATCAAATATAGAGATATGATTAAGCACTTTTTTACAGAGTTTAATTTGAAGCTTTAAACGAGTTTTTTCCACTCCCAGGTTAAGCATGAAGTAAAATTTCGAGTTTAGAAAAGCTTAAAAATTTGGTTTGGTCGCTCCGCGGAGCGGAGCGACCAAACCAAATTTTCAGGCTTTTCTAAACTCGAAATTTTACTTCATGCGCCACGCGTATAAAACACTGGTTTTGAGTGTAGTTTAAAATATACGAACTTCACAATATTTGAGTGTTTTATACGCGTGGCGCATGAAGTAAAATTTCGAGTTTAGAAAAGCTTGAAAATTTGGTTTCGTCGTTTTACTTCGCTACGTGACCAAACCAAATTTTCAGGGTTTTCTAAACTGTAAATTGTACTTTATGCTTAGCCTTCGAGTAGAAAATACTCGTTTAAAGTTTGAAATTGTACGCATTTATAGAAACAACGAATATCTGAAAGTTGACAGCACATAATTGAGATATGTATTGTTAAAAGAAAAACTCCTACTAAAGATTTATAACATAAAATTAACCCTTGCACGCGTAAATTCACAACAATGATCAATTTTAAAAACAATAATAATTGAATAAAAATCATTTCATAACTGCAGTGAATCAAACCAAATGACATTTACTTAATTACACTAGGCTAAAAATTTTGAAAAAAGTTTTGATTATTTCTTTTTCTGACTAATTTTAAATCAGCCCGATTAAAAAAAACCCATAACTTTACGGTATAAGGACTGCACCTACTCGATTGTTGCAAAAATAGATTTTTTTTAGAAACATATGTATCGGCATTTTCAGTGATATATTAAAAAATATATATACTAAACAAAATGTAGACAGCTGAACTAAACAAATATATTGGCAATAATCAATGTCATAGCCTGTTTTATTTCTGAAAAAAACAGTTGTCAAAAACAAATTTCTTGTTGCCTAGTGTTATTAATATTGTAAACATGTTTTATTAAGGTCGAAAGTCACCCAATCGATACAACTTAAGAATTTCTTAAGTTAGTCTTTTTTCAACCTTAAAAAAGGTATTTTACCACGTCTGAGCTGAGAAAATAATTATCAAACATGCACCAAAATACATTAATGACATAGGGTTATGCACGTATGCGCGCAAACAACATGAAAGTTTTATAGCTAAACAACTTACCATCTAGTTGCAAAACTAAGTAACAAAATTTTAAATACTAACGTTTCTATCGACCTAAAAAAACTGCAGCTTACCACGTATTTATTGAAATATTTCGATTATAAACCTGCAATCGGATACATGAATTTTTGCGCATTCGCGCGGAAATTCGAATTTTGATACGTCTCATTAGAGGAATCTAGATGAGTTGAGTTCATGCAGTCTTTCGCGTGCAATTTGTAACATGCGTTGTACAGCAGCTGTTCCTTGTTTTACCAGAACTCTCTCTTTAATAAAACCACCTTTCTTGCGAAGATGCGATATGCCGGCTTTATCTCTATCCATTGTTTACGATACTGTAACCTCACTCTCGTGATGCGCCAACGACTGACAGTACGCCGCATTGCCAAGTTGTACATTTTGAAGTTTGACATGATTAGTCACGGGAATAATGATTAAATTATTATTATTGTTTGTTGCAAAATAACAATAATTCGTTTAATAAAGAACGTGAAAGATAGTCTTATGATTTTCTATAACATTGATACAAAAAGAATTGTCTTTGTTTAAATTTATATTCAAAAGCTGATTTGATTTTACCTTTGGGTGACTTTCTACCTAAAGTTATTAATGAGAACTAAATTAAAAATATTTTATTATTAATTTTAAAATTATGTATATAACTTTATTATAAATTAAAATGAACCACAGTTTGTAACAAAATGTATTCTATTACAGAAAAAAAACTCAATGTAGTTATTATAGGTATATGAATGCAAGTTTTCTTGACAAAGTTCACCTTATTTGAGATATGAGATTTAATTTCAGATTCAAATGCAGACGGCAAGGGAAATATTGTATAAAATATAAATCGCATATATTTTTTCAGTTTCAACTATGTGAAATTAAGTTATAACAGTAACAATTTTGAAATATTCATTTAATCTTATTAGCGTCGAATGTGAAATTAAGTTAATTAAAATTTTAATCAGAATTTGCGATTCCTGGGAACTACGAATGCGCCGTAGCTACCTACTTAATTTCTTAATAATCCCTTGACCCACTTCGGAGCGAACAGTCATGGTAATTAATTATTAATTGGCCGTTGCACTAATGCATCCCCCGGCGCCTTTAATGCCCATAATCCGGACATAAAAGGGGGGGTTGGATAAAGACCGACGGTGGTCAATCCCTTATCTGCTACCCAATTTAGAATTCCGTACGTGCGATAATGAAAGTAAGGAAACGTGTCTGTTTGCACTACTTCTTAATTAGTTTCGTTTTGTGGATTATCGGATATACAGATGTATACAGGGAAATGTTTTTTTAAGTATACAGGGTGGCTGATTGTTCAGTGTCCAGCTTGTATCTGCAAAAATTATAAGATACAAAAGATAGTTTAATATGAAACTTATCACATGCAACGTGATCTACAAGATCTGCGACAAACTGCTGAAAAAGCACATATTAGCTCCCTCCGGCTGTGTTTCTGTTATTTCTGTTGTTATTATACATAATATTGTATAATATTAAGTTCCCTTTAATTGAATATTTAAAATAAGATACGTTTGATTTTTAAGAAAATGCATTTCTTTATGTATAGAAATCCTGAAAGTATATTTTTTTATATTTTGTAACTAAAGACGAATTGAATTGGATGCAATATAATTTATTCTTTTTAATTATTATTCAATTTCAATGAAAATTGTTAAAAAAATCCAAACATTGTCTAAGCAAAGAGTATCTAGCCTAACTAACTCATCAACTAACCTAACCCAATTAAATCTAATAGACAAGAGTTAGGATTGATTAGATTACGCCTATGGTCCATTATTATTTTTGTTTGAACTAAAGCTTACTACTTTATTTAATTCCGAGGTAAATAAATCACCACAAAAATGTTCAAATAGTAATTTTAAATCTACGGTTTTCAATCAGACAATGAACTTAAATTAAATCCTTTGCATGATCAAAGCAATCAAAAAATTTCATCTGAATTAGTGTAATTATTCCCCTGTAGTTAAATTATGGGTATAATTAGTAATTCACCGTGTGCGATCCAATAATCCTGTCTATTATAATTAATATGACACCGCTCGTTGTAATTAATTCAACAATTAGCTAAATCGCTGGACGCATTGTGTAATGATTTATCTTTTATACTCGTGCAGACAATGAATTAATTAATCATAAGTAATTTAAGAAATAATTATCACACGGGTTTGCGTATCAATTAATTTATACAGGGCATTTTTCTTTTAAGTATACATATAGCAAGGTTGTTAGGCAACTACTCTAGTGAGTGTTTTTACTCCTTGATTAGGCATGAAGTAATAGTGTAATAGTGATTAAAACTCGAACGAGTGTTTCCAATCCAATCAGATTAAGCATGAAATAAGATTTCGAGTTTAGAAAAGCCTGAAAGTTTGGATTGTTGATTGGTGACCAAACCAAATTCGTAGGCTTTTCTAACCCGAAATGTAGCTCCATGCGTAATCAAGGAGTATAAACACTCGGTGAAAGCTTTAAATTGAACGCTTTTATAAAATCAATGAATGCATTAAAATTTACATCGTATACCTACGTCGCTATATGGATACTTAAAAGAATCTCTGTATTTATTTTGTAGAATAAAAAGTAAACATATTTAACGTTTTCATTAATTTATATTTGTTTTGTAGTATAAAAAGGAAAAATATTTATTGATGAAGTAAAATTAAAACACTTTAAAAAATAAAATCAATTTTCCGTCAATTTCCACCATGACGCTATTTAATTAAATTTTCCCTTGTAGAAAAAAGTGCAGCCGTTGAAAGAAATTTTCCGAAGTGGAATTTAATTAGATTAAATTGCCGCGATAATATGCTAGCAGTATAAGCGTTACCGGATAGTGCCGTTCAGAGCGATA
Organism: Philonthus cognatus; assembly: GCA_932526585.2. Taxonomy (NCBI): domain Eukaryota; kingdom Metazoa; phylum Arthropoda; class Insecta; order Coleoptera; family Staphylinidae; genus Philonthus; species Philonthus cognatus. The sequence goes on along the minus strand of OW052243.1, from coordinate 25,470,026 downwards.
GTGATAGTGTGTACTTACAAGGAAAATGTGCCAGAGTCGGACAAATTTCTTGCCGACGACTTTTTCCTTTCATAAGCTCATCAGATCGTATCAGTTAATTCCGCATTCACCGCCGGAAGTCACGTTTCCATTATCTGGAAGGATCAACGTGCCACGAGCGGCGGTGGAGCGGGAGCGGCGACGGAGGCGGGGGCGGGAGAGAATATTCATAAATTAAGGTTTAGTTCGCTGAATAAATTGAAAAATTTATATCTTGTTGTGTTATATAGTCTTATTAAATTTTTACTGTATATTACAGAGTTGTTTACGTTTCTCAGTTTTATTATATAAAAATATGTATTGGTTCGGTTGAATCACATTTCATAAAAGAAATGTAGGAAATTGAATATTTAATTTTCTCGGATATGAAAATTAATTTATTTCTGAACTTATAAGCCTTGCCTGTTCATAACAGATGGTGCGGAGTTACCTTATCTTCCAATGTCTTGCACAAAAGGTTACTTTCTAGAATGCTCATGTTATAGTTGTATTTGTTTATTTCATTATATAAAATAACAGGTGTAGATGATGTTATTATTTTACTACTCACTTTATGCGTTCCATACCTTCTACCGTACATTACGTATATTATCAATCTTTGTTTAACCTCGTCATGCTGTCTGAAAGTTTGGAAAGAAGCTCTGGTGATCCCACTTTCAAAAAAAAACCTGTGTACTCGAATTTAAAGACCTTAGACCAATCAGCATCCTTCTAGCCTTATCAAAAATACTCGAAAAAGTCGCAGAAATTCAATTACAAGTCCATGTTCATAAATTTAGTATCATACCTAAAAATCAATCAGGATTCAGGAAACTTCATAGCTGCGAGACGGCACATCTAATGTTAATAAATGATATAATTAAGGCCACAGATATCAACAACATCACAGCATTGACATTGATTGATTTTTCTAAAGCTTTTAACACGCTGAACTACAATTTGATGTTAGCTATTCTTCACTACGTCGGTCTTAGGGTGAACAGATTTCAACGCGTCAAACTCGATACGACCATGTCCGAACCACTGCAACTACGCTCGGGGATACCACAAGAATCTGTACTAGGTCCGCTATTGTTTGGCATTTATACCAGCATCATCTTTACAAACACCAAACCTCGCTATCACCTGTATGCTGATGACACGCAAGTGTATTTATCATTCGATGCTAATGATAATGAATAAAATGAAGGAAAAGAAAAGACATAATTTTACTAAATTATTCTAATATTATTAAAAAAACACAATAATGTCAGCTCTTGATTTATCATCATTCTTATTTTAAATAATACGCATTACAAATGTAACATATTGTACAGTTAAATCTGCATAAATTTGAAACTTTTAACAAATTTCAGAAATGTCGGCTGCCAGTGTCTATTTTAATGAAAAAAATTTCATCTGAAAAATAAAACGTTTCAACTTTTATTAATATGAAAATATAAATAGTGCAGTATTATACCATTACTTAAAAGACATGTACATAAAAATAGTAAGTTCCAATATACGATTTTAAACCCTAATACAAACTCAGATAACAGTATAATATTTTTTTCTTAATTTTAATAAATCCTCTGCGGCATCTAAAATTCAAATGTAAATAACTCATCGTTAAAGCAAAATACGAATAGTAATACACCAATTTTTTGTATTGTTTTCTATAATTTTATTGAACATGAAATGAAATAAAATACTCAATGTGAAATTGATAAAACATGTGAAGATTGGTAAAATCGTCGAAATTGAAAAAAATGTGGATTTGTATAAATCAATAAAACTTGTAATTGATAAACACATCATTCATGAAAATTATACAAAATAATCAAAATCAATATAGTTTTTTTTAAATTAACAAAAACATAAATATTAAATAAATTCGTCAAAAGCGATAAATAGCATAAAGTTTTACTAATCGATAGATAACATTTGTAAAAATTGAAAATGTCAAAAAAATACAATTATAATTTATTTGTCTGTAGTTATTCATATAAATCGATAAACTTCAATTTATTTATTTATTTACAAGATTCATTTACAATATAAAATAATTACAATTGAAGACACTAGAAAAAAAAATATTAATACAAATATTAAAGACAAGTTGAAATAAATATATTGGTTACATTATATTTATCTCTGATATTATAAAATCAGAAGACAAATATACAACATTTGATAAAAATTATAAAGTTAAACTAATAATTATTATTTTAAATTGAATCATCAGGAACAACAAACATCAAATTTTATAAAAACTTCAAAACAAACAAAATGATCACAAATTAACAAAAAAAATGGACAACTTTATTTATAAGCATAAACGTTTGATAGTTGGTGAATCAAAATAATTTGAGAAATACTAACTCATGACAAATTTTATTATTAACTTAATAAACTTTGCATACGTCAAACTTATATCCTGTTTTATTTATTGTCACAAACAACGAATCAATTAAATAGACGCTTTAAAAACAGCGAACATGTATATCGTAGACATTGGATAACTATACTTGAAACAAAAATGGGTTGTATTAGATATGTTTTTCTATATTTTTCACTTATTATTTAAAGATTTCCGAATCAATCTAATATTTGATAATAGATTGACATTTATTCCGCATATCAACAACCTTGTATCTAACTCTTTTAAAACTCTCGGTCTGATTAAAAGATTCTCATCCTTATTTAATGCAAATACTAGTAGGTTGTTGTACATATCTTTAGTTAGATCTAAACTTGAATAGGGCTCTATTATTTGGAATCCTACATATGAAAAATGGTCGCACAAAATTGAAATGGTACAGAGTAAATTTTTGAGAATTGTTTATTTTAAATTGGGTTACCGTAGAATTGACTTTAGCCATTCGAATATGTTAACTCTTCTGAATTAAAAACCATTAAAAACTATTCGAATAGTAATTGACGTAAATTTTGGTTTCAGACTTATTAATGGGCTTGTTGATTGTAACTATCTGTTATATTCATTTCAATTTAATGTATCAAGAAATACGAGATTCAAAGATTTGTTCAGACTACCATTTCATAATACGAATTATGGTTTAAATAACCCAATAACAAGAATCATGAGAAATCTAAATGTACTTTCTGCGAATTATAATTTGAATATTTTTAATGAACCGATTAAACAATTTAGGAGACGGTTGAATCATCTTGATGTAACCATTTGTATTTGATTTGATAATAAAAAAAATTATTAGTATAATTATTCGGTTATGTATTTTGCGTGATTTAATTAATGGGGATTTTGGTGTGTGTATGTATGTATGTGTATATATATATATGTATATATATGCATATGTGTATTTATTTTTAGTATATTCTTTTTTATTTTAATATTTTTAATTTTTGTATTTGCAGCAATATTATTTATTTAAATATTTACTATTATAAGTTAGATTTGTTTATTTTTTGTAAAAGGAGATTCCGTTTAATAAAGAAACATTCAAACAAACATTCAAACATTGGTGCCCGTTTGCATTCAAGTCGATTAACCTAATCAGTACTATTTATTACTTAATATTATTTTATATTACTTTTTACATTTATTTTTATAATTGACTTGTCATATGTTATAAATATGTAACCTCACATAACTAAAAAAGATATGAATGACTATGAATGAGTGATTAGTACTTCTTAAAAACACAACAATTGTATTTACAAATTCTTTACTCAATTGCATATTGATGAAAGAGACACGTAGACGATGTCTTAAAAATTTATAACATCCGTACATTCTAGAATTGTTACTTAATTAGAGGTTTAATCAATGGTTACTGAATGATGACACGTGGTGCAAATGGGCCTTAAACTATCTATTACATCTCATGACTAATATAAATAATAAAATAGTTTAAAAAGATCTGAAACTACTGTATATTATTTCACATTTGTTTAAGTATAATTCGCCTAGAAATGAAAGTAGATAGAAATATAAACCTGCAGAGAAATATATCTCTCTGAAAAATAATACGTGTGTTAAATTTTATTTTCATAATATAAGAGGACTTTAAATAACACATCAAGACTTTATTACAAATAAAAACTAGGAAAACTAATCAAACTTTTTCAAAAAATTCCCCGCACCGACAAAAGTTAAAATTACATTTCAACTTTACTCGAAATAATAACTATTGCTTAAAATAAATTTCCACTTTCGGGACAAATTTTCGGTGAGGAGAGTACAGGCGGATACGCGCGCTTACACGTTTCACAACTTTTCCCGTATGAACACAGACAGGGCCAATAAAAGTAAAATAATCGTATAAAGCTCCCGGTGTGTGTGTGTGCGACTCGAGGAAAAATTATATAAGTTTAAAGCAGCCCGCGAAATTATAAATATGTGCCCGTGTTTGCCAACTTCACTCCATCGCACCGCCAAGTGCCACCAATTTTGTTGGGTAGGATTTAATGGAAATTGAAACTACTTTTCTGGATTATTTCGCGACGAAAGTAATTTCGGGAATTAATAGCGTCTTTTATTGTTTAATTTATTGTAAAAATGTACTAAGTTCCTTTAAAAAAAAAAATCACTCTGAATTATTTTTTTTTCATTTTCATTTTTTTCATTTCATTTTGTTGTTAAGTTTAAATCAGCGTTTTTCAACGGGGTCGGTATTGATCCCCTGAGGGGAGCGATGAAGTTTGGCAGGGGCTTAGACTTAGTTGGTAGCTTTAAAAAAAATCAATGCAGAGTATTTCATTTTGTTGTTAAGTTTAAATCAGCGTTTCTCAACGGGGTCGGTATTGACCCTCTGGAGGGGGCGATGAAGTTTGACAGGGGCTTAGACTTAGTTGGTGGCTTTAAAAAAACAATGCAGAGTATTTCATTTTTTTGTTGAGTTTAAATCAGCGTTTCTCAACGGTGTCGGTATCGACCCCCTGGGAGGCCGATGAAGATTGACAGGGGGTTGCTGATTGGCAAAGGGGGTCGATGATAGTCAAAGGCCCGACAACCAAAAAAAAAAAAACAACGTTAAAACCGACATTATCGAAACTAATAAATGCTACTAAAATATTAATTGTTGTTATTAAATATAATCGAGTGTTTTTAAATTTTAAATTCAAAGATTGTGTAGAATTTTAGAATTTTAAATTCAAAGATTGTGTAGACTACGAATGAAATTGAGTAATTTCGAACCTAATATTTCTTCAATATTATCTTAGCAATCTTCTCATTAACAAATTAAAATGTTTTTGTCTCAAGTGTCGTTGTTGTTCAAAAGTCGCCTGGCGCTGACTAGTGACTTATGTCAAGTGTCATTATTGTTGAAATGTCAGCTAGCGCCGACTAATATCTGCTGTCACGATGAACTTATGTCTGAGTCGATAATTGTCAAAAATGACATATTAAGTTCCAAATGATTAAAAATATCCAAAAATTTCGAAAACTAATAAAATGTTAACAATTCTTAAAAATGCGACAATTATTTTTTTTTTATTTCTATAAATTCAATTCTAATTGATGCGCATATTTTATTATTTTTTTATGAAATGAGAAGAATATTTGAAACTTTAGAATAAATCAGTGTTGTGTACGAGTGGCGCATGAAGTAAAATTTCGAGTTGAGAAAAGCCAGAATTTGGATTTGGACGCTGCGTGTCCAAATCCAAATTCTTTGGGCTTTTCTCAACTCGAAATTTTACTACATGCTTAGTCTGGGAGTGGAAGACACTCGTTTGACAATTGTCAATAGCTTATTTTGTGTTCTTCTGTTTAATACTAAAATGCGATTTTAGGAATATTAAGAAAAACTATGAAATTTGTAAACAATAAAAAACGAACTATGATTTTTTTTAAATAAAAATTTAAATCATAATTTTCTATGAAAATTGATATAAATCTTGTAAATTCACGAAAAGCGTCAACATTTTAAATATCGAAATCTTGAAAATTCATACAAAACGTCCAAGAATTTGAAAATCAACAATAATCTACGAAATTCACAAAATTCGTCAAGCTTATTTTTTTTATAAAAATCTCAAAAAATCACGAGAGGCATCAAATTGTTACATCTTGGAAATTTGCAAAAGATGCTAAAATATTAATAATTAACGATAATCTTAAAAATGTACGCAAACCGACAAATTTTTAAAAGCTGACTAAAAGCTCATCGATAATTTAAAAATTAACTAAATGCATGGTAATCTATGAAGATCGTCTACATTTTTAAATTTTACTTAAGTTAAGGTAATACACTAAAACTGTCGAGATTTTAAAAACTGATGAAAAGTCATAAATCGTGTCCAATTTTTTAGAATTAGGGAAAATCATAAAAGTCATCAGAAGTTTGGAGAAAACTAATATCTTGTAAATTCATGAAAAATCTTTAAGACCGTCATAATTTTTAAATTTAATAAAAATTCAGGTAAATAGTGTTTTACGATTAACTCGAAAACCGATAAAAATCATCAACATTAAGTTCAGCGTTCCGAATTATTATTCAGATTTGATTTTCATTTTTATTTAATAATGTATAAAAAACATACAGGGAGTTTTCATTTAATTATACATATCCCAATTGTGTGCTGTATATTTTCATATGTTCGTTGTGTTCTTAAAAGGGTTCAATTTAAAGCTTTAAACGAGTGTTTTCCACTCCCAGGTTAAGCATGAAGTAAAATTTCGAGTTTAGAAAAGCCTGAAAATTTGGTTTGATCGCGTAGCGAAGCGGAGCGATCAAACCAAATTTTCAGGCTTTTCTAAACTCGAAATTTTACTTCATGCGCCACCCGTATAAGACACTGATTTAAAGTGAAGTTCACTTTTTTACTATATTTCAATGATTTCAGCGTTTAATACGCGGGGCACATGAAGTAAAATTTCGAGTTTAGAAAGGCCTGAAAATTTGGTTTGGCCGCTTTGCTTCGCGGAGCGACCAAACCAAATTTTCAGGCTTTTTTAAACTAAAAATTTTACTTCATGCTTAACCTGGGAGTAGAAAACACTCGTTAAAGCTTCTAATTGAACTTACAAGAAAAATTCCTTGTATAACAAACATTTGCAGCTTTAAATTTGGCGTTGTATAGAAAAATAGAAGAATACAGTTATTTTGACTTTTGCCAATAAAAAGATTTGTAAAGATTTGTAAAAAAAAAACTGAAATTTATACAGTTTTAAATTATAATTCATTCAGTTTTAAGTTATAATTTATTTTCAAAAATCGTCAAAATCAGTTCAAATCATTACTATTTACTAAGACAAAACTATTGTTCATATTGCTCTACAGACATTTTACGTTTACGACCTGATGATCATTTTTCTAAGTATTTTATTAAATATAGTAATAAATAAGTAAAGAATGTAATGAGTTTGTAAAAAGTGTCTCCTTGGTTAAGCATAAAGAAAAATTTCGAGTTTAGAAAAGCCTAAAAATTTGAATTCGCTGGCGCGCCGGAAAATCCAAATTATCAAGCTTTTCTAAACTCGAAATTTTATTTCATGCGCCAGGCGTACTAAACATTGCTTTAATATTAAATTCAAAACATTCTTTATGCATTGAATTGGAAGTGTTTCATATAACAATAATGCATAGCAAGAAAACAAAAATAAAGATTAATATATCAATTTTTTTTTCTGAATTAAAATTAGATTCAGTTAATAAAACTGACAAAAATCATTTTCGTTAAAACAAGTTAAACAGAATCTTCAAAAAGTACAAACAAGTATAAGAAATGGCACTAGAAGAAATAAAATACGGTAAATATTGCAATTTCAAATTGTGTGCCAAAAATGTAAACCTGCTAGATATTCGTATGTATGGAAAAAGTTAGGTAACATTAGGGGATCGATAAACATTGCCATTCCTCTAAAAAGGGTCGATGATAGAAAAAGGTTGGAAAATCCTGCTCTAGCATGTCAGTATATCATTGTCACATCCCTAAATTAATGCGAAGTTGCAGTTATAATGAGGTATTTTGCAATAATCAGTTTACTCTGCTCTCATCTTCAGGGGAAACTGGAGTTAAACAGTTGTATCCACTAATTTTCTCCGTTTTAAAATCTGAAACGCATCTCAAGCATACCCAAACAATAAATCTCACTCTGTCTCAGTCTCGGATCGCTCCTCAGCCAGATACCAGCGATCACTCCTTACATTTTAATTAAACCCACTGAATCACCCCCTTGAGAATCAATTTGCGATGGATAATTTCGATTCGTCGCAAAAGCAAAGCAACATTAAAAAACCATCAGTCTCGGGGTGATGGATCGCGAGGATCCTTCCGACGCCTCCCCCCTCCCTCTTCTCCGCAACCCTCTCTCAATATTTGCCATCTTATTATACCTATCCCCCCTACGTGCCTAATCAAAATTTACACGGTGCGTGTGAAATTAGCGTCTCTTAAAATTGCATTAAAATTAATGCGGAGATTATAATTCATAATGCGACACGCTAATTTAACCTAATCACGTGAAACAAGTAACGTGTTGCAGTATTAGCATAATGCTATCGATTATTTTAAACAGACTTTTCCAGTTGTAAGTCTGAGTAATCTAATATTTTATCACATATACAGCTAATTTTCAAACTTTTATATTGAATTGAAAAAGGAATTACTAAGAAATAGAATGTTTCAAGAGGGGTCATCTATGAGTGTTTAATTAAAGAAAAGCAACTACCATGCTGTGGGTTAGAAAGCACGTAACTTTTTTTTCAAAATTTTCTACCTGAAAATAAAAAAAAATTAAATATAAATATTTTAGACGTTTGGTAGTTTATTTCCTTTTAGTAGTACATTTTTGTAGAAATCGACGAAGAGAACATTTCCGTAAAGTATCTGCATAAAACTGCATACAAAACTTATCATTTAAGCTTTGTGACATCCTTCAATCAAAACATGAAAAACGGGACTAATTTGTTGAACATCTAAAAAGAGTATGTAATTTGGGTTCTATGTGTACATATTTCAAGGCATGCGCTGTAAAATTTCAGGAATTTATTGCTTTATCTAGAAGCGTTCAATTTTAAGTTTAGATCGAGTGTTTCCACTCCTTAATTAAAAATGAAATAATAATAATAAGCTTAAGCAGTGCATATTTATTATTAATTTAACAGTATATATTCAATTTTACAATATTCCAGTGTTTAATACGGGTGTCGCATGAAGAAAAATTTCGAGTTTAGAAAATCCTGAAATTTTACTACATGACTCATTTACTCATTTTAAAAAAGAATGTTTAAGTAAGTTTCTAACTTCACAATATTTCAGTGTTTTATACGCGTGGCGCATAAAGTAAAATTTCAGGCTTTTTTAACTCTAAACTTCATTCGCCGGCAAATTCATATTGTCAAGATTTTTTAACTTAAAATTTTACTTCACGCGCCACGCGTATAATAGAAAGATTTAAAGTGATGTTTAAATTACACCTATTATTTTTAACCACTCTTGTTTCTACACTATTTCCTGACTTTATTTACTAATATACCTAATCTCTGCTTTTTTTTAATATGACCAAACTTAGGGTGTATTTACTGCGAACAGTTGCAGTCCTGCTTTAATAGTGGGGTATTTTAAACATCAAATTTTAAGATGTTGGTAAACGATTATCAATGTGATAAATAAATCATAATTTGTCAAATAAATTGTCACGATGCAGAAAGTTTTAAAATAGAAAACGCTACAACTTGCAACTCTACAACACAAACAGGGATTTTTGTTTCAAGTATATGTGGATTCCTTATAAACATTTGCAAAATTAATGAACATGTAATCAAAACTAAGCAGTATATTTTGAACTTCACTTTAAATTAGTATTTTGTACACGTGGCGCATGAAGTAAAATTTCGAGTTTAGAAAAGCCTGATTTGGCTTTTCTAAACTCGAAATTTTACTTCATGCTTAGTCTGGGATTGGAAACACTCGTTAGAGTCTTCAAATTGAAAGTTTTTAATAAGATCACGAATGTCTGAAAATTTACATTGCAAAATCGTAACATGTTAAGTATCCTTGTATTTAGAACTTGTTTATAATTTGAACAAGTAAATGGGATAATAAAGAAAACAGATATTTCTGAGCAAGGAGCATTTACCTGATCCTTAGAGACACTTTATTAAATTGGTAGTAGATATAAATAATTTGAGGCGGCGAAGGTCTAATTTGTAATCATAATCTTTGTTAAATAAATTATCTATTTTATAAGTTAATTGAATTGTCAAATTACTGTCACATTTCCCTTCACATAACCTACAAATTTAAAGTTAATTTACAATATGACATGTAATTAATGTTGTCCTAACCTTAAACACACAACCTGCATCACACCACTAAATTCTTGAATTGTCAAATTTGATTAGTCATATTAAAAAAAAAAGATTATATACACTTTCTGGTGTAGCTCTTAATTTTTTAGATATTATATTTTTTATATTAAATCGTCAATGACGAGGTAAAACTATTATGGACACATATCCATTTTTATCCTGTGTAAGGGGAAGTTCGAAATTTTTAATTTAAAATTTTCAATTTTTTATTTCTATTATTAAACTTCTTAGAAATCCTTAATGATGTTCTCAAGCCTTAAAAAGGTCATCAACGATCCTTACAACCCCCCTATATCTTAAGCTAAATCGACCAACTTTTCATCCTAAACCTCCCCGCCCCTCTCCTGATTCGTTTTTTTTTAATTACATCCGAGGGAAAATGTAGGTTTTTACGTTCCGAAAACGTCGGATGCGGTGTGAATTTTTAACTCCTCTGGCACTTATTATGTATATAAGTGGGCGCGCGGGGCAGGACGGAATAAGGACAGAATGAAACTTGCCAAACTGCCGAATTTAACTATCTAATAACTATTTAAGTTATTAAAGAAGAGGGGGGCCGGGGCCGGTTTATGCGAGCATTACGTCCCGTTTTATGCGCGATGAATTAAGAGCCAACTATCCGCAACTTTACCTAACAAAGTTGCGATTCGCTTACTATGTAAACACGAAGACTGCTCTGCTTTATTATGAATAAATTTATACACATAAACTTGGGCTTTAATTTCTCTTAAATAGTTGGAGAATTTCATTAATTATTTTATAATAAATATATATTTTGATCTTAATATTAATAAACAGATCAAAATAACTCTCTTAAAATTAATCCGTTAAACTAGCCGGCCCTTATCTGATTTCAAATCAATCGCACTTGTTTGCACAAATAATTTTTAATGTTTGTTTATTTACTAATTGTCAAAGACGTTGAACTATTGAGAAAGGGCACATCGTGCCTGAAATGTACATTTAGTATTAAAATAAAACAGTGAAGATTAAGGAATTCAAATACTTACATATCTATCAACGACACTATACACGTCATAATTACCAAACAAAGCCTTGAAAAACTTTAAATTATTCAAATTGTTTCCATTTAATTGACTCAAAATTCATAAATTAGTTAAAATATACTTGGGCGTATAATATTGCTAATTAACATTTTTGTTTGCTGGGAAATAAACTTACATTGAATATTACTTTTGCATTTTCTTACCAATTATTTTTAACTTTATGTATTTGACTGTAAACTTCATGTACTCACGTTATTTTTTTTTTACAACACAATGATTTATCAATGTACTCGTATATATTCCACATACATATTCCCATGTATTTGTAATAACCACCGGTTAAAATTTGTAACATACATATTCCATTAAGGCGATGATTTAATTTGTTACTAAGCTTCGTATAAATATGAGTCGGTGCCTGCGCGTATTATAATTTAATCCCGATAGCGGCGAGGCATCGGCATCGATTCACTGTTTTAAAATTTAAATTTCGAATTTACGGCCCCGATTATATATCACGTTATATAAAAGTTTCCTCAGCGCATCATAAATAACGCCTCGAATTCTGCAAAAGCGGAACATTGAGATTTACTTGAATAAAGTCAGTACGCGCGCGAGAGCCCGCGTCGACCATTTTTATAAAAATCGGATTTGCAGTTTTACATCAAGTGCTAGCGGAACTGGATAGGCCGGACTTGTTAGGATTTGTGCTGTGCAAGAGTTTAGTAAAGTTTCTCGTTGAGTTGTAAACCATTTGAAATGAGTACAAGTATTGAATTCAGTGGCGAGTCGTCCATAAGGGCCCCCTGCATAGGAGGGGCGTGTAAATTGGAAGATACATATTTTAAAAGCATTGTACTAGTAGTGCTAATAAACAGTTATACATTGTTCTTTTTTACAGATAGACCATTTTACAAAATATAAAAATATTTTACAAAACAATTTACTTATAAGGATAGAAAAAAAAAATTAATGACAACATAAGGTACAATTCACGAGAAGTGTCCCATGGTTTCCTTGATTTGTAGTACTTTCTGCACCAATACATCCAATACGAAAATAGTTTGATGTTATCAGATTACGTGTGTGAAAAGAAACAGAAAACTGCATACTATGTCTGCTATGGTTTTTAGATGAAACATGCAAAAACGTATGTTCCGGTATGCAGCTTTAAAATTATAAGGTTAAACGTCACATTTTGACAATGTCTTTGTAAAACTAAACCTGCAAAAACCCAGCCACAAATCATTTTAATTAATGTGCACAATCGTTTTAAATGTAAATTTAAAAAAAATGAATTATACCACAATTTCCATATCTACTAAATAGTTCAGGTATTGACCGAAATAAATAATGCATTTATGTTGATTTTGTGTAAGCTCAAACAAAAATGTTAGTTGAATCGAATGCACATTCAGTAGATTTGGCAAATAGTCATCGGATTAATCTGTTAATACAGTGAATTTTTCTTTTAAGTATATATACAGGGAATTTTCTATTAGGTATACATTTGCATACGCTTTTTTTTTAAAGAGTTATTTGAAGCTTAAAACGAGTGTTTTCCACTCCCAGACTAAGAATGAAGTAAAATTTCGAGTTTAGAAAAGCCAAAGTAAATTTTCAGGCATTTCTAAACTCGAAATTTTACTTCATGCGCCACGCGTATTAAATACTGAAAGCACTGAAATATTGTGAACGAGTAAACTTCGCTTGAAATCCGTGTCTTATACGGGTGGCGCATGAAGTAAAATTTCGAGTTTAGAAAAGCCTGAAAATTTGGTTTGGTCGCTCCGCGCTTCGCGCTACGCGACCAAATCAAATTTTCAGACTTTTCTAAACTCGAAATTTTACTTCATGCTTAACCTGGGAGTGGAAAACACTTGTTTAAACTTCAAATTGACCTCTTTTAAGAAAACAACGAATATTTAAAAATCTACAACACGTAATTGGGATATGTATACTTAATAGAAAAAATCCACAATAAATCATGATTTCAAGCTTTTCTAAAAGAAAGAACACTAATATACTCGCAACCTAAACAGTATGACATTTTCATGTAACGTAAAAATTTAGCACAACTAGGAAAAATCGTTGCAGATACATCTGTCAACATACTCTTTAAAAACTTTGAACGACACATTCCACAACTATGAGTCATAGGACATCTCTCCCGAATTCTACCATAGCAATCTTTTAACAATTTATATAAGCTGGGTGTCAAAATCAGGATAAATTAACAAAGAATTTTCTGTACGCATAAAACGTGTAGTCGGCTATGAAAACCATAATTCTTGTTATGGATGCGATATACATATAAGATCTATCATATCTCTTGCTGGCAGTAGTAAACTTTTAATCTTGCTTTTAGGACCATTAAACAGAAATAGTAGATATATTCCAACAAATGATAGCTGAACGCAACAACACTGGCGTTCAGATATTCAAGAAAATTTAGATTTTAACGAAGATTCTATATTCTATAAATTGTGAACATTCTAAATTACAAGAAAAAAGGAAATTAAGCACACATTTTCGTATGTTAAATCAGAAATGAACAAAGATGGTTGATTGCATATAAAAATGTAGATATATTCCTCAAAATTGATGAGATTTAAAATTTAACAGCCGATTAATTTTATTATAACAGAAAAGTACGGATTTTAATTTGACACTCTTTACCCTGTATAATATGATGGGCAAATATAATTTAAATTTACTTGAAAGCTGTTTAACAGTACATTATAGGTTAGTAGCATCTTTAAAACAAGCAACAAGAAATATATATCACTTAATATAATAGCAGACTATTTATGATTTTCAACTTTTTATTTAACTCACTACAATTGTTTCGCTACACTGTAGCTTCATCAGGTGAAGAAATATAATACACTTTTACAAACTAATTTACATTATATACAGTTTTCAGAAGTGTGGGTGGAGGGGGTGTTTTTCTTCAGTTTAAGTAGGGGGGAGTTGGAGAGTTCAAGCTGGTCGTTCAGCAAGTTTCCTGAATTGATGTGTTTATTTATTTCTAAATTTTCCAATAAATTTCGTTTCCGTCCTTTATTAGAGATGTAGAGGATTTTGAAGTTGTTGTCAAATTGGTGGTTTTCTTCAATTAGGTGGTTTGCGTAAGTTGAATTATCTTTTTGATGAATAAACGCTTTTCGGTGTTCATTTATTCTTTCACTGAATGCTCTCCCGGCTTGGCCTATAAACATCTTCGAGAAATCAGCACAATTAAGCAAATAAACCCCACAGCGGTGACCCTTCTGAGTTTTATACTTCTTGTTTTTTATTATTTTTGATAGTGTGTTGTTAGATTTAAACGCAACATTTATGTTTAATTTTTTTTAATTTTTACTGATTTTTTGGCTTAAATAGCAATTATAAGTTATTGATCCATAATTTTCAAGCTTGCATTTTCTTGTGGGAAATATTGATTTATTTATAATTTCTTTTTCTTTAATTTATTTATTGTATCTATTTTAAAATTGTTTCTGACTGCGATGTATTTAATTATGTTAATTTCTTTTTCAAAATTTTGTTTTGACATTGGTATTGAAAATGCTCGATGATAATTTCTTTTTCTTTAATTTATTTATTGTATCTATTTTAAAATTGTTTCTGACTGCAATGTATTTAATTATGTTAATTTCTTTTTCAAAATTTTGTTTTGACATTGGTATTGAAAATGCTCGAAGAATCATGGATCGATAAGCAGATAATTTATGTTGTATCGGGTGAAATGAATTATTATTTATTGTCGTATCAGTGTGCGTTGGTTTATGGTATATTGAGAAGTCGTGTTTATTATTATTGTTTTTTATAGTTAGATCTAAGAAATTTATAGTATTATGTATTTCGGTTTCTAATGTAAATTTAATTTTTTCCTGTTGAAGGTTTATTTAAAAAGTTATTTAAAATTACGTGCCAGTGAATGCAACCAATACATCATCAACATATCTCCACCAATAGAGGCAATTTTTAAATTGGGGTAATTTGCATATTTTATTTTCTAAGCTATCCATAAAAATTTATGCCATTAAAGGGCTTAGGGGGTTTCCCATTGCTAGACCATCTGGCTGGGAGTAAATCTGTTCGTCAAACTGTAAATAATTTTGATGAATGAAAATATCCAACAGGGATAATATTTAATTTATTATCACTGGATTAACGTTTTTTGACAATAGTTTGTTTTTTATTAGGTTATTTACTTCTATTGGAGGGACATTAGTGAATAGATAGAAAATGTAGGTTTAAATTCCAAGTATTCAATCAGAATGGAGTTAAGTTTTTTTGCTATTACTTCACATGGTGCATTAGTGTAAGACACTACTGGTGTCTTATTTGACGCCCAATTCTTGCACCGTGCGAAGCGTAATTTAATGGTTTGGCGCATTCCATAAATATCCATAATTTAAATCATCGGTTATAAATATCAAGATATATCATAATACAGAGTTTTTCTATTGCATTTTACTTTATATCGAATATGTATCTTTTTATCCTAAATATACAGTGCGTTTTATTTAAGTATGGCTATAGGGATTTACATGGTAAAAATTGTACCCCATAGTAACTTTTGTTGCTTACAAATTTGAAACAGTTGTTTGGTTGTATTAATAAATCAAACATATTTCTACGAAATGTTTATTAGTAGAAGGACATAAACATGTTGGATTTTTTTCTTTTCGCTTTCAAAGTTGAAATTAATAACACAAATAATTAAGCCGAAAAATCATCTCGGCGAAAATGTCATAATGATTATTGACAAGTAAATGTTATAAAAACGCACGAAAGTTTGGTAATGTGAATTTAAAAAAAATCTATTTATAACATTGAAAAACGAGTAGAAACTGCGCCATACATAGATAAATTGTCGAGAAATTGCGAACAACTTCGCTGCGGCACATCCAAATCGTCCTATTCCAAGTAAGACCACAGTGCTTAAAATGCATGAACATTTTCGCACAACAGGTTATGTGAATGTTGCGCATATAAAACGCGTGAAAAAATCTTTGGTTCTTAGCTCCGTCGCATACGAAGCGGGTGGCCGGCGGGGCGGGCTGGGACGGAAAAGTTTCAATATATGGAGTTAAACGAGCGCTCGCAGACGATGCGGGAACGCTCGTTAACTCTATTGATAAAATCGATCCCGACCCGTCCTGACCCGCCCCGCCCCGCCGTCAATCCGCTCGTGTGCGATGAGGTTAACAGAAGAGATGAAAACGAATCTGTGCTTGGCGATTAATGATGAGGGTTCAACCACCTTGAATCTACCTGCGGGTCAATTTAATCTTTCGAAAAGTAAATTGGGTAAAGGTAAATTTGGTTCCATCAAGAGAGTAGCAGAACAAGTATCGAATATATTTCGAAAAGTAGTTGCATTAGGACGCTAAAAATGATATAAATAATAGAGTATAAATCATATAAAATGTAAGCTGTGCACAAATTCATTTCAAATGATGGAGTACGTTTGTGTTAGATGGGACAGTAAATAAATAAAATCGACGCATTTGGGCAAGAAAAAATATATACAAAATGCAAGAGACGCACACACAATGGCCTGAAAAAGGTAATGTCTGGATTAGAAGTGATGGTAACAATATCTTTGGGCCACTTTTTATTGACCGCAATCTGAATCAAAAAAAATACTTAGATCTACTTCAATGGAAGTGGGCCCTAGCCAAGAGGATTTGAGACCTAATGGGCAAATTATTTACCAGCAGGATGAAGCTCTAGCTCATAGTGCCACCGTTGTTACCACACTTTTGAACGGCACGTTTCCTAACACTTGGATAGGCCGATTTGGACCATTTAAATGGCCTGCTCGAAGTGCGGACCTTACTCCTCTCGATTTTATTTTCGTGCGGTGATTTATCGGATAAAGGTACCACAATGTCCGAGATAAGCCCGAAAATCTAGAGTAGTTAGAGATACGAATTACAGAAGCTTGTAACTCCATCACAGTAAGAAAGTTGCAAAACACTCAAACTCATTTTTACGATCTGTTTGAATAATTTTGTTTAAATTATTTTTGTTTAAATTGTGTTAGCTTATCTTTATAGTTTTATTGCTTTAATAAATAAAAAAGACAATAACTAGTCATTTTTATGCAGGTTTTTACAACACGTAAATGCCTATGACCACAGTTATAATTAAAAAAAAAAAACGCCCTGTACGTATGCCGTAACAATTTCCAAACGTTTTTTAGTGGTAGAAAGAGACATTTTCTTTAAAAATCACAACAAACTTTGTGCGGACCATTTAACCTTTACTTGTCAACAAGCATTATGACATTTTCGCCAAGTTGATCTTATTAGGTAATTATTTGTGTTATTAACTTCAACTTTAAAAGCAAAAATAACGAATTCCAACATGTTTACGTCCTTTTAATAACAAAAATTTCGTAGAAAAATTTTTGATTTACTGATAAAACCAAAAAATGGTTTCATATTTGTACGACAAGAACAGTTAATATGGGGTACAATTTTTACTATGTAAATCCCTATGGCCATACTTAAATAAAACGCAGGGAGTGGAAATCACTCGTTTGAAGCTTCAAATAATACTTTAAAAACAAGAAATATCTAAAGATTTACAGAAAACAGCCTGAATTTGGAAATCCAACACTTAAAATAAAAACTCCCTGTATGTATAAATACAAATAAAATATTTCCAGAAGAAAGTTATTGTTACTGCAAAAATGTTCAGCAAAAATATTAAAGAGAAAAGTATTTGGTATAAAGTGAAACTCATTTTGTAAATCGGAAAATGCTTGGCATATATATGACAAGGTGCAAGATATTTGGGATATAGTAAATCTCATTTGAACAATAGTAAAACCCTGTAAATATCGTAATAGATATATACCATCAGAATCCCGCTACAACACCTATTAAAACAACTACTTCCCGTGCTAATATCCTGACGTCTATTGGAATATACAGGTCCAAATTGTTAAAAATCGAAAGCAAAGCTATTAAGATAAAAGATAGATCCCGAAACGCGTCTATAATTGGCCTGTAAATGATTTGAATTGATTCGTTACATATTACGGTATGTTACCTTATCTAAGATTATTTATATATATTTTTTAAATATTAAACAAGGACCTCTACACGTTTAGTCATAGCGTGTAATGATGAATAAAAAATGTAAATAACTGTGAAGCCGGGCGTGACGGATTAACGTGATGAGCCATAAATATTGACAAATGTTCCGGTAGAGGCTCGCACGGCAGGAACAAAAAGCATTAAATAAATCTTTATTACCGAGCATCTATCATAAAGCTTGATACATTGTTAGAGGGGGGACAAAATTCGAACGGCCTTTAAATAAGCGCGCCGCCCCGGATTGCCGCTACGTGTTGCCATGTAAACGTTTTCACTCTAATCCAAAACCATTTACGGACGACATAAGAAATTACTTTCCTTTTGAATACTCGATAAATTTCATATAAAAAAACGCATTAATAAAATCGATATTTCTGCGTTGATAAAAACAGATAATAATTAGGGGAAGTAGGGAGTTGTCAGAAACGTCAATACCTGATATATTCGAAATGTTTTGAATGTTCCAACAAGTGTCAATTGGATGCGTAGCATCTAAATCCAAATTCAGGCTTTTCTAAACTCGAAATTTTACTTCATGCGCCACGGGTATATGACACTGATTTTCACTGAAGTTCAAAATATGCTGCTTAGATTTGATTTAATGTTAATTATTTTTACAAATGTTTATATAGAACATGCAAATGTATACTTAAAAGAAAATATACCTAAAGTTGATTTTTGACAGTTTCAGTTAATTTGGCAATGTCAAAATGCATAAAACTTTGTAACGGGAAGTTTGACCACCAATAAAAGACCATATTCTTTTCAATTAAGTTCCTTGCAATGTCAAAATGCATAAAACTTTTTAACGGGAAGTTTGACCACCAATAAAAGGCCATCTTTTTTCATTTAAGTTCCTTTCGTCGTTTCTTAGACAATGTATACAAAAATAGCTGTCATTTGTAACGCGATCATTTTTTTCTTAATTTTCGTCTAATTTAATGGTCTGAGAAATTCAAGATTTTGGCAAATCGGTATATTTTTATAGATTTACAGAGTGCTAGTTTTTTTATTTTTTCGAAATTTTGAGAATTTAAGTCATCAGATTCCATGATTTTTATCAATTTACGTACATTTCGTACAATCATTGGTTTTCAATGTTTAGAGATTTGTCAGTTTTCAATATTTTCTTCACTGTTGCCAAATAATATTGTTAGTTTTTCATCATTCAGATTTGGGCCGTCAATACCGGTCTGCAACATAAAATAGTCTGGGAACCGCTGTTTTAGAGCGAGTACATTTTACAATAGTTTTTTATTTAAGCAAAACCTAAAACATCTGTATGTAATATATGTAGCTGTTTAATAAACATTAAAATTGTTTCAATTCATTAAATTTAGTTATGTAGAAAGGATGGACTTCCAGTTCATTTATTGTAAACAAAATGTGTATTTCACTCTTTTCGAATATACTATACGATACACTTTCATACACATACAACCGTGCTTACCGACCCTTCGAGCTTGAAATACAATTCAATATACCTTTGTTGTACCATATACAGGTTTACATATCGACTCTTCGAGCTTGAAATGCAACTCAATATACTAGTACATTTCTTTTTAGCAGCCGGGCTTTGGAATTTAACAATAATACAAGATCGATAATTGTTGGTACATTACCACGAAAATTAAATGTTGCCAGATATGCCTAAATTCTCTAAATTCCATAAATTGGTATAAAAATTCATTGCACTGTTTACATGTACACTAATTTGAACATTTAAAAAATAACCTATAACAAATAAACAGTGAATGCGCCGAGATAATCGTATACTGGCAATATAATTTTTGCTATGCTTGCTTGCGCTAGCTAAGGGCTTTTATGCGCCATGATGTTTTTCCAAAGAATCGAAAATGGGGGGCCAAGTTGACGAAGCCTTAAAATAAGTATAAATACAGAATTACTAACTCTATCTATCTCTTGTCAATGAAAAATAGTAACACTTTTTTTGTTGTGGACTTCAGTGATAGTAACTAATGGCTAGATCATGGGTTGCCAATTTTTAACAGTCGGGCCAAATATATAAAGTAATATTTGCTGTCGGGCCGTAGTGTGGCCCGATAAATTTATTTTGTAAATCAAAGCAAACAAGAAGTACAGTGCCTGTTTTTTTAAGCTGCACTATGGGGATCTCGCTTATTTGAAAATATGGAGAATTGGGCAAAGGTGCTTATTGATAATCTGCATCTACATTTGAAGTATTTTGTAATATTTTAAACTAATTAAAAAAAAACTAGAAAATCGATTTGTTGATATTGTCGATCTTTATTATTTTTTATTTATTTCCAATTCTGTAAAAACTTTCGTAAGGCAACTTATTACGACGATATCAAATATATGCACACTTCAACGATATATCGAGCCTAGGCTTATGTTTAATTATTTTTGTAGTCATGTTTTCATGGCAACCAAACAATAATAGATTGATATACAATTGTTGTAATATTATTCAAAGAAAAACTAAAAAATTTTTTTTTTTTCTGGACATATGCGCTAGTTTGTATACTATAAAAACAATACATTTTTCAAAAATGTACATCCATATGCCCCCATAACAAACAAAACATATATTTTTTGGAAAAGCGAAAATTAATTTTCGTATATCGATTTATTAGAAAAACTAACTATATCTGCATGGTTTATTAGCCAATTCCTAAAAAGTTGCTCTCAGAAAGGAAAAACCTTAATAATGCTTGATCACTTGAGGAATTATGTTTAAAATCGCGCAAATTTATGTCTAGTGGTCCAGGCAAATCAATGAATGCTTCAGGGTGGGGCAGAAAAACCTATCCGATTTCAAAACGTTATAAATTTAAAACCACTCAACTTGACAATTTTTTTTTTATTAACATATCACAAATTTTATGCCTTTTTTAAATTTAAGTTTTGAAAAGCACATCACTCAAATGTCGTCCTTGGGAGCGGATACACTGATTTAGGCGCTCGCGGTAGCTTTCCATGAGTTTCACCGTCATTTCCACAGGAATTTCTTCAATTTCCCGAGCAATTTCCCTTCGTAAAGCAAGAAGGGTCCTTGGTCGATGCTGGAATACCTTCGATTTGAGGTAACCCTAAAGGAAGAAGTCACATGGAGTGAGATCCGGTGAGCGCGGCGGCCAGCCAATATCACCTCTCAGAGAAATGAGGCGTCCGGGAAACATTTCCCTGAGAATGTCCATTGATCGTCGCGATGTGTGGGCGGTTGCACCATCCTGTTGAAACAGGATGAAACAATAGCGCTCGCTGTTGACCGTTACGGTTTGCCCATTTTCTTCAAAAAAGTAAGGCTCCCAGACGCCTAGGCGGGAAAGAGCACACCACACAGTCACTTTTGGGCTATCCCCTCCATAGCCCAAAAGTGACTGTGTGGTGTGCTCTTTCTGATGGATTTCCCGAGGATTTTCGTCACTCCAATATCGAAAATTCTGCCTGTTTACGGCGCCACAAAGGTGAAAATGGGCTTCGTCCGCGAAGAGCACAACATCGTCTATTGGGAGTTCTCGGAGATCGCGTACAAATGGATAAATGATTGTACAAATATAAAATTGTAACAAGTTAAATTGAAGTGTTTTTAGCAGAAAAGTAGAAAAAATAAAAACAATCAAATTGATATTAAGTTTCGTCATTCCTCAACAATTTCTGTGCTTTTCTTCAAAATTTTTGAGTTTCTATGAATATTCCCACTGAGAAAAATAAACAAACAAATAACGTTATATCAACATTGTAGCAACATTAAACATTAAAACACATTTTTTTTTGTATATTATGCATAATTTGAGAAAACTTTGAACAACTTAGTGTTTCTTCTTGCAACATCAAAACAAAATGTATATATTTCTTAATAATATTTGGCAACGTTGTCAATTATTCCAGACTTTTTTTATGAAAATAAATAAATGAAAATAAATAAGATTATTTTATTGAATATTTCATATTCTGTTATTTTCTTTGAGTAACTAAAGACACACAAATTATTGCACTTTTTAACAACCTTTGTCTATCTGCACTTACGTTTTAAAATCTCTGAATTGTATGCTTTACCAAATAAAAACGGAAGTTTATTCATTCCTCAGCAATATTTGTGGTTTTAATCAAAGTTTGGGGTTTTGTTCTTTTTTTTTACTAAGCGCCAAATTAAATAACAATCTTCTTGAATATTTTTAATAATTTTAGTCAATTTTGATCTTTTGAAATTTAAGGTCCAGCCATTGAATTTTGTTTTTTTCCAATATTAAACCAAAATATATACATTTCTTAAAAAAATCGGTTTATTTTATCAAATATTTTACATAGTGTTAATTGTTTTTGATTAGATATAAAAAACACTTTTATTATTGCATATTTCAATACTTTATAAGAGTCTGCGTCTTTAAATAAGATGAAAGTACACAGGGAATTTTTATTTTAAGTATACATATCCTGATACATACGCTGTCTATTTTTAACATTTGTTGTTTTTGTAAAGCTTTCAATTAGAAACTTCCACCCATTATATTTATTCCCCAATTAAGCATAAAGTAAAATTTAATTATATATTAATAATATTCGTTTAATTACTGCAATCGCCTTTTACGTAACTAATACATACAGGGAATTTTCCTATTAGGTTTACATATTTCAATTTTTCAATGGAAATTTTCTGACATTAGTTGTTTTATTAAAAACTTTTAATTTGAAGCCTTTAACAAGTGTTGCCAATCCCAGATTAAGCATGAAGTAAAATTTCGAGTTTAGAAAAGCCCAAAAATTTGGTTTGGTCGCTCCGCGAAGCGGAGCGGCCAAACCAAATTTTCAGGCTTTTCTAAACTCGAAATTTTACTTCATGCGCCACGCTTATAAAACACTGAAATATCGTGAAGTTTAAAATTTACTGCAAAAGCAATATGCTAATGGAATATATTTTGGACTTCCCGTTAAATCAGTGTTGTGTATGCCTGGCGCATGAAGTAAAATTTCGAGTTTAGAAAAGCCTGAGCGCGGAGCGACCAAACCAAATTTTCAGGCTATTCTAAACTCGAAATTTTACTTCATGCTTAATCTGGGATTGACAACACTCGTTAATGGCTTCAAATGGAAAGTTTTTAATAAAATAACGAATGTCTGAAAATTTCCATCGAAAAATCGAGATATGTAAATCTAATAGAAACATTCCCTGTATGTATTATTTACGTAAAAGGCGATTGCAGTAAATAAACGACTATTAATAATATATAAAGCAATTAACGGAGGATTATAACAATTAAAAATTGCGTACTTGTTAAATTGGCAGACTTAAGCAGTGTTGTCAACTATTGACTTTAAGATTTCCTAAACACTCACCAGCTTTTATGTCTTGTTATGAAATGAATAAGATAATTTCTTGAATTAATTTCTCATCTTTAATCCGCATAATTTTAAGATTTTGGTAATACACACTAGACCTAAAAGAAGGCCTGAAGATTAACAGGGCCATAAAAATGGGAAAAAATATCGTAAATAACAACGAGGAGATTTGGAATTCCCCAATTTCGACTTCTCTTATTATCGGAAATAAAAATATGTATATATACCTAGACAATAATTTATTCTGTACATTCCTTTGAAAATGATCTAAAAAACGGAAACTAGTCGGAATAAAGTTAAATTTGTGAAATAATACCAAGTGTTTGTAATTTAAATAAATTTACATATGAATAAGATAATAAATATTAAGACATAGTAAAGATGATTCAGTGGTAGTAATCTATAACATAATACCTTTTCAGGTTTAATTTGGCACTCAACAAATTCAAGCTGGCAGTAATGAATAATTGAATGTCATTAATGACAACCTGATTTGTATTAGTGACAACTTAATTTTGATTGTTGTCAACTTGAATTTATTTACTACCAATTTAAACTTGAAAAAGGAAAGATTCAAAATCAAATTATAATGTAGTTTACAAAATGTATTTATTTTCTTTTATTTATACATTGATATGTTATTGATTGATTGGTGAAATAAAAATCACATCGAGTGCATGACTCAGCTAGAGGGAACCCCTCTGAATTATACAGCCACGTCTCTTTTTATGTGGGGCATTTTACATATTTATAGCAACCGATGCAACAGTAACAATGATATCAAAGTGCGTGTACGTGAGATCCTAGTCACATGTGCCATTCGTTTTTTTTTTCTCCTCCGTTGCAAAGGGCGTCCAAAGTAGGAAACACTGCGGGCATACAAATTCGATTTTTAAGTGCTGCAAATGCGAAATTCTCTTCCCCCGTCGTCGCTCACTGTTTGCCCTCAAATATTTACAATGAATAATAAATTTGTGTCCCTATAGAATAAAAATTAGATTTGTCTGATTTATGTGGGTACACAGATAATTTGTTTAATTATAGCAATATGGCTGTCCATGATAAAGAGTAATAATATAAATAATGTATAGAGAAATAAATTGTGTTGGTGGTGATTATTAAAATACAAAATAACGGACCCAAATTGGTGGATATTTTATATAAAAATAAAGTTCATTTATACAAAAACTATTTTGTAGTGTAACATATAGAAAATTTAACATAAAGAAAAATTGAGTTTCTCAATAGTTTGCAGAATATTAACAAAATATAAAAACGAATTAAAATTAATATCTACTTTCTGCAAAAATATTGTCTTATTGAGACTTGTCTCAATGAGACAAATATTGAGATAATTCAATATCTGTCGGGGTATTAGCTCAAGAAGTAGTTGTTTTAATGAATATTTGGAGACTTGTCTAAATGAAACAACAAATTTTTGCAGAAAGTCGAAATTAATTTTAATTCGTTTTTATATTTTATTTTGTAGTGATTATAAATAATGAGAACAGCGACTCTAATCTTCTACTTCTAGCCAGCTTTTGATGATTAAGGCCTACTCCTGAATATAACACTGTTAGTTACGCCACTGGTGTGGTAAAATGGGAAACACTTTTATAAGATTGTAGCTTTATGAAGGAGTCACATCAGAATAATAGAACAAAAACCAGGCCTTCCACCAGACTTTCAGTAAAATGATTATTATTTATCGCCGTATGTTTACATCAACAAAAACTTTATATTTACAAAGAAAGAAAAAGTAAAACAAAAAAGATATTTCTTTTATATGTATAGAAATGATTCATATTAAAAGGAAGCAGACAATTTCCCGTGGACATTAAATCGCTTTTAGTGCGCACAAAACGCTTTCGCCGGGAAACTATTAACAAAATAAAAGCACGATTTATGTTACGTATATATGTAATATTTATCTAGTTTTTTCTTCCTCCTCCACGTCATATTTCCCCGGCGACGTTTTTATATTAAGCAATAATTCAACAGGATGGCAATGTTTAATGCAGACATTAACAAGCACGACGAAGAAAAACGCCTGCGTTTCCCTGTCTTTTTGTGCGACAT
The DNA here is from genome assembly GCA_932526585.2 of Philonthus cognatus. Lineage (NCBI taxonomy): Eukaryota > Metazoa > Arthropoda > Insecta > Coleoptera > Staphylinidae > Philonthus > Philonthus cognatus. The sequence continues at coordinate 25,444,178 of OW052243.1, read as the reverse complement.
CTCCACTTAATGGGAATAAACTTTCCACGAAAATGGCACAAACAGCCGTCGGAATGGATGGATCAATTCCAGCGCAACTTTCCGATCCGGATTCATGTATTATTGATGAAACCGCCGCCCGTAATTGTTTATAGATAATACAAATATCCCGAACGAGCCGCTTTTCCTTTTTTTATTTTCAATATTAACCTATTCAATTTAACAGTTCTTGAGAATCCCCCGGAGGACTTAAATGAATGGTTGAGGGGATTTCTAAAGGAAGGCCGTAATGTGCACATAATAAATTCCGTTTGATATTACGATTGTGTGCTGAAATGGGTGGCTGGGTCGTGGGGGATGAGGGGGGGGGGGGAGGGAAGCCATTGTGTGGACACGTAAATGGTGGAGCGCGAGGAATTCAATTAATTCAGCGAAACAATCCCGAAACTCACGATTACATTATATGCGCGCACGTTTGGCTCCTAATTTGAATTTTTAACATACGAGTGTATTTATACTGACCGCAACCGAACGAGAGACAGGAACGTACGTACTACGTTAATATTTCATGAAGTATTTTAAATAAAAACTCACCACTTGGATATACATGCTCGAATTTAACGTGTATTCGACTCACCTGTAACAAAAAAATAAAACGTGAATTACATTAATTTCTGATTATTCAAACAATACAAAATTTAAATATTTATATACAAGGGCTGTTCAAACATTAACTAGAATTTAACATCAATCCAAATCAGTGGCGCAGATAGCTTTTTGTAATGGATTAGAGTTAGTACTTTGTTTAATACATTTATTTTTCTAAAGTTATACAAAAATAAGACAAAAAATTATGACGTGTCTATTAAATCACTTTCCACGTTATTTTAACAATTGCTGATTGACATACTAAACGTATTTCATTTGTTAATTGGGTTAAGACTATTTCACATTAAATCAGGGTTTTATACGCGTGGCGCATGAAGTAAAATTTCGAGTTTAGAAAAGCCTAATTTGGCTCGGTCGCGTAGCGAAGCGGAGCGACCGAGCCAAATTTTTAGGCTTTTCTAAACTAAAAAATGTCAATTTGTGCCGACGATGGTAATGTCAATAATATCAATACTTCAATAATTTAAAAACATAAACAACCCTACGCAGAAAGAAATTCGACATCTATGAATTGAAATTTATGAATAAAATAAACAAACTTGATGTTTTAGTCAACTTTTGGCGTTTTCAATTTTCCTTTCAGTTTGACCAATTTACAATTTGATAACGTTGAAAGAATAGTAAAGTAATTTTCGTGAATTTCATTCAAGTTAATATGAAGTTTAGTTGTTTCTTTTTCAGAATAAGGTATTTTACTTTTACATAATGTAACTGAAAATCCCAAATTTTTCAAAAATTACTTCATTTGATTATCTAGTCCAGAAAACGATAATACTGTATCGTAAATTAAAGCTGTTAAGCCCTCAAATTTATTTAAAATTTATAAGATCCACTACAAAATAAGCATTTTTTAATACTGGACACAAAAAATATATAATTCTTTCACGTCTTGAAGTTGTGAGACCTTAAAGTAGATTTGCATAAATGATTTTCTATTAGACATTTTGTGTACTTGCATTTGTTGATTTATTACGGAATCTCCATTTGAACACAATACATTAAAAACATAGACAGATCAAGATAACGCGTTAAAATTAAATACAGAGAATTTTTCTTTTGAGTATACATAACAGCATACACTTCTTTTTAAATTTAATTTGAAGCTTTAAACAAGCATTTTCCACTCCCAGATTAAGTATGAAGTAAAATTTTAAGTTTAAAAAATCCTGAAAATTTGGTTTGGTCGTGTAGCGATGCGAAGCGACCTAACCAAATTTGCAGGCATTTCTAAACTCAAAATTTTACTTCATGCGCCCCGCGTATAAAACACCGATTTGATGTGAAGTTTAAAATATACTGTTAATTACTATTTTTAAATAAATCACTTCAAGAAATATCTATTATTATGTAACAGTAGATAAAGAAATATTTGTTTGTGCGTGCAAACAAAATAATGTTAATAATGTTACCGAAATATCTGGGTAATATACAGTAATTTACGGTAAATTACCAGTAATATCACTAATCACTACTGTCACAGAAAACATAATGTTAACAAAATGACATTCTGTTACAGTCAGAGAATCACATGAATATAAATTGTTATAATTATGATAATATATGAGAAAATTATTTTACATTTTCGACACAGAAAATGTAAAATTTTAAAATTATGATGGAAGCCAGACAGGCAGCCTACAGACTGCACATAAATGGACACACTTTAAATGTAGGGTCATCTAGACCGGAAACATTTAAAGTGCTACAAGAAGAAGAAATCCTAAAAATGAGGTCCGATTTCACTAAAATCGTACACCCATCCCGCAGATTCAAAATAATCATACCACAGCGGAGTGAATGGACAAATGGAACATACCCGGGAACGAGTAAAGGAACCATCTGGTACACAGACGGGTCCAAAAACACTAAAGGAACCGGGGCTGGTATCTATGGAGGCTGTAACCGGAGCAAACAATTCACGGTTGCTCTGGGGAAACATGCCTCCATCTTCCAGGCTGAAGTGGCCGCCATTGACTGGTGCGCCCACCACATAATGGAGTCGGGACTCAACAAAGGACCAATTACCATTATGTCGGACAGCCAGGCAGCCCTAAAAGCGCTAGCCTCGCCGATAGTTCAGTCCAGACTGGTTATAGACTGCATAAACAGGCTGGACGCACTGGCGACAACAACAAAAACACAGATAGTATGGATACCCAAGGACCAAGGAATTATTGGACACTTGGGGGCCGACCTGCTGGCCAAACAAGGGACAACAGGTGAATTTATAGGACCTGAACCCGCTTTCGGAATACCACATGAAACCGGAAAGGAAATAATCCGACGCAAGTTAGCAGAGGAGCATACAAAGGCATGGCACAACCAAATGGGAATGAGGCACACGAGACTCTTCCTAGATGGCCCGGTACCTGATAGCGCATTAGCGCTGTCAGGACTGAGCAGAATGAAACTAAGGAAAATCACAGGACTAATTACTGGGCACTGTGACCTGAATAAGCACAAACATAGGATGGGTCTTGAGAAAAGCCCCCTATGCCGTGGGTGCTTGGAAGAAGAGGAAACTCCCCAACACCTACTGTGCACATGCGAAGCCCATAAACGGCAACGCACGGAGCAACTCGGGAAGCCCGTGCTTCCTGAAGAACAGCTCAAGAACATCCCCTGGCCCAAACTCCTGGACTTCTTAGAAGACACAGGAATATACAGGGAGTAAAATAACCAGAGGAGCACAAAAGGACCACGGAGACCGTAGTGCAGGGACGCAAAGCGATACCACCTCATGTAGAAAAAAAAAAAAAAAACGAAAATATTGTAAATAAATGTCAATTTATGTCAAAAATTACATTTTTGTATAAATAATTATAACAATTTACGTCAACTATGTTATTATCTACAAAAATTACAATTATGTTGAACTTGTAAATTTATATTAAATCGACAATTTTTGACAAAAACAACTCATCATGTCCTGATAAACACTCAATTTATGTGAACATCGAAACTGCCAGTAAAGAAGCTGTCAATTCATAGATGTCGAATTTCTTTCTGCGTAGGGTTGTTTATGTTTTTAAATTATTGAAGTATTGATATTATTGACATTACCATCGTCGGCACAAATTGACATTTTTGTCGTAATTAATAATTTCCGGAAATGTTTCTTCTTAATTGGTCAAAAATAGGCATGATGTCAAAACAATTTTAACTGCTTTAAAAAAATAAACTGTCATAATTATCGAATATTAAACATTTGTATATTCGAATATTAAATAATCAAATTTTCAAATATTTAAATATTCGAATATATAAATATTTAAATATTCAAATATTCAAATATTCAAATATTTAAATATTCAAATATTCAAATATTCAAATATTCAAATATTCAAATATTCAAATATTCAAATATTCAAATATTCAAATATTCAAATATTCAATTATTCAAATATTCAAATATTCAAATATTCAAATATTCAAATATTCAAATATTCAAATATTCAAATATTCAAATATTCAAATATTCAAATATTCAAATATTCAAATATTCAAATATTCAAATATTCAAATATTCAAATATTCAAATATTCAAATATTCAAATATTCAAATATTCAAATATTCAAATATTCAAATATTCAAATATTCAAATATTCAAATATTCAAATATTCAAATATTCAAATATTCAAATATTCAAATATTCAAATATTCAAATATTCAAATATTTAAATATTCAAATATTCAAATATTCAAATATTCAAATATTCAAATATTCAAATATTCAAATATTCAAATATTCAAATATTCAAATATTCAAATATTCAAATATTCAAATATTCAAATATTCAAATATTCAAATATTCAAATATTCAAATATTCGAATATTTAAATATTCAAATATTCAAATTTTCGAATATTCGAATATTTGAATTTTCAATTAAATAAAAACTTAGGTGATTGAAATATTTATATCTGAATATTCGAATATTTGAATTATTAGTATACAAATTGCAGTCTCAAAAAAACAAGTTTATTTATACATTTCAAAAATTACAATTTTTGTAAAATAATCGCAAGAAATGTGTGAATAGTGTTTAGTTCCTCTTTGAAAAATGTATGTATATTTTGAAAAATTGAAATAAAGTCTAATCTTTAATCCAAAGTTTAATAGCACAGCTTCGAGAAATGATTTGATTTGAATACCCAAAAATATAAATTGTCTTTAATTTAATAGTTGAGGCTGTTACTTGGTGAAATTCCATATCAACACTTAGTAAATAACACACTTGGTTAAGATTTCACTGTTAATTGATCGACACTGCAACATTTGTTTCGCCACACAGTGGCTTCATCAGGCAGATGAATAATTATTCACTATGTGGCGAAACAATTGTTGCAGTGTCAATCAATAAACAGTGAAATCTTAACCAAGTGTGTTATTTACTGAAAGTGTTGTATATAAATTGTCTGCAACTTTCTTAGATTAGTTCTAGTAAATTAAGAAGTCATGGAAATGATAAGAACAATAGATCACCATCACATCTAAGCATTGTATATTTTTAACACTACTGTAAACAGTGTTTTGTACGCGTGGCGCATGAAGTAAAATTTCGAGTTTAGAAAGTTTGGAAAAGCCCGGTGAAAATTTTCTACGCGGGGCTTTTCTAAACTCGAAATCTTACTTCATGCTTAGTCTGGGAGTGGAAGACACTCTTTACTTTAAAATATGTTACAAGTGTTAAAATGTGTATCGTAAAAGTCACAAAGAAAAAAAGAATAACAAGGCGATCTCATTATAGTTCAATTCAACTGGTGTCAAGTTGGCACGATTGATTAAATTCGAATATTCAAATATTCGAATAATTGAATGCACAGCTCCGAAAAATGATTTGATTTGAAATTAAGTAAATTAAGAAGTCATAGAAATTATTAGGACAGTTAATTTTTAGTAGCTTTATTTTTCTACACTAAAACAAATATATGAGCCTGCCAAGTAACGTGATTATATCAAATATTCTAAGAAAGTTTCCTTTTGACGCATTTCATTTTTGTTCTATGTTTGATTTTGTTTATCGTTGTAGTACAATTTTTGAATAAAGTTTATTTATTTATTTATTTATTTAAGTTAGAAAGTTTAATACAAATACGTAACATGTTTAAATCAAACATTCAAACAAGTTAGAATGTTTGACAAAAACACGTTACTTGGCTGGCTTGTATACAGGGTGTTCTAAATTATCGAGTCTCCATTAATAACTTTGAATCTTTAGAGACGAAGTCGGTTAAATTAGCAAACTAGTAGTATTTTTTACGTACATTACGATGGTATGAACAGAAAAACAAGTGATCTTCAGGTTGCTGATTTATTCGCAAAAACATTTTTTTGTTAAAGGGATGCCTGGTATACTTTGACAATTTAATTTAATGTAAAACACCCTGTATAAACAAAGAACTTGATTAAAGTTATCAATTATTATTTCAGTTGAAATAAAATATGTAAGTAATTTAAAGCATCAAGAAAAAAAAAACAAATAGAAACATGAAACAATGATAATGATTAACCATATTTTTGGATTAAATTACCAAACTTTAAAAGGGATTAAATATAGAAAAAATGAAGGTTCAGACATTTCTAATAAAAATCCCGTTAAGTGATATTGCGTTTAGTAATTCCAATATTCAATACTATTTATTCTGCATAAACTTCTAATAAATTTTACCCAATTTATATTATCTGTTATATTTTGAATGTGCATATGAAATTCACAACAGCACAGCTAGCATAAACACAAAATAATAATATCCAACCCAAGTAAATTTAAAATATTGTGAGTAAACACATTTACAAAGCATATTAATGTTGTTAATATGATACGCTTATTTACCAACTAATAGATTGTTTGTTTCTAATTAATGCATCTAATAATGGCATCTCTCACCATGCGCCGGTTGAATATTAATTACGAAGGTTTATGCAACAAAACTTTTTACTTATTAACGGCACTTTTTATACTCAATATTGCTATATTTACAATATTATATTTTAAAATGCCTTAAGAAAATATAATTAAACAGGATATGTTTCCGTATACTGTTTTTTTTTTATTGAAGTATACTTTTACATATTCTATACGAACATTTGCAGAATTAATCAACATGAAATCAAACCTAAGTAGTATATTTTGAACTTTACAATATTGCAGTGTTATACGACTGGCGCATAAAGTAAAATTTTGAGTTTAGAAAAGCTACGCGACCTGTTACAAATCGTTTCCTATTATTTTTAAATTTATTATTTAATTGCTCTACCCTATTAAAATCAGTCGTCTTTCAGAAATAATAAATAAATCTTATATTTCTCTCTTTTGTGAATTGCTACGTTTTGGAAGTTTTTCTTAACAAACGAGATCTATTTTTAATAGGTTTACGAGTTTATTAGGGTAGAGTAATTTGTAACTTTCGCACAGCACAGCAGGGGACTTGTTTAAGTCATTCGTATTTTCGAACATACATTAACCATATTTTTGAGAAAAATACCATCACTTGTTTTGGGATCATCCCCCGAAATACGAGTGACCAATAACAGCGACTCTCCCCCCACATTTCTTAACACATTTTTTGTAATTTATATTTTGTAATTTTACGACAAACATTCTACTTTCAAACTTCAAGCGATAAACATTACACTTCTAAACATCTAAACATTTAAATGTCAAACTTTAAACATCTAAACAGCAACTTTTAAACATTCTGCTGTAAATACTTGTAATTATTTAAATTTTTAATATACCAAGTTAAACGTGCATCGAAGTGTTTTTCCTTTATACAAACGAACTCAAACATCTGCCTTAGAGTGGCGATATCTTTCAGTGAGATAATTCATTAAAATTCTAAACGCACACCACATCGCAACACGACCAATATAAATTTTCAGGATTTTCTAAACTCGAAATTATACTTCATGCTTAATCTGAGAGTGGAAAACACTCTTTAAAAGCTTCAAATTGAACTCTTAAAAAACAACGAATATCGGAAAATTGACAGCGTATGCATATAAAGCCTATTAAGTTCTGAAAATAGTGACATATTTAGTTTTAAAATATTTTAATTCTGCGACAAGCATTTAAAATTATTAGTTTTTTTACTTTCCGCCATATGTAAAACAAAGGGAAAGTATTGTTTTCGCGAAAATGTTTAAATCAAAAATGTTAGTGGATATATCTATTTTGAAGTCCCCCGAATTGATTAAGACCATGTTTGAATAATTCTCTAATTCTGACGCCACGATAAAGTCTAAGCCGATTGAGCTGTTAAGACGATACTATAAACTTAAGATTTGTATCACAATAGTATTATTCGATCAACTTTTTATTAAAATGTGGAAACCGGAAGTGGTAGTTTGCTCTTAGCATTTTTTTTTGATATTTCTTTTATATTGATCATATAATAAATGTTAATAAGAAAAGTTGTAGATAACCGAAAAATTAGCATTTAATGTATATACACTTTTGTCGTAGTTCCTTTCATTATTTTTTTAATATTTTTGTAAATATTTGATTTTTGAATTATTTGAATTATTTGGTATAAATCAGTTATCATTGATAATTGTGACATAAGTCGGCAGTAGCTGACATTTTAAACTATAATAACAGTTGACATAAGTCGGCGCAAGCCGACATTTAACCAATCGTGCCAACTTGACACGAGTTTGAATTGAACTATAATCAGATCGCATATTTTTTTATTATTTTTTTCTTTTGTGACAGTTACGATACACAATTTAACACTTGTAACATATTTTAAAGTAACGAGTGTCTTCCACTCCCAGACTAAGCATGAAGTAAAATTTCGAGTTTAGAAAAGCCCCGCGTCGAAACTCGAAATTTTACTTTATGCGCTAATTTACAGAAAAGTTAACAATATATAACGCTTACATGTGATGGTGATCAATATTTTCCGAGATGTAGCCAAAAAATGCAAGAATTAGTTTTTTGCGAATAGTTTTGAAATAATAATATTTAAAATTGAATAAATTTAGTCTGAGCAACATTTACATATTTTTGATATTTAAATCATCATATCTTTAACGGGAAAAGTGCTATGATAACCACATCACAATTTTTTTTAATTACATCGCTATATTTTATTTCTCACTGTCTCAGATTTAAAACACGGTAAACATATTTAGTCAAAAAAATGTTATTAGTTAATTGATAACACTAGCCGACAAATTGTAACTTTTATTCTCTAAAATGGTTAAAAACGGCTATTTATGAACAAGTCCAGCTAGAAATTCCCTAACACAGTCGCAAATTTCTTCTATGTCTTTCTTTTTTATCTTCTGTCACCCACAGTATTTTTGTTATGTTGCACGACAATGTAAAATAAATGAAACGAAAATATACAAATAGACGATAATTCTGATGTATTGTAAAAATAATTAGCAAAAAACAAAAACGTTTAATTACAAATATAAATAATTTAAAATTATAGAAACAATATTATCTAGATTTTAGATATAATTATTAAGAATATGGTACTACATAAAAATGACTCAAAGTCGAAACTAGTTGGAGTAGAAAACTAAAATATTAGTGAAATTTAACCAAGTGTTTTCTGTTTTAAATCAAAGATACATTACTATCTTTTTTGTGTGGCCTTTATAACCAAAATAATAATGGTACGCTATATTTATATTATTTGTGATAGCCCTTAGCTGAGATACTAAAAAAAATTGTCCGCATATGAACAAAAACTATTAGGCGCGTTAGCACAACTACGAAAATTAATATTTACAATAAAATCTCTTCTAACCTCTAATTTATTGTGAAGCACAAGAAGAAACGTTGAATACTGTTAATAAACAAAATAAAACAAAAGTTTTACAGCACACTGTGACTCTTTAGAATACTTAGATGCATAAAATTGCACATTGCAATATTGCATCTAGCGAATCCGTTCTTATAGACATTTATAGCCATAATATTGTGTGAAATGCCGAAAAATCCATTAAAACAAATATTGCTTATATTTTAAAATTCTGATGTGTAAGGGAGTTTTTAAGCTTATATTAATAAATAAATGACCCAAACGTATATTTATATCATTATGACTTTCATGTTAGAAAACTGATGTCGGCTAGTGTAATTGATTAGTTATCAATCAACAAAATAAATTTATGACTAATGACTAAAATATTAGTCATTACACAAATGCAAACTTAGTCATTAGCCTAAGTCATCAATCGACTAAAAAGCCCATTCCTGTTCTGTATTATATATGAACTATTATTTATTACATCGACTATTATTAGTCTAAATTGTATTTATGCTAAATTCGCGAATGCGCCGGTATGAATAATATTATTAAACAATAACAGCTATACTAAAGAAACAAATAATTAACTAAAAATAATAACTGTATAAATGTTTTTAATCGTGTTTACAATATTTATGTATAACACATAAAATATCTCTATATTTACTTAAATAATTATCATAATGGAAGTTCCTTGCCATTGAAAATGCAAACTCGGAGCGGCATTGTTACCCCATCCGCTGAAATGCTTTCATCTTATAGAAAACTTATTTTTGTGAATAATTTAATGTTTCTAGATATTCTTGTGTGTAAATAGAGCTATATTTGCACAAAAGCTGCACATTTACAACTGCAATAGTTATTTATTTATAAGACGACGTAATCATGAATACACACGAGAAAGTATTTCAGAACATACATTTCTAAGAGTTCAGGAATAAGAACAGTTCTTTCATACTTAGTGATGTTAAGGGTAATTAACGTCGGTAATTACCATCGGTAATTTACGTAAATTACAATATACTCCCCAGCTGTTTTGGTAACTTTGGTAACATTTTTTCGTGCGCCTGCACAAGAAATGATAAAAGATAAAAAACTATCCCACATAAAATATCATTTGGTTTCTATTAACTGTTATACATATACATTGATAATAATTAAATTGTAATATAATAACTGTTATATAGTGATAATAATTATTGAAGTGAAATAATAAATAACGGTCAATTTTTAACTTCACATAAAATCGGTGTTTCACACGCGTAGAGCATTAAGTAAAATTTCGAGTTTAGAAAAGCTCGCGTCAAATCCAAACGTTCAAACTTTTTTAAACTCAAAATTTTACTTCATGTTTAATCAAGGAGTGGAAGACACTCGTTAAAGGCTAGTAGTTTTATTAAATGTCATTAATTTTCCATATAATTTTAAATTATTATTATTTTGTATTGAGTTTATGAATTTTAATTAATTTGTAGAAATTATAAAATTTGAAGATTTTAGAAAGTACCTAACTTTGTTAAATTTACGAATTTTATGTGTATTTACCAATTTTGGTTAAGTTTTTTTAATCATCACGAATTGTGTAATAAGTTTGTTGAGAATGTTTTTTTTTTTAGTCAGGTTTGGGTATCACATTTTAGTGTTTTTTCTCGATTTTTGTTAATTTAGACAACAATTTTCAAAATTGAATTTGTGTTCAGTATTCCGGCACCAGGTACCTACAGACGCGTTTCGGACTTCAAGGTCCTCTTCAGTGTGGCCCCGACCCAGTGCTGAGGAATACTGAACATTTCTGACTATTTCAAGCCAATATGTGAAAACTATTACTGATTTCGATAGCTAACGCCATCTAATGCTTCATAGTGGCATCGTCAGTGACACGAATGCACAAAGTGCATATACAGGTCACTGTTTCGTCCACGAGCGAGCAGAACTCTGTTTGTGAAACCAGAAAACAAATATCAAAATTGAATTTGTGTTCAATTTTCAAAATTTTGATTACTCTTATTATATTTGCTGGTTTTAATGATATTACAAAATATAAAAAGAAAGTAACATCAATTTTTTGGAAAAATGTAGTCTATTTAAGACGTTTCCAAATATATATTGAAACACCTATTTCCTGAGTATTTGAATATTTGAAAAAGTCTTAGCTAAATTCGAGCCGGAACTGAACGGTAAACCGAAAACCGGAGAAAACTGTTATTTTTATCGGAACTGAACCGAAAAAAAAAACTGGTTTATTTCAAACACGCACGTGAACACTTGTTTAATTCTACAGCAGTTTTTACTTTTCTGCAATTTTCAATCGAAACTGTTTGCGGTTATTTTCGTTTCGAGGTCCCCTCACTCGATTGAGATCATTTCTGTTTTTTTTTTTCGTAGAAATTTTAGTTTTCAGTCGGATTAGAAAAAAGTGAATTTTAGTTAAACCTCAGTTTTTTTTTTGAGCATATAAATTACAGAATTAACTTAATCTGAAGAAAATAGCCAACATCAAAGAATAAACTTAGTCAAAAATTATTAATCGTTGACTGGTTGCAATTGCAATTTAAATATCTCCACTGAGTTTTCCAAAATATTAACTGTTTGTTAAAAATCATTAGAGTTGGGTATGCCATTTTTGTCTTTTCTGACGTAAACATCGCGATTTTTACGTAAAATGTCGATTTCGTCAAACATAAATATTGACATAATCCAAAATTTCAGGATTTTCTAAACTTGAAATATTTACTTCATGCGCTAGGCATGAAGTAAAATTTCAAGTTTAGAAAAGCCCAAAAAATTTTCACGGGGCTTTTCTAAACTCAAACTTTTACTTCATACTTAGTCTGGGAGTGGAAAACACTAAGTACGAAAAGTTAATTTGAAGTTTCAAACGAGTGTTTCCACTCCCAGGTTAAGCATGAAGTAAAATTTCGAGCGTGTAAAACGCTGAAATAATGTGAAGTTTAAGATATTCACTACTATTTAATAATTTTTAGTTGGTTAGAAACATTGTAAATTTATCAAACTTGAAAATGACACTAAATATATCGAAACTTGAGTCGTAGCAATATTAAAATAAAGTGGTATAAACATTAAGACACTTCTCAATATTGATGAAAATATAGTGATTTAGAAAATCTAAAAATGTATTTAAATTTAACTATCAATCAGATACTGATTGTACAATTTATAAATTTTAGATTTAGAAGTATATTTCAACAATTGAACAATAATTGAGTGTTGAAGACGCGTGGCGCATGAAGTAAAATTTCGAGCTTAGAAAAGCCTGAAAAATCAAAATTTTCAGGCTTTTCTAAACTCGAAATTTTACTTTATGCTTAACCTGGGAGTGGAAACACTCGTTTAAAATTTGAATCAATGAGTAGAGACATTTGTTGTAAGCTTTTTATGCATCTATTGAAAGGCTACTTATAAATTATGATATCCTAGACATACTTTGTTTAAGAATATTAACCTTATTGCATACTATTAATTTTCTCTTTAATAACTTTTGGCCTTTAATAATTACGATTTTAGTTAATTCAAAACTAAATTGAAATGTTCAAATGAGCTACAAAATACAAAGAAAACCGTGTGGTGGATAGCCTCGAAGAGTAAATGAGGCTTTTCATAAACCGATGGGCCAAAATTGCGGAAGACATGTTTGCCTCTGTGTGAATTTGATGTGGGCCATTAATTGGGTCACCGGCTTTATTTTTGCTCATTGCTTGTAATTATCGGGATATAGTCAAAGGCCCGTTGGTTATCAAGAGGGCGACTTCTGTGTATGTGTTGGGATCACAAAGTGGCGGAGCGGGACCGCAGGTCCGGTGCGCCCTTGTCATCGTCCCTTTATCCAATTCGGCCGGGGGACCCTTTCCCTTCGGCTAAATAAGTGCTACATAATTGGATACTTGATGTGGGTTTCGTGTTATTCAGTTTGCGGACGATCGGTAATTGCGAAACATTCTTTGCGCAAAATTGAGGTGATATATTTACTGGGTATGTGCGTTTGTGTACGAGAGCTGGTCCGAAATCAAGCGTTTTGCTGCTAGGGAAATTTTGGCAATTATGCAAAATGCGTCCCTTATAATTGTCCCCCAGAGCGAGGTGAACTGGAAACAGTTACGACGCCTGAATTAATGCTAAACATGACAATCCGGGATCGTTATGCGATAGCAACGTCTTCTGCTTATTTGCTAGGCAACTTGCAATCTGTATCATAGGTCTATAAATATAATAAAAACTCGAAATTATTATTAGCTGAAAGACCATTGGTCGATATCTGATTCACAGAAATAATTATTATTTTACTGAGAATTGTTATTTAAGTTTACTGTATTACGATGGCAATCAATATCGCAAATTATATACAGGGTGACCCATTAGTGCGTCCTTGGAGGATATCTCAGCTCACGTTAAAGATAGAAAATAGTTGTTTACCAAAGTTGCTTGATTTTAAGAGCTGCATAACCTACAAATATTTTCATGTATACAGGATGCGCCATAAAGACAATAGAGGATGCAACTTGCTTATTTGAAATAGATCACGCTGAATATTATTTCGTTTCTTAATACCTCATGAAAATTGAGTGTCTTTTTAATAATAACAATCGGTCTAAGTTATACTGTTTCCGAGTTATTTGACATTCATGGATAAAAATGACGTTTGCAGTGGTTTATTAAAGCTCAAATATATCTGAAACTAATGGAGATAAAAAGTTACGGTTTTCGCTATTTTCTTAAGAGTAGAGGGCGCTATCGGCTGCATTATATACACTGTATATTAAGCTACGAAACAAGGATAGTTGAATTTATAACTTTTTAATCAATAGTTACTTGATTTTTTAAAATAAAAATATATAGATTTTTGACACCATTCGACTCAAAATTTCATTCTCCTTTGATTTTGTTTACAATTATTATTCCTATGTGTAAGACATTTTTTTTAATATTTACTTTAATATTTACCATTGATTGATAACGTATAAATTAAACTATTTTTATTTCATAGCCGCGCGGAAATTTTATAGCAAGACGACAGCGCACTCTATGCTCAAGAGAGTGACGTAAATTGCAGTTCTCTATCTAATTAAGTTTCAGAGATAGTCAGTTTTTCTTGACGCTATTCTTCTTCACACTTTATAATTGTAAAATTGTTATTCGTTACAAATTGAGATTATTCATATAGATTGACATTATTGGCATACTTTAACATTATTGGCGTCAATTAATATTTTTTTTATCAAAAATTGACATTGGAAAGCATTTCCATGAATTGTCATTAGACCATTATTAACATAAATTGATATTATTCACATGGATTAATATATCTATCACAAATTTATTACCGTAAATTGTCATTATTGTTATTAAATGTTTTTTTATAAATTGATATTATTTCCAAAATTTGCCATCCCACTGAACACGGAAACATTTTAAACATTGCACGAATATTGAACATGATACTAAAATAAAACATTGTATAATAATCATTACAACAAAGTTTTAGCAACGTTACAAACATTGTGTACACGTTTTCCGTGCAATATTGATTTACCTACATTACCTAAATGTTAAAAATGATACTAAAATTCAACATTGTTTAATAACGTTCCAAAAATAGTGCGGCAAAGTAACACAACATTATATAATCATTATAATTTGACTTTTATGCAATATTGTATTGTAAACATTGGTTATGTATTAAAAATGGTAACATTGCATTTTCAACATTGTATAATTGTTGAAACTGTTGCTGTAATGCAGCATCATGGTTTACACATTTCATGGACATTAAACATACAGAGAGTTTTTCATTTAAGTAAACATGTTAAATTATGTGCTGTAAATCTTCAGATATTCGTTGTCTTTTTAAAAAAGTTCAACTGAAAGCTTTAAACGGGTGTTTTCCACTCCCAGACTAAGCATGAAGTAAAATTTCGAGTTTAGAAAAGCCCCGTGAAAATTTGTCGAGGGTCGCGTAATGACAGTTCATTAATTCATTAAAACTTTCTAGTTCGAATTTTGTGCCAATTCTGTTTTTCTCGTTATCAGTTTGTATTAGTTCCCACCTTTCAGTGTTCCTGTGTTATTTTCGTGTTATTGTTTTGTTCATTTATAATGGATTTTGCGTTTAATGATTACGCCGACATATACATGGCTTACGGTTTCTGTAATGGAAATGCACATATGGCAAAAATAGAATATCGAGCACGTTTTCCAAATCGGAGGCATCCTTCCACAAATGTATTTCGAAGACTGAACCAACGACTACGTGAAACGGGTATGTTTGTCCCCAAAAAATGCGAACAGTGGTCGGCCACGGCTGAAGGGCACAGTACAACTTAAAGAGCAAGTTCTAGGTGCAATAGAAGAGGATCCCACCGCCAGTGCCCGACAATTAGTTGCCACATTAGATATCCCCAGTAACGACTGTTCATTTGGTTCTACAAGAAAACCTTCTACACCCATATCATCTCACGAAGGTGCAGCCCCTCTATGAAAATGATAACGTAAACCGAACGCATTTTTGCAACACCATTTTAAATAGAATTCGTGGCGACGCTGGATTCACGAGACGTATTCTTTGGAGCGATGATAGTATGTTTACTAGAGATGGGATCTTTAACAATCATAACAGTCACTATTGGTCTGAGGAAAACCCGCGAAAAATTCGAGAACATGGTCACCAAAGAAGGTTTTTCGTTAATGTTTGGTTAGGCATTATAAACCACACTGTTGTAGGGCCAATTTATTTACCACATGCTAATGATTACATTAATGTTCTAGAACAAATTATCGATGACTTGCCGTTAAATTTACGAGTTAATATAATATACATGCATGATGAGGCTTCTGCTTATTTTGCCTGTATTGTAAGAGACTGGCTGGACGAGCAATTCCCAAACAGTTGGATTGGTTGCGTTGGTCCTGTCGTTTGGCCTTCGAGATTACCCGATCTCAATCCATTAGAATTTTTTGTTTGGGGCTTCATTAAACAAAAAGTTTACTCTATGCCTCCACAAAATTATGACGACGTTAGAAACAGAATTGACGCGGCGGTACTGAAAATTACACTATAAATACTGGAGCGAGTAATGAATACGATACAAAAGAGATTGGTTAGAAACAGATGGGTTTTCTAACAAAATAAGTAAATTGAATTATGCTGTGTCCTTAGATGAAGAAAAAATGCCGCAGTACTACAGTTAACATAAATCACTCAACTATCGCAATCCAGATGCTTCGCCAATACCTCCCTGGACGACGCGCTCTTCTAGACAACTTCCAAAAGAGACTCTTTTCGACAAATTTACTCATACTCTGTTTTAAATTGCATATACGTCTGTAAATAAACCTCTTCTGAGGCAACCCACATAACTAATCATGATTAATAAAAAAACATGGCAGCCCGGGAATGCGCTGTTGCCTAATGTCTATTTCTTGTAAATGGCTCCTGATGGTATGTGAAGCATGATACAACATTTTTGCGTCTACATTTTCTATTCAGAATTTTATGTAGAATATCGTCACGTGTAGCTTATCCGCCAATTTATACACACCCGATATTGTTATTGGTTTTTTTTTATAAATTGATATTATTTACACAATTTGCCATTACTAACATAATTTAATATTATCGTTGTAAATTGACATTTACATCATAAATTGACATAGATTGCGTTTTTCTGTGAGTAAAAAAACGTCGTATTTTTTTGTTGTAAGCAACTAAGTCAATTTACGCCAACAATGAAAATATAAAACAAAAAAACTGTTTTTTTATAAAAATAACTATTTATGTTGAAATTCTCAAGTTACCTCAAAAGTATCAATTTATGAAAATGTCAAATTACATCGAATCGAACCGTATTTATGTCAACATTGTCTTTCTACATGAGATTGTTTCTGTATTTTTTTGCAATGTGTATTTTACATTATTTACGTTAAATTAAAATACCAAATTTGATATAATTTTAAACATCTGTAGTTTCGTCAAAAATCAACTTAGAAAAGTGAAAAATAAATTTAGTAAAATGCTAGTAACGCAAATGTCAAGTTTATTTAATTTGGAGTCGATTACATTATAAGTGATTAAAATCGATTTATGTAAAAATTACTTGCGATTTTTGTAAAAACAGCAAAAATAAAAACATTAAAAACCCTCTAGCACGTAGAAATGGTTTGTATCATTTTGATTCTGTCAATTCTCTCAATTTTCATCAATTTACAAAATCAACGTCTATAATATTTTTCAAAGTTTTGATATTTCCTTAAATGTTTAAAATATGCCAACGGAAATTTTAACATCGTTATATTAAAGATATTTGTCATATATTTTTTTCTGTCAAGCTCAATTTGGCGCCCCCTAGTCCTGGCGCCCGCGTGCGGTGCACGCTTTGCACGCCCGCTTACGGCGGGCCTGTAGGCACATATCATTTATTCCAGTGATTACATTCGCATTGATATAAAATGTAGCGATATGTTTTATGCAGAATCGATATATCACTCCTGCTTGTACACAGCAGTACACGAACGCAAACATTGTCACAAAGCTTGTTTATTTTAATTCCACGCGGACGCATGCAAATCGCCGACTGTTGAATCCGGCGTGACAAACATTTTCATGTTCCCCAAAAACAGAACAAAAAATAACAAAATAGAGGAGCACACCGGCTGCCATAACGTTCTCCCTTAATGCACTTGAATAAAGGGTCAAACCGTGGCGCAGTGCAGTCGCACACCGTCCTCCAGAGATCCGTCCGTCCGCCTTCTGCGAAAGGATTTTTCCAGCCAGCGTTAATGTGGTGCTTTTGTAAAATGTAAATGGCAGCTGTGCGAGAGTCGGCTTCACAGTAGCTTAACTCTTACCACTTAAGACAAACGACCGAACATCGTCGCAATATCCACCCTTTTTTTACTTGAGCACAGAAACTACTTGGATGTTGGAAATTGGTTTTCTTCTGGGATTTTTATACACACTGGAGATTTTTACACTCTCCATCCAGATACAATATACATTCAATAATTCTTGCAAGTGCAGTATTCCACACATACAGTGCCGGCGCTAGGGTATATGCCACTACAGGTAAACAAGGTTTCGCCGCCTTAAACTAAATTTTAATTTTTCACGTCAGTTTGCGAAAATCTCTAAAAAAGTATAGCGTCTAGTTTATAATTATGTAATGTACAAATAATTTTACTTGAGTTTAGATCAATTAGGTCATCATCTACACATTAGTCATATTTTTTTTATATTTAATAAAGTCTTTTAATGAACATTTGAAGAAAGCCATGGACGTGAAATATTTTAAACAGCACAAGACAAAAAATTTACAATATGTCTTAAAATTATAAGGCATATCATTTGCATGAAACGACAGAAATATCGCAAAATGATGAATGTCAAGAAAGATGTTTCGGTAAAACATTGTCCTTTAAAAGTTTGTTAAAAATTATATTTTTAGAGTTTATTAAGCAAGGGTCACTCAAATATCGTTAAAAATGTAAAACCCAATTTATATTAAAAAAATATATATTTATATATATACATTTATACTCCATTCGCGTTTAAATTAAGGTTAGGGAAGCATAGGGCATATTTGTCCTTGGTCACTGATTTGCCGATAATTCGTTCTATTCCCCACTCACTCCCACTTATAGTGGACAATGAATTGTCACAATTGTCACTATGTTTTAAAATTTTTGTTTATTATGTCTAATAACGAAAAACTAACGACTGTTTCTTCTTCTAAAAATAAACAAGGAAAAATAATTTAAAGTGAACAGAAGTTAATCGCCCTCAACATTTATTTAAAGTGCAAGTCTGTGACAAAATTTAAAAGCAAAGCTAAAAATCTTGCGGGGTCTGATGTGGGAACATCAATATCATCTATGTTCAAAATTATTGCTGAAATGAAATCAACAGGAGAGGTTAAAACATCGCCAAAGAAGAAACTTCGTAGTGATACTTATTCAAAGATGACTGAATGTGAAGAAAAAACCATACGACATTTTGTCCACTCCTTCAAGAGAAAGGCTAACATTATAAGTACATGTGTATTAGGGATGCTTCTGTCAAAAAAATATCGATATTGGATATCGATTATATCATATAGCCAAGTAACGATAAGGTAAAATATTGTAGTGAAATGTATCTATATTCAAAATATTAATAATTTTTGATACCAGATATTTTAGATTAATTATTCCCAATTATTTAATGCTGTAAATTATTTTTTTAAGGTTTTAACCTAAGATTGATAACATTGCCAAGAATATTTTAATGTTTTATACGCTTGGCGCATTAAGTAAAATTTCGAGTTTAGAAAAGCCCCGTGAAAATTAGTCTCGGGTCGCTGGCGCGACCCTCGACTAATTTTCTAAGCGGGGCTTTTCTAAACTCGAAATTTTACTTCATGCTCAGTCTGGTAGGGGAAAACACTTGTTTTGTAGATTTATAAAATTATCATAAATTTTCGATATTTTGTAATATTTGTCGATTTAGAAAAATTGCATGAGATCAATATTTCGAGATTTTCATCAATTGATAAAATTTTTCTAAAGATTTTCGATATTTCGAGATTTTCGTAAACTTTTCAGTTTTTGACGATTTATCAAACTTTAATGAGTTTTTCAATATTTCAAGATTTTTGTATGATTTTCGGTATTTACAGATTTTCTTCACATCATAAACTTTTCATGAGATTTACAATATTTCGAGATCTTCAATTTATAAAATCCTAATGAGATTTTCGATATGTAGAGATTTTCGTCAAATTATAAAAATTTAACATAGACATTTTCGTAAGTTTTTCGATATTTCGATATCTTTTTTCAGCTCTGTATGTAAATACTCGATTATTGTTTCTTGAGAAAAGTAAAAATAGTATAGTTCTTTATTAATACTAAAACATATTGTAAAAAGGAGTCATTTGATACTCAAAGAAACAATTAACTTTAAAAAATGTTGCTTAACAGCGTTATCTAAATACATATTCTTTGAAAATTAATTTTGATTTAACCGATTTCAAGTAAACATACGTTTCTTCTAAATTTTAAATTCCGCGCCCAAAAATGTCACCAGATTCCGCCAATTTAGCCGTACAAGCCAGGTTTCTAGTTACATTTTTTTTTTAAATGAATGGAGTATAGGCTATTGCCAAAGCTGACGACAAATTTCACAAATAATACAAAAACCAATTAAATTTGTGACATCATGAAACAAATATCCTTACAACTGACTAAAATTATATAATTAAATTTGATAAAATCAATAAATACAAGTATCATAAGAATTACAAAACACGTAACAATTAATAAAATCAACAAAAACTCACAAATAAACGTCAAAGTAAAAATTGATTAAATCGGCAAAATAAACCTCAAAAATCTACAATCATTATGTACAAGCAGGATATTTTGAACTTCACCATATGTTAGTGTCTTGTACGCGTGACGCATGAAGTAAAAGTTCAAGTTTAGATAAGCCTGAAAATTTGGATTGATCGCTCAGTTTTGCTACGCGACTAATCCAAATTTTCAGTCTTTTTTAAACTCGAAATTTTACTTCGTGCTTAAACAAGGAGTGCAAACACTCGTTAGGAGCTTGAAATTCAAGAATATTAATCATGCATAATTTTCACAAACGAAAAAACAGACAACAGTTGATAAAATCGTCAAAATTGAAAAAGAAAATATTTTAAAAAGTCACGGTAGAAATTCTAAAATCAGGAAAAAGTCGGGAAAAAATCAGATTAAAATTAAACGCTTTTCTAAAAACAATAAATGCCCAAAAACTTGAAAGATAAATTGATTGTATAAATAATAAAGCTTGATTGTGTTAAGTGTTAATTTTTTAAATTTTATTGTGTTTATTAACGTAATATCCTTTTTATATCAAACTATAACAAATTGTGAAGACATACAAATACTTAATGTGAATAACACTGACAAGAATTCAATTGACAATAAATCAATAATTAGATAGGGTAAGTAGCAGTGGTCTAGATAGGAGGGGAATTTAGGGGATCAATCTTCCCCCATGAGTCTTTAAAATTAAGAGAATGAAATAAAAGGCTATTTTTCTGTTAGCGATTTATTTTTTCATAATTTTATTTCATGCGCTATTCGTATAAGACAATAATTTCAACTAAAGTTCACTTGTTACCAATATTTCAGTGTTTTCAGTGTTTAATTTGCGTGGCGCATGAAGTAAAATTTCGAGTTTAGAAAAGCCTAACCATTTGGTTTGGTCGCGAAGCGCTACACGACCAAACCAAATTTTAAGGCTTTTCTAAACTCGAAATTTTACTCCATGCTTAACCTGGGAGTGGAAAACACTTGTTTTTAGCTTCAAATTGAATTCTTAAAAAAAGCGTATGCAAATGCATCTTTAAAAGAAAAATTCCCCGTATTTAATTTTAGCACATTATTTTGATCAGTCTACGTTTTTTTTAATGTATTTTGTTTAATTGGAGATTCCATAATAAATAAACAAATACAAATACAAAAATGTCTAAAAGAAAATCTAGCATCTTCATTTATGCAAATCTAATTTAGGGTTTCATAACTTTAAGACGTAAAAGAATTATACATTTTTTTTGTCGAGTATTAAAATATGTTTATTTCTTAGTGGAACTTGAGAATTTTAAATAAATTCGACTATCGATACGCTTTTGG
Source organism: Philonthus cognatus (assembly GCA_932526585.2). Classification (NCBI taxonomy): domain Eukaryota; kingdom Metazoa; phylum Arthropoda; class Insecta; order Coleoptera; family Staphylinidae; genus Philonthus; species Philonthus cognatus. Next base: position 25,422,090 of record OW052243.1, on the reverse strand, counting down.
TAAGCCATTGAAATAAAGTGTTCAATTTAGGGGTCCCACAACTTTAATTAACGATACAATATAATCGTTTTCTGGACTAAATAATTTAAAATAGTAATTTTTAAAAAAATGTAGAATGTTTAGTTACAGTAAGTAAAAGTACAATATTCTTTAAAAAAAAGAAATAAACTTTATAAAGAAAGATTGACTTTGCCAATAGTTTGCAGAATATTTACAAAATATGTATAAAATATTAATAAAATCCATAAAAATTACTATTACCATTCTATGAACGTTATTAAATTGAAAATTGGAAAACTGAAAGGAAAATAGTATAAGAAAAAAGTTGACTAAAACATCAACTCTATTTATTTGCGTCATAAATTTTACAATAAAAAAAACTGCAAAATCAGTTTATGATTGATTGTCTAACGAGGGTTTCCAATCCCAGGTTAAGCATGAAGAAAAATTTCGAGTTTAGAAAAGCCTGAAAATTTGGCTCGGGCGCGTAGCGAAGCGAAGCGACCGAGCCAAATTAGGCTTTTCTAAACTCGAAATTTTACTTCATGCGCCACGCGTATAAAACGCTGATTTAATGTGAAATGGTCTTTAACCAATTTTCAAGTAACATACGTTTAGTATGCCAATCATCAATTGTTTAAATGATGAAGAAAGTGCTAAGATGGACACATCATCATTTTTTGTACTTGTTTTTATATAATTGTAGAAAAATAAATTTATGAAACAACCAACCCCTAACCAACACAAAAAGCTATCTACGCCAGTGGTAAGTAGTAAATACAGATACAATAGATGAATAAATACTTAATTAAAAAATTACATACAAAAGACAAATAACTTATCTATCGATATCAAAGAGGCAAATACAGCGAAGTCTAAAATTAAACTATGACGTAGAAAATGTAAATAATTTAAGGTGACTATTAGTTCGCAATTTATTTGCATAGCGCAAAAATCTGTCAATGGGATTAAATATACCATAATTTATAGGATAAGAAGACAAACGAAATAACCACTTTTGCCTACAATTAATATCAATATTTAAAGAAAGAAAAACACAAGTAATGACAAAGACGACAATCATGACAATTTATGTATAAATAATCAATTGGGCCACTTACAAGCAAAGGAGTGTAAGTGCCAATTAAAAAAAATGGAGTACATGCAAGGAGAACACCTTTTTTGTTAATTAGCAAAGAAATATAAAGCTTTTATTGGTAGGTATATATATATACTCAATATATTTTCTGTAATTCCACATAACTAATCTGCTATTTTGTTTGTTCGTTTTAATTAAACTTGAACTTTAAAACTGAATTTATCAATGTTTTTATCGGCCACGTACAACCCTTTTTATTTAGGTGATTCATTTATTTCAAAAAACTAATTTACGTCAATAATGTCTAATAATATAAAAATATCAAAGTTATTACGTTTTTCACCAGAATTAATATTTTCGATAAAAAAACACAGTTCAATTTTTGTACTTTACGTTTCATATCAAAAGTAATATTTTCTATCAAAAAGGTGAAATTAATTATGACTTTGACGTTATGACTTTGATACAGTTCTAATACTTGTGCCGATTATGATATTTTAAGATTTTTTTAATGTAAATAAAATCACATGTTTGTTTAAAAAACAAAAAAAGGTAATTGGAGTGATATTATTTTAATATACATTTTTTTAAAATATTTTAAATACTATTTCTTGTGAACATGTTTTGCATGTTTGTCACGTGACATTTTTATGTCACTTGCTATGTTTTACGAATGTTTTACGTTTTTACGTAGATATAATATCGGCGCCAGCCGACATTGGAACTATAATAGCAGTTGCCATTGTAAGTCGGCGTTGGCTGACAATTAGTTCACAGAGTGTCAGCCTACTTAACCTAACTTAACAATTTGACAAGTAACTTAACTTGACAGTGTGACTAATTTGATTGATATAACATAATCAGCTTTCGTTTAAGTATAATTTTCACGAGTGTCTTCCACTTCTTAATTAAGCATAAAATAAAATTTAGAGTATAGAAAAGACTGAAAACCAAATCTTTGGGCTTTTCTACAATCGAAATTTTACTTCTTAAGCATGAAGTGGAAAACACTCGTTCATAGCTTTAAATTGAACTCCTTAAAAAATAACAAATTTTAGAATACGTAAATGAAAAATTCCCTATATGTAAGTGCATATGTGGCAATCAGATAATTATAATATTTTTAAATTTTCTCTGTGTTGATCTTTGTTTAATGTAATTGAATTTCTTCTATTTTTTGTTTTAATATCATTATATTTGATAGAGTAACATTGTTCTTGAATTACATATTCGTGTACAAAATAAATTACATCTCATCAAACTTTTTAAGTTTGAAGTCTTATTGCAACGTACATACACACATACACACACAAGTAAAGCAAGTATAAGTACTTGTTTCTTTTGCGGTTAGAACGCCCCGTAGGAATGTAAATGTAGCATAACGCGGTACATGACGAAAGTGGAAATCCTTGGAATATTTCCCTTCCTGGGGAATATTTCCCGGGATGTGATGAGGTCGAAGTTTCCACGTGCGGGCTCGCCTCTTATACGTCGCGTTAAATAATGAAGAAGTCGCCGGGGAATCCCCCAGTCTGTATACAACCATAATAAAGCCCCAGTCTTCTAACCTTGCTCCTTCTGAATTTTTGGCCCTTTATTATTAAAACCGGCTACGCTCATGTTTTTGTCAAAGTTTCTGTCAGGGTATTTATAAATATTTAAGCAAATTGGGCGTTTGTAAGGTGGGGAACGCTATTCTTGTTTAATAAAAATTAAGTGAATGCATTAACATTAGATGAGAAACTGAATAATATTTATAAAACCCGGACGAGACAAATGAGTTCTTTGAAGTCTGCAATAGCTTTAAAAATCTGTTTTGTGATCTCGACTTGGAAGAAAATTTCTCCAGTTTGTTCATGCTTTCATGCAGAGTTCAGAGACGTCCATAAGGAAGTTATAACTACTTAAACAACACCATTGTTATTTAACGGAAAATTTTCAGCAAACCGATTTGAAATTTACAAACCCTAATAAAAATGTTGCAATTTTGGAGGGGTTTCACGTCAAACATTAGATATATTAAATATAATAAAAAAATCAAAATATGCATGAAATATTTCACTTTATTAAAATTATGCAACATTTATGAAATCAATAAACCAAGGATGATATACAAATTAAATTCTTCTTCATAATTTTCTTTAATGTTCATGATTTTCATCGGTTTTCGTTCACTTTGCAATTATAATTTTTGTTGATGGTTTAGGTAGGTGAGTAAGAACGGGTACCTTTACTGTTTGAGGATTTCATTCTTCAATATCTTCATTTGTTTTGCGGCAACTTTTTAGTGAATTCGGGTGACAATTCATACGCAAGGCTGTAAATCACATTCGCTCGTGATCACTGCCATTTCTAAAGAACGCTTATTAGTCGTAACTAAGTTTAACGTCCACTGCAGTGTTTCCCAACCTTGTTTTGACCATGTGTCACCTTATATTTTTGCATGTCCCATAATCCCCTTGTAAATATTTTTTTTACTCGACATGAGAACACAATTACTTTAGGTCACATGAATTGTAACACAGAACATTTTCTATACATTGGAACTGCGGCTTTATCCCTTATCGTACTAACATAATATATAAAATTACGATAATTTTCGTATAAACTGCAAACAAAATGTCCTAATTAATAAGACTACTTAAACAATAAATTACCATTAAAACCACTACTTCCCGTGCAAATACACCGCCGGATATTGAATATTACAATAAAATATTTAAAATCTTATTTGATTTGTTACAACGCTCTATCAAAGTATACTAACAAACCAACTAGCAAATAAAAATTAAATATAAAACGAGAAACTACAAGAAATTAGATATGAAAAGGACTTGAATTAAAACTAATAACTTATGCCATCTATAGACGTGTTTAGCGATTTATCTCTTTTCAGTGAAGCTTTGCTTATGACTTGTTAAAATAAATATTAGGAATAATATTTAATAAACTTACTTGGAAAAAGTGTCGTGTGTAGCATACACAGGTAGACAAAAATGGATTGAGTGGAAAACATGGTCGGTATTTATAGGCAAAAAGGGATTATGTTATTATTTACCTTACAGTACAGTTGAATCTGAATTATTTTTGTGTAAACTGTAACGCAAGATAAATAATCAGGTCTCACATTTAGTCCAATGTATCAAACTTGACACAAATCAGCGTCAGCCGACTATTGTCAATTTAAGACAATTATTATTTGAAATATATTATTAGATGGTCATGTTATTGTTTTTTCTTTATGGCACTTGCGACACACATTTTGATATTTGTGACATATTTTACACTAACAAGTGTTCTCTACTCCCAGATTAAGCATGAAGTAAAATTTCGAGTTTAGAAAAGCCCCGCTTAGAAAATTTTTACGGGGCTTTTCTAAACTCGAAATTTTACTTCATGCGCCACGCGTATAAACCATAAATTCAATAAGCTTTTAAATAAACGTATTTCATTCTGTAATTTAATATCTAGTCTTGTATTTGCACAGGAAGTAGTTGTAGCCTTAATGATTAAGGTGTATTGTTTGCAGTTTACACGAACTTATTATAATTTTAAATATTATGTGAGTATCGTGTTTGTGCAGGTCTAGTAGAAATTAACTTGCATTAAACTATAACGATATTAAAATCAATTTAATTAGAAATGTCTAGTACCATTCACATTTACGTTTCTTCAAAAATCTGTCGCTATTGAGATTTTTACTCCAATCTCGATATTTTTTTATAATAATAGCCTTTCATTACTCGTATTGATTGATTGAAATTGTAGAATAATTATTATTAAGCATAAAATACATTACATGTAAAATTGACAAACATGATTAATTAACTTATCGATATTTATTATTTCAACGTAACTGTAACATTAAGTATTGATTTATTATTTAATAATGGCAAGCGATATATACATATGTATTCACAAGTATATGAGCAATAATTTATATAATAACAAGTACTAATTATTAACGAAAATAAACAGAATGTGACAGTTGATTATTGAATTTCAATAGCTGCGTAAACTGGAACAATAATATGTTTCTCATTATTCCACCACAATGGGGAAATATTTCAGCAGGCAACGTTTAAAATATAGGTTGTTGTTTTGATATCCGCGAAATAATAATATAATTTCATTATTACAAATAATGTATTTAATTACATATTACAAGAAGTTTTTCTTTTAAGTATACATATCTCAATTACAGCGTATATGCTGTAAGTATTTAGACATTCGTTTTTATTTTTAGAGAGTTCAATTTAGAGTATTAAACGAGTGTTTCCACTCCCGGAGTAAGCATAAAGTAACATTTTTAGGCTTTTCTCAAGCGTATAAAACATTGAAATATCGTGAAGTTTAAAATATAACGCATAAGCATTATTCTAAGTAAAGTATTATATATGAACTTCATTTAAAATCAGTGCTTTATACGAGTGGCGCATAAAGTCAAATTTTGAATTTAGAAGAGCCTACGAATTTGTCAGGCTTATCTAAACCCTAAATTTTACTTCATGCTTAATCTGAAAGTGGAAACACTCGTTAGAAGCCTTAGATCGAACGCGTTTCAAAAATACCGAATATCTAGAGATTTACAATACTTAAAAGAAATATTTCATGTATTTTAAAAACATATATACCATCTTTAATATATGGGGTTAAATAATTCAAAATTAAATATTATTTTAAACTCGAAATACAGTAGTTTAGAATTTAAAATGATAAAATAAAATCTTTAATAAAGCACTAAAATTGAAGCCCAATTTGTTAAAATACTTTAACTAAAATACTTTAACTTATCATGTTTAATCAGTTTTATTATATTATAGTACCATTTATACCAGTTGATGGCATTTGTGGCAGGAAATTCAAATGTAGATTTTACCCACTAACAGAAAAAGTACTACATGTATGTATATGATTAAATGGACCCTTTACAATATGTTAATTTTATTCATTAATTAGTTTACCTAAAAATATGGTTAGTCGATATTATTTATTTAAAAAAAGAATGATATTCAACAGGATTTGTATTCGTTATTCGAAAATTAGAATTTAAAACCTTTGATTCGAATCATATTTGGTCGTTTTAGGATTCGGGAATTCGTTATTCTAATCATATTAAATGAAAGAATTTAGATTTGTGATTAAAATCCTTTTTCGAGAATTCTACCTAGTCTACCACACATATACAGTGTGAGAGAACTAATTTTAATGCCGTAGCATTCATTAAAGTACTGAGAAAATATTCGTAAGTCTTGCGAAAGATAAAAAAGTATTTTTCAAGATCACACATCTTTTGGTTATATTGTTATATTGTTTCAGTTTTCTATCATTTATTTTATTTTATTTTTATTTATTTAGCATAAACGGGAAACCCCTTTTACACTTTAAAATATGTAATAATTACAATAATTACAACTAAAAGTAATCTTCATTGCACTTTGTATTTCAGTTAATCTGCTTGATATAAAATTAGAAGAATTCTATGACAACGTACACATTTTTTTGGCTACAGTTTGCCAGACATTTTAGGGGAATTAGTCTTCAGTTTTCAAAAAACGACAAATGATATTGTCAACACATTACCTTTCTACCCTGACATCATTAACTTCTATCTGTTTTCATTGTATGGATTATCATTGAACAGAACACCTTTAATTGTTTGGCACGTCGGATGTTAATTTTGCGTTTTTATCATCATGATATTCATGACGCCTGTCAAAATACTTTAAATACACCAATTTTAAAAAATGCTCCTAATCTCATTCGAACTGTGGTGAAACTATTTAAAGAAGAAACATATCGGATTTTTAAAAGTAGGCAAAAGGTTCGCATTAAATGTAAGTTAAAGAATAATGAAAATGTTAGAAATAAAGAGGATCCATATAGACTGATCACTTAAATCAATTTATATGGATCCTCTTTATTTCTAACATTTCAATTATTCTTTACCTTACTTTTAATGCAAACCTTTTGCCTACTATTGAAAATCCGATATATTTCTTCTTTAAATATATTCACCGCTGTTCGAATAAGATTATGAACATTTTCGTAAAATTTTCGTAAAATTGGTGCATTTTATCATGATGATAGAAACGCAAACTTAATGTAATGAAAATTTGTCGCAGAACCAAGATTATCATTATTATTTAAAACGCATATTTTCTTGAATAATGTGACGAATTTAATGTAATAATGTCAAATTTAACTGAAATTTATGTTCTAGCGATTCCCGTTCGTTCCTGTTTGTCAGTCTTTCTAAGCGGAGTTCTTCCTTTAGGTATACTTATCTCAATTACAGCATTTATGTTTTATATTTGCAGATATTGTTTGTTTAAGTGTCGAATTTCAAGCTTTAAGCGAGTGTTTTCCACTCCCAGGTTAAGCATGAAGTAAAATTTTGAGTTTAGAAAAGCCAGAAAATTCGGTTTGGTCGCATAGCGAAGCGGAGCGACCAAACCAAATTTTCTGGCTTTTCTAAACTCGAAATTTTACTTCATGCGCCCCCCGTATAAAATACTGATCAAGCTTAAACAGTATATTACGAACCTCACTCTAAATGAGTGTTTTGTACGCGTGGCGCATGAAGTAAAATTTTGAGTTTAGAAAAGCCCAAATTTTTAGGCTTTTCTAAACTCGAAATTTTACGTTATGCTTAACCTGGGAGTGGAAAACACTGGCTTGAAACTTCAAATCGAACTCGTTTAAAAAACAAAGCATGTCGGAAAATTAACATTGTATGCATATGTATACTTAAAAGAAAAATTACCTGTATCTAGATAATTTGTTTGCCCATTGATAAGTTTGTCAAATAAATGATATAATAAAACCAAACAAGAAGGTAGACATGCGTTTGTGATGCTGTGTTTTGTTTTTTGTGACATCAGGGTAAAAGGGTAATGTGTTGAATATACTAATCAATTCACAATGAAGCAATTCTAAACATGGCTACTGATGTTTACATGTAGAAACAGCAATTATTTTCACATCCGTTACAATTCTCCTAAATAACAAGAAACACGTCATTAATTCATGCCGAAATCGATTGTGCACATAAATATTACATAGAATGCATGCATACACCAATACGAAGTTGTACGTATACAGACACACATACATTTCTGACAAAGTTATTTATTTTAATGACGCATAAATATTCAAAAGTTGTATCGCGCCCGGCGTAAAACTTTGATTAGTGCTTTATATTCAGCGTCCTCAAAGCGGGAGCCGTGGCCGTTTGAAATGTATATTGAATTTCAATATCGGCCATCGAGTGCATCCACTTGCTACAGCGGCCACGCTCCGCGTTCGAAATCGTTTATTTTATCCACAAAGAAGAGTCCTATATATTGTCAACCACACGCTTTCAGTACACACATACACACACACACACACACACACACACACACACACACACACACACACACACACACACACACACACACACACACACACACACATACACGACCATATACGGAAAAATTATTAACTCTGCAATAATACACAAACTTTTCAAATAAGAGTTATCGTTGAAAGGAATTCAATTTATAAAGGATGCTTATATTAGTACAGGGTGGCGAGCAACCGAGAAAGTCAGGGAAAAGTAAGGGAATTTTTAAACTAATAATAATAATAAATATGCAAATGATACGATTAAAGAATTCATAAATTGTTAGTTCATTTGAGAGCACGAATTCGACAAATGAAATAATATTAACCAAAATAAAAAAAATGATAAAGTGTCCATCGTAATTTGAACAATTAATAAATTACATACTATATTTATTTTACTCTAACCAATTAGTTGAACATTTTTCTTGAAGTTAGTGATTTATACGCGTGGCGTATGAAGTAAAATTTCGAGTTTAGAAAAGCCTGAAAATTTGAATTTGCTGGGGCGCGCGAGCAAAGCGAGTTTTCTAAACTCGAAGTTTTACTTCATGCTTAATCAAGAAGTGGAAGCTCTCGTTAGAAGCTTCAAAATTAACGATTTTTAATATCAACAATAACATGAACAAATACAGTGTATGTACAGTGATATTTATACATTAAAGAAACATTCCCTGTAGATTAAAATATTGTATTAATTATGAAATACATTGTAATACATGCACTAAATTTGAAGAAAAAGTATTCAAATCCTATTTTCTAAGCAATATACTCTAAATTGCATTAATTTCGTTTAGAAGTTACAATTTCATTTCTTCTGTCAAAGACAGTTCAATTTAACTTGTTACATTTTTTACATCTGCACAATAATTTATCGATTTGTAGCTTTTATTGGTTTGTCCGGACCACATCAGACTTCCCTATTTAAAATAGGTATCAACAACCACATGGTGGTCAATAATTTGAAATGTAAAATTTCCCTGACTTTACCCTGACTCTTCCCTGATGCCAGATTTTTTTCTCTGACCTCTTAAAATAATTTCGTATAAACAAACCAAATATAGGGAAGAAAAAAATATTTAAGTTATATTAAGAGGGGAGAGGAGCGGCCAAACTAAATTTTCAGGCTATTCCAAACTATAAATTTTAATTCATGCCCCAGGCGTATTAAACATTGAAAACAATGAACTATTGTGAACAAGAAATCTATTGATACGCGTGGTGCATGCCCACCAATTAAAAAGAAACTGTAAAAATCTTGGACCAATACATGCAGCATAAAATAATGGTCTTACCAAGATATGGGGACAAATTTACATTTCAATTAAAATATTTGCGCCAGGCGCATTCACCAAAAATATTAAATAAACGCTGTTACGAAAATCTCTGAATTTATTTGAAATTTCATCAGAACTAAATGATTTTCTGTATAAATAAGTTTATCAGATTAACCGTGTGCTTTTCTACTGCTACAAAGTAGAAATAATTATTCAAAATGTTAAGTTTTGGGTATTCACGAGATTATTTTGTTTTCGGAGTATTCCACGCGATTTATTATTCAATAATTTCCTGCGTGTCGGCTACTTTTCAGTAAATATCTATTTAGTATATTTGTTTGCTATTTATCTTTGTTAAAGAAATCTTAGTAAAAACATATACTCTGCGATTATTTAAAACATGATTTAGAGTAGGCTTTAAATTTTAAATTAGATTGGCACTATTGATCGTTAACACATAGTTTACCATAACCTTAAATTTATTTCATCATTCAACTAGCATTCTAGGCAACCGCATGAAAAAAATGCCGCCTACTCTAAATCATAATTTAAATGATCGCACAGTAAAACAGTAGTGTTATAACAAAACATTAACTTAATTTAAAGAAAGTAGAAATCTACTGTGTTCTTAAAGAAAATCTTAGGTGCATGTCTCATTCACTTTAACAACCTGCAAATTACGCAGCGCAACTGTGTCACACGGCTTATCCGAGATCAGTGAAAAAAAGGGGGCGAACGAGCGTTTTCAAAGCGATCCATAGAGGAGGGAGTAAAAATAAAAAAGTGCACGTAATAAAGGCATTTAATTAAGGCCTCGGTCGGTGAAAAAAGACAACGTCGATCCTCCAGAGCATAGATAGAGGGAGAGAGGCATAAAGGGATAGAGGAGAGAAGGCACGTAAACGAAAAAGTCGAAAGGGAGAAGCCGTTAACAACTAAAACAGGATTTTAGAAACGTGTCGGCGGGCATTAATTGCCGACCCGAATAAAACGAACAGAAAAACTAAAACCAGATATAGGCAATCGATTCCGTTTCCTAACGCTCTCCAACTGACTCCCCCTTAGGATACGGATATAGCCAAGCTTTAAGTATTTGCGCAATTTTGCTATACAAAGTAAATTATGTGAATTTTGATATACCGTGTGTTCCTGGATTACTGCCCGGATAGGAAACACTTTTTTCACCATTATTCAACAAAAAGTCATTCTTTACAAATAGTTTTGGATGACTTAAAAACACAATTTCCATTGTAAAATCTTAAAATTACTATAGAGAGCGCTTAAAAATTAGGAAAAACTAAAATTGTCATAAGAGAAAAATACCTATAATTATAATTTTAGAGACAGATGTTTTTTGAAAAAGTAATATATTATTGATAACTATGTTTACATTCAAAATATACGCTTAATAGAAACAAATTTATTTTTATTAGATTTATTTATTTTTATAATTATGTATCGTATAATTTTGACGTGTATTTATTCAAAGTAATTGTATATCTAATAAATTATCTTCATTTTATCGAATTTGGTGATATTTAGTAAATAAAAATTAGCATATCATAAAAATTGAATCTTTTGTAAATATCTTAAATGAACTTAAGTTACTCATATCAAACTGAAATTAAACAGGGAGCTTTTCTTTTAAGTATACATATCCCAATTGTTCTGTATATCTTCATTTATTCGTTTTTTTTTTAATTTGAGACATTAAACGAGTGTTTTCCACTCCCAGATTAAGATTTAAGTAAAATTTTCAGGCTTTTCTAAACTCGAAATTTTACTTCATGCGCCATGCGTATAAAACACTCAAATGTTGTAAAGTTCGCAATATGCTACTAAAGCAATATTCTACAAACGTATATTTTGAACTTTACTTAACACCAGTGTTTTATACGCGTGGCGCATAAGCTGAAATTTCGAGTTTAGAGAAGCCTGAAAATTTGGTTTAGTCGCTTTGCTTCGCTACGCGACAATGACACATTTAAATTACATTGTATTAAAGTCCTGTAATGCAAATTTACGTGTTTGACCCTTTTAAAGGCGGAGTAGCATTTAATTTACTCTTAGTGCAGATGATTCTGAAATATGTTTAATATTCCTAACAAATAAGGCGAACGGTGTAAATTCCGCGATGGTTACAAAACGTTCGTACCATCTGAAATTTAAATGAAGTACTCTGGAAGAATTTAAATGCAACGGTGACGTCTTGCAGCAAATATTAATATTGTTTGCATCCGTCGGACATTCCATCTGGGTCCCAGTACCTCTCGAAATACACAAGATTCAAACATTTTGTTTGCTAAATAGGTGCGTTTAGTTTATGAAATATTTAATCGCACATTTTTGTACAAGAAATTAAATAGGCTTATATTGCTTAATCATTTTTAAGAAACATACCTAATTACATTAAAATCTATAAAACTTATAACGTATATTTATAAACTTATAACGTACATTTAGGTATAATTCAATTATGAGCTGAATTATTTTTGGAGATTGTGATATTACACACAATGCTGTCATTCCTATCATTTTTGTAAAATCTATATCATTCATGAATATACATAGATTTGACGAATGTCATTTGACAAAATTGCCTATTAATTGATAATGTTGACCACAAGAATAATGCTGATTGTTGACTACTATTTGATATTGACTATCATTTAACAACATTGACTAATAATCAATTAGTTTGACTACATGCATGCTAATTGTTGACTACTATTCATTGACTGTCATTCGAAAACATTAAGTATATTAACTAAATTGACAATTTTCGGCCGTAAACGACGTAAGTTTACGGCGTTTTACGTCAATTTAATTTTTGCGCGTATAATTTTATTTTTGTCTTTTGCAGCGTAAACATCGCGATTTTTACTAAATCAACATTTTACGTCAAAATCGCAATGTTTACGCTGGAAAATGACATTACACGCGCAAAATTTAAACTTACGAAACGCTCGTATCGGTTAATTTAAGACAAAGTCGATTTTTGTTGTCTCCAACGATTTTCAACAAAACAGTTGATATTTTGGGAAATGCAGTAGAGATATTCAAATTTCGATTGCAACCTGTCAAAGTTTATTCATCTCTGAGTAAGTTTAGTCTTTCATGTTGACTATTTTCGTCAGATAAGGTTAATTCTGTAATTTTTATTCTAAAGAAAAAAAAAACAAGATGCAACCAACATTTACTGTTTTTCAAACCGAGTGAAAACTAAGAGTTCTACGACAAACAAAAAATCAGAAATGTTCTTAGTCAAGCAAGAGGATCTCAAAATGGATATTTTCGCAAACATTTTCGATTTAAAAATGTTTACGAAAACAAAACGTTCCCTCAGTATTACTTACAGGGAAAACAAAAACTTTTGAGAAAATTAATCATCATATTTTCGGTTCAGTTCCGGTTTTTATTCCGAGATTATTAACGATTGTTCCGGTTTTCGGTTCAGTTTCGGTTCGAAACCCTGGTTATTAGAAAAATAAATATTTGAACAAAAAGTTTGTGTGCGAGTTGTTAGCATATACGAGTATAAAATGATATGAATTTTTCTTTTGTGCGAGCATTTGTTAGGTGGTAAGCAAGATATATGCTGGCGTGAGGCGTTTATGCAGGGAATAGCAATTGGACATTCATGACGGCGGAGGCGCAGTGCATCCATCACGTCGTAATATTTCCTTATTCATATTTAAGTAGGTCCGTGATTTATGTTCGCTAAACGGTGGGCAAATGCTGATATATTATTATAACGTCGGCGGATCACGAATTCGCCGATTCACGAAAAGCCATGACAGATAGCTTGTCGTCTGTTCGCCTGTTTATTTATGCGCATAAGGCCGACCCGGATGGGGATATTTGATTTGGGTGGAGACGGGCATTAGGTGGCGGTATTTATTATGTTCCCTCTGTGTTCTCTTCCTGTATTTTCGTATCTGCGCCTGGCACCGCCATCCCCATCCCCACCTTCAATACATACATGCATGCACACAATAACTTTTGCTTATAAGTCTTTTTATGTCGTCCTCCGGAATATCCCCGAGCAACGAGCTACCAGCCGACTGCCTGAATATTTAATAATGCTAGGCTAAATCCACTTCGTATCCCCTTTATACCTTTATTAAGCGGATGAACTGACTTTATTTGTGTACAACGTACAACTTTTCTATTGACCCTCCACTTTAGATTTACTTTTATTATGAATATATCTAACGTATTTCTTTGTATACTGTTAATGTCTTATATTTACAATAGATTAAAAATACTGGTCAAATTATTGATATTTACATTAAACAAATAATAAATCACATTCACGAATGGACAGACGCTTCCAAACAATTAATTTCCCGGCGAATCTACCAGTAGGTTTCACTTATACAGTGGTTTCCAACCGGTTTTCCACGGACCACAAATGATCCGCAAGATCTGAAATATTTGAAAAGTATTCATTTATTTATACAGGGATTTGTTTTTTGAAGTATACATATGCATACGCTATTTCTAAAAGATTTCAACTTCAAGCTTTAAGCGAGTGTTTTCCACTCCCGAATTAAGCATGAAGTTCGAGTTTAGAAAAGCCTGAAAGTTTCGTTGCGTAGCGCGAAAACAACATTTTTAGGCTTTCCTAAACTCGAAATTTAACTTCATGCGCCAGCAGTATTAAACACTTAAAACGCTGAAATATTGTGAACAAGCGAACTTTACTTGAAATCAGTGTCTTATACGGGTGGCGCATTATATAAAATTTGGAGTTTAGGAAAGCCTGAAAATTTGGTTTGGTCGCGTAGCAAAATTTTAGTTCATGCTAAACCTAGGAGGGGAAAACCTTTGCTTAAAGTTTCATATTATATAAATTATATATACTTAAAAGAAAAACTCCCTTTATGAATAAATTAAAAGTTTTATTTGAAGTATATTTTAAGATTAACACAGTTTCTTATTCTTGAACATTGTGCTTAGTTATTGTAATATCGTTAAACTGTTTCCAGATTTATAAGTAAATCATAAAAAAATGCTTTCTAAAATATATCAGTAATTTGATTGAATTATATATACCCTGTGATGTAAAATGACCGGTAATTTAAAATTGGATGGTATTCTCGGTAATATTACTGGAAACATGGTTACAATTGGTAATTTAAAGTGCAATTTATTGTAGGCTCATTGTTTTTATAAACTGTATAAAACTTAAAATGGTAATTTATACTTATTAAAAAAGCGTAATATCGATATTTTGTATTTTAGCAAAACATTTTTTTATAATTATTAACTTTTAAAAAGAACAGATATTATTGTTGATGTTATAAATATCAAAGTGTGTTATTTTTTATACAGGGTGCAGAATTTTTGATGGTATTTTCAAATAAAGTGACATTTTTATGAATGAAACAACTTCTTTATTTAAAAAGATATTAACTTGCTGTAAAAACTTTCGTATGCACTAGTTTAAGTACATCCGCTTTGCTACGCAACCAAACTAAATTTGCAGGCTTGTTTAAATTCAAAATTTTACTTCATGTTAAATCAAGAAATGAAAATACTCGTTACAAGCTTCAAATCGAACGCATTTTAAATATAACAACTGCCTGAACATTTACAGTGTATCCATCGGGATATGTATACATTTTTGCAAAAAAGCTTTCTTTCGTTTTCTGTAGACTTTCGTACATACGAATTTACAAAGCATTATGTATTTTGTTTTCTGATTTTTAATATTTGTTGCTGCTACTTTTTATAATAATATTTAGTAAAATCCGGTCACAATTTTGTTGGGTCATGGGAGGCTATCGATCTAGTAATTTTGTTGGCAGTACATCTGTGGCAACTAAACTCCCTAATAGAAATTGACAGTAATTGGCACTTTTTGTGTTAGGTTAGGTTGTTTTCAGTTTGAGGTTATATTTTCTCAATAGGTACATTGTTGCCGAATCGTTGTTTAATTTTTTAACTGGAAGTAGCATCGTTCAATGGGCATTTTTTTGTTGTAGCAAAATTATTATGACAATTTTGACTTTCTTTTTGACAGAAATTACAATTTTATTTACACACTTGATAAATCGTTCATTTTCTTACTAATATTGAAATAATAAGTGTGTCAATGCGGTGACAAAAAAATGTCGAACAGACACTGACAGAAAAATAGTTGTATAGGCTACATCACCGAATCAGTTATTCCAACATGAAAAGAAAAAATGATATCCACCTCTGTTCCAAAAAGGTCGTGCATGGATTTTATATACTTTTCCTGCGCATTACTATCACAGATATTTTATAAACTTTTTTTAAAATAAATTGATCTATCATGTCTATTACGCATAATTGCGAGTAGAGTTCGTGATGTGTAGTGATGGAAAATTACAAAAAAATTAGTAAATGTTTTTTCATTAACAAAAAAAAAGTTATATATTTAATTAATTATCTATTAATATATATGACCTTTTTTGTTTTGTTTTATTGACCTTGGTGACTATGACCATTAGCCATCAATCTATATTTTATTGTTTTAACTAATTCTATATCGAAATCACATCTAGGACGCCACAACATATTCACACTACAACCATGGACCCGGATAGAATCATTTATTATTCATAAATGATTCCACCGGACGGGACTCGAACCCGCGACCTCTGGGTCTGTGGGCTGGGTCTCTACCCACTCGGCCACCGAGGCCCCAAATATATAACTTAAACTGAAATATCACAGTAAGTGTTTGAAATAATTGCCTTCGTTTTTAATGCACAGCTGAGCGTGCTGGTTTACGCCATGCGTGTGTTGGAGGATGTTGCCAAATGTTGCCAAATTAACTCGATATCAGGATGTATACGATTTCGCAACTATTCTTCAGTATTCACTTCGGTTAAGTATACAGAACTTATCAAGTGAGGAGCAGATTTTCTATATGCATTTTGTCCATTATTTTACATTTTCAACTAAAGGTGGCGCCACAAATTATATATATCAGACTACAATATTACACAGAAATATACATTCTAAATGCATGTTGCCCCGTCTAAAATGAATCATGAAAATGTCCTAGACATTCTATGTGTAGTATGTCCAACGTTGAAAGACAAACTAATGGCAGTTTAGAAATATGGACTAACTGCCATTTGATCATCAACGCCTACTAAAGACAGTGTTCTTACAGCAGTTACAGTGTTTTGTTCCACTTAACGTTAGTGAAATAATATTAACAATTATGAATGACAATGAAGGGGAGCATGTTGTTGGGGATGTTGACCGTGGTAGCAGGAAGCGAAAAAGAAATATCAGCGCAAAAGAGCGTAAGAGTGAGGTTAGGTAAGTATTTATTTTTTTATTTTTTTTAAATCTGATCATTGCTGATCAATATTATCTCTTAAAGGCACTCAGACCATTTCCCTAATTTGGAAAATTTTGAAGTACTTTGCAATCATAAACGTAATGATTTTCGCTGCTCTGAGCTATCCCATGACGATATTAAAGCAATCAGAAAACTATTTTTTAAAACAAAGAATAAAAATGCACAGGATAATAAACTTGGGAATTGTATGGTAGTTGAAAAACCAATTAGAAGCAGAAATCGAAAAACTGAAGGAAAATCCCATGCTTTTACTATAAAATATCATGTAAGTTTTATTCTGTAATTTATTTCCAGCAGGATGCTATTATTTGTTATTATCTTTAGGTTTGGAAGGCCCAAGAAAAAATCAATATTTGCCAAAAATTATTTTTGGCAACGTTTAATGTAAGTCAGAGACGCCTAAATACTATCGCTAAGAAAATTCAATCTGGATGTGGTATTATTGAGAATCGCGGAGGAGACAAACGCTCGTCTAAGAATGTAGATAAACTTCAAAATGTGAAAAAATTTATAGGCAAATTAAAAGGACATGAAAGTCATTACGGGCGTGCTAAATCTCGCCGAATTTATCTATCTTCAGAAAATAATATTACTCTTTTGTGGAAAATGTACAACGAGAATGCAGTTGAAAATGTGAAAGTAAATTACAAGTACTTCAGTAGAATTTTTAATAATCATTTTAATATTGCATTTGGAAGCCCTGCCACTGATGTATGTGGGTTTTGTGTTAGAACCCAAACATCTATTAGTAATTGCAACGAAAATAATGAGTTAATGATACTAAAAACCAATTTACGCGTACATAAAGTACGAGCGAAACAATTTTTCAAACTCATGAAGGAGAAGCCTGTCCAAAGTGTTTCATATTGCTTCGATTTGCAACAAGTTCAGGATTTACCGAAGGTACCAATCCAGGATGCTTTCTACGCTCAGCAACTATCTTTATATTGTTTTTGTGTTACTGACTTGGATATTAAAAAACCAGTATTCTACACCTGGATGGAAAATCAGGCAAAAAGGGGATCAGCAGAAACAAGTTCTGCTTTACACGATTTTCTAAACAAAGTAGAATTTGAGTCAGATATCAAACAAGTGAGACTATTCGCAGATGGTTGTGCCGGACAAAATAAAAATGCACACTTGATGCATATGCTTATGCTCTGGCTGTGCAACGACTCTCCAAAGACAATTGAATATGTGGAAGTGATATTTCCGGTACGAGGGCATTCTTATTTGCCTGCAGATCGTGTTTTTGGACAGATCGAAAAAGTTACACGGTGTCATAGTACAATTAAAACTCCCACAAAATATTATGACATTTACTCCAAGAAGGGAGAGGTTCGAAAACTAGGTACTGATTGGATTATTTTCGATATAAAAGCCGCGTTGAATTCTTTAAAGAAAATTGAAGGGATCAGTGCGGCTAAAAGAATTATTATTAAAAGATCAAAAAGTAAATCCGACATTTTGTTAAAAACCGAGTTATTTTATAGGAATGACGACCCAACTAAACATTTTCAAACATTATTAAAACGCGGAAAAAAGCTTGTAAATATAAAGCTACCTACTGTTCAACTCCAAAATAAAATTAAACCAAAAAAACTTCAGAGTCTCTCAAAATTATTAGTCGAACTCTCGGGCCCAAATTGGTATAATGATCCCGAGCTCACATGGTTGCAGCCCATTATCTCAGACCAAAACAATCCAAATGACCAAAATAATACTGAGCAAGATTATGACGGTGAAGAAGATGAAATGTTATGCTGTGATTGTAATAATGATGAAGATGAATTTCCTGATATGTAAAATTTTCATAAAATAAAATAATACTTTTCTATTTTTTTGTCATAGTGTTATTACCAAGTCAGTCGAGTTGCTTTGTGTCATCAAACAAAATGCAGTTTGTCCCTGTGTGACAAACTAAATGCCGTTTGTCCCAGATTGACAAACTAAATGCCGTTTGTCCAACACATTTATCAGTTTTTTTGGAAAATTGTCAAAGTTATATTTTTGGCATATGGGTACGATGATTATGTGATTTTAGATTTATTTTTTAGAAAAAACACCTTCTCAATAAATGTACCCACAAACTTGTAACAGTTTTTCTGTATTTCTGAAAATTGTTACTTTTGGACAAAATGCATATAGAAAGTCTGCTCCTCAAGTGTCCTCAAAAATAAAAGTCAAGGGGATTTAGGTCAGGCGATCGAGGAGTCCAAGCAGTTGTACCTCCGCGACTTCTAGGGCAAAATGTGGTGTGAAGAAACGACATTCGCTGTCGAACGTCAATATTAACTTCCTCGAGAAATTCTGCTAAATGTTCTTGCTAAAATTCTAAATAAGCATCAAGTTAAACGATTTGGCATTATAAAGAGCCCAATTAGTAATTCATCCACAATTCCAGTCCATACATTCACTACTGACAGAGAGTGACAGATACAGTTTAAGACAAATGCGATAATTTTATCAGTTCACCTCTCTCAACGTAATTATTTTAATATCTCTGTTCATATATAAACTTTTACTACACTTTTTTTTATTGCCTATCAATACACATCACATACTATACCTCCTCGCAATTATGTGTATAAGTCAAGAATCACCCTGTTCATCTATAACATCCCTATTTAAAAAACTGAGTACAGATTAGCGCATGGAACGCGGAGAAAATCGCCTAGTATAGGTCTCTCAATGCCACATCTGCCGTTGACAGTGGCTTAAACTAAATATTCGTAACCCCACCAAACTCCAACACCGTGCATATAATAGCCACGATTTAACACTAACAAACAAATACAACTCGGGCAATTAAATCTAAATCAATCATAACGCTCAATTAAAGTACATTTAAACAAAGAATAAACAAACATTCTTCTTAACTCTTGAATTAATTTCTCACTTCACAAGTGGTGAAACATGTGTAAACAATTAAACATTCTTTGAAAATGATGTAATAATCGAAACTAGTCAGAATTACAAAAAACAAGGGGTGTATATACAATATGTTTATCAGTGCAATTATTATTGTTTTATTATTTTTTCTAATCAGCTAGAAGCATGAAATAAATAAATCGATCATAGGCATGACCAGGATATTAACTAAAAATATAAGATGTTTAGTAACTTCTCACAAAAGACAAATATCAGGAAATTGATGTAAAGAAATTTAAACGTATAGAAAGTATTCTGCTTTTTAAGTTCATCCAAACTAAACATTTTAGACTTGATTGCAAAATTATCATGATTCTCATCGATTTTAATTGTCTTAAAATGTTGCAAATATTCTACTTTATAATGTTGGTCATAAACATTGGTGTAACGTTAAAAGAAATACACAAAAATTAGTGTAGACTCAATCTATTGTGTAAAAATATAAGCTATACCTAAGGCCGTAGCAAGGGAGGGAGGGGGGGGGGCGGCAGAATTGCGAGTGTGACACTTTGGACTACGCATTGCAGAAAATCACAACGAAATCCGTGCAGAATTCGATTATTGATGAGCGTTTGAAAAATCCAACGCTCAAATTCTAACCCTCAATAATGAAAAGAGGCCGAACGGGGCCTTTTGATTGGTTGATTCCGTGTACCGTCATACCGCGAAATTTTCAAAATGTTGAATTTTACTATGCAAAAGCTGCTCCCGTAAGGTCAAAAACCAAATTTTTACTTTACAATAGAAAACAGAAGATAAATAACAAAACAATTACTTCTACGTAAACAAAAGATAAATGATTGCAACAGCAAATAATTGCTTGTAGAAAATTCAAGATAAATAAATGAATCTAAGAACAATCAAACAACTACTTGCAAATAAACAGAAGATAAACAGGAATTTGTCTTTTAAGTATACATATCCCCATCAATATATAATTATTTTTGAAAACCGTTTAATTTTAAGCTTTTTACGAGGGTTTCCACTCCCAGACTAAGCTTGAAGTAAAATTTTGAGTTCAGAAAAGCCGGAAATTTTGGTTTGGTTTGGTCGTTAGAGAAAACAGAAGATAAATGACAAATCAATGGCTTGTACGTAAACAGAAGATAAATATTAAAAGTGCGATTTCTTTCGCAATCTACAACAAGTTAGTCTTACAAAGACTATATCAAACACTCATTGAAACAACTACTTCCCGGGCTAATACCCCGACGGACATTGAATTATACAACAAGTGTTTGCTGTTACATACAGTAACCTACTGCAAATGTAACAATTTGGGTCAAATTATTCAGGCCATCTATAGACGCGTTTCGAGATTTATCTCTCATCAGTATAGCTTTGCCATTCCCTCTAAACAATTTGACACCTTAGACTGGCGGTCACGTTACCGTTCAAACATAAGTATAAATGAAATTGCCAATTCTTGGTTGTAGAATACTTCAAACATAAATCTCGAAACGCGTCTATAGATGGCCTGAATAATTTGACCCAAATTGTTACATTTGCAGTAGGTTACTGTATGTAACAGCAAACACTTGTTGTATAATTCAATGCCCGTCGGGGTATTAGCCCGGGAAGTAGTTGTTTCAATGAGTGTTTAATATAGTCTTTGTAAGACTAACTTGTTGTAGATTGCGAAAAGAATCGCACTTTTAATGTTTGAAGTATTCTGCAACCAAGAATTGGCAATTTCATTTATACTTACAGAAGATAAATGATTGCAACAGGAAATAATTGCTTGTAGAAAATTGAAGATAATTAAATGAATATAAGAAACAAGGCTGTAGCCAGGGGGGGGATATGGGGGGTTGTACCCCCCACCCCCCCTCCCCGAAATTTCCAAAATGTTAAATTTTACTATGTAAAAGCTGCCCCGTAAGGTCTAAAACAAAATTTTTACTATAAACGAGGGGAAGGGGGGACAATTCCGTAGCCAGATAAAACATCGGGGGGGGTGTATACAATTCTCGGTATGTCATGTTTTACTATAAACGGGGGGGGGGGGGGGGATGGTTATAGCAAACATTTTGTTTTTGACATACCGTAAATCTCCCCGATTTTTTTTCTGGCTACGGAATTAGCTATACCTGCCTTAATTTGGCTACGCCCATAAAATCGATTAAAGAAACCATATAAATGTTGTAAAATGCGAAGCTTAGAATGTTTTGTCAATAATAAAATAAAGTCTCGATGAAAAAGCGCCGCTGTTTTTTCCTAAAAGAGAAAATACTCGCAAGAGGGTTATTGTAAGAAACTTTATCCGCCCGAGCGCTGCAATTTAACGTTATGCAATAGTAGCTCCAATAAAGAAGCATTAATTGAGAGCACTCGAAAAGTTTAAAGTTGCGGCCCCGGCTGAGCTGAAATTCCAGGAACTTTCGGATGTCGAGGAAGTGTAACAAGAGTTCCTAACACGGAGGAGGACTAGTGAGACCCGATGAATATTAAATTAAATCTACACAGACGAGAGGTTATCGTAATTAACACCCCCACCAAAATAATCCAATTTTCGAGCCACTCTTTCGGCCCTAATACACTTTGCTTAAGCTGTTCTGTTTTCATTACGCTTTCATCAAGCGCCCACTTTATTACCTCAAAAGCTGTTTGTTGCATTAATATAAAACTTATTGTTTTACAAGTGTTTCAGTTTATTAACGGATTTGTTTTATGTACTCGAATACTTACCTAATATTCTGCAACAACTTTATTAAAATGCAGTTTAAACATTTTAATAAGGTTGTTGCAGAATATTGGCTAAGTTTCTTAATTGCTTGAAGTCTGTTCGTGTAGTTCCTGATTTTAAATTGGGGAATAAGGGTAAAAGATTAAATTATAGACCAGTTTCATTACTTATTAACTTCTCCAAAATATTTGAAAATATTCTTACTGATGTAATTTGTAACTAGTCCCGTATCGCATAACATCTCGACGAATTAGCATGATTTCATCAAGAGAAGTGCTATGACTAATTTAATTAATACACGTATAGACACATAAAGTATCGTTTAAACTAGATCAGCGCTTCCCAAATGGCTGGTCGGGGACCTGTGCCAGTCCGTGGGACTAATTTTACCAGTCCGTCGTAAAATTTGGCTTGGCCGTGTAGCAAGAAAGAATTCCGTAAAATTTCGAATCGATAAATAAATATGTTTGCTGCGGATGGTCACGTTTTTGGATTAAAACAAGAATAATTCAAATTCTAAACTATTTGAATTCGAGAAAATAAGGTTACGCTTCTTATAGTTTGTACACTTTAAACATAATATATAAAATTACGAAAATGTTATACGTGAAAATGAAAACAATGTTTTAATTAATAAGACAACTTAAGACAATAAATATCAATTGAAACAACTACTTCCCGTGCAAATACACCTTCGGATATTGAATTATACAATGAAATATTTAAAATCTTATTTGATTTGATTTGATTTGTCTTATTGATTAAGACATTGTCTTCTTAATTAAGACATTGTTTGCATTTTCACGAATAACATTTTCGTAATTTTATATATAGTTTTTGGATTTATTTTTACTCGAAACTTACTAAAAGAAAACAAGAATCATTTTTAACAAAAAGGAATCTCCATATAACTTCAAAAGTATTTCAAGTATTAATCATGCATGTCACGAAATTAAAAAAAAAACTATCACAAGACGATACGCCGTCGGAAAATATAAATGCACATAAAGCAAGCAACCATAAAAGGCGCCATAATTGTACATTTTTCCTGAATCAAAGGGTACAATTTGATTATTCCCTTTGTTCATGCCCAACAAAATATGTGCGTGTTTTATAAACGACATTCCACATCAATAAACTAACGTAGTTATAATACAATTATTACACGTACTCGTATATTTCGTTTCGTCGTTTTGATCATTTGAGTAAAATATAGAAATTACTACGAGTAAATCAAAGAGTTAGTTAAGTAATGTTACAGTAAAAGTATTTTTTCAATTCTTTTTTTAATCCATTACCTTTTACGCTCATTGTAACAATCGTAATTGATTTGTTTTTTTATTTCAAAACATAAACAAACAAAATATTCAAAATTTCAATGTAAACATTTTATGTACAACGTTAGTTAAATCAAGATTTAAACAATAGACATACGAATGTAAACTCTGTTTTTTTAACATGAACAAACTTAGGCTGTGTTTACTGTGAACAGTTGCAGTCCTGCTTTAACAGTGGGGTATTTTAAACATAGAATTTTGAGATGTTGGTAAATGATTATCATTGTTGTCATCTCGGGGTTGGCGACTGATAACGGTATTTTTATTTCTAATTTTTCTTTTTATTGTTAACTGTTAGTTTTTTTTTATTGTTTACTCTTAGTTTTTTTTATTGTTGTATTTTAACATAGTAGTATACATAAATGTATTGTATTTTACATGTATATATTATTTTTGTATAAATGGTCTAATCCGTTAAATGATTAAATAAATAAATAAAATGTGACAAATAAATCATAATTCATCAAATAAATTGTCACGATGCAGAAAGTTTTTAAATAGTGAACGCTACAACTTGCAACTTTACAACACATTCAGGTTTTCTTTCTTTTAAGCATACTTTTACATATTCCATATAAACATTTGTAAAATTAATAAACATGTGATCAAAACTAAGCAGTATATTTTGAACTTTACTTTATATCAGTGTTTTACACGCGTGACGCATGAAGTAAAATTTCGAGTTTAGAAAAGCCTAATTTGGCTTGGTCGCTCCGCTGCGCTACGCGACCAAGCCAAATTTTCAGGCTTTTCTAAACTCGAAATTTTACTTCATGCTTAGTCTGGGATTGGAGGCTTGCGTTAGAGTCATCAAATTAAAATGTTTTAATAGGATCACGAAAATTTACATTGAAAAATCGTAACAATCGTGTTTAGAACTTTTTCAAAATTTGAACATGTAAATGGGCAAATAATAAAGAAGATTATATTCCTGAGCAAGGAAAATTTACCTGATCCTCAATGACATTTTATTAAATTGGTAGTAGATACAAATAATTTGAGGCGGTGATAGGTACCATCAGTGGACATAAAATGTTGAGACAAATAAAAAGTTGGATAATGTCAAATATCATCAAATTTATACAGGTTAAGTCAGGTTTATTAAAGAGAGGTTATAATTTTGGAGTGACAATGAAAATATGCAAATGAAAGGGATTATCGAAAAAGAAAGAGATTTCTATTTTTGACACATCAAATGACAATTAACTGACAAGTCCAAAGTTTGACACACTAAGAATATTTTACGTGCCCGACATTTTGTTTCCACCGATGGTACATTTGTAATCGTAATCTGTGTTAAATGAATTACCTATTTTATGAGTTAATTGAATCGTCAAATTACTGTAACATTTCATCACATAACCTACAAATTAAAAGTTGATTTACAACATAGCATGTGATTAATCTTGTCCTAACCTAAAACACACCAGAGATGGGACGAATCCCCGTAAAAAGGATTCGAATCCCGAATCGGAATCTCCTAATATGATTCGAATCACGAATCGGAATCTCCTACGCGCTACGGGACCAAATAAAATTTTCAGGCTTTCCTAAACTCGAAATTTTACTTCATGTTTAACCTGGGAGTGCAATCACTCGTTCGAAAGTTCAAATTGAACTCTATCATCAAATCGACGAATGCCTGAAATTTACATAAATAAAAGATTCACGGAATATCTTTTTTTTTATTTTGTTGGGTTTGGCTTTTTGCCTGGCCTTGGGAACTTGCCCATTAGCCAACATCATTTTATTTATATTTGTTTTATTTCTTTAACTTATTGCTAATTACCTATAACTATATATTTGGACGTCACAACACATTCACACACACCCATGGACTCCGGGACGAATATTTTTCGTTAGAAAAATTACTCGCCCCGGCTGGGCATCGAACCCAGATCACCGCCGTGAACGATTGGCGAAACCAGCGGCTCAACCGCTCGGCCACGGCGAGCAATACACGATTATATAAATTGAAAAAAAAGATTAAAAATTGTTAAAATTAACATAAAGCTAATATTTACCAAATAAAAATATGACGCGAATTGATTTCTAATTTTCTACAGAATATAAAACACAAATAATGGCCAGAGTTAACGAAAATAAAAAAAATACTTAATTGACAAATTCAATAATAAACAATACAAAAAGTAATAAAATAGATGGTATAAAAAATTGATTAACCATATGATATTATTAAATTTGTCAAAATCAACAGGCATCATGAAAATTACAAAACACGTAAAAATTTATAAAACCAACTTAAATATCGACAAAAACAATGAAAACAATTTAACAAAATGAGGGTTTCCCCCAGAAGAGAGTTATATTAAAAGGACATGGAATAAAATCTTGAATCAGAGAAATACCGGAAAAATGTACCATTTTAGATTGTGGCTACCATGTCTGTTTTACTTTATATAATATTAAAAAAAAATGAAACCTAGATTATTATCTTTAAAAACATTTTCAGTCACTTAATGTTCTTATAAAAGCATTTAGTTTGAAGTTTCGAACGAGAGTTTCCACTCTCAGACTAAGCATGAAGTAAAATTTCGAGTTTAGAAAAACCAAAAAATTTGGTTGGTCGCGTAGCGCTACTCGACCAAACCAAATTTGTTGGCAATTTTAACTCAAACCTACATACCCTACATTTTAGAACTGTTTTTAAAAGATAATTGTCCTCCCCAAAAATTGCTCTCTGGATCTGTTCTTGCGAGAAAGTAGTTATAAAGTATTACGATGTTCAATAAAACCAAAACAATGTTTTTAATGAAGTGCTTAATACTATTCTAACGAATGTTTTCCACTCCCAGATTAAGCATGAAGTAAAATTTCGAGTTTAGAAAAGCCTGAAAATTTGATTTGGTCGCGTAGCGCGTAGCGCTACGCGACCAAACCAAATTTTCAGGCTTTTCTAAACTGGAAATTTTACTTCATGCGCCACGCGTATAAAACCTATATATATATATTTTGAAGTTCAAAAGAGCTAATGTATCTTCTATTATTGCGAACAATCTAGTTGAAGATGTGAAATAAATATAAAGGATAAAGTCGCTGTTCATATGCATACAAAATTTGTTGCAATTCATATGATCAAAAGTAATTACATTCACATTTCGACTTAAAAAAAGTATATATGTACGTAGTAGGGTCATGAGGGCATTCGAATTTATAACGTAGGGTATAGTCAAAAACGGTTGGGAAACACTGCTCTGGCCGAATAAAAGTGTTTATTAATATTTCTGTTAGTTTGTTATCTGTAATACTTTATATTTCTTAACCATTTAAGTGTATTAGTTAAAAATATAAAATATACATCAACGTTATCTAAAAAAGTAATCCCTGGAATTAGTGATCAAACTCGTGCGTCCCGAGTAAATGTGCGCAATTATAAAGTTAAAGCCGAAACTTAGCGAAACTAAAATTACTCCCGGTAATAACACGAGTTTCCTCTCGGATTTTATACCGCCCATCGATTAATCACCACGAGGAGGTGCGATTTTTTCCACCCCGTTCCCCAACATTAAATTTAAAAGCTGAACGCCAATGATAGAAAACCAATTGCCCGCCCCGCGAAGTAATTTATTCTATTAGTAAACACCTCAAGATAGATAGCAGGCACGTTCCTGTAACAATTAAGCTCGGATCTCGGCGAGAGAAAGAGAAGCGTAAATTACTTGAACCCTCTGACACATGTTCTCAGGCGTGGCTCGTATTGCCATTTAGCCCAGGGCTGGTAATTACAATACACTACCGGCTGTAAAACTTTTACGAAGGAGATCGGAATTAAAACCGTTAATTCGCGGGGGTTAGTTAATGGCTCGTGGGGGATTCGTTCGAACTCTTACGAAAAGGGTAAATAGTTCTAGTGCGAGGTGCATAATTAATAGGCGACATTCCCGGATTCCGGGCGAGAGGAATACGCCCGAGTGGCTCAGTCAATTAAAACTTTTTCATTCGAGATTCCGATCCGGTTTTAATATTTATGTGTACTCGCGAACTTTTCTAATATTTGCGCGCGTCCACCTATATTTATTCTAACTTTACTGCCGTGTTATTAAAAATATTTCCGGGATTCGAAGGGCCTTTTTCCATTCCTTCCCTTCCCCCCCTCTCTCTCTCTCTCTTTACGTCAACCTTTTTATACCCGGCATAAGAATATGAAAATATTACGATTATTACAAGGGAGTTTCTAAAAAATGCAATTTTCTAAGGATAAATGCGCTACCCCCTCGCAAATCTCGCGTAACTTGTATGTGTATGTGTGTGGAATTTCATACTTTGGAATATTTTCTGACTCCGCCGCTTCATTACAACGTAGGATTATATTCGGAGAATTTTAGTGGAAATTCCTTATACTATTTTTACATCATTTGAAGTTTACAAGTAACGACAAAATTTATACGAACAAATCACACGCGCGTAATGAAGCGAACTTCAAATGAAAATATGGTATCGATCAAATAGTATAAAGTAAAATTAAAGTATCGAATATTTATTCTAAAACATATTTAAAAATTCAAATATTTTAATTATTCAAGCATTTGAATATTTGAGTAATACAAATATTTGAATATTCCAATTATTAAAATACTTGAATATTTTAATTTTATTGTGCTTTTGAATTAAAATCCGAATAGGTACGTCAATTTTAAAAACTCGCAATATTAATAGAATTATGTAACCTTATGTTATTTTAATCGTATAATGGATTGACAATAGCTACGTATATCTTTTAACTTATATTAAATCAGTGATTTACACGCCTGGCGAATGAAGTAAATATTTCGTGTTTAGAAAATCATGAAAATGTTCAGGTTTTTCTAAACTCGAAATATTTACTTCATGCTTTATCAAGGATTAAAACCACTTGTTATAGTAGAAATCACGAAAATTGAGCCCTATCCGAATTCACCAAACAAACGTCACCACCAAACATATTAATTTTAACAGATAGGGAGAAACTGGGCAGATATATAATCTGTTTTTTTTTAATATGACGAATCAAAATTGACATTTCAAGAATTTAGTGGTGTGATCAATCATTCAGGATTCAAATCCTAGATTTGAATCCTTCTAGAGGATTTAACACAGGCATTCGAATACTTTAGGTAAACTGGATTCGTGATTCTGATTCGTTACATTTTTTTAAGAGGATTCGTATTCGAATCCAAATGCGGGTGACTCGAATCCTTATAAAAGGATTCGAATATTTATAAAAGGATTCGAATATTTATTAAACGATTGGAATATTTATAAAAGGATATAAATACTTACAAATGGATTCGAATACTTACAAAAGGATTTGAATCGTCAAAAATAATTCGAATTAATTGTGAGGATTAGCATGAAAAATGTTGTTTTGTGTGTTTTTGAATATCTCGTTAAATCACTGTTTTATACGCGTAAAAATTTGGTTTGGTCGCGTAGCGCGTAACGCGTAGCGCTACGCGACCAAACCAAATTTTTTGGATTTTGAGTTAATACTTGTCAAATGTTGTACTAATATGTTTGCTATAGCAGCTGCCTGTAGGCTTCAAAACTATCACTACAATAGATTTCTTGATGAACTAGAAACATCAATCATAATTTGCTAGTCATATCTGATAATATTATTTAGAAGTGTGAATTGAATATGGACCCTTTGCAGCCTGCATTATCTTCTTCGCTCCATCTTACTGATTTAATGGAATCACACAATCTGAAACAAGTAATCCATCAACCTACTAGAGTTACAGCTACTTCTGCATCGCTAATTGACTCCATTATTGTAGATCACGAAATACCTATTGACAAATATAGAGTTATCGATTACCATTTTTCTGATCATGATGTATGATTCTACTTTTCCCTATATTTTAACTGTGAACCTACCGCGCTAAAATATTACATATCACTAAATCTGCAAAACATAAACACAAAATACTTCCAAAATGAACATAAAAAAATTAATACCATTTGATAATACATACTACATTTCTGATATTAATAATAAAATACTTAATTGTTACAATCACATTATAAACCTGTTTTATTTAGTTGCACCAGCACACTGGGATTGCTATAAAAGCATACGTAACTTCACTAACACGTCAATTCGGAATAAAAACCGTGCTTTCTTTGAATACATTTCTCGTACTTGTAGTGAAAGTCAGTTATGGGATCAGTTTAAAAAGACTGCAATTAACATCCGGATAACATATAAAATGGTAACATAATATAAATTCATTATTTAAATCATAGTTTGTCTGTTGTAAAAACACACCCCCATTTAATTAAAAATTATTTATCTTCGATATCTCCAAGACCTAAAATTCCTGAATATTACTTTCAACTTTGTGATGAAACCTTAAGTTATGATTTGTTAATCAGAATGAATTCTACTAGTAGTAGATACTACGGAATTAATATAATAATACTTTCTGCACTTACATACATTATAAATACCTGCGTTCTAGAATCTTTATTTACAGATCTTTGAAATTAGTGTAACAATTTCAAAAAATAATAATCCTTCATAGCTCACTCATTTACGACCAATAAGTATCCTGTCTACAATGTACAATTTAGTGGACGAATTCTAAATGAACTAGTACTTAAATTAAATTAAAATACATATATATTTCGTCGATTTTCATACATTTGGTTTTAACCCTTCTATAAATTTTCGGGATATACTCGTAGCTAAACTTGGCGCTTTGTGCCTCGTTTAGCTATCTTATCCCTCGATTGCAATCACATACGTTCACACCTTGCAAACAATCTACTATTGTTTTATGTTTCAATTAATTAAGTTTAAAAATTATTGGTTTTGTTTAATTTATACAAAATAGAAAAATAATATTGCTGGCTTTTAGCAATACAAATCGACGAATAGTTATTTATCGATAAAAATCTAGTAATAGTTATATACGTGTTAAAATATCAATCGATTTACATGACAATGATGTTTATGACATTAACATTATTTATTCCAATCGACAAATACATTTTATCTACGAACAAGATTTAATTGAAGTTGGTGAAACCGGACATAAGAGTCTTTACATTTTGTAACTCAACCTCAATGTATTGTTCAAATATTTTTATAAATTCTCTTTTCCTAAATCCTAAACAATATTTTCATACAATCATTTCTGTCGACACAATATATTATTAAAATTTAAACAAACCGTGTCATGTACACACGTTTTACTGACTGGAATTAATCCGCGTGACATTGAATAGGAGGCGTTATTTTCTTTTGTCGGACACGCACAATGAAAATTTTTAAATTGGCCATTTTAAGTCGCGATAAATTTCAATGTCGCTCCATAAATCACCCCGGCCGAGGAAAGCCAAGCCGAGGACTCCGACACTCCCGGCTTTCTGAAAGTTTCAACCCACCCCCGAACCCCTCCTGAACACCCGACATGTTTCACCAACAAAGAATTTATAACGGGCACGACAAATAACGTTATTACAAATACCAAAGCGCTCTCGCTGGCTCTGGATGTTTGGAATTGTAGTAAATTATCCCCGTAATCGTCTTATGAAATATGTTCAAATGTCGTATGAAAGTTGGTTAAGTATCTGTAAATTGAATTTAGTATTAACTAAATTGTATATAATTTAGCAGATTAAAGAAATAAGAAATATATTTAGGATATGTTCTACCTGTATTTTTTTAAATAATTTAATAAGCCTCTTCTGCTTCATGTTTTATGGTCATGGCAACTGGGCCCTTTAGACTAGTCTAAAGCTTGTATTAGACGACACTATTTTCTTGTACAAGAAAATACTATACTATTTTCTATCATGGAGTACCAAATAAAACATGACCTATTTCTGTTATACAAAACTGTACAAGATTCGTGTTTGTTCATATTTTGTGTATTACACTTAATAGAAAATAGTACACTATTTTCTTGTGCAAGAAAATAGTGTCGTCTAATACAAGCTTAAGATCTTTGATAAACTTATTGAATATAATCAGAACTGGCCGGTACTTGAGTACAAGTACTCAAAACATTTGGGATCAATGGCAGCTCGTCTGTAAGGGCTGCAAGGGTGCAGCCCACCCAGTATAAATTGATACATACAGATTTGAAACGTATTCTAGTTTAGACACAGAGAAAAATTCCGTAAGTCGTCTACATAGTATACAATTTTCTTGCTTAACACTGCACGAAAAAACGTCGGAGTAGTTTACATTTAAAAAAACACAAAAAACAGGACTAATCTACCAAATAATTAAGAAGTGTGGAATTTGAGTGCTCATTTAAATTATTTATACAGCGACAAAATCAAATTTTCAGGCTTTTCCAAACACAAAATTTTACTTCATGCGGCAGACGTGTAAATCACTGGTTTAACGTTAAGTTAATATACTGCTTTAGCATGCTACTTCTCCAGTGTATTTAGAACTTTATATTATTTCAGTGTTTTATACGCGTGGCGCATGAAGTAAAATTTCGAGTTTAGAAAAGTCTGAATATTTTCAGGCTTCTCTAAACTCGAAATTTTACTGCAGGGAGTGGAAGGCACTCGAAAAGATAGTACTGAGACCCTGAATAACAAATTTCCCAGTTTGTAATATTTATAAAAGTTGTATCAACATTGTTTTAGATAAAATAAATATCCCAGATTAATTTTAATATTGTTACTGTAGGTAATTTTTAGTGCCATTTTTAATTGAAAAAATACGAACTTTTCTATTAACGTTAAAAATACAAACCAAATTTTCAGACTATTCTAAACTAAACATTTTACTTCATGCTTAATCAGTGGAATCACTTGTTAGAAGTTTTTAACTAAACGATTAAAAAAAATCAACGAACGCCTGAAAATTTACAGAGTACACATTTTGTATGTATACTCAATAGAAAATCTAAGCTTCTATCTATTTTAAATGCGAGTTGGCATTAGATGGCGTTTACGATTTCGAACATATGTAAATTGCATAGGCCATAATAAATGGTCAAAGATGTTCAGTATTCTTCAAGCACTGGTCCGGGACTATACTGATGATGGCGTTGAAGCGTATATAGTTATTCAGTGAATGTATCAGTACTGAACACAAATTCATATTCTTGATGTTTGTGTTCCATAAAATTAAGCCCTGTTGTGGACGAACAATTGCTGTATACAAACGTTTAGTTTATCAGCTATTGACGATGCTACTAAAGCTAATTGGCATTAGATGGCGTTTACGCTTTCGAACATATGTAAATTGTACAGGCTATAATAAATGGACAAAGATGTTCAGTATTCTTCAAGCACTGGTTCGGGACTAAACTGACGATGGCGTTGAAGCCCGAAACGCGTATATAGTTATCCAGTGAATAATTGAGTACTGAACACAAATTTATAGTCTTGATATTTGTATTCTATAAAATAAAGCCCTGTTGTGGACTAACAATTGCTGTATACAAACGATTAGTTTGCCAGCTATTGACGATGCTACTAAAGCTAAAGGGCATTAGATGGCTTTAAGCTTTTAAACATATGTATTATATTTTAGTAAATTAATCGTATTATAACTGAATTCACAAATGAAACTCGACAGAATTAATAATTGCGTTAAATGCGGTAAAACTAGGAGCTCAATTAAAGGATAATTGATCGCGGTCGATTATTCCACACGCTGGGGATGGGGCGGTATCGAACAGATAGGGGGTTGAGCGTTCAGAAGGTACAGGGGGAGTAATTAATGTCGATTGGAGCCGGTCTTGAGAGTTGGGGAACGTGCGAGAGCGTGCGGGGAATGCATCGGATGATTTTCCAATTTAGCGGAGATAATGAATGGCAATATTCCATTACTATTGCGGCCGCACCGAAAAGTCCACGGTTCGCCTAGGGATAAAATCCTGTAATTGAGAATGCTCCTAGGGGAGCGTTTGTTCCATTAGTCTTTCGACTGCGGGAGAGGAATGTAAAACAAATAAAAAAGAAGTACTCTCTCAGAGAGAAGAGCATTAATAGAAACGGGCTTTCCTTTCTGGAAGGTCGGCGTATTAACATTCATGTGTTGAGGCTTTGTTTCAGATTCAGGATATTCGGGGTGTCCTCGGTTACGTATTCGCATTCGAATTCACTTGGTAAAATGTATTAAGTTAGGTCATTGCACAAAGGAAGGCCAATATATAAAGTGCAATGAATAGCTTTCATCGGAGGCAGACCGTCCAGAATAAACTCGACAAAGAGTGCACGGCATCGAATAAACATCATAAGAGTATCAATCACACGGGGATTCGGCTTTATCCCCGTAGTCTTTGGAAAAGTAGATTCAATAATTCAGTGTTGACTTTTCCCTTTTCCGGGGCAGATAAGGTTATGGGTCGCGACGGCACAGGGAATAATTTACCCCCCTCGCGATGCAAATGCGGATCAATGCCTGTGTATCGCATAAAACGCACTCACACACACCCATACGAATCATTTTAACTTTCTGATATCCACTGGATGTTTTCCAAAATCGATAGAGCCCCACCGCCGCCACCGGTTCCAGATGCACAAGCGTGCAAATTTGAATTTACAATTTCTTTCCCCTTCATCAATTATACATTTTTTTTCTTCGCCGCGATAAATTAGTTATAACGAATTACTGTTCTGACTTCAGCTCATTTATAAATCATAACTGGAGGAAAATTATATTCTGATCTTCCCTTCCACGTTTTATCTACATAAGTTATTCAATATACATATTTTGCTTTCGTTTCAACGGACATTTTGATAAATTATAGTAATTTATCATTTATTTCTATACCTTTTTTAAGAAGGAAATAAAAGCACTATTGAAACCAGATGTTCAATATGCGGGTACGTTTTTAAAATAAATTTAATTTAATAAATCAACAACGCGAGTTTAGCTGGAATATTCCATTTTGTACAAATAAATCGTTCTATCATTTTTGCACTTATTACTGAAAGTAAATACAGGGATTTTTTTCCATTTAGTATACACAAGGATTTTTTACAAGTTTACATATCTCTGTGGTTAAGCATGAAGTAAAAACAAACAGTTTCAGATTATAGATTGTTTAACATACAGGGATTTTGTCTACTTTAACATATTCCATATAAACATTTATTAAATTAATGAACATGTGATAAAACCTAAACAGTATATTTTGAACTTCACTTTAACTTCAGTGTTTTATACGCGTGGCGCATGAAGTAAAATTTCGAGTTTAGAAAAGCCTGAAAATTTGGTTTGGTCGCGTAGCACTACGCGCTACGCGACCAAACCAAATTTTCAGGCTTTTCTAAACTCGAAATTTTACTTCATGCTTAATCTAGAATTGGAAACACTTGTAAGAGGCTTCAAATAAATTTTTACTTTCCGACATCTCAGTTGCTTTTTAAACAGTTCAATTCAAAACTTTTAACGAGTGTTTTCCACTCCCAGGCTAAGCATGAAGTAAAATTTCGAGTTTAGAAAAGCCCCGTGAAAACATTTTCTGGGCTTTTCTAAACTCGAAATTTTACTTCATGCGCCACGCGTATAAAACACTGATTTCAAGTGAGGTTCAAATATACATAAATTTCACAATATTTTAGTGTTTAATACGCGTGGCGCATGATGTAAAATTTCGAGTTTAGAAAAGCCCAGAAAATTTGTCTCGGGTCGCTGAGCGACCCGAAACAAATTTTCACAGGGCTTTTCTAAACTCGAAATTTTACTTCATGCCTAGCCTAGGAGTGGAAAACACTCGTTTATAGCTTCAAATTAACCTCTTTCAAAAAAAACAACGAATATCTAAAGATTTAAAAAAAATAAGCTGAATTTGGAATTATACGTATTAACAAAAACTCCCTGTATATGCTACGCGACAACACGAAATACGGTCAAAACGCGTTTTATCTAGACAAACCGCGAATTGTCCAATGTTTTTAAACAATAACCGAATAAAATTGCATTTGTCTGTCATTTCGCACAACGTCTGGACAAAATTAGTTGTGTTTAAAGGCTATTATTATTAGACCAAATGCAGTTCAAGAATTTACATTAAAACAAAAATAAGTGGATACTGAAAAACATCACTTTGTTTATAAAACAAATTATTTATAAGAAGAATACTTTGAGCTTCACTTCCATCAGTGCCTTATACACGTAGCGCATGAAGTAAAATTTCGAGTTTAAAAAAGGCCAAAACTCCAAATTTTACTTCATGCGCCGCTCGTATTAAACACTTTGCATTATGTAATTTTGTCATTGTAGAATAAATGGATATTATTATTATTTTTTTTATTTTTGTTGTTGTGTGGGAGGCGAAAATCCATTTACGGACGAAGTGTGGGACTCCCTCCAAACTAGAGGACTACCGACTAAAAACCCCTCCCACTTACCGGCTTCGACTGCATGGTCATTAGCCGGTTTACTCGTGTTATTTCGAAAAAAAAGGAAAAAAACAAACAATAAATTAATTAAAATAAACAACACTAAGCAAAACATAGATAGAATAAATAACCCTAAACCTAATATCACAGACATTGTGGTGGCAGGGTTGTAAAAGACCCTGTCACCGATCGTACATAAAATGGACAAACACATCTTAAACCTATTATCACAGAGCGGACGACATCGGGGTTGTAAATGGATATTATTATTATTATTATTACTGAAATATTCTGAAGAAAGAAATACACCTAAAAATATTTAAATAACAAAATATTTACATTATTCTTTAAACATTCTCAAGTCAGGTCAAATAGTACAGTGTTTTAAATTAACTTATTTAGTAATTAAATGAGACAAAAATTAACCTCTTGCTTTATTTTATCAATGGCGCTTAATATGTTAACAAATGGCACTTTTAATCTGCATTTAGCGTTGCCATTCAATGAACAACGTATTCATATTTCAATCTATAAGTTTTTGAGTTTAATAAAATATAGAATTTAGCTTTATCTTATGTTTGGTTCCTATTTGGTTTACCTATTTTCCGTTGTTTGATTCAGTTTGTCTTCAAGTTAATTACCCTAAAAGACACCTATGTGGAAAGAAAATTGTCCTTTGTTTATATCTAATTATTTAGTTGTTGACTAAGGTCGAGGTCATTAAATAAACTGAATTATTTGTATCTTTCCACGTAAACATCATGCAATATTATTAAGCATTTTCGAATATTACCAGTCACGTAAAGCGAGGCAAATAATAGGTATTTGAAAAAGCGCCCACTAATGTGTGTACACGGGCTAGGTGAAATGTAGGCATGGAATAGGGGGTTTTCTGCATACGGCAGAAGTGTTTACACATCGGACGGTAAACACATTATAACGCAATTCCGCATTGCATTTTCTAGTGCACAAGAGCCCGCAAGCGTTGTGCTCTTCAAACCCGCATTGCTTGCACTATCATAACAGTATACTCGTAAGGTTTTAAAAACAACTATTATTTAAACTAGGTACGTTATATTTTGTTGTTATTGTATTATAATAAAACGAAAACAAAATATTAATATGATACTATTTATAGGTAGTATCGTGTATAATACATTATTTATTGCTAAAGAGTATGTTTATGAAAACATTAAACTGCGAATCTTTTCGCAATCTACAACAAGTTAGTCTTACAAAGACTATATCAAACACTGGTTGGTTGCAGAATACTTTAAACATTAAAAGTGCGATTCTTTTCCCAATCTACAACAAGTTAGTCTTACAAAGACTATATCAAGCACTCATTGAAACAACTACTTCCAGAGTTAATACCCCGACGGACATTGAATTATACAACAAGTGTTTGCTGTTACATACAGTAACCTACTGCAAAAGCTATACTGATGAGACATAAATCTCGAATCGCGTCTATAGATGGTGTGAATAATTTAACCCAAATTGTTACATTTGCAGTAGGTTACTGTATGTAACAGCAAACAATTGCTGTATAATCTAATGTCCGTCGGGCTATTAGCTCGAGAAGTAGTTGTTTCAATGAGTGCTTGATATAGTCTTTGTAAGATTAACTTGTTGTAGATTGGGAAAAGAATTGCACTTTTAATGTTTAAAGTATTCTGCAACCAAGAATTGGTAATTTCATTTATACTTATGTTTATGTATGTTTGTAGAATAAAACCAGTTTTATTCTACAAACATATTTTTTCCTTTTTTGTGCGTGCCCCGAGTAAAACGAAACAAAGCATGCTGCAATATTATCAAAAACCGAGTATTTTGAACTGTTACATCCTTTTACGCCCGGCGCATTTACCATAAGTGTAAAGCTATCCTATCGAAATACAAGAAGTTTTTCTTTTAAGTATACATTACTAACTATATGCTGTAAATCTAAAGACATTTAATATGGAGATTTAAACGATTGTTTTCCACTCCCACACTAAGCATGAAGTAAAATTTCGAGTTTAGACCCTCGACAAATTATCTGGGCTTTTCTAAACTCGAAATTTTACTTCATGCGCCACGCGTATACAACACTGATTTAACGCGAAATTCATAATATACTTCTAAATCAGAGGTAAAAATAAACTGCTAAAGTGAGATTATAAATGTACTGCTAAAGGCGTGTTTAAGAACGGATCGAAATATAAATAATTATTAGTGACAGGTTTTCACAAATTTTTATAAATCTTTGATTTGATTAGCAGTCACTTTGTGGTACATTTTTATATGAAATGATATTAAAAACACTTACCTTTCTTTTATCATTTCATTTAAAAGTTTCAATGAAAGTGGTAAAAGAAAATTAAGTACTTCTAAGAATATTTTGAACATCACTTAAAATCAGTGTTTCATACACTTGGCGCATGAAGTAAAATTTCGAGTCTAGAAAAGCCCAGAAAATTTTCACAGGGCTTTTCTTAACTCGAAATTTTATTTCATGCTTAGTCTGGGAGTGGAAAACACTCGTCTAAAACTTTAAATTGAACTGTTTTAAAAATATTTATATAAAATAAGATTAAAAACTACTTTGTTTAAATGTTTAAATAAAAGTGATAGAAGAAAGTCGTTTAAAACTTCAAATTGAACTCTTTTAAAAATTAACGAATCTATATACTTAAAAAAAATTCCCTGTGTGTTTTTCCTCATTATTTTTTTAATTATTTATTTATAGTATTACATCTTGATATGCAGAATATACAAAATAAGGTATTCAAATACAGCAAATTTAAATTTTCAGGCTTTTTAAAATTTTAAATTTTACATCATGTTATATGAAGGAGTGGAACACTCATTAGAAGCTTTGAAGTGTACGCTTTTCAGTAACATCAAACGTACCTGCATTTACACTCAATTTATTTTAAGAAAAATGTAACTAGAAAACCAGGCTTCTTTCTACACGGTTAAAATGGCGAAATCTGGTAACATTATTGGGCGCGGAACTCAAAACTTAGAAAAAACAATATTTAATGTTATTTAATTCAGTCTTTGAATATCGTATCACTTCTTTTTACTACTGTCGGGAGTTTTTGAAGTTGAAATATTTAAATATTTATTTAAAAACCTATTTAAATATTTATTTAAAAACCTATATAAATATTTATTTAAAAACCTATTTAAATATTTATTTAAAAACCTATATAAATATTTATTTAAAAACCTATTTAAATATTTATTTAAAAACCTATTTAAATATTCAAAATATTCAAGTATTCTAATTACTGAAATATTTGAATTTGAATATGTTTTTAAATTACCATTCGATTACTTCAATTTTTAAAATTGCTAGCAGTAAATAGAACATTTATGCTTATTTTATTTTTATGTTGTGATGGATTTAGAATAACAAAGTATGTTTTTGAATTTCATATTAAACCAATGTTTTATACGCGTGGCGCTTGAGGTAAAATTTCGAGTTTAGAAAAGCCTGAATATGGATTTAGACGCAAATCTAAACGTTCAGGCGTTTGTAAACTCGAAATTTTACTTCGTGTTTAATCTGGGAGTGGTAAGCACTCGTTTATAGCTTTTTTGGAAACAATTATTTTAAGCTCTTATAACTGTTTTCCAAACTCAAGGATTTTCTCTGAATTTACATAAAAACAAAACTTTATCATTTCTTTCGCAGTTACTGAATAACACCATGTAACAAATTTTTGTTTATGGGGATGTTTTGAGGTATTAGTATCAAGGAGGCTTTGCTAATGTCAGATTTACGTCAGTTCGTCCAAAGTGTCAACGGTTCAGAGTTTTCTTGATTTTTCATTTGTGTTTTTGAGTATATATATAATGACTTCTGTGCGGAATTGTACTCATCCTGCTGACTTGTTTTGTTATGTGTGAGGCTTGTATATTGGTCCGAACAAGTTAAACATAAAATTCAAGGCTGTACAAAAGTCACTCAGGCGTACGAAGCCTACATTGGTTTTAAAATTGGAAACCAAGACAAACCATGGGCCTCGCACGTGTTGTGTGGATCATGCCGATCTACATTGGTATAGCATAGTACAGAGGCGAACGCAGAGCTATGGTAGAGAAGTTAAAAAAATCATGCAACAGACTGCTACTTTTGTTTGGTAAATCTCACTAACTTTAAAAGATCAAAAAACCGACACAACATTATATATCCCGATCTCGAGTCAAGTAGTGCACCAGTTTCTCACTCTGAAACTCTGCCTGTTCTTCAGTAACTGAAGAATATGACTACTAAAATCACGATAGTGTTCACTCGGAGGAACCGGATGTGTCAACAAGAAATGGATGATCTAATCAGAGATCTTCGTCTAACTAAATCAAATGCAGACATTTTGACATCCAGATTGAAGGAATGGAATCTTTTAGAAAAAGACACCAAAAATGTTCCATATATTTTTCTATGGAAAAGGGTTTGTGTTTCTGAAATGATGTAAACAAGCTATTTGAAGAGATTAACATTGAATATCATCCTTAGGATTGGCGTCTTTTTATAGACAGCTCTTCGCGAAGTTTAACATCCGTTCTCCTTCATAATAGAAACATGTATCCGTCAATACACGTTGGTCACTCGGTCCATACGAAAGAAGATTACGAAAATGTAAAATTTCTTTTGGAGAAACTTCAGTACAAAAAACACGAATGGCAAGTCTGCAGAGATATTAAAATTATTGTTTTTTTAAAAGGTCTTCAGGGTGGCTACACCAAACATTCCTGTTCCTGTGTTTATGGGACAGTCGTGCTACAATTAAACACTACACTAGAAAAAATTGTCCCATTAGAACACAGTTTACAACTGGTGTAGAGAACATTAAACATCTGTGATTAGCAAGATCAGAAAAAGTTTAATTGCCGCCGCTTCATATTAAACTCGTTTGTAAAAGAACCCAATAAAGATGAAGAGTCATTCAAACACTTGTTCGTCTTGTTTCCAAAAGTGTCAAAAGCTAAAATAGAAGGTGGAGTTTTAAATGAACCAGATGTTTGCAATTGAGAGATGCTTGGACATCTTTTAGGGAAGTAGTAAATAACTTCCTTTGAAATAAAAAGTGTCCACAGTACAAAGTTATTGTTGAAAAACTTTTGGAATGTTATAAAAAGCTTAGTTGCTGAATGTCCCTAAAGTTACGCTTTCTACATTTTTACTTAAGTTTCTTCAGTAAAAATATGGGTGACATCAGTGAAAAGCACGGTGATAGATTCCATCAGGACATAGCAACGATGGAAAAACGCTATCAGGGCAGGTGGGATTGTAATATGATGGGTACATATGGTGCATCATTCGGGAGGACTCATCATCACGTAAGCGAAAAAGCATAACTGCCATCCACTTTTGAACTTTTTATTTTTTTGAGAGAAGTTCGATGTTAATTTGATGTTTTTTAAATAAAACCATTTTAAAATAAAACTGTTTTCTGCTTATAAAAAAATTGAAAAAAATAGCTAAATAAATTCACGCAAGATCTAATACTTTAGAAAAAATAATGATATTGCTTTAAAATATAAACAGAAACAATGCAAAAATTTGTTACATGGTGTAATTCACGTTGACTACATATTTCAGTAAATTTTAACAATTTTTTAAATGAATCATCAATTTATTGTCATTCTTTTATTATTTATAATTTAAATTCACTTTAAGCTTCTGCAACTTTTCCAGAAATTGACAGATTGTGTTTCTTTTTACATGAAAAAAAAACCAAATTCATTAATTTCTTTGATAATCGCTGCAAATCTTATCTTGTGCAGTAACTTGGTCTTAAATTAACAGATTTTATTTGAAAAATAAAGCCCTATCTTTCTTATAAAAAAAACACACATATTGATTTTTTTTTTGTATTTGGCTTTTGCCTGGCCTTGGGAACTTGCCCATTAGCCAACATCATTTATTTATATATATTTA
Organism: Philonthus cognatus; assembly: GCA_932526585.2. Lineage (NCBI taxonomy): Eukaryota > Metazoa > Arthropoda > Insecta > Coleoptera > Staphylinidae > Philonthus > Philonthus cognatus. The sequence goes on along the minus strand of OW052243.1, from coordinate 25,379,770 downwards.
GTATTAATTAATTGTTTAACATGACAATTTGTAGTATGCTATTATACGGATAAACACTCACATTCATACCACACCCAGGGTCACGACGAGAAATTATTTTTAAATAAAATCTCCCCGTGTACGGGAATCGAACCCGAGTTTCTGGCTCGCCGAGCGATACAGCCAGACGACGTTACCGCTCGGCCACCACCTGCCCATATTGAAATCAAAAACGATTTTGCTAACGAGATGCTACTGATAACAGGCACAGTCTTTTAATCAGTCACAACACAAAAACCGATATACTTACCTATAGTTTATCTTTGTTTCAATATACAGAGAATTTTTGTTTACTGAAATCGTTAAACAAGTTTACTTACTTATCAATAATCAATCAGTCCTTTAACGGTTATAAAATTAAATTAATTGCATCTTAAAATTTTAGACTGTCAAAGATAAAAGCCTACACAGTTAGTAGTTAAAATTAATAAATTACCTACACTAATAATGTTCAAGTATGCGCAAACATTTTAATAAATACCTTTAGAAATACCAATATCAAAAATTAACAGAATATTCGAACATCATTTATGCAGTATTGAAAATACAGGAAATTTTTCTTAAGCTATACATATATATACGCACACACTGTAAATTTTACGACATTCGTTGTTTTTTGTTAAGATTTCAATTTGAATCTTAAAACGAGGGCTTTCCACTCCCAGACTAAGCATTAAGTAAAATTTCGAGTTTAGAAAAGCCTGAACATTTGGATTGGACGCGTAGCGAAGCGAAGCGGCCAATCCAAATTAGGCTTTTCTAAACTCAAAATTTCACTTTATGCGCCACGCGTACAAAACACTGAAATATCGTAAAGTTCAAAATGTACGGCTTTAGCAATCTTATATGTAAATGTGAATAAAACGTGAGTCAAATCTTGCGCTGAATCAATTGTTTAAAACAGTGATTATAGGCAACCCAATAACTCTAAGGTATATTAGGTTGCCTATAATCGTTGTAGGAGTGTGTTTTTTTTAACTTCACTGTATATCAGTGTTTTTAAGCGTGGCGCATGAAGTAAAATTTCGAGTTTAGAAAAGCCTAATTTGGATTGGCCGCTTCGCTTCGCTACGCGGCTAATCCAAATTCTTAGGCTTTTCTAAACTCGAAATTTTACTTCATGCTTAGTCTGGGAGCGGAAAACACTCGTTGAAAGCCTTAAATTAACCGATTTAAAACAACGAACTCCCGCAAATTTTAAAATGCTGTGATTATCAGGATATGTATACTCAAAATGAAAATACCTTGTATGTTCTGTTTTAAACACGTTTTAAACGTGTTTTAAACATGTTTTAAACATGATTTAAACACGTTTTAAACATGTTTTTAATTGTTGATGTTTTAAACGCTGTTCCAATGAAAAAACACGTTTTGTTAAAAAAACTGTTTGTTTTAATAAAAATATAGAAAAAACGTATTTTTAACAACCCTGGTTTTAATAATGACTAAAAATGTAGTCAACTAATGCACAACTCTCGTGGTTACTAATTCTTATACATAACGCGCGTAATCGCAGGGTAATATTTGTGTAAATATAAAAACATGCTACGACCATTTACTAACTTAAATTAGTGGTTAAAATTAGAGCTGAGAATTTTCACAATATATATTTAAACATGAAAATATATTCAAAAGAGCCAAAAAACTAACTAAAATAATTGAAATGTTTATTTAATAATATTACATATTTTCTAACAATAATGTCCTGTTTCACTAACTTCAATTAAATCTTATTCGTTGATTAAATTTATTTTCGATTGGAATAGAAATTTACCATGTCATAAACATCAATGTCATGTGAATTGATTGATATTATGACATGTATGTAACTATTATTACATTTTAATTGATGCATAACTATTATTCGATTTAACTGTCGTTGGCGAAAGGCGGCATAAATGATTTAAATTATTCAAATAATTTGATTAAGTACCTAGATAAATATAATAAGTGATTGATTTTACTCTCGCAATAATAGAATAGTTAAATTCCTCGCCTTAGTTAAAATTGAATCATTTAATTTTATCGGAATTTATTTTCATTATATCAAACATTAATAGTGTTAAAGAACGAAATTTTATTATGAAGATTTCCGCTTAATCTTTCTTTGAGGGATTAAAGGTAATTTCAATTCTGGGCCGAATCGGCAGATAGGGCGAACGAACGAGCGAGATGGGGGAAGCAAGAGAGTGGGCATTCATTAAATTTACAAACCTCGGCAAATTACCGCAATGGAATTCTTTACGACCGCCGTAATGACAGCCATTAGGAGGCAATAAGGATCCCGCTGCTGCTGCCGGCATCTTCTTCGCTAATGAAAATGCGCTCTGTGTCTCCGACAACACAACCTCCACATATATAAACAATCGATAAGTGAGGGGGGCATTAAAGTAATTGTTGTGTAATCGAGAGAGCATGTTAAATAATAATTCAAATAGGTGTATTTTTTTTTATTGCGTGGTTATAATAACGCAGGCTTCTTAAAACTGGTTCTTAGTTTAGATTAAGAAAAAATGATTTAAACTTTTAAATACACTGCTACAAGTAATTAACGTTGAAAATCTCAAAATATTGAAAATCTTAAGAAAATCTCGAAATATTGAAAATCTTAAGAAAATCTCGAAATATTGAAAATCTTAAGAAAATCTCGAAATATTGAAAATCTTAAGAACATCTCAAAATATTGAAAACCTTAAGAAAATCTCGAATTATTGAAAATCTTAAGAAAAACCCGAAATATTGAAAATCTGAAGAAAATCTCGAAATATTGAAAAACTTTAGAAAATCTCGAAATATTGAAAATCTTAAGAAAATCTCGAAATATTGAAAATCTTAAGAAAATCTCGAAATATTGAAAATTCTAAGAAAAGCTCAAAATATTGAGAACCTTAAAAAAATCTCGAAATATTGAAAATTTTATGAATTGACGAAAATCTCGAAAGACCGAAAATCTTGAAATATTAAAAATCTTATTAAGATTTTATAAATCTTCAATTAAACATTTTACGAAAATCTCGAAGTATCGAAAATTTTATAAAAATTTTATAAATTGATAAATAAATATCTCAAAATATCGAAAATCTTACGTATATCTCGAAATATTGAAAATCTCGTTAAAGTTTTATAAATCGACAAAAATTAAAAAGTGTACAAAAATCACGAAATATTTAAAATCTTCATAAACATTTTATAAATTGATGAAAACTCAATAATCTACTGACAAATATTAAACAGATTACTGTTTTAAAAGAATTTAAAAATAAACTAAAAGAAATGCTAGTAAAGAAGGCATATTATTCAATAACTGAATTTTTAACCAACTAATTTTATGTTCTGTTTTCTATCATGTTGGTATAATTTATTTAAGTTATCATTTTTTGAGCTCTAAATGTTATTTTAGCTAAACTGGTTCTTATTATATTATTGACAATTGTTAAACACTTTTACTGTGTCTATGTACAAGTATTTAAATAAATAAATAAAATAAATAAATTGATCTCATGAAATTTGTCTAAATCGACAAATATCACAAAATATCGAAAACCTCATAAAAAAATTATAAATAAACAAAACGAGTGTTTTCCACTCCCAGACTAAGCATAAAGTAAAATTTCGAGTTTAGAAAAGCCCCGCGTAGAAAATTTGTCGAGGGTCGCGCAGCGACCCGAGACAAATTTTCACGGGGCTTTTCTAAACTCGAAATTTTACTTCATGCGCCACGCATATAAAACATTGAAATATTATTATTATTATTTTGTAAACAGTGAATATTGATAATTTCGTAATCGGCATTAAACTAGTCTTGGCAATATTATCAATCTTAGGTGAATCATTAACAGCAATAAATAAATGAAAATATTAAATCTAAAATATCTGGTATCGAAAAATATCAATATTCTGAATTTTGATACTTTTCACTACGACGTAATGTATTTTAAACCAGGAGTAAAATTTTAAAGAAATTGTAAGGTGGTGCACCTTATAATTTCTTTAAAATTTTACTTCACCCGTTAAAGCAAATTTCAGATTACTTACATTATATGTGTTTAAACAACTACAACCTGTCAAAATAAACACAAAATTCACTTTGAAATAACGAAGAATACTTCGTTATTTTAAAACCGCTAACGTAAAATATACAAAAATAATAGATAATACATAATAATATTAGTGTAGTTATAATACATACATTAATTTAAAGATCTAGTCCTATTTGCACTACTACTGATTAATTATAATTTTCAACTAATTATTGATTCAATCAAAATTAAATCATACTTATAGATACTTCTTGCTTTATGCCATTTTAAGATGATATATAATTTTACGTAAAAGTAATAACATTTTTCACCAAATTTTGATGATTTTTAATAAATCTTATATCGGATATAAAAATGATGATCGTAATTTACCAAACAAATGCGCTAAAACAATTATGCCGTCTGTATGCATTTTTTGAAAATGCGTTTTTTTTAAAGCACAAGCAGTGCATATTTAAAGAAAAGTTTAAAGACCATTAAAAAAGAGATCCGTAAATGATTTCACTGATTTTGAATTTGTTTACTCGTATTTGAATCGCCAATCCCGCAAAGTAATTTAAATAATAACTTACGTTATTTCAGTCCACCACGCGATAAAATAAGCATTCCTTTGAGCCTGCAACGTGCACACGGATCTTTTATTATTTTCACTACTTAATGTTTTTTTACATAAAATTTAAAAAAAAACACTCAGACGTTTTCAGTGTTTTCATCATTTACAACTTTTTTTAATAATGCTTTTTTTTCTACAAAAAAGAAACAAACAAAATAATTGACAATTGTCGAACGAATGTCATCCACTCCCAGACTAAGCATGAAGTAAAATTTCGAGTTGAGAAAAGCCCTAAGAATTTGGATTTGGACGCGCAGCGTCCAAATCCAAATTCGGGCTTTTCTCAACTCGAAATTTTACTTCATGCGCCACGCGTATAAAACACTGATCTCAAGTAAAATTTATATTTTGACATATTAGCAGTTTTCGTAAATTTGATGATTTTTAATAAATCTAATATTGGATAATAAAATGATGCTTGTAATTTACCAAATACGTTAAAACAATTATGCCGTCTGTATGCATTTTTTGAACGACAAGCAGTGTTGCCATATTTAGAGAAAAGTTTAAAGACCGTTAAAAAAAAGGATCCGTGAATGATTCCAGTGACTTTGAATTTGTTTACTCGTATTTGACTCGCATATCCCGTAAAGTAATTTGCCCTACTTACGTTATTTCAGTCCACCACGCGATAAAATAAGCATTCCTTTGAGCCTGCAACGTGCACACGGATCTTTTATTATTTTCACTACTTAATGTTTTTTTAACATAAAATTAAAAAAAAAACACTCAGTCGTTTTCAGTGTTTTCATCATTTTACAACTTTTCTTAATAATGCTTTTTTTTCTGCAAAACAGAAACAAACGAAATAATTGACGATTGTCGAACGAATGTCATCCACTCCCAGGCTAAGCATGAATCTTATCTCGGATAATAAAATGTTGATCGTAATTTATCAAATGCCTTAAAACAATTATGCCGTCTGCATGCATTTTTTGAAGCACAAGCAGTTTTGCTATATTTACAGAAAAGTTTAAAGACCGGTAAAAAAGAAATCCGTGAATGATTCCAGTGATTTTGTTTACTCGTATTTGCCTCGCACATCCCGTAAAGTAATTTGGCCCTACTTACGTTATTTCAGTCCACCACGCGATAAAATAAACATTTCTTTGAGCCTGCAATGTGAGCCTGCAACGTGCACACGGATCTTTTATTATTTATTCACTACTTAATGTTATTTTACATTAAATTAAAAAAAAAACACTCAGACGTTTTCAGTGTTTTCATCATTTTCTTTTTTTCTACAAAACAGAAACAAAAAAAAATTATTGATAATTGTCGAACGAATGTCATTCACTCCCAGACTAAGAATGAAGTAAAATTTCGAGTTGAGAAAAGCCCTAAGAATTTGGATTTGGACAGCAGCGTCCAATTCCAAATTCGGATATTTTGTGATATTTGTCGATTTAGACAAATTTCATGAGATCAATATTTCTAGATTTTCATTAATTTATGAAATTTTTATAAAGATTCTCGATATTTTGTGATTTTCGTAAATTTTTGTCGATTTATAAAATTTTAATGAGATTTTTAATATTTCGAGATTTTCGATATTTTGAGATATTTATCAATTTATAAAATTTTCATCAGATTTTCAATATTTCGAGATTTTTGGTATTCAATTCATAAAATTATCAATATTTCGAGATTTTCTTAAGATTTTCTATATTTCGAGATTTTTAACGTTAATTACAAGCAAACAAAATATTTGACAATTGCCGAACGAATGTCATCCACTCCCACACTAAGCATGAAGTAAAATTTCGAGTTGAGAAAAGCCCTAAGAATTTGGATTTGGACGCGCAGCGTCCAAATCCAAATTCGGGCTTTTCTCAACTCGAAATTTTACTTCATGCGCCACGCGTATAAAACACTCATCTCAAGTAAAATTTAAATTTTGACATCTTAGCAGTTTTCTTAAATTTCCTAAATTTTTAATAAACTTTTAATATTTTAAGATATTTCTCGATTTATAACATTTTTAATTTTTATGAGATTTGCAATATTTTTTAAGACTTCGACGTTTTCAACACACTTTTTTAATACGGGTTGCTTGTGATGGCCTTTTACGGTTACATTTTTATTTGGATATTTCCAAACAGTTTAAGCAAAATGTCATTATACGAGCCCTAACAACTATATATTGGGACAAAATCAAATTCATGTATAATTCAGGTATTAGACAGTTTATTTCTTTATTTCTTTTTTTTAATTTAATTCTATGTAATTAGTTAATTAACATCAATGAGGGCCAATCAGAAACACAAAAAACAACATTATTATACTATTCTATTCTATCATCTCTAATTAACAAGGAAAATGTTCATTTTGTGTGGCAACTAAATATTGGGACAGTATAAAATAACTGTTAAAATGCAACAAAATAAGACAAGTAAGCTGTGAAAACAATGTAGAACGAAACGTCAGATTACTTGGTAGTTGCTTTCTTATCGTATCGGGTGAATCGCTGCTTTTATTGAACAAAATGGTGCGTGGTATCTCTACAAGTTCCAAAATTCGTGAGTTAGTGATTAAAAATTATTGCCGAAATACAACGATACGTGAAATGGCAGATGAACTTAATATTCCTAACACAACACTGTGGAATATAATTAAGCATTATGGAGAAACCGGAAATATCCTAGACAAAAAAGGCAAAAGTTCGGGTCGTCCAACATTAGTTTCTGATAGAAACAAGAGATTATTAGTAAAACTGTGCAAAAAAGGGAGAAGAAATACTTTAAGGCAAATTACGACTGAATCGAATCACGAAACTGGATTGAATCTGTCAAGGGAATGCTGCCGCCAGTGGATTTATAAATGTGGACTCAAGTTTTATAAGGTTGAATTTCAAGTAGCAATTTAAAAGTGCATTTAAAAAGAAATATTTTCTTGTAGGCAAAGGAAAAACCACTGTTGACGGAAAAACAAAAGAAAGCCAGACTCACATGGGCAAAATCTAAATTATCTTGGTCAGCTACAGACTGGTCCAGAGTAATTTTTAGTGACGAATCAAAATTCGACGTATGTGTTGGTGATTACCGCAAACATGAGGCATTTCACAAGGACTGCCTAAAACGTACCGTAAAATTTCCTAAAGGAGTGATGATTTGGGGCTGCATGACAGCTTCAGGATTAGGATGTTTTGAATTTATTAATGGTACCGTGAATGCTGCGAAATATCAACAAATACTGCAAAACAGTTTGCTACCAAGTTACGCCAAGTTAAATGTTAACGAAAATTACATTTTTCAACAGGATGGGGTGGCCTGTCATACGGCCAAAACCCCAAAAAAGTGGTTTGGCGACCACAACGTATATGTTCTTTCTTGGCCTTCCAGCAGTCCTGACCTTAATGTCATTAAAACAGTATGGCATAAAATGAAACAAACATTGAGGAACAACCCACAACGGACATTACCTGAACTTAGAGACAAGATAGAGCATATTTGGAATGAAATTTCTCCTGAAACGTGCAGATCCTTAGTTGAGTCAATGCCTAGCCGAATTCGAGCTGTCATAAAATATAAGGGCGATGTTACTCCTTTTTAGAAATAAAATTCGTGCAATGTCCCAATATTTAGTTGACAAACAAAATTAACATTTTTCTTGTAAATTAGAGGTGATTGAATAATTAATTTGTTTTTTGTGTTGTTGATTGGCCATAACTGTTGCTAATTAACTAATTACATAGTATTAAATTAAAAAAATACTAGAAAACTTAAATAAACTGTCCAATACCTGAATTTTATATGCATTTGATTTTGTCCCAATATATAGTTGTTAGGGCTTGTAGTTGACATACTTTGTTCTAAAGTTGTTATTAATTTTACAAATGAAACACTTTTAAACTCTGTTAATACAACTGAGACTTTATTAAGTGACTCTAGCTTCTACAACTTTAACTTGTTTAAATTATGAACGGTGGAGGTTTCTACTTCGTTATACATGTTAATTCAATAAAATAAAACACTTTAACTTTGTTTGTATAACACAATATTGTGTTGTACAAACAAAGTTAATGTGTTTTATTTTATTGATTTAACTTGTTTAATTGTTTGTTTATTCAATTAACGAAATCTATTTACCTAATAATACGTACGCAGAATGATGTAGATATTTCTAAATCTATTAAGCTAATCGCATTTGTTACAGTGCTTTCTAGACGTGTTTCCGCTTTTTAGACCAAAAAATGAAGCATTCCGGTCATCAAACGTCACATCGGTATTCATTAAAAAATAATTTAACGAAACCTAATCTACAGCCTTAAGTTTCGTTAAATTATTTATGAAGTGTGGAGAGCCGGATAGTAAAGTTCAATTAGAGGTATAATGGATTGCAAACCAACTAGGAGAAGAGGCAGGGCTAGGAATAGATCAAAACATGAAGTTATAATCGACATAAAGAGTCTAGGAATAACTAAATAGTAGAAGAAAAAATGAACATTTTTGTGTATGAAAGGAAATATCAGAATATGCAGTAAAATTGTTTACCAATGAAGCTGTTGTAGAGTGTAGCTTGGATTTGGTCTTGTTGAACATACCTGAAACAAAAATATAATTGTTTTAGAACAAAACATGTACTACATTCGTCTTGACAAAAAAATGAGTGGTCTAACTGCAAAACTCACATTCTCCACTTTTTGTGAAAATTGAGTTGGCGGTTTTTCTATGGTCACCATGTTCAAATGCACGTATTTTTTGCAATTTGCCAAAAGTTTTCAAAAGTGGAGAATGTGAGTTTTGCAGTAAGATCAATTATGCAGCCTTAACAAAGAAAATTATTAAAATTGAGAAACCTAAATTGCAGTACAAATTATTATAGGTTTTTATTTAGGCGAATTAGAAACGATATTTTGAAATTTTTCAACAACGATATTTAATATTTAGAAATGCACACAGGTTGTTTTCTATTATATTAAATATTTAAACATATTTCAAAGCAAATTTGTTAAAGCACTCGAATTTTATAAATCATTAAAATTCGAGTGCTTTGAAATATGATTAAATATTTAATATAAAAGAAAAAATCCTGTATGCATTTCTAAATATTAAATATCGTTGTTGAAAAATTTCAAAATATCGTTAGACAAAATATACAGTTGTAAAATCACAACACATCAGCAGTTAATTTTAAACTTCATTATAAATCAGTGTTTTACACGCGTGGCGCATGAAGTAAAATTTCGAGTTTAGAAAAGCCTGAAAATTTGATTTGGAGCGACCAAACCAAATTTTTAGGCTTTTCTAAACTCGAAATTTTACTTCATGCTTATTCTGGTAGTGGAAACACTTGTCAGAAATTCCAAACTGAACGATTTTCAAAAACAACGAATGTTTGAAAATTAACAGAGTACACATATATTCTTAAAAAAAAAAATCCCTGTGTAGACTTTTCAGACATTGATTTTTATTTTATTATACTCCTGCATTTTTATTTTGTTTTCTATTAAAGACTAGTGGATACAATTTATTATTTTTATAAAACCCGGACACATTTCTAATTTAATAACATTAGATAAACCCCATCTTAGAATCCAATACTTTTCTCTCACAGCTAGATTGTAACTCAAGTGTCCGGGGCATTAGAGTAACGGTCCCTGCCAGTGTATGTGTGTGTGTGGTAAAAAAGAATGATCGGGAAAGTATTAGGTCGGGGATCCGGAGTGACCATCGGATTAGGCGAGGGGATTACATTAGAGCCAATAAAAAAGTAAGAACTCCAATTCTACAAAAATGTTATTTCAAATAGAAATTTTATTTGCAACAGCAGCAGCGGAAGAACGCGCCCGGACTCCGCCCGTAATATACTTTAGAGTAATTGAATCCTCCGGCTTGACAGCGTCCTCCTTGCCCTCGAGGATTTCCAAACGACGTGGCATGATACACTGTTATTTAAACTATGAGAAAATTTATAGGTGTGTTCGTTTTCTGGAACTCTAAGAAAATCCGGGATTTTTATATAAAATCTACACAGTATTTACACACTTGTATAGGAAAGTTTGTTCAGCCATGTCTATCCATATAGAGATATTTATTTAATTTTTTATTTCAAGTTGCAAATTAAATTGTTATCAATACTACACATTTAAAAAATATTAAAATTAAGTCCGGTGTGTTCCAGGCAAACCAATAAATGCTACAAATCGATACATGTTTGTGCAAATGATGTAAAAACAGTAACAAGTTTACAAAAATCATAAAACAATAAAAAATATATGTCAAAATTAGTAAAGTAAGTTAAAATAAGAAATTATGCAAAAACAATTTTGCCAATCTGAATAATTGTTAGTCAATGAAATTCAAGAATTAAAATCAAAAATGTTGAGACCTTTCCACGTGGTATTCCATTTTAATTTATAAATAGAAAGGTTGCACTATGTTTTATACCACAATATTTTATTGAGCACAACTTAAGTTTCGATATTTTTTGTGTCATTTTCAAGTGAATTAACATGCTATGGTTCTACGATTACAGACATAAACAATTTAGCAGTGGAGAATACGGGGATACAGGATGTCGGTTTCTTTGAACCAATTTTACGGTAAAAGCTACACATATAACTATTGAACTGTTTTTTTGTACAAGGTGCGGCAAGGAAACTTGCTGATTTGAATTGGGAGCCAATGAGCAAGACGTGGTCAAGGGGTAGGGAGGGTCTCATTCGATAGAGGGGGTCGTAAAGTTTTTTCACCGCTCAAGCCAGTTGTCGTCATGCGTTGGACAAAGGAGGAGCGTGCGTTCGACGTCCAGGCCTACTTTCCCAATGGCCGTTCGGTGGTTGCCACCCAACGTGCCTTCCGAACTCGGTTCAATATTCATCCCACGGGTTCCGTTCCTGGTCGTCAATCAATCGTTTCGTGGGTGGATGCATTCAGGGAAAGTGGCAGTGCGGCAAAAAAGGGCCTGGAGGTCAACGGCCTTCCAGAACACCAGAAAACGTCGAGAGGGTGAGGCTGTCATTTTTGTGCTTCGCCAAGCCAAAATTTAGCTCCCTGGGGATATCTCAAATCTATTATTTACAATGACAAACCACGGACCCTGCAACACCTGAAGGACAATATTCGCCAAGCCATCGCCAACATTCCCGTCCATATGCTCGAGAGAGTGGAGCGAAACTTCAAAAAGCGGGTGGACAGTGTATCGTTTATGAGGACAGCCATTTGTCCGATGTTATTTTTAAAACCACTTGAAATAAAAATTCAGGATGTGTACAATACGATAAAAAAAAGAATTAAATCGATATGTGAAATACTATTTCATTTATTGACCTTTCAAATCAGTAAGTTTTCCTGCCTATATATATCTTATAATTATTAAGATAAAGACATATTTTAAAATAGGCAACAATTGAAAAACGCCGGATATCTTTCAAACTAATGAAGTTAGCCATGATTTATTAACGCCATTATTAATATATCAGAAAAAGAGGTCATGACGTGTATATATCTATAACAAAAATATCGCATTTGGGCCATCCTGTATATTCTTTACAACATTTAGAGAAATAAGCGACTTGGTTAGTTTCATTAGAAATCAAGTATTGTGACGATTGTCGAAGAGAAAAAGTAATGGTGTCCAATTCGATTTATATACAAAATATGTACATTTAGGTATTGGGCTTGTCTCGGCTTTTGGGTCGTAGAAAAAATATCTTCTTTCTCCTCGATGAAGGATAATGACTCGACTGGAAGCGGCAACAGAGGGTGGAGGCGCCGGGTCACGCCCCGGTGGAGGAGCCGAGCTGCGTCCTCGCGGATGAGCCGGGTGGGGTCCTGGTGGATAATCCGGTTGCGTCCTGGTGAAGGAGCCTATTGCGTCCTGAGGCGTCAGGGATCTGGTGCAGCACGTTCGTTGGGACGTCGTGAATGAGGGACAGGAGTCTTTTCGGTTCACTCGATATGGGCGGCGTATTTGGTAAGCGTACCCGTAGCTTCGGGGGGTTCTGTTCGGAACGAAGGCGGGGTGCAGCATAATTCGTATCTGTGTGAATTGGTTTTATTTCGGATTTGCGTCGTGGTGTAACACTAGAAATCATGTTTCCTCTTCGGATGGATATTGCTAGATCGACTAGTGATAGGCATGTGAATTAATTTCAGCTGTGCACTTCTCAGAGTCTCAAGAGAGATTTATACTTGTTGAGGGGTGCGTTTTTATGTCATTTCAACTATTGGTATCCGTTCCTAAACTCCTATTGCTTTCTCTCTTAGTAAGGGAGAACTTTTCAAAAAGATGTACGTATTGGGAAAATTCGGCATCTTCGGTTCTATTGTTATTGAGCGAAGGCTAGTTTTATGACGGGGTCAGCGAGCGGGTTAGCGGTAGAGTGGTAATGAGTGTCCTTTCGCTGTGAGACGACTACCTGCGTGGATGGTGGAAGCCGATTTTGTAGAGTTTTTACACAAAAAACTCTATGTGGTGTTTAGCATGTTACAGTGTATGTTTTTAAATTTAATTATCCCCGTGATATTATTACACATGGTGTACAAATTGAAGGCAGAAATACTATTATTGACACCAAACGCTTTGTGACCTACTTTCGGGACTTAAAAAGTTGAAGTGGTCTAGAACCCGCCTTGTTTATTTACTCATAATACACGTATTATTAATGTTGTGAGTTGAGGTAATCAACAATTGTCTTAGTTACATATAAACTTCCTTGTTATCATCGCCACATATATTACTAAAGATTTGTAGCGTGATAATACGGCCTCGTCCGGACAGATAGTAACAAATGCCCGGCGCCCGCATCCACCGCAATACATGCATAAACGGAGCCCGTAATAAATTAGAAACTACAACCATTGCACAAGTACATAACAAATCATCTTCACCGCGTTTGCACAATGCAATTACAAAAGTGCGATAAATCACCGGGCGGTTCAAACCAAAAACGCGACTACACCGAACGAACGCACACACATACAAAAAATATAAATAGCGTTCGCAAATTGCCGAAATTTGTTTAATCGCGTTCCTGTGTCCGGCATTAATCACTGTTTTAGTTTAGTATCGATGGCGATGGCAATGGCTGAATTCATAAAAGCCGCCCGCTGATGGCCCTTTTTATGATTAATTTTTCGTTTCCGGCCGAACGCGCTCGGTATTAAATATTATGTGGTGGTGATTTTCGCTAATTACTCTGTTAACACGTTGAAATTTTACCTGCGGTGCAATTATTTACATTTCGCGGTGTGTTGTTGCTTTGAAATGTTTAATTAATCGTTTATTAAATTTAAATAAAATATGAGCACAAAAAATAATCTCATTTATTAGGATTAATAAAAAATGGCGAGTGCCCATCAATGCACTAACTCTCTTATTTAAACAATTTATAATTGACATAATAAACTTATTTCACTTATCAATTGGTTAAAAATTATTTCACATTAAATCCGCGTTTTATACGCGTGGCGCGTGAAGTAAAATTTCGAGTTTAGAAAAGCCTGAGCATTTGGTTTGGTCGCTCTGCTTCGCTACGCGACCAAACCAAAATAACCTCGGATTAAAAACACTTGTTAGAAGTTTCAAATTGAACACTATTATAAAATCAACGAATGCCTGATCATTTACGGAGTATGCATCGGAATATACGGGGTCTCTAAAAAGTATGGATACAGCTAAATATTTTCAGAACGGTTAAGCAGAGCTTGTTGAAATTTCGAATACAGTTAGAAGTGTTTAAATTCTATCATCTCAGATTTTATTAAATTTTCTACCATAATTTATTTAAAAAAAACAAGGGTAACTATGGCACGGGTGGTCAAACTTGTTATTTTCAAAAAGAAAAGTTTTTTCTGAATTCAGTAATGTAGCGCATGCCCACCTTTATTTTAATTAAAAGGTAAAAAAAAAATTAAATTAGAAAATGTTAATTTGGAAAAGTAAAGCTAAGTTAGTTTTGAAAATGCTGTTTTTAGCAATCTGTATGCAAGGGACATTAGTCAAAAATTAGGCTTGTGTGCAATAATTAGTTTAACAATGGCACATTTAAGTGCAACTGAGCGTATGAAAAAATCAAAACCGGAATCCGATCTCCATGACGACGGTTTTAAAAACCTTACCAAGAGTTCAAGAAACTGGTAGCGTTAAAGTCCGTGCAACACCCGGGCGACCGCAAATTATTACCAATCAAGAACATTCTTTGAATGTCATGTTGGATGTGGTAGAAAACCCAAAAAGTTCAGTACAACAGTTGGCTTTGAACCACAACATAAGTAGAGGATCCATACAAAAAATAATGAAACGCGAAAAATATCATCCTTATAAAATTCACTTGCTACAAATATTAAATGAAGACAAATCGAATTTCGCGAAAATATAATGCAGAGATCCGGATAGTAACTTTATTAATTGCATTCTCTTCTCTGATGAGTCAACTTTTTGTCTAAGTAGACATGTTAACCGCGTCGATATTGGTCTGACAGAAATCCGCATTGGATAGAGCAGATTCATAAGCAGCATCCACAGAAAATTATTGTTTGGTGTGGCATCATTGGTCGGAATATCGTAGGTCCTTTTTTTAGTAACGGCAATTTAACGTCTTAAAAATATTTACAACATTTACAACAACAGATTGTTCCACGACTTAGGAAAATATTTCAAAACCACATCAATCGAAATATACTAGCAGAAACCGTACGGTTTCAACAAGACGGAGCACTGCTGCATTTTGGTCGTCAAGTGCGCGAATATTTGAACAAAACATTTCGCGGTAGATGGATAGGGCGAAGAGGAGCTATGCAATGACCAGCTAGGTCTCCTGATTTGACCCCACTTGATTGTTTCCTGTGGGGTCTTGTACAAAATCGAGTGTATGTCAACAGAGCATTACAAATCGAAGACCTACAGGAATGAGTAAGAAACGAAATTGCCAATATTTTTCCAAAGTTTTTGATAAATTTTTTGCACACTTTTGCTCAAGGTATTCATTATTGCCAGGAAGTAAATGGAAATCATTTTGAACATCTTTTGTAACATAAAAATAATGTATTTCGTATATAAGCTTTTTTTTATTGAAATGTGTTTCAGTTAAATGTTTTATTTTTACATCTATTATTAAACTTTATTTATTTGTTGGTCAAAGTTCAGGCGGCAAAGAACTAACGATAGATAAAGACAACATTTCCAAGTCTAACAAAATTTTACATTTTTCAAAATTTTGTAAGTTCGATCAATTGTTTTAAGTTTCGATTAAAATGAGATATGCATGTGTTACATCCCTGAACTCAGAAGAACATTCTCTTTTTAAAAATGACAAATTTGACTACCCGTGCCGTTAAAAAAAATCAAGTTAGCCTTGTATTTTCAATATAAATGATGGTAGAAAATTAAAAAAAATCTGAGATGATAGAATATAAACACATTTGCGCGTGGCGCATGAAGTAAAATTTCGAGTTTAGAAAAGCCCCGTGAAAATTTGTCTCGGGTCGCTGCGCGACCCTCGAGAAATTTTTTACGCGGGGCTTTTCTAAACTCGAAATTTTACTTCATGCTTAGTCTGGGAGTGAAAGGCACTCGTTAGTTTAAAATATGTCACAACTATCAAAAGCCTACATGTGGCACATCGTTGAAATCAGAATTAAAAATGCATTTCAATGGTGTGCATAAATTTGTATGTGTCCGTTAGAAAAACAAAAGTTAAGTATATAAGACAAAACCGAATCTCATTGAATATTTTAAACGTTGATCATTCGATAAGTCATTAAAAGTTGCCATTAAAAAGTTTTTACAGAATATGAAAAAAAAAAAATTAAAATAGCGGAGATATGGACAATATTAAAAAATCAAAATTATTCACAAAAAAAGTAATTCTTGCGTTTTTTCGGTACATCTCGGAAAATATTGATCACCATCACATGTAAGCCTTATATATTTTTACCTTTACTGTGAATCAGTGGTTTATACGCGTGGCGCATGAAGTAAAATTTCGAGTTTAGAAAAGCCCCGTGAAAATTTGTCTCGGGTCGCTGCGCGACCCTCGACAAATTTTCTACGCGGGGCTTTTCTAAACTCGAAATTTTACTTCATGCTTAGCCTGGGAGTGGAAGACACTCTTTAGTTTAAAATATGTCACAACTATCAAAAGCCTACATGTGACATATCATTGAAATCAGAATTAAAAATGCATTTCAATGATGTGCATATATTTGTATGTCTCCATTAGAAAAACTAAAGTTGAGTGTATAGAACAAAAACGAATCGCTCTGAATATTTTAAACGAAACCATTAGAAACAACGCCCGCAAATACCCTGGTGAAAAAGAAGGGAGGAATAAATTTAACTTTTTACAATATGATGTGTTAATTTAATTTATATTTTAAAATAAGGAATACTTAAATAAAGAAAGGAAAAAGCCTAAGTTTTTTTTGTCTACGTGATGACTTCCAAACACGGAGATAGACAGACAAACATTTGTCAAAAATGGCATTAATCCTAATACGGAAATTTATAGGAGCATTTTTGATTTAGCATTTATAGAGCATCAAAAATTTAACAGTTGTTTTATTCTACGACTGTGTTTTGCCCAATCTTGTAAATTTGTAAGTCTTTGATTCTGAAAAGTTAAAAATGAACTGGTGTAATAAATTACAAGTATTGCTTGATTTAAATAGTTTGTATAATATAAATCTTGCTTAATTTGAGTACTTATTTCACTATTTTATTACTATCCTATTAATAACTTCAATTATTAGGTAGATAGATTATAGGCTATATAATATCTCGTGTTACGTTTGACATTTCCTCCACATATTCTACAGTAAGCAATATATCAAAGTAAAGACCGTTTATATCCACCATAATTACAAAATAGTTTCATGTCATGGCATTATAAATAAAATATGTATTTAATGTAGCAAGCACCGATAACCACGTGAATCTATTGATGTTTAAATGGCATCCCTCCTCCAATTCCAAACACAACAAACACCAAACTCAAGAAACTTATGTACATTAAACCGTACTGAAAACGGAGCAGGTGCAATAATTAATTAATTAATTCAATCTAAACTAAACCTTTCTGAAATTAATTAGCTGTATGCATACTTTTTAGCGACCCTGTATATACTTAAAAGAAAAATTCCCTGTATAGCAGCAAATCACATCAGAAAATGAATGTATTTAAATAAACTTGTTACATTTTTAATATCAATATATTTACTTGAATCGCTCTATGATGACATGTTAGTAAAATAATTAGTAACTTTTTCCACAAATTATAAATTCATGAAAGTACAACTAACATAATCCACTGTCAAAATAAATATTTACTGAATTTCGTGCAAGTTCGTCAATACTAACTTGGTCATATTTTGCAAATTTTATAATTTAGCAAATATTGTTTAATATTATTAATAATAATAACTTTTTACTTGGGAACTTTTAATATTATATTGTTTTGTATACTATATGACTAGAGCGAAAAGAACTCAATAGTTAGGCTGGGATGAGTATTTTTTAAATATTCGAATTATTAGTAATACTGTTGGAGCAGATGCGTTCTTAATAAAGGATTGTATTAGCTGTTTTCTTGAGCCTATAACCCATATTTTTAATTTAATTGTAAATTCGAGCGTTGTACCGGAAGTATGGAAGTTAGGTAAAGTTACGCCAGTTTTGAAATGATACTTTATCGATATATGTACAATCACGTTAGTCCATTTATTACCACGCGCCAACATGGTTTTGTTAAAAAGAGATCAATTGTATCAAATTTATTGAATTTTACCGATTATATTTCGAATCATTGAGATAAACGGAAACAGGTCGATTCAGTTTATACTGATTTCCAAAAAGCATTTGACACAATTGATCACTGCGTAATCATTAACAAACTTTAATCTTTTGGTTTTACGGAGGGAACCGTTTCACTGATGCAATCATACTTACCTAACAGACGACAATTTGTCCAGTATATGGGGTATCGTTCAGTGAGTATACTGCAACATCCTGGGTTCCCCAAGGTACAAACCTGGGACCACTGTTATTCATCATTTTCATTAATGATATTGTTGAGGTAATTCGGTGTAACGTGCTCCTATATGCAGATGATATGAAATTATTTAATATCATTGAGTCCAGGGATAATTGCATTCGGTTGCAGGAAGATATTAATAACATTTATAAATGGTGTGAGGTAAATGGATTATCGTTGAACTTATCAAAGTGTAAATGCATGTCATTGTGGTATTAACAATGTATTATTTGAACGTATAAACTCGATTAAAGATTTAGGAGTAACTTTTGATCATAAGTTAACATTTAATGATCATATAAATAAGATTTGTGACAAAAGTATCAAACTTTTAGGCTTTTTCATCGCACTTGTAAGGACTTTCATAACATTGACGTTTTAAAAAAATTGTATTTTTCATACGATCGTTCTAACCTCGAATTTGCCTCTGTTATTTGGTCACCTTACTACGAAAATACTGTAAGTAAAATCGAAGCAATTCAAAAAAAGTTTTTGAAAATGTTGTTTTTAAAAAATTTAAGGAATATCCATCTGTATCCATTACATATGATAACCTCTTACAAACATTTAATGTCGAAAGATTAAGTGACAGGCGTACGAAATCTTCAATTCTATTTTTATATGGGGTAGTAAATTACGATATTGATGACCCTAACATCCTAGGTAAGCTGAAGTTTCAGGTTCCTAGACTAACATCTCGCAGTAATAACCTATTTTTTCAACCACATGCCAATACGCTAGCTCATTTTAATTCACCGGTTTTAAAAATGATTAGAAGGTTTAATAGTTTAAATAATAGAGTAGACATTTTCGTAGATACCAGAAAATCCCTCATCGAAATAATGTCAGACTTATCGGTACCAGTGATATTGTTATAAATCTTTAGGCTTTAAGTCTGTTTTTTTTTTCTATTCTCTTCTTTCTCTGCGCACTGTATGTATGATTTAAAATTATGTTACATAGCATTATATTAGATTAAGTTCCCTGTAATTGGATACATGTATATCTGTTGGGAAAAATAAAGAATAATAATTAAAATATTCTAATTATTAAAATATTAGAATATTAGAACTTGTAGATACAGGGTGCCCGCTTTTCGAGCGGCACTATGGGGATTATTTGAAGAGATGGAGAATCGGTAAAATACGGGAAATTTTGCGAATGATAATGCTTATAAATAATCTGCTTTCACATTTGTTTCGTTGTATTTCGAAAAAAAAGAACTAAAAATTTTAATTTTGTAATATTGTCCATATCTCCGCTATTTTAATTTTTTTTTAAATCTGTAAAAACTTTCTTATAGCAACATTTAATGACTTATCAAATGGCTTCATTTAAAATATTCAGAGCGATTCGTTTTTGTTTTATAAACTAAACTTTTGTTTTTCTAATGGAGACATACAAATTTATGCACATCATTGAAATGCATTTTAAATTCTGATTTCAATGATATGCCACATGTAGGCTTTTGATAGTTGTGACATATTTTAAACTAAAGAGTATCTTCCACTCCCAGTCTAAGCATGAAGTAAAATTTCGAGTTTAGAAAAGCCCCGCGTAGAAAATTTGTCGAGGGTCGCGCAGCGACCCGAGACAAATTTTCACGGGGCTTTTCTAAACTCGAAATTTTACTTCATGCGCCACGCGTATAAACCACTAATTCACAGTAAAGGTAAAAATATATAAGGCTTAGATGTGATGGTGATCAATATTTTCCGAGATGTAGCGAAAAAACGCAAGAATTACTTTTTTTGTGAATAATTTTGATTTTTTATTATTGTTCATATCTCCGCTATTTTAATTTTTTTTCGTATTCTGTAAAAACTTTCTTATGGCAACTTTTAATGACTTATCGAATGGTCAACGTTTAAAATATTCAAAGAGATTCGTTTTTGTCTTATACACTTAACTTTTGTTTTTCTAACGGACACATACAAATTTATGCAACCATTGATATGCATTTTTAATTCTGATTTCAACGATGTGCCACATGTAGGCTTTTGATAGTTGTGACATATTTTAAACTAACAAGTGCCTTCCACTCCCAGACTAAGCATGAAGTAAAATTTCGAGTTTAGAAAAGCCCCGCGAAGAAAATTTTCACGGGGCTTTTCTAAACTCGAAATTTTACTTCATGCGCCACGCGTATAAACCACTGATTTACAATAAAGTTAAAAATATATAACGCTTAGATGTGATGGTGATCAATATTTTCCGAAATGTAACGAAAAAATGCAAGAATTACTATTGAAATTATAGTAATAAAAGTAGAATAAATTTAGTTTGAGCAACTTTTCCATATTGTTGATATTTAAATCATCATATCTTCAACGAGGAACGTTCCTCGTTGAAGATATGATGATTTAAATATCAACAATATGGAAAAGTTGCTCAACTGTCAAAATAAATATTTATTGAATTTCGAGCAATGTCGTCAAAAGCAACTTAATCATATTTTGCAAATTTTACAATTTAGCAAATATTGTTTAATATTAATTATAATAATATCTTTTTACTTGGGAACTTTTGCTGTTATATTGTTTTGTATAATATATGACCTACGCAAAAAGAACTGCAATTAGACATTTCCCAGATCGTGTTTGAAGATGCTAGTCGCACTGAAAGAATGATGCATGTGTGCGTTCCTAATAAATCACTGCCAGGCAAATTAATAAAAACGGTTTACATTAGATCGGCGAGGAGATATGCAAAACGGGCGCATTTCCCTTTATGGTAATGATTTAAATACCGATTAATTGCACTATTCCCCGCGCCCTATGCACCATGCCATTATCTCCGTGATTTATAATTACGCCCCGATACAGGGTTTCACTCGTTAAGTAATTCGAACAAGTTTGCGAATAACCCACGTTAACTTATTTAGTTTCCAACTCGTCTAAACTAAAACTGCGGTCAGTTAATTAAGTGAAAACACTAAGTTTCATCGTCCAATATATATTTTATGCTTCATACTGTTTTAAAGTATTTATATTAGGTTTATGATGTAATACTGAATATTAAATTAAGAAAGTTAATGAATCGATTTAATTTAAATTTATTTTCATATGTTTACTAAAATCTGCATTACCATAAAGTTTATATCAATTCAAAGTAATCTAAGACATAATCTAGCAACACCTCCTTTCGATATAAAGTTGTTTGTTCTTCCCAAACATTAATTAAGTTAGTCAAGAAACCCCGTACACACTAACACACACACACACACAAGCTCCTCACTATGCTCGCTCACTCCGAGCTAATTCTAATTACAGCACAAGCAATCTATGCCCTAATTGAATTACAGGTTAATTAATTACCTGTGTCTATTGATGAATGCATCCACTAATAATTAAATAATAACGTGAAATGCGCCGCGATCCAATGCATCTCCATTACACAATGTCAGACGACGTTGTCGCTACTGTTTGTACCGATAATTAACCCATTTTAACGGTGCATTTCTCTGATTGAATTAATTAATTAATTATTGCACCTGCTCCGTTTTCAGTACGGTTTAATGTACATAAGTTTCTTGAGTTTGGTGTTTGTTGCGTTTGGAATTGGAGGAGGGTTGCCATTTAAACATCAATAGATTCACGTGGGTATCGGTGCTTGGTACATTAAATACATATTTTATTTATAATGCCATGACATGAAACTATTTTGTAATTATGGATATAAACGGTCTTTACTTTGATATATTGCTTGCTGTAGAATATGTGGAGGAAATGTCAAACGTTACACGAAATATTATATAGCCTATAATCTATATACCTAATAATTGAAGTTAT
Organism: Philonthus cognatus; assembly: GCA_932526585.2. NCBI lineage: Eukaryota > Metazoa > Arthropoda > Insecta > Coleoptera > Staphylinidae > Philonthus > Philonthus cognatus. The sequence continues at coordinate 25,357,312 of OW052243.1, read as the reverse complement.
TAATAGGATAGTAATAAAATTGTGAAATAAGTACTCAAATTAAGCAAGATTTATATTATACAAACTATTTAAATCAAGCAATAATTGTAATTTATTACACCAGTTTATTTTATCTTTTCAGAATCAAAGACTTATAAATTTACAAGATTGGGCAAAACACAGTCGTAGAATAAAACAAAATTATTTACAAAAAATAATGTTGTCTAAATGTCTACCGTTTCACTCCTGGCACTCCTCTAATCTTAAGCGAAGATTTTTTGATGCTCTATAAATGCTAAATCAAAATGCTCCTATAAATTTCCGTATTAAGATTAATGCCATTTTTGACAAATGTTTGTCTGTCTATCTCCGTGTTTGGAAGTCATCACGTAGACAATTTGAGATAAAACTTAGGCTTGTTTCTTTCTTTATTTAAGTATTCCTTAATTTAAAATATAAATTAAGTTAACACATCATATTGTAAAAAGTTTAATTTATTCCTCCCTTCTTCTTCCCCAGGGGATTTGCGGGCGTTGTTTCCCATCGCGGGCTAATGGTATTAAAGGATATATGTTTTAGTTCCTTATGATCCTCTTTTTCTCAGTTTTATTTTATCTTATAGTTAAGTATTAGATTTGTTATTTTTTGTTTAAATTTAACATAATTTAATTCTTTTATGCAATTTTCAAGTCTGTTATATTGTCGTATGGCGTCTGACGTTAATGTTATTGTCGTTTTCTTTATTGTCAATTTTTCTGTCCACATCTCCGATTTTCTTCTTGTTTCATATTCGTGGATTTGCTTGTTGATTTTTATGTCAAAGTTTGTTATAATTAAGTTATTTTTAATTTTGTAAGTTACCTAATTTTATCATTTTTTGTATATTTAATTCTTGTGTTTGCTAGTATAGTTGTTCCGTATTCTTCTGTCTAATTTATAAATTATTTTTATTATTTTGTTTTGTTGGATTTGCAGTTTATTTAGATTTTTTGTGTTGTATCACCCCACCCCCATATATTAGTTAGGTGAGTTATATAATTTTTTTTCTGTTACTTTCGGGCATGTAGTTTCGTATTTTCGATAGTGCATATATTGTTTTAGCATTCTTTTTTCTTAAGTTGTTTATGTGTTCGTCTCATTTTAGATTTTCTTGTAGTGTCAGTCTTAGGTATTTTACTGTTGTGATTTGTTTTATTGGTCATTATTTTATTTTAATATTTAATTTTGCATTTTCTGTGATATTAAAGATAATGAATTTAGTTTTTGTTTCATTAATTCTTAATAGATTGTTGTAGTACTATTTTAAATTAATATTGTGTCCTAGGTGTTTGCAGTTTATATAGACAGGGATTCAGTACCACCGATGCCATTTTACAATTATCGGAAGCAATCCTGGATTCATTTGAGAATAAGGGAGTATCTATGGCCACATACCTGGATTTGACGAAAGCTTTCGATTGTGTTGACCATAATATACTGATAAGCAAGCTATCGTGCTATAGCTTCTGTGAAAACAGCAGTAAGTTGATTAGATCATATCTAAGTGATAGATACCAGGCTGTTAAGGTGGATGGTGTATTTTCGGAAAAACTATCATTGAAACAGGGTGTGCCCCAGGGCTCTACCCTTGGGCCGCTTCTGTTTCTAATGTTCATCAATGATTTTTCCAACACAGTACACGAGGCAAAAACTATTGTGTACGCGGACGACACCACCCTATTTTGTTCCAGCAGTAGCCTTGGGATATGTATGGATATCAGTAATAATGCTCTCACGGAAGCCATATCATGGTTTAATCACAATAAGTTGCAATTGAACGAGACCAAGACAGTGAACATGGTTTTCACACTCAGAAAGCTCGAGTATGATCCCAACGTGTACATAAATGATACAACATTTTTGGGGCTAGAAATAGATTCCACACTGACATGGAAAAAGAATACAGAGACACTAGCTGCTAGACTCTGTCGTAATATATATTTATTGAGGAGTCTATCAGATCAAGTTACTCTACAGGTTTTAAAGACAGCATACTACGGAACCTGCCATAGCTTAATGTGCTATGGTTTGCTCGTGTGGGAACATGCATATGGCAGAAATCGCATATTTGCTCTCCAAAGACGTGCAATAAGAGTTATCGCTGGTGCCAAATATCGGGATGACTGCAGACTATTGTTTAAATCACTGCGTATCTTAACGCTACCTTCTCAATACATACTGAACTGTGTTATATACATTGCAAAGAATTAAAAAAATTATGGTATCATATCTACAGTACACAACTACGAAACCAGGCAGGCTGAAAATTTATATATAAATAAACTACGCCTATCAAAAACGCGAAATGGTCCAAGATATTGGGGACTTATATTCTATAACAAACTCCCAGATGCCATTAGAGTGCTCCCGCTTAAAAAATGAAAACTAAATTTAAAAATATTTTAATTGATAAAACCTACTATAGCTGGGAAGAATATCTGTTAGATGAGGATATAAATGGATGAGGTTGCCATCGCAATAACTCTTTTAGAGCTCTTTATTTTTTATATGTTTGACTTTTAATAAACAGTATTTATATTTGTAAGACTGACAATTGATAAACAGTTTAAGTAAATTATTTATTATGTATTTTTATAATATTCTTAAATTAAATAGATTTGACGTGTGTAAGAAATTTGTATTATGAATACCAATAATACAGGATGTCCAAACAGGGTAAGTGCAGATTTAAAGTAATATAAATCAAAGATAAAAAATCTCTTAAGAAAATGTTTAATTGATTTTTAATAACAGATAATTGGAAAATAATTACTAAAAATAATGTTGTCTAAATGTCTACCGTTTCACTCCTGGCACTCCTCTAATCTTAAGCGAAGATTTTCCATTACGCGATGACACATTGCTTGAGGTAGCGATGCCATTTCTGTTGCGATATTATCCTTAAACTGCGTCAATGTCCTTGGTTTATTGATGTTTACATTTTTCCCACAAAAAATAGTCCAAAGGACTTAGGTCTGGATTGCGCAGTGGCCAGTTAACATCGCCTCTTCGCGAAATGAGTTTATTGGGGAATAGGTCGTTTAGTGCTTCAATTGAAGGGTTTAATGTCTGACTCGTGGCTGCATGTTGTTGAAACTAAGTTTCTGTATTAAAGCTACCAAACTGTTGCAAAGATTCAGCTAAGAAATTCCTAACCATCTCGCAGTATCGCTCTGCACTCATCGCTCTGCACTCATCCTTTTTGAACACCCTGTACATGTATCGTCGGTATATATAAAAGATTTTCTATTTAATGGTTGTTCGAATAAATCATTTGTGTATATTACGTACAATATTGGTGGTAAGTTTCCTCCTTGCGGTATTCCATATTGTGCTACCGATGGTTTACTCTCTTCTTCGTTAATTCGAGTTGTTTGCGGTTTTTTTTAGGTTAGTTTTAATCAGGTTTGCTTCATTGTTTTTTATACCGATTGCATTTAGTTATGTTTTTAATTTTCCTTTTGGAATAGTGTCAAACGCTTTCTTCATGTCTATGAATAATGCTACTACCATTTTTTTTTGTTTTCCAGATTTGTTTTTATGCAGTGTATTAGATCGTTTACTGCAGATGTGGTGCCAGATTGTTGTTGCTAAGCATATTGCTTTTGATGTATTATGTTTTGTTTTTAAGGTGTTTGCTTAATTGGTTTTGAATGACTTTTTCCAGTATTTTGTTTAAAGTTGACAAAAGTGATATTGGTCTATAATTTCCTAGGCAGGTTTTGTCTCCTTTTTTATGAATGGGTTTTATTATGGTTTTTTTTTTGAGATAGTCACGGTATTTTCCTTCGTCTATTACGTTGTTTATTAATTTTACAAGTATTGTAGTGAATAGGTTTCTATTTTTTTTTTATTATTTAGTTTGTATTATTGTCGAAACCCGGTGCTTTGTTATCTATTTTTTCTGTTATTATTTTGTTAATTTCTTCTTTGGTTGTATGCTTAAAGATTATGTTCTTATAGTTTAATTTAGTTGATGTTGTTTTAGGTTCTGTACTGCTATTTTGTATTTGTGTTTCTGCTAGTGTTTTTCCTATATTTGCCTAGTATGTATTTAATTCATTTGCTATCTTCTAGTTGTTTGTGGTTTGTGTACCATCTTCTATATATATTGCGTCTATGTATGTTTCTTTGTTTTCACCTTTTTTAAATTTGTTTGATTATAATTTTCCATATCTTAGACTGATTATTTTTATTGTTTTTGTATATGTTATTATAATACTGTATTTTAGTTTGTTTCAAAATAACAACGAAACTATGTTATTATTTTGTGATTATAGTAATTTTCTTGTATTCTTGTGATTGTTCCTTTGATGAATTTGTTTTATTATTTTATTTGTAATCCAGGGGTTTCCGGTAGCTCTTTTTATTGTTAAGTTGGTTTTAATATTTTTTATAGTTTTCTGATTTCCTTTCTATTTATTTCTTCGACAATTTTGGCATATGCCAGTTTCTTTGTTTCGTAGTAGTGATAGTTTGGCTTTTCTTTGAAGATTTCTTTTAATTTTTTAATCACTGCACAATGGTATGATATGCTTGACTGTTTTATGTCAATTTATAATTTATTTGTTATTATATTGTCTAAGATTGTGGTATTTTTATTTATTCGTGTGTAAGTTTCTTTTGTTATTTCGTTGGCTATTCTATATGTATTTTCTTTTTGCATTGTTATGTATTCTTTTAGGGTATTGTTTTTTTTTTCAAGAAGGTTCATGTTTATGTCTCTTATTTTTAGATGTGGCTGTTTCTGTTAATTACGTTGTTTTTCAGTACTTGTTGCAGTTTTGCTGGTGTTATTTGACGTGGTTTATAAATCAGTGTTATTGCTATATTGTCGTGGATTAATTTTACATGCTTAATTAAGGGAGTCAGAACATTCGTTAATAGTTAGACTGGGATGGGTATTTTTGAAATATTCGAATTATTAGAATATTCTAATTATTAAAATATAAGAATATTAGAATTTGTATATACAGAGTTACCGCTTTTCGAGCGGCATTAAAGGGTTCTCGCTTATTTGAAGAGATAGAAAATCGGTTAAATGGGGGCAAAGTTGCAAATGTTAGTGCTTATTAAATTTTAGTGCTATTTCAATATTTCAAATGCTTTCGAATTTGAAATATTTTCAATTGATTCGTTGTATTTTGAAAAAAAAATCGATTTTTTAATATTGTCCATATTTCGGCTATTTTAAATTTTGTTCATATTCTGTAGAAACTTTCTTATGGACACTTTTAATGACTCGTCGAATAGTGAACGTTTGAATTATTCAAAGTGATTCGTTTTTGTTTTATACACTTAACTTTTGTTTTTCTAATGGAAACATACACATTTATGCACATCATTGAAATGCATTTTTAATTCTGATTTCAACGATATGCCACAGGTAGGCTTTTGATAGTTGTGACATATTTTAAACTAACAAGGGTTTTTCACTCCCAGACTAAGCATGAAGTAAAATTTCGAGTTTAGAAAAGCCCCGCGTAGAAAATTTGTCGAGAGTCGCGCAGCGACCCGAGACAAATTGTCACGGGGCTTTTCTAAACTCGAAATTTTACTTCATGCGCCACGCGTATAAACCACTGATTTACAGCAGAGTTCAAAATATATAACGCTTAGATGTGATAGTAATCAATATTTTTCGAGATGTAGCCAAAAAATGCATAAATTACTTTTTTTGTGAATAGTTTTGGAATAATAATAATAAAAGTAGAATAAACTTAGTTTGAGAAAGTTTTACATATTGTTGATATTTAAATCATCATATCTTTAACAGGAAAAGTGCAATGATGAACACATTATCATATTTTTTTTAGTATTTTGTCATGTTTGAGCCAGTGATTAATGAAAAAAAAATACAATTGTAGTTAGAATCGATTAATGCCTAATGAAATAAATAAATAATTCTCGTCGTGTAATAATTTCTTTAGCGTATAAATATAAAATGTGGCCGTTACTAAAGCCTATTAAAGCAATAAAGCCTTTAGATTTCTGAGCGGCCGTCCGACCTTCGTCAGCGTAGCTTTTTTGCAGTCCTTTTGATGAATTTCGAAAGCCCTCCGCGCTCTTTGCAAATTAATAAAATCAAGTTGAATGGGGGACGTTTCCGTCTCGTTACGATTGTTGTCCCCCCGTTTCCCATTTTCCCCATTTCTACGGATGGGACTATTTCCCGTCACTAATTAAATTATGCAGTGCGATTGCGCCGGCTCCCATTTTCTAAACCCCCCTTTCCCACCGAACCCCTCCAACATTATTACAAAGCAATTGATAAATAATTAATATTCTAGTATTAGTACTTTTAATTAGGACACTTGGTGACATACATACATATAGTCAGTCCACAAAGGCAAGTCATTAAGTATTACTATGTATATGTAAAATAAAAGTCCCTATATGATTTTATTTTACATATACATATCGCTGCTTGACTTTGATAGTGGCACAACTATAAAAAAAGGATTTCGTTTAATTTAGTTATTTAATAAATACAGTTTTAAGAGACCAAAATAAAAATACGTGCAAAAAATAAGATAAATCGAGTGAAGATGGAGACTTCAATATTTGAAAAAAAGTGGCTTGTAAAGAAAGCAGCGATATGACGGTTTCAGGCATTTAATGTTTTTATAAAAGTGTCATCTTTGCTCCTTACGTCAATACCTTTTGTTACAACTCTTGGGTTTTGAGATATTATCTTCTTCATATTTAATCGTCATTTTAATTGCGAAGAAATAACGAGTGTCTATAAACTGTCGGCATCTCGGTTGCTTTGAAAAACAAGTTACATATTTTAGATTACGTCATACGATTCGGTGAGTCTTGGAAACGTCCAATATGCCTAATTACGACGTATGTTTCTGAAGTCAGAACCTACTGGGATGCCGACAGTTTATTGACACTCGCTAGTATTATAAATACGTAACCATTTTTTTGTTTTTTGTCCTCTGACTATTTTGAGGGGGAAATTTCTCCCATTAATTTTGATTCAATCTTGAAGCTACTTTATCTACATAATAAATTGAGTGCAGCGAGCCTTAAGGGAGATTTAAATGAAAAGCATCTGAAGTCAATTAAAAATGTCTAATAAGTAATTTTATGAAAAGAAAATTACAAAGTTTCTGCAATATACTCCACAAATTAAATAACTTTAATTAATTTACCTATCTATCATCTAATCTGCCTTAGCGCTGACGCAAATTCTTTACGCGGCAAAAGTTAAACTCGCAAAACTTTTCACTCTTCACCCATAAATAAGGCTAATATAGGCGCATTGACAATAAATTACCCGGGCGCAATTAAACCCAAGGAGGGAAAATAATAAAGAACCCACCCCCTTATTGCATTTTAATATCTTGTAATTTTCCGTCGTCGTCGGTCATTATTTATCGGCGAATTTATAAGTCCATTAAAACTCCTTACAAATTCGACTTAATTGTCGTCGGACGCGCGCGGTTTCCATTTATTAACCGTGAACCGTAAAATATTGCGGCAGATTAAATCATTAGCCCGTTCTGCTTGCACGATTCCTAATCACGAAATCGAATTATCAAAACGTAAACACGCTAACATAGTTAATTAATAATATAATACAAATGGTTTCGTTTAAATAACAGAAATTAAAGATTAGAGATATTAAATACTAAAATAATAATATTATATATATATATATATATATATATATAAAAATATATATATAGAGGCAGAGTTCGGAAAATTTCCTAACAGGGCATCCGACCAATAATAAGGCAGGAGAGTTATGTGCAATCTATTTTATTTTAATACCAAGCTTTCGGGACCCATTTTGTCCCTTCTTCAGGGTTAAAACTAAAAACAATAAACAAACAAACAATTAATGATCTGAATGATGATATTAGTTAATGAGGAATTCTTAAAAAATTTAGCGAAAAAATTTTTTGAGCTTACATTTGTGATTAGTTGAACAAACTATTGTTAAACTGACGCTGCATGCGTTTGATTTTCCTATCGTTACTCATGGCGGTTGTTGAATTTGAAATTTAAGGTTATGCTCTACAAAAAATTGTAACTGAGTGGTTGCGGAAAAAGTAAAAGCGTAAAACAACGGCACATTCACATGTTTAAATTATGGAGATTTCACTAAATTATCACTGCGTTGAACTGTTTCTTGGATAACCTGGCGTGGTATCACCGCAAATGTTTGAATTTAAATATCTTGTATTTACGTGGTCGCATCGTAGTGCGAAGCGATGCACGTGTTTTCACACAAACAACAACAATAGCTGGTGCCAGTCCACAGGTGCCGTTCGGCTCCCTCCGTCTCTATCACCGATGGAGGGAGGCGCACGTCACTCGTCTCTAGGATCGTCACGCCGGCCAGCGCGCGGAATTTGAAATCTCGTGTTTGAACTCGAGGGATTCAAAAATCGACGCTGAAGGCCTATCTACCTGCCCCGTTATTGCCGTTTAGGAGTTTATTGCTATGAAATGACTGTTATGCATATAGTTACTGTTATTGATGCCAAGCTTAGGTTAGGTGCACGAATTAGATTTAACTTGGTGCGCTCACACGTTTCACTGGAAATGTTTGGAAAAGTAAAAGATCTAAACGAAAAATCCAATTAAAAATGTAATTAAATTATAATTTTGAGCGCAATCAAATTAACTCCGTAGAGTGTCACCACCAACCCAAACCTCACTCGACGACTCTGCCGCCAGTTTACTCATTTTTAGCAGATAAAGAAATTACTGGGCCTTATCTAGCTAAATGTGAATTGATGAATAAATTACCCAAATGTGTTTGAATGACAATTGATGAGATAAACTTCAGATAAACTACTAACTACCAAAAATATTGCTAAAATGTTATTAACCTGTTAAGCTGAAGGAGACCGGTGCCAACGGCTCCGATCTGTCCATGTCTATTAAATAGGAATAAATGCAACTAAGGTCCTCTGTGTCTGCTTTGAAATTCATCGTTGCAGCGCCTGCCTTTTTTATGTGGAACATCTCAAGGAATAAACGACTTTTATAAAACATTGATTTATCTATAATTTCGACGTTTGTGAAGTCAGCTCATAGTTGTTACCATTTTAAATTAAATCGTAAAACCAACACACATTATAAAATTTTACAATCTGTGAAAAGTTAGGACAAATTCACAAAAATGTAATAATTTACCAAATCAACAAAAATGTAAAGTTCCAAACTAGTAATAGATTAGTTTATTTAACCATACATTTTAAAACTTTCTCTAAAAGATAATTGTTATTATATTATGATGAAAATTCCAAAGAATTAAAGAAAAAGATAAATTAATTTTTAACTTTCGTTAAATTGCTTAACAATTTTAATAACATTGATTGATAATTAATTTTTACATGTGATTTAAAAAATGATCGCTGCGGACAGGATTCGAACCTGTGCGGGCAGAGCCCAATGGATTTCAAGTCCATCTCCTTAACCGCTCGGACACCGCAGCTGTTACCTACAATTATTTGTGACCTGGTAGAAAAATAAACATATTTAACTACAAACATAAACTGTTCTAGGATTTAATATTACCGCAGACAAAGTTATATGTTGTAAAAATAATTAATGAGGATTCATATAATTTTGACGTCAGTTGTACCGCAAGGTTCCAATTTAGGACCCTTGCTTTTCATAAACATATTTAAGTACAAACATAAACTGTTCTAAGATTTAATATAACCGCAGACAACGTTATATGTTGTAAAAATAATTAATGAGAATTCATATAATTTTGAAGTCAGTTGTAACACAGGTTCCAATTTAGGACCCTTGTTAAACCATATGAAAAGCAAGGGTCCTAAATTGGAACCTGCGTTATCTTGCAAATAAAATGAAATAGCCATCACGTGCTGGTGTTTAAACTGTCGTATATTACGACTGTTTTGCTTAATTCGGATTAAGGCAGTTCCTGTAAAAAAGTTGTAATTTCATTGAGTGTTAAATTTAGTGTTAAATTTAGTATTTGTAAAACAAATTTGTTGTAGATTGCGTAGCGAATCGCACTTTTATTATTTTCATTGTAAAATTGATTTTTAAGCTCTGTTTGTAGCAGCGATTACCGCAATTGCGGATCTATAGAATTTAAAGTTAATTAGAAGTCGGCGGATCGTTTTAAGACGAGTTTACTCATTCCGGAATTGCCAATCTAGTAGTTAGTTTTCTTAATTAAAGCAATTAAATATTAGTGTGAAGTAAGTTAATTTAAAATAAATCATAAGAAAGCTTTCAAAAATAAAATGGCTCCTAGCGGTTTTATACTCAGTAAATTTTGAATAATAAAACAACAAATTGCCTTTTAGCAGACTTTGAGGTATGAGTGGTATGAAGGGTTTTGAAGGGTGTATATATACGAGTAAAGGCCGGGTCTTAAGGAGACTAGCTAATATGAACGGTACGTAACTGGCAGTAGCTCCACTAACCGACCTCTTTACGAGTTAATAGTTAAGTATGATTACATAAGATACCATCCAGATGCGAATTTCACCAACTCCTATATTCTCAGTGGAGGAGGATGAAAGGCGGTGAAGGGGATGGAGGAGAATACACTATTACAAAGTGCTCCACATAAATTAAGAGCGTATTCATTATTATTCTAATAACATTACATAAATACCATTTCCCGGTAATAACCGGGGCTGTATTGCTCTCTCTAGGAGTCCCGTATTTACGCAACTATGCGCGTCAAATAAGGTATTACCGAAACTAGTTCATACTGTATTTTACAACTATTCTAATTTAATTGCATTTAACAGAATATCATTACGCTCTTCAATATTAATTAATTGTTGCTATTTTCTCAACATTTAATGATTTTAAATCATTCCTAATTAAATATATAGCTGACTAACTAATTATGAGTTAAAAGTGACAGATGATATTTGATAATAATTACTAACTAAGTGAATTCAAGTCAACAGATTTTAAACCATTTTTTACATGTGCGGCATCCCAGCATACTTATCTCGACATATTTGCTTTTGTTCAGAAATTTGTTCTTTTAAGTTTACATATCCTTCTGTACATATGCCTAGTAAATTTCCATGCATTCGTTAACTGCCTAAAAAATTGAAGAAAGAAAATTATGTTTGCATACCAAATAGAAAATAGTTTATTCCTAAATAATGGAAGTAAATATACAATAAAAATAACTTTAAAATCGTTATCCTTCTACAAAAATAAAGTTACACACCCTAAGCAGTACATTTTGAACTTTACTTTAAATCAATATTTTATACGCGTGGCGCATGAAGTAAAATTTCGAGTTTAGAAAAGCCTGAAAATTTGGATTTACCGGGGCGCGACTCGCTTCGATCGCGCGCTTCGGCAAATCTAAATTTTCAGGCTTTTCTAAACTCGAAATTTTACTTCATGCTTAATCAAGGAGTGGAAAACACTCGAAGTTTCGCTCACCAAAAGTATAAACAATATTGGTCTAGAGTGGGTTCCTTGAGGAACCCCAGATGTTACGAAAACTGGTTTCAAAGTTAAGTTAATTTTTCCACGATTTTAAACACAATCCTAACAATACGGAAATTGTTTTAGATTTATAAAACGTGCAGGATTTTTGGTTTGTTAATTTGCAAAATATATAATTGGCAAAGTTTTCAAATAATTTTGACTCAATTTTTTTTATTTTTGCGTGCGGCTTTAACGCGGTTCTAAGAATAATGTGTACGTTTTCGTGTAAATGAAAACAAATTAATAGTGTGGTACGGCTAGCTAAAAGCACGAGATTTGTGTATATGTTTTTAATTATAATGCTACGAGAAGACATTTTCAGGCTTTCCTAAACTCCAAATTTTACTTCATGCGCCATGCCTTAGCATACTGCTTTAGAAGAATATTTTGAACTTCACTTGAAATCAGAGTTTTATACGGGTGGCGTATGATGTAAAATTTCGAATTTAGAAAAGCCTGAAAATTTGGTTTGGTCGCTTCGCTTCGTTACGCGGCCAAGCTAAATGTTTAAGCTTTTCTAAACTCGCAATTTTGCTTGATGCTTAATCAAAGAATGTAAACAATCGTTAGAAGCTTCAAATTGAACGCTTTTTAAAAACAACGAATATCTAAAAAAAAATACAAAGTACACACCAGAATATGTATACTTAAAAACCATTGCCTGTATGTCGCTCAAATTCATAAATACATAAATTTAGAAGATATACGCTTTTTCTTAAACAACGTTTGTTTGGTCGTAATTTGAAGTTGTTTATTCTCAATTTGATGTTCTTTAATCCCAATTTGGTTGTGTTTAAACAGTAGCTATGTTTGAAGTCCCAATTTGAAATTGTTTATTTTCAATTTGATGTTGATTTGTCTTAATTTAAAGTTAAAAAGATATAAAACACCGCTAAAACCTGCAGCGGGGGCGAGGAGTCACTGCAGCGGCGCAGCCCTTATGGACAAGCCGCCACTGATATTTAATATATTTTAGCTGTCGCTAAAAAGATTTCAATTTGAAACTTGTAACAAGTGTTACCGCTCCTTGATTAAATATGAATTTTTATGAAACCCACTCAAAACGCCTATTATCCTAAAACAATTATTGAAAAGTAAATGCTTAGGCATCTGATACACTCTCAAATGTTTCTTTCTTATTGTAGGAATCGATGGATAAAAAAACCTTTGAAAGATTTACCGTCGGAAGTCTAATAGATATTTCAATCTTTCTGGTCACCGAATGCTTGTAGCGTCCCTTGGACTCTGAAAAAACGAAAAAAACGTTAACTGACCTCAGTTTTATTGTCGTCTCACAAGACTGCCTTTTTGTGGTAATTTGCCTCGGGCAAATGGCGTTTCCTGCCGAGAACGAAATCAAACAATTGATGGTACCCTAGCTGCGTCGCCGACGTTAAATAAATCTTTTTAAGTGTAAAATCCATTTATTTACGATGGAAAATAAAACACATTCGATAGATGCTTCATCTTGGTCAATTTTTTGAAGATCTGGGAGTCCTGTGTTGAAATTTAATTTCATAAAAGAACGAAACAATGTGGAATCACTACTATTATTTTTCACTAAATACCGATTTACCATTCATCCGCAATGCAAATATGCTATTTTGCAAATATCACTAAGCGCATCAAAGGATTACAGCAAGCTCTAAACATAAATGCAAAACCGTAAATAAAAAGGGAACGGGAACAATATGTGCCGTGGAGTGAGAGGGGGAGGGGGTTATGATAAAAATATTCAGAAAAGTATCGAATACCAGAAACGGAAGTCCTGCGAGTGATTCTATTACGATACTCGACGTGAGCATCAATATTGGAAATTTGCTCATATTTATCAGGGGGGATCTGCCCTTTTCCGCGCTGCCGAAACACTGCTCGTTTAGACAGCAGTGAGAGCGAAAAAACAAATTTCACGGATAAACAGGTCCCGCGTTTCCAAAAACGACACACGTATCAATTTTCACGGATGTTTTCACGTAATTGAATGAGTTTGTTAAATAAAAATTTCGTGTTCGATGCGGTATTGGATGCGTTTATGGTTTACAATATTCTGTTCTGGAAAATGACTTTTACGAAATGATACACACTGGGTGAAGATAAAAATTGTCTTTTAGTTATTGCCTATATTATTATTATGGATTGAATAGGAAGCAAGCATGGGCGTAGCCAGAATTTCCACTAGGGAGGGACACAGAAACCACATTCTCAGGATTGACTGAATTTATGGATATTTAGCAAACAAATGTATTCAGGCTCAGTCAGCTTAGCCTCCCGAAGTTTGACTTATTTGAAAAAAAACTATTGCGCTAGACGGGCCTAAGCAAGTGCCAGCTAGCGCCACAAAAATTAGAGCTGGCGCCATTTAGACGAGAGAGTTACGGAGGTTTGAACTTGACTGAAGTTGTGTTTCATGAGCATTTATAACAATAAATAATAATAAAATATTAATATTACAGCAGTGTTAAGTCCAAATATGTTTATTTAAATATTAAAAATATACAATTTATGCAATATTTCACAAAATGGCAGCTTTTGCATTTTGTCACTACATTTAGATAAATATTGATTTATCACATTTAAGCAGTAAATTTTGAACTTCACTTAAAGTCAGTGTTTTATACGCGTGGCACATGAAGTAAAATTTCGAGTTTAGAAAAGCCTGAAAATTTTCAGGCTTTTCTAAACTCGAAATTTTACTTCATGCTCAATAAGGAGTGGATAACACTCGGTAGACAGGTAAAATTGAACGCTTTTATGAAAATTGTTATGACCCCATTATTAATTAACATAATAAATTTATTTCAGTTATCAATTGTTTCAATGACGGAGAAAGTTTAAAGCCGTTATAGTGGAATGTCAATTTTAACACAAGTCAATGAGGAAGAAGTAGTCACTTTTTACATCATATGTCAAAAAACAGTTCACAATCGACCAATGTCAAAACTTCTTAATAGTCAAAAGACCGAAGCCGATAAAATGATTTTTAGTCAATACGACGTAATTGTTAAAATACTGTTACTGTCATAGTAAAAAGACAGTCGACCAGGTGACATAAAGTCAAAATTCTGTGATAGTCGAAGTACTGTAGATACCGTGATTTAATGTAAACACACTGTCATAGTCAAAAGACATTTGACCTAGTGACTTACAGTCAAAATGTCCCAATAGTCAAAATGTAGTCGACAAAGTGACATACAATTATAAAGTCACAATTGTCAAAATACCGCCAACAGAGTGATTTAATGTGATTATTTAATTCAAATCTAATTAACGGATTTTGATTGGTTGTCATTACGGTCTTTCCGTGAAAACATTTGCTATCGCAGTGGTCTTTTTAAATTTGTCTTATCGTTTTTTTTTTTTTTATCGCGTATGTAAATCTATCACCTGTCATATTTAATCATTGATTTTAAAATGAATTGCTTTGGATGTAACAAAGATCAAGAAATTGATAAATTATTCAAGAAAACAATTTTAACAAACACGGTTAAAAACCATAAATATGTTTGGAAACAATTCATATTCTTTTGTAACGTCCACAAATACGAATTGACAGTAAAAATATGAGAAGCAGATCTGGCAACTATTTCAAAATTATGGGCATACAACATGAGAAGACAAGACGGTTTAGACTACAATTAATTTTACTAAATAACCATTCGAATACCACTCGTTGTTTGAAATTTTCGTTAAGAATGACTTTGTTTTTATACACTCAAGCTCAGTTGCCTTTCAGAATTCAACTCGATGAACCTGTCAGAAAAAGTCGGAGACAGTTTCATCTCGTTCCATAGCTAGTAAACTGAGCTTTCGTTAAAAAAAAAACAGTCCTTCCGAAAATTTTAAACAACTAGTGGTATTACATGTGAAAATACTATTTAATTAAACGACAGCCAACCAAGTGATTTATAGTCAAAATGTCACAATTGTCCAAAATAAGTCGACATTGTTATTCATTTGAGAAAATACAGACATAGTGAATAGACAGCCGGCCTAGTGACTTGCAGTCAAAATGTTACAATAGTAGAAATTAAGTCGATAGAGTGATTTACTGTTTAAATGTCATCATAATCAAAGACAGTCGAATTATAAAAAAATCAAAAAATCTTATATCCCTGAATATTTAATAACTGTCACAAAAAGCATGATGTTAACAAATTGTTATTGTTCGAAACTGTCATTCATCTATCATGAAATATATAATAAAAATTGAAAAATTGCGGAAATGTCAATGGTTGGGTTAGTGTCATTATAGATAATAAAAAAACACTGTCAATTGAAAGTTAGTATTTTCAGAATAGTCAATATACTATACTGAAAATACTAACAGTACATTCACTGTCATAGGACTATACCGGGTGCTCGATAAAAAAACGCCCAACGCTATAACTATTATTTATTGATAGATTTGATTCAACTAAATAACAAAATGGCCGTTTCATTTCCATAAATTGACATGAATTATATATATTTTCAAAATTAACTTCATTGCCAAATAATAGTCAACTTTAAATTTTTAAATGGCTGCTACTACTTTTCTTATTTTATTATATTAGACACTGATTTTCTAAATCCAATTATGCCCAATATGTTGATTTAAATTTAATATTTATGCCAGAAATAAAATTATAATAAATCTTAATCACATGATTTTTGGGCAACAAATGAAATGTGCCTTGAACCCAAAATTTGCCTTTTTTTAGTGTTTAAATTGTTTTTTGGTTTATATTTAATCCGTGTATTCCGTTAACTAATTTATTATACAATCACAGTGTGTTATTATTTTAAATTTACCTTTAATATTTAAAAAATATCTTTTTTTTACAAATAGACAATTAACCCGGCCGAACAAATTATAGAATTAACACTAAAAGTTGATTTTAAGTTAACTTATGCACTTCTTTTTATAATTTCAATGAATGATTTATTATATTACATAATGATATTTTTGGTTTTTGGTTCAATAAAATCGGTCAGTAAATAACAGAGTTAAGGAGTTGTACGTTTTTTTTTCGAACATCCGGTATATTGACTGCCTATATCTTAACAATGTTGACAGCAGTACTGTAATTTGACTATATTGACTGTACTAACATATTGCTTAGAGTTTTGTTTGTGTTCAATACCCCTAAGATCACGAGATAATTATATACGCGTTTCGGACTATTGGTCGTCATCAGTATAGTGTATTCCCCTGTTCTGTTGTCGAGGTACTGAACACGAAAGTTTTCTTGGCTTTTATGCTTGTTTATAATTATGAAGCTTGAAAAATGTCGCTAACGACATCTATGACACAAAAATAGGTTCATCAAATCGATTAAATTACTTTTATGCGATAGATGTTGCTTGCGAAATTTTTCAGTTTATTATTACATATTGATCGTCATTTGACTTTGCTGACTATCTGTATCTTAGCTGACTGACTATCTATATCTTAGCATATAGTATATCATAACTATATGAACTATACTAAAAATACTAACTACATATTGACTGTCATTGCACCATATTGACTATATATTGACTGTCTATATCTTGACAAGATTGATTGCAATGCTGTCATTTGGCAATACTGAAAATGTGGTAAGTATTTTCAGTATTGTCAAATGACAATTTTCGGCTTTTTCGGCAAGTTTTAATATACTATCAAGCATCACATTATTTTAACAGTTCTGGCAATTTTCCTTTAGAATAATCACGTTTTTGACGCACATGATATTTAACTTTTGTTTTTTTGTCATTTGGAGTCGCCTTTGATAGTTGACGGTTACGGACATAAGTCTGTACTATCCGACATTTACCCTATACTGACACACGACATTTTAATTATTATGACAGTATTGACGATATTATACAATTTTCTTTTCTTTGAAAAGTTTTGGCGTTATATTTAACCGTCATATTGTAACATTTCTAACACTTTTCTTTGTATTCTTTAATACGTAATCTTTTAACACAGTTTTTGAATATTTGATGTTTGACGTCACTTTTGACTGATGAATTTTATCGACATTCAGGCAGGTCGATTTTGGATTTATTTTTGATATTTTTTTTGGCCTAGGGCGCATCTTGCTACAAATCCACTGCTGGTTCTGACTCAGTTTTGATATAAAACAAATTTAATTATCCATTGTTTTAATTCAACTCATTTGTATTCTAATTACACAGTATTCAAATAGTTACAGGAAGTTTTTCTTGTAAGTATACGTATTCTAAATTCAGTCTATTTTCTGTAAATCTTTAGATATTCCTTGTTTTTGTTTTTTTTAAAGTTCAATTTGAAGCTTTAAACGAGTGTTTTCCACACCCAGACTAAGCATGAAGTAAAATTTCGAGTTTAGAAAAGCCCCGTGAAAATTTGTCGAGGGTCGCGCAGCGACCCGACACAAATTTTCTGGGCTTTTCTAAACTCGAAATTTTACTTCATGCGCCACGCATATAAAACACTTTAATATTGATATTTATGTATATTCGAACTTCACTTGAAATCCGTGTTTTATACGCGTGGCGCATGAAGTAAAATTTCGAGTTTAGAAAAGCCCAGAAAATTTGTCTCGGTCGGTGAGCGACCCTCGACAAATATTCACGGGGCTTTTCTAAACTCGAAATGTTACTTCATGCTTTGTCTGGGAGTAGAAAACACTCGTTTAAAGCTTTGGATTGAAATCTTTTCAAAAACAACGAATGTCGGACAGTTTACAGCTTATGCGTATGTTTACCTAAAAGAAAAATTCACTGTATACATGCTTTCAAATAAGTCGTAATAAAATTAAATGTTATAAAACTCATACTATACTTATCAATTCCTCGTGCATTTTTATAATTAAAATCCGTGCAACGATTATATATATTTTCCAGTTCCAACTAAAATGAAACCTACACAACAACAACAAAAAATATGAAACTTGCCATGAGATCGATCACTTTTTAGCGTGAGCCAATCATTTTTAATTGGAGCGAAGCTTAATTTGCAATTACAAGTATCGCAGTAATTAAATTATATTCACCGTGAATTCGCAAAATGAAAACGTGCAGACAGTCCGTCCCCTCCTTCGCGATTCATATATTGTTTCCGCGATGCTGATGTTCGTTTAATTCGGAATAATTTGCGCCCCGTTGGCCGTTTTACTAATTGAACGGATTATGTAATTATTTATAAATTGCTTGTGTTTTATTGCAGCAGCGGGCGAATGATTAAAATTGAATAAACTTGATGTAAATATTGGAATTTGTTTGTGTACACTTGTTAATTATATTAGTAGACACGGTTTTAATAGGATAACTGTAGTTGTAATAATGATTATTCTTTAAAGTTTAATATAATGCAACATGTATACAGGGAGTTTTTCTTTTAAGTATACATATACAAATTATCTCTTAAAAAAAAACATCTGAAGATTTGTAGCATGTATGCTCTCACATGCTACAAATCTTCAGATGTTTTTTTTTAAGAGATCAATTTGAAGCTTTCAACGAGTTCTTTTCATTCCCAGATTAAGCATGAAGTAAAATTTAGAGTTTAGAAAAGCCTAAACATTTTGTTTGGTCGCTCCGCAATATTATGTTAATTGATAAGTAATTTATTTCGACACGGATATAAATCCTCTTAAACAAATGTAACGCATCAGGAACACGAATTCTTTTTCATTGAAGTATGTAAAAATCTCTTTTGATACCTCAAAAAAAATCGAATCTAGGATTTGAATTCTGCCCAGCTCTGCATTTCTATTAGCTAGTAATATCATACCAATTTTATAAATATATATTTATATAATTAAGTACTACATAATATTCTGCTCCTTAGTAGAAGTACTCCTGTTTTATTTATATTTTTTATATAATTGTTATCCAAGTTTAACAAGCAAAAAGTTCTCTGCACATTGAATAGAACTCGATTATTTTATAAAAATATTACTTTCCCTGAGCAACTTTTATAAATGAGTTACAAACTAATTTCGGCGAAACATAAAGAGTTAGTCGAGCATCAATTACCCCCCTCCCCCCGAGTTCAATATTTATCACGAGGACCGGGAGGAAATAGTTTACGTGGGGGAGTCACGATTGATATTAAAAGTAACTTTATATGGAATCACGTTGTCGACTAACAGGGCCTGTCGTTGCTTACAGTGGAAAGTTCGTATTAAAATAGTTGTTGGTAAGTACCAGCCACCCCCCTTCTTCTCACATCTGCACATTTCAGGGGTGTTAGGGACGCCGACAACCCGAAGCCATTATCGAGTTTCGCCTTTACAAAAGCAAAAAGTTGATTCTGCAGCATGCTAAGGATATATACAGAGTGAAAAGACGAGTCTTAAATACATTTGTATCTAAATACTACAAGTAAAATTACATTTTTAACAGCGCTCTAAAAATAAATATTCTATAGTGATATTTAATCAATGAAATATAAAATCAATGAAAAAGTTAAAGTGATCTAGTAGAAATTAATCTTTTATTTACATTGTAGCTATATTGTCGCAATATCTATATCTTAAAATTTTTAATCAATGTGCCTACAATATTGTCACAGCATTGTTTGCGGTTATTGATACCATATTATTCATTATAGATACAATATTGGAGAAATCCAGTATAAAAATTATTTAGTTTTTAATATTGCATCTACAATGATAATTCAATAATAGATATTTAATTTTTCTACTATGTTGTATCAATAATAAATATCATTGACCCTTCAATATAAATATTCAATATACCGTATGTCCCACGAAAAAGGGCCCAAGCTGTAGCGGCTGTATTTTTGAGTAAAAATAAAAAAAGTATATATTATACAATCGGGCGTTGATTGCTACAATCTGCCTATAACAGATTTTTTCTGAGCGCGGCCATCTTGTTGTAAAGATGTCTTCCGTCGTTTTTTAAAATTGCACCATATACATTTTATTATTTCTTTTTTATAGAGATTTCATTAGGCTTTTCAACGATGCAATCATTTCAAAGCCTTGTATTACATTTTTGGAGGAAAATGAAAAAAAACAATACAAACAAAAATTGGCCATGGATTTTTTGTAAATTATTATAAGGTAAATGGTTAAAAATATGTGAATTAGGACCCTAAATGACGTTTCAAAACGTTGCCAACTTAGCATTGAACACAATGGTTCACAGTTTGAACACTATTTGTGTTTTTATTTGAGATTTTATAATAGTAATTGGTAAATATTTATTATTTTGAATTATTTTTACTGTTTTAATTTCAAAGCACATTAATTATGGTCATTTACTTTATTAATAATTAAAAAAAGTAGCTAACTTTTGTTTGTATTGTTTCTTGTGTTTTTCTCAAAGAAAATGTAATGCAAGCGTATGAAATGGTTACATCGTTGAAAAGCTCAGAAAAATCTCTATAAAAAAGCATTAAAAACATTTTTTTGAGGCCAATTAAAAAATTGGAGGATATCGTCATTACGACAAGATGGCTACCCTTAGAAAAAATCTGTTACAGGCAGATTGTAGCAATCAACATCCGATTTTATAATTTTTTTCTCTGTTTTATTCAAAAATAAAGCCGCTGTACCATAAGCCCTTTTTCGTGGGACACACGGTATGTACAATATTGTTTTAATTGTATCATTTAAAATAGACATTCAATTTCTGTGCAATATTTTGTCAATAATTGATATTCGATTTCTATACAATATTGTATCAATAATCAATATCATTTATTCTTCAATATAAATACTAAATATTGTATCAATGGCATCATTCAATATAGATAATCAATAATGTATCAAAGGCATTATTCAATATACAGAGTGAGATTTTTTTTATGTTCTCTATGGAGGTCTCGGCAAAGCGAGTTTTCGAAATTTGGTTTGATCGCAACCAAAACAAATTTGTGAACTATTCTAAACTGTAAATTTTACTTCATGTTTAATCTAAGAGTAGAAAAAACTCGTTTATAGCTTCAAATTGAATTAAAAATCATGTTTGGTATAAGTGATAAATTAAAAAAAATCGTAATCTACAAGATTATCAAAAAATTTGAATAATTAAATTCATTTGTTTCCTGAAATAGAATTAAACAAACATTTTATTACCTCAGATATGCAAAAACGGGTCTACCGAAATGTTGTTATGGATATAAAAGAAAACTTTTATAATATGTCATAATAGCCTTTTGTATTTGCCTTTTATAATTTTCTAGTTATTTTAACCAAAAATCAAAATTGTGTTCTTTTGGCAATTTGTATTTACTGAAGATGTTGAGTAAACTAAGCTATTTTAAAAAATGCAAATTAATTGTTTTATAGTTTTAGAGACATATTTGTTTGAAATCAACTTTAACATTATGAAATTTATTACAGGAAAACTCTTTCAAATACGTAAAAATAAATAAGAAGGAAGACTTTGCTCTTTCAAATACTGAAAAATACCCCTTCAGTAGTTTTCAAGTAATTTTCTTATAAAGTTAAATGTCTCTCTTACTGTAACATGATTTTTACAGAAACTTCAAAACATTTTAACCAAAAAAAAATGTCATGTGCAAATTTAAGAAATTTTCTGTTAATAGTAAGTATGCTTAGAAAATTGCTTTTAATTTTATCATAGTTTAAAAAAAATAAGAATTCTAAAAGCTGCGTACGATTTTTTTTTATATTAGAGCTTTCACAATTCGATCAACTATTCTAAAACATCGTAAGTACAAAATGTGAAATTTGACAGGAGCACAAAATACTAGTGAATTATTATATGACCTGCGTAATCCTTCTTATTTTTTTGTTTTGGTTATAACTTCATCATGAGTGATTTTGATTAAGTATTTTGAGTACATGTTTATACTTACATTGGTAATTGAATAATATCTGAATTACGGGGAATGTGTTTTTGTAAAATCTTGATTTACAAGGTTTCGGAAGTAGTTGATCAAATTGTTTTACACACGTCAATAATATTGTATGTTCAATAAAATAACACATCTAGAGTACCACGATTTAATTTTTTTAAATTTAAGTTGGCTGCACGCTTTAAGAATTGATGAGACAGCACATCTGGAAACATATCAATTTCATGATACTTTTTGAAATTTTGCTCTGTCAAATGAAACGAGCTATGGGTGATTATAATTTCACGGTGACAACTAGGTCAAAACAAATTGAAACAAGACTACATCTTACACACTGTTAAACTTTTAAGTTTCGGTCTAACTGTGAAAGCAAACAAGTTATTCGTCTAATGAAACTAAATACAAAGATTTTTCTATCGATTTTTTTTAATATCCCGACATTCCCGAGATTTTCTGTAAATTGGTTTCAAACATATGTATTGTATTTTGTAAAATATATGTATTGTATTTATGTATTTTTTTATTACTATTGGTTTTAAAAACATAGTTTCGGTAATAAAAAAATCCGGGAAATGTCATCCTATAGTCTTTACTAATACAATGCATTTTCAATTGTTTAATAAAATTCTGCGCAATTTGATTATTGCTTGACGTTAAACTCTGTCTTACCC
This sequence comes from Philonthus cognatus, assembly GCA_932526585.2. NCBI lineage: Eukaryota > Metazoa > Arthropoda > Insecta > Coleoptera > Staphylinidae > Philonthus > Philonthus cognatus. The sequence goes on along the minus strand of OW052243.1, from coordinate 25,334,353 downwards.
TCAATGTGAGGTTGCAAGCAATAGCAATTGCGCGAAAGCAAATCCACTATCGTTTCTTGCTGTGAGCACGCAATTTTAATTCACATCGTGAAAAAGTAATATTCGCCGGCGCGCACACACACGCCCCACGTGCGTCGTTACTTCCGAAGATGATTACTTTTTATTATTCCCTGTATTTCCAGGAGATTACGTGTAATACCGTCTGCGTAATGTACTCCTGAGCCTTGCGGAATTAGTTTTTCAAATGCACTTTTTACGGCCTGCCCGAATGGCACAGGCAGCGGCCGCGTTATGGCCACGTAAATTTGCAAATTTCCCCAAAATAGCTCAATAAGTAATAAAGGGTCGGTCGTCAGCCGCGCCGGTATCGATTCCGGATATTGCGTTTTTGTTAGAACTTCGCACTTGATCACACAAACGAGACAAAGTGTTACTACATTCCATTGCACATCTTTACATTGTATTATTGTAGAATTAAAATATTCTCCCCTTCTATTTTTTATAAGAAAAACGTAACGTAACGTAACGTAATCAAACCTGCAAGTTTAAAATGGCCCAATGGACGTAATGCGCCCTTCTGGTAAGTTGGCCATTAATTGCGATTGTTTGATGGGATCACACAATGAAATTGCCCATATAATAGTAAAAATCGACCTGTTTTAGGGAGATTTTTAGGGGTGCAACTTTTACTTGGGACACCCAATCTGCTGTGGAATCCCATAGCAACCCTATTATTTTTAAACAATTTGAGATCGTTTATGTTTTCATTGAATCATGTTTTGACACATTTGGCAACACTTGGGGAGGGTCTAATTCAATCCCACAAGACATGGCGTATCGTGACAGTTGATTGTCGACCTTATGCTAGAATACAATACGTCATTGATACATAAGCCGCAGTCGATGGCAACTATGCTGATTTATCATTGGATAACCAGTTTCGTAATTCAAAACCTACAGTAATTAGGGTATTTGTTATTTCAATTCGTAATCGTACAATTTCTGAAATAGTATTATCACATGACAATATCGTCCACGTTAAAATCGTTATCAATAATAGAGTTAGCATGTAGAAATGTTGATTTATTTTCTATCCACTGGTTTAAACTAACCAGCGGATAGAAAGAGAGAAGGCAGTACCATAAGTAATAGTTTTTAATTTATATTCCTTTAATCAGGTGATTACTTTCCAAAGACTTATCTTCAGGAGGTACCAGAACTTGTCTGTACATTTTAGCCATTTCTGCGGTTAGCGCATACTTAAATCGCCTAATCGCTCAATAAAATTGAAAATACGTCTACATGTAGACTCTACCATATAAATTGCATTGAGGGGTACCGACAAATCGGATTGTGCTAATCTATCAAATACAAAACGATAGTTGGTACTACTGCTTTCTAGTTGAAAAATAGGATGATAAGATAAATAAAAAGTTAATAATGGCTTAGATTGCTATGGATCAACTTCACACATTGGCCCAAATTATTTATACTCTGGCATAAACTCAATATACGACTTGCGAAGTAGGGATTTGGTGCGAATTTCTGTTCTATCAAGTAGAATCTCTTTAATGCAGTGTGTCGTGATTTGTCTCTTAATAGTTTGAATTATCACGTAATAGTATAGTGACCGCATCTTCCAGGCGCTTTGTCATCAAATTAATCGGTCCGTATATAGACGCGTTTCGAGATTTATCTCTCATCAGTGGCCTGAATAATTTGACCCGAATTGATACCTGCTGTTAATGTATCAATTCGGTTACTATATGCAATTGTATGATCCAATTTCTGTCGGGGTATAAGGTCGCGAAGAAGTTGTTTCAATTAGTTTTTCTTAGATAAATTAGTTGTAGCAAGTATTGGCAAATTTATTCATACTTAAATATAATATAATTTAATACCATTATATCCCTCAAATAATAGAAGGATTTTCGTACTACTTCTAACATCAACACAATTCTATTTAAGCCACTTTTAGGTTGCTTAAATATGTAACATTCATAAAAAAAAGTCAGTTTAACGATAAATAACCTAAATAACATAATGCAATAAAACGATAATACAGAAAATTATAGTAAGTGTTAGAACAAATCACCATCTGAACATAATTCCGCACTTTTCCTTATATTTTGTACATTCTACTTTCTTAATTGTTGTAAATTTAATGAGTTACTTAAGTGTTTCAAAGGAACTTTTTACAAAAAGAGGTATTTCATTTTACATATCAAATAAAAAATAAATGATGAGTGATACATCACTGAATTTAGAAAAAAGTACTCTTTCAAAAAATATCAAAATCTATAATGGCGCTCATAAGAAAAACATAAAATCTTTGTCAGCGTACTGTAATAAATAAATGGGAAATCAGAACACCAAAGGGAGGCGGGGGGTTGCCATCCTCCCTTGCCTATTTGTTACTTTATGATCATGGGCGCCCCATGATCATAAAGTAAATGAGATCGATATATGATATCTAATTTTTATCTCATATATGTTTGTTATTAAAGCAAATATTTGTTAAATCCATTTGGGAATTAAATCTTGATTGAAGAACTTCCCGCAGATCCACTCTATTTCATTTCACGGAACGGCGAAGCTAAGGTAGTTATAAACTACAAACCCGGGCTTCCATTTTCTTCCGGCATTGCGGTAAATTTAAGGTTGTTATGGTATAAACTTTTGCGGGAGTGGATCTATTTACTGCCGGCGAGGGACCCGGGACTCACAAATGCGCACTTACCTGAACGTGAGGGTCGTCAGGGGCCTGTAGGACTTGTGGCTGGTGATGTCCGCCATCGGCGTGCCCCAGAAATCGTTCTTGAAGACGTGTCCAATGGGATTGATCGCAAGTACGTCTTTGTTCAGCGTCACCGCCGGTATGTCATCGTGGACGAAATCGCCCGTGATGCCGTTTAAGTAGCATGCTATGGCGACGGTGCTTACCAGGGTGTAAGCCGGCCATGGAGAGGGGTGTTTGGACTTAGGCTCGGAGGCCGGGGAGGTTGTCAAAGCCCTCCTTTTCATCGCGGGGAAATTATTTAGGGATTTAGTATTTAAGAACGGACGCACACATTAAATCACTACTAAAACACTGATATAATACGCACTTCATATTATTATTACACACATTCACATAAATTTAATCCGAAAAATATCCATGTTAATTTAAATCTTCCCCGACTGTTTTAGGAAGTAATCCACGTCAATAAAATTCCTAATTGAAATCTTTTCTAATGGAATAATCACTTTTTCTTCAGACTACTGAATATTTTGCTTAATTAAGACAACCGTGCTTTATTTGATTATCCAAATCAATTTCACCTCCTACACTGTCTTATTAAGGTAGATAACCCCCTCCTAATCAATTCTCTTCACTGTTTAAAAAGCGATTATCGACGTCAGTGTTCCGCACTTCTGGAGATCCTAGCAGTCGACCTGTAACAAAAAATTGTAGCGTTAATACAAAGTAGAGATTTTCAGAGGCGGGTTCCCCATAAGGCCCACTAGGCCCGGGCCTAGGGCGCCAAGAGTAAAGCCAAATTGCAGTTTCGAATACGAACAAAAAAAATGAAGATCATAATCCCTTGTCAGGGGTACATAGAGTTTTTCTTTTATGTATACATACCCCAATACACTATATGCGCTGTAAATGTTAAGATATTCGTTGTTTAAAAAAAAAGTTAAACCTATAAACGAATATTGTTCACTTCCAGATTAAACATAAAATAAAATTTCGAGTTTAAAAAAGCCTTAAAATTTGGTTTGGTCGCTCGGCTTTGCGAAAGTATACCAGTACTTTAATACCGTTAAAGTACTGGTATACAGGTTTTTATTGATAAATATACCGAAATATCGGTATTTAAAAAAGTCGGTATTTTTCCGATCCTTAATACACAGATGTCTGCAATTAGAGTGACCGGTCACGTCCTCGGTTATTACGAGGCCCGGAGCGGGGTCTGGACAACTTTAAAATCATTATCCCGGAAGCGCACCGCAAACAACAAACAAGCCGGGGCCGGGCATTCATTTCCTTAGAACAAATGTTTGTCGCTCCCTCTCAAGAATTCCAAACGGCAATATCTGGACGCTTCCGCTATTTACACCAAGCGCTGCTAATAAAGTGAGCAGATGTGCCGTCAGGACAATCAAAAATGCCACCATTTCCAGTGGACCGGGAATTTTCTTTTTTGTACATGCCGCAAGGAAGTCAGGAGAGAAACTCCAAGCTGGAGATAAAAATGAAACGTATTTGTTCCGGTTGAGATGATGTTTATTTTATATATCGGAAATTTCAGTTCGGTATTGTTTTCTAATCTCCAAATCACTCAACATTTTAAACAATATATCAAACTTTTTTTATAAATTGCTGGTATTTATTTATATTCGTCAACATCATGGGCATGCGAGATAAAAAATATGCGATATCTAGAAATGTCTTTTTTTTTATAAGCTTATAAGTATTAAAAAATACATTCCATTATTTCAGCAGTAAATATGCAAGAAAGTCTGAAATGCCATTACAAAAACTGATATGGCAAAACTAAAATTACTATTGAGGTATTTAATGTAGAATTCGGGAGAGATGTCCTATGACTCATTGATGTGGAATGTGTGGTTCAAATTTTTTGAAGAGTATGTCGACAATTGTATTTGCAACGATTTTACCTAGTTACCCTAATTGCAGGCTGAAAGACCAACGGTCAACAGCCAATCATCAGAAGGATTTTAAATTTTTATTAAATAATAATGACATATTTTTTTGTATTTTTAAACCACTTTTTAAAAAGATTATTGTAACTAGTAATGTTAATTAATTATTTTAACTCTACAGTCCCATATGCAATACATATGTATGTGTCATTAGCGAAATGAACTTAATATAATTACAGCAAATTAGTAATAGCTGGGATTATTAATTATTGTTGACGCAGAAGCCGGTACCCATCAGCACAAGGGACTTCCACCTAGTGGACAATTAATTAGTCTTGACTGTTAGGGCTTTGTAACTACAGCGGAGCGTAATAAAGATAATCATAATGCATTAAAAATATGGATATGTTGAATCGATATCGTGAAATTACCTAATTAAATACGAGTATTTTAACAAAAGTACAAGCATAAATATGCATCCATAAAATAAATATAGCAAACTTAACTAACCACTTTGGCAGTCGATAATATTGAATTAGTTAATTACTTTGGCAAATGCGAAATCGATACTGCAAAGTTATGTAATTACCCCGAGAAAAGGGAATTTGTTTGTAAAATTGCATTAATTAATTTTAAAATGTGTTCGTCTGGACTGGAATGTATGCATAGTATACAAATACGGTCAAGTTAATTGGATGTTGTGTAATTACTTAGCGACATATGTAAATTCTAGATATACATGTAAATTTAATATTAAATACTTTCTTACACGATGTACTTGTTAATAATATACATACTTTAATTAATCATTTGATTAATTAAAATAAAACAGACTCTATAAACGTTTAAAAAGAATCAAAATGGCGAAATATTTTTAAAGATTTTGAAGAGAGAATTAATTATTATTATTAATACTAATAATATTATATTATTAATTATTGTTAATAATATTATTATTAATCATTAATCAATTTTATCAATTTATGGTAAACTTTTTAAGTTGTTTTACAAAATAAATTACTAACTTTAGAATCTTAGAGGCGTTCACTTAGTGATACATTTTCAATATTGAGATAAAGAAAACAATTAACTTTTTCATATCACTTAACCCCTTGACTGAGGATAAAAAATTTCCTAAACATTTTCTAAGAAACATATGGATTTTATCTTTAAAGTATAGTTTTACATATTCCAAAACAAATTGTTCCAGACGTTTGAATTAAATAAACTAAACAACTGTAAAATTAATTAACATGCGATCAAACACAAGCAGTATATTTTGAATTTCACAATATTGCAGTGTTTTATACGCCGGGCGCATAAAGTATAAATTCGAGTTTAGAAAAGCTTCTAAATTTGCCTAAGCCTAAAAAAATCCATACATGTTTGCTGTTCCATATTTTAATGAACAAACAACTTCCATATCTTTAAAGGGTGCCAATTTCCACTGCCCGTATTTTTTATTTTGCTAACAAACTGAAATAAAATACAATTAATATAAATTGCTTCTGCTGTTATTAGAGTATTTGATAGAAATATTAAAAAGACACGATTGAAACACTATTTGCTTATCTACATTTACTAACAAATCACGGATTTTAACGTACGATCGCGATAAAATCGTCGCTTTCCGAAACGAAATTTACGTTTAAACATCATCCCCAAAAAGAGAGAGAGAAGGAAAAAACTAGCATTGACTACATAATAGTGTGTGAGATTCCTCGTTTTCAATTTCCTCAGCCCCCGGCCCGGGAAAGTTTCCTCCTTGATGTATAGCACAATTCCATCCCTGATAATAAACGAGATTGCAGTGATGAACACGCTACCTGCAATGCCACCCCTCTTGCGCGAAACCTCCCCCGTCGAACGCAAACCCACCCCATATATTTACACCACGGAAAATGCTACAATAGTAATCTCGGCGATCAAATAAATTACCCCAAACAGATATCTACACAATGCTAACGTTAATAATCGAATAAATCAAGTGTGCACAATGTCTTTGAGCGATTTTCGAAATTGTGTATAAATCACTCTCGGTGTAATAATTTTCTGAAATTATATATAAATCACTTAGTGTAATCGTTTTTCTTGCTACAAACATATCTACTCACTAATATTTCAATAATCAAATAGAGAGCAAATCAAGTTTAGTATAAATGTTTAATATAAATGTGAGATCAAATATAAAATTAAGCTGAGTAGGCTATGAATCATAAATATACATACCGTGTGTGTGATTACTGGCGGGATAGAAAAAACTTTTTTATTGGCCAATTTTCGACAAAAAGTAATTCTTTAGAAAAAGTTTTGGATAGCTTAAAAACAGTATTTTCATTATCAAATCCTAATTTTACCACAGAGGGCGCTCAAAAATTAAGAAAAACAAAAGGTATTATAAGAGAGAAGTACGTCTAATTATATTTTTGGGGGAAAATGTTATTGGAAAAAGTAATTTATAATCAAGAGCTAAGACTAAATACAAAATTTTAACTTAATAGAAATAATTTTATTATTTAGAAATAAATTTATTTTGTAGAAATAATTTATTTATTCAATGTTTTTTCGTATATTTTTTAACATTTATTTATTCAAATTAATTGCATTTCTATTTAATTACCTCTATTTAATTAAGTTATAGTATAAACCATATGTCCCCGGATACGAGATAGGTACAACTTTTTTATTAACAATTTTTCAACAAAAAGTCATTCTTAATAAAAAGTTTTGCCTCTTTTAAAAAAAACATTACCCTAGACATTAAAAATTTGATATAAGGGACTATTCAATGGATAAAGAATTAAATTAGCTTATAAGAGATGTGGCTTAAATGTTTGCTTTATATAGTTATATATACCGGTAATGTTTCTTTTAAGTACAAAAACCTTTATTGGCATAATGTGTTACATATTACTAGATACAACTAATTGCTGTCCCATCTCTTCCTCCTGTTTTCCTTCTCTTCCCCTAACTTCTTCAGCGTCCTTACTCAGGCCCCATCTTCTCTCACCCATTCCGTCACTCTTCTATTCCCTCTTATTCCCACCCGTTCCTCCTTCAATCCCTCGCATTTCTCCGCCAAATGACTCCACGTATCCTTCCCCCGCTCACAAATTACACACTTCCCATACTCTTTTCCCATCCACACCTTCCTTTCTCTCTCCCTTGACCCACACCTCGCCCTTGCCAGCATTATTCTTTCCTCCCTACTCCATCCCTCCTCTACTAAATACCTCGGCATTCTCCTATGCACCTGCCACCTCCCATACCTATCGTTGTATTCACTCCTCTCTACACACCCCTGCCTTTCCTGTTCTTCCACCTCCTTCTCCTTCACCCACGCATTCACCTTCACCCCATTCCCCAGCCATTCCATCACCTTTGCCTTTGACAAACCCACCCTGTAATACATTCTCCTTCTCTCGCTTCTCCATCTACCTTCTCTCCCACTCACGCACGTCACCTATACCGCCTTCACCAATCTCTCTTTCTCCAGATCCCATGACTTTATCTCATACCTCGCGATTCTCACCATTTCCTTACACTCTAGTTTCTCTCTATTTGTCTCCTGAAGCACTATGTATCCGGGTGTTGACCTTTCTACCCCCAACATACGCTCCAGGAACCACAACTGCTCTCTCTCCATACACTCATATCCTCTCGCTCCCACACTTCCAACCCATACATTAACACCGACTTCTCACACGCATCCCATACTTTACACGCCACTCTTACATTGTTCCCAATCCACTTCCCCCACTTTTCCCATGCTATCCCCCACGCCTTTCTTGCCTTCCCCTGCACTCACCTCATATGTTTCTCATACCCTCCCGTCCCTTTGAACATAAATCCTAAATACTTGAATCATTTAACCCTCTCAATCACCTCTACCTTCTACTTCAGTTCCTTCACCCTCTCCTCCCACCCTTTATTCCTGAATCTCATCCATTTTGTTTTTCCTACATTCACGCTCAACCCCCTCCAATTCACTCATATAGAGGTTAAACAACACAGGGCTCAATGGGCACCCCTGGCTCAGCCTCTTATACGTCCTAAACTTCTCTGACTCCTCCATTCCCACTTTTGCCACTGCTCATGTTTCCTCGTACAATCCTCTCACGAGTCGTACGCCGCCTTCAGGTCCACAAATACCGCATACACGCTTCCCTTCTCTTCCATCACCTTCTCCACCTTCTTGCCAGGGTAAAGACCTCATCTCTTGTCCCCCTACCCCTTCTAAAACCCTCCTGCGTCTCCGGCAGCAACTCCTTCTACCCCACCTCTTCCTCCAGTTGATTCTTCACCACCATTATAGCTATCTTGTACTCAGTACTCATTATCGTTATCCCCCATAACTATCCGCATCCTTCTCATCCCCTCCTTTGTGCACCGGGAACATCCTCCCCACCCTCCATGCTGCCGGCAGGTTCACTGTTCCCCTCCACATCTGGTTCAGTAGCTCCCTGAATTTCTTCTTCCCTCCTTCTCAAATGTCTTTCTACATCTCTGCCATCAGCCCATCCTTCCCTGCTGCCTCCCCTCTCTTCACTATCTTGAACGCTCTTTCCACCTCCTAATCCGTGAACTCTTCTCCTCCATCCCCTCGCCTGCCTTCTCCCATCCCCACTGACACTCCACTACCTTCTCTGTACTTCCTTGCCCATTCTTTCAACGATACCCCTAACTGCCTCTTCCTTTCCCTTCTCCTCAGCACCTTCCACAATTTCCGCCTCGTTCCTGCATTCCCTCAGTTCCTCGCTTACTCTTTCCACCGCCTGTACTTTCTTCTTCTCACATATACCATCATATCTCTTTCTTGTCGCCACCACTTTCCCCTGTTCTTCTCCATTTTTTACGCATTCTCTCACTGCCTTGCCTTCCTTAACACCCTCTTCGCCTGCCTACAATCCTCATCGAACCACGTACTCCCACCTCTTCTCTCCATTTTTTTCCCTACATAAACTACTATCATCTTTTCCATCTCCTCTATTGACCTTTTACCTCTTTCCATTCAATCCTCGCCAGCCTCTTCCTCATATCCTCAATCGTCTTTACCCCACACTCAAGTTTGTCGTTTTTTTGCCCCCTCTCCTTTTCTCTTCCCTTTCCCATCCACATCTCTACTTTTAACGGCAGATGGTTCGATCCCAACACATTCCCTCTTGCCCAATGTAAGTTTTTTTCCCTTTCCAATCGCCCTCCGTGCATCCGTTCAAATTCTCCAATCCCTCCTCCATCACCCACTCCTTTATCCTCCTGCCCTCCCCTTTTATACATTTATCCTGCGAATTCCTCTTCACAACCAAACCATCCTCTCTAATCCCTTTCCCTGCTTCCCCTATTCTGGCATTGAAATTCTCCCCCCATCATCCACCTCACTCCTCGCCCGCTCTCTCATCTATTTCTCTTCTTATGTCCCCTCAGTTTTTGTTGACGTATACCACCCCTACATTAACCCAATATCCTCGCTGCGGGAATTTTACCCACACTAGCCCTTCGCATCCCTCCTTCATCTCGCCCTTGCTTCCTTTTCTATCCTCTCTCCATCCAATAATCATTCCCCCTTGGCCCTCCCTCTGTATGCTTTTAAGTATACATATTGATTAGCTTTACATTTTCCGACAATAGTTGGTTTTCTTAAAAAGTTTGATTCGAGGCTTTAAACGAGTGTTTCCCAGACTAAGCTTGAAGTAAAATTTCGAGTTTAGAAAAGCCTTAAAATTTGGTTTGGTCGCGTATACTACTGAATACTGCTTTTGTAGCATATTGCGAAGTTCATAATATTTAAGTGTTTTATACGCGTGGCGCATGAAGTAAAGTTTCGAGTTTAAAATTTTTCAAAACTCGAATTTTTTCCTCATGTTTAATCAAGGAATGGAAACATAAATGCCTGTATTTATTTAACTAGGAGTACAACATTTATAACTTTAAATTAATGTAGTGTCATTATTATTTTTGTTAGTAATGTTGGAGTGGAGTATTCAAAGTAGAAAATAATGGAAATAAGTAAAAAGTATTTTATAGACTATATCGTAGCACGAAATACATTTCTGATTCAAAACTGAAAGACTTGCCGCAATTCTAAACCTACCTCCTTCACAGCGACACTCTAAAATATATGACAGTTTAATACATAATTCACCACACACACGACAACGTTTCCATAAAGCCCGTCGAGAGTATTTGAATCGCAAGTTTTAATACCTTAAAACTTCTCCACTCTGCACGTCTTGGCCGAGGCAAGACATGCACTCTCTTTTAACAAGATGTACATGTTAAACAATACTCCGTATCAAATGGCTCCTATTTACTCTTCTCCGGTTGTTTGCAGTCGTCGGAGCAAGTTGGACGTATTTGTGGATCCCATTGATTCTTCTTTATTCTACTTCCGGCGTATTTACGACGGATCACACGCCTCGAAAATCCCACCAGTTTCCAAATTACCGAAACAACGGGAACAAACTGCATCCGCATCCGACGAAATAGAATCAAACAGCAAATCAAAAATAAATAAGAGAAATTGATTGGGACAACGAGGGATAGAAATTAATTGCGTTTTCTTTTCTCAATTCAATTCTTACAACAAATCGAACTGCAACATTCACATAATAAGATCTAATAGATAATGTACACACTAAAACAAATAAATATTGTTTTATACTTCGTATCAATAATATTAACTTTAAAATATTTCTTGATTTGTTGAGTTTTTACACCTTGCCTTTAAAACGCTCCAGAAGTCACGCGAAGTATAGTTACTGGACCAAATTTTCAGGCTTCTCTGAACTGGGAATTTACTTCATGCTTAATCTGACATTGTGTCTAAAAGTAAACACAAAATATTACGAATAAGAAAAACTCCACAACATGAGTCGAGTGACAAACATAATGCTAAATTTATGCAAAATGAACTACAAGAAAAAAACATTTATTTTGTTGATAATACAACTCAAATCTCATACTAAATTTAAATATTGACTCATTTAAATATTTTTTTTGGAAACCTTTTTATTTTTATACAAAAGTTAATCTAAAATGGACCATAAAAACTTGTCCATTAATTGTGTCCTTCTAGATTGACTAAATCCTATACTGTGCGTCGTATCGGAAGCCTAAAATAAGTGCTTTTTTGTTTTTAATTGTTTTTGGCTTTTGCCTGGCATTGGGAACTTGCCCATTGGCCAACATCATTTATTTATATTTGTATTAATTGTTAAGATTACAATTTGTAGTATGCTATTAGTTCATACGGACAAACACTCACATTCATACCACACCCAGGGTCACGACGAGAAATTATTTTTAAATAAAGTCTCCCCGTGCACGGGAATCGAACCCGAGTTTGTGGCTCGCCGAGCGATACAGCCCGACGACGTTACCGCTTGGCCACCACCTGCCCAAAATAAGTGCTTATGATAGCTAGATTCTTTTATTTACAGAATTGGACAAATATATCTCGTCTTTTATTCCTGACACCAAGTCCCCACATTCGACTTTTGCGTGAAGGTCGTCTATTAGAATCGTAACTGAATCATTTTTCAATTTATTTAGAATGTGAAAACTATTAATGGATTCGATAGCTAACGCCAACTAATGCTGCATAGTAGCATCGTCAATGACACGAATGCATAAAGTGCATATACAGATCATTGTTTCGTCCACGAACTTAGCTATCGAATCAATTAATAGTTTTTACATATTGGCTTGATATAGTCAAAAATGTTCAGTATTCCTCAGCACTGGGTCGGGACTACACTGACGAGGACCTTGAAGTCAGAAACGCGTCTGTAGGTATCTGGTGCCGGAATACTGAAGACAAATTCAATTTTGATATTTAGAATGTTATTTATGTTGCTATAGTTCTTCTTCGTCACCTGCGGTGGGAGCGGTATATACCCAAATAAAATTAAACGTAGTTGGTTTTGCCTATATTTGTAGTATAATGACTTTATGAGATTGGCATAAAATTTATTACCGATTGTTCTACTTGCTGTCGATTATTATTAAAGATTATTATCTAAATATTCGCGCCAAACTAAGGAATTGGTTGATTTCAGATTGTTTTTATATCGATAGTATGCCTGTGGGAGAAGGTACAAGAATAAAGCATTTGAGTTCAGACCATGTTGAGTGCGAGCTATTGAAGCGATCCTTCATAAATATTAAGTTAATTAATGTTAATGAAATCAGTCTATACTACGTGATGTATCCAGAAAGTAAGTTCCGTTTGTATTTCTGGCCACAGAGGTCTGAAACCGACCAAAATACGACAAATCACCACAGTTTTTTTTTTATTTTGTGAGATATCAATTTGAAATTTGGTATGCTTATACTAAACACAAATTCGAGTTTACAGATTTTCCGTAAACCTTATTTGCATTTCAGGTGGTTTCACCGGAAATGACATCAATTTTAAATATGGTGATGTGTCCATCATAGCACTATCCCCGTTAAAGATATGATGATTTAAATATCAACAATATGGATAACTTGCTCAAACTAAATTTATTCTACTTTTATTATTATTTCAAAACTATTCACAAAATAAGTAATTCTTGCATTCTTTGCTACATCTAGGTAAATATTGATCATCATCACATCTAAGCGTTATATATTTTTAACTTTACTGTAAATCAGTGTTTGATACGTGTGGCGCATGAAGTAAAATTTCTAGTTTGGAAAAGCCCCGTGAAAATTTGTCTCGGGTCGCTGCGCGACTCTCTCTTTCTACGCGGGGCTTTTCTAAACTCGAAATTTTACTTCATGCTTAGTCTGGGGGTGGAAAACACTCGTTTCCTGTAGATACCAAATAATCATACATTTAAAATCGCTGCAAGCAAGTTTTTACCAAAATTAAAATAAATAATTAATTATTTAATGATTATAAAATAAAATGTTCATAGTTAAGGAAATTATCTACTTAAAAATTGACAAAAATATGTCAAAATGTATAAATAGAATTAGTATGTATAATCAGTTAAGAAGATTTAACACAATTTGTCAACCAACAGAAAAAAATAACGGCTAGTATTTTTTAAACTTTACAATATTTAAGTGTATTATACGCGTGGCGCATGAAGTAAAATCTCGAGTTTAGAAAAGCCCCGTGAAAATTTGTCTCGGATCGCTGCGCGACCCTCAACAAATTTTCTACGCGGCGCTTTTCTAAACTCGAAATTTTACTTCATGCTTAGTCTGGGATTGGAAACACTCGTTTGAACTTTAAATTGAACTCTTTTATAAAATTAACGACTGTTTGCAAATGTACAGAGTATACGAAGACATAAGGATATGATATATAAAAATAATAAATTATTATGTCATTTATTAATGACTTTTTTGATTTCGAAGAATTTAATCAGATTTTATAAGTTCGGTTTTTTTTTAGTTTTCTTATTGATAATACATATTACTGCTATTTGTATTATTTTACTATTTATTCGTAGTTTTTTGTCAATACTTCTATTAAAATGGAGGATAGATAGATTAACTTTACTATTTTATTTGGTAAATTTTAATTTGTGTTAACTTCACAATTTAGAAGAGGACTGTAAATTTTTATATTTTTATATTTTATCTAAAATAAAAATTATCATTTCAATAACAAATCAATTCCAATATTATTTAGTATCAGTATTTTCTAAATACAAAAAAATAGGAAAGAAATAATTAAATATGAAACATTTTTATTTCAATCAATTTTTTCAGAATTTCTAATTTATTTCCTGTTTTATTTTCATGTTTCTTTATTTTTCCAAGAAAACTCTGAAAACTGAATAAAATTAAAATTGATATTTATTTAAAATTGTAAGTTAAAAAAAACGTTATCGATGTAATGCTAATTTTGCAACTTTTGAAGATTTTGCTCAATTTTAATATTTGTAAATATTGATTTATTAAAATTCATTTTTTCCTAGTTTTTAAAATAATTAATAATTATTGAATTAGGTATTTTTATTAATTTTAACGGTTTGTTTAAACTATATTTTTAGTTTTCGGCATTTTGAAATCAACTCTTGGGTGAAAACCGGAAACCAGAAGTGGATGTTTAAACTTAGTTTTTTTGTATCTGGTAAATTATTAACATTGTTGAAAAATGTTTCAAATAAAAGTTGTAAAGTATAAACATTTAATAAGAATATAGTTTTTGTCGTAGCTCTTTTAGTTTTCTTAGAAATGGTAAATTTTTGAATTTTATTAATCTATCTCAGTAAGTAGTATTAATATCACGTAATTGGAAATAATGCTATATTATTTTAATTAGTAGTCGGTACCTGTATTGGCCACAGCTATTATTTTAATTATCTATCGAATTATGCCCCACATAACTTAGGTTGCTATTTAACATTTCAATGATGATTGCAGATGCTCCCCCTTTTTTTCTAAATACGTATTTGTTTTTTTAACCAGTCAAACGAAACTTACTTTGTAGATATACCACGTAAATTACAGCTATAAATCTGAGCTTAGTATTTAATGAAAGGATTCTCTGCATTTTGTGTGGATATATTTTAGTTTGGTATATATATATATATATATATATATATATATATATATATATATATATATATATATACTTAGATATGAAAAATGCATAATAATAACCCACCATTATTTTTAATCCATCAAAGTCCTTGCCATTATCATTTCAGTCTAGTCTTTACATAAAGTTTGAAGGGAAAATTAAGATTTAAAACACTAATCACCCTGATGAATATTCATCCGTATCCTTTTATCATAACCTTTAGTAAAAGCGCTTCCTCTCTGAGAATCTCTATGATAGAGGATATTGTCCGCGGCATTTCATTGTTATTAATGGGCGTTTTTAATCGGCGCAGACGTTGACAGAACCGCATCCGTCCGTAATTGCGATGTCGCCGACGTGTATATTTTAATAACAAAAGGCGCGATGCGATCGGACAAAGGGCCTGCTGATGTTGCGATATATATCCCGTCCCCGGGACACAATGATTGCGCCAGCCGCAGCAATTTTTAGATATAATGAGAAGCGGTCCGAGCACAACCACCGCAACCACTCTTCTCTATTATCTTCCACCCTCGCTTCTTCTTTTTTTGCCCTCGTGTTTGGCGCGCTTCTTGTTTTAATTAAGCGCCACCATTCTTAACGCCATTTGCGAAGTTCACACGTCCCGCATCCATCGGTTTATCTGTATAAAAGGGAGGATTGATTAAATCTCCAAACTCTAATCAATCTTGAATACAAGTAATTTCATTAAATCCGCAAGAGGAAAGTGCTTCTCAGAAAATACAACATAATTAATTTAAATCAAACTAAATGAAATATATTAATTCTCTATTGATTTTATAATCAAATTCAGAGTAGTGACAAATCATTTCCTAAAAATTAATATTAATGCAATTGATAGGGCGCAAATCCAAAAACGTACTTAGTTATTGTTAATCCATCACAAGATTAAAATAAAATATGAAATATGTTTTAATTTATACTGGGTATTTTTTAAATTTAAAGCTTCTGTCTTCACTCCTTGATTAAAAAATATAATGTCGAGTTTAGACAAGCCTAACCGTTTGGATTTGGACACGAAACGTCCAAATCCAAATTCAGGCTTTTCTAAACTCGAAATTTACTTTATGCGCCACGCATATAAAACACTGGTTTAAAGTGAAGTTCAGAAGAGGGCTGAGAATTTGTAAAATTGATATATTCTAATATTAATGTAAATTTTGTAAATGAAATCGGTTAACTGAATAAATAAATAAATAAAAAACATATTTAAACGCAAATATTGAAATATTTGAAATAATTAAAATATTTGAATAATTGGAATATGTTTTTAAATGAACATTCGAATCCATCAATTTAAAAAAAATCCCAGCCTTATTGAGAACTTCACTTAAAACCAGTGATTTATACGCCTGGCGCATGAAGTAAAATTTGTAGTTTAGAAAAACCTGAGTTTGGATTTAGACGCTTCGCGTCCAAATCCAAAAGTTTAGGCTTTTCTAAACTTGAAATTTTACTTCATGCTTAATTATGGAGTGGAAACCGAAGCTTCACTTTGACCGGTTTTGTAAAAGCACAGAATTCCTGTAAATTTACCAAACTCTGTAATTTGTATACTGTTTATAAAAATTATGTAAAATATCAAAACATACGAATTATTAATATTTGTTGAAGTAGATAAAAATTATCGAAAATCATGAAAGAAGTAACTAATACTTTCAAACTTATTAAAATCAATGATCATTTAAGAAATCTTATAATACTACAAAAATATGAAAATTCAGTAAAAATATCAAATTTAATAATAATAATTGTTATTATATTGGCTTGATAACCAACAGACTGCAAACAATCCAATATCAGAGCGAATCATAATTAATTGTTGCATGTTTGTGCAATTTACTGTTTTGATAATTTAAAAAGTAATCAATATTTCTTTGTGAACACTTGATATTTATTGTTGTATCCTATAATATAAGAACAAACTTACAAAGGGCGCAAATCCAAAGACGTAATTCGTTATTGTTAGGCCATCACAAGATTCAACTAGAATATGAATAAATGTCTTGATTGATGGTTTACATTTTTAAAATATTAAGCCTCTGTCTCCACTCCTTAAAAATTTCGAGTTTAGAAAAGCCTGAACGTTTGGATGTTTGAATAATTAGAACATTCAAACAAAACAAATTCAAATTCAGACTTTTTTTAAACTACAAATTTTACTTTATGTGCAACGCTTATATAACACTGATTTAAAGTGAAGTTCGAAATAGGGCTGGGAATTTATAAAATTCGAATATTCATTCAAATTTTGTAAATCGACTCCGATAACTGAATGCATAAATAAAGAAATAGAAACCATATTTAGATGCAAATATGAAAATATTTGAAATATCAGAATATTTAAATATTAGAATAATTTGAATATTCCGATTTGTTTTCAAATGAACATTCTAGTACATCAATTTTAAACAATCCCAGCCATATTTTGAACTTCACTTCAAACCAGTGTTTTATACGCGTAGCACATGAAATAAAATGAATAGTTTAGAAAAGCCTGAATTTGGCTTTTCTAAACTCGAAATTTTACTTCATGCTTAATCAAGGTGTGGAAACAGGCGCTTCACATTTACCGGTTTTGTACAAGCAAGGAATTCTGCCAAATTTACCAAACACTGTAATTTTCGAGTTTTGTATACTTTATATAAAAATATATAGAAATCATGTAAAATGTCGAAATATACGTACAAAACACTGAAATATTATGAAGTTCAAAATATCAGATGATCTCATGTTCATACATTTTATAAACGATTATTTGTTTTATTGATTAAAATATTTGAAAATGGTAATTGTGGAAATTTGAGTAAATCGTTGAGATTGACAAATCGAAGACATTGTGAACATATCAGAGCAATGAAAATTGACGAAAATCAAGATAAAAGCCGAAAAGTACAAAGATTCTAAAAAAACGATTGTTTGTGATACAAAAGAGTGCCTTTTTAAACTATAGGAACCTATTTTGGCATACAATAAGACAAAAAAATACTACAATTACACAAGTGATTCAAAAGAGTGTCTTTTTATTAATTTTGAGAATCAATTGTGGCATACAATACGACTAGAGTTAAAATTACAAAATTAACTAGAATTAATAAATATCGTCAACACTAATAAAATTGATGCGAATCGTTAAAATTCTACAATTAAGTCCAAGAAAGTCACTTTGGGTAACGTTAATGAAAGTGATACAAAATTATAAACAGATATGGTAGGCACATTATTAGGTTTGTCCAAATTCACATTTTTGGATTATTACAAAGTTTAATTTTTCCTAACATTCATTATTCTGTGATATTTTACACCTTTCGTGAAAATAAAAGACATTTTACAAGTTTATAAACTAATTATGGCATATTACAATTTTCTCGGATCCTAATCAAAATCCTGCCCATGGATGTGTATATTTTTATATGCGCTAATTAAAAAAAAAATTAAATAAAAGAAAATACAAATATCAAACGAATCACAAATGAAAAGTGTTAATGATTCAGTGTCGTGAAAAATTGCCTTTCACTTTATTTTTATTTCCCAACAAAATTACGACGCAATAAAGAATGTTTTCGCAAATTTTTAAAAATAACAAAGTAAAGAGCAAGTTTAGAAACTCGAGAGATTTTTTATAAACAGTATAAAGTGCATTTAGAGGAGGCTAAGCCTCCCTTGCCTACCCTGATGAGCCGTCACTGGTGTATTGGTACAGTTAATAATAATTATGCAATTTATTTTCATTTTATTTTAAAAAGATTTTCATCATCTGCACGTAATCCAATAATATGTCCATCAAGTGCTTTACTTATTCAGGCTTGTATCATAAGCAAAAACGCTATTTATTTTAGGTAATAAGTGGATTTCATATTCGTCATGATTATAAAATGTAGCACTTAAATGTATTTACATGTGTATTGCGAATAAATTGCTTGTAGAATCAGTATAAATTCAATTACACCTATTACTAATTCCTAGAAACGTTTGAATGACTATTCGAATAAGCATCATATTACCATTTGAATAATCATTCGAATGATCATTCATTATATTAAACTGTTCACTGTGGAGGCTTCTACTTCGTTATACATCATTATTTACACAAATAAGATAATTAACTTTGTTTGTATAACTGAGGATTTTATTGTGACTATAGTTTCGACAACTTTAACTTATCATTATCAAACATAAAGACATTTTACAAGTTTATATTTGATAATGACAAGTTAAAGTTGTCGAAACTATAGTCACAATAAAATCCTCAGTTATACAAACAAAGTTAATTATCTTATTTGTGATTCATAATATTATTTGAATGATCATTCAAACGATCGTTTGAATGATAATAATAGATTATAATTTTATAATCGTCGATGATTTTTTTTTTGGCTTTTGCCTGGCCTTAGTTTCACGACTATTAGCCAATTTCATTCAATTTTTAACTTATTAATTTATTAACTAATTCATTCAGTTAATTTAACTATATCTATATTTGGACGTCACAACACATTCACACACATCCATGGAACCAGAGACGAGTATTTTTCGTTAGAAAAATTACTTGCCCCCGCCGGTAATGGAACCCAGATCACCGCCGTGAACGATTGACGAAACAAGCGGCTCAACAGCTTAATAATCGAACAATTAGATTATTCTCATTCGAGTCGGCCCATCACTACCCGTTATGTCGAATGTTCTGATTATACAATAATTTAAGTAAACATTGGAATGTCCATTTCTGGTAAATTTAATTAATAGAAAAAATCCTTGATGGATATAAATTATTTGTAAGTGTAGAATCAATATTGTTTTCTTAATATTCAATGTATTATTAGAACTATAGTTATGATCGATATGATATTATATATAAAGATATAAATTATATTAAATATGATTTATATCAGTATATTATATTCTTTAGCATAGAGCGAAAATCCAGTTATGCGACTGGTGAATATGGGGATGGGATGGGATGATTTCACGCAATTGTTGGTGAGTTTCATAATTTCATTTCGCGCCGAACTTTGCTTTTAGTTGTAAGTAGAGTAAAAGTTTCCCTAGTATATTTTCTAGCGAGGGGCACTAATAAAGTTTCCTGTTTCTTATGGGACGCGCAGTGGGTTCTCGATTCCTTTTTCCTATTCGCCTATTCCGGAGGGAAGGGAATTAAAAATTCCGGTCGTGTGTTAATTAGATCAATTCGTCTAAACGGGGCCCAACCCCGCTATTAATTTATTTGATTTGGGAAAGGACGTAAAAATGCGATCGCACGTAACGCAAGACTACATTTCCTCGGCTCTTGCTTAAACTCGATTACCTCTTATCTACTCGTATCTTTGTAGTCTGGTGAAGGGTAGGATAAGGTTCTTTTTTGCTAGAAAATGTGTCTTACTGTATGTGCATGAACTATTTAAATTCACTTAATATTTTTTTATAACGTAATTTATATCCAAGGATGTGATATCTATAAATATCTATTCAACTATGTGAATGTTAAAAGAACTCGTCACGAATTCCTGGTGAGATGACTTATGAAGGGACAAATATCACGGATCCGCAAGAGATCGTAGATAACTTTGGAGATCACTTCAGCAAGGCTTTTGTACCAGGGACTTCTAATTATTTTGAGAACTTTAAGTCTTGCTCGGATACTGGAAGCTTTTCGATGGATACTCATGAAGTTACGCAAGAACTACGTCGAACAAAAGCTAAATTTACATCTGGCTTGGATATGGTTCCCGGAATTATAGTGCGCGACTGCGCTTCCGTGTTAAGTGATCCATTGACATTTATATATAACTTAATATTGAGTAAAGGTACATTTCCTGACATATGGAAACAAGTTCGCATTTGTCCCATAAAGAAAAGTGGTAGATCTAATAATGTTGAAAATTACGGTCCGATTTCTATTTTATGTTATTTCTCTAAAGTGTTTGAGTCCATATTATGTGATCACATTTACTCTAGTGTATCTGCTGAATTTCCTGAGCAACAACATGGATTTTGTAAGAAACGAACCACTACAACAAATTTATGTAACTTTACACAGTTTGCTAGTGAAGCAATGGATTCGGGTAAACAAGTAGACGTCATATACACGGATCTGACAAAAGCGTTCGATCGGTTGGATCACGCATTGTTAGTCGAACGCATATATCAATACGACATCAACGTTAGCATAGTTTCAACAATTGCCAGTTACTTAAATAACAGACGATTTCTGGTTGAAATAAATGGCTACAAGTCCTGCTTTCGTGCAGTGGATAGTGGGGTTCCTCAGGGGTCCAACTTAGGACCTCTGCTGTTTCTATTGTACTCTAACGATATTTGTAAGTACATGACATGTCCAGTTTTGATATATACCGACGACTTAAAGATCTATATAGCAATTGACTCGCTTGACGATTGTGCAAAATTACAATCTGACATTAACACTCTCAGCGAATGGTGTGTAAACAACAAGTTATCGTTAAATATCTCTAAGTGTAATGTTATGTCTTTGTCTCGTAAAGTGAATGTACTCAACTATAACTATATAATCGGAAGTACAATTATAAACCGTTGTGTAGAGTTAAAAGATCTTGGTGTTATATTCGACTGTTCGTTGAGGTTCGATTTACATATTCATAATCTTGTCAAAAGCTGTTATAGAATGTGGGGTTTTATCATGCGCAACTGTAAAGTGTTCAAAAATTTAGAGGTAATGAAAACATTATTCTCTTGTTATATTTTATCTAAACTTACCTATTGTTCAATTGTCTGGTCGCCCATGTATTTAAAGTATATAAATTTGCTTGAAAGTGTTCAAAGGCGGTTTTTAAGGTATCTTTATTTTGTAAAAAATGGTACATATGACTTTGATATTTCATATGATGATCTGTTACGTGAATTTGATTATATATCCGTTTATAAGAGACATTTATTTATTTCGCTATGTTACTTATACAATTTAATTCATTACAAAATAGATAATCCTCAATTTCTATCACAGTTTAAATTTCATGTACCCAGGATATCGTCACGCCATGCTAAAACCTTTACATACTGTACCCCCAATACTAACTATTGCCTGAACTCCCCTGTCTATAAGTTGTCACGCGCGTATAACGAGATTCAGTATTCTACTGATATCTTTCAGCCAGTTTATAAATCTTTTCGTAGTGAAATACTCGGAACAATAAAACAATAAACGCATTTTATACTTGTCAACTACTTAATGTATTAGGATATTATTAATTATTGTATTTACTTATATATATTTGTGTTATAACATGTAATTTTAGTCAAAATCCCTGTAAGTGAACTGTATGTCTGTTGGGTGTAAATAAATAAATAAATATATAACTAAAAACTAACTTTTAGCTATACATATTACAGTGTATATACTTCAATCTTCAGATATTTGAGTTTAGGGCGGTTTCCTGTACACACGATTTATACATTATTTCATCTACGACCAGTATTTTCTGCAAATAATCATAAATTAAAGCCAAGGGATTCATTTTACAACAATTCGTACATATTTAATTTTTGTTTGCATCGTACGCTCTTACAGTTTGCTAGGAAAATTGAGTCATTCAGAAAATAAGGGATGCGGATTATTGGGGATCTATTTTGTAATGTAAAAATTCGTCTAACACATAAATCGCTCCTTATATTTTTAATTCTTACATTACCTGATAAAACAGTTTAAAATATAAATATTTATGTATAGTATACGTAAATTATCTTCCTTATAATCTATAATAAATATTAAACGAATTTAACTCTCATAAACGACAGATAACTACAAAAAAGCTGAAATGTAGCCAGGTCGTAGATAAAAAAAATTATCTTCAAAATTAGTGTTTATACCGAGTGTTCGATAAAAAACGCCCATCGCTATAACTCTGGTATTTATTGATCAATTTGAATGAACTAAAAAACAAAGTCAATCGCAGTTTCAATACCATAAATTGACACTAAATATATATTTTTTCAAAATTAGCTTCATTGCCAAATAAAAGTCAACTTTAAATTTTTAAATGGCTGCATATACTTTTCTTATTTTATTATATTATTATTCTGAATCCAATTATGCTCGATATGTTGATTTTAATTTAATATTTATTCCAGAAAAAATTGATAATTAATCTTGTTTACATGATTTTTTGGCAATAACTGTAGTGTGCCTTGAAACAAAATGGTACTTTTAATAATGATCAAAATTTATAAATAGAATTGGTATGTATATCAGCTTAGAAGATTCAACACAATTTGTCAACTAACCGAACATAATAAAGGGTAGTATTTTTGAAACTTTAAAATATTTCAGTGTTTTATACGCGTGGCGCATGAAGTAAAATTTCGAGTTTAGAAAAGCCCCGTGAAAATTTGACTCGGGTCGCTGCGCGACCCTCGACAAATTTTCTACGCGGGGCTTTTTTAAACTCGAAATTTTACTTCATGCTTAGTCTGGGAGTGGACCGTCAAGATTTTTAATATGTCGAGATTTTCGATATTTCTAGATTTTTGCCGATTTATTTACAGTTTGTTATTACAGTTTGTTATTACAGTTTGTTATTATCGTCGATTTTATAAACGAGTTAAATTTAAAGTTCGAACGAGTGTTTCCACTCCCAGACTAAGCATGAAGTAAAATTTCGAGTTTAGAAAAGCCCCGCGTAGAAAATTTGTCGAGAGTCACACAGCGACCCGAGACAAATTTTCACGGGGCTTTTCTAAACTCGAAATTTTACTTCATGCGCCACGCGTATAAAACACTGAAATGTTGTGAAGTTATAAATACACTTAAAAAATTAGTCATAGTCGAAATTAAATATTTACATGTTTCCTTTACATTTATTCTACATTAAGTTGTATATCAGCTTAGAAGATTCAACATAATTTGTCAACCAACCGAACATAATAAAGGGTAGCATTTTTTAAACTTTAAAATATTTCAGTGTTTTATACGCGTGGCGCATGAAGTAAAATTTCGAGTTTAGAAAAGCCCCGTGAAAAATTGTCTCGGGTCGCTACGGGACCCTCGACAAATTTACTACGCGGGGCTTTTCTATCTAAACTCGAAATTTTACTTCATGCTTAGTCTGGGAGTGGACCGTCCAGATTTTTAACATGTCGAGATTTTCGATATTTCTAGATTTTTGCCGATTTATTTACAGTTTGTTATTACAGTTTGTTATTATCGTCGATTTTATAAACGAGTTAAATTTAAAGTTCGAACGAGTGTTTCCACTCTCAGACTAAGCATGAAGTAAAATTTCGAGTTTAGAAAAGCCCCGCGTAGAAAATTTGTTGAGGGTCGCGTAGCGACCCGAGACAAATTTTCACGGGGCTTTTCTAAACTCGAAATTTTACTTCATGTGCCACGCGTATAAAACACTGAAATGTTGTGAAGGTATAAATACACTTAAAAAATTAGTCATAATCGAAATTAAATATTTACATTTTTCCTTTACTTTTATTCTACATTAAGTTGTATATCAGCTTTGAAGATTTAACATAATTTGTCAACCAACCGAACATAATAAAGGGTGGTACTTTTTAAACTTTAAAATATTTTAGTGTTTTATACGCGTGGCGCATGAAGTAAAATTTCGAGTTTAGAAAAGCCCCGTGAAAATTTGTCTCGGGTCGCTGCGCGACCCTCGACAAATTTTCTACGCGGGGCTTTTCTAAACTCGAAATTTTACTTCATGCTTATTCTGGGAGTGGACCGTCAAGATTGTTAACATGTCGAGATTTTCGATATTTCTAGATTTTTGCCGATTTATTTACAGTTTGTTATTACAGTTTGTTATTATCGTCGATTTTATAAACGAGTTAAATTTAAAGTTCGAACGAGTGTTTCCACTCCCAGATTAAGCATGAAGTAAAATTTCGAGTTTAGAAAAGCCCCGCGTAGAAAATTTGTCGAGGGTCGCGCAGCGACCCGAGACAAATTTTCGCGGGGCTTTTCTAAACTCGAAATTTTATTTCATGCGCTACGCGTATAAAACACTGAAATATTGTGAAGGTATAAATACACTTAAAAAATTAGTCATAATCGAAATTAAATATTTACATTTTTCCTTTACTTTTGTTCTACATTAAGTTGTAACGTAGATACTTATTTGTTGTTTCGTTAATAATAATGGCATAACCTTACAATAAATGACGTGTCACTTTTTTTACAAGGCACACTAATTAAAAATATAATTTTAAATAGAAGATTTAAAAAAAATCGACCAAAACATGAAACAAAAAGAAGAAATTGAGCGTTATTGGATTTAGAAAAATAATGCCTAATGTAATAAAATTTAAAAAAATTAGGCAGCTATTTAAAAATCTTAAGTTGGCTATTATTTGGGAATGCAGTTATTATTAAAAAAATCTATATTTATGTCATTTTTGAGTATCTAAACGGCCATTGACTTTGGTTTTTAGTTCAATAAAATCGGTTAATACAAGAGTAATGGCGTTAGGGTTTTTTTTTATCGAACACCCGGTATATAAAATAAGGAACAATAATGTTTTTGTGAAATTTTAAAAATGATATAGTTTCATGGCTTCATAAACTAATTTGATTTGCTGATACGAAACAGTATATTTTATTAAACAATTTAAAAATGCTTAAAATTATTTATTTATTTATTTTACTTGATGCTTAATGAAGTAGTGGAAACACTCTTTAGAAGCTTTAAATTGAACGCATGTTCAATTTACAGCGAATACTTATAAAAGATACTTAAAAAAGAAAATCAAAAACCTCGGAGCATGTATTTTAGATACTTTTAGGATAAATATCATATGTTCAATAAAAAAAAACCTCTAGAGTGTCATGATTTAACTTTCTTTTTAATGGCATAAAATGTTAGACATGACAATTATAATATAAAACTTCAGAGTTGCCAACCTACAATATTTTCCATAGCACTCTAGAGGTTTTATTTTATTGAACATACGGTACAACACTTGTTAAGAATTTCGTTGCCTGCGCGATCATAAAATAGTTGACTGGTGAAATCACTATTTTTTTATATATTACTGATATATAAAAAAGTAAAAAAAAGTTAAACGGATATTCAAATTTATAACATAAATATATTTGATTTTAACATTTAATTAGCGTACAACATAAATAAACATGGCGTAATTTAAAATTGAACACATAGGGTAAATATGATGATTATCCGTTAATAATTTATATTAATCACAGTCAATATTTAATTAATCGTTATCAAAAAATTAGCAGTTTCGACCATTTTTATAATTGTTTTTAATTAAATTTATAAATGCCTATGTTTCAGTTCATTTCACATTTATAAATATCGATGTTTGATTTCATTTTGAATTAAGTAAATATTATGCGTACTCGTTTGGTGAATGCGCCAGGTTTTATGTTTGACATACTCGTAAATATGATATTACACTGTAATATATTCGCTTTGTATTTGCATCGGATTACAAATCAAAACATACGGGTTAACAAAGTATACCATACTTGGTAGAATATTTCGTATTCAATACGGATCCCGTTGACTGAATAAATAAATAAATACGTAATGTGATTGAAAAGCACACAATAACAAGTTCGCTTTATTTCACTACATTAATTCTTTAAGGATTTATCACGAGTGAATTCTCTCTAAAGTAAGCAAAACATAATTTAAAAACTCTTGAATGTATCTAATTATTCATTTAATTCAATTAATTAAATTAACCCTCTAATGATTTCTTGTAAGTGAATTTTAACTAAACGAAAAACGAAAATAATAGTTAAATTATAAACGGTGGAGGTTTCTAATTCGTTACACATGATAACTCAATAAGATAAAACATCTAAACTTTGTTTGTATAACATTCTATTTTCGTTCAATTGCTGAAAATGTGTGCTTTCTTTAATAATGAAAAAAAAAATGCACCCAATCAACAAAATGTCAGATATCAAAATTGAATTTGTATTCAGTATTCCGGCACCAGATACCCACAGACGCGTTTCGGACTTCAAGGTCCATTTCAGTGTAAGTCCGAAACGCGTCTGTGGGTATCTGGTGCCGGAATACTGAACACAAATTTAATTTTGATATTTGTTTTCTGGTTTCACAAACAAAGTTTAGCTCGTTTGTGAACGAAACAGTGACCTGTATATGCACTTGTGCATTCATGTCCTTGACGATGAGACTATAGAGCATTAGATGGCGTTAGCTATCGAATCCATTAAAAATGTCAGATGTTTATGAAATCATCAGAAATAAAGAAATAGGAAAACTGCTCTAACGTTGAACAAAGTTTAACTGATTGCTTGTCAGTATCGTTTAAATCGTCCAATAATTATTAAAATTATAGGGTTTTCCATTAAGAGATCCTATTTTAATTATTTAAAAACAATATTTTTTAATAAAATAGTGACAACATATTTATTTCAAAACAAAATACAAACTCCATGATTAGTTGTGGAAAATGATATCTGGTAAATGAAAACCTCGACTTCTTCTGCAAATGGCTATTGTTTTAAAAGAGTTTTGGATCATATTTTAGTACAACTCTGGCTTTATTTGACCAATAACCGGTCGAATATTTTCTTTGAGCGCTTAAATTGCGGTAATGTTCTCAGCTGTTCTAGCGGTACGAGTAAGAACTGACAATTTTACATCAGTAATTTGTCCATTTTGCTCAAATTTAATGATAAGTTTCACAATTGCACGTCGAGAAGGTCATTCATAGCGACCGAAAACACAACGAACGCTGTGATCTATATGGGCGAAATTTATAACATATTAATAATGAATTTTCACTATTTCTATACGTTGTTGGGGCGTATATCTCTGAAACAATCAAGGTCCTGTATTTAAAAGTTTAAAAATGTCAAATTTAAAATGGTACCTCTTAATGGAAAACCCTTTATGGATATGTAAATTTTCAATGGCTAGAACGCTGTGTTTTTCTTTAAACAAATGCGAAAATCAAGAAATGTTCAGATTTTTAACAAAATTTCAGATATAAGAAAATACAAATCTTTTTTATAAAGTTAGAATCGATTTTCCTACCAGTGAAATTAAAAAATAGTCGAAAATACCTATTTTTTTTCGAACGAGAGATATTTTAAGTAACAGCAGCAATTTAAATAGTAATCATGTTCGCAGTTAGATTCATAATCACGTTTTAAGTAACAATCGGAGTTTAAGTAGCAATCACGTTTTAAGTCGCAGTCACAGTTTAGGTAGCAATTACAATTTAGGTAACAGTTATAATTTTGTAGTAATCACGGCTTAAGTCACATTCACAGTTCAGATAACAGTTGTGATTTAAAGTTGCAATCAATTTTAAGTCACAAGTCATAGTTTAAATAGCATTTACAGTTTTGGTAACAGTTGTGATTTTAAGAAGCAATTATAGTTTAAGTAACAGTCGCAATCAGTCACAGTAAAATACGCTTATTATTAAAAGTTGACACTTGTTTTGTTTTTTAATATCAGTGAAAAGTTATTGCTCCAAAAAACATCCCAAATCTCTATTGTTTGATTTCACGGTAAACTGTTTATTTCGTGCAACAAAATCTTGCGCTTTTAATGCTTGAGTACCTAGAGCAATTTCCTTTAAGAGAATTACAAAACAAATCGTTCTATATTACCAGAATACTCGATTTAGTTTTATTGTTTTTTTTTTGTCACATGTGTTATTACAAAATGTGTAATACCTTGACTTTTATTAGACACGAGTCAGGTGATTTCTTATGGTTGATCGATGTAAAGATTCTTAAACATTACTAATTTGAAGATTTACCTGTATTCATATTAATAATAATAATAATACTTTATTTACGGAATAAACCTTTTTACATTATATTAATTATAAATTTACACACTTATAATATATATTTAACAATTTAATATATAAACATACATATTCGATATACTTAATTACAATAAATTCTCTGCCCTATAGACGTGGTTATATAAAAATGGATCAAGCTTTAATCGTTTCATAAATGCTTTGAACGATATACCGTACAGCTCAAAATGTGGTGATATACAAACCATATTACATAATTTTATCATACGACAAAGTGCATTATTGCTGGTGTAGTTGTTACGATGAACTGTTCCTCTAAAAATTAATTGTGAACGTGTATTAGATGGGATTAGAAACTTTAAATCAGTCAGTAATTCATTGCAGTACATTAGATGGTTTACTATTTTAAAAAGAAAAAAGATTTCAGAGATCTCAAGTTTAAAAAGTTAGCTTAAAACTGCGTTTATAATTAATTCTTGAAATTCCCAATCTAAAAGATATTGACAACAAAAATTTGTTTTGTATCCTCTCTATTTAATCAATTTTATTGTTATAAAATGGTGACCAAACAGAGGAAGCATACTCTAGTTGAGTTCTTACTAGAGGAAGAAATAAATTTTTGTACGTGTTCATTGAGAAATTCTTACCAAATCTGTTTACAAAGCCAAACACTTGCAATGCTTTGCAGTACATGCTGTCAATGTGCTTCGTAAATGACAAGGTACAATCAAATGCGAGTATTACTCCTAGGTCTTTGAGATGTGGAACTGTGAATAGCTGGTATCCGTTGATTTTATAATTTGGTTTAATGACATGACCACGACCAAAGGAAATAGATACGCACTTGTCATTATTAAAATATAGACGGTTATTCAAGCACCATTTAAAAATGTTATTCAAATCTTGTTGCAAGACTTTGATGTCGCTAGTGTTTTTGATTATACGAAACATTTTATTTTATATTACACACTTTTCACTCATATTCTTACTAATATTATGGATATTTTTTAACAACTAAGTCAAGGCAAAAGCCAAACGCCAAAAAAATATCCACAATATTAAAAATATCATCTGTCGACAGTCTATAATTAAAATAACATTTATCTTTTTTGTCAAGTTGACAATATTAATTGGGTTTTGGTTTTAGGGGCAGAATTAATTCAAATAATAAAAGATTAAAACAGATACAAATGGGTTAGATTCAATTTATTCTTACTTGCAAACATTAAATAAATCCTAATTTAATTTTTTACTTATTAGTATATTATTTGTTATTATTTTTATCATAAAATCAATGTCTCCGTTTGTTTCTCTGAAGTTTTTTATATATATATAAACAGTTTGAATATTTACATCATAATTTCTACAACTTGACAACTTTTTTACACTGCCCGACCTTGTAAGTATTTTACGTTTTTGGTATAATCTTTTTATTTAATATTATTTGTTTCTGTTTTTGAATTTTAGAATTTTGCCCTGAAGAAGTCAACAAATTTTGGCGAAATATAGACACACACATACAGAGAGTTTTATGTAACACCGAACATTTTCATAACGAGAATTTTTCTTTGAAGGATCCATATGCATACGTTGCACATTTTACGATGCTCGGTTTATTTAAAAAATCAAAATCTAAGCTTTAAGCGAGTGTTTTCCACTCCCAGGCTAAGCATGAAGTAAAATTTCGAGTTTAGAAAAGCCTGAACATTTGGTTTGGTCGCGTAGCGCGAAGCGCGGAGCGGCCAAACAAAATTTTCAGTATTTTCTAAACTCGAAATTTTACTTCATGCGCCACCGGTACAAAACACTGACATATTACAAAGTTTAAAACACACATACATATTACAAAGTTTAAAACACACCTCTAAACTTTACATCGAATCAGTCTGTTGTACCGGTGGCGCATGAAGTAAAATTTCGAGTTTAGAAAAGCCTGAAAATTTGGTTTGGCCGCTCCGCGCTTCGCGCTACGCGACCAAACCAAATTTTCAGGC
Organism: Philonthus cognatus; assembly: GCA_932526585.2. Lineage (NCBI taxonomy): Eukaryota > Metazoa > Arthropoda > Insecta > Coleoptera > Staphylinidae > Philonthus > Philonthus cognatus. The sequence goes on along the minus strand of OW052243.1, from coordinate 25,303,399 downwards.
TTTTCTAAACTCGAAATTTTACTTCATGCTTAGCCTGGGAGTGCAAAACACTCGCTTAAATCTTTAAATTAAATTCTTTTAATAAACCAAGCATCGAAGAATGTGCAACGTATACATATGGATACTTCAAATACAAATTCTTGTTATGAAAATGTTCGGTGTTACATAAAACTCTCTGTATATACCGAATGTTGACTTGACGGACGCAACATAGGAAATTGCATGTTAATTTTAAAGTGTTTAAATATTGGCTCCCCTATTTATTTTAGAGACAAAATGTATTTAACTTCTTTGTAAACGGAAAAATTCTAAATTTATTAGTGTTCACACTTAACACTTTACGTTTCTCTAAGTCAAAATAAATTAGAAAAAGTAATGTGACTTTATAAAAATAATGACATGCTATGAAATTGAAACAACAATTGCCGTCACTTGATTAAGAAAAACATATCGCAAACATCCTAATAACTGTGGTCTGCATAATACCCCTTAATTAGAAGGATTTTTACTTGTGTAGAATCATTTCGTAAACATTTACTTGAATCAAGTGACAGCGATATCGTTTGCCACTTTGACATCCGTAATTGTTGTTTCAATTTCATGGCATGTCATTATTTTTATAAAATCACATTACTTATTCTAAATTATTTTAACTTAGAGAAACTTAAAGTAATTAACGTTAACACGAATGAATTCAGAATTTTTCCCTCTACAAAAACGGTAAGTTTTGTTTCTAAAATAAATAGGGGAGTCAAAATTTGAACATATAAAAATGAACATAGAATTTCCTATTGTGCGTCCGCCAAGTCAACACCTGGTATTTGTTTTTTTTTATTCTATTTTTTAAATAAATTACATACAAATTTCTACAAAAAAAACTCTCCGTCTCCATTTTATTTTTTGAATTAATTCCACCGCTAAAACCAAAAACCCAATTAATATTATAATTAAAATCTACCTAAATCTAGTTATATTGATAAACAATATAAGCTAACATTTATTTTTATGTATTAATAATAATTCATTTTCACATATTAGATATTTATTATATTTTTATTTATATAAAATATAAAAACGAATCAAAATTATTATCGACATTCTGCAATATTTGGAAGAGACAATTTAAATTTCAATTCGTTTTTATATTTTGTAGAGATTCTGTAAACAATCAGCAAATTCAATTTTACTTTATATTTTCGTTGGTTGTAATCTAACTTTTTACTTACCCCTATATGCAAAACAAAGGGAAAGTATTGTTTTCGCGAAAATATATAAATAAAAATGTTTGTGGATATATCTGCTTTGAGGTTCCCCGAGTTGATTAAGACCATTTTTGAAAAATGTCTGTCTTTCTGTAATTTTGACGCCACGATAAAGTCTGAACCAAATGCACTGTTAAGATGACACTATAAACGGAAGCTTTTGAAAATGTATAAACCGAAGTAGTAGTTACTTTTAGCTTTTTTTGATTTTTCTTTAATATTGATCATATAAAAAAATCTTGTTAAGAAAAGTTGTAGATAATTGAAAAATTAGCATTTAATGCATATTCATATTATGTCGGTGCTTTTTTGTTATTTTATTATTATTGTTTTGAAAATGTGAATTTTACAAATTAATTACTTTGAATAAGTGAGCTTTTGCTGTAAATTACGTTAGTTTGACCATGTCATGATTAAAATTTTGTGGAAAACTGAAAACATAAGTGAGGTTTACGAACAAAGTTTAACAAGAATAAAAAACATTTGTTGAAGAATAAGGTAGGTGAAAGCTATTGTTTCAAGTATCTTACATGGTGGAAAGTATTATGATGATACACATCAAAATTCGTTTCTTTATGACAGTTACGATACACAGTTTAACACTCGTGATATATTTTAAAGTAACAAGTGTCTTCCACTCCCAGACTAAGCATGAAGTAAAATTTCGAGTTTAGAAAAGCCCCGCGTAGAAAATTTGTCGAGGATCGCGCAGCGACCCGAGACAAATTTTCACGGGGCTTTTCTAAACTCAAAATTTTACTTCATGTGCCACGCGTATAAAACACTGATTTACAGTAAAGTTAAAAATATATAACGCTTAGATTAGATGTGATGGTGATATTTACCGAGATGTAGCGCAAAAATGCAAGAATTACTCGTTTGTTTACAGTTTTGGAGTAATAATAATAAAAGTAGAATAAATTAAGTATAAGTAACTTTTCTATATTGTTGATTATTAAATCATCATATCTTTAACAGGAAAAGTTCTATAATGGATACATCACCATTTTTTGTTTATAATGTAGGTTTTAAAAAGGCTTGATCGTTTATAAATAAATAAACACAATCATATATTTGTCAATAAAGTTAAAGTATAATTATTGCTTGGATTACTCTTTCATTAAAATTCTGGTGAAATAAGTTTATAATACTAGGCAAATGGTAATGTTGTGTGCTAAACAATTCTAACTTAGTTCATTATGTTTATCAAACACATGCCAATGTAAGCACAAGATTACAAACTAAGTTCATTAAACAGTTTAATGAGAAATATAAACAAAACCGGCTTAAATAAAAATAACGATAAGACCCTCACGAAGGAAAATATTTACCCAAGTCAAGAAGTTGGGCGTGCTGCGATGCGGCAGAATTAAACGTTTCCTCTAAGATAACACAATCACCCCTCGTCGAGGAACGGAAATTTCGCACTATTATTAAAACAGCCGCTTCGGAACAACCACTCAATAAATTTTGTTTAACAATTCACAACATGGAAAATTCGATCGAGTTTCGCGAAATTGAGTTAAAACCGAGAGCGAGTATCGGAGCTTTGGAGCATCCGCACCCTGTAACGGTCCGACATACTCTGAAGCTAATCGCGTTACCACGAGCGCGCCACGAGGCCACCCCAGAGCCTCAGCCACCCCCACTCTCTCTCTCTCGACTCGATTCCGATGCTGCCGCCGCCGCCGCTGCCACCGCCACCTACACACCTACCCCCTATACATATCCCAAAAATCTCCGAAATCCACCCCTATTAGTCCTATATTCTTGCTGAATATAAAACCAAAACTGGAACGGGAACGAACAGGGGGGGATGATGCGAATGGGGGTGAAATAATAAAACTCCCCGGTGGTATCGTGGGTAAATGGTGTGTGCGCTATTTGCCATGCACTTGTAAATCATCACTCAAGCCAGCCCCTCACTGAAATTTCAAATGAGATGAATCAATTCTGTGGGGGTATTTGAGTACTTCTCTTTATTAACATATTTAACATATCGTTGGAGGAGAATAAAGGAAACGTAATCGTTTTATGGAAATTGATATTGATATTAGGTAATACCAAAATTACCATGATCACATAGAAATATGTTCTTTAAAAATATTACCATAATAATTATTTATTTTCTACTTTATTCTCTATTTCCCAATTGAAGCAATTGTACACATTTTTTTACACTAAATTTCGTACACGCTGAATTATTTATTCTGAAAGTAATTGTAATACAATGGTGGAAATAAGAAATATTTCGTTTAGATATACAATGTGTCGAACTTTGAGTAGGATAGTATGTGAAACATTCTTATTATTAACCCTTTAGGCGCAATTGATGCAATAATGAAACAATATTATTATTATTATTTAAAATGACTAAATAAGTTAATTTAGAACATTGTCTTATTTGACATTTTTTGTGAATGTGTAAAATTTTGTTATTTAAATATTTCGATTGTTACTGTGGTGTATTTCAGTTTAAATTTAATATGTTTTTATACTAATCAGTTTTTTGTGCCATCTTGAGCTGTGCGCGCCAGTATTGTATTAGCCGCAGATGCGACCACACGCGCGCCTATTAATCGAGTTGTATCAATTGTTATATTTAATTTGTTTAATCAGAATAAAGTTGTTTTTCGGGCATTTTCTATTTTACTTCACCCGGACACTATAACTGGCGACGAGGATAAGTGAAAATATCGATTTAATAAACTTTAAATAATCCCGGAGTGTGCAAATTCACGTGTGCAATGGCGGAACCAGCGGAGGTCGTTAAGGTCGAAAGCAGCGTTGGACATTTACGTGAATATGATCCGAAGACAGCAGACTGGACTATTTATAGGCGAAGGATGGAAAACTACTTCACAGCGAATGGTATTAAAGAAGAGGAGAGGAAAAGGGCGATTCTCTTAAACGCACTATCGGAAGAAGCATACAAATTGGTTTATGACCTGTGTTTGCCGGAATTTCCGGAAAAGAAGGCGTATAAGAAGCTATTAGAAGTGTTAGATGAACACTTTAAACCACAGTTATCAGCTTTTGCTGCAAGATATAGGTTTTATAATGCTGTGAAAGGTCCATCAGAAAATGTGAAAGAGTGGTCAGCACGTGTGAGAAGTTTGGCGGCACATTGTAAATTCGAAGACGGAGAAATCGAGAAAGCAATGCGTGATAAGTTTATCATGGGATTCGAAAAGGGCAGTGTACAAGACAGACTGTTCGAAGAAGAGTTAACAATATCATTTTCAAAAGTGGTTGAAATAGCATCGGCAAAAATGGCGGCGAAATCCAACACAGAGTTTCCGGTAGAGGTGAAGATGGAACCAGGGTTGCACCATGTGACTCCACGACGTCATCGGAATGGGCCAATCAAGGAGCAGGAGTATATACGAAAATTTGAAAAGTGTTCAGTGTGTGGTCGAAAATCGCATAGTGCCGAAAAGTGCCGATATCGCGAATGCGCGTGTCATAAATGTGGAAGAAGGGGACATCTCGCTTCGGTATGTAAGGATAAACAGCACACATCGCACGGCGGGAATTACGGTAAAAAACACGCACATTTTTTGCAATCTGAACAGTCGGCTGAGCGCTCCGACCGTAAATCGGATTTAGCTTTGTTTACATTCGAAATTAATAGTAAAATAATGGATAAACCATTAATGTTGGACGTACTAGTTGAAAATATTTTGTTTTCGTGTCAAGTGGACACTGGTTCAGGCGTAACGGCTATTTCAGATAAATTGTTTGAAAAATATTTTAATAATTTTGAACTTAAACAGTCCGATAATGAATTATATTTTTACAACGGTGAGCAACTTAAACCTTTAGGTATTTGCAATTTAAAATTTAAATTTAATAATGATGAATTTAAGTTGGATGTTTATGTAATTAAAAACGGCGGCGATCCATTACTAGGTCGCGATTTTTTGAAATATGCCAAGTTAGGAATTAGTACTGTTAATTTTATTAAAGATGATGTAAAAGCTATTGAGTCCAAGTACAAAGAACTGTTTGCACCCGGTCTTGGATATTTTAATAAGGGCGAAATTTCCTTAGAATTAAAAGAGGAGAATGTTACTCCGAAATTTTTTCGAGCAAGACCGTTGCCGTTCGCAATGAAACAGTTGGTGGAAAACGAGCTAAATAGATTACTTGATTTAGGTATAATTATTCCAGTGGAATTTAGCCACTGGGGCACACCAGTAGTGCCAGTATTAAAAAAAGACGGCACTGTTCGACTGTGTGGTGATTTTAAGGTGACGGTGAATCCAGTTTTGAAGGTAGATAAATACCCTTTACCCCGTATCGAGGAATTGTTTAGTAAACTTCAAGGGGGTGTTGAATTTTCTAAACTGGATTTGTCACAGGCTTATCAGCAAATAATGTTAAAGTCAAAATCCAGAGAATATGTTACCATTTCAACACACAAGGGGCTTTTTCAGTATACACGACTACCTTTTGGGATAGCGTGTGCGCCCAGTAAGTTCCAACAAATTATGGATACTTTAATCCAGGGTGTTGATGGCGTAACATGTTTTCTGGACGATATTTTGATAACGGGAAAAAACCGTAAAGAACATGTAGCAAGGTTATGTTTAATTTTAGATCGTTTGCAATCTGCTGGATTAAAATTGTCACTGGAAAAATGTAGTTTATTTCAAAGTAAAATTAAATATTTAGGGTATATGATTGACAGAGAAGGGCTACATGTTGCACAAGATAAAGTGGAGGCGATTTTAAATGCTCCGATACCCAATAACGTTACTCAAGTCAAGTCATTTTTAGGATTAGTCAATTATTATGGAAAGTTCGTAAATAATTTGTCAACTATTTTAACTCCACTGTATAATTTATTAAAAAAAGATATACAATTTAAATGGAGCACAAAATGTCAAAAATCATTTGAACAAATTAAAAATGTCTTAACAAAAACTGATGTACTAGTACATTACAACCCGGAATTAGAATTAAAATTGACGACAGACGCCAGTGCGTATGGAATCGGTGCTGTGTTGTCCCATGTCATGGAAGACGGTAGCGAGAAACCGATTGCATATGCATCGCGTACGTTAAGCAAGGCTGAACAAAATTATTCACAGATAGAAAAGGAAGGACTTTCAATAATCTACGGGTTAAGCAAGTTTAATCAGTATCTTTATGGTAGAACATTCACGTTAGTTACTGACCATAAACCCTTGGTAATTATCTTTAATCCCACTAAGGGTATTCCGCAGTATTCAGCGAACAGGTTAAGACGATGGGCGGTGATTCTTTCAAATTACCAGTACAAAATCGAGTATGTCAAGTCAGAAAAAAATGTAGCAGATTGTCTATCACGATTACCATTAAATGAAAATAATAATTTACATAACTCAGATTTAGATTATTCACAATTTTTTAATTTAAAGTTGGTCACACCAATTGATTTTAGGATAATAAAGGAAATTACTTCTAAAGATGTAGAATTTAAAGAAATAAAAAAATATTTAAAGTATGGATGGCCAAGATTCAACAATATTAAAAGCAGTTTAAAACCTTATTTTAAAATTAGATATGAGTTAACGCTTGAAAATGAGTGCATTTTATGGAATAACAAAATATGTATTCCAAAGGAGTTACGTGAATTATTACTGAAAGAACTACATTCAACTCATATGGGGGTAGTTAAAATGAAAAGCCTAGCTAGAGCGTATTTTTGGTGGCCGGGGCTAACAAAAGAAATTGAACAGTTAGCAAGTAACTGTGAAAATTGTGCAAAGGTGCGCACTAACCCACCAAAAATAGCTCTGACACCTTGGCCCTTTCCAAATAAGAAATGGGAAAGAGTGCATGTTGATTTCATGGGACCTTATTTAAATACTTGCTTTTTAATAGTTATCGATGCGTATACTAAGTGGTTAGAAGTCTTTCCATTAAGAAACATAACAACCGACGCTACTATACAGGCATTACGTAGTATTTTTGCTAGGTTTGGTTTACCTAGGCTGTTAGTTTCTGATAATGGAAGGGCGTTTACTTCTAACGAATTTGACATTTTTTTAAAAGGAAATGGTATACGTCACCTTACTATCGCTCCCTATCATGCACAATCGAACGGTGCAGCCGAAAATTCAGTAAAAACAATTAAGTATGCTCTTAAGAAAGCTTTGGGCGAGAACCGTTCTTTGGACTTGAACTTAAAATTAAATTCGTTTTTGTTCGATTACCGTAACACAAAACACTGTACGACAAATGTACCACCATCAAAATTAATGTTTGGAGAGGAAGTTCGAACTCGTTTTGATTTACTAAGAGAAAATGTTAGGGAAAATGTCGAGCTTAAGCAAAATAAACAAAAACAATGTTATAAGGGAAAAAGAAAAGTCGAATTTTTTATTGGTGAGAATGTGCGAGTGAGAGATTATAGACTCAATGTTAAAAAACCTACTTGGATTAGAGCAACAGTTATAAAAAAAATGGGTTCTAGTATGTACATTGTTAAGATTCCGCAATCAAATGTCACATGGAAGCGCCATGCGAACCAAATAATTAAAGTGAATGAAAGTTATCTAGGAGGCAGTTTACCTGTACCAGAGAATTCAGTAAATGTTGATAATAATGCAGAAAATAAATCTGAAAATAAGTCACCGGAAATTGAAAACAATGAAAGACCAAAACGTACAACAAAACGGCCTAATAGATTAACTTATGATTTTTTTTTTAGCGGAAATAGGTAAGGGATGGCAGGTTTATATTTTTTTTAAGGGAGAGATATTGTGGTGTATTTCAGTTTAAATTTAATATGTTTTTATACTAATCAGTTTTTTGTGCCATCTTGAGCTGTGCGCGCCAGTATTGTATTAGCCGCAGATGCGACCACACGCGCGCCTATTAATCGAGTTGTATCAATTGTTATATTTAATTTGTTTAATCAGAATAAAGTTGTTTTTCGGGCATTTTCTATTTTACTTCACCCGGACACTATAGTTACTTAATAAAAAATGGTGATGTATCCATTATAGCACTTTCCCGTAATTTGAAAAATTAATAATTGAAATACTAAATTTATTTCACTCTAACCAAGTAGTTGGAGTTTTCACTTGAAGTTAGTGATTTATACGCGTGGCGCATGAAGTAAAATTTCGAGTTTAGGAAAGCCTGAATATTTGGTTTGGTCGCTCCGCGCTTCGCGCTACGATTTTCAGGCTTTTCTAAACTCGAAATTTTACTTCATGCCTAATCTGGGAGTGGAAACCCTCGTTAGACGATCAATTGATACTTGTTTAGCAGTTTGCTTTATTGTCAAATTTATGATAAAATATAAATATAATTGATGTTATTTTTTAGTTAATATTAGGAACAAAAACAAATTTGTGTGCATTATTTATGTGTTACTAAACTTTGACAAACAAGTTGGTAAAGCTTAAAATATAGTCTAATAAATAAACTACCAAAGAACAAATTTTAATAACAATCACACAGATTAAGACATTATTTATTTAACAACTTTTATTGTAACGTTCGAAAAAATTAAATCGGATAATATTTAACAAAATGCTTCGAAATTTTTCGAAATAAATAAGAGTTTAATTTAATAAAAAATACACTTTTAAAATAAATATACATATTTATATCAAATCAAAATGTAACTTCGATTTAATATTTTGAAATATTCTGTAACGGTATTTAAATTTAAATGAAAGTTTATTCATTTTTCATATTCTGCCATATACCTAATAGAACTTACTAATCGGTCATAATACCGTAGATACTAAAGTTACATTATTTGATTGTCTTAGATTGTAATAACATAGGTTAGGTTAGATGCCACAATCACTTAGGTTAAGTAGAATCCAATCATTTATTTTAAAATCGATATTAGTCGCTTATGTTAGATTAGATGCCATTCCCTTACCTTGAGTTAGATACGTTATATAGGCTAGGTTAGACGTGTTAAGACAGATGCGTCATTTAGGTTTGATTCGATGTCAATGACTTAGGTTAGGTTAGACGCCAGTCATGCCAAGTACATAAAATAGTTTACATGACAAATACTTAGAAATCAATCACTTAGGATTAAGGATTGTTTGGTGCAAGGGCAGCGTCGGCCGCACCTACTTAGGCTACAGTCGGGCCCATTGTAGTTCCTCCCCTCCTGATGATTAGACCCACTCCGCACCATTGCCATCCGGGTCCTTCACGATTTGGGGTTTCTGCTCTTAGTGCCTTTATAATCTTTGGCAGCGCTGGACACTCGTGAAGTATGTGTCTTGCTGTTTCTTCTTCTTAATTGCATCCTCGACAAAGGTCATCGGTGGCGATTCCTATTATAACGAGATGATGCTAGAAGCTGTAGTGTCCAGTAATGTAGCCGGTTAGAGTACGCAGTTTCTGTTTTGTGAGTTTTAGAAACTTCTTTGTTCTTTGGCAGTCAGGTGCTGACAAGTATGTATTCGTTTGAATGCATGTTGTGAGGTTCTCCCACCTTTTCCTGTGTTTCGCAGTGTTAAACTCTAGCACGTGATTGGCTATGGACCGAGGGGATAGCCCTATTTTCGCGTAATTTGTTGTAATTTTGGATGCTTCACGTGCTAGTTCATCTGCGTTGTTGTTGCCCTCGCTGTTTCTGTGTCCTTTTGTCCACGTCAATGTTATGCGGTAAGTTCAGATGTTATTTTAAACTATTCTAATGCTGCCAATGCCGCTTTGCTGTCAGTGATGATGGTTATATTTTGTTCACTGATTCTTCCATTATTACTTTGGCGCTTTCTAAAATCGCGTAGATTTCAGTCTGTGTTGCAGTGGCATGTGTTACTATCGAACTGTGTTTCCGGATAGCCAGGTCATCGGAGTATATACCTGCCCCACAGCCTGTCTCTGTCTTTGATCCATCTGTGAACACTACAAAGTCTTCCGATAGTGTCTGCTGGTTTGGGTTCATGATGTATTTCTTTTCAAAGATGTTCTGGGGAATTTTCTGATCTTTGTTTCTCAGTAGGGAATGTCCCCATTTGAGTATTTTTTCGTGTCCTCCGGTTGAAATTTTATTTGACTATAGCCCTCAGTCTTTCTGCTGTTAGTCTTGCTATACTCTAGATGTGAATGACATAGTATTGTTTCCATGGCGGCAGTAAGTGTTGTTCTGAAGGCTTTTGTTGTGCATGAGCAGGCCAGCCTCTGCATGTGATTTAGTTTCTGTATCGCTCCTTGTTGATTGGTCCGCGTCCATCAGAATAGGGCTCCATATTCGAATAATACCTGTGTGTATCCACAACGCTAACTTTGGGGATAGTCCCTAGGTATTACCTATGGCTCTTCTGCCTTGCCAGAAAGCTTTGCCTGCTTTCTCAGTTTTATGTTCTAGGTGCTTTGACCAGTTGAGTTTGGAAACTAGATAAATTTCTAAGTATTTAACTTCTTTTGATAGTTTTACTTCAGTTCCGAATAGTTTTGGTAGCGTAGGTGTTTCTACTTTGTATCTTGCTGAACATCGTTGATGTTAGATTATTATATCTTTCTGTGGGTAATCAATGAAACTACCTCTGTCTTTGTGGGGTTTACTGATAGCGAGTTGGTTATGCACCAGTCCTCCACAAATTTAAGTGCTTCTTGCATTCTGTTGCAGAGGAAGTTTTCATATTTTCCGTTCAGGAGTATTGCTTATCCGCATATCCCGCATATCCTATAGTATAGAATAGTTAAGTTTTGTGATTAGTTCGTTTACCAGGAGTGTCCACAGGAGGGGACCCTATGGTGGCAGAGGCTGTTATTTTGACTTAGGTTAGGTAGAATCCAATCGCTTAGACTAAAATTGATATTAGTCGCTTTGGTTAGATTAGATACTATTCCCTTATGTTAAGTTATATACGTTATATAGGTAAGTCAAGATAGATGAGTCATTAAGTTTGGTCGATGTCAATGACTTAGGTTAGGTTAGACGCGTAACGCCTACTACGTTGATGTTAGATTATTATATCTTTCTGTGGGTAATCAATGAAACATCCATAAATAAACAGAATACCAATTCAGTATTTAATTAGATTTTCAAGCTACTTGCATTAATTCGTCTTGAAAACTTAGGAATTAATACTACTTATATATTAAAATATTTGGGAATCAATTGCCTTTCTTGATTTTATATTTGTTCTTTTCTAATACTTAAGCTTGTATTAGACGACACTATTTTCTTGTACAACAAAATTGCATACTATTTTCTATCATGGTGTAATACACAAAATATGGCCAAACGCGAATCTTGCACGTTTGTGTATAATGGAAATAGGACATGTTCTATTTGGTACACCATGATAGCAATTAGTGTACTATTTTCTTGTATAAGAAAATAGTGTCGTCTAATACAAGCTTTAAACACGTTTCCTTAATTCTATAAATTTAAGTAGTTTTATAATGACATGCAATAAGGGCTAATAATAATATTATTTAATATTTGATCAGGCTGTCCCACTAAGAGTGCCCGATTTAATTTAAAAATAAAACGAATATTTTTTGAGCGAGTGGTGATATTTGTATTGCATTATAAAGTGGACATGTTTCAATTAAGTATAGAATAAAATATCCAGCAAATGGCCTCCGTTGTTCTGAATACAGACCTTTGCTCTTTTCATGAAATTTTCGGTGACGTGTTGGATTGGCAGCTTCGCATTGCATTGGCAGCCTCATTTTCAAAAAATACATGCCAATCATGCCGCCTGCCCAAAATCCGCAACAAACAGTGGCTCTTTAGGGGTGTATTTGTTTCTATTGTATCACGTACGGATTTTCTGAGCCCCAAGTTCGACAAATTTGTTTGTTAACGGACCCGTTCAAATTAAAGTGCGCCTTATAGGCGTAACTTTCCCCATTTTTGTTATAGGTTTATACAATAATAACGCGTTGTTCCTTTGCGAAATTATTCGTTGGAATTATCGTAGATGACAGCTGTCAAATTTCAGAGCTGCCACTTGCACAGAAAAAAAATGGGGCAAAATTTAAATCAGGAACTCTTATTGGGACACCCTTTAGAAGGGTGAGAGTTTGTTATTAACAACGTTATTCGAATTAAAAATGGACGATTTTTAAGATTAATCAGAATTTTGATAAAAGAAAGATTTAGGATTGGATAAATTAGATTTAATAATTTTCGTCGTTTTCATGTATTCTAAAAAAGAAATTAAATTCACTAAAATATTCATACATCTAATTCATACATTGTGTTATTTTTTGGAGAAATCTATAAAATGTCATTAGCTTTCATAACTTTCACATAAAAATGTAAATTACATTTTGTAAGTACTTATTTATTTTGTATTTGTTGTTCTTATATTAAAATATAAACCATTTTATTATATCATTAACTTCTATCAATTGATCATTTTATTGCAATTTGTTGATTATTTACTTATTTAATAAATTGTTATTTTTATGTATTCTAAAATATAAGTGAATCCAATAAAATGTCATAGATGTATAGATATTTTAATAAATTTATAAATGTTTCAGAATACAGATATCTTATTAAGTTTATTAACGTTTCAGAATACATAGAAATGACAATTATTCCAATTGTATGCTACAAATCTTCAGATATTCGTTGTTTTCTTTAAGAGTTCAGTTTGAAGCTTCAAACGAGTGTTTTCCACTCCCAGGTTAAGCACGAAGTTAAATTTCGAGTTTAGATAAGCCTAAAAATTTGGTTTGGTGAAATTTTCAGGGTATTCTAAACTCGAAATTTTACTTCATGCGCCACGCGTATAAAACATGGATTTTAAGTGAAGTTCGTTTGTTCACAATATTGCAGTGCTTTCAGTGTTTAATACGAGTAGCGCATTAAGTAAAATTTCGAATTTAGAAAAGCCTGAAAATTTGGTTTGGTCGCTCCGCTTCGTCCAAATTTTCACCCTTTTTTAAACTCGAAATTTTACTTCATGCTTAATCTAAGAGTAGGAAACACTCGTTTAAAGCTTTAAATTGAACTCTTTAATAAAAAGCGTATGCATATGTATACTTAAAAAATGAAATGCCTGTATGTATACTTAAAAGAAAAAATCCCTGTATACCTGAATACAGTGTTCTTTGCCTAAATAACATATATATAGGTACAATATTTAACCTATACAAGAAAAAAATAATAATACTCTGCGATTTTGTTTTCTAAAGTTCATCAACCTTTCGATAGAACGAAAGAGAAAACATAACGAGAATAAAACAAGCTAGTATATGCAAAAACACTGTTTCACTAGCATGCATGTAGAATATTACCCCAAATATTTATCCATTCGTAATAAATGCGAATAACCTTTTGTAATGCCGTTCGTGTCGCGGTCAACTTTTATTCTTCGCCCACTGCGTTAAAAATACGTGACCGAGAGAAAGAAAGCGATGCGACGAAAAAACAATTTGGATTTAGTCAAATAAAAAAAACTCCTCTTTTTTTAATACCCACCCGTAAAAAGCAAAAAAGTACACGCACTTATGCGTGGACAGTTTTTCCTTCAGCCTGTTGAAATAGAAAAGAGCCCTTTTAATGGGCTGAATTAATATCGAGCACGTTAATGCTCGCAATAAAAAGGGTTGCCTTTCTGATGCAAATGAATGTAAAAAAAGCACTCTCAGATTTCAGATTCCGTTTTTACGTGCCAATATTCATTTGAATATTTACAGGTGTTTGAGTTGTGTTGTTAATTGGCTTTGGTGGAGGGGATGAAATATGCAGAGGTGTAAATCATGCGTTTTTTTGTGTGCTGTGTGTTTTAGTGCGGTGGTAAATCTACACAAAGCAAATTATAATGAATAATTGAATGTATTTGTCTTCGCAACATCACAAAGAATTTATTTGCGTTGCCTGAGCGGACCCCATTCACTCCCTTCTGTGTTTCCACTGAACGCGAACATGAAAGCACGAATGAAAAATTCACACTTGGTCTCCTGATAAAATCGCCTCTGCTTGGGTGTAGGAAGCGGGAACTCGTTCGTGCTGCTCATGATGGTTTAATTCGAAAATTACCTTTGACATTAAGTCGCTTTCATTTACTTAAATTACACATTGTTTTCGTCATTTTCGGTATTAGATTTGGTAACGATACAGTTTATAACTATTATTATGCACATTTTGTATTCAACGTACCCTACCTATCTAAACATTTCATAATTTATAAACTGAATACAGTTAATCTGTACATAATAAAACGTAGTTTTTTGTTGTTTGTGCCTGACGCATTTACCATAACTTTACAAAATAATTGTATTTGAGATTTCTTACAAAACATCCTAGTGATAAAATCTCAATGTAATGTGTTGTATAAAAGGCAAACTATTCAAAATTCACGTCACTGTACATTTTCATTTAAGTACACATATCCCAATTACGGCGTATATTTCTAATCCTTCAGATATTCGTTCTTGTTTAAAAGAGTTCATGTTAAACCTTTAAAAAAGTAGTTTCCACTGTCAGATTAAGCATGAAGTAATATTTTGAATTGAGAAGAGTCTAAAAATTTAGTTTAGTCACGTAGCGAAGCATTTACACACAAAAAATATTTGCCCGGAAAGTAGCTGTTTCAATGAATTTTCCAATTAATATGTGTAAGAAAAAAATAGTATCAAGCCATTTGTGAAAAATCGTTTTAAATATTTGTAAAACTAAATGAGAAGTAGTTGCAGTTTTCGTCATTTTCTTTAGAACAGATTGCGTCATCGTTGACACTGTAAAGCTACTGCGTTGGAGATATAAACAGTTGAATTAAAAAATTGTAATCATATGTAACTTGATATATTATATATTAAAAAAGCTTAATTTAAATTGTCTATCTATACTTTTTGAAGTTTGAGAAAATGGTCTTATATTTACGGATAAATATTTACTTCATGTTTATTCAAGGAGTGCAAACCCTCGTTAGATAAATTAATATATAAAATTTTGTGTTTATTTTCTTGTAAATTTCATGAGTTTAAATAGTGTCGACATTGTTTATTGTTTTTATTGTTCTGTAAAATTGTAATCAATTTTAATAGATGGTTAATTTATTTATATTTTTAATTATACAGAATAATTCCACAGCCTCTTTACAAACTTTAGCAATGAAATGTAGACTTAATTTTATAAAGAAATGCTTTTACCGGGAGTAACACAAAACAGGATCACCCCCTTTAGTTTTTTTATTACTTGAGATATACGTTTAAAATTTAGAAGGTTTATACTTCAGTAGTGACTAGAAAATTTGAATAGCACGTCCGGTTATACCGAAAGTGACATCAATTTAGACATTTTAAATGGAACACCCTATAATTTTTTTTTTCGCATATATCATGTCATTTTACTTACAAATGAATTGTTTTTTCAAATAAAATTGCAAGTGTCATATTTTTTTTCAAAAAATAATATTCCATCAAAGTGGCTTTGACCGCCCTAATATATTTAGTTTCGTATCATAGACAAATAGAAAACAAAAATTGTCAACTTCTGTTTCTTAATTTGCCTAACGCAGGCGTGTATATTATAAGTCGATAATTTTTTTAAATAACTCAGATTTTTCAAATGGAAACATGGCGAATCATTATAATTTTTTAAAAGGTTAATATACCACCTATTCAAATGTATTTATTTGGGACTTGTGAAACAAAACAAAATAAAAAAATACATAGTGCCCCAGAAAAAAGTGGTAACTTTTCTAAATGATCTTGACAGATGTCGCTTTATAAAACGTAAATTGAGCGACATCTGTTGCGATTATTTAGAGAAGTTACTACTTTTTTCTAGGGTACTCTGTATAAAGGCCTACTTGAATAAAAATTACAGTATCTGAATTTATTTTTTATTTTTTTTTTGTTACACAATTCCTAAATAAATACATAAGTAGTATATTAACCTTTTGAAAAATCATAATAATTCGCCATGGTGCTATTCGAAAAAAATTAGTGATAGCAAAAAAATTATCGACTTATAATACCGTTCGTTTGCTTTATCGTGCTCAACATTGGGATTTTCTAAACTATTACAGATACGAAGACAGTTGAATTAGGCAAAAGTTTCCATTTCTAATACAAAATAAAACTGCATTGACAAAATTCATCTAGCGTCATTTGTTTTCAAGACATAGCGAAAAAAGTTAAAATCTAAAATTTTTTTTTGCTATAACTTTGTTATTTAGATAGACACCTAGCTGAAATTTGAAATGTACCTAAATGACATCCCAGAACTACAACTCAATTGAGTGATTCTATAAAGGGTGTCCCATTTTCAAGATAGGGCACAAGAGTTCAATTTTTATAAAGGCAGCCATATTGGGTTTTTATGCTATTGAAAAGAGCTGACAATTTTAGTTACAAATAATGTGTCATATGTCAAATTAAAATGGCAGTTGACAAATTTCATAAAATAAAACACCTTGTATAAAATCTGAATTTCTTCGTATTTTTAACGATTCATTTAGACTAAAAAATTTCAGCTTAATATTTCACTTATTAACAAACTTATAAGAAAAGTAATATTTCCTCGATCGATTTCATTGTTTTCATCATATCTTTGAAAAAAATGCCAGATACAAATTATAGACTATTAGAAACACTAAACGGGTTGAGTTAGATCAACGTTTATACATTCGATTGTGAGTAAAACTATGTCAACAACAATCGTCATCATTTGTTTTAAAGATAAGACGAAAAAAGTGAAAATCGAATTAATGTTATTCTCCCAATAACTTTTTTAATTAAAGAAATAAGGAATTAAGATTTTATACGTAACCTATATTAGTCCTTAGCAATTCATTGGAACTGACAGATTTTATACAGGGTTTCTCATTTATTTTTTAGATATTGTAGTTATTTTTTTAACATATGACACATGATTTCTAACATTTGCCTGCTTTATTCAATGGTATGAAAATCCAATATGTCTACTATTAGAAAAATTGAACTTTGATGTCGTATCTCAAAAATGGGGGACCCTGTATACAATCTGTCAATTTGATTGTGTTTCTCGAATGTTATTTAGGGTACATTACAAATTTTAGCCTATTATCTTTATAATTAACAAAGCTATAGCAAAAAGATATGTTTGTCGATTTTCACTTTTTTCGCCATATCTTGAAAACAAATGACGCTAGATCAAATTTATTAACGTATTTTTATTTTGTAATGAAAATAGAAACTTTTGTCTAATTTAACCGTTTACGTATCTTTATAAGTTTACAAAATCTCCATGGTGAGCACGATAAAGCAAACGAACGGTATAAACGTATGCGGCAAATTTGCAAACAAAAGTTGATAATTTTTGTTTTCTATGCGTCTATGATACGAAAAAAATATATATTATGGCGGTAAAGCCACCTTGATGCAATATTGTTTTTTGAGTAGAGTATGACACTTGCAATTTTGTTTGAAAAAAAAACAATTGATTTGAATGTAAAATGACATCCTGAATCTAAAAACAAAAAAATATATAGAGTGTTTCATTAAACATTTCAAAATTGATGTTACTTTCGGTCAAACCGGAAATGTAACTATAGTTTCTTGATGACCACTAAACTCCAATTTGTTTAGTATAAACTTACCAAATTTCTAATTGATATCTTCAATAAGAAAAAAACTAAAGAGGTTGATCCTATTTTGTGTTACACCCGGTATAACCGGTGGTTCTATCATTTTTGATTAGAAGTTATAGCCCATTTAAATTTAAATATAATTACGAACACAAATAGGCAATCATAATTAACATTTATTGTAATAAACAGAAAGCAAAATTTACTGTCTTTTGATTATGATATGATTTTGTGAGTAAATCACTATATCGACTGGATTTTCACTATTGTGTCTTTATGACTCTAAGTCGATGTATTGACTGACATTAGTTTATCGTGTCAACTTGACTAAAGACGACGATAGTCGTCATTTAGTCCATTGTGTTAACTTGACATGAGCCGCCGTCAGATGGCAGTCTATCCTGTCAATTTGAAATGACATTTAGTCCAATGTATCGAACTTGACACAAATTGGCATTAGCCGATGTTAGGGCTATTGTCAATTTGAGAAAAATATTATTTGAAATATATTATAAGATAGTCATATTATTGTTTTTCTTTATGACACTTGCGACATACATTTTCATAGTTGCGACATATTGTAAACTAGAGATGGGTAACTCCTGAGCGAATCGACTAAAAGAGTCAGTTTAGTGAAGTGAGCTAGTGAGCCAAGTGGCTCAGTTCAAAATGTTCAGCTCTTTTTTAGCCATGACTCATTTTGATTTTCCGGCTCTTCTAGAGTTTCACGGCTCATCTTGAATGTTGATTCGCACTGACAGGCTGTCTCGGCTCGGCCTTGCTGAGCATGTACTTGTTTAACTTTTGGCATTTCTTAGTCTGCGGCATTTTAGTGAATCATTCTAATTTATTTTCAGCCGTAATATAACGAGTGGTATGATTATTATCGATGATATTTTGGAGTTGAAGACGAGCTGCAGATTCAACGAGTGCGCAGCACGAGTTGAATGTGCTGCTTCGGTTTCAACGACAAAATATCATCGATAATTAATCATATCATGAGTTATATTTAGTGAGAGAACATAACAAATGAAATAATGTGAGTCCCTTAATATTATCGACAGCTGAGATATTGTTGTTTCCCTATTGATTGAGATTTTTTTAACCGCACAAAAGTTCGTAAACTGCCGCCACTGTGATTCTTTATTTATGACGGTGTTTTCTGGCGTCGCACTTTTCACTTTTCTATTAATATCACTGCACAAAACTTTACCTATTTTTTTTAAATTCGTTCTAGTAGGCTATGAGTTGTATTCTCAGTTATGTGTGTTATTATGCTTTGTTGTGCAAGTAATTCAAAATTTTCTTTAATTAAAATGAAAAATATGAGAAGCATTAGTAAAAATAAAAATAATGGTTATAGTTGACTAATTAACTTAGTAAGATTAGAAATATAATTAAAATTAATTTGTAAGCAATTGAGGGAAATACGTATAAAGAAAAACCTGTTAAGTTAATTCAAATTATATTTCATTTTACTCAATATAAAATAACATTCAAACCAGTAGATAATAAACAAGAACACATAAACAATTTAGTATAAAGTTAAAAATAAAAATATAATAAAGAATGTCAATTTTAACATCAATAGAGAAAATTACTATACTTGTATAAAATAAATACAGATAACAGAAAAGTGATAAGATGTCAGTGATAAGTGTGAAGTGATACCAAATTACGCTCCTTTTTTGCGAAGACATGATTGTTTTTAATTTGGCTTGGGACAACACCGCACTACTTAATTAATTTCTAAAAACCGAACATTTTTCACGGCATTTTCTAAACCTACGTTATTTGTTTATTTTAATAGAAATTGGCCTGTGTTAATTCACATATACTATAATTTAAAATATCATAAGCAAACACCCATGTTTACTGTAAAGTAATCATTAGAAGTCTAATTTTTCTTTCGTCGCCTATTTGTTACTAAAATTGTAAATTTAATAAGAATTGTTTGTTATTGTAATAAGAAAATAGGTATCGTTATATTCCTATTTTTTTTATTGTAGCATCATCGATTCGAATTTCGATGCGAAAACTCATTGAGCTATCGGCGATTCGACTCTAAAAAAAAAAGTCGTGACGGTTCTTGAATCCGTCGTGACGGTTCTTGAATCCGACTGAGCGGCTGAACCAACGGAGCTAGCTCGCTCATCGCGACCCAGTTCCGCGGTAAGGAGTTGTGATGATTCATAACGGCTCTTGAATCCAACTGAACTAGCTCGTATGACGGAGTTTCATAAATCTTCGCGATCCAGGTTCGAGATTCGGAGTTGGCTGTTTTCGTACTAAACGTATGTGTGTTTTTATAGGCGCGCACACGTGTTCAATATATTTAAACACATTTGAAGTGTAATCACACGAAATAAATACGCGATTGTTATAATTTTGATTACATATTTAAAATCTTACGTATTTATATAAATTATGAATAGATTAGTGCTATCATTGTATAACCGATATTAATAATCACCGTATTGATCAATTTAATGAGTTGGCGTATCAGATGAATCTATAATAGTCAGAACTCTCGGCGGCTCGCTCTCTCGTAACTGACTCATGTAACTTTTTTGAGCTGGCTCAGTGAACTGACTCTTTAAGGTGAGTTAGATCTTTTGAACCAGCTTACTGAAAAGAGCCATTTCGACCAACTTAATTGTAAACTAACGAGTGTCTTCCACTCCCAGACTAAGCATGAAGGAAAATTTCGAGTTTAGAAAAGCCCCGCGTAGAAAATTTGCCGAGGGTCGCGCAGCGACCCGAGGCAAATTTTCACGGGGCTTTTCTAAACTCGAAATTTTACTTCATGCGCCACGCGTATAAACCACTGATTTAAAGTAAAGTTGAAAATATATACTGCTAAGATGTGACAGATATTTATTAAGATATAGTAAAAAATATTTAATTGATGAGGCGGATACATGATGAAACTCCATAATACTATTTGAAATAAAACAACACAGTTGGGAGGGTTTCACTTTAATTATTGAACACTGCAACATGTTTCACCACACAGTGGCTTCATCAGGCAGATGAAATAATGATTATGATGATTATAATGATTATTTCATCTGCCTGATGAAGCCACTGTGTGGTGAAACATGTTGCAGTGTTCAATAATTAAAGTGAAACCCTCCCAACTGTGTTGTTTTATTTCAAATATTATAGTAAAAAATGCAAAAAATATTTATTTTGTGAATATTTAGTAAATGTGATAACAATAAAAGTAGAACAAATTTAGTTTAAGACACTTTTTCATATTCTTAATATTTAAATCAGTATATTAAATATAAAATAAACACATTTCAAAAATTAAAACAATCACTTGGAGCTGAACGGAAAACCGCAAAAAACGTAAACGGAACGAGAACCGGAACCGGACCGATATATATTTTATTGATTCAACCGGAACGAAAACCGAAACGAAGCCCTGATTTAAACAACTTTAATAAATTTTTAACTCTTATAATTTATATTTTTAACTTGTTTCTCATTGATCACTTGATGAAACATGATTAAATATTTTAAAAAAATTAAATTTAAAATAAAATCACTTGGTATGTTTCAATTTACCAAGTGAATTTATTTTAAATTTAATTTTTTAAAAATATCTTATAATTTATTTGCTAGTTAAGAGATAGAATTTGTGTTTAGATGAACATGAAGTTTAGTGTTTGTTTTAAAATTCCTACGAATTTCATAAACATCTGCTGTTAGAGAATTATTTTATTATTTTTGGAATGCAACATGAATTTACTGTGTTTCTGTTGTTATTTATACATGTACTTCTTGTCAACTTTGAACTTCCTAAATTTAATTCCGAATTGAGGAATTTTATTTATGGTTGGACAAAAAACAAAGCTCATTTGTTTGTTGCATAAATCCTAAAATTTTTATAAAAATCTTATGATTGAGCAATATTTAATACTAGTACAAGTACATACAGGGAATTTTTTTTTAAGTATACATATCTCGCTTTGTACGCTATAAATGTGCAAGGATTCGTTGTATTTTAAAAGGAGTTTAATTTAAAGCTACCAACGAGTTTCCAATCTCAGATTAAGCATGAAGTAAAATTTCGAGTTTAGAAAAGCCTGAAAATTTCGTTTGCTCGCTCCGCGAAGCGGAGCGACCAAACCAAATTTTCAGGCTTTTCTAAACTCGAAATTTTACTTCATGCGCCAGGCGTATAAAACACTGATTTGATGTAAAGTATAAAATATACTGCTTAAGTTAGTTAGGTTAATTTACGATTCATAGAAGATCAATTAAGAAAGATCTGCCGCATTATCGCCTACTTAATTATTGAGATACGTAGACTCGATCTTGTGCATCACTAATAAATACCCACTAAAAATTGTTATCTGGCCCCTGGACATAACCTTGATGTGTGATTTTTGCATGTTTTACAAATAATATTTCTTATAAATAAGAAGAATGGAAATTATTATAAGGATAGTAAATTACGACAAAGTTTTCAGTATGCAAGAAGGCGTTTAGTTATCATATTGTCCTTGCATAAAACACTAGAAAATAATAGCCGATTGTCCTAGTTGAAAACGCTAATAGAATCTTAATTATAAATTAATTCCCGCAGTGAGACATTAAAAGTTCTTTTTACTCCCCGGAATACATAAGTAGAAAAGTTGCCGGAGTGCGAGTAAAAAGTTAGCGCTAGAGAGAAAGACAGAAAGAGATAGAGGGAGAAAAACCGGCAGGCTTAGCCGGTATGAAAATTGATCAACCCTTTCATGTCAATAAAAAGGTTGACACGTTTCACAATTTTCATTTCAAGATAAGGCCCTATTGTTTGTAGTTTAAATGCGGTACGTGTCGGAATCGCGACGCGTCCCTATCTGATCCGGCCTCGGAGGGAAAAACCGATACTAACGACTCGCTCAACAAATATGCCACGCTCTGAATGGCGAAGCCCCTTTTTTGTATTCAATAAAATTGTCCAAGTTGAATTTATAACGGACTTTGGACGGTCTTTTTCTCTGTTAACTGGGTTGCGGTTTGTGTGTGGGGGAATCAATTTCCGGTTGATTGGATTACATTATCAATGTGCCAGTTACTTGCTGTAAAGTATTTTCAAATTTAACAATTATAAATATTGATAGAAAACGATATGGTTCGTAAATATGTAATGTTTTGTGTTTCTCACTTTCGGATTCAAACAAATTGTTATTAATTTATTGAAGTAATCATGGATTTTCAAAAATTAAGTGCCTCAGTAATCAACGAAATTGTTTGAGATTCAGACATGGCTAAATTCAAATAATTTAATAAGAAAGCCATCTATGTGAGTTAACACAGTCGAATCTAAAAATGTCAAAACTGACATTTATAACAAATTATCTTATCACCTTATTATCTAATTCAGTGATTTTTAACTTTTTAATAAATGTGGACCCTAGAATGTAGAATCTAAATGCGAGAACAAAAATAGGCAATTGAAATTTTAAGTAAAATGTATGCAGGGATTTTTTTTAGAGCAAAATTTGGTTAGACGAAATAAACATTTGTAAAATTAATTGCGTGAGATCAAACATAAAATCTAGCTTAGTGTACAATTGTGAACTTTGCAATATTTCAGTGTTTTATACGAGTAGCGAAATTTTTACTTTATGTAAAATTTCGAGTTTAGGAAAGCCTGAAAATGTTGTTTAGTCGTTTCGCAACCAAATTTTAGGGTTTTTCTAAACTCGAAATTTTACTTCCATGAAATTTCAGGACATTTCTGACAATTTACAATTTGATAAAATTAAGTTAGGTTAGATGACAAGTTGCGATGAAACCAATGTAAATTTTCTAACCTAACCCGTCCTTTTTCTATCATGACATTTTGATAATAGGTGACGTATTTGAAATAATGATCATTGTGACATTACTGTGTCAATTGTTTATTAACCATTATGAAATGTTGTTTTAAAATCACTTAGCATTTTGACTCTGATAGTATTTCATCATTAAATGACTTTTGTAATATTTTTACTGCAGTTTCACTATTATGGCATTTCGATAGTATTTCATCATTAAATGACTGTGATAGTATTTCATCATTAAATGACCATTGTAATATTTTTACTTTAGGTTCACTATTATGGCATTTCGATAGTATATCATCATTTTTACGGTAATTTCGCTATTGTGACATTTTGAAAGTATTTCATAATAATCGACTGTATTTTCACTATTCTAGCATTTCATTTTTAAATCACTGTTGTAACATTTTGACGATAATTTCATCAATAAGACATTTTGATGGCATTTTATCATAGTCGATTGTATTTTCATTATTTTAGCATTTTGATAGTATTTTCATTATGTTGGCATTTTGAGAGCATTTTATCATTAAATGACTATTGTAATATTTTGATGGTGATTTTGCTATTATATGATATCCGGATACAATTTCAAAGGCTCACAAAAGCTGAAACCGGAATACGATAACACTGTATACAATTCTTTAATGCTCTTCCTACACAAATCCAACAGCTAAAACCAAAACATTTAAAAGTTTGGTGTAAATCGTCAGGAGTGCAAGAAACACAAATTTTAATTTGTTTGTTTTGTTCAAAACAATGTTTTATTATATACAACCATATTTTCATCATGTTTCTGTTTGTTCATAGTAAATGTTTGTTTTATATCAATTACTTGTAATTTATGCTTTTAATATGTTAGTTTTGTCCAGAAAATTATTTTATCTACGACTGCTTGAATAAGTGACGAATTTGACAATCATTTGAGTTACGTAATGAAACTCATTACCTAACTAGTTAGGTAATGAAATCAAAAACACACTCATTTTTTAATACCAACTAACCACTAAATTTATTAAACAATTACTTATGAACATTAATAATAACATGTTTACATTTATTTAAGTGTATTCCTGAAGACATTTCTGTTTTAGAAATTTCCAAACTACTGCGGTTACTGGTTGAAACTTCTACAAGCACATTCTTTTCTCCAAGAGTATTTGTTGCGATACGTTTCTTATTCTCAACCGAAGTTTCTATGTAATTTTTGATTTTTCCGGCAATAACATTGAAACTACCTGCGTGGCCGATTCTTCGATATCCGAAGGCAGAGATTCGGAGTCGCTCATTATTTCACAGCAAAATAGAAATTAGAAAATTAATTCTTGAAGTTTTGACTATTAAATTGTTGACATTCAAATTACATGTTGCTATGGTTCTACGTACATACTATGATATTCTAATTTTTCATCAAATTCAATTCAAAAGTATAATTTCCGTAATTCTGAGCAGTCGTAGATAAAAAGTTGTATCTAATACGTGGGATAAGGCATATTAACTGAGACTCATGCTATTACTTCGACTCGGGCTACGCCCTCGTCTCAGCAACTCACCGCATTCGTCAGTTAATGATGCTCTTATCCCACTAATTAGATAAATATTTATTATCATATACAACCATATTTTTAACGTTTTGTTTGTTCATAGTAAATGTCTGTTTCATACCAATAATC
The DNA here is from genome assembly GCA_932526585.2 of Philonthus cognatus. Lineage (NCBI taxonomy): Eukaryota > Metazoa > Arthropoda > Insecta > Coleoptera > Staphylinidae > Philonthus > Philonthus cognatus. The sequence goes on along the minus strand of OW052243.1, from coordinate 25,278,128 downwards.
TGTGATCTGTTATAAATAATGTATACTTTTAATATGTTAAGTGGTCGCCATTGTGAATGTTATTATTCATAGTAGTATTTAAAATTTCCTGTGACCTGTGTAAACAATCTTGTATTAACACCAATATATATTATTACTATTATTATTATTATAGCATTTTGGTAGTATTTCATCATTAAATGTGTATTGTAATATGTTGACGGTAATTTCGCTATTATAACATTTTGATAGTATTTCATCATTAAATGACTAGTGTAACATTTTGACGGTAGTTTCAACATTTTTATTTTTAATAGTATCTTATCATTAAATGACTATTATAGCATTTTGGCAGTAATTTAACTATTACGGCATTTTGATAGTATTTTATCATTAAATCGACTGTACTTTACCTATTATCTTTTGAATCCTATTAACTTGTATTAAAATTGACATTCGGTTTTAGCTATACAGAACATTCTTCGTCAATAAAACGACAATAAACGTATTACGTCAATTTTCAATTGTTTCAACGATAAAACAAACGAGTGTCTTCCACTCCCAGGTTAAGCATGAAGTAAAATTTCGAGTTTAGAAAAGCCTAAAAATTTGGCTCGGGCGCGTAGCGAAGCGGAGCGACCGAGCCAAATTAGGCTTTTCTAAACTCGAAATTTTACTTCATGCGCCACGCGTATAAAACACTGATTTAATGTGAAATCGTTTTTATCCATTTACAAGTGAATTAAATTTATTATGTCAATTATCAATTGTTTAGGTGATGGGAAACGTGCTATGATGGACACATCACAATTTTTTTTTGTTTAGAATATTTTCAATTGTTGATGAACATTTTAGAAAACAAAAAAATGCACCTTCCTAACATTATTTTGAAGTACAAATCTAATTAATTTTTGAGGCAGTTTGCCTGAGTTTTCGGAGATTGAATTTATTTATGAAATGTTTGATTTTAAATGCTAACAATTTCTATTCTAGATAGATTATTACTGTTTTCTGTGTTAGAAAAAAAATTTAATAATGATACTTAAGTAATTTACAAAAATTGAAAATATCTACTATAAATAAATTTAAGATAATTTTTATGAAAGGTCTAAGCAAAGATGAAATGATATCACAGAAACTTTAATTTTAGACATTCATAACAATAATGCTGGGTAAATAATTTTAATTTTTTGTATTTAATAAACAAAAAAATATTATATATATAACATCTTTACTTACAGAATTCATATTAAAATACTATAGTTTATAATAAGTAATTACAATAAATAAATTTAAATTTTGTTAATTGGCTATCGACTCTAGGGTCTTTTTTAGCCTAGAAAATTTTTTTTTTCTGAGAATTTATAATTGATGATTTTTTTAACAAACTCTTGAAAAAGTTTTTTGTTTTATATCAAGTTAAATACATAATTTATTTAATATAACTTTCCACCCTGAATTCAATCCCCAATAGTTTAAAAACGTGATAGTATAAAACATGCTCAGTTTTATACTATCACGTTTTTTAACTATTTGGGATTGAATCCAATATATTTGACATTTTTTGTTGTGTTATGTGTTTAAATTACACTTTCATGCGAATCCTCACAATAAATTATAATTATTGTAGACGATTCAAATTCCTTTAGAGGATTTGCATTCTTTTGTAAGTATTCTAATCCTTTTATAAGGACTCGAATCACTTACATTTGGATTTAAATACGAATCCTATTAAAAAAATGTAACGAATGTAGATCACGAATCTTTTTTTACTGAAGTATTCGAATACCTCTTGTGAATCCTCTAAATGGAATGGAATCTAGGATTTGAATTCTGAATGATTCGAATCCTCCCCAACTCTCGTCTATATTATAAAATTAAACTGTTTATTGCCCCAAGAATAGCAGAGAACACAAGATTAATGTAGACTAATCATTCTTTCTATATTTTGGTAACTTTATCAATTTATTACGAAATAAACCTTTTAGAATGAACCCGAACATATTCTGGTTCATTCTGTATTATCCATAATATTTTCTGTGCTTTCGCAAACATCTATAAATGCAAAATCGTAAATAACACGAGATTTAGGGTCGATTTAGCCCGGGGAACTATATTAAGAGATTATGTTTTGAGCGCAAGACGGAAGGGCCGGAAGAAGGCGAGCAGCGGGCCTTGCGCGGTTTGTTTTTATGCGTTTATTTTTATTTTCGGCCTTAAAAATTACTGCCGCCCCCGGAGGAAGCGTTTTATTGAGGGCAACATTCGGCAATCCTTCTTCCGCTTAAATGTGCCAATATGAATATTAAACGGTAATAAAGTGATAAACGACGGAATGCAGATGTTATCAGCGATAAATTTTAATGACATTCACGCATTAAAAGTGAATTAAAGCATTTCGACTATATTAAAATGTTAAATTTCCCTGACTTTTCCCTAACTCTTGCCTGAGTCCAGATTTTTCTTTTCTGACCCCTTAAAATAATTTCATATACCCAAACTAAATAATGTCTGTATTGTGGAAGCTTCTACTTCTATTTCATGTTTGATAATAACAAGCTACATTTGTCGAAACTGCAGTCACAATTAATAAAAAGTGTTATACAATCAAAATAATACTATTGAAAATGAACACATAGTGTTCAAAATGTAGTATAATAAGAGTAATCAGTGAAGAAAGGAATTACAACAATGATTATTAAAATAAAAAGTGTTTTATTATGAAACTAAATAATGTATATTTTAAATTTTACTTAAAATCAGTGTTTGGTGCGCGTGGCGCATGAAGTAAAATTTAGAGTTGAGAAAAGCCAGAATTTGGATTTGGCGCTGCGCGTCCAAATCCAAATTCTTAGGGCTTTTCTCAACTCGAAATTTTACTTCATGCTCAGTCTGGGATTAGAAAACACTCGTTAAAATTATATTAGGGACTTGAATTGACAGTCAGATGGATAATTTTTATCTAGTGATAACATTTACAAGTCGTAACAGCTATCGTTTGTTTTTTTCTGTTTTCACAATTTTCGCAAATTTCAATGTTTTTTTTACGTTTTTTACGTTTTATTTCATTACTATTCGACAAGTTTGACACTTATTATTTTAGTTTTGATATATGTCGACTGAGTCGATAAACGTTATAAATAACGTATTGTTGTTGAAAATATGGAAAAGTGATAAAATGACAAAAAGAAAGGTTGAAATATGCGAAGATTGTAATAAATTATAAAAAAATTAATAATAATTGTGAAAAATCAATCAAACAATCAAAAATAATCAAAACCGAAACATGCCGAAATACTTTCATAAGCAATAAAATACTAACGGTACCACGCGTCTAAATCTACAAGTGTTCTATTCATGGTACAATAATTACCAATTATTTAATCAAAATAACAGTACGCATAATTAAAACACAAGACATGGCTAAAGCCTACAGGTTACGATGCATAAATCCACCCTTTACAGGGTTGTTAAAAAAACGTTTTTTCTATTTTAATTAAAACAGTTTTTTTTAACAAAATGTGTTGGTTTCATTGAAACAGCGTGTAAAATATTAACAATTAAAACCATGTTTAAAACGTGTTTAAAACAGGCTTAAAACGTGTTTAAAACAGAACATACAAGGCATTTATCTCTTGAGTATACATATCCCGATAATTACAGCGTTTCTTAAATTTCCGAGAATTCTTTGTTTCAAAGCGTTTAATTTGAGGCTTTTAACGAGTGTTATCCACTCCCAGACTAAGCATGAAGTAAAATTTCGAGTTTAGAAAAGCCTAAGAATTTGGATTGGCCGCGTAGCGAAGCGGAGCGGCCAATCCAAATTAGGCTTTTCTAAACTCGAAATTTTACTTCATGCGCCACGCTTAAAAACACTGATTCACAGTGAAGTTCAAAAAACACACACATACAACAACGATTATAGGCAACCTAATATACGTTAGAGTTATTGGGTTGCCTATAATTACTGTCCTAAACAATTTGATTAGCTCATAATTTAATTCACGTTTTATTTAGATCTCCATATTAGATTGCCAAAGCCGTGTATTTTAAACTTTGCGATATTTCAGTATTTTATACATGGGGCGCATGAAGTTAAATTTCGAGTTTAGAAAAGCCTAATTTCCAGGCTTTTTTAAACTTGAAATGTTACTTCAGGCTTAGTCTGGGAGTGGAAAACCCTCGTTTAAAGGTTCAAATTGATATCTTTTAAAAAAACAACGAATGTCGTAAAATTTACAGTGTATGCATATGTATACCTGAAAGAAAAATTCTCTGTATTAAAAAATCAAATTTATGTACACACAGTTGCGATATTTTATTGTAATAAAATGTAATGTTTAATAATGTAATTTGAAATATCTTCAACAATTTTGCTAAAATTTCAAAATGTAAACAACACATTTTAATGAAGTAATATAAAATATAATTTAGTAAATTTAAGATAATAAAAAAAACGTTTTAAACAAACTTAACGTTTAAAACATGTTTTAAACAAATTTAAGATTTAAAACATGTTGAAAACAAAACCGTTTAAAACACGACGGCTGTTTTTAAACATGTTTAAAACACTGTTTTAAAACAAAGTGTTTTAAACATAAAAACCTTGACCATTTATGAGAAATCTCCATTGCATAATTGTACGGCAATATACAACAGCCTACTAATAGAAATAACTGATTGTCACAAATGTTACACATTATAGAAAAATTCTTTTACAAAATAAATGACTTCATTATCCATCAACCATACCAAGAAAGTCAGGTAAGGTTAAATCTAGTGTGTTAATTGTATTTTAATGTCTATTTAAATGTTAATCTCGTACTTTGTTACGCTTCAATTTTGCTTTTTTTTTTAATGTGGTACCTTAGCATCGTTATATTGTATTGTAACCTAGAATAAGCTCTAACTATTGTATCATGACGTTTACATCCACTTCAAAACGTACTGTGTTCCATATTATGTATGTACATAATGTATTATTTGTAAATGGTGGCCAACGTGAAATAAATTCTTATTATTATTATTATTATTATTAATCAATAAATATATTGATGCACATATTAGATTGTTTTTTATTAAATTGTGGTTAGTAGCTTTATCAAGGTTAAAATATATTTTTTTTATTAATTTCTGAAATTTCAATGTTTTTCATGAATTTCCACAATTTCTGCTAATTTTCAAAATTCTAACAGTTTTATCGATGCTCGGTAATTGTTAAAATATTGATACTTTTATCTGAATTTTCGTCATTTTTTTTAAATTTTGGTAGTTTTTGTGCTTCTATGAAGTTCCAAAATTTCTATTGTTTCACGGTTTTTCGTGAATGTAAAAGTTTTCAGTCAAATTTTAAAACATTTACACTTTTCGTAAATTTTCAAAAGTTGCTTTAATTTTAAAAATTCTAGCAACTTTCCTAAATTTTCTAGATTTTCGACGATTTTTAAAATATTCGTGAATTTTCTATATTTTCATTAATTTTATTTTTTTAATTTTTTTATTTTAATTTACTTGTGTTAATACAATTGTTTACAAATGTCAATAAAATAAGCTTAAAACTATCCCTAGGTCTAGAGTACTAATAAATTAAGTATAGCAGATTGAAACTCGAAAATATAAGTAGTTAAGTCAATATGTACACATTTAAGACGGATAAATGTCATAAATATAAAAAAATAGTGTGATAACTACGACAATTTGAAATTATTAAATTGGACAGAACTAAACAATTAAAACTGTATATGGGACATTACATAACAATTTTAAATTTGTAAATTAGACAAGACATGACAATTTAAGATTTGTAGATTTGACAGAACTAGAGAATTCTAATTTGTATATTGGACATAGCACAATAATTTAAATTCTGTAAAATTGGACAAAACATGACAGGTTAAAAATTGTAAACTGGTTGTGTCATGGTAATTCATAAACAATAATATAAAATAAAAAACACTTAAATATCACAGAACCCATTGGACAAGCATTCTTGGACGGAATAAAAAGCCTTAGACTGAAGGTATGATTTTAATTTATTGTCAATTTTATTTTCGTTAAAGGATTTTATGGCATCCGGAAGTGCATTATTAAATGTCGATGCTTTGCCTGAAATTCCAAAAATTTTATATACATCGTATGTGAACGTCACAAATAACACATTTTTAGGCATTTTTTTTAAACATTAACTCTTGTCGTAGATTTCTAAAACCTTCGTTAATTTTCAAAATTCTAATAAGTTTCTTGTATTTTCTAGATTTTTGTTAGTTCTAAAAATGTTGACGGTTTTTGTGAAATTTCAAAAATTATACTCCTATCGTGATTATTTCATTTAATTATAAAAATCATGTTGCTTTACATGAATTTTCTAGAATGTTTGTTCATTTTTAGAAATATAATCTTTTTATTTTCCCCCATATGCAAAACAAAGAGAAAGTATTATTTTCGCGAAAATTTTCGAATCAAAAATTTTAGTGGATATATCCATTTTGAGGAGCGGGTTCTGGGCCAGGAAGTTAATCCCCCAAATTGATTAAGACCATTTTAAAAAGTGTCTGTCTGTCCTTCTGCAATTCTGTCGCCACGATAAAGTCTAAACTGATTGAGTTGTTTAGATGACACTATAAACTTAAACTTTTCATTACAATACTAGTATCCGATCAACTTTTGGTAAAAATCCAGAAACCGAAAGTGGTAGTTTAGTCTTAGCATTTTTTTGGATTTATCTTTAATATTATTCATATAAAAAAATCTTGTTAAGAAAAGTAGATAATCAAAAAATTATCATTTAATGCATATTTACTTTGTCTTACCTCTTTTAGTTATTTTATTATTGTATTAAAAATGTGAATTTTACGAAATTATTACTTTGAATAAGTAAGCCGTTGCTATAAATGACGTTAGATTGACTTTGTCATGATTTTATTTTGTGGAAAACTGAGAACATAAGTAAGGCTTACGAACAAAGTTTAACAGGAATAAGAAACATTTGTTGAAAAATAAGGCAGGTGAAAGCTAATATTTCAAGTATCTAACATCCCCATAGTACTTTCCCCCGAAAGTACTATGATGTTACACATCAATTTTCTTTTTTAAAAAATTATAAAATCACCTAGATTTTCATCGATTGTAAAAATGTTCTCACTTCTCGTGAGTTTACATACATTTTTTAAATCTTGACAGTTTTCGTCAACTATCTAATTTACTTAACATTTTTAACATTTCAGTTAATTTTTAAAATCTGCACGTTTTTCGTAAAATTCTTTAATTAAAAAAATTGATGGTTTTTCTTAATTCTCCAGATTACTCTTAATTTTAAAAATAATAATACATTTTATGAATTTTCTCACATTTCATGAATTTCCGTACTTTTTTTTAATTTTCTCAGTTTATGTGAGTTTCAAAAAAAACTTATTTAAAATGTAAGCGTTTTTTTCGTGACTATGTTCTTGCTCAATTTTTAAAATCTTGATGATTTTCTTAAATTTTCCAGATGATAATTTTCATATCCAAGATTATTAATTAATTTTATAAAAAATGTTGATTTTAATATTTTATTGTTATACTATTTTTGCACGACTTTTCCTAATATATTATATATTTTTTTGTATAAACCGAATAAAACAAAATAAGCAATTGATAAATGTTAAACGAGTGCCTTCCACTCCCAGACTAAGCATAAAGTAAAATTTCGAGTTGAGAAAAGCCCTAAGAATTTGGATATGGACGCGCGGCGTCCAAATCCAAATTCGGGCTTTTCCTAACTCGAAATTTTACTTCATGCGCCACGCGTATAAAAACACTGATTTACAGTTAAGTTCAAAATATACTGCTTAGATGTAATGGAATCAATACTTATCGAGATACAGTGAAAACAAAAATCACTATTTTGTGAATATTTCATTAATTTTTCGTCAAATTGGTCATTATTACTTGTTTTATTTATTTGGTTTTTGAAGGTTTGATTTATAATAATAATTATTACTATTTAATATTTATGATTTTTTGCAGTTTTTGTGACATTTGTTCTTTACTTAAAAAATACAAAAATCGAAGAAACATAACTGAATTTTTTGTGTGGAAAAATTGTACATTTTAACGTATTTGCCAATGTTTGTTTATTTTGACAATTTTGTATAAAATTTATGATATTTGCCAATTTTTAGAATACCTATATTATTAGTGATTGTGATTTGTTCAACTATTTTAATTAGGATGTCTTATAATTCTTGAATTTGCCAATCGTAATAATTTTTTGTTGATCCAATGAATTTGAATGATATTTTCAATATTAGTGTGTTCTTTTTTTTGTTGTTTAATATTATCTATTGTGACGATTTCGTGTTTTAACCAGAACTTAACAATTTATCAATTCTTCAATCGTGTTACTTGCATATTTACTTTTATAATTTATTTAAAAATTCCCGGACTTTTCGATAAAAAGGCCTAATTTTCCTGACTTTTCTAAGACTTTTCCCGATAAACAAAATCCCCTGACTTTCCTGGTTTTCCTGGTTGTTTATATAGTTAATATATTTTTTTGCACGATATTGTTTTCGCGAAAATTTTTAAATCAAACATTTTAGTGGATATATCCATTTTGAGGTAGGTACCCCTAGTTGATTGAAACCATTTCAAAAAAATGTTACGTAACGGTGACACGACAATAAGCAAATGTTCTAAACGTTACGGGCCTTTAGACTTGTTTTTGATTCCCAAAGATTAATCTTACTTGTAAATCTGTAGCAGACTAATCTTTTTAATTTATTAAAGCTCGCAACATTTCATTATTACAGTATTGCTTCTTTTCTATTTACAACGTTGTAAACCAACGTAGTTTCCCCGAGGACTAAAATTAAATAATTAAGGACGGTAAAGACCGAACACCAATTCCCAGGTTCCAGTGAATAATTCTGCGAAACGAAATCAGATTACGGTTTAAATTATTAACAACATCCAACATCAATCTTGATTACCTTAAAATTCTAATGATTAATTCAGGCGTCGTCGCTTGGGCGCTACTTTTGCCTCGATTAATTATTGGCCTTCTCCAAGGTTGTTGTTTACTCGTCTCTCGGGGACTGCCAGGGATAAATTTAGTGAAATCCTCGATACACACGCTTGATTATTTTCATAGGGATATTTTACGTCGTTAGGGGAATTTAGGATTTTTTTTAAGACATGAATATTCATTTAGATCATATCTACAGACATTTGTTTAAGCTAAACATGTTTGTTAATAGCACTAGACTAATGAGATTTTGTATATTTAGTTTCCGATAGTAACAACAAATAATGAGGCATTTTGTTAACTATCATAATTTCTACTAATTAAAATTAATAATAAATAAAACAATTAAACAAGAAATATTATAATTTAAGTATACATATCTCGATGCATACGCTGTACAATTTTAGGCATTCATTGTTTTTTTAAATGGTTAATTTTGAAGCTACTAAAGAGTGTTTCTAATTCTTGATTAAGCATGAAGTAAAAGTTCTAGTTTAGAAAGCCCAAAAATTTAATTTGATCGCGTAGCGCAGCGGAGCAGAAATACATTTTAATTTAATTATTCAGCAGAATATTTAGAAATATAATAAAATGTTTGTGTATCCTAATCTCTAAATTACTCCAAATTTATCTATAGTAAAGTTAAAGCATATAAAAATGCGATGCTACCACGTTATTCACTGAGCAAAAAACAAACAAATAACGTTATATCAACATTGTAGCAACATTAAACGTTGTTTTAATGTTGATGAAACATTACTTAATTGTGTTTGCTCAGTGGGTAGATTTATTAATAGTTGAAAACTGTCTAATAGAATATTGTTGTATTAATACCAAATGCTAGTATCATGTTTTAACGGGTACAGTAGAAATTAACTAGCATTGAACTATATTAATATAAACGGCAATTCTATTAATAAGGCTGCATAAGTTTCTATACTATAACAATAAGACTAACCAATTTTATTTTATTTTATGGTTATTGTTTCCATCTTGTGACAAAACTTTTTCAATATCATCGTGTCCCCCCTCGAAATGAATCACAGTCTTAATTATAATTTTATTGCATCAGGAGATTTCCTGCTGGGGGTCGATCGCGCATCAATTCGGCTCTCGGACGTAAAAGCTCGAATAAACGATTCCATTCTTGAAGCCGAATCTTTCTTTCATTGTTATATTTTCCCGGCTTAAGAGACATCCCGGACCTTAAAAGCTCCACACACGAATAACTCACGTATTTGGGGAATTTATCTAATACATTTTTTTTTCTTATTGATTTGAAAAGTACAAATATAAAATATTATATCTACACGGAATTTTTCTTAAAGGTAATGTATACGGTGTACATTTTTAGGCACTCATTGTTTTTATTTTTAAATGTTCAATGTGGAGTTTCTAACGAGTAATCGCATTCCTAGATTAAGCTTGAAGTAAAATTTCGAGTTTAGAAGAGCCTGAACGTTTGTATTGATTATCGAAGCGGAATTTTCAGGTTTATCTAAACTTGAACGCGAACAACCCAAATTTTTAGGCTTTTCTAAACTCGAAATTGTACTTCATGCGTAATCATGGTGTGAAAACCCTCGTTAAAGGTAAGTCATTAAATGCTATTACACGCAATTAATGACTTTCACTCATACAACGGTACGGTACTGCGATTTACTCGTAAATTATAGGTAAACTGGTTTTGATCCACACCATTACTGAATTATTGTTAATTGATTAAATCTGCACAAGTACAATCGCTAATTCTTATCAATTTTCTTTATATTGGTGATAACATTTAGTTTTAGTTACATTTGTAGTTATGTAATTATGAATGTAATTAATAAACGAATATATGATTCTCGTACATTTTTAATGCTTTGAGATTTTCAAGACTTGAAAATCTTTTAAGTATACATAATCCAATTATATGCTGTAAATCTTCAGATATTTGTTGCTTTTTTTCAAAGAAATCAATGTTAAGACTTTAACGAGTGTTGTGCACTCCCAGACTAAGCATGAAGTAAAATTTCTAGTTTAGAAAAGCCCCGTGAACATTTTCTGGGCTTTTCTAAACTCGAAATTTTACTTCATGCGCCACGCGTATAAAACACTGATTTCTAGTGAAGTTCAAAATATACTTCTAAATCAGAATTAAAAATAAACTGCCAAAGCAGGATTATAAATATACTGCTGAACAATAATATTTTGAAATCTTTGATTTGGTTAGCATCCACTTTGTGGTACATCTTTATATAAAATAATAATAAGACACTTAACTTTGTTTTATCACCTCATTTAAAAGTTTAATTAAAAGTGGTAAAAGAAAGTTACTTCTAAAAATATTTTGAACATCACTTGAAATCAGTGTTTTACACGCATGGCGCATGAAGTAAAATTTCGAGTTTAGAAAAGCCCATAAAATTTGTCTCGGGTCGCTGCGCGACCCTCGACAAATTTTCACGGGGCTTTTCTAAACTCGAAATTTTACTTCATGCTTAGTCTGGGAGTGAAAAACAGTCGTTAAAGGCTTAAAGTAGTTTTTAGATTATTATTGAAACTTAACTGAAATCCCCATGCATTTCCAAAAACTACGGACACACTATATACTAGATCAGCGCTTCCCAAACCATGTTATGTAGCGGACTGGTATTTTTGGTTTCAATTTGTCACGGACCGGCACTCATAGACGTAGCAAAAGGGAGCATGTAGGACATTTGCATTTACCCTTTAGGACTTTTAATAAAATATACTTTGAATAAGTACTCAAATGTTGAACTTTTGTATATGCTTGGATATTGATGACTTTTGTAAGTTTAAGGTAATTTGTTAATGATGATGGTGAACAGGGTGGTGCATTTCGGAGGTGCCACATATGGAAAACTTTTTTTTATACCGTTTTCGTGAGCCAGAGTCACTTTTTTGTGTTTTAAGAAGAAAATTGATCTATCTCTAAGCGTTTCCGCTCTATAACCGGAAGTTTATAAAATGTCTTTTTTCTGAAGTTTATGTAACTCATTTGTTTTTAAAGTTATAACCAAACTGTAGGAACTTTCTTAAGGCAACGTTTTACGCCCGTTTAAATGGTGTACCTGTTTTATTCCAAGGACGTTTGGTTTCTGTTTTCTTATATCAAAATCACATTTTTTTATGGGCGCATATGGAGATATACATATCATTGAACAGTATTTATAACACTGATTTCAATGATGTGCCACACGCATACTTTTTTCAAAAAAAAGTCATTATCAAAGTTGGTCGATGTGGTACCTTTCGTTTTATAAACAAGCACTCTTGATTGACATAAACTGCCACTTTGCTTGTCGTATATAACCAAAAATATTTCTTTCACAGAGGTACACAAGGGACACATCGTTGAAATCGTCATCAAAAATGCAGTTCAATGATGTTTATATCTTCATGTGCGCCCATAAGAAAAAGGTGAATTTTGTGTAGGAAAACAAAAACGAAATGTCCTTGAAATAAAAAGTGTACGTCATTTTAATGGGCGTAAAAAGTTGCCATAAGAAAGTTTTTCCAGTTTGCTCATAAGTTTTAAAACAGATGAGTTACAGTAACTTCATTTAAATGATATTTTATCAACTTCTGGTTATAGAGCGGAAACGGATAGAGATAAATCATTTTTCTTTTCACCATTTATTAAAACATAAAAAAGTGATCCCGGCTCGAGAAATCGGTTTTTCAAAATCTTTTCAAATAAAAAAGTTTTCCATACGTGGCACCTCTAAAATGCACTACCCTGTACATAAGTACTTTTGCCAATTTTTATTTAATAATAAATAATTCACATTTACAAAATAATTGCCCTTAAATTTGGTTTGTCATTCAAAATATATGGGGGAAAATAAGCTCATTGAATATTGGTGTATAATGTAATTTTAAATATCACATATTGTCAAAATTAGTTCAAACTATCAAAATTTATTAGGAAAAAAATTTGTTTCATATTACCTATACGAAGCAATATATCTCGCCTAAAGATAAGGTTATTATTATTGGATTTTGGGGTGGTATTATTATGTTTCAGAAATCATTAAAAAAATCATACAATGTAAAAATTACTTCAAAATCTCAAATTAATTTTACTAAGAGAAAAATATCTCGTCTCAAACTGTAGTCATGAGTCAAAGATTTTATATAGGGGAGATGTCCATAAAATTAACATAAGATTTAAAGACGCCCCTACACCACCAGCACAGAACCGCCTTCTTTGCCCGCGCATTCTCCCACGAAATAGCCAAAATTATGAATCAATGTCCACAACAAAATATTATAGGCCTATTAAACATACATTTCCTAAATCATAAAAAAATGTTGTTTTGCAGATTGACAGTTAAAGGAAGAATAAATATTATATATAATTAATTACGTTTTACTTAAATTATTGTGTGTATGGATATTTAATGTTAAATTGTATGTGGTATATGATTAAGTTGAAAAACAGCAAACTTTATGTTAAGCTGAACTTAGCCAAATTTTATTATAAAAATGTACGATATTGTGTTAATACTTATATCTGTATTCTTATATTGAAATAAAAGATGAGAAAAATTAACGAAAATCTAGGAAACACATAAAGAGAGTCAAAGTTTTAAAAAGTAACGAAAGGAGTCAAGAATTTGAAAATCAGCAATAATCTTAATAAATGCAAGATTTTTATCAAAATTTGAAAGTTGTTATAAATCTTGGAAATTAAAAAATAGTTTGAAAATTAACAAACGTATTGAAAAATTCACGGGTCGTTTAAATTTTGAAAATTAATTAAAAACTTGTAAATTCACGAACATTGACAAGATTTTAAAAACTGAACAAAGACTTGAAAACCCACAGGATTTTGTCAATTAATGAAAATTTTGTAAAAAGCCAGTGATTTTTTTAACGAATGTTTTTCACTCCCAGACTAAGCATGAAGTAAAATTTCGAGTTGAGAAAAGCCCGAAGAATTTGGATTCAAATCCAAATTCTGGCTTTTCTTAACTTAAAATTTTTATTAATTGTTAAGTTTAAAATATCTAAAACATTTTTATATTACAGATTATCACTTTTCAATATACTTCAAATTGTTGTTAAGTTTCAATATTTCTTGACATTTCATCACTTTTGATATTTTTTCAACATTTTCTCAAGTTTAAAGAATTTTGAAAAAATCGAAAATTGTCGAAAAACGATCAAATGTTTTTCGACAATTTTTCAACATTTTTTGATATATCATCACTTATCTATGGTTTGCGCACCACTGAGAGCATACAATTTTAGATTAAGACAATATACTCTATTATTATTATTATATTATTAGAAGCTTGTATTAGATACACACTTAAACATTTAACCATAATATATAAAATTATCTCTCCTTCCATGTTAAATTTGTATTTGTTAGTTGGTTTGAAGAGAATTTGACCTAAACGTTACATATACTTTAATAGAGCGTTGTAACAAATCAAACTAAATAAGATTTTAAATATTTCATTGTATAATTCAATATCCGGAGGTGTATTTGCACGGGAAGTAGTTGTTTCAATGGATATTTACCGTCTTAAATTGTCTTATTAATTAAGACATTGTTTGCATTTTCACGAATAGTTATTTCGTAATTTTATATATTATGTTTAAAGTGTGCAAACTATAAGAAGCGTAAGCATATTTTCTCGAATTCAAATAGTTTTGAATTTGAATTTATCTTGTTTAAACATTTAAAACTATATTTTGTATTTTACAATAATTGTTTGGCAATTATTGTAAATTACAAAATATAATTCTAAATTATTAAAATTAGTAAAGAATTATTCGTTAAAAGTTTAAAATTAAACAGCGAATGTTTAAAGTTTATTAAATATGAAATAAATTGCATATTTAATAGAATTGTATTAATATTAATGTGTTAGTGCTGCACTGTAATTAATTGTGTTAATTACAGTGCAGCATTAACATAATGATATTCATTTTCTGGACCTTGTATTTTTTCATTTCATAAATGCTTTTTTTAATATTTCCGTGCTGATTACGTTGTAATTGTATAGCAAAAAGCAAGTTCGCATGTCTTTTGATCAAAAGGAGAGTCCGATTTATGGCTGTCGATAACATGCACCTTTCGGACAATCGTGCAATTAATGGCTGGCAAAAATATATATTTATATAGATCTATCGTCTAGGGACAAAGGGCCCTCAGCGTTATATATCGCTCGCTCACGATACCTCCAGAACGAGCCGTCTGTAATTACAAATAAATTGCATCCTTTATACACTTTTTTTCGTAAAGCCTTTTTCCCTTTTCCCTAGCCCACATACACACACAAAGCGCACGGAATCGAGTTTCCGCCAGATTGGAAATTAAAAAACAAATAAGGGTGGTTGGATTGAGGCAATGTGCTCTGGCCTCTATATTTTTACGCAATGCGTTGATTAGTTGTTGTTACAAAAACATGATAATATTATGACAATGATACTAACGAATCTCAATTACTGTGAGGTACAGAAATTAAGAGCAACCAAACCAAGCTTTTAGGCTTGAAATATTACTTTATCACTGAGAGTGAACACACTCGATCGAAGTTTTAATCTAAACACTATTCAAAAACAACGAACGCCTGAAAATTACTAGAGTACATACATATCGGCATATGTATACCTAAGAAATTCCCTGTATATAAAATATTAAAATAAACAATAAAAATTATTAGGAAAATAAAAATAAATGTCTAATATTCATTACAAACGATCAAAGTAATAAATACTTTTATTTGTACTTAGGTTAACTTTAATCATATTTTTTCTAATAAAAATTTATTTATAATATAAATAACATTTTAGTGACATCCTTAAGATTCAATCTAATAATTCTAAATTGGGTTCATAATTAAAAGTTTTTAGTTCATTGCATGATTCAGAATTTTCTTTTGTTAAACGATTTCTGTAAGGCTTTATAATACATTTCATAGTTGAAAAAAATTGTTTACAGTATTAAGTTGTAAGAAATACAGATAACAAAGCAAAAGCAATCGAGTCGCCTATTTCCAAAAACCCCTAAATCCATTTGAAAACAATGGATTTGGGGGGTTTTTGGAAATAGGCGACTCGATTATTTTCATCTTTTCAAATTAAATTGGCAAAATTAATATGGATATACAGGAAATTTTTTTCGTATACGTATATATATATACCTTGATTTATACATTGTAAATTTTCAGACATTCGTTGTTTTTGAATAGCGTTCAATTTGAAATTTGTAACGGGTGATTTCACTCCCAGATTAAGCATGAAGTTAAATTTCTAGTTTAGAAAAGCCTCGCGTAGAAAATTTGTAGAGGGTCGCGCAGCGACCCAAAACAAATTTTAATTCATGCGCCACGCGTATAAAACACTGATTTCAAGTAAGGTTCAAATATAAATAAATTTACAATGTTTTTGCTTTGTATGTGTGGCGCATAAAGTGAAATTTCGAGTTTAGAAAAGCCCAGAAAATTCACGGGGCTTATGCACTAGTATTGGAATATGAAACTAAAATTCCATGCATATTTAAAAAACTATAATCAAAATGAAATTTTAGTTTTCTGAACTTTTGAAAAATATTTTTAAGAAATGCTAAAAGTCTTAATCAAAATGAAAATACGTAAAAAAAGTTGATTGCTAAAAATATTTCTAAGGTGTTAGTTTTGGCCCTCAAAGCAATTTGGGTTGGCCAGCCCTGCTCTATAATAAATTTACATTTGTAAAATAACTGAAAACTGGATAATTAATCTCCAGCCCCTTTTCATTTCCTGGAGGAGTTTTCGTAAGGGGTGAATTTGTTGAGGCTGAGAAACGTTCCGGACAGGACGGGCACATACAAATGACGGCATTTACCGCCCTTCTCGCCCCCCTCCAAGAAAGGACCTTTATTTATGCAAAAAATAAATTATCTATTATCTAAGGATTACGCTATATATATATTCGGCATCAGGAAATTTCCCGCGCTCTCAGGAGTGGAAATATATAGCCTTCACAACCTTAATAACTCACGTCGTGCGTATAAGAAAAATACATTTTCCGTTATTCATTACCGGCGAGAAAACTGCGCGCCCCCTCCGTAAGGAAAATGCCTGAATAATAAAGAGATGTGGCCCGCATGAAAACCGAAAACCGAAATGGAAAGCACCTGATGTTTTCAGACCCAATTATCGCCTCCTCTTGATTTATGAAAAGTTGCCGGGAGAGGAGGGAATTAATAGTATGTTTCAAGTGTTGCACCGATGTCTGCGACGGAATTCTACGGGGATGATTTATTATGCGCCCTCCCAATTAACCCTTAGGATTTTCAATCAAGTCGACGATGTTATTATGGAATTTCACGTTGATGCTGGTGATGTGTGCGTCTGTTCGCTTATTTGAATTTCAATCAAATGCGTCTGGAAGGTCTGTTACACTTGATTGATACAGTCCGTTAGTTGATTGACCATTCCAATTACGATTCATATCAATTTAACCCCTAGGGTAAGTGTTATTGCTGGGTTTAAATTAATATTTATTAAAAAGTTACCTTCCCTGAGATTGCTACTGGAAAAATTAAATTAATTAGAAAATTCCTATCATGACCTTCATGAATAATTAGGAGTGTATTTTACAATTAACTTTATTTACTTTTCATAATGAAAGAAAACAAAAACACTAGGAATTTTTTTTTGCGAAAAAAAAAAAAATTAATGTTTTACAATAACTCTGTTGTTTATTCATTCAAAGAGAATAACTAGTCATATTTTAAACCGCGAGATCGAGTAAAGTATGCTAACAATAACAATGTTCATTCATAAAGCCCTATTGTGGATGAACAATTGCTGTATACTAACGTTTAGTTTACCAACTATTAACGATGCTACTTAAGCTAATGATTAGTTTACCAACTATTGACGATGCTACTTAAGCTAATGATTAGTTTACCAACTATTGACGATGCTACTTAAGATATCGAACGTGTGAAATATTTAACTTTTTCCTGGATAAAAGCATAGACAAATGAGACAAATGTCTAGGGCCGGGTTTTTGTGGGGGCCCGACTAAACCGCCCCTTTATTGCACGGTAACATGGCTGCCAGTCTGAGGTGTCAAATTGTTTAAAGTAAATGGCAAAGCTATACTGATGAGAGATCAATCTCGAAACGCGTCTATAAATAGCCTGAATAATTTGACTCAAATTTTTACATTTGCAGCGTAACAGCAAACACTTAGTGCGTAATTAATGTCCGTTGGTGTGTTAGTTCCGGAAGTAGTTTTTTTAAAGATTGTTTGATATAGTCGTTGTAAGACTCACTTGTTGTAGATTGCGATAATAATAATAATGCAACCAAGAATTGGAAATTTCCTTAATATCAAAATTGAATTTGTGTTCAGTATTCCGGCGCCAGATACCCACAGACGCGTTTCGGACTTCAATACTTCAGTGTGGTCCCGACCCAGTGCTGAGGAATACTGAACATTTCTGACTATTTCAAGCCAATATGTGAAAACTATCAATTGATTCGATAGCTAACGCCATCTAATGCTACATAGTGGAATCGTCAATGACACGAATGCACAAGTGCGACGATGTCACTATGGAGCATTAGATGGCGTTAGCTATCGAATCCATTAATAATTTCCTTAATACTTATGTTTGAACTGTTTGAACTTCCTACTATATTCTGTTAATTACTTTTTATTGTACATCTACTAAATGTTAGAAATTATTTGATTACTGTAGTTATAAATTAATTCTTATTGTAACACGAATACAAATCGAGTAGTGCCTGAAAACCAGCGCTTTTATTCTGACAAAAATAAGTGAACGAAGGAAAAACGAACGTTCTGCTGCAAGAATTTCAATAAATGCCGTAAAAATCCGGGAGGGATTTCTGAATGTCGGGCGTGTCGTCATCGTCGAAATTCCTGAGTTGCACTACGACTACTACACGCGTTTGATTAATCTCCCTTCCCCAAGTCGGCAAAGCCGTGGAATTTTGAATATCCGTTTCAATATCGAATCTTGATAAAGAAGGCAATCATACGCCGCAAGGTTCCCTCAATCCCCGCGAAGTGAATTGGATTATTAACGGGAGAAGACGGAATGATTAACAGGACACATTTTCTGGGATATGCATAGAGAAGACACTCGTACTCGTGAATTGAATGGAATTATTAGCGAGGATTTTGAATGACTCATTTGATCGGAAAATTACTCCCGACTTTAAATAACGTGCCGTTTGTATTTAAAGAGGGCGACTTATTAAAAGTAAAGTTTGTATAATTGAAACGTGGAAAATTCGTTATGAACGGATTGATCAATCAAAGTGTAACAGATTTTCTCGACGTGATGATTGAAAAAATTGAGCGCAAGTTAAAATTAATATAATCAATCTTATATATTTATATTGAATAAACAATAAAACAGTTAAACAGCATATCAACAGACGTTAGTATACATATTTAAATTCAGATAAATGTACACTTGAAAATTTGTTTTTCTATATATTTCTAAAAGATCGACATTTATCAAAATCTCACGACTAGGTATTGTTATTGTCAGGGCCAGATTAACCTGTTTTGATGCCGTGGACATTTCTTTCCTAAATAACACCAGGTATATAAAATACACACAATAGTTAAGTGCTTTATACGCGTGGCGCATGAAGTAAAATTTCGAGTTTAGAAAAGCCTGAAAATTTGATTTGGTCGCGTAGCGCTACGCAACTAAACCAAATTTTCAGGCTTTTCTAAACTCGACATTTTACTTCATGCTTAATTAAGGAGTGGAAACACTCGTTTAAAACTTCAAACTGAACGCCTGTAAAAAAAGCAATAAATGCCTGAAATTTTACAGCGCATGTATCGGAAATATACACACTTAAAAGAAAAACTCTCTAAATATTTATTAAACCAGTTATATAGAGGTTTATTTGTGTAATTGCCGTGATAATTGCAGAATAACCAAATCACATGAATTATACAAAATATAATCTATTAAGTGTGTAATATAGTAATGAACAATCTTTTTAATTGTTGGGCTATATTGAAAACGAAAAAATAAATCATTATTTTTCCCAATTACACCATGTAACACATTTCTTTTATGGGGATGTTTTGAGGTATTAGTATCAACTAGGCTTTGCTAATGTCCGATTTACGTCAGTTCGTCCAAAGTGTCAACGGTTCAGAGTTTTTTTGATTTTTTATTTGTGTTTTTGAGTATATATATATAATGACTTCTGCGCGGAATTGTGCTCATCCTGCTGACTCGTTTTGTTATGTGTGCGGCTTGTCTATTGGTCCGAAGCAAGTTAAACATAAAATTCACGCCGGTACAAAAATCACTCAGGGGTACGAAGCCTACTTTGGTTTTAAAATTGGAACCCAAGATAAACCATGGCCCTGCAAGTGTTGTGTGGATCATGCCGATCAACATTGGAAGCGTAGAGCAATTCCACGAAGGGGAGAAGTTTAAAAAATCATGCAACAGACTGATACTTTTGTTTTTCGTAAATCTCACTAGCTTTGAAAGATCAAAAAACCGAACGACATTATATATCCCGATCTTGAGTCAAGTAGTGCACCAGTTCCTCACTCTGAAACGCTGCCTGTTCCCACGTTAACTTCTTCAGTAACTGAAGAATCTGACTACCAAAATCTCAACGATAGTGTTCACTCGGATTAATCAGATGTGTCATTTTTAAACGATGAAAGCAAATAACCTCATTTTCCTAGTCAACAAGAAATGGATGATCTAATCAGTGATCTTGATCTAACTAAATCAAATGCAGAAATTTTGACATCCAGATTGAAGGAATGGAATCTTTTAGACCCCAGTTGCCGAGTTACAACTGCCCGAAAAAGACACCAAAAATTTTCCACATATTATTCTATGGAAAATGGTTTGTGCTTCTGTAATGATGTGAACAAGCTATTTAAAGAGATTGACATTGAATATCATCCCCAGGATTGGCGTATTTTTATAAACAGCTCTTTGCAAAGATTAAAATCCGTTCTCCTTCATTATGGAAACATGTACTCGTATCCGTCAATACTCGTTGGTCCACGGTCCATTTGAAAGAAGATTACGAAAATGTTAAATTTCTTTTGAAGTAACTTCAGTACAAAAAACATGAATGGCAAGTCTGCGGAGATTTTAAAATGATTGCTGGCTGGTTTAAATATCTAATGAAAATGTAACTGATATTTTCGAGGCCTTTCAAAATGTTACTCCAAAACAGATTTTTAAAAGAAAATAATTAAGTTCTCTTTCTTATATCAATATCCTGAATTTTGATTTTACACATCAAATGGGTGTTTTTGCACTTCAGATTAGATCAGTGTTTTATACGCGTAGCGCATGAAGTAAAATTTCGAGTTTAGAAAAGCCCCGTGAAAATTTGTCTCGGGTCGCTGCGCGACCCTCGACAAATTTTTTACGCGGGGCTTTTCTAAACTCGAAATTTTACTTCATGCTTAGTCTGGGAGTGGAAAACGCTCTTTAGAATGATATTAAGGACTTTAGTTAAATAATATTGCTTCTGTTTTATTGAATATATTGGAATACCATGATTTCTTGTAACTTTAAATAATTTACACTAATTCTTTTATTCCATTCTAAATACTGCAACAATTTTAATAATTTAAAATGTTTGCTACAACCAAACACTACACCAGAGAAAAGATTGGCCTATTAGAACACAGTTTACAACTGGTGTAGAGAACATTAAACATCTGTTATTAGTAACATCAGAAAAAGTTTTAATGCCGCCGCTTCATATTAAACTCGGGTTGGTCAAACAGCTCGTAAAAGCAGTCGATAAAGATGAAGAGTCATTTAAACACTCTTCTTGTTTCCAAAATTGTCAAAAGTTAAATAGAAGGTGGAGTTTTTAATGGACCAGATGTTCGCAAGATGTTTAATTCTGAAGAATTTGAACAAATAATGACGTCAATTGAGAGAAATGCTTGGAAATCATTTAGGGAAGTAGTAGATAACTTCTTTGGAAATAAAAAGTATCCACAGTTGAAAAAGTTGAAAAACTTTTGGAATGTTATAAAAAGCTTGGTTGCCGAATGTTCCCAAAGTTACACTTCCTACATTCTCACTTAAGTTTCTTCGGTGAAAATATAGGTGACATCAGTGAAGAAAACGGTGAGAGATTCCATCAGGATATATCAACAATGGAAAAACACTATAAGAGCAGGTGGGATTGTAATATGATGGGTGACTACATATGGTGCATCATTCGTGAGGACTCATCGCCACATAAGCGAAAAAGCAGAATTACCATCTACTTTTGAATTTTTTATTATTTTGAGAGAAGTTCAATGCTAATTTGATGTTTCTTTAATAAATTCATTTTAAAATAAAACTTTTTTCTGCTTATAAAAAAATTGAAAAAATTAGCTAAATGAGCAAAAAACGACATTCAACGTAACATTTTTACGCAGATCTAATACTTTAGAAAAAAGAGTGATATTGCTTTAAGATACAAGTAAAAATCTAACATAAACGCTTCTCATATTCACATAAGCAAAAACAGTTCAAACATTTGTTATATGGTGTTATTTGTTTTCATATGTAAAACAAAATTGTCATAGAAAAATAATAAATGAAATTTTAAACTTAACCTTAAATCTATGTTTTTACGCCTAGCGCATGAGGTAAATGTTTCAAGTTTAGAAAAGGCATAAAATTTTGCCAATTACGCTACTAAGACAAATGTTCAACCTTTTCTAAACTCGAAATATTTACTTCTTAATTAAACATCTATTGCAAATCTTTGTTAGATAATGATCAACATATTTATTTCGTATTTTTTTTTTTCATTGTAAAAATACAAGTTATAATAAAGATAGTGTTTAATTTATTATATAGTAATATACTGTTTGTTGGAAAGACACACCGAGCGCTGGAAAACCTGACAAGGCACAGACACAGTAAACTACTGATGGAAAAACCCTGCCAAGAACTAGCAACTGAGGCCCTTAGACTCAGTAGAAACAACCTTAGAATGGTCACAGGAATGATAACTGGACACTGCACCCTAAGGAAACATCTGCATAACATGAAACTGTTTACAGAAGATCCAATATGCAGACTACGCTATGAAGAGGATGAAGACGCCTCACATGCACTATTCGAGTGCGAGGCACTTACTACCTGGAGGGAAGCAAACCTTGTTCAAGGGAATTCAACCCACTTCCCAAAGGGAAAGATGATCGAAAAGTTGCTGGAATTAGCTAATGAAACATAGCTATTTGATAAACTACGGAAACGGAAGAAGTACAATAAGCCACACGGCTGCGGTGCTAGGGCAGAAATAACCCTAACTTCCGTTCCGCGCCACTTAAAAAAAAAATACAATTGAAAGAAAGTTTCTCGATTATTTAATATTTTTGTGAATTTCATAGTAAAAATGGATTGTAAAGTCTATTCTTCAAAAGTTACCAGTAATTTGGCAATTTTGACTAGTATTTCGGTAAATTAAATAGAGCAATTAGAGACTTGTGTTTTTGCGTTTGAACGTCGTACAGTGGTGCCAAATCCCGGAAAATTGGAAAAAATCTTTTAAATAAACTGTTCTAAATTTTGTTTTTTTAGATCGTAGAATTTAAGTCCACTATATATATTTAGGTACTTAGAAATCTTTTAGTGTGTTTTTTAGTAAACAAATAGACGCCAAACTAAAAGTTCAGGCTTTTCTAAACTCGAAATTTTACTTCATGCTTAATCAAGAAGTGGGAACACTCGTTAGTAGCTTCAAACTGAACTTATAAAAAAAACAATGCCTCAAAACGGATACGCGTCGAGATATGTATACTTAAAAATAAATTTCATGTATATTATTACAATGTCGATATTCTTAATAACAATTTATTTGGATTTAACATAGAATATAAATTATTCATAAGGGTTAAATTAGGACCATTATATAGCTATTACTAGTAACTAACTAAATATTTAGTAAGTGGCTTTTAGCCCCCTTTCCTTTATGTTTCCACCACTTACTTACACCCTCTCTCAACAAGATAGCATCTGTGCATATACGATATGAATTTACATGCATTCTCTCGAATTACCATCGTTATCGTCCGATATATACATACATATATATATAGTGTAACCAGAAATGCACAAAACGAGACGGTAATTTATTCAAACTCACAAATCGAGCGAGCTCCGGAGAGTTTCTTCTACTATTTCGCGTGAAAGCGGAAAGAGAGGAGTGCATCTCGATCCTCAATCCGACACCTCTTACATTTATCAAAGGCTTTCGACTTCATCAAAGCTAATCTTCTCGCTTAACCCCAGGGGAAGCCGGGAATCACCCTCGCGCCTAATTAAGCGCAGCCCCCTTTTTTGCGAGCTACGAAAATTGGCTCCACCAGCAAAACCGGAACACTTTAAAATAAAAATCTGCTGTGACCAAAACAGGTACCGACTGCAAATTAAAATGGTCTAGGATTAATAATAATATACTTTATTTATCAAAAATACCACATTACATAGATTTGACATGTCTGCTTAAGTACACTTATATAAGATATAAACATTTAATACATAAAGAAAATAAAATGACTATATGGGATAAGTATAATCACCTTAAGAATACATACAGAGAGTTTTATGTAACACCGAACATTTTCATAACAAGAATTTTTCTTTGAAGTATCCATATGCATACGTTGCACATTTTCCGATGCTCGGTTTATGAAAAGAATTCAATTTGAAGCTTTAAGCGAGTGTTTTCCACTCCCAGGCTAAACATGAAGTAAATTTCGAGTTTAGACAAGCCTGAAAATTTGGTTTGGTCGCGTAGCGCGAAGCACGGAGCGGCCAAACCAAATTTTCAGGCTTTTCTAAACTCGAAATTTTACTTCATGCGCCACCAGTACAAAACACTGATTTAATGTAAAGTTTAGCGGTGTATTTTAAACTTCGTAATATGTCAGTGTTTTGTTCCAGTGGCGCATGAAGTAAAATTTCGAGTTCAGAAAAGCCTGAAAATTTGGTTTGGCCGCTCCGCGCTTCGTGCTACGCGACCAAACCAAATTTTCAGGCTTTTCTAAACTCGAAATTTTACTTCATGCGCCACCGGTACAAAACACTGATTCAATGTAAAGTTTAGCGGTATGTTTTAAACTTCGTAATATGTCAGTGTTTTGTACCGGTGACGCATGAAGTAAAATTTCGAGTTTAGAAAACCCTGAAAATTTGGTTTGGCCGCTCCGCGCTTCGCGCTACGCGACCAAACCAAATTTTCAGGCTTTTCTAAACTCGAAATTTTACTTCATGCTTAGCCTGGGAGTGGAAAACACTCGCTTAAAGCTTCAAATTAAATTCTTTTAATAAACCGAGCATCGTAAAATGTGCAACGTATGCATATGGATACTTAAAAGAAAAATTCTCGTTATGAAAATGTTCAGTGTTACATAAAACTCTCTGCATATATATTTATACATCGTCAGTCATAAACTCGTGTATCGAATAACAAGAGTTTTGCACAAAGAAATTTTGGCCTGTCTTTATATTTTTTTAGATTTTATATTTTTGATTTCTAAAGTTAGCATTTGTATAGCGCTCTTCTAGCATGATTTGGAGATCTTTCGAATGTTTTTGTGTTATGATTCGGTAATCAAAACATAAATCCATTTCTTGTACTATATGGGTAAGTATCGCCGACTGCTTTGTAAGAATTAATATTTTCGTATATATAATTAACACCTTTAAATATATACAGTGTGGAAATTAAGTAGCGGATAAATTCGGTAACTCCGTTAATGTATATGACAGAGAAAAAATCTAAAAGTCGTATAGCGATTAAAATCACTGCGCATGTGAAAAATATTTTTTAGATTTTTCAAAAAAAATTTGTAAACGCTGTGACGTCATCAATATTTTTTTCAAATGACAACCTATACTTTTTATTTTTTATTTTTTTAATAAATTTTTCAACCTTTTAAATTTTTTTACTCTTAAAGTGGTCAACATATGTAGCAGTAAACAATTTAAAAACATTTATATATAAATTTTTAAAAATTCATCAGAATTCACAAAAAGTGAAGTTTTTAAAATTAACGAAAACCATTAAAATTACGAAAATCTAAAGAATTCACGAAAATGGCTAAGATTTTAAAAATTAATTAAAAATGTTCATATTAAAGTATCATATGTTCAATACAAAAAACCTTTAGAGTGCCATGATTTAATTTGAATTTAAGTTGGCTACACACTTCAGGAATTGACATATAAAACTTCAGACATTATAATTATAATGTATATTTTCAGAGTTGCCAACCTAGAATATTTATAATGGCACTCTTGAGATTTTTTTGAATTGAACATACGACAGTACATTTTGAACTTTACCCTAAATAAAGTGATTTATACGCGTGGCGCATGAGCTAAATTTTGAGTTGAAAAAAAGCCCGAATTTGTATTTAATAATTTCTTTTATATTTTTTTCTGTTCATTCTCAAGTTTTGCTTATCGAAAATACTGAAATCGAATAAATAATTACATTTTTTAAAAAATAGTAACTATTTATGTTTATTATTATTCTCAATTTTAAAAATGTCGAAAAGTCGATGATTTAAAAAATATTTAATAGAAAATCAGTTGATTTTAATTTTTTTAAATTTTTAACAAGTTTAAATTAACGAAAATTTATGAAAACTATCAAGATTTTATGAAAACTATTAACGAAAAATGTCCAAGTTTCAAAAAGGAACAAAGATTTAGGATATCCAGAAAACCCGAAAACAATTTTAAAATCAACGGAAATCTTGAAATTTTATGGCAAGCACTCAAAGTTATTTCAAAATAACGCAAATTCAGATTACAAAAATTGATTTAACGTGGCCACTAACATTTTAAAAATGAACGGAAATTTTATGAATACGAAAATTCGAAAATAATTTAAAAACTAACTAAAATTTTGAGAAATTCATGGAATTCGTCAATATTTTTTTAGCCTAAAAGTCGACCGAAAATTTAAATATAAAATGAGCAGTGTATTTTGAGCTTTACACTAAATCAGTGTTTTATACGCGTGGCGCATGAAGTAAAATTTCGAGTTGAGAAAAGCCCGAATTTGGATTCGGACGCTGCGCGTCCAAATCCACATTCTTAGGGCTTTTCTCAACTCGAAATTTTACTTCATGCTTAGTCTGGGATTGAAATACACTCGGTAGAGAATAATCAATCGATGACTTTTTTAAGTTCTTGGTTAATTTATAAAGACTCAATTGTTGTCAAGATTTCTTTCAATTTTTAAAATGTTATTACAAATGTTGTAGTTTGCGCGAATTTCTATTATCACTAATTTTCAATAAAAAAAAATCGTCATAAATATCCAATACTTTCCTCTTTTTTCGAAAATGAGTTTTCATTCACAACCTAGGAAGCTAATAAAAACTTATTCTCATCCTCGAAAAAAGAGGAAAATATTAGATATTCATGATGCATTTTTTTATTAAAAATTAGTGATAATGATAGAAATTCACGCAAACTGCTAACATTTTAAAAATTGAACGAAATCTTGAAAACAATCGAGTCTTTATAAATTAACTAAGAACTTAAAAAAGTCATCGATTGATTTTTCTTTACCGAGTATTTTTCAATCCCAGACTAAGCATGAAGTAAAATTTCGAGTTGAGAAAAGCCCCAAGAATTTGGATTTGGACGCGCAGCGTCCAAATCCAAATTCGGGCTTTTCTCAACTCGAAATTTTACTTCATGCGCCACGCGTATAAAACACTGATTTGTTGTCAAGATTTCTTTCAATTTTTAAAATGTTATTACAAATGTTGTAGTTTGTGCGAATTTATATTATCACTAATTTTCAATAAAAAAAAATCGTCATAAATATCCAATATTTTCCTCTTTTTTCGAAAATGAGTTTTCATGCACAACCTAGGAAGCTAATAAAAACTTATATTCTCATCCTCGAGAAAAAAGGAAAATATTAGATATTCATGATGCATTTTTTTATTGAAAATTAGTGATAATGATAGAAATTCGCGCAAACTGCTAACATTTTAAATATTTAAAGAAATCTTGAAAACAATCGAGTCTTTATAAATTAACTAAGAACTTAAAAAAGTCATCGATTGATTTTTCTTTACCGAGTGTTTTTTAATCCCAGACTAAGCATGAAGTAAAATTTCGAGTTGAGAAAAGCCCCAAGAATTTGGATTTGGACGCGCAGCGTCCAAATCCAAATTCGGGCTTTTCTCAACTCGAAATTTTACTTCATGCGCCACGCGTATAAAACACTGATTTAGTGTAAAGCTCAAAATAGACTGCTCATTTTATATTCAAATTTTTGGTCGTTTTTTAAGTTAAAAAAATTTACGAATTACATGAATTTTGCAAAATTTTAGTTAATTTTTAAATTATTTTCGAATTTTCGTATTCATAAAATTTCCGTTGATTTTCAAAATGTTAGAGGTTATGTTAAATCAATTTTTGTAATCTGAATTTGCGTTATTTTGAAATAACTTTCAGTGCTTGATATAAAATTTCAAGATTTCCGTTGATTTTGAAATTGTTTGCTAGTTTTCTGGATTTCCTAAATCTTTGTTCCTTTTTGAAAAAGTCATCATTTGATTATTCTTTACCGAGTGTTTTTCAATCCCAGACTAAGCATGAAGTAAAATTTCGAGTTGAGAAAAGCCCCAAGAATTGGGATTTTGATTTCCAAATCCTAGTTCGGGCTTTTCTCAACTCGAAATTTTACTTTATGCGCCACGCGTATAAAACACTGATTTAGTGTAAAGTTCAAAATTTTCTGCTCATTTCATATTTAAATTTTCTGTCGACTTTAAAATCTTGGCAGCTTTCGTAAAGTTATTAGATTTTTGTAATTTTAATGACATTTTTATGAGAGTTTCTATTTTTCGAGATTTTTGTGAATTTATAAAATGTTCATAAGATTTTCAACGATTTATAAAATGTTTGCATATATGTGTATAAACAATAAATGCTAATTTTTTGATCATCTACAACTTTTCCTAACAAGATTTTTTTATATGATCAATATTACAGTAAAATCCAAAAAATGCTAAGAATTAACTACCACTTCCAGTTTCCGCATTTTTACCAAAAGTTGATCGGATACTACTATTGTAATAAAAAGCTTAAGTTTATAGTGTCATTAATTGTTTATTTAAGTTATGTGGAGTATTTAATCACAATAAAAACACTTTTTATTCCTTACTTCACTTTTATTTCTATTCTTTAGATGTACATTTCGAGTGTTAAGCACTCATTATCAATAACTAAGGATTATCAGAGTATTTGACAATTTAAAGTAATCTAATTTTATTTTTCCCTTTTTAACAATTCATTATTTTTAATGAAGAATTCAATGAATTTATAAAAAAAGTGTTTCCAATCCTTGATTAAGCATAAAGTAAATTTTCGAGTTTAGAAAAGCCTGAAAACTTGGATTTGCCGACCGCGAGAACGAAGCGAAAAATTTTCAAGCTGTTCTAAACTAGAAATGTTACTTGATGCGCTAGGCGTACTAGACATTGATTTAAAGATAAATTCAAAGCATTTATCATGCAGTCAATAAGAAGTGTTGTTTTTATAATAAGTCATAATAATAATACTAATAATACATCACCCTAGCCTATAAACCCGCTAGATATTCAAATGTATATAATAGGCCAGGTAGCATTAGGGATTCCTTCAAAGGGAGTCAATGATAAAAAAGGTTGGGAACCATGGTGTAGAATACATTGACGTCATATTAGTGCGACTTCGATCGATGACAAATTGGATCGGTGTTTTGAATAACCCCCCTAGTAGTTTGATGTAAATCGATCCCCTTGTAGAAAAGCACTAATAGAATTTGATCGATTTGTAAATCGAGTTTAGCAAATACCTTATTGAACTATATTTTTTAACTGGCGAATAAACATTACTAACCTCAAAATCATAAGAAATATTTTATTACATAATAACATTTTCATTCAATTGCGAACATTTTATTTATTTATTTATTAATTACCGGAGGCCATTTCATGCAGAACAGTTACAATAATATTACAAATATATAAACATATTACAGACATTTTAAAAAAATCTTAACTAATTTGCACTGAGTGCACTGAGTGCACGACGCAAAAAACTTAGAGTTCCTACAAATATATCAAAACCTGTGCGAGTGATAAATTGATTAGCATGCCTTAAAATGCGTGTAGTAGCCGAGTGTTTCGCATAATCAGTTCTGTGGAACGGTATGCGAAATATAACTACATTTCGCAGTGGACGAGCGGGAACATGGAGTCCAAGAAGCTGTAGAAAGTCGAGACAGTCAAAGCTCCATCAAACACTTTTTTTACCAGCACAATATCTTGGTTGACACGCCGAGAACATAAATTCGTAATATTAACCTTATCGAGCAGGTCGCAGTAGTCACCAACTAGATGAAATTTGTAAGCTACAAATTTAACAATTTTTTTGTACTTTCTCGATTTTTTCAATATCAGCGCTGCTATAAGGAGACCACACGCAAGAGCAGTATTCCAAATGTGGGCGAACTAGCGCGTTATATAATACAATAATTGTACCAAGGTTCCGAAATTCTTGGACGTTACGTTTGATAATTCCAAGTAATTGGTATGACTTTGCTACACTCTTTGAGATGTGCATTGAAAAAGATAAAGTAGTATTAAACGTAAAACCTAGATATTTTACACAATTTACCCGTATTAAAGGTTCGCCCAGCATGGAATACTGGAAATCTACCGTTGTTTGCCGTCTGGAGAACGTGATGACATTACATTTTTTAAGATTTAAAGATAGCTTGTTAGTCTTGCACCAACTATCAAACGATTGTAAGTCATTATTAAGAACTTTGGCATCTTCGACGGAACGGATTTTCATGATTATTTTCATATCATCCGCAAAGAGAAGGCATTCTGCATTGGAAAAACATTTAAATACATCATTAATAAATATATTAAATAGAAGGGGGCCCAAGTGTGACCCCTGAGGAACACCTGACGTGACACAGATGGGACGTGAATGACAACGACCAATTTTAACAAATTGGAATCTTTCCGAGAGATACGACCCTATCCAACTTAGCAAAGTATTGTCAATACCAAAATCCCTTAATTTGTTCATTAGTAAGTTATGGTAGACCGTGTCGAATGCCTTGGAGAAGTCAGTGTAGATGGAGTCCACCTGACACCGCTCCTCAAAAGCACGAACAATATATGCATCATACACTAGAAGATTAGTAGAAGTTGATTTACCAGTACGAAATCCGTGTTGGCGCATAGAGATCGAGGATTGCAGTACCCCTGTTAGGTAATAAAACTTCAGGATTTTCTAAACTCCAAATTTTACTTCATGCTTAATTAAGGAGTGGAAACACTTGTTAGAAGCTTTAGATTTAACAACAAGAAGCATTATATCAGCAAATTTTCTCTGCATTTCGGAAACTAAAAATTCATTCAGATGACTTCCGTTAGAAAAATGTAATTATCTTGAACATTTTGGTAACGCAAAAAATACTACAGCTAAAATAGAGATCGGTCTATAATTGTCAACACGATTTCGATTTCCAGATTTAAAAATTGGCGTGATATAAGCACTTTTCCAGCAGGTGGGAAAACTACCCTCACGTAGAGATGCATTGAATAAAAGCCATAATGGGCGATTAAGGGAAAAGGCACAATTACTAAGGAAGGTGGCGCTAAGTCCATCAGGCCCTGGGCTACTGTTGTTTTTTAAAGATGACAACTCATTCAATATATCTGATATACTTAATGTGGGAGGAATGCATTCGTTTATGTGATTGTTACTATAAGTGGTCGAAGTTACATTAATATTTGATGACGAGTTTAGGTTCGGCGTATGATAAACAGATCCAAAAAAATGCGCAAAGAGGTTAACTATGCTATCGGTGTCGTTAACAAGGGAATTTCCGTTCTCAAATGTTGTTGGAATCTGGTTAGAAGCTCTTTTAGACTTATCGTAACCCCAAAAAGCTTTAGGATTGTGTTTTAGGGAATACTCAACATTATTGATATGGTTTAAGTAACACTCGTTTGCCTGTCTCTTGCATTGATCACGAGTTTTGCTAAATGAAACATAGTCTTCAGCTGATTGAGATGTTATGTACCTTTTATGGAGCGTTTTCTTTAAAAATATAAGATCTTTTAGCTCTTTAGTAAACCAAACTGGAAAACAAGATGTTTTTGCTTTGAGGCGTTTTTTAGGAACGTAAAGCTCAACAATTTCAAAAAGGGTTGAATAGAATTTATCACATGCTTCATTAATATCACAGCAGCTAAATAAATCATCCCACCTAACGTTAATAAATGCATTGTTTAAGGCTGTGTAGTCAGCATGCTTAAAATCAAAATCAAAAGTAAAATTATTTTCTGTCTCCAGCCATGCATTGCTAGGGGCAGATTGAAGTGTTAAAAAACACTCCAATGCTGGATGATGGGTGTCACAAGGGACGATCGGGAATTGTGATTCAGAGAGCTGAATATTATTCTTGTTAAAATCTATGGGCACAAAAATCAATTCAAGGATAACTGAGTTGTTATTACAAATTAAGTTCACTTGATGATAGTTAAGAAAGCCAAATAAGTTAGCTAACAGTGTAGTTTTTGGACAGGTGGAATCCGTAATTACTCCATAGATATCATTAATCCAAGTCGCGTGAGGTAAATTATAGTCACCATACATGAACAAGGTGTTACAATCAGCAATCGACTCAATAATCTCACAATGCGTCTGATACGTAGTATAATCGCAGTTAGGAGGAATATATACTACACCAAATATAACGGTATCACAACCATAGCAAACGCTCACATACAGCTCTTCGTGAAGAGAGTTATAACTGTAGACTATATTAGAAGTGTAACGTTTGGATACTGCAATTAGAACTCCACCCCCGCGGGATTTCCCGGTAGTTACATTATCACGATCGCACCGATAAACGTTATAATCAAAAAAACCTAGCTCCGAATTGGAAATAGAGTTTAACAACCATGTTTTAGTCAAAATAATGACAGTATGTTCCATCAACGCTAAAGTGGTATTCATTAAGTGTAACTTAGAACGTAGACCACGCACATTCTGATAATAAACAGGTCATTTTGAGGAAAACGTTTTATGCGATGATGGAGACGGAGGTCCACTAGAGAGCGCTAGATTTCTTGAACAGGCGTTGTTGCTTGATGTAAAAAAATATTATTACTCGCATTTTTAGATTCCGGCTTTTCTGAGGTACCCACGCGTTTCCGACGACGATTAACGAAGGGGCGAACAGTTACACCTTTAGGCCACTTTTCGGCAGATAGGATGTCATCAATTGAAGAAGATAGTGCGCCAACTTTGAACGAAGAGTATATGCTATTATTGGTGAGCGATATACAAGTCGCATTAGACACGCCAATGTTGGTCTTCAAATGTGTTTCGATGTCCGCTGTAGAAGTGCCGGGTGCACAGTTGTTAATATGAATAAATGTGCAACGTTGGGCTGATGTAATTACTACGTTTTCAGCAGTCCCAAGAACAACTGTTCGCGCGGATCCAGACTTCTTTTCCTTTGAGACGATGTCATTTTTATTAGAATTTTGTAGTTTTATTAAAATTAATTTTATTTGAATATTAAATTCGGTTATGTTAGGTTTAGGCCATGACATACAAATTACAAATAGTATTAGATATTAATCTAGTAATTATAGATCGTGTTACATACACCACTATTTTTTGCAACCGATTACACGAGTGGGTTTTCAGGTAAACCCAGCGTTCCGCACAAACTGACACATGGCAGTATTAATCTGAATCTAAATATCGCACATACTGCACGCGCTAATTAATCTGGGTCGTTGCAGTGCTGTACTCTGATTGCATTTTCCATAAAAAAAGCACACACACACACACTCACTCGAGTGTTTCGCATAAAGCCAGCCGGATTCTCTGTGCATGTGTTTGTATTATTATAGCGGCGGTAGTTTTTCGATCCCAGCAATATTTATCCAAAAAGAATTCAATTGGACACTAGTCACCAGTGAGAAATTTGATAAATACAGCGCAGTTTTGCACAATAATAACGCCGCCTGTCCTGGGCCCTGGCATCGTGTTGATAACTGGCAGGAGCCTACGTCAATATCAACGAGTTTTCTCTCTGTGTGTGTGTGGCTGTTTGCATGTGAATGCAAATGTATATCGTACTGAAAAATGCATAAAACACAATTCCAGCTGTCGCTATTTATTTTCGATATCTATCTGAAGCATCTACAATGTGTACACAATTTTTCATAACATGTGCTTTTTCATAGTTTTTTTGTTTTGTTTAATTCCAGATGAAACGTAATTTAAACATCTCATAAATGTTGGAAGAATATAAATTCAATGAAATAATAAATTTATTGTTTGAAATTGCTTTGATGAACTCATTTTGGACAAAAAAACATCTGCACTAATACCGGGCTTTCATTAATTCCCGAACCCCACGTGACCAAAAATAATAGGCAACCAAATGTACAAGGTGGTATGGCTCACACAAAAATTCCCTAGATTTAAAAATATTTATTCGCCGGCGTATTTTTATGACGACTGAAAATATTATATTTAAAATGATCAAAAAATAGGCTCATCTTCAAAAATGTAACTAATATTTATTAATTTTCGCAGTATTTGCTTATCCTAGCAAATTGACTCTGCAAAATAAATAGAAATATAACTCAATGTTTCAGAATAATTAAACAATTTTTGCTTACCTGAAAATTCCGGGCGAATCTTGTAAGATCTCAAAGGTTGGTTTAACGATGCACCGCGCATAAACGTTTATGTCAAATTTGACTTTAGTACCGTTTGGTTACTTTTTTCAAAGCCTCCAACGTACAAATACAATAATTTACGCGGCAATTTTAAATTTAGTCACGTGGGGTTCGGGAATTAATGAAAGCCCGGTATAACTACTAGATCAGTTTTCATGTCTTTACCGTTCGTTTGCTATATCGTGTTCACCATTGGGATTTTGTAAACTATTAGATATGCGAAAACTGGTAAATTAGACAAAAGTTTCCATTCTCAAAACAAAATAAAAATACGTTAATACATTTGATCTAGCATCTGTTCTCAAAATATGGCGAAGAAAGTGAAAATCGACAAATATTAACATTGAATTCTTGTAAAAAGCAACCAATATGTGAAGTTTTAGAGCATATACGCTGTAATTGGGACACGTACTAAAAACTGAAAATAAAAACTCCCTGTATAGTTTGAAATTTTAACAAATTGTTAGTTTAGTAAAATTCATATTATTTATACAAATTTAAGCAATTTTTATGATTTCCTAAAACTATGACCTTCACCCAGATTATAATCTAATACAATAACGTTCATATTTAGTAAGAAACACATCTATTTCTCATTGATATTTGCCTATATCCTTGTTAAACTATAAAACGCTTTAAAAAATTTGATACTTTATGCAAAGATAATACAAAGGAAGGAGCCAAACTGATTAGAGTATATCATGTTTCTTTGAACAGAGACGCGAATGGTTGCGCTTGTTAACCTATGGCCTGCCCTTCTAAAGTTTTCATTGTTAAATGAAATTGAGTTTACTAAGTTTAAATTCATACTAGAAGGTCGGTGAATCCCGTTAATGATCTTAAGTATTTTAGCGCAATGTTATCCTTTTCGTTGAGTTTAAATTAAATTAATTACATATAAATAACAACGAATACAAATGTATTGGTTTCATTTTGATATTGCAGATTAATTATTGTTTCCTAAAATTTAAATATTCACAGAATATTTGATCAAATACAAGGAAATTTTCTTATAAGTGTACATATTCTGATTTGTAAATTTTCTGACATTCGATGTATTTGAAAATCGTTAAATTTGAAACTCCTAACGAGTGTTTCCACTTTTAGATTAAGCACGAAGTAAAATTTCTAATCAAATTGAAGGCTTTTCAAAAACAACGATTGCCTGAATATTTACAATGAAAATATCGAGGTATGAATACCTAAAAAAAAATTCCCTGTATTTATACTGCGAAGCCATATGCATTTTAGTTAAACTCTATTGTATCACCCTATTCGTGCAACAAAATTAAATAGTGCCATTGTTTTGCTTACTAAGGCAGGCACGATACTATAACTGCTTTATGTAATCGAAAGAACATTGGGACCAGCTTTCTTTCTTTCTTTAAGTTCAATCATACACCCACACACGATATTTCAATTACACACCAACGTTTACTTCAGCCGCGCCCACTTAGGCCACAGTCGGGCCTATTGTAGTTCCTCCCCACTGATAATTAGACCCACTCCGCACTGTCAGCAATTGACAGAATTTGTGCCGGTGACCATTGCTATCCGGGTCCTTCACGATTTGGGGTTTCTTCTCTTAGTACCTTCTTTATGCTTGACAGCGCTGGACACTCGTGAAGTATGTGTCTTGCTGTTTTTTCTTCTTCATTGCATCCTCGACAAAGATCATCGGTGGCGATTCCCATGTAGTGTCTAGTAATGTAGCCGGTTAGAGTAAGAAGTTTCTGTTTTGTGAGTTTTAGAAACTTATTTGCTTTTAGCACGGTACTAAGTTAAGCAATCCTATTTTCCTTGATCGAAGTCGGCTGTGCACACAAATCCTACTCCTAACTGACTTAGATCGGCTGTGCCTGTCAATTACTTTACGCAATCAACAAGCGGAATGATCACTCGTTTTACATGCTCAGGTTAGGTATGCACCATAATCTGCCTCTAAGATTAACTAGTGGGACAATCCTTCTGCTACTAACTCATATCGACTCTCTATGTCCATTATTTTAGGCAATCATCAAGCAAAACGATCCCTTGTATCAATGTCAGGTCGTCCCCGCACGTTAATTGTAGTCTGTTCTTTACTAGTGGGCAAACCATACTCAAGTCAGCTCTGCACGGTAATCACTCAACTAACTAGTGGGGTGATGTCTTACTTTCTAAGCAAAAGAAGTCCCTGCATTTCCGTCTGTCACCTTTCATTTTCAATGTTTGAGATCAAATTATTTTGTTTGATTGGATCTGGGCTTATGCAGGCTTCAAATTCTGTTGTTTACAATTAATAATTTCCTCTGGAAGTAACTTCAGATAATAAATACGACAGCTAATTATTTTTATAATTGTTTAATGATAACACTTACGCCATCTGTCAATAACTATATACACGCATTTCAAGAATACAAACAATATTTCTCGTGTCAAGAAATCAAAAAGACGTCCTTGGTACAGCGGAAACACCACTAAACTAGATTTTATTTGACAAAAGGTCGAAGGAAATATGAGACCCTGTTCCCGAGAAACAAAGGGATCACAGAGGAAGAGGGCTTTATGAAGGCCGAAACTTTCACGATAACTGTCAATTTATTAAAGCCAGACCGAAACAAATAAATTGGCCCGGAGCACCGTCCTCCATCCCGAAAACCTCATCTGCAGCGGCTCGCCTTATTTAACGAAAGAAGAAGAAAAAAATAAATAAAACGGACATCGATTCACGCCTGCTGGACCTCCCCCGAAGGACAGACAGGCAGGCATCTGCGCTCGATTTTTTTTATTGCCTTCCTTTCGACAAATTTAATATTAGTTTGACGACCCTGTCTCTATCCAACAATCCAACAACCCACGTGAAAATGGAATTATCCACCGCAATCAGAACACGGGGAGGAAATCTGTGTGGGAATTTAGAAATTCAGCTCGAGTAGTGGAGTAGACAAAATGCGGATTGTAACTAAGTTAGAGGAGGAATTAAGCCTCGAAGGCAACACGCACGTCCGCGGACTGGGGGGCTAAGTGTAAGTGCGTCGGGGTATTTAAATTTATGGCGGGCGCGCAAAAACTTTTGCATAATCAGAAACTAAATGGGCGTGGAGGGAGATACGGTCGTAATTGTTAACCTAATTAAGTAAATTAGTAAATATTTCGGGAGCAACTACAAAAACTTTTCTTAATGAAGGTCTGAGTTAACGCTCCGCACTAAGTCTAAATAATGTAACGAAGCTCCTCACTCACTTGCTTTCCGCAATCGTTTCAAGAAGTTTAATTTTCTTAAACTAGGACCCACTTTGTATAGTTAAAATATAAAACTTGAGACTCACTTCGTGTAGTTATATAATGATGATAACCAAGGCCGTAGCGAGGGGGGGGCTATGGGGTTTCAAACTCTATTAGATATTTTCAAATTCTTAAGATTTTGTATGTAAAAGCGGCCCTGTAAGAACAAAAACAATATTTTTACCATTAAATTATTGTTTGTGTTCAATATAAGAGTTAAAACACTCTAGAAGTAAACTTTACTTACTTTGTTTTATACAAGGACTCACGATCTCCGTAAAGGCTGTTTGTAGGCCGACCAGTAACGTTTTCATGTTTGCGACTACAGCGCCATCTATCACGAATTTTTGGTGTAGAATCTGAATCTTCAATAAAAAGATAGGGGCTCCTATTTCACATTTTAAAGTTGCCCCCCTCTACCCTGGGGGGTGGGGGTGACGAAAATTTTATATGATGGGATGGCCCCTCCAAACCATTTAACTTTTGTTCAGAACATGTTTTTGTTCGATGCATTTTTGTCGAGATATTCTAGTGGATAAATTAAAATGGGCCACCCGTTATATACACGGCATATTTTCAAAAGTTTAGCATGTGTGCTACTCCGTGCAATAAAGGGTAAAAAGAAAAATGCTCTATATGTTAAAACCAATTAACTTGGGAAGTTATGTTATTGGAGTTTTTGTAAATTGTATATCGCTTTAAAGTTAATATAAACTATTATGCATTTCAGACGGAGCACACGATGTAATTAAGTGAATTAAATAATCCACATACACAGAAGTAGAGCACACAAAGTTTAATTGAATAATCGTCAGAAATTAATTTGATAGTGCACAAAGTCGCAGAATGTCGCCTTTGATGTTAAAGAATCCGACCGCGAAATTCAATTAGCGTCTTCGTGAACCGTCGCGCGGAAAGTTTGCCAGGTACGGGAAATACATAATACACCGGAACCGCGTCTGAGGCGAACACAAATAATTGAACCAACGTATAATTAACGGACAACAAATACAGCTCCAGGAGAAAGAGAACATACAAATTCAAAGTGTAAAATAAAATCGTCGCAAATATATGTACGAGCCACGTCAGTTGACACAGTCTTTAAAAAATCACTTACTAGAACTACAATGTTTGAAATGCAAAAATATTTTGATAGATTTGTAATATTGCCGCTATATGCAGGCAGTTTTTCTTGTAAGTATAGATACTCGTATATACTGTCAGGGTGGCGACCAACTGGAAAAACCGAGAAAGTCAGGGAAAAGTCAGAAGATTTTATTCATCGGGAAAAGTTAGGTAAATTCGTTCTTTTTAGCGAAAAATCAGAGATTTTTTTAAGTTAATAATCTAATAAATATGCAAATATTGCGACTAAGAGATTGACAAACTGCTAGTTCTGTTTCGTAGCACGAATTTGACACATTTAATACAATGAAATAAAATTTAAAAAAATGGTGATGTGTGCATCATAGCACTTTTCCCGTAATTTGAACAACTGATAATTGACATAGTAAATTTATTTCACTCTAACTAACTAGTTGAAGATTTGACTTGAAGTTAGTGGTTTATAAGCGTGGCACATGAAGTAAAATTTCGAGTTTAGAAAAGCATGAAAATTTGGATGTGCTGAGGCGCGCGAGGCTTTTCTAAACTCGAAATTTTACTTCATGCTTATTCTGGGAGTGGAACCCCTCGTTAGATGATCAATCAAATATTTATTTTCTAGTTTGCTTTGTGGGTAAGTTTATGAGATATAAAGTTTATGAGATATAAAAATATAGTTGATGTAATGTTTTTAGTTCAAATTTAGAACAAAAACAAATTCGTGTGCATTATTAATATGTTCTAAACTTTGACGAACAAATTAGAAAAGCTTAAATTATAACGAAATTATGTAAAATAACGCTTAATAAATAAACTACTAAAGAACGAATTTTAAAAATCACACAGATTACTAAATTATTCATTTAACAACTTTTATTGTAACGTTTTAAAAACTTAAATTAATATTTTTTTACAAAATTGCAAAAGTTCAAAATGATCATAAATTATTCTAAATAAATAGAATTTAATTCAATAAAAAATTACACTCACAAAATAAATATATTTCAAAAATTCAAAATTTTGCCATTTCCATCTTTAGTAATTTTTGAACTGTTATCGAAATAAGCAACGATTTTTAATCAACACTGATATTCACTCTTACAGTACGAGGACAGTTAAAGACATTCATATTGCCCGCCACCGCATAAATGTTTCCAAATTTTCTCCAAATATATTGGGACCTAAATTAAATAAGAATTTACCAAGTAATATTAAAAATATTACTTCTATAAATATATCCAAAAAAACATTAAAAGCATATCTGTTAAACCATATGCACTATAACTTAAATGAAATTAAAATGTAATTATCGTATTGTATTTCTATGACGCTTCCAATGCTATAACACTGTAACAATTTGTATGTGTAATGTATATTAGTCCATGGAATAAAGATTATTATTATTTTTATTATCATTATTATTATTAATATTATTATACATATATCAAATCAAAATGTAACTGATTTTATATCTTGAAATAATCTGTAAAGATATTTAAATTTCAATTATAGCCAATCAAAGTTTATTTATTTTGTGTAGATTCTTATAATTTTATTTTTATTTAATAATCTGTTGATTTTTGACTATTGTTTCAAAGAAAACATTCTCCTAAACACGTTGACTTTATTGCATAATTTCAACTTCGACCTAATGTTTAAGGAAAATGCGTTGAGATAATTTCATTCTCAATAATCATGGATTTCGTATCTAATCGTTAATTAAAAACCAAAAATGATAACTAAAAACCAACCAATTTCAAGTATTTATTACAACTATTTATTGAAATATTTTTTGATTTTCTCAATACTTCGAGATTCACAAAATGTTACATAGGGAAAGTGAAAACTGCATAACAATCAACAGATTGTTCAATTAAGCTACATTTAGAATGTTCGGAAAAATTTATGATAATCGTGTAACTCTAAACTTGAGAAAATGGTCGTTACATTTAACACTTTTCATTAATTTTCCACGATTTTGACCTTTTTCGTGAATTTTCAAGTTATTAGTCAATTTTCAAATCTATAACGCATTTCGATTCAATTTAATTTGTAAAATTCTGATAACACATGCCGACATGATTTTTGGTGTTTTGAATTTGATAAGTGTCCTTAGCTAATACGGGTACGTTGATTCTAAATGTGAATTTGGTTTGAGCCCATCACGTCAAGATTTTTCACAAAATTAAAAAAACCTTGTGAGATATTTTGTACTAAAGCAAAGAAGTACCTTTATGATATTTCCTAAATTGCATTACAATTATTTCTTTAAAATACTTGATACATCGATAGAAAGTATTTTAGTATAATATTATGTTTATTTCATTTCAATAACAACACTGTTTCATTTTTGCATGTCAAGGTCAACTTGATGGCATCGGCAGTTGTTTACGAAATAGTTAGTTAGCGTCAGTTGTTTGTAGCATCGAGCTGTGCTTTGTTTTCTGAGTGTTTAGTGAATCATAATGTCATCAAGAAAGTGCAAAAACAGTCCTGATATATTTTGTTACGTGTGTGGTAATTTTACGATAGCAAAGCATCAACGAAACATAACAGAATTTATCAAGAAAGCTTATCACGCTTACTTCGGTGTAAAGCTTGGTGATCAGGACAAACCTTAGGCTCCACACATAGTGTGCTTTAGTGTGTCGAGCTACTGAGAAAATGGATAAAAGGTACACGCAGCTCTTTACCCTTTGGCATTCCTATGGTATGGAGGAAACAAAAAAAAAAACATGGAGACGACTGTTACTTTTGCTCCTGCGATGTCTAGGGTTTCAATTCGAAAAATAAACATACTATTCAGTATCCTGATTTACCGTCTGCTAAAGGACCTGTACCTCATGGACCAGGAATTCCCATTCCTCCACCTTTTCTTCACACCATCCAACAGCAATCATCAGATGAAAGTTCAAACGAAAAAACCGATGCAGACAAATTCAATCCTGATATAGACCAACCTCAACAGTTTATCGCAGCTGAACTAAATGACTTAGTGAGAGATTGGGCCTATCGAAAGATGCTGCACAAATCTTACGATCACGACTGAAAGACAAAAATCTGCTGGCTCCAGAAACTACATTTTCGTGGTATAGGCATCGTGAAAAAGAGTTCGCGGAATATTTCTCTCAAGAGGGTTCACTGGTGTATTGTAATAATATTCCTGAAGAAGTCATGAAACTAGCTGACAATTACGATTCCACATCATGGAGGTTATTTATTTATTGATTCTTCTGAGAGAAGTCTGAAGGGTGTCTTGTTGCACAATAGTAATACTTATGCCTTGGTGCCTGTTGCCCACTCCGTGCATCTCAAAGAAACGTATGAGAATCTTGAGCTGTTGCTAAATAGAATAAAGTATAGCGAATATTGTTGACAACTCTGTGGAGACCTCAAAATAATATCCATACTTTTGGGTCAGCAGTCTGGATTCACAAAGTATCCATGTTTTTTGTGCGAGTGGGACAGTCGAGCACGAAATTTACATTAGGTTAAGAAAGAATAGCCACTCAGAGAAAGACTTGTACCGGGACAAAAAAAATGTGCTGCGTGATGCATTAGTTGACCCAAAATTAGTTCTTTTGCCTCCCCTTCACATAAAGTTAGGATTGATGAAGCAGGTTGTCAAAGCTTTAAATAAACAAGGTGACTGCTTTAAATACCTGTGCGACAAATTTCCTGCATTTTCTGAAGCTAAACTTAAAGACGGCATTTTTGTAGGCCCTGAAATTCGAACCTTAAAATCGGACAGATTGTTCCGGAATACAATGACCCAGGATGAATCTGAAGCATGGAGTTCTTTCGTAGAAGTCATAGACGGTTTCCTTGAAAACAACAAGTCTCCAAACTACAAAGAAATTGTAGCCAACATGGTCTAAAATTATAAAAAACTGGGATGCAATATGAGCGTCAAACTTCATTTTCTGAATTCCCACGTTGATTTTGTTCCATAAAATCTTGGAGTTGTCAGCGAGGAACAGGGAGAGACGTTCCATCAAGATATAAAGGAGATGGAGAGACGTTACCAAGGAAGATGGGATATTAGAATGATGGCTGATTACTGCTGGACCTTAAAGAGGGACTCGCTCACAAAAATCCACAAAAAGAAAACTACAAAACGCAGTTTTGAGAAAAAAAGAGAACGATTTTATTAAAAAAAAAAAAAACAACGATTGTCTAACGTAGATTATACTGCATTGTTTTTTTAATGAACAACTTAATTTTGCAGTCTAATTTTCTATTAAATATAGTTTCAATAAATATTTTCTCAATATTTATATCAGTTTCTATGAAAAATTTCAAACACACTTTTCCTGAAAACCTGACCTGCTAAAAAAAACTAAGCACAGATTCGTGATCAGCACACCCCATTTACTATAGGACACCTATTAAACTTGAAACACTTTTTCATGAAAAAAAAAAAAAAAATGTTGGCCTGTGTAATATTTCTGAATTTCCGATATTTTTATAAAATCTTGATGGTTTTCATATAATTCAAAGATTTCGTTAATTTTCCAAAATTAGTGACTTTTTTAAAATGTTTATTAATTATGAAAATCTCTTCTTTTAGTTATACTTTCACATAGTCCATATAAACAATTGTAATATTAATAAGCATTGTGATCAAAACTAAGCAGTATATTTCGAATTTCACTTTAAATCAGTATTTTATACGCTTGGTGCATGAAGTAAAATTTCGAGTTTAGAAAAGCCTGATTTGATTTGGTCGCTCCGCTTCACTACGCGATCAAACCAAATTTTCAGG
The DNA here is from genome assembly GCA_932526585.2 of Philonthus cognatus. Lineage (NCBI taxonomy): Eukaryota > Metazoa > Arthropoda > Insecta > Coleoptera > Staphylinidae > Philonthus > Philonthus cognatus. The sequence continues at coordinate 25,234,194 of OW052243.1, read as the reverse complement.
CTTTTCTACACTCTAAATTTTACTTCATGCTTAATCTGGGAATGGAAAACACTCGTTTAAAGCTTAAAATTCAAATATTTGTAAAAGCAACGAATATCTGAAGATTTACAGCATATAAAGTATATTGAGATATGTATACTTAAAAAAAACGCTCTGTATATCTGAGATAGTAATAAATAATATCCAGTGTACAAAAAATTTTTTTGGCACCAGAAAAATTCTAAGCCTGAAAGGGCTAAGCTCAGGGTTGTTATGTTTAAAACACTTTGTTGTAAAACAGTGTTTTAAACATGTTTAAAAACAGCCGTCGTGTTTTAAACGGTTTTGTTTTAAACATGTTTTAAATATTAAATTTATTTAAAACATGTTTTAAACGTTAAATTTATTCAAAACTTTTTTTATTGCTTTAAATTTGTTTGATTTTTTTTGTTTGTTTGTTTAGCATAGGTTCTAGCCATTCAGCCTCTAACGATGATTGTATTAATTTAACATATATTTAGACACATTCACACCACACTCAGGGACACGACGAGAAATTATTTTTAAATAACAACTCCCCGTGCACGGGAATCGAACCCGGTCTGTGGCTCGCCGAGCAATATACCGTCCGGCGACGTTACCGCTCGGCCACCACCTGCCCAACTTTAAATTTGCTAAATTATATTTTATACCACTTTATTAAGATTTTTTGTTTACATTTTTAAATTTTAGCTAAATTGTTAAAGATATTTCAAAATACATTATTAAACATAACATTTTATTTCTTGAATCAATTGAATCAATATAACATTTTATTACAAGAAAATATCAATACACTGTAAATATTACGACATTTGTTGTTTTTTAAAAAGATTTAAATTTAAATTTTTAGACGAGAGTTTTCCACTCTCAGACTAAGCATGAAGTAAAATTTCGAGTTTAGAAAAGCCTGACAATTTGGATTGGCTGCGTAGCGAAGCAGAGCGGCCAATCCAAATTAGGCTTTTCTAAACTCGAAATTTTACTTCATGCGCCACACGTATAAAACACTGAAATATCGCAAAGTTTAAAATATACGGCTTTAGCAATCCAGTATGTAGATGTGAATAAAACGTGAGTCAAATTATGCGCTAAGCAAATTGTTTAAAACAGTGATTATAGGCAGCCCAATAACTCTAACGTATATTAGGTTGCCTATAATCATTGTTGTATATCTGTGTTTTTTGAACTTCACTGTAAATCATTGTTTTTAAGCGTGGCGCATGAAGTAAAATTTCGAGTTTAGAAAAGCCTAATTTGGATTGGCCGCTCCGCTTCGCTACGCGGCCAATCCAAATTCTTAGGCTTTTCTAAACTCGAAATTTTACTTCATGGTTAGTCTGGAGTGGAAAACATTCGTTAAAAGCCTCAAATTAACCGCTTTGAAACAACGAATTCCCGCAAATTTAAGAAACGCTCTAATTATCGGTATATGTATACTCAAAAGAAAAATGCCCTGTATGTTCTGTTTTAAACACGTTTTGAAAGTGTTTTACACATGTTTATAATTGTTAATGTTTTAAACGCTGTTTCAATGAAAAAAAAAACACGTTTTATTAAAAAAAACTGTTTGTTTCAATTAAAATGAAAAAAACGTTTTTTTAACAATCCTGGCTAAGCTTAAATACTCACGATGCTATCAAAATATTAAACGATGATATCAAAATATTAATTCTTTCATTTTGATTTATTATAAGGATGATCATAAAATACAATGTTACTCAAAAACGACTAGATTCATAAAATTGCATTTTTTATTTTAGTGATATTTGAGTATTTGTAATTTAATTTTAATCTAGTCATTGAATTCTTATTTCATTAAAACATGTTTTTTTCCACTTCTTAGCAATTTCTGTTGATTTAATTAAAATATAATGACGTTCAATTTAAATAGAGAAAAATGCAGCCATTTTTCTCTATTCATAAAACAAAATATAGAACATATTTATTAAGACAATTACAACACAATAATATAAGACATATAATTTTATTTATTTATATACAATAAAGGATTACTTTGTCTGGGCTATCGACCAGAATTCTATCTGCCCGGTCTTGATTTTTTTTTTAATTTTCTCAATTCTTTTAATCCAAATTTCATCTTCAAGCAACATTAATTTAACCTTAGCCATTGAACCGTTTGGTGTTAGCGATTCAGGTTATCCCTTTGTAAAACATATTTCTCATATATATATATTTTATTTTTTTTATTTTTGATATTATTTTGTTTATACATTAATTTTGGTTATACTTAGTAACGTAATGAGTATGATGTGTTACTTTATACAACTAATTGTGTTAATTTCAATTGTAAAAAAGGTGAATTCCGTAAATAAAGAATAATAATAATAATAAATAATTTATTTGGAAATAGATAAAAGTAAAATTAGGTCGTATTTAAATCATTTCAACCGTAATTATTCTTAACCTATTCATATACAATGACGTATAAGAGACCTCAATTGTTTAAATATGTAAACATCGATTTTGATGATTCACAGACGTCACAAATATCACTCGAGATTTGTATCATCAATGGTCTTCGTGGTTCTCTAAAGTTATGCATTTTTTCTTTGGTCCCTAACAAATCCTCTGTAGACCCCTGGGTCTTGGCCATATGGCCCAAAATTGCGTAAAATATTTTCTTATAGTGTCAAATACAAATACATTGCTATATATAAATTATATAGGAACGAAATAAAATGTTCTGTATAATGTATTTTAAAGTTTAGTTGTTTCACAGAGAGTAATAGAAGCCATTAGTGGTTGAACATTTACCTTGCAGATAATTACTATTTAAAAACAGCGTATTACCACATTGCTCGGGAAACGATTTCATTTGCATTCGGTTTAATGAAAACATTAAACCTTAATCATAAATACGTACTAATGGAATACGCATACAAAGCATGCGCGTGTTTAACAACACACGAACAATATTAAATATTATCTTAATAATATGCAGACCTTATTGTGTACATCATTACATATATTAATTATTATTAGTAAACATATAAAAGCTATAATAAAATACACTTAATAATTAGATAAAATCTCGTTTTATTGTATTAATCCCATTTAAATTAGAAGCAGACCTTAATAAATAATGTTTCTTATTTATAAAAAGTATAAACTTAAAAAAACTTATATAATGTAAGTAACTCTGCAAACATAAATAACAAACTTTTATTTAAAGTTTACATAACAATAACATCTTCCATATAGACGCAATTAACTTTTTTCCCACAACAATACCGTATTGTATGCATAAACTCCATGCAATAACCTTAATGATAAGCAAAGTCATTCCCCATTATAAGCTGTTGCATTTCTTCTGAAAATACATGCAGCAGCATCTTAATCTCCCTTATACAAACACATTTCAGCGGAACGAACTCGAAAGGGGGAAGGAGCGAAGAGAAGCGCGTGCAATGTACACCCCATAAATCAAGCTTTCAGTTCAGTTCAGCTCTCCCGCTGAAAATTCAAATACAATTTCCGCGGGTTTAACAACCCTTTGAGAAACATTGCGGAATTTCGCTCTCGAAACGTGAGTTAACAATGTATTTGTTGATTATCCCGTTTCTGACGTTATGTGGAATAACAAATAATTTTTTTCAGCATAGTGGGGTTGGATGAGTTTATGCATGTTGAATGGTGAAAATGCCAAAAATGCTGCCCGATGATTTTTTTTTATTTTTCAGTGTAGTTGAATAAACAAATATTATCGTGTTTCCTTTGTGCACGCGTACACAACAATATAAATCGAAACAATGGACGATGTAAAAAAATTAAAATTTTAGAAATGTTTTTGTGAATAGGGGATTTTAATCAAATTGTAGCCGCTTGCTCTTTCCATTGATCATAAATTGTTTATAATTCTACATCGTACCTCGTGCATGTAAAACTGTTTCAATTTATTATTACTAAAACTCAATACAATACGTAATTTAAAAACTCTGCTTTACGTTGTAAAATTAGTACATCGATAATTCTTATCACTTATTATTCTTCATTTGTCTAGACAAAACGCGAATTGTCTAAGGTTTTTAGACAGTAATCAAATAAAATTGCATTTTTCTGTCATTTCGCACATTGTCTAGATAAAATAAGTTGTATCTACGGCCTATTAGACAAAATGCATTCCAAGCTTGAAATAATAAGTATTAAAAAACATCGCTTTATTTTATATTTTAAATACAGTGACAAATTATTTTAAGGGTTATATTTTGAACTAACTTTAAATCAGTGTTTAATACGCGTGGCGAATGAAATAAAATTTCGAGTTTAGAAAAGCCTGAAAGTTTGGATTTGCCAACGCGCGAGCGAAGCGGAAAATCCAAATTTTTAGACTTTTCTAAACTCGAAATTTTACTTCATGCGCCACGCATATAAAACACTGGTTTTATATGAAGCTTAAAATATACGTCTTTACTATACTGCTTTAATGGCATATTGTGAATTTCACGATATGTAGCGTTGTACAGGGTCAGCGAAACTCGATGTCTCAGCTCTATTATGAGAAAAGGAAAAACGATAGAAGAAATCTGAAAAGAAGTTCATAAATGGGATTGAGTAAGGTCAATTTTAAGCCAAAATTGCATATATTTCTAAACTTGGAATCGAAGGTAATGACTTCATCGAATATTTTTTCTCAGAAACATACCTATATTTTTGGTTATTTAAAAAGAGCAATTTTTTCTGAATAAACTTAGTAGAGAAGAAAATTTGCTATCTTCTTCCGTTAAAAAATTACAAACAAACTTTAAAAAAAGTATTATCAAAAATTCACAATTGTCACGACATAAACATGTAGCCTTTGAAAGCAAATAACAAAATCGCATTTGTCAATAATTAAACTATTGGTTGACAAATATTGATTTGTTGTCATTTGTTTTAAAAAAAATGTTTACGCACAACGAAAATATCGACATGTTATTAGTTTATGGAGAATCTGAAAAGAACCCTAGAAGAGCAGTACAGTTATACGCCCAGAGATACCCTTAACGTGTTATTCCAACCTGCAACCAACGAGGCATTTTCTGCTCGAAAGGGAAGACAAATTGCTAAAAGGATCAATTCTGACAATATTGTTGCCACTGTTTTGCAGTATTTTCAAGACCATCCAAGGAACTCAATTCGGCAAGCCTGTTGTGAGTTTAAATTAAAATATTGTTTGGTACGACAAATTTTGACAGAAAATGGTTACCACGATTATAAACCTCACAACTTAGAACACTTGTCAGATCAACATCAATGAAGAATAAATTATTGTGTCCAATTGATGGTAAACTTAAAGATCAATGACAATCGATTTTTCCAGCATGTGTTGTGGGCGGATGAAAGCCATTTTGTTAGGTAAGCGGTAAGCCCAACAGAAAAATGAACATTTTTGGGCTACTTAAAATCCACATTTTGTCAATCCGATTGAAAACCGAGGACACTTCGGTATTAACGTTTGGTGTAGTATTATTAATGGGCATTTGATTGGTCTATATTTTTAAGAAGGAGTTTTACGCAGTGAGCAAAATTTGCAATTTCTTCAAGAACAACTTCCTGTGCTTCTCGAAAATGTGTCATTACAGCTGCGAGCAAACATGTGTTTTCAGCAAGATGGAGCTCCACCGCATAAAGCACGAGTTGTCTAACAATATTTAAATGAAACTTATGGAGAAAATTGGATGGGTATAAATGGACCGATGCAGTTGGCGCCTAAATCACCGGACTTGATACCACTTCTCCTTACGGGAAACTTTGAAAAACAAAGTTTACAAAACACCATCTGTTAGTTTGGAACATTTAAAATAAAAAATCAAGCACATGATTGCGATGAACTATCTAGAGAAATGTTACGCAAGGCTTCAGTAATAGAAGTAAGGCGGAGATTAGATTTATTTAGTTTAAAACACGTTGTTTCAAAACAGTGTTTTAAACATGTTTAAAAACAGCCGAGCCGTCGTGTTTTGACCGGTTTTGCTTTAAACATGTTTTAAATCTTAAATTTGTTTAAAACATGTTTTAAACTTTAACTTTGGCTAAAACGTTTTTTTTTATTATCTTAAGTTTGCTATATTATATTTTTTGAGATTTTTTGTTCACATTTTTTTAATTTTAACTAAATTGTTGAAGATATTTCAAACTACATTAATAAACTTAACATTTTATTACAATAAAATATCACAACTGTGTGTGCAGTAATGTAATTTTTAAATACGGGGAAATTTCCTTTCAGGTAAACGTATGCATACACTGTAAATTTTACGACATTCGTTGCTTTTTTAAGAAGATTTCAATTTGAATCTTTAAACGAGGGTTTTCCAGTCCCAGACTAAGCATGAAGTAAAATTTAGAGTTTAGAAAAGCCTGAAAATTTGGATTTGCTGCGTAGCGAAGCGGAGCGGCCAATCCAAATTAGGCTTTTCTAAACTCTAAATTTTACTTCATGCGCCACACGTATAAAACACTGAAATATCGTAATGTTTAAAATAAACGCTTTACCGCTTCAGCAATCTAATATGTAGATGTGAATAAAACGTAAGACAAATTCTGCTCTGAACAAATTGTTTAAAACAGTGATTATAGGCAACCTAATAACTCTAACGTATATTAGTTTACCTATATTTATTTATTTATTTATTTATTTATTTATTATCCAACATGATTCATTTATATTTGTTGATGTATGTGTGTGTTTTTGAACTTTACTGTAAATCAGTGTTTTTAAGCGTGGCGCATGAAGTAAAATTTCGAGTTTAGAAAAGCCTAATTTGGATTGGCCGCTCCGCTTCGCTACGCGGCCAATCCAAATTCTTAGGCTTTTCTAAACTCGAAATTTTACTTCATGCTTAGTCTGGGAGTGGAAAACTCTCGTTAAAAGCCCCAAACGTTTTTTAAATTTGAGGGAATTCGTTGTTTTCAAAGCGGATATTAAATAAATATCACGTTTTTTTTAACAACCCCGATTAGAAGTAGGAGGTGGTTACATTGAAATTTTGTTGCGGTGATTGCCTACATACTTTTTTCTTTCTGTATTAATTTGTTTAGTTTTTTGTTTAGTGTTAAGCGCGATATTTATTTATTATAACTTATCCGTATTCAAAAGAATTACAAGAATAGGAAATTTTAAGAGATACAAAAAGTAAAGAGTAAACTTAAGGAATTATTGGAAAATAGCAATAAACTAATTGATAAACTGGAAGAGCGTTTAAAGTCTGCTGAACAGCAGAAAAATATACTCAATGACATTAGAAGCGTAAGACCCAGAAGGAGTTATTATTTTAACTTGATTTTTTGCCAGTATGGTAGTCTTACATCAAGAATAAAATGATTACATTTTCAAGAAATGTTATTAAAAAACAATCTAAAAAAATTAATAATGTGTTTGGCGACCCCTTTGCTGTATACACTCCTGTAGACGTCTGGGCATCGACAAAATGAGATGGTCGATGTCTTCTTGAGGCATCTCGTTCCAAGCAACTTGAATTTCATCGATCAACTGTGCTAGAGTCTGTGGAGGATGGCGCAAAGAGAATATTCTTCTTCCCATGATATCCCACACATGTTCAATGGGATTTAAATCCGGCGAACGGGGCGGCCACGCCAAAACATTAACACCAGCTTCATTAAGAAAGTTCATAGTTCGACGAGCAATATGGGGACGTGCGTTATCTTGTTGAAAAAGTACGTCTGGGCGGCCATCTAAATAAGGCAACAAAGTCGGTCGTATGACGTCTTCAACATAACGCGCAGCTGTCATACTGCCTCGAATGAATACAAGAGGTGATCGACTACCATAAGCAATAGCCCCCCAAACCATTACTCCAGCAGTCCTGCGTACATGCCTCTCAATAGCAAACCCAAGATCAGGTCGTTCTCCACGATAGCGTCGTACCCTTCTACGGCCATCATGCGTGCCTAGACAAAATCGTGATTCATTGCTGAATACGACATCGTGCCATTCTGCCTCCCAATGCTGCCGTTCTCTGCACCAGTCCAACCTTTAGCGACAGTGTCTCGCTGTTAAAGCACTAATCTTGGACGGTACGAAAGAAGCCCAAAGGATTGAATGCGGCGATATAAGGTTCGCATACTAACGGGCCTACCTTCTTCTCCAATCCATTGATCACCGATTTGACGCGTAGTAGCGAAACGGTCTCGCAGGGCTATTTGTCTTAAGCGCCGATCTTGACGTTCTGTGGTACGCCTTGGTTGACCAATTGGTCTTCTTCTTGCTCCTTGCTCCTCTACCTTCTTCTGTCCACCTGATACACACGTATTACAGTTGCTGCAGTGGAATCAATACGGCGGGCAATTTCGCGATAGGACATACCGACATCTCGATAAGCAACAACTCGACCCCGGTCAAAATCGCTCAAATGGTGATATTGTGGACGTCTTCGGACTCGAGGCATTTTATTTAAGCTTAACACACTCAACGGAAACACGAAAACTAAAAACATCTGTACTAAACAGCTCATATAAATAGTTTTATCAAAAAAAAAAAGTGAAATATTTTTTTTTTTCACAATAAATATAAAAGGCACAAGGTTGAAATTGTTATCAATGTATGCTTTAAATATAGTCACTCTGTTGCTAAAATATGAATTCAAAAAAAGCATTCCTTCTTGGTGTTACGCTTCTAATGTCGTTGAGTATAATAAAATCCTAGTAGGAGTAAATATTCGTTGTTTTCTTAAAAGAAGTCAATTTGAAGTTTAAACGAGTGTTTTCCACTCCCAGGTTAAGCATGAAGTAAAATTTCGAGTTTAGAAAAGCCTGAAAATTTGGTTTGGTCGCGTAGCGCGAAGCGCGGAGCGACCAAACCAAATTCTCAGGCTTTTCTAAACTCGAAATTTTACTTCATGCGCCACGCGTATAAGACACTGATTTCAAGCGAAGTTTACTCGTTCACAATATTTCAGTACTTTCAGTGTTTAATACGCGTGGCGCATGAAGTAAAATTGAAGAGATGAGAAAAGAAAAGAGTAAACTTAAGGAATTATTGGAAAATAGCAATAAACTAATTGATAACTGGAAGAGCGTTTAAAGTCAGCTGAACAATAGAATAATAAAAAAATCATAATAGGAGTGGAAAAGCAACATAAAAATGGAATACTTGAAGATATTGGTACAGAAATATTTAAAAATGTAAACAGTTGAATCGACGTTCTTACAGCATACAGAAAAGACGAAACAAGTGATATTACAGCTCTATAATAGTGCAACCTAAAACAAAAGAATTAAAACCATAATAAACATAATAAATGCTCGAAAAACTGTCGGCTGGATTACAATAACAAAAGAATGTAACTTAAAAGTATATGATAATGAAATCTAAATAAATCAACAACTCACCCCTTTAAAAAATGCACTTTTCTTTCAAGCTAGGGAATTAAAAAAACATGAATACAAACATACGTATAGGAACAAAAGTCGAAAAGATTTTTACAATAAAAACTGACACAACCAAAATAAATACACACTTCGTTATAGACAAATTAAATGAATTTAAATGTTCAAAAAATATTACGAAGTAATAAACACAACACAAGATACGGCACTGCTTCAAACTACAAAATAACCAACAGCAAAAAATGTACTTTTCTATAAAGCTTAGGAATTATAAAACATGAATACAAACATATGTATATGGACAAACGTTGAAAAGAATTTTACAATAAAAACTGATACAACCAACTTCAAACTACGAAATGACTAAATCTTAATCCCGACACTTTCCTTTTATCCACTCGAAATACTCCCTAAATTTTATTAAATCATAATAAAGACACTCGAAAAAAGGTTAATGGCACTTATAAAATTTGAGTGGTTTTAAATCGGCCGTTCGCCCTTAATTACCCTTTTAATGTTCCTTCTGTAGAAAATAAAATCAATCTCTTTTGAGGAATTTCACTTTGCATCTGAAACATTCGCGCGATGTAATTAAACTCGGCCATCGTTTTTTTTTACAGCGGTATTTGAAAAAAAATATACAGCGAGTACATAAAGAAGGAAAATGAAGAGGAGGGTAATTAATGGGTTTACACGGGAGTGGAATTAATTAGGGGAATAAAATATAAATAGGGGTGTAAATGGAATAAAAATATTTATTCCTGTTAAATGAAATGGTTTTTTATCAAGGGGTTGAAAATTATTTTCGCGAAATTATATATATTAATGATTTTTTGTGTAAAGCGAATTTTATAAGAATATAATTTTATAATAATTTGAAAATGTTCAACTCTTAAAAGTAATTTCACCACGAGCTTAGTTTTTGTGTTGATTTTATTTGAGTAAAAAAATAAATTTATGATATATTTAAAAAATGCAAATATTAATTTATTATGAGAATAAATTCATTGATAATAGTCACATTTTACAAATGTGAGTAAAATAAAAGTGAGTTATATTTATTGTACATTTTTAGGCATTCGTTGTTATTATACAAGATAGCCGCAAAATGAGTGAAAAGCCATGCGTAGCACAATTTGTTAATTACTTTTAATCAGAAAAAACTACAAAAAAATAAATAAACCAACATTAACAGATTTTCTTAACCTGTAAATACTGAAATCATGTGTTTGACATCAATTAGATATTCGGATTATCTGTGTATATGAAATAATTGTTAAAAATTAAAAATAAAAACTCAAAAAAATCATATGCTTATTCAGTAAGCCTCATGAGGTCAATAATATTTTCAATATGTGACAAGAATTTGTTTTTAACATGTTGTGCATAATTATTGCTACTAATAATCGACAAAACATTAGTTAATCATTTGAAATGTTTAACTTGATGTTAATAGAAATCATTTATATCAAAATATTTTAAAAATTTTACTGATTTCTACTTAGTCACATATTTATTATTTTAAATGCCTCGTGAGCCTTAATAAAATACTGTACAACATCTTTTAATTTGAATTTTCTACTCAAAATTAACCTATTGATGGAATAACGCAAAATTAGTAATGTTTTGTTTTTAAATTATTAAATAACTTAATTTGATACATTCTATTATTTAACCTGACTTGAGAATGTGTGGAGATATTGTAAATATTATATTATTTAAATATTTCGATTATAACTTATTCAAAAAAAAGGTTTCAGTGTATTTCTAACTCCGCGATATTTCAGTGTTTTATACGCGTGGCGCATGAAGTAAAATTTCGAGTTTAGAAAAGCCTGAAAATTTGGTTTGGTCGCTCCGCGCTACGCGACCAAACCAAATTTTCAGGCTTTTCTAAACTCGAAATTTTACTTCATGCTTAATCTGGGAGTAGAAACACTCGTTTGAAACTTCAAATTGAAAGCTTTTATAAAATTGACGAATGCCTAAAATTTTACGAAAAAATACCCTTATGTAGCAGTATTTATTCATAGAAATTATTCATAGAAATTATAAAATAAAGTTTGGAATTGTACCTAAAATAAACTTTTAGAACTTTAATTTGGTTCTCATTGATCACTTGATGAAACATTTTAACTAATATTTGAATTTGAATTAAAGGCACTTGGTTTATTTCATGAATTTTTTTATTATCCAATTAGTTTCGACTTATCGTACGCCGTTAAAAATTCTATTAACTTAGTAAAAAAATTGAAAAACATTGTTGTACCGCCCAACGCAAAATTAATTTCATTAGATGTCAAAAGCCTATTCACATCTATCCCTACTAATAAAATCAAACACATTTTATATAATGAAATAGATAATTCTAACCAACCAGATATATTAAAACAAGAGTTACAAATTTTAATTGATATTTGTATAAAACAAAATTATGTTCAATTTAACAATAAGATATACAAACAGATTAATAGTTTACCAATGGGTTCTCCTCTATCACCTCTTCTTTCAGAGATTTTTATGTCACATTTCAAGACAAACATTTTAAAATCACCCGATTGCAAGCATGTTACCTTTTGGGCTAGATATGTTGACGATATTTTTTGCATATGGGTTGGCACAACAAGACAACTAGATACTTTTCTTAAATTTGTTAACTCGATTAATACAAAAATACAATTTACATTAGAGAAAGAACTAGAAAATAGTTCAAATTTCCTAGAACAAAATATAATTAAAACGAATGATAGATAATTAGAGTACAGTATTTTTAAAAAAAAAACATTCACGAATATAATTATTCCAAAATCCTCTAATACACACACACAAATTAAAAACAGTAGCTTTCATTCATATATTAATAGATTAATAAATATACCATTAAACAAAACTAATTATGAAAAAGAATTGAGAACAATAAAACAAATAGCAGTCAACAGTAAATTAATAGATAATTTAATAAAAACTAAAAAACAAAAAGAACTAATTAAATATGTGTATAATGAACCAAATATTAAGAAGAATTGGAATAAATTAATTTATGTGAATGATCTTTCACAGAAAATAAAAAAATGTATGAAAGGGAAAGAAAAAAATGTTATTATAACTAACCCACTTAATTTAGGTAGATTATTTGTAAATAACGAACCACCTGTAAATAAAATTTAAAAATGCGGCATTTATCAAATCCAGTGCGGGGAATGCGATACATAGGTCAAACCGGAAGAAGTTTCGAAATACGATTGAATGAGCACAAGAAATCAATTCTCAATAATAAACAATCGACAGGTTTTACTAAGCATTGCATCGAGTTCAACCACTTTTTTGATCCGGCCGATTTTTCAATTTTACACTCGGGTAGTAAAGGACGGGATTTAAATTTTAGAGAGAGCCTAGAAATTCATAAGGCCATAAAACGGGGAAAAAACGTTGTAAATGAGTGCGAAGACATCTGGCACTCCCCCATCCTCACTGCCATTACTACCTGATTTTGTATATAACTCTGTAAAAATATATTTTCTGTACATTATTCCTTGAGAATGACGATAAGTCAAAACTAGTTGGATAATAAAGAAATTTGTGAAACAAACCAAGTGCCTTTAATTCAAATTTAAATAAACTTTTAGAGTTCACTGTATAATTCCTTGGCCGGTAATGGGGGAATTAATGAATCAAGTTACCTAGCTTTTCACTTAGTTTTTGGTCACCTTGTATAAGCGTTTAGTTTCAAAGTTCTAACGAGCGTTTTCACTCATTGATTAAACATGAAGTTAAATTTTAAGTTTTGAAAAGCCATAAGATTTTACTTCATGCGCCACACATTTAAAATACTGAAACATTGGTAAGTTCAAAATATAGTAAAATTAAGATGATGTACTTTGTAACTAGTCATAAAAGCCGTTTTCCAACAATTATGTTTTATAATAGTCTCTAAACCAATTTTGCTTAAACCCTATTTATTATTTTATGTAAATATTTTTCTTATGAGAACGTAATAAGTTGTCACAATTTAAATAAAGCTCATCACTTTTCGACCTATTGCTCAGATCAAAGTGTTCATTAAAACTAAAGTCATGAGAGTAAGTCAGAGCTAGATAGGATTCGAATAATTCAGGTATGTGAATCCTGGATTCGAATCCTTTCACAGGATTTAAAAGACGTATTCAAATACTTCAGTAAAAAAGCATTCGTGATCCGGATTCGTTATATTTATTTAAAAGAATTCGTATTCGAACAGAACTAATGTTTTTCTCGAAGCCCTTAATACCATTCTAACGAGTGTCTTCCACTCCCAGACTAAGCATGAAGTAAAATTTAGAGTTTAGAAAAGCCCAGAAAATTTTCACGGGACTTTTCTAAACTCGAAATTTTACTTCATGCGCCACGCGTATAAAACACTGATTTAACGTGAAGTTTAAAAACAGACACATTATTTTCAATTGGAATAACAAGGAATCAGATATTTAGTTTGTTATCAACGACGTTCAGTGTTTTATTCATCCCTTTATCCAATCATTTATTCATCATACAGTCGATACCCCAAAAAATGTAAACCAATTATTGTTTCATAACTACTGTGACTGGTTAACAGAGCTATAATAGTTAAGGCCATTAATTACTCAAAGAAGAAAAAGAAGAAGACGTTCAGTGTAAATAATAAATAATTAGGTTTTCAACATGTAATTTTATAATTAAAAATTAACTGGTATTTGTTAAAAAAAATATATAAATTTAAATTATTTTTTAAAGGATTTGTATCCGTGATCTAAAAAAGAGGATACCAATTATTGATTCGAATCACCTTTTTCCTTTACGAATGCTTTATTGCAGTATTCGTAATTCGAATCATATAGGGTGATTCGGATTCGTGATTCGACTCCTTTTTTTAAGGATTTGTCCTAGCTCTAGTGTAAGTAATATAATAAGGATAATAAATAAAATTGCTAATTTGTTTTATAAATTTATTTCTATTTACTTACTTTGTTTGTGAAACCAACCCTTTTATTTGGTATCCCTATTATGTTGAAAATGATTTGCAAAGTGATAAGTGAAAAATCGATTTAGGGAATAAGTGCAAGGTTTACAAATATCAGTAAATTGTCCGTAAGTTTAATATTAAATTTATTTACTTAAAATAAATAAAATTAAGATTTAATTCATCGAAACTTGTATTTATAGAATATTATTTGTTGCTGCATTATTAGTTTAATGAAACTTATGAACATCAACAAAAAAATAAAATTGTGTTCGCAAACGTCTGTTCAACATCAAAGGCCTCATAACATTTATGAATTTGCAATAAATTCCTAAATGGATCGTGCCCTCCGGGAGGAAACTAAAAGCGATTAAGGAGATTTAATATTTGCCTTTGCGAAATTAAGATACACATTATGTATTAAAATTTAATTTGTTTCCGAATTGATAAATTAAAATGTGATAATAATAGTGTATTCAAATTAAGTTTAGTTTATGAATTCAAAAGATGTTTCGTAAAGGTGCCCAAAGGAACATATGATGAATCTCATTATAAAGCAATTTTTACGTTTCATGGAAATCCATATTTTTCCATTATAGAATAAGGAGAAATTTATATATCTTCGCGCGTACGATGAATGCTTAAAAAAAATCCAATAAATATTTTATATGTGATTCGTTTAGAGCATGGGTGGCCAACCTTTTTAGCAACCGGGCCAAATTTTTAAACTAAAATTTCGCTTCGAACAAATTTATTTTGTTAATTATAGGAAACAAGAAATGCTCGTTTTTCACGCTGTCCTATATGGATCTGGCTTATTCAAAATTTGAAGCTACTAACGAGTGTTTCCAATCCGTGATTAAGCATGAAGTAAAATTTCGAGTTTTGGAAAGCCTGAAAATTCCGCGAAGCGGAGCGGCCAAACAAAGGGTTTTTTAAACTCGAAATTTTACTTCATGCGCCACGCGTATTGAAAACAGAAATATTATCAAATGTATAATATTCTTGTTTATTGGTATATTTTTACCCTGCTTTAGTAATTTATTTTTAATAGTAATTTAGCAGTTTATTTTTAATTTCATAATATTCCAGTGTTTTATATGCGTGGCGCAAATTTTAAGGCTTTTCTAAACTCGAAATTTTACTTCATACTTAATCAAGGATTGGAAACACTCGTTAGTAGCTTAACATTTTGAATAAGCCAGATCCTTATACCACCGCCCAAAAAAACGGACACCCTGTATTTCTTGTTTGCTTTAATTAACAAAATAAATTAGTTCCACGCGAATTTGAAAAATTTTAAGGGTTTTCTAAACTCGAAATTTGACTTCATGCTTAATCTGGGAATGGAAACCCTCGTTTGAAACTTAAATTGAACACTTTAAAAAAAGAAATGAATGCCTGAAATTAATAGTTTACAATTTTCTAGCTTGCCAATAAATAAACTACAATACGTCCTAAATATTTATCTTTCAATTTATACTGATCTGCTTTTACATTTAAAATATCTTCTATTACTTCGATAATATTTGTAAAAACGGAATAATGCGATTTTTAAATATTGACAATATCACTGAAATCAGTGTAAAAAATCTCCAAAATATTGTTAAATTCAAAATATTTTTAATCCTGCTTAAGCAGTATATTTTAAAATTTGATTTTAGTAATACTGTGCTTTCACTCAAAAAACTTTAAATTCAGACATAAATGGGCTTCCCAGCACTTAAAAGCCCATTTAAGTCTGCATTGAAAGCTTTTTGAGTGAATAATATTTCAATTAAATTTTTTCACTTCTAAAACCATAAAAAACTTATAAATCCGCAAAAATTTAGATTTGAGCGCTTGTGCTACGCACAATTTTGAAGTCATACAAAACGTTTTTACACAAATGAAAGCAAATTTAATCGTGGATTGCGTGCTTTGTAAATAATCAAAATCAGACTCCGGAGTATTTTATAAAATACCGCGCCTGAAATACACAAAGTGAAAAAATTTTAATTTTAACCATTTCAAGAAGAATGTTTATGACGAGTATAATTTTTGAGAAATCTAAGTAATTTCTTAAAGAGGAGTGTTGAGAATAAAATATTTTAAATTTTATGTAAAATTGATTTGTGGGCGCATAAAACAAGCGCTCAAAGTTGGATTTAGGTAGATTTAAAATGTTTAAGTCATTATTTTTTATATAAACAAATTACTGAGTTGTTTTTAACAATAAGGAAAATGTTATTAATTCTTTTTTGTTTAAAAAAAATAAAATTTTTTATTGAAATTTAGAAAAAGAATTTCACGAAAACTGCACATTTGTTTTTTAGCAAATATGCAATTCTCATAAACATTTATATTTTCATATTTTTTTAAAATCTCAGTCATCTTCAGCAATATTATAAATAAGACAAGCCGTTTATTTTACTAAGAAAATAACATTTTCACAATTTTTTTTTATTTTTAAATATTTGGAAAAATTTATAAATCCACTAAAATCTAACTTTGAGCGCTTGTGCTAAGCACAATTTCTAAGTCTTATAAAATGTTTTGAAAACAAATTATAGCAAATCTAATACTGAATATCGTGCTTTTTGAACAGTTTATATCAGAGAAGTATTTCATAAAGTGATTTATTTGGCTTGTCCCTTTCGCTTCGCTACGCATTCAAGCCAAATTTTCAGGCTTTTCTCAACTCGAAACTTTACTTGATGCTAAATTAAGGAGTAAAAACACTTAATAGAAGCATCAAATTAAATGGTGTTTCTTTAGTCGATAACTTTTTGAGAGCCAGTCCGCGCCTGATGTTATATTACCGGTACTATAATCCGTATTACATTGTAATAAAATACTTTTTAAAAGTTTTATAAACCGTGTAGGAAATTGTTCTAAAGCTTTTATAAAAACATTCGCAACTGTTATTAACTACATACGGTATCTCATGTTTATTTATTGTTTTATTTATTGTTATTATGCAATTCTATTTATTCGATGTATTTACTTATTTTGATAAGCATGTAAAAAAGTAGCAATAAAGATAATCAAGAACGACTGCAAATTATCCCACAACCAGCATTATGTTAATTCTCGACGCTCGGACAAGTAAACGTCCCTAATCGGCGATTTGCATTTAGATTTAATCGCGAGGGGCAAGTCCGGGACGGATTCGTGATGTTTTAATCCCGGGAGTAAATTCGGTATTCCTGTCCCGGCCCTTCGGACAAGATGCGTGGCTTTTAATAGATTCGCATCTACGTCAAATAATAGAATGTGTGCTTACAGAAGGCGGCTGGTTATCTATGCGTCCATCGCCATTCGCACTGTATACTAAAACTAGGTAGCTTATGTAATCATGTATATCCATTACGGCAGACGCAGCCTATTATCTGTACATGTGTTGATCAGCTAGTGAATGTGGTTAACTCGCGATATTGACAACACCTATATTCTGCTTAATCGATCACAAACATGTTTGTTTTAATTAATATTGATCTAATAAAATGGTCAAGGTGATTACGAATATGTTTGCTAAAATGATTATTGATCTAATAAATTAGTCAAGACTATTAGATAATATTTTTTTTTAACTATAGTAAGTATACAGGGAATTTTTCTTTTAAGTATACTAATCCCAATTATGTGCTGTAAATCTTCAGATAATCGTTTTCTTTTTAAGAGTTCAATTTAAAGCTTTCAACTAGAATAAGCATTAAGTAGAATTTCGAGTTTGGAAAAGCTTTAACATTTCTAAAATGAAATTTCGCGCCAAACAAATTTATTTTGTTAATTAAAGCAAGGTGTCCGTTTTTCGGGCGGTCCTATGGGGATCTGGCTTATTCAAAATTTAAAGCTACTAACGAGTGTCTCCATTCCTTGATTAAGCATAAAGTAAAATTTCGAGTTTATAAAAGCCTTCAAATTTGGTTTGGTCGCTCGAAATTTATTTGCCGTCGCGAGCGAAGGGGGTGACGGCAAATCCAAATTTTCAGGCCTTTCTAAACTCAAAATTTTACTTTATGCGCCGCGCGTATACAACAACATTGATATATTGCGAAGATTAAAATCTACTGCTACTGCATTTTTTAAGAGTTCAATTTGAAGCTATGAATAAGTGTTTTCCACCTTCAGAATAAGCATGAAGTAAAAGCGAGTGACGCAAACACACATTTTCAGGCTTCTCTAAATTTGAAATTTTTCATCATGCGCCGCGATTGATATATTGCGAAGTTTAAAATTTACTGCTAAAGCAATATACTAAACCTGTATACTTTGAATTTCACTTAAAATCAGTGTATTATACGCGTGGCGCATGAAGTAAAATTTCGAGTTTAGAAAAGCCTGAAAATTTGGATTTGCCGTCACTCGCTTCGCTCGCGACGGCAAATCCAAATTTTCAGGCTTTTCTAAACTCGAAATTTTACTTCATGCTTAGTCTGGGAGTGGAAAACACTCGTTTAAAGCTTCAAATTGAATATTTAAAAAAAAATAGCGTACGCATATGTAAATTTAAAAGAAAAAAATCCTCTATATCATTCATAATGAAAGGGGAAATTTCCACTTCCACACAAAGCATGAAATAAAATTTCGAGAAGAAAAATCAGAAAATTTGGTTTAGTCGCTCCGCTTAGCTACGCCATCAAACCAAGTTTTCGGGCTTTTCTAAACTCGAAAGTTTACTTCATGCTTAATCAAGGAATGGAGAAACACATGTTATAAAAATACTTCTATATTAGTAGAGAGGTTTCCAATATAACAAATTGCAATTATGGGAAAACAAAACAACCTTTTAATTTTTTTTACATTTACCAAGATATTTTATTACGTGTGAACATTTAACGATAAATAAATAAATAACCATGCTTGTTGGCCTAAGTGCGGCTGCCCTCCCGACAACCAATCCTTAATCCTGAATAACCATGCTTTCATAATTATTCTACCTACATTTACCAAGCGATTTAAGAATTGATAAATATATGAAATATACACATTTACCAATGTTCTACGTGTCCCGTTAACACACTTACGTTATTTCATTTTATTTCTGATTAATTTTAAAAAGAGGCAAAACATCCCAAATTTAGTTAAACACTTATGAAATTCTTTTCTCTTTTTTCTCAAAAAAGTTCAAAACTTACGATTTTAGTATCTAGGGTTGCTAGATTTTATGTTCGTATTAATTATCAATTAAAAAATATCAGGGAAAAAAAATTAAAAAAAATTACAGGGAATGCATTTTAATTGTCTTAAGCCATCTATAGACGCGTTTAGAGTTTTATCCCTCATTTATCCCTCAATTCTTTTATTTTTTTTAATTTATTTCAATTTCATTTTGTTTCATTTGATTTGGTTAGAGAATAGTTTGACCTGATGTTGCATTTTGCATATAAATTATGCATAGAACAGCAGTGCTGTCGTGTCACGCAAATATTCATTGTATAATTCAATATCTGTCGGGGTATCAGCTCGAGAAGTAGTTGTTTCAATGATTATTTGGAGACAAACTTTTTGCAGAAAGTCGATATTAATTTTAAATCGTTTTTATATTTTATAAATAAATATGTTAGAAGCAATTGAAATGCACAAAAACAATTATTTTTCAGGCTTTTCGAAATAATAATTTTTGTGCAATTCAATTGCTGCTAACATATTTATTTAAAAATGATAAGATTCTTTCAATAATTTCAGATTATTTATAATGAATTTGTGTCATGTGGTTATTGTATGATGAGCTATGACAGATTTATCAGGATTTTGATTTCGTATAATAAATATGGTCTTTAACCTTATTTTAAAATTTCGTTGAGTTTGTTAAATATAACTTTTGTTGTAATTCCTAAATTTAAAAAAAAATTCCCGATTTTTCAAGATCATCAATATTTATAAGAGTATTTCATAGTAAATATTTAAGTTTGGCTCTTGTGTAATATACAGGTGTGAGGTTGAATTTCATAAAAATTTTATTAAATTGATAGTTTTGGTTCATAAATAATTTTACAGTAATTTTTATTTGTATTAGA
Source organism: Philonthus cognatus (assembly GCA_932526585.2). Taxonomy (NCBI): domain Eukaryota; kingdom Metazoa; phylum Arthropoda; class Insecta; order Coleoptera; family Staphylinidae; genus Philonthus; species Philonthus cognatus. Next base: position 25,213,848 of record OW052243.1, on the reverse strand, counting down.
TTCTACTATCGATTCTAAACGTGACGCCAAATAAATTGTTTGAGTTCTTGTATGTTTATTGATTGATTTTTTAATGATGTCGGTATTATAATCATTAATCTAGCTATATCTAAAATTAATCCGAACGTAATTTTCCTGTTTTTTTCAGTTATTGGTAACTGAATAGCATAATATATCATACTATTCAAATATGATAATTTATGTTTAAATGGACTATTTGAGCCTTAACGTGTGCACAGTGGTTTGTTTTCTAAAAATATTACAAGATAGTTTCTTGTTATTTTTTTATAACTAATAAGTCCAAAAATGGAAGTTTCATGTATAAAATATATGCTAGCAAATAGGTTATTTAATAAATTAATAAACTTATAAATATCAAATCTTTGATTTGGTTGGCGTTCACTTTGTGGTACATCTTTATAAAATAATATTAAAACACTTAACTTTGTTTTACCACTTTAATTAACTTTTTACAGTCGAAACTATAGTCACTGTAAAAAGTTAATTAAAGTGGTAAAACAAAGTTAAGTGTTTTAATATTATTTTATAAATATCACTACTTGATTTAATAATACTAAAAATATTGATTTGTTTTGTATTTTTATTATTGACATAAATATGCATTTTTCTCATATCTTGTTAAGTTATGTTAATGATATTCTCTGACTATAATAGAATGTCACTTTCAACACATGGATTCGAATTTTATACAGTATTGTGATATTTTTAGACATTTTTGACCATTAGAATTTTTACATTGTTTTTTGTGCCAGTAATCATTTGTTTTGACAGTTATAACGTTTTTAAATATTCTTTTTGATAATTATAATTAAAAAGAAAATAAATTAGAGTATTACAATGATCTATTCTAGACAAAAGTTTGAAATCTTGCGCGTGTCAGAAACGTTTTCTTATAAAATTTGAAGGAATGTTAATTATTAGCGTTTTCTTTTATTATTTTTCAACATAGTATTCCATTCCCAGACTAAGCATGAAGTAAAATTTCGAGTTTAGAAAAGCCCCGCGTAGAAAATTTGTCGAGGGTCGCGCAGCGACCCGAGACAAATTTTCACGGGGCTTTTCTAAACTCGAAATTTTACTTCATGCGCCACGCGTATAAAACACTGATTTAATAGGAAGTTTAAAATATAGAAATATAGATAGATATGCAATATTTTTAGACATTTTTGACCATTACAATTTTTACAATATGTTTTTTGTGTCAGTAATCATAAGTTTTGACAGCTATTACGTATATTATTATTTTTTTTTTATATTTATGGTTAGGAAGAAAATATATTTGTATATAAGTATTGCAATGATCTATTCTAGACAAACGTTTGAAATTTTCCTGGTGTCAGAAACGTTTTCTTACAAAATTTAAAGAAATATTAATTATTAGTTTTTTTTCATCATGGTTTTCCACTCCCAGACTAAGCATGAAGTAAAATTGCGAGTTTAGAAAAGCCTGAAAATTTGGATTTGCCAGGGCGCGCGAGCGAAGCGAGTCGCGCCCCGGCAAATCCAAATTTTCAGGCTATTCTAAACTCGAAATTTTACTTCATGCGCCACGCGTATAAAACACTGATTTAAAGGGAAGTTTAAAATATAGATTACTTATATAATTTAAAATTTCTGATTTAAGTTTATGATGTTTCTGATGTCTGGCTTCGATGGCGCCCCTTCGCTTAATGAGCCGTTGCCCACTTGCCTCTTATGATGATATGTATACGTGAAACAAAAATTGTGTTTATATCTATGTTTTGTTGTTTTGTATGTTTTATACTTTGAATTTAATAATATTTTCATACTTTATTCGCCTGGTTAAATTTGCACTTACCGGAAGAATTATTTTATGAAGTTTCTTTCTTTGATAACTAGCTTATTTTACTTATAATAAATAATATTCATTTAATTTTAATTAAATTTCCTTGGAATTATTAGAACTTTTATTTAAAAACAAGATTTTAGAACAGAATAAAAACCGAAAATCATAAAATATTAACGGAACAAACAATGAATACCAATACTACAAATGTACACTCAACATTAATTAACTCAATTTTCAAAACCCTTTCAACTTAAGCAACGAGATGGATACAGCACAAACACATACTTCAATTAGCATCATTCACTTTATACAAACATCACCATTTGCGATATTTAATTACTTGAAACAAACAGGCGCCACAATGGCGGAGAAAGAGAGAGAGAGAGAGAGAAAGCGCGCCCCCGAGCGCAGTTATTTGTACAGCGCGTTTCATTTCGGTGTTTACACGGGCGCCGGGTATTTGTTGTAATATTTTCACAATTTCAAGCTAAATTTTATTGCCGGCTTATGTGTGTGGAGCTCCGTAATCCTGCACACGTTTATTTGTTCAGCGGATCAAGAAACTACATTCGGTTTTCGCAGTTCACAGACTTGCTGCTCCAGCTCTCCGGCGTTTGTCGAGTCAACAATTAAAAATTGCTCAAGATGGAATTAACGCGGGATGTATTTCGGGATATGGAATATTTGAACTAATGTGATAAAAACAGATTGTGCGGGTGTAATATTATGTTACTGTAAAGCATATTTTAATAAATTTGAATTATAAAAGTCATTGTACCGCTCTACTCATTTATTTATTCATTTATTTCACAAAGGGAACAGTTAATAAAGTTAGATTGAGAAGTTTAATTGATTAAAAAGAAAATTACTAGTATACAAACAATTTTATAAAATCACACTGTTTATGATTATTGGTATCTCAATTTTATTAAATCAAGATGGCAAATCCAATATAAATTTTAATTTAGGCTTTTAAAGCCGCTTTAAAAGCCTAAATTAAAATTTATATTGGATTTGCCATCTTGATTTAATAAAATTGAGATAGCAATAATCATAAACAGTGTGATTTTATAAAATAGTTTGTATACTAGTAATTTGCTTTTTAATCAATTAAACTTCTCAATCTAACTTTATTAACTGTTCCCTTTGTGAAAAAAATGAATAAATAAACACTTAATTTTAATTTCACGTTTATACATTTTACAAGCATTTATTTCGTATAATCAAATCTTGCACATACAAAATTTGAGAAATTTTCTTTGAGATGTGATGTAAAAGGTATCCCAAAATTCACGCAAGATTTGAATTTTGCGCTATTTGTGCAGTAAAGTGTTTCGAACGAAATATTTTTCTAATATCAAGTAAATTATAGAGCTTTGCATCCTCGCTGAATCACCCTGTATCATATAGTAATAATAATAATCTAATAGTAGTAATAATAATACATTATACCGTTTATTATATCCACCACCGGAATTACTCATTAAGAATTTAAACCAAACCTGAAACGCTTACATATAGAACCATTTATTCCTAATAACATCCAAAAGGTGATAATTCTAAAAACCTGCAGTATTAGGTGAAAATTCTAGCGATAGAGCACTTGAGAGACTTTTTATAACCCGTCAGCAAGGAGGACACCGGCTGAATAATCGCCGAGAAAACAAGAAAAAGAAAATAATAATAATACAATAATAATCTTGAAATATTCTTGACGCTGTTTCGACATCAAGATTTTGAAAATCAACGGCAATTTTGGATTATCACGAAAAAAATTAAAAAACGCGAAAACCGTCAAGAATTTGGAAAATCTATTAAATCTATTAAATTTACGAAAAATATCAAAATTTTGATAAGTAACGGAAATCAATTAAATTTACGAACAATATCAAAATGTTGATAAGTAACGGATGTTTTGAAAATTCTCGAATAAACGTCATAGTTTTGAAAATTTGCGAACATTTTAGAAAAATTCATGAAAAGCGGAAAAATTTTGAAAATTAAGGACAATCTTAGAAATTCATGAAAAGCGTCAATATTTTTAAAATTAATGAAAATCTTGAGAAAGTCGCGGTTGGGGTCATTTTTTTTAAATTCAATTTCACGAAAACTGTCAAGATTTGTAAAATAAAAGAAAATTAAGGAAATTAAGGAAAAGTTTTAAAAATTCATAAAAATTTTGTAAAGTCACGAAATATCACTATTTTTAAAATTAACTAAAATTGAAGAAAATTCATAAAAACCTTCGAGGTTTTTAAATGTAACGAAAATTTATGAAATTATTGAAAACTATTATTATTTAAATAAAAAGATAAGGAAAAGTCATGAAAAAAATTAACATTTACAAAAATGTTGAAAATTCATGAAAAATATCAAAATGTTTAAATTTACGAAAACTGCTAAGATTTAAAAAAAATCAACAGATATTCATGAAAAGTGTAAAATATTTCGAAGTTACCAAAAATCTAAGAAATTTAGGAAAACCGTTAGATTGTTAAAAATTCACCAAAATCTTGGAATTTCATGAAAAACATTTTTTAAGTTAAAGAATATTTACTAAATTCATGAAAATTGCCAAGAGTTTGAAAATTAAAGAAAATTTTAAATTTAATAACTTATGAAAAGTATCGAAATTTTTCAAATTAACGAAAATTTAGGAAATTCAGGAAAACCGTCAGAAAATTGAAAATTAAAGGAGGTCTTAGAAATTTACAAAAAGCGTTTACATTTTTTTTAATGCTTTTCGTAAATTTCTAAGATTTCCTTTAATTTTAAAAATTCTGACGGTTTTCCTGAGTTTCCTAAATTTTTGTAAACTTGAATAACTAAAATAATGGGAATTTATTAAAAATTGTGAAAACTTTCATAATCAACTAAAATCTTGAAAATTAATCCAACTTTTTAGAAATCTAAATGAGTGTTTTCCTCTCCCAGGCTAAGCATGAAGTAAAATTTCGAGTTGAGAAAAGCCCGAAGAATTTGGATTTGGACGCGCAGCGTCCAAATCCAAATCCGGGCTTTTCTCAACTCGAAATTTTACTTCATGCGCCACGCATGTAAATCATTGATTTAAAGTGAAGATATTGGCATTTCAAATTAAGAAATATCATGAATGCCGTCATAATAATCTAAATGTCATGTGACATTATAGGATAATCTGACATTATAAATTACAATTGTTTGTTTTATTTGTATATTGTTTGTGATTTTATATTTAAACCTATTTGCTACATTTAATATATTGTTAGTATTAGGCATTATGTAATTTAAATGGAATTTCCGTAAATAAACATAAATCAATAAACATATATATATATTAAAACAACGTAGTTGGGAGGGTTTCACTTTTATTGTTGAACACTGCAACATGTTTCACCACACAGTGGCTTCATCTGCCTGATGAAGCCACTGTGTGGTGAAACATGTTGCAGTGTTCAACAATAAAAGTGAAACCCTCCCAACTGCGTTGTTTTATTTCAAATAGTATTATGGAGTTTCATCATGTATCCGCCTCATCAATTAAATATAAATTAAATGTGATATTGAAGACTGTCAACTGCCCATGAGGCATAATTACTGGGGGGATTCAATTTTAAATTTATCATAACTGTCAACACTTGCAACTAACCAACATACTTATATTTTACCGATTTCTGTGTTTTTTCGCAAAGAAACTGATAAAATTTAATAGTATCCAAATAAAACATCTAAATTAAATAAAACTCAAATACCAATATTTTAAAAATGACAAATTTGAATTTTACATATTAATTTTTATATTATATAAAACTTGGAAAATTCATTTGATACTGACAGCACTTTATAAATCTTTAAAATTGATCAAAATTGGGGATTTCCACAAAATGAATTTATAATTAAAAGACACGGAAAAAAATCCTGAAGTTTATTGATAAACATACATTCATTACTTCTTTATTTATACCCTGTACAATACACGATAACATATGTATTCTTGGTGAAAAGGACTGTAAATTTTGAAGCCTTATAGAATTAAATACCTAAATAAGGGGGCGGCAAATTTGGCCCGGGCCCCGGGCGGCTGAAACCCATGCTACGCCACTGACCGAACGTATATATTATTAATAATTTTGATTGAACAGGTAATAAGGGCGTTCATTATTGTCAATAAACAGAAATAGTAAAGAGAATACCAAATTGTAAACACTTAGTCTAGTTAATGAAGATGATGTTAAAATCATCCAAGTAACATTTTTGTACAAATCGCAGCGCACTTTAAAAAAGCGATTTCACCCTCCGACACGTTGCACTTTTTGAAAGGACCACTCCCCATTTGTTGTCTTAATGCGTCCCCTTTCTTTTCCATTCGGCGCTCATTTGCGAACAGGGAATGTAATGAGTGCATGAAATGTTATCGGCGAAGGTGTCATCATCATCATCACCATCACCATCGGACGTCTAGATGGCGGTGTTCCATTGTGAGGACGCCAGGAATAGAACGCGCCGTGCCCGGCATTAACCCATTGTTGGGGCCGCTGGTTTAACAATGGCCCTAATGGCGAGCCCAAGATTCCGGAAGGCTTCTCGACTCCCGACTATATTACCATTAATTTGATAATGACCCTCAAAATGAGTCGTTGCGAGGTCTCACGCTTTCTCACACCACCTGAAAGGGGAATAGGGGAAAGGGGAGAGGGCGTCTTTCCTCGGAAGGCATTCTGCCGTAATTGCTCGACATTCTGACGACGCTATTTCACGACCGCTTCCATATAAAGCGATTATAGGGAGACGGGAGTTTATGATTAAAATCTTTGAGAGGACGTTAAGGCGCCCTTCATGGGAGAAAGCTGCCTTATCAATAACGGTAATTGAATTCTGGGCATAAGCTTTTATTTACGAATTATTATCATCAATACTAAAATAATATTTAAATTAATCGTCCATTCTAACATACCTAATTAAATACTGAAACTGGCATTTTGTATTAACTGTTCACGAATGCATCAGCCCAAAATTTGAATCGCAAATGTGGCGAGCGTCGCTCCGCGGAATTTCCGGCTCGATTGAATAGAAATTGAAAGGATTAATAGGAAAAGCGCATCCGCTATTTACAAACAACAAAATTTTGGACCTCTGCGTGTGTGTGTGCGATTTCGTGATGCATATTTATGGGTGATCCGGGGCTCGAACTGAATAAAATTACCGATTAATGCGCGAGATGAAACTTGAAACCCCTGAAAGCTGAATCCTGTCGATATATAGCCCCGATGCTGTGCCCGTTAGGGGATTGCCCTGCCGAAGTATATATTTTAACACAGCCGCTAAATTGATGAATAGGCAAACATTGTTGCCTGCTAGCGCGGCGATTACACAAAACCGACGGTTATTTAGCTTCGAATGCCAGTTGACGGAATCAGACCCCGGAGTGCTACACCTATTTGCTAATGCGAACTCCGCCGGCACAGTTAAAAAGTCAATTTAAAAGTTTAATCAATACAAAAAGGTTATTTTAACAAACAGACGAACGTATTTTCAGTGGCGGCACGTTATATTATATACCAGTGGCGTAGATAGCTATTTGTAATGGGGGAGGGAAGGGCCGGGGAGAGGAGGGGGTAGCATTTGACTTAGTATCAATACTTTGTTTTAAAACAGTGTTTCTAACATGTTTAAAAATAAATGTTGTGTGTTAAACGGGCATTATTTGTTTAAAATGTTTATTTTAAATTTTCCGACATTCGTTGTTTTTCAAAGGAGTTCAATTTGAAGCATTAAACGAGTGTTTTCCACTCCCAGACTAAGCATGAAGTAAAATTTCGAGTTTAGAAAAGCCCTGTGAAAATTTGTCGAGGGTCGCGCAGCGACCGGAGACAAATTTTCTGGGCTTTTCTAAACTCGAAATTTTACTTCATGCGCCACACGCCAAAAACACAGATTTCAAGCGAAGTTCGCATATACATAAATTTTACAATATTTTAGTGTTTTATACGCGTGGCACATGAAGTAAAATTTCGAGTTTAGAAAAGCTCAAAAAATGTGTCTCGGGTCGCTGCGCGACCCTCGACAGCACAGGGCTTTTCTAAACTCGAAATTTTACTTCATGCTTAGTCTAGGAGTGGAAAACACTTGTTTAAAGCTTCAAATTGAACTTAAAAAAAACACAAGCAATATCTAAAGATTTACAGAAAATAGGCTGAATTTGGAAAACGTATAGTTAAAAGAAAAACTCCCTGTATCTGTTTGCTCCGGAGAAATATGAATAATTATAAACCATAATAAAGATAACAATTAATTTTCAAAAACGCATGTTAATTAATATTATACAAAATTGTAATTTCTTAAACAATGGCGGCGACAAAGAAAAAACATTTATTTTTAATCGCCTGAAAAACTAGATTTTGTTTTTACTAAATAATAAAGAATCATTTATTTGCATTTTATTTTTTTGTAGCAAAACCGTACAAGATATCAAACATTATTAAGAGACAAAAAAGCTTTGAAATGAACTAGTTTTTTTTAATTTTTCATAGGTGCGCCAATAAAAACATATTTTAGTTTTGATATTGTGGGACTATTGTTTTTTATACTTCTTGTCAATCAATGATGACCATAATAACTGAAATGGGTTGTTATATTATGATATTCAACCATAATAAATTTTAGTTGGATCAAATATAGCGTTCAATTGTTATAAATAAAATTAATAATATTTTTTTGAACTTTCAAGACTAATTCCGACATAACCGTAAACTTTTATGTTAAATCATCATATTTTGATCCCAGGAATCTATGGTTAAGCCATTTCCCCACATTAACGGGACATCCTGTATTTCAACATCCTGCATATTTATTTGACTTCTTTAACTCCGCTTTTGGCGACAATAAAAGACGAATGAGTTGGTTTTAAACTTTAGAATAAATATTTCAGTGTTTTATACGCGTGGCGCATAAAATAAAATGTTGAGTTCGGTATAGCCTGAAAATGTTAAGTCTTTTCTAAACTCAAAAACTTCATAATTAATCTGGGAGTGGAAAACACTCGATTGAAGCTTCAAATAAAACTCTTAAAAATGAACAAAGAATATGTGAAGATTTACAGAATAATTGGGATATGTGTACTTAAAATAAAAGCTCCTTGTATAATTTCAGTTTGATATGAGTAACTTTACTTTTTTTAAGATATTTGCACAAGAAGTCATTTTTACATGTTAATTTATATTGGCTATACATCATCAAATTTAATAAAAATTTAATAATTTATTAGAACTACTATTATTTTAAATAAATTTACGTTAAAAATCTACGAAACAATATTATAAACAAATAATAAATTTAATAAAACTAAAATTGTTTCTATAAGGTTCATATTTTGTGTATAAATATAATTTTCGATTACAAATTAATTTTTCAAATAACATCTTGATCTAAATATTATAATTAGAGGTACTTATCTTTTATGACACTTTTAGTTTTTCTTAATTTTTGAGCGCCGATTTTAGTAAAGTTAATATTTGACAATCCAAAACTTTTTATAAAGAAGGACTTTTTGTAGAAAAATGGAGAATAAAAAGCTTTTCCTATACCGGCAGTAATCCGGGGACACACGGTAGATGATTAAAAATTTATAAATTCAACTGTTTATATTTCATCTCTAGTACAGTAATTTTATAGTGTTAACCCAGAGGGTGCTACTCTGGGCTCAAGATAATGATGAAGACTACAACTCTCTCTGATTTAGTTTCGGAGGTATTTTAGGTTTACAAAAATACTTCAAACGATTTTTTTCCATAGAATTCATTCCTAACAAGGAATCCAAAAAGTATTAACATATGGGGTGTTACATTTAAAATAATAAAGTATTACGGCGTCCAGTATTTATAGGATACCCTGTATACCAGAAAATAATTTTAGATCATTAAAAAAATGATCCATTGCAACTTAGAATTTAAACATTTTTACGTATTTTTCAATATTTAGTAAGTTACAGATAATTCCGTCCTCGCCAAAAACAGGATGTTTCAGCAGGGACAGAAATGTCTGCCCGTATTTCAATAATATTAATAATACTTTATTTCTTAACGGAAGAATCAATACAGGGAGAGATTAAACATTCGCATGTAAATATGTAAATAAAAATTATTAGATTACAAAAACTAATAATAATAATAATAAATGAAACTTAAAAATAAATGACAAAATACAGATAGAGATAAATGACAAAATACAAATAGAGATAAATGACAAAATATAGATAGAGATAAATGATAAAAACAGAATTTATGGGCATCTCGGTTATTTAAAGAGATAGAGAGTCGGTTAAATTGGGGTAAAGTTGCGTATTTTAGGGCCCAATAATAATCTAAAAACAAATTTGAAATATCTTCTGTTTGGTTTTTGAGATATTGTCAATAAACGGATTTTTTGAAATTTTGTTTATATTTTTTCTATTTAAAAACTATAGAATCCAGACATTTACAACTTTAATATTATAGAGGCACTTTTTAACAAGAAATCTAGTAACATATTTTATTTTAAGATAACTATAACATTCACCCAAGGACCATAGCCAACTTTTATTTTTCTTATGGGCGCCATTTTGGATTTTCATATTTTTTGAAAGAATATTTTTTTCTGAATTCAATGATGATCACACTTATAGTTTATTTTACATTTTATATGTAAAATTTTATTCTTTTGTTTTTTGTAAAGAGTGCCTTGGAAACAGTTGAATAACTCACTCATTTGATAACTCCTAGGACCCATAATTTGCTTACATATCACCCCTGAAGACGGTCATTTAGCTGATTAATTACTGTACTGATAGAAAATGTATTTGTTTATAAACAAAATACTGGTGTGACATTTTAAACCTTAATAAATTGCTTGACTGTCTTTGGACTATTATAGGATTTTGTCATATTTTATCTTTATTGACCGTGTTTTGACTACTGTGACTGTAAGTGGCTTGATTGACTGTCTTTTGACTATGCTAGGATTTTGTCTGATTATATCTTTCTATAGAATGTATTTCGGCTGTTGTGATGTTATGATTGTAAGTCACTTAAATCACTATATCAAATGCAGTCAATATAGTGATTTAATTACAAAATACTAAGACTAAGACAGCTAACCAAGTGACTTACAGTAATAATACCAAAAGGCCGAAATACAGTTCATAGATACATAATTAGACAAAATCTTACCATAGTCATAAGACAGTTAACCAAGTAACTTACAATCATAATGTCATAATAGTCAAAATGTGAATTTATGAATGTAAATCACTAGGTTGGCTGACATCAGCCTATCGTTTCCGCTTTACATAAGTCGGCGCCAGCCAACATTTAGTCAATTGTGCCAACTTGATATAATTTAGCCGACATTTGGACCATAACGACAGTTAACATACAAGTCAGCGCCAGCCGACATTTGGACTATAATAACAGTTGACAAAAGTCGGCGGCAGCCGTCATTTGAACTATAATGACAATTGAGATAAGTCGGTGTAAGCCGACATTTAACCAATCGTGAAAACTTGACACGAGTTTGAATTGAACTATAATGAGATCGCAATGTTGTTGTTTTTCTTTGTGACAGTTACGATACATATTTTAACAGTTGTGACATATTGACAAGTAACAAGTGTCTTCCACTCCCAGACTAATCATGAAGTAATATTTAGAGTTTAGAAAAGCCCCGCGTAGAAAATTTGTCGAGGGTCGCGCAGCGACCCGAGACAAATTTTCACGGGGCTTTTCTAAACTTGAAATTTTACTTCATGCGCCACGCGTATAAACCACTGATTTACAGTAAAGTTAAAAACATGTAATGCTTAGATGTGATGGTGATCAATATTTAACTTTTTTGAAATGTAGCGAAAAATGGAAGTTTTTTTTTGTGAAAAGTTTAGGAATAATAATAATAAAAGTGCAATAAACTTACTTTGTGCAACTTTTTCATACTGTTGATATTTAAGTCATGATATCTTTAACGGCATAACTGCTGTGACACATTACCATTTTTTTACTTTATGTTTTATGTGATAATCGATACTTATTATTTTTATAACAAAAGATTGACAGTTATTAATTAATTTTGACTGCTAACAATGATTGACTGCTAACAATGATTGACTGCTGTCAACATTTTATTGATTAATAGATATGACGTTATTGTTTCCTAGGCACTCTTTGCAAAAAACAAAATATTATAATTTTAAATATCAAATCTAAAATAAATTATAAGTGTGATCCATCACTGAGTTCAGAAAAAAATATATTGAAATATAACTTTTAACTACTAATTGACAAATGTTCAATATACAGGGTGATTCATTTACATGATGCATACCAAACGTACCTTTTCGTAAATAGAACACCCTATATATTTTATTGGTATTCAATAACATATTAAAATAGAAGGTTACCAGTAAAAACCGCATGTTTTTAAGTTGATCCGTTCAAAAGTTACATACTCGCATTAATGAAAACATACTTTATTGATATGGACTACAATGTTAATAACAAAATATTCAACTGTTTTATTAAAGTAGGTGCCTAAATTGCCTCCCCTTTTTCTATCCTAGTTATGACAGATTGCCACTTTCCAATTGATATTTCTTCAGTTTCTTTTATAATACATTTTAAAGTAGTCTCGTAGATTCTTACGCGATCGCCATAAGCTCTCATTTAAATTATTATTTTTTCGAGTTGAGCAAGCATACGTTTTTGAATTTTCGAAAAACCCAACAATAACCGATAACCTAATGATAACTAATGTCAATAACATTTCTTGCAACATTTTGAGACACCTACACTTGATTATAATAAATAGTTTATTTTCATTTGTATTTTTGCTTCTAACTTTTGATCCAAGTAACTTAAAAAGATACGGTTTTCACTAGTATGATTTTATTTTAACAAGTTATCGAATACTAATGCAATATATAGGGCATTCCATTTAAAAAAAAGGTAATTTTGTTTCGAATCTTGAAAATAAATCAACCTGTATATTAACAATTATTTATGAGTAGCTTAAATTAGTAGCTACAAGTTTTTTTTTTTTTCTAAACTCATTACAAAGCGAGATATCAAGCGTTGCACTTTTGTACACCCTGTATACTTAAACAAGGAGTGAAAGCACATCTTAAAAGCTTTAAATTGAATGAATTTTATAAACAAACGAATGTCTAATAATTTACAGCGTATACATCGGGTGAGGTATAATAAAAAAAAAACATTTCTTGTATGTCTAGAAATTATATTGCCTTTGTTGATTTTGTCTGAAGTGAGTAACTACTTAGATGCATTAATTTGGACGAACGTAGAGAAACGTAAGAGCATTTCCGATGTATGTTATTGCATTTACCGTATTCTGAACCCTATCAAATACCCTTCCTTCCTCTTTCAATTATTGTAAACTTACGAAGTATAGACGTAGTAGTAATTCCGCAATAATGGGTTTTATTAGAGTAGAATATAATTACGCATCCTACTGTAATAAAACCCCCCTTTCAGTAATGTTATCTATAACAGCTACACTTAATAAATTTAATGTAATTGGCGTTTCCGCAGAAACAAGACGCCCGCGAACACCGAAACCTAAGCCATGTGAAGTCTCATCAAGTCCCTATACTACCACCCAACCGACATTATCATCCCTTCGAGCGGAAGTCCCGCAATCCGCAAAATCGGTGCTCTCCTTTTAGTTAACGCCAAATATCCATTTAATCCTATCGACATTTTCAACACGTTTGCAATTGAAATATTTACTTTATGCTTAATCAAGGAGTGGAGACACTCGTTAGAAGTTATAAATTGAACTCTTTTATGTATTTTAAGGCATATAGTGTTCTATTTTTTTAAATGAGTTCAATTTGAAGTTTCGAACAAGTATTTCCACTCCTTGCTTAGGCATGAAGTAAATATTTCAATTACAAATGTGTGCTGTAATAAGACCCCCCGATCAGTAATGTTATATACAACAGCTACACCTAATAAATTTAATGTAATTGGCGTTATTTTAAAAGAACAATGTTCCTGAGTTAATTAAAACCATTTTTGAAAAATGTCTGTCTGTCCTTCTGTTCTTCTGTCCTTTTGTCCTTCTGTCCTTTTTTTCCTTCTGTCCTGTCCTTTTTACTAAACTTGAAATTTTACTTCATGAGCCACGCGTATAAAACACTAAAACATTGTGACATTTATGTATATTCGAACCTCACTTGAAATCTGTGTTTTATACGGGTAAAATTTCGAGTTTAGAAAAGCCCAGAAAATTTGTCTCGGGTCGCTGCGCGACCCTCGAAAAATGTTCACGGGGCTTTTCTACACTCGAAATTTTACTTCATGCTTTGTCTGGGAGTGGAAAACACTCGATTAATCGTTTAAAGGTTTAAATTGAACTCTTTTAATAAACTTACGCAAATGTCTGATTTCAAGTAAAATTCAAAAACACACAATTACATCTTTAATTAGAGTAACACGGAATCAGATATTTAGTCTGTTATCAACGATGTTGAGTGTTAATAGTAAATAATTAGGTTTTAAACAGCTTTGTTAAAACAACTGGTTACGATATTAAAATGTTTATGGTTGCAAAAAATAATAAGATAAAATTTATTTCTAAAGGGTTTGTATTCGTGATTTAAAAAAACAAGGTTGGAATCTTTTATTTGAAACATATTTATCTCTTGCGAATTTTTTATTGGAGGATTCGTGATTCTAATCCTTTTTTTAAGGATTCGTCCCAGTTCTGCGATGTGATTATTTTACGGAATTTTTCTCTTTGTCCATTTTTTCAAAAATATATTACTAAAACGAAAGAATTTAGAATACATCTGAAATATGTATGTTTCAATTTATACAATTTGTCCCTTATGGACGAGCCACTACCGGTAGAATGCCATTTTTTTATTAAAATTATGTCAATTTTTTGTTAGATAAGCTTCAAAAGAACCAATGGTGAAGAGGGTATCATTCCTTATTTATTTGCAAAGGGGAAAAAAATGAAAGGCCGTCTTCTTGATTAATTGATGGAAGCGCGTTAAATTCGTCGTAACGAAAAGAAAGTGAAAAGACGCCGGAAGTTGAGGATAATGGGGTTGTTTTATTATTTACAAGCCGGAACAATCGGATGAATTATCCGGGCGAGATTTTAATTTTAATAAAGGTCTAGGGGAGTCATTGGGAATTTCATTTTTCTCGCGCATATTTATGAAATGAAATCGAGAGTGAGAAGGAAACGAAGGGCGAGAGAAATGTACAATAACAGCGAGGGATATTACAAAAGGAGAGGGCTCTGAGTTATTTAAGACGCCCCTCATTTGTCAGATAAAGACAAATCGACCGTAACTAATAATTCTGGATCACTTGCACTCTGCGCTAAGTTTTCTAAGAGTGGTTGTTACTTTTCTCTCCCTTCTCGATATCGATTCTGTTCTTTCCGGGTGATGAAATTTGAATTAATCTAAAAATTCGTATGCAAAGTGAGATGAACAAATTGGGTATACAAGTGTTCATAAACATGAGCGCCCGCAGAATCCATTTCGGGGGGTCAAAATATAATAATAGTCAGGACTGCAGCTAAATGGGGAAACTTCAAAAATTAAATAATATCGAAGATATTAAAACAAAAAGAAATTTATTTATTTAATTATTGCAATTCTTTAAGTTATAAAAATAAAATGAAATTTTTAAAAATTTACAAAATTAATGAAAATTCCAAAAGAGTCGATAAATGTAGTAAAGTTTATTGATTTGTGTAAACATTTTCGCGAAAGCGACCCGACACATTTTGACACGTAATTAGAATGTATCGAAAAGTCTTAATAATTGAGATGATCGAAAACATTGACAAAATTAATTAAATCAGAATGTTATACGCGTGGCCCATGAAGTAAAATTTCGAGTTTAGAAAAGCCTAATTTGGATTGGTCCAAACGCATATAAAACACTAAAATATTGTGAAATTTATGTATATTCGAACTTCACTTAAAATCTGTGTTTTATACGGGTGGCGCATGAAGTAAAATTTCGAGTTTAGAAAAGCCCAGAAAATTTGTCTCGGGTCGCTGGGCGACCCTCGACAAATTTTCACGGGAGTGGAAAACATTCGTTTAACGCTTCAAATTGAACTCTTTAAAAATAACAACGAATATCTGAAGATTTACAGCATATACGCTATAATTGGAATATGTATACTTAAAATAAAAACTCCCTGTAATAATAATTGAAATTCTGCTAAAGTTTAATGTGTGTTCTTTTAATTTTTTAATGAGAGTAATATATATATTTTCATGAAATGCAATTCTATACAATGTAATTAATATATTTCCAAATAGAAGGAATGGTACTTTCATAAGTGAGTCAAGTTTAGTCAATATAATTATACAAAAGTATAGCAAAAAATAGTAAATAGACAGACTGACAAAAATACAAGACAAATAATTTATATTTCAATATTATTCATTTTTTTGTCTAATCTGTTGATTTCTTCAATTTTCAATAATTTTCAAATAATCAACTGATTTGTTGATGTAACTTGACACTTTTAAAATAAAGATTTATTCTATTTTATTTTATAATTTTCCTGACTCGCTTTACCGTTTTTGTAGGATAAATTATTCCAAGTTTTTGATAAATTTTCGAAGATTTCAGTTAAATATTCCAATTTTAACCAATGTCTGTGATAATTATGTTTTCGTGAATTTTCTAGGATTTGATTATGAATATACTGTGTGAATATATAACTTATGTTTGAATTATTATAAAGAGTTATGTTTTATATCCATTAAATAAATGTTCCAGATATATTTATAAATTTGTGTATGAATATTAACCAAATATTGCTCTTTCAAAATATGTAAAAATCAAACTAGACCCAATTAATAGTTTTTGAGATATTTTTACTTAATCGCCAATCGAGAGAAAATATTGAAAATTTGAGTAATGTACAAATTTTAGGAGAAAACTATAGAATTTTTATAAAATTTTGTGTGAATATTAATCAAATATTGTTCTTTCAAAATATATAAAAAAAAAAATAAAAAAAAAATATACCCTATCAATACTTTTTAAGTTATTTTCACTTGAAGGTCAAACGGGAGTCAATTTTTAAAAAATTCCAGTGATATAAATATTTCAAGAGATCATAACTTGGAAACTTTAAAATATCCGTGTAAAACTTAATGTGTATATCACTCAATTATTGTTCTTTTTAAAATACTTCAAAATTAAAATATACCCCATCGATAGTTTTTGAGTCACATTCACTTGAACGTGAAACGGGAGAAAACTTTGATTATCTTGAGTGATTATAAATTTCAAGAGTTCAATACTTAGAAATTTTTTAAGATATTTTAATTAAACTTGTTGTGGATATTACACAACTATTGGTCTTTTAAAATATGTGATGATCAAAATATACCCCAATAATAGTGTTCGAGTTATTTTCACTTGATCGCGAAACGCGAGTAAATTTTGATTATTTTTAATGATATAGAAATTTCAACAGTTCATAACTTGGATACTATTTGAGATATCTTTATAAAACATGGTGTGCTTATTACCTAATTATTAGTGTTTCAATATATATGAAATTAAATTAAATATAAGACGAAATTTGTGCGGGCTCCATGTCCATAAATGTCAAAATATTATTAGTAACAAATATCTGTTTTGTGTTGTAGGCATTCACTTTGTGGTACATCTTAAATACACTTGTAAATAAAACACGTTTACTTTGTTTAACCACTATATTTTGCACTTTATTTGTGAATATAGTTTCGGCTATCTAGTAGTCATTATCGAACTAAATTTTTTTTAGTTTGATAATGACTACTAGATAGTCGAAACTATAGTCACAAATTAAGTGCAAAATATAGTGGTTAAACAAAGTAAAACGTGTTTTATTTACAAGAGTAATAAATATTGTTATGTGAAATAAAATTACAATCTCAAAAGGTATTGAAATAATTATCAAGTGTTTCAAATGCGCAAAAATTGTAATAAAGAGAACTGGTTAAACTTTGAAGAAATATAAATTATCAATATAATATTCACATTTTGCAAATAGAACTGACGAATAATAAAATGAAATACTTCTCCACAGGTTTCGGTATTAGATATTTCACGCGAAAATGCAAATCACATACCAGTTAAATAATTTGCATGAGTTACACGCGTGTTTCTCGCACTTGTGTGCGTGTAATTAAATTCCACCGTGTAACAGTGTCCGAGTGCACCGTGTTTAACTTTCCGCATGTGCGGAAAATGCGCCATTCAGGATATCACATCAAATATCTATAGGTTAACAGTTACATATTCGAGCATATTACAGGCGCACAACGTTTGCGAAATATCGCCAATTTTTATTCCTATCCTAATCAATCTGTGTTGGAATAATGGCGTTTCCCATAACTGTAATAAAAACAGAAGGGGTTTGAAGAAATGTAATGAAAGTAGATTTTATTTGCGACAGCGGCCGAAACAACTTAGGTCCATAGCCTGTTTGTAGAATTTAATTTAATTTTATTTATTGTATTAATTACATATAAATTTTGTTCTATATACATTATTCTAAATTTATAAATAAAGATAATATATCGAAATATTATTCCTTTTAAGTATACCTATAATCTGTTTTTTTTTTTTAATATGACCAATCAACATTTTTTTTAAGTTCAATTTGAAGCTTTAAACGAGTTTTTTCCACTTCCAGACTAAGCATGAAGTAAAATTTCGAGTTTAGAAAAGCCCTGTGAAAATTTGTCGAGGGTCGCGCAGCGACCCGAGACAAATTTTCTGGGCTTTTCTAAACTCGAAATTTTACTTCATGCGCCACGCGTATAAAATACTAAAATATTGTGAAATTTATGTATATTCGAACTTGAAATCTGTGTTTTATACGGGTGGCGCATGAAGTAAAATTTCGAGTTTAGAAAAGCCCAGAAAATTTTCCCTCGACAAATTTTCACGGGGCTTTTCTAAACTCGAAATTTTACTTCATGTTTAGTGTGGGAGTGGAAAACACTCGAATTTCGGAAAATTTACAGCTTATGCATATGTTTACCTAACAGAAAGATTTACTGTTTGTAACACTACTTACGCCAGCATCCATTCTCTACATAAGGAAGAGTTTATCGCTAAGATGCATTTTCTGACGAACTGCATACATTTTGCTGAGAAGTGAAATATAATTGACAAACTGTGATAAGGTTTTGACATATAGGGAAATGTAGTGGTTTGAAGGGAAATGTATTTGATAAATGGGAAATATATTTAAGATAAAGAGATACATATTCGATATAAAGTGAAATGCAATAGAAAAACTCTGTAAATACAAGGGATTTTTCTTTTAGGTATACATGTTACGATTTTTGAATGTAAATTTTCGATAATTAATCATATCACGAGTTCCATAACCTTATCGACACGTGTGATATTGTTGTTTCCCTATTGATTGTGAATTTTCTAATTGCACAAAAGTTCGTAAACTGCCGCTACTACGATTCTTTGTATATGACGGTGATTTTTAGCGTCGCACTTTTAACTTCTCTATTAATGTCACTGAACGAAACTTCATCCATTTTGACGTTTCGAATGACAGGACAACTTATCACCGCTTCTTTTGTTTTTTTTATCATCGCGGTGACATGTACCTATGCTTTCCTTGCATTTCATTGGTTGAAAAACCGTTCTAGTATGCTGTGAGTTGTATTCTCAGCCGTAATATAAAGAGTGGTATGATTATTATCGATGATATTTTGGAGTTGAAACCGAGCTGCAGATTCAACGAGCCCGAAGGGCGAGTTGAATGTGCTGCTTCGGTTTCAACGACAAAATATCATCGATAATTAATCATATCACGAGTTATATTTAGTGAGAGAATATAACGAATAAAATAATGTGAGTCCCTTAACATTATCGACAGCTGAGATATTGTTGTTTCCCTATTGATTGAGAATTTTTTAACCGCACAAAAGTTCGTAAACTGCCGCCACTGTGATTCTTTGTTCATGACGGTGTTTTTTGGCGCCGCACTTTTCACTTTTCTATTAATATCACTGCACGAAACTTTACCTCTTTTGACGTTTCAAATGACAGGACAACGTATCACCCACCGCTTCTTTTGTTTTTTATCATCGCGGTGATAGACATGTACCTACGGCTTTCCTCGCATCTCATTGGTTGAAAATTAGTTCTAGTAGGCTATGAGTTGTATTCTCAAATATATATCATGATATATATCGATATTTATAAACTACGATATACATCATGGATATTTATGGAATGCACAATACGAATAAATTTCGAATCGTATCGCCCGTTTCTCATTCACATTCCCAGTTGCAGTTTTTTTAAATTAATTTAAGAATTACGATACTCGAAATACAATGTTTATCATTTGGCTTGGTGCAATCAAAATTAAAAGATAGATTGGGAAATTAGAAGGCTGCTAAACTTGTATTTTTATTTAAATATCTATATTGTAAAAATATTCCTAATAATTACAATTTAAACTGGATTTGGGAAGATGCTCCTATTCTTAGATCAAACATGGATTTTTTCGATGTTGAGCCATTAATTAACCTATTCAATATGCTAAGATCGCTAAGTATTTTTACAATTTTAAAGCAGCTCAAATGTTATATGTTTTATTATTTTGTCACCAACTGTGTTTTTTTTGTGTAAATACTGTAAATAGAATAAGTAAAGTATGTGCATTATACAGGGAATTTATCTTTTAAGTATTCATATTCATTCGAAGTAAATTTTTCGACATTTGTTTATTCTAAATGAGTACAATTTAAAGTTTTAAACGAGTGTTTTCCACTCCCAGATTAAGCATGAAACTTCTAACAAGTGTTGGTCGCGTAGCGAAGCGGAGCGACCAAACCAAATTTTCAGGCTTTTCTAAACTCGAAATTTTACTTCATGAGCCACGCTTATAAAACACTGATTTCAAGTAAATTTCAAAATATACTGATTTAGAATACTGCTTAGGCAGTATGTTTTAAACTTCGTGATATTTCAGCATTTTATACGCGAGGCGCATGAAGTAAAATTTCGAGTTTAGAAAAGTCTAAACATTTTACTTCATGCTTAATCTGAAAGTGGAAAGCATCTATTTAGAGCTTTGAACTGACCTCTTTTAAAAAACAACTAAGATTTACATAATATACGCTGTAATTGAGACATGTATACTTAAAAGAAAAACTCCCTGTATAATTAATAAATAACATAAATATTGATATTTATAAACAAGAATAATTATTAAGAAGTTGATTTATATCGGATAAATGTCAGAATATATCCAATAATATTTTGAAATTTATATAAATATCATAATATTTCTGAACCCTGATTATAATGAATTATATTTACTTCTCTAATATTATAAAACTTTTTTTTCTAGATGAGGGTGAGCGTTGTGAGAAGCAATCGGTGGTGTGTCGACGCTGGATAGGGGTGGGAAAATATAGCGGCGATTTTCTTCCCTTTCACATATAAGTCAACGCCGGCGGCAATTTATGTTCATAATATGTCTTCGAAATTTCCTAAAATTTCAAGCGGCGTTAACTCCGGAGAATTGATTCCGTGTAACAAATATTTTGCGCGAGTCAGCGATAACAAAGCTCGAAAGACGACATGATGTACCCATAAATCATTATGAAGGGAATAAAATGGGGAAATCATGCATTTTTTTTTTGTTTGCTCAACGATCAACTTACTTTTTTGGTAAATCGTAGATATAATAAATTTGCTACAAATAAAATCCTCATGTAAATGAAATATGCTGTTTCTTACCTCTTTTTTCCTCATGTTGAACTCTGAAACAACGTTAGTTGGATTATTTTCATAATTCTACATTATTATCTTACGTAATAATAATAATAATTTATTCGTGCTCATGATTTACACAAGTCAAGACGATATTATACATTCGGAAGGTTTCACATAGTAGCATGAAGTTAAATTGCTTCCAACAATATATTAGCGTAATGCTCTCCTAGTAGGTGATAACAAAAATATAAAGCCACGACAAACATTTTAAAATCAACAAAATAGTTAAAAATATAAAAAAACATAATAAAATATGAAATTATTGGACACTACAAACATTTTAATAATTATTAGAAATATAAATATATACAATCATCTTAAAAATTATCATGAATATAAGTATCTAAAAAGAATATCAACACTTTTAGTAAATAACACACTTGGTTAAGATTTCACTGTTTATTGATTGACACTGCAACATTTGTTTCGCCACACAGTGGCTTCATCAGGCAGATGAATAACAAATAAACAATGATATCTTAACCAAGTGTCTTACTTACTAAAAGTGTTGATATGGAATTTCACCAAGTAACAGCCTCAACTATAACATTTTTAAAAAGAATATTATAAATATATTATAATAATAGTACATAATATACCGAATTTTGCTTTTTCTTTTTACGCAGTAAACATGAAATATTGTATATATATTTATATATATTTATATATATTTATATATATTTATATATATATATATATATATATATATATATATATATATATATAAGCGCTACGGGCCCTGTAGGGCCACTTCTCTTCATGATTGTCTATCCTGTGCTAGTTCTGTCCAATTTGAGATGGTAAGCCTTTTCAAATCTTCCTCAACCACTTTTTTCCATCCTCTTCTTGGCCTGCCCCTTCTTCTACTTCCTGTTGGTTCCTGCCTCAGGACTTTCTTTGTTGTTCGTTTAGAGGAGAGTCTCTCCACGTGGCCGAACCATCTTATCCTTTGGCTTCTGATGATTCCTCCTATTTCGGCCTCTCCATGCATAACCCTCAATTCTTCGTTTGATCTTCTTGTTCATTCTTCGCCTACTTTTCTTCCCCATATATTTTTCTTAGCTGTTTTCTTTCCCACCTCTAACTTTTGTTACATTGTTTGATTCATAGTCCAAGTTTCACATCCGTATGTTATTGTTGGTCTGATTACTTTTGTAAATTCTCAGTTTTGCTCTTCGTGAGATTTTTTTGACATCAGTGTGGTTTTTAGAATTCCTACTGTTCTGTTAGCTTTTGTTATTCTGTATTCTATTTCATTTTTTTTCATTGTCATCTTCTGTTATTGCCACTCCTAGATATATAAATTGTTCTACCTTTTCAAAGTTGTATTCTACGTTTGTCCAAGTCTTGATTGTCAATTTTGCATTAATTTGGTCGTTTGCGTCCTTCATGATCATATACTTTGTTTTTTTTTTCATTCACCGTTAGGTCCATTATTTCTCCCGCCCCTATTAAATTTTTTACTGTTCGTTTCAGTTCTTTCTCTGTCCTTGCCATAATTATTATATCGTCAGCGTAAGCTAAACATTGATGGTTTTTCGCGTATATGATGCCTCGTCGATTTATTCTACTCTCCCAATAAGTGAGTGCAATGTTAAAAATAATTGTCGATCGCGGATCTCCTTGTCTCAGACCATTCGTTACCTGGAACGATTCGGATGATGCTCCATGTATAGTGACTGCGTTTTCCGTTCTTTTTAGTGTCATGTTTGTTAATTTGATTAGTTTTTCCGGTATTCCTAATGTACGCATAGCTATAAACAATTCTTCTCTAATGATACGGTCGTATGCTTGTTTAAAATCGATAATCAGGGTATGTAGTGTCATTTTATATTTATAGCACTTCCTTTGGATTTGTTTTATAAAAACGTTTAATTTGAAGATTCTAAAAAGTGTTTCCACTCCTTGGTTAAGCATGAAGTAGAGTTTCGAGTTTAAAAAAGCTTGAAAATTTTGATTGGTCACGTAGCGAAGAGGAGCGACCAATTCAAATCTTCAGGCTTTTCTCAACTTGAAATTTTACTTCCTACTTAGTCAAAGAGTGGAAACACTCGTTAGAAGTTTTAAATTAAGGTTTTTTATAAAAACAACGAATGCCTGAACATTTACAGAGTATGCATCGGCCTATATTTCCATTGGCCTATACTCACAAAAAAATTATCTGTATAGGGGGGAATTTTACAATTAAAAACACTCGTTAGAAGTTTAAAATTCAAGACTTTTATAAAAACGACGCATAAAAGTTCGGTTCGTTCAGTGTCTACGCGTGGACAGAACAAAATTATTGAAAACGTAATTATTTATAACTTTTACTCCAAACATTCTTCCGTATTATAAATACAGGGAATTTTTCTTTTCCGTATACATATTCGTTAATTTTTATGAGTCTAATTCGAAACTGTTAACGACTGTTTTCCAATCCCAGATTAAGCATGAAGTAAAATTTCGAGTTTAAAAAAGCCTCGTGAAAATTTGTCGGGCTTTTCTAAACTAGAAATTTTACTTCATGCGCCACGCGTATAAAACACTGATTATAAGAGTTGTTCAAAATATTTTTAGAAGTACTTAACTTTCTTTTACCACTTTTATTTAAACTTTTAAATTAATTGATAAAACAGAGCTAAGTGTTTTATTATTATTTCATATAAAGATGTACCACAAAGCGAATGCTAACCAAATCAAAATATTATTGTTTCGCAGTATATTTATAATCCTGCTTTAGCAGTTTATTTTTAATTCTGATTTAGAAGTATATTTTAAAGTTCACTAGAAATCAGTGTTTCAAACACCCAGAAAATTTGTCTCGGGTCGCTGCGCGACCCTCGTCAAATTTTCACGGGGCTTTTCTAAATTCGAAATTTTACTTCATGCTTAGTCTGGGAGTGGACAAGACTCGTTTAAATCTTCACATTGATCTTATTTTAAAAAAAAGCAACGAATATCTGAAGATTTACAGCATATAATAAGGATATGTACACTTAACGAAAAACTCCCTGTACATAGAAATAGCATGCATTACAATAAAAATTAAATTGAATTGTAAGATGCTAACAAATCTCATAATTATCTAAACTTTACTAATTATCTAGATATGTTTGAATATTTTTAAGCACAAACTTTGTTTTAGAGTTTATACAGGTGTTTACAAAGTTGATAATAATTTCAAAAAATTGAGGTAATTATTAATGCACTTTTAACGTTTAAATATAAATGTCTGCATTTCAATTAAATTTGCATTGTTTTGAATATTCATTATTTTGCAAATTTTCTTAAGATTGCATACTTTTAGGCTAAAAAATTAAATGACAAAATAAGCCACTGTATAATAACAGTTGCCATTATTTGATTAAGCAGGAAGTAAACACTTCAGACCGGCCTAAAAATTTTATGTTCATCTAATTACTTTTTCCAGCGAAAACAAAACCACACAATTAATTAATTACTATAAATGTAAAAATTCGAGTTCAGAAAAACTAGAAAATTTAGATTTTCCTATACTTTTTTACTAGAAAATTCTGTGTCCATCCAATTACTTGCCCCATCGAAAACAATACCACCAATACCAAAATTACTCAACACACACACACAATTTACTATTCAACTACTAATATTCAAAACTAAAACTTCACAATTAAGGAATTAATCCGAACGCGTTAACAGTTTAACGATTCACTCATACGGAAATACGAATTGAACTTGTTTGGGCCAATATTTTTCATCTCCTGCGCCGAGAGTACAAAAAATGCACAGATTTCGCTCGAGGCGAAATTGGAATATTGATAAGATTAACAATTAGTATTCTTGCGCCGTTCATGTGTGTGTATCGTACACATTTTTATCATTTGCTGAGGTGGATTATTCGCATTGTGCGTTTCGTTTGTTCGGTTTTTCAGAAATATATAGATTCATTTCTGAGTTTTGGAGTGTCTGGGTATCGTATAATGGACGATGAAAATTATTTTACAGAAGTTAGGATCGATTTTGATTTACGAATAAGTAAGTGATTATTTTAATTTTGTTATGCATGTTTTTTAATAATAGTTGATCTGTGCGAGTTGAACAAATTTATTCATCACTCTGTTCCACACTTTAAATTAAAATGAAGAATTTGATGAACGTTTTCATTAAAATAAGAGGCAGAGAGATATATATTAATACAAAGGGAAAGTTTTGTACATATCCATACGCTTTTTAAATTCAATTTAAAGCTTTAGAAGTTTTCCACTCCCAGATTAAGCATGAAGTAAAATTTCGAGTTTAGAAAAGCCTTGAAATTGAGTTTGGTCGCTCCGCGTAGCGGAGCGACTAAACCAAATTATCAGGGTTTTCTGAACTCGAAATTTTACTTCATGCGCCACTCGTGTTAAACGTTGAAAACATTGAAATATTGTAAACAACTGAACTTCACTTGAAATCGCTTCGCGGAGCGACCAAACCAAATTTTCGTGCTTTTCTAAACTCAAAATTTTACTTCATGCTTAATCTGGGAGTGAAAACACTCGTTTTAAGCTTCAAATTAATTTCTTTGAAAAAACAACGAATATTTGAAGATTTATCAATGTATCTTGGTACAAAGATCAAAATTAATAAGAAATAAAGAACAGTAAGCGATAATATATATTGGCACAAGTAACGAACTTGTTAAATAAATAAAAGGGTTACTACATACACAACACAACGTTCAATTAAAAATACAAATTATAAATTTGTATAACACCGGGAGTCGAAACATCGAATAAAAACATCAACTTTTTGACTGAGATAGCAAAGCAGAATGTATTATTATTATTATTATATATTTATTCTGCTTGTAGGATAGTAATAAAAACAAACTGGTCTGGAAGATGAAAATTGACCATTGGATCCACCATTAGTCAATAGAGATAGAATAATTTGGCCTTCATTGTACATAAAATAAGGTAGAATGAGACAGTTCGTGATAGCCATAGACAAAAATGGCCAACTCTTGTTTAGGTAAGGAGAAAGTAAAAGGTAGTATTTTCGTCGAAGCTCAGATCAGGTTTTAAATAAAGACAATAAGTTCTATGTCTGTGTAATTTATGCTTTTACCGTTTTAAGCTTTTTTTAATTAAATGCACCTAATATGTTGACATATTTTTCTTATTTTACAAACACGCAATCTAAAGCAATCAAATTATGCAGTGATATTAAAGTTAAATTGTTCATGTATCATGAGATGGTGCAACTATTAATATTAATTAAGATATTATGCGCATTAAGAAATCCCTTTGTGCATCGCCACATTAACATCCCCCACAATTAATCCCGTATGAGTAAGTAGATGAAACCTGTACATAATTTAATCTGGTCGCATCGGCTCTACTGTTAGGATTATGTCTCATTTAGGGGTGCACTCCCTGCAGTTGTATATCTCATACATGTGTTCCGAGTATTACACAAATCCCCCATATCCCCATAACAGGCCGTGCCGATCCTCCCGGATTGTTCTTATTAATAAAATCCAACGGATAGGAAACGGCGTGCACGTGTTTTCTCTTCATCCTCCGGAGGGCGCTTGAAAACAGGCGGATTGATTGCGAAAAATGCGGTAGAATAGGATGAGGAATGGATACGTGACACTGAAAGCTAATTTATCAAAGATTTTACAGCGTATTACTTATGTTTTCTGGTGATATCAATCACCCTTCTAGGGGTGGGTCGGAGGGGGGTTCTTGTTCGGGAACTTTAAAGGAACGTACAAAGTCAAAGGTGAGGCGGGAGAACTTTATAAATGAAGCCTCTGCGTTCCACTTGAACAGTGTAAATATTGGGGAGAAGTGGTTGGTTTACACCAGAAATAATAATCTACGGTTTCGCGCTTTTTCTCTGTGAATCCTTATTTTGTTAAATTGTATTTATTTGCAAATATTTACAGGTGAATCATTTCAATTCCATAAAATAAAACACTTTAACTTTGTTTGTCTAACACAATATTTTTATTTTCGTGACTGCAGTTTTGGCAACTCAACTTGCCATTATCAAACAGAGTAATTTAAGTTACGGTATGGTACAGGTATATATACACGAATGGTTTACAAAATAGCATTAAAAATGGGGGTATACACTAGATCAACCTGGTCGTTAATTAGGAGAATTTCCGGATTAGCACGGGCTTTCTGTATTTCCAGGGATAATAAGAGGTTCATTTTTCGACCCTGTTCGGCATAATAGATAATCTTAAGTACATCCTCGCCAAAAGAATGGTTTTCATCGATGAGATGTTTGGCGAAACAATTTCGTCTGAACAAGTTAGAAACACTATTGAGAAATTTACTATTAATTTTAAAATACGTACACTGTACCGAATATTCACATAGTGTGCACTAAAGCAGTATCTACCTATCTATCGCTTTAGGTTAGATGTGTCCAACCTTTTACCTTCGCTGGGCCGCATTCGTCAAAGACGAGTTTTCTTGGGCGGAGGAGCCAATGCTTATAGGAAAGCCAATGCTTATGGGAGAGCCAATGCTTATGAGAGAACTGGAAATCGAGTAAAAAAGAAAAGACTATGGTCAGGATGTAAGAGTAAGACAGACGGCTGTATACACCAATTACCTGGCTAACTGTATATATACAAACTGTGGCTACAATAAGTAAAGAACAAGAAAAACAGTTTACATATTTCCACTCACTATAAGTAAGTAAGTAAGTAAAAAGCAAACGTTGAAAAAAAAATGATAACAAACCAAATATCTGAGTCCATGTTATTCTAATTAAAGATGGTGCACGTGTTTTTAAATTTCACTATAAATCAGTGTTTTCTTCATAAAATTGAAATTTACTTTTTATTCCCAAATTTTGTCTAGAGGATAATGAATCACCCTCTATTACCAAAAGTATACATTTAAAATTGGAGGATATTTTTTCAAACGCATATTATTCTGAAATATGCATGTACATATGTCAGACTTTTGAAGGGAATTATGTATGACCCGTAAATATAATTTAGTCTCCAGCCTCCAGTCTCCATACTAAGTTACGAATAAAGTTATGCCGTAATATGTATTTTCGTTCAACTTTAAAATGTGCATTATCTTTTAATGAGACATTTCTTTATGGAAAATGATTGATTGAAAGCAGTTTTCCGTGAAAATATTTAACGTTATACAACATGCTTTCCAGAATATTAAATAATAAATAAAATAAAAATGTTAATAATACCCCAATCAAGCGTAATAAACTGGAAAAGGGCACTCAAACAACAACAAAAAAGAAAAGAGCGCGCGCTCTCGAACTTTTTTTTGAAGTGCAACCATCTGGGATGTTTATTAAATTTCGAAATTTGTTTCGCATCGCGGAGCTTTCGCGAATTATTTATTTTCAATTTGGCCCGGATACGGAACACCATCCCCGAAACGGAAAATTATTTCACGCACAGATCAAACGCCCGAGTTCCCGAAATAATTTCCCCAGTGCACACGCACACACATGTACGTACCTGCGCGTGTGTGTGTATCTGTACCCACAAACACGCCCTGTTTGCTCACGCAAACACACACCCTGTATCGTTCCCGTATTATGCAGGTTATGCAGGTATTTGTTTGGTGTTTGCTTTTGTGGCCGATTAAAAATTCTCTTTGCACCGGGACGCCGGTTCCTCTATTTGGACGTCGACGCCGCCGAACCGAAGATAAATATTCCTTTGGTGTCAATCGGAAACCGACGCTCAAACATTTCTGACCTGATCAAATTGGATTCTGCGGCCCCGTCTCGTGTAAATATCCAATTTACCTACAAATGAGACTCTCCAATAACGCACAACTAATTAATTATTATTGGAGATTAATAAATGTCATTTATAATGGTTATATTATTAATAAAGCATAACATAAGTATAAATAAAGCAATCTACAACTAATTTGTCTTACAAAGACCAATTCGAACAACTACTTTCAGAGCTAATACCCGACGAACGTTGGATTATATCATATGTTACATTAAAAAAAAACCTCTAGAGTGCCATGATTTAATCTTTTTTCAAATTTAAGTTGGCTACACACTTCAGGAATTCACATACAAAACGCGAGACACAATAATTATAATGTATTTTTCAGAGTTGCCAACTTAGAATATTTTCCATGGCACTCTAGAGATTTTTTTAATTGAACATACGATAAAATAAGTACGTGGGTCGATCAAATATGAACGACCCTTTGTCTTCTGAGCATTGGGAATAGTATTTATTTGAGATTAGGCTGTTGAGGTCTTTAGGTTGGAATGTCTAGAGTTGGGAAACCACACCAGACCTCTTGTTTTGTCTTTCATTTAGTTGCCATAACAATAAATGTTAAGAATGGGGCTGTCCCTTTTGTGCAACAGGTAATTCTAAAATTCCTCACAAGTTGTTATAGGTCAATAGGGGTCATGTG
Organism: Philonthus cognatus; assembly: GCA_932526585.2. Taxonomy (NCBI): domain Eukaryota; kingdom Metazoa; phylum Arthropoda; class Insecta; order Coleoptera; family Staphylinidae; genus Philonthus; species Philonthus cognatus. Next base: position 25,183,807 of record OW052243.1, on the reverse strand, counting down.
CAATTATTTTTGACGAAAATAATCAACAATATTAATTTTAAAATCATTCAAGAAAATAATAAAGAGAAGTCAACATCTAGTAAATATGAGAATAACAATAATAATTTATTTGTATAAAAGAAATAACGAACTCAGCATCGCCTTAAAATAATAAACACAGATCCGAGGACAGAGTCGCGAAATAGTAGGAATTAAAATGACGTAAAAGTTTCGTTTTATGCCCATATATGGGAATATTTCAAGGTTTTCACTTCTAAAATTAGGGGGGGGGGGTGGAGAGCAGTAAAGAGACGATTCTAAAGGAGTTACTTTTTGGATGGCGACGAGGAGAGTGGGGATTTTAATGGGAGCGGGAAGAGATGTGACTGGGAAGTTCAGTGGGATTCAAGTTAGTAAATTAAAATGAAATGAAGTTAGAGATACCAACGTTGGAGCGACCATCACGTAAGATTAATAATAATTCTATATCAAAGCAATTAATAAAGGCAGTGTCAAGCCTACTTAAGTCATAAAAATGAGAGCTGGTCCCACTGTTCAATTGTGTAAAGCAGTTATATTATCGAGCCTGCCAAACAAACAAAGGCAAAGGCTGGTTCCACTATTTTATTGTGTAAATCAATTGTTGAGCCGGGCTTACTTAAGTTCTGTGACGAGGGATGGTTCTTTTGTGTTTGGAAGGGCGGAGTGTTCTATTTAAAGAAAAAGGTGGCAGTATTTCGGTATTTGTTTATGGGATACCCTGTATATAACATTTTTAGTGCAAAATATGCGCAGTTGAAAATACGAATCGACGTGCTCGAGCGTTTTTTCAAAAAAAAAAAATCACCTAAATTTTAAACTAATTTGTTCCATTTATCGTGAATAATTCGAATATTTTAAGATGCTTGAAAATTACTTAAATACGTAAATTTGAAACATTACCAGCGTTAGTATTTTTTTATAAATAATTTACGATTCAGGGTATATTGTATTCCTTGGTTAAGCATAAAGTTGAATTTTGAATTAAGAAATGAATAAAAAAATTAGGTTTGCCAGTGTGAGCGAAGCAAGTCGCGCTGGCAAATCCAATTTTTCAGGCTTTCCTAAACTCGAAATTTTACTTTATGCGCCAGACCAATTGACTTATTTTGAAGTTAAGTAAACGCACTTCAACTATAAGTAGATTAACACACGACCAGATTATTAAGTAATGAACATTTGTTATGCGTTAATAATAAATATTTAGACTTTGAACATTTTTTGTACAATTTTATCCGATTTGGTGCCAAATATCGCTTGTTTTTAGTGCAATATTTTTTGTCAATAGAAATGATTTAAGTGATTGAATGCAATTGAAACAAATTAGAGCATACAAATGTTAATGCCGAACTCTAATCTAAATTTCAGTAGTATAGGATAGACTCCATTTCACACTAAATAATAAATAAATAATATCATTCGAATTATAGATTATCCATTACTTCTACTACGATGTCATTTTATAATTCATTACATCTATGCTTTACACGGGTTTTTTTTCTCTCTCAATATCGCCATTAACTTCTGGACTTTTTATTCATATTAATCCATTTACTTGGAATCCTGTCGACTTGCATTATGCAAATGGCGATTAAATTGCAATAGGCTTGACAGACGTGGCTGAATTATAGCGTAATTCAATCACGGCGAGGAATCCCGATTATTATTTGCAATAATAATTAACGGTTGTCGGTAAATCGTACTTACAGATGTCGGCGATTATTACGATTTGACTTATCGCCTTGAATTCAGACGGCGGCGGATATTTATGCAGCGCAATCGTTTCTCGCTTCAACCCTCAAACCGCCTCCAATCAATTTCAACGTTTCACTCCGCCAAATTGCCGACTTTGATTATGAGACCGTTTCCAATAACTTTATAGTGTAATTATTATTCAATTACATAACTTTAATTTGTTGAGTAATTGGAATTAATCTGTTACAGCGCGCTGAGTTTACAGGGCGTTACTGAAATAATTTGAATTGCTAGTCAACATTCAAAAACTGATTTAACAACATTATATTTTAGTTTAATGCTAGTCCAGAAAATAATAATATTGATATGAAATATACTCATTTAACTTATTTAAGATACAAGCAATTTTTCCTTTAAGTATACATATTCCGATGTCTACTCTGTACATTTTTAGGCACTCGATGTTTTGAAAAAATGTTTAATTTGGAAACTTCAAACATGTGTTTTCAACCCTTGATTAAGCATGAAGTAAGATTTCGAGTTTAGAAAAGCCTGATAAGTTGGTTTAGTCGCTCCACCGAGCGACCAAACCAAATTTTCAGGGTCTTCTGAATTCGAAATTTTACGTCATACGCCACGCGTATAAAACACAGATTTATTCTTTTAAGTTTAAAATACACGGCTGAAGGAATATGCTAAAACAGTATATTTTGAACTTTATGTTAAATCAGTGTTGTAAACGCGAACATTTTCAGGCTTTCCTACACTCGAAATTTTACTTTATGTTTAATCAAGAAATGAAAACACTCGTTAGAAGTTACAGATTCTACACTTTTATGAAAACAACGAACGCCTGAACATTTATGAAGCACGCATCGGGATGTGTATACTTAATAGAAACATTCTCTGTATGTATACAGAGAGTTTTATGTAAGACCGAACATGTCAGAAAATGTTCAATGTAAATTTTCCTATGTTCGATTTGTTCTGGGACGCATCAAAGCATTGAGCGCGCTGTGATTGGCTACGATTTGCAATAGTAATATAGTCAACCCAATGTACACTCTTCTGGGTGCGATTTCATTGGTTACGATTTTTAGTAGTTCTAATGCGAATTAGCACTAATGTAAATAGGGTACATGTAACGTCAAAATAAAGCATGCCAGTTATTAAATCTTATGCGTTTATGGTAAGTGCAGTGTGTGGGAATATGGAATATACTTTTTTGCCCAAAGCAAGACATTTCGACATTTCAAGACGAACCCGAGTGTTGTTGTGCTGGCAGTAGACCTAGGGGCGGTACTTGCAAACATTTTAATCTGCCTCGCCACGCTATTCAAATTTGAACTATTTGTATTTAAATCTGCCGAAAGGCAGTTTGGTGACGGTATTTTTGCTAGTACACAATACGCCAAATTGAAATACTTGATAATCTCCATTGAAATTGAAGCAATGTATAAACTTATCTTGAAATATTAGCAAACGGAAGCAACAGGAATCGGTTTTTATATTATTTTTGCATCTAAGCTAAATCTGTTCTCCTCTTTCTCATTCTTCTTTTCTGTTTAATAGTAACATTCCATTAGTGATATAGGCGATTAATGAATGACACATTTCATTTAACGTTAAATTAAAGTTGCACTAGAACTACTAAAATCGGAGCCAATGAAATTGCACTTAATGCTGTGATGCGTCCCAAAACACATCGAACATAGGAACATTTACATTGAATATTTTCTGGCATGTTCGGTGTTACATAAAACTCTCCGTGTATAGGTAAAGTTTATTAACGCATTAACGGCTGGGCAATTACAGTGTTAACTCTAAAAGCTGATTTTATGTAAAATTCTGCACTTCTTATGATTTCTAGGAATGACTTATTATTTTACATACTGAGAAGTTTTGTTTCAAACATACATAATCTATACGTTGTAAATGTTCATGCATTCGTCGATTTTATAAAAGCGTTCAATTTGAAGCTTCGAACGAGTATTTCCACTCCCAAACTAAGCATGAAGTAAAATTTTCAGTTAAGAAAATCATAAAAATTTAGTTTGGTTTTCAGGATTTTCTAAACTCGAAATTTTACTTCATGAGCCAAATTTTACTTCATGGTCTCGGGTAAAGTTCAAAATATTCTACCAAAGCAGTATGCTAGTGTTTAGTACGCGTGGCGCATTAAGTAAAATTTCGAGTTTAGAAAAGCCTGAAAATTTAGTTTGGTCGCTCCGCGCTTCGTGCTACGCGACCAAACCAATTTTTCAGGCTTTTCTAAACTGGAAATTTTACTTCATGCATAATCTAGGAGTGGAAAACACTCGTATTAAGACTTCAAATTAAACTATTTTAAAAAACAAACGATAATTGGAAAAGTTACAGCTCTTGCATACATGTATGTATATTAAAAAAAAATCCTAGTATGTTTACCAAATTTTAGTGGTGGCAAATGCCACCGTCAGGGCCGAAAGGGTTAGGGTATTTTAAGAATTTTCTGTGTTTATAGATTAGTAATAGTAAGTAATAATAATTAGTAAGTATTTACATTAATCAAACAAGATAAGTTCAAATTCAAAACTATTTGAATTCGAGAAAATAAGCTTACGCTTCTTATAGTTTGCACACTTTAAACATAATATATAAAATAACGAAAAAACTATTCGTGAAAATGCAAACAATGTCTTAATTAATAAGACAACTTAAGACAATAAATATCCATTGAAACAACTACTTCCCGTGCAAATACACCTCCGGATATTGAATTATACAATGAAATATTTAGAATCTTATTTAATTTGATTTGTTACAACGCTCTATTAAAGTATACGTAACGTTTAGGTCAAATTCTCTTCAAACCAACTAACAATACAAATTTAAAATAAAAGGAGAGATAGCAACAAATTAGAAGTGAAAGGACTTGGATTAAAACTAATGTCTTAGGCCATCTATAGACGCGTTTCGAGATTTATCTCTCTTCAGTATAGCTTTGCTTATGACGTTTAAAAAATTAGGAATAAAATTAAAACAAACTTACTTGGAAAAAGTGGTGAGTGTGGAATGAACAGGACTGTACCGTAAGGTAAATAATAAGGTCTCACATTCTTCATACCTGCTAATGACATAATCCCCTTTTTTACCTATAAATACCGACCATCATTTTCACTCATTCCATTTCTGTATACCTGTTCATTCCACACACACCACTTTTTCCAAGTAAGTTTGTTTTAATTTTATTCCTAATTTTTTAAACGTCATAAGCAAAGCTATACTGAAGAGAGATAAATCTCGAAACGCGTCTATAGATGGCCTAAGACATTAGTTTTAATCCAAGCACTTTTAAGATGTTGCTTCTATTTGAATTTCCCCAGAACATAATTGCATAATTTATAAGAGAGTAAATTTTCCCAAAGTAAAATGTTTTTAGAGCAAATACATCGCACTGATTTGAAAGTACGCGGAGTAGCTATAATTTCTTACTAACTTTAGTAGCTAAAGCATCTATGTGGTTGTTCCAGCTTAAGTGGTTATCTAAGGTCATTCCTAATAGTTTCGTCTTAGATGACAGCTCAATAGTTATGTTTAATATGTTTATACTATTAGGAATGAATAATTTTGATCTTTTATTTTTAAACAGAATACACGATGTCTTTTCTGAGTTAAGAATTAGTTTGTTTGTATTTATCCACTGCTCAAAACTGTTGTATACTACATTGGCTTCATTTGCTAAATTATGTGCATATAATATATAACGAGTTCGGCAAAGAATTGATCCTTCGGGAGTCCCGACTTCAATTATTTCCTTGGGCGATTTGTGTTTGTATAATTCCACAAATTGTTGGCGCTTTGTTAAATAGGATTTAATCCAATTTAAAAAATGAATATTTGGACCGGGCGAGGCGAGGTCAGGCACAAAGTTAGGTTAGATAACAATTTGACTAGGTTTGTTAAGTTAGGTTAGATATCAGTTTCGTAGAATTTGTTGAGAGCTATGAAAGACTTATTTTGCTAAAATTTTTTATTAAAATTGGTCAATAATGTAATTAGTGATGTTAGCGGTAATTTATCATAGTAATTACCAGTAGTAATTTACCCTAAGATACGTTGAGACGATTGTGGAACATTGGTAACATTTAATTCTTGCGCATGCACAATATGCTGAGGACGCAAAATTAGGATCGATAAAATAAACTTGTGTACAAAAATTATATTTTTACAATTTGCTATAAATTCTTTAACTAAGCATTTGATAGTGTAGTAACATAAATAATAAATGATTGTAGATTTGTCAGATATTAACCATTACTAAAAAAATATTTTCTGAAATTAAATTACAGGCAGTCTTCCATTTAGTCTTTTTTATGTGTATAGAAGCTTTGTGTAATGTAAAACGCGAAATTGCGAAATTTCTCGCTGGAATGTTTAAGCAAATCCCGAATTCGAAAAATGTCCAATACTTTCGCGAAAGCGGCATAGTCGAGGGGGCGGGGGGAGAGACATGGTCGTGTCAGTTATTCCGGTTTAGTAGCTGCGGATGTCTGCTCAATATTCCGGGTAAGGAGGAAAGAATCCGGGCACGGTGACAGGAGACGTCCGTGTCGAATGCTCGACGGCCCGGAGCGGCCCCGGCCGGAGTTTTCCGGGCGCTGGCGCCCACCCTGTGATTAGAGGCGTCAATTTGATCGCGCATAGATTGAATCCGAGAGGCGGGACGGGACGCGCGTCACTTTTCAATTTCTAAATCGCAGCCCCGAGAAAAATAGCGCAAATTCAATATTGCGTTTTGCGATGTGATAAGATGGCATACTCCGGGAAATATCGAATAAATTATTTTATTTCGCTCAAGAGTACCTATTGTGCATGCCACTTTCTTTATTTTCACTGGTTATATTCAATAAACAGGGTAAGTCAATTATCTTGAAACACTCAAATATCTCAACAATTAATGATTTTATGAGAAAAAGTTTTATGAAACACCCATTTAAATGAAATGTTTTCTAATCTCTATAGATGGCGCTGTAATGAGGAAATTTTATTATATCATTTTTAATTTGACTCACTTACAAAATCGAGTTAACCAAGAAACAAAATACTTTCTTTGTTTAACAACTATTAGGTTTATGTCAGTGTCTCTTTGTAAGCATTACAATTATATTTTGAATATTTATTGACATAATTTTCGTGCCTATTGCTGTTCTCGTTCTATGTTTAGTTCTTGTTCAGTTCTCGTTCAAATCCTGTTATTACCAAGTTTTTATTAATGTTGATTAAAGATAATTAATTTGCAATCAGTTTATGCATCTTAACATTAAATCTAATTTAAATCAGTTCGCTACCCATAGCGAAAATCATAATTACAAAACAAGACACTGTGACTTAATACGAATTGATAAACACACTACTACTCTATATAATAAATCATTTATAAACGAAGGTAAAAAAGTTTACAACACATTAGATAATGACATTAAAAATCTTGGTTTTCCACAATTTAAAAAGGTCATAAAAAATATGCTACTCAATAGAGTTGTATACACAATTAATGACTTCAAGTTTTAACCTCGATCGGTGGCAAAAGTGTACCTGTCCATACTATACAAAATTTGTTTTGATATTGTTTTGACGCTTCACATCTATCATATACAATGTATTGTATCATTCCATTATGTAGCATACGTGAATAAAGCTATTATTATTATTATTAATAAATATTTTTACATACTTACTTATTTATCAGAAAAAAACCAAAACTGTCACAGACAATGATTATTTTATCTGTTTAATACTAATTAAATGTGGTCGTAGATAAAGTATAGTGCAAAATTCGAGTTGTAGAGCAATTACGCTCTCTTGGAATTACACACACGCCGCTAGGCGACTTTTTCCACTCGTGCGTAATATACTATTTAAAACTCTTGTTACGTAATATACCATTACATATCAAGAATAAATACTTAGAAATATATGTTGTAAGTAGGATATAAATATATTGTAATTTGTTAAAATCCAGCCTTTATATATCTTAGCAAAAAAGAAATATGACTCAGACCAGTTTAATAATTACTGGTGCATTTATGAATGTTCATGTTATTAGAGTCATTATTATAATTTTGATAAAAGTTATTCGTATGTAAGTTTTGTTGATAAATGACTATTGTAATGCATTTCGTTCCACATCGCGGTATCGACCTTCTTGCAGCTAATTCCGCATTCACGAACAGAATATTTAATGAAATGCAGCGTTAATAAACTGCACCGTTATAAGTAATTGCACCTCACTACAAAAACAGCGTTATTCTCCCTCATTCTTAGCGCGCATTATCGATTATTTGTATCGATGTAAATCATTTCTGAGCAATTTGTTTCTTCACGCCGTTATTTCGCTCCTTTTTTAAAAAAAACTTTAAGTAGACGGCCACCGTCTGTTGAACTGATAAGTTCTTAAATAGGATTTTTCGCTATCTTAACGGCGGCCCGAGGCAGGCTCCACTATTGTTCCAAACTATAAATCATACTTCTATAAATCTTACATTCCCCACTGATCGGTTTATTGCTTTTCGGATCGGATTTCCTCAGTGCGCCAGTGAAATGTAATAACGCCGTGCACAAACACCAACGCACAAATATTTGGGAGAGAGAGAGAAAAAAATACAGTCAATAACAATGAAGCGTTACATTCTCATGAATTATATTTTGTGGATGTTTTTGATGTATACGCTTTAAAAAAAGGATATTTTGTTATCCAAAATTGTTTTTAAAATGGGATTTTATTATTCAGCTGAATATTTTAAAAATTCATGAACACAACACCGGATCTTTCGATAATTGAAACTGTTCAATTTAATTGGTTTTTGTACAGGATGTTTTTAATGCGTTTATTTATATTTATTACACAATTATTTCACTTATTGCACAATTATTTCAATTATAACATAATTATTTCACTTATGCACGTGGTACAATAAGAAAAATAATTGTGTAATCTGTGTAAAATGAGCGATTTCGTAATAAACAGTATTATTATATTATTTTTTTCAAAACCATTGTTTAACGCGGTGCTCTGTAAAGCAGGAATTGCAGATTTGTTCAGGGATTGGTCGTTTTTGAAAATCGTTCAATTTGAAGCTGCTAAAGAATGTTTCCAATCCCAGATTAAGCATGAAGTAAAATTTCGAGTTTAGGAAAGCCTGAAAATTTGGTTTGGTCTGGGATTGGTCGTTTCTGGAAATTGTTTAATTTGAAGCTTCTAAAGAGTGTTTCCAATCCCAGATTAAGCATGAAGTAAAATTTCGAGTTTAGAAAAGCCTGAAAATTTGGTTTGGTTGCGTTCGGAGCGACCAAACCAAATTTTCAGGCTTCTCTAAACTCGAAATTTTACTTCATGCGCCACGCGTATAAAACACCGATTTAATGTAAAGTTTAAAATATACTGCTTTAGCATATTGCATTAGCAATATATTTTAAACTTCGCAATATTTCAGTGTTAAATACGCGTGGCGCATGAAGTAAAATTTCGAGTTTAGAAAAGCCTGAACATTTGGTTTGGTCGCTCCGCGCTTCGCGCTACGCGACCAAACCAAATTTTCAGGCTTTTCTAAACTCGAAATTTTACTTCATGCTTAATCTGGGATTAGAAACACTGGTTAGAAGCTTCAAATTAAACTTTTTTCAAAAACAACCAATCTCTAAACCAATTCAGCGTATATATCGGGATATGTATACTTAGAAGAAAAATTCCCTGTATTTCCTGTAAATGGTTTTCTACTGGGCATAATAAAGTTATTATTATAATTCAATTTTTTGTAAGTATCAAACAATTAATAATGTACATATGTTCAAAAGCGTAAACGCCATCTAATGCCCATTATTTATTGCTAGACTACACAAATTTTCAAATTGGGTGAAATAAAACATTTGTTTTGTTCCATATTTTTGCCTGACACGTGTTTCCACCCGTTACGATCATTTTCAAAGTTGAAACTGCGTTTTGGTGAGGCATGAATTTGAAACACGCTGTATACTTTAAAGAAAAATTCCCTGGGTGTATATAAAAGTGTTGTAGTTACATTTTAGTGTAATGTAATATTGATTTATGTAAATCAAGTATTCAGTGTGGTTCAAAGTTTACAAGAAGAAACTCGTTAAAGTGATTCTCTGAAAATGCATAATAAATGTAAATATAATTAAAAATACACCCTTTCAACCCCCCTAGAACGTCGCAACAGTAATCCACTTTGATAATGTTAAATTTGATATTGAATTGCAAGCTCCTGAAAAACCATTAGTATTCAACAGTATCTGTTGCTCTGAGTGCGGGTGATTCACGAACGCGTTGAATCGCAGAGGCGGCAACATATTTAAATTATCGAGCATTACGCGCATTAAACCGGAATGTAAATTACTTAGAAAATGAAGGACCTCCCGTCAACAAATCTTACGCCGCAAAACCTTCTTGACAGGGGACATAACAGAATTAACCCAACTCACATCCAGCCGGATTCTCGAAATCTTCACTCCTGGCCGCGCACGTGCTCCTATTTTAATCCCAGCTAAATTAATATTTATAATGCGATAATAAAAAGATCCGGAGCTTTAAAAGCTCTCTAACATGTGTGTTACGTATTCCCGGCACGCGGAGTGAAAATTGGGAAACTGGTAATACTAAATAAAGGTTTCATGTGTAGTTTGTAATTTGCTGCTGACGTCGACAATGTGCCTCTTTCTGGCGTTTGCGGGCCGCCGCCTCCTAATCAACCGAAGTCGACGCACACCGGCATATTAATTCCATTATTAGACCTTCCTCTAAAACCGACGGAACCGACGAGGGTTAAACAGCAGGTAAAAACAATCCTCAATGACGCTTTATACTTCACAGTCATGACTTCCACAACTTACAGGGCTCTAAATCGGGGGCCCGTGATTAAGGGCCCGGCGCACAGTGGTCTGAAACCGACCAAAATGCGTAAAGCACCACCGTTTTTTTTTATTTTGTGAGATATCAATTTGAAATTTGGTATGCTTATACTAAACACAAATTCTAGTTCAGATCTGCCATAAACCTTATTTGCACTTTCGGTTTCACCGGAAATGACATCAATTTTTAAAATGATGTGTCCATCATAGCAGTTTCCTCGTTAAAGATATGATGATTTAAAAATCAACAATATGGAAAACAAATTAAATTTATTCTTATATTATAACTTTCATTATTATTCCAAAACTATTCACAAAAAAAGTAGTTCTTGCATTTTTTTACTACATCTAGGTAAATATTGATCATCATCACATCTAAGCGTTATATATTTTTGCTTTACTGTAAATCAGTGTTTTAAACGTGTGGCGCATGAAGTAAAATTTCGAGTTTAGAAAAGCCCCGTGAAAATTTGTCTCGGGTCGCTGCGTGATCAGGGGCCCCCCTCTAGATACCAAAAAATCATACATTTAAAATTGTTGCAGGCAAGTTTTCACCAAAACTATAATAAATAAATTATTATCTAACGATTAAAAAATAAAATGTTCTTAGCTAAGGAAATTATCTGCTTAAAAATTGACAAAAAGCTGTCAAAATTTATAAATAGAATTAGTATGTATAATCAGAAGATTAAACACAATTTCTCAACCAACCGAACAAAATAAAGGCTAGTATTTTTTAAACTTTACAATATTTCAGTGTTTTATACGCATGGCGCATGAAGTAAAATTTCGAGTTTAGAAAAGCCCCGTGAAAATTTGTCTCGGGCTTCATGTTTAGTTAGGGTTGGAAACACTCGTTCGAACTTTAAATTGAACTCTTTTATAAAACATTTTTTGATTTTGAAGAATTTAATCAGATTTTATAAGTTCGGTTTTTACAAATTTTTTTTTTTAGTTTTCTTATTGATAATACATAACCAACTAAACATCTTTATTTGTGAAATTTTTTATACAGAATATTTACAATTAAAAAATAGAAAAATCAAACAAAATTCACACAATGGCTATCAACCAGGGGTCTTTCAGCCTGTCTTTGTCAGGTACATGTCGGTTTTTCAAGTCATGATCGCTAACGTCGTTGTCTAAGTCCGGATGATTAGATGAGATCAATTGATGAAGTGTTGACACTGGAAATTTCGCATTGATGTTGGGGTTGCGAAACATACAGAGGTGATTAATAATCTTAGGAATGTTAGGATTTGTTGCAAATTTATAGGATAGGAGTTCAAGGCGTTGTCTAATAATACATTTCATACAAGAGTGAGTTCGAAGAATTATGTACGGGATTATTAGGATGTCTAATTCTGTGGAAATTCCCTCATTTTTGTACGTTAATGCCCTGAAGTGACGTGCCCCGCTCTTAATGCTAGCTTTTAAGTTTTGGGTATGTGTTTTAAAGGTAAATTTAGGGCCGAATGTTATACCTAAGTATTTAAAATGAGGAGATGGTGAGATGGGGTTGTATTAATTAAAATATGGTATTGGGAGTTTAAGGGGCGGTGGAAGAGAATAAGAAGCTGGGTTTTGTTTGGGTTTATGGATATTCTCCATTTCGCAAACCAGCTTTGAAGGGTGTCTATGAGCTCTTGCAGAGTGTTTAGCGCTTTGGGAATAGTGGAAGCGTGAGCTATTAGGGCGGTGTCGTCTGCATATAGAAGAGGATACGCGGAGGGATTAAAATATAATGGGTCAGGGTTGTACAGGTCGTGGACAAATATATTATACAATATGGGGGAGAGTGGTGACCCTTGAGGAAGACCTTGCTGTGGCGTGAGTTTCGGATTCATATTGATAGAGATCGGTTTTTCAGGAAACTGTCGAGTTGAGGAACTTATTTTTCGAAACTCCATTATCATTTTAATATAATAATAACAGTAAACTATTTGTGATTTTTAACTTTTTATAAAATTCACTTTCATTATTTCGCTAGACTGTAGCTTCTTTAGGTGAAGAAATATATTATTTACAGGGTGCGGCAAAAAGGACAGTGCAGTTTTGAAGGGCTATTTAAAAAAAACGGCGCAATTTAAAGAAATGGGGTTTATTTTATCTTAATCGGTACATCATGCCGTTTTATGCATTAAGTCCTGGAGATGACATCAGAAAGATGATGACCCCCAGCAGCGATACATTGATGAAGGCGATTTCTGAAATTTTCAGCCGCATTTTGGCACATCTAGGCGATTTCCTCCCGAATTCGATCCCTGAGTTCTTCCAAGGTGCGAGGTCGATGCCTAAAAACCTTTTCCTTCAGGTAGCCCCACAGGAAAAAGTCGCAAATGCTCAGATCAGGGGAGCGTGCGGGCCACTCCACATCACCTCTTAGAGAAACAAGGCGCTCAGGGAACATCTGTCGCAGTTTCGTCATTGAAACTCGAGCAGTATGGGCCGTAGCCCCGTCCTGCTGAGACCAGATGTCTCCCAGATCTGCTTCCTCTATCAGTTCTTCCAATCGAGGTTGAAAAAAAATTTCCAACATGAAAATATAACGTTGAGCAGTGACAGTTACGGTTCGTCCGTCCTCTTCAAAAAAATAAGGCCCAATCACCCCAAATTTGGAAATCGCACACCACACGGTGACTTTTAGGGAGTGAAGTAGTCTCTCGTGAAGTTGCCTTGGGTTATTTACAGCCCAGAATCGAAAATTTTGTTTATTCACCCCTCCACAGAGATGGAAGTGGGCCTCGTCACTACTGAAAAAAGTTGGCCTCGCATGGATCCGGTTCAACATTTCTTGGGAGCGATTCGTGCGGTTTTCATAATCAGGGGGCATTAACTTTTGAACAAGCATCATCTTGTAGGGGTGGAATGAGTCTTCATGCAATATCCGTCTTAGAGAGCGAATAGCAATGGCCAATGCAGTTGCAAGCTTCCGGGCAGAGCGCGTAGGTGACCGTTCGATAGCTTCTTTTATTCTTGCTACATTATCGGGTGTTCTTACCGTTCTGGGTCTTCTTAAACCCCCACGTCTTTGTGTGGAACCAGTTTCTTCTAATGTACGCACCTAACTCGCGATCAAATTACGGTGAGGGACGGGATCACGACGCGCAAGATTGAAATGCAGCCGGTAGACCCGCTGGGTGGCGACGGCAGAACGGCCATTTTCAAGAAACGTGCGGACTGCGAAGCCCCGATGTTCTCTAGACCAAACCATGGTAACGACTAAAAACGGCACGACCCCCTCGACACAATGATATCCCTCCCAGGTAGGTACCCCCACCACACGGGATGTACTGGGCGTTCCAAACTGCACTGTCTGTTTCGCCGCACCCTGTATTTCTTCACCTGAAGAAGCTACAGTGTAGCGAAACAATTGTAGTGAATTTAATAAAAAGTTGAAAATCATAAATAGTTTAAGAGGGATGCCTATCGAATTGCACTTAAAAAAACCAACCTCGGTGCCATACTGAGTCATGTGCTTCTTGGATGTCCAAAAATGCAATGGCTGACTTCTAGTTTTCGGGTTGTGCTGTTTGGCAATTCGATGTAAGGATTGTTAACGGAAGTGAGGTCGAGCGGTGTTCGATAAAACCAAATTGGTACATAGGAATTCGGTCGAGGATAAGGGATGATATTTTTTGCTGGATAAAGGACTCAAATAACTTACCAAGGACTGGAAGAAGAGTTTGGTCGATAGCTTGAGACTATAGATGAATCCCTCTCTTCCACTCCATCGGTATAGTTAGGGAATTAAATATGTGGTAAAATACAAGGCCAATATAATCATGGATGTTGTCAGGGAGGAATTTCAGTACACATCTAGGGATGCCATCGTAACCGGGAGAGGTATTTTTGCCTTTGTTTAGCAGCTCCAAATAATCCCTTTTTTTATTTAGTTATGCGTGGTATAAGAAAGGGCATTTGTTCTAAAAGTGCTGTACCAGTCATTAATTTTTGTTAATGAAATTGTTGTCATAACTGTCGTTGTCTGTCATAGTGTATGTCTTTTCATAATACTTGGCAAATGTGTCTGCAATTACTTGGTCATCTGTTATCGTCGTGTGTGTAGTCGGGTCTTGAATATTTGGAGGAAGTCTGTCTTGTAATTTCGTCCCAAAATGTTTTACCGTTCTGTTCGTTAATATCATGGCATGTCTTTATCTACAAATCTAGATTGTATGTTGCAATCAGTCGGTGTATGTCTTTGTTTAGTCGGTTAAAGTCACGCTTTAGGTTAATGTCATACGTCAATTTAATGTCCCTGTAAAGTTGTCGTTTATATTTAATCAGTCGTAGAATGTATTTAGGGTAGGGTGTTTTGGTGTACGTCGGAGTATTTTGTTTTATTGATTCTGATAGGCCATTGAGGAATAAGGTAATAGATGTTGGAGTGATATTTTGATGGGATTCTATAAATTTAGTCATGTCCTTTGTCACCTTCTCTAAGTTACAGTCCTTGTGTCTATTAATAGTTTTTGGTGGGGAGGGGATAGGAGGATCTATTGACATCGAAAATTTAATAGATATGTGATCTGGGTCTAGGTCAGGTATAAGTTGTAGGTCTTGGATTAGGTGTCGTATATTGCTCGTACATAGTAGGACATCAGGGGTGGAGGATTGATTGCGGGGCATTGTCTTGGCTTTATTAACATTAAAGTCACCGATTACGATAGCATGGTCAAACAGGGAAGCTTTAGTAAATATTGTATCCTCGATAGAGGAGGAATGATGTATATAAACAAGAAGGATGTGCAAGGTAAAAGAGGATAGCTCAATGGTGCAATGCAAACACTCGTTCATTGGGTAATTTTTTGAGGATTGGCTTTACTTAACTTTACTTCAGGCCTCACCGCAACCATTGAGCCTCCTCTTTGATTTTGTATTGGAGCAGACGAAGGAATTTGTATGTAGGAATAGTCTTTAAGAGGAAATGGGTTGTTACATTTGGTTTCTACAAACAAGTTAACGTGGATTGGGTTATTTCTAAGGAAATGGAAAACAAGGTGTGCTTTTTTGGGCAAAGAGTGGATGTTGGTATACATAACATTAAAGGTAGCCATTTTTGGCTTTTCTAAACTCAAAAGTTTACTCTACGCGTTACGCGTATAAAACACTGATTCAAATTGAAGTTAAAGATACATTGCTTAAGTTATATTTCACAGAAATAAATTTCACTAATATTCTTTTCTTCGCCTCAGAAAAACATTGTGTAAATAGAATTGTCTTTCAATTAATTTAATTTTTGTGATCAGTGAATAATAAATATGTTTGAACTGGTTTGAAATATTGATTAGATCTCATGAATGAAACATTTATGTATAAATTGAATAATTTATTTAATATATTATTTATTGGCCAAAAACAACTGCAATAAAAAAATAATTACAATCGAGAGCATAATATACATACATTAATTTATTAAATGTTTGTAATGTATACGTAATTAAACTTTATATCCGCATTTTGTACAAACGGTATTATAGAATTAACCACAAACATTTAACGGTTTTCCCAAATTGCGACAAAGTCGCGTCGAATTAGCAAATGCCATAAATTTTTGACGGCGCAACGACCGCAGAACGCAGTGAAAATTTAAAAGCGCGCGCTACCGATACACGCACAAACAATAAACAATGCGCGTCCCCGTAATTCGTTAACATAAACATAAACAATTTAATTAAATATGTACAGGGTCCGGCGTTAGTTACACGGCCGTTTTTTTATATAAGCAAGCTGGGGAGAGTAGCGGTGGTTTCCGGGCGGACGTAAATAACCTCGTTAAATATTTAATGTTCGCTCTGTGTATGAAAACACTCACCGTGTTTTTCTGACATGCAGAGCAACATTTGTATGTATTTTGTAATATGCTTTTTATACAATACAATATTATTTAGAAGTAAACCAATAATGTATAGGATACAAAATAAACAGCACGCGAATTATATGTAACAACATAAATATTTGTTTATTTATTTAACGGAAAATCTATTTTACTAATTGTTTAACAAAATCTAGTAACTACAAGAAAAAATAATGTAAAACTTATACATAAAATTAATTTACAATACTAAGATAAATAACAAACACATATTCATGTATTTGAGAGTAATGTAATTGAGAATAATTTGACCTGATGTTGCATTTTGCATATAAATTATAGTAACTCAAATATTCAGTGTATAATTCAATCAAGCTCGAGAAGTAGTTATTTCAATAAATATTTGGAAGCTTCTCTCAATGAGACCAAATTTTTGTAGAAAGTTGATATTAATTTTAATTCGTTTTAATATTTTGTAAACACAAATTCATTATTTTTTTAATAAGTTCAATTTAAAGCTACTAACGAGTGTTTCCACTCCTTGATTAATCATAAAGTAAAATTTCGCGTTCAGAAAATTTGGTTTGGTCGCGTAGCGCAGCGAAGCAAACAAACCTTATTTTCAGGCTTTTCTAAACACGAAATTTCACCATGCGTCACGCGTATAAGACTGAAATATTGTAAAATTAAAAATATAAGATAAATCAGTATTATATAAATTAGCATACACCCGGCGGGTACAAAGATTATCATTACATTGGACAGATAAAATTGTATTAAAATATGTGTTGGAATCAAAGCCCAACTCTTACACAAGTACAGTTCTATTGAATAATAAAGCAAACACATATATTTTTATATTGTAAGTGTGGATTAAAATTAAAGTGGTTGCTATGGTAAATGTTTTAAATTCGATAACCTGCTGATACAATTTAAATTCTGAATCATTGTATCATCTTGTATTGTCAAAATCGTCATAATTCTGTGTTGACCTACATGCTTCACATATGTTCTAGCATTATTACTTGTTTGAGTTCTTTTAGGCGGAATTAAATAAATCATATCAATGCAAATCCCCGATGCTAACAATTGGGAGCTAGGTCATTCCGGCGGTGGAGGAAAAAAGCATGTTTGTTACGGCTTAAATTATATTTATATAAAGGGATGGCCGGGCCCTGCAGCCCAGAGAATTACACAGCCCTCTAGGGAGTTAAAAAAAAACGATGTGTTTATCGAATCGATTCCACCGGATCTATCTAACCCAACAATTCATCCAATTGGGGACATCTTGTTTAAACTAAACAAACACTAAACTTGATGTATCACAGTTTATAAATTATGATATATCATAAATATACAGGGTACCCGTATTTCAACAGAATGTATGGGGAACTCGGTTATTTGAAGAGATAGAGAGTCGGTTAATTGGGATAAAGTTGCGTATTCGAGCCTAATAATAATCTAAAAACAAATTTAAAATATATTTTTTCGTTTCTGAAATATTGTCAAAAAACGGATTATTTTGAATTTTGTTTTTATTTTTTTATTCACAAACTATTGAAGCTAGACATTTACAACTTTGAAATTATAGAAACACTTTTTAATAAGTAATCTAGTAACATATTTTATTTTAAGATATAACATTTACCCGGGGACCATAGTCAACTTTTGTTTTCTTTTTTATGGGCGCCACTTTAGATTTTCATATTTTCCGAAAAAAAAAAATTTTCTGAATTCAGTGACCACACTTATAATTTATTTGGATAATTTGATGTGAATAATTTAAATCTCTTGTGCCTTGGAAACAGTTGAGTAACTCACTCAATTGACAACTCCTAGGACCCATAATTTGCTTAAATATCACCCCTGAGGACGGGCATTCATCTGATTAATTATTGCACTGATAGAAAATGTATTTGTTTATAAACGGTGTGAAATTTTGAATCTTAATAAATTGCTTAACTGTCTTTGGACTAGCACAGGATTTTGTCACATTATATCTTTATTGACTGTATTTTGACTATTGTGACAGTAAGTGGCTTAATACAGCCGAAATACAGTCCATGGAGAGATATAATCAGACAAAATCCTAACTCTAATAAATATTATATATTATTGTGTTTATTTGTGCTTTTTCATTTGTAATTTGTAAAACTAATTGTTATAATACCTAATTTGACAACAATTTTAAAATCAAATAAATTTATTTACATTACAAT
Organism: Philonthus cognatus; assembly: GCA_932526585.2. Classification (NCBI taxonomy): domain Eukaryota; kingdom Metazoa; phylum Arthropoda; class Insecta; order Coleoptera; family Staphylinidae; genus Philonthus; species Philonthus cognatus. Next base: position 25,165,150 of record OW052243.1, on the reverse strand, counting down.
AAGAATTTGAGTTGGCACCACTGATTAGCATTTTGAAAGACCTTTGTAATGATATATCATAAGTGGGGTCATGCCATTTAAAAAAAAATGGGCAAGGGTAGCTACATCCTAAGAGGTTGGTTGCAGAAGGAACGGTTTTAGAAAATGTTCTCTAACTGTTACGGTTCCAAAGATATTGTGGCTGGCTTGTTTTTAAATTGACACCCTGTATATAATTAATAAAAGTGGTAAAAAACATAGTAATAGTTTCATTCAATTTGATAATTATTTTAATAGTTGTGATGTATTTTAAACTAACGAGTATCTTCCACTCCCAGACTAAGCATGAAGTAAAATTTCGAGTTTAGAAAAGCCCCGCGTAGAAAATTTGTCGAGGGTCGCGCAGCGACCCGAGACAAATTTTCACGGGGCTTTTCTAAACTCGAAATTTTACTTCATGCGCCACGCGTATAAACCACTGATTTACAGTAAAGTTAAAAATATATAACACTTAGATGTGATGGTAATCGCAGAGCGACCAAATTAAATTTTCAGGCTTTTCTAAACTCGACATTTTACTTCATGCTTATTCGGGAATGGAAAACACTCGTTTAAAGCTTCAAATTAACCCCCTTTTAAAAAAAGCGAATGCATATGTATACTGAAAAGGAAAATGCACTGTATATGTATACCTAAATGAAATAAAAACTTTGAAAGTGGTCCCGGAATAAAAAGGCAAAAGGAACAGCGGAACGTGTCATAAAACCGTATTTACCAAAATCGTTCCTCCGAACGGTATTACACGGAATGGCCCTTAATGACCCTCCCCCTTCCCGATTCGACATTATATACGGCATTGATATCCTGGCAGGCTTATTTCTTCTAGCAAATGACCACCGGGGCCACAATATGTTTGAATTGGGGCGATTATGTGTTCGACCTGGGATAATTAATGGCCCGCCGGGTATTTATTAGGGAGAGTTGGAAATGAAGAGATTTATACGTGCGAGTTTTACTTAATTGAATGGTGAGGGTGCTGCCGGTGCTAAATCATCGAGGATTTTTAATGGTTAAAGTTCACAATGAGAAGAAGAAGAAGAAGAAGCGGAATCGTTTCGGGGATATAAGTAATGATCGTAGTTTGGTTTTTGCGCCATAAATCTACCATCAGTTGCGTCAACAATCGATCCTGGGGAGTACGTGATTTCTTATAAGTGAGATAAGAAAACTTAAAATAAATTATTGTTTGAAAGAGGTTTTGTAATTTATAAGACAATTAAAAAATGAATCAATAACATTTTGTAACATACAAAAAATATACAGAGATCTTTTCTTTTTAGTATACTTTCACATAATCTATATAAACATTTGTAATATGGATTAACATGTGGTCAGACATTAGCAGTGTATTTTGAATTTCACTTTAAATCAGTGTTGTATACGCATAGCGCATGAAGTAAAATGTCAAATTTAAAAAAGCCTAAAAATTTTACTTAATGCTTAATCAAGGAATCAAGGAGTGGAAACACTTGTTTAAGGCTTCAAATTGAACAATTTTCAAAAACAACAATTGCCTGAATAAACACACCGTAATATCGGGATATGTATACTTAAAAGAAAAATTCCTTGCTTAATTATAAAAATTTCAACATTTCGACAAAAAAAAACATCTTACAATTTATTTCTAGTTTTAGTTTAAATGTCGAAATTTATTAAATATAAAATCAGATTAGGTCAAAAATTCATAATAATAATAATTTTGAATAATAATAATGTTTATTTTAAATAAACTCTTTTAAACCAAAAAATGAACAAACAAAAATATTGAGAAATATATTTTTTTGGGGTTTGCCTTTTGCCTGGCCTTAGTAACGTAGACTATTGGCCAACATTAATTTTTATTTTTATTTATTCCATTTAAGTATATAATTCTTTACACGCTTATGCAACTAATTATGGACGGCACAACACATTCACTCGCATCCATGGCTCCAGAGGGTGCCAATTTCCCCATAAGAAACTGGCACCCCCGGTGGGATTCGAACTCATGACCGACCCTCTGGCCCAAGAGCAGGAGCTCTACTCACTGACCCACGAGGGTCCCCAGAAATATTTTAACAATTGAAAAAATTATCAATAATTAAAAGTTCACTAAATGAAAAATAAAGTTAAATATTTCAACAGAAATATTAGCAAAAAAACTTTGAATAAACAAAATAAGCAAGAATGGTTTAAGTTGACAAGAACAAACATAATAAAATAGTAATAAAAAATACAAACAGTAATAACATTTATTAGTTATAGTTCACAATTCATAATCTCTATTTCCTTGACGGGAAAAAGCCTAACTAGGAAACAATAAATACAAAAAATAAAGACAAGAGGATGCTTCTATGCAATACAAAAGTTACAAAATAAATACAGTGATTTTCTTTTTTTAAGTATGCACACGTTTTTTTTAAGTTTTATTCTAAGCTTTCAACGAGTGTTTTCCACTCCCAGGTTAAGCATGAAGTAAAATTTCGAGTTTAGAAAAGCCTGAAAATTTGGTTTGGTCGCGTAGCGCGAAGCGCGGAGCGACCAAACCAAATTTTCAGGCTTTTCTAAACTCGAAATTTTACTTCATGCGCCACGCGTATTAAACACTGAAAACACTGAAATATTGTGAACAAATGAACATCACTTCGAGTCAGCGTTTTATACGCGTGGCGCATGAAGTAAAATTTCGAGTTTAGAAAAGCCTGAAAATTTGGTTTGGTCGCTCCGCGAAGCGGAGCGGCTAAACCAAATTTTCAGGCTTTTCTAAACTCGAAATTTTACTTCATGCTTAACCCAGGAATGGAAAACACTCTTTTAAGCTTCAAATTGAACTCTTTAAAGAAAATAAAGAAATTCTAAAAATTTACAGCACATAATTGGGATATGTATACTTAAAAGAACAATTCCCTATATAATAATATCGAAGAGAAGAAATAAAAAACTACATACTACGTTTATTAGCTGAATATATGTATAAGAAAAAACTGAACATTTTCTAAATTGACCACAATCATAAAATTGTATTCAATTCAAACAAATCAAATCGCTGACAAGAAAATTTAATAAGTACGAGGATACATTTTAAAACATAGAATATAAAAAAAGAACAGTTGATCTAACTAATCTACTGAATTAGACGATCCATTCGATTTATCAAACTCTGTAAATGTTCAGACATTCGTCGTTTTTATAAAAGCATTCAATTTTAAGCTTTTGACGAGTGTTTTCACTTTTTGAATAAGCATGATGTAAAATTTCGAGTTTAGAAAAACCTAAAAATTTGGATTTGCCGGCTCGAAGCGAAGTGTAGCGCGCGAGCGCCACGGCAAATTCAAATTTTCAGGCTTTTCTAAACTCGAAATTTATTTTCAAATAAAGTTCAAATTACATTGCTTGTGGTTAATCTAACGTTTATATATTGTGCAAATATTTTATTTGTCCAACCAAATCTTACGCTCTAATAGCAATGACAACTGTTATTTAAAAGCATCTAATCCTTGATTCAATTTTTTTGGCTTCCAAATAATTGAATAGCATATTACTACAAGTCACTTTTTGCAAGTTATCAGGAAACAAAACAAAATGTTTCATAGCTATAAAAAACGGGGTTGTTATGTTTAAAACACTTTGTTTTAAAACAGTGCTTTAAACATGTTTAAAAACAGCCGTCGTGTTTTAAATGGTTTTGTTTTAAACATGTTTTTAATTCGTTTAAAACATGTTTTAAACTAGTGATGGGAATAATGGATATATTTTAATAATCGATTATTTTAAAACGAGATATTTTAATAATCGAGTTAACCTTTCTGTTCAAAAATATGATGAGCGGGGGGAGGGGGGCTAAATAATTATGTAGTACAAACAAGCGATATAAAGTGATCTTGTAAAACAATGTTTTTACAGGAGGTTTTTTGAAGGTGTTTTTTTTGGGGGGGATGATATTACAGGCAAAGTTTTTTATGGGTGGTTGTTTCAGGGGGTGGTTTTTCGGGGGTGGTATTTCAGGGAGTGATTTTTATGGGGGGTTTTTTTCGGGGGATGAATTTCCGGAATGGTTTTCCATAAGGATGATTTTTGGGGGCATTGTTCCTTTCAGGAGATGTTTTTTCGGGAGTGGGGCTGATTTTCCAGGAATAATTTTAGATGGGTTTCATAACGTGTTTTTTTCCTTAGGTGTGATTTTCAATAAAAGTTTTTACAAGGGGTGGTCTTTTAAGGTGTAGTTTTTTGAGGGAGTGATTTTTAGGCTTTGATTTTAAGCTCGTGGTTTCATAAGCGTTTTTTCTGGGGGTGATGTTTGTTAGTAGTAAAGATTAGAATTTTTATATAATTATTACTTAATAATTTATTTAATGAAATACAAAACAACCGTCAAATCATTAATTATTAATATTACTACAGGGTCCGGCAGCGTTACCTGACGGTTTACAAAATAGCACAACTCAATCAATTTTCAAGATATTTTATTACAAAAGTTAGCCTTCACTCCTTGTAAAGTTGCTCGAGGAATCGCACGAATTTCTCGCTAAATATTATCACGCAGTTGAGCCAAATTTCGAGGCTTGTCAAGGTACACTTTTCTCTATAGGTAACCCCACAAATAAAAGTTTACCCGACTTCAGCGGTGCATCGAAAACGGAGGTCGTCATTTACCTGATGTTATTTTCCATACTTGAGTTTTTTTTTTTAACTTTTTGTGTACGTTGTTATAAACCTTCCAATCTTCCTGTTTACAAAACATTTTTGTTTAATAAAATATCTTGAAAATCGATTGAGTTGTGCTGTTTTAAAAACCGTCAGGTAATGCTGCCGGATCCTATATATAATAATAAGTAGTCCTATCTACCGAGATAATAAGCGATACATTTGTTTATAATAATAGTCTAATCTACCGAGATAGTAATTAATTATTTTAGTATACTAATTAGTAATTTGCCCGACGAAATAATCGCTTAAATTAATATATACTATTTTACCCGACCAAATAATCGCTTAAATTAGTACCTACTAATTTACCCGATCAAATAATCGTTTAAATTAGTATATACTATTTCACCCGATCAAATAATCGCTTAAATTAGTATTACTATTTTACCCGATCAAATAATCGCTTAAATTAGTAATTACTAATTTACCCGATCAAATAATTGCTTAAATTAGTATATACTAATTTCCGCATAATAATCGATTATATTGATATATTTCAATAATCGACTAATTACTAATTAGTATATCGATTATTCCCATCACTATTTTAAACGTTAATTTTGGTTAAAAAGTTTGTTTTTATTGTCTTAAATTAGTTATACTATATTTCATACTACTTTATTAAACATTTTTTGTTTACGTTTTCAAATTTTAGTATAATTGTTGAAGTTATTTCATATTACATTATTAAAAATAAAATTTTATCATAACAAAATATCACAATTATGTGTATGCATAAATGTGATTTAAAACGTGTTATAAACATATTCGGCCTTATGAATAGAATTGCCGTAAATATCACTATATTTTAATGCTAATTAATCTCTACTAGACGTATACAAACACGGTACTAACATTTCGTATTAATAGAGCAAAATCTATATGTTATTAGTTAGTTTTAAAATAATGATAGAATGTACGTAGCAATATAACATTTTCATCTGTTCTAACTTCATTATAATCAGGTATAGAAGGTATGTTACACTTTTTTTTATGTTTGTAAAAATGTATTTCTCCTGATACATTATTAGATTAAAATTTACTTTTAATGAGTGTCTCCACGCCTAGACTAAGCATGAAGTAAAATTTCGAGTTTAGAAAAGCCTGAAAATTTGGTTTGGTCGCGTAGTGCGTAGCGCTACGAGGTCAAACCAAATTTTCATTCTTTTCTAAACTCGAAATTTTACTTCATGCGCCACGCGTATAAAACACTGATTTTAAGTAAGGTTTAGAACATACTGATAAGGTTTATTGAATTATGATTTATTGCATTATTAATTAAATTCTAAATAACCCTATTTTGTTATGACATTTGAGATTATGTATAAGACTTAAACTAGGGCTATTAAATTATTAGTTGTGATTTTAACAATAGTAATCTACTAAAACGTTTTATTACTCCAAAAAAGTTAATGTTATCCTTAGAACTGTGTTAAAGCTGTATGCTAAGGTCAATTAAGAAGACTGGTTATGTTTAAAATACGTTTTAACCATGTTTTTAATTGTTAATGTTTTAAACACTGTTTCATATATAATGGAAAAAAATCTTTATTTAACAACCCTGACATTTTTTTTAAGTCATTATTAGCAAACAACTAATAATACCAACCACATTAGTTTACATAACAGAATTGTAAGTAAAACCCATTTTTTTTTTAGAAGGCATGTGAAAATCTAAACTGACTTATGGTGTTTTATCAATATATGATTCAAATACATTAAACTTTATGTCTGTATAATTATTAGTGCAAAAAATAACCTTTTATCTACTAAAACATGAATATTATCACTTGAGCGAGGTCCTGGTAAAATTTATCCGAAATCAATTTGCCTTCGGATTCACCCTCCTGTGCGATGCATTAAAATATTTCACATAAACAATTTACGGGGCAATAAAACCGGATTGACTAAATAAATATTATGCCGGGGATAGGCACGGAGCGGACCTGGTTTATTACTCCCGCACCGGAAAATTGCTTCTTAATATTATCGCATGACGATCCGAAAAGGCATGTTTTATTGTCCGCTTTCTCTGTTCGCGGCCATTTTACAAGTGATAAAAAGCCGCTTTATTACTTGCACTCTTTATCGTGCAAACTATAAATTCCGCACAATAAGCGGGATACAATAAAAAAAATATATATATAATTCTCAAGTTGATATAAAAACCAAAGTAATGCGAAGATTATGTAATAGTAAAACGGAAGTGCTCTTGAAATAATTTGTTTCATTGCACAAAGTTTCTATTTTAGAGCAAATGTGAGGCCCAAGGCAACTGATATTTTTATATATTTTAAATAAATTTCGGCTGCTACTTTAAAATTGTGAAAGAGATACCTCTTATTTTATTTCACGTCTTTACTTCAATAACTGAAATATTGGATTTACCGGTGTTAACAGAGACAGCACAGCCCACCAAGCGCGGATCCACGGGAGGTAAATGGAGGAAATTCCTCCTCTCCATAAATAGTCACAATACTATTCAGTCGTTATTGAAAATGACGAGTAAATATATAGTAGATGAAATATCAAAATCCAAGAATTACACAATAAAATGTGTATATTAGTAAATAATAAACATTTGTAATATGTATTGACGTGAGGATCAAATATAAGGGGTGGGTGTATTTTTAAATTCACTTTCAATCAGTGTTTTCAGTGCCGGAACTAGGTCCTCTGGCGCCCATGGCAAAAAACTGGCCTGCGCTCGCGGAATATTTAAAATTCATGAAAATTTAGTAAATCCCCGAAGTTATTAGTTTATTTCTTAAATCTTGACACTTTTCGTGAATTTCCTAAATTATACATTTAAAAATATCATTGCTTTTCATAAATTCTTCACGATTTTCGGTAATTTTTAAGTTCTTGACGATTTATCGTGATTATGATGAAATGTCAACAGTTTTGAGTTTAGTATCTTTATAATTTTATTTATGATTATCGTAACAGCCGTAAACTCCCTAATTATTCAGTCATTTATTTGTGATTATCGCAAGACAATTTACAATCCTAGATTAAGCATGAAGTAAAATTTCGAGTTTAGAAAAGCGTGAAAATAAGGATTTGCCGGGGAGCGCGAGCGAAGCGAGTCGCGCCCCGGCAAATCCAAATTTTCACGCTTTTCTAAACTCGAAATTTTACTTTATGCGCCACGCGTATAAAACATTCGCTTATTATATTTTTTTTGTTTGTAAAAGGTGAATTTTGATAATTTCATAACCGTCATTAAGCTATTTCTGAGAATATCATTTATCTTATTTTAAAAATGAATTTGAAGTATTAAATACACATTGCCCTTTCAAAATATGTTAACATATAAAAATACCCTATTTAAAGATATTCCGTTATTTTTGCTTAATTCAAAATTATGATATTACCATATTTTTTATGAAAGTTGAATTTTGAAGAACTCATAACTCAAAAATCTTAGTGGAATTTTAATGAAATTTGGTGTAGATGTTAAGTAAACATTGCTATTTTAAAATATGTGATAATCCAAAAATACCCCATTCATAGTTTTTCCATTATTTTCGCTTAAAGTCAAAATTATGATATTTTAACCTACGTATCGATACTTTGATATACGATATAATCGATACTCAATATCGATATTTTTTGGATTCGGAACTTCCCTAGTATGATGGAATATAATAACAATAAATGTTACTTTTATTGTTATTATATTCCATCATACAGGTCATATTTTGGGGCCCAATGGGGCTGTCTTATTTCCACGGAAATTAATCAACACCTTTGCGTTCAACCAACGAAATGTGAACCACGTGGTTTGATGCTTCTCATTGTAGTTTTTCTTATGAATCAAACGACATTAGCGGCAAGTCAATACTATCATTACTTCAAAAGATATTACGTTTTTCCGCTTTTTGACAAATTGGCCACTGGGCGGCGCGGCGACCCTACGATTGATGCGCCTGTGGCAAATGCCACCTTCGCCACGCCCTAGTTCCGGTACTGAGTGTTTTATACACATGGCGCATGAAGTGAAATTTCGAGCTACGCGAAGCGATCAAACTAAATTTTCAGGCTCTTCTAAACTCGAAATGTTACTTCATACTTAATCTGGGATTGGATACACTCGATCGAAACTTCAAATTGATGCTTATGAATGGGCTCGTTCATCGGAGACAACAGTTGGGAGTTTACTGCCAACTGTTCGGGAATTCTCTGATGACCGGACTGTTAATCGTGAACATGTTAGTGCAGCGGTCGCCATTTTTGCAATCGTGCTATTTAGACCGATTAATGTTGGCAATTGGTATTGGCGGGTTAAACTTTTAAGCTAGTCGAGGTTATGGATGTGCGAAATTATGTTTTTAATAATATCTATTATGAAATTACTAAACGTAAGGAGGTTCGTGAATTACTGTAAGGTCAGAAAATAATAGTGTTTGTGTAAATAGAGTATTGTTTGTGTAAATAAGTATTAAACTAATTATATTCAGCAATGGAACTAAATTTTCTCTGCTATCAAATAAAATAAAGTGTAGTTTAGCATTATCCATCGATAAATTTATTTAATATACAGCTAAAACGAAGACAAACAGCACACAAAATTAAAATGGCCGGACTATCGGTCATCAGATATTAACATACATCACAAACAAAATCCAAACATGTTGAATGTTGAATATTTTGATGAACGAGCCCAACGTTTGAAAGTATACAGCACATGCATCGAAATATATTAACTTGAAAGAAAAAATCCATCTATGCATAAATAATTTAAATAGGTACCCAAATTATAGACCTCAAAGTTTATATTAAATAGAAATTTAATCTAAGCTGGACATATTTTAAACTAACTTTACGAACTATAAATTCTATGTATACTCGTACAATGCAAATAACTTCTAAAGCTTTTGAAAGAGAAATTAGAAAATTTGGAGCGTGTAACCTAATAGAGCATATTTCTTGTATGTGTGCATCCACATTAAATGAATTACACGATCCAATTATAACAGCACGGACTGCAGCTTCCGAAGCGTTCATTTGAATAAAACGGTAAAATGATAGTGTGATACAAAACTGCCCTAGAAAACAAGTGTGCCCATTAATTTCCTATCATTTAGTCGATCAATTATTAGGAAAGTTTATATTACGCTGACATTAATGATAGTTCTTTCTTTTTAAAACACAAGTTTGATTATAGTGCTTAGAAGGAAAACTGAATATTTTTTTCTATTAGTTATTAACGAGTTTTGAAATAATAATCCAGCATTAATTAGAATTATCGTTCATAAATAGAAAATATTGTAAATAAATGTATCATTTGAGAAAGTTAAAATTTGCTAAACAAATTTCAGTTAATACGACTTATGAAGTTAGTCGCATTACCTAAACTTTAGCAAATGTTTATATTTTTCCAAAAGGTTAGGTCGTGAAAATTCATATTAGTGACATTAACATAAAAATATTTTTTTTTTCATGTATACATGTTCCTGTGCGTATGTATTTTGAGGCATTCCTTGTTTTTTAATAAGTTCAATTTGAAGTTTCGAACGAGTGTTTTCACTCCTTGATTAAGCATGTAGTAAAATTTCGAGAAAAGCCTGCATTTGGTTTGGTCACGTAGGGAAGCGGAGCGACCAAGTCAAGTTTTCAGGCCTTTCTAAACTCGAAATTTTACTTAAAATATTGTAAAATTCAAAATACTATTGTAAAGCAGTATACTTTTATTGGTGTTATTTTCTCCATAAGTTTAGCTACAATATTGTATAAAATTTGTGTAAATATAATATTTTATAACAAAAATATAATAGGTTATAACATTTATAAAAAAATAAAAATAAACGTAATACAACTATGGATTTGATTTGTGTCATACATCGTTATAATTTACTACCTGTTTTTGAAATCCCCTTAAGATGTCTTATTGACGATAACCCCTGTTAAATCGTGCGATTTTTGCGGTTTCTAAGATATTTAACGCTTTTACTAGATGAAATATTAATTAGTTCTTAAAATAGTGTATATACTAGAAACATCTTTAAATAAAAGTTGTAGATCTCATAAAAATACACAATAAGTTTATATTATACTTTTCTGTAGATGCACTGTTTTTGAAAGTTAGAAATATGTACGTTTGTTCATTTCAACTTATCAGATAATATTGTGAATAACTTGAAAAAATATTTTCTTTACTTTCTATGAGTTAGGTATAAAAAAAAGTTTTATAAGTGTCAATCGCTTGTGATTGATGTAAAAATATAGAGTAATATTATGGATAAGAAAAACCCAACAACATGAGTTAAGGGACATTAATAATGTTAAATTTATGCAAATAAATTAAGTAAGCGATTTAAGGTGTTTTATTAACAAAAACTAAAAAAAAAACTTTTATTGTTAGTAAAACACCTCAAATAATAATAATAATAAATCATCTATTGACCAATTAAACATAAATATACATGTTTTCAAAATTAATATATACAGTAACATTAATATAGTCAAATGGACCTAAATCAGTTACATTAATGGCAATTTCTTGGCGATTAATAGAACTGTTCTGCCTTTAGGACAAAATAAAAAAAAAGGGCAGGTGGTGGCCAAGCGGTAACGTCGCCGGACGGAATATCGCTCGGCGAGCCACAGACCGGGTTCGATACCCGTGCACGGGGAGTTGTTATTAAAAAATAATATCTCGTCGTATCCCTGGGTGTGGTGTCAATGTGTCGTGACGTCAAAATATATGTTAATTATACATATTTATACAATGAGATATGGCTGTGGTGAGAACCTATGCCAGGATCATAGGATCCAAAGAAAAATCTAAATAAAATATAACATACAACTGTTACAATAAAGATTATGGTACGGCAAGAAAATATAATAATGAAACATAGACAAAGTATTAACTTAGGGTGTTAGTAAATGGTGATAGATTCACGAAGATGCTTAGCAAACAATTTACGAAAAACCATAAATCTACTTTCCTTACACAGGAGGTACTTTATTATACACTTTAGAGACCTGGATTTTTTTTAGAGACCATGAATTTTGTCCCGCTAGAATGGCTAAATCGTATATTATGTGTCGACTGGTGGTGATGCAGTGCGGTCCTGTGAGCTAGAGGTGACGATGGGTGCACCTCAGGGTAGCGTACTAGGTCCATTCCTATTTAACATGTTATGTTATGGGGTTGGTGGGTCGTATGGCCTCTGGGCCCTTCGAAGTTACCTCGACCTAAAAGATCTTTTGTAACTCCTATTTAACATATACAGGGAGTTTTTATTTTGAGTATATATATATATATATATATATATATATATATATATATAGGGGCAGAGTTCGGAAAATTTCCTAACAGGGCATTCGACCAATATATATATATATATATATATATATATATATATATATATCCCAATTATATGTTGTAGATTTTAAAATATTCGTTGTTTTCTTAAAAGAGGTCAATTTGAAGTTTAAACGAGTGTTTTCCACTCCCAGGTTCAGCATGAAGTTAAACTTCGAGCGAAGAAAAGCCTGAAACGTGTGGCGCATGAAGTAAAATTTCGAGTTTAGAAAAGCCTGAAAATTTGGTTTGGTCGCTTCGCGCTACGCAACCAAACCTAATTTCCAGGCTTTTCTAAACTTGAAATTTTACTACATGCGCGTATAAGACACTGATTTCAAGCAAAGTTTACTCGTTCACAATATTTCAGTGCTTTCAGTGTTTAATACGTGTGGCGCATGAAGTAAAATTTCGAGTTTAGAAAAGCCTGTAAATTTTGTTTGGCCGCGTAGCGCTTCGCGCTACGCGACCAAACCAAATTTTCAGGCTTTTCTAAACTCGAAATTTTACTTCATGCTTAGTCTGGGAGTGGAAAACACTCATTTTGAGCTTAACATATACGAGAAGTTTTTTTTTAAGTATATATATCCCTATTATGTGTTGTAGATTTTTAAATATTCGTTGTTTTTTTTAAAAGAGGTCAATTTAAAGTTTAAACGAGTGTTTTCCACTCCCAGGTTAAGCATGAAGTAACATTTCGAGTTTAGAGAAGCCTGAAAATTTGGTTTGGTTGCGTAGCGCGAAGCGACCAAACCAAATTTTCACACTGATTTCAAGCGAAGTTTACTCGTTCACAATATTTCAGTGCTGTCAGTGTTTAATACGTGTGGCGCATGAAGTAAAATTTCGAGTTTAGAAAAGCCTGAAATTTTACTTCATGCTTAGTCTGGGAGTGGAAACCACTCGTTTTGAGCTTAACATATACAAGGAGTTTTTCTTTTAGGTATATATATCCCAACTATTGTTGTAGGTTTGTAAATATTCGTTGTTTTCTTAAAAGAGGTCAATTTAAAGTTTAAACAGTGTTTTCCACTCCCAGGTTAGGCATGAAGTAAAATTTCGAGTTTAGAGAAGCCTGAAAATTTGGTTTGGTTGCGTAGCGCGGAGCGGCCAAACCAAATTTTCAGGCTTTTCTAAACTCGAAATTATACTTCATGCGCCACACGTATAAGACACTGATTTCAAGCGAAGTTTACTCGTTAACAATATTTTAGTGCTTTCAGTGTTTAATACGCGTGGTGCATGAAGTAAAATTTCGAGTTTAGAAAAGCCTGAAAATTTGGTTTGGTCGCGTAGCGCTTCGCGCTACGCGACCAAACCAAATTTTCAGGCTTTTTTAAACTCGAAATTTTACTTCATGCTTAGTCTGGGAGTGGAAAACACTCTTTTATGTAAATATATCCCAATTATGTGTTGTAGATTTTTAAATATTCGTTGTTTTCTTGATTGATTAAAGTTTAAACGAGTGTTTTCCACTTCCAGGTTAAGCATGAAGTAAAATTTCGAGTTTAGAAAAGCCTGAAAATTTGGTTTGGTTGCGTAGCGCGAAGCGCGGAGCGACCAAACCAAATTTTCAGGCTTTTCTAAACTCGAAATTTTACTTCATGCGCCACGCGTATAAGACACTGATTTCAAGCGAAGTTTACTCGTTTACAATATTTCAGAGCTTTCAGTATTTATTACGCGTGGCGCATGAAGTAAAATTTCGAGTTTAGAAAAGCCTGAAAATTTGATTTGGCCGCTCCGCGCTTCGCGCTACGCGACCAAACCAAATTTTCAGGCTTTTCTAAACTCGAAATTTTACTTCATGCTTAGCCTGGGAGTGGAAAACGCTCGCTTTAAGCTTCAAATTGAACCGTTTAAAAAAAGCGTATGCATATGTATACCTAATAGAAAATTCCCTGTATGTATACTTAAAAGAAAAATTCCCTGTATAATAATTAGTTCAAAATCATTTATGATGAAACAATAACATTTGCAAACTACGCTGACGATACTAGTATAGAGATGTGTTCGAGGGAAGAATAATCTAAAAGTATCAAATAAATCGGATATACTGTTGGAAAATATGAAAGCGTGGTTTGCATATAACAAAGTCACATTAAACGAAAACAAAACTAACTACATATTGTTTAAGAAAACTGAGGCTACAATGTATCCTCATTTTCTACTAATTTATAACATAAGTTTTTTAACCACTTATGCTAAGTTTTTAGGAGTAGCATAATAAATACATATCTACACGACTCTGTTCGATCTCTCTTCGAGTACAAAAATTACTAATATTTAAGTTCGAGTTCTCTTTATATTTTCAAAATAACGCATTTTACGCAAAGATTTATTAAAATTCTGCTATTCGAAAACATATAGTTTATCTAATGTAAGAGCAAAGACATTTTATAAATAAAAAATATAATAAATAAAAATAAAAGTGAACGGAGTAATTACAGAAAAAAAAAATTGTTTGTTGGTTTAAAGCGAGCTTGACCTAAATGTTATATCATGTATCATGTAACAAATAAAATATGATTTTAAATATTTCATTGTATAATTCAATGCCCAGCGGTGTATTTGCACGGGAAGTAGTTTTCAATGGATATTTATTGTCTTAGTATTCTTATTAATTAAGACGTATTGTTTGCAGTTTATACGAATATTATCGTAATTTTTTTATATTATGTTTAAAGTTTTGCAAACTTAAAGAAGCGTAAGCCTATTCTTTCAAATTAAAATAGTTTTGAACTTAAAATTATTAAGTTTATTAGAAACATCATAGTAGTACACTTTAATAGTTTAGTAATAAATAAGCAAATTTTAACCGGCAAATGGTTTTTAACGTTCATTTACTTACAGGAAATTTTGATTTAAAGTATACATTCCCGATATATGGGCTGTAAATGTTCAGGTATTTATCATTTTAATTAAGTACTTCTATATACAGGGTTATTTAAAATGAAGGAACAGATTTCAAACATTAATTTCTTCCAAACTACAAAAGATAGAAACACAATTTTAACGTCCCTTGAAAGAGAAAAGTTTAAATTTTATGCATTCAATATGATCATTATGTGTTACACGACAAATATTAAAACGCTGGCTCATTTCTTGCCACACACGAATCAGCTGATCTCTAGTTATCGAATTCATAGCTTCAACAATTCGATGTCGCATATTTTCAAGGAAGGTTTTTGGGCTCCTTTTCGTAAACTGTACAAATACGCTCGACATTTTCATTCGATGTACGTGGACATTAGGTGCTTTTCTGTTTGTAGATGCAACCATTGTCTACGAATTGTCGATGCCACTGGTAAATCTGCTCTTGACGAGGCGGTTGTTTATTAAAGTGACGGCGCACAGTGGGACGAAATCCCGAAATCATGCCCAAAACCTCAAATGAACTTTGATCGGAATGAAAATTGGTATTCAGGGGTTTTAAAGGTCGCTGATTACGACTCCGGTGTCCAAATTATTGTAAACAAGATGGCCGATACAATATGGTTTACACGGATGTTAAAAAAGTTTCAGATCTTGCGAAAATTGGTATATGCAGGTTATTATTGTCACTGATTACGAATTCGGATTCCAAATTATTGTAAACAAAATGGCCGATCCAATATGGCGGACATATATATTAAAAAGGTATCAGATCTTGACAAAAATTGGTATATGCAGCTTATAGAGGTCGCTGATTACGAATCGGAAGATCAAATTTTTGTAAACGAAATGGCCGATCCAATATGGCGGACATGGATGAGAAAAAATTATCAAATATTGATAAAAATTTGTATATGCGGGTTTCCAAGGTCGCTGATGACGAATCCGAAACCCGATTTTTTTTAAACAAAATAGCTGATATAAAAAAAAACTTATTTCGATAAAAGTGATCATACAGGGTTTTTCACGGTTCCTTATTACAGCTATTGATGCACGTAAGAAAGTATCAAGTTTATTATGACAATATTTATTGAATATTAAAACAATTTGTCATTTCTATTTGTAACAATTTTTAGTATGCTATATTTGTTCGTGGCACAGAATAATATAAATCTTTTGAGTATTCTGTTAAAAAGCCGCGGCGTAAAGCACGTTGAACTTCAATAATGGACTCTAGTTTTGCTAAGTGCAGCACACAAAATGCTTTTTCTTGTTGTGGCGCCATTTTACTACAGACAATCAACATGACAAGTAACAGCGCCAATGGGGCCGTGGTTAGAACTTCTGCCTGGACTGTTTAGATTTTAAACTTTTGTCTGTCTAGGAACGTTGGAATTATGTTTCTACCTTTTAAAGTTTGAAAGAAATAAATGTTTGAAGTCTGCTTCTTTTTTTGAATAACCCTGTACCTTCCAGTTGAACACACTTATAAAAACAACGAATTGCCGATAAATTACGAAATGCTGTAATCATTGGGGTATGTTCTCAGTAAAGTTCTGTTATTAAACGTTGAAGTAATATTTTTGTTACTAACCGAAAAAGCCACTGGGTGTGTCTAACTTTATTTTATTTATTCACAGTACAAATGTTACAGATTGATTATTTTACGAAATAACGATTGTATACTTTATGTATGTTTTGTGGGCGGCATTCGTTCCATCCGGGTATTTTTTTTCTCTCCACGACCGTAACATAAATAAAACATATTCGAGTGGGTCCCCTGGATGGATGTCCGCTCGCATTTGTCTCGGTCGGCCTAAACAAACAAGGAGCGAAAAAAAGCTCACCGAGGAAAAAACCATGAAAATCAACGACTTTGCCGCTTTTTGTCGCCAGGCAAGAAGCCGAATTGCAAATATTTCCACCGCTCGGCGTGCACGCACGCTCCCCGTTCGGAATTATTCAACCGCCCCTCAGATAAAGAGATTACCCATGCTCATAAAAATGTTTACGGAATCATTATATTTGCTGTATCTTAGGATTATCAGAGAAATAATGTTATATAAATAAATGCTAAAAAATCTGCTGTGGCCAACACAGGTACCGACCGCAAATTAAAATAATATAGGATTATAAAATTTATTATTGCAGTTACTTATTGAAGTTAATTTGTAGAATAAAATGTGCACCACTGCTAAAATATATTTTTTGCCACTTTGTCGTATAAAAAAAAACTTTCCGTCCACATACAAACAAAATAGCGTACACACCGTAGAAAAAAAATAAGGAATTTTTTGGTAGCATTAAAAAAATTGTTTTTTTACCAAAAATCGAAAGGGGTAGGGCCTTAAATCAAAATTTAACATTAAAACCTGTATAAGTCTATCTTACTCCCACACGTATTTCCCACCCTTAAAAATCGTAAATTTCTGAGAATAGGAAAAACTAAAAAATATCTTCCGTCAAAATTGAGCTAGCCCAATGAAATTTTTGTTGTTATTTCGCTACAATTGTTAAAATGTCGGCTGACACCGACTAATATCTGCTTTTACGATGCCAGAGTCGATAAATGTCAAAAATGTCATATCAAATGTCAAAATTGTCAAACATTTCGAAAAGTGATGAAATGTCAACAATCCTTGAATAACATGCAATTGTTAAAAAAAAAGTGTTTAAAAATTTCAATAATATTATTTTAAGTGATGCGCATATTATATTAAATTTTACGAAAGGAGAATAATATTTTTAACTTTAGAATAAACCAGTGTTTTTATACGCATGACGCATGAAGCAAAATTTCAAATTGAGGAAAGCCAGAATTTGGATTTGGACGATGCGCTTATTTTATTAAATTTTACGAAATGAGAAGAATATCTTGAACTTTAGAATAAATCAGTGTTTTTTACGCATGGCGCATGAAGTAAAATTTCGAGTTGAGAAAAGCCAGAATTTGGATTTGGACGCTGCGCGTCCAAATCCAAATTCTTTAGCCTTTTCTCAACTCGAAATTTTACTTCATGCTTAGTCTGGGAGTGGAAGACACTCGTTTGACAATTGTCATAAGCTTATTTTGTCTTTTTCTGATTTATACAAAAAAATGCGGTATTAAGAAAAGTCGTGAAATGGTACATGTTAAGAAAAGCTATGAAATTTGTTAACAATGAAAAAACAAATTATGAGCTTTTCCATTAAAAGTTGAAATCATCAATTTTTATAACAATCCATAAAAATCTTATAAATTCATGAAAAGCGTCAACATTAAAATAATCGAAATCTTGAAATTTCATGTAAAACGTTCTAGAATTTGAAAATCAATGAAATTCACGAAAATCATCAGGATTGATTTTTTTTATAAAAATCCCCAAAATATAATAAAAGGCATCCAATTGTTACATCTTGTAGATTTGCAAAATTCATGTAAACTAACAAATTTCCAAAAATTGACTAAAAAATCGTCTACAATTAACTAAGAATGTCCACGTTCTTAGTTAATAGTAGACGATTTTTTAGTCAATTTTTTTTTTATTAAAAACGTCTACGTTTATAAATTTTATAAAAGTTTAGGAAATGCACAAAAACTGCCGAGAATTTAAAAACTGATGAAAAGTCATAAAAAGTGTCCAAGTTTTTTAATTTAAAGAATATCCTTAGAATTTTGAAGATTAGCTAAAATCTTGTAAGTTTATGAAACACTTTAAAAACAGTCATAATTTTTAAATTGAATGAAAATGTAGGTAAATAGTGTGTTACAACTAACTAAAACTAACAAAAATCATCAACATTAAGTTTAACATTCCGAATTTTCATTTAGACTTTATTTTAATTTTTATTTATTGATGTCTAAATAACATGTAACAAACATTCGCAGCTTTAATATTGGCGTTTTATAGAAAACTAAAATATTTAATTATCCATACATGATTGCTAGAAAATTTATTGAGTTTTAAGGTGTAATTTATTTTCAGCCGTAATATAACGAGTGGTATGATTATTATCGATGATATTTTGCTTCGGTTTCAACGACAAAATATCATCGATAATTAATCATATCACGAGTTATATTTAGTTAGAGAATATAACGAATAAAATAATGTGAGTCCCTCAACATTGTCGACAGCGGTGCTATTGTGGTTTCCCTATTGATTGTGATTTTTTTAACAGCACAAAAGTTCGAAAACTGCTGCCACTGCGATTCTTTGTTTATGACAGTGTTTTTTGGCGTCGCACTTTTCACTTCTCTATTAATATCACTGCACGAAACTTTACCCCAGCGAGTTTTTCACATTTTGACGTTTCGAATGACAGGACAACTTATCACCGCTTATTTTGTTTTTTATCATCGCGGTGATAGAGATGTACCTACGGCTTTCCTCGAATCTCATTGGCTGAAAGTTCGTTCTAGTAGGCTGTGAGTTGTATTCTCAAAATAATTACACCATGATGTTAAAATTAGTTCTAATCATTACAATTTATTAGGACAAAACTATATCTTGATTAGTTATTAGTTAAATAATTTCTCTAAAATAAAATGTATAAGATTCTTAAATGGGCGTTTATGATTAAAAACAAGTAGAATGAGTTTTGAGTATGATTTAATTTAGAAAATGATTAAACAAATCGTGTGATATCAGGATAAGTTCAAATTCTCATATTTTATTAATAAATAACTATTTCTGATAATTCAATACAAAAGCGCGAAAAAAGTTGTCTAAAACAAAAACAATTTCAGTGTTTATGTTTTATATCGATAGCTTACCGCACAAATGTGTTAAGTGCAGTTTTTGGCTAAGATGAGTTAAATATGCCATCTAATATAATTATTTTAGATGTATGAGATAGCACACTTAACTTTTTTCAGCCTAAAACTGCACTTAACACATTTGTGCGCTAAGCCATCGATACTTGAATTTATTTTGATGTCACAAGTTTTTTTTTAGATTTTTAAAATGAAAACAAATATTTTATCGTTTATTAAATATGATGAAACTTTTTAAATTTTTCACTCTGCGAGTGGTGAACATAAGTAGCACTTGATAGTTTTAAAAGAATTAATTATCAGTTTTTAAACTATTTGAAAATTATAAATAATGTTAGTTTATTTTTCCCTTTTTCGATATTTTTAATAAAGAATTTAATGAGTTTGTAAAAAGTTAATCCACTTCTTGGTTAAGCATGAAGTAAAATTTCGAGTTTAGAAAAGCCTGAAAACTTGAGTTTGCCGGCGCGCGAGCGAAGCGAAGCGCGCCGGCAAATCCAAACTTTTAAGCTTTATTATACTCGAAATTTTACTTCATGCGCCAGGCGTACCAACCATTGATTTAATATTAGATTCAAAACATACTTCATGCATTGAATTAGAAATGTTTCTAATAATAATATAAATCCTTATTTTGTTTTCTTGTAATTTATTATTTGCAAGAAAACAAAAATTTGTTTCCATATTTTTTAAAGAAAGTTGATCAGAATTATCAAATGGTAGAAATAGGTATAAGAATGTCACTATGGAAGATAAAATACGGTAAATATAGCAATTTCAAATTGTGTGCCAAAAATGTAAATCTGCGAGATATTTGTATACATAGAAAAGGTATCATTAGGAAGTCGATGAACATTGCTTTTCCTTCAAAGGAGGTCAATAATAGAAAAGGTTGGAAAACTCTGGTCTATCGTGTCAATTTGACATAAGTCGGCGTCGGCCGACATTTGGACTGTAATGACAGTTAACATAAGTCGGCGCTAACCGACATTTGGACTATAAGAACAGTTGACATAAGTCGGCTGACATTTGAACTATAATGACAGTTGATCTAAGTTGTCGCTAGACGACATTTAGTCAAACGTGCCACCTTGACACGAATTTGAACTATAACTATAATGAGATCGCCATGTTATTGTTTCTCTTTGTGACAGTTACGATACACATTTTGATAGTTGTGATGTGTTTTAAACTATCGAGTATCTTCCACTCCCGGGTTAAGCATAAAGTAAAATTTCGAGTTTAGAAAAGTCCGAAAAATTTGGTTTGGTCGCTCCGCGAAGCGGAGCGACCAAACCAAATTTTTGCGGACTTTTCTAAACTCGAAATTTTACTTCATGCGCCACGCGTATAAACCACTGATTTAAAGTAAAGTTAAAAATATATAACGCTTAGATGAGATCGAGATCAATGCTTATCGAGATATAGCGAAAAAATGCAAGAATTTTGTGAATAATTTTCGAATAATAATTATAAAAGTAGAATAGATTGAGTTTGAGCAACTTTTCTATATTGTTAATATTTAAATCATCATAAGTGTCTGATGGATGCTATTACTATTTTATCAAAAATGAGTGAGTGGTTACAATAAAAAATGTGGTTTGAAACAAACACATTGAAAAGCGATGATAGCGTAAAACATTTTAGCGCCTCGTTTCGTTCGTTTGCGGGGGATGAAAAATCAGCAAGCAGAGCGTTCTTTGTGTATCCAAACCGATCGCCTAATATCATTGACAGGTTGTTCCTGCGTTATCGCCGATCGCACGCCACGCCACCACACGCCAAAATACCCAAATACCGAATGTGGTGAATGTGGCGAATACGCCGAATACACCGAATGCCCGCATTGGATAATTGTAGAGAGGGAGCGGGGACTCCAAAAACGAGTCGATCATTAATCAAAGAGAAAAATGTTTAGTCATATAATGCCGTAATGCGGCCCTCGGAGATAAATTTAATTTCCCGAATATGAAATGGGGAGATAAATGCAATTCCAGTCGGACTGATAACTTTACGCCACCAACGCAGCCGGTATTAATGTGGGCTTTAATGCCCTCGCGCGAAGAGAGAGGCAGTACATGATGTCAAAAGCTTCCCCGTTATTGTCTTTCTAATATAAATTTTATAGACTTAAATTTATAGTAGTTATTTAACGATTTCCTGTATTAATCGTTGTTTTAATTCACGAGTTGGTTACTACAATATTTTTTCATATCTCGATGTGTGTACATTTTGTGGCATTCGTTGTTTTTTTAATTTCATTTTGAAGCTCGCTAGTAGCTTCAAAATGAAATAAAATTTGGATTTTAGAAAAGTCTGAAAATTTGGCGTCTTTGCGCAGATTAAAAGCTAGTTTGTACTCTAGAGGAACACTATTCTTAAGATAAATTCATAAAAGTATATATTTTTTAAATCAGTGAAAAATACATTTAAAAAAAAATTATTTGGATATAACTGGAAAATGTGTGCATAAAATAAAAAAAATGCCTACGCCACTGGATTCTACTTAAAAAGGTGTCTTACGAACTTATTTATAGTTTTTGTCTATCTTACAAATTACGCAAGATATGAATTAAAGTAAAAAATCAAGAAAACCAGATTTTGCCCTATAACTTCTGAAAAAAAAACAAGATGATGCATTTTTGTTTTCGGCATTGTCCTAGTCTCAATAAAAAAAATCGCGATTGCGCAATCGGTTTTTTTTAACTCTTATATATACCGAGATGCCCATAAGCAACATCGAAATTAGACCACCCTGTATACTTATAAGAAAAACTCCTTGAAGAATATCGATAACATGGCAAAAAAAAATCTACACATTTTTTAAAATTGTCCAATTGAACTAAAAACCGTCAATATTTACAAACTTGTCTAAATCACAAAAATATTATTATTGTAAAAAATAACAACTTTTACAGAAATCTTAAAAAATGGTTGGTTTAAATATATTATTACCACCGTTAAATAATTAAAAAATATCGAAATTGATATCAACCAGAATCAAAAACTAGAAAATCATGAAAGCTATCAAAATCAAGAACAAATATACCTATTTACAAAATTCGCAGAGTTTGTTGAAATTAATGTTACTAAACTATGCCAAAGTTGTGGTCATTTTTTAAATTGTAAATAATAATTATAGAAAAAACTAGGTTTTGTCAAAGTTAGCATTGATAAAATTATTTAAAAATCACAAAAATTGCTAAAATTGACACGTTTAATAGGCTTGAACACGGCAAATGTCCTCTCCGGCCCCTTATTGGCTACGCCCATAGTATTATTAATAAACTCTAATGAAATTATTGTCCGTTCGAAACGCTTTTGTCGTAAACGAAAACGATTAAGAAAAACAAGGAAAAAACTTGGTGAAGGAAGCTCCCGCTCCCAGAATCAGAAATTCGGGGGAAATGAAACACAATCGGAGCTTTTTAAGTTTCTATAAGTTTGTTGTGCGGGCGCCGACTCCAGTGGAGCTTTTTCCTCCTTTCCCACCAAAGGAAATTGGCCTGAAATATATTTGTAAAGGCAAGCGGGGTGGGATTAAAAGGCCGGATAAATCAAAATTAGCCTTTGCGAGATTTATGCTTCTTTTAATTCGGGCGCACGGGCGACGACGATAACTCTCCCCTCCACCCTTTACCCTATTTTATGAGACAATTCGTCATGGACTTCGACGCCCCGACATGTTTGAAAACCCTTGTAAAGCCAGGCCCTTTCGAGGTTGTGCGGAATTGAATGATGGCCGCGTAAGGGTGTAAGGGTTCGCAAAACTGGGCGGACGCTTTTGTTAGCACCGGCTATGCATCCAAACACAAAAAAACTTTCGCTTCAGGGACTTTGTTTAAATAAACATGAACATTCAATAATTCAAACGTTTATTTGCTTTTTAATAACTAGTTTATGTCATAAATCGAGTTTGAATAACGAATGTGTAATCCAGTGGAACGTGGAATTGTATATCCGGTAATAAACGTCCGCTTACACAAATATATAGTATGTGTATTGTAAACATAGAGACTTTTTAATATTGCTTTTCAGCATCAACTTTATATTTATCTATGTGTATATGTTCTAAATAAACGTACTCAGGATTACTGTTATAAAATTATTGTAACAAAAAATAATATTAATAAATCAAATTGATATTATTCAAATATAGAGTTGATACTGTAAAAAAACTGCATGGAATTTAACTGTTTTTGTCGGATCCATGGAAAAAAAAGATAAATACAGTTATTTTTCTTTTAAGTATACATATACACTTCATATATTTCGATGTATATTTTCAGACATTTGTGGTTTCAGTTAAAAAAAATGTATTTGAACCCTCTCACGAGTGTTAGGCTTTTCTAAACTCGAAATGTTACTTCAAGCGCCACTCGAGTAAAACATTAATTTAAAGTGAAGTTCAAATTGATGTATCGATTTATTATTATTATTTTTTATAAAACAGCTGATTGTAATTCATAATAAATATAAATATTATCTGGTATCGAAAATCGTCGATATTTTGAATATCGATACTTTTCACTATTATTACAGTATCGATACATTGCTATACGATATAATCGGTACTCAATATCTATACTTTTTTGGGATCGGAACATCCCTACTTTGGTATATATTTAATTTTTGAAACTTCAGACTTCGATAAAATCCTTAATGCATTATTCGCAATTGATGCATACACGCAACATTATAAATTTGTTGTTAATTAAACTACTAAATAAGTTAATTTGATATATTATATTATTTTACCTGACTTTAAAATATATGAAGAAAAATGTAAATATTTTGTTATTTAAATATTTCGATTATTACTCATTTCAAAAAAAAAATATATAAATCAGTGTATTTCTAACTTCATAATATTTCAGTGTTTTATGCGCGTGGCGCATGAAGTAAAATTTCGAGTTTAGAAAAGCCTGAAAATTTGGTTTGGTCGCTCCGCGCTTCGCGCTACGCGGCCAAACCAAATTTTTAGGCTTTCCTAAACTCGAAATTTTACTTCATGCTTAGTCTGGGAGTAGAGACACTTAATCTAAACTTCATATTGCACGTTTTTATATACGATCGACTAATGCTTTAAAATTGAAAGCGTATACATTATGTTTATTTCAAAGAAAAATTTACAGTATGTAATACGATAAGTCGGTCATAGAAATCATAAACATAAGTGTAGAATTTTACCTAAAATCAACTTTTAGAGTTAACTCTACAATTGCTTGGCCATTAATGGGTTAAATGACCTAATATCGCAAAAAACAGTTAGATGTATTTTTTCTTTTACACAATTTTTTCATTTTTGTTTTTAGATTTCAATTTAGAATTTTAGTGTCGCATTGTGTTATTGAATAGGTTAATTCTTTATTATGCAAATTTAAATTGTCAGTAGTCTTATAAATGAGAAAGATCGTAGCTATGTTAATTCAACATACAGGGTGCCCGCATTTCAACAGAATGTATGGGGATCTCAGTTATTTGAAAAGATAGAGAGTCGGTTAAATGGGGCAAAGTTGCGTAGTTTAAGACCAAATAATAATCTGAAAACAAATTTGAAATATCTTTTTTCGTTTTTGAGATATTGTCAAAAAACAGATTTTTGATATTTCGTTTTTATTTTTTTATTAAAAAACTATTGATTCCCGACAATTATAACTTTCACATTATAGAGGCACTTTTTAACGATATCTCAAGTTACATATGTTATTTTAAGATAACTATAATATTTACCCAGGGACATTGGCCAACTATTGTTTTTCTTATGAGCGCCATTTTGGATTTTTATATTTTTTGGAAGAATATTTTTTTCTGAATTCAATGATGTATCACACTTATAGTTTATTGTACATTTTATATGTAAAATTGTAATCTTTTGTTTTTTGTAAAGAGTGCCTTGGAAACAGTTGAGTAACTCACTCATTTGATAACTCCTAGGACCCATAATTTGTTTACATATCACCCCTGAAGGCGGGCATCCGACGATACATATTTTAACAGCTGTGATGTATTTTAAACTAACGAGTGTCTTCCACTCCCAGACTAAGCATGAAGTAAAATTTCGAGTTTAGAAAAGCCCCGCGTAGAAAATTTGTCGAGGGTCGCGCAGCGACCCGAGACAAATTTTCACGGGGCTTTTCTAAACTCGAAATTTTACTTCATGCGCCACGCGTATAAACCACTGATTTACAGTAGTTAAAAATATATACCGCTTAGATGTGACGGTGATCAATATTTATTGAGATGCAGCGAAAAATACTGGAACTACTTTTTTTGTGAATAGTTTTGGAATAATAATATTAAAAGTAGAATAAATTTAGTTTGTGCAACTTTTATGTGATAATCGATACTAATTATTATTATTACAAAGGATTGACAGTTATTAATTAATTTTGAGTGCTAACAATGATTATCTACTGTCAAGATTTTATTGATTAACAGATATAACGTCATTGTTTCCAAGGCACACTTTGCAAAAAAGAAAATATCATAATTTTAAATATCAAATCTAAAATAAATTATGAGTGTGATACATTACTGAGTTCAAAAAAAATATTCTTTAAAAAAATATGAAAATCCAAAATGGCGCTCGTAAGAAAAACAAAAGTTGGCTATGGTCCCCGAGTAAATGTTATAGTTATCTTAGAAAAAATATGCTACTAGATTCCTCATTTAAAAGTGCCTGTATATTGTCGAAGTTTTAAATGTCCAGATTCAGTAGTTTTTGAATAAAAAAGTAAAAACGATTTCTCAAAGAATCCGTTTTTTTGTTGATACCTTGAAAACAAATAAATATATTTCAAAATTGTTTATAGATTATTGTTAGGCCCTAAAATTTACAACGTTGCCCCAATTTAACCGACTCTCGATCTCTTCAAATAACTGAGATCCCCATACATTCTATCGAAATACGGGCACGCTGTATAGTCTTCAAATGCGCCCCTGAACAAGATGTGGTTTTTTACACCTATTCTAAATCACCCTGTATAACGTAAGACGCTGGAGGGTGCTTAGAAACAGCGTAGAAACCCTAAAACTTGCAAACGCAACATTTTACTAACAGTTTTGTATAAATTATAAATTTATTTTATATTTACTATTTACAAAGCAATCAAACGATAAATCCATTTATTTAATTTCAAAAATGTAGGCAATTACAAGACAAACACCCCCCAATGAACGAGTAAATAGTGTTTAATTATTGTTAACCACGTTGAATATTTTATAAATAATGAACGTAATTTGAGTCGTCGAAAAGGGCGCTCTCGGTGCGCGAAAGGGTTTTAGGTGGGCACTTTTATCTTTCGTAACGCGGTAGTTAAAATGAAAAAGATGCCATCAAAACGTGGGACGTAATTATCATTCATTATTCACTGGAAATTACAATTAAGGCCGCGACCTTATCTCCATGTGGAATTAATGGGCGGACTTTAATTTTTTTTTTAGAACAGCTCCCTCCCCGGAATTCCGCTCTTTGTCGTCATGCCAAAGTGGAATTAATGCGCGTTTGGTTAATTATCATCCACCTTTCGCATTAAAAGCGAATTTCTGCTACGCCATTCTTGGCGAAAACAAACGCGTTTCGAAGAGTAGCTCCTTTTACGATCTTGCTTTATGAAAATTACAGACATCACAGCGTTAAAATTATAATTCAACAATGTAAAGCAAATGTTGCTTTTTCACAAGTTTATCTTATTTTTTTCTGCAACACCCAGGAAACACAATAAACTCAACTTTACGCTAATTGAAAATTATCGAATAAATGTTCGTGTTTTCCAAGTCGCTGCCAACTTTTTGATTACGCAAACTTTCCTGCAATCAATCAGTCCATCCTAGCATAATGAAATCCGGGCGTGTAAATAAAAATAATTCGATTGGAAATCAAGCCCCTGATATTCTCACTCTTCAAATAAAAAAATCTCCCATTCGCGATTCGCGCTTCAGGTGAACTAGTTACACAAGTTTTCGCGAATTTTCAACTCTCTCTCACTCTTTATATACTATATATGTATAATTCTCTAGAGATGGTAGGCGAAATTAAAATTCAGCTGAGGCGCGAAAAAGTTGCCTCTATTAAATTACAAAATGTCACGCGATATATAAAATTCACGCACGGCGCACATCAAAGGGTTTGCAGGAATAATTAATAAGGCTCATAATGCTAGAATATTAATATTTAATAAGCAGACGGACTTTAAAATGAAAGGAGAGGATTTTATGAGTCAGGCTCCTACAGTTTCCTATATATTGCACCGAAGAGACACTGCAACAACTTTGTTGAAATTCGACTTTGTTGTTCATGAGTTCAGATTCGATGCTAATGTAGAAGCAAACTTAGAAAAAAAAGATGAAATATCCACTTTTGACTGCCTCGCAAACATAATGTATTGTAATAGTAAAAAAAATCGTCCTCGAGTTTTTGATGGTTCTTCACGGAGTAGTTATTAAGTCCTAAAAACGCATGTTTAGTATAGCGGCACTATGTGTCTGTTTATCTGTCTGTCTTTCTGTCGGTCTGTCCGTCTGTATGTCAATTAACATGAAAACTCGAAAACGTAATAACACAGACCAGTGGTTTTAAATCATATTAGAATCAAGGAACACTTAGGACTTTAGGAGATGTTTTAGGAAAAAAATCTTAAAATAAAACAGACTTATCTTTTTATTTGTTGTTTTCCGTAAGTAATACAAATGCAATGTATTACAGTAGACCACAAAATCTTGCTGGAGAAACTCGACTGCTACGGCGCGAGAGGAATAGGCCAGGCTTTGATTCGTTCATATTTGTCAGACAGAATCCAGAGAGTAAAAATAAACAACAAATTATCCGACTCAAAGGTAATTAATATAGAAATTCCACAAGGCAGTATACTTGGCCCGATTCTGTTTGTCATATATGAGTCGTATAGTTCCAAAACCGGCCATCTCTACAATTTCATGAAATTACTTTTATTCCACACAAATACTCTTCAATCACTTTTACACATTGTGTTTAAGAGATTTAGATTAAAACAAGCTATAAAGCATGTTATTTAAGTGTCAGAAAATTTGATTTGTTCCAAAAGCGGCCATCTCCATAGATTTTCGTTCCAAGATCGGCCAGTTTTGCTGGTAGGAGATGGCCGGTTTTGGAACTAGACAACTCATATGTAAACGATCTACCTAATAACGTAAAACAGTTAAATGCTTTTATTACAACTTATGCTGAAGATACTAGCTTACTCGTTTCTAGCTCCAGCGGGATTGAACTGGCCCACAAAACCAACGAAATATTCAATATAGCGCAAGACTGGACAAAGAACAATAAATTATTAATAAATGCAATGAAAAAAAAATCTAGTCATATTTAGTACAAAAAATAAACGACATTTACCAGATACTGCATTAGTAGAAGATACACATTTTCAAATATAGAACGCATCAAACTTCTTAGGAATGGTCATAAACTGGGCAGATCATTGTACTCAACTTTCATCAACACTCAATTCTGCATGCTATACCTTGCGAATTCTAAAACAAGTACTGGATACTAGTACATTAATAACAACGTGCAGGGCAATATTTGAAAGTAAAATTCGATATGGCATAATACGTTATGGATACTCAACA
Organism: Philonthus cognatus; assembly: GCA_932526585.2. NCBI lineage: Eukaryota > Metazoa > Arthropoda > Insecta > Coleoptera > Staphylinidae > Philonthus > Philonthus cognatus. Next base: position 25,135,874 of record OW052243.1, on the reverse strand, counting down.
TATATAAAAAATATCTTCATCATACAAAACCGAGCGTTTAGAATTATATATTTTTTGTTTTTTTTTTGTTTTGGGTTTTACGTCATCTATTTCCGCTGCTAAGGCCAATCATGACGCCGGAGATTAGGTCTACAGCTATCCGGGAATTTTGCCGAACCCGGTGGGAGTTCCAACCCACCGGTAGGGATCTTTAACGTGCACGCAACATCCAGGCAGCACACGGGTCCTACATGCATTTAACGTCATATCCGAGAAGACGGAGTGTTTGGCATTTTTATCCTAACCTATATAAATGCAGACAACTTGTTAGGCCGGTATTTGAACTCCGGTCCGTGGCGTGGCAGTACAACACTCTAACCACTACACCACCAAGCTGCCCTAGAATTATATTAAATATTAAACAGAGGGACAGCTGTAGAGGAATGTTTAGGAGAGTGGGCTTACTTACAGTGCGTAGTCTCTATACAGGGTATCCGTATATCGACAGAATGTATGGGGATCTAAGTTATTTGAAGAGATAGAGAGTCGGTTAAATTGGGGTAAAATCGATTTTATTTTTTTATTCAAAAACTACTGAATCCTGACATTTAGAACTTTGACAATATACAGGCTCTTTTTAATAAGGAATAAATAGCATATTTTTTTTTCAGATAATTATAACATTTACCCGGGGACCATAGCTAAATTTTGTTTTTATTATGGGCGCGGCGCCACTTTGGATTTTCATATTTTCTGAAAGAATTTTTCTTCTGAACTCAGTGACGTATCACGCTTATAATTTATTTTAGATTTAATATTTAAAATTATAATATTTCTTTTTTGCGGAGTGCCTTGGAAACAATGTCATATCTATTAATCAATAAAATCGTGACAGCAGTCAATCATTGTTAGCAGTCAAAATTACTTAATAACTCAATCTTTTGTAATAATAATAATAAGTATCGATTATCACACAAAACATAAATTAAAAAAAAAATGGTGATGTGTCCATTATAGCACTTTCCCCGTTAAAGATGTGATGACCTAAAGGTTAACAGTATGGAAAAGTTGCGCAAACTAAATGTATTCTACTTTTATTATTATTATTCCAAAACTATTTACAAAAAAAAAAAATCTTCCATTTTTAACACATCTCAATAAATATTGATCACCATCACACTTAAGCGTTATTTATTTTTAACTTTACTGTAAATCAGTGGATTATACGCGTGGCGCATGAAGTAAAATTTCGAGTTTAGAAAAGCCCCGTGAAAATTTGTCTCGGGTCGCTACGCGACCCGAGACAAATTTTCTACGCAGGGCTTTTCTAAACTCGAAATTTTACTTCATGCTTAGTCTGGGAGTGGAAGACACTCGTTAGTTTAAAATACATCAAAACTGGTGATGTATTTTAACAACAATTATGTGTCCTAGGAGTTGTCAAATGAGTGAGTTACTCAACTGTTTCCAACGCACTCTTTACAAAAAACAAAATATTAAAATTGTACATATTAAATGTACAATAAATTATAAGTATGATACAATTGAATTCAGAAAAAAGTATTCTTCCAAAAAATATGAAAATCTAAAATGGCGCCCATAATAAAAACAAAAATTGGTTATGGTCTCTGGGTACATGTTATAGCTATCTTAAAATAAAATAAGTTATTAGATTTCTCGTTAAAAAGTGCCTGTATAATGTCAAAGTTGTAAATGTCTGGATTCAATGGTTATTGAATAAAAAAATAAAAACGAAATTTCAAAAAATCTGTTTTTTGACAATATCTCGAAAACGAGAGAAGATATTTCAAATTAGTTTTTAGATTATTATTGGGGCTTAAAATACGCAACTTCCAGTTTAACCGACTCTCTATCTCTTCAAATAACTAAGATCCCCATACATTCTGTTAAAATACGGGCACCCTGTATATACGGAAGCTTAATCTTCAATTTTAAAAATAAACAAAAATTTATTAAACATACTGCTAATCACAACTATGACTCGTTTCACTGAGAATTATGCATATCCTGTACATAGACTCACCCTGTATGAAAGCTCACCCATGTATGCTACATTGAAGTTGATCAATAATTTACCAGAAAATATTAAAAGCATAACAGCAGAAACTTGCTTTAAAATTAAACTAAGAGATTACCTAATAGAAAAAGAATACTACTCCTTATCCGAGCATATGAATCAAACTTAAAAGTGCATCTTTTATGTTTAGATGAACACGTCAAAGTGGTTATACGCCCACTTTGACGTGTTCATCTAGTCTAGTGGTCTCCAAACTACGGCCCGCGGACTAAATCCGGCCCGCGACTTGCATGAATCCGGCCCGCGATTGTTTGTAATTTTTTTGTAAATGTCATATTTTGAAATATTGTAGCAATTGTTTCTTAAATTTTTTATAATTTTATAAAATTAATCGGATCTTGGCCGACTTTATTATGTAGAATTGTATTTGTGGCCCGCGAAGAAGATTGTTTGGAGACCCAGGATCTAGTCAATAGGTGTGATGTAATTGTAACTAATTTTATTATTATTATTCAATTTATTATGTACCTGTTTACTTATATGAATAAAGTATATTCTTATTATTATTAATTTATTTGAAACGATGACCAATTTCAACTCAACAGAGAGTCATTCTAAAGTACTTAAAATAACATAGAGATATTATACACGGAATTATTCTTTAAAGTATACAAATCCCGATCCATATACTGTAAATTTTGAGGCATTGGTTATTTATTTAAAGGGTTCAATTTGACACTATTAACGAATGTTTTTACTCCTTGATTAAGCATGAAGTAAAATTTTGAGTTTAAAAAAGCCTGAAAATTTGGTTTGGTCGCGAAGCGTAGCGATGTAAGTTTAGTCAATTTCATTTAATATTTTAGTTTTGTAATTCACATGCAAAATGTCAGTTTTGATTTTAATAAAGTTTTGAATAAAATCTTTTTACTTTGTACCTCTATTTTTTACAAAATCAGCCTATCTATTATTGCACGTACTATTATTATTTAAACAGTATTTTTATAAGAAAAGTGTATTTGTTATTAAGCAATTCTTGGTTTTAATTTCAATTTTGTTATAATTAGAAAGATATGCTTCAAAAGAATGTTTTTCTCTTGTTAATCAACTGCATAGCATTTTTTTTTATTGATTATAGATTTGAATTTTATTTTATTGAGACATAAAAAGTCGTTTTTTTTTCTATAGTTTTTTTATATTTTTTTAAAAAAGAGATAAATCCTACAACTTAAAAGCATTTAGGGACCTCTTAGATGGACGTTTTAAACGCGAGGCGGAACGTGAGCGGGAGCAAGCGTTTGCGTTTTAACACATGGGTTTATATGAGAGTCCGTAAACAGACGGGTGCGAGGCGGAGAAAACGCCAGCACTCGCGTCTGTTTAAATTTGAGCGGAGCGGGACGGACGCGTTTTTCCGTTTTAACACATGGTTTCTTATGCGCCTTCTTACACGTGCGGGTAAAACGCGTTTTCAAAGCGGGCGTTTTTTGCTATATTTTTGTAAAAAATCGGCCAAAGCGAGTTAAATTCGTAATATTTTCCTTACAATATTTAGTCGTAACGCAAAAATAAATATTTTTACGTTTAGATAAGTGTCCAAAATTAAAAAATAAATAAACAAAAAATATAAATTATAGATTTTTAGGTAAACTTCCATCTCTAAGATATGAGTATAATTTTATTTAATATTTAAAAAATCTTTTATATTTTCTATAAATTGCGAAAAATAAAATAACTAACAATTTAAAATCGCCCCCAATCTCTTGTAAAAATAGTGTGATGAGAACAAAACAATTAAAAGAATTAATAATCATTTTTTTTGAGAGCGGTCTCTGTGCTCGTAAATTTTGTACCGCCAGCAGCTTCTCTTTTCCCTGACTCTCCAATTGGCCAACATACTAGGGAAATGCCCATTTCACAGTCTATTTTTAATATGCAGGTTATTATCCATCAAAGTGTGTGAAATTTTTGACAGAAATTTGTATACCGGTTACGGGTTAAATAAAAGGAAAAAAAGTGATTGTCTATATCAGTGGTCTCCAAACTACGGCCCGCGGTTGTTTGTAATTTTTTTTGTTAATGTCATATTTTGAAATATTGTAACAATTGTTCCTTAAATGTTTCATTATATTATAAAATTAATCGGATCTTGGCCGACTTTATTATGTAGAATTGTATTTGTGGCCCGCGAAGAAGATAGTTTGGAGACCCAGGGTCTATATCCTAGCGCTAAAACGTGATTTTATAAGTATGTTTGATACAGAAAGTTTTATCTTAGAAATGCAGGCACCGCCCAAGGAACAAATCCATTTAAGTAATGTTTCATCAACATTAAAACAACGTTTAATGTTGCCGCACTGCTAATATAACGTTATTTGTTTGTTTTTTGCTCAGTGGGCGGAGTGCATGTGGAATTTAGGTGAGTAATATTTATATTTATAAAAACATTAAATACATAAATACAGTAACGTCTATGAATAATAAAGGATAAATAAATAATAATATGACGCAATTAAATCTATTTCGTCCATGCTTATTACTCAGCGTAGGCACAACTGAATGATAGACGGCACCGAAGGCTTGCAAAACGCGTTCAATCCGCTCTGTATAAGAGCTAAAAGCGGAGCGGAAAAAACGATCCGTCCCGCTCCGCTATCGCGCTAAAAACGTCCATCTAAGACCGCCCTTAAGGCAACGTAAAATTTAAAAAATTGTGAATGCGCCTGGATATAAGCATTATTGAATTAATTGCATATTATATTAGGTTTATAATTACAGCAAAATTATAAAATTTGTAAATGTGTATATTTTCTGATGAATGTATACATTTCCGAATTCGCTTGGTAAACGTACATAGATAGAATATAAATAAATGCATGATTATTTATTCAATTACTGATTAATGTAAACATATAAAAAACATTTTATAATTGAAGCGCTTATTGTAATAACATAATAAGCCACACAAAAAAATCTGTTTTGTTCTTTGATTTGATTTGGCTATTATATAATAAGCCACAGTAGATGAATTGTGGTCACCTAAAATCAAGTTATTACATTTTAGGGGTTTTGTATAAATATCACTTTAAAACATGATAAGCCACATCAAAATAGCAACAGGTATTATTACACCTTCCGAAAAAAATCGATTTCCAGCAAGAGTTTGAGTTCAAGTGATGAAATGCATGGCACAATTGACGAGAGTGTTATTGATTAAGACTTTGTGCTACCATTTTGGTGGTTTTAAACGACGTATACCAAGAGTTAACATTGTCACGGAAGTCGTTGTCGTAGTCTGTGTGTTCTGTCATTGTGTATGTTTGGTTGAAGTAGGTCGCAAAAATATTGGTAATGTCAATGTCATTCGTTACTGTATTTTTTGTCGTAGGTTTAGTTATCTTTTGGATGAAATCGGTTTTCCGGTATTTACTTAGCTTTTTTATCTCCTGCCAGTAGTGCTTACCATGCAGATCACTTATTTGTTGACACGATTTAACCCAAAGATCACTTTTGTACTGTGCAATCAGTGTATGTATGTCCTTGTTTAGTCTACTGAATGTTTGTTAAAGTATCATGTCTTTAGTCTGTCTGTCGTTTGTACTGTATTAAGCGAAGGATATATTTAGGAAGGGAGTATTTGTAGGGCTTTTTGGTGATGGTAGGTGTGTTTTGTTGGATTGATTTAGATAGGGTTTCCAGGAAAAGGGAAATCGTGTTAGGGTTAATTGATTGGTTTTCGGAGATAAATGTAGTCATTTCGTCAGTCACTTTCGTAATGTCGCAGTGTTTGTAGCATGGTATTGTCTTAGGAGGGGAAGGAAGAGGAGAGCAGACATTGAGGGAGAATTGAATCGACATGTGGTCTGAACATAAATCGGGGACGAGGGCGACATTATGTATGAGGTGTTCTATGTTGCTTGTACAAAGAAGGATATCGGGAGTGGTAGATTGGTTGTTTGACATGATGAATGTAGGATTGGTGTGAATACGCACAAAGTTGGAGTTTGCTATAAAGGAGGAGAGTTGCGTGGATTTGGTTTTATTGATGTTAAAATCAGGGAAGCCTTTATGAGGATTGTATCTTCAATGGGAGAGGAGTTATGGATGTATACTAGGAAAATGTGGAGTGTGAATTGAGGCAGCTTAATGGCACAGTGCAGACATTCGTTCATAACATTATTTAGTTTAGGTGGATTTGATTTAATCAATTTTACTTGTGGTCTAGCTGCCACTAATGAGCCACCTCGTTGGTTTTGTAAGGGAATCGAGGAAGGGATTTGTATACAGGACCAATTGTTAAATGTAAAAGGTTTTTTAGTTTTAGTTTCAACCATCATTATAACATCTATTAGATTGTTGGTAAGGTAATTTGATACTAGATGGGATTTCAAGGAGAGGGAGTTAATATTGCCATATATAAAATTAAACTTCGCCATTGTTACCACTTAGCTGTGAAAAACGAGTTTGGATGCCGGATAGGGGGACTACAGGAGGGATGACATTAGGGGATTCAAGGTCAAACATGAGGACGAACATCTTGTTGCCTGAAAAATTGACATGTGTATCTACGTTAAATGAATCGATGAAACGAGCTTTTAGTTTTTTAATGAGTGCGTCTCTGTCCGTCACCGTCGGTTCGTTGATTTTTGTCGTGTAAATGTCGATGATGTAATCGTGAACTGTGATAGGGTTGTGGATTCGTACGTTTTTTGTCAGGTCCTTGTCGATTTGCGAAGATTTTTTATTTTGGTTTATAGTTTTAATATTCGGGATTCCCTCGATCGGTTGGCGCGATCTCTTGGTACATTTCGTTGACCATGCGCCGTGGTCAGTTTCTCCGCAACTCTTGCATTTAACGGGCAAGGCAGTGTTACAGGTTGAAGTGGGGTGTTGCCCTGCACATTTGGCACATGTTATGCTTTCGGTGCAATTGCTGGTGACGTGGTCATACTTGTTACATCTGTTGCATGGAAGACACATAAATTTGAAGTGTTCGTGCAGTAATTTAGTGAACGCTTCTAGTGATGGAGTGATTACTCTAATCATCCGTGTAGCATAGTCGTCCTTGGCTATGATGCGGCGACGCGCTGCGCTGAGATGATACGGCCGTGTTGGTTTGAGCATATGAAGGGGCGGCTGAGTGGAGTGGTCGGAATTCGTGTATAATGCGCTCCGATTGTAATGATCTTATGGCCTTTTCTAAGTTGTTTTTATTTTCATTAGATTTTAATAAAAACCCCGAATGTGTTTTAATTATTAACGCATTATTATCAAAGTTGCGTTCATTCCATATCATGGCGAATTGGATGCGAGTGAGGTCGTTGATAGTGGTAAATGTGAATGTGTTGTTGTATTTTTCGTGGTGGTGTTTTTTGTTGAATTATAATGGCGTTTGTTGAACTTGTGTCGTAGGCGTTGTACTTGTTGATGGCTGTGATTGTGTGAGTCTGACTTGTGATTGAGATGCTTGTGTATTGTATGAAGGGTGTTGTTTTTGTGGTGGTTGGCTGTGTTGTGTTGTGATTTGTTTCAGCACTGACTGCAGTAGTTTATTTGTAGTTTTTGGTAAATTACCTGATATGTTTGGCCGTTTTACGGTGGAGTATTTTGGTGGCCGGCCACGTCTCTTCGACGTAACCACCTCCTGGAATTCGGTGGTGTCCATGTCGGCGCTGTTCTCGGTATCTCTGTCCATCCTGTCCAGGTTCTACCCAGAAGGATATGAATTGTTTGGTTTTTCACTTATTAGAACGCACGTCTGACCTCTACGAAGTCTCGCTCGCGAGTAGCTATTATATTTATTGACAAAGCAATAAATTATTCAAAATTTTACTTTATGCACCGAGCGTATAAAACACAAATTTATTGTAAACATTAACTTGTATTCTTATTTGTAGAATATATTTCATAATATTTGTATAATTTATAAGAATATTATTGTAATACTCAGTTATATTTGTGTGCTTTTAAAATTTCGCTCTATTAAATATTAACATATAAATTAATGATACAAACACGGAAAATATTTTTAATGACCTTTTGGAAAGAGGGCGGAATTAGACCGATGTAAATTGGTATCGTCTGGGAGCGGAAAAGAGGCACGCATACACAAAAGGACAAAAAGCGCTTTCCTTATAAATTTCATTAAAAGAGCGGCGGTCTGTTTACTTTTTATCTCGGTCCCGGTTATTATTTCTCCCGAACCCCGTCTCCCTACATTTTCCCGGACCGCCCCCGGCCAACTAATAAATTGTTTAATTTCGTTTTTGCGCAATATAAATAATTTTGAGTAATTGTTAATTTTCCGCACAATTAACAAACGAATTACAAACATAATTTACGCCCAATAACTAATTAACTAATCTCCATGTGCCGGGTATGTTGCCACAAATATGTATTTTAATTCAACTATTGTAATTACTGTGTGCATTAAATTCAATGTAGGTAAATTTAAATTGTAAAGCAGGCATTTATTTGTGATTTTACATTTTATCTTTTCTATTTTTAACTGATTATGTTAATTTACCCTGTAATCGGCCTTTTTGGCTTTTAATTAAATAAATAAATAAATTACCTGTGCACTTCCAATTTACTGACTGTTATTTTAAATTTCTGATAAAGAAAATTCTCCAACGATTTGTTTGCATTTGGCTATGTGTAAACAAGTATAAATAATATGTTCGTATATTTTTTTTCCGGATTGAGATTTCTTTCTGAATGAAATGTACAAATCCCATTATCCGAGAATTAATGCAAAAGCCCGAGTATCCTTAAATTGTTCCTTTCAGCTACAAGTTGCGCCCGAGGGGGAACCGAGCTCTGGGTAGGGCCTCGTATTATAGGGATGCATGCATACACGCCGCATAATACGACCAAAACGAAGGGAACGTTTCCATTTGGAAAATTGAATCGCCAGACTATATACTCCCGAAGAAGTGAGGTCATGCAAATTTCAGAACCCGAGGACCGATCTTGTTTATTTAATTATTCTTCGTCCTCCACTGTCTGCCACGCAGCACAACTCAATTTCGGTACGTTGATGAAAGAGACGTAACGACATTTTTACCAACAATTTTAACAGTTTTCTATACAGTAAAAAATAAATTACATTGAAATAAGTTAATAATCAGAGTGGAATTCGGGAGAGATGTCCTATGACTCATTGATGTGGAACGTGCGGTTTAAATTTTTTAGGGAGTATGTCGACAGTTGAATCTGTAACGATTTTTTCTAGTTGTGTCAAATTTTGACGTTACATGACAATGTCATACTGTTTAGGTCACGAGTATATTAGTGTTCTTTCTTTTAAAAAGCTTTAAATCATAATTTCTTCTAAATATTCAGAGAATGTCTACACGTACTTGCGATAATAGTACACTGTGATTTAAACCAACTTAAAGAGCAGGTATTTACATGGATTATTTGTACATGGATCTTTATTTAGGTAGGAACTAAGCCGTTTAATTGAGAGATTGATCTTCTGAGCCTCTTAGCATGTACCTAATTTTTCCTTATTATAATACGGAATTTAATATTAATATTAATAAATCTGCTTATTTGTCTATTTTTGTCTAATTTATTTTTATTTTAAAAATTGTCCTGTACACAATTTGTCTACAACACAATTATGTGTTATAGATTTCTAAATATTCGTTGTTTTTTAAAAAGAGGTCAATTTGAAGTTTAAACGAGTGTTTTCCACTCCCAGGTTAAGCATGAAGTAAAATTTCGAGTTTAGATAAGCCTGAAAATTTGGTTTGGTCGCGTAGCGCGAAGCGCGGAGCGACCAAACCAAATTTTCAGGCTTTTCTAAACTCGAAATTTTACTTCATGCGCCACGCGTATAAGACACTGATTTCAAGCGAAGTTTATTTGTTCACAATCAAATCAGTGCTTTCAGTGTTTAATACGCGTGGCGCATGAAGTAAAATTTCAGGCTTTTCTAAACTCGAAATTTTACTTCATGCTTAGTCTGGAAGTGGAAAACACTCGTTTTAAGCTTTAAATTGAACTCTTAAAAAAAGCGTATGCATATGTATACCTAATAAAAGTCCCTGTATGTATACTTAATAGAAAAATTCCGTGTATTACCAAATTAATCCGATGACTATTTGCCAAATCTACTGAATGCGCATTCGAAACAACTAACATTTTCGTTTGAGCTTACACAAAATCATCATAGATGCATTATTTATTTCTGTAAATACCTGAACTATTTAGTGGATTTCAAAATTGGAATTATACCATTTCTCACATTTAAAACGATTGTGCACATTAAGTAAAATGATTTGTGGCTGGGTTCTTATTTTTACGAAGACACTGTCAAAATGTGACGTTTAACCTTTTAAAAACCATAGTTTAACCTTTTAAAAACCATGGCAGACATATTATGAAGTTTTCTGTCTCTTTTCACACACGCAATCTAATAACATCAAACTATTTTCGTATTACATTATTGGTGCAGAAAGCACTACAAATCAAGGAAACCATGAGACCCCTCTCGTGAATCGTACCTTACATAAATAATTAGGTTTTACCACAGAGTATGGAGTAACCAGAGTATTCACGCTGGCTGTGCGGGGTCATGGGGGGGCGGCTCTGTCAGGTGGCTCACCCAGCAGGCGTGTGATTTAGAGTAACTACTAGGTTTCTCCACTCTTCCCAATTCATTTGTATATCGGATCCGCAGAGGAATGTTTATATTTTTTCCTCTTTAACGGTACCGACGGAACGAAAAATGATGACGCTCGGTTTGTTTATTTTATCAAAATAAACAAATCGAGCGTGAATCTACACCATTCAATTTTTAATTCCACATATAATATTGAAATCTTGATTTACTCTCATGTAATGCAATTTAAATTAAAATAAATACAGTTATATGATACAGGTAGGGATTGGAATACCGGCATACCGGTTAATCGCAAAAATTGCTCTTCAAAATGTACCGGTATTTTGGTAAATCATATGAACATTATGTACATTTATTTCACATCTTCAACTATACTTCTGACAAAAATAGTAGATCGATTATGTGTTTTTGAACTTCATAATAAATCAGTGTTTGTACGCGTGGCGCACGAAGTAAAATTTCGAGTTTAGAAAAGCCTGAACTCGCTTCGCTCGTGCCGCCAAATCCAAATGTTCAGGGTTTTTTAAACTCGAAATTTTACTTCATGCTTAATCAGGGAGTGGAAAACACCACTCACACAAATCCATGTTTTATATTTATAGATTTTTTAAATAGGTTTTTCACTAATTTCCACGATTTCTTATTAATCCACTTCTTTTGAAATGTTGTAACAGGTTTCAAGTTTTTGGCAAGATTTTATAAATAAAATTTTATATTCAATATAATTTGTCAATCAACCGAACAAAATAAAGGCTAGTATTTTTGAATTTTACAATATGTCAGTGTTTTATACGCGTGGCGCATGAAGTAAAATTTCGAGTTTAGAAAAGCCCCGTGAAAATTTGTCTCGGGTCGCTGCGCGACCCTCGACAAATTTTCTACGCGGGGCTTTTCTAAACTCGAAATTTTACTTCATGCTTAGCCTGGGATTGAAAACACTCGTTCGAATTTTAAATTAGACTCTTTTATAGAATCAACGAATGTCCGCAAATGTACAGAGTATACGAATATATAAGGATATGATATATAAAAAAAAGTAAATTATTATGTCATATATTAAAAATGTTTGTTTATTTTTGGGGTTAAAAACCCTACTTCTTTAGATGTAGATGGCAAATCCTCTTCCAATTTTCGGGTGTACATGTGAATGGGCTTTAACACTTCTAAATCGGAATCCGAATCACTTAATACTATGTCAAATGGTTTTGGAATTGCTGATTTTAACAGTCTATTTTGTTGGTAATTTGTAAAATCACTTGCTCGAAAATGTTTATTACACAGGCGCTTTGAAGAAAGTTTCTTTTCGGACAAAATAAAGAGATCCATATTACCACAATTTTTTAACCAATGATCACATCTTTCGCTATTATTTACAGGAAATGTAAAGAAGTGTACATCCTCGGTTTTCCTCGCGCCACAATCACGATAGGCGCATTTTAAATAATTAGCCATATTTTTACAACTAAATATCACTAGAACTACAACTATTATGTAAAAACACTAAATGTTCACTATACTTAATTAAATTATAGTTTGTCCGTATAAAATTAGAAACCGTTAACGTGCACACTGGAGAGCGAAAAACATACTGATTATTTTTCTTAAAATATTTCCCACTGACGATTTCCTGTAAGTACTTTGAAGAGGGTACTTTTACAAATATTTTTCTATGTATTTTTTACATCCTTAGTAATTGATTTCTAGGGCTTAAGGACAAAGGCAGATAAGAAGGGTACGAATTTGGACTGTTTTTTTAAATCATCTGTGGGGCGAGTGAACACTTGAAAACGAACACTTTAAACCAAATTATCAGTAGATTTATGGATTTTCAAACAGTCGTATGATGCATTATTTTTACTAAAAAATTTAACTATATTAAATAAATCGATAAAAGTTGTGATAAAAATATAATTCATTGCTCTCTATAACGAAAATACAGTATGCCCGTTTCAAGACGCATATATACTTACGATTGAAAAATAGTTTCAATATACAGGGTGTCCCGGTTAAGCAGTCCATGCATGTGTATCTTCTAAACGGCAAGAGATACAGATCTGTTAAATGGTAGAAAATATGCAAGACGATGAGTACCAACTATACCCGGTGTTAAATTAACAAAAAAGTTGAACCATCAGAGCACATTGCGAAAAAACTGATTTTTGCAATTTTTTATTTTCCTTTATAACTTGGTTATTATTGATGATAGAACGATATAGAGCAAAAACCGCTGGAGATATCGAGATGAAACTTAAAACTTAGGCTTTTTGAAAGGAAAACCGGAAGTGGTACTTTACTCTTAGCGTTTTTTAGTTTTTTCCAGATATTCACAAAACTTTTATCATAGCACTCTTAGTTTAGGAGTTATTTAAAAATAGTGTTTTTTTAGATAATTATTGTTGGTTATAATACCGATAGGCCATGAAGTGTCGTGGCGCAGGCGGTAACGCGCCGGACTCATAATCGAAAGGTCCCGGGTTGAAATGCAGTCGCCGGTTGCTTTTTCTTTTTTATTAATTTATATTTAATTACATTTAATTCAAAAATATTAAATCTAAACGGGGAAAGTACTATGATGGACACATCACCATTTTTTTTATGGGCGTCAAAGTTGGCCATGATATCATTTTGTAGACATTTCTTTTTTAATTTGATGTATCATATGGTAGGTTTGTTTTCATTAATAGAAAAACTGGACGATATTTTCATAGTATTTGAAGTTGGCTATGAATATACCAAAATAAATGAAATAATAACAATAACACTACTAACATAAAGCGTTATTTGTTTTTGGAAAAATAAACATATCATATGATATACCAAATTAAAGAGAATTAAAAATCTATAAAATTAGCTCATGGCCAACTTTGACGCCCATATAAAAAAATGAAGTTAGTATGCATATATTGGAAAATATTTGCTTTATGATAAATCTGACTACATATTATTAAAAAGCATAAAAAAGTGCCCTAATAATGTCAAAATATTATCCTTCTATCATCAATAATAAGTATGGTCTGAACTTTCAACTGTTTTGTTAATTATATAACGGATAAAACTAGTACTCATCGTCCTGCATATTTTCTCCCCTTTAACCAAATCTCTATCTCTTACCATTTAGAAGATACCCATGCATGGGCTGCTAAATCGGGACACCCTGTATAGATTATTTAACTTTTTTTTTAGTAAACCTTCATGGAATTCGTTTAAATGTCAATTTTGAACTTGAAAATATTACAAAAAGCATTTCAGTGTTTGCCTCCCGGCAAATCCAAATTTTCACGCTTTTCTAAACTCGAAATTTTACTTCATGCTTAACCAGGTAGTGGAAAACACTTGTTTATAGCCTCAAATTGAACTTTTATAAACAATAGAAAGTCGGAAAATGTGTACTTAAATATTACATACTTACTTAATTTTAATATTTTTCATTACAAGAATATTTATATAGGAACAATACATTGTAGGCGTTAATTCCAAAGACAATATATGTATTAAATAATTATCAATTTTATTTATTAAATTTGATTATACAATAAACAAAATATCCAAATTTTCAGGCGTTTTAAACTCGATTTTACTTCATGCGCCACGCGTATAAAACACTGATTTAATGAGATGTTTAAAAAACGTATTCTTTTTAATCAATCTTGTTCCCTCATGAACACCGATAATAATAAAATAAACCGTTAAAAATACACGTTTTTATTTTTCAAATATTATATTATAAGCTCCCCCAGTTAACGCCCCCCCCCACCCCCGTGGATCCGTGCCTGATTGACATAATTAGTTCTCAGGTAATACCTCGGCGGTGGCGGAGAACTTTACTTAATCGCAGAGGAAACAATATTATTGTTTACTCTGTGGCTATATATTAGTGGAGATATAAAAGATCAAATTATCTATAAACTGAACGCATTAAAACAATAATGTTTTTATTTCACATCTGTCAATCAGCAGTAAATTGGTGTATGGGTTTATTGAAATATGAGTATATTTATGTTTACATTAACATTCCAATGAACGAATCATCCTTTAACATATGTTTTTGTGCCTTAAATCGCCATCAAAATTACAGGAAACTGTTTTGGTTGAAGTTTTAATAGGTGGATGTTTTGATAATTGCCTCAGAGATGGCTACACTATGCAAACTGTGGATTCCGAGTTACAGGCGTGATTACTCTGTTATTCTTTCCTCTGTGGTTTTACACACTTTTAAAGGCACTTGTTTGAAACTTCAAATTGTACTCATTGAGAAAACAATGAATGTCTAATAGTGCATACGCATCAGGATATGTACACTTGATAGAAAAATGATCTGTATGTTTATGTCATGAGCCGCCACTGATTTACAGTAACATTAAATATCAATTTAATCCGTGTATCAAAAGTTATAATTGAAAAATAAGTTGTTTACGCAATCAAAAAAATCCGAATTAAAATTTCGCTCGCTTTGCCCCTGAGTTTCATCCTAATTAAGCTTAACTCGTGCCGAGAAAAAAAAAATCCGTGATGTTTACGCCGTCGTTTTACGGCGTCAATTCGAAAGTAGTAAAAAAGTGTCTCCGAGTTTTCGAGATTATAAACTTGCACAATTATGAATATTTAAAAATATCCCATCCCTGGTTCGGCATTGAAGCGCGAGAAGCTTCCTCACTCATAATTAAGAAGCGGCATTTTTCTGCCAAGAGCGGAATTTGTTGTATTGCAGCCTAAGGGCGCAATAGGCTCGTATTGGGTTTTTCATCTAACGCTGGACGGATATGAGGGAGTGTTGAGGGAATACCAATTAAGGGCCGCAGGATGGGATGGTATTTCACTAGAGGCGTAAATCAAACGATTTTATTTGAGGGCCTAGGAAAGCTAGAAGCTTTTTATCGTAGCCGTTGGATGTAAATAACGGGATATTAAATAGAAGTTTAGCGTAGGCGTTGGAAATGAATTGAGCGTGTGATTTTTATTAATTCATCATTTCTTTATGAAACATAAAAAAGATGCCACAATAATATACAGGGAATTTTTCTTTTAAGTATACATATTCTAATGTATACGCTATACATTTTCAGGCAATCGTTGATTTAAAAAAAATTTTCAATTAAAAGGCTCTAACGAGTGTTTCCACTTCTTGATTAAGCATGTAGTAAAATTTCGAGTTTAGAAAAGCCTGAAAATTTGGATTTGCTGGGCGCGAGAAGGCGTGTTTAGTATAAGCATACCAAATTTCAAATTAATATCTCACAAAATATAAAAACTGTGGTGTTTTGTCGCATTTTGGTTGGTTTCAGACGAGACCCCATAAAAACATCCACACAGTTTTTGCCACTCAGGCCGTGTATTCACTTTAAAACAAATATTTTACACATCATTTAAATAAATTAATTATTATTAGTTATTTGAGTTACGTGAAGTTTTAAGTCACTTAATTAAAACGCAGTTATATTCTTTTCTTCACTTATATTTTTTGATACTAGATGTACATTTCGGGTACTATGTACCCCTTATCAATAGCTAACTGAATACAAAACGGAAAGTGTTTACAATATGTACCTAGTCGGATTAGGAGGAAAAACCAAAACGTGATTTATATTCTAAAATAAACAAACCTTGGCAAATACTTTAAAACGTACAATTTTAACAAACAAAAAATCCAATTGTTTTTTCAATTTCTGTATTTTTTGGAGAAAGAACAAATATTACAAAAACGTACAAAATCACAAATTTTAAATAATAATTATTATTATTATAAATAAAACCTTAATAACCAACAATTATTGAAAACCTAAATAAATCAAATAAGAAAGAATAGCGAAATTGATGAAAAAAAAAATCCTAAAAAATTAGAATTAGGGCGCTATTATAAGGACGTTTTAAGCGCGGAAGAGAAGCGGGACGGATCGTTTTTTCCACTCCGCTTTTAGCTCTTATACGGAGCGGATTGAACGCGTTTTGCAAGCGGGTGCTAGGCAAGTTCGCCGCCGAGCCTTCGGTGCCGTCTATCATTCAGTTGTGTTACGCTGAGTAATAAGCATTAACGAAATAGATTTAATTGTGTCAAATTATTATTTATTTATCCTATATTATACATAGACATTACTGTATTTATGTATTTAATGTTTTTATAAATATAAATATTACAAGATAAATTCAAATTTAAAACTATTTGAATTCGAGAAAATAAGCTTACGCTTCTTATAGTTTGCACACTTTAAACATAATATATAAAATTACGAAAAAACTATTCGTGAAAATGCAAACAATGTCTTAATTAATAAGACAACTTAAGACGATAAATATCCATTGAAGCAACTACTTCCCGTGCAAATACACCTCCGGATATTGAATTATACAATGAAATATTTAAAATCTTATTTAATTTGATTTGTTACAACGCTCTATTAAAGTATATGTAACGTTTAGGTCAAATTCTCTTCAAACCAACTAACAAATACAAATTTAAAATGGACGGAGAGATAAAAAAAAATTAGAAGTGAAAGGACTTGGATTAAAACTAATGTCTTAGGCCATCTATAGACGCGTTTCGAGATTTATCTCTCTTCAGTATAGCTTTGCTTATGCAAAGCTTAAGCAAAGCTATACTGAAGAGAGATAAATCTCGAAACGCGTTTATAGATGGCCTAAGACATTAGTTTTAATCCAAGTCCTTTCACTTCTAATTTTTTTTTATCTCTCGAATACAAATCCTTTAGAATAAATATCTGTGTTACCCTGATTAAAGATGTATTTGTATGTTTTTGAACTTCACTTCAAATCAGTGTCTTGTACGCGTGGCGCATAAAGTAAAATTTCGAATTTAGAAAAGCCCCGTGAAAATTTATCTCGGGTCGCTGCGTGACCCTCGTCAAATTTTCTACGCGGAGCTTTTCTAAACTCGAAATTTTACTTCATGCTTAGTCTGGGAGTGGAAACACTCGTTCAAAACTTCAAATTGAACTCCATTATAAAATCGACGAATGCCTGAAAATTACGTAAATAAAAAATTCACTGAATATCATTAAAACCGGAAAAGTCAGAGAAAAGTTATCGTATTTTATTCAAATTGACCAAAACACTAACAAACAAGCCCTATGATATTAATAAATTTATCAAAATCAACAGGCATCATAAAAATTACAAAACACGTAAGCATTTATAAAACAAAATTTAACAAAATGGGGATTTCCCACAGAAGAAAAAGGTCAGGGAAAAAAATCTTGAATCAGGTAAAAGTCGGAAATCTTTGAAATTTCAGATTTCAGATAATATAACTGATTTTCAATGCGGATAAACCGTGCAAAATGTTTATTATCAATTTTTCGAAAAACAGTTCAAAACAATTGTGAATTGTTTATTTAAAAATTGCTAATACTTTTCTAAAAATAACAAAATGAAAAAAATATATATTATGATTTGTTTTTATAAAATGCGTTGGGTGGAGTGAACGAGTGAATTTATAATACGGTTTAGCGTTTGTATATTTTTTGTCGGTGGAATTATTTATAAAAACGATTTCAATTTCCGGAACGTGAAAGCCGCCGATGAAAAAATAACTTTGGCTAGCGCGCGTATGTGCATGCGGGCGGGGATGTGCCATCAAGATTAGCCGTGTTTGTAAAAATAGGAACATTAAAATGCTTTTAGAATAACGCGAACGCTCACGGATACGCGTAACGTTCAGTAAATGTTTACTTATCTACTATAATTTTGTAAGCGTAATATAAAAAGAGTATCCAACTAAGATTATATTGACCAACAATATGCAAAAATGATATTTTTTCAATATTTTTAATTAATTATACACAATCTAATTTGTAATTATTAATGCCGCTTTTTACGGCATTGTCATTATCTTGATAATGCCGTAAAAAGCGAAACTAGTCGAGTAAATAGAAACAAATAGTGAAACAAACCAAGTCTTTTTAATTTATCCTTTAATATTATTTCAAAATGTGTCACCAAGTGATGAATGAGAAAGTTATTTAAGAAAGGTTAAATAAGTGTTACTATTAGTATTTTTTTGGTTTTTCTTGATATTTTCTTAAATATTGATCATATCTAATAATATTAAAACAAAAAGTTGTAGATAATATTATATTTACTTACCTATATGTTTCAATTTCATAATTTCAGATTTTTTTAAAATTATTTTTGCTATTCAGTTACAAGCTGTTCTAACTCGAAATGTTACTTTATGCCTAATCTGTGAGTGGATGGCGCTCGTTAGTTTAAAATATGTATTTACATATTTATTTATAAAGTCAATAAACGTTCTTAGTTGAAAAACACACGCTTGCTTAATTGGGGTAATTATTTCTCATTAAAACAATTAAATTTTCTCTAAAACAACCCCAATTATTATAAAACCCTCACCGTTTACGTAACATTTCCCGTTCTGTGTGAATAAATAAACGGTTCGTGTTTACTTCCAAATATTCCTCAGTTGACGAAGAGTGGAAATAAAAATAAGCGGCGGTGTTATGGATGGGATAATCCGATTGGATTGAGTGTACGTAATCACGGCCCCATTTTTTCCACGTACTTATGAATTATTATTCGGTTTCGGTTGAATTTTTATTGTGACGAGTCCGGAAGGGTGGGCCCATGATGATGAATCGATAAAATCGCAAGACGAGCGAGAAAAGTAGACTACGTGAATTATTCATAATTCATTCACGTTCACGTAAATGTTTGTGCGGTTTCTTAAAAAACAATTGAATCAAATTATGTTTAAATAATAATAGCAATAATAAGGCTATTGTAGGGTTTTGATTATTATATGTTGAGGGTTCGGTACATTTGAAAGATGATTGTTTTAAACAAAAACTGTAAATAGTATAAAATATATTAATGGTTGGCTTTAAGTAATATGTTAATCTATGATTCCACATTTTTTTTAAATTGCATGTGAGGGAGAAAGGAGACAAATAGCAAATGCCCCAAGTCCCTCAATAGTTTTTTTTGTTACGTAGAATTTGTGACGTACTGTTTGTTTCGGCGTACGACTTACTTTTCGACGAATCTAAACCATCAATATTGAAATACAAAAAAAAAAATTATTTAGCTACAAATACAACAAATACACAAATATTTCTTTCAGTCATGATGCGTGAATTTCTGGTTTGGCTTCTTGTTACTCTTCTGTTTTGTTCTTCTAATGATGTATCTGTGGAGTCAGTTTCAATTTTGAGATTATTTTCGGAAGGGACTGGATTTTGAATTACTTGATTGCTGTTCCGATATAATAAATTTTGACTAGAATTTATGCAAGTTTTTCAAATTGGTGGAAGTCTTTTAGCATCATCTCTTTTGTTTATACTGTTCGGCCTCTTTTTGATCTCTATTGCTTCTCTAATAATTCTCGCGTGGAAGAAGTCAGTCATTTTTAATATTCTCGTCTTTTTGAAATTTATTGTGTGTTTTGAAATGTTGACGTGTTGAAATAAAGATGATAGTGGATCGGATAATAATAATCCGATCCACAATCATTTTTGATGAAGAAAAGCGTCAGTTTTTATTAACATTGCTATAGGGCAACGTTTGTAACGCGCGAAAATGTTTTTTGTAGGGCGGAATGATTGTTTAAGGAAAATATAACCATAAATACATATTCAACGGCAAACAAACATACAGGGAGTTTTTCTTTTAAGTATATGTATTCCAATTACAGCGTGTATGCTGTAAATCATCACTCTTTTTTTAAAAGAGTATAATTTGAAGCTTTAAACGAGTGTTTTCCACTCCCATATCAAGCATGAAGTTCACAATATGCTACTAAAGCAGTATACTAAAGACGTATATTTTAAACTTTATGAAACGATTAAAGCTGATTGATCCATCTTTATACAACCATGTTTAATTGTTTTTGTCTACAGGGCTTGGGAGTATATTGTATTAATTATATCGAGTATGTATGTTTGTGTATTGATTGTTATTATATATTATAAGTGTGTAAAATTATAATTGAAATTATGTAAAAAGGTTTATTCCGCAAATAAAGTATTATTATTAAAAAAAACCTAACCAGTGTTTTGTATGCGTGGCGCATGAAGTAAAATGTTGAGTTTCTTTTAGTGTTTGTTAAAACTTAAAAAATTAAATCACTTGATATTTCACTATGTGATCAGTGAGAAACTAGTTAAAGATTTGTTAAACGCTGTTGGAGAGACAATTATATGTTTAATTCGAAAAAAATGGGTTTTTGGGCCTCGTGAAATCGCTGGACTCTGCTGCGCGTCGTTCCAAAAAACACATGTTTTTGTCCTAATGAAACATCTCTACTTTTATATTATTTATAATTATAATCTGTTAGAAAAAAATAATATTGTCTCTCTTCCCGCAGATAAGATTTTGTATAAAGTTGTCATCGGAAACTTTTCTCTCGCTCGGAAATCAGTAAAAAGGATATGATTATGATTATGACGAGGCCGAGTGCGAACACATGAAGGATTCCCGCTTTGGAAGTTTTCCCAGTCCGGGGGAGCTTTTTCTCGTCATGAACTTCTCGCATTAACATTGATATGATAAATATGTGGGGCTGAGGGCTGCGGTTGGTTTACATATGTCTTCCCTAAAAGTTTCTGACGCTTCTGGAAATGTAATGGGGGATCGCATCGCTCACTATAGATATCTTAATTCGGCGCCATTTGTCTCTGATACACTTATTTCGCATTATGTCATTCGGGATAATATTAAATCAATAAAACAGAAAATAGGTACATCTTGACCGAACATATAACCTTCTGAAAACTTTTTTTAGAGAAAATGTATATTTTTGACTAATTATAATCCATGATCAAACTAACTTACCTGTGAAGTTCGATCATAATTATATGAGCGTCCTTTTACTCATGATTACTATGTAGTTAGGTAAAAAGAAGTAGGTAACTTTTCGCTAGATAGCGCAGCACACGTTCCAAGAGCGCAAATCTCCTGCTTCTCGAGGTGGCGGGAGATATTCATTATATTCAGAGGTGAAAAAATTTGTCAATTTATATTCAGAGGTGAAAAAATTGTCTTGGGAAAAATAGTTATATTGAGATAAGGGCGGGAGTAATCATTTCGTCAAAAGACGCTTATATAATTATGATTGAACTTCACACGTAAGTTCGTTTGATCATGAATTATATGTCACGTTCTTTTACGCATGAATACTATGTACATGTTTAGAGTTAAATAATTTTTTCCAATTCTTATATTGCAGTAACTCATATACAGAGAGTTTTATGTAACACCGAACATTTTAATAACGAGAATTTTCCTTTGAAGTATCCATATACATACGTTGCACATTTTTCAATGCTTGGTTTATTAAAATAATTCAATTTGAAGCTTTAAGCGAGTGTTTTCCACTCCCAGACTAAGCATGAAGTAAAATTTCGAGTTTAGAAAAGCCTGAAAATTTGGTTTGGTCGCGTAGCGCGAAGCGCGGAGCGGCCAAACCAAATTTTCAGGCTTTTCTAAACTCGAAATTTTACTTCATGCGCCACCGGTACAAAACACTGACATATTACGAAGTTTAAAACACACCGTTAAACTTTACATTGAATCAGTGTTTTGTACCGGTGGCGCATGAAGTAAAATTTCGAGTTTAGAAAAGCCTGAAAATTTGGTTTGGCCGCTCCGTGCTTCGCGCTACGCGACCAAACCAAATTTTCAGGTTTTTCTAAACTCGAAATTTTACTTCATGCTTAGCCTGGGAGTGGAAAACACTCGCTTAAAGCTTTAAATTGCATTCTTTTAATAAACCGAGCATCGGAAAATGTGCAACGTATGCATATGGATACTTCAAAGAAAAATTCTCGTTATGAAAATGTTCGGTGTTACATAAAACTCTCTGTATGTATATAAAGAAAAAACGTACAATTAAACAATGTAACTAATCTATTAGCTTATCAGTACTAGTACGAACCTAGCAAAGGACTCACCTTATTCTATGAGTGGAAGGTCATAAAATTTAACAAACATGTTGGACTTCTGTGTCCAACTCACTGTCATTCTAATCAAGTCTATGCTGACTCTAGACCTCCTTGCCGCCGATCTACTGGTATGTCGAGTACTGTATGCTGAGAAAAGTTCTATGTCGACTCCACTTTCTTTGAGGGTATCCCTAATTCACCTGCTCAGAGTCTGCTTCTCCAATACCCGAGTCCAAGATATTCCTCAAGCTAAACCTATTTGAATTTAGAGTCCCATACTTTGCACCTATTTCTAGGGGGTTTACAAGTTTACCATGGCAGTACTCCCACCAAGCATTTAGAAAAGCGTTATACTGTCTAAGGGTGTTATCGCTTAGTGATGCTACACAAATGACAATACTAGCTCCTGGTATACCCATTTTTCTTAAGTCCTTCCTGATAGTTTCGCTGTCACCAGGAAAGGTCTATCCATAATGGGCGTGGGTCCCTATTAAATAAACATAACATGTTTATGTCAGGCTTTAATAGTATGGAATCGCTGTAGTGTTATCAATTCTGAGTAAGATTTTGAAGTTATATAATTCCTTAGCAGACCAAACAATACTGTTAGTCATTCTAAATTATTTATATTATTTCTCCTCTGTTCTCTAGACCAAAAACCGCGTCTCTTAGTGTTGTTGCAAACAAAATATTGACCTTTTTTACCATTTAAAATCACTCTTGAGGCTATTTGCATAATGGCATTAAAGTTGTTATTGGAATGCCCGAGAACTAGACATGTATCCGTCCCAAAACGTTTTGTGTATGCCCAACTGTAACTGACAGCCGGCATGCTGAAACTAGCCACCATATAAGCCTAGCAAAGTCTTTAATGCTACACTGGGAAGACATACTAATATTCTCTAATGTGTTGAATGTCTTAATTCTTTGTATAACTTAATTCTATGTACAACTTAATTCTTTGTATAACTTAATTCTATGTATAACTTAATTCTTTGTATAACTGAATTATATGTATAACTTAATTCTTTGTATAACTCTAGTCAACAAAATATTTTACGGCTTTTTAAAATATATTTTGTTTTTGTATAACTATGTATTATCACTAAATTACTAACAACAGTCGAGATAAGAGTTATTTAAGATTAAAGTACATACCTGGTAATGGGTCAATAGAGGTCATGTGCAAATATTTTTTTTTGATGAAAATAATTTACAATATTAATTTAAAAATCATCCAAGAAAATAATAAAAGCAAAATCAACATTTAGTAAATACGAGAATTACATCGATAACAATTTTTTCAAATAAGAGAAATAACGACCGCAGCATCGCCTGCCTTAAAATAATAAACAAGTTCGGGCGCGTGAGAAGATGCTGATACGCAAGGTAAATTGGGCTCAAGGTTTAACCAAGCGCAAACACAACGAATTTGCGAAGTCGGGGGAATTTCGTGAAGTCAGGGATGGGTGGTATTTTATAACCATATATGGTCTGCGCGAAAACTTCCATCTCCACGATCGGGTGGGAAACAGAAGTTATAAAAGATATGTGGAGCGGAAAACAGGAGGGAGAGTCAAGAGACAGTTTAGAAGTCAAGAAACCGTTTGGAAGAAGAACATCACGAAAAGCATAACAACTTCTAAATCAAAGGAGAAAATAGAAACCAGGTAAACCATCTTCAAGATGACCAACATCTACAACGAAAATAAGAATAACACAACTAAAATCAAAATAATACAACAAAAGTAAAAACTATACAACAAAAAAGAATACAAAACAGTTGACGGGTGTGGTCGAGCTGTGCGTGGAAAACGGAGGAGTGTTCCCGCTAGTTAATTGCCTGAAAACAATTAACGGGCGTGGTCGTCCCGAGTTAGTAGTGCAGAGTTATGTTCCCTCTAGTTAATAGCACAAAAACAATTGACGGGTGTGGTCGAGCTGTGCGTGGAAAACGGGGAAGTGTTCCCGCTAGTTAATTGCCTGAAAACAATTAACGGGTGTGGTCGTCCCGAATTAGTACTGCAGAGTTATGTTCCCGCTAGTTGATAGCACAAAAACAATTGACGGGTGTGGTCGAGCTGTGCGTGGAAAACGGAGGAGTGTTCCCGCTAGTTAATTGCCTGAAAACAATTAACGGGTGTGGTCGTTTCGAGTTAGTACTGCAGAGTTATGTTCTCGCTAGTTAATAGCACAAAAACAATTGACGGTTGTGGTCGAGCTGTGCGTGAAAAACGGAGGAGTGTTCCCGCTAGTTAGTTGCTGATCACAATTAACGGGTGTGGTCGTCCCGAGTTAGTACTGCAGAGTTATGTTCCCGCTAGTTAATAGCACAAAAACAATTGACGGGTGTGGTCGAGCTGTGCAGAGTTATGTTCCCGCTAGTTAATAGCACAAAAACAATTGACGGGTGTGGTCGAGCTGTGCGTGGAAAACGGAGGAGTGTTCCCGCTAGTTAATTGCCTGAAAACAATTAACGGGTGTGGTCGTCCCGAGTTAGTACTGCAAGGTTATGTTCCCGCTAGTTAATAGCACAAAAACAATTGACAGGTGTGGTCGAGCTGTGCGTGGAAAACGGAGGAGTGTTCCTGCTAGTTAATTGCCTGAAAACAATTAACGGGTGTGGTCGTCCCGAGTTAGTACTGCAGAGTTATGTTCCCGCTAGTTAATAACACAAAAACAATTGACAGGTGTGGTCGAGCTGTGCGTGGAAAACGGAGGAGTGTTCCTGCTAGTTAATTGCCTGAAAACAATTAACGGGTGTGGTCGTCCCGAGTCAGTACTGTAGAGTTATGTTCCCGCTAGTTAATGACACAAAGCAATCAACGGATGACGTCGGGATCTGCTTGCTAATCAGAGGAGTGTTCCCGCTAGTTGGTTGTCTGGTAAGCTCCGAGATGGTTTTTGTGGGTTTCCCATCTCGTAATGCAAATGCAGGGGTTATTTAATTTTGCTCCCACAAGTACAGTCATATACTTTTTGAGTTTAACTAAAATGCATATGGCTTCTAAGTACAATCGAAAATAAAGTATTTCGAGAATATAAATAATTTAAGAAACACAAATTAATTAGAAATGTCATAATTGAGGTCAATAAACTTTGCATCCGTTAAACTCACATCCTGTTTTATTTATTGTCCACACATACTCCTGGTCATTAAAAGGGAAGAAAGACACAGTATTTCCGATAATACATATTGACACAAACAACGAATCTGTTAAATAAATTAAAAGGGTTACTACATACACAACACAACGTAAATAAAATACAAATTATAAATTTGTATAATACCTAGTGCCGAATTATTACAACCTGAACTTCCAGGATTTTTAATATAAATAAGGAGATTTGAAATGAATACAAATATAAGGAGCGTTGCTAAGCAATTTTCGGACAATTTATATTTGAAAGAGCAGAATAAATAATTTAACTTTGCAGGTTCCTAGCTTCTTAAGTATTGCGTATATAGAAGAAATGTTTGTAAATCATTGTGGATTGGTTTACCGAGAGTTTTATTATTGATATTTGATGATGAAAACGTGTTATTTTTTATTTTTGTCGTAATTTAATGAATTGACCCTATGTGTACCGCTTGAACTGTTGAAGTAAATTTAGAAAACCAGACTTTTCTTAAATACTAATTATTATTTTGTTTTTATCAATATGTTGTATTGTTATTATTATTATTATAATCCAGGGTAATACATACATTGCGCCGTGTTCCTATTAACTAATGGGCGAATCTGTATAATTAAATAACCATTATCAAATTTACAAAAGGCCATGTAAATTCAAAACCTCGGTATACTTCAGCGAAGGCGCCTGGGGCCTTCACCGAAAACCGGGATGATCGCATGATTAGGCCTTGTCTGTGAGCGCCCGCTAATGAGCACTTCATCAGTATAAATAAACAGTAAATCTAAAGCAGCAGGGGAAAAAGGAAAAGGGGGAAAACGGGAGGAAACGGGAAAAGAGCACGGTTTTACATCTGGTTCCGAGTGCGGGCGGTGGTTGGGGGGGCGGAGAGTTCCGAATCGATCCCGCTTTTTGATACGGAGCGGCGGAGGCGCGGAAATCGCGCCCGTGTAATAATTAATGTTCCTACGGGAACTGTATCTGTGTCTATGAAAGGGTGTATGTCTGTGTGATGGCATAATTTTGAACTGAACCGAGACCTAATAGATATTTATGCATGATCATTTTCGACGACGACCCTATAGCATTTTAATGAGGATTCGCCGAGAAATCGAGAGTTTATATTTATCCTAAATCATGTTAATACTTTTTCTCGATCTAAAATTGAATACAAAATCGTGATTATCTCAGTAGCCTTCCATTTTATAATACAACATTTTTAACAAATAGTGGACAGTACTGAATTCAGAACAATTTCATTCAGCCCAAGCCGTTTATTACCCACATCAATTTAAATTTCTTCGTCAGATTTTATGGCGTTATTTCTCTAGTGGTTTCAATTTCTCCATAAACACCTTAATCGTAGCCATGGGTTAGGGAGGGCACTTGCTTCTCCCCACTGGGATTTCTTCTTAAGGGGAGCCAATTAATAACACACATTAAATGTAACTTAAAATGATGTAATGTAAAAATATATGCATATAGTACACAGGAAATTTCTAACAAATGTTTCCGCTCCTTGATTAAGCAGGAAGTAACATTTCTAGTTTAGAAAATATGGAGTGAAAAGAGTCGGAAAAATCTTTAATTTGAACTCTTTTTTTATTGGGATATGTATACTTTTCATTATACGAATCAGGTTTTCATTATATGTTGAGTAAATTATTGACAATTTTTGCTAACTCCATAATTATCCTACGTTTCTTAATCTTGTACAGGGGTCAAAATTAAACACATTTTTTTGTAAGTAGGGTACCAATCAAATTTGCAGGCTTTTTTAAACTCGAAATTTTACTTCATGCGTAATCCAGGAGTGAAGACACCCGTTAAAAGTTCAAAATTAACGATTCTAAAAAAAATTACTGAATGCTTGAAATTTTACAGCGTATGCATCGAGACACACAGTGCATTTTTCTTTCAGGTAAACATATGCATAAGCTGTAAATTTTCCGACATTCGTTGTTTTTTAAAAGAGTTCAATTTGAAGCTTTAAACGAGTGTTTTCCACTCCTAGACTAAGCATGAAGTAAAATTTCGAGTTTAGAAAAGCCCCGTGAAAATTTGTCGAGCTTCGCGCAGCGACCCGAGTCAAATTTTCTGGGCTTTTCTAAACTCGAAATTTTACTTTATGCGCCACGCGTATAAAACACAGATTTTAAGTAAAGTTCGAATATACATAAATTTTTCAATATTTTAGTGTTTTATACGTGTGGTGCTTGAAGTAAAATTTCGAGTTTAGAAAAGCCCAGAAAATTTGTCACGGGTCGCTCCGCGAGCCTCGACACATTTTCACGGAGCTTTTCTAAACTCAAGATTTTACTATTTGAAATAAAACAACACAGTTGGGTGAGTTTCACATTTATTGTTGAACACTGCAACATGTTTCACCAGACAGTGGCTTCATCAGGCGGATGAAATAATTTCATCTGCCTGATGAAGCCACTGTGTGGTGAAACATGTTGCAGTGTTTAACAATAAAAGTGAAACCCTCCAAACTGTGTTGTTTTATTTCAAATAGTATTATGGAGTTTCATCATGTATCCGCCTCATCAATTAAATATTCAAAATTTTACTTTATGTTTAGTCTTTAAATGGAAAACACTCGTTTAAAGCTTCAAATTAAAATTTAAAAAAAACAGGGAATATCTAGAGATTTACAGAAAATAGGCTGAATTTGGAATACGTATGCTTTAAAGAAAAACTCCCTGTATGTACTTAAATAAAAATCTCCCTGTGTATATCCCAATGCATACGTTCTTAAATTTCAGAAAATGGATGTTTGTTTTTATAAAAGCGTATAATTTAAAGTTTTTGGGACCCTAGTGGGCCAGTGAGTAGAGCTCCTGCTCTTGGGCCGGGGGTCTTGGGTTCGAATCCCACTGGGGGGTGTTACTTTCTTATAGGGAAATTAGCATCCTCTGGAACCATGGATGTGTGTGAATGTTTTTTGCCGTCCTAAATTAATAAGATAAGCGTGTTATAAGTAAAAGGACGAAATTAATTGAATAAGTTCAAATATACAATAGATAGATGACGACTGTATGGCTACGAGCCGAGGTGAAAAAAAATTAAAGTTTTTTATTTCGATTAAAAAAATGCTACTTTTGTAAAGAATTTGCTTATATTATATTTTATGGTAGATACATGTAAATCATTTTTATATACTCATAGCCCATTTACATTTTTCGAAGCTTAGTAACACAATAGCTTTACATATAGATATTTCAAATAAACCTATTCTCAGTTGAAAATCTGCCCAGATTATAATAACCATAGCGAGGTTTCTATATCTTGAGCCATAACACTAAAATCGTACGCTATGTTAAACACGTGTAAAAGTTATTCCGGCGCCCGTAAACGGCCTAAACATAAAATTCCTTCAAACAACGATATCGGCAATAACAATTTGTGCGCACACAAGAAAAAAATATATATATAATACGCACGTGCCCTTGTCTTTATCGCACCCGCACGGTGGTAATAACCGTTTCGGGTAATGATTTCCTTAATCCTCCACACCGGGTCGCTCATAAAGTGAGTTTTATGTATGAATTTCTTCCAGCAAGTGGTTACAATTAATACTTGACCGCACTCATGCGTGTAACCACATACTCTTATTTTTTAACAAAGAAGAATGGATGGTCTTTTAGTTCACCCATTAACATTTCATTCCTCTAAGCCACATTAATCAATAAACAATCGCTTTTGGAATAATTTGTAATAAATAATGCGCACTAGTCACTGGATAATAACTGCCTGTTTTACTTACTGTTTAGAAGAATCTACATAAGATTACATTCATATCTACTTGAAATTTATGATCTTTTATGACAGTATGTAGAATTGTCAATTTACCGATTTTTTCAATTACCGGTAATTCGATGAATTAAATCCGGTTTACCGATAATTTTCCGATGTAAGGCAATATCGTTGTTTTAGGGGGAAAGTCATTACATTCGTGATCAATTAAGAGCCTGAACACAGCGTTCAGTTAACAACTATTATGGCGACTAATTTCAAATGTTAAATTTCCCTGACTTTCCCCTGACTCTTCCCTTGTGCCAGAGTTTTTTTCCTGATCCCTTAAAATTATTTTATATAACCAATCCAAATACAGGGGAGAAAAAAGTGATTCAAGTTATATGAAGAGGTAAAAACACAACATATTATAAAGCACGAATTTAGAAATAGCAAGATTTGATAATACTTTTCTAAAGTTTATTAACGCGAAATCAAACATAAGCAGTATATTTTAACTTTTACAATATTGGTAATGTTTTATACGCGTGGCGCATGAAGTAAAATTTCGAGTTTAGTAAAGCCCCGTGAAAATTTGTCTCGGGTCGCTACGCGACCCGAGACAAATTTTCTACGCGGGGCTTTTCTAAACTCGAACTTTTACTTCACGCTTAGTCTGGGAGTGGACAACACTCGTTACAAATTTGAAATTGAACTCTTTTATAAAATCAACGAACACCTGAAAAATTACATAATGTACATCGGGATATGTATAAGTACTTGAACATTCCTTGATTGTGTCTAGACGTCTACAATTGAGAAATGTCGAAAATGTCGAGAAAATGTCCAAAATGTCGATAAATGTCGAGAAATGTATGGAAAACCTATAATACTTTTTATGTGTTAAATTATTAAATTAAACTCTAAACGTTTTTGATTTTTATCACTTAACAAGACTTTCCATCATTTCTTAAAATGTGTCCCAATTATCCTCAATTAACACATTTTGATGATATTTGACAATGTCACTTCCTCTAATATATTTATAAAAATCTGCTGTGGCCAGCATAAGCCATGAATTAAAATAATATAGGAATATTAAATTATTTATTCCGATTACTTATGTGATGTCCGCCGTCCGCTTATCTTTACTCTCTACATTTAAAACACCTACAAATTAACCTGCGGACGTCGGCATACATCGCGGACGCCTGTTCTGTCGAGCGGTTGCCAGTCTGATCCAAAGGGTTCGCCTAACTCGCAATCGATTCCTAGCTTATTAGAAGTTAACTAAGTATCTTCTATTTTCCACTTACCTTTGCTCTGCATCGGGTCATTATCCTACTGGCACTAATCGTATCGATATCGGTTTGTTTATAAAAATATAAAAACTTTACTCATTTTGAACAACAAGAGCCCGCTTGTACTTAAGGTACTGACTCCACGGAACTCACTAAACGGAACTCCTAAAAGGAACTCCCAAAATGAACTCCTGAAGGGAACTGCTAAAACCAACTGACTTGGAATTTCGAGTTTTACTTCCCAGTAACTTCTGTTTCCACCACAATTTTTTCTAGAAGTTTCTTGCGTAATTCCAAGGGAACAAAACATTTATTCCCTTGCCTGTTTTGGGCGTTTATTCTGCGCAAACATTTCTATTATTTATTTATTGAATTAAAATCTAAGTAATTGGATTAAAATTATGATCAGTTTTTATATAACCTTGACTCGCTTGCTTTTTCTTACATTGTGGTTATATTCTCACTCGTTAGTTTCAACAGGTGACTTGAAAAACGGATTAAATACACATTGACTGATAACATAGTCTATACACAATGAGTGATTAAATTTCAAACAAATTGCAGTGTTCATCTTGTTATCTATTTTCTACAGAAGTCGGCGAATTTTAAGGTTCATGGAAAACTACAAATCGGTTAATATTTATGTCTTAATTCATTCACACCTGTTACCTCGCCTTTCGCGCACCTCACATTACTCCCCACTTTCTCAGAGTGATCTACGTATAAAATAACTTAGATCACCTCGACATATAACACCAACCTCATAAAAAAAACAAAGACACTAAAGGAGAACATGTATATTAGTCAGGAATGGAAAACTTCCGTTTAGATAAGACTCAATTAGATCGATTAGCAACTTCTCTCTATTCTTTTTGAAACCCAAACAAAATTTGTTTTAAAAAAAATGTTATATATATTTTTTTCCTTTTTTTTAAATACATACATACACACAAATTAACAATATAATACACATATACACAATATAAAGTCTAAAATAAACACAAAAAAAAACAAACAGGTCCGCACACTAAAATCACAAATCGTTCTCTGAATCTTCCGACCCATAGTCGGAGTCGACGTCGGCCTCATCCCACTGGAGCTGCTCTTCGTCCGCCCATTCTTCCAGTCTGCGACATTCTTCGCAATCGCGACAGGGGGTTGTGTTGAAGGAGAACGGCATAACTGCTGCAGGTAGCCCCTCGGACTGCATGTCCCGATGGAAGGGTTTCTCCTCTGCTTCCTTGGCCAGCTCCGAGTTGGTGTAGACCAGTGCGACCCACATATACGTGTCCAGCAGAACCGCCGTCCGGGCCGCTTCCACCAGGAACCACAGGAATGCGACCCTTACTTGGTTCTGCTCCCTAGGTTGTAGTCCTCCGTAGGCAGGAAAGGATGTCGGGTCCAGCGGGTGGATTCCCAGCCAAATAATGACTTTGGCCAGCCATATCCTCTACATACTGAGTGATTGAATTTCAAACAAATTGCAGTGTTTATCTTGTTATCTATTTTCTACAAAAGTCGGCAAATTTTAGGGTTCATGGAAAACTACTAATCGGTTAATATTTATGTCTTAATTCATTCACACCTGTTACCTTGCCTTTTGTGCACCTCACACTTATTAATATTGCTTAGATAGAGCCATAAAATTAAACGAATAAAATTACAAAATTTACCATTTTTAAAATAACCATAAAACTAAAAGAGCTACGACAAAAAGAATATTTATATTAAATGTTTATTTTTTGATTTCAATTTGAAATATTTAAAAATGCATTATATGTTTTTA
This sequence comes from Philonthus cognatus, assembly GCA_932526585.2. NCBI lineage: Eukaryota > Metazoa > Arthropoda > Insecta > Coleoptera > Staphylinidae > Philonthus > Philonthus cognatus. The sequence continues at coordinate 25,103,356 of OW052243.1, read as the reverse complement.
AACTTCACTTTAAACCAGTGTTAAACTTGCGTGGCGCGAGAAGTAAATATTTCGAGTTTAGAAAAGCCTGAAAATTTGGAATGGTCTAAATTTTCTGGCTTTTCCAAACTTGAAATATTTACTTCATGATTAACCTAGGACTGGAAAACACTAGTTAGGATGTTACTGAATTTTAATAATTCTCTTGTGATTCTCAATTTTTTTTTTAAATTCATAATTCTGGTTAGGGAATTTGTTAATTTTGAAAAACTTTTAATAAATCCGTTTTTTTTAATTTTTATGATGTTGATGATTTTTATCAAAATGTAATTTTTGTTTCAGTTTACATTATTTTTATAAAGTTTAAAAAGAATTCATGAATTTGATTCACTCGATAATATTAGTAAAATTACAATTATGCTATAATTTTTTTAAATTTCCTTGAATCTCTCTTTTAATTTACACAATTTTAAGAGAGTTTTCAAAAAATCGTGAATTTCAGTGATTTGAACAAAAATTTCAACAAATCTGTACTTTCTTTAAATGTTTATAAAATTTTAATCTTTCGTTGTTTTCAAAACATTGTGAATTTTAGTAATTTGATCATTTATAGTAATATATAGTAATAAATCTGTAATTTCTTTAAAATTTCTTGAAGTTTGAATCACATAAATATTGCACATAAATTTGTTTATGTTTTGAATTTATCCTAAAAAATAACATATTTATTTAATGATTGTCTATCGAGGGTTTCCACTCCCAGATTAAGCGTGAAGTAAAATTTCGAGTTTAGAAAAGCCTGAAAATTTGGAATTGCTGGGGCGCGCGAGCGAAGCGAGTCGCGCCCCAGCAAATCCAAATGTTTAGGCTTTTCTAAACTCGAAATTTTACTTCATGCGCCACGCGTATAATCTCTAACTTCAAGTGAAATCTCCAACTACTTGGTTAGAGTGAAATAAATTTAGTGTATCAATTATCAGTTGTTCAAATTACAAGGAAAGTGCTATGCTATTAATGTGACAATTTGACAAATTTGTCAATTCTTTAATCGTATTATTTGCATATTTATTATTATTGATAATTTAAAAATTCCCTGACTTTTCACTAAAAAGGCCAATTTTTCTGACTTTTCCAAGACTTCTCCACAACTTTCTCGGGTTTTCCGGTTAGTCGCTACCCTTTTATCGTAATAAAATAATTATTTTAGTTATACCTAAATGTTGAAGTTTATTTGCATTATTCCTTAAAGTGACATAATATGTATCAACTGGCATAGAGGAGAGTGCACATTACTGCACTACGCTTAGGCCTCATTAGGCCCTTTGTGCTGTTAGATTGAATTAAAATATTAATCCAGAAATAAAATTAAATTCTATTGACTATAGTATATTGTACAAGAAGCATGGAATGATACAATTTCCCATGAGGAAACTTCATACGAGTGGGAAATGGTCATTCCATGCGAATTGTACACTATACTTTTTCTACGACTGTACTATTGAAACAGTTAATCGTGAATTTCTACCACAAAGGAAATTCTTACGGAAAATTGGTATACAATCTTCAACCGAAATAGCCGGAAGAAGTTTTTAAAACGTTTAAATGTTGACATAAGTACACTTTTCTCCTCACCTCAGATAGTTTCAGGTTATCTATGGTGGCCATAATAACAATCTAATTAGTTTAAACTCTTTTAATTCATTCAACAGATCCTCTTCTTTCAAGTTGATCCCACTTCTGACACCAATTGTTACGAACATGCTTCGTTAAATAATACAAGAAGATTTGAATTATTCGTTTTGTGATGTCGGCGTTCACTTTGTGGTACATCTTAAGTACACTTGTAAATGTACTTTCAGTAATCCATTTTGCCGAAAAAGGTCGTAAAATGGATTTACTGAAAGCACTAGAAGTACACAAAGCCCGAATTAATCCCGGAATTTTCCTTCTTAACGACCAGGTTGACCTAATGTACGCCCATCTCTTCGAAGCCGTATAAATAGTTTGTAACATGTAATTTTTATTTACTTTTAGTTTCATATTGACTACTAGATAGTCGAAATTATAGTCACAAATTAAGTGCAATATATAGTGGTTAAACAAAGTAAAAAGTGTTTTATTTACAAGTGAATTATTCGTTTTAATTATTTATCTTTTTACACTTTACAATATCTGTTTTCAGTCTTCAATCAAGCTTCGTGTCAGTACTATTATTTCTATCGTCTGCACCCTATTTGTAGTCCCGAATCACTGACTCCGTAGATGACTATCGTTACAGTATTTAAGATATGCATGATTTTTAACAAGGTGAAAGTTTATAATTATGTCAATGTGAATGAAATTGAACAAAAATAGTAAAAAAAGAATAAGGGTATATTGAATAATGATGTCCGAAAGCTTATTTAAGGGATACAAAAGTAGATCTCCAGAGGAGATTTAAAGTGTCCAAATAGTCCCGTGAACGGAATAAGAAACAGGAGGGCGGTTGAAATGCAACCCCCGCTTTTTACATTGTCTCCGTATACCCGTTAAAACTCCGTGACACGATAGACAAACTCCATTTCCTGGTCATTTCCAAACTGTCATCCGTAAGAAGGCCCGCAATCCACAAACGCACTAACGACTCTCCTCTATCCTCCAGCCCGTATAAATCTAAACCCTGCGGACAAGAGGGGCTATGTTTGTGTCATAAATAATCGCACGTGTATAGTGTATGGTATACAGAATGGACGTGTCAAATGGCGTACGGACGACCCCTGTATTTTTCACGGAACCCAACGTGTGATGGAGTGAAGTGTTTAGTGTAGGTATTACTTAATCTCGTACCCTCGTACCTTCTGCATAATAGGGTTTCGGGATTCAGCATTCATCATCTAAATTGGGGAACGTTTTAAAGTACAATTTTCTGTTTCATTTATAATGATTACATTTATAGATATGTTAAAGTTTTTAAACGCCCATTATAGTACTCTTCCAGTCAGTGATATAATAATGTTATATTAAAAGTGTGTATAAAAAAAAAACAGAAATTATGTCATTCCATAAGTCTATACAGTGTTTCCTTTGATTTTCACCATGTATCAATTGAAATTCCAATTTTATCAAATGAAAATCCCACATGACAATTTAATATCAACATATATCAATATTTATCAAATTACTTTCCCCATTAATCCCATTGATTTTCCTATTGTATTTTTGCCACCTTACAGACTATTCTTAAGCCCAATTAAAGAATTTGTAAGCCTAGTAATGTAAGTGGTAATTTACGTCGGTAATTTACCGCAAATTACGATATACACATTTGCAAGAGAACAGTGGCGGCAATAGTCAAATATTAGATTTATAGTTTTATTTGGAATTTTTATAATTTTTGGGATTACATCATTATTTTGCTGTGCAGTAAGTTTTTTGTCTATCTGTAAATTAAGAATTGTTACCATGTTCCTCTAGTAATATTACGGAGATTATTACCCAATTTTAAATTACCGATAATTTTACAACCAAAGTTGGACTCATTTAAGAAGTGTTTCAATAGATCAAGTCCTAATAATAAAGATGTGATTTGTATTTTTAAGCATCAAACTTCAGAACACTAGAACTTCATTACATATTGAATCATGTTTTAGCAATTATTTGAAGAAAAATCATATTTAGCGATTATTTAAAAATAAATAAATTATTTGTTTATTTAATAAGTTTAATTTGACGCTACTAACGAGTGTTTCCACTCCTTCATTAAGCATGAAGTAAAATTTCAAGTTTAGAGAAGCCTGCAAATTTGGTTTTGTCGCGTAGCGAAGCGGAGCGACCAAACCAAATTATCAGGCTTTTCTAAACTCGAAATTTTACTTCATGCGCCACGCGTATAAGACACTGAAATACTGTAAAATTCAAAACATTTTTGTTTAGTAGTATATTTTAAATTCCGCTTTAGAAGTATATTTTTAATAGTCATCTAGCAGTATATTTTTAATAGTCATCTAGCAGTATATTTTTAATTTCACAATATTTCATGAAGTCAAATTTCGAGTTCAGAAAAGCCTGAAAATTTGGTTTGGTCACTCCAATTTTTAAAGCTTTTCTAAACTCGAAATTTTACTTTATGTCCATACGTTATTTTTCTCAAATTTATAAAGCATTCTTAGAGCAACTTTTCACGATTTAACTTATGAAGTAATCTGCAAAGCGATTCGTTTTAGTTTTTCCAAATAAAACTTTTGTTTTATTATGGGCACATATGGAGATTAAACAAACATTAGTGTGATGTTTACCGGACAAGCAAGCGACAATATATATTAAGAGTGGAAACACTTGTTCGAAACAACTTAAATTAGAATTAACGTCCTTATACATTATTTAATTATTTTTAATAAAACAGGAATTTCATTTGACAAAAAGGGAAAGTCATTTGACAAATAGTGAAATATGTTGATAGAAACAAAACTGACATGCAGGATTTTTATTTGATAAAAAGGGAATTTTATTTGTAACATAGTGAAAATCAAACGAAAAATCCTTTAATTTGCATTTTGCATATCCTGTATATAAAATCATAAACAAATTATTATATTTTTAATAAAACTAGGTGTGATAATTAAACATATAGTTTTAATAAAAGCAAGTTTGGAAGCATTCAATTGCACTCGTATTAAATATTCATTAAAAAAATATTAATTCACACGACTGTCAGAATATAATATAAAAAATACGCTATTATTATTAACGCCTATAAAACCTATAAAAATGATTAAACAATATATAAATCTAATCGATATTCAATTAATAAATTCACGGTCCGGACGCGATGCGATGAATAAATTGTTTAATATTTTATATCCGCAATTTTCATTAAATAATTACCGACCATTTTTACACCAAACGCAGTTACCGTTCAATACATCACAATTTATATTACTTTTATAATTTTATTACAGATTAACGAATCTATTAAGAAAAAAAAACGGAATATATTTATTTACAACACAACATTTTAAAAAGAAAATAAAGAATAATTGGATCAAATAATAAACAACTTGTAAACTTTCTTCATCTGAAGTAGCAATAAATTTACTAATCAATTGTACTAGGCATACAGGTTATTTTATTTTAAAAGCGTTCATTGTTTTTTCAAGCGTTTATTTTTAAACATCTAACAAGTGTCTTCCACTCCCAGATTAAGCATGAAGCAAGATTTCGAGTTTAGCAAAGCCTGAAAATTTGGTTTGGTCGCGTAGCGAAGTGGAGAGATCAAACCAAATTTTTAGGCTTTAAATTTTACTTCATGCTTAATCTGGGAGAGGAAACACTCGTTAGAAACTTCAAATTGAACGCTTTTCAAAAAACAACGAATGGCTTAGAAAAATTACAGTATTATCAGTATTTTTAATTATTTTTTTCAACTAATCAAAAAATAAATGACATAATTAATAGGGATCTAACCCAATCATATTTTAATATGAATATATATATATATATATATATATATATATATATATATATATATATATATATATATATATATTTGTGTTAGAATTTGTAAATGTACAACAAACTTTATCAATCACCGATAATTCGATAAATTTGTAAATAAAAATCTGTTTACCATTAATTTACCGATAAAACACAATATTAGTAAAGGTAGTCAATAAATTCATGCGAAAGCATTAGCATTTAATTAATTACGAGGGTTTGCACGTCTCGAATAAGCATGCAATAACATTTTGAGATTATAAAATCTTGAACATTTGGATTGGTCACGTAGCGAAGCGAAATTCGAAAAACACATACATCACACATACAAATATTTAATCTATCAAGGGATTTCAATTTTGATAATCAATATCGATCCCTTAGCTTACAGATGTGTTAAGTGCTTCAGAATCTGTATGCAGTTAACACATCTGTGAGCTAAGGCATCGATATTTACGTTGTGAGTATTGTTTTTTTATAAAAACGTGTTCCTGTTGGTCTTTTAGAATTAAAGGATTATTTTTATTTTGATGATACATATTTAAATTCAATGATAGACTCATCACCAATTTCAATTTTCAAATATAGTGTGATTATTACTAACTTTAGAAACTTTGTAAATGAACAAAATGCCATTGATTTGAAGTTTAATTTCAAAGAATGGAAATTTTTAACAATGAAATAATTAAAATTCCAGTATCGTAGTCTCACCATTATAACCCTAGCACCTTTTGAATAAAACCTCCTTTAGTTTCCGTGGAAAAAGGAAAGGCAAAAATCTGCTAAAACAATTTTCAGCAAAGGTTTATGAACGGGAAATGATTTAGCACGTTGAACGGCTCACTTTATATGAAATAACGCCGTTTTAATGTACATCTCGAAAGTACACGTTTTATTGTCGGACGGTAAATTATGGCGCGTAAAATATTTATTTTATTATAAAGTTGCCGTTCCGATACACATACACACACACACACACACATGCTTTTATGTGTTATAATATATAAGTAGAACCATAATTCACGACACGCGTTATGAAACGAAAATATATAAAAATGATGTATGCGTTTTATATTAGCCATAAAAATGTCCGGAAGTTTAAGTGTAATTCCAATTTAATTTCCGAACAAGAATTAATAATTTATAAACATCAAAACTTAATTGCTAACAGATTTATTAATATTGTAATTTTAATTATTTTACGGTTGTTAGAGACTAATTTCACTTACACAAAAGTACATTATCTAAGGAATTATAAAACGTTTAAAGCTTTTATATAGATCATTTTACGTGATTACAATCCAAAAACATTTTTGTGAATTTTTTGCCGCGAATTTGCTTTGTAATGGGAATATTACGAAATGATTGTTCCACGTCTCGGGTCTGATGCACGTTTTTAAATAAATTACCACAAAAAAAAAGAACGCCGAACAGAATGCCACTTATGCAACCGTGCCCTTAATGCACTTTAAAACAGAATTTTATTACGCAAAACTTAAGCTTACCCCAACTAAACACGCGACCTGCCCCTCAGCCACACTTCATTCCCGAGATTTATATTCATGTAACAACGGAACCGTCTTATACATTTACACAACGTACATTTTCATATTTTTATCAAAAATTATGAGCACAATATAAATCAGAGGTAATTCAGATGTTTGCGTAACATAAATTACGTCTAGTTTTCACACGTATATACAAATCGTGTAAATCTATAAGGGTATTACAATATTAATCCAAATGTACGTTTCTCGTGCCCCGCGTAAACATTAGGGCTGGTTTTATTACCATATTGATTTTATTGACAATCACAGCTAACGACGATTTATATTAGAAAAGTGCCTGGATAAAAAGATCACCGGTTATTAATCGTCGGGCTTGAGTGGAGGGTCGAGGTTTTTATAGCATAATTTAAATTAGTAACAGAAAAATGTAATAAATTATGACGATCTGCATTTTACATAATGCTAATGCAAAACGTCTACAAATAATTTTACAAACTGTTCGCGGTGATTAATTACGAACGGGTAGAATTTTTGTGTCGTAAAGTTTGTAGGTGTGATTAATACCACTTAAGATATCACGTAGAACATCTTTCTCAATGCGTTTGCATAAGTTATTATAATTATTAAGGTGATTTCAATCTTATTTATGAATGTAAATTATGGCGTATGCGCCGGGGATTTATATTGTATGTTGAAATGAATTGAAACAAATTAATTGATACTTTCAAATTGTATCTAAAGTTATTAATACACAGATATTAGTGATGAGATTGTTTGCATTAAATAAGCGGACAACATTTAATAAATAATAAATGTTTGACATAAAAGTTCATTGAGCTGACCATACAGGGAATTTTTCTATTAAGTATACGCATCTTGATGCATACTTTGTAAATGTTCAAACATTCGTTGTTTTTATAAAAATGTTTAATCTGAAACTTATAATGAGTATTTCCACTCGTTGATTAAGCATAAAGTAACATTTCGAGTTTACAAAAGCCTGAAAATTAGGATAGTTCGTGTAGCGAAGCGGAGCGACCAATCCAAATTTTCAGGCTTTTCTTGTAATTATTTCATGGGCCAGGCGTATAAAACACTGATATATTGTGAAATGAAAACTATACTGCTGAATAAGTATTAAAAGTAATCTACTAAAGCAGGATTTAAAATATACTGCTAAGCAAGAATATTTTCAATTTTATAATATTTCAGTGTTTTGTACGCCTGGCACACGAAGTAAAATTTCGAGCTTAGAAAAGCCTGAAAATTTGGTTTTCCAAACTCAAAATTTTACTTCATGTTAAATCAAGCATTAAAAACTCTCGTTAGTAGCTTCAAATTGAAGTTATTTAAAAACAACGAATGTTTGAAATTGCGTATGCATTGCGATATGTGCAGTTAAAAGACACATTTCCTGTATACAGAGGTATTATCATATTATAATAAACATTATTTAATGTTTTGCAAATTAAAAAACAAACTATTTTTGATCATGCATGAGTAATTTATTTACAAAGTATTCTTTGAGTTATTTTATGAATTTTTGATTTTATAAAACTGTAACGCCCACCCTGTATATCATTTTTAAATTGGTTTCAGACATAAATAATTTGAGATTTTCTAGATCGTTATGCATATTAGGGCTTAAATACTTGTTTATATATCGATATCTTTATTTTACTATGAAAGTGAAATTAAAAATTAATTTCTGCTTGGCAAACCAAATTTTTAGGCTTCTCTAAACTCAAAATTTTACTTTATGCTTAATCAGAAAGTGAAAAAACTTGTTCTAAACTTTAAATTGAACGTTTAAAAGAAACGATCAATAGCTGAAATTTTAGAGCGCATGCACACTTAAAAGAAATATTTCCTGTATAATTTTAATATATTCTTCAAAGATGGAAAAACCAGGTAACTTCGGTTTTGAGAAGATTACAGAGGAAACATGTCTTCTTTATGATTGTTCCGATATCTATAAATATTTTGTACCACATATCGAATTATGAAGCACTTGTAGTCTCACGCACTAAACTAATATGCTGTTATTATAACTGTATTCTTAATAATTACCAAATGTTTAGACGACCGTCTTGCTTAATACGAAACTGTAGTCACTAAATAAATAAAAAATAAAGTAAAAGCATTTTTTCACATTTTACGTGTATTTTACATTGTTGTATCAAATATGTAGAGCATCTCTGAATACGCTATGCCATTTAATTTAGATGACCAATATGATTGTTCCTGTTTACACAAACCAAGTTACGTTTCGATGATACAATTATCGCAATTGAATTACTCCGTTAAAAAAAGTTTGCAACATTGTTACAAACAGGTAATTGTTGAAAATTTCGCCGAATAAACAAACTCACCTACATAGTGTGTGTATCCATCCAAGAGATTGTTATCCGCACTCCCTGCAACAAAAGAGAAAAAGGGTCGGAATTAGCTCGGAGCGGGCTTAATTAAGTGTGCATGGGGTGACGCTTTTTTTTCTCTCTCTCTGAACTGGGTGGGCGATGGCAGTTTGTACACGAATTGGAATAATATTGTCGCAAATATGGGCCTTTTATGTCTATGTGGAACGTGTCGGGACGTCATGTCTTTTACGCCGCAAATAAAAAAAAGGGGAAATATTAAATGCTATCATGTCACATCTTCGTTTGATATTATTTTAAATAAACATATAGCTACATTTGCATTCGTGAACAATGATGCCAAAGAGGTTGATTGAAATTTAATAATGAATCTATAATAATAATGTGTCTATATGACTATTTACTACCATTGAAATCACGATTTAGTACTAGTATGATAAAGAGAATATCCTAAATCCAAGAGCTACAACAAAAAGTGTAAAGGTCTTATTTAATAAGGTTTATTTAATTTAGATCAAAATCGAGTGGTGTAATTTAAACTTTAAAATGTGAATTGCTTTATACGCTTGGCGCATGAAGTAACATTTCGAGTTTATAAAAGCCTGTTTATAAAAGTTTATAAAAGCCTGAAAATTTGGAAATTTCAAGTTAAGAAAAGGATTAAAATTTGGATTGGTCACTTTGCTTCGCTACGTGACCGCGAGCAAAGCGACCAATCCAAATTTTGATCCTTTTCTAAACTTGAAAATTTACTCCATGCGCTTCATGCGCCATTAATTTGACGTAAAGTTCAAAACATACTGCTAAAGGTTGATCTCAGTAAGACGAAATCCTTCATGACTGATTTTACAGAAAAAAGTTTAGCAGTTTTTAACCAAAATGAAATTACCATACAATCAGATTAAACTCAAGATCAAAAAGATAATGTCGGTAATCCTATTCATGGATGTAATTGGCAATAATGGCCGGCATGCATAAACTAGTTAATTAAACCCGACATCAAGCGATACACGTCAAGTATTCATGAATTATACTCTATAGTCTATCGTCAATTCAAGTTTGAAATGTACGAATTTTTAAATTTGTTTATGAAAATAAATCTATAATTTACTATTATTGCGATTATTGATTTATTCAGATAATATTGTAGCGCGTTAAATGCGAAATTATAACTAAACATATTATTATGCAGAGCTACCCATATATGAATATAATTTGTGTAAATAAATGTATTTATGTTTTGAAATTGAAACAGATTAAACGTGAAAACATGGTTTTGTGTAAACATAAGTCAAACCTCACAGCATTATTGAAAACGTTACGATTGCCCAAAACGCCAAACAATGAAATCGTTATTTATTCCTATTGAGGCGTAATGTGTATTACCGTCAAAAATCCAATTAATAATCTGAGTGATTATCGTTCGTGAAATTAACAGAATAATATTAATTCTCCCGGATCGATGTGTGCGAAAATAGGGCAAAACCGATATAGAGAGGATGCTCTCGATCAATTGAAATCAGAATGGAGCACACGCCGAAATTAATCAGGCCTCCATTAGAAAATTAAACCCGCAACAAATTAATTCCATAAATGAATCCGTGCAAATTGCCACCTCGCGTTCACTGTCCTCTGAATTACCGCCATCAATTAATTATTTCCGCACACTCGATTTGACCGAAATTCTAACAAACAATATCAAAAGGATTATAGGCTGTATGTGCGTGCACCGGTCAGTTGTAAATAAACTCCTATTTAATAAACAACCATAGAAAATGAATTGTATTCATAATTAGATTATTGATTAAAGTTGATTAACCGAAACGAGAGAAAAATGTCACTATAGTTCGAATAAAACTGGTCATATTCTCTAATCCTTGATTTTTATTACAAAAGTAGAAGGATTTAAATATTATATTTCTAATCATGTATTATTAACGAAAACTAAACGCACTCGCTGTAATCTGCCCATCAAATTACTTCCCATCCACCCCAACAAGTTACCACTGAAATCGATACATTATGTATTAACATGTTATGTTGTACCCGGTCAAATGGAGCTTTGGAGAAGTCAGTGTAAATCGAATCTACCTGTGACCGGAGTGTTACAGGTAGATTAGAGAGAGCTCCAAAGCATTTGTAATGAATAACTGGTAGGATAAAAGATTCGTGGTGGTTAATCTACAATTAAGAAAGCCGTGCTGCTTATTAATTATATACTGAGAGCACAGCAAACCTAATTGTTCGGATACCAAATGATCCATAATTTTGGGAATTGTCGACAATAGCAACACCACGATAGTTTGCAATATTATATGTACAACCACTTTAAAAAAATTGGTGACATAACTATGTTCTCACTCCACCGGATATGCTCCAAAACATATTGACGACTGGAAGATATTATGTATAGGCTTACTCAGCATATATATACACTATTTTGAAAAGTATCGGGGAATATCATTGTGGTCCGAACTGCAGGACTCCGGAAGCGAATTCAAACAATTTAATACATCTTAAACAGTAAAGTTGAGGTGATTCATAACCAGTTGAGTTTTAAAATTATAATCACGTACCGGGTTACTTAAGTTATTATTCGAATTAGAAAAATGAGTTGCGAAGAAATCCGCACAATCTTCTACCAAATTACTGACTATTTCATCGAGATACATTTCTTCGGAAAACCATTAGTTTTGCGACACACATTTACGTGATCCCAAAAGGATCTGGAATTGGTTTTAATTTGCATCTGGACAGAGTCTAAGTAATTTTTATACAACGTCTCATTTTATTCCTTATATTGCTTCCCTAATGTTTTAAATAATTTATGTGTAGAACGCAACCAGTAGATTTGTAATTTAAATGAGTATTTTTTTTGTCATAGATGAATTTCACTAATTCATTATTAAACCATTTTGGGTGACTGGACATTTTCCTAAATTTATTCAAAATAAACGTTTCTAACACAGAGTATAACATTTTATGTCAGAATAACTTGACAAGGTTTCATCCCAATCAACGTTTCCCAAATAATTATTTATTGCACCATAGTCCGCTGATTTAAAATAATAAAACTGTATTATAAACAACAAATGCAATATCAGAAATTGGCACCATTACAACATATGGGATATGGTGAATACTTGATTGGCATAAAGTATCATCAGTGTTGCTAACATTCAGGCCGTCAATATTGGAAAACATTAATTTTAATAAAACACCTCTATCATTTGGTATTTGATTAATTTGTTATAAGCTGTGATAAGAGAATACATTCGTTAACGCACTAGTTGCGACACTTGCATTATTAGCACTCACTAGACTTTTACCAATAGCGCCCCACGTAGTATTCGGCATGTTATAATCACTATAAAGTAAGAATTTTACTTAAAGTTGGAGGTGCAGATACTATCCACTTCATCAGCGTGAGACTAGTAGATTGAACTATGCGAGGCTGGCGGAATATAAGTTGAACCAATAATAAACTTTTCGGAAACTTTCACAAATAGATGCTCAAAGTTGTCACTACTGTTCACTGAAATACTTTTCAAGTTGCGCTTTATTGCAATCAAAATACCGCCGCCTCTACTTTTGGAGCTGTTCACTGCTGATCTATCTCTTCGATATATAACGTAAACAATTAAACCAAATTCATTATTGTCAACTCTATTATCAAGCCATGCTCCGACAGACAGCAAGTTCCGAAGAGTTCAACTGCGGCGAGAATTGTACTCGTGTCTAATAATGGACTACCAGTCAATGGAGTGTTACTTGGACCAAATTAAAAAAAACCGTTGCAGATCTAGAGAACATCGGTGACGCAATAGAATATCGAGATTTGGCCATGACGATTCTCTGCGGATTATCAGACGAATGGAACCCAGTAGTCTCAGCACTGTGTCACCTCCCAGAAGCAGACTTTTCAAGCGGTGCTTGCTTGCAGAAGACGCTCGACGTACCGAGGGCCACGAAGTCCGACAGAAGGCACTTCTGGCAAAGATAAAGCAGCAAGGAAACCGAAAGGTCCATAAGTCCGGTAAGTCATCGAATGGCTGCCACAAGACAGGAAGGATGACCAGGAAAGAAGAAACCTACGCAAAAGAGGTCTCGTCTGTTTTAACTGTCAGAGAAGCGGTCACATCGCCCGATTTGTCCTGAGAAGAAGAAAACGAACGAATCCGGTGACAGGTCTCGGGTGGTGACGATGCGCTCCTACTGGGGAATGTGAGAATCAACAGCGACAGTTGGATCATCGATTTCAAGGCCACTCATCACATGACGCCATTTAAAGATTTTTTCTCGAACATCGACAAAAGGAGAACTACCGATGTCATTACCATAACAGATGGCAGCACGACACCGGAAAGAGCTTCGTGGGGGCAAAACTTGTTAATAGTCATTCTGATTTTCAGGAGTTCACAGCGAAAGACACGTTGTTGGCTCCAAACATCGGTCATAGTATCAGCTCAGAACGGGCACTCACGAAAAATGGAATGAGGCTGATCTTCGACCACGAAGGAGGCTACATCAAAGATGCAGATGGACGGTTACTGGTTCGTGCAGAGAAGCAGGGCGAGCTTTACGTCATCAACGCGAAGCCGAGCAGCGACGCCAAGCTGAACACGCTGTCACATGGAGGAGACAAACATGAGTCAATCGACCATCGTCGGATAATGCACATCAGCAAGGAGAAGATACTCGAGATGGCAAGAGCGGATTCCATTGTAGGATTGAAGGTTGAGCCGGGCTCCCTATCCCCATGCAGCAGCTGTTTGACAGGTAAATAGACGCGACAGCTTTTTCTAAAGAACCCCAACAGCGGCAACCAAAAGACAAGGACGGAGGTAATCGAATTTGTACATTCCGACCTGATGGGACCAATCGATGTACCAAGCTGGGAAAACGGTACTTGCTTACCATCATAGATGACGCCAGCCGGTACATTTTCGTGCGTTTCCTAGAGAAGAAGGGGGATGCATAAGGTGAGTTTTAAAAGTGGAAGGTCGAAGTTGAAAAGCAAGCGGGCAAACAGCTGAAACGATCAGGACTGACAACGGACTTGAGATCTGTAACAAGAATTGGACAGAATTCTGCGAAAGCGAAGGTATCCGTCACGAAACTACGATTGTTTACAATTTCCTATTTCAGCAGTACGAGAAAACTTCAACATATCCAAAACTTCTTTTTCAGTCGAAAAAATTAATTTAATTGGTCGACAGTTGTTATTTCTCTGCTTGCCCAACCGAATGATTTTGTTTGGTTAAAAAGTGATATCCTTATTAATTACAGCTCTAATTGTATTCTTGTCGCTTTCAATTTTCTCATTGATCTGACCTTCCGGCTCAGGAACATTATACACTATTACATTCTTCGCTCTTAACCGTCTTTCCTCGATTTCGCGCACAGTATCAGCCCGATTGATTACAGAGGGCAATACGTTAACATTGTTAACATTGTTATTCGCAGCAGCCTGTAAAGTGCATATTCTTTTATTAAGATCTTTAATATCTTCTTTCAAATCAGCCAAAATACTATGAAATTCCGATTTTACAAGAGGTATGAATTCCTCCCTAAATAATTTCCTCAACATACAGTCTATAGAGACATAATCAGATAAAATATTACCATAGTCAAAAAACAGTCAACCAAGTAACTTATAGTCATAATGTCAATAGTCAAAATGTGAATTTAAGACTGAAAATCACTAGGTTGACTGGAATAAGTCGTAAGACATAAGGCGCTAGCCGACATTTAGTCCACCGTGTGAACTTGACATAAGTCGGCGTCAGCCGACATTTGGACCATAACAACAGTTGACATAAGTCGGCGGTAGAAGACATTTGAACTATAATGACAGTTGACACAAGTCGGCGCAAGCCGACATTAACCAATCCTGCCAACTTGACACGAGTTTAAATTAAACTATAATGAGTAGTTAAAACGCGTGGCGCATGAAGTAAAATTTCGAGTTTAGAAAAGCCCCGTGAAAATTTGTCTCAGGTCGCTGCGCGACCCTCGACAAATTTTCTACGCGGGGCTTTTCTAAACTCGAAATTTTACTTCATGCTTAGTCTGGGAGTGGAAGACACTTGTTAGTTTAAAATACATCACAACTGTTAAAATGTGTATTGTAACTGTCACAAAGAAAAACAATAACATGGCGATTATTGTTTGTGACAGTTACGATACACATTTTAACAGTTGTAATATATTTTAGAGTAACGAGTGTGTTCCACTCCCAGACTAAGCATAAAGTAACATTTTCACGGGGCTTTTCTAAACTCGAAATTTTACTTCATGCGCCACGCGTAGTAACCATTAATTTATAGTAAAGTTAAAAATATATAACGTTTAGATGTGATGGTGATCAATATTTATCGAGATCTAGCGAAAAATGCAAGATTTACTTTTTTGTGAATAGTTTTAAAAAAATAATAATATATGTAGAATGAATTAAGTTTGAACAACTTTTCCATATTATTCATATATAAATCATCATATCTTTAACGGGGAAAGTGCTATGATGGACACATCACTTTTTTTTTGTATTTGATACATGAGAAAAATTGGCGAGATATTAAGATGTCTAGGCCAGTTTAAATAGTCACATAAAAAAAAATCAAATATACCAGAAATCTTCGCATGTAATAACACGAATCCTCAAATCATTTTACCATTTATATTGAAACTATTTACATTTTAATATTTTCTTTCATTCCGTCATCCGAATCTCGACTGACACCTCCCTTTTATTACGCAATTTCGCGATTTGATCCCTTCGGGGAGGGACGGGGAAGGAAAACGCGGAGGAATCGGGGGATCTCTTCCCCTCGAATAAAAAAATACGCACGGATGTGTCAGTTACCTGGATGAAAAAGCACTCTCGCATAATGCAAAATGGATGACAGGTAATGATCCTATCCAACCAACAACACAAAAAATGCGCGTGTGTGTGTATTTTCCAGCGGGAGAAAAATTATTATTTAATAGACACGCCGAGGGTACACAATGAGCGGATGAATAGATATATTGAAGCGGTGTCCACTTGATAAATTATCTACTTGAAATAATAAACCCGAAAAATTCTAAAAAGTGCAGCGATTATTTATATATATATATATACATCATCTTTATTGAGGCATACTATTTACAGTTACATTATTTATTTATACAAATATTTACAATTCCATTAATGGTTAGTACGTCCCTGTCTGGGCTATCGACCATTGGTCTTTCTGCCCTCCCGCGATTATTTATTTTTAATAATATTAATAAAAAATATTTATTGCCCAACAAACAATATCCCAATTACAAGACAATGTAATATATAAAATTCTGTTGAGTACGATTAACAGTTCAAAGATTTGTTCGTAAAGATTTAGCAGCATCGTGTCAAATATCACAACAAGGTGGTAGTTTATTAGAGAGTTATTTTTAGGATTTCTTGACACAAATTAAGTGTATAATGGATTAATTCAGTTAACACTAGCACATGTTTTTTAAAAATCTAATGTTTGTTCAATATGTTAGGAAATTATTGTTTAATTAAGAGTAGCGAAGATTGTGCCCAGGAGGCAGAGCACTAGAGAAAACATATGCCATACTAAGTTAAATATTATACCAGACATGGTAGTAAACGGTATTCAAAAAGATTCAGGATCGTCGTACACTCAAAATATTTTTTTAGAACGAACAATGTACAATATTTTTACTCCCGACAAAATAATTTATTAATGCGTAAACTTAGTATGTTTGCTACCATTTTATAGTTAACATTTTTGTGGAAAAATATTATAAATTACAGCAAATGTAATTATACCGGATATTTTTTTAAGTATACATATTCCGATAATTGCAGCGTTTGGTAAATAATAATATTGAACATGTAATTTCTTTAAATACTTGTGTATTTTAATTCCAATACATTTTAGAAATATGAAACGCTATAGCAATTCCTTTAGTGGCATTATATCATTCGCGGGAGGCGCTCATTAAAGTGCATTTCCTCCTGCCCCCGTTTTACAAAGCGCGCGCCCCCGTGCCAGTATTAGTTCGAAACAGAGCCGGCCACGGAGCGCGGCGCACAAAAGGGTTTTCGGGGGGTTTTGCGGGGTTTTCAACAGATAAAAGATGATAAAAATGGAATGCGGAGAAACGAAACGGATAAAGAGTGTGTCACCGACGTTGATTGATGCTTCCGGAGATGAATGCCACTATGATGAGCAACCAACATAATTTCATATGGAACGAACGGAAAAAAAGTTTATCGCCTCGTGTATTACTTTTATCTTTATTTCTGTTTATCATCCCCCGATGCTGAAAAACAACAGACGTCATGTGTGACGGTTGGAAAAAATAAAAGATGTGTTGACAGAAACACAAGAACAAAACATTAGCTCTATTAGTATAATTAAATGTAGGTGCGTAAGGTAAAACAAATCATATGGTTTTATTTTAATTTGAATTTTAAAATTACGTAATTATGTTTCACTATCTAAACTCGACCACTAAACTTAAATGTCTTTTTTGTATACATCTACTAAATTTTGAACTAATATCTCGAATATTGTAAAACTTTGTTGAACATGTGAACATTGAAATCGATTGAGGACACTAAACATTTTAGAATTATTGCAGATATGAGCATAAATGATATTTTTTTTAAATTCTATTTACTATGTGATTTTGAAATAACAAGTAATTAAGTATAAATGAAATTGCCAAGTAATTAAGTGTTTACCGATATAATTTTTTTAAGTTTTCACTATTAGTCAATTAGTTTATTCCATCCAACAGAGTAAGTAATAGATATTTTGTACTTCAGAATATTTCAGTGTCCTATACGTCTGGAACATCGTCAGCAAACTGAATTACCTTACTATCATCAACGTAATTCGAGAAATCATTTATATAAATGAGGAAAAGTAGCGGTCCCAAAATAGAGCCATGTGGCACACCTCGATTCAGGAACATCGGTTCTGAATACTTGCTATTGTAGAATATAACCAGCTTTCTGTTCGTTAGAAACCTTAACAGCAATTTTTGACTAGTGCCGTGAAAATTGTAAATATGAAGTTTATGAATTAGAGTATCGTGAGGTACACAGTCAAATGCTTTACTCAGATTAATAACATTGCTAATGTTCTAAATTAGGAAGATGTACGTTGTTTTTTAAATAGCATTTAACAGTATAATTTTAAATTGCTTATTTTCAATTTGATTACAAATGTTAAATTGTTTCAGTATTTGAAGTTCAAATAACATAAACTAATTAATTAATTTGCTAAAACAATAAACAGCTTAAGTTAGGGCAGCCCTATTTGAGTGTTATTATTTAGCTATGACATTAGGTGTGTATCTTTATTATAGCATCACACCCTTTACTGGCATTACCCTTTTGATATGAATCGTCGCGACGCCTGCTCGGATATTCCTAGACAGAACAGCAGCAGCAGCAGCTGTTTTATTTAACGGTTACTGCGTAACTTGGCTAATGAACAATTTCTTGTTTAACACACGCACATTCAAACAATTTAAGGCCCAGTGCACAAGAAACGTTCGTCGGGTGTCTTTCATTAATTAGGGTCGACCGGGCCGTAAATTCCGCGGCTTTGAATTCAATTTTCGGACCGGGAGAAACTCTTGTTTTGTGTTGTGCCTGTCATAAAATCATGAAGGAACATTTGATTTAATGATTTATTTATCACTTTTCAAACACAACGATTGCATGAAAATTTACAGCGTATACATGGGAATATGTACATTGAATGTTTCTTTCAGGTATACATTTCCCGATATATACGCTGTAAATTTTCAGGCATTCGTTGTTTTTGAAGTAATTTAAAGCTTCTAACGAGTGCTGTCCACTCCTTGATTAAGAATGAAGTAAAATTTCAACTTTAGAAAATCCTAAAAATTTGGTTTAGCGAAACTGATTTTAAGTGAAGTTTAAAAGATACTTCTACAGCAGTATGATCAGGCTGTATATTTTGAACCTCGCAGTATTTCAGTGTTGTATACGCCTGGCGCATGAAGTAAAATTTCGAGTTTAGAAAAGCCTGAACATTTGGTTTGATCGCTCCGCTTCGCTACGCGATCAAACCAAATGTTCAGGCTTTTCTAAACTCGAAATTTTACTTCATGCATAATCAAGGAGTGAACAACACTCGTTAGAAGCAGTAAATTGATTTAAAAACAACGAGTTCCTTAAAATATACAGCGTATAAATCAGGATATGTATACTTAATAAAAATAATACTTGTGTGTATGTATATTTGAAAGACAAAATTTCTGTGGGATAATGAACCCCTTCCTATAAATATTCGTAATATTGATTTGTTATCTCGTTTATTAAGAAATATATTTGGCCTCCAATATAATATTGACTTTATTGCAGAATAATTCCTTTTCATAGGTGAAATCTTTTTTTGATTGCGGGACAAATTTATGAATTCCGCCGCGGTCTCTCCGGAGATCGGGAGCAAAGGCGAAAGTGTCCCGAACTAACTCAATAACGGGAAACTTTCTTATATATTTTTTCTTGTTTGAGTCCCTGGATGCCTTCCTATATATATTACAATGCACCGTCATCAGGGCATTTCGTTCACCCGCTCGCTCAGAAAATATAAACTTCAAAAATTTCACAATCACGTCTTCGCAGCGAACTGACGTAATATAACTGATACTCTTCCAAGAAATAAGAAAGTATACACGAGTAGATAATTTTGAAAAAATATTAAAAATCTAGTATTAATCCATTGATAATGGTCACTTTGTGACCGAAGTGTATGTACATTTGGTAATTCAAATAAACTTGTAAAGAAAGGTTATTAGTGCTTTATTCGTCAAATTAATTTGATCTTCACCTAACTCAACTTTATAATTCGGGCTGCACAAGGAACTTATAAATTCGTTCAAGGGTTGTTTTTTTGTTCGTACACGAATGAAATTTGGCGCCTTCTTTTTGTGGCGCCCTGGGCCCGGGCCTAGTGGGCCTAATGGGAAATCCGCCCAAAACAGTTGAGTATTTTGTTGTTAATATTGTAGTTCTCAACAATATCGTTTATCTGCAACTTTTGCAACTCAAAAGCATGCGGTTTTCACTATTAACCCTCTATGTTAACATGTTATCGAATACTTACGAAATATATAGGGTGTTCCATTTAAAAAAAGTAAGTTTGATAAGTGTTTTAAAATGAATTAACCTGTATATTAAAAATAATTGTCAATTAGTAGCCCAAATTGATAGCTACAAGTCATATTCAAAACATTTTTTTCTAAACTCATCACGAACCGAGATATCGAGCCCTGCATAAAGCCTATACATTTCTGAAAAAAGTGACATTTTTATTTTGAAATATTTAAATTCCGTAAGGAGCATTTAAAATTATTAGTTTTTTTTAATTACATACTATTATTTAATCTCCCAATTTCTTAAAATTAAAACACGGCTAACATATTTAGTAAAATAATTAGTTATAACTAACGATTATTTCAATTAGATGTTGATTGATGATTGATTAGTCTTCAATCAACAAAATAAATTCATGACTAACGATTAAAAAATTACTCTTTAGTCATGACTACCAAATGCAAAATTAGTCATTAGTCATAGTCATCAATTGACTAAAACATTTCTAAATCTGGTTGTATAATATTATTTTTATAAAAGATAATAAATTATTGATATTTAATCTATCGTGTAAATGTGATTTAACCTTACCATTTTCCGATAATTTTTTCCCGTTGTTGTCCTCGTGTCGATAAAATGAGGTCTCTTTGGCCGGGCAAGAAACTCAATTAATTAATATTGTAGGGGGGCATTCAGCAATGATTACGACCGCTGTTCTAATCAAAAGCCGGCTTCCTCTCTCTTAGTTCCGACGTACTAAATTGAAATGTACAAGAGAATTCACTGGAGCTTGACCATTACATCGACCTGTCCCGTCTATATCTATATATTTCAATTATTTCAGATTGGATCTGAGCTAAAACACCCACCGCCGCAAATGAATGAATTCAACGAAATTAAAATAATCGATACCTGATTATCGCTAGAACGACATCCGACGGAGAAAATTTGATTTCGCGGTTTTCAGGGAAATAAATACGAGTCTTGGATAATTAAACGTGTAATTTGATTAAGAGTAAATTTGAAAACTGTATGATACATTCTTCGAATTTTATACAGGGTGTCTCAGACCACCCGTACCAGCCTTTTATTTCGACAACGCTTGGTTTAATGTGACTGGGACAAAAAAATGTATTACCAAAGTGAACCCAAGGAATCCATTAATGAATTTATTTTTTACCGGAATAATCCGGAAGTACCCGGAACCGGAAGTAACTTTAAAATTTCAAATGGCAACATAGGTCGAGTATGGTATTAATTGATAGGTCTTTTTAAAAGAAACAACTTTTATTAAAATGTTTTTTTAATATTTTGCATATTTACAAAAATAAACTAAAAAAACTAAATTGAAAATTAGTTGTCCATTCAACACTCAATTTTCTCAAGTATGCTTTGCTCTTTTGTTATGTCAAAATAATTGATGTTCGTGAATATTTGAAGTAAAATAAATTATTATTATCAAAGTATTGAATGTGTCAACATGGTTTTTACAAACCTCGAAGGTTTTGATATCCTGATGATATTAGGTGAAAATGCGGACCAATTATTTGGTTTCCTAAAATACCACACGTGTTGATTATCAACTTCTCTTAACCAATGTTTTTATTACTCCAGTAGTGAGGATTCTGTAAATTAACAACTCCGTTCTTTTTGAAAGTCGCCTCATCTGTCCATAAAATTTTGTAATGGAAATTATAATTTTTATAAGACATCTATTCACAAAAATTCAACCTATCTTGAAAATCCCGCTCTTCAAGTTTCTGGTGTAAAGAGATATGGTGTAGATCGAATTTGTTTGTTTTTAAAACTCTCCAAGCAGTAGAGCGACTTATTCCAGCATCGATTTCAATTCTTCTAGTCGAGATGTTCGGGTCCAGAGCAATTGCTGCAAGAATATCTGGTGCTCTTTCATCTTGTACACGTTTTCTGATACTTCGACCGTTGTTGTGGCTGGGCTGTAGCTTACTGTCTTAACTCATTCTGCAAGGCGCCGAAAAACATTTTTTGACTGGCTCGTTGAGGGTATCGCTCAACATAAATTCGCTCAGCAGCACGATAGTTTTGGCCGTATTCACCTAATATCATCAGCACATCAAAACATTCAAGGTTTGTAAAAACCATGTTGACACATTCAATACTTTGATAATAATAATTTATGTTACTTCAAATATTCACGAACATCAATTATTTTGACATAACAAAAAAGCAAAGCATACTTGAGAAAATTGAGTGTTGCATGAATAACTAGTTTTTAATTTAGTTTTTTTTTGATTACTTTTGTAAATATGCAAAATATTAAAAAAACATTTTAATAAAAGTTGTTTCTCTTAAAAAGACCTATCAATTAATATCATACTCGACCTATATTGCCATTTGAAATTTTAAAGTTACTTCCGGTTCCGGGTACTTCCGGATTATTCCGGTAAAAAATAAATTCATTAGTGGATTCCTTGGGTTCACTTTGGTAATAAAATTTTTTGTCCCAGTCACATTCGACCAAGCGTTGTCGAAATAAAAGGCTGGTACGGGTGGTCTGAGACACCCTGTATAATGTTTACCCAATCAGTAAGTTACTGAGATTCAATCTAATGATTTTCTGCTAGCTTTATCCAGACAATTTACAAAATTATAAAAACGGTAAATACACAAAATCATAAAACGGTAAATACAGGCTATGTAAATAAAGTATGTATCTGAGAAGGTACTTGGCGTGTCACAAAAGACAGAATATGAATAAGTATGTATAGAAAAGTCAATTTATGATTTTTTTTAAATTGCAAATTTAAGGGTTTGTTAGAACATTTCAAACGCGACAGTATTTGATTTAAAAAGAAAGCTTTTTTAGAATCAGCAAAGAATATTTAAATATCTCATTTGGATTTTCTATAATTTTGAGCTCAAGTTGATTTCAATAATATCTAAGTTTTATTAGATATTACAGACTTTAATAAATGTTGATAATCACGTAGAATCATCTTAAATTTTGTTTAAATTTATTGATAATAATATCTGGTCGATGCATTTGCTTTTTCTTTTCGACCATATGCAAAACAAAGGAAAAGTATTGTTTTCGCGAAAATTTTCACATCAAAAATGTTTGTGGATATATCCATTTTGGGGTCCCCCGAGTTAATTAAACCATTTTAAAAAAAGATGTCTGTAATTCTGTCCTTCTGTCGCCACGATAAAGTCTAAACCGATTGAGCTGTTAAGATGACACTCTTAACTTAAGCTTTTTACTACTATAGTAGTATTCGATCAACTTTTGGTGAAAATGCAGGAACCGGAAATGGTAGTTTACTGTTAGCATTTTTTACTTATTTTTCTGTAATATTTATCAAATAAAAAAAATGTTAAGAAAATTAGCATTTAATGTGTATTCACTTTATGTCGTAGCTCTTTTAGTTATATTATTAACTTTGTTTTAAAAAAGTGAATTTCACCAGTGGTAATAGACATTACTTTAGGTATTCTTATGTCGAAAAAAATATTGAAATCGTACAGTTATTTCCCAAGTTATACCGATTTAAGTTATAAGGGAATAAAAAAACAATCATCAGGTACGCCACTGTCTTGCTAGCGCTAGCTTTCTCGTTAGCAGATACACGACCAAACCAAATTTTCAGGCTTTTCTAAACTCGAAATATTACTTCATGCTTAATCTCGGAGTGGAAACACTCGTTAGAAACTTCAAATTAAACTTTTTTTAAAAACAACGCATGCCCGAAAATTTACAGAGTATACATCGGGATATGTAACTTAAAAAAAAACATTACCTATATTAGGAGTAAACTAACTTAACATTTTAAAAGAAAACACTCACCATTAGAACAGAAGAGTTGCAAATTCTTTTAACCATCACCAAATCGCTGATCAATAATTTGCTTATTGATAAAAATTAGTGTTTGAGTGATTGAAATCAATAATTAAATACCTTTAATTAATCAGTTAAAATACGTTTACATATTTTTCTGCTGTTTCTAATTAATTAATTGCAATCACTCTAACACTATTTTTTTATCAACAATCAAAAATGTACGTGATGACTCTTTGGACCCCCCTCGGTCACTGACCCTAAACAAAGGAATTTCCGCAGAATCCCGAAGGGCCACCGACTAATACGACCAATCAGCGCCCGGCTTACATACCAACGCAACCAACCACCGCCAAATATGACATGTACAACAACCAATCCGTACGAGTGTAACAAAGTGCGTTTGTCTACACTGTTTGCTTATTTATAACACCAAAGCGTCCTATTGTTATGTTTTTAAATGGGGTAAATTCAAGCCGAACGGATTGCGTTGTTTAAAACGTGCATTTTAAGTACGAAACATAAATAGTATTGTAAGAAAAACAACGCATAATTTAAAATAAATATTAAAGGGGATGTTGAATAACCGAGTAAATCATTTGTTATTATTAAATAAGTGTTTGTGCGTGAGGAATTCCTAGGATCTGCACGAAGAAGGCGGAAGAAGATGCGGAGTGAAAAAACAATCTTTTTTTATTCGAGTGGTGAGTGAATTTAATTTTTATTGCGTTTATAAAAACAGCCCGTTTTTTTTTTTAATCATCAAAGCAGATGCAATTACACAGAAATGATACAGGTTTCTATTTAAAAATACATCGTCTAAACTTTAATAGGTAATACATTAAAGAAGATTTATTTTTAAGTATACATATCCCAATTACAGCGTATATACTGTTAATTTTCAGATATTCGTTGTTTTTTTTTTAAAGAATTCAATATGAAGCTTTAAACGAGTGTTTTCCATTCCCAGACTTAGCATGAAGTAAAATTTCGAGTTTAGAAAAGCCCCGTGAAAATTTGTCGAGGGTCGCGCAGCGAGCCGAGACAAATTTTCTGGGCTTTTCTAAACTCGAAATTTTACTTCATGCGCCACGCGTATAAAACATTAATTTAAAGTGAAGTTCACAATATACTGCTTTAGCATACTGTTTTAGGAGTAGATTTTAAACTTCACTTAAAATCAGTGTTCTATACGCGTGGCGCATGAAGTAAAATTTCGAGTTTAGAAAAGCCTGAAAATTTGGTTTGGTCACGTAGCGCGAAGCGGCCAAACCAAATTTTCAGGCTTTTCTAAACTCGAAATTTTACTTCATGCTTAATCTCGGTGTGGAAACACTCGTTAGAAATCTCAAATTAAACTTTGTTTTAAAAACAACGAACGCTCGAAAATTTACAGAGTATACATCGGGATATGTAATTAAAAAAAAAAAACATCTTCTGTATTAGGAATTAATTAACTTAATATTTTAAAATAAAACGCTCACTGTTAGAGCAGAAGTGTTGCAAATATTTTTAACCATCACTAAATTGCAGATCAATAATTTGCTTATTGATAAAATTGAGTGTTTGAGTGATTACAATCAATTAATTAAATACCTTTAATTAATTAGTTAAAATACGTTTACATATTTTTCTGTTATTTTTCTGTTTTTTTTTGTACATCAGTCTTGAAAATGGCTATAAACATCATTTTAGTAATTACAATGCCGAAAGAATTTTTGAAATCATACGGTTAGTTCCCGAGTTATAACGATTGAAATTAGCAAGGAGAGAAAACACAATTGTCAGTTACGTTACTGTCTTCTAGGCATCATCTTTCTAATAGCCAGTGTCTATGAACATAAACAAAGTAATTACAAGGAAATATTTTTTGGAAGGGGTATTTTCTATGTGAAACATGATTTTGCATTAAAATTCAGCAAGTAAATGGTAATACGCACACAGGATCTAAAACCTCTCTCATCAAAATTTGGTTGTGAATATTTTCTTACCTGATTTTGTTGAGAGAATATTTTTGTCATATTCTGCTGGCGCTAGCTCTAAGTTATCTTTCCCACCCAATTTAATTAAATAATCTCATTTCGGGCGGCTGGGGTTAAAAATCTTTTAATATTTTTTGGGGTTGTGGGGGTGGCGCTAGCTTTTAAATTGGTGGCGATAGCTCTGAGAAATCCGAATAGTGTAAAAAAACTTAAAAATTCGAAACTCGGGGGAGTTAGCATCAACCTTGCCCTCCGAAAGTTCAAACCCCCGTAACTATTTTGTCTAAATGGCGCTAGCTTTAATTTTTGTGGCTAAGGTCCGTCTAACGCCCTCCGAAAGTTCAAACCCCCGTAACTATTTTGTCTAAATGGCGCTAGCTTCAATTTATGTGGCTAAGGTCCGTCTAACGCAATAGTTTTTTTCAAAAAAGTCGAACTTCGCGGGGCTAAGTTGACTGAGCCAGCAAATATTAATGTTTTTCGTAAATTTAATAGATTTCCGTTAACTTTTGAAATTTTCGTAATTTAAAAAATCGTGAAGGTTTTTGTGATTTTCCAAAATACCCGATAATTATCAAAATATGAATGTTTTTTTAAAATTTAATAGATTTCCGTTAACTTTCATGGTTTTCATTAATTTTAAAAATCATTACGGTTTTTCGTGGATTTCCAAAATATCCGTTAATTATCACTTTGATGAAACTCTTGAAAAAAATATCGCGACAGCAAAAACTCTTGCCGGATTTCGTAACTTTCTAGATGTTTGGTAATTTTCAAAATCCTGACGATTTGCGTCAAAAAGTTATTTGTTTTATTTATTTTTTTCCTGAATATCCAAGATTTCCGTTGACTTTCAATATCTTGATGTAGATACAGCGTCAAGATGTTGAAATTTCCTCCATTTTTAAAATGTTAGCTTAAAAAATGTTTAAGTTGTTTGTCAAATTTTTAGATTTCGGTTAATTTTAAAAATTCTGACGGTGTTTCTGAATTTCCGATAATTTTAAAAATATCGATTCTTTCCATAAATTTAAAAAATGTCCTTCAATTTTTACATTCTTGGCAATTTTCATGAATTTCATAAGCACTGGGTCGGGACCACACTGAAGAGGACCTTGAAGCCCGAAACGCGTCTGTGGGTACCTTGTTAGATTCCGATCATTTCATTACTAGGAGACATCACGTATCTATTTAATCACCTCGTTATTAATAACATCGATCACGTACTATTTTTATTTTTGGAGATTTGCGTGAGTGCATTAGATATTCTAAACCCTAAACATCCCTTATGTAATACGGATGTGTTTATTACGGTGCACCCGCCAGTACACGTGCAACCCTAATTATGAATTCAAGGGACAGATCTTCCGATTGTACTTCAAATCTAATTATTAATTCAAAGGGAAGATCTTCCAAATTTTAACTTGATTATAAATTCAAAGGGCATAGCTTCCAGGTACCTCAAACTCAATGTGAACGTGAC
This sequence comes from Philonthus cognatus, assembly GCA_932526585.2. Classification (NCBI taxonomy): domain Eukaryota; kingdom Metazoa; phylum Arthropoda; class Insecta; order Coleoptera; family Staphylinidae; genus Philonthus; species Philonthus cognatus. The sequence goes on along the minus strand of OW052243.1, from coordinate 25,075,609 downwards.
AAGAAGGGTACCACCCTTCGGACACGCCCACATCAAAAACTTTAAAGCTGATTGATAAATACATGTCTCCACCTCCAGTTTCTAACATCTCTTCCCAAAAGAAATTAAGCTATCAAAACTTACTTTTCATATAAAACTAAAGAACAGAGCAAGTTTAAGTCAGTGTTAAGTCAGTAATCGAGTCTAGCTATTTCCAGTTAACAATCGTGTCGCACTATTTCCTAAAAGTCAAACTCCGCGATAAACGTCTAAGTACTAGTTCCAAACAAAGTGACTTCAACTTGTTCCGAACTATATTACTGTTAATCCGAGTATTACGCAAAGAATTCGTTGTAAACTGTTATTTGTGATTGTGAATATATATTGGTTAGTTAAGTGAACTACTGTGTTTAATTTCGACGTGTCAACATCCCAGGAACACAACAACCTGGTGCCGGAATACTGAACATAAATTCAATTTTAATTTCATAAATATTCATTACCTTACAAAATTTTGAAGTTTTTCATGAAATTCCAAGATTCCCGTTAGTTATCTAAATTTTTATGAAAAGTATTAAAATTTTAAAAATTAACGGAAATTTACGAAATTCAGGAAAACCGTCAGAATTGTTTAAATTGAAGGAAATCTTAGAAATTTACAACAAGCGTTAAATGTTAATTAACATTTTAAAAATTCATAAAAAGTCGCAAAAATATTGATAAACGGTTTTCCTGAATTTCTTAAATTTTTGTTAATTTTCAAAAATTTTACATTTCTCATGACATTTTTTGTCGTTTTTTTAATTCTCGGTAGTTTTTGTAAATTTCTTAGTTGGTTGTTAAATTAAACTATTTGAATACTTTTCAATAATTTTCAAGATTCTCGTCAATTTTTAAAACTTTTTTTTTGTGATTTTCCTAGATTTTCAAAATTTGACACCTTTCACGACTTTTCGTCCTTTTTTTAAATCTTAGTTTTCAGAAATTCAGAAAAACCGTCAGAATTGTTTAGATTGAAGGAAATCTTAGAAATTTACAAAAAGCGTTAAATGTTAATTAATTTTTGGAAGTCATAAAAAATCGCGAAAACATTGATAAACGGTTGTTTTCCTGAATTTCTAAAATTTACGTCAATTAAAAAAAAACGACAATAAATATCATGAGAAGTGTAACTCATGACATTTTTTGTCGTTTTTTTTAATTCTCAGTAGTTTTGGTAAATATCTTAGATAGTTGTTAAGTTAAACCATTTGAATACTTTTCAATAATTTTCAAGATTTTCGTCAATTTTTTAAACTTTTTTTTGTGATTTTCCTAGATTTTCCTAGATTTTGAAAATTTGACACCTTACATGACTTTTCGTCCTTTTTTTTAAATCTTAGTTTTCAGAAACTCAGAAAAACCGTCGAAATTGTTTAAATTGAAGGAAATCTTAGAAATTTACAAAAAGCGTTAAATGTTAATTAACATTTTGGAAATTCATAAAAAGTGGCGAAAACATTGATAAACGGTTTTCCTGAATATCTTAAATTTTCGTTAATTTTCAAAAAATTTACACTTTTCATTTTTTTATAATTTTTGGTAGCTTTTTGTAAATTTCTTAAATGGTTGCAAAATTAAACCATTTATTTTCTATAACTTTAAAGATTTTCGTCAATTTAAAATTTTTTTTTGTGATTTTCCGAGATTTTTAAAAGTTGACACCTTTCACGACTTTTCGTCCTTGTTTTTAAATCTTAGTAGTTTTCGTAAATTTATGGAAAATCATGACAATCGTTAACATTATCAATTGTAATAAACATTTAGGTTTCGTTACATTTAAAATTTCGACGATTTTCATAAATTTTCCACAAATATACTTAATTCTCAAAATCTCAACGAAGTTTCCTGAATTTCCAAGATTTTCATTGATTTTTAAAATTTTAATGGTTTTTCCTAAATTTCTTGGATTTTCGTTAATTTAATGGAAATTTACTAAATGCGTTAAACATTTACTAAAATCTTAGAAATTCACCAAAAATCGTCAACACTGTTATTATTAACTAGGATCTTGAAAGTTGTTTTTAACATTTTCAGAAAATGAACGAGTGTTTTCCATTCCCAGACTAAGCATGAAGTAAAATTAAGAGTTGAGAAAAGCCCTAAGAATTTGGATTTATACGCGTAGCGTCCAAATCCAAATTCTGGCTTTTCTCAACTCGAAATTTTACTTCATGCGCCACGCGTACAAAACACTGATTTAAAGTGAAGATACTGGCATTTTATAATAATCTTCAATAATCTTATTTACTGATCTTTTTTTTATATACAAAAGTGAATATTCGATCATATTCACTTTGGTATACAAAAAAAAGGTAAAAGTAATTAAATAGACAGAATTTGTAAAATTATTAAAATAGACTAAAATTATAAGATTAATTGCCAAATTTAGAAATTGATGAAAATCAAGGAATTTTATGATAACTTGTAAAAATCATCACAATACGAATGTTGATGTCAAATGATGAAACATTGATGAAAATCCTAGAAATTGATGCAAATTAAAAACATTTTCGAAAATCATAAAACAAAGAAAATACTTGAGTGTTTACGAAAGTTTTATGAAATTATTAAAATTTAAATAAATCAGCAAAATATTCAAATTATACAAAGAATTTGTCTTTTAACTAGTGATGGGCAAGATCGATCATTGCAAAGATCTATCAAGCAATGATCGATCAGTTGAAGTATCGAGCCGCTCGATCCGATCGATCTGATCGGAAAGAACGAGCCGATCGAAAAGATCGATCCGATCGAAAAGATCGATCCGATCGAAAAGATTGATCCGATCGAAAAGATCGAGCCGCTCGATCTCTTTGAGCGGCTCGATCTTTTCGAACTTGCAAGGATCGATCAGTCGATCTTTTTTGATCGATCTTGCCCATCCCTAATAATAACACACTCATCATTAATACTTCAACATAACAAAGCAATCGTTTTAATTTCAAATCCAAACGCTGACCTATATTCAGAAAATAGGCGCTTAAGCAAAACGAGGCAGAATAATCATAAAGAAGCACTAACCGACATTCCAGACACCAATAAAAAAAAATGCAAACGCAAGTGGTTCAAAAATCAAAACAAACGTGTTGGTATTTCAAGTTCAATCGCTGGCCTACTTTTTATAAAATAAACACACTAAAAAAGGAAGAATAACAAAAAAAATATTAGGATAGAAATGCAGGAATGCACAAAGCGCGCATAATAAATTCACAAAAAAGACAAGGAAAAACATTCTAAATTCGGTAATGCTAGTTAGCAACACAGGTAAAAATAATAAAATAAACAATCAAAAATAGGTACATGAAAAAACACGGGTAAACACCAAATATATGGCAAACCAAGACTAAATATATTTTCGTTTATTCAACAAAACTAATCACTAAAAGAATATGAAAAGAAATAAATACTTGCAAAATGCACAGAAATAATGACTAAAAAAAAAAAATTTCATAAAAAAATAAATTGAAACTAAATATTAACGGAAAAAAAATCATAAGTTAGGAATGATGACGAATTCATTTTCAAGAGCGAGCCATAACTTACTCATGAAATAAATAAACATATGTATCCAGAAATTCTAGTAAGCATAAAATGAAAGGTACAGACGTTTAGCGTTCAAGAGAGCGCAAAGACGTATATGCCAGCAGAAAAGACAAAATTATTAGCATATGATACTCATAATAAACGAAAACAGAAACAGGTTTCGAAAAAATAAAATCAAATAAATAGATATATAATGTTGGATCGAATATTATAACACCGATAAGGCGTGATTTAAATCAAGTGTGGTAGCGCAGGCAGTAGCGCACCGGACTCTTAATTGAGAAGTGCGGGTTCGATTCCATTCCCCGGTTGCTGTGTTAATATTTCTAATTAATTTATTTTTAATTATATTCAATTATATAATTAAACGGGGAAAGTACTATGATGGACACATCACCATTTTTGTTCTTTATTATACACTAAAGATGAGAGAAGCAGTTAATTTTCAATAATGGTGATAACTAGTTATTTTTAACGTTATTTAACAGCTGTTACTAAATAGTATTAATTTTAATAAAGATTTATAATATTTTATTTCATATTAGCTATTTATGTATTTACTAAATATATAAATAGCTAATATGAAATGAAATATTATAAATTTTTATTAAAACCTCTATAATATAATAGCACGCTCGGATATAAAGTGTGAGACTAGCCCGGGAAAAATAACCGGCTCATTAGTAATTTTTTCTCGGCCCTGCCAAGACCCTGCCTACATCCTTTTTTTAACAAATGCTGTCTCACTTTGCGCAAAACAGAATACAAAAATAGTGTGATCGTTCAATGATCGATCCGCTCAAAAAGATCATTGCTCGAGCCGCACAACCTGATCAATCCACTTGTGCCGATCGATATGACCAATCTGATCGAGCCGATTGATCACATCGATCAGCACGACCCGTTCGCACAGATCGAACCGCCCCCAAGATCGAATCGCTCGAAAAGATAGAGCCATCCGAAAAGATCGAGTCGTCGAAAAGATCAAGCCGATCGAGCGGTCTGAAATGATCGATCCGATCGAACAGATCGATCCGATCGAACAGATCGATCCGATCGAAAAGATGGATCCGATCGTAAAGATCGATTCGATCGAAAAGATCGATCCGCTCAAAGAGATCGAGCGGATCGATCACTTGCAAGGATCGATCAGTCGATCTTTTTTGATCGATCTTGCCCATCACTACTTTTAACTATACATATCTCCATATATATTGTAAACTTCTAGAAAGTCGTTGTTTTTCAAAAAAGTTCAATTTGAAGCTAAAAACGAGTGTTTTCCACTCCCAGACTAAGCATGAAGTAAAATTTCGAGTTTAGAAAAGCCCCGTGAAAATTTGTCGAGGGTCGCGCAGCGACCCGAGACAAATTTTCTGGGCTTTTCTAAACTCGAAATTTTACTTCATGCGCCACGCGTATAATGCACTCATTTAAAGGAAAGTTCAAAAATATATACTGCTGAGATGTTATGGATCAATATTTACCGAGATACAGCGAATAAAAGCAAAAATTGAATTTTTTGTGAACATTTTATAAATAATAATAAGGAATCCACTCAGCAAACACATTTAAGTAATGTTTCATCATTAAAATTATGTCTAATTATGCTATAACGTTATTTGTTTTTTGCTGAGTGGAAAATTTAGTATGAGGCACTTTTCCATATTTTTAATATTTTAATTCAACAGGGAAAGCGCTATGATGCATACATTACCATTTTTTTAATGATTATAGCGATTCTATTAATTTTCAATTGATATCAGCAAAACTCAAATTGGGGCGTATGCCCCATGTTGGGAACTACTTACATTATTCTGTCAAGTGTTTTCCACTCCTTGATTAGGCATGAAGTCAAATTTCGAGTTTACTTAAAAAAATCCTGTATGCATCTGTTAGGCAATAAATTATTATTATTATTAATTCTTTGAGATGAAAATGTTAGAAATTGAAATAAAAACTCCTTGTAATAACTAATAATGTATTAATATTAATTCAACAAGAAGTGTTGTGTTTTCCCTTTCTTGTCATGTGATAATTGTTACTAGTTTGAATAATAGAGAAGACGACTCCCATGACATATATATCTAATTAGTAAGTCGCACAGCTCCGGAATAGTTTACAGTTCGTATTGCAAATGGAGTGGTAAAGGCTAACAACTTTGACTAATCTGAGCTGCATCGCGAATAGCGTATCAGGAGAGACGCATCCCTCTCCTCCATGTAACACTGCAATTGCTGGCACGAGCACAAGGAGAACGCGTCGGTCGGGGAGGCATTCCAGGACGGCCCAGAACACCGGAACGCGCGTCCCCCTCGAATAAATCAAATGCATGATTAATGTTTGTTATGAGAAACTGTTGGGACGACCAATTACACAGCATTAGAGTAATTAGGTCGTGAATATTTTACGGGGACACATTCTTCTCTCACTCTCTCTCTCTCGTATCCATAATTTAGAAATTCGGAATTCCCTATTTCGGTCGGTTATAGGGGTGGGGGACAGAGGGGTTAATGTCGCCGCCTATATATTGCGGTGAATAAGTGAATTCCCCATAAATAGAGCACCCGAGTGCGAGAGGGAGGTGTTTAATTAAGCAATCAGTTAAGCCTTGATGGGATCAATTTGGCGAACTGACGGATCGACAGCTGACACAAACGGTACTACAAAGCTCTATAAATTACCCTCCCTCGAAACTAATTATTCCCGAATTACTTGGCCTTTTTTTGTGCAGACATTTCTCCTCTCGAAACCTCGCACACATTCACCTAAACTACCATTATTTACAAACACTATTCTCAACTATTCCAATTATTCACGCTGTACTCAATAACGTTGATTACTCGTGTTACTCTAATTCACTACTATTCTTACTACATACTATTAGAGACTAGAAATTATCACTTAATTAAATCCAAACACTAATTAACTACTCCTATAATTTATAGCTAAGAATATAATTTCACCCCTGACTTAATTTTCCAGTTACTTGACCATTTCAAATTACACAGTGCGACCAATTTAAACTTTTTTTTCTGATTATGTAAAAGAAAAAATGCATCTAACTGTTTTTTTGCGATATTAGGTCATTTAAGGATTGGAATTTCGAAAATTAGATAGCTACCAAAGAGAAGTTTTTCATTAAAAAGATCACCTAATATGGCCTTTATAAAGATCAGATTTGCAATAAGACACGTAATTTTCGGTGAAAGAAGTTAAATAATTTCAATTCGACTAGTTTTTTTAAATTTTGAATGGAAAAAGTTAAAAAAAAAAAACAAACGTATGAAACAACATTTTGTGGCAAAAAAGTTCACACTAAATTGAAATCTTTGTTTTTAAAAAAGTTTTAAAATACAAATTTGTAACTGCTGGCACTTAAAAGATGGCGCTATTCTAAAGTCGTATTAGGTTTGTTCGTTACATGAACTGGTGCAGCACTTTTTGCACAGAAACCATTCGTTACATGCACTAAGTTGAACTAAACTGTGATCGTTTGTTCAGTTCACTTGCACCGAACCTGCACTTTTTGTCCCTGGTCCAGAGTAGGTGTAACTAGTGCAGGTTAGGAAAAGGAGAGGGTGGGAGAAATACAATTTTCAAAGATGGATACAGGACATTTCTATGGTTGTGCAATGTGTGAATTAACGAGTAAACATTCTGAAATCGTCACCCAACAACCCTATATTTTTTTATAAAATTATGAAACACGGATTTCTTTCAGCTTTCCTAGTTTTATTTGTTTATAAAATACAGTACCAACATTTTATTGGTAGTGTTTTCTTAGATTGTTTTGTTGTGTATTGCAGAAATAATATTGTTTTTATATTTTACACCAAAAGCGTTCGTTTGTTTTCAGTTCAGTTCATGTACACTGACATGAACTGACCTGAATTTGTGACGTCACAAACTTGAACTCAGTTCAACTTAGTGCAGTACAAACGAACAAACCTATTGTCATTTCGTCGTGATCTTGTTATACTGTTATTTGATTGACATTTACTATGTTGAATTCTGTTGAAATTGTGCTGTGAAATAGTTGTGTTTCATGCGTTTTTTTTTTCAACTTTTTTCATCCAAAATTAAAAAACGAATCCAATTAAATGTATTTAACTTCTTTTACCTAAAATTGCGTGTCCTATTGCAAATGTGATCTTTATATACGCCATTTTAGGTGATCTTTTTGACGAAAAACTACTCTTTGGTATAGGGATGTTCGATTTATATCGATATTTTGGAATATCGATATTTTCATGCAACATAATCGATATTTATAATAATCGATAGTTCTTTTTCTAATACATCGCTAATATCGATATCATATGGTCGATATCGTTACATTCGATATTAGTTCTTAATTAGATGCTATCTATTGTATTGAAAAAGAAATGAAAAAATATGTTCTAGTTAAAACTTAGCAAAACGAAAAAGTATCGCTGCATACATTTTTTACTTTTTCGTTTGTTTTAAGTATACCTGCACGTCTCAAACAAATTAATAGATGCCGTCGAGTTTTGAAAGATTTCATTAGCAGTATATTTTGAATTTCACGTAAAATCAGTGTTTTACACGCGTGGCGCATGAAGTAAAATTTCGAGTTTAGAAAAGCCTGAGTTTGGATTTGGACGCTTCGCGTCCAAATCCAAACGCTCAGGCTTTTCTAAACTCGAAATTTTACTTCATGCTTAGTCTGGGAGTGGAAGACACTCTTTAGAAGTGAATTTTAATTGAAAATTCAACATGTTTACAAAACAGTGTAACGTAAAGTGTTTAACTATACACGACCACACACGACCAAACACGACCATACATGACCATACACGACCACACACAATCATGCACGATCATACACGACCATACACTTCACCAAGTAATACACCAGGTTTGTTCGTGTATGTTTTCGGACTTCACGCTAAAACAGTGCCTTGTGCGCGTGGCGCATAAAGTAAAATTTCGAGTTTAGAAAAGCCTTAGTTTGGATTTGGAGGCTACGCCAAATTACATTTAAGGTGCACACAATTATTTTTATCTTTGTGCACTTTTATACATTCAAAAAAAAATCTCCAGACGTTCGAATTAATCAAAATAAACATTTGTATAATTAATTTAATTTAAGAGATCCTAAACAAGTGGAGAGTATAGTTTAAATTTAATAATGTTTCAGTGTTTTATACGCGTGGCGCATGAAGTAAAATTTCGAGTTTAGAAAAGCCTAATTTGGATAGGTCGCTACACGACCTATCTATTATTCAAATTAGGCTTTTATAAACTCGAATTTTACTTCATGCTTAATCTGGAGTGGAAAACACTCGTTTAAATCTTCGAATTAAACTCTTTTTAAAAACGACGAAATGTAGGAAAAATGACACCACACAGTAGGGTATTTGCATGAAATGCCTAACCAAAAGTCAATTTTATTAAAATGCTTATGACATTATATGTACTACATTTCTTTAAGAAGAATCCATATCCAAAACAGTGGTAATATAATTTTTTCTCTGTACTAATACATCTACAGGGTGTCTACGCTAAACCGTTCGTTAAAAGTTTATGGGGTTGCCGTTACACTAAAAATTTGAAAAAATAATTGTCATACGGTTGAGTCAGTTCTCCTAATATGGAATATTTTCACTTCCGGTTCCACCGGAAGTTGCACCAAATTTGTTATTTTAAACGGAACACCCTATATATTAGTAATTTTTTGTATTCTTCGTTTAAATTGCAACATATTTTATTCGAACATATGTACACTTATTTCTTGAATCAATATATGTACACTTATTTCTTACAGTTTTCAAGCAAAAAAAAAAATTCAAAAATTTGGCCTCTAAAAGGCATCTTGAAATCTGTCTGTAACTTCTCTTAAGAGTAAAATAAAAATATGATTTATATCTCTACTTGTACCTAGAGGATGCCTCTATGAGTGTATTCATTGGAAACTATCAATTTTGACAATAAGTGTCTTAAAATGTCAATATCGAAGTGCCCTCTTCAATATCTCGTAGTTCAATTTTTTTAATGGAATGACCCATTTTTTATCACGTGGTACGATTGGGGGGAAGATTTGCTACTAAAAAGTATTAACAACTATACTCCTAAAGCAAGTGATTTTCGAATTATTTTGAAGATTCGTTTTTCGTTTTATTTATGCAGGCAATAATGCGCGCATAATTCGCAACTGAATTTTAGTAGGCAAGTAGTAATGCTTTTGATTTGTCGCGTATGTAATGCGAAATGTCAAATAATAAAAACAATTAGTACAAAGTTATACAGGAATCAACAAAATGAATAAATACACCTATCAACAAATTATCAATTTATTCTTTATACATGGCAACTGCGATAGAATTGTTACTCGAACATGCAGAATATTTAATGAAACTTATCCACATTTGCCGCTGATGAATAAAATAAGGTTTAAAAGATTGGAATCAAATTTTGTTCAATTGGCAGTTGCCATGTATAAAGAATAAATTGATAATTTGTTAATTTGTGCAATTATTCATTTTGTTGATTCCTGTAAAACTTTGTACTAATTCTTTTTATTATTTGACATTTTGCAATACAATCGCGACAAAACAAAAGCATACTACTAGCCTACTAAAATTCAATTGCGACTTATGCGCGCATTATACCCTGCATAAATGCGACGAAAAACGAAATTTCGAAATAATTCGAAAATCACTTGCTTTAGGAGTATAGTTATATATAATACTTTTTTGTAGGAAATTTTCCCCCCAACCGTACCACGTGATAAAAATTGGGTCATTCCATTTAAAAAAATTGAATTACTAGATATTGAAGAGGGCACTTAGATATTGACATTTTAAGAACACTTATTGTCAAAATTGACAGTTTACAATTAATTTACTCTTAGAGGCATCCTCTAGGTACAAGTAGAGATATAAATCATATTTTTATCTTATTCTTAAGAGAAGTTACAGACAGATTTCAAAATGCCTTTTAGAGGTCATAATTTTAGAAATATTGTTTTTTCTTGAAAACTATAAGAGATAAGTGTACATATGTTCGAATAAAATATGTTGCAATTTAAACGAGGAATACAAAAAATTACTAATATTTAGGGTGTTCCATTTAAAATAACATATTTGGTGCTACTTCCGGTGGAACCGGAAGTGATATAAAGTTGAAAATATTTCACATGAGGAGAACTGATTCAAACATATCACAAGGATTTTTTTCAAATTTTTAGTGCAACGGCAACCCCATAAACTTTTAACGAACGGTTTAGCGTAGACACCCTGTATTTTACATAACATTTAACAGTGATATTTCCAAAGTGAGTTTTGTGTTTTCATAAGAAATATTGTTACATCACGGCATGAGCCATTCATTGACAGATTTGACAATGTATAACATTTAATGTAATTCTCATTTATTTGTTTTTTTTCTATTTTTATCTGATATTCGAAAATTTGATAAGTATAATTTTTATACTTGTGAAATATTATAATTTGACGAATAAAAGCACTAATAACCTTTCTTCATACGTTTATTTGAACTAAAAATTGCACATACATTTCGGACACAAAGTGACCATTATCAATGGATTAACACTGATAATGGTCACTTTGTGTCCGAAATGTATGTACATTTGGTAATTCAAATAAACGTGTGAAGAAAGGTTATTAGAGATTTTATTCGTCAAATTAATTTGATCTTCACGTAACTCAATCAATCAACTGAAATATTATAAACTTAAATGCACTTCAAGGTTCGTTCCGGTTATTATTCTTATATAATATGACACACAAAGAAGTTTTCTAAATGTTACAATAAAACTCAGGCCCGAGCCCGCTCAGACCCGCCCGGGCCCGCTCGGACTGCCCGATAGGACAATTTTTTTAAAGTCTACTAATAATTTCGAAAATCGAATATTTTCAAATATTTTTTCTAATTTTTCTATGCTCTTCGATAGTCATATTAATGACAGGAGAATAATTTTATAACATAATGCAATGCCACTAAAATCTCAATAATCATAAATAATATAATATAATATATATATAATTTAAAAAAATTATGTCAAGAAATAAATTGAATGATTTTAAACAAACTTTCCTGCATCATGAATTAAGATGAATTTCTAACTCTATTTTACTTAAATTTTACTATAAACTCGTAGCGCGTAGCGCTACGCGGCCAAACCAAATTTTCGGGCTTTTCTAAACTCGAAATTTTACTTCATGCGCCACGCATATAAAACACTAAAATATTGTGAAGTTTAAAATATACTTCTAAAGCAGTAGTCCTAAGCAGTGTATTTTGAACTTCACTTTAAAACAGCGTTTTATTTCCGCTTCGCTACGCGATCAATCCAAGTTTTAGGGCTTTTCTAAACTAAATGTCTTTTGTGGTCGGTATTAAATATTGAGATAATGAGATTTGTACACAACTCACCAACCCTCATTTTCCTATTTCTTCAATATTCTGATTTTTATTGAGTTTTGTACCAGTTGAATATGTTGCTGAATGGAAGTAAGACACTAAAAATGGAATTAATCAGTTTTTATTCAAGTATAATTCTAACGAGTGCCTTCCAGTCCCAAACTAAGCATGAAGTAAAATTTCGAGTTTAGAAATGTCCCGCGTCACACGCGAATTGTTACTTCATGCGCCATGCGTATAAAACACTGAATTGAGTTTAAAACCAATATGTTTTCTTTTATTTATTTATTCCATTAACAGAGTCTATTTGATACATCTAGTAATATAGATTTAACACATTAAAATTAAAAATATAAAACACGATTAAAAAATATAACACATGCTCGTTGAAAGTTAAAAATAAATAGTTAGCAAAAACAAGGAATAAAGGTAAAAACATTACAATACATTTTTAATCCTTTGTGCAGTTCTTAATTAAGCCAAAAATACGCGAAACATTTGCTTATTTATTTAAAGACTAAATAACAGGGTGCCTTAAAATATTCATATTTTGTGTTTGGGTATCTCAAGGTAAGAAAAGTTGAGAAACACTGATAGAAGATAGTCTATATTGTAGACAAAAGTAGCGTAAAGTATTTATACAACTCTCTTCAATCTCGTCATTGACGTAATAAAAAGTTCTCGATGTAGGGGTGATCAAAAAGAAAGGTTACAAAGCCTGCAATAAAACGTGTACATTTTGTAACCTTAATTTTGATCACCTTTCGTAAATCGAAATGTACTCGAGTACACCCAAATGTACTTGAGTACATTGGCATGTATTTAAGTATAAAAGTATTTACTCGAGTACATTCTGCAGCCAAAAAAAGCGTGGAGTACAAGTATAAGTACTGAGTACATGAAAAGTGCTCAGACTACAATTTTTGAGTACTTGTACTCGACTACCGCCCAGCTCTGCCACAAAGTGTACACGATAGTCAGCAGCTAACTCATAATAAAATCAACTCCTTTTCAATAGGTCAATATTATTAACAGTACAGACCCAAACCGGCAAAATTGTTCAGCAAAACAAACTGATTGGGAATAATCTAGGGATTTTTTAGATGAGAAAAATGTAACTAAAATCCGCACTAAAACTCCAAATTAAATCAACAATACTGTAGAAAACCTAACTCGTGCTATACTAGAAGCTATATTAGAAGTAGCCTGAGCCTCCACTCTAGTTATATACCGAATTATACTAGAAAACTTCAAACTATTTTAAACTTCGTGTTCTTGATAAAAGTAAATTTAGAAATGTTTAGGCTTTTCTAAACTTTAAATGTTACTTCATGCCTAATTAAGGAGTGAGGAGCTTCAAATATGCGTTATATTTGAAGCTCCTAATGAGGATTTCCAATCCCCAATTAGGCATGAAGTAACATTTCAAGTTTTTGAAAACAACGAATGCCTAAACATTGACAGCGTGTACATTGTGATATGAATACTTAAAAGATTTTTTTTCTATATTCACAGTTCTGGTGAAGGCTTAGGTTTCTCATACACATTAGCATTATTTTAATGAACCAAACATTTTTCAGTTCTAATTAATACACATATTTGCATATGTAAAACCAATACCAGCAACCTCACTGTTTGAATTTATTATTAGGTACTCGTATATTTATTATAAAACAAATAAATTGTACAATCCCCATATTTACACCGCAAATAAATAATAATTCAACATTTGTTTAAATACATTTTTTGTTAACAGCGAACCAAACTAATTGGATACACATAAACACCACCCACATATTTTTTTCAATTTATAAATAAACTGAATACAGATTTGTTTGATTGCCAAATGCATACATTATATACATACCCACACACAACATATAGATATACGTTTTTTGTGTTTATTTCCGTTTTCGTTTTGTAGTTGAGGTCCGGACGAACGGTTTCCGTCCATAATTCATCATTTCAATTATGCGCAGCGAACCGGATACCAAATTGGATTTATTTGGTCGCATTTGTTTGTAAAAGGGTTTGTGTTGTGTTTTCATTAATACCGAAGTCGTCACGCACACACGAAACCCGGGGAATGTTACAGCTATTAATTATTCAATGGACTAATCAGGACGCCCGATAATTTCGTTACTAATTTACTTATTAACGATGCGAATTGATGACGAAATCGACATTGTTATTTGAATAGATATTGCTCAAATTTGAATATTGTACTTGTTACTATTCATATATCTATGTATATCTGAATAAAAGGCAACTGTATTTAACTCACGTTTCAATTATATTTTATATATAGGTACATTATATTTTTATTTTAAGTAAACATGTCTCAATTACAGCGTATATGCTGCAACTCTTCAGATATCCGTTGATTTTTGAAAAGAGTTCAATTTGAAGCTTTAAACGAGTTAAACCTTAAGCATAAGGTAAAATTTAGAGTTCAGAGAAGCAAGACAATCTGGTTTGGTCCAAACCAAATTTTTAGTCTTTCCTAAAATAGAAATTTTACTTCATGCGCCACGCGCATAAAAGACTATAATATTCTGAAATTCACAATATGTTACTAAAACAGTTTGCTATAGACGTATATTTTGAACAGCACTTAAAACCATTGTTTTATATGCGTGGCGCACGAAGTAAAATTTCGAGTTTAGAAAAGCCTGTAAATTTAGATTAGTCACTACGCTTCGCTACGCCACCAAACCAAATTTTTAGGCTTTTCTAAACTCGACATTTAACTTCATGCTTAATCAGGGAGTGTAAACACTCGCTAGAAGCTTTAAATTAATAAAAGCAACAAACTTCTGAAAATTTAAAGCGTATGCATCGGGATAAATATTCCCAAGAGAAAACTTTCCTTATATTTCTGTTATTGAATCGAAATTGAGACAAAAATATATAATTGTGACGTTCGGTAGAATACCTAAAGTATTTTGTTTGTTCTTTTATTTAAATTAGTTAACGAATAACAAAAGTTTGAGTATTTGTTGTAAATTTTGAATGCATTGGATTGCTATATTTTTGGATTTAATGGCAGGAATGTTATTTAATAATTTAAGATAACTAGATATTTAGATTTATTTGGCTATATTTTAGTTGTAGTTTTTGACAAGCCAAAATATTGCTATATTTGTTTAGCTTGTTTATGGCCGCTTTTGTCATTTCATAAATACAAAACAAGAAAACATATTTACCTCCGCAGAGACAAAACTGTGTAAAGATTAGCTAGATCTATATTGCCTCTCAATACATTATTTTCCTGAGCTTAAACCCACATATAAATACTATAAACAAAAATACAACCAACTATTGCTACAAGATTGTCAATCACATTATAAAAATAAAATAATCTAATACATAGATAGAAAACAGATTGTCACATTAAATCAAAGTTCATCACATGAGAGTAATGATGAGTTTGGTGTGCCACAAGCAAATTGATTTACCATGATCCACCCAAATTCAAATTATTTCTTGTATGCAGATGATACAACAGTACTAAATACAAATTTTGACATAAAGGCTGCCTTAGAAAAGAGCATAATTGATCAAAATTATACGGCGAAATGGTTCGCTGTAAATAAATTAACATGCAATAGTGAAAATCCTGAAAATTTCACATTTTCATTAAAAAAAGACATTACTAATAGTAACGATCAGAATAACATTGAGTTTCTATGCATACACCTAGATAGTAAGTTAAACTTTCAGACACATGGGAATGAAATAGCAAACAAGGTGTGCCGTCATATATATCTCTTGAGGCAACTAAAGAATTATATACCGCGGGCAGCAGTGTGTACTGCCTATTTCGTTTTATGTCAATCACACCTAACTTATGGCATTATTGCATGGGGACACTCTGTTATCACTCAAAGACTCTTTGGATTGCAGCGTAGAGCGGTAAGAGTAGTAGTGGGTCTGAGGTACCAAGGTGATTGCAGAGATGACTTCACTCGTCTTGGTATTTTAGTATTTTAGCATAATTACTGAAAATGATGTAGAAAGTCTAATTTTACACATTTTGACTTAAAACGAGTCAAATTCCTTGTGAAATTATGCTCGATATGTCTGAAATTTGAATGCATCAATCACAATTTGCTTCTATAGCTTAATTGTTGAGGTAGTAAGGTAGCCGAAAGTTCATTACCACTATGGTTTTAGTTTAAATTAAAAAAAACAGGCTTTTCTAAACTCTAAATTTTATTTAATGCTTAATCTGCTAATAGAAACAATCGTGAGACGGTTCAAATTGAATGCTATTATATAAGCCACAAATTCCTAAAATGTTACAAAACGCTGTAATTAACGAGATATGTACGTATCCTTAAAAGACACATTCGCTGTGGGCAATAACTATTAAAACTTAAAATAAAATACTTTTAACCTTTACCAGATGTACATTTCGGACACAAAGTGACCATTATCAATGGTTTGATATAAAATTTGTAAAGAAAGGGTAACCGTGTTTTATTTATTATTATTATCATCTCTACGTAACTCACCCAAATTCATGTATACCTATTAAAGTGGAAACACTACAAAGTGCATATGAATGCAGACAAATATGAATGAGTTTATTAATAATAGTTGGTGGCTTTAAATTAAACATATTATCATTAATTATGTAAAATAGTTTACCCGAGGCCCTTTTCCAAACCAGCTCGCAATTAATTTTATGATATGCGGGCGTTCGTTCCGAACTTTTGCAATATATATATTTCCACGCTAGAGGAAGGGGGTGTGTTGAGTTGGTGCGATATTAATCTAAATTCCACAATGAAGTAAATATGACAGAAATAATGGGAACGAAGTAAGTTGAATTGAATTGTAAATTCAGCGGGCTGAAATTAGACGAAAATTGCATTCGAAAGTTGAATATGCATTCCATGCACGAATACAGGGGGTGAGTGGGAATAAGTTATCCCCGTTATTCAAACGCAGACATGGCTATGTTGTGCGCTCTGTTTTATTTCTTCCCCTTCTATTTTTTTTCGAATTTGCATCCCCAATGGTGGTCGTGGGGTTGTTTTTAATGGCCTGACAACTGACAACAGGCAGTGATTAGGTTAAACGATCGCCTTGAGGATACAACTGGATGTTTGGGAAAAACATAGAAGTAAAACCGAGGGGCTAATTTAAAAAAGGGCGACATTTATTTAAGTTGTTACTTGTAAAAAATGTATGTACGGTTAATATTCATGTAATTTACACATTATCTACATAGTGTGCAGTAGGAAATAGAAAAAAATCGATTAAAAATATTTAAATGAAGCGCCTCGAAATGCCATGTGGTCTAAATCAAGCACGAATCCAATATACGACAAAAAATTAAACGAAAAAATTGTTATGTATTTATAATGCTATTTCCTCGGTTTTAAAATGACGATTAAATATGAAAAAGATAATATCTCAAAACATGGGCGCCTGGACATATGGGCAACGATCTGAACGCCCAAAAGACGTCAATACACCAGAAAACGTAGAAAAAATCCATGATATTATGTTAGGACTCAAAAATAAAATTGAGGGAGCTAGCCGAGACCACAAAGATGTCGTATGGCATTGTGTTTTGGGTATGAAGAAGTTCTGCGCACGATAGGTGCCGCGTTTGCTTAGAGTGGACCAACAACGAATTTGTGTTACGACTTCCCAGCAGAATTTGGCAATGTTTCCAAAAATCCAAATGAGTTTTTCCGCCGATTCATAACCATGGATGAAACATGGATCCATTTCTACACACCTGAGTCCATGAAACAGTCAAAACAATGGGTTTTTCCGGGTGAACGTGCTTTAAAGTGTCCAAAAACACAACAATGGACCGGAAAGGTTATGGGCTCCGTATTTTAGGATGCGCATGGAATAATATTCATCGACTATCTTCAAAAAGGTAAAAGCATAACTGGCGCATATTATTCATCATTATTAGGTCGTTTGAAAACTGAAATCGCAAAAAACGGCCGCATTTGAAGAAGAAAAAAGTCTCTATCATCACCACAATGCGCCTGCTCATTCATCGTTAGTTCCGCAAGTAAAATTGCACGAAATCGGGTTTGAACTGGTTTCTCAGCCACCGTATTCGCCAGACCTGGCGCCCAGGGAAACAGGTAGAATTTCCAAACCTGAAGAGATGGCTCACCGGTAAGCGATTTTACTCAAATGAGGAACTTATAGCTGAAACTGAGGCCTATTTTGAAGAGCTTCCGAAGGACTACTTTTCAGACGGGATAAAAAAGTTAGAAAATCGTTGGACTCGCTGTATCGACTTAGAAGGAATGTATGTTGAAAAATAATACCGAGTTAAACCAAAATAATGTTTTCTTGTTTTACTTATTCCAAACTTTTTGATCCACCTAGTATACCTAAAATAAAATATCCTCGTGTGTCAAAATTTAACAAAAATCACAAATTTTAGATAATTATTGCAATTTTAAATAAAATCGTCAAAACCAACACACATCATAACATTTTACAAAAACTTCAAAACTGTGAAAATTAGGACAAATTGACCTAAATTACCTAATCAGCAAAAATGTCAAATTCCAAAGAAGTAATTGACTAGCGAAATTAAACCTAAATCTTAAAACTAACGTTGATCGGTAAATTATCGATGAACCGGTTTTGTTTATTAAAGTTACCGAATTATCAGTAATTGAGAAAGTTGATAAATTCACAATCCCACATAAGACATATTAATTTTAGTATCAGTTCTTTATAGTCCTGATTTTGACAAAAAAATATAATCTTATAAGTTTAAGAAGACATTCAAGTTTTGGATAGATATTATACATAAAAATAAAATGTTCTGGTTTAAGTTACGTGAAGATGAATTCAATATTAAATAACACAAGTAATCCTTCACTGGTTTATTTTAATCACTATATGTACATTTCGCTCACCAAGTGAACTTTTTTAATAGTTGTAGTAAACTTAATTTGAAAAGCGAATGGGCGGCATACAGGGAGTTTTTCTTTTTAAGTATACATATTCCAAATTCAGCCTATTTTCTGTAAATCTTTAGATTTCCTTGTTTTTGTAAGCTTTAAACGAGTGTTTTCCACTTCCAGACTAAGCATGAAGTAAAATTTCGAGTTTAGAAAAGCCCCGTGAAAATTTGTCGAGGGTCGCGCAGCGACCCGAGACAAATTTTCTGGGCTTTTCTAAACTCGAAATTTTACTTCATGCGCCACGCGTATAAAACACTAAAATGTTGTAAAATGTATGTATATTCAAACTTTACTTGAAATCTGTGTTTTATACGCGTGGCGCATGAAGTAAAATTTCGAGTTTAGAATAGCCCAGAACCTCGCGACCCTCGACAAATTTTCACGGGGCTTTTCTAAACTCGAAATTTTACTTTATGCTTAGTCTGGGAGTAGAAAACACTCGTTTAATGCTTTAAATTGAACTCTTTTAAAAAACAACGAATGTCGGAAAATTTACAGCTTATGCATATGTTTACCTAAAAGGAAAACTCATTGTGAAAAACTGTGAAAATTAGGACAAATTTTCAATACTTGTACTGAACTAAATTTGTAAAGCGAATGGGCAGCATACAGGGGGTTTTTCTTTCAAGTATACGTATTCCAAATTCAGCCTATTTTCTTTAGATATTCCTTGTTTTTTTTTTTTAAGTTCAATTTGAATCTTTAAACGAGTGTTTTCCACTCCCAGACTAAGCATGAAGTAAAAAAAAAAATACCTCTATTGGCATAAAACTATATTACATCCATATCTACACTAATCACTGCCCCCTCTCTTCCTTCTACTTTCCCTCTCTTCCCCCAACTTCTCCAGCGTCCTTACCCCGGCCCCATCCTCTCTCATCCATTCCGTCACTCTTCTATTCCCTCTTTTTCCCACCCATGCATGAAGTAAAATTTTGAGTTTAGAAAAGCCCCGTCAACATTTCGAGGACTTATCTAAACTCGAAATTATCTGGGTTTTTCTAAACTCGAAATTTTACTTTATGCGCCACGCGTATAAAACACTAAAATATTGTGAAATGTATGTACTCGTATAATCGAACTTCGCTTGAAATCTGTGTTTTATACGCGTGGCGCATGAAGTAAAATTTCAAGTTTAGAAAAGCCCAGAAAATTTGTCGAGGGTCGCTGCGCGACCCTCGACAAATTTTCACGAGGCTTTCCTAAACTCGAAATTTCACTTCATGCTTATTCTGGGAGTGGAAAACACTCGCTTAACGCTTTATATTGAACTCTTAAAAACAACGAATGTCGGAAAATTTACAGCGTATGTATATGTTTACCTAAAAGAAAAAATCACTGTATATATGCAATCTATACAAGGTAATCTCATTATTTCTTAATTGTACATGGCTTGGCGGTAATGTTATAAGTGGACTTAGGCTAATCTTCTTTCTCACTAATGACCATTGGTAGTAAACAACATTGTTTATGTAATCTATTTGTCGGTTGCAGGTAGGGGGATTAAATCTAACAATTAATTATTAAGGGGTGTTAAATCAAAATTAAGTAGTCTGTTTTCGTGTTTTTTCATATTAATTACTAGGAATGTACATCTAGTGATGAAAATAAACCAGTGGAGAAAAAAGGATTACTTGTTTTGTTTAATATTAAACATAATAATGATTATTTGTAATTTACCCCGCAAAATTCTGTCTAATAGATTTATACTGGACATACATTTTGAATGGAATTATCAAATTTACTACCAATTATTAGAAACGTCAAGTTCAAATATTCATTAAAAAGTAAAGTTATAATAAAACTTTCCCGGAAGTCTCTACTCGTAACAAATCCTCAAAGAAATAATTCAGTTACAAGATATGCATAAAGTCGTTAGCGTTTCCGGTTGCACAGCCGCAACCGCGTTTTCCAATTAAAACCTGATTTATTAGCGGAGTCATCTAATCAAAGTTTTAGTTTCGCCGAATACACACCGGAGTCGAAAGGATTTGAATTAAGATTTGCGGTAATAATATCCAGCGAGTCCGGTAAAATCTGACCAATGCCGCAAATTCTATCAGAGCGGAGAGTAACTAAAGTTAACCGAATCTAATTTGAATTAGTTTGAATATTCCCGTATTATGTAAAATATGGACGGGGCCGCTTCCTCCTCCCGGACGTCCACCACATCCGCTCTTTATTGGATTATTTATGACACGAATTCAATTACGAGTTACAAAAAATATTAAACGAGTTTTACTTTATTTCATTTTTGAATCTGATTTTACGAATTATAAGGATTTGTAATAATCCAGGCTGTTAATCAAGTCGTATCTCAAGCAGATGGATACAATACTGTAACTCTCTAGAAAATAAATTTTTAAAATTTTGGAAGAAACAAAATATATTGAGTAGAAATAAAGGTTTTACTTGACCAAAATAATTTTAATTGATATCAAAATTGTTGAGACGTGGTATTCCATTTTAAATTAAAAATAGAAAGATATTTGGAACATTTCCGCGCATTCAAATATAATCAAAATTCAAGTACCATCGCGAATCACGCATTGGATTCTAAACACCCCTTTCCTAAACTTATTGATTTTAAAATTTTACATTACTGTTCGAAAGGTTATGGCCCCCTTTTTAACAATTAAATTAAATCGACGAAATTATTTCTTTTATTTATTTTTTTAATTATTATTTACTTCCTTACCTTCCCTTCGCTTTTATACAGCGGTGAGATATAGTGGGTTGTCTACGAGACTTTTTTTTATGGGCGCCAGTAATTTTTGTTAAGGGCGGTCTTAGATGGACGTTTTTAGCGCGATAGCGGAGCGGGACGGATCGTTTTTTCCGCTCCGCTTTTAGCTCTTATACGGAGCGGATTGAACGCGTTTTGCAAGCGGGTGCTTGGCGAGTTCGCCGCTGAGCCCTCGGTGCCGTCTATCATTCAGTTGTGGTACGCTGAGTTATAAGCATGGACGAAATAGATTTAATGCGTCATATTATTATTTATTTATCCTTTATTATTCATAGACGTTACTGTATTTATGTATTTATTGTTTTTATAAATATAAATATTACTTAACCAAATTCCACATGCACTCCGCCCACTGAGCAAAAAACAAACAAATAACGTTATATCAACAGTGCAGAAACATTAAACGTTGTTTTAATGTTGATGAAACATTACTTAAATGGATTTGTTCCTTGGGCGGTGCCCGAATTTCTAAGATAAAACTTTCTGTATCAAACATACTTATAAAATCACGTTTTAGCGCTAGGATATAGACAATCACTGTTTTCCCTTTTATTTAACCAGTAACCGGTATACAAATTTCTGTCAAAAATTCCACACACTTTGATGGGTAATAACCTGCATATTAAAAATAGACTGTGAAATGGGCATTTCCCTGGTATGTTGGCCAATTGGAGAGTCAGGGAAAAGAGAAGCTGCTGGCGGTACAAAATTTACGAGCACAGAGACCGCTCTCAAAAAAATGATTATTAATTCTTTTAATTATTTTGTTCTCATCACACTAATTTTACAAAAGATTGGGGGCGATTTTAAATTATTTTATTTTTCGCAATTTCTAGAAAATATCAAACATTTTTGAAATATTAAATAAAATTATACTCACATATTAGAGATGGAAGTTTACCTAAAAATCTATAATTTATATTTTTTGTTTATTTATTTTTTAATTTTGGACACTTATCTAAACGCAAAAATATTTATTTTTGCGTTACGACTAAATATTGTAAAGAAAATATTACGAATTTAACTCGCTTTGGTCGATTTTTTACAAAAATATAGCGAAAAACGCCCGCTTTGAAAACGCGTTTCACCCGCCGGTATAAGAAGGCGCATAAGAAACTATGTGTTAAAACTGAAAAACGCGTCCGTCCCACAATGTGCCAAATCCGAGCGCGAGCGCCAGGGGGGGATTTGGAGGAAAAAAATTAAATTAAAAATTTCGAGAAAAAAACATATCCACTCCATTGTAGATACATGAAACCCTTATAATCTTGCATGTTTATATTTTTTAACCCCCTATATTATTAACAATTAACGCTTAAAGTTGAGCAATTTAGAAAACATCGATTTTACGGCATTTCATTCGCAAGTTTAAATAATTTATTACATGGATAGTAGGCGTACTATAAATATAACATTATACACTATTGTTTATAACATAATACTGTATATTATGGTTGAAAGATCAACTCTCTAAATATTTTAGAAAAAAAGTTAAAAAAATTTGAATATGAAATATATTTTAAATATAAATTTTAACTTTAGAAAGTGTTATAAAAAAAATGCCAACTCGATGAGGTCTGTGACTATCACTAAAAATTAGTTCTATGTTTTCTCTAACTACCCTCAAAATTTCGTATCTCCACCGGTGCGTTTTTGGGGTCTTTTTAATTTTTTTATTCGACGCCACCAATTAAAATTGGGTCGGGCGAGGCCCGTGTGCGGTGGCATCGCGGAGTCGAGCTCGCTATTCTCGAGCAGCACGCAACATTATTTCTACGTTGGCCCCGAACAAAAAAATAATAAAAACGCACTTAAAACGCACATGTAAAAATTCAAAAAAATTAGGGCTGTTACAGAAAATATTGACAAATGTTTACATAATAGTCATAATCCTCACAATCTACAATTTTTCTAATATACAGGTATATATCATAGGGAAATTATTTCTTCTCTGAGTATTTTTTGCAGCATTTAAATCACATTTACAAAAATAGTTTTATGGGTTTTTTTCTTATTGATATATAAGGGTGTACATCTGTTACTGATAAAGGTCATCTGGTTTGTGTTTACATTTTTATTAGGGGTCCGATTGAAGCTGTCATTTACCGTAACAAATGGCATTCTTGTCACACAGTTTTTACGGTTTAAGTATCTGAAATGGATTATTCTTAATTTTCTTGAAAGCAAAATATGCGTTTAGTGTTGAACGAAGTCTCCAACAGTTCACATATTTTTCTGATCCATAAGCGAACGATTGAACATTATAAAGTAATTATTAATTAAGTTAGTGTTAAGTGTTATTTAATTTGTTGACTATATACTCTTTCTTTGATGTAGTGTTTTTTTGTGTATAAAATAGTTTACTTTAATTAAACTAGTGTTTAGTGTTAGTGTAATTTAATTAATCCAAAACGCTGAGTGATAATGGAGAAAATTAAAATTACAAACGGTGATTTATATAAGGTATGGTACGAACTAAAACCTAAAAACCTTATTCAGTCAAGCAATACCATTGATTATTTAATAAAATATATTGAAAATGTTTCGACGAAAAACAATAGTGAAAATGATGACATTCTTAAAAAAGTTAAGGGTTTCTGCAGTACTCTTAATAGAAAGTGGAAAATGTGCTCAAGATCTCATATCAATTTCATAAAAAAAAAAAATAGAAATTGGTTACTGCTGCCTTTTAAATACAACGAGGGTTCTGTCTTAATTGAAAATACAAACCCCTTTGAAAATATAGAAAATATTTCACCAATACCAAGTACATCAGGTACACAGTTCACAATACAAAGTAATACATCTAAAAGAAGACAAACTAATTTATTGATCACCGAAAATACATAATATATAAATTAGATTTGAAGAAAACAACTACTCACGGATGTACGATAGAAGAGAAAAATAATATATTTAGTCGGAAAACTAGAATACAAAAACTATTACGTAAATAGTTAGGGATAAGGGTTGATATTGTTGTGCAAGGAGGAGGTACTTCAAATACTGGCAACGTTGCTCGAATATTTTTTCGAAATTATGAGAAAGTAGCTGTCATCACTGAATTGAATGAAGAATTATTGAACAGATTTTATACAATTCTTATAACAATGTCGAGTTCTCGTAATATAAATGTATTGATGTTTGATAAATATGCAGAAGATACGGCCCGGCCCGACTTTACACCTTGTTATATGGATGGTATAGAATGCCTCCTAGTGTCCATAAAATTTTAATTCACGGGAGCAAAATAATTGGACAATGTCTTTTACCAATCGGAGAACTTTCGGAAGAGGCACAGGAAGCAACCAATAAAATATATAAGAGAGTTAGAGAAAACCATACTAGGAAAAACTCTAGGCTTAATACAATTCGAGATTTATTTAATATGCTTCTTGTATGTTCTGATCCAATAATTTCTTCTTTGAGAAGCGATGTAAAAATTCATAAAAAACAACTACCTGCAGACGCTAAAAAATTAGTTATTTGTGAAACGGACACAAGTGACAGCGAAGACGAACAGACTGATGAGGATACTGACAATTTTTCATTTTAAAAAAGTAAGTAAATAAAACAGTATAAAATACATAACTTCGTTGTGCAAAATCAGAAAAATGTAATGTATATTCTGATTAAAAATTCATATTTTAAACAACAGATTAAATTATTTTTAAACTACAGCAGATACTTTTCACATTTGTAGGTTTTTTTGAGGTGCTTTATTTTTTATTAGGCGCAACCGATAAAAATCGACTCGGTCATTCGCAAAAACCTGACACAAAACGCACATGTAGAGATACGAAGTTTTTAGGGCATTTAAAAACATACCACAGTTTTTGGTGAAAGTCACAACCTATGTAATGATTATAACAATTGTATATAATTTTGCTGCCTTGAATTATTATTATATTATTTTTCTAGAAGATTGCAAACCGGAAGAACTGTGACTATCATATAAACATTTGTTAATATTTTCTGTAACTGCCCTAATTTTTTTGAATTTTTACATGTGCGTTTTAAGTGCGTTTTTATTATTTTTTGTTCGGGGCCAACGTAAAAATCATGTTGCGTGCTGCTCGAGAATAGCGCGCGCTCGACTCCACGATACTCACCGCACACGGGCCTCGCCCGACCCAACTTTAATTGGTGGCGTCAAATAAAAAAATTAAAAAGACCCCAAAAACGCACCGGTGGAGATACGAAATTTTGAGGGTAGTTAGAGAAAACATAGAACTAATTTTTAGTGATAGTCCCAGACCTCATCGAGTTGACATTTTTTTTATAACACTTTCTAAAGTTAAAATTTATATTTAAAATATATTTCATATTCAATTTTTTTTTAACTTTTGTTCTAAAATATTTAGAGACTTAATTTTTCAACCATAATATACAGTATTATGTTATAAACAATAGTGTATAATGTTATATTGATAGTACGCCTACTATCCATGTAATAAATTATTTAAACTTGCGAGTGAAATGCCGTAAAATTGATGTTTTCTAAATCGCTTAACTTTAAGAGTTAATTGTTAATAATATAGGGGGTTGAAAAATATAAACATGCAAGATTAGAAGGGTTTCGTGTATCTACAATGGAGTGGATATGTTTTTTTCTCAAAATTTTTAATTTGATTTTTTTCCTCAAAATCCCCCCCTGGCGCTCGCGCTCGGATTTGGCACATTGTGCGTCCCGCTCCGCTCAAATTTAAACAGACGCGAGTGCTGGCGTTTTCTCCGCCTCGCACCCGTCCGTCTACAGACGCAAACGCTTGCGCCCGCTCACGTTCCGCCTCGCGTTTAAAACGTCCATCTAAGAGGTCCCTAAGAGGAAATATTTAAGTTAGACTCCAACAAAATCACAAATTTGAAGTCTTTTAAAGTAAATGAAAC
Organism: Philonthus cognatus; assembly: GCA_932526585.2. Lineage (NCBI taxonomy): Eukaryota > Metazoa > Arthropoda > Insecta > Coleoptera > Staphylinidae > Philonthus > Philonthus cognatus. Next base: position 25,049,044 of record OW052243.1, on the reverse strand, counting down.
GACATAATCAAAAAAATATATCTATTAAATAAATCAAAATTGAGTATTGATAAATAACCGGCGGCTTAATTTTATTATTTAAACCCCACCGTTTAGTTTTATCTCTCACAAACTAATTATTTAACAAAATCCAAGTATCAGAATAAATTAGCCAAACATTGTATAACTAATTATTTCAAAATTCATCCTCACTAACACATTAAATAAACATCCGTTATATTATTTTCAATCTTTTTTTTTGTCTGTTGCCTGACCTTGGGAACTTGCCCATTAGCCATCATCAATCTATATATTTTTGTATCAATTAATTTATCACAATTTACAATTTGTAGTATTTAACTATTCATTCGGACAATCACACACATGCATACTACACCCAGGGTCACGACGAGATATTATTTTTGATATAAAGTCTCCCCGTGCACGGGAATCGAACCCGAATTTGTGGCTCGCCTATTTTCATTCTAATTTCAAGAAACATGTGCATACAAAAAAATATCTATCTATTTTTAAATACCAATATATAAAAAATCTTTTTACTTCGCGACGCGCGTTGGATCCACCGCACCCGGAATCACAAAAAAAGTAAATACATAGAAGTAATCAGTCAATGAAATATCTTAGCACTAGTAATAATAACAAAACTAATTGTCGATATTCTAATATTGTTGCAGAATGCACACACTATTCAACTATAATCCAAAAAAATTAATATTAAATAAACATCTCCTGATTCAGCAAATAACCTTTTACTAGTAAATAAACAAAACTTACAAATTCTAATCTCTCATTAATTCACAAAAACGTCGAATTCTCTTAAAACGGAATTCATAATTATATCAATTCTCATAATCAATAGTAATAATAATCATTGATAAAATAATGATTGCATCTTGTAATATGTTCGTCAACAAAAAACTCATTCTGTTCATAACAGCGGCGGCTGGCAGCCTAACTTCAGGGTAGGCCAGAGACCCATCCTTGTGAAGTTAGCCATAAAGTTTCCAGCCATAAAGTATATTTCGTAATGTTTGTTCGTCGATATCTCCATAATTACTTAGCAGATGTTAATGAAAATACACACACTAATAGAAAAAGGGTTGCACTTTAGATTAGTGCTAACACAATTTGATACAATGTATACTTTATGAGTAAATCGTATAATTCGATTTTTTTATTACTCTTAATTACAGGTTAATTACAACTCCGGTTTTTATGAAACTTATACATTCCATGTAGAATTTAACGCTCTATTTAAATATTATTAACAAAAAACCACAAAAAATGGATTTTTAAATGTAGTCCGATTTAGATGAAATTAGCACATTAAACTCGAAATTTTTATTTTTCGCTGGCAAGTATTTTTCGATCAGCTATAGCTCATTCATTGACGCTAGATAAACACTTTTACCCCTAAAAATGGTCAGAAATCCACCGAACAAAAGCGTACCGTTGACAGATGACCGACCCTTCTGAAAGGGTCTTCTCAATGGAACCTTCAATTTCTTCTCTCTACGTAATCTAAATAATTGTTCCAAATTGTTACTCAATTTACTTAACAAAAATACACACAACAAACATTTCAGATATGCATCCGTCAAATAATTCTATCAACAGACATAAAACGATGAATTGATTTTTTTTAATTATCTCATCATTTATTTTTTAGTTTTACTCAGAATTTTATGAAATTTGGCTAGCTTATACTCTTGCATACGCTGATCACAAATATCAAAAAAGTTTTCACTGACATATAAAATTGCAATAATTATTAACGTTTTAATCGCCGAAACAAACTCAATATTTTTTATTTTTACTCGGATTTTAATAAAATGGTCATGTTTTAGCCCGAAACACATTGATTACAAAAGTCTAAAAAGCTTTCGCTGGCAAGTAAAATTGCAACAATTATTAAGCCAGCCATTTTAATAAAATTTGGTAATGTCGTAGCACACTGATCACAAAAATCAAAAAAGTGTTCGCTGGCAAGTAAAATTGCAATAATTATTAACATTTTAATCGCTGATACAATCTTTCAAAATTGTTTATTTATCCTCCTATTTTAATGCAATTTGGCAATGTCGTAATCCGGAGCACACTGATTACAAAAATCAAAAAAGTTTTCGCTGACAAGTAAAATTGCAATAATTACTAACATTTTAATTGCAGCAACAAACTTTCAATATTTTTTATTTATTCTACGATTTTAATGAAATATAAAAAATCAAAAAAGTTTTCGCTGGCAAGTAAAATTGCAACAATTATTAAGCCAGCCATAAAGTTTAAACAATTTTTATGTTTACTTGTATTTTAATAAAATTTGGTAATGTTGTAGTCCAGAGCACACTGATTACAGAAATCAAAAAAGTGTTCGCTGGCAAGTAAAATTGCAATAATTATTAACATTTTAATCGCTGCAACAAACTTTCAACATTGTTTATTTATTATCCGATTTTAATGAAATTTGGCAATGCCGTAGTTCGGAGCAAACTTATTACAAAAATCAAAAAAGTTTTCGCTGGCAAGTAAAATTGCAACAATTATTAAGCCAGCCATAAACTTAAAAAATATATATATTTTTACTGTGATTTTAATAAATATAAATATTAAAACAAATTTTCACGGACAAGTGAAATTGAGGAAATAAATGATTTTATTTTTGGTCGGATTATATTTACAAAAGGTACCGAAAGAATTACTCTTACGGATTACATAAGCGGGAAAGGTATTCTAAATGATCTTCATTAGGAAAAACAGCTCAAAGGACACGGTATTAAAATCTTAGTAAATTCACTCGAAGAGCAAGGTTAGGAATTACCCAATTGGATTTGGCCGACACAGATTAAATGTACCAATGGTAAAATGATCATTTAGAAAAACCACTAAAAGGGCGCCGAATAAATGTCGGTAAATATCAAAAAGCATAAAAATTGGAAAATATCAATTCTCAGTTAATCGTGTTTCGATCTTGTTTAATCTCATCGGTACGATATATCCAATAATGGAAATCGTAGACACGTGCTTTTTAAGAAACTGTTATGTAACAATTTCAAAAAAAGCAAATTTTATTTGATATTAATATTATTTTAAAATAAATGGTATGTATTGATTCTGCTATATGACAAATAATGCACTCTTTCTATTTTAAACAAAATTCACATATGTAATTTGACATATCTTGATGGTTGTTAGCACAGTTAACATGTAAGCCTCGTCTACATTTGGAACAAAACGAGTCCATGTTATTCTCAGCACAATATATACAACCTGTCGGATTTGTATTATTTCTAATAATTATCTGTTTTAAATAATTACTGTATGAATTTGGCATACATTTCTGTATTGATTTTCCCGGTAATAAGTGTTCAATATAATGAATGATGAATATACCACAATTGTAGCTATCGGTTTATTTGGGATGTGATATTGAAGAAATTGTGAATTTAGCAAAGCTATGAGGTTTCGATATGTTTTAAATAATTTTGGAATTGTGTAAAATAATCTTATCTTTTTTCTCGTACGTCATCTGATGGCGTAGGATCTAAATAAATGAATGAATGTACTTCGGAAAAATTAATTGGTAACAATATAATGTTACTATTATCCAGCAACTTATATTTTGTATTGTGTTTTAAAATATACATTTATAAATATTTTATTGCAATCACAAAATTACCTAACCACATATCTTGCTGAGATAAATGAATATCTAATGTAGAAAAACTATCTATGTACTGCTACAACATAATTTCTTGAAATTTTAACTGGTAATTGAACAGAGGCAATATGTATTCGTTATTGAAAGGTGACTTTGTTGTGCAATTCCTTGTATTTATAAAGCGCGATCCCAACCTCAAATTTTGTGTGCCTTGGCGCTGTGGCCTACCCTGAAGTTAGGCTGCGAGCCGTCGCTTCATAACTAAGAACAAAAACTTTTTCATAAAAACCTGTTTTGTTTTTCTTGTTTTAGTAACTCTTCGACCGATCCAAAACCGCACTCCCTTCCGATCCCGCCCATCTTTTCCTGTAAAATCTCCGTCCCGCCTAACGTGACGCCAATGCGTCCTTGTTTTCTAAATCTATCTTTTTTTTATAAGAACGGAATCCAGGCTGGAAAATTAATTTGACAAATATTAGGCCTAAACGATAATTGACCCGTATAATGAACAGTACTATGAAAACCATAAGCGGTATTTTGAGTTGCAATTAGGTTATTCTTAGTGACCTAAAAGTTAAATAAAATTTGCCGACTTGTAACAAATTCCTGACAATCTGAGTCATAGTTATTAGTACTATATATTTAGACATACCTAAGGTGTTGTTCGGTCTCCATTTTAATATGAAATATGGCAGTATGTTAATAAATACTTTGTTATTACGCGATGAGCGTTAACATTGTTCACACGTCCCATGTGCTCGCCATTTTGTATCTCTGTCTCGTTAATACGCGCGCACCCCCAACTCGCCAAATCGCCAATTCGCCGCTACGGTATTGTAACATAGGCAACTTAATTTGCCCGTTTTCTGATTTATTTACTTTTATTTATAATTAAAATTCTCATCTTTTGTTATTTTAAAATGTAACTGCTACAAGGTAGAAAATTAAATTATCTTGAAGCTATTGTGAAATCTTGAAAAATTTTCGTAATATATTGGTCAACCTTCTTAACGAACAAATCTACGTCCCGTATTCATAACTCATAATTTTTATAATGTCTGTAATCCAATTCACTTGAAAATGACACATGTCGAAGCTTAAGTATTGGTCAATAAAAAAATATAGTGGAATTAAACATAGTGAAACCTTTCTATTTATAATTTGAATTAAATTTTATTTATTGAGAAACACAACCAAGTGAGAGTTATTTTATGTAATAATCAAAGAAAAACAATTAAACGGCTTAGTTGTAATTAAACTTCAAATAAATTACGTTTTCAAATATAATGGAAAATGTAATTTAGTTAAAATGTAAACTGCACAAATTGCAACTCTATTTTATTACTAGATGTTTTTAAATATCCATATCTGATAAAATAAATAGTCAAGTATCTTTAATAATTATAGTGATGTTTATATGTGTTTTTAGTAAATATACAATGGATGTATGTGTCGGAATGCTTTATTTTCATATAGAAATAGATATAAAAATAAAGCGTTTCAACACATACAGGGAATTTTTCTATCGGATATACGTATACCAATTTTATTAAGCTATCAATTTTAAGCTCCTAACGAGTTTTCCAATCCTTGATTAAGCATGAAGTAAAATTTCGAGTTTAGAAAAGCCTGAAAATTTGGTTTGGTCGCGAAGCGAGCTAACCAAATGTTCAGGCTTTTCTAAACTCGAAATTTTACTTTATGCACAACGCGTACAAAACTGCATTATTGTGAAATTAAATATACCGTTCGTTTGCTTTATTGTGCTCACCATTGGGAATTTCTAATGTATCATAGATACGAAAACGGTTAAATTAGACAAAAGTTCCTATTATTATTACAAAATAAAAATACGTTAATACATTTGATCTAGCGTCATTTGTTTTTAAGATATGGCGAAAAAAAGTGTGAATCGACAAACTTTTCTTTTTAGTACAACTTAGTTAATTAGAAAGATAATAAATAGGCTGAGATTTGAAATGTCCCCTAACCTAACATCGGAGAAACACACATAAATTGACAGATTGTATACAGGGTGTCCCATTATCAAGACACGACATCAAAGTTCAAATTTTCTAATGGCAGCAATATTGGATTTGTATACCAATGAATAAAGCAGAGAGATGCAGTTGGAAATCATGTGTCATATGTCAAAAAATAACTGCAATATCTGAAAGAAATGGGAGACCCTGTATAAAATCTGTCAATTTAAATGAATTGCTAAGGACAAATTTATTTTATGTATAAAATCCTGATTCTATATCTCTTTAATTAACAAAGTTTTTGTTAGAATAACATTTATTTGATTTTCACTTTTTTTGTCATATCTTTAAAACAAACTCACAGTCAAAAGTATAAACTTTCATCTAATTTAACCAATTTAGTGTTTCTAATACTCTATAATTTCTGGCATTTGTTTTAAAGATATGACGAAAAAAGTGAAAATCAATAGAATATTTTTTTTTACTATAGCTTGGTTAATGAAGGAAATATTGCTAATTAAACATTTGATTTCCTTTCTTCACGAATTTATTTTTCATTTTTAGATGTACATTTCGAGTACCATGTACTCATTTTCAATAGATTCAGTTATTGAAAATGAGGAGTAGATGGTACTCGAAATGTACATCTAACAGTGAAAAATAAATTTGTGAAGAAAGGAAATCAAACTGTGTTTTATTAGTGATTGATTACTTCACATAACTCAAAACAAACAGTGAATAAGGCAATATTGAACTGAAATGTTGTTCTTAGTCTAAATGGGTCGTTAAAAATTCGAAGGAATTGGGATTTTATACAGGGTGTTTTATTTTATAAAATATGCAGTTGTCATTTTAATTTGACATATGACACTTTATTTTTAACTCAATTTTTCTGCTCTATGTAATTGTATAAAAATCCAATATGGTTGCCATTAGAAAAATTGAACTATTATATCGCGTTTTGCAAATGGGACACCCTGCATAAAATCTGTCAATTTAGTTGTTTCTCATGTCATTTAGAGTATATTATAAATTTCATTTGGGTATCTATCTAAATAACAAACATAGCGAAAATAAAATATTGTCTATTTTCACTTTTTTCGCCATATCTTGAAAACAAATGACGCTAAGGAGTGGAAACGCTCGTTTGTAGTTTCAAATTGAACTTATTAAATAAACAATGAATGCCTCAAAATGCATACGCATCGGGATATGTATACTTGAACGAAAAAATCCTTGTATGTTTATGTCTGCAGCACCACCAATAAAAATTCTTACGATCCGCTACTGAACTTTTCATATTCAATCTTATCAATTGCAATACTAAAAAAATAGTTAGTAGTACTATTTATTAAGTTATTACTTTGGTTACCTAAAATGACGATTTTACTCAATGTGCGCTGTTATCATTCGTAGTTCGTTTGTTATGACAATTGAAGCGAATAGCTCGTTTGTTTTGACAGTTAGTAATATGAAAAGTATGCGGGATATAGTCTAGTTTTACTAGATTTTAACGGAATTTGGTCGATTGTCCCTGTAATGTCAAAACAGAGCTTTTGTTTGTTTTGAAAATTGGGGCGAAATCTACTCGGGTTCATTTTGTGGTCTAAAAATGTATCGAGTGCGAGTACAAGTACCTACGAGTACATGGAAAATAAAGTACTGGTGGACTGAGTATCGAGTATATTTAAATTACTCAGAGTACCATTGTAAGATTATAGTTATTTAGTACATTTAGTTAGTAGTTATTTAGTATTTTGAAATAAAATAAAATTTGAAAAGAGTATTTCGTCTTTACAATTATATTTTTATTTGAATAATTATTATTATAACCATGAAAGCTTGTGAAATCCGTGTAATGTTGAGGAATTTTTACACTTGATAACACTCTATGCTCGGCACGTAATAACTTCAATAAAACTAAATCTTCATTAACGTGCAACTTTGGCAAGTTCGTTCGGCGATTCCGCAACATTAGGACTCATACCAGAGACAATGGAAAGTCCGTGACGAGTATCTAAATGTATTATCGCCCGCCCAAGACAACAACCGGCCCTCGTTAACCCAATTTAATTTGCACTACATGAACAACACAAACTGGCTACAAACATAAGAATTAGTTAAGATTAACTGTGTACAACAATAAAAAAAAATATACAGGAAGTTTTTCTATAAAGTATACGTTTTCAAAATTCAGCCTATTTTCTTTAAATCTTTAGATATTCGTTGTTTTTTTTTTAAAGAGTACAATTTGAAGCTTTTAACGAGTGTTTTCCACTCCCAGACTAAGCATGAAGTAAAATTTCGAGTTTAGAAAAGCCCCGTGAAAATTTGTCGAGGGTCGCGCAGCGACCCGAGACAAATTTTCTGGGCTTTTCTAAACTCGAAATTTTACTTCATGCGCCACGCGTATAAAACACTGATTTCAAGTGAGGTTCAAATATACATACATTTCACAATATTGTAGTGTTTTATACGTGTCGCGCGTCTAGTATAATTTCGAGTTTAGAAAAGCCCAGAAAATTCTAAACTCGAAATTTTACTTGATGCGCGACGCGTATAAAACACTAAAATATTGTGAAATGTATGTATGTTTGAACCTCAGTTGAAATCAGTGTTTTATATGCGTGGCGCATGAAGTAAAATTTCGAGTTTAGAAACGCCCAGAAAATTTGTCTCGGGTCGCTACGCGACCCTCGACAAATTTTCACGGGGCTTTTCTAAACTCGAAATTTTACTTCGTGCTTAGTCTGGGAGTGGAAAACACTCGTTAAAAGCTTCAAATTGTACTCTTAAAAAAAAACAACGAATATCTAAAGATTTAAAGAAAATAGGCTGAATTTTGAAAACGTATACTTTATAGAAAATCTTCCTGTATATTTTATTTATTGTTGTACACAGTTAATATTAACTAATTCTTTTTTTTCACGGAGCTTTTCTAAACTCGAAATTTTACTTCATGCTTAGCCTGGGAGTGGAAAACACTCGTTTAATTAAAGCTTCAAATTGAACTCTTTTATAAACACAACGAATATCTAGAGATTTAAAGATAATAAACCGAATTTGGAATTCTTATACTTTATAGAAAAACTCCCTGTATACTTAAAAGAAAAATACTCTGTATGTATATAATATACAGGGAATTTTTCTTTTACTTATACATATCTCGATGTGTACTCTATAAATGTTTAGGAATTCGTTGTTTTTAAAAAACTTTCAGTTTATAACTTCTAACATGTGTTTAAACTTCCTGAGTAAGCATGAAGTAAAATTTCGAGTTTAGAAAAGCCTAAAAATTTGGATTGGCCGCGTAGCGAAGCGGAGCGGCCAATCCAAATTAGGCTTTTGTAAACTCGAAATTTTACTTCATGCGCCACGTATATAAATCACTAAAATATTATGAAGTTATCAAAGATAAAATTTATTATTTTTATTGTAAAATAGCATCGAACTGGATATCATCATGTGCGTTTCTGATACTCGATTTGAGGCTATTTTTAGTACTCACATTATTTTCAAAAAGAGATAAAAAATAACGACGCACTATGGGATATTTATATTAATTACGCGGCCAATGGTTCATTTTTGTAATTAATCGCAAATTTTAATTAAATGTTATTTTATGTAACATTAAAGTTACTGTACAGGGTGGGCAAAATTCGATTTTTGTATAGAAGATCTCAATAACCGTAAGAGATAGAAAAAAATTGATGGCGCATCCTCGGTTTTTTTTAAAAACGCGCTAAATAAAAATACATTTGCAAAATTTTCAAAAAAAATCAAGGGTAACTATATATTTCAAAAATGTGAAAAGTATCGATTTTCTCAGTTATTAAAAGAGATAGAAAAAACTGTAAGTGCTAAAGTTTTTTCCTATCTCTTATAATAACTGATTGGAAATTGATTTAAAAAAATCGACTCTTCACATTTTTTTAAATTTTTATTTCCTCTGGATTTTTTTTTTAAATTTTGCAAATGTATTTTTATTCAGCTCGTAAAACTGCACTACTTTGCCCTCTTAACTGTTTCTCTATGAGAATAAATTTTTAACTGTAACCGTTCCGATAGTGGGCATATAATAGCTCGTTATTCTTGTTTCCTCTGTTTATTTATTTAATCCTAATTTATTAATCTTATCTTGGACATTATCCAGCACTTATTAAATATAATATTTAATTTTATAACTATGTATTTCCAGAAATGGAACGCACATATTATTTATTTTTTAATTACAATTTATTGTATACGTAAAATGTATTAATTCAAAATTACCTGATTTTCTTTTCTTTTCTCAAAAACTATAATTAGAATTAGAACTACTTTACTCGCTAAGAATGATTATACTTGACAAGTGTAAAGTTTTCATTTTCTCCTAACACACAATAAAAATTATTATATCTTATACTTTCCAAAATCCCCCTAGAGAATATGAAAAAAACACACCCTGTATATTCCGACGCATACTTTGTAGATGTTCATTCATTGTTTTTACAAAAGTGTTCAATTTGAAAAATGTTACTTCATGTGCCAGGTGTATAAAACACTGATTTAACGTGAAGTTCAAAATATACCACCTTAGCATACCACTTTAACATACCGCTTTTCTAAACTTGAAATTTCATTTCATGCTTAATGGGGGATTTAAAACACTTGTTAGAAGTTTCAAACTGACTGCTTTTCAAATACGATTAATCTCTGAAAATGTATATAGTACACATCGGGAAATGTAATATACACTTGAAAAAATTCTTTGTATATTGCATTATACACGTATCAACGATTTCTTCATGCCTTTAAAAAAAACCTCAGTATCAATCAAAATAAGCAACTGCTTATTTATTTACGGCGACAGACGTCGAGAGCGCCAAAAAAGGCCTTCCGACACAAAAATCCTTTTATCAGCGGCATGCATTATTCCTTCAGAGATCGGGGCCCCCAACTCGCACCCACTCTCAGATATCGGACCTTGTTTATGGTGCTACTATTTTATGCTAATACCCGACCCAACAACAGCTTCTTCGGTAATAATGAAAAGCGAGTTCAAAAATCCGGGGGATCTTAGGAAACCGAGGTAAATTAATTTAGTTAAATCCAGACACGGGAAGTTTTGGTGTAATGTAATTTAGGGGTGTGGGTGGGTGAGTGTGTTGTTGAATCGGGACGGATATTTTATGTTCGTAATTAAAGTTGGTTGCGAGAAGTTCAAGGAATAAGATAATGGAATTATTTACGTGTGTGAGATACAAGACATGAATGATTAATTTATTCATTCTAAATATAAGGTATAAAATTAAACACAAAGCGCTTTTGCTAACTAAATCCATAGGACATGCTAACATAGGTTTTATTATAACATTTATTAATTTTGCGTACATATTAAGATAATTATAGCGTTTTGTAAATTTGGAGAAATTCTTTGTTTACATTAAAGCGGTTTAAAGCTTCTAATGAGTGTATTCACTCCTTGATTAAGCATGAAGCAAAATTTCGAGTTTAGGAAAGCCTGAAAATTTTGATTGGTCGCGTAGCGAAACAGACCGAAGCGGAGCGACCAATCCAAATTTTCAGGCTTTTCTTAACTCGAAATTTTATTTCATGCGCCACGCGTATAAAACACTGAAGAATTGTGAAATTTATATATTTTAAACTTAACTTGAAATTAGTGTTTTATACGCGTGGCGCATGAAGTAACATTTCGAGTTTAGAAAAGCCTGAACATTTGGTTTGATCGCTGCGCTTCGCTGAACCAAATGTTCAGGCTTTTCTAAACTTGAAATTTTACTTCATACTTAATCTGGGAGTGAAAAACACTCTTTAATACTCGAATATCTGAAGATTAATAGCATATACGCTGTCATTGGGATATGTATACTCAAAAGAAAACCTCGTATAATTTAACTATATGGCAGTATTTTACTTTCGCGTTCGACATATAAAAATCCACAGGAAATTGTATCATTACGCAAAAACGAAAACAGGTACTGGTCGAAATCTAATTAAAGCTCCCAATCGCATTTCGCTGCAGCGAAATTAATTACCGCGAGCACGCGAAGACGCAAAAAATGAGCTATGAGTTGTCGGAATGTTGGATTGTGGTTATGAGCACTCGTTTCGTTTTTCTAATTACTTGCCAGAATGTAATTCCCGCGCCGAAACGAAATCGAAATTAGCTACAACGCAATTACGTGAGAAAGAATCTAATTAAGAAAAATCATTTTCTCGAACAATTCACGGAAAATGCACAGAGTTTGTAAAAGAAAAAAATCTTATAATTATAAACAAAATGTAAACTCTTATTGTAGTTGTTATTTCTAAGCGTACATGGAATTCGTGTTTTAAGTATATATAGCTTATAACGGGTGTTTGCACTCCTTGATTAAGGATGAAGTAAAATTTCGAGTTTAGAAAAGCTTGAAAATTTGGATTTGCCGGGGCGCGCGAGAGAAGCGAGTCGCGCCCTGGCAAACTTACTTCTTGTGAAAATGTAACTGTGCCAATTATTAGTTTTTTTTAAATAACAGGGCAACTGCTATGATAGACACATCACAAAAAAATGGATTTGGACGCTACGCGTTTCAGGCTTTTCTAAATTCGAAATTTTACTTCATGCTTAACCAAAGAGTAGAAACACTCATGAGCAGCTTCAAATTGAACGCTATTGTAAACACAAACATATTCCTGAAAATTTTCAACGTAAACATCGGATACGTAACATATACTTAAAAAAAATCCTTTTATGTGAACATTCTACTTTGGATTTCGACATAATATTAATTATATTTTTTATCCAACAGAAGTAATATAACAAAAAGATAAATTCCTAAAATGATAAAATAATACATGTTATCTACACTCGACCGCAAAAAAACGCGCCACTTGAAAATTCACGTTTTTTCGTGAATATTCAAACAGCTATAACTTCGGTCGATGTGGATGAAATTTGATGAATTTTTTAGTTTTTGGAACGCTAAAGTTTTCTCTTTAAGGACACATAAGTGGATATAACGAAATTTAAGCACTTCTGCATTTAAAAGTCCTACCAACAAAAGAATGTTCAGAATGTTAGAAATGATAAAAGTTGAGAAGTTATACTGTGTCCAAAAAAAATCGTAGCTCCACATAAAAAAGAGCGCAACAAAAATCCATAATTTTCCTTTGAAATAAGCGAAAAATCATGTCGATCCAATGATTTGGCTCGAAGTTATGGCAGTTTTTTTAAAAAGTGTATTTTGGGACATAACTTTGGCGGACAGGCATAACCCTGCTTGCAAACCTGTGACATTATGCGATTTAAAAAGATTGAAGTTTTCTCTTTAAGGGCATGTTAGTCAGATCTTCAAACATGCACATTTTACCCCCTTTTACCCCCTAAAGGCGATGAAACGTTTTTCACTTTAAAACTTTTAACTTTGTTAACTTGTACAATGCGCAAAAAAAATTGTGGCTTCGAGCAAGAGACATCCAGAATAAATTTTGTCCTTCTCCTTTAATATGCGCAAAAATTCAGATCGATAAATTGATTTGGAGTAAAGTTATGACAATTTGAGAAAAATTGATTTTTTCCCAAACTCAATGAGCAGAAGTTAATTTTGGCCTGAAATAAGGCAAATGCCTTACATACATTTGCATTTCACCTCTACCGAAAAAACCTACTGCCAAATAAATGTTTTGGCTGGGTGACAATTTTTTTGCATTTTCATTGCAAAATGAAATTTGACGCTAAGTTATGCATTTTGTTATTAAATCGTAGTTTGGATTTTTTTATTTAATCGATTAATGTTAAATTGCACATTTTGTCCAAAATTATTGCAAAATTTATTGACCAGAGCGTTGACGCGTCAAAAATTCAGACTGCCAAAAATCCCGATGCCGATTCCACGTCCGCGCCAGAACACTATGTTGGACATTGAAGCTTGACGCCACTTATCTTCTACTCAATGTTTCTTTCAACAACGCAACAATCTAAGCACGTTGCATTTCTTTTAATTGCGGCATTGTTACTCGTTTGAGTAATTCAGGCCAAAATTAACTTCTGCTCATTGAGTTTGGGGAAAAAATCAATTTTTCTCAAATTGTCATAACTTTACTCCAAATCAATTTATCGATCTGAATTTTTGCGCATATTAAAGGAGAAGGAATGAATTTATTCTGGATGTCCCTTGCTTGAAGCCACAATTTTTTTTGCGCATTGTACAAGTTAACAAAGTTAAAAGTTTTAAAGTGAAAAACGTTTCATCGCCTTTAGGGGGTGAAAGGGGGTAAAATGTGCATGTTTAAAGATCTGACTAACATGCCTCAAAGAGAAAACTTCAAGCTTTTTAAATTGCATAATGTCACAGGTTTGCGAGCAGAGTTATGCCTATCCGCCAAAGTTATGCCCCAAAATACACTTTTTAAAAAAACTGCCATAACTTCGAGCCAAATCATTGGATCGACATGATTTTTCGCTTATTTCAAAGGAAAATGATGGAATTTTGTTCATTGTGTTTATTTATTCATTAAGACTTTAATTAGTTTTTAAACTCCGATATTTTATCAATTTCTTCATTTTTATAATTTTTGACAAATTTTCACGGGGCTTTTCTAAACTCTAAATTTTACTTCATGCGCCACGCGTATAAATTATATTTGCATTCTAATTATACATACTAATTCTATTTATAAATTTTGTTCAGTGTTAAAAGTCCAATTTTGTTTCAAGGTACACTACATTTATTGCGAAAAAATCATGTAAACAAGATTTATTATAATTTTTTTCTATCATAAATATTAAATTAAAATCAACATATCAAGTATAATTGGATTCAGAAAAACAATGTCCAATATAATAAATACAACCAGTCGATAATGATTGTGTAATGTAATTAAAACTGTAAAAAGTTAAATTGAATACTGTCTCTTGAAAAAATTTAAACCTATAATAAAATTTAATTTGGTCATCGTATTCTACTAAAAAAGTAAGAAAGTTTTTACGGCATGTCAATTTTTTATTAAATAAAGAAGTTATTTCAAAATTGGCAAATTTTGTGGTCTGACGTATAACTCGAAAACAATTGATATAGGCAAATTTTGATTAGGCACATGAAATAAGCAATCAAAAAGAGCTCTGGAAGCATATGTGTTGTTAATTTTGAAGGTGGACTAGTTCTATTTTTCAATTTTTTGTTGTTACTAAAATAATCTTCATAATTTGAAATATTTTATCATAAACAATAATTTCTAGTTATGTATACTCAAACCATATAGTATATATTTTAAATATACCTAAACACAAATTGTGGTATTATGACTAAAAATCTAAAATTATAAAGGTTATTACAGCTAACAACAACAAATTGAGGATTTATATCCACTTACTTTCAAAATATACGACTCCTATATTAGTTTTAATCTATCGTTCATATAAATGGTAGTTGACTTGAAGAAATATAATAATGAAAAATGAAATTGTATTTACTTTAATACCTTATTCATACATCAAGTTTAGTATGATTATGGTTTGATCATTTAGGAAAGTGGTGATATTTAGCGTTTTGTGTTTGTGGCATAAAACAAAAGCAATTAAGAGATTGCAATATAACCGAAAGCACGATCAATGATGAACATTAGCGAGCAATTCGGGATAACATCACCAATTCGGCTAATAGCGCACGTATTCATTTTTTCCCTCTATCTGGGTCATAACATGGCTATAAAAATAATTACGACGACGATACTGCCCAGATGGACGCCATTATTATCACCGTCCCTATCCTATTAGCTCGTTTATAATAGCTCACTTATTAATTAAGAAATCATGAGTTCAACATAAATAACATGCACGTTTATTATTATAGTTATATTGATAATACATTAAGTTACATCAATATCAATATTATGTGATATATTTTGGGGTATTTTATTAATGTGGCTAATAATAATAAATTATTCTGTATCGTGGAGGCATTTACTACATTGTATACAGGGAGTTTTTTTTAAGTATACAGATTCAATTATATGCTGTAAATTTTCTGATATTTGTTGTTTTTTCAAAAGAGTTCAATTCGAACCTTTAATCGAGTATTTTCCATTCCCAGATTAAGCATGCAGTAAAATTTCGAGTTTAGAAAAGCCTGACAGTTTGGTTTGGTCGCTTCACGAAGCGGAGCGACCAATCCAAATTTTTAGGTTTTTCTAAACTCGAAATTTTACCTAATGCGCCACACGTATAAAAAACTGAAACAGTGTGAAATTAACAATATGCTACTAAATCAGTATGCTAAAGACGTATATTTTGTACTTTACTTTAAATCAGTGTTTTATGCGCGTGGCGCATGAAGTAAAATTTCGAGTTTAGAAAAGCCTGAAAATTTGGTTTGGCCGCTCCGCTTCGCGGAGCGACCAAACCAAATTTTCAGGCTTTTCCAAACTCGAAATTTTACTTCATGCTTAACCTAGGAGTGGAAAACACTAGTTTAAAGCTTTAAATTGAACTCTTAGAAAAAAAAACAACGTGTGTCGGAAAATTTACAGCGTATGCATACGTAAACTTCAAAGATGAGTTCTCTATATGTACACTTATATGAAAAATTCTCTGTATATTAATCTAATAACAACATGCCTTTTACTATGTATAACACTTTTTTTATTTTATGCAGTTTAAACAAAATCAGTTTACTATTATCATAGTCATGTTGACTAGCTACATTTGTTAAAATTGCAGACATATAACATTAAATAAAATAAGAATAAATGAAATTATCAATTCTTGGTTGCAGAATACTTCAAAAATTGAAAGTGCGATTCTTTTTCGTGTTTGATATAGTCTTTGTAAGACTAGCTTGTTGTAGATTGCCAATAGAATCCCACTTTTAATGATTAAAAAAATGTTTTAGTTATTAATAATAACTTAAATTTACAGACAATGATTTTGCTGGGATATATGATAACTACAATCTGTTTTTAATACGATTTAAAATTATGAACTACGTTTACTTATCACTAACTAGTCCTGGCCCTTTCACCAGAAGTGACCATGATATTTGGTGAAGTCGCCAGGATTACCGATAACTAATTATAACTTGAGTAAATTAATTATTATTAATTTTATTTTAATACAAACTCTATTTTTAATTACTTTACGAATTACTTTACAAATTGAATTAATCCCTCCTCCATCCGATCTGTGGTAAAATATGAATCTCCGTCGATTAGTGATTAATGCGACTGAACAAATGATTGCGTTTTAATTAGGATTAAATAAATTATGCCGAAACCCTAATTATTGTTTTCCATTACGGCGACGTTTATAAATAAATTAAATTAATGCAGTTTTAATGCGTTCCGTGGGTGGGTGGTAATTATTTTCCATCGCTTGTGTAAATTAGTAATTTAGTGCTTGTTTTAATCCCACCTCCCCTCTCCAATAAGTCAACTGATTTGGCTACATTTCAACACAATGTAAATATTGTTTATTTAGTTAATTATGTGTAGATAGATTCTAAATACTAGATATTCATGAAATGCAAGCAAGAAATAATTATAATTTTTACATAGAGAATTTACTAGGGGCTAATTGTTCAATAGTGCCGTATCTTAAGATTCGTTTAAGTAAGTATGTGGTAAATGTAATTTGTTTAGTTTGAGCTAAGCTCAGTTTAAGCCACTATTAAACAACTGCCCCTTATATAACTTATTTAACCTAAATTTCAGAGACAAAAACCAACAAAATTTAATGTAACTTAAATATTGTTAATATGCTATAAAAGTGATAAGTATCAATAAAACCATTTAAACGTTGTTTGTATAACACTTATTTATTTTTCGTGACTGCAGTTTTGGCAACTTTAGCTTGGCATTATTAATCGTGTAGTAAAATAAATAAGTGTTAAACAAACAAAGTTTAAAGTGTTTTATTGTTAAATTAACATGTATAACGAAGTAGAAGCCTCCACAATACAAAATATAATAAGTATCAATTTAAAATATTAATTTCTTTAGAAAGAGAAAAGTAATAAAGGTTATATAATATTTATACATTTAAATTAAGAGGCTAGTCTATCATGCATAAAAGTTAGGCATAGTAATTAAAATACTTTAATTTTAAATTATAATAAAAGTTAGACATAACAGGCATTGTAAAAACAATAATTTACTTTTTAAATAATGCTAGTAATAATTATTGCATATAAAATATTAATTTCAGTCAAGTAAACGCAGACTTTCTGTCAGCATTGTAATTAAATGTATAATAATATTAAAACACTTAACTTTGTTTTACCACTTTAATTAGATAATTAAAGTGGTAAAACAAAGTTAAGTGTTTTAATATTATTTTATAAAGATGTACCACAAAGTGAACACCAACCAAATCAAAGATTTAATTAAATGTATTTTTGCTTACTTTTATTTCTATTAATAAAGTTAATTTTTATCAGTAGTGCAAATGTTCTAAATGTTTGTAATGTAAAACATGTGGGAAAATCATGAAAATGTGTTTAGTGTGTGGAGCAGAAAATCATGAAAATGTATTTAGTGTGTGGAGCAGAAATTGCTAGAATGCAGTTTCGCGAATTGTTCTTTTTATCGATACGACGGAAATGTGTTTTATTGTAATAAAATAATATTCGGTAATATTTTGAAATCAAATTACTAAGTAATTCACTTTAAAGTAGTAAATATTTTTTGTAATATTTAGTATTTTAAAGTAAATTACTTAGTATTTTGATTTCAAAATGTCTAATGAATAAAAGTACTAAGATAAACTATTTAAATACAAAATTAAAGCTACTTACAGTAGTTCGTTGTTTCAATTCTATTTATTTGTATTTCATTGTTTAATTTTAATAAGTCCCTTACATTTATTTAGAGTTTGTTATATTAATAATATTTTGATAAATATTTCGATTTTCAACTAAACGACTTACGCTTACGGTATTATCAATACATTTTAAAGAACCGTTAAGCTTAAATGATATTTAAGAGTGAATATGCAGTATTACCAACCAGTTTAAATGTCGTTCAATGGATAAATACCCGTTAGCGTTATATGTCGAAATTTCTCCCTGTAACAATTTTAATTGCGATTTAACTTGACGTTTCTAATTTTGAGGTTAAATTACAGTGATTTCCGTTCGGTTGTCATTATAAATACTCGTTAGCGTTAATAATCATGAATTCAGGTTTGCCAAATTTTACCAGCGACTCCTTGGATGAAGAAATATTCAATTACTGACAAAAAGATTCATACACCGTTTAGGCCATCTATTAGTGCCTTTTTGAACGGACTGTTATTTTCACATTGACAAAACTGACGCGCTTGACATATTAACATAAATGTATTGTCAAACCTCCGCTGTAAGATATGAATCGTTTTAATCTTAAACAACGTTGGGAAATATAAAAAAAATATTTCAAAAGTGTGCTGTGTCGCAATAGAGTGCGCTACAGAGATATGCTGACTTATTTTTTGTGGCCGAAATTAGACGATTTCGACTTGGACGAGCTTTGATTCCAGCAGGATGGAGCAATATGCCACACTAGATGTAAAACTATCGGTATTTTGCACGGTAAGTTTGGTAACCGTGTTATCAGTGGTTTTGGTGACATTAATTGGCCATCGCACAGCTGCGATTTGTAGCTGTTGGACTACGATCCACAAACAATTGAAGGAAATCATTCGTGGAACTATTCGCCAAATAGAGCCACAAACAATGAAAAGTACTCAGCAAAATTGGGTGAAAAGGATAGACTACTGTCAAGCTAGCCGCGGCGGCCATTTAAATGAAATTGTTTTCCATAAATAATCGGAAGGTTGAATACAGCAACAATCATTTGAAAATATTTAAAGGTGTATTTTTATTAGAAATTAAAAAAAAACATTAGTTGGCCCACCCTTTATGTGTCTATCAACATAACGATATGTAGGTAACAGATAACGTCCAAAAAATATAAAAATGCGCCGAAAAAGAAAATTCTTAGAACGATGTCGCTTCAACATTGTATTAGATATATAATACAAACTAATATATAAGAAGTTTTTCTTTCAAGTATACGTATTAAAGATTTAGCTTATTTTCTTTAAATCTTAAGATATTCGTTATTTTTTTTTAGAAGAGTTCAATTTGAAGTTATAAACGAGTGTTTTCCACTCCCAGACTAAACATGAAGTAAAATTTTGAGTTTAGAAAAGCCCCATTTTCTGGGCTTTTCTAAACTCGAAATTTTACTTCATGCGCCACGCGTACAAAAAAAAAATATTGTGAATTTATGTATATTTGAACCTCACTTGAAATCAGTGTTTTATACGCGTGGCGCATGAAGTAAAATTTCGAGTTTAGAAAAGCCCAGAAAATTTGTCTCGGGTCGCTGCGCGACCCTCGACAAATTTTCACGGGGCTTTTCTAAACTCGAAATTTTACTTCATGCTTAGTCTGGGAGTGGAAAACACTCGTTAAAAGTTTCAAACTAGGCTCTTTTGAAAAATAACGGATGTTGGAAAATTTACAGCTTATGCATATGTTTACCTAAAAGAAAATGTTCATGTTGTTTTTAGATGAGTTCAATTTGAAGCTATAAACGAGTGTTTTCCACTCCCAGGTTTAACCTGAAGTAAAATTTCGAGTTTAGAAAAGCCCCGTGAAAATTTACTGGGCTTTTCTAAACTCGAAATTTTACTTCATGCGCCACGCGTACAAAACAAAAATATTATGAATTTATGTATATTTGAACCTCACTTGAAATCAGTGTTTTATACGCGTAGCGCATGAAGTATAATTTCGAGTTTAGAAAAGCTCCAAAAATTTGTCTCGGGTGGCTGCGCGACCTTCGACAAATTTTCACGGGGCTTTTCTAAACTCGAAATTTTACTTCATGCTTAGTCTGGGAGTGAAAAACACTCGTTAAAAGTTTCAAATTAGGCTCTTTTGAAAAATAACGGATGTTGGAAAATTCACAGCTTATGCATATGTTTACCTAAAAGAAAATTATTCACGTTGTTTTTTTAAGATAAGTTCAATTTGAAGCTATAAACGAGTGTTTTCCACTCCCAGACTAAGCATGAAGTAAAATTTCGAGTTTAGAAAAGCCCCGTGAAAATTTGTCGAGGGTCGCGCAGCGACCCGAGACAAATTTTCTGGGCTTTTCTAAACTCGAAATTTTACTTCATGCGCCACGCGTACATTACAAAAATATTGTGAATTTATGTATATTTAAATCTCACTTGAAATCAGCGTTTTATACGCGTGGCGCATGAATGAATGTTCGAGTTTAGAAAAGCCCAGAAAATTTTTCTCGGGTCGCTGCGCGATTCTCGACAAATTTTTACGGGGATTTTCTAAACTCTAAATTTTACTTCATGCTTAGTCTGGGAATGGAAAACACTCGTTAAAGTTTCAAACTAAGCTCTTTTTAAAAACAACGGATGTCGTAAAATGTACAGCTTATGCATATGTTTACCTAAAAGAAAAATTCCCTGTATAACCAAACAAGTGTTTTATAAAAGGACACACGAATGAACTGTCTGCAAAAATTAGAGGTTATAACTCAGTGTTACCTACCTGTAAATATGAAAACAGATCTTAAAATGACATTTACTTAAAAATCATTTACAAAGATTCATAATAAACATGACAATTTTAAATGTACCTTTAGCCTAAACATCATTTAACTAAATGCCTGCTTAAAAAAGTTGATAATACCGGGCGTTAGACACTCATAGCATGAATCGTAAAATAAATATTTGTAAATTGTTTACTAACATTTTGTAATTAATCCCTAGATTTTAATTATGGGTATATTATCATACTTCAGTGCTTTAAAATAGATGTAAGAAAACTTCCACATTTTATTGAGTGGCTTATAGATTAAAGAAACATAGGTCCTATCTTTATTATTCTCAAAACTACAACTCATTTATAATCTGCGAGAGAAACGGAATTGTGATTAAATACAAATACTTAGTACATAACCTAATAGCCCTATACAGGGGCGCCCCAATTTGATTTTTAAGGTATAAAAGTTCTATGTTTTTAACATGTTGCACATGATTTTCCAACTTGAAGTAGATAAGGTATGTTCTATGTTCTTTATATTACATTTTTAAACGTATATATTCAAACTGCTATTTCGATTATTAATAATGTGTGATGACGGAAAACGAAAAATAAAATCCATATGTAGAAAAACTAAGTTTTTTTTTCTTTCATTTATTTTTCGGATTTTTAGATAACCGAATTAAGATTTTTGTATCTGAGACTTACAAACAATTGCGATAACATGCATTTTAATTTTTATCGACTGAAAATTTGCCTAAAATAATAAATAAATTTATAATTATACCAAACAATCTTCACTTTATCCATTAAATAAATCTCCTTTTCGCAGTGTAGCAATAATCAGCTTTCAGTAAATAGATTTTCGTGTCAGTAAATATCCGTTTTAACCAAATATTAAAACCGACAGTGCCATTACTCGAGGCTTTATAACACATACACGCATACGCCCCGAAAAGCCCTCTTTGTGCAACCTAATACCATTCTTATTTGTCCGGAATTTTACACATCTACGAACCTCTTCACACATGCGCAAAGTTAAATTAATTCCAGCGCACATCCATCCATCTATTTTCCACAATAAAGTCCCTATTTCAATATTATCTAATAATGAAAAAAGAGAGGAGTAATTCCTGTGATATATGACGTGGTGGCGTAAAAAATCCTGTATAACTAAGTCTGTTACAATATTTCAATCGCGGAGCTTTCGCGAAAAAGAAAGTTTCATCCAGCGAATAATACGAAGCGTTCTAATTTTTTTCTTGTCATCTCGCGCTATTCAAATGGTGATTTTGCTTGAGGGTTTCGAATAAATGGGCCACACCGTTGATGACAGATAAGAACATGTTGAGGCTTGGAAAGTATTAAAAAAAATTGTATGCTTAAAAAAATATATAAGGAAAGATACGTTTCTTTTAACGAACATCTTTATAGGGTAAAGACATGCTTAAGTTTCCAGAAAATAATTTAGAACTTTTTTATCTCGATATCTTGTAAAATTATTCATAAATATGAACAACAAAGAATCTTAACAATTATGACTCACAAACTATTTTCAATTAAATATTCACAACGCTATTGATTTTTATATACAGGGCTTTTCAATAAGAAAGAACGGATTTCGAACATTTATTTCTTTTAATCTACAAAAGGTAGAACCATAATTCTAACGTTCCTGGACAGAGAAAAGTTTAAAATTTGAACAGTCTAGGCAGAAGCTCCAACTACGGCCGCATTGGCGCGGTTACTTGTCATGTTGATTGTCTGTAGTAAAATGGCGACACAACAAGAAAAAGCATTTTGTGTGCTGCAGTTAGCAAAACTAGGGTCCATTATTGAAGTTCAACGTGCTTTTCGCCGTCAGTTTAATAAACAACCGCCTCGTCTTGCGTAGATATACCAGTGGCATCGAAAATTCGTAGACGATGGTCGCATCTACAAACAGAAAAGCACGGGATGTCCACGCACGTCGAATGAAAATGTCGAGCGTATTCGTACAGTTTACGATAAGCAGCCCAAAAACCTCTTTTGAAAATATGCGACATCGAATTTTTGACGCTGTGAATTCGATAACTAGAGACCAGCTGATTCGTGTGTGACAAGAAATGAGCCACCGTTTTGATATTTGTCGTGTAACAAATGGTGGTCATATTAAATGTTTAAAAATTGAACGTTTGTCTTTCCAGGAACGTTGGAATTGTGCTTCTATCTTTTGTAGTTTGAAAGAAATAGATGTTTGAAATCTGTTTCTGTCTGTTTGAAATCTGTCATTTTGAATAACCCTGTTTTTAACAATTGCACGAACCCGGAGGTCATGGGTTAGAATCTCGTCCAGTGGAATCATTTATGAGTAATAAGTGATTTCATCCGAGTCCGTTGATGTTGCGTTAATGTGTTGTGACGTCAAATACTTGTTAAGTTAAATAACACATTTAATAAGTTATTTCAAAAATATTAATGTACATACAAAAATATGTTTCAATAATTGGTTAGAATTATTTCATCAAAATATAATAACAATTGATCCATATTTTTGGTATAAAAACATCAACATACAAACCATCACTACAACAAAAATAATAAATATTAAATAATATTCATATTAAAAAAATACATTCACCGAAATGCTTTATTTGCATAATGAAATTTAATATTTACTTTAAATACAATGTTATAAACATCGGATTATTTATTCCACTCTGCCCTTTTTTTATTCATTCGCCTGTGTATTTATTAAAGACACCCTCTCTCAACAAACACATATTCATTCCCTCTGTAACGAATTATATACATATTCAGTGCGCAAAAAAATGAATAAATATATAACGAGCAGAGGAGACCATTAACGAAAATTTGAATTTAACGCGAGAGTTATTTCATTCGCTAATTAAAATTTGAAGGTGTCCGACACACCGAGGATGAGTTAATTATGTAAATATTTCACAGGATGGAAAAATCATTATGTTACCAAAAAATGTGCAAATAAAAAACATCTAAAAGGCATGTAATATTAGGATGAAAGGTGATTTTAGAGAAGACAACGCAAATAGTTCACTAATATCCTCCAACAAATAAAGTAATTGCAAAATTTATGATAATATTCGTATAAACAGCATACAATAAGGCTTAGTTAATAAGACTTCATTCAAATTTGCTGAACGACCAACTGGAGCTCTCCAACTCCCCCCTACTTAAGCTGAAGAAAACCCCCCACCCACACTTCTGAAACCTGTATACAATGTAAATAAGTTTTTAACATTTTTGTATTATATTTCTTCACCTGAAGAAGCTACAGTGTAGCTAAACAATTGTAGTGAATTTAATAAAAAGTAGAAAATCATAAATAGTTTACTATTATTATTATATTAAAATTAGTTAATAAGGTTAGTAAGACAATAAATATCCATTGTTTACGGCTTATACTAATATTTTTAAGTTCTTGCATAAGTAAAAATACAAATGCCAATATCTACTTGGTTGTAGAATACTTTAAAACTTTAAAAGTTCGACTTTTTACGTGATCTACAACAAATTTGCATTACAAAGACTAAACCAAACAATCATTGAAACAACTACTTCCCGAGCTAATGACGCCCGACGAACATTGGATTATACAACACTTTTAATGATTTAAAGTGCTGCAAACTAAAGCGTACATTTTTCGGATTCTAAGTAGTTTTAAATTTGAAACATACTTATTAATCAAATGAATTTAGCCATGAATGAATCAGAAACAATTTATTTCAATCCGAAAGGAAACAATCAAATTTTGCGAAAAAATCCCATATTTGGCAACCCTAAAAACGTGCTAGGGTTGCCAAATCTGTGATTTTTTTGCAAAATTTGATTTGGCAATGTTGCCAAATCTGTCAGTTCTCGCGGATTTTCTAACATTTTGATGGAACTTGAAGAGATTATTAAGAAGTCTATGTTTGAATGAAATAAAATATAAAATTCCAAATTTATTGTGGTGTTTAAAGGTTAAAAAAAACTTTTCTGAACTTGAAAAATACATATCTAAGTCAACTTTAAGCGTCTGCAATGTAATGTTGAGTCACTTGATTTTAACATTTTTCAAGCGTGATAATAAAGATTAAGATTTTGGTAACAATTATTGTAAACTTTAATAATATTTCAAGTGTTAGTGATCACTACATGTTTAATTTTTTTATTAAAAAAACATTTTCACTGTTAAAAACTATTTAGATATATTTAAATCAATTTTTACCGTCTGCTTTTCAGTTGCTTAGAAAAGCAGACGCTAAACATTGATTCAAATATATCTATAATCTGTTTAATAACTAGGAGGAGCGCTTTAAATTTCACGCGCCAAAACCTACAACTCTGATTGGACGAGAGCGCGCCCATTTTACACTATGCTAATTACGTAATTATTAGACGCAACAGCTGACATAACCTTAATTCCAAGCGTTACCGAGTTGCAACTTTGTCTGTTTCGTAATAACCTTTTGTCCGGTGTTTCTTTAGCATAGTTAAAAGTTAGTTTTGTTTATATTGTTGTGATGGATTATGGACCCAGTACAAGCTTGGTGATAATATCACCTTCACCTCCAAAAAAGCGTAAGAAGTTGGATTTGGGTCATTTATATTTGTCTGAAAAACAGTGCATAATAAATATGTATGAGCAGATGATAACAGATGATCCACATACGAAAATGACTGCTTTTGCATCAGACATTGTTGGTGCAGTAGGTGAGATATCAAATAGCATAAGAATATGCATCAAATAATAAAATGTTTAATTTTTATGAGTTGTAAATTCCACTGTCAATCGTACCATTAGCGAATATAAGAAATCCAGAGAGAGTTGTAGCCCTAAACAGCTTGGAGGACATAATTACAAATTTGATGACGTAGTAAAGAGATCCGTGCATAGTTTCTTCTATAAAAATGAACTGCTAACTTTGAATAAAGTTTTAAAAGAAGTAAACGATCATGCAGGCATGTCGAATATGAGTTGTTCAACCTTGTATAGTTTTATGAAACAAATCAATTTTGAGTTAGATAGAGAAAAGAGCTGGGCAGGATTAAAAGGATTCGTATTCGAGTCTATATGTGGGTGATTCGAATCCGTATAAAAGGATTCGAATTCTTGTAAAAGGATTCGAATACTTACAAAAGGATTTGAGTCGTCAAAAATAATTCGAATTAATTGTGAGGAATAACATGAAAAAATTTTTTTTGTGTGTTTCTAAATTTCTCGTTAAATCACTGTTTTATGCGCGTGGCGCATGACGTAAAATTTCGAGTTTAGAAAAGCCCAGAAAATTTGTCTCGGGTCGCTGCGCGACCCTCGACAAATTTTTACGGGGCTTTTCTAAACTCTAAATTTTACTTCATGCTTAGTCTGGGAGTGGTAACGCTCGTTCGAAACTTCAAAGTGAATGCATTGATAAGAACATTAAATGATTGAATTTTTTTTAAAGATAATAATCTAGTTTTCAAAATTTTGTTTAATATTGTTTGAAGTAAAACTGACATGGTAGCCACAATCTGAAATGTTAAATTTTTCCGACATTTCCCTGACTAAAGATTTTTTCCCTGGATTTTAATATAACTTTCTTCTGTGGGAAACCCCTATTCAGTTTAATAGTTTTCATTGTTTTTGCCAATATTCAAGTTAATTTTATAAATTATTACGTGTTTTGTAATTTTCCTGCTGATTTTGACAAATTTATTAATATCATATGGCTTTTTTGTTAGTGTTTTGGTCAATTTGAATATAATTTCATGACTTTTCTCTGACTTTCCCGGTTTTAATGATATTCAGTGAATTTTTTATTTACGTAAATTTTAGGCATTAGTCGATTTTATAATAGAGTTCAATTTAAAGTTTTGAACGATTGTTTCCACTCCCATGCTAAGCATGAAGTAAAATTTCGAGTTTAGAAAAGCCCGAAAATTTGTCTCGGGTCGCGCAGCGACCCGAGACAAATTTTCGGGCTTTTCTAAACTCGAAATTTTACTTCATGCGCCACGCGTACAAAACACTGATTTGAAGTGGAGTTCAGAAACACACAAATACATCTTTAACCAGAGTAACAGGGAGTCAGATATTTAGTCTGTTATTAACGATGTTCAATGGTAATAAATAATTAGGTTTTGAATATTTTTGTTAAAACAACTGGTAACGATATTTATATATTAATGGTTGTAAAAAATTATAAAATCAAATTTATTCTTAAAGGATTTGTATTCGTGATTCGAAAAAACAGGATTCGAATCATATTTATCTCTTACGAATCCTTTATTCGAGTATTCGTGATTCGAATCATATTAGGTGATCCGGATTCGTGATTCGAATCCTTTTTACGAGGATTCGTCCCAGCTCTGATAGAGACACATTATTATATAAATTGCATATTATATTATGAACATAATGTAAATATGTTTTATTTCACAGATTATGGCGAGATGCCGTATAAGCATTTTAATTGAGGGTATCGTACGATGGAAAAGAAAATACTTAACCACAATTAAGAAGTACAAAATAGATATTTAATTTTATTTAAAGAGTAATTATGAAATTATTTAAAATTGCCGCCATATTTATCTAGTGATATTTCTGGTAACTTTTTATTGTGTAAACTGGGCTTTTGCACTTACTCCTTCTAGTTTTTAAACAGACTATAAATTGTTTTTAACAGTGACATTTTTTTTCTTTAATAAAAAAATGAAACATGTAGTGATCACTAAAACTTGAAATATTATTGAAGTTTACAATGATTGTTACCAAAAGATTAATCTTTGTTATCACGTTTGAAAAATTTGAAAATCAAGTGACTCAACATTACATTGAAGACGCCTAAAGTTGACTTCGATATGTATTTTTTAGGTTTAGAAAAGTTTTTTTTAACCTCTAAAAAATCACTAAAACAAATTGGGATTTAGTTAACAAAACTAATTTAGAAATTTATTAACTTGCTTTAGAAAAGTGAAAATAGAGCGTCTGGAAGTAACATTACGGACGATGAAACATTACGGACGATGACTGAAATTATGAAAAAAAATATTTTAATTAATATGTCATTGTAATTCCAGGAAAAACACAGGTATAAATATGTTTTCTTATTGTAATCTAAACTAAGAAATCATAAACTCAAATTTAAATTACAAATCATTAAGGTTTGTAAACAGATGTTAAAGTATATATTTAAAATACAGGTAGTTTTTTTTTAATATACATATCCCGATGTGTACTCTGTAAATGTTCAGGTATTGGTTGTTTTATAAGGAACAGTTATCTGCCAAATGTAATTCTTCTAAATTCTTCCATAGTTT
Source organism: Philonthus cognatus (assembly GCA_932526585.2). Lineage (NCBI taxonomy): Eukaryota > Metazoa > Arthropoda > Insecta > Coleoptera > Staphylinidae > Philonthus > Philonthus cognatus. The sequence goes on along the minus strand of OW052243.1, from coordinate 25,020,572 downwards.
TTTCTCTTAACTTTACAGGACTGTAACTTGGAGAGTAAGGGGTTTTGAAGAAAACATTATATGAAAGACCTCCCTTGATTTTTGCTGAACAATCTTGTATTTATATGAAACATTATTTTATACATTTGAAAGTAGTCCTAATTGTCTCATTAATATTCATTACGAACTTTATAAGTTGATTAAATATTTTACAGGGAATTAGGAGCACAATAATACAGAAAATAATTCCATAAATTCCCGGTACGAATTAATTAATCGAAATTGAACAAAATCCGAAATTACTAATGTTTCTCCCTAGCCTAATAACTAATCAGGAGCTAAAATTTCGTGCCTGATTAAGCCGCCCGCCCCGGAAAATACAAGAGGTAAAGTGATCTAATTAAAAGCCTTCGCCCCTTTGTCAATAAATTCGCACACGACGAGAGGGGATAATAAATAACTTTATTTACATTTAATGAAATAATCAAATGAGTTTTCGTGGGGCGAGCGTCTATCTGTGTGTGTTTGATTATAATCCTGTAATGGAATGGATTGATTAATAAATAATCGAATTTGCGTTTGAGATCCTTTGGAGTGTGCATGTGTCTGTGCGGGGATAGCAAATTTCATTTGTTAGGAGAGTACGGGCTAATTAGAAAATTTGTGCAATTTGATTAGCCGTGTAATCTCGTATGTGGGGAACATTGTAATTATTTTATCGTGATTAATCAATATGGATATATTAATAATATAGTTTGAATTTATAATGTAATTGCTGAAAATTGTCGAACTTAATTGAATTTTCATTAATTAAGACTTGAAATTAATTAGGTTTATAATATTTATTATAATTTACTAAAATTATTCCATTAATTCTAACATATGAAACAATATGAACATTCTATCGTGTGCCAAAATTAAGATCCAAATTTTTTAAGGGCTACACCTTTTTTATCACTGAAAATACAAAAAAGTATAATTTTGAGAGCTTGTTCGATAGAAAAATCGAGTAAATAATTCCCATTTTTCTGGTTCTGGTTCTTTGGGGAGTGCGCATTTCTGCACTGCACTTAGGCCTCATTAGGCCCATTGTGCTTCTTCCCGTCGATAACCCAGCTTCAGCTCAGCCAGCCTACCTGATTTAGGTAGTCTAGCAAAGCCGAGATGGGATTAACTCCATTGTAGGCCATCTTTCACCGAGTAAGGAGCCTCTAGTTGACGAAAGTGCCGGACAATCGCTGAGAATGTGTCCGGCAGTCCGTCAGTTCAGCCAGCCTACTTGGTTTAGGTAGTTGAAAATAAAAAATAAGTCACATTTTCTAAAAATCAGAACAATATGAACTTGATAAATCTATAAAAATGGGAATTTCGGCTTTGCTAAATTCCCATTTTTATAGATTTATCAAGTTCATATTGTTCTGATTTTTAGAAAATGTGACTTATTTTTTATTTTCAACCTTGTTTATTATAGGTATATTGAAATTAAATTTGTTTGCTTACAAATGTGGCTAAAGATGTTTTTGTTCTCCCAAAAAAAAAAAAAACGCAAATATTTAAGAAACGTCAGATTTCCGAATTACGAATATTCTCGTAATTTTATATTTAATAATCAGATTTTGATCAAATTCACAGAGTTGGGAACTTTGTTCTAACGTAAAAAATAAACACATTTAATTGAATCTTAGAAAAATTATAGTTGCTTAATGTTGACTGAAGTATCTGTGAAAAATGTGAGTATTCTTCTTAAAAATTACAAAAAATCAACAAAACGTCAGATTTTTTTCATTTATTGCTGGTATGTTAAATTGTTAAAACATTATGTGTCCATCATAGCACTTTTCACGTTACTTAAACAATTGATAATTGACATAGTAAATTTATTTCACTATAATCAGTTTGTTGAAGATTTCACATGAAGTAAGTTATTTATACGCGTGGCGCATGAAGTAAAATTTCGAGTTTAGAAAAGCCTGAAAATTTGGATTTGCCGGGGCGCGACTCGCGTCGCTCGCGCGCCCGGCAAATCCAAATTTTCAGGCTTTTCTAAACTCGAAATTTTGCTTCATGCTTAATCTGGGAGTGGAAATCCTCGTTAGACTTATTTTGCAGTTTCCTTGATTGGAAAATGAATAAGAGTTGATCTTGTTTTTTTGTCCAAATTTAAACAAACATAAAACCTTGTGCATTATGTCAGTGATAATACATGCTTTTATTTATTTGACGATGCTAGACCCAACATATCGGCTCCGTCACAAATTGCATACAAATAATAGTAGAACTGCAGTGAAATTAAATAAAACAGTTGCAACGAATTGGAAGTGTAAAACAACGAATAAGAAGAAGATAACAACTATTATAAACAGTTCTGGATATTTAATTAAAACAGTGTTTTAATTAAATATCCAGAATTATATTCAAAAATGTTTCACCACGGGTTAAGTGAGAAATTAATTAAAGATATTATAAACAGATTTATAAATAGTGAATTAAAAGTTTAGAACTATACAAATAAAAAGGAACAAGTGTATTAATAAAAAATGAAGTTGGTAACGGTCTCCGAGGAGTTGGCGCGGGACTATCTACACGCGAAATACCTTAGTTGCGATTTATTATGGGTAAAATCCCGCATTTTTGGTAGTCACTAGTTCCAGCACCATTCATGTTTTCATTATGGGACAATTTTACATGAAACATCAAAATAATCCTAAAATTTGGGGGATTTTAATGTCACCAATTTAAAACGAATAAAATATTTAGTTTTTTTGTAAAAAAATCCTAAAAAATCCTAAAAAATCGCTATTTTTGAGTCATTTATTTACTCCTTTTTAGGCAACAAAAACTTATACTACGTAAAATTCAAGAAATTAAAAAAATGTCAGTGATATATTACGTTTAACTTTTTATGCTGGAAATAGAAATATCGGTCTACCTCACTCTAGCAAATGGCTGGGCAGAGTCTGTCTCAATGTAGTAAACTGCTTAATAGACTACAACCAATCACCATAGGCAACAAATGATCCGGTTAATAACATTAAATACATAATTAATAGGGTAAAACACAACATACTACTAAGAAACAAATTAATATAGATACACTATAGGCAATCAGACATCTAGTTTATAACATTAAATACATAGGTTGATACTTGACGCGATTATTTTCTATCAGTGGTTCTCAGCTTTTTTTTCAGGAGAGCAAGAAAACGTTTTATTCGTTGAGCTCTAATAATATTTACATTTGACATAGGTGCATTCTATAGCTATAAAGGACAAAAGCTAAAGCCCCAAAACTAATTTTGCCAAAATATCATGGTTTTGGAGCAGCGACGGCTCGCAGTCCGACTTCAGGGTCGGCCACAGCGCCAAGGCACACAAAATTTGAGGTTGGGTTTGCGCATTATAAATACAAGAAATTGCACAAGAAAGCCACCTTTCAGTAACGAATACATATTACTTCGGGTCTCTGGCCTACCCTGAAGTTAGGCTGCGAGCCGCCGCTATTTTGTAGATAATCAGCATTTTAGTTTAAACAAGATAAATTCAAATTCAAAACTATTTGAATTCGAGAAAATAAGCTTACGCTTCTTATAGTTTGCACACTTTAAACATAATATATAAAATTACGAAAAAACTTTTCGTGAAAATGCAAACAATGTCTTAATTAATAAGACAACTTAAGACGATAAATATCCATTGAAACAACTACTTCCCGTGCAAATGCACCTCCGAATATTGAATTATACAATGAAATATTTAAAATCTTATTTAATTTGATTTGTTACAACGCTCTATTAAAGTATATGTAACGTTTAGGTCAAATTCTCTTCAAACCAACTAACAAATACAAATTTAAAATGGAAGGAGAGATAACAAAAAAATATAAATTAGAAGTGAAATGACTTGGATTCAAACTAAGTTAATTTTAATTTATTCCTAATTTTTTCAAAAACGTCATAAGCAAAGCTATACTGAAGAGAGATAAATCTCGAAACGCGTCTATAGATGGCCTAAGACATTAGTTTGAATGTCCATCCAAACTTTCAGGTTTTTCTAAACTCGAAATTTTACTTCATGCTTAATCTGGGAGTGGAAGACACTCGTTTGAGTTATACTTAAATGAAAACAGATTAAATTTATTTTAGTGACTTTGTTTCAACAAGTTATTCAGCTTCATAAAAATATGATAATTGTTAGATAAATGTCAAAACGTCATACATATAAAGAAAAGTATAAAAATAACACAAGTTTTGCAAAAAATTCAAAGACATTAAAAAAGACCACTGAATGTACCTACATAAATATTTAAAATTATAATTCCAAATCAAAAACGTTTGAATTCGAGAAAATAAACTTACGCTTCTTATAGTTTGCACACTTTAAACATGATATATAAAATTACAAAAATGTTTTTCGTGTAAAATGCAAACAATATGTCTTAGTTAATTAGACAACTTAAGACAATAAATTAATTAAGCCAGATTGTTTGCATTTTACACGAAAAACATTTTCGTATTTTATATATTATATTTAAAATTATATTTGTCATTGTGTCAAAAAAATTGTGCAACTGCTCTAAAAAAATATTCAAAAATATCATATTAAACAAAAAACGTACAAAAATCACAACTGTTAAAATCAGTCACAAAAAACAATATATTGAAAATAATAATACCAAGTTTCATTTGTTCACTCCAAATTTTTACCATATCTATAAAAAAAACATTCCGCAGAAAAATACTTACGAGATTTTTGATAAGTTGAATTTTAGATTTTATATCGACAAATACAAATGAATGTCCTTTTTTAGGACAAAAATTGAACTTTTAACTTTAAATGCTCGCCAATTACACAAAAAATAATATTTATAAAATCCCTTACGTATTTTTGTAGCCATACTTATGTAGATTGAGATTTTTTAAAATTTCGTTACAAATTCACAAATTAAACCCGGTTTGCAGAAACGGCTCTAGCGCTACTATTTGGTAACATTATGTAATGAACACTTCCAGACATGGTTAACAACATCACTAAATATCATTATCCTCTTACTTTTTCTTCCGCCAAATAAAAAAAAATGCAAGAAACTCTTTATTTTAGCGCTCTGCAGTGTGTACACCCTTAATCTTATAAATACGTTTTTTTTAATATTAAAACATTTTATGTAAAGTTATTTAAATTAACAAAAACTTGGTATTGTTTCACAAATTCAAACTTTATTACTAGTCTCGGTTTGTTAGACCATTTTCAAGGAATGTCACATTCCTTTGAAAATGGTGTAACAAACCGAAACTAGTCGGAATACAGTTTTAATATGCGAAACAATACCAAGTGTTTTTTTAATTAAAATAACTTTACATATTCTAATATCTTTCACCAAGTGCCAGATGAGAAATTAATTCAAGAAATCAAAACATTCTGTTTCACAATATTATAAATGCATTTTTATTTTATTATTAACAGTTATTTTAATAATCATTTCAGTAAATTAAATAATTACGACTGACATAAACTTTATGTATGGTTGAAAACGTTCGTAATTGGTATTTAATTGGAATTAACAACATTTATTAAGTGATATACAAAGGTGTGCACACTGTTTGATCCCTGGCACTTGCGCGAGGGCGGGTGCCCATCTGAAGCAAACGGGGATTACCCGGAAGCAGTAAACAACTGGTAATTCCCCCAAAGGGCATTTTAGGTTGTTTACCTGTAAGTTAATTAAAGCTCTCCTTTATATATTAGCGTTTTGTTTGCGAATTATTACAATAATTTACTACTACTCTTTGTAAATTGATAGTACAGTTATTGGTCATAAGGAAAACACTATAAAGATCATTAAATATGTTACAGAGAATATAACTCAAGTGTCGCATGACTACATTCCCTCCAATCAAAATAGCTTATTTCCATAGATACATGTTATCACAGCGGTGATAGAATTCTATCACCTTGTGGTATGATTAATAATCGATAATATTCATCCATGAAACCGGAGCAGCACATACAATTATTTTACTGCGAAATCAAAATTTTGCTATTTTAATGTTTTTATACTATTTTTTAATAATAAAATATGTATTGTGTAGTTGTATACTAGACATCTATATTATCTCGCATGTTTGTACATAATATTAGTAACCGCACACACGCCAGCCGTTTAATAAAAAGGTGGTAATCTTATCGGCGATTGAGATTTTTCAGATACAATCAGTACTGATGTGGAAACGTGTATGCTGGCAGACAGGCAGGGGCGTGCGTGGCTGATCGTCCCGATACACGGTTTAATAAATAATAACTTTATCGCACGCCATGAATTCCCCCATGGACAATGAATGTATACAAGATTAATTATTTAAACATCATCGACCAACCACAGGACCAACCCTCTTACATACAAGTTATATATTTTTATATTTATCAAAAACGTAATCTAATTATTTATAACCCATTATGAGTAATATATAATTTAACATCATTTTTATTTATATGTATAATAATAATTACGCAATGAAAATATATACTTATAAATTATTTAACATTATCTATTTTTAAAAACTACTTCTAGTAAATTACACAGGCCAACAAATTTTGACTTTTTGAAAGTTGATTTCGATCTGACATCTGATTTTGTATAATTTTGATCTGCTGAATTTAAATCCGAGTGTCATTTGCCCTACTACGTAGGGTTTTTTTTAATCAATGTTTAAAATAAATTAATAAAAAGTTTGGTCAAAATAAACGCTACTTTTATTGACACAGACACAAAATAAATTACAAATAGTAAACTAAATTGAAAAAAGTCTTAGACAATCTTTAATTTCTTTTCTTTTCAGAAGAGATAAAAAACTTCGTTTAGTGGATTTTCTTCTGTATTTCAGGGCCAGATCGTCCCTTTTTGTTGACCAGCAGTAGTCAGCCATGCGTTCCATTTTTTTTATGGCTTGGTGGAACCCCTTACCTTGCTCCTCACTCACATCGCCAAGATTTTCGGGGAAGTAATCAAGATGCGAGTGTAAAAAGTGAACTTTTATGCTCATATTACATCCCAATTTGTTAAATTTCTGTAGCATGTTTTTCACAATTTCCTTGTAGTTAGAATCCTTGTTGTTTCCCAAAAACCTTTATTAACATAAGCAAACGAAATCCTTGCATCTTTCTTAGTTTCAATCATGGTATTAACAATCTCTTTAATCTTTCGTTAATCTCCTCATTTGAGGAGCGACAAAAATTACTTCCTTTAATTTTGCATCTGAGATAGCGGAACATTTTTTACAAAGGTATTTGAAGCAGTCTACATCTTTATTTAAAGCTTTAACGTATTGTTACATTAATTCTAGTTTAATATGCAGTGGAGGTAACAAGATTTTTCGTGGATCAACATGACTTTCGTGCAGAACATTTTTTGATCCGGGAGTTAAATGATCTCTTCTTATCCAGTTATTTTTCTTCCAATTCCACTCACACAAAAAACATGGATACCTTGTATACCCTGACTGCTGCCCTAGTAGAAGTCCCACAATTTTCAAATCCCCACAAATTTTCTAACTATGATCATTGTATTTGAATGGACAACCGGTACCGATGAAAAAACATTCCCATTGTGCAAGAGAACAGCTTTAATTTCATTTTTCATTTAATTTTTATTCGCAAATATTTAAAAAGCCATAAATATGTCACCTAGTAAATTTACAAAAAAATTGTGCGTGATGGAAACTAACAAATGTTGATTCTTTATTAGATTAGCCACCAAAACTTAAAAAAATGAACAAATCCAAATCACAAATTTTTTGTTGGCCTGTGTTATCTACATCAATTACTCGCGTATATTTTTGAAATACAAATATACTTACTAATGGAATTTATATGTATACATTTAACAAATGAGATAAGATCACAGAGTAAAGTTGAACTTACTTTTTACTCTATAGTGAGATCAACTGTATAATCAAGAATAATTGGTCATGAGAAAATGGTAGGGCTAAAGTAACTCACATTTTCTAGGCCCTGCATAATTTTAATTCAGTATGAGATATGGCATAATATATGCTCTAGATAGTTAATAAAAGAAATCAGAAATATTGTATTTACATTAAAATAAGAATTATTAGTAATTGTTCCAAGTACTGTATGTTTGAAATATATGCTTTCATTAAACATTGTATAAGAATAAAAAATATGATAATAAACTGTTTATAGAAAATAACAATGTATTGTAAGATTTTCTCTCGTTATAATATCCTCCAAGGTATTTGATATTTAACGATAAAAACATTAAATATCAAAGTTTTAGCATTAAATAATGATGTCATTACTGGAAAGTAGTTTCCCATCTTGTTTACACTTTTGCATGAAAAACCTTAAACAAAGTATTAAGTGCACAATGGATTGTGAAGCTAAAGGAGATGGAGATAAGTTTATTAGAGACACAATGCAATAATAGTTTGTGCAGTCCCAAAGTTTCTCGTTAGCACAACAAGGAACAGGACAAAGTGGAACGAAATATGCCAATTAGCTTTATTCACTAGTTTACCCTTCCATATACAGCAAAAATAAGTAAATTTGCATATTTTTACGATCTTTGTTTTTTTTAAATATAATTAAGCTTTAATTTAAAAAAATACTGATGATTTTTTCTTGCAACAAAAGCAATAATGCTTCGTTACTTCATTCAGATAAATTATTAACTTCGCAATTTAAAAAACAACTGACAAAACTAAATATTTGCATTAAATACAGGGTAGTGACCAATCAGGACAACCGGGAAAGTCGGAAAAGTCAAGGGATTATATTCATGGAGTCTTAGAAAAAGTCAGGAAATTCGGCCGTCTTAGCTAAAAATCAGGGAATTTTTAAATTAATAATAATAATGAATATTTAAATAATACGATTAAGGAATTGACAAATAATTAGTTCTGATCATAGCACAAGTTTGACACTTTAACCTATTTATTTAACAAACAATTAATAATGTTAATATTTTGTTATATAAATTACTGAATAAGTTAATTTGATATATGTATTATATTATTTCACCTGACTTCAAGAGGTATGAAGAAAAATATAAATATTTTGTTATTTAAATATTTCGATTATTACTGATTAAAAAACATGTCAGTGTATTTCTAACTTCACAATATTTTAGTGTTTTATACGCGTGGCGTATGAAGTAAAATTTCGAGTTTAGAAAAGCCTGAAAATTTGGTTTTCGCTCCGCATGCTTAGTCTGGGAGTGGAAACACTAGTTTGAAACTTCATCTTGCATGTTTTTATATAAAATCGACGAATGCCTAAAATTTTACAGCGTCATTATGTATATTTAAAAGAAAAATGCACAGTATGTAATATAATAAGTCATTCATAGAAATCATAAAAAGAAGTGTGGAATTTTACCTAAAATCAACTTTTACAGTTTCAATTATGAACGGTGGAGGCTTACTACTTCGTTGTACATGTTAATTCAATAAAATAAAACACTCTGTTTGATAATGGCAAGTTGAGTTGCCGAAACTGCAGTCACGAAAATAAAAATATTGTGTTAACTTTGTAAAGTGTTTTATTTTATTATTTTACTGTTTACTCTATAATTCACTTTTATATAAATAAAACAATTTAAACACTTTCAAATATATATTGTAATAACGCTACAATTGTTTCGCCACACTGTGGCTTCTTCAGGCGAAGAAATGATAAATACAATTTGTCGGGTCGGGTATATATACAATGTTTATGGGGGGTGGGTTTTTAAAAAAAATGTAAATTTAAGGGGCGAATTAGTTAAATCTGTTTGATCGTTGAGAAGATGTCCTGAAAATGTTCTTTTATTGATTTCTAAACACTCCATGATGTTGAGTTTCCGACCTTTCCTTTCTAGATGTAGGACTTGGAAATTTTCATCGAAGTGGTGGTTTTCTTCGATGAGGTGGTTGGAGTATGTGGAGTTTGTTTTCTTTTGTTTGAAGCTGGTTAAATGTTCTTTTATCCTCTCTTGAAACGATCTTCTGGTTTGTCCTACATATTTCTTGGGGCAGTCTTTGCAAGTTAGTAAATAGACGCCACTTTGTTGAGTTTTATTATTTTTGTCTTTATTGTCTTTAATTATTTTTCCTAAGGTGTTATTTGTCCTGTATGCTATATTAATATTCAGTTTTCCTAACATTTTCCCGATTTTATTACTATTGTTTCCTGTGAATGTTAATGAAGAGTAGTTTTTTATAGATTTGTTTTTGATAATTGGGCAAATGGAATGTATTAATTTATTTCTTTGTTTTTTCTGTACTAATTTTTCTATTATTGATTTTTTAAATCCGTTTTTGTAAGCAATTTGAAATATTATTTTTAATTCCCTATTATAATTACTTTGTGTCATGGGGACTGCTAATAACCTATGTATCATACTATGATAAGCTGCTAACTTTTGAGACATTGGGTGATTCGATTTATAATTAATCGTCGTGTCTGTGTGTGTAGGTTTGTGAAAAATCGAAAACTCGTGTTTGTTATTAGTTCTCTTTATCTTAAGGTCTAAAATTACTCTATAATTGCTCGGCCGTTAATGGTTTAAATAATATTTAAAAAAAAAATGGTGGTATAATATATTTTCTAAAAACGTTCCCTTTTTGTATACTTTCTTGACATTTCTCAATTGTTGACGTCTAGAAACGACAATCAAAGAATTTTTCTTTTAAGTACTTATACATATCCTAATGTACACCATTTAATTTTTCAGGTATTCGTTGATTTTATAAAAGAGTTCGATTTGAAATTTGTAACGAGTGTCGTCCACTCCCAGACTAAGCATGAAGTAAAATTTCGAGTTTAGAAAAGCCTGAAAATTTGGATTTGTCGGGGCGCGCGAGCGAAGCGAGTCGCGCCTCAGCAAATCCAAATTTTCAGGCTTTTCTAAACTCGAAATTTTACTTCATGCGCCACGCGTCTAAAACATTGACAATATTGTGAAGTTCAAAATATACTGCTTATGTTTGTTTCAATCCATTTTAGAAAAGTATTATCAAATCTTGCGATTTCTAAATCCGTGCTTTAAAACTGTTTTCTTTTCACCTCTTAACATAACTTGAATCACTTTTTTTCCCTATATTTGGTTTGGTTATATAAAATTATTTTAGAGGGTCAGGGAAACAAATCTGGCATCAGGGAAGAGTCAGGGAAATTTGGTCCATAAAATACTTATGGTGTCTACATTGCCAAAAAATAAAAAAAAATCGTTGTTTTTCTTGTATTTTGTATCAAACATGGAACATATTAAATTTATCCGTCTTTGTATATCTAATAGATTTTGAGATCCTAATGGTGAAAACGATAAAACAAATGAACGCCATATTTTTATTCAAAAACAGAGGGAATTCTATATGCTTATTTAGTTATGTTATTAAGCAAAAATAATTTATTTAAATTAAACCTATTATTATAATTTTATATAGTATAATAGAGACATTATAAAACTATAAAAACCGTCATGAGCCCGACTAACACGAAAGGTGGATTAGCTCAACGTAACACAATCCACGGCCGTTAACTCGCAATAATGAAGAGGGCCATAATTCACTGAACACTTTTAAGAATTACATAATTCAAGCGTGTCGCGATAAGGCGATTACATAGCACAAGGGTGAGGGCTGGGGGTGAATATGTATGTGTGTGTGTGCAAAGTTATGGCCATTCGCTGAAAAATCGCTTAATTGTCCGGAACCGCCGTTTAAGCGCGCACACTAAAATACAGATTAAAATTTTATTGCTTAATAGTTGTGTAATGATTACAGACTAGCAATAAAGGGATACTAAAGTCCGAATTAATTCTCTCCCTCTCGCCACCCCTTGCATCGATTCGCGTTCTGGAAGGGATACATTGTTTCGGGGGAAAGTAAGGAAAAACAAGAAACGAGAAGAAGAGAAGTTCTGTACATAAAGCAAGCTTACTTACTAGTTGTTGTTTTTTTTTTAGTTTCGTCCCTTTTTTTACTTAATCTCGGTTTATAAAACAAAACGAGGAGTGAAGTTCGAAAACTAGTTTGGAAATAAAGCTGTCGTTGTGCTCGGTTAGAATTTGTAGCAGGGATGAAAGTTGCTCATTATTGTGGCTTACTTTTAGATCAATATAATATTTTAAAAGTAATAAGAAATATTTTTAGGGACATATACTCAATTTTTCTTTTAATTATACATTTCCCAATAATTATTCCAAGTCCAAAGAAAACTGAACACCTAGAAATAATTATTTAATTTCAATAATTTTTTGTATACATATTCAGTATGATAATGTGTATAATTTATTAAATTTTTAAAGTGATCGGTTCATTAGAATAATGTGTTGGTCCTCCACCATGCGTTACACATTCACGAGTACGTCTAGGCATACTTCTAATAAGATGATCAATATCCTTCTGGGGTATCTCATTCCAACCAACCTGTATTTCACGGCAAAGATCCCTTAACGTCTGTAGAGGACAAATTAAACGCCTTAGTCTTCTACCCATAATATCCCACACATTTTCAATTTAAGATAGATCAGGAGATCTTGCTGGCCAGGGCAAACGATTCCATCTAGAACGTTCAAAGAAGTTCAATGTAACCCTTGTAACATGTGGTCGAGCGTTATCTTGTTGAAAAAGTGGACGTTATAGTGTTCGAAGGTAGGGTTTGATGTAGGGTCGTACAATTTCTTGCCTGTAATGAGCAGAAGTCATACTGCCTCTGATAAACACTATTGGTGACCTACTACCATATGCAATAGCTCCCCATACCATAACGCCAGCTGTTTGAAGAATATGCCTTACAACATCATATCGTGGATCTCGTCTTTCACCACGTCGTCTTCTCATCCTTTGTCGGCCATCATCCATCCCTAAACAAAAGCGGAATTCGTTGCTAAGGACAACTCTATTGTATTCCCCATCCAACTGCAATCACTCTCTGCACCACTGTAAACGATTACGTCGGTGCTGTGGGGTTAGAGATAGCACAAAATGTGGGTAGTAAGAAAAAATACCAAAACTTACTATCCGTCTATATCACTGATCTGGCAATTGCCCTAGTGCTTGACTTACGGTCCCTTATGGCTAGTTGTCTAAGGCGGCGATCCTGGAGCTCTGTTGTACTTCGCAGACGTCCTGTGCCTCTTGCTCGCTGTCTTCGGCCTTCCTGATATGCTTGGTATGCCTGACAACAATAAATCACCGTGTGTACACTTCTACTCATTTTATGAGGAGTTTCACGAAAAGAAAAACCGCCATCTCGCAAGTCGATAATTCGATCTCTCTTAAACTGAGTAAGTTGGCGAAAATTGGCATATCTTTGGACTATTGGCATAATAAATAGCAGAAGTAAACGCTTTAAAAAGCAAAGTCAAAAGTTAAACTCATACTGAACCTACATACGTTGAATATAATGATGCAGATGATAAAACAAAAAATGTAGAAACAACAAAAAAAGAGTAAAGGTACAAGGTTGACATTATTTTCAATTATTTTTTATGGCTAAACAAACACATACTTTTTTTTAATGAAAATAGAATAATTAATTATTAGTGTTCACTTTTCTTTGTCACTTAGTATACAATGTTTGGTGCATTTTCAGGATTTATTTGTTTTCTTAAAAGCTTCTAACGAGTGTTTCCACTCCTTGGTTAAGCATTAAGTCAAATTTCGAGTTTAGAAAAGCCTGAACATTTAGATTGGTCGCATAGCTACGCGGAGCGGCCGATTTAAATTTTCAGGTTGTTCTAAACTCTTTACTATTTTGACTACCATTTGACGACAACATCGACTATTACCTAATTAGTCACATAAATAAACTTCCCAGAGAACTTTGGAAATAAAATTTTGTCCGTATTTCTCGCCTAGTTAAATGAAATGAGATGTATATTATCTATCAATTTTACAAGTTATTAAGTCATGAAATTTATTAAGAGTAAGCGATATCTAGAAAACTAATTGAAATGATACGATTAAAAATTAAGTGTACAAAGCTTGCAATGAAACGTGTACATTCTGTAACCTTATTTTTTTTATCACACCCCTCGTACATATAACGTAATTTCAAAAAAGTTGATAAATATTGAATATTTTAATGATTTCATTAGACATTTATGAAAAGCATTGATGCAACCAGACATTGCAAAAAGCATCAAAATGTGGAAATAAATGAGATAATTGATAAAATTATTAAACAGTGGTAGAAAATCTTGGAAAGAGATATCCGACTATGGAGTCCAACGACATTGTTATTTATTATAAAATAGCCGGTAAGCCGGTTTCGATTAACAAATTTACGGAAGTCTGGAAAATATAGTGGTGATACATTGAAACGGTCTCATTTATGTAACTTTATGTAGTCTGATATTTTAACATAAATTAAAAAAAAAATACAATTACCTTGAAAGAAGAAAACAAAAGTTCATTTCTAAATGACACCCCTTGCATACATACACTCACAGGGGAAAAAAGTATACACAAGTATAACAGTAAACAAGATAGTGTATCATAATAACAGAAATCATTCCAAACTACCACCGGTCACCACAAATCGATGGCAATTACAGGCACGTTATTACCCCATTTTCGGGAAATAACAACAACAAGCGGACAAGAACTTGCTCAAAAATGTGTTTGTAAAAGTAAAAATAATGGACATACATTGAAAGTCCATTAAATACAAAACGCCTCACGTGGCCCGCTTTCGTAATTAATGGTTCATAAATAATTTCCAAACTAATTAGTCGTTTGAAAATCGGGGTTATTTTTCTCTAGAACGAGGGCAAGTCGTTTCGACATTACTAATTGAATTATTTATGCTACTTTGACTATGTTACAGCTAGGGGTTGATAAGTGCAGGTTTCATTAATTGGACTATATTAGTTAGCCCAGTGATTAGTTCAGTATATCATTGATTTGATTCAAAGATATACGTAAAACCAATTAGGGTCATTGTTTCCAATAAAGCAACGGATTTATTTATAAACCGTATTTAAAATTCTATTAACAAGTGCAACATGACTCTTAAATCCAAGGCTGGCAAAGTTAAATTGCCTTGAGGGCCAAATTAACCACCAAAAATATATATTTATATATATATATATATATATATATATATATAAACAAATTAGAATTAACGACCCACCTATAAGTACCAAATAAGAAATAACAGCGAATTAGGTCATGTTGAAAACATTATTTTATCAAGTGAGTGTGCAAGGAGGACAGAAGACGACGACGATGGTTTCGCTGTTTTTATGAGCTCCCCATGATCTTTAACTAGGGCCATAGCCAACTTTTGTTTTTCTTATGGGCGCCATTTTGGATTTTTGGATATTTTTTGGAAGAATATTTTTTTCTGTATTCCCTGGCGCAACATACTTATAGTTTATTGCACATTTTATAGGTAAAATTTTGAGCTTTTGTTTTTTGTAAAGAGTGCCTTGGAAACAGTTGAGTAACTCACTCATTTGACAACTCCTAGGACCCATAATTGTTGTTAAGATACATCACCAGTTGTGATGTATTTTAAACTAACGAGTGTCTTCCACTCCCAGACTAAGCATGAAGTAAAATTTCGAGTTTAGAAATGTCCCGCGTAGAAAATTTATTGAGGGTCGCACAGCGACCCGAGACAAATTTTTACGGGGCTTTTCTAAACTCGAAATTTTACTTCATGCGCCATGCGTATAAACCACTGATTTACAGTAAAGTTAAAAATATATAACGCTTAAATGTGATGGTGATCAATATTTATTGAGATGTACTGAAAATGGAAGAATTACTGTTTTGTGAATAGTTTTGGAATAATAATAATAAAAGTAGAATAAATTTAGTTTGAGCAACTTTTCCATACTGTTGATATTCAGGTCATCATATCTTTAATGGGGAAAGTGCTATGGTTTATACACATTGCCATTAATTTATGATTTGTGTGATAATCGATACTTATTATTATTATTACAAAAGATTGACAGTTAAATTTTTACTGCTAACAATGATTGACTGCTGTCAAGATTTTATTGAATTATAGATATGACGTCATTGTTTCCAAGGCACTCTTCGCAAGAAAGAAAATATAATTTTAGATATCAAATCTAAAATAAATTATGAGTGTGATACATCACTGAGTTATTGAAAATATTCTTTCAAAAAATATGAATATTTAAAATGGCTCCCATAAGAAAAACAAAAGTTGGCTATGGCCTAATACCTATTTTCAACACAATTGTAGAATTTTATATAAAAATGAATTTCGGAAATATGTAAATGAATTTAATTTGATCGGCTTGTACGTAAAATAAGAGACATTGATAAACTGTCAATATTTACGAGTTTTATTGATTGGTAATTTTTTTTCCAACCACCTCTTCCGAAAACAAAAATTTCGTCGCTATACCTGTGAATTAAAAGGTGTCAATTGTATATTTGTCTTTTGACAAGTAATGTCACGCTTGAATACTGAGTATTCAAAACTAGTTTTGAAAGTAAAATCCTCAAACGTCGGTATAAAAATTATTAAAATAAAACAAGTAGTGACGAAGAATAGTTAACGCCGCCGCTGGTTGGTCGTAGGAAAAGCAGAGTGTTAAGTTTACGTTTTGAAAGCTGCATTGCATGCTCATACCTTGCATTTACTCGCCCTGCGGGCTCCTAAATGAAATTTGGTATTCGCATTCAATACGAAGCTTTTAAAACTTGTGAAAAAATCTACTAATGTTTGTTGCTTTTGACGATTTCATTTAATAATTATGTTTTTAGCAATTTTTAGAAAATGTATTATAATTGATTTTGATTACACCGACACACACAAAAATGTCGAGATCCCCATAGAGAACATGGAAAAGACTCACCCTGTATATAGTGGATTCGCTGGGATATTATTTCTCGCCGCAATTTATTTACCGATCAATATTGGTCAGTTTATTTAACCGTCCCAAATCATAGAATATGCAAATATGATATCTATATTTATATTATTGACGTGAACTGTTTTCGGTGTTGTGTATATATTGCGGTGGAAAGTTATGAGTGAAGGCCGAAAGGGAATTGCGCGAATAATTCGCGTTGCGAAATTTGACAACTCAAGATCGATCGGCCTAAAGGAGAGGTTTCACGAGGGGTTTAAGGTTAATAACGAATTCCCATTAAAGTATTAGTTGATAAATTATGCCCAAACATTAAGCCCACCAATATTATCGGTGGGCGATAACCGACGAAATCTAACAGCTGTGACCCCAAACGGGGTAATTAAATTTAAAGTCTATCGAATATTCTTTAATGAAAATGTTCGTAATTTAATAAAGTGGCATTTATAAAGGGATTTTATACATATATATGCGTCCCAATGTTGTTTAATTCATGTTTGCTAAATTATACTTATTTATAAAAGTTGGCTTAATGTTTTACTTCATTTCATATTTGTTAATTTATACTTAATTCCAGGCGTTGGTTATACTTCATACCTAGAATTTCGTCCTAAAAGAGCAAATATGGTAAAATAATTTTTATAAAAAATAAAATTTGTCTAAATTAGTGAAATTATGCATTATGCAAAATGTATGTTTTTAAATTTCGTAAAGAGTATAATTAAAACTGTTGTATCCTTTGTGTACACTTTATTTTCTTATCGTTAGATACATATTTACATTATCAATAATAACTTATTTACTTGAAAATTGAAAACGGGTTCAAGAAATTATCAAAAATTGATATAAACTTACTTGGAAAAAGTGTTGTGTAGGGTATAACAGGTACACAGAAATGGATTGAGTGAAAAATATGGTCGGTATTTATTAATAAAAAGGGATTATGTCATTAACATGGGAAGTAGTTGTTTCAATGGGTTTTTATTGTCTTAATAATTAAGCATTTTATAGGAATATTGTCGAAATTTTATATATTATACAATCTACAACAATTAAATACTTACTTCTATTACTTACGACTACTTAGCTATCTTATTTTGAATAGCAGAAGTAATTTAATTAATCTAGTTTATGTTATTGTTTTACACAACTTAACTATTAGTTAGGTATATAAAAACCCTTGGTGTAAATTATGATTTAATTCAGATGAAAACGATTAAATTCATCATAATTTGAATGAAATGATCACGAGAGTTTGTTAGTTGGTGTAAAAATTTCCATCTCGGGCAAATATTACTTAGTTCCTCAATGGATTAATTAGGAAGTCTCTTGGGGGGAAAACTTGTCGTCGGCGAAGTTATTCAAACTCATATCGGAGAAGTTCATTATTGGCGGTTTAGAGAAATATTTTAACCATCGCTTTATGCCGGCACGTAAAACTTACTACCCTCTCAACTCAACGCAGAATTTAAGCCTAATTAAATTGTTTACACACGCACATACAACACCATTTTACAACACAGCAATTAGCTGGTTAAGTTATTGCGAAAATGCATAAGCGAGAGAGCCGAGCCTAACTCGCTTAGACTTTAATTTAACTTTAAAAATTATGTAGGTGAGTAATTTGTATATGTTAATTCTTTAAGTCATGTTCAAATGTTTAATTTTTATATATATCGAGATAAAATCAAGTTTTCACAATAATGAGCAGTATACGGGGAGTTTCTTTTTTAAGTATGTGTACTGGAAATCTTCAGCTATTACTTGTTTTTTTAAAGGAGTTCAATTTGAAGCTATAAACCAGTGTTTTCCACTCCCAGACTAAGCATGAAGTAAAATTTCGAGTTTACAAAAGCCTGAAATTTACAGGTTTTTCTAAACTTAAAATTTTACTTCATGCGCCACTCGTGTAAAACTATAATTTCAAATGAAGGTTAAATATACTACTAAATCAGTATGCTAAAGACGTATATTCCGACCTTCGCATCAAATCAGTGGTTAATACGCGTGGCGCATGAAGTAAAATTTCGAGTTTAGAAAAGCCTGAAAATTTTGTTTGGCCGCTCCGCTTCGCGGAGCGACTAAACCAAATTTACAGGCTTTTCTAAACTCGAAATTTTACTTCATGCTTAACCTGGGAGTGGTAAACACTCGTTTATAGGTTCAAATTAAACTTTTTTTAAAAAACAAGGAATGTCGGTAAATTATGTATACTTGTATACTTAAAAGAAAAATTCCTTGTATATGAGCCGTTTATTTTGAGAGTGGCCTCAATTTTTTGTTATTTACTGAAAAAATCTGTATAATTTGAGATTTTACGTCATAAACAACAATTTCTGGTTAAATATATATAATATATATATATTGAATAAACTTTGGTCACGTAGCGAAGCGGAGCGACCAAACCAAATTTTTAGGCTTTTCTAAACTCGAAATTTTACTTCATGCGCCACACGTATAAAACACTGATTTAAAGTGAAGTTCAAAAACACACAAATACATTTTTAATTAGAGTAACACAGGATCATATATTTAGTTTATCGTCAACGATGTTCAGAGTTAGTAATAAATAATTAGGTAGCGATATTAAAATGTTAATAGTTGTAAAACAATAATAAAGTCAAATTTGTTTTTAACGGATTTGTATTCGTGATTCGTTAAAACAGTAGTCGAATCTTGGATTCGAATCATATTTTTCTAGTACGAGTCCTTTATTCAACTATTTATGATTCGATTCATGTTAGGTGGTTTGGATTCGTTATTCGATTTTTTTTTAGGATTTTTCCCAGCTCTGATGAATATTTATAAATGTTAATAAATAGGTAGATATTTTTTTAAATGTTGAATTATTTTAATATAAATATTAAAAATGTACACAATCATTATTTGGAATACTTAACGAGATAATGAAGACAAAAAAATTAGAGAACAACAAAACACGTACCTAATCGAAGCTAATAATGCTGAAAACGAAATTCCAGCGATGATTCTATATAACACAAAGGAACATCAAAGCTCGTTTAAGGTAAGAAGAGAGCGAAAAAAGCGCCCTCCACCCCTCGCCCTCCTGAGCTTAACATCCTGATTACCTGTGTGCGTGTCGACGTTTAGAAATAAAGGACATCAAAAGGCGGCGAACATTCCTCGGCGGTAAATAATGAGGGGGGATTTGTCTCTTTGCCGACGACGTCGAATACTTATCCCCCCACTTTAGGTCCTTCAGCCCTCGGGACTCCGAGTGGGGAGGAGGAGGGGCGGTTTATGTAACTTCGCGGGATCAAACATTGAAACCTTTATGATAAATATTTGAACGATTTAATGCGATTAGGGAGGTCTCAAGCCTTTTTGTTCCAATCGTTGGAATTTTAATGCAAACAAGCTACTCCGGTGGAAGAAGCTAAGGATTGGAATTAGCTAACTTTATCACGTAGGTTGAATTGAAATACTTTAAGGTAGATGGTGTAGGTTTAATGACACTTATTCTGCAAAGAAGTGTGTTCTTTTTAAAAGGTTCTTATAAAATAATGAGACTTATTATGGAACTTTTATATGTATATAAAAGTTACATAATGAGCCTACTTATTTTATAAGAAGTTCTTAAAAATAACAGAATTCTTTGTAAAATTAGTGGCATTAAAACAACATACCTGTTCATATTAATACAAAATTTACAGAATGTTTGTAATCTTATAGCATTTGTGAGAGTTAAATACTCACAGAGCCCAGGGACGGACTGGCTTCCTAACTGGCCTTCGCTCATATACTGGTAGATTCAGAGAAAATCTAATCAGACTAGTTTTAGTTTTCTGCACTTGCCAACAGAAGGCGTATTTGTATAGAACTAATTTATTTTAAATCGAATACCTTATATGAAGTGGCATAGCTACCGTGGAGCAGTTGGAGCAAACTGCTCCAGACCGTAAATTGTTGGAGGCATAAAATTAGATTAGACGAAATAATCGTTTGTAAAAGGTATTAACATGAGATCAAACAAAATAAGCTAAGTCAGCAATGAATCATAAAACTACGTATGTAAGCGATATATTTTAAGTGTTAAACTAAATCAGTGTTGTATACGCTTGGCGCATGAAGTAAAATTTCGAGTTTAGAAAAGCCTCAAAATTTGGATTTGCCGGCACGCCTCGCTTAGCTCGCGCGCTGTCAAATACAAATTTTCAGGCTTTACTAAACTTGAAATTTTACTTCATACTTAATCAAGGAGTGAAAACACTCGTTAAATGTATCAAATTGAACATTTTCATAAAAACATCGAATTCATAACAAATAATTAAGTATGAAATAAATTGGTTTACATGCAATACAGGCAAAACACAATAGATTGCAAAAAAATTCAAAAAAGTAATAACTCCTGTTTAATGGAGATCATGGACAGAAATCCATAAGGATCCCGGTTATTTGAAGAAGTAGAGAGTCGGTTTAATTAGTGAAAGTTACGTATTTTACGTAACGCCCAACAATAATCTGAGAACATGAGAACAATTTTGAATTCTAATGGTTTGTAAATTAAATTCACTTAGTTTTGTTTCACTTATATGTATTTTATTTTCTACTAGTTTCGGCTTAATGCCATTATCAAGAATGATGTACATGTTTGGATATGTTTGGGAATATATACAGTTTCGAGTTTTAGGTTTTATTGGGTAATAAGAGCATTTAATATCGGGGAATTCCAAAGGTCTTCGTTGTCGTTGACCACATTTTTACTTGCCTTTATGGCTTTTGAAATTTCTAAACCCTCCCGGTAGTTAAGCGTTAATCCCTTATTACCTGTATGCAGAATTTTTAAATCGTTTGAAGAAAAATGGTGATTAGATGTGATACAGTGCTAAGAAAACCGGTGGTTTGTTTTTTATTCTCTATGTCTTTTTTTATGCTCTTTTAACCTGATATCAAAAGACCTGCCGGTTTGTCCTATATACACTGCATCACAATCATCACATTTTAATTCATAAATACCACTTTCCTTCAATATACAATTATTAGTTTTGATTTTATTGTTAACTATTAATTTTTTTAAATTATTTGTGTTTGTCAAAATTATGTTATTATTCTTTCCTTTTAAATTATTTTTGATTTGTAAAGACAGTGGCTTAATGTATTCTAATCTATTCCATGTTATTGTGTCTGAATTTGTCCCACTATATAAGTAATTTCTTAATTGTTTGTGTTGTTTCTTTTTTAACATTTTATTAATTACATCTTCAGTGTAGCCATTGTTAACTGCTATTGTTTTTATTGTGTCTAGTTCATTTTCAAAGTCTATTTTATTTAGAGGGATATTGATAAGTCTGTGTAAAAGGGCGTGGAATGTACTGTATTTAATCTGACTATGTGTATTTGAACATTCTGGTATGATGACATCTGTGCAAGTTTCTTTTCTATATATTTTGTGTGACAATTTATTGTTTACTGTTTTCTTTTACACAGACTTTTCATAAAAACAATAGCAGTTAACAATGGCTACACTGAAGATTTAATTAATAAAATGTTAAAAAGAGACAACACAAACAATTACGAAATTACTTTTAAAGTGGAACAAATTCAGACACAATAACATGGAATATATTAGAATACATTAAGCCACTGTCTTTACAAATCAAAAATAATATAAAAGGAAAGAATAATAACATAATTTTGACAAACACAAATAATTTAGGAAAATTAATAGTTAACAATAAAATCAAAACTAAAAATTGTAAATTGAAGAAAAGTGGTATTTATGAATTAAAATGTGATGATTGTGATGCAGTGTATATAGGACGAACCGGCAGGTCTTTTGATATCAGGTTAAATGAGCATAAAAAAGACATAGAGAATAAAAAACAAACCACCGGTTTTTCTAAGCAGTGTATCACATCTAATCACCATTTTTCTTCAAACGATTTAAAAATCCTGCATACAGGTAATAAGGCATTAACGCTTAACTACCGGGAGGGTTTAGAAATTTCAAAAGCCATAAAGGCAAGTAAAAATGTGGTCAACGACAACGAAGACCTTTGGAATTCCCCGATATTAAATGCCCTTATTACCCAATAAAACCTAAAACTCGAAACTGTATATATTCCCAAACAAATCCATTTGTACATCATTCTTGATAATGGCATTAAGCCGAAACTAGTACAAAATAAAATACATAAGTGAAACAAAACCAAGTGAATTTAATTTACAAACCATTATATTTTAAAATGTTTTACCAAGTGATTAATGAGAAAAAAGTGTCCGATAATTTTGAATTATTTTCTTTTGTTTTCGAAATATTGCGCTATTATGTCTCTCTTAACTTTAGGAATGATTTTGTAATCAAATAATAACTAAGGTATACATTTTTAATAACAAAAACGTTATTTTACTTGCCTGAATGGCAGACTTTTGCACACTGCTGTTTCACAACAAAAAAAAACAGCGTTGCCGGTTTCGGTGTAATAAAATACCTGCGAAGAATTTTAGCGCGAAACTTAACTAAACACTACAGGCGTCATTTTGGATGTTTACATTTTTGGAAAGAATATTTTTTCTGAGTTCAGTGAAGTACAACACTCGTAAGTTATTTTACATTTAATGTACAAAATTGTAACGTTTTGTTTTGTATAAAGAATGCCTTGGAAACAATGGTGACATCTATTTATCTATTTATCAATTATACCCGTATATTGACAGTAACCATTCAACTTTAGCAAACAAAATTAAATAACTACTGTAAATATAATATAATAATTATATTACGTTAGAATTATCACACATACTATTAATACAAATATCTTGTTGAAATTAGGAGCAACGATAAAAGTTCATTATTGGTCACACAGAAATGTATTAATAAACTAATTCTGACAAACTTTTGTGAATAATTGTAAAAATTTTAGACTTTATTGACACATTTCTGGATATTACTATAGATACGTTGGGAATACAACGTATACATTATTATATGCTTAATTCCTTATTGACAAATCATGTTATAACACGAACGCATAATTATTAATAATATTTATTTAATAAACAAATACGTTTTTAAGCAGTACGGTAACGAATCAGTTGGAGGCCCGTGTTTAAGGGTGATGTGTAAGCATATTATGGGGTCTAGGACTTGTCAAAAGAATGAGTTATTGAAATGTTTTTAAGGCACTCTTTACAAAAATGTAATTTATTACATCAGGTGTAGAGTAACCTATAAGATATATCACTGAATTAAAAAAAAAACTTTTGCATATAATATAAATATTAAAAATTGCGCCTGTAAGAAAAACAAAAGTTGGCTATGGTTCCCGAGTATCTGTTGAGTTATCTTAAAATAAAGTTTGCCACAAGATTCCTCATTAAAAAAGTGCCTGTATAATGTCTCGAAATCAAAAGAGGATACTTTAAATTTCTTTTCAGATTATTGTTAGGCCTTAAAATACACAACTTTTCCCCAATTTAACCGATTCTCTATTTCTTAAAATATCCGAGTCTTCTTGTATCTCCATGGAATACGGACACCCTGTATTTCGAATTCAAGACTATTTTCAATTCGAAAAATTTCGTACCCTATCAGTTTGCAGAACTTTAAATACAAAATATAAAATTACGAGAATATTAGTATAAATTGCAAACAGTAAATCATAACTTATAAGTCTGAATATTTATTGTCTTAGTAGTTTTTCCAATTGAGAAGCTCAGTGGAAAAGTAGTACAAGGGAGAGACTGACTTGTGTAAACTGGAGATAAAGTTAAACTTTTATAGAAAAATCTATAACATTGTATATTATATTAAGAGATACACATATTCAATTGTCTTATTTATCTATCATTAAATATGGTTCTCTGTACTTATACCAATTTTTAGGAAAATAGCACTTATGCTACTTTTCCACTGAGCTCCTCAATTAAGACTTGGCTATTTACGGTTTATACGAATAATTTCGTTATTTTATATTTTATATCATGGAGATAATTTTTGTAGGGGGAATTTTCATTGTTGTCACAATAATTGTTTTCATTTAATATAGAATATTGAACGTTTAATGTAAGCAAAACAATTTATTTGAAATTCAATAAATACAGCGAATGCCTAACCCATTCGCGGTTTTAATAAAAGAATTCAATTCAAAACTTTTAACAAGTGTTTTTTACTCCTTAGTTAAGAATGAAGTAACATTTTGAGTTTAGAAAAGCCTGGAAATTTGGTTTGGTTGCGTAACGAAGAGAAGCGACCAATCCAAATTTACATGCTCAAACTCTTAAGATTTTCAATATTTTAAGATTTCAATTTATACAATGTTAATGAGATTTTCAATATGTCAAGATTTTCAATATGTCGAGATTTTCGTCAAATTATAAAGTTTTTGAACACTTGTGACATATATTAAAGTAATGAGTGTCTTCCACTCCCAGACTAAGCATGAAGTAAAATTTCGAGTTTAGAAAAGCCCCGCGTAGAAAATTTGTCGGGGGCCGCGCAGCGACCCGAGATAAATTTTCACAGGGCTTTTCTAAACTCGTATTTTTACTACATGCGCCACGCGTATAAACCACTTATTCACAGTAAAGGTAAAAATATATAAGGCTTAGATGTGATGGTGAGCAATATTTTCCGAGATGTAGCGAAAAAATGCAAGAAGTACTTTTTGTGTAAATAGTTTTCGAACAATAATTTTGACTTTTTAATATTGTCCATATCTCCGCTATTTTACATTTTTTTCATATTCTGTAAAAACTTTCTTGTGGCAACTTTTAATGACTTATCGAATGGTTAACGTTAAAAATATTCAAAGCGATTCGTTTTTGTTTTATACACTTAACTTTTGTTTTTCTAACGGACACATACACATTTATGCACATCATTGAAATGCATTTTTAATTCTGATTTCAACTATATGCCACATGTAGGCTTTTGATAGTTGTGACATATTTTAAAGTAACGAGTGTCTTCCACTCCCAGACTAAGCATGAAGTAAAATTTTGAGTTTAGAAAAGCCCCGCGTAGAAAATTTGTCGAGCGTTGCGCAGCGACCCGAGACAAATTTTCACGGGGCTATTCTAAACTCGAAATTTTACTTCATGCGCCACGCGTATTAAACACTGATTCACAGTAAAGGTAATAATATATAAGGCTTAGATGTGATCAATATTTTCCAAAATGTAGCAAAATAATGCAAGAAGTATTTTTTTTGTGAATAGTTTGGGAATAATAATTTTAACTTTTTAATATTGTCCATATCTCCGCTATTTTAAATTTTTTCATATTCTGTAACAACTTTCTTATTACAACTTTTAATTTATTATCGAATGGTTAACGTTTATAATATTTAAAGCGATTCGTTTGTGTTTTATATACACTTGACTTTTGTTTTTCTAACAGACGAATACAAATTTCACATCATTGAAATGCATTTTTAATTCTGATTTCAACTATATGCCACATGTAGGCTTTTGATAGTTGTGACATATTTTAAAGTAACGAGTATCTTCCACTCCCAGACTAAGCATGAAGTAAAATTTCGAGTTTAGAAAAGCCCCGCGTAGAAAATTTGTCGAGGGTCGCGCAGCGACCCGAGACATATTTTCACGGGGCTTTTCTAAACTCGAAATTTTACTTCATGCGCCACGCGTATAAAACACTGATTTACAGTAAATGTGATGGTGATCAATATTTACCTAATGTAGCGAAACAATGCACAGATTACTTTTTTGTGAATAGTCTTGGAATAACAATAATAAAAGTAGAATAAATTTAGTTTGAGCAACTTTTCCACATCTCAAAATTTTACTTCATGCGCCACGCGTATACAATACTGAAATATTACAAAGTTTAAAATATAGTGTTGAGGACGAGAATTTTTCGAATTAATATATTTGAATATTCATTCACAAAAATTCAAATATTCGAATTCAATAGTCATTTAGATATTCGAATATTTAAATAACTATGTGATTAACTTGTTGATAAAAATTATCATATTTAAATATTTGTCTATTTCAATTATTCATATTCGAATCCCAGCACTAGTTGAAATATTAGGGTGCCATCAATAAAAGCAATGAGTAGCAGTAGTAGTATATTTCTTGTTTAATGGTTGGAAAAGCTGGTTTATAAAACAGTTTTCACTTATATTATTTAAATAGACCTTATCACTTATGCCATCCGAAAAATGAATCCTTTTCTTTATCTGAGCCCGGATTTATCTGATAACATATCGAAATTGTTCCCTCACACATATCTCAAACTCAGTAATAAAAATCAATGTGCCACCTGTGGCGATATTACCGCCGAATGCAGAATGAAGAAAACGCAAATGGTAGCCGCTTAGATCACCGTTGCATAACCGCTTTTGATTTCCCGGCGCAGATTTTCTTTCCTCTTTCGCCGTTTCCCCGTTTTTTTTTTTATTAAGCCTCCGACTTTTCCGCGCCAGAAAAAAACCCAACCTCATAAGTGAGTTTCTGCGTAATTTAGCTGTATACCAAGAAGGCCATTATAATATCGAAGAGGAAAAGGAAGGAGAGGGAGTAAAAAAAAAGTTGGAGGGATTTATACGATCTTTAGGCGAGAGTGTTTTTTGTAGTTGCTCGCAAAAAAAGGAGTTGAAGGGATGATAACAAGGAAGTCCACCTATGTAGATTTTTATCTGGATATAAATGTGTGGATTCACTTTTCCTGGGTTATTGAACTTGATTCTACTTTTTTTTAAGCAAAAATAACCTATGAACAAAATAAAATTAACATGACTAAATAGGCTTTTATTAACTCCAAATTTTATTTCATGCAAAACGCGTATAAAACAGTAAAATATTATGGTTCTATAAAATAAAACACTTTAACTTTGTTTGTATAACACAATATTTTTTATTTTTGTGACTGCAGTTTCGGCAACTTAACTTGCTATTATCAAACAAAGTTAAAGTGTTTTATTTTATTGAATTAACATGTACAATGAAGTAGAAGCCTCCACCGTTCATAATTTATTATGGTTCTGTTTAATCCTACGTTCATTCATATAGAATGACGCACAACAGACGTTATTTATTTTAATATCTAAAAGTCAATGTTCATGAGTCGAAGATGTCACGAATATCCCTTGAGATTTAGTCCAAAACAGCATTCATAATTTTCAAAAAATACAATTATAAATCTTACAAATACAAACACTAACAAGAATTGCTTAATGGTGGTGCAGATAGAAGGCAAGAATTTTGTACCGGAATGATGGTGCAGGCAAATGTAGACACGGATTTCTTAAAGTACGTATATTGTACCGATGAATGCATATTTACAATAAATAATAATCGAATGTTAAAATCTGTAGAACATAAAGTAAAGAATATCCTTATAGATATGTTCCTCCTGGACACAATATCCGCAAGGAAATAATGTTTGGAAAGGTTTTATGTGTCACCACATAATTGGGCCGTTTTTCCTTGACAGTAATTTAAATTCATAGGAAAGGGATGTCCTTCCGGAAATTCGAAATGAGACCAAAGTATGGACAATATCTGGTTTTAAATGGATGGGTGTCCAGCACATAGTTACAGAGATGCTAAACAATATTCAAATAGTATATTTTCAAATAACATTATTGGACCAAAATCGACGATCTCTTGGCCTGCAAGATCTCCTGATTTATCCCCAAGTGACATTTTTTTTTGAAGTCACTTAAAATCCAAAATAGTTGTACTTTTGAACACTTACTATAATTACCATACCAATTTCTGAAAATGTATTGCATTATAGCTCACTTGTTATTTTGTACAAGTTATTATTTAAGTTTTAGTTCATTTCTTGATTTCATTTAGTAATCTATTAGTTTCATTTTTATTTGACTACTTTTTAATGTTTTTTCAACCATGTCAAGAAACTGTTAATGTTGTATTTATAAATCTTTATTTCGGCTAGAGATTTATTGACTACGACCTCAATTATTAGTGTATGAGATGATTTTAAACGTATTCTCTCAAGATCTCTTCCACTGGGCCTTTTTAGATCTTTCAAATATTGATATTACTTTGCTTCAAAATGTGACAATCATATTCTCATGGCACACCTATAATTTTTATCTGAAAGCTATGAACATTTACGTTAATCGATTACACAGGAACTCTGCTATTAGCATCACCCAGGAACAACGACGTGGACGTTGCAGATTCTGTTCCCTTCGAGGTGCTTGCTTACAGTGAGTCCCCTTGCCTCTCACTTTTCTCCCTCCCAATTTTTGCAGATTCTGTTCCCTTCGAGGTGCTTGTTTACAGTGAGTCCCCTTGCCTCTCACTTTTCTCCCTCCTAATTTTTCAATCTTTCCGCGCTTGTTTATGGGGTCTGCAGGTTTGCTCAAAACTCCTTCTAAGTGCCTTTCTCTTATGCCCCTTGGTCGTATCCCTCTTCAAGTTCCAGCAGTAGTCTGCCAACATGTTGATGTCCCAGAAACCTTGGTAGCGTCTTTCCATCTCTTTTATATCTTGGTGAAATCTTTCACCTTTTTCTTCGCTATAATGTCCAAGGTTTTCTGGGAAATTGTCCAAATGTGAATCCAAGAAATAGACCTCCAAGCTCATCAAACATCCAATAGCTTTGTAATTCCGGGGCAAGCCCTCCACCAATTCCCTATAGTTTGGGTCTTTATTGTTTCCAAGAAATTTCTGGGCAACATTCACGAAGCTCTTCCATGCTTCTTCCTCATCCACCGTCATCGTCTTCGGGAATTCTGGATCTTTTATAAGTTCCCTTATTTGCGGCCCATTGAAAACCCCTTCTTTGATTTTGGCATCTGACAACTTTGAGAATTTTTTGTAGAGATATTGGAAGGCTTCGCTACTTCTTTTTTTAAGAGCCTTGATGAATTGTTTTATCAACCCTAATTTAATATGGAGCGGAGGTAGTAAAATACTTTTGGGATCCACTAACTGTTCTTGCTCTATGTTCTTCTGACCAACAAGAAAATTCTCCCTTGATGGCCAAACCTTCCTTTCATAATGCTCATCACGAGCTCGACTATCCCATTCACAGAGAAAACAAGGGTATTTTGTAAATCCACTCTGTTGTCCCAAAAGTATTGTTACTACCTTCAAATCCGTACATATTTTCCATTTGTACCTGCTGTAATTAATTTTTTGGAGCAAATAGTCCAGATTGCAGTAGTTCTCACTCAATATCGTCGAGTAAGCTATTGTAATTGACGCGAGGTTATTGCAATTGTTCAACAAAACAGCTTTCAAAGTCCTCTTTGATGAATCAATGAATAGCCGCCAATCATCCGAATCATGTTCAACTCCGAATTCGCCGAATAGACCTTCTATATCTCTGCAAAATACTAATGAATCATGCTGGTCATAATATTTCCGGAAAGGCTCATCCCTATTTCTGTAATAGGTCCCGATTGTTCCTTTTTCCAGAGAACCTCTTTCTTTTAAACGAGAAGCTAACAGTTCAGACTGGTCCTTAGATAGCCCCAGATCTCGAACCAAGTCATTGAGTTCCATTTGATTCCACTTTGAATTCTGGAGTTGATCATTCTCGCTGTCATCGTCCACGTCGATTAGAGATTGTGAGAACTCCCCTTCATTTTGCTCCGGTTCTATTTCCTTACCTCCTTCATCTTCGCCATCAACAACCATACGTTCATCAAGGTCAACATCAGCTATCACTGGCATGGTAACCGACGAGGTGACCACGTTATTCAGCAATTTTTTGTTCCTGGAATTTAACCCAAGCTTAACGTTTCTGCAAAAGTAGCAATCGCGTTCGTGATTTTCTGGTTCCCGCCAGGTCATAGGAGAAGAAAACATCATTTTCCTAGAGCCAGTCTGCCAACATTTCAAACGCGCTTGGCATGTGCGACAAAGAACTTTTGGGGCCCATGGGTTGTTATCTGGACCTTCGGAACTGGGAAAACACGACTTAAATTGTGCAGATATGGTCTCTGTGAAATTCACCAAGTTCGTCTTAAGATGATATTCCCCACACAGAACACAGAAAGACTCTCTATTCTTCAAGCACTTAGCCATTTTCCCGAGTGATTTTTCACTTCCGGGGAAGTTGGAGTTAAGGTGCCGGAATAGCCTGAGTTCTTCTCTCTTTAAAATAAATGGAATGAATAGCCGAAAACACTTGATTAAATGACCAACAGAAACCAGTCGCTTGTGAAAGCTCACTCGAGAGGTTGACAGTGCTACTCCAATGGAGAAAAAGATAGAGCTAATGGATTTGAAACTGGCAGTGTATATTAAGTTGCCTAAATACAAAAACAGTAGTTCGTTGTTAATTAAATTACAATAAACATTTACATACTTGATTGTACAAAATATGCCTATTTTATTACTGATATATGCGCAATGCATTTTATTTTTTTATATTTGTTTTATAATGGATTTTAAAATCATCAATTTTATGTAATCAAAAAACTGCATTCCGCCTAATTAAAAAAAACATTTAATATATTTTATTAATAACATTTTTCATATATCTCAATAATATTCGTTTTATAGTGTTGTTATAAATCGAGATATGGGTCGCTTTGTATAGTGGTGCCCCCAGATCGAAAACACGAACTAATTTCATGCGGCAACATTGTCCCGGGTCCAGTTCCAAAAAATGACTATTTTAACCTCTAAGTGACCTTGAAATCTCGTTTTTCTGACGTGATGGGGCTCAGCTGACCCCTGGATCGGATTCAGGACGCAAAAATACCCGGGGATACCATGGTCCGGTCAAATAGTCCGGACTTTTTTTTTTGTAAACCTGTGTTATTTGCGTGGTTAAGTTTAAAATGTTAACAATTAGTTTTTTTTAAATAAATATATTTCAATAATTGTGTTTATATCATTTGTGTAGATATTTTTCCATTCGACGCGAGATTTTGTCGCCGCGATGTTTTCCAATTTTCGCTCTATATATTTTTCCGCAATGTTTTTTCGTGTCACGATTTCTTGCACAATTGATTTGAAAGCCCAAATTTATCTACTATCAATAAAAAATGTGAATCTCAATAACAGTGCAAAATTAATTTCATCTTAGCTACATTATCTGTGCTTTGAAACATTGATGGCCTATCTGCGTATTATTCATCTTAGATACAATAGTTCAATTTAAAGTTTCTACTCTTTATTTTTTGAATAGTTTGCGCCAACTAAACAATTGAACTTTTGATTAAGCCATCTTCCAAATATGCTTTTTGTATCATAGCAATAAGTTGTTGATTTTCAAGTTTAATACAAACTTATATTCCGTATCGGTTTTGAACTCTGACGCGATCCACTTTATTGACGATTGACACTTTGCAAAAACTCAGATCTTAGATAACTGGTAAATCATTTACTTAACAATTCATCCATCCATTACACTAGAAAATTCCACTCTCAGACCCCTTAGCTTAGTACAATAAAATTATTCTCATTACTTTTCGGATGAACCTTGTATACTATGTATTACTAATTATCAGTATTACACATATTATAAACATGGACAGTATGAATCAGACGTGGATCTATGTGGGGAAAATTGGGTACACTTCTTTTCCAAACAGTCGAACGACAAACAAAATAAATGGTTATGTATTCATAATAATATTGAAATGACGAATAAATATGAAAAAGATAATATGTCAAAGTCCAAGATACATAAGAATGTATTGATGTAAGGATCAAAAATAAGGGGTGGGTGTATTTTGAAATTAACTTTAATCAGTGTTTTATACGCGTGGCGCATGAAGTAAAATTTCGAGTTTAGAAAAGCCTTAAAATTTGGTTTGGTCGCTCCGCTTCGCGGAGCGACCAAACCAAATTTTAAGGCTTTTCTAAACTCGAAATTTTACTTCATGCTTAATCTGGGATTGGAAACATTCGTTAGAAACTTCAAATTGAAAGCTGAACCATAAAAGTTGCGAATATCTAAAAATGTACATCTAATAATCGTGGTATGTGTACCTAAAAGAAATCCTGTTTGCGGCCAGGTCCAGATAGAAAAATTAAACATTTTATGATTTTAATGTAACTACAAAATTTACAGAATTAGTTAGTGAAAACTATAACAGTTATCTAAATTTATAAATAAAGCTCACAAATATGAAGCAAATTAAAATAATTATAAATAATACTGATAAATTAACAAATTTGTGAAACTTGTAAAAAATAATAAACATTTATTAAAAATATAACTAGAAATCTTAAAAATCGATAAATAAACAAATTAGGCAAAGTTTAAAATGACACAAAAATTGATAAAAAATCGAAAAAAATTTAAGCCGCCATGTCTTTGTTGATATTTTATCATTTTAATAAAAAAATATCAACAAAGAAACGACTGAAACTGATAAAAAAATCAAGATTAGAATCATGGCCAAATTAAAAAAAAATAAAACGTTAGGATTTTTATTAATCGATAAAACAAATAGTAACATTTAATAAAATTAGTAAATAGTAATCAATTATAATACATTTTTTAAAATACTGTCAAGAACATGATTTTTTTATGAAATCGTCAAAAGCAAAAAACATAAAAAATTTCCAATCAATAAAATTCGTAAATATTGACAATTTCAATTAAAAATAAAATGTAATTTTAATTTTTTCGGTATCTATAATTTTTAGTACAAATCGATCAAAATATTTATTTATTTTCGATATCCATTTGCAATAAAATAATTTAAAATTACAATGTTTTTTTAAGATAAACTCAATGGGGAAAACAAAAATCTCCTATCATCTTTTGTTTTCGAGTTATATCTCAAAAATCGTTATTTTCCATTTTCGATTTTTAGTAATATTTATTTATCAACCGTTGAGTTTGTCTTGAAAAAAAAAATCGAGAATGCGCCATCCGTTTTTTTATTTCTTCTACTAACCGAAATTCCCTATAGTAACACGCGAATGTGATCACCCTATATATATCACGATTTTTTTATGTAAATTTTCAGATATTCGTTGTTTTATTAAAAAGTTTTAATTAGAAACCCCTAACAACTGTTTCTAATCCCAGATTAAGCATGAAGTAAAATTTCGAGTTTAGAAAAGCCTTAAAATTTGGCTCGGGCGCGTAGCGAAGCGGAGCGACCGAGCCAAATTAGGCTTTTCTAAACTCGAAATTTTACTTCATGCGCCACGCGTATAGAACATTGATTTAAAGTAAAGTTTAAAATATACTGCTTGAATTGATCACATGTTCATTTATTTCACAAATTTTTATATGGAATATGTGATAGAATACTCAAAAGAAAAAATCCCTGTATGTCAATATTTAACTAAATCACAAACTCCAAATAATTATTACTATTTTAAATAAAACCGTCAAAGCCAACACACATCATAAAATTTTACAAAAACTTCAGAACTGTGAAAATTAGGAAAAATTTACAAAAATGTGAGCATTTACTAAATCAACAAAAATGTAAAATTCTAAATGACTAATTGATTAGTGGAATTTGACCTAAATTTTGAAACTGTCTTTGAAAGATAATTGTCCGTCCCTAAAAGTGTATTCTGGTTCCGCTCTTGGTATGAATTGACAATTATAACCGAAGATTATTTTCTGTTAAGAAAACAATCATAAAATCATCCTTCATCTTTTTTTTCTGACAAACAGTGGACGCATCGATTTTACTTGCTCCAGGGCGCTGCATAATAATAATAATAATAATAATAAGCTTTTATTCCAATAAATTATTAGACAACTTAACAATATTAACACATACAATGATATGAACATTACCAGCCGCCACTTAATATTAGAAATCGTCAAAATATAATGGAATTTAAATTGTAGCACATAAATTCCTCTACTGTATACGGTTCAACTTGCCGTACAATTTCATGCAAATATTTTTTGTATTTTACGAGACTAATTTCAGTTCTAATAAATACTGGTAATTTGTTGTAAAATCGCAAGCACGAGTAATGAACACCCCTCTCAGTCAGTGTAAATTTATGTAAAGGGTACATAAACTTACTCTTATGCCTCGTTGCATAAAAATGTTCATTTATGTCAGATTTGAAATAATAATTGTATTTCCTGACAAATATCAGACATTCTATGATGTATATACCAGCGACCGTTAATAAACCATTATTTCTAAATAATGTCCTACAAGAATCGTACGGACTTAAACCTAACATGGTTCTCAGCGCACGTTTTTGTAGACTTAATATGTTGTTCAAATGCGTGGAGCTGCCCCAGAAAACTATGCCATAGCGAACTAATGACAGAAAATTTGAACTATATACTAGTTTTAATATACTAAACGATACATTTGGTTTTAAAATTTTCAGCATATAGCATGTTGTACATAAGCGGGAAGACAAATATCCGATATGTTTTTGCCATTTTAATTTGTTATCTATAAATATTCCCAGAAATTTTGTGTTACATGTTATATCAACTCTAGTGCTGTTGATGGTGATTTGCTGTGGAAGGTTTGTAGCCTCGGATTTTTTAAATATAATGTAGTTTGTTTTACTCTCGTTTAAAACAAGTTGATTGTTATCAAACCAGGTTTTTATTAAGTTCAACAAAACCGTGATGTTATTTTCTAAATCTGAGATATTTTTAGATCGTACACAAATATTCGTATCATCGGCATAGTTGACGATATTATATTTGTCATTGTCAATTATTTTAAACATATCATTTATGTATATATTAAAGAGGAATGGACCCAGGACACTCCCCTGAGGCACCCCCAGAACTATGTCCAAGGCATTCGATCTATATGTAGTGCTTCCCGATACCACTTCTACTAATTGTTTTCTGTCAGTCAGATACGTTTTGAACCAGTCATATGCTGCACCTCTAATTCCATAATTGTACAGTTTAGAGAGCAGCAGACTGTGGTCGATACAGTCGAACGCCTTGGACAGATCCAAAAATATGCCACAAGCCATCTCATCTGATTTCATTCCCTCTATGATAAATTGGGCATATGTAGGTTTATAAAATATTAAGGATGTTAGGTTTCATTAAAAATAACAAACAGTTCGTTTATTTAAATTAATGCCTCTAGATTTATAAAATAAATTGGCCAGGAAACATGTAAAGTGAAGAGAGTAATCAGTGCTAAAATATGCGCCAAATAATTAATATGTCCGTTTTTGAAAACCGTGTGGGCGTTCTACGTGAAAAGGCACCCGCCCTTTTAATTTCCTCTTTAAAGCTCCCCGAGTCATAAAAGCATCCTTCACACGAGGGATATTTCCATCCTTTCAGCGTGAAATGCGTGCGGGCGAAGATAGACAACAATAAAAGGGCCGCACATGCTCCGGCGAAAAGGGGGGAGGTTTGCGAAAAGGGCCACACATGCCCTCAGCCGAAGGAGGGCTTTCTGTTAGGAATTTCGGAGTCTTTTCAAATTTTATTCCGCTCCTCGGCGGCCGGCTTTACAAACTAGTAATCCCCGTGAAAAACGCGCACCGCATAAATTTTTCCGGGGGCTCGGGAAATCGAATTCACAGCCACTATCCGCTCGCACTGTGGAGGAGAAAGGAGAGAAAAAGAGGGAAGAATGGGACCGAATGAGTTGTAACATGATAAAACATGGGTTTCGGGTACACTGCTTTTATATTTTCAACTATGAAATCTTACTTTTTCGACTAAATTTCATTATTTTATTGATTATTAAAATTAATTGATCTTGTGTAGTGAGGTTCAGCATTCAAACAGAAATTTCTTAAGAACTATCTCTAATTTAATTATAAAATTTGGTAAGGACGATTAATTGATTTACCTACATATACTATTCAATTTAAATTGAAAATAGTTCATGTCCTTATATGTTATAGTTGTTTAAAGTAATTTAATTCTCGTCTATTTTCCACCTTCATTCATTGGCCTTCCGATTCCTCTCTCTCAACTTATTTATTAGGTCTGTTTTTTCTTTGCTCGCACTGGGACTAAGACAGTATTAATCCATTATTTTTAATTCATTTACGATTTTTTATTTATTATTATTTACATTTATGTTTTTGTATTCCATTCGTGATTGTTTAATTTTTAACTGGTTCCTTTTCGCGCGCCTTTGACTCAATTGACCATGAGCTTTTAATTCATCAACTTAGTGGAAACACTCGTTAAAAGTTTAAAATTGATGAAAACAGCGAATGACTGCAAATTTAAGAAACGCTGATATATACAGGGTGTCCCATTAGTGCGGTCTCGGAAGATATCTCAGCTCTCGTTAAAGATAGAAAAAAAATGTTTTCGCGAAATTTGCTTGATTTTAAGAGCTGCATAACCTAAAATTATTTTCAAATATACAGGGTGTCCCATTATTCCATACTTAATACCAACTTTGTTATTTTAAATAGAACACCCTATATATTATTTTTTTATTTGATCCGCCTTTAAATAACCTACACAAAGATATATCATTATTGGCACTTTAGGTTATTTGTTACTTCAGAAAAAAATATTTTTTGAAAATTTTGGCAGTTTTAGTACTTTACTTAAAAATTCACTGTGTCCTTATTTTTTAAGATATCAGTCTGTAATTTTACACACATATGCAGTAAAGAATCCTCTATCCATTGACTATAACACATTATAATATTACTTATAAAACCTAATAAAAAACTACCTTCTAATATTTAATATTTAAAATGTACATAACTTCATTTTCTTAAATGGGACACCCTATATTTCTTTACTTTATCAGATCCGCAATGAAAAATGCTTTATTTTTTGTATAACATACCCTATATCTATTTTTATTAGTTTTTGAGATATTAACATTTTCCTGTCATATATGGGAAATTAGGCCACAATCAGCATTTAATTAATCTCTAATGGACGTCTAACTTTAATGGTATTTAGATATTTCAGTTTTACTTCAAATCATTTATTTATGACATAATATAATTACATTTATAATATCAAAGTAAACAATATAACGACAATGGAAACAAGTAAACCGTATTAATATTAACAGATTAGCATATAATGAATTTGATAATTATATTAAGTGTTCGATATGGCCTCCACTTTGGTTTTGGCACACTTGAAGCCTCCGTATGAAGCTTTGATTGACACTTACTAAGTTGTCTACAGTAATGGCACGCATAACATTACTAATTCTATTTTTCATATCCTCTTGTGTTGTTGCAGGTATTTTATAAACTTCTTCCTTCACAACACCCCATAAAAAAAAGTCCAGTTTTGTTAAATCGGGTGACCTCGCTGGCCATGGAATTGGTCCTCCTCTTCTAATCCATTTGTTAGGAAAAGTTTGGTCTAAATATTGTTTAACTTGTCGACTATAGTGTGGTGGTGCGCCATCTAATTGTAACCATGCATTTTGTAACGTTCTTAACGGCAATTCATCCAACCAGGTTTCGAACTGATTTTGAAGAAAATTTAAAAACGTATCACCAGTAACATTTCCATTAAAGAAATACGGACCAATAATCCTATTCCCAATAATTCCAGCCCAAACATTAAGAGACCATTTATGTTGATGGTCTATACAAACAATATGGTTCGGGTTATGGTCATCGTAATAATGATAATTATGTCTATTAACGAAACCATTTCTATGGAATATCGCTTCGTCGGTAAACAAAATATTGTTAAAAAAGTTCGGTTCAACTTGATGTTTTTGTAACGCCCAATTACAAAAATCCAATCTCTTTAAAAAATCATTCTCACCTAATTCCTGCACCAACTGAACGTGATAGGGATGAAATTTGAATCTCTTTGTTATTTTGTTTATTGTTGATTTGGGAATATCAAGTTGTTTTTCTAACTGGCGGGAAGAAATTTGAGGGTTCTCAACAATGGACTGAATTACCAAATGTTCATTCTCTTCTTTCGTTGTCCTTTTCTTTCTCTTTAATTTTAGAGGGTACATGATACTTCCTGTGCTTTCAAATCGGTTCTTCAATCCCACAAACGCTGCTGCATTAGGATGCCGTTCCGCATTTGGATACTTTTGTGCATATATTCGACTTGCAAGAAAACAATTTTGTTTGCACCCAAAACGTATGTCATTTTTATTAATTCTTCTTTTGAAAAATTCATTATTGCGTTATCAAAAATTCAATAATATTAATAATAGTGTTAACAGCACTTTATTTATCTGTATGTCAAATAAATACGTTTGTTTACTTTATCAATTGTTTTTCATGGCCTCCTTTATTGTATTCATGATATATTAAAAAATGACAAAATTTGTTTATATTGTTTACTTTGATATTATAAATGTAATTATAATATGTCATAAATAAATAAAGTAAAGTAAAACTGAAATATCTAAATACCATTAAAGTTAGACAACCTTTAAAGACTAATTTAATGCTGATTGTGACCTAATTTCCCATATTTGACAGAAAAATGTTAATATCTCCAAAGCTAATGAAAATAGATATAGGGTATGATACAAGAAATAAAGCATTTTTTATTGCGGATTTGATAAAATAAAAAAATATAGGATGTCCCATTTAAAAAAATGAAGTAATGTACATTTTAAATATTAAATATTCGAGGGTAGTTTTTTACTAGGTTTTAAAGTAATATTAAAATGTGTTATAGTCAATGGATAGAGCATTCTTTACTGCATATGTGTGTAAAATTTCAGACTGGTATCTTAAAAAATACGAACACAGTGAATTTTTAAGTAAAGTACTAAAACTGCCAAAATTTTCAAAAAATATTTTTTTTTTTAAGTAACGAATTACCTAAAGTGCCGATAATGATATATCTTTGTGTAGGTTATTTAAAGGCGGATCAAATAAAAAAATAATATATAGGATGTTCCATTTAAAATAACAAAGTTGGTATTAAGTATGGAATAATGGGACACCCTGTATATTTGAAAATAATTTTAGGTTATGCAGCTCTTAAAATCAAGCAAATTTCTTGAAAACATTTTTTTCTATCTTTAACGAGAGCTGAGATATCTTCCGAGACCGCACTAATGGAACACCCTGTATATATATATATATATATATATATATATACTGCCTTTCAGAAAAATCAGAACACCAAGTATTTATTG
Source organism: Philonthus cognatus (assembly GCA_932526585.2). Lineage (NCBI taxonomy): Eukaryota > Metazoa > Arthropoda > Insecta > Coleoptera > Staphylinidae > Philonthus > Philonthus cognatus. Next base: position 24,980,771 of record OW052243.1, on the reverse strand, counting down.
CACGATTTTATTAAAATTTACATAATTTGATCATGTAAACGAACTGTATCGATCATCAAAAAATCAACTTGAAAAACAAAAAACAAATGAATAAAAATTAATAATGTGTTGGGCCTCCACGATTTCCCAAACACTCATTAACACGTCGAGGCATGCTAGAAATCAGGCTGTCAATATCGACTTGGGGTATTTCATTCCAAACTTCGATAATTTGACCTCTAAGTTCCATTACAGTGTTAGCGGGGCGCTGTAAGTTACGTATTCTAACACCTATCATATCCCAAACATGTTCTATTGGCGATAGATCTGGAGAACGAGATGGCCAAGGTAACAAATTGATTTCGGCACTATCAAAAAACTGTCTTGTAATGGCCGGTGTGTGAGGTCGAGCATTATCTTGCTGAAAAATGGGGTTCTGCAATCCATTTACATAGGGCACTAACACTGGCCGTAAAATGTTGTCAATATACCGAATCGCGTTTAGACTTGCTTCTAAAAAAACTAGAGGAGACCGACTAACATATGCTATCGCCCCCCAAACCATAACTCCCTGTGTAAGAGCCGTATGTCTTTCAACAGCAAATTGTAAAATTCTGCGTTCACCGCGTCGACGTCTCACTCTTCTGCGACCATCATGAGCCCATAAACAGAACCGAGACTCATCGCTGAAGATAATGTTATTCCATTCATGGGTCTAATGTTGTCTTTCCCTGCACCAGTCTTGCTCTGCGATGCTGCTGAGTAAGAGGTAGACACAATTGTGGACGGCAGGATCTTATACCAAAACTGCGGATTCTTCTGTAAACAGTAGCCATGGATACTCTTTGGCCATTTAGAGCCAACCAGTCATTTCCCAATGCCCGCGACGTTGTAAATCTGTCCCTTAAAGTTGTAAGACGAAGAGCTCGATCTTCACGCTCAGTGGTGCTTCTTGGACGTCCTGATCCAAGTCTACGTCGATTCTCCCCAGCTTCGGACCATCTAGACCAGCAGCGTACGATCACCGATACACTACGGCCTACCCTTTCAGCAATAGCACGAACCGAAAAACCCGCTTCTCGCATTCCAATAATGCGACCCCTTTCAAATTCACTTAGATGATGATATTGTGCACGCCGACGAACACGGGGCATCTTTTTATGTTTTAGAAACTGAAACGTCAAACTACTCAGAGGCTACTTGGATATTAGAAGCAATTACATTAAAAAATCAGCAGCTCTTCATAATGGTGAAATCAAGGAAAAATACCATTAAATAGTAACCAAAACAATTTATTTTTTGATCATCGATGCAGTTAATTTACATGATCAAATTCTGTAAATTTCATTAAAATCGTCCAATAAATACTTTGTGTTCTGATTTTTTTGAAAGGCAGTATATACAGGGTGGAAACTTTAACTGGAATAAAATTCATTACTTCGATATAGGCGATTTTTGCAAAAAATCCCGAAACACGCTAAGTATTGTTTTTTCTTGCCCTCATTTCTATGTATATGCTGCTTGTTTATCTGTTCCCGGAAGAGCGCAGCCACCTCTGACTTTTTTTTTTTCAAATGGAAAGGTATGTCAAGTGACACCTCGTTTGAAAGGTCTCTGCGCAAGTAATACAACACACTATTTATTTCTTGAATATTGACAAATCCCACGTGATAAAAAAAAACACTTTTATAACTTGAATACTATTTAATGCAACAAATGTTCAAAATGGGCACCGTTTCTTTCTTGGCAAAGTGCAAATCGATGATAACATGCATCTCTAATGTTTTGTAACATTTCTGGTGTGACTTGCCGTATTTCATGCCTAATACGTTGCTTAAGGTCCTCAATGTCGTTTGGTTTGGTTACATAGATCTTACTCTTGAGATATCCCCACAAAAAAAAGTCAAGGGGACTAAGATCCGGAGATCTCGCCGGCTATTCAATGTGACATCTTCTTCCAATCCATCTATTGGGAAAAACTTCGTCTAAATATCTACAAACGATCACAGCATAATGTGGTGGAGCTCCGTCCTGTTGATACCATATTCGTTCATCAGGTAAATCTGAATCTAATGGATTTGGAAATAAAGTGGCTAACGCTGGCATGAGGTCGTCTTGAAGAAACGTAAGATATGTTGCTCCATTAAGATTACCATCGAAGAATACTGGTCCTACAATCTGATCACCTATTATTCCAGCCCATACATTGACTTTTTGCGGGAACTGAGTATGAGTTTCTCGCATCCAATGAGGGTTATGATCAGCCCAATAACGACAATTTTGATGTTTAACGTCACCATGTAAGGTAAAAGTACTTTCGTCGGAAAAAAGAATTGATGCTAATGAAATCTGATTATTGTCGATCATGTTCATCATTTGCTCGCAAAATTCGATTCGGCGGTCCGGGTCATCCTCCGTTAATTCTTGGAGTGCCTGCATCTTGTAAGGATACAGCTTGGCTGATCTAAGAATTTTCAGGACAGTAGTATGACTAATCTCGCTGTCACGGGCCAGTTGCCTGGCTGGAGTCACTGGATTTTCTTGAAGAGTTAATAATACGTTTAGCCTGGTATCTGCTTGAACAGTGGGATTTCGCTGTCTGGGCACAACCCTGACATGACCCAAATTGTTGTATTGTGTCTCAATTTTGCTTATGGTACCTTGGCTAATGGGTGATAAATCCGGATGCTCTTCTCGAAATAACTGAGCAACCTCAAGCTGACTTCGTCTTCTGTTACCATAACCGATCATCATCAGAATCTCGATTCGGAGATTTTCGGTTAAATACTGCATTTTAGAAATCACTTCGACAACTTGACGAGCGTATGTGACTGCTTTGGTGACTATTATTATCACTAGTAACTAAGCAACGCAGTTCCATAGCATCAAAACACATGTCAAAAACATACAACTTTACGCCGAAACATGTTCAATGTAAAAGTGGTTTTCTTTTTTTTTATCACGTGGGCTTTGTAAATATTCAAGAAATAAATAGTGTGTTGTATTACTTGCGATGAGACCTTTCAAACGAGGTGTCACTTGACATACCTTTCCATTTGAAAAAAAAAGTCAGAGGTGGCTGCGCTCTTCCGGGAACAGATAAACAAGCAGCATATACATAGAAATGAGGGCAAGAAAAAACAATACTTAGCGTGTTTCGGGATTTTTTGCAAAAATCGCCTATATCGAAGTTATGAATTTTATTCCAGTTAAAGTTTCCACACTGTATATATAGATATATATTTAGAAAAAAAATTAATTGAATATTATTTGTTTGAAGTGGTGTAGTTTGAATGTTTAACAATGTACATAATTTTAAATTCCAGACAAACCAAAAAGTATTTGAAGTTTATTTTATAAACTAATACAAGCCAGTATCTATAGCGGCTTGCGGCTTACACAAACTACCAAATAAAATATCCCTCGAATACCATTCCTTCGCAATCCCGAAAAGGAGCGCGCTTGAACTATGCGTTGCAAATGCTGCGGTTAGGCCAGTCTGCCGGTTATGAAGAAAACCTTTTTTGCCCCCTTATTAAGACGAAACTACAAATTAAACGAGGGCCGTAAAACCGGAGGACTTAGCCGGCTGCACCTTCGGGTGAATGGCAGTGTCGCAAATAGTTGGATGGCGGTCGCTTTATGACTCCAACGTTAACGCTCAAGATCGACGGTTGTTGCCTGTTGAACATTTTACTGTCAGAGTTCGGGGAGATTGAGGTTACTGCCGAACTTTGCCACTTCACGTCACAACTTCATCCACTGACGAAATTCCTACATGGTAAAAATAGTGCAGCTTTATTACGAACATAGTGGATCATCATTGTTTTCAATATTCAACTTAATTTAAGTTTTTCTTGTGCGTAGTAAAATAACAATGTGAAAATATATTTTATATAGAAGCAACAATATTTCAGAATTATTTTCAGAACTTATAGCAACAAACAGAGTCTAGTATAAAGCTTTTAGCACTTAATTCGTATAGAATCGCAAAAGTTATTATTTCAGATAATAAAATTTCAATTTGCATTTTCTAAAAAAATATATATATATATTTATACTTTGGCGTTGTTAAAATATTCTAGAATTCGCAGATTTTGTTGAGTATTTGTTTAATAAGCTAATATAATATTCATGAATTATTATAATAATGGAATATTCAATATATCCTCTACATACCTAAATACATGTCATACAACATTACCATCAGGTAAACGAGAGAACTTGTAGCTTTTATTATGATAGAAATTGTTGTATGCGTGTGGAGTCTCAGGATGCATTTTTGAATTAATAATGCACGAAGAAAAGGAGGAGGAAGGAGACGTCACTTCCTTGTCGAGGGGCTAAAAAGAAAAGTGTGGGCGAAAAATTTCTCAGGAGGAACATCCATAAAGCAGTGAGGACCGGGCCGGGAAGAGAGGCAAGGGGGAAAATATTCAACTCGAATGCCTACGAATGGAAATTTCACATACACACGGATCCACGTTGATGTTTCCAGTCCGGCAGGAAACGTCTGCTTACTTATTTACCATGAAGGGAAACGAAAAGAGGGTTGCTCTCCGAATACTTCCATCCTGTGTATCCGACAGAAATCGAGGAAATAAACAGCAAAATGAAATACATGTCTTTATGTTTACTTACGGAAAGTTGCATTTTTGCTATAATTTTTGATAAATGTTTTATTAGGATAAGGATATGCATATTCTTTGAGTACCGAGCATAGTTAATGCAAAGGAAATATTCTAGATATGTATATAATTTTAAATGCAGCTGCTGTTTGCCGAGTATAGAGCAATTTTTTGTAATTTAAAGTATGCCTTCATATCATATTTTATAGAATGTATTAAACTGTGATCAAACTTGAATAGTATTTGTGTTTACTTTCCCTTATGGTATATTTTAATATTCACTTTAAATAAGCGTTTTATACGCGTGGCTCATTAAGTAAAATTTCGAGTAAAGAAAGGCCTGTAAATTTGAATCTAGTCCAAATGTTGAGGCTTTCCTAAAGTCAAAATGTTGTCTCATGCTTAATCAGGAAATTGAAACACCTTAAAAGCTTCATTGATTCTATGAAAACAACCTGAAAATGAACGCATAAGATCTGAATATGTATATCTCAATGAAATAATTTTAATAATAATTATGAAATAATTCCATTGAATACTATAATATAAGATAAAACTAAAGATCCAATTAGTTCGATTCGTAATTGCATTTCAGAACACTTGAAATATACGTTGAATCGATTACTGTCTCAATTAAATTTTTATAGATATTCATTTTAAACTCGGGTTTCTAGAAACATGTTCAGGTTTTTATGAAAAACTAATTAATTTTTAATTGTAGTCTTAACAAATTGATAATCATCGCTAAGGATTAAAATATTTTGTATTGTATCTTGTCCTCCGATATTTATATGTTATGTTTTTATGTGTTTTGTAAATATTTTCGGTTTGCTTTTGTAATTAATCAGAAAAAGTTGCGTTATTCAAAATTAGGCTTTATTGAATTTAGATTTGAACTACAGAAATTGCGTTATGTTGACAGAGTTATTTTGACAACTAAACTAACTAGATTTATATAAGTTAAAATAATGATCTATAACATTCTTCCTCCGTAAGAGCTAACGAAGCCTTGAAGATAAATCGCAGGTAGACGATCTCGAGAACTACGTCGTGAAGGGAGATCTAAACCACATAGCAGCATCGGGTGAGAAACACTGTAAAAGTGTAGGCTCGCGAAGTTCTTTAGTATTTCCGGCAGGTTCAATTTCTTCCGGGATTATATCTTGACTGTTTGGTAGACCTCTACTGTCCATTGATATATCCTTAACTATATCACCATCAGGAGCTAAATGCCTAGTGGAAACTCTGCCATCCGGAAATCTCACTGGAGCATATTTTGAGTTACCTTCCAAGAAAATAACATCGTCAACTATTGGGTCATACTTTAATCGACGGGCAGTTATTTTTAGCAAAACAGGTCCACACTCTAGCAACCATGTTAAGGTTGACTTTCCATAAAGTGTCTATCGAGGTACAAACGAACGAATAGAGTGAAGAGCCTTCGATAGGACTGATTCCCACTGAGTGATGTTTATTCTTTTTTCTTCTATTATAGCGTTCGACTTATCCATTTCCTTGGGGGTTATAAGGAGTAGTTCTACTAGTTGCAACGCCCAATGATGATAGAAAAATATTCAACTCTTGCGACATAAATAAGGTACCTCGGTCCGAGTGAATATAGGCAGGTGTTCCAAAAATGGCTTCAGGTTCGATATGACGGTAGATGTTAACATACGGGCCATGCAAAAACAAAAGGGAATCGGGAGTACTCATCAACTATTGCTAATAAATAAAGTAAATGTTTAGGCGTTCTAACGAAGATGCTTTTATTCGTTTCCCTTCTTGTTTGTGAAATATCAGTTTTATTTCAGAGCAAACTCGTCATGCAGAAGCTATTTGTCTGATTTCTTCTAATGTTTAAGGCATATTTTTACTGCGGACTGAATGCTACATTCTTGTTTCGCCTGGATGACAGAGTGATTCATAAATACATTTTAGTCTCTCAGTTCGGTTGACAGTAGCAGAGCATGTTCTGGAAAGTATCAGCAGCTGCATAATCTTTACCTAGACGATATACAATATCATATTTGTAACAAGATAGTTCGAGGCTTTATCTTATAATTTTTTGGGTTTTAATTTTTCCAGATACCTTGGTAACAAACATAAATGATATTGATTTTTGATCAGTCTAATTGAAATAAATAATCTAATCGCAAACCCACGCATTTTTTATAATAATTAATTTAAAATATTGAGTTATTTAACAAGATTTTTTTAATATTATAAAAAGTTACTAACTATTAAGTTATTATAATATAAATTTAAAAAAATCTCGTTATGTAAGTCCATATTTTAATTCGATTATTATAAAAAATGTGTGGGTGCGCGATACGATTATTTATTTCAATTAGACTTGTAATATTCGTGTAATTATCTCCGGCAGCACAAAGAGGGAGCGCCTTTTAATTGATGCATTCATTAATACTAATTAGCAGTCTCCTTCTGCTCGTTTTTTTGTGCGCTCGGTTTTTTTTATTATATTTTTAGGTATATTTCTCGTGTCCGCCAGAGAGGACACGCATATTTTCTAATTTATGGCAGTCGTTTATTAAAAATTCGCGCTAATTTATATAGTTAAACGGGGGAAAGGAGAAAGGGAAGAAAAGAAAGGGAGAAGATTCGGATTTTCGGCGGCCGTGGAATAATTAATTTTCACGTTAATTACGACTGCCGCTTTTTACGCTGCTAATTTATAAACGCTGGTAATTGGAATTTATTTTAATTCTTATAATGGATATAAATTTAATTTAAAAATATTTAGTATTATTATTGTTTACATATCATTATAAAAATGCTATATTTTTATAAATAACTTGCTCTAATAAGAAAAAGTCTTATTGATTTTTAACAGTGAAGCTAAACAATTATTTATGTAATATAATAGTTAGATAGAAATTTGTTGAATATATAATTTGCTGTACAGGTAATACAGAAAATAAATACCACTTACTGACTAATAATATTTATTTTCTATGTTTTAGTGTTCTATACGCGTGGCGCATAAAGTAAAATTTCGAGTTTAGAAAAGCCTTAATTAAAATTTTAAGGCTTTTCTAAACTCGAAATTTTACTTCATGCTTAACTAAGGAGTAGAAGCACTTGTTAGAAGCTTCAAATTTAATGATTTTCAAAAACATCGTTTGCCTGAACAAATACAGCGGATACATCGGGATATGTATACTTAAAAGAAAGAATTTCTGAAACTCTAACAAATGTATTGGCAAGGATAACAGTTAATCGAACGTTAAGTGTAAGAATAGTAGGAAAAATGTCGACTTTTAATCAAGTTTAACTGGTAACAGTTCTTTATGATTTTGGCTTTTATACGGTTTTGCTGTCATCGCATTCTTAAGTCAATTTTCGTACACTTAATGTATATTTATTACTTTTGGCACTACAAGTAATAAATGTAACATTAGGTGTAAGAAAATTACATTTATTATAGTTAATTAATTATTAATAATAATTTATGTTCATTGTTTACACAGAATCAAAGTAAAGTCAATAATTTATTGATTGAGAGAGATTTTGTAAGGAAATGAAATAGTCCTAACTTGTATAAGGAAATGAACATTAATTTCCCATTGTTAAGGAAAAAAAATTGCAAATAAAAATAATGCGCAGTCGATAAAATACAGTCTTGAAAATGAGAAATTTAATGCAGATACATTTAAAGCAGTAAAGTTAATAATTTATTTATATTTTAAGGATTTTAAATATTCGAGAAGTGAACTGGTTGAGATATTTTCAAACCTGCTTGAGTCAGAAAATGTTCAAGAAATTCAAGCTTTTTTAATGTGAGATCTGAATTAGAATTAACTGCAGTTATAACAATTAAAATCTAATGAAGATAAACGGATTTGTTGACTAAAATTGAATTAAGAAATAGAGAAAATTACTTGAATTTATTAATAACAAAAAACCGGATAAAGGGTTTGTAAAGGAAAGAATTTGGATTTCAGGAAAAAGCTTCTAGAGAAATTTGGGCATTAAACAAATAATTGCCGGATGATCTAACGGCTCTTGAGACATTTTTAAGAGAAATGGAGTTAGATGAAAATTTATCAAGTGGTTTTCAAAATGATTAAAAATTTATTAGTAACAAAACATCGGATAAGGGTTTGTAAAGGAAAGAATTTGGATTTGAGAAAATAGCCTCTAGAAAAATTAGGATATTAAATATAGAATCGGCGGATAATCTTAAGGCTCTTAAAAAATGTTTAAGAGAAATGGACTCTCATAAAAAAGTATCGAGTGATTTTCAAAATGACGAAATTGCTTTGAAAAAATTATATTTCATGATTGTGAAGGACAAAATAGTCAAATGAAGAGACTTCTTAGGAAGGAATTCAAATAAACAGTTAATGAATTAATAATAAACTTGGGCTCAGATTCATTAACTACTCGTTCAAAATTCAAAATCAAAATTCATTACTTTTGTTATTTTTAATAACAGCATTGTTCAATCATTCTGTCCTTCAGAACACTAATAAAGCAATTTCCACAGAAAATAATGTTAGGGAAAAGTGAGTTACCAACGGAGCATTACCTTACACAATTTTAAATTTAAACGAAGAAAAAGTTAAAATTTCAAAAAAAGAGAAAAAAATAATGGCGAAAAGCATTGTTTCAAAATTTTTTAAATGGTCTAATAATTGTAGATTAATTCACTGGACTGTTTTCAAAGTTCATACAATAGTAACATTTAAATCTTCTAACGAGTGTTTCCATTTCTTGGTTAAGCATGAAGTAAAATTTCGAGTTTAGGAAAACCTGAAAATTAGGATTGGTCGCGTAGCGACCAATCCAAATTTTCAGGCTTTTGTAAACTCGAAATTTTAACTCATGCGCCACGCATATAAAACAATGATTTGATATGAAGTTCAAAATTAAAGAAGTATAATATATAAAATTAGGATAACTTTCGAATAAACTGCAATCAATAAGTTTTAATTATTAAGAATATTAAGACAATAAATATACATTAAAACAACTACTTTCCGCGCAAATACACCGTAGGATATTGAATTCTGAAATAAAATATTTAAAATAATATTTAATTTGTTACAACGCTATATGATAGTATATGTAACATTTAGGTCAAATTCTCTTTAAATCAACTTACAAATAAAATTAAAAAGTGATGGAGGTAATTACAAGAAAAATAAAAATTAAAGGGACTTAGATTAGAATTAGAATTAGAAGTATATTTTAAACTTCATAATATTTCAGTGTTTTATACTTATAGCGCATGAAGTAAAATTTCGAGTTTAGAAAATCCTGAAAATGTTACTTCATGCTTAATCAAGGAGTGGAAAACATTCGTTAGAATCATTAAAAACAAAAAAATGCCTAAACAAAGACAGCGTATACGTATATCGAAAAACGTATACTTAAAAAAATCCCTATATAATATTTGTAGACCATGTGGGGGAACTATCAATACTTATCCACATTTGTTATACCATCCTAATCTCAAATACCCCATATCAAATTTTATTTGACATTGGATATCAACATGTTTACATTGATATGCCTTTGTGTGTATAGATATATGCGTGTGTGAGTGTGTGGGAACACAACTGTTGAATGAGGTCGCGGAGGGCGCGCGCCCCTTATCCAAATTTATGCCTTCGGGGGGAGGTTTTAAGAGCTTTCTTTTAATACAATACCTTGAGCCGTTTTAAGTTTTTAAAAGCCGATGATAATAAAAATCGATCATTTCCTCGCTGCATTGCTCGGATCGTTTCTCCGCAAACACACCAGGATTTACATTTATGTAATCCGCGTCGACGTTTTCATCTTTAATATGTAGCGAATGTTAAAAAGCTACCGGATTCAAGTGCTTATTTTTGAAGTGGATAGAATGTTTGAGGTAAGATGGTTTTCTTTATAGGTTTTTATGAATGTTGAATAGATTTTTGTATCGTGGAATTCACGAGAGATGTACTTTGATTACAGATTTGAAATCTATAGTAGAACTTTTCTTTGCGGTATGTTAATATACATATATTACATTATTTCTTCTAATTTTGTGTGCCTAATTTCAACCTACGCTAAACTCTAGTAACTAGGGAATTGATATTATTATAGTTATTTTAATTTGAACTTAAATGTCACAGAACACCTCTCGTGAACTGGGCTAGAGTTTATAATTGAATAGGCAGTTATCATAATATAGTAGCATTCCATTCTGTCAACATAAAACGGTGTTACAAGGAAAATCTATTAATATGTGTTTGATTTAATCGAGAAGAAGTTTCCAGAATGCAGCTTTTCCAACATTTATTTTTATCGAGCGAACGAATAGAAATGAATTTAACTAAATCTTTGTAACGCCTTTACAATTTAAGAAATTTCCCAGCGACTCCCAAGTTTCTCATACTAAAGTCTTATGTCCGTGGATTGTTTCTTTTCATGGCAGTTAAAGCGTGAAATTCCCCGACGATAATAACTGCGAGCCGCGAGTACCGTTAAGCAAATTAGCGAGCGCAAGTGGCCCGGAATAACATCAGAATAAGAATAGTTTTTATTAGCATTTTAGCGCACTTTCCATGTTGTAATTGCGGCCGTATCGGGAAATCTCTGTCAACTGAGCGGACGCCTTTTGCACGCCCGAGGGTTAATCTCTTTCTCCAGACTTTTGCCTTAATTTATAAATACGTAAAAGTAATTATTACTTTTATATCCTCACAACCACTCAATATTTTATTATGAAATGCACATTTTCTATGGGTCTTAAAGTAGTGTATATTTTTATCTTCTCCGTATGTAATACAAAGGGAAAGTATTGTTTTCGTGAAAATTTTCAAATTAATTTTTTTGCGAAAATTTCTAGTAGACTCACTTGATTAACTCCATTTCTGAAAAAAGTCTGTCTACTGTGTGTCCGCGAGTCTGTCTCTCTGTCTATTTATGTGTGCATGCTGATGCTGTATAGCAAAAATCGCTAAAGATATTGAGAAGAAACTTCAAACCTAAACTTTTTATTACAATCTTAGGATCTCAAAAGCTTTTGGTAAAAATGCGGGAACCGATTTACTCTTTACGTTTTTTTTGTCGATTTTTCTTGATATTTCCTTAAATATTGATCAAATCGAAAAATATTTAAATTAAAAATTCTAGGTAATAAGGATTTAAACATAATATATAAAATTACGAAAAAACTATTCGTGAAAATGCAAACAATGTCTTAATTAATAAGACAACTTAAGACGATAAATATCCATTGAAACAACTACTTCGCGTGCAAATACACCTCCGGATATTGAATTATACAATGAAATATTTAAAATATTATTTAATTTGATTTGTTACAACAAAGGATTTAAATATTTATGATTCATATATATATATATATATATATATATATATATATATATATATATATATATATATGTATGTATATACAGAGAGTTTTATGTAACACTGAACATTTTTATAACGAAAATTTTTCTTTGAAGTATCCATACGCATACGTTGTACATTTTCCGATGCTCGGTTTATTAAAAAAAATCCAATTTGAAGCTTAAAGCGAGTGTTATCCACTCCCAGGCTAAGCATGAAGTAAAATTTCGAGTTTAGAAAAGCCTGAAAATTTGGTTTGGTCGCGTAGCGCGAAGCGCTACGCGGCCAAACCAAATTTTCAGGCTTTTCTAAACTCGAAATTTTACTTCATGCGCCACCGGTACAAAACACTGATTCAATGTAAAGTTTAGCTTTATGTTTTAAACTTCGTAATATGTCAGTGTTTTGTACCTGTGGCGCATGAAGTAAAATTTCGAGTTTAGAAAAGCCTGAAAATTTGGTGTGGCCGCTCCGCGCTTCGCGCTATGCGACCAAACCAAATTTTCAGGCTTTTCTAAACTCGAAATTTTACTTCATGCTTAACCTGGGAGTGGAAAACACTCGCTTAAAGCTTCAAATTAAATTCTTTTAATAAACGAAGCATCGAAAAATGTGCAACGTATGCATATGGATACTTCAAAGAAAATTTCTCGTTATGAAAATGTTCGGTGTTACATAAAACTCTCTGTATATATACTATTATATTTTCGTAGAATTTCCAGTTTTGAAAAAAGGTTAATTTTTGCTCAATCTCGTTTTTTGGGAATAAAAATTACAGAATTGACAACATCGCACAAAAATAGTCAACGTCAAAGAATAAATTTGGAAAAACTTACACAGAAAAAATATCTCCATTGAGTTTATAAAATATTAAATCAAAGTTCAAATTTCACAAAATAGTGATTGAAAACTTTATTTTGTCTGAAAATTTGTAAAAAATCAAACTGATTTTTCTAAAATATTAAGCCACTATAGAAATTATGCAATTAAGTCAACGATATTAGGTGATTATTTTCGAGAAATATAAAATATCAACAGATTGATAATGATATTTTACAATTTGAAATTTAAAATTTGAAATTTGACTTTATGCTTAATCAAGGAGATGAAATACTAAGTAGAATAACATTAAACGTTTCTAGAAAAAAAAAGCGTAGGAAGAAAATCAAAGTTGATACTTAAACTTACTTGAAAATCTTACAAAGCCATATGTAAAGTTATTTAAATTAAAAACACTTGGTATTGTTTCACAAATTAAAACTTTATTCCGACTAGTTTCGGTTTGTTAGACCATTTTCAAAGGAATGTAAAGTTTTAACAGTACCAAGTGTTTTTAATTTAAATAACCAAGTGTCAAATGAGAAATTAATTCAAGAAAACTTACAAAGACAATTATCTTGTGTTTCAAAATGATCAAGCTAAAGTTAATTTAAATGTGTAACAAAAATCAATTTTTATCGCATGTTTTTTCCTAACAATTTCGTGAATAATTAATTATAATTTCGTCAATAAGTAATTATCTAAATGTTAGTAAATTAACATTTAATACATGAAAATTAAAAAAAAAAACTGTGTCTGGATGTACAAATAATTACTACAAGACAGACAATACCATTTACATAAACGGTGGTATTAAAATATTATAAAATCAATTCGTTCGCCGAATGTGGGTCAAATATTCATAAAACTCCTAAAGATATTTCAATAATTTTCTGATTTCTCGTACGTGTGTGAAAATATGGTAATGTCACCGTGTCCGTATATAATTTGAGTGACACACAATTTAGGTGTTTGGCACGTGCGGTTTTATGCATTCAAAAAATTTACGTATTCAATCTTGGGGGTAGTCTCGCACGACTGGGGCAATCCATCACCTTCCAATTCCTCCATCCGACATGGAAAATCACGCGGAATCCTCATCCTTCTGCATAGAAGGAACAAAACCAGAAAGAGATCACTTGATATGGCTTTACGTTTGAAAGACAAAGAGGAAAAGTTAGTTTATGCACTCATACATTTCAGAGAAAGATTGAAAAACTTGATTGGTCCGTGTGCTAATGTATTTGATAGAAAAGGAAGAAATCTTATTCACATTCGACACTGATTTAAGATAATTGAGCTTCCTATAGAAATAATCAAATTAAAAATATATGAATTATTATGCCATGTTTAAGTTTTTTTCGAATAAATCAAATTTCTGCTTATATTTTAACTATGTGTATTATCGGTGATGATTTGTATGTAGAAATATACACTTCTACATACAAATCGTCACAGAAAATATGTATGTATTTCTAAAGTGTAAATGAATAAATCTTATCTATTCTAAAGAAAATAGTTTAATTGTTATAATTTAGATCAAAATAGATAAACAATCTTGGATTTTCATTGTTAACGAAATAACCTGTTAATAGCTTTCGAGTTATGAAGGCGCAAAATTACCTTAGACAAAATAAACATTCATAAAATATTTGCATAAATACATGTGAATTATAAAAGTACATATGAGGCACTTCCAAGCAAAAGAGCGTAAGTGACAATTTAAAAAAATGGTGATGTGTCCATCATAGTACTTTCCCCCGTAAATTGCGTATTAAATCACTTTTAAAATATTTGTAGCATTATTATTTTCAAAATGTCTTCAACTTTTTGATAACTACAACTTTTATTTGAAACATTTTTCAATTGGATCAACACATACTGACACAAACCAATGACTAGATAAAATACACTATTTATTGAATATCTAAAAAACTAAGAGTGCTATGACAAAAAGTGAAGATACAAAAAATCTTTAATGTTTTATTACCTACAACTTTTATTTGAAACATTTTCCAATTGTATCAACACACACACTGACACAAATCAATGACTAGATAAAAAACACTATTTATTAAATATCTCAAAAACTAAGAGTGCTATGACAAAAAATAAGTCCACAAAAAATCTTTAGTTTTTTATTTCCTACAACTTTTATTTGAAACATTTTTCAATTGTATCGACACATACACTGTCACACACCAATAACAAGATAAAACACACAACTTTTGAAATATCTCAAAAACTAAGAGTGCTATGACAAAAAGTAAGTGAATAATACATCTTCATTTTGTTATTATCTACAACTTTTATTTGAAAGAATTTTTTGTTTGATGAACATTTATTGAAAAAATCTGAAAAAACTGAAAAACGCTAAGAGTAAAGTACCACTTCCGGTTTTCCGATTTTCACCAAAAGCTTTTCGGTTCTTCCGATTGTAACAAAAAGCTTAAGTTTCAAGTTTCATCTCGATATCTTTAGCGGTTTTTGCGGTACAGCGCATACAGACGCACACACAGACAGACAGACATTTTTCAAAAATGGTCTTATTCGACTCAGGAGACCTCAAAACGGATATTTCCGCTAACATTTTTGATTCGAAAATTTTCACGAAAACAATACTTTCCCTTTGTATTACATACGGGGGAAAGTAAAAATTGGAGTACATCTAAGGGGAACGGTTTTGTTGTTAATTAACAAATAAATATAGAGCCTTTATTTAAAACTGATTTCTCAATTCTTTTTTTAGGCACTTACACTCCTTTGCTTCTACGTGATTCATATCTAGACAATAGGCATATATTGAATTTCACAATATTTCAGTATTTTATGCACCTGGCGCAAGAAGTAAAATTTCGAGTTTAAAAAATCCTTAACTTGGATTTTTCGGCGCACTACGCGTCATTCACACTAAAGAACCTTAAATTTTAAAGCTTTTCTAAACTCTAAATTTTACTTTATTCTTAATCAAGAAGTGAAAACACTCCTTTAAAAGTTCATATTGAAATTTTGTTAAAAAAAACAGCTACGAATAAATTATCAAATTACTGAAGTTCACATTTTTTTCCAAAACAATTTAAATTGAAATATAATTAAAATTTTAACATAATTTGAAGAAAGTACAGTTTTGAAAGTACAGAAATTTATGGATTTTTTCAAACTTTATGAAAGTTATGTAAATTGAAAGAAAGATTTAAATTTGAAGAAAATTAAAGAACTTTCAGATTTATTGTAATTTTACGGCAATTATTAAATTACTGAAATGCACGAATTTTTTAAAACTTTATGAAAGTTATGTAAATTAAAAGGAAGATTCAAACTTCAACAACATTTAAGGAATTTACAGATTTGCTATAAATTATCAAATTAATGACATTCACAATTTTTTTTAAAACAAAGAAAGATTAAAATTTGACAAAAAATTTAAAAAAGTTTTGTTCAAATTACTGAAATTTACAATTTTTTGAAAACTTTCCTAAAGTTATGTAAATTGAAATAAATATTCAAATTTGAAGGAAATTTAAAGAATTTACTGAATAATTTCAATTTTACTGATATTATCGTGAAATTCACGAATTCTTTTTAAACTTTATAAAAATAATAAAAATTAAAACAAAAATTGAATTATCAACATCATAAAAATTTGAAGAAACGGATTTACTGAAATTTTATAAAAATTAACAAATTTCCTGACCAAAATTATGAACATACAATCTATAAAACAAATATGGGGAAATTAAGCAAATTATCAAAATTAAATTCTTGTTAAGTGATAAAAATCAAAAACATTTAGAATTTAATTTATGAATTCAACATATTAAGAGTATACAAGGTTTTCTAAGCATGTTCCCTTTTTTATATTTTAGACCTTTCTCAATTGTTGACGTTTAGACACGACAATCATGAAACTTTTCTATCAAGTACTTATACATATCCCGATTTACACCATGTAATTTTTAAGGTAGTCGTTGATTTTATTAAAAAATTAATTTGAAATGTGTAACGAGTGTCGTCCACTCCCAGACAAAGCATGAAGTAAAATTTCGAGTTTAGAAAAGCCTGAAAATTTGGTTTGGTCGCGTAGCGCTACGCGCTACGCGACCAAACCAAATTTTCAGGCTTTTCTAAACTCGAAATTTTACTTCATGCGCCACGCGTATAAAACGTTGACAATATTGTGAAGTTTAAAATATACTGCTTATGTTTGATTTCGCGTTAATAAATTTCAGAAAAGTATTATCAAATTTTGCGATTTCTAAATTCGTGGTTTATAATATGTTTTCACCTCTTAATATAGCTTGAATAACTTTTTTCTCCCTATATTTCGTTTGGTTATATGAAATTATTTTAAGGGATCGGGGAAAAAAACATCTGGCTTCAGGGAAGTCAGGAAAAAGTTAACTGTTTAAATATAAAAACAATACATAATAAAAAATAAAAATAGATTATTTGTAACAAATATAAATAAATGTGTTTTTTAATCGATCTAACTTTATCTATCTTAAGGGGAAATCCCTTTCTGTAAAAATAAAGAACTGAAAATTAAATGTTAGCTCATAACATCTTACAGTCACAATATTTATACTACATTGCTGACATTTTAATATTAGAAAGTCAAAGAATGCTGCTAGACTTAATATTATTTATTTTTTTCGAAAACAGTATTTTAAGTAGAGTAATATAAGTTGAAAGATGGTAAATATTAGGCGATTTGTCATATAATTTAACCGCATTAAAAATGCATCTCAATATTTTTAAATAAACTTTCTATTATTTAAAAATATTAAAATGCAAATGCTCATGACAAATGTTGTAATTAATATTGTGATTGAATTATAAAAAAGACACGTAAGTTCTGCGATAATTAGTAATGAGCCATAACACTAATTTCATGTTCGTCGCAAAATCTGGTGAACGCCTCTTATTCTCCCCGGATTCTCAATGAATTTGGTGAATACAAACACAAGAAAAGTATTCAGCAATCGAATACAGTCCGCGCCCCATACCTTGGTGAGTGGCTCGGATGCGCAGTGGTATATTACTCCCCGCGACATTTTAAAAATTCCAGCGGCGCCGCGGCGGCGAATAACATGCGATAGAAGTAGCGACGAAAAGCAGTGGTATTGGGCATGTCTTTTTAATACAATTTACGTAATTGTTATTTAGGACAAATTACCTGCCCGTCAGGTAGGTAAATAAATACCAAAAGGGAGATAATCCCGTACTAATTACATTCAACACACCTACATTACGGCCGCTTTTCCGAAATGTGTCAATTGAGAGTAAACCATCATAGTGAACGTTACAATTTTTATATCAAAATGACAAGTACATTAAGTAATAAGGTGATTCGCAGTCAGGTACGCGAAGTAATTTTTAATGTGTATAATCATTTTAAAACTATTAAAGTGGATTGTACCTTAAAGGAAATAAAAGACATTGTGTCCACGGCGACGGGTGTTTCAGTGAGAAGTGTTGAACGAATAGTGAGCGAGGGAAACAATGCACCCGAAAATGGTTTAATATCTAAGAGCCCGGATAAAAAACGCGTCCGCAAGTGCTCAGTGAGGGAGTTGGAAAAAGTGGACTTTCGGAATGTTATTTATAATTTCCATAAAACTGAAGGCTGCAGAGTTCATCTCAGAGCATTACGAGCAAAATTACAAGAAGATTTTGGGTGGCAGGGGAAGTTAACAACATTAAGAAGAATTTTCAAGGATCTTGGTTTTAGATTTCGCAAAACAAAGAATAATCGACAATTGTTGATTGAAAAAATATGATATTCGGGCGCGTCGTATTAAATATTTAAATAATATGCAATATTTTCGAGAACAACAACGCCTAATAGTTTTTCTTGATGAAACTTACATCCACAGTGGCCACACCCTTTCAAAAAGTTGGAATGACGACACCAATAACGGAATATTTAGCCCAATTTCAAAGGGTTCACAGCTAATCATTATTAATGCTGGTGGTGACAAAGGATTTATTCCAAACTGCTTGCAGATTTTTAAATCCGGTACGTCCTCGGGGGATTATCATTCAGAGATGAATTCAACAAATTACGAAAGGTGGCTTCGCGAAAAATTAATACCGAATTTGGAGCCACAGTCAGTTATAGTTGTGGATAATGCTCTTTATCACAATGTGCAAATTAACCATGCACCGAACAGCAATTCAAAAAAAGCTGATGTGATATCGTGGTTGACAAAAAAATTTACCATTTTCACACAATATGCTCAAACCTGCACTATATTCCATAATAAAGTCGCATAAGCATCAACATATTCAGTACAAATTTGACGCATTGTTTGAACAGTATGGACATTCAATTTTAAAACTTCCACCCTACCATCCGGATCTGAATCCCATTGAACTAATTTGGGCTACAGTCAAACAAAATGTAGCAAAAAGAAACAACACGTTCAAAATACAAGATACGTGGAAATTGGCTGAAGAAGAATTTGTAGCAATTACCGCAGAGGAGTGGAAAAAGAGGTGTGACCATGTCATCAAAATTGAAAATGATTACCTGGCTAATGAAATCATTGTTGATATCCGCACCGAGGAGCTTGTTATTACATTAAATGAAGATTCGAGCGACGACGACGATGGCGACTATAACGACGACGATTGTAATGACGATTAGGACAATTTAAGCGAGTATTGTGATTTAATTTAATTTACGATTTTTAATTTGTTTTTTTAAATCTTGTATTTCATTAAAAATTTTAAATTAAATGCCTATGTTATTTTATTCAATTTTGTTTATTAAAACGTACATTATTAAGATATATGTAATTTTTATTACTTTTATTATTTTCATACAACAAAAGGGCTAAAGAATCTGCGTTACGCCACTGACCGCCGCGCGGTACATTTTACATTTGTCGGTCGGCTATAAACGGTGCACTCGGGACTATTCGGGCTGCGCGGCTTCTCGCCAAGGTATGGGGCGCGGACTGTACTAGTCTTCGGAAAATATAAGAAGTTACGCTTGTGAGAGAAAGATAAAATTATGTAATATATTAGGATAAAGGGAGAGGAAAACACTGGTTTTATCGGACAAACACTCGAAATATCGGAACTGATCACTTCTGTGTAATTCGAACCGTGTTTATCAACGAAAATAAAAACCCGTTCGAAATCAGTGGGAAAAATCTGTTTTGTTTATGCGGCGGGTAATTTGTACACGCGATATGGGTGAATAAAACCGAAACGGTATCGGCGTAATAGGCAGTTTCCGATTGTGTGCGAGGGGGGAAATCCTTCCTTTCTTCTCATTCTTTTTCCGGTTTGTCGATTCCCCTCCTACACACACACACACACACACACATACAAACACCTTTTAGCAGGCAATTACCGAACAACCGGGATTCCGCAATCGCATATAAATTGCAATTGGGACACTTGCAAGGAGAATTAACCAGACCTGCCCGTTCTGGACTAACCGCTTTTACTGTTCGATTGCTTTTGTTTTGCGAAAACGGGCATTCATCTATTTACTGCGCTCTGCGCCAACGTCTACGCCAGAAATTAATTGTGTGCAGTAATTTACTGCATATGAGCAATTAATTCTTAACTGCTTTTGGTTTAATGCAACACAATTTTGATTAGAGAAGTTTAAACCTATTATAGCCATCAGTTACATAATATAATTACGTTAATCGATCATTTCTGTTGCAAATAACAGCAACACAGGTTTCGGTAGAATTAACTCGAATTAAATGAGTGATTATTAAGTAAATATGAAAATCTGAGTGAATTTCTATATTATTTTATATTCTAAAAATCTAAATCACATGTGTGTACTATGTTTAAATGAAGTTTAATTTAAAAGCTTAACATTATCAAATTTCATGTTTTATAATAGCAACCTGACTATTTCGAAACTGCAGTCATGTTAAAGAACAACGTGTTATACAAACAAACTTAAATACTGAATAGAAGTGTCAAAACTCAAGTAGTGTTCTTTTAATAAAAAAATATATAGCGGTATAAATTTTGAACAAGTTTCTCATCTTTCGCGTGGTGAAACATATTTTACTATGATTTGAAAAAGAAAACACTTGGTTAAATTTTACTAATGTTAGTGAAATTTAACAAAGTGTTTTATTTTTCAAATCATAGTGGTATATAACTTAATATCATTTTTCTATTCACGATTTGAAATGGGACACCACGTAGTAAAGGTCTCAACAATCTTGATGTTAAACCTTAATGCGTTTTATTGTTTAAATATACACTTACTGTTACGTTAAATTAAAAACTGGGGTCGCAATGGAATATTTACTTTTAATTAAATTTTAATCAACGCTACAAAACCAGGAATGCAAATATTTATACATTAACCTCCGATATTGACGAATTAATCAAAATTGAAAGCCCCCAAGAGAATAATAAATTCGGACCTGAATGACCGAAGTTGAAATGTGAAATAATTAATTCCTAAACGGATTTAATCATAAAATATTTAATGTTTTATTCGCTGGTTAAAACTTTATCATTTGATTGGGTACCTTAAAAATATGATTTAGAGATGGAAGTATATTAAATTACAATTAAATGTATTTTTACAGTTGAAAATGAATGGTATAGAGATTTGAACATTTAATGATAAAATAAATGGTAAAAATATTGAACAAGTCGTAAATACTTGAGAATGAAATTTGTAAAAATTAAAAATTGAAGCGGCCACTTTGAACATAAAGTAATGTTAAGAGGAATCGACTGCTATCTCTGCATTTTGGTTTCTTAACCATATCTTTATTTAGGGATGAAATATTTAAAAAAAATAGGTGTACTTTACGGAAAATACAAACTTCGTGCTTGTTTTAATAACATTTTTTTTACTTTTACCGTTATTTTATAAAAAAATATGAAACATTGGTAAAGTAGCGTAATTACGTCTTAAATTTGATATTAGTTTTCCAATATTTATAAAAATATTGGAAAAAGAAATCAGTCACACTATTTCTTTGTGAGCAGTTGTATTTTTTTTTTCATTTATGTCTATTCTATAATAAATTCTCTTATACTAGTGACTTGATTTAAGTAAATATACAAATAAAAAAAATCACGAATCTTCACAAAGGAATTTTTTACAATGTGACTTAATTTGTTTTTTTATTATTTATTGTAGATATTGTAGAAAAACATGTTTTTAAGACGTTATTGTGCTAATTTAGCAATGTTTATTTTATTTTTTTATTTAAAAACCGCAAAAGCTAGCAACATTTTAACGAGATCATTACAAAGTTTATACTTAGCTTAAAATATATACATTTTTTTCAAAATTTTTCATCCTAAAATAAGGTGTTTTATACGTTTAGATAGAGGTCGACTTCCTCTTAAAGAGTTGGTGACATTTTATATCAAAACTTACATTTTGTGTGAAAATTTACATAATATATGAAAAGTGACGTTTTATATCAATATTGATATAGTACATCTTCAAACGAAACAAGAAATAATTACCAGTTTTGCGTGTTTTTTTAAAAGTGTATTTAGATCTCGAGTACAATCGAGTGTCACTAATTCACCGTCTTCTCTCGACAACGTTAGATTTCATATCTATGAAATAAATGAAGATGTGTTAACTACCCCTAAGATTCTAAAACTAATGTTTACAGCCGGCTCTGACCAAATTCCCTCTCTTATAGTCAACGACTGCATAGCATCACTTGTTAGTCCATTGACCCATAAATATAACTTGATCCTAAAAACATCCAAGTTTCCCGCATATTTGGAAATTTGCTCGGATATGCCCAATTTTCAAGGCAGGAGATAGTAACCTAATTGCATACTACAGGCCTGTTGCGTTAAGGGGGAGTATTTTTATAATTGTGCCAAAACTACCTGATGTTTGGCAATTTTTTTGGGGAAACTGAAAAGACTTAGACACTTGCGGTTTTTGGCACAATGTTTATTCATCTCTTGTCTACAAAATGGAATTCTTTCAAAGTATAATAATTTAAAATGGCGTCCATAATGGCGGCTCCGAGAAGTCATGTTTTGAAAATATTTGTTATCTGCGGGATGGATAGAAGCCGCAATACGTCACCTAGAAGCATGAAACCAAAAAATAAGTAAAGTTTAAACTCCAAGGAGGCATCTGAACCTAAGAAACATAAAAAATTCCTTATAGAAACAAAATGGCGGCCGTTTGAAAAAAGGTACGAATTTTCGCATGATTTGTTCAACTTTGGCATGCCGTTAAAAATCGTTAGTCATCCAAATGTTGCGATTTTAAAGGTTCAGAGGCCCATAAATTCAATTTCCTTTTAGGCAGTCAAAACTAGAAGTCGATTGGTTTGTAAAGTACGAAGGTGTTGTTTGTCGTTACGATTCTTTTGTTTATATTTAGATTTCCTGGATTTGTCGTCGAAGACGCGATTTAGTCAACTTGGGTCCAAACAAAGAGATTCAAAGATAAACCTTTTACTTGATATTTAATTTGCTACTTAATACATCAATTTACAGTTTGAAACAGAATAAGAAATAGAAGTCAAAGATTCAGAGTTTCGAATTTGTAATTAAATTGGCTGTCTTGCTCAACTGTCGAAATAGAAGTGTCCTCCTTAACACCAGAACAATTTTATTTCTTCAGTGATAAGATAAGATAAAATGGAATAACAAAACAAGATTATAATTCCTAAGAATCGATTTCGGAATGTGAAAACTATTTGATTTACGAATTATTTGCTATTCCAAAATTATCTGTACAATGAGATAATTACACTATAATGATAATAATATACAGAGTGATTCATGAAAACATTAAATTTATGCAAGTGAGAGGTACATTACAGGTTGAACGGTTCGCAAGCAAGAATTCCCGCAGGTTTGAAAAATCTTGTTTCGAGATAAACGCGTTTGAAGTTTGACAACTGCGGCGGAATTGCTACCTGAGTGGCCGGTCCGCGCTCAGGACAATGGTTCATTGAAAGCCGTATAGCGGCGGAACTAATGCACGGACCGCCATAAAATTTTAACCAAATATTCTTCAGACATGTGGCATTAGATTTATGTAATAAAAAAAAATCGATTTTTTGAAAAAATTATAAAAATACTCCCCCTTAATAAACAACTTTACTAAATTATTTGAAGCCATTCTTTTAACACAAATCTACCAGCACACACAAAATTACTTGACGCCTTTCCAACATAGTTTTATCGCTCCATGACCACTAATTTGGTCAACTTTGTACAATTCGCTTCTGAAGTTTTAGATAGACGTGGCCAAATTAATGCTATAGAGGGTGGGCCATCTAGTGGTTTCTTTTTAAATCATAGGTTATTTTGACACTGACATCTTTTTCCCGCTCCAAATCTTGACAGAAAGTCGGTATCATTCCTCCGCGGTACGAAATGAGTCGCTTTACGCTTGAACGACGTTGGAAAATATTGCAAACTTATTTCCAAAGTGAGTGCTGTGTAGCCCAAACAGTGCGTTTGTTGAAAATAAATTTTGGCCGAAATGAATCACCCACCGCGCCTGCTGTACACAGGTTTGTGCAAAAAGTTCGTGAGACTGGCAATGCTAGTGGACAACACTCATGGTCCTCGTTCTCGTACGGTGCGCACAGACGAGAATGTGGCTGCTGTAACCGAGAGTGTGAGACTCAATCCACGAACATCAACTTGCCGTCGATCTCATCAGCTCAACATTGCACGCACTAGACTGAGGAGAATTCATTCTGCACAAAGATCTCTGATTATTCGCTTACAAGGTCCAATTGACTCAGCAATTGAAGGCGCATGACCATCCGCTTCGTTATCGCTTCGCAGTTTGGGCCTTAGAGCAGCATGAATTGGACAACGATTTTGGGCGAAAAATCATCTTTTCTGACGAGGCTCATTTGCATCTTGGCGGCTACGTTAACAAACAAAATTGCCGCATCTGGGGCTCGGAAAACCCGCAAGTTATTGTCGAGAAGCCAATGCATCCCCGGAGAGTGACAGTTTGGTGCGGATTGTGGAGTGGTGGCATCATTGGACCATTTTTCTTCGAAAATAAGGCTGGAAACAACGTTTTGGTCAACGGTGAGCGTTACAGAGCCATGTTATCCGACTTTTTTTTAATTAAATTGAAGATATGGATTTGGACGACCTCTGGTTCATGCAGAGGCGCGCCATGCCACACAGCCCATGCCACAATCGATCTTTTGCTCACTAAATTCCCAAATCGTGTTATCAGCCGTCTTGGCGATGTCAATTGGCCGCCTCGGAGCTGCGATTAAACCCTTTGGATTTTTTTTGTAGGGAACCGTGAAGGGCCGATGTTATGCCAACAATCCAGAAACGATTCAAGCACTTCAGGCCAATATCATCTAAGCAATCCGTGAGCTACAGCTCGAAACCATCAACAAGGTCTTGGAAAATTGGAGTGACAGAGTGCGCTACTGCGAAGCCAGCCGAGGCAGCCACTTGAACGAAGTTGTGTTCCATAATTAATGGGATTGTTTGCTCTTACTAATAAAGCCATAATAATACATGGAAAAAAAAATAATTTTGTTCATTTTATTGCATTTTTAAAAAGAAGGCTTTCCATAGCATTAGCTAGAGCATCATATTGTAAAAACTGCTTCATTTCGGATTTTTCACTTCCCTTTGTAACTTGTTGGAATCCTACTGATCCAACCGCAGCTAATATAATAATATAAATAAATAATAAGTTTTAAATACCCAAGTTTTACATCTACAAGTAGTGTACATCAGGGGTGAAATTTAGACCCCTTCATATTTATCTTCTTTATAATGATATCGTAATGGGTATTAAGTCACACATACTTGTATATGCTGACGATATCAAGCTATATGGTAAGGTAAAGTCATTAGCTGATTCTGATATATTTTAAAGGGATTTTGAAGGAAACAGAATTTATGATTGGTTTAGTACAATTGACCCTCCCCTAAACCTGAGAATGTGTCTTTTTATTAGTTTTAATAGGAAAACAAATCCTATCTGTTTTAATTGTGCTATTTACAACAAAATCACAGCAAGCTCTCGTACAATTAAAGATCTAGGAGTGCTACTTGATTCCAAGTTAACTTTTCATGAGCATGTTGGAAAGATATGTATATTTAGCTACAAAATGTTATTGCACGTAACTTAAAGGACCTTAAAAATATCGACATATTAATTAAAATGTATAATACTTATGTCATGCATTTTTATTGTACTGTGGGAATATTACTCGATTGGTCAGCGTTGGTGCACGTGACTAATTATGATCAATGTCCAATTTAGTTATTTTTTGTTATTATATCACAACATATTATAAGATAACTGTACATTTCTTTGTACATTGAATGTATTCTGTTAAGAAGTAAAGTATTATTATTATTAAAAAAAAACACTCTGTAGTCTCAAATATTTTAGAAATTTGTTTATCTTTCTTTTAGCATATACACAATATATGTTTGGTTGGGAGGAATCCAAGATAGAAGGAATTTTTCTTTTGAGTATACAAATGCGTACGCTTATTTTAAAAGAGTTCTATTTGAAGCTATAAAAGAGTGTTTTCCACTTCCAGAGTAAGCATGAAGTAAAATTTCAAGTTCAGAAAAGCCTGAAAATTTGGTTTGGTCGCGTAACGCGGAGCGACCAAACCAAATTTTCAGACTTTTCTAAACTCGTAATTTCTCTTGATGCTCAACCTGGGAATGAAAAACACTCGTTCAAAGCTTCAAATTAAACTTTATTTAGAAATGCGTACGCATATGTATATTTTAAAATATAACAGACTACAAAACAATGAAAAAACCTTGGCTGGGAGGAATTCAAGATAAAAGGAATTTATGTTTATGGTACATATGCGTACGCTTTTTTAAAAGCGTTCAATTTTAAGCTACAAACGAGTGTTTTCCGCTCCCGGGTTAAGCATGAAGTAAAATTTCGAGTTTAGAGAAGCCTGAAAATTTAGTTTTATCGCGTAGCGAAGCGGAGCGACCAAACCAAATTTTCAGGCTTTTCTAACCTCGAAATTTTACTTCATGCGCCACGCGTATTAAACACTGAAAATACTGAAATTTTGTGAACAAGTGAACTTTACTTGAAATCAGTGTTTTATACGCGTGGCGCATGAAGTAAAATTTCGAGTTTAGAAAAGCCTGAAAATTTGGTTTGGCCGCTCCGCGCTTCGCGCTACGCGACCAAACCAAATTTTCAGGCTTTTCTAAACTCGAAATTTTACTTCATGCTTAACCTGGGAGTAGAAAAGATTCGTTTGAAGCTTCAAGTTGAACTTTAAAAAAAATACATATATCTAAAAATTTACAGCGCATAATTGGGATATGTATACTTAAAAAAAACTCCTTGTATATACATTTATATTTAATTTATTTACCGTTTTAACAATAGGTTAGTCTGTTTGGGCTATCGACCTGCGGTCTTTTTGCCCAGTCTGATTCTATTTGTTATGATGATAAATAATAATAATTCAAATTATTTAACTGGTTTGGTAATTCGAATTAGTGAAATGTGACGGGTGGGAATTTGTACTTAGCAAGGATATTTGGGTTGCGATGGAAACAGAATTTATTTAAAATGTCGATATTGTTACGATTTGAGGAGAATTTGATGCTTAGTTCTAGTATACGTTAGGATATTGGTTTGACTTTTGTGGTTTCATAAAGTAGTTGATTTTAATAAGCATTGTGGAGTGGGTTGTTGGATGAACACAGACTAGTTAAACATTTTACGATGTCTCCTTCAAACAATAATCGTAAACTTCAAACTATGGTAAATTAAACCACAATTAAAATTTGGGCAAATCAGTGAGTGTAAAACTATAAAATTACCACTTTAGAGTCGAAAACTAAATTACAGCATCCGCGTCGCGTCTTCTCCTCCTCGCCTCCCTTTTATTCGAATGACCCGGGGAGTAGATTAGACCGACTTTTTCGCCCTTTGAATATTAAGTGCGCGCCCTCTGAAAGCACCCCCACCCCTTTGCGCCGTACATCATTGCTTTATCGTTCCTCACTGTTTGTAATGCTTGTTAGACGCTCCCGAATTTTCGTAGCTGAGCATCCCTAAATTGAATTCTTTTGAAATATCGCCTTTGTTATATATTTCAGATGAATGGAGTTTACTTTACATAAAAATATACATTTATATACTATACTGTATTATATACTTTTTTTAATAACGACAAAATTTTTATTCTTACTACATGTATTATTGCTTATTTTACATTAGTTTTAAATTTAAAAGTAGTGCTATTTAATTTGATATGTTTTGGGGTTAAAAGAAATGTATTTGTTTTAAATAGGATTATGTTTATTTTACCTGCATTTAGGATAGGTTTATTTTGTAAAAAAACAGTTATTTTTTTACAAAACAAACTTATCTTAAATGCAGGCAAAACAAATACAATCCCATTTGAAACAAATAAATTTCCACCATACACCTTTTATTAGGGCCGAGCGGTAACGTTGCCGGGCTGTATCGCTCGGCGAGCCACATTTCGGGTTCGATTCCCGTGCACGGGGAGATTTTATTTGAAAAATAATGCCTCGCCGTGACCCTGGGTGTGGTATGAATGTGTGTGTTTGTCCGAATGAATAGAAGCATACTACAAATTGAAAATGTAAAAATTAATATACAAATATAAACATATGATGTTGACTAATGGGCAAGATCCCAAAGCCAGGCAAAAGCCAAAAACCCAAAAAAAATACGTTTTATTCTCTGTAAATTGACTATATTTACGTATTTACGAATATTTAGACGCCACAAACATATTCACACACATCCATGGGCCCAGGTGCAATCATTTTGTACTTTAAATAAATTATTATAAATACAATTAAAAGAAAAATAGTATTGTCTTTACAATCCACAAGTAAACAAAGGTTGAGAAACATTTGTTTGGAGGATTTACTATTAGTTTACAATTGACCAATCAAAACAAAAATCATGTCAAGCCTTTCAAGAATAATCTGTGTAATACGTTTAAAGAACACCTCGTGTGATTCCTACTATAAATACAAAATAATAAATGCTACTTATTATTTTGTATTTATAATAGGAATCACACAAGGTGTTCTTTACACTCATTTTATATATTTTTTTAAAAATTTTATATAAAATTGTTTTGTAAAGTATTGTTATTTTAACATCAAAAATGCTTGCTTCTTATATTGATATTTGTTTAATGATAAATTGCGAAGATATTTATTTAAATATTAAATGGTTTAATAATTACAATAACCAATTATTATTATGGAAATAAATCCCGATACTGAAAGCGTAAACACGTCAGGAACTCTCCATTCCTCATAAGCCCCATTTATCTTCGGCCCTGCTGAACACCGAAGGAAACGAACCCTCTCTTCATCCCTTCACCGACGACGGCTCCTGATTAAACACCCCGCAAGCAAATCGCCATTCATCCACCCCCTGTTTCCACCCTACTCAAAAAGCACGAAACATATTTCCTTTATGGCTCAAAAATGCATAATTAATATATGTTTGTGCAGTAGAATAAAATAACTAACAAAATTATAGATTTACAAGCAAAGTTTCGTTTTACGTGTAAAATTACATAATTAACATAGGTATTTTAATGCAAGCTACTTTATATTTTAATATTATCTTTCCTTATGTTAGAGTACACATGTAAATACATTTTTTGTAAAGTAAACATTTCTGCATGAAGTCATGCTAATGTTCATTTGTTTGCATTCATAAAAATTAATAATATATTCGATACTTGTTCTGCTACTCTCTTGATGGAAGCAGATTTTCAAATTGGGTAAAGGTAAACACTTGTATTGTTCCATGTTTTTATTTTTAGTTGCCTGACACGTGTTTCGATCATTTTCAAAGTTTAACTTTGAAAATAATCGTAACAGATCGAAATACGTGTCAGGCAACTGAAAATAAAAACATGGAACAATACAAGTGTTTATCTTTACCCAATTTCAAAATAATAATGATTATTTTTATGGAAATAATAGTTGTTTTTAAATAACCATGGTGTGGTGTTGGCTTCTGTCAAATGGATTGATTACAAGTTTTATCTCAATGGTCCAAAATTCTAGGGATATGTTTAAAATTCTTCAGAGTTTAAGATGCATGCAACAGAAATTCCTTTTTTAGGTATACAGCATGATTTTTCTATGAGAATTTTTAGACATACGTTGTTTTGTTAAAAACATTCAATTTGTCTCTAAGGAGCGTTTCCAATCCCAGATTAAGCATAAAGTAAAATTTCGAGTTTAGAAAAGCCTGAAAATTTGGTTTGGTCGCTCCGCGAAGCGGAGCAACCAAACTAAATTTTCAGGCTTTTCTAAACTCGAAATTTTACTTCATGCGCCACGGATATAAAACACTGAAATATTGTGAAGTTTTCAATATACTGTCAAATCAGTGTGCTAAAACAGTGTAATTAAAACTTTAGGTTTATCAGTGGTTTATAAGCCTGGCGCATGAAGTAAAATTTCGAGTTTAGAAAAGCCTTAAAATTTGGTTTGGTCACTCCGCTTCGCGGAGTGACCATACCAAATTTTAAGGCTTTTCTAAACTCGAAATTTTACTTCATGCTTAATCAAGGACTGAAATCACTCGTTAGAAGCTTAAAATTTAACATTTATAGAAAAACAACGAGTGCTTGGACATTTACAGAGTGTGCATTGAGGTAAGTATACTTAAAAGAAAAATTCCTTGTATATTGTGTTCTTATTTAAACATTTTTCGTACGTTAAGTTATCAGGTCTGATGCTGTTAGCTATAACTAATACCGTGAGTGTTTACCCCTGTAATTTAATTAGAGCGTGCACAGAAATCACGTACCATCGATAATAAATAAATTGATGATAGCCAGACTCAACCGTACGTTAAATTGCCTCGCCGCCGCCGTTTTTAGCTGACACAAAGCACACCATTCAGTTTATCCACCATTACGTATGCACCGCTTGATAGCCCTATGATTATGTCCTGTAATCACTAAAATTAATTACACAGTTAACCCGAATGATATTGAAATTCCGGCGGACACCACCACACACATATACACACGACAAGCACTAAAAACGGCCGGACCGGCGCTGATTAAAGAGATGATAGAGGAGAGGAGGAAAAGTTGCAGCCGTCCGTGAATATTCATTAGGACAGAAGTGGGGAAAAAGTGCGAAAGGAAAATTTATAATGGAAAGTGGCCGTTTGAAACCGTTAAAAAATAATGATTATTATGCAAATCGGGGGCGGCGCTTTATGAATTAAAAGCGAGCTTTGAATCACAAATAATTTTCTTATTCTTATAAATTTTAAAATATTAAGGATTACATTTCATACTTTCATATTGCAAAAATTAGCTTACCCTAACATTCTTAACGTTGTATTCTTCATATGTTGCCCAAAATCAGTAGCCGCACATTCAATATAATGTTCTTTATTCTGGATTGCAAAGCGCTTTAATAATTGCTTCATTTATTCAATTATTTAAAAATTTACATTCTTATTTCAAAGAACAAAATTATTTGAACTATTTATTAATTTTAGTTTAACAGCAAATTGTAAAAATGTGTCTGCAAAATTTACTGGTATTTTTCAGATTTTACTTTTTGCGAAAATTCAAAATTCGAAAATTCAGATAAAAAAACTGGTTTATGAACTTATTGCTATATCTCAGTATACTGTGTATAACTTTTAAAGTGTCCTAACTAAAAATATCTATAATCGAATCTATAAATCGCAAAAAAAAGCTTAAATCAAAACAAACTAGTACTTTTTGATCCTGTTTTGAATGATTGCAGTGATCTTTTATTTATGTTTTTGAACTTCACAATAAATCAGAGATTTTAAATTTAAACGAGTGTTTACCACTCCCAGGTTAAGCATGAAGTAAAATTTCGAGTTTAGAAAAGCTTCAAAATTTGGTCTGGACGCTCCGCGAAGCGGAGGGGCCAACCAAATTTTTAAGTCTTTTTAAACTCGAAATTTTACTTCATGCGCCACGTATTTAAAACACTTATACAGAGTGAAGTTCATAATATACTGCTTAAGGTTGATCATTATTTTATACGCGTGGCGCATGAAGTAAAATTTCGAGTTTAGAAAAGCCAGAAAATTTGGTTTGGTCGCTCTGCTTCGCTACGCGACCAAACCAAATTTTCTGGCTTTTCTAAACTCGAAATTTTACTTCATGCTTAACCTGGGAGTGGAAAACACTCGTTTAAAGCTTGAAGTTGAACACTACAACAAGCAATATCTGCAAATACAAAGCATAAATGCTGTAATTAAGATATGCATACTTAAAAGAAATACACCCCGTAGAAGGAACAACAAACAAAAACGTACGGAAATCCCTAGAACACAAACATTAGTTAAATTGGACATTACCACATTGGATTAGTCACATTAAAATATGCGTTTTTAATAATAATAATTTCTTTCCTTTTGGTTCTGCGACAAATTGTAAGTAATCAATCTATATGGATTTCTAAAATTTCAATTATTCTTTTACTTACTTTTAATGCAAACCTTTTGCCTACTATTAAAAATCCGATTTGTTTCTTCCTTAAATAGTTTCACCACAGTTCGAATGAGATTTTGCGCATTTTTGTAAAATTGGTGCATCTTAAGTATTTTGACAGGCGTCATGAATATCATGATGATAGAAACGCAAACTTAACATCCGACGTGCCATACAATTGGAGATGTTCTGTTTTAACCATAATCCAGTGATTGAAAACGTAGATAGAAGTTAATGACGTCAGGGTAGAAGCGTAATGTGTTCACTATAGGTAATCATTACATATTGGTGTATGCGCCGGGCAATCCGTGCATAGAAAGGTCGTAGGATGGATATTATTTATGAGCGTATACATTTTCTTAATGCAGTTATACAATTTACAGGAAATTGAATCCACTAATAACTTGACTTCAATCAATCACATGATTTCGATTTAAAGTTCTATTAAATTAGAGTTCAATTAGTAAAAACTGATTTCGTAAACAATTATCTCTAAATACCGTGCGATCGCTTTAATTATGATTTATAGTAGGTAGAATTCTTTTGTGTGGTTGCCCAGACTGCTAATTAAACAATGGAATAAATTTGAGGTTATGCTAAACTATGTGTCAACAGTCACTAGTGCCAATCTAATTTAAAACTCAAAACCTACTCTAAATCATGTTTTAAACGATCGCACGGTATATAATAACATTTAATTAACGTGTTAATGTCTTTCACGCCCTATCGGACTGATTTGCTTTTATTTATTTTTTTGTATTTTAATTCATCTTTTCACGTTGATAACGTCTGCATATCTGGTTGATTTACGATCCCCTATGTACGCGGATTTTTCCGTCAGACTGATTTTTGGCTCGCCCTATCCCAGGAAACCAATGACTCTGCAATTTTATGCTGCACATCGATTTAGCTATCGGTTCAATTAATTATATATTCGTTAATAAAAACGGTTATTTGGGGATGGAGAACGTTTGCAGATATAAACAGTTTTATGTTTTGATTTGTATATGAAATAGATAGGCATGGATGGAGTTATAAAGCATGTGAAATATTCGAAAACATGTTTGATGTTAATTTGATTAAATAAATTAGGCCAATCAATTAAATTCAAATTCAAAACTATTTGAATTCTTGATTGAACTGTACCGTAAGGTAAATAATAAGGTCTCACATTCTTCATTCCTGCTAATGACATAATCCCCTTTTTTACCTATAAATACCGACCATCATTTTTGCTTATTCCATTTCTGTGTACTGTTCATTCCACACACACCACTTTTTCCAAGTAAGTTTGTTTTGATTTTATTTCTAATTTTTTAAACGTCATAAGCAAAGCTATACTAAAGAGAGATAAATCTCGAAACGCCTCTATAGATGGCCTAAGACATTAGTTTTAATCCAAGTCCTTTCACTTCTAATTTGTTGCTATCTCTCCTTTCATTTTAAATTTGTCTTGTTAGTTGGTTTGAAGAAAATTTGACCTAAACGTTACATATACTTTAATAGAGCGTTGTAACAAATCAAATTAAATAAGATTTTAAATATTTCATTGTATAATTCAATATCCGGAGGTGTATTTGCACGGGAAGTAGTTGTTTTAATGGATATTTATCGTCTTAAGTTGTCTTATTAATTAAGACATTGTTTGAATTTTCACGAATAGTTTTTTCGTAATTTTATATATTATAAAATTTCAAGTTTATAACAGCCTAAACATTAGGATTTAAGCGCGGAAAGAAACGTAGAATCCAAATATGATATATTCTAAGGTTCAAAAACACGTGTTTTACATTTAATCAAGAGAAATTGAATAATTGGAGTGATAGGTGTAAAATAAAAGTTGAAGATAATGATAAAAGAAGAAGCCTTAGTTCATTTTTGAAAAGATATCTGTTTCTGTATGAAATTTTAAAGGGCTTCGAAAATATCAGTTGCCTAACACCTTACATTATTATTTGACATTCACTAACAACAAAAATAAAATTATTTTATTTATAAATATTTATCATGTTTTACCAAGCGATTAATGAGAACATACAAGAAAAGTGTACTTCACATTATAACTCTGTAATTTTTTCGTTATAACAGACATGATAATATTATTGACATTCTATAATAATTGACAAAAATCGTCAATTAATAATTCGGTAATAATTCGTTCTGATACAACAAAAAGACAGTGTTTATTCTGTCAATTGTAACTAGACAAGGATAAGACGCAAGTTAAAAATCTGCCTAAATATAGTGTTATTTGGTTTTTAATGTTTAGGCAGATTTTTAACATGTGTTTTATCCTAGTCTAGTTACAATTGACAAAATAAATACTGTCTTTGTGTTGTATCAGATAAATATGTCTACGATATTAGCAGAAATGATGCAAAGAACGACATTCACCATACAATTTATATTTTACATAAATATTAAAATTTTTACCTTAAATAATGACATGATTGACAGTTTTTGTCTTATAGTCGACAAAACGGGCCGCAAAATGTACCGCCCAACCGTTCTTGCTTATATGAACCCTAAAAATGCACCACTCGATAAATTCTTACACGCTGACAATTTCAAGAAGACAGATAATGGAATTATAATTTATTAAATGTCTGTAATTTTTTGTACAAATCGATTAAATTAAATCGAGATCCATTTACAATATAAAATACAACAATATTATTAAAAAAAAGTTTACAAATGATTTAATAAAGAAAACACTTGGTTAAATTTCACTAATATTTTGGTTTTTTATTCCAACTAGTTTCGACTTTGAGTCATTCTCAAGGAGTACAGGAAATTACATTTTTACAAACATTATATACAAGAGAGGTTAATTTAAATTTTATAGTTAAGCAATAAGGGCTGTCATGATGGGTGAGCTCCACAGATCTTCGATGTCATTAACAATTGGTTTTCCCTGTTTTATTGCTTTCTGGATTTCCAGTCCTTCGCGATAGTTGAGATGACGACCTTTATTGCGTGTGTATAAAATCTTTAGCGTTTGGTTATTAAAAAAGTGATTATTGTCAATGCAGTGTTTAGCTAACCCAGTACAATATTTTTTATTTATAATTGAAGCTTTGTGTTCTTCCAGTCGTTTTTTGAAATTCCTCCCGGTTTGGCCAATGTATATTGAGTCACAATCGTCGCACTGGATTTCATACACTCCACACTTTTTAAATTTATCAGTTTTTTGTTTACTATTCACTAGGAGTTTGCCTAAATTTATTGGGTTAGTCATGATAAAAAATGTATTAAAGGGCAAGAATTTAACATAATCATGACTAACCCAATAAATTTAGGCAAACTTCTAGTGAATAGTAAACAAAAAACTGATAAATTTAAAAAGTGTGGAGTGTATGAAATCCAGTGCGACGATTGTGACTCAATATACATTGGCCAAACCGGGAGGAATTTCAAAAAACGACTGGAAGAACACAAAGCTTCAATCATAAATAAAAAATATTGTACTGGGTTAGCTAAACACTGCATTGACAATAATCACTTTTTTAATAACCAAACGCTAAAGATTTTATACACAGGCAATAAAGGTCGTCATCTCAACTATCGCGAAGGACTGGAAATCCAGAAAGCAATAAAACAGGGAAAACCAATTGTTAATGACATCGAAGATCTGTGGAGCTCACCCATCATGACAGCCCTTATTGCTTAACCATAAAATTTAAATTAACCTCTCTTGTATATAATGTTTGTAAAAATGTAATTTCCTGTACTCCTTGAGAATGACTCAAAGTCGAAACTAGTTGGAATAAAAAACCAAAATATTAGTGAAATTTAACCAAGTGTTTTCTTTATTAAATCATAGTTAAATATGTTTCACCACGTGAAAGATGAGAAACTTGTTCAAGAAGTTTACAAATGTTGAAATCAATAAAATAAATATAGGGAATTTTTCTGTTAGGTACACGTATCACGATTATGTATCAAAATGTTCAGACATTTGTTGATTTATTAAAGAATATCAATTTGAAAAATTTAACGAGTGTTTAAAATCCTAGATTAAGCATGAAGTAAAATTTCGAGTTTAGAAAAGCCTGAAAATTTGGTTTGGTCGCGTAGCGCTTCGCGCTACGCGACCAAACCAAATTTTCAGGCTTTTCTAAACTCGAAATTTTACTTCATGCGCTACGCGTACTAAACACCGATTTAAAGTGAAGTTCAAAATATACTCCTAGGGTTTGATCACATCTTCATTAGTTTTACAAATAAATGTTTAGACAGAATTTGTGAAAGTATACTTACAAGAAAAAAATCCCTTAGTGTCAATATTTAGGAAAAATTACAAATTTAATTTTATCTATTACTATTTTAGATAAAATCATTAAAACCAACAAACATAATAAAATTTTACGAGAACTTCAGAGCTGTAAAAATTAGGATAAATCGACAAAAAAAATTTACTAAATCAGCAAAAACGAGTAATTAATTAGTACAATTTAACCTAAGTTTTAAAACTGTCTTTAATAGACCAATATACCCCCTCCCTCACACCAAAAAAAAAAATTGCACTCTGAATCCGCTCCTAACTTGTTAGTAGGCCAATCTTAAGACGCACGGATCGGCAACATTGTTTTTCTTGTAATTTTGAAGTCATGTGGAATCATAGACCAAGAGCAATTTAGATTGTTATTATACGAATATATCATCATATTCCAGTTTTTCCTGTTAAAACTTTTACTTAAAAAAAACAACTTGTATAAAAAATATAAGCTTCTTTGCGGTAATAGCAGCCATTCAAAGTAAAATCAGGCTTCAGCTTTTTTAATTAAACTAAATCAACGCGTCCTTTAAATCCCCCAAAGAAGGGAAGAACACAAGAAAAAAAATAAACCAATTCTCACTGTTGCTCGAAACGCAATAAGGAATGAAGGGGTGGGAATAAGAAATTCGTTTAGAAAAGGGGGGGACCATTCAAAAAAGAAGGGACGCTCGGTGTGTATTAAAAAGGATTAGGATTAGGTTTAGGGTTTCGGTGCTTTGTTTTAATCGCGACGCGGCCTGCAAATGCCGCTGTTTACATTTACATTTACGTTCGACGGAATTATCCGTTCCGTATTCCCTTTTTCGAGACAACATTGGGCGTTCATTAGGGCTTCATTCTGTTTTCTCCCCCTCGGCCAAACATCTGGGCTTTGGGGGCGATTTCCTTGTCCCGCGGCACAAATATTTATACTGCCGCCTTTTAGGGAAATATTTAACAAGTTAATTGTATTAATTATTTTAATATTTATTTAATTAAAACATTCAATATTAAAGACTGATTTTGTTTAAATCATCAAACAATTACACATTTAAATTACATTTTAGTTCCATTTGAAGTTTTCATAAAAAGATATTAAGCTGACATCGTACAGGGAATTTTTCTTTTAAGTATACATATGCATTCGCTGTAAATCTTCAGATAATCGTTGTTTTCAAAATACTTTGAATTAAAGCTATGAAAGAGTGTTTTCCACTCCCAGATTAATGAAGTAAAATTTCTAGTTTAGAAAAGCCTGAACATTTGGATTTATAAACGTGGCGTTAAAATCCAATTTGAGACTTTTTTAAACTCGAAATTTTACTTCATGCGCCACTCGTATAAAACAATATTGTAAATTTCAAAATATATGTATATCTTTAGCATACTGTTTTAGAAGTGTATTTTAAACTTCACTTGAGCATTTCAAAATATATGTAAATCTTTAGCATACTGCTTTAGAAGTGTATTTTAAACTTCACTTGAAATGAGTGGGTTATATGCGGTGCATGAAGTGAAATTTCGAGTTTAGAAAGGAAGTCGAAACACTCGTTAAAAACTTCAAATTGAACGCTTTTATAAAACATTGAATGTCTAAAATTTTACAGCGGATACATCAAAATGTGTAAACTTACTTATAATAAAAGAAACAAATCCTTTCTATATAAAATATGTACTTAATTGCACTTGATTGGATATTTTTATGCATGTTTAAACTTTTAATTGATTAGTATATTTCATAGTTAACTATTCCTAGCAAATAAGAAAGAACGTCTAATTTATTAAGGCTCTTTGAAGTAACAACTTTGAAATATAAATTGCTTTATGCGGAAAAAGAGAGGTTGTCAAAGGAAACTAATTATTTTTATGAAATATAAGGAAGCTGTACCTTCGAGATTTCATCATTAAATGTAGCTGCATTACATTTTTAATAGAAACTTATTTCATTATGTGGGAACGTAATTACGTACGTAATTTAGTAGTTTTCAAAAGATAACAAAATATCTAAGGGAAATTAAATATGACTTTGATAATAAATTTTTCGACAAATATTATTAAAATTTAAAATATATTAAAACGTGATTGTAAATTTTTAGATTATTTTGCACTAGAGGCCAATTCATTACATGATTTTATATTATCGTTTATGAAGCGTGAATATTTAAGATGATTTAGTCAATTTTTCAAAAATATAATGCTAGCGATAAATCGAAACTTAATTATCAATAAATATCAACGAGTTATATAGTTTCCGTTGAGATTTAAACTAGAGATCGTATTACAGGTTATTTGTCGATTTATTACCGTAATTGGCTGAAAATCTTTAATTTGACTCGTGTTGTTTTAATTAAGAATAAGGTGTGTTTTTGATTTTCCGCGATTTTCGAGATTTCCATTGATTTTCAAATTCGCGATGCTTTTTAAGATTTTAAAAGATTTTTTATAAAAATTAAAATGTTTATAAATTCTAAAATGTAAAAAATTAGAATTAGATTGTTGGATGGAAAGAAGACAGGAAAGGAAGCGAGAATAGGAGAAGCGGGGGGAGGACTTAAGGAGGACGGTTCAATGAGGAAAATGAGCTCGCAGGATAAATGTATAAACGGGGAGGGAAGGAGAATGAAGGAGTGGGTGATGGAGGAAGGGTGGGAACTGTTAAACGGGTGCACGGAGGGGGACTGGGAGGGGCAGAAAACGTACATAGGGGCAAGAGGGGCATCAGTGATTGACTATGTAGTGGTGAAGGGAATAGCAAGAGGGAAGATAAGGAGTATGGAGGTAGAGGAGGTGTTGGGATCGGATCACCTACCGTTAATGGTGGAGATGTGGATAGAGGAGGGACATGGGAGTGAAACGGAGCAGGAAAACGAGGTTTAGGACGTAAGTGAATTGGAAGAGGTGATGAGGAAAGGGCAGGCGGGGGGAGTGGTGATGGGTAAAAGGAAGGTATGGATGCTGGCGTATGTGGATGATGTGGTGTTGGTTGCAAGAGAGTATGAAGGGATGAAAGAGATGTTGAAGAGAGTGGAGAGGTTTATGGATAAAAGGGGAATGAAAGTGAATGTAGTGAAAACGAAGTGGGTGAAATTTAGAAATAAAGGGAGGGAGGGGAAGGTGAAAGAATTGAAGTGGAAGGGGGTAGTTATTGAGAGGGTGAAGAGTTTCAAGTATTTGGGGTTTTGGTTTAAAGGAACGGGAGGGTATGAGGAGCATGTGAGGTGGGTGCAGGGTAAGGCGAGGAAGGCGTGGGGAATGGTGTGGGGCAAGTGGGGGAAGTGGATGGGAAACAATGTGACGGTTGCGTGTAAGATATGGGATGCGTGTGTAAGAGCGGTGCTAATGTATGAAGTGGAAGTGTGGGGGACGAGAGAGTACGAGGTGATAGAGAGAGAGCAGATGTAGTTCCTAAAGCACATGTTGGGGGTGGAAAGGTCCACGCCCAGCTACATAGTGCTTCAGGAGACCAACAGAGAGAGGCTAGAGTGGGAGGCAATGGTGAGGTACGAGATGAGATTGTGGGAACTGGATGAAGAGAGATTGGTGAAGGATGTATGGGTGACGAGTGTGTGTGGGGGTGAGGGTAGATGGAGGGGGGAGAAGAGGAAAATGTATGAGAGGGTAGGGCTGTCGGAGCCGAAGGTAATGGAATGGCTAGGAAATGGGGTGAAGGTGGATGAGTGGGTGAGGGGGAAAGAGAAGGAGGTGGAAGGGCAGGAAAGGCAAGGGTGTATTGACAGAAGTCAGTATAATGATATGTATGGGAGGTGGCAGGTGTATTGGAGGGTGCCGAAGTATTTGATAGAGAAGGGATGGGGTAGAGAGGATAGGGTGATTGTGGCAAGGGCGAGGTGTGGATCGGAGAAGAATGGAAGGAAAGTATGGATGGGGGAAGAATATGGAAGGTGTGTGTTGTGTGGACAGGGGAAGGATACGTGGGGACACTTGGCGGAGGAATGTGAGGGGGTGAAAGAGGAGTGGCTGGGAGCGAAAGGGAATAGAAGGGTAGTGGAGTGGATGAGGGAGGATGGGAGCGGGGTAAGGACGTTGGAAAAGCTGGGGAGGGAGAGGGAAAAGAGAAGGGAGGGTAAGAGGGATACGGGAATGTAGTGAGGCAATCAAATGTAAATGTGTAACCAAATATAATGGTGTGGAGATATGCCAATAAAGGTCTTTTTTTTAGAATTATAATAAAACTCTCAATATTATCTAAAATGTCGAAAATATTGGAAATGTCAAAACGTGATAAATAGTAAAAAAAAATGTTGAAAAATACTAGAATACTGAAAAAGTATAAAGAATTCTCAATAACTGTAATTATTTTTTATTAAATGGGCAGTATATTTTTAACTTAACTTTATATCAGGGTTTTTATGCGCGTGGCCCATGAAGTAAAATTTCGAGTTGAGAAAAGCCCGAATTTGTTGAAATTGTCGATAATGTTATAATTGTTAAAAATGCCAAAAAATTCTAAAATGTAAAAAACGAGAATTATGAAAAAGTATCAAAAACTCTTAATATTGTCAAAAATGTAAAAAATATTATAAATGTCGAAACGTGATAAAATGTAAAAAAAAAATGTTGAAAAATACTAGGATTCTGAAAAAGTATGAAGAATTCTTCTTAACAACTGTAATTGTTTTTTATTAAATAGGCAGTATATTTTTAACTTTACTTTAAATCACTGTTTTTCTGCGCGTGACGCATGAAGTAAAATTTCGAGTTGAGAAAAGCCCGAATTTGGATTTGGATTATATTTTTAACTTCACTTTAAATCAGTGTTCTTATGCGCGTGGCGAAGAAATAAAATTTCGAGTTAAGTTTCTTATTAAAAATTAAACAGCTAACGTTATTGACTTTAAATTTCCAAATTTTGTTTATTTTAATTTTAACAAGTTTGAATAAATGGCATATAGGCCATCTGTGTCCCTTTTAAAATTCTTACAAGAATTTTGTTAAAATTAAAATAAGCAACATTTGGAAATTTGAAATCAATAACGTTAGCTTTTCAATTTTTAATAACAAACAATTATTTATTTACAAACATTTTACACGTCAATATCTGACAATTTTTAATTTTATCTATAAAAGCCCAGTAAGTATTTTTCAATATGTTTAGGTATAATGTTTTCTTTGGACAGGGCTCGAGTTTCATGATTTCTACAATATTTTTAAATTATTTTATGAAATGATTTTAATTTTTTATATTCATTCAAATAGAGTTCATTTCTACATTTACTCATTGCATCTATTCTTCCTTTTGGTGCATTCGCCGGGACTCAAAACTTTTATAATAGAATGCATTTAGGCAACTTCCTCGCATTTAAAACTTACTAAGTACACTTATCACTTTTGTATACACAACTTAACTACACAACAAAAACTAATAAAACCTGTGAATATTATCTCAAGGACACAACAGAGAGTGTATTCGAAAACAGAACACCACAATTTACCTTTTAGGGGGAACAATAGCTCCGCATGCATATTACCGTGAATAATCAGCTTAAGTTGCAATAGCGGTGAATCACGGCCGACGTTATCACACCAAATAAAATTATTTCACACAGAGCACAAACACACACACTCATACGTGGCCGTCCGACAAAAGGGCAACAGAATGATTTGGAAAAATTAAATAAATAAAAGTCGGCGCGGCGGTCGCGCACAAACAAGTGTTTTTTATTGCTTCGCAGGGACGTAAAAATAATTGAAAACACAATTCCCTTTTACGGTTTTAGTGCTGAAACGAGGTTTTATGTATGTGTGTGTGTGTGCGTGTGAAGGATTGTACACGCGTGGCGCAATTTTTTAGGCTTTTA
Source organism: Philonthus cognatus (assembly GCA_932526585.2). Classification (NCBI taxonomy): domain Eukaryota; kingdom Metazoa; phylum Arthropoda; class Insecta; order Coleoptera; family Staphylinidae; genus Philonthus; species Philonthus cognatus. The sequence continues at coordinate 24,938,437 of OW052243.1, read as the reverse complement.
TAAACTCAAAATTTTACTTCATGCTTAATCTGAAAGAGGAAACACTCGTTTTCAGCTTAAAATTGAACAATTTAAAAATACGATGAATTTCGGTAAATTTACAGCACATGCATACAAAAAGTATGGTTACAGCTAAATATTTTCAGTACGGCTTAGCAGAGCTCATTAAAACTAAGAATACAGTTAGAAGTGTTTAAATTCTATCATCTCAGATTTTTTAAAATTTTTTACAATCATTAATTTTGAAAATACAAGGCTAACTTTATTTTTTTTAATGGCAAGGGTGATCAAATTTTTAATTTTTGAAAATAAAAAAATTCTTCTGAGTTCTGTGATGTAACACATGCATATCTTATTTTAATCAAAACTTTAAAAAAATTATCGAACTACCAAAATTTTGAATTTGTAAAATTTTGTTTATCTATCATTGGTTCTTTGTCGCCTAAGCTTTGACCAAAAAATTATTACAAGTTATTAATAAATGTAAAAATAAGAAATTTAACTGAAACAGAACACATTTTAATATAACTAAAAAGCTTAAACACAATAAACATGTTTGAGTTTTATTTTTGTTTACCTTTTTATAAAAATATATTTTTTTAAAATAACAAATTTGACCACCCGTGTCGTTAAAAAAAATCAAGTTAGCCTTGTATTTTCAAAATAAATGATAGAAGGAAATTAAAAAAAATCTGAGATGATAGAGACAGTGTGTGATTTGGGTATTATATTTGATTCTCGCTTAAATTTTGTTACCCATTTGAATAAGATCTCTAGTAAAGCTCTTTCTATGCTCGGTTTCATTAATAGATTTTCGAAACACTTTGGCGTGGATACGTTCAAAACCCTTTACGTCAGTTTGGTAAGGCCACATTTGGAATATTGTTCTGCAATTTGGTCTCCTTACCACAACTGTAACATTGAAATCATTGAAAAAGTTCAGAATAGGTTCTTACTACTAGTATCTTTTAAAATGGGGATCGCACGCATTGACTATAGTCGGTCACACATATTGAATTGTCTTAATTTAAAATCTTTAGAATATAGAAGAATATCATTTGACTTATGCTATGGGTTCAAACTGATTAATAGACATGTCAATTTCAGTTTTTTATTATCATTGTTGAATTTTAATTTTTTTAACAACTCCAGTTCGTTGTAGGCCCTTATTTCGTTTAAACTTCCATCGAACATTGTATGGTTCCCATAATCCTGTGGCACGTATAATGCGGTATTGTAATGTCCTTATGTTGTATCCCAACTTTTACATTTTTAGTAATTCTTACAGTGTATTCAAACGCCATTTACAGTTTATTAATCTGGATATTGTGAATTACTGTATTTTTGTTTGTTGTATTATATTTCTCACTCTATTTATATGTTTTTCAAAGTAATATTATGTTTATCTTATATCACTATTTTTAATTGTGTATTGATGTATAAAGGAGATTTCCGTTGATAAATAAAATAAAATAAAATAAAAAATTTAAACACTTCTAACTGTATCCCAAATTTTAACGAGTTCCGCTAAACCGTCCTGAAAATATTTAGCTGTATCCATACTTTTTAACCACCCTGTATGTATACGTAAAATAAAAATTCTCTGCATAAAAATGTTTTATAAAAGTCAATCGTTTCAGGTTAGTCTGAAAGTATACATAGTGATACATATTATAAATAAGAAAAACTCCATAACATGAGTTCAGCGACAAACATAATGCTAAATATTTTTTTTTAAAATAGGACCATTCGGGATAAAAGTTTCAAATATGAGACAAAAATATGAGTTGCTCAAAATTGGAACTGGGGCTGAAAAGTCGGGATGGTTCCGGGAAAATCTAGGCGCCACCTTATAACTATCCAACTTATCTATAAACTCAATGGCGAAGGCTGCCGTATTCAGCCTTCTAATATTCCAGGTTATCAATACTTAGCATATGTAAGTTTTTATTAAATAAAAGTCAATGATACATAAATAAATATTTTAATACCCAACAATACGACCCATAAATATTAATCCAAAAAGACGAACGCCGTAAAATAGCTGAATAATTTATTATTTGTGTACTAACACTCTGGCGGTGAAAAAAGTCCACGTTAATCCATCTTCCTGACAAATAATAAAAGAGAAACATTACAACATGTCCATAATATTTCTATTTGGTTTTGAGAAATAAATCTGTTTACCCGCTGGGATCTATTTTTCATGCATATAAAGTTATCGATTTTGCGGTTAATTATTTATTTGTGATGATAACGTTTTTAGCATATAAATTTGCTGATTTACCATAATGAAAATGCTATTAAAACCTAATGCGTGTTTGTGTTGTTAATAAGGTGTTTAATTACACAGGCCTGCAAAATTGAAGTTTTTCAAAAATACAAGAGAAGTTTTCTCTGAATTTTATGTTATTTGGTGTGCTGATTTCGAAATTTTTTTTTTCATCACGTCAACATTTTTGTAAAATCGATATCAATATTTTTGTTAAAATCCTAAAATTTTGCTAAATTTTTATGACATATTTTGAATGTAAAAATTAAATAATTTTATGCAAGTTTTAAGAAAGTGAAAATTTCAAAAATTCATATCTTGATAATATTTTGGAATATCCTTATTAAATTTTGTATGGATATTAAGTAAACATTGATTTTTCAAAATATATAGAAATCTTGAAATACTTTATCAATATGTTTTGAGTAATTTCCAATTGAGCGTAAAAATAGACTAATTTTATTCGATTTTTAGGAAGAACAACGTTTTAAAGATTCTTATCTTGATAATTGAGTAGTCTAGCTGCAAAACTCACTTCTCTACTTTTTGTGAAAATTGAGTTGGAGGTTTTTTTATGTCCGCCATGTTAAGGTACACGTGTTTTTTTGCAATTTTCCAGAAGTTTTCAAAAGTGGAGAATGTGGGTTTTGCAGTTAGACCGCTTTTGGAATATCATTATGAAATTTTTTAATCAAATATTGCTTTAAAAGAACCTAAAAATAAACTAAAGTAAAAATACCCTATCAATGGTTTTTGAGTAATTTCCAATTGAACCTAAAAATAGAATAATTGTAAGCAATTTTTACAAAAATGCAATATTCAATGATTCATATCTTGATAATTTTGGCATTATCTACATAAAATTATATGTGGATATTAAGTTAACATTGCTTTTTCAAAATATATAAAAATCTAAAAACACCCTACTACTATTTTTTGAGTCATTTCCAATTGAACGTGAAAATTGAATAATTTTATGCGATTTTTAGAATGATGACAATTTCATAGATCTTAATAACTTTTAAGAATATCCTTATACATTTTCTGTGGATATTGAGTAAATATTGCTCTTTGAAAATATATAAAAATCCAAAAACACATTATTAATGGTTTTTGAGTAATATATAATTAAACGTAAATAAATAGAATAATTTTATGCGATTTTTGGGAAAATAAAAATGTTAGAGATTCATTATAAAATTTTGTGTGAATATTAAGTAAACATTGTTTTTTTAAAAATATGTACTACACTCTTTCAATGGTTTTTAAGTTATTTTCATTTGAGTGTTAAAAAGTGCGTTTTTCAAATCAAATTCTATAGATTACACAAATTAATAATATTATAAAATTCAAGTTTTGAATAAAATCTTTATAAAATTTGGTGCGTATGTTAAGAACATATTGTTCGTTTGAAATACGTGAAAATTGGAAACTTACTTTTATAGACTTTTAATTGTAGACTCATCCATCACTTGGTGAAACATTTTTTAAAACAGTGAATTTAAACTTTGTTTAAAAAATTTATAAAAACACTTGGTTATTGTTTCACTATTTGTTTTTATTTTTGAAAAACTGACTAGTTTCGGTCAGACGACCATTTTCAAAGTTATTACAAGAATGATGTTACAAGAGGAGCGGTGTGCGTTTTATACCTAAAGGGGATTAAATCATTACCTAATTGTTGGGGCGTAAAGAAAAAAACATATCCAGCAGCTAGGTGTTAAACGTTTCTAAGTTGTCATTTGTGACGAGCGATCCTATTTCTATTGAATTGTTAATGTAAAAAGTTTCGCAATAATTAAGCTTTTTACATTTGTTGATTATTTTCAAAGGTTTGAATTTAGAAGGATCAAAAAAGTAGCCCTCATCTATGCAATGTTTTGCGAAGCCCGTCTTTGGCTGATTATCTAATATGGATTTTTTATGTTCCTTTAGACGGGTGTTAAAATTTCTGCCAGTTTGGCCAATATATATTGCTTCGCAGTCGTTACATTGTATTTGATAAACGCCACTCCTTCGATCCTTTTCGGTTTTGTCTTTATTATTCATCAATAGTTTGCCTAAATTGATTTTATTAACGCAAATTGTATTTATATCTAGGTTGTTTAAAATGTTAACAATAGAGCTGGATTTTTGATTTACATAATTAAGGGCGACATAAGATTTGGGTTTTGATTGATCTAGACCTGCATAGATTAATTTCAACAAAGAACGTTTTCGTTTTTTATTTACCATTGTATCAATTATATTTTCGTTATAACCATTATTACTGGCTATGGTTTTTATCGTTTCCAATTCTTTGTTGAAATCAATCTGAGACAGGGGTATGCTAAATAATCTATTGACTAAGCTATGGAAAACACTCATTTTAATTTGAAAAGACTGGTTTCAATCATAAGGTATTATAGCATCGCTGTATGTTGCTTTCCTATATATGTTATATAAAAATTCACCTTCATGGTGAGTTATTGTTAAGTCTAGGAAATTCAGTTTGTTTTCTTTTTCGGTTTCTAAAGTAAATTGTATTGACTTTTCTATTGAATTCAAATATGTTAAAAATTGATCTAAATGTCTATTCGTCCCTTTGATAATGCAAAAAATATCGTCCACGTATCTAGACCAATGTATTATTTTTTCTTTATTTTTATTATTGTTGTCGTTTAGTATAAATTCTTCAAAATGATTCATATATATCTCAGCAAAAAGAGGTGTTAGTGGTGACCCCATTCCCCCTCCTGGTGCAAAATTAATATCATTTGATGTTAAAAGTCTTTTCACCTCTATACCAATTATTGAATTAAAACAGATATTAAAAACTCAAATATATAACAGCTCAGAAACCCTACTTGCCAAACAAGAATTAGAAACACTTATTAACATTTGCCTAAACCAAAATTATTTCAAATTTAATAACATATTATATTCTCAAACAGAAGGCCTACCAATGGGGTCATGGATGTCTGCCACATCGCGACCTCGGTCTGTCTCTCCGGGGTACTGGGATACAGGTTTTGGATAGTATCCGGTTTCTAGGGCTGAGGTTCGATAGGACTCTTTCCTATCGGGCCCATATTAATGAGCTGGTCCAGCGGTCTCGAAAAGCACTAAACGTTATAAAGTGCTTGGCCAGCATCAACTGGGGCGCTAGAAAAGAAGTGCTGCTACAGCTGTACACGGCTTAATCCAGAGTTAACTACGGCTGCGCAGTGTACTTTCCGGCAAGGAAGTCCTGGTTGAAAGCCCTAGACCCTGTTCACTATGCCGGTCTTAGATACGCCACAGGTGCATTTAGGACGAGTCCCACACCGAGTCTCTGCTGCGAGTCGGGGGTCACTCCACTATGCGTGCGAGGAGGGGACACTTTATTAGTGTTACAGAGCAGCAGAGGAAATACACTAGAAGACCTACCGTCAGTAGGCCGGTGTGCGTCCGCGCGAAGGAGATTATGGAGAGTCTCAATATCAGTCTCCCAAGGGTATTCGAGATCGGATTCCTGGAGGTACCCCCTTGGCTTATGCCAAGGGTAAGGTGTCGGCTGGATCTGACCTCAGTTAAGAAGAGCGATATGAGCCCCTATATTCTTAGGGGCCGCTTCCTCCGAATTATCGCTGAATACCCGGACTCAACGCGGTTGTACACGGACGGATCTCCCGTCGTTATCGATGGCATCCCATATTCGTGGTCACTCCACGAGTCCGCCAGTGTGTGCACCACCGAACCATACGCTTCATATCAAGCTCTTCGCTATTGTATGATAAAAACCCACTAAAGCTCATTGGTTATATGTTAACTCATTAAGTGCCATCCAGAGTATCACGTCGTTATACTCAGTCGATCCGCTGGTCCAGCTTATACAAGCCTTGATATTCGAAGTGTCCCGGACGCGAAAGACGATCGTGCTCGTCTGGACTCCGGGGCACGTGGGTATAGTAGGCAATGAGATGCTCCTCAAGCAGCCGAAGCGGACGACATACCCGTTAGGCCAGACGACGTGAAAGGGTACATCAAGAAGAAAATTACAAAGGATTGGCAGCAGAGTTGGAACGGCTCCGAGAGCAAGTTAAGGTCTGTAAAGCTCTCCGTGACTCACTGGCGATCGGTGACACTTACGAGGAGGGAGGAGGTTGCCCTGTGTCGTCTCCGCATAGGGCACACCAACTTAACTTCCTCGTATCTCCTTGCCGGCGATGAAGCGCCAGAGTGTCCATCCTATCATGACCGGTTAACGGTGGAGCATATTTTAGTCAAATGCCCAACCTACGCATTACAGCGAAATAGGCTGAGGCTTGGTGGTGATGTGGTCGTCCATATTGGCGAATAGTAAGGGGTCCGTAGAAACATGTATAACGTTTCTACGAGATACAAGTCTTTTAAAGCGATTATAGCGATTCGTGAATGCCTTTTAAGTGTTAATTTATTATTAATTTATTTATTGTTTTGTCTCGTTCTTGTACAGTGGCGTCGAAGCTCCTGTACAACTTCAGTGTCACCTTTTAGTTTGTGTCTATCCGCTCCAGAGTCCTTATACAACTCTGGAGCACATATTGTATATAGTTTTTAGGGTCCGGTATCGGGGTCCATTTACAACACCGATATCGTCTGTCTGTGATATTAGGTCTAGTGTGTGTCGTCCGTTACTTGTAGGGTCCGGCATATTACAATCCCGATGTCGTCCGCTTTGTGATATTTGGTTTAAGATGTGTGTGTAAATTTGGTGTTTGATCGGTGACAGGGTCTTTTACAACCATGCCACCACAATTTCTGTGATATTAGATTTAGGTTTATTTATACTATTTTATATTTTGTTTATTTTGATTTATTTAAGCAAACTAATTGTTTTGTTTTATAAAAGTCTCAAAATACATGAGTAAACCGGCTAATGACCTTGCAGTCGAAGCCGGTAAGTGGGAGGGGTTTGAAGAGAGTCCAACACTCCGTCCGTAAATGGATTTTCCCCTCCCACACCACAAAAAAAACATCTTGAAAAACCCTGTTTATAAAATAGTTATTCAAATATTATTTTTATTATTAATAATAATATTAGAATAACTATTTTATTAACAATTTGTTACGAAAATGCTTATTTTATAAAGAAAATACAAAACTAATTAAAGGAACATAAATAAACAAATTAAAAAAATAAATGCGAACAAAAATTTCATACTTATATAAATATTTAAATTATCTCGTTCAGAAAATGGTTTTTCAAATATTATTAAAAATAATAATATATTTATAACGGAAATCCTTCTTTTATAAAGAAAATACAAAACTAATTATAATTTACATGTGAAAAAAAAAATATAAAAACAAAAAAAAAACAAATTATATACTTATAAAATGTCTTGACATTTTTGTTGTTTTGATGTCAAGTGATTTTCTTCTCTTTCAAAATATAAAAAATTCAAACGAGTGTCTTACACTCCTAGGTTAAGCATGAAGTACAATTTCGAGTTTAGAAAAGCCTGAAAAATAGGTTTGGTCGCGTAGCGCGAAGCTTTTCTAAACTCGAAATTTTACCTCATGCGCTACGCGTATAAATCACTGATTTATTCTGAAGTTGAAAAGCAACCCATGTATCTTTTATTGTTGTCAAAAGTGGAATTAAAGATTTTAACTAAATGTGCAGTATGTCAAAATAGTTTTTCAAATATTAATAATAATAATAATATATTTATTACGGAAATCCCCATTTTATAAAGAAAATACAAAACTAGTAATAATTTACACGTGATAGAAAAACATAAAAACGAAAAAATAAAAATTATATACTAATAAAATGTCTTGACATTTTTTTTGTTTTGATGTCAAGCGATTTTCTTCCCTTTCAAAATATAAAAAATTCGAACGAGTGTCTTCCACTCCCAGGTTAAGCATGAAGTAAAATTTCAAGTTTAGAAAAGCCGTAAAATTTGGTTTGGTCACGTAGCGCTACGCGACCAAACCAAATTTTACGGCTTTTCTAAACTCGAAATTTTACTTCATGCGCCACGCGTATAAAACACTGATTTGTTCTGAAGTTCAAATTCATATTTTATTGTTGTCAAAGTGGAATTAAAGGTGTCAACTAAATGTGCAGAATGCCAAAATATGATAACATTTCAATGGATTCAAAGCAGATTATGTTTTCATTCAAAGCAGTGTTTTAAACATGTGTTTTGTTTTAAACGTTTAATTTGTTTAAAATGGGTGAGATGTATATTAAAAAAACATTTTATAACAACCCTAGTTAGCGATATGTTTGGTTTTTACTTTTATTTTATTATTATTTCCCTCTAAGTGAAAAATATAACCATTTTGGTACTTGTTTTTGAAGAACTTCTGAAAAATAGATTTATGAAACATATCACTACGTCAATCCTCTCCCCCTGATTGACTTAGTGGTAATAATTAGTAATAGTTCTTCAAGAACAAGTACCAAAATTGTTATATTTTTCACTTACCTGTCGCAAATAGCTGTCTACGCCACTGGCCTGAATTATTACATTAGATTATACAGTGTATTTTAACTTCTCTTCATGGCATATTTTTTGTTAATAAAATTGAATTTCATAGAAAATGGTCAAGTATTTATGCAACGAATACTATCTAGTTTATCATTTAAAATATTCTATATTAGTAGTTGAATAGAATATCGCCGAATACATTTTTAAACTTTACATAAAACGTAATTATATGAAATCCAATTAAAATGATTAAAATGGCGTGATTTTCATAAAAGGTCAACTTTTATTGTTACGTACGGCTTTCACGCTACGGTTCAATTATAATAGCACAATTAAAACAATGTTTACTGCGCACAAATAATAATTGGGTGCATCATTGGCACTCATGTGCCATCGATATGTAATTTAATAGATTCACCCCCAGTGCAATTCTCCTGAGCACAATATGTCCTATATAAATAATTCCGAAATGTTTCGTGTGCATCCATTTAATTTTAACATTATTTTATTACGATCGAATCGACATTATTTATATATCTATATGCGTACATAGATTTAACAAAATATAAAAGCGTAGCATAATAAATGAATTTATAATATGTTATAATTTAATTAAAATATTTCGTTCGTATTTTTGTATATTGAATAAATAATTCGAATATTCATATAAATATTGTTAGATATGGATATTATAAATGTATATTAATTATTTAAATATTGTTTTAAACGGAAAAGTGATTTTTATTTACTTTTTTAATATTTATTCGCATTTCAACAAGTGATCAATGAAAATCAATAATTTATGGAACTCTTTTTTATAGATTTATTTAAAAAATCAAAAGAACAAATACGAAATGATCATAATAAATGTGAGGCCAAGGGTAACTAATTTATGAGGCCTTTCAATAGAATTATCTTTAATTTCATTTGAACATTTTTAGCATAAAAATCAATATTAGGTATTCTATTTCATTTTACTCAAACAGATGATAGTAAGTAAAATATTTAAGGGATTCGGAGAAGAGTTTGGATTGTGATAAATAATAGTGGGGGTTTCTTTTCGCTCCTGTTGCGTACGTACACCTTTTTTTTTTCTCTCTCTCTCTCTCTCTCTCTCTCTCTCCTGAAGGAAGAATTTTTACGTCGCGCCTAATAAAACGAGCCATCCGAGGAATTTAATTACGGCCGCCTTAATGGACTTGAAAGGGTGCCTGAAAGCGCAAAGTTTTATAAATCATACCAGCAAATATTTGTTACGCAAATATTATCTTACACGCCACACCGGCATTCATCATCAAAAATACGCAGAGAGGTATAAAATGTATATAATTACATTTACTCGAAAAATTCGTGTTTGTCAAATTACAGTTTATACAGGGCTCGTCAAAAAAATTAAAACAGTTTTAGGTGGCTGTTTTTTTGGTTTTATTTGATGTTTCGTCGTGGGATTGTAATGAATCGATAGATAAATATAAAATTCATTCCCTGTAATATTTTCAATTTATTTCGATTTCCTGTTGTTTCATTTAGTTTGGTGAGAGAATAATTTGACCTGATGTTGCATTTTGCATATAAATTATGCAAAGAACAGTAGAGCTGTCGTGTAACTCAAATATTCATTGTATAATTCAATATCTGTCGGGGTATTAGCTCGAGAAGTAGTTGTTTCAATGAATATTTGAAGACTTGTCTCAATGAGACAAACATTTTGCAGAAAGTCGATATTAATTTTAATTCGTTTCTATATTTCGATAGATAAATATTGGAAATGTATACCCTTAATGATGCAAAATAACATAGGCCTTAGTAATTAACAAAAGTGTAGAATTCTTGAACTAAGACGTCATTTTGGAGAAAAAATTATCTCAACAAATCTGGATTTGTGTGGGCTTATTCGCCCGACTTATTCCCAATAGACTATTATCTATGGGGCTATCTTAAAGAAAGAGCTTACATAAATCGGCCAAATAATTTACGCGAGTTAAAAGACAGTGTTGAAGCGTTAATTCAAACGATACCACAAGAAATGTGTCGCCGTGTTATCGACAATTTTTCGGCTCGAAAACACGAATGCTTTAATAGTGCAACATTTAATCAGATTAAGAAATTAGTATATTAAATTGCATATATTGTTCGTTTATTTAAGCTATGTTTTTTGTTTTGTATTAATATACGTGGGAAATATTAGAGTTTAGAATTGCTAATTTTTTTGGCGGACCCTGTAAAACAGAAAAGTTTGAATAGTTTACCATAACAGTTGTCTTACAGATAGTGCTTGGGTAAAAGTGGCATATGTAGATATGTAGAGATATCAGAGCTGGGCAGGATTCGAATCATTCAGGATTCGAATCCTGGATTTGAATCTATTTAGAGGATTCAAAAGAGGCATTCGTATACTTTAGTTCAACTGGATTCGTGATCCGGATTCGTTACATTTTTTTAAGAGGATTCGTATTCGAATTCAAATGTGGGTGATTCGAATCATAAAAGGATTCGAATATTTATAAAAGGATTCGAATACTTACAAAAGGTTTTTAATCGTCAAAAAGAATTCGAATTAATTGTAAGGATTAACTTGAAAAATGTCTTTTGTGTGTTTTTAAATTTCTAGTTAAATCACTGTTTTATACGCGTGGCGCATGAAGTAAAATTTCGAGTTTAGAAAAGCCCGAAAATTTATCTCGGGTCGCTGCGCGACCCGAGACAAGTTTTCACGGGGCTTTTCTAAACTCGAAATTTTACTTCATGCTTAGTCTGGGAGTGGAAACGCTTGTTCGAAACTTTGAACTGAATGCTTTGATAAGAACATTAAATGACTGAAAATGTTTTTAAAGATAACAATCTAGTTTTCAAAATTTTCTCGTATGTGATTTGATTTGGTTAATTTGAATATAATTTCATGACTTTTCTCTGACTTTCCCGGTTTTAATGATATTCAGTGAATTTTTTTATTTACGTAATTTTCAGGCGTTTGTCGATTTTATAATAGAGTTCAAATTTAAGTTTTGAACGGGTGTTTCCACTCCCAGGCTAAGCATGAAGTAAAATTTCGAGTTTTGAAAAGCCTCGTGAAAATTTGCCGAGGGTCGCGTAGCGACCCAAGAAAAATTTTCGGGCTTTTCTAAACTCGAAATTTTACTTCATGCGGCACCCGTACAAAACACTGATTTGAAGTGAAGTTCAAAAACACACAAATACATCTTCAATCAAAGTAACAGGGAATCAGGTATTTAGTCCGTTATCAACGATGTTCAGTGTTAATAATAAATAATTAGGTTTTGAATATTTTTGTTAAAACAATTGGTAACGATATTTATATATTAATGGTTGCAAAAATATAATAAAATCAAATTTATACTTAAAGGATTTGTATTCGTGATTCGAAAAAACAGGATTCGAATCTTTGATTCGAATCATATTTATGTCTTACGAATCCTTTATTCGATTATTCGAGTATTTGTGATTCGAATCATATTTGGTGATTCGGATTCGTGATTCTAATCTTTTTTACCAGGATTCGTCCTAGCTCTGAGAGATATGTATACTGAAACGAAAAAGTCACTGTTTGTAAAAATAACAATAGTACCTGCAGCTTTAATTGTATAGATATTTTATAATAGAAAACAAAATGTAAAAATCAAACGTTTGTTACGTTGCTGTCTTTGAAAATTGTAGTCAGTACTGACATAATAGTCAATACAATCGATACTGTTAATATATTCAGTACTGACAAAATAGTCAACATAATTGATACAGTGAAATGCAAGTCAGTATTGTTATTATAGTGAATATAGACAAATTACAGTATTTCGTGCGATAATGTGTAAATGTTTGTCAAAATGACCGTATTTCTTTAAATTAAATATAGAAAGACAATGTACTTCTTGATATTTTTAAAGGATTTTATTTTCTAAACATGATTCGGCAGTGCCATCTTCAGTAGACAACTACAAAATATTACAGAAAGTGTATACATTAGAAAATTATTTATAAATGTGCATTAATTTAGAATAATCTAATTAATTAAAAGTAAGTGTTCCGTACAAAATAATAGAAATTGTGCTTTATTATATTGTATATTACTACAACACAAAACCGTGCTCTCACATATAATCAAAATCTAGCTTACAAAATACCTTTAAAAGATATAACTTAACTCCAATCTTCAAAACCCACAACACTTTAAAATCAATTTTATGCAAACCAAAGGACAACATCGACATGTTAGACAAATATGGCGTATACTCTTTAACTTGTGGTGCCACTTACATTGGCGAAACAGGTAGGCAATTACGTATCAGGGTTAAAGAGCACATCAACCAAATACAAAAGTCAAACTTTGGTAGACACCTGTATATCCATAATCATAATTTTAATGATCTTCAGAATACCAAATTGATACCTAATATAAACAACGGACGTCTATTAACTATTTATGAACAATACGAAATCGATAAATTCCATGCTTGCAACGAAGACCTACAATGTCTAAACGATCCAATTTAAACTAACTTCACCCCCCTCTATAAATATATTAAAAAACCTTATAACATTACATAAACATCAACCAATTACACTGGTCGGCATGAAAATCGGCCCTAACACCATTCCTGCTGATTCTTATGTAAAATGACCTCCTGGATCCGAATATGACCCCCGTTTTCCCCCATCACCCACCGTTTTCGGGGGAGGCCCCCCCCAAATCTACCTCCTTGCTACAAATGTTCATGTTTTGGAACTTTTCACCTCTCTAGCCCCTCAGAAGAAATGTAAAGGCTAAAATATTCCTTTTCATCCCTCCAAATTATCGAAAAGTGATAAAAATAGGTAGGGGGGCCTCCCCCGAAAACGGTGGGTGATGGGGGAAAACGGAGGTCATATTCGGATTCAGGAGGTCATTTTACATAAGAATCAGCAGGAATGGTATCAGGGCTCGAAAAAAAAATTTTTTTTGCAGATCAGTGTTATTAATACTTTCCCGCTTAATATTTTAAAATTTAAATTACAAATTAACAATTACACCAACATAAGAGAACACAATATAGCTAAACCACCTCCTCAATCTCAATTACACAAAAACTCCATTCTATTTACACATTCAACACACAGGCGTTGGTCGCAGATCTGCTTTATTTGTTACAATTATTTTACTTAAGCCTTTTATATATATATATATGACACACACAAACACATACAAACGTGACGTGTAAGTAGCAATTTTATAATATATTATTAAAAATAGAATAATTTCATCAAAAATGATCAATGCATATGCGATACTCCGATGGAATTCCAAAAAACTTGTATGTGTGTGTGTGAGTGTGTATACGCGCGGACCACGGTCAGCCAGTCACATACACAGACGCATCAATTCTGCATTGAAGCAAAATTTGTACTCTTTCACTCTATTTCTCTCATCCTGACAACAAACAAAAAAGACCTTTAATTAATACTAATAAAATTAAATCTAAAATTCTCCCAATAAATAGTTTCTTTATTACATTAATTATTAACATCTTATATTTTATTGTTTAATATAAATTTTTACACAACTAATAAAGCACAATTTATATTATGTTGTAGGGAACACTTACTTTTATTTTATTTTATTTAATTATATTATTTTAAATTTATGCACATTCATAAATAATTATCAAATATATTCACTTTTTGTAATATTTTTGTAGTTATCTACTCTTTCTCTCTCACCCGACAACAAGCAAAAAAGACCTTTAATTAATACCAATAAAATTAAATCTAATATTCTTCCAACAAATATTTTCTTTATTACATTAATTATTAACATCTTCTATTCTATTTCCTAGTATAAATTTTTACACAATTAATATACAATATAATAAAGCACAATTTCTATTATTTTGTACGGAACACTTACTTTTATTTAATTATATTATTCTAAATTAATGCACATTTATAAATAATTTTCTAATGTATACACTTTCTGTAATATTTTGTAGTTGTCTACTGAAGATGGCACTGCCGAAACATGTTTAGAAAATAAAATCCTTTAAAAATATCAAGAAGTACATTGTCATTCTTTATTTAACTTAAATACAATTGATATAATGGACAACAGACGCACAATTTTATTTCTTTGAATTTATTTTTTTTATATAAAGTAAGTTTGTTGACTTTAATGTATTTACATTTTTAATACAGAAGATCAGATTCTGTAAAAATGTTGATACATTGCAGTGAAATCTAAAAATTATCTATTTTGTGATGTATGGATTCACTTTGTGGTACATCTTAAATACATTTGTACATGAAATATTTTTTATCTTGTATAACTAATTTATATTGCACTTAATTTTATGACTGTAGTTTCGACTATATAATAATTATTTTTAAACTTAAATGTTTTGGTTTGAAAATAACTACAAGTTAGTCGAAACTGTAGTCACAGAATTAAGTCTAATATACAGTGGTTAAACAAAGTAAACAAGTTCTTCAATACTTTATTTTGTAACCAAATGTACATTTCGGACACGAAGTGTCCATTATCAATTATCAATTACTGTTTTTAATCAAAGTATAATTATCTTCAAGTAACTCAATCAATCCAAAAAAATAGTAAACAAGTGTTTTCTACACCAAGATTAAGCATAATATAAATTTTTAGTTTAGAAAAGACTGAACATTTGCCTTGGTCGGGTAGCATGTCGGAGTGACCAAGCCAAATTAGGCTTTTCCATACGATCCATACGAAAATCAATATGGGTAAGTATGCGACCGTCGCTCAACTGGAAACGATGGGTATAATACTAGTGGCTGACATCATTTTAAGCCGTAAAGTATCAAACGAAGCCATACTGATCCTAACAGACAGTAGACAAGCCTTGATGTCTCTGAAGAAGTTATACACTACTTCAGGGAGAACACTAGAATGCCATAAAAACTAAGGCAGGCAGCAATGCATAACAACATTGAAATCTGCTGGGTGAAGGGGCACGATATAAACATAGGTAACAGAAGGGCTGATGCACTGGCCAGAGCAGCGGCTGGGATGAACGTCATCTCACCGGAGCCGCTACTGCGATTGACACCCCTGTCACTATGTAACATGTTACATTCCAACAGACTTGATAAATTCAGGAAGCGTTAAGATGATACGGAAAGCTACAAACTCTCGAAGAAGACATTACTGTACCCCAACGAGATTTCAGCTAAACAGTACCTGTAGATGACTAGAAGGAACCTCAGACGGATAACCGCTGTTCTAACCGGACATTGCGGGCTCAATGGACACTTATACAAGATGGGAATAGTTAACACCCCATCTTGTAGACGGTATGAAATGGAAGACGAGACTACCAGGCACATCCTCAGCGAATGCCCGGCACTCTCGTCTACGAGAGGATCCATACTGGGTGAAAGATGGCCGACGATGGACATCATCAGGGATTTGCCCACCTCAGTAATACTGGACTACCTAGACAAGGTGGGATGGTTGAGCTCAGGATGGGTGACCCGTAGTGGGAGGCAGCACAATGGGCTTAATGAGGTCTAAGTGCAGTGCAGCAATGCGCACTCCCCCTTATACCAGATACCAGATACGCCACGCGTATAAAACACTGACATGTTGTGAAAATTAAATATACTGCTAAAGCAATATGCCAAGGCAGAATATTTTGTATTTCACGTTAAATCAATGTTTTTTTGCGCCTGGCTCATATAGTAAAATTTCGATTCAGAAAAGCTTTGGACCAAACCAAATTTTCAGGCTTGCCTAAACTAAAAATTTTATTTTATGCCTAATCAAGGAGTGGAAAACACTTGTTAGAAGCTTAAAATTGAAATTTTTAAAAAACAACAATTTCCTCAAAATCTACAGCATTTTGAAAGATAAATTCTCTGTATATTTAAAATAGAAACCAATGGATACATTACTTTTTACTGATTTTAAAAGAAAATTTTTAGAGAAACAATTTCAGAAGATGTCATAGAACAATGCAAATTGTATGAGCAAATTAAAAGTCAGTCTTCAGCAAAGAATCAACGAAGAGATGCTTAGGGTCATCTCTTCGTTTAATAATACAATTAAAATATCAGTGCAGGAAATCGAGAAGTGTTCGCGATGTGTCAGGAGAAGACATTTTGGGTATAACCCCAATCGCCCAGCAAAGAAAGGAAAATGTGTGAATGTTTTAAAATAGTGGGGGACATAGAAGATAATAAAAATAAAGTACTTAATTGTGTAATTGGGCAAGTTGAAATCAAGATGCTTATCGATTCAGGATTACAAACTAATATCATCTGCGAACAAGACTAAATAAGAAACATGCTGTTATGTGAAACATCAAGTCTGATTTCAAGAATACTTTAAAACCGTATGCGTGTAACTTGATAGGGATCCACCGGAAATTTCAATCAACCATTAGGGGCTCAGAAGGTTAAGGAATTCTAACAAGCGTCGATGTCTCATAGTGATATCTCTTCATTGGGAAAGGATTTCACTAGGAAATTAGGAGTTTTGTAACTTGCCTTGGATATAAACGCTCTGAAAGAAATCCGGCCTTTGTCAAGTATTAGTCATAATAGTAAAATAATCCAAATTTGGTGGAGAAAAGCACTTGTTATGTTCCATTATTTTATTTTCAGTTTCCTGACACGTGTTTCGATCTTTACATATCATAAATGATCTGTAAAGATCAAAACACGTGCCAGGAAATTTAAAACAAAATAATGGAACATAACAAGTGCTTTTCTTCACCAAATTTAAATATCCGGTTCCATCAAGAGGGTAGCGCAACAAGCATTAATTTTAGTAAAATTATCCATTTGCAATTCAACAACACCTGTAAAACAGCAGTTAAGAAGTCCAGTGAATGGGTCTCTCCAATGTTCATAGAAACTGGTGACATCAGAGTATGTGTGGACATGCGACGAGAAAAAGTGTATACATCGGAAAATGTTTACTTATGAAAAAATTCTCTGTGTATTATTTACTCAATAGTATAAGTTTTCTTTTCGATCTGCCAACTGGGTTAAAGAAGCTCCTAAATAATTCCGTAGTAATACGTAGTTATGATGTGAAATATACATTAATAACAGCATTACTTTTATTTATCTCCGTTTCCCTATATAAATCCATCATTCCGACATTTTTTTTTCTCTCCAAGAAATAACGAAACCTACATATGCGTGTTAATAAATCAATCCACCCCTGCAAAAAGAATTTGTCGAATATCCAACAGGAGGAACATTTGACTCGATTAATCCCAAGTCTGCGGGAACATCAATCATCCGGGCGAGGAGGCGGCGCTGGCGGCGGGCGCGAAAAAAAAGTGTAATTAAAATTCGATCTCGCCTCGAGGTCGCCTCCAAAAGGTGTTAATTAATATTGGATTAAATTAAGGATTCAGTTTTAGGTGCGGTTTATCGAGCGCACGGGGGGGGGTGCTCTTTGAGTAAGGTCAGCACAAAAACACATACAATATGAAACATAAATGTGGATTGTGTTTTAAATAGTTAATCATTGTTTCTACTTTGAGTAAGGTTAGTTACATACAGAAAAATATTCTCTTTTATTTTCACCGTTCATAAAATTAGTAAAAAGTAAACAAAGGGAAACACAATTATTAAACAGGCATAATATAGCATTGGAAGTAAATTTATTAACAAACAAAAAAAACATAATCGGGAAACTGGGATCTATGCATGATTTAGTCTAATTAAAAAACGTATTTAACTCGCACAATTATTCCAATAGATATATACTATACATTTTTAATTTAAATGCCACTATTCAGTAAATCCAAACTAGTACTCATTTTCTCAACTTTATAGAGAATAAAGATAAGCTCAAAAATAAAATCACATAAAAGAGGAGGGAACATTTCCCTGCGTTTATTTATTTGTTTTAACTTATACTCCACTTTTATGCTTGACTAAGGTCAGCAACCCATCCTTCAAACCAACTCGCAAACTCAGAAAGGAAGACGAAACGAATAAATTTCAACCTCTTCTTTTTTCTCTCCCACCAACTTTCCCTCTAGTTTCCAGTTACCTTAAGCCCCTTGCGGCCGTAACTGCTGTAAAGATTTGTTAGGGGGCCAGGTGATCACTTTGAAATAGTAACCTGGAAGAGTGCAGTAAAAGGGTGTGCGTTACTCACCGGCTTAACAGGGAGGTAACTATATTCAAACTTTCAAACAATCAAATAAAAGCATTCATGTTTATTTTTATCTAACTGCACGGGGATATTAGAAAAATATACAACACGCGTTTTTTTGTTTATCTCTTAGAATAAGTCAGTCGTTTTGTATTCCTGCTCTGTTAGGCGAGCAGGACACGACTGACTCGAAAAGCTCCGCGCTATCGACTACCCTTAAAAGCTCGGTCGGGCAGCGCCTCGTAGCGGAGCTTTCGCGTATTTCAGGGTCTTTATGGGTCATCAACGTTCCGAGGAAAGTTGGTTTTATGATGTATTCGTACGTATACGTACACATCGGCTACTTTAAACAACAACAATAAACCGACCCTCGTTTAACTTGTTCAGCCGAGGATGCTATTTCATGTGAACAAAAAAAATATGTATGCGCACTTATATTTATTATAAATTAAAACGGAAAAAAAGTTATAAAGTTAAAAGACTTGTTTAAAAGTTGTTTAATGATCCAGACGTCGACGTTGTACAAATTTCTGACACTAAACTTCATTATTTTTGAAATAATTATTATTGAAGATTAATATGAAATGTACTTTCATGAATTTGCCAACACATATTTTTCCTACAACCGCTCCCGAAAACAGACATTTCGTAGCTATACCTATGCATTGAAAGGTGTTAATTGTATATTTATATTTTGACAAGTAATGTCACGCTTGAAAATTGAATTTTTTTTTCAGTGTCAAAATTATTAAAATTAAATAAGTAGTGACGAAGAACAATCAACGCTGCCGTTTTTGGTTTTCAATTCTTGTCAAGAGACAGTATTAACTTGTTACAGTTTTAAATTACATTACACAATCATTATCGATTGGTTGCATTCATTAGTTAACCTGGACCACATCGGACTTCCTTTTAGGAAAAGCAGAATATTAGACACGTTTTGAAAGCTGTATTGCATGCTTATACCTTGCATTGCAGGCATTACATGCAAATTGGTATTCGCATGCAATACAAAAGTTTCAAAACTTGTCAAACAATCTACTAATTCCTGAATATAACAATCGTTCCAAATATAATGATGTAAGGTTATGATGCTAGTAGTATAAAATTTAAAAAATACAACATATTTTTAAATTTAGTTACCTACCTATGCCAACTTTTTAAATCAATGTTGTCCAACCTGGACTGGGCCACATTCGCTAAAGATGAGTTGTCGTGGGCTATAAGAAGCGAAAAACAAAAATAACCGGTTGACATTTTTCCACTCACAATAAGTGAAGAGAAAGAAGAGAAGAACTTGTGGCGTGAAGAGCCATGTCGACTGGGTACCACCCAGTTGAAGTGGCTAGTGGTAGCTACAGGTATCATCCCAGGTCTAAAACCCTGCGTGGTGGTACTGAAGGCTGTCGCCGCGGATCAACTCCCCTCATCCCGGCTGTCGTGTTGTGGCTTAGGGATTGCACTGAGGTTTACAATGCCGATATCTACACACTACCTAGCAGTGTGCCCTCGTAATACCATTCAATCTCTGCTGTCGTGGTCATCTCTCGCAGGCACAGATTGAGGGGGGTCTTGGCTTAACCGTCTGAACCAAGAAGAGGACACCTCAAAAAAACCTAAATCTTATGGTAGAGGTCTGGGCCGATGAGATGCGTGACTAGAGAGAAGACTAGTCTTCATCGGTCTTAACCTCCGGGGAGAGAAGTACCTATTATTATATACTTGTACTTAGTCCTCGAGTACATATTTTGCAGAGTACTTGTATTCAGTACTCGAGTACATTTTACAATTATCTGAAAATCGATGAATATGTTATTTGGTAAAATTTCTACAGTAATATTTTGCATTACAATTTATATAATTCTAAACCACCTTTTAGCCCCGTTTCATGTTACTTTGAAATTAATATTACGAAAATCACTACAATAAACGGGCACAATGCATCCCAACAATTGAAACTCGTTCATAGCTGACTGTGGTAGCATATCAAAATTGTAGGTTTATGTATACACACACGTTTATATGTTAATGTTATTGATTGCGGAGTATGAATGGTAGAAATGTAACGGGGCATTAATAGCGCGGAGATCGTTAATAACTTCACTGTTAACGTCGAATGATATACAATACGAAACTTCTGAATAATGCATTAATAGGATACATGATAAACTAAATTGTTTCCTGAGTTTTGCCGTGATAATGACATGCCGGCGAGATTTCACATTTTGTACGAGATTACAAATTATTAGACATGGATTTCAGATATATTTACATCAATTATTTGTTACTGTTGGATAATACTACAAATTGAACTCAATTAATCAGAATGATATAACATGGGCATAAACACAGTAAATGTACTCAAGAGCTCGATCCTATTTTATCAGTTTATTTTTTATTTTTTTCTAATTCTAATGGATATATGTACGTAATACTTTTTCTTCGTCATTGACGATTTAATGTAAAATTAATTTTTGACAAATCAGGATGTGTGTTATTTAAATAATACGTTTAATCAGTGTTTTACACGCGTGGCGCATGAAGTAAAATTTCGAGTTTAGAAAAGCCTGAAATTTTGGTTTGGCCACTCCGCTTCGCGGAGCGACCAAACCAAATTTGCAGGCTTTTCTAAACTCGAAATTTTACTTCATGCTTAATCTGATATTAGGAACACGTGTTAAAGATAATTCAATTAATGCTAGAAGCATTCACTTTTTATTTAATAGTCATTACAGCGCTACGCTACGCGACCAAACATAATTTTCAGGCTTTTCTAAACTTGAAATTTTACTACATGCGCCACGCATATAAAATACTGATTTAAAGTGAAGTTCCAAACATACCACAAGAGCAGTGTGCTTTGATATATACTTTGATCTAGTTCAGTGTTTATACTCGTGTTGCATGAAGTACAATTTTAGAGAAGTTTAGAAAATTCAAATTTTTCTCCACGCTTAATCTAGGAGTGAAAACACTTAGTTATAGAATATTTGAAAATGTACAGCGTATGTATATGAATACTTAAAATAAGAATTCCCTGTATTTATACAATATTTAACAAAAAGCTACCTAAGATATATTTTGAATAAAAATGGCAGTCAACATTGATAAAAGACAGTCATTAAATTATTGGTATTTTCACAATCTTTGTAAATTTTACCTTTTATCTTGATTGTCATCTAATTTAATAATCTAAGATTTTCAATATTTTAGTCTATTTTTATAATTCTTTAAGATTTAAGATTGTTAGCAACTCATTAACTATTGATGACCTTTATCAGTTTCCATGATTTGAATTAATTATTGTTTATTTTGATGATTTTCATCAATATCATTTCATATGTTTTTTCTATGTTCGAAGATTTATAAATTTTTAGGATTTTCTTCAATGTTGTTAAATTGTATCGTTCCTTTTTGTTAACTTTTAACTAAATCAATAATTGATGAACAAACTCCGATGTAGTAAATTCTTGAAACGTGTGTCCCCAGAAAATATTGTTGGCATTTCTAATTACATAATAAAATGATATAAAAAACAATTTACATACAGGGAATTTTTCTTTTAGGTAAACATATGCACAACCTGTAAATTTTCCGACATCCATTGTTTTTTAAAACAGCTAAATTTGAAACTTTAAACGAGTGTTTTCCACTCCCAGACTAAACTCGAAATTTTACTTCATGTGCTACGCGTATAAAACACTGATTTTAAGTGAACTATTAATACATTAATACATTTCACAATATTTTAGTGTTTTGTACGCGTGGCGCATGAAGTAAAATTTCGAGTTTAGAAAAGCCCAGAAAATTTGTCTCAGGTCGCTGCGCGACCCTCGACAAATTTTCACGGGGCTTTTCTAAACTCGAAATTTTACTTCATGTTTAGCCTGGGAGTAGAAAACACTCATTTAAAGCTTCAAATTGAGCTCTTTTAATAAACTACGAGTATCGGAAGGTTTAAGTATATACGCTGTAATTGGGATATGTATACTTAAAAGAAAAACTCCCTGTATATTGACTATAATAAAACTATAAAATCACTAAAATTGCATTTTGCAAACTAAAAAATTACACCCTTATCTATTGTAAATACAATTTACATACAGAGAATTTTTCTTTTAGGTAAACATATGCATAAGCTGTACATTTTCCGACATCCGTTGTTTTTTAAAACAGCTCTGTTTGAAACTTTAAACGAGTGTTTTCCACTCTCAGACTAAGCATGAAGTAAAATTTCGAGTTTAGAAAAGCCCCGTGAAAATTTGTCGAGGGTCGCGCAGCGACCCGAGACAAATTTTCGGGGCTTTTCTAAACTCGAAATTTTACTTCATGCGCCACGCGTATATAACACTGATTTTAAGTGAGGTTCAAATATACATAAATTTCACAATATTTTAGTGTTTTATACGCGCATGAAGTAAAATTTCGAGTTTAGAAAAGCCCAGACCCTCGACCCTCGACAAATTTTCATGGGGCTTTTCTAAACTCGAAATTATACTTCATGCTTAGCCTTAGTGGAATCACTCGTTTATTGTTTTAAATTGAACTTTAAAAGAAAAACAATAAATATCTTAAGATTTAAAGAAAGTAAATTTGGAATACGTATACTTTAAAGAAAAGTTCCTTGTATATTTAATTTTTTTGTATCCGACTTGTGATATACTGGAACTTAAAACTGAAAAATAGTTTGAGACGCGTTGATTTAAAAGACTGCGAAGTTTAATTTAATGTTATATTAGTGAAGCATATTATTACTAATAGGAAATAAATATTTCTATAAAAAATATTTATCTTTCAATTGGAACTGGGACCAACCGTATGAATTGACGAGCCGCCACTGCCATGCATCTAATTCTTGTCTCCAAGTAATTTAGCGTAGAGTCTATTTATAACAATTTCAATTCATCACAACTTCTCCCTCTCTGTTTTTTTTTCTTTTCTGTTCCTGTTCCTTGATAAAAAGATAAATTTCCTGGAGCACGGTTTCAGCATTAGATTTTTAAAATAAATTCGTGGCAACGTAATGCGTACCACATCGTAAAGCCAGCCCCAAGAAGTCGCGCTTAAATCAGCCCCGGCCGGGGGCATTAAGCTCTCTGACCTCCATTAACTAAATATATGAGATAATCTACATTAAGGCAATTTTCATGGTTACTAAATGGGTGTTTTTTCTTTGCACGAAAAAATGGCAGCGTTTTGTTTCTAATGCACTTAGCCAAATTGATCCAAAACTATTTTTAACGCTTGAATTGAGAGCGCTTTTTTCCATAGTAGGTATTATGAATATCGATTTTACTATCAAGCTATTTACACAATATACTTCGTGAAAATGAAAAGACATATTCTTAATAACAGCTTTGCGAATAATAGTTAAACAGAAAAACAATCATTAATAATAATTTTATTATAATTTTAAAAGTTTTTAAGAAGAAAGGCGTGTTAATCACAATTATTTAAGGAGTGAAAAGAGGCTAATGCATTTTTCAACTAGTTTCAAGTTTCACCGCTGCAGTTGCCTGCAGTTATCTCCACTAAATCTCAATTCTAATAACGTTTTATAGCGGGCATGGATTTACTGCAGATGGAGGCCTCGGATGCAATCCCGCTTAATGTCTAATTTATGCGGGCGTCAAATTTGCAACTGAGACTCTAACTTAGTCTTAACGGAAAAGCCTATCCTTAATCAAACCGGAATTTACAATAGGTAATTTTATTACGTACGTAAGAGTAAAATTAATTCTACATTAAAACGACTAAGTTGAAATCAAATAAACAAAATTGACAAAATCATTTTAACATCTGGAAAAGAAGTGTGCAGAATATATAATAAAAATTTACAAATACATTTTTATTCAGCTCATAAAACTGCGCTACTTTGCCCATTTAACCATTTTTTTATCTCTTATAGTTTTCGAGATCCCAATAGAGAATATTAAAAAAAAACTCGTGTAAATTGTTAAGTTATGGCACTTATACATTTATATTCTATTTCATTCTATTATATTTTATTCTCACCTATTATAATTTTTTTAAATGAAAAATTGAATAAAAAACTTAAGAATATTTGAAAACTTGCATCATATACGCTGTAATTAAGATATGTATACCTAAAAAAAAACTCTCTGCATTTATCATAGCTAACTATTTTTATCCAGTTAACACTAAGAAACATATTTAAGACTACAATATAGAGTTTTTATTATACGGGTTTAAAGATGCATTTTTTTATCAAAATTTACTCTTATTTTTACGTTTAGGTACATTTGTGTTTTTTTAGAAGTGTTACAAATAATATATTTTATTATATGTTTTGTTTTATTTGTAAAAGTGTAGGTAATCAATGTGTTGTCTACATAGTTGTATGAAATAATGGTGGGACAAATAATAAAAAGAACTGAGATGAAGACTCACGAATAACAAAGTTATTTTTATGCGGGACGTTTCTGTAATGTTCGAATTCAGTCGGGTAGTCAATAAAATGTACAACAGCCAGACACTCGGAACAATTGATGTTAAAATAAATAATTCAGGGGGAGGAGGAAGAGTGTTCTGACTGATATTTGCTCCCTTGACATTGTGAAAATGGCATGCCCTCACAACTAATCAATAAATTAATAAATAAATATACAGGGAATTTTTCTTTTAAGTATACGTATCCCGATAACTACAGCGTTTGGTAGATATTTAGAAGTTCGTTGATTTTATGAAAGCGGTCAATTTGAAGCTACTAACATGTGTTTCCACTTCTTGATTAAGCATGAAGTTTAACTTCGAGTTTAGAACAGCCTTAAAATATCACGGTCCAAAATAATGGATTATTAAAATATTTCGATATTTTGTCATCATTACTTTTGATTATAACTTTTCAAATTCTTTTCATGAATAAAATAATATTTCTAAAATATTTTGCGGACCATATTTTACATCTCGCGGACCACTCGCGGTTAAGAACCACTGTGGTAGACGAAATTAACCTTTTAAATATATTAATTTTTTTTGAAACATAAGCAGTATATTATAAAGTTCATTTAAAATGGGTGGCGCATGAAGTAACATTTCGAGTTCATATTTTGTATTTAAATAGTTTGAAACATAGATTACTATAATAATCACCGCATAAATAATAGAATAGAAGGAATATGTATTTGATTTGTTGTAGAAAGTTTATGACGCTATCAATGGATTTATAGATAGCGAGTCGAAAATTACTGACCCAATTAAAACCAGCACTAAGTTGATTATGCTAAATGGATTGACCCTGAAATAGTCACCGAACCGTCCTCTTCCTCAGATAACTTGAATTTGTGCGGCCAAGCTTAAATCGAGATTGCACACGCCCTCTCTATACCCCCCACACATGAGGGTAAGATATGGGGGAGTCGGTACCCCCCGAAAACCGGCGGTGAATTTAAAATTGCGCCCCTCTGCCGATCGATCGGGGACACCTGGTGCGGGGAAGGGTCCGACCGGAGGACCATCGTCTTTGCAGAAATTTACATGTTTCCAATAATAGTAAATCACGTCGCATCTCCACTCCTTACGTTATCGTTATCTTTATGCTCACGTACCAGCTATATGTGGTTTTATGATGTACCCCTAGTCTGCAATGGCTGGGTTCATATTTATGAATACATCTTGACCACATTTCAAATATTCAATTCAAATATTTATATATAGTTTTTTAATTAAAATTTAAACATTTTGTTTTTATCATGAATTTAATAAATACCTACACTTCAATTATAAATTAATATACCTATAAGTCAAAATAAAGACCCGATATTATTACATGGTCCTATTTGAATTAACTATACTGGGATTTTTTTTAAGTATACATATCGTGATGTATACGCTATTAATTTGCAGGCATTTTTTAATCTTATAAAAGGGTTTAATTTAATGCCTCTAACGAGTCATGGGCGTAGCCAAGGGGGGCAGAGGGGTACCCCCGAAACATCAAGTAATCATACATTTTAAAACTGTTGCAGACAAAAAACAATCAAGTTTTCAACAAAATTATAATCAATAATTATTTAACACTGAGTTGTTACTGATAATGAGTGCTTAGCATTTTATTTCGAGTGCTAAGCACAATAAAATGTTGTTTTCAACTAATGAAATTATCTACTTTAAAATTGATAAAACGCTGACGAAATTCAGTTAAATTTATAAATACAATTAGTATGTATAATCAGCTCAGACCATACGGGATTTAGATTTGTCAGCGCTACTCGAGCGCCGGCATATCTAAATTTTCAGGCTTCTCTAAACTCGAAATTTTACTTTATGCTTAATTTGGGAGTAGAACAAACTCATTAGAGGCTTCAAATTGAAGGCCCTTATAAACACGTCTACAGACATTAGACCGGTTTTCGTTCCGATTCAAATTATAAAATTTATATCGGTTCGATTTTGGTTTTCGTTCCGGAAAAAATAACGGTTTTTGCGGATTTCGGATTTCGATTCACCTCCAAGTGATTGTTTAAATTTTTAAAATGTTTTTATTTTGTATTAAAAATAATGTTGATGTGTCCATCAAAGCACTGTGCTCGTCACAGATATGATGATTTATATATTAAGAATACGGAAAAGTGTGTCAAACTAAATTTGTTCTACTTTTATTATTATTATTATTATTAAATATTCATAATATAAATATTTATTGCATTATTTTGCTATATCCTATTGATTATCTAAAATATCTTAGCAGTATATATTTTCAATTTCACTTTAATCAGTGGTTTATACGCGTGGCGCATGAAGTAAAATTTCGAGTTTAGAAAAGTCCCGTAAAAATTTGTCTCGGGTCGCTGCGCGACCCTCGAAAAATTTTCTACACGGTGCTTTTCTAAACTCGAAATTTTACTTCATGCTTAGTCTGGGAGTGGAACACACTCGTTACTTTCAAATATGTCACAACTATCAAAATGTGTCGCAAGTGTCATAGTGTCATAAAGAAATTGTTGTTTTTCGACAGTTAAAATTTTATAGCGGCAGAAAAACAAACGACCAGTGATTATAGTCAAAATGTCGTGATAGTCAATTTATTAAGTGTCTTTTAATTCCATAGATTACATGTTGATTATATTAGGAGTCTTTACTATATTGATTGATTAGGTTGACTACATACTGAATATTGACTACTATTTATATGTTGCCATTTTACAACATTGACTATTTATCGATTACATTGTAACTACATACTATTTTGAGACTCTTATTTGACAATATTGACTATAAATTGATTATGTTGACCACATGATTCATGCTGATTGTTGACTTTTATTTAATATTGATTTTCATTTGACAAAATTAATTATTAATCGATTATGTTGACTACATTCATGCTAATTATTGGAAAATCCAGTAAAGATATTTAAATTGCGATTGCAACCAGTCAGCGTTTATTATTTTTTAAGTAAGTTTATTCTTTGATGTTGACTATTTTCGTCAGACTTAGTTCATTCTTTAATTTTTATTCTCAAAAAAAAACTCAGGGGGAACTAAAATTCACTTTTTTTTAAAGCAGATCGAAAACTAAAATTTCTACAAAAACAAAATCAGAAATAGTCTTAATCGAGTGAGAGGACCTCGAAACGAAAATGTCCGCAAACAGTTTTGATTTAAAAATTGCACATACGTGGAAACTGATAAAGAATTAAACAAGTGTTCACGTGTGTGTTTGAACCGAAATAAACCGATTCTTTTTCGGTTCAGTTCCAGTTTTCGTTCCGACAAAAATAACAGTTTTTTCTTGTTTTCGGTTTACGGTACAGTTCCGGTTTGAAGCCCTGGTTTTAATACAAATTTGTTTTAATTAGGATAATACATTTTGTTTATCAATTATACGCATATTTCTTATACACAATAAACAATTAAAAATAATGAAATTAAAATACAAAAGATACTTGTATATCCCAGATAGTTACACTAGTCTAATATAACCAGCCTTCCATTTTTATTGTATCTATTTTATTACACATATCGCCAAAAAAAGTTTTTCGCTCTAAGTTTTATATATCCAATAACATCGATTCTAGATGTTGAATACCTTATTAGACTGGGTGTAAATGTACACGGAAAGAACGTGTTCAGTCCGCTCTATCCGAATAAACTGGGTAAATAGTACGTACACTACAATATTAGTAATCAGTCGAAAATCTAAGAATAAAAGCCTGTTAGGGGAAGATATCTCTGGTATGAAAAAATGCAATACCTAGGTGGTATTATTTTAATGTGTTTGAATATTTTACCGCAACCACTAAACAAACCCCCCATCTAAACAACTGCATAGCAAAACACGACATTCCACTTATGCCGGGCGTATAATTCGAGGGTAATTATACTCGGTCCGACATTAAAACCACAGCAGTTGACCACTTTACGGCCGCTAAACGTCTATAAAAACGGACATAAAAGCGACATATTAAATAATGAAGTTTTAAAGAAAAACCCCGCGTCTATTATTCACCGAAACACAACCGCTTTCACAGCCTCACAACCCTCTGCGTCTCCGCCTAATATGGAATTTATTAT
Source organism: Philonthus cognatus (assembly GCA_932526585.2). Classification (NCBI taxonomy): domain Eukaryota; kingdom Metazoa; phylum Arthropoda; class Insecta; order Coleoptera; family Staphylinidae; genus Philonthus; species Philonthus cognatus. The sequence continues at coordinate 24,909,048 of OW052243.1, read as the reverse complement.
TGTGTAATGTTGGTCTGTTAAGTGTAATGAACGCCGGTTTGAAATATTACATACTTTATAAGATGAGATTAAATTTAAGTTTAAATTAGATTATATTAAATGTGTTTTGTTTGCATGCAAATCAATTAAGACGATTATATTATGTGTTTATTCTGTTTGGCAACGGTAGGAAATAAGTTCCGCCATTAATGCGGGCAATAAACAAAACATCCACCTCATCGTTTTTCTTTAATCAAGATTCTCCCCCGCACCCTCTTCTGTCGTCTGTCAAATTAACGTTCTCGCGGAAACTTTGCGCATCCATCAAAGCGATGCGCCGGTTCGCGCCTCTATTCCCACCCCAAATAGGGATTGTTAAGGGAGGAGGGGATTGCAGAATAATTCCTTATTAGATCTCGGTATGTTTTATTTGCATACCCCCTAAAACTCACGAAGCTTTTACTGTTGAATACAATTTCATTAAAACAAATGCTTGATACAGTATTTTGTTGACGTTTTTTTTAAGGGTTATTGTTGAATTTTGTAAAAGTATCTCTTTCTTGATGTCAGAAGAGGGTCCAAGATTATCGGCAGTGAAAAGGCAAAACATAAAATGTGTATTTTATTTAAATTTTAATACAACGATTTAAAAATTAAAAAAACCGTAAAAATTTAAATGTTTCAGTTATGTAAAAACTTCCACATATACGCAACTATCTGAAGTTTTAGATGTGGATGTGGTCTTTGGTTCTGTTTGACCCAAAATAAAATGTATATGTTTATAACTGTTTAGGTATTATTTTTAATTTTTCCAAAAATTCATGACTTTGTGCACTTAGCTATGTTACGCAAATGTGAGCAGGACTCAGTGTGCCTTTTCCCCTGGAGCAAGTTTTTCCGTTCCCTTTCTCTTCTATAGCTGCATTGTCTGACGGGAGTGGGAGTGCGGGCTTCTGATCTGTCCCTTCCTCTAGCTTCATGGTTTCGGGAGTATTCACCTTGGATTCTTCTCCGGACTCTTCTGAATTTTGGGAGAATTTCCGCTTTCTTAAGCTCTTCAATTTTGTCCAAAATGGCTTTCGGAGCACTCTTAGTTGATTTGCATCAAATAAAGTGTCTGAAAAATTACTAGGCATTATCCCCACCCTTATACTCCCTGTTGCCTGGTTGAAGGAAGGCTTTGGACCTTCGCCTTCAGCGGATTTACGGGAAGGCTGCTCCAAAAGAGGAAGCAACAGAGGAGAAGGTACGAGGTTTGGAGCCCCCCGCCTCAGCCATTGCGATCAGATTGTTAGAAGGTATTTCCCTCTCCTTCGCCCTCTTAGCTGGAGCATTTTTTTCCGGGGTACTGCCATCGGACCTGGGCCTTTTTTGAGGCCCGCTTCGGTGGAGTTGGAAGGATTAAGGGGGCTTACGGCTTGCGCTCGGGCTTCCTTCGCGGTTTCAGAAGAAATATATATATTTTGAACTTCACAATGGTTCAGTGTTTTATGCGCGTGGCGCATAAAGTAAAATTTCCAGTTTAGAGAAGCCTAATTTGGATAGGCCGCTCCGCTTCGCTACGCGACCTATCCAAATTCTTTAGGCTTTTTTAAACTCGAAATTTTACTTCATGCTTAATTCCTTGTTTTTGCTTACTATTAATTTTAAATTTATAATTTTATTGTGTTAAATCTACTAGATGTATTAAAGAGACTCAGTTCACTGAATAAATAAATATATAAAAGAAGAAATATTGGTTTTGAACTTAAACTCAAAACAGTGTATTATACGCGTGGCACATGAAGTAAAATTTCGAGTTTAGAAAAGCCCCGTGAAAATTTGTCTCGGGTCGCTGCGCGACCCTCGACAAATTTTCTACGCGGGGCTTTTCTAAACTCGAAATTTTACTTCATGCTTAATCTGGGAGTGGAAAGCACTCGTTTATAGCTTTAAAATGAACTCTTTTTAAAACAACGAATGTAGGAAAATTAACAGTGTATATACATTAGAGATGAGATAAACAGTTACTTTTCAATAACGGTTATTATCGTTATCGTTACTAAGAAATAAGTAGGTTTTTTTTAACGTTATTTAATAACTGTTACTAAATAGTATACATTTTTAATAAATAAATTAGTAACTATTTAATAATCTTCTAAAATGAGGGGGATGATTTTGCTGCTACTGGTTTCACAGGATTGTTTTTGGGGGAAGATTTTTCCAAGGGTGATATATTATATCATATTATATTAATAACAGGCAAAGATATTTTAGAGGGTGGATTTCCAATTATCAATTGTTTTTTGCGGGGATAATAATTATGGGGGATGGTGATTTTTAGGGGGCTGATTTTTATGGGGGGTAATCTTTGGGGTGTGGGAGCAGATTGATATTCCAGGTATATAAATAATTTTACAGGGGTGGTTTTTCGATAGGGTGATTTTTGAAAGGGGTTGCGATTTTAGAGATAGGTTTCACAACGTAGTTTTTTAAGAGAGCGATTTTCCAGAACCTATATTTTGTTTTTTTAGGATTTGTTTTTAAGCTCCCGATTTCCATGAGGTTTTCCCCCCGGGGTGATTTTTGTTAGCAGTGATGATTAGAATTAATATATAATTACAACTCTCATTCACAGTTAGTTATTTTGTAACGTTATAAAATCACAATTTACGCAAATATATCTCATTTACAATTAGTTATTTTGTAACCGTGATTTTGTAACGATTGCGAATCGTTATTTTATAACATTGATTTTGTAACGATTGCGTATCATTAGTGATTTTGTAACGTTATTAAATAACTGTTATTCGAGAATTTCAGTGATTTACTGAAGTTTTTTCTGATTAACGGTTATAAAATAACAAACTGAAAATAACGCTCACCCCATATATACGTATGTTCAATAAAATAAAACCTCTAGAGTGCTATGAAATATATTGTAGGTTGGCAACTCTGAAGTTATACATTATATTTATTATGTCTGACGTTTTATATGACAATTCTTAAGGCATGTAGCCAACATAAATTTAGAAAGAGATAAAATCATAGCACTGTATTTTTTTCGGTATACCCCTATAAAAACGCATTGTATATTATATTATCTTATTATATTAATTAATATTAAATGTATTTTTGATGTTTCCCAATAATTGAATATATATTGATTGTTTTTTTTTTCTTCATATTATTCAAATTAAAAAAGTTCATCAAACTCTGGATGTGACATCTAACCTAATCCAACCATTGATATTTCAATAGTTGAGGCTTTGATATTTCTTTAATTTTGCAATTTTGAATAATTCTTGTGACAGTTATGAAAGTTTTCCATAATCTTTTATAATAAATATTGTGATAATGAGATTTTTACACAACTCACCTAGCCGTTTTGGATATTTCCTCAATATTCAGATTTTGACTAATATTTGGGCCAGTTCAATATGCTGTTGAATTATAGTAAGACACTAGAAAATGAAATTTGTTTGATTTCATTTACCTATAATTCTAACGAGTGCCCTGCACTCCCAAATTAAGCATTAGGTACAATTTCGAGTTTAGAAAAGCCCCACGTAGAAAATTTGTCGAAGTTCGCGCAGCGACTCCAAACAAATTTTCATAGGGCTTTTGTGCTTTTTCCGGCATGCAACAGACTAATTGCAGATTAAACAACAACATTTTTCACCAATATACATATATAAAAATATATATTTTTCACAAAATCTAGTCGGAGATGGAAACCAATAAGCGATCGACAAAAAATGGTCCAGCGATCGACCGGGCGATCGCGATCGACTGTTTGAACATCCCTGATAAATAGTTTGTCCGAGAATGCAAGCAATATCTAGTTGTTTTCATTGCCATTCCGACATCTCTAAATTCCCTAAACAAAACGTTAAAGCAAGCGTTAAATATATGACGTTTTGTTGGTAAGACCTCGCAGCGTTGCCGCGTCATCACATTATTGTCAACTGTTGACAGCGTGTGACGTGTGAAGTTTAGTTACCGTTATTGTTGTTTTATTTATAAAAAAAATCAGTTCATATTAGAACTAACCTTCGAAATGCCGAAACCTTTGTCGTTGGATGCGAAGAAGCAAGTGGTGAAACTCTTTAGTTACTTTGGAAGGGAGCGAGATAACAATGGAGCCGTTTTGCCTGTCTCCCAGGTACGCCAGAGGGTCGCCGACGTACTTGGATTAGATCCCAGTACTGTATCTAGAACAATGAGTGCTTCCAAAAGTGATGAAGGCTTACAAGAGCCAATAAAGGTGGAGCACGTACTAGACCCGTTGTGTCTATTTCTAATAGCCAACAAGCTGCGATACGTAATGTAATTTACGACTTGCATCAATAACGTAAGTTAACATAAATGATTTTTTAAATGAAACTTTTAAACAATTTTGAATTCAATTTTAATTTAAACATATTTTGAATACAAACTGTTTCAGACAAACATATTTCGCTCAACAGGCTGCTACTAAGTTTGAAAGAGAGATGTATTTTTGAAGGTGGACTTTCTTCACTAGCAATTATTTTAAAAGAAATTGGTTTTAAACATGTAACTGATAATCCTAAAAGGGGATTAATGGAAACGCCTCACATAACGTCTACACGAGTGAAATTTCTAAGGAAATATATAGAAAATAAGAAGAGCAATGAACGGGAGTTCGTCTATTTAGACGAGGCATGGATATTCCAAAATGGGACAATAGGACGATCCTGGCAGGATAAAAACGTAAAGAGCATTAGACGCATGGCAACCGTTCTATCATTGTCCATGCTGGGAATAAACATGGATTTATAGAACACGCGGAATTAATTTTTGCCTCCAAAACTGCCGATCCGGACTACCACGGGGAAATGAATTCCAAAATATTTATGCTGTGTTTGAGGAACGCTTGCAAAATCCATGAATTATAATCATGGACAATGCAAGGTACCACAGCACAATAGTGAATAAATCACCGACAACTGCCTGGAAAAAGGACGACATTAAAGAATGGCTGCACAATAATAATTTGGTGTTCGAAGAACACTTTTTGAAAAATAAACTCTTAGAAATTGTTTCTTTAAAAAAACCGCGAAATGAATATATGGCCGATACATTGGCAGAAAAATATGGCCATAGTGTCTTAAGGCCGCCCCCATATCATTGCATATTTAATCCAATTGAAATGATATGGAGGACGTGTAAGACCTATTACAATAGACATTTAGGTCGGGATGGCTTAGGCATTGAAAAGACATTAAAAATTGCCTTGCCATGTGGAACGAGGCATTAGGGACGGTGACTGGAGAAACATAGGCAAATACAATTCAAAGCACGGAGGATGTCATACGAAGCTGGTGGGAAAGAGAGCAAGTGCTTGACGCTGAAGACATCCCACCACTCGTAATAAAACCAGGCAAAGACTCTGAGTCTGAGGAAGAGTGAATTGTAATAACATAACAGATATTGTAATATTAACAAAACTTTAATTAAAAAAAAAAACTTTGATTAACCTTCCTTTATATCAAACATTCTAACAGAAACATGACTTTCAAAGAGACCCTCGTGGTATTTTTATTATTGCAGGGAGAGGGGTTCGAATCATAGTCGCATCATAATAATGCCAATTAGTACTAACATTTCAATGCACGTTCAAATTCATATTGATAAATTGATAAATGGTAGATATATCTTATTTGGTTCGGATCTGGGCCCTCTCCTTGCTGCGCCACTACAGCTAAACCTTAATTCACCACTTTTTAACCATTCATAACTCAACGTTAGGCATCTAGCAACTAACGTTTTTGATCGAGTTTTTAGGTTACGTTGAACGTTTAGTACGTGTAAACATTCAACATAACCTAAAAACTCGTCCGAAAACTCTGGGCAACAATGCGGGGACTTTAAACCCATTGACATATTGCCTGGATTCTTGGATATACTATAGATTATATTGACAATTTAAAACACAGTCACAGATACGTCAAAAATTTATAAATGTCAGACGTAAGAAATGTCGAAAGTATGTATCGTTAAGTGATGAACCGTAAAAAATTGGGTTATGTTAACAAACTGGCATTCATCAATTAATAATAAAATCAGTGAAGGTAGTAAACATTTAAGTAGCTCCATTTTATTAGAAAATTAGTGAATTTTATTCAAATGTAAGATCATAAGTGTATTCATTTAGATAAAAGTAATTCTAAACAAGTGTAACTAAGCAATTTCAAAACTAGGTATGCTTTTTTTTGGTTAAGTTTGTGTTCTGTATTTTATTTTACGAATTTCTAGTGGTCCTGAGTTTAAAAATAAACATAAAAGACCTATTTAATATGACTACATAATCCCACTTCCACTTTTCACCCTCTTATTTACTCACAGAATGATTATCAGGATAAATAAGCTCGTTTATATCCCATATTTCAATAACCTATTGATCCGAGTTAAAAATTTATAACCCGAGGCTAAAGTTCGGTGTAATTGTAAAGGGGATCCCACCTTATTTCCCGCAAAGATAGGAAAAAAGGCCCTTATATAAAAGAAGAAAGCGATGTAATAAAATGATAATTGCGCATTAGAGAGCACTAAAAAAATCCATCGCGGCGCTGATGCGATTTTCAATAGATACACCCTCCTCCTCCTCCCCTTCCTCCCCCTGGAGTTATTTCTGGGTCAAGTAAAAGAGCTCTGCCGTAATCGCAACTTAACAAGAAACCGTAACATCGATCGCAAACAATGTCGGGCTTTATCAGCCGGGCCCCCCTTCTGGTAATGACCCCCCGTTTCACATTAGCAATATTTCGCGCGCCCGGCGCGGTTTCGCTGAAATTCCCGAAAATGAAAATCGGAATCTTTTGAGAGATACGGAGTGGATAATCCGGGGGGAGCACCGATTTGCGAGATCATTAAACAGGGTTAATCTGTCGCGGGCAATCATTTGCTTAATGACTGCCGTTATATTAAGATAAGCTAAAGGTTTATAAACTTAGTTTTTTTATAGGTGACGCTAACTACATTTTATTAAGTAAATTTCTTCTTCAGGTTATAAAATTTAATTTTCTGTCCAAAAATAGCATATTATTATTTTATTTTATGTTTCAAAATTAATTGTTCACAAACACATAATTCATATTAAAATATATTTTTTAGTTTTATAATAATTTAAATGTATTCACAGAGATTTTTTCTTCTAGGTGAAGATACATATCTCTTTTAAAAAGGACTGGAAATTTTTCAAATTTAGGTAATCGAATATTCATTCAAAAATAGATTGAAATATTCAAATTATTCAAATATTTTGATATTCAAATAGTGGAATATTCAAATATGTCCAAAAATATCACAATGACCCAAAAAACATCATACAACACTGACAAAAATGCTAATATATTTGTCGAAAATGAGATTCTGTTACAGACAGAGAATCACATTATTAATAATAATAATAATAATAATAATAATACATTTATTTTCAGTGTTTTTGCAAATACAATACAAATAAAATTTCATATATACAGCAATTACATGAAAACAGGTCAAGACAAAACAACAAGTTATATAACACAATATAACTATTCTTAATACTAATTCTAAATGTTAGAGTAATATTCATCTAGGTTATATGGTTCTATCAATAGCAGTTTATCGATCAACAATTTTTTCATGACTGCGTACGACTATGCTGTTTTTATTGCGCTAGGCAAACTGTCATAAACTTTAATACATGAGTAATACGGGCTTCTCTCAAACAGACACAATCTATGGGATGGAAGACTGTATTCAACACCATGTCTCGTATTGTATATATGTGGCATTAGGTGTTTTTCAAATAAGTATTTATGCTTCCATAAAAACTTTACGCATTCTAGAATATAGATACCTGTACACGTTAACAGTTTTTTACTTCTGAATAATCCCCTACAACTGCTATCAAATTTAATTTTGCAGATAACACGTAGAGCACGCTTCTGGGCCCTGAACACTGCAGTCATATCTGATGTTCCTCCCCAGAATATTATACCATACCTAATTTTTGAATATATGTAAGCATAGTAAAACATTCCACAAATTTTCTCATTTGTGTTCCTGGTTAGAATTCTAAGGCCATACGTTGCTCTACTAATCTTGCTAATTACATGCTCAATATGGGGTTTGTAACTCAGTGTTTCATCCAATATAATACCTAAAAATTTGCACTGATTTGTGAATGGATAAAGTGTGTTATTTAAACAGATGTTCTGTGGGGTTGAAGTTCTTTGACTTGTTTTGAAATAAATACAGTTCGTTTTCTCTGCATTAAGTATTAAACAATTATCGGCAAACCACTTTTCTATTTTACGCATTATCACATTTCCTGTATCGATTATGCCACTGAGTGTGGATCCAAAAAGAATGATATTAGTGTCATCTGCGTAACTGATAAAGCGGCAGTCATTTGCTATGCTATTGAGGTCGTTAATAAATATTATGAATAATAGGGGACCCAGGATACTCCCTTGGGGAACGACCATATTAGTGTCAATCGTGTCAGATAGTACGTTTACGCCTGTATTAGTGTCCGTGATTTTCACCAATTGTTTCCTGTTTTGAAGGTATGAGCAAATCCATTCATTTTCTTTCCCTCGTATGCCATAATGATATAATTTTGTCAATAAGATAGAATGGTCAACGGTATCGAACGCTCTTGACAAGTCTAGAAAAACTCCGCAGACGGTATTTCCCTTATCTACATGTGAGTATATAGAGGTCAAATAGTCAAACAGTGCTGTGTCAATGGATTTTCCTTTTATGAAGCCATGCTGGGTGTGACTAAGTAATTTATGTTTAGTAAAAAAGTCAATTATTTGTGAGGCTACAAGCGATTCTAAGATTTTAGATAGTGTAGTCAGTAAGCTAATGGGCCTATAATTTTCGTATAATTGAGGGTCGCCTTTTTTGTAAATAGGTGTGATTATAGCAAACTTCATTTTGTCAGGAAAAGAGCCAGTTTCAAGCGAGTGATTGAAAATATGCTTTACAGGGTCAATTATACTATTAATACATTTTTTTATTATTGCAATTGGGGTATCATCTATACCATAACTTTTTTAGTTGTCCATTTTGTTTAGGGTGCTTATAATTTCTGAGTTGGTAATAGGATGCAGGTGAAAAGATTTGTTATGCAGAGGTATGGTGCATAGGTATTGCGTTCGATTAGGAATTATATTGGATAGCATATTTGATGCAACCTCTTTAAAAAAAATATTAAAATTATTAGCCAGTTGTTCAGGATTATTCGTGTTTGGTAATAAGGATTTTTTATTGGCTCCATTGTTCGTAAATTTCGAAATCAATTTCATGGCCTTAGATTTATTTGGATTTTTTTCCAATTGTTTTTCATAGAATGAATTTTGTTCTTCCTTTAGCAAACTGTTATATTTGATTTTTTCTTGTTTTAATTGATATTTATACTCTGGGTAGGAAAAGGACAGAGATTCAAAAATCTGCATGCGGGTTTTACATTGTTCTATTTCAACGTTACTGAGTTTAGGTTTGGATCTTTTATTTGTCATTGTAATTTTTTTGACTGGGAAGTGCTTGTTTAAATATAATGTAAAAGTATTTAGGAAGTAATTATATTTATCATTTATATCGAGTGCTGTGGATATAAAGCTAAAATGTTCACCCTCTAAATCCTTACAGATACCGTCAATTGCTGTGTCTGAAAATATTCGACATTGTTTGAAGCGTTGCTCTTTATGGTAGCATAAATTTGAAATAAGGAGTTGAGCATCGTGATCTGAGGTATACATTTGGATTAGTTTCGTGTTACCATCGTCCTTTGCAAGGTTTGTTAGTACATTGTCGAGACATGATGTTGACCCAGTATAGTGTGTTCTAGTAGCTTCCGTGATAGTTAAAATGGCAGTATAGGATTGTAGTAGACTAATAAATAACAGTGAATCATATGTTCTAACAAGAGTGTTGATGTTAAAATCTCCTGCAATAAAAAATGGTCTACTACTTTTTGTTAGGAAATCCAGGATTTTGTCAAGTTTATTAAAAATAATCATGAGATCTCCGTTAGGTGGTCTATATATGCATACTACATTAACTATAACATTTTTAAGTTTCAATTGTGCTCCCGCACATTCCGTATGTTTACTATCAGACAATTGGTTAATGAATGTTATTTGTGATGATTCAATAAGGCGGTGACAATAAATTGCTACGCCCCCATGTTCGTTTCTCGTTCTACAAAAATACGATATTAGTTCAAAATCTTTTACTAAATTGAATGATTCTATTTGTTCATATGTTTGCCAGTGTTCTGTGATACATATGGCATTAAGTTCATCAATTTCATTTACAATATGTTTTAATTCATTGAGACTGGTGCTGATACATTGGGTATTACAATGTAGCAATTTAAAGTTACCAGTTTTTAGGAAATTTGATTTTCCGTTGTTGTATTTCTTGGTATTATCTTGTTGTTTTTGTATTTCGCATTCAGAAAAAAATTATATCTAGCTACCGCAATTCCCCTTTCCCATGAATTGGCGTCATCTATCAGTTCCCTGTATCTGAAAGGTACTCCTACTTTAAAACTTGAAAAAGTGGGGTTTTAGAATTTCGGAATTATTTTTTTTTATAAATCGTTATAATTATGACAATATATAAATAAACAAATTACCTTTCTTTGTGTTAAAAAATTTAATGTTTTAAACATGTTTAAAAACAGCTGTCGTGTTTTAAATGGTTTTGTTTTAGACATGTTTTAGATCTTTAATTTGTTTAAAACTGGTTTTAAATGATAAATTTGTTTAAAACGTTTTTTTTATTAGTTTAAATTTGCTAAATTATATTTTGTACTACTTCATTAAGATTTTTTGTTCAATTTTTAAATTTCAGCTAAATTGTTGAACATATTTCAAATTACATTATTATACATAACATTTCATTACAAGAAAATATTAAATATGTGAGCATAAATTTGATTTTTAAATACAGTGATTTTTTTTTTCAGGTAAACATCTGCATACACTATAAATTTTACGACATTCGTTGTTTTTTAAAAAGATTTTAAATTGAATTTCTAGACGAGGGTTTTCCACTCCCAGACTAAGCATGAAGTAAAATTTCGAGTTTAGAAAAGCCTGAAAATTTGGATTGGCCGCGTAGCGAAGCGGAGCGGCCAATCCAAATTAGGCTTTTGTAAACTCGAAATTTTACTTCATGCGCCACGCGTATTAAACACTGAATTATCGCAAAGTTCAAAATATACGGCTTTAGCAATCCAATATGTAGATGTGAATAAACCGTTAGTCAAATTCTGCTCTGAAGAAATTCTAACGTAATCATTGTAACTCTTTATATGGTTTTTGTTATTTTTGCTCAATATGTATATGTACACTTATGTAAAATGGAGATTCCGTTAATAAATAAATAAATAAATAAATATTAGGTTGCCTATAATTGTTGTTGTATGTGTGTGTTTTTTTAATTTCACTGTAAATCAGTGTTTTTAAGCGTGGCGCATGAAATAAAGTTTCGAGTTTAGAAAAGCCTAATTTGGATTGGCCGCTTCGCTTCGCTACGTGGCCAATCCAAATTCTTAGGCTTTTCTAAACTCGAAATTTTACTTCATGCTTAGTCTGGGAGTGGAAACACTTCTTAAAAGCCTCAAATTAACCGCTTTTAAATAACGAATTCCCGCAAATTTAAAAAACGCTGTAATTATGGGGATATGTATACTCAAAAGAAAAATGCTTTGTATATTTTGTTTCAAACACGTTTTATACGTGTTTTAAACATGTTTTAGACATGTTTTAAATTGTTAATGTTTTAAACGCTGTTTCAATGAAAAAAACATGTTTTATTAATAAAAACTGTGTGTTTTAATAAAAATGAAAAACACGTTTTTTAACAACCCTATTGATAATTGACACACTAAATTTGTCACTTGGTTAAATTTAAGACCATTTTAAATTAAATACGGGCAGCGCAGAAAGTAGAATTTCGAGTTTATAAAAGCCTGAAAATTTGGTTTGGTCGCTCCGGTCTTATCGAAATTTGATTGATGAAAACATTTATTTACTTTACATTTTGCACGAATAAATACGATCTGCACTCGTTATTGATGCAACCATTTATGACCAAAATTTTGTTTGCATGTACGCTAATCCACACGGACTATACAATAAAGCAAAAAACTGATTAGATCAGTTGTATATTTTCCTCAATCTGAATAACAAGCGGACATTAATTAATGCGCTTCCGTTTTACATATTTTCGTGTTTTCCGGAAAGTGGGCTTTCTGACGAAAAGTGAATTCGTGCCAGTTTGTTTTTCACGGTTTTTCATTAAGGTTACGACTTTTCTGGCGACCAAGGGGGCGCAACGAACCCCTTAAAATTCAAACTGTTGAATGCGCCCCGACGACGGGAGATAAACTAGTTTTCGTGTGGCAACAGTCAAACTTCTCGACCTGGTGAGATTTATGTACATTTTTCAATCAGCGGCAACTTCACAAAGAAGTTATTTTTTGGTCTTGTCTTTGGCAGTTGAATTGATAATATTAGAGAGGCTGTAGGCGAAAAATAAAATGCACTTGTTGAGTTAAGAAATCGAGTTATAAAAATATTATATACAAAATATGACAGTTTTAATTTGTATGCAATCAGAAATAAAATCACATTTTAAATAATGGATATTGCTGTTAAAATTGTTCGTTTTGTCTTATGCTTAAAACTTCTCTTAGAAAAATTCCCATCCTCAGTGATCAGGCAAGAGGAAAATTTGTTTAGCTTGTTCAACCGCTAACCATTAGCGTAGCTACTGTGGATCAGTTAAAGCAAATTACTCCAGTCAAATTTACGTTAGATTAGGCATTTAAAAATTAATAGGCTATAACCAAATGCATGAAAATCGCCTATAGTCTGTTTAAAAACTAGAAGGAGTAAGTGCCAAAGCCCAATTTACACTATAAAAAGTTACCAGAAATATCACTAGATAAATTTGGCGGCAATTTTAAATAATTTTATAATTACTCTTTAAATAAAATCAAATATCTATTTTGTACATCTTAATTGTGGTTAAGTATTTTCTTTTCCATCGTACGATATCGTCGGTTTAATTAAAATTCTTATACGGCATCTCGCTATATATCTATGAAATAAAACATATTTACATTATGTTCATAATATAATATGCAATTTATATAATAATGTGTCTCTATCAGAGCTGGGACGAATCCTTGTAAAAAGGATTCGAATCACGAATCCGAATCACCTAAAATGATTCGAATCACGAATACTCGAATAAAGGATTCGTAAGAGATAAATATGATTCGAATCCTGTTTTTTCGAATCACGAATACAAATCCTTTAAGAATAAATTTGATTTTATTATTTTTTTGCAACCATTTATATATAAATACCGTTACCAGTTGTTTTAAATAAAATATTCAAAACCTATTTATTTATTATTACCACTGAACATCGTTGATAACAGACTATATATCTAACTCCTTGTTACTCTAGTTAAAGTTGTATTTGTGTGTTTCTGAACTCCACTTCAAATCAGTGTTTTGTGCGCGTGGCGCATGAAGTAAAATTTCGAGTTTAGAAAAGCCCGAAAATTTGTCTCGGGTCGCTGCGCGACCCTCGACAAATTTTCACGGGGCTTTTCTAAACTCGAAATTTTACTTCATGCTTAGTCTGGGAGTGGAAACACTCGTTGAAAACTTCAAATTTAACTCTATTATAAAATCTACTAATGCCCGAAATTTACGTAAATAAAAAATTTACTGAATATCATTAAAACCGGGAAAGTCAGAGAAAAGTCATGGAATTATATTCAAATTGACCAAAACACTAACAAAAAAGCCATATGATATTATTAAATTTGTCAAAATCAGCAGGCAAATTACAAACCACGTAAAAATTTATAAAATTAACTAAAATATTGGCAAAAACAATGAAAACTATTAAACAGAATGGGGGTTTCCCACAGAAGAAAGTTATATTAAAAGGGAAAAAATCTTTAGTCAGGGAAATGTCGGAAAAATGTAACATTTCAGATTGTGGCTACCATTTCAGTTTTACTTCAAAAAATATTAAACAAAATTTTGAAAACTAGATTATTATCTTTAAAAACATTTTCAATCATTTAATGTTCTTATCAAACCATTCAGTTTGAAGTTTCGAACGAGCGTTTCCACTCCCAGACTAAGCATGAAGTCAAATTTCGAGTTTAGAAAAGCCCCGTGAAAATTTGTCGAGGGTCGCGAGACAAATTTTCTGGGCTATTCTAAACTCGAAATTTTACGTCATGCGCAACGAGTATAAATCACGGATTTAACGTGAAATTTAAAAACACACAAAAATAACATTTTTCATATTATTCCTCACAATTAATTCGAATTATTTTCGACAATTTAAATCCTTTTGTAAGTATTCGAATCCTTTTACAATGATTGGAATCCTTTTATAAGGATTCGAATCACCCACATTTAAACTCGAACACGAATCCTCTTAAAAAAATGTAACCAATCCGGATCACGAATCCAGTTGAACTAAAGTATTCGAATGCCTGTTTTGAATCCTCTAAAAGGATTTGAATTCTGAATGATTCGAATCCTGCCCAACTCTGGTCTCTATTTTACTTAAAATTGATTTGTTTTATAAAACTATACAAGGTAGAACGACTTATCTTCGGCATGCCTGCATGATCGTTTACTTCTTTTAAAACTTCATTCAAAGTTGGCAGTTCATTTTTATAGAAGAAACTATGCACGGATCTCTACTACGTCATCAAAACTTGTAATTATGTCCTCCAAGCTGTTTAGGGCTACAAATCTCTCCGGATTTCTTATATTCGCTAATGGTACGATAGATAGTGGAATTTACAACTTCTAAAAATTAAACATTTTATTATTTGATGCATATTCTTAGGCTATTTCATATCTCACCTACTGCACCAACAATGTCTGATACAACAGCAGTCATTTTCATATGTGGATCATCTGTTATCATCTGCTTATTCATAATTATTATGCACTGTTTTTCAGACAGATATAAATGACCCAAATCCAAATGCTTACGCTTTTTTGAAGTTTAGAAAAGCTATTATGATATTATCACCTAGCTTGTACTGGGTCCATAATCCATCACAACAATATAAACAAAACTAACTTTTAACTATGCTAAAGAAACACCGCACAAAAGGTTATTACGAAACAGACAAAGTTGCAACTCGGTAACGCTTTGAATTAAGGTTATGTCAGCTGTTGCGTCTAATAATGAATTAGCATAGTGTAAAATGGGCGCGCTCTCGGCCAATCAGAGTTGTAGGTTTTGGCGCGTGAAATTTAAAACGCTCCTCCTGGTTATTAAACAGATTATAAATAAAAGCAACAATTACTAAATTCTGATTATTAATATTAAGAAAAAATATTATATTTGTAAGTAATTAATTAACAATATTTATGATAATTTTGATTATATTGACGTGAGGATTACACATATTTATTTTAACATTTACTTTTTATCAGTGTAGCGTATGGAGTGAAATTTCGAGTTTAGAAAAGTCTAAAAATTTGGTTTAGTCGCTCCACTTCGCGGGGCCACCAAAATTAACTTTTTGGGTTTTAGGAGGGGCAAATGGGATTTTTTTTTTTTTTGGTTTGTTTGGCATAATTTTTACTATTCAGCCACTAACGTTGATACGTTGATGTGTATGTATCTGTATTAACATATATTTGGACGTCACGACACATTCACACCATACCCAGGGACACGACGAGATATTATTTGTAAATAACAACTCCCCGTGCACGGGAATCGAACCCGGTCTGTGGCTCGCCGAGCGATATACCGTCCGGCGACGTTACCGCTCGGCCACCACCTGCCCGCAAATAAGCATTAATAAATTCTTGGAATGGCTTTAACAAAATCCATGAAAACTGACTAAATCTCGTGAAAAAAATGCAAAAAGTACTAAATTCTGCTAAATAACTATATTTGTAAGTAATTAATTAACAATATTTATAATTATTGTATTGAACAATATACAGTAAATTAAAACAAAATAAGCAGTAGTACTTCTTGAAAATCAATGATTGAATTTACACTATAAACTGTATCTTTCGTGATTCAATATCCAATTTCCCGCAGAATGTTTGTTTATTGTTTAACCTGGTCGTAAAGACACGAGTCATAAAAGTTTTAGTATAATTTCCCACCTGAGTGCCGAATTCATCAAATCGATCGTGCCGGAAAATTCCGGCGATAAGAAATCTTTCTGCTGGGACACACACGATGAATTACGCCCCCGTTTTTGCCAGACGTGAAATACTGAACAATCTCGGAAACATAAATTTATAAGCGTGTACAGTTCGATTAACCGCTTACTACTTATCAAGGCCTCATGAATAAAGCAGAGAGGAACACTTCCTCAAAGTTCATTCTTGAATTTATTTATGTACGTGGTGTTGTTATGTTTCTGTAATATGACAGTTTTATTAAATTTATTTGCTTTATTAGATAATAATAATAACTATAAATTTTACTTTTTTAAACTATGTTTAATAAATATTATATTGTAATTTAAATTTATTTCGTGTATTATATTATAATAGGAATTTGTATTTTTTTATACATATGCCGATGTGTCTTCTAAATGTTGAGGCATCTGCTGTTATTAATACGCGTTCAGGTTGATACTTCTAACAAATGTTCCACTCCCTGATTAAGCATGAAGTAAAATTTCAAGTTTAGAGAAGCCTGAAAACTTGGCTTGGTCGCGTAGTGATCAAACCAAATTTTCAGGCTTTTCTAAACTCGAAATTTTACTTCATGTGCCATTCGTCTAAAACACCGCAATATTGTGAAATTTAAAATATACTATGAAAGCAATATGCTAAAGCAGTATATTTTGAACTTGACGTTGAATCAGTGTTTTATGCGCCTGGCGCATGAAGTAAAACCTCAACGTGTTCATCGGGATATGCATAAGTACTTAAAAGAAAAATTCCTTGTTTGTCGTGTCTAGACTTCACCAGTTGAGAAATGTCCAAAATGTCAAGAAGGTATAAAATAGGGAACATTTTTAGAAAATCTATTATACTTTTTATCTTGAGTTATCAAATTAAATCGCTTAACAAGATTTTCCATTATTTTTCAATGATTGTGCCAATTATTTTTAATTATTAACACATTCTGATGATATATGACAAAAAAAAATGCTGTGGTCAACACAGGTACCGACCGCGATTTAAAATAATGTACAAATAATAAATTAATTATTCCAATTACTTATTAATTATTACCATAAAATTAAACAAATAAAATTTCAAAGATCACCATTTTTAAGATAACCATACAACTAAAAGAGCTACGACAATAAGTATTTTGTTATCATTTCAATTTGATATAATTAAAAATGCGGAATTTGGGTAATTTAATAACATTCACAATGTATTCGAAAAATTCGTTAAGTTCAGTAGATTAAAATTACCGTAAAATTTCACTGAATCTGTGATTTCTTAAAATGTCGTCTAATTTTCATGGAGCTATTAAAATAAAATCGTGAATTGCAGTAATTTTCCAGTTTTGTTAAATTTTTGAAAAACTTTTGTAAATCACAATGTTTACAATCCATCAAGCTAGAAAATAATTATGTTCTCCTTTAACTTTTCAACTTGAAAAAAATAAGAAATTTATGAAATTCTGCGACTGATAAAAATTGATAAAAACGTAATAAATTGGCAAAAGTCAGGAAATATACAAATGTTCATGAACATATATTTCTTTCTTTCTTTATTTATTTTAATCAAAACATTAAATTATAAAATTAAATAATCGTTCGTTGTTTTTCTATAATTTTATTAATCATTCTTGATTTTGACGATTTTTATTAAATCAAATATTTCGTGAATTTTCAGTGATTATTATAATTTTATTTGTAAATCATGAATAATTTCAATCAATTTATTAAATTCGTTAACTTTTCACGTTATTTCTAAAATTTAAATATTGATAGTTTTCGTCCAAAGTAATGAATATTCTCATCTGTTCGTCAAAGTTTAGTAACACATTATTTTATGCACACAAATTTGTTTATGTTTTTAAATTTAACCTAAAAAATAACCTCAACTCTACAGAGTGCTCCAGAAGGAAGTGGTGACTTTTCTAAATAATGTCAACAGATGTCGCTTATCTTACATTTAGTCTAAATGTAAAATAAATATTTAATTCCATAAATTTGACAATAAAGGAAACTGCAAAATAAGTATTTGATTGATTGTCTAACGAGGGTTTCCACTCCCAGATTAAGTAGGAAGTAATATTTCGAGTTTAGATAGGCTTTTCTAAAATTTGGATTTGCTGGGGCGCGCGAGCGAAGCGAGTCACGCCCCAGCAAATCCAAATTTTCAGGCTTTTCTAAACTCGAAATTTTACTTCATGCGCCACGCGTATAAATCACTAACTTCAAATTAAATCTCCAACTACTTAGAGAGGGTGAAATAAATTTAGTATGTCAGTTATCAGTTGTTCAAATTACAGGGTACTTATGCTATGATGGAAACATCACAATTTTTTTATATTTTTTTATATTATTTAACTTCTAAGATATCTGCCAAAATCAAATCGCATTAGGCTAAATAGTTCAAATGTTATACGTGTTGAAACCATTGTCGACGTCTGGAGCGTTGTACAAATAGTTGACGTGAAATTCGACGCGATGACATTGTCGACGTGACATTGTTGACGCTTCCCATCCCTGCTTTTTGTTAAAAAGACCGAATTTCTCTGATTTTTCCAATGACTTTTACCTGACTTTCCCGGTTTTCCCGGATGATAGCTACCCTGTATTTAAAATGTATGAATACTAATAATAAATAAATAATTATCAGGCTTTTCTAAACTCGAAATTTTACTTCATGCTTAATCCGGGAGTAGAAACACTTATTAAAGAATATGCACCAGGATATGTATACCATAAAGAATAATTACTCGTATGTAGACTTGATGGTGCTCGTTAGATTGGATTGAAAATTTAAGAAATGAAAATAAATTATTGACCTGTTATCGATGGACTTTTAAAGTATGTTTGTATTAGGTCGACAAACTTCCTAATGCACTCATTAGAATTTGAACAGTAATGATTGTATTCTTTTGTATATTATATTGTTAAATTAGCATGTATGACGAAGTATAAACCTTAACAGCACAAAATAATGATCATATATTTTGTATTGTGCAGGTTTCTCCTTCGTCGTGCATGTTAGTTTAACAATATAATATCTATGTTTAACTTTGTATATCACTTTTTATTACATGTGATTCGTCTTAATTTAAACTCTACTTTAGGATATCTTTAATAAGTTTCTGACTTAACCCGTGGTGAAACATTTTTTAATCTAATAGTTTTGGAGTCGTATTGCAGGTATCTAACAAAATACACACACAAAAAAAGTAAACAAATAAAATAATCACGATTTTTAGTAGATATTCCAAATAATAAATCCTACTATCATTGCGCTCTAATATACGTATCTTTACTTGTTTTATTTTTTCTTTCCATGAAGCCCTTGCAATCCTCTTCTTGGGGTGGATTAATGCCCGTAGTTCGGTGTTACATGTGCGACTTAGCGTGTTTGATTTTGTCAGTTATCTTCCTCCATGTGTTTCTGTGTTCCGTCTTTGTCTTCCAGTCAGTTATTTCTATACTCCGTAGATCGTCCTCGAGTTGACTTATCCATCGTGACTTCAGCCTGCCTCTTTGCCTCTTGTTACATGGTCTCCATTCCATAATTGACCTTATCGTTGCCTCGGCTCTTCAGACGTGTCCCAGCCATTTTAGCCTCATCTACTTTATGTGATTTATGACCGTTTCTTTGCTTAGTTCTATTACAATTTCTCTATTGTAACGTTCTCTTATTTTATTTTCAGAAGTTCTGACTGGACCTAATATTTTCCTCATTAGTTTTCTTTCAAAAACTAACAAAGTGCTTTGTTCCTTTTTTGTTATTGTCATTGTTTGTGCTGCGTACGTGATTATGTGTCTTATCATTGTTTTATATAGCTTAATTTTTGTGTTCTTGCTAACTGATTTATTTTCTAAGATCTTTTTGTTTACGTAGTAGGCTCTATTCGCGATATGAATGTTTTCGTTTACCTCCAAATTTTCTCCGTTATTTGAAATTGTTATTACTAGGTATTTAAATTTAGTCACGTTCTCGAAATCGTACAGACCAATTCTTATTTTATTTCGAAGATTCTCACTTCCAAATCTCATAAATGTTGTCTTTTCGATGTTAATTTAGAAGCCCATTTCTTTCCCCTCTGCAATAATGTTAGCTAATATTCCTTCCATCAAATGTCTCTGTTTAGTAATGAGTAAAATATCTTCAGCATAAGCAATGATCTGGTATTCTTTTGTTCTTAATGTTCCTTTTTTGTTTACTTTTCTTAATATGTATTCAAGAGCCAGATTGAATAAGCTTGCAGATAGAGAATCTCCATATCTTACCTCCTTGTTTATTAGAAATTCTTGTGATTTCCCAAATTGTGTTTGTATTGTGGCTTTGGTGTTCATATTTATTTTTCAATATGTTTTTTTTTTTCTTAGTAATCAGTTTTGAAGATTTTTGTGTCGTTATATTTTGCGTACACATGTCAATTTTTGTTAAATTTTTTAATTATTGTCAACTGTGTAATAAGTTTGTTGAGCATGTTTGTTTTGTATTTTTTAGCCAAAATTAGTTATTTTATCACACTATTTTTGTCCAATATTTCTGATAAAATAGTAATTCTTTTGTTTTTTGTCAATTTGTGTTAATTTGGACAGGATTTTATTAATTTTTATAATGTTTACTGGTTTTTATAATATTATTTAAGATATGTGTACTAATAATTATGCGTTTATTATTATAATTGGAAATGTACGATTTAAATTATTGAGATATTTGTTTTTAAATTTTATTGATTTCAAAATTTGTTTACTACTATTAATGTTAACGTGTTGTCTGGATTCAGTTCGATTTTTTTTATTATCAACATATTTCATATTTTATTTTATCAGATTTCTTTTTTATACAACAATATGATAATAATAATACCAAAAAATTTACAAAATTCTATGCGAATATAAGATTATAATAGTTTTTCTCAAAAATTGTTGTTTGTTGCAAATGTTGAGGTTAACAGTCAATAAGATTAGTTTAGAAAACAATTGATACTCTGGTTTAATTAAATGAAAGATACATATGTTGAGTAAACAGTCTTGATTTTAATATTTTAGTTTTTTAACGAGTGTGTTCCGTTTTCTGATTAAGCAAGAAGTAAATATCCCTTTTTTACTTTTACACATTTTATAAAAACAATGAACAGAATAGAGAATATTCTCCGACAATAAACGTATTGAGTCAAGTTTAAATTGTTTAAATGATGGAACAAACGAGTGTCTTCCACTCCCAGACAAAGCATGAAGTAAAATTTCGAGTTTAGAAAAGCCTGAAAATTTTGCTCGGGCGCGTAGCGAAGCGAAGCGACCGAGCTAAATTAGGCTTTTCTAAACTCGAAATTTTACTTCATGCGCCACGCGTACAAAACGCTAATTTAACGTAAAATTGTCTTTAACGAATTTGACAAGTTAAATAAGTTTAGTATGCCAATTATCAATTGTTTAGGTCAGTGGTGGGGAAACTTTTTTTAAGACGGGCCATTTGTAATAACCAGACAATCGTAGCGGGCCAAAGAATAATGCTTAATCGTAGGTAGGTAGTTTTTATGCGGTTCGTCACATTACGAAGTAAGAACGCGTTCAAACATTCTCACGACGGCACTCTTAAACGGGCCGGATTAAACCTTTCCGCGGGCCGGACTTGGCCCGCGGGCCATAGTTTCCCCATCACTGGTTTAGGTGGTAGGAAAAGTACTATGATGGACAAATCACCTTTGCGGCACATCTTGCCATCTGCCATTTCTATATTCTCCTACAATAAACGTATTGAGTCAATTTTAAATTGTTTAAATGATGAAACAAACGAGTGTGTTCCACTCCCAGACAAAGCAAGAAGTAAAATTTCGAGTTTAGAAAAGCCTGAAAATTTGGCTCGGGCCCGTAGCGAAGCGAAGCGACCGAGCCAAATTAGGCTTTTCTATACTCGAAATTTTACTTCATGCGCCACGCGTACAAAACGCCTATTTAACGTGAAATTGTCTTTAGCCAATTTGACAAGTTAAATAAGTTTAGTATGTCAATTAGCAATTGTTTAGGTGGCAGGGTCAGTACTATGATGGATAAATCACCTTTGTGGCACATCTTGCCATCTGCCATTTCTATATTCTCCTACAATAAATGTATTGAGTCAATTTAAAATTGTTTTAATGATGGAACAAACGAGTGTTTTCCACTCCCAGACAAAGCATGAAGTACAATTTCGAGTTTAGAAAAGCCTGAAAATTTGGCTCGGGCACGATCGAGCCAAGTTAGGATTTTTTGAATAACATAATAACAATAATATCAAAAAATTAACTAAACCCTATGCGAATATAAGATTACATTAGTTTTTCTCGAAAATTGTTATTTATTGCAAATGTTGAGGTTAACAGTCAATAAGATTAGCTTAGAAAACAATTGAAACTTTGGTTTAGTTAAATGAAAGATACATATATTTAATTGATGAGGCGGATACATGATGAAACTCCATAATACTATTTGAAATAAAACAACACAGCTGGGAGGGTTTCACTTTTATTGCCTGATGAAGCCACTGTGTGGTGAAACATGTTGCAGTGTTCAACAATAAAAGTGAAACCCTCCCAACTGTGTTGTTTTATTTCAAATAAAGATACATAGGTTGGGTAAACACTCTTGATTTTAATATTTTAGTTTTTTAACGAGTGTTTTCCATTCCCTGATAAAGCATGAAGTAAATATCCCTCTTTTACTTTTACACATTTTATAATAACAATGAACTTACTATAAATTTTACTTTTTGATTTCCTATTTATTTTATGTCTTACTTTAAATGACCAATTGTTACTATGTTTTCAGTAATGTTTGTAAGAATATTACCTAATTTTCAGTTACCGGTAATTTCACATAACTATTTATTGTGTTATTTTTAATAATATTTTAAACACATGTGTACATATTTCGGTAAAGGTGTAAACAATGTGTTTATACATTTACCAAGCGAGTTTGGTAAATGTTTGCCAAAAAATATACACATTTATACAATTTTCTACTTTTCCTTCAAGTGATATATTAATCCTTTAACATTTTAATATGCGGTCGGTATATGTGTTGGCCGCAGATGATTTTTATTTTTTATGACTACTGCCGCGAAAAGTTTTTTACTGCAAAAATGTGCCACGAGATTAAACAAATTGAGAATAGGTCGTTTGATTTATATAATGTGCCCATGTTAATGATATGCAAGTGAACTCCGATAATTGTATAAGAATAAATAATTGTAAACTACATCAAGATTGGTGAGATGGATGCTGAATCAATGCATTGCGTGTTAGAATCCTTATGCTGAGTGTAGTTGAAATTTATAAGGAATATTTATGCGAACACATAAACTGTTGCCAGAACAGTAAATCACACAAATCCGCAATAAATATTAAATTGTTCATATTAAACGATGATTTACGCAGGAATAATGTTGTTAAATATGATAAAGCTGGAGATATATGAGATTATCTCCGGTCGGAGTGGCACAATACGAAAATTTAATAATCCCAGGCAAATTCAATGAAATTTTGAAGCAATATTTAGTGCGTACTGCGCACGGTAAACACAATTCACACAATATCCTCAAGCGTTTAGGCACCAAACATCAGTTACTCCGTTCCTCTGTACCCACATTATATTTCGCTACACTATACTATATAACCCCCCCATTCAGAATTAATTTTAATGGCACAAGCGGTCATAGTTCAGCGTGTATATTACGGGAAATTAGTTTTAGTTTTGCTGATAATGCACCCCCACCCAACCTACTATTCATTAAGTTCGCCGGTTTAGCGGCTGAAATTCCTACCATTCTCACTCCCCCAGCCTCAGCATTACACATCCACGCAGGGTTATTTAGTGGGTTACGGGGGTGCATCGGTGCAGATGTAAATATTCGCGCAGTCCAACGTATGTTAACCGCAAACAACACAAATTACACGGCGCAGGTAGTTAAACATCGGTACAACATCGCCGCCAGGATGTAAATACTTGGCCACAATCAGCACATCCCCTTAACAATCCGCAAACTAAATCCGGCCGAACAACAGTTGAACAGCTGAATTCCACGGGCAGATCATCCCCCACTTGCTCACCGCCATCGTTTTAATCAAAGGATCCATTTCCTATGCTAAATATCTCTCTAATACAGACCCATTCACCAGATGTTGTATATACAGCTACATACGTTACGTTTCTCTAAAACGATTCAATTAATTCCATCCAATGAATATAAACAAGGTAGATTGACACAGAAAATTGATGTGAATGATTTTCGATTACCTAAATAAACGATCATAAAAGTAAACGTGAAACTCTTGACCAGTTTATACAACCATTGTCATCAAGAACAGGTTTTCCATTAAGCCCACCAGGACCGGGCCCAGAGCGCCACGAATTAGGTGCGACAAATTGCACTTTCGAGTACTAAAAATAAACAACATTTGACTATAGTGGCAGTTGACATAAGTCGAAATTTAATCCAGAGAGTAATATCTTACTTAACGTAACTTGGCAAAGTTAATATAGCATTTAGTATAAGTCGTACTATTTTTGAGCAAATAGACATTTTTGGAGAAAAAATACGTTTGAAGTAGTTTTATGTACCTAAAATATCTTTGGAACTAAATGAGATAGAGAGTTGCAGTTTTCGTAGTTTGACCATAGAGGGCGCAATTGTTAGTACTCCAAAGTTGCTGTGTTAGAGTTAGGTGACTATAAAATAAAAACAGTTGTTAAATTAAAGAATAATATGCTTGCTTTTAATTTTTTACTTTCCCCCGTATGTAATACAAAGGGAAAGTATTGTTTTCGTGAAAATTTTCGAATCAAAAATTTTAGCGGAAATATCCGTTTTGAGGTCCCCTGAGTCGAATAAGACCATTTTTGAAAAATGTCTGTCTGTGTGGCTGTGTGTGTGTCTGTGTGCGCTGTACCGCAAAAACCGCTAAAGATATCGAGATGAAACTTGAAACTTAAGCTTTTTGTTACAATCGGAAGAACTCAAAAGCTTTTGGCGAAAATCGGAAAACCGGAAGTGGTACTTTACTCTTAGCGTTTTTCAGTTTTTTTGGATTTTTTCAATAAATGTTCATCAAACAAAAAATTCTTTCAAATACAAGTTGTAGATAATAACAAAATGAAGATGTATTGTTCACTTACTTTTTGTCATAGCACTCCTAGTTTTTGAGATATTTCAAAAGTTGTGTGTTTTATCTAGTTATTGGTGTGTGACAGTGTATGTGTCGATACAATTGAAAAATGTTTCAAATAAAAGTTGTAGAAAATGAAAAACTAAAGATTTTTTGTAGATTCACTTTTTGTCATTGCACTCTTAGTTTTTGATATATTTAATAAGTAGTGTTTTTTATCTAGTCATTGATTTGTGTCAGTGTATGTGTTGATCCAATTGAAAATTGTTTCAAATAAAAGTTGTAGTTATCTAAAAGTTGAAGACATTTTGAAAATAATAATGCTACAAATATTTTAAAAGTGATTTAATACGCAATTTACGGGGAAAGTACTATGATGGACACATCACCATTTTTTTAAATTATGTTACATTTACAGACAAATATTATGGTGAGTTGAATAGTTTCAACAATATTATATGGTTCCATTAAAAATAAATTAAAAATTTAAAAATTGAACTGTTCTTGTATCATAGCTACCTAACTTCAGTGCAACGACTTTACAGTGTTAACGATAGCGCCCTTTATCCCCACATGAATGACGAAAACTTTAATTCTTTATCTCAATTAGTTTCAGAGATATTTTAGGTTTACAGAAGTCAGTTATTTATAAAAAATGTCAAATAACTTCGATATAGTACGACTTCTACAAAATATTATATTAACAAACTAGCATTCAGTTTTAACCAGGAATCTAAAAAGTTAATAATCTATGGGGTGTTCTGAAGTAAATGATTTCATGTAATTTGTACCTCAAACATTTTTTTGTATTTTTATTTTTATTGTAAAGCTTTTCGTCCTTGTATATATTTTTACTTTCCCCCGTATGTAATACAAAGGGAAAGTATTGTTTTCGTGAAAATTTTCGAATCAAACATTTTAGCGGAAATATCCGTTTTGAGGTCCCCTGAGTCGAACAAGACCATTTTTGAAAAATGTCTGTCTGTCTGTCTGTCTGTCTGTCTGTGTGTCTGTGTGCGCTGTACCGCAAAAACCGCTAAAGATATCGAGATGAAACTTGAAACTTAAGCTTTTTGTTACAATCGGAAGAATTGAAAAGCTTTTGGTGAAAATCGGAAAACCGGAAGTGGTACTTTACTCTTAGCGTTTTTCAGTTTTTTCAGATTTTTTCAATAAATGTTCATCAATCAAAAAATTCTATCAAATAAAAGTTGTAGATAATAACAAAATGAAGATGTATTGTTCACTTACTTTTTGTCATAGCACTCTTAGTTTTTGAGATATTTAATAAATAGTGTTTTTTATCTAGTCATTGATTTGTGTCAGTGTGTGTGTTGATACAATTGGAAAATGTTTCAAATAAAAGTTGTAGGTAATAAAATATAAAAGATTTTTTGTATTTTCACTTTTTGTCATAGCACTCTTAGTTTTTGAGATATTCAATAAATAGTGTTTTTTATCTAGTCATTGGTTTGTGTCAGTATGTGTTGATCCAATTGAAAAATGTTTCAAATAAAAGTTGTAGTTATCAAAAAGTTGAAGACATTTTGAAAATAATAATGCTACAAATATTTGAAAAGTGATTTAATACGCAATTTACGGGGGAAAGTACTATGATGGACACATCACCATTTTTTTATTATATTTCTGTAACTTTATTAAAGTTTGCTTTATAATTGGTAGAGCGATATGGAGCACTATTGGAGCGATCTTTTGACCACATTAAACTAAACAAAAAAGTAGTAGATCAAGTGCTAAGTTGACTTCGGCACCTATTTTTAAGATACAGATTTCCTAGAGAGTTGGTGAAGTCAAATAGGGTTATAATGGTGTTTAAATCTAACTAAAAACCCAAATAAAATCAGAAGGAGGCGTACAGTTATAAGGGGGAGGCGACCTAAAAAAGGTTGAGAACCCCTGATTTAACACGATAATTTAATAATAAACGGTGAATACGCGGCGTGTAGGTAATTAAACTAATTGCATATAGGTTTTGTTCCATTAATACGAAATGGAAAGTATCGTGTTTGGTAAGTCGCAATAAACTATAATTATATTAACGACAATTCTATTAATAAGGCTTATAAAATTTACACTGTTTACTTGGAATAGAAAACATGTTTTTTTATTTCAAAAATCTGTTATAAAAATTGTAATGACTGCTCATTATTGCAATATAATAACACATCTCCTTTGTTTTAACTTCTGTAGATCCATTTACCCTCATATATTTAGTTTCTGACACAAATACATAACAATATTAAATGTTTTTAGTGCCTGTAAGATTAAATAAAAAAATGGCTTTTTAACATACACGATGTAATTGTAATTTATTCCTGATAATTTTAAATATCAAAATTTCGCTTGTATTTTCTAAATGCTACAGTTACTCTCAGTGAGTAAATCATCGATAAAGTACTTTTCTCACTTAATATCCTTTAAGAAGTGGCATGAAGAACAAAATATAAAATCTAGAAATAATATGATTTTATATATTGTTTTTTATGCCACTTTTTAAAGGATATTAGATTCTTGTATAGCAAGAATAATAAAAAACTTAAGTAGACCAAGATAACCATTATTCCATTTATACAGAGTTAATAAAAAGACACCTTTAAAATTTTCTAAAAATTTATTAAAATCGATTTTTCTTGGTTAATAAAAGAGATAGTAATAACTATACAGAGCATATATTTAAATAATTTCACACTAAATATTAAAATTTAATTCGATTTTTCTAACGACATTAGTTTTTGAGATATAACAAACTTATTTTTTTTTAAATAAAAACCATGGTAGCTATATCATCATTTGTAAACACTATTTAACCATAAACATAAAAAGAAAACTCACCCTATATATGATAGAAACTCTTTTCATTTACATGTATGATTTCTCTTTCGTTAAAAATTAAAGACAGTCTTCAAGGGTTTAACGACAGTCTATAAAAATCCTTCTTGTTTATTAAGACCTTAGAGATAGTCGTAAGTGAATTTATTTAAATATATTTTTTAAACAACGGGGACCGTTTTTTATTCCATTAACCCACTTGAAATTTGTAAAATATTGTCGAGTTTTACAATTTTTTCAAAGAAAATTAATATAAAATATCCATGGTCCACCTATAAATGTACCTACATATAAAATACAAAAAGAATTCAACCTCAAATTTGATTTAGAAAAATTGCATAGAAGAATTGGTATGTTATAAATATGATTAAGGGTAGAAATTCACGAGCGAATATAACTCGCCAATTCTAATTACTAAAATCTGTTACATTTTATTACAAACAAATAAAATATAAAATAATTTTAAACTTAATTTTCGGTTTTATTGGTAGTTCTATATATTTTATTCATATTAATTCTGATTCTATTATACAGAAAATTTTTCTTTAAAGTAAACGTATTCCAAATTTAGTTTATTTTCTTCAAATCTTTAGATATTTGCTATTTTTTTAAAAGAGTTCAATTTGAAGCTTTAAACGTGTGTTTTCCACTCCCAGGCTAAGCATGAAGTAAAATTTCGAGTTTAGAAAAGCCCCGTGAAAATTTGTCGAGGGTCGCGCAGCGACCCGAGACAAATTTTCTGGGCTTTTCTAAACTCGAAATTTTACTTCATGCGCCATGCGTATAAAACATTAAAATATTGTGAAATATATGTATATTTGAACCTTACTTGAAATCAGTGTTTTATACGCGTGGTGCATGAAGTCATATTTTAAATTTAGAAAAGCTCAGAAAATTTGGTTTGGTCGCTCCACTTCACTACGCGACCAAACCAAATGTACAGGTTTTTCTGAGCTCGAAGTTTTACCTTATGCTATCTGGGATTGGAAACACTCGTTAGAGGCTTCAAATTGAAAGTTTTTAACAAAACAGCGAATATCTGAAAATGCACATCGAAAAATCGTAATACGTATACCTAAAACAAAAACAACCATTTTTAGGTTAGTCTTATGTTATTAGAAATCTAAATTTTCTAATTGATTATGGATATTTTAAATTTTTTTATTGTTGCGGGATTAATATTTTGGAGTTTCTATTGTTACCATAAGTTAAAATTCATGCTAAAATATCAATGCAGCTAACACAATTGATTGCAAATTGCTATGTTAACCAACTATATTCGTTAAATAGACTCTTTAACTAACGGATTGATAAAATTAAGGAAATCATAAGGCACAATAAAACACTTTTTACTTTTTTATATAACACTTCTTATTGAATGTGACTGCAGTTTCGACAAATTTAGTTTGTCATTATCAAATATAACCAAGCTAAACCACTAAGCTAAGTTTGACGAAACTGCACTCACATTCAATAAAAGGTGTTATACAAACAAAGTAAAAAGTGTTTTATTGTGAAACTAAATGTATAACGAAGTATAAGCCTTCACAATACAGAATTTAAATCATAAGGCGTTTAATAAAATATTCCTTAAAGTTGTTGTTAACTTTAATCAATTATTTAGCTGACAGCTTAACAAATGTTTTAATGAAAGGCCCCAATGTTACACAAATTCTTTATATAATTGAATATTTAAATTATATGCTCACAACTGTTCTTAAATACAATATTGTCAAGTCAGCGGAAAATTAATTGGATCTAGAGGATTTCGAGCCAGAACTAGTAACAAAATAATTGAGACACATTACTAATTATTGTGTCTTAATATATTTATTCGCATGGAAGATTAAAAAAAAAATATTCTGTATGTTATTTCAAGAATTATGAAAGCGTTAAAATCGTGTATAAAGAAGTAGTGACATAAGGTGGATATAATGGAAGAAAATCTATGTTTTATTTAAGTGTATTTGTATAAAATTCGAATAAAATTCATAAGGGATTTTATGAACGCAAGGTGCGAGATGGCTCGAAACCACAAGTGCTGAAAAGCGAAGGTCGTAAATCCGACTGATGTCATCTTAACATTGTTTCGCGAAATTCCCGAAGTATACATATTTAATAAGACCGGCACAATAAAAAAAACCTCCCCGGTTGAAAGTTTATATACGTTTTCGAAAAGTTACATCCCACGCTTCCCTAGCATGCATGTATATATTTTGTATTCCCATTAAAATGTCATTTCCCTAAAACATTGTATCCCCTGCGCTCGGGCCGAACGCGTGATCAATTACGTACGAATCCCTTGCCAACTATAACACGCCGCTGAGTTATAGACAGGAATTGGAAAGAAAATGGATCGTCTGTCCCATTTACATTTGTAAATTTCAAGAACAAACCGAATCGATTTCATTACGATTAATCAAAGACGACGCGATTCCTTCAATTTTAAAAATAGTTTTATTTAACGTAGTTTTGTTTCTGTAAATAGTAATTTATGAAACTCAATCAATTTACCTGTGTATTATTTTGTTCACCTTTCCGTCGCCTTGTCTTGTTTGTTTATTATTGTTAGTCACTACCACAGGCGGGGTCAGTGTGAAAAAATTGTATCCCAGTTTATTTTTCCTAATATTTCCTTAACGATTAAGTTGCTATTATATAATGGGATTTACGTGTGATGGTTGTTCAAACAATATAAGCCCTAACTCTTTCTATTTAAAATGCAACGGATTATGTGACAAATGGTTCCATGCTAAATGCTCCGGTTTGTCTGATGATGAAATTGCGATTTTAAGGAAAAATCGTAATACTAATTGGGTCTGCAATAAATGTAGCTCGTCAGGGGCTTTCAACAGAAACCAGTTATCTCAAATTGAATCAATAATTGATAATTTATTTCAAAAATACTTTCAACCCTTTAAATTAGAAATTGATCAATTGTTAAATAAGTTCGGCGAAAAAATTAATGTTTTCGATGATAAAATAAAATCATTAGAGCATAATATTGCAAAAGTAGAGAAACGCTTGAACAGCGCGGCGGGGTCAGTGAAATCTCCAGGCGACAACTTCGATATTTTACACGAACTGGAAGATCGTCGGAAAAGAAGCTGCAACATCATCGTTTATAATGTGCCTGAATCGAAAGCATCTGAAGTTCATGTTCAATTGAACGAGGATCTCGATGCGATTCGTTCAACTTTAACACCATTATCATTGGTAATCGAGCCAGTTAATATGATGCGTCTTGGTCGTACACGTTGTCTAGCTAAACCTAGGCCAATAAAACTAGTACTTGATAGTAGTGATCTGGTTAAAAATATTATAATTAAAACTTCAAAACTAAGAGATAACCTTATCAAATTTAGCTATGATCGAACAAAAATCCAAAGAGAAGAATTCAAGTCTCTTATAACTATATTGGACCAACGGAAGAAAGACGGAGAAGAAGATCTGATCATCAAATATATTTCAGGGGTGCCAAATATAATCAAGAAATCGGAAAAGCTAAATAAATCGGGTCCTGTGACAAAAAACTAAACATTTATTACCACAACGTAGGCGGAATGCGCACTAAATTAAGTGATTTTAAATTAAATACTAGTTGCTGCGTGTATGATATTATAATTTTAGTAGAAACGTGGTTGGATACTAACATTGTGAATGCAGAATTGAAACTTATGAATTACGATATTTTCAGATGTGACCGTAGCAGCACTAATAGTACAAAGAATCGCGGCGGCGGGGTGTTGATTGCTATCCATAATAGATTAGGGGGTAACATTATTGATATTGAGTTAAATACGGTTGAGCAATTATTTGTAACTATTCCTAATTTATATCTAATTTTCGGAGTGGTGTATATACCACCAAGCTCATCATCAGCCAAATATTTGGATCATTGTGAAACTTTTGAAAACATTGCTGAAAAATATCCTAATTATAAGTATCTTATCTGTGGGGACTATAATATACCCTCAGCTATATGGCTTAATGATGAGCTCGGTGTTATAAACACTAATACTGTTGAGTGCTCTGCTCAAATTATTTCAGAGACATTCAGTTTTTATAATCTTAGGCAGATTTGTAATATACCAAATGAGAATAATACCTTTCTTGATTTAATGTTTGCAAACGACTGCTTTAATGTTACAAATGCATGTGACGTATTATTTAAGATCAGTCATCATCATATACCTTATTCGATTTCATATAATGTTACGCAACCTATTGAAACACTCCATTTTGATGAATTTATTTATGATTTTTCACATGCCAACTACTCAGCTATTAACGACTATTTGGTATCTATCGATTGGCACAAAACTCTAACTGGCACTGTTGATTCTATGGTTGAACATTTTTATAAGATTTTATATGAAGCCTTGGATAGGTTTGTTCCTATAAAACGTTTAAGATCGTCAAATTATCCTGTTTGGTTCAATGCTGAACTTATTAACTTCATAAAACTTAAAAGAATGGCTCATAAAAAGTATAAAGATTGTCAAAACTCTATAAATTATAGCAAATTTCACGATTTACGTTCAAAATGTACACATCTAAGAAATACTTTATATGATCAATACATACAATCAGTTAATAATAATATTTCTAGAAATCCTAAACATTTTTGGAATTTCGTTAATGCTAAAGAATCACACTCAATGTTTCCAAATATCATGCATTATAATAACGATCGTAGTACTAATGGTGTTGAGTGCGTTAATCTATTTGCGGATTACTTTTCGACTGTTTATTGTGCGGATAAACCTGCGCATATTCCAAGCTTCAAGTATAACTCAAATGCAGCTTATTTACCGTTTACATTTTCTCAAGGTGAAATATTTGATGCAGTTAGTAAATTGGATAATTCCAATAATACAGGTCCTGATGGTATACCATCAAGTTTTCTAAGAAACTGTATATACTCCATCACCATACCACTACACTTATTATTCGAGGCTTCAATGTCTCAGAGCATATTTCCGACGTTCTGGAAAAGAAATTATATAACACCGCTTTTTAAGTCCGGCAAGAAGGATAACATAACGAACTATCGCAGCATTTCAATACAATCATCTATACCTAAGCTATTGGACAGTCTTGTTTCCATTAAATTAAGGTGGGTTTGCAAAAATGTTCTTCTAGATGAGCAGCATGGTTTCCAAACGGGCAAATCAACAGCTACCAATATTTTATCGTTTACCACTTACGTAATTAATGCTTTTGAATGTAATCAATCTGTGGATGCTATTTTCACAGATTTTGCCAAGGCATTCGATCGTGTAAACCACGATGTTTTAGTTGCAAAACTATCTGCCTATGGACTTCATACTAATATTGTGAGTTGGTTTAATAGTTTTCTAACTAATCGAACGCAATGTGTAAAAGTGAAGAATTTCTTATCTAAAGTCATATCTGTACCATCTGGTGTACCTCAAGGATCACACTGTGGTCCCTTGTTATTTCTGTTATTTATAAATGACATCTCACAAGTGATAAGACATTCTTCATTTTTACTCTTTGCCGACGATCTTAAGATATATAAAAGAATAACAACAATTGTTGATTGTGACCTGCTGCAATGTGATATCTCGTCTGTCCATAAATGGTGATGCGATAACTCTTTATTCTTCAATGTTCAAAAATGTAAGGCGATTTCATTTTCCAGAAAGTCTAATGTAATTAATTTCAAGTACAGCATCAACAATGTTCCCCTTGAAAAATTGTGTGAAATAAGAGATCTGGGAGTGTTATTGGATACAAAATTAACTTTTGATAGCCATATAAATTTAATATGCAACAAAGCATCAAAAATGTTGGGATATGTACATAGGATAGCAAAGGATTTATCGGCTCAATCATTCAAATTAGTTTATTTTGCTTACGTACGCTCTAATATGGAATACGTATCATGTGTCTGGTCTCCTAACACTATTACTCACAGTCATGCTCTTGAGAGAATTCAGAATAAGTTTCTGAAGAAGCTTGCTTTCAAGACTCATTTAAACGTTAACACCGTTATGTCGGCATTTTGCATTGATACACTCAAGAGACGCAGGATTCTCTCAGACTTGTCTATGTTTTACAAACTGCTGAGTAACCAAATACAATGTCCGTATTTATTGGTACAAATCAATTTTTATGTAACCGTATCAGATCGTACTACGCGTCATAGACCACTGTTTCGCATTCCCTTCCATAGGTCTAACTACGCCTACAATAATCCACTCTCCAGGTGCATGCGCATTTCCAACGCACTATCTTTGGATCATAATTTCGATTTGTTTACTGAATCTTATTCTGAATTTATGTCAAAATTAAAGCAGACAAATTTCGGAATTATGTGACTCTCGGAAATGTTTGATGATAGCTTGCTTGGTGTTTTTTATGTTACTTTTATTTAGTTATGTTAGTTTATTTTTTGTATATTAATTTATTATTACTTTATATGTAATATTATTTGTAATTGTAATATGTATGTTATTTTGTTTTTAAATGGTTTTTTGCCGTTAATAAAGAAATTTGAATTTGAATCAGAAACTACTATTACAGAAATGGCAGATGGCAAGATGTGCCACAAAGGTGATTTGTCTATCATAGTACTTTCCCTATCACCTAAACAATTGATAATTGGCATACTAAAGTTATTTAACTTGTCAAATTGGTTAAAGACAATTTAACGTTAAATCGGTGTTTTGTACGCGTGGCGCATGAAGTAAAATTTCGAGTTTAGAAAAGCCTAATTTGGCTCGGTCGCTTCGCTTCACTATGCGCCCGAGCCAAATTTTCAGGCTTTTCTAAACTCGAAATTTTACTTCATGCTTTGTCTGGGAGTGGAAGACACTCGTTTGTTCTATCATTAAAACAATTTAAAATTGACTCAATACGTTTATTGTCGGAGAATATCTGTATTGTTAAAACGGCATGTCAATTTTAATACAAGTTAAAAAGGATTTAAAACATAATAGTTAAATTACAGTCAATTAAATGATGAAATACTATCAAAATGCCATAATGTAAAAATTACCATCAAAATGTTACAATAGTCATGTAATGATGAAATACCATCACAGTCAAAAGGCCAAGTGATTTTAAGACAACATTTCATAACGGTCAATAACCAATTGAGACTCAGTGATGTCACAATGATTAAGGACATTTAAATACGTCACGTATAGTCAAAATGTCACGATGGGTTAGGTCAAAAAAATAACATTAGTTTCAACGCAACTTGTCATCTGACCTAACTGAATTTTATTAAATTATAAATTGCCAGAGATGACGTAAAAATACCAAAAATATCATATTTGACATAGGTGTTGTAATTAAAAACATTGTCAAATGTCAAATACGACCATAATAATACGAAAAATGTGGCATTTGGCTGGAATATCGTAAAAGTCGAATATGCCATAAACATACGAAAAATGTTATATGTGACATAAGTATCGTAAATTTCCAATGTGACATAAAAATACGAAAAATGTTATATTTGACTCGAATATAATGTGACATAAAAATGTAATGACCTAAAAATACAAAAAATGACATATGTAATACGAATGTCGTAAATGTCGAATGTGATATAAACATAGGAAAACTGTTATAATTGAATATCATAAATGTCGAATGTAACATAAAAATACGAAAACTGTCATAATTGACAGGAATATAATAAATGTCGAATGAAACATAAAAATACGGTAACTCTCATAATTAACAGGAATATCATAAATGTCGAATGTTCCATAAAAATTGAACAAATGTTAAAAACTGTCATTTGTGATACAAATATCTAATGTAACATAAAAATACCAAGCATACCTGACAAGAATTTATTAAATTGCGAATGTGACATAAACACACAAACAATATCATATTTGACATAAGTGTAGTAAATGTCGAATATGACATAAAAATACAAAAATGTCATATTTGATACGAATGTCGTATGCTACATAAAAGTACAAAAAAATTCAAATTTAACGTAAATGTCCAGTTTGACATAAAAATACGAAAAATATGCAATCTTTTATGATGGTAAAACACTAACGAGTGTCTTCCACTTCCGGACAGTGCACGAAGTAAAATTTTGAGCTTAGAAAAGTACCGAGAAATTTTTTCGAGGGTCGCTGGGGCGACCCTCGACAAATTTTCTACGCGGGGCTTTTCTAAACTCGAAATTTTACTTCGTGCGCCACCCGTACAAAAACACTAATTTAGTGTGTGAAAAAGTCAAAATATACCAAATATGACATGAAAAATTAAAATATGGTAAAAACGATATAAATGTCACTCGACCACTCTCATTATTTTCGTTGTGTAATAAAAATGGACGTGTTTTTTTTGCAATTAAATTTTATTGACTCTAAAAATTAAAACGATCCTAATTTTGACAGTTTTCATTAGATCTTCCTGAAATTTTGTGTGGACGTCAAAATATGTCAAAACTTAAATATCCTCTATCTATGGCTTTTGACTAATTTTTATTTGATTCTCAGAAAGTGATTTTCTTTTATTAAATTTTATGAATTGTAAAATTTAAAAACATCATAACTTTAACATTTTAAGTGAGATCTTTATAAAATTAAATATGGGTGCTAAGAAAACATTGCTCTATCAGAATGTGTCAAATTATCAAAATACTCAATCGATAGTTTCTGACTTATTTACAAAAAAAACGACATTGAACGGTGATTTCATCCTAGTTTCATTTTAATTCCAGTTTCAGACATTCATAACTTTCGTCATTTTCAGGATATCGTTATGAAATTTGGTGTAGAAATTACCCAAACATTGTCTTTTCAGAATATATCAATATCAAATATGCCCGTAGTTAGTTTTTAAGTTATTTACAAAAACCCGTCGCTACGACAAAAAGGGTATACCCATAAAATGCTAATTTTTTTGATTATTAAAGAAAAAGAAAAAAAATACTAAGAGTAAACTACTACTTCCGGTTTCCGCATTTTTATCAAAAGTTGATCCGATACTACTATTGTAATAAAAAGCTTAAGTTTATAGTGTCATGTTAACAGGTCAATCGGTTTAGACTTTATCATGGCGACAGAATTACAGAATCACGGAAGGACAGAAATACATACAGAACCATTCTTTAAAAATGGTCTTAAAGAACTCAGGGGACTTCAAAATTGATATATCACACACATTTTTGATTTGAAAATGTTCGTGAAAACAGTACTTTCTATTTGTTTTGCATATCTCCTCCGAAAGTAAATACAGTTAAAATTACGCTGTTTATTTTAACTGTTTTGTATTTTATAGACGTTAACTTTGTGGCACTCCTTAAATATATCTGTAAGTGGTAAAACAGAGGTAAAGTGATTTATTTACAAACATAATTTTAATCTAAAAAAGTGGGGATTAACTTATCCCACTAATGATATTATTGATTTCATCACCTTATTTTTTTCACAGTAAACACGCGAATTAACAAAGTTTAAGTACTGATCGAGAGCTTAAGTGGGTCTCGGTTAAGCGTTTTGTTCGAAATGGGGGCTTTTCAGGAGTGAATACTTTCCGAATCCAAACTAATTAATTACCCTGGGAGTTAATTTGAAGCTTAGTACAATGCGGATTTTCCAGACGGACTCCCCGGGATAAAGGGGCCCTTTTCATCGATAAGAAAATTTATCAGTGATTTCTCTGCCGCTCTTAATGTACTCGAAAGACCGCCTGCGCGATTACCTAGGTTTTCCACCCCTCATCAAAGGGTCTTCATTAACACATCATCGATTTGGTAAATAAAGAAAAAAAAAGTAATTTCATCCAAGTTAAAAGAGTCAACAGAAGTGAACCACTAGGACAAAACAATTCGCTTTGCTATGCGACCATACCCAATATTCAGACAAGAATAATTCAAATTCAAAACTATTTGAAGTCAAGAAAATAAGCTTACGCTTCTTATAGTTTGCACGCTTTAAACATAATATATAAAATTACAAAAATGTTATTCGTGAAAATGCAAACAATGTCTTAATTAATAAGACAACTTAAGACAATAAATATCCATTGAAACAACTACTTTCGGTGCAAATACACCTGCGGATTTTGAATTAAACAATGAGATATTTAAAATCTTATCTAAGATTTTAAATATCTCATTGTATAATTCAATATCCGGAGGTTTATTTGCACGGGAAGTAATTGTTTTAATAGATATTTATTGTCTTTAGTTGTCTTATTAATTAAGACATTGTTTGCATTTTCACAAATATTCAGGCTTTTGTAAACTCAAAATTTTACTTTATGCTTAACCAAGGAGTAGACACACTTATTAGTAGCTTTAAATTAAACTCATTAACAAAAAAACAACGAATGCCTAAAATGCATACGCATTGGAATATGTATACTTGAAAATTCCCTGTATATAATACATAATACTTTATGGAAGTTAAGCAGGAAATTTATTAACTTACTCCTGGGAAAAATAAATACATTTCCACCCACCGCAGAATGTATAACACCGTGCATAAATAAACATTCTCCATCTCTGCGCTTATTTTTCTTTTGACAAAGAGGATCTCATGACTGCACTCTCGATAAAGCGATTCAGACAATTATTTAAAAGGGGGATGTTTTAATAATATTATATTTCATCGGATGAGGAGAGGTTGTATTCAACCGGTAAATGAGTTCGGTTAACAATACGTCTGGGAAATAAGTTCTTATATAAGAAAAGGGGGTAATAAAACGTTAGTTTTACAATCGGGAGAAAGCCGAAACGAATTTTCTTTTTGACCTGCAAAACATTTTTTTTTATTATAAGGATTTCGTTTCTAAGCTAATTCTTATTAAACTGTCGTTATTATTCTTATTAAACAGTCGTTATTATTATTGATGTCTTACCATACAATATTTTATATAATCAACTATAAAAATATAAACCTAATAGAAGTTATATCCTAATTTATTCTTCTTCTATAATACTTTACAGTCAAATATGTAGATGCACTGAATAAATACAAATTATCTACATGTGTAAAATTCATGAATTGTAAATTGCCACAGCCGAACGAATATTCATTTTCAAATTCGCAGTGTAAATGTTGCATGGCGCGGAGACGTTATTTTATATTTTAATTTGCATTCGTTC
This sequence comes from Philonthus cognatus, assembly GCA_932526585.2. NCBI lineage: Eukaryota > Metazoa > Arthropoda > Insecta > Coleoptera > Staphylinidae > Philonthus > Philonthus cognatus. The sequence goes on along the minus strand of OW052243.1, from coordinate 24,869,757 downwards.
CGGAGGACTGATATCGAATTACATAATTTGCACGAGGGGTGTAAATCTAATAACGGACAGAGTAAGAAAATTGCATTTATTTTGCATACGGCACTGCACGTCCCGCGTACTCTCCACCGCCTTTACTCCCCGTCCGCAATTGCACCAAGCCCTTTAAGTCACAGCAGGAAGGAAATATCCTTTATTTTTTAGTGCGTGTTTGTTTTATATAAACACTTTTGGCCACTTTATGAAACGTGGAGAACTATTTTTGTAATAAAAAATGAAATGACACAAAAAAATTAGAAGTAAATAAATAGAAATCAGAGCTGAGTGGGATTCGAATCATTCAGGATTTGTATTCTTGTAGAAGATTCAAAAGAAGTATTCAAATACTTTTTGGATAGAAGATTCGTGGTATGGATTCGTTACAATTTGTTAAAAGGATTCGTATTCGACTCCAAATGTAGGTTCGTACATTTTACTTCATGCGCCACGCGTACAAGACACTGATTTCAAGCGAAGTTTACAGTGCTTACTGTGTTTAATATGCGTGACGCATGAAGTAAAATTTCGAGTTTAGAAAAGCCTGAAAATTTGGTTTGGCCGCTCCGCGCTTCGCGCTACGCGACCAAACCAAACTCGAAATTTTACTTCATGCTTAGTCTGGGAGTGGAAAACGTTTTAAGCTTCAAATTGAACTTTTAAATAAAGCGTAAAGACTCGTAAAAAAAGCGTATGCACCTGTATGTATACTTAAAAGAAAAATCTGTATTAAGGATTAACCTGATGACTATTTGCCAAATCTACTGAATGCGCATTCGATTCAACTAAGATTTTTGTTTGACCTTACACAAAATCAACATAAATGCAGTATTAATTTCTATAAATACCTGAACTATATAGTAGATGTGGAAATTGGAATACCGGAACATACGTTTTCGCATGTTCCATATAAAAACCATAGCAGACATATTATGAAGTTTTCTGTCTTTTTTTACACACGTAATCTGATGACATCAAACTATTTTCTTATTAATTGAATTTGGATGAGTTACGTGAAGATTATAATAACATTAATTAAAACACTTTTAACCTTTCTTCACAATTTTTATTATATACCAGATGCACATTTCGGTCACAAGGTGACCATTATCAATGGATTGGTGAAACTCGAATCAATCAATCCATTGATAATGGTCACCTTGTGACCAAAATGTACATCTGGTATATAATAAAAATTGTAAAGAAAGGTTAAAAGTGTTTTAATTAAAGTTATTTTCTTATTACATGTATTGGTGCAGAAAGCACTACAAATCAAGGAAACCATGGGAGAAACTTCGCGAATCGTACCTTATATATATACCTAGATATATAACGAGTGTCTAAACTGTCGACATCCCAGTAGGTTCTGACTTCAGAAAAATACATCGTGTAAAATCCAATGACATGTAATTAAATTCATTTGACGTTTCACCAACTCGTATGACCTAATCTAAGATATATAACTTGTTTTTTAAAGCAACCGAAATGCCGACAGTTTATATACACTCGTTACAATAAAATTTAAAAAAACAACGAATGTCGTTGACAAGGTATGTGGATGCTCCCAGAAAACGAAGTAAAAGTGTGCAAATAGTAATTAAGAATTCGAAGGAGTGAGGGTGAGAAGCTGTTGAAAGCATCGAGGTCCTGGAAAGGTGTTTATTTTCAAAGGGAAAGACAAGGGATAGGTATTTACAAAAGATATTTCTCTCGGACTGAGGTTATGTTACACTTGGCGGGAAAAAGCCAACTAAGCCAGTTGTAAGTGGAACAGAAATCTGTAACTTAACTTAAAAAAAAACAGAAAACTGCACAAATTATTCAAATCACAGTTACCTGTAACGATCTTAGAGTGTTTCAGGACTTGGGAAGGATTGAGGCAGGGGTGCCCGCTGAGCCCGATGTTATTTAATATATACATGAGTGAATTCGAAGAGGTGATGAGGAAATTGCAGGCGGGGGAAGAGGGGTGATGGGTAAGAGAAAAATGTGGATGTATGCGTATGTGGATGACATTGTGTTAATGGCAAGAGAGTATAAAGGGATGAAAGACATTTTAAAAAGAGCGGAGAGGTTCATGGATAATAGAGGGATGAGGTTCAGAAATAGAGGGAGAGAGGGGAAGGTGGACGAATTGGAGTGGAAGGGGGTGGTTATTATTTTTTTTAACGGCTTTATTTACAATAATAAATATTATACATCAAGTGAATTAAACACGATTTTATTCACGAAAAGATTTTTGATTTCACGAGCGCCTCGGCGCGAGTGAAATCATTTCTTTGAGTGAATAAAGGTGTTTAATTCACGTGGCGTATATATGTTTTTATTCAATTTTGACGAAATTGTAAAGAAAATGTACTTTAAATTTATTTGTAAATAAATTTTTTAACTCACTAGTGACCTAAAAAAATTTTAGCTCACTAGTGAATAAAACCTTGTTTATTACGGTTGTTATGGAGTTAATAATGTCGATTTAAATTAACAAAATTGAATAAAAATACATTACAAAATTAATATTTTAGAGTAGGCGAAGTTCAAGTAGCTGGAATACAACTACTACTGTTCTTCCACTTAACCTACTAGTGAAGTATGAAAAATACATTTAGTACGTGTGTAAGAGATTATAAAAATGAAATAAAACTAAAAGTGTATCTATAAATAACATTTGATTAACTTGAAAACTCATAAGATTATTCTACATATTAGGAAATTGTATCGAAAGGGCAGTGAATGAGAGATTATGCTTATATTCACTGCTCTAGTAAACGACTACGCAATGAATTTTTGAAATGGCGCAAATGAAGTAATTTTAGGTGTGAGGGTAAGTTATTATAAATCTTGTATATATTGAATGTAAAACATCTTTCAAATAAAGCTGTTTTGTGTCAAGGTGGCGAAATTAATCCACGAAACCTCACATTCAAGTTATGTACGTCTGTTCGCCATACTATTTTATTGTAAAGATAAGGAGGAGTTCGCGTGTTAATAATTTTGTGGTAAAAAACACAGGAGTGAAAGTACCGACGATCAGACATTTTTAATCAATGTAGTGAATCAAATTTGTCAGAAATATGGTGAAATTTACGAATACCAAAGATAAGACGTACGCAAGATTTTTGCACTTTTTGGATTCTTTTTTGTAATTGAGTCTAGGCACGCATCGTAAACCACATCCGAAAAATTAAAATGGCTCAATACTAAAGTATCACAGAGAATTTTTTTGGTTTGAACAGTTAAGCATTTTCTATTAGAGTATAACATTTTTAAATTCATATATGCTCGTGAGATACATTTACTAATATGTCTCTTAAATCGCAAGTCACTATCAATTATTAGACCTAAGTTCCGAGCTTCATTGACAAAGGGTAATGTTTCGTTGTTTATTTTTATTTTTAGCATGCTCTTAACCTGTTCGGCAGTTTTGCGATTACCAAAAAGCATGGCCGATGATTTATTCGCATTTATTTGTAATGAATGATCTTTAGACAATTTTTTTAAATCCATTAAATCAGAATTAATGTTATTTTCAGCTGCTAGAATATCTGTTGGTTTAAACGAATAAAGTAACTGCGTATCATCTGCATAGAAATTTACACTGCAGTGTTTTAGGCATTTTGATAAAGAGGATGTATAAATACAGAAGAGAAGAGGCCCTAGGATGGACCCCTTTGGAACACCTGCCGTTATTGGATTAATATTAGATATATTATCACCAATCCTAACTTGTTGCATCCGATCGTTAAGAAAACTGAAGATTAATTTTATTGAACTTTCTGTGAACCCTATATACTGTAATTTCGATCTTAAAATATCATGGTTTATCGTATCAAAGGCTTTGCTGTAGTCCAATAAGACTAACGAGGTAATAAGGCCCTTATCAGATGCTGATATTATATCATCAGTTACATTTATTAATGTGGTTGTACAGCTATGATGCGATCTAAATCCCGATTGTGTTATCGGTAGAAGGTTGTTTGAGGTAATATATTCCTCAATTTGTTTTTTTAAAACTTGTTCTAAGACTTTTGAAAGTGTGGGTAAGATACTGATTGGCCTCAAATATTTGTAGCTCGTTGGGTTGTCGACTTTAGGGATAGGTACAATTGTTGCTAACTTCCATAGTTTCGGGAAAATTAATTGTTCTAAACAGCTATTATTGATATTGGTAATAAAAGGAGATAAATAAGGACAGCATAATTTGATCATAGTGATATTAATTCCATCCCAGCCTATTGTGTTTGTATTAATATTATCAATGATATTACTTACATCATCGACATAAAGTAAATTAAAGTTAAATACACTTCTTACATTGTCATGGATGTTGTTTTTGTAATATAGTATTGTCTCATTGTTGGGTTGACTTTTGATTGAGTTAGTCAGATAATTGTTGATTAGGTCTACATTCTTAAGGCTGTCTGGTATACCACGTATTATTTTATTGATTATACCATTATATTTTAGGCATTTCCACATATTTGAATTATTTTTAGTCATACTCTCGAAGTAAGCTTTCTTTGCTTTAGTCACAGTTGAGTTAACGATATTTCGCCATTGCTTATATGAGATAAAATCAGTTTGTTTTCTACTTTTCTTAAATATAGAGTAAGCCCTATCTCTAGATACCATCATCTCTTTGACTGTAGTGGTGAGCCACGGGGCAGGTTTCTTTGTAACTCTTGCTGTGATTTCTGGAGCATGAATATCAAATATATATTGCAGGCAATTATTTAGATAAGAAATTTTATCGTCAACGTTATCAAAATAAACTAATTTGTCTATTTGAAGATGTTGAAGATCTGCATAAAAATGGGACATGTTAATACTTTTCAGTTTACGGAATGTTTTTAAACGTGGTTGAGGTTTTGTTTCAAGTACTAGTTTGGAATAGATGAGATCGTGATCCGCTACATCGTGAATTTTATTTACTCCCGATTCGATACATAGATTTTTATCCGGCATAACAATTACATCAATAAGAGATTCCGATGTGACTGTAGAACGAGTAGGCTTTTGAATGGTTTGAATTAATCTATACGAGTTAAAGAGATCTGTAAACATGATCGCGTTATTATTATTGAAATTTAATAAATTAATATTTAGGTCTCCTAAAAAAAGTATGTTGTTGCTTAACGGTAGGAGATAGCTGAAGGTGGTCTCTAACGAATCGAGAAAATATTTAATATTAATATTTGGAGGTCGATAAATTATTACCCCAATACAAAATATTTCACTTTGGAATTTACATTTTAACCAAATTTGTTCCAGATTATACAAAGGCAGCGGTATTATTTCAAATCTAATGGATGGCCGTATATAAATACAAACCCCTAGTTTCCCTATCTTTATGAATAAAAGTATACCCATCGATATTAAATTGAGAGCTATCAATGCTTGGGTTTAGCCAAGTTTCAGTCACTGCAACGCAGTCGAAATCTAAAGAAGTGATGTGAGTTTTCAAGTTATTGAGAGGGTAAAAAGTTTTAAGTATTTAGGGTTTATGTTCAAAGGAACGGGAGGGTATGAGGAGCATGTGAAATGGGTGCAGAGTAAGGCCAAGAAAAAGTGGGGGATGGCTTGAGGAAAGTGGGGGAAGTGGATGGGGAATAATGTGAGATTAGCATGTAAAATATGGGATGCGTGTGTGAGATCGTGAGTGGAAGTGTGGGGGACGAAAGAGTATGAGTGCATGGAGAGGGAACAGATGTGGTTCTTGAAGCGCATGTTGGGGGTGGAAAGGTCCACACCCAGCTACATAGTGCTTCAGGATTCAGGAGACTAATAGGGAGAGTTAAGAGTGTGAGGCAATGGTGAGATGGGTGAGGAATGAGATGAGATTGTGGGAACTGGAGGAAGAGAGATTGGTGAAGGATGTATGGGTGACGAGCGTGTGTGGTGGTGAGGGTAGATGAAGGGGGGAGAGGAGGAAAATGTATAAGAGGCTAGGGTTGTCGAAGGCGAAAGTAATGGAATGGCTAGGGAATGGGGTGAAGGCGGATGAGTGGGAAGGAGGTGGAAGGGCAGGAAAGGCAAGGGCGTATCGAGAGAAGTGAGTACAATGATATATATGGGAGGTGGCAGGTGTATGGAAGAGTGCCGAGATATCTGATAGAAAGGGAATGGAGTAGAGAGAAGAGGGTGATTGTGGCAAGGGCGAGGTGTAGATCGGAGGAGAGAGGAAGGATAGTATGGATGGGGGAAGAATATAAAAGGTGTGTATTGTGTGAGCATGGGAAGGATACGTGGGGCCACTTGGCGGAGGAATGCAAGGGGGTGAAGGAGGAATGGATGGGAGCGAAAGGAAATAGAAGGGTGATGAAGTGGATGAGAGAGGATGGGGTAGGGGTAAGGACGTTGGAGAAGCTAGGGAGGGAGAGGGAAAATAGAAGGAAGGGGATGTACTTTTAGAATAGAATGTAAAGTTTTGTTTGGAATGAAGAATGCCTATAATGGTCTTTTTTTACATTAAAATTATCACGCATTCGTGGTTATTAAAAAGCATTTTCTAAACTCGAAATTTTACGTCGTGCTTAATCAGGGAATGAAAAAAACTTGCTAGAATGCCTGAATATTTACAAAGTACACATCGAAACATTTGTGTATACTTGGAAAAAAACGCCCTGTACTAATACCAAGCAATGACATTGAATCATATTTGGGCCTATCGCCATTGGAGACACGTAGCAAACGGATGGATATGTGTTTACTTTATAAGATTTTAAATGGTTGCATTTCGTCTAACTGTCTGGTTAGTTTAATCAATATCCATGTTCCCGCAAAGACTGTTCGAAATATTCAAATAATTTAAAATACTACTTACGGGCAACATAGTCCTTTGTCAGTGTAATAATATATGTTCTGCCGTCGATTTTTTTGGTGTGCCGTATAACCTATTTAAGCGGCAGCTATATCAATGCTTACCGTAATTACGGTGCTATATACGTAGTTTCATTTAATTTACGTTAGTTAGTAAAATTTACTTTTTAGTTAGTAATATTTACTTTTTAGTTAGTAAATTTTACTTTTTAGTTAGTAAATTTTAACTTTTAAGTATATATTTATGTTATGTGTGTATAAATATATATGTTAGTAGTATATACATGTTTAATTAATTATCTTTGTAGATTTATGTAAAATGGAGATTCCGTTAAATAAATAAATAAATAAGTACTGTTAATCTAGTAAGCAATTTCTTGTATTTTTATGCAGATGTTGTACTAAAAAAAGTTGTCATACCACCTACGAGAAAATATAGCCACGAACTAAAACAATAACCGCCTGTAATACATCAATTTTTTATTGTATTTTATAAATATAAAACTCCGTGTAATAAATCCGTATTACTTGTACCTAGAAACCCTGTAGTAATAAAACTCATTTATATTTTGATTCATTAATTCCGACACAGTAAACTCTACGTGTGATGTGTATTAAGTAACACGTTCAAAATCTGCCTCTCTGGCTCGTTAGTTTTCAGACAATACCCGTCCATTATTAATAGGCGAAAAGGGCGATGGTAATTATAAGGGATATGTGTGTATTTACGTTCTTCTAAGTGATGAATATGCCACGAGCTTTTGTCCGATTCGAGCGCTAATGTGTATCTCTTGTTACTCTCAAAAGCGAAGTCTTCCACTACGAAAACATCTCTTGTAAATTAAAAATTCGCGTGGATGATACGTGCAACTTAATAATGCACTTTCCAAATAATTGTGTTTTAGTATTCACTTATTGATATACATTGTATGTCTGGTTATTTATTCTTATTTTAGAACAAATCTTTGCTGAAATGTATGCATTATAAAGTATAAAGAAATCTGTGTTTTTTCTTACTACAAATCAAATTGTTTTTAATTTTAAATCTATTAAATTGTGTAATAAGACAATTACCGCTATCCCTTATAAAGAAATTTAGCAGTTCTTGAACAATTTTTTCAATTCGTTGAATTTTTTGTAATGTAAGAAACCCGAATATCTAAAGAACATGGACAATTGACAAAATATCAATCTGTAAAAAATTAAAGACCTAATTATCTATTTATAACTAAGTATTAATGAATAACCACTATTGAATAAATTATAAACTTATGGACAAAGAATACTCGTTGTAAGCCCATTGTCAATTTAACTGACTTTGACTGAAAATGTAAAAAAAAAAAATGTATTTTTTGTTTAATAAAAATATCCTAATTTATTAAATAATTACAACTTTTTTGTAGGAACTTGCAAATATCTATAACAGTAACATTTATGTAATGAATACCTCAAAATATTACTAAAAAAAAGTCAAATTTGTATTTGTATTTATACGATTTTGTACTCTCTAATATTTTTGATAAGAGACGGAAAATTAGCAATTTCAATTGCATACCAATGCTACTTCAAGAACAATATTTGACTAGATTTCTATTGCTAGATTACGTCGCGTCGTAAATTCAGAATCCCAATAATTTAGGCAATGTCTTGTGACTTCAAATAATTATTGTAAAATACAGGGTTATGCCACATTTTTAACTATACCAAAATAGTAAAAGAAATCAGTAGGAAATGTAGCTATATGAATAACATAATTTAAAAAAAAATCATTCCTTGAATAATATTCTCACTTGTCACGTGTTGAAACATTTTGAAAATAATAAGGATAGCAAATAAAAACAGTTTATTGATGTTAGTTTCACGAATGTAAAAAAAAACGAAGTGTTTTTATTTGTTATCCTTATTATTAAAAATCATGTTTCTCCAAGGAAATTGTTCTTTCAAGTATACATATTCCGATAATTACAGTATTTGGTCAATTTGCAGGAATTCCTTGTTTCTAACGAGTGTTTTCACTCCCTGATTAAGCATGAAGTAAAATTTCGAGTTTAAAAAAGCCTTAAAGTTTGGATTTTCCGGCGCTCTACGCTTAACTTCGCGCCGGAAAACCCACGTTAACTACTTTAGACAGTCAACTAGTGGGACGATCACTTGTGCCACACAATCGATTTATTAGTGGGACAATTCCTCACGATACTCACTTAGGTTAGCCCTGCGTGCCATTTACATCGGACAATCAACAGCCGAAACGATTGCTTATATTTCACGCTCAAGTAAGCTCTGCACGTTAATCTCTTTCTACAATTAACTAGTGGGACAATACCTCATAGTTAAGGAAAGCCACATTTTCCGGCTTTTCTAAACTCGAAATATTACTTCATGCTTAAACAGGGGGTGGAAACACTCGTTAGAAACAACGAATTCCTGCAAATTTACCAAACGCTGCAGGCAGTGGAAACAATCGTTAGACGCCTAAAATTGCATTCTTTTTTAAAATTAATCAATGCCTGAAATTTTTCAACGTGTACATTGGTATATGTATACTTTTTAAAAGGATAAATTTCCTATATTTCTATAGTTTTTAAGATATTTACTTTCATGTTTCGTATTCTGTAGCCTTTAATCACCTCCTTAATTTTAATATAGGTACATATAAAACTGAAGTCCTTGAAATAATACCATTCGAATATTTCACGAAAAAAAAAGTCATTACATCCTGAAGTACCGCTGATACGAAATAGCGATTGATTCCAGGACAAGTGTGTCTTGTATATAGCGCACAGTGCTCATTAACGTTGATTCGAAGTTCGTTAGGTCCTCGTTAGGCGCACAATGTAGATAACGACGTCCAAGTGGAGATAAAGTCGGTGTGTGACACTTTATTTTTTACCCCGGTTTCATTTGCCTCCCCTTTATACTAGAGCGGTTCGGCCCTGCTCTGCGAGAGCAATTATTATTCACAGAGCAGATGTCAATAATAATGGTTATTGAATTTCTACACTATTTGGTATGCCTTGAGTGCACTCCTGTATTTTCCTACAAATTGCATGGCTAGACATAACGAGGACAAGGACGTCTTTATTATTTTTCTAGTATATGAAAGAATGGCTTCTCGCAAAATGAAATATTTACAATTACTGGATATCAGAAGTAGTTCACTTGGATTTATTAGATCGCATAATTCTTTGTTCATTTAAAAGTAACATTTTATATGAAAACAATAGAAACAACCCACTGAGCAAATCCATTTAAATAACGTTTTAACAACATTAAAACAACGTTTAATTAGTGGGAAATAGGTTTTTGTATTTTTAATATCCAATTTTGGTTGTAGTATTACTTAATTTTTTATTTATTATTTTACAGTAATTGTATTTTCTTGTTCGGAAATAGACTATTATTAAGTATCCAGTGATGACCAATTTGTATTTTTTCAAAAATATTGTCGGCGAATATAAATTGAAGTAAATCTTCTATTTGAAATTATATTTTTTTAAAATTAAATAAGTGTGCCTCGAAAAAAATATACGAATACATCAATTTGAAAAATTCGGACTTCACTTTGAACCAATGATTTATATCCGTAGCGCATGAAGTAAAATTTCGAGTTTAGAAAAGCCCAGTGAAAATTTGTCTCGGGTCGCTGGCGCGACCCTCGACAAATTTTCTACGCGGGGCTTTTCTAAACTCGAAATTTTACTTCATGCTTAGTCTAGGAGTGAAAAACACTCGCTTCATCATTAAACATTATTTTAAGAGCTTACACCGTTAAAAAATCTCCATTCTTTAAATCAAATTCGGGGGTTACGTTTCTAAAATTCTGTTTGCTTGCATCAATCTTTGAGGTTCTGTTTGTTGAATCCTGTTTGTTTAGATCAAATTCGAAGTTTAGGATTGTTAAATCATGTTTGTTTACATCAAATTTGTAGGTTAGGTTAGTTTAATCTTGTTTGTTTACATTATCGTTTGCAGTTTAGGGTATTTATTTTTCTGAATCCAGTAATGAGCAATATGTTGTTTTTTACTATTGTCGTCGAAAATAAATTGAACTAAATCTTCCATATTAAATTATATTTTTTTTAAATTAATTAGTATGCCTTGCAAAAAATATTCGAATTCATTAATTTTAAAAGTTCGGACTTCACTTTGAACCAATAATTTATACCCGTGGCGCATGAAGTAAAATTTCGAGTTTCGAAAAGCCCTGTGAAAATTTGTCTCGGGTCGCTGGCGCGACCCTCGACAATTTTTTTACGCGAGGCTTTTCTAAACTCGAAATTTTACTTCATGCTCAGTCTGGGAGTGGAAAACACTCGTTTTATCATCAAATATTATCACATGAGACAATTTATCATAAAGAAAAATTGAGTTTGTCAATAGGTTGCAGAATTTTTTTATTAAATATTATTTTTAGAGCCTACATCGTTTGAATCTCCATTGTTAAACTCAAATTCGGAGGTTACGTTTGTAAAATCCTTTGTGTTTACATCAATCTTTAAGGTTTTGTTTGTTAAATCCTGTTTGTTTAGATCAAATTCGAAGTTTAGGATTGTTAAATCTTGTTTTTTTACATCAAATTTGTAAGTTATGTTGGTTAAATCTTGATTGTTTATATCAAGTTTGCAGGTTAGGTTAATTAAATCTTGTTTGTTTACATCAAATTTGTAGGTTAGGTTAGTTAAATCCTGTTTGTTTTCATGAAATTTAGGAGGTTAGGATTGGTAAATCCTGTGTCTAAAATCAAGTTTGGAGGTTAGATTAGCTGTCTTGTTTATTTGAATACTTTATTAAGCATAGAATAAATAAGTAGTGCAAGTATTAAATTGAAATTCTGTGAATGTATAATAAATTAGTTGTCGGAACACAGGGATTAAATATAAACCAATTAACAATATTTAAAGGACAATTTAAAAATGTTGGTCTTTTTTTGGTTGACATTACTTTACAATAAATAATATTTGACAATATTTTTGTTGAACACGTAAATTGCATCTCATTACAACATCTTGTGTTGCATTTTTTTTGTTTTAATTTCAAGGCACACTGCATTTATTTCCAAAAATCATGTGAACAAAATTTGTATTATTATGTGTTTGCATAACTTATCTAATATTATATTATACAATCTAATAGACCAATAAATTGATTGATTGATTGATTGATTTATAACTGTATGTTTTGAGTTTACGTGAAGTAATTATTACACATAAAAATACTGTTATTCCTTACTTCACTTTTTATTAAATTAAAAAATTAAGTAAAAGATAACAGTCTTTTTGTGTGTGATTGATTCATTATTATATTTTTCTGGCATAAATATAAAGCTAATATCAACATATCGGGCGTAATTGAATTTAAAAAAACAATTTCCAATATAATAAAATAAGAAAAGTATATGCAGCTATTTAAAAGTTTAAAGTTGACTATTATTTAGCAATGAAGTTAATTTTAAAAAAATATATAATTACTGTCAATTTCTTTCAAATCGGCCGCTGACTTTAATATTTAGTTCATTAAAAATGGTCAAAATTGTTGGGTCGAAGCGGAGCAACCTAACTATTTTGACCATTTTCAGGCTTTTCTAAACTCAAAATTTCACGAATAAACGTCATAGTTTATAAAATTTGCGAACATTTTAAAAAATTTATGAAAGGCGGCAAAATATTGAAAATTATCGACAGTCCTGGAAATTCCTTAAAAGCGTTAATATTTTTTAAATTAATGAAAATTTTGAAACAAAAATCGCGATTGGTGTCGAATCTTTGAAAATTCAATTTCACGAAAACTGTCAAGGTTTGTAAAATAAAAAAAAAATCAAGAAAATTCAGGAAAAGTTTTAAAAACTAATAAAAATTTTGGAAATTTATGAAATATCGTCACGATTTTAAAAATCTACTAAATTTGTGGAAAATGTATGAAAACCCTTGAGATTTTTAAATGTAACGAAAATTTGAAAATTAACGAAAACTATTAAGATTAAAAAAAAAAGATGACGAAATGTTATGACAAAAATAAAAATTGACGAAAATCTTAGAAATTCATGAAAAGCATTAAAACGTTTAAATTTACAAAAACTGCTAAAATTTTAAAAAAATCAACGAACATTCATAAAAAGTTATGAAATTATGTCTTTGTATTTATATTTCATTTTAATTTTAGCTTTAAGATATCAATCTAAATGGACTTCCGTTAAATGAATAAATAAAATATAAGTGTAAAATACTTCGAAATTACAGATAATTTAAGAAATTCATAAAAACCTTTAGTTGGTTGAAAATTAACGGAAATCTTGGAATATCATGAAAAACTTCACAATTTTTTAATTTAAACAGTATTTAGTAAAGTCAGGAAAATTACCAATTTTAAAATTGAAGGTGATTTTAAAAACAATTGAAAAGTATCGAAATTTTCGGAAATTCACTAAAACCGTCAGAATTTTGAAAATTAAAGGAAATCTTAGAAATTCACGAAAAGCTTTAAAAACTCACTAAAATGTTGGAAATTTATAAAAAAATTGTGAAAACTAATGATTTACTAAAATCTTTAAAAGTCAAAAATTTTGGAAAATCTAAACGAGTGTTCCACTCCCAGGCTAAGCATGAAGTAAAATTTCGAGTTGAGAAAAGCCCTAAGAATTTGGATTTGGACGCGCAGTCCAAATCCAAATTCTGGATTTTCTCAACTCGAAATTTTACTTCATGCGCCACGCGTACAAAACACTAATTTAAAGTAAAGATATTGGCATTTCAAACTGAGCAATATCACAAATGCGGACTGTCATAATAATCTAAATGTCATTATAAGATAAATCTGACACTATAAATTACATTTGTTTGTTCTTTTTGTATATTGTTTGTGATTTAAGTTTTAACTTATTTATTACTTTAAAATTTAATAGCATCTTATTCTCCACGTGTATGAAATACTGGTTTACAGTGAAGTTAAAAAAATACTGCTTTAGAATAGTGCTTTAGAATTATATTTTTTATTTCACAATATTTCAGTATTTAATACGCGTGTCGCATGAAGTAAAATGTCGAGTTTAGAAAAGCCTGAAAATTTGATTTGGTCGCTCCGCTTCGTAGAGCGTAAATTTAAAAGTATTGTGGTAGAATTCCGAATTTTTATTAACAAGAAAACTAGAAAATACGAAACTAATTGAAAATAAATGTTTTGTTTTAATTTTCTGTAGAATTAATTATTGAATTTTGGTGGTTGACTTCGTAGTAAATTTTCAGTTTTGGTATAAAGAAAACCTTCATCTTTTTTAAGTTACTTTTATTTTACAAAAGTAAAATAATAATGGTATAAAATCCATGCGTTTTTTTTTGTAGAATGTGCTTCTTTTAAGTATTATTTTGATATACAGTACGCGGAGCGACCAAACCAAATGTTCAGGCTTTTCTAAACTCTAAATTTGACTTCATACTTCATCGAGGAGTGAAAACACTCGTTAGAAGCTTCGAATTGAACTTTTTTGAAAAACAACGAATACCTGTAAATTTACAGCGTATGCATCTGGATATGTATTCTTAAAACAAAAATTCTGTGTAAGTAAAGTGTTTTAATTTAATATTCTTCTCTTTTTAGATACGTAAAGTTGTTTTAATTATATAAATTCTTACTTTACTCTTTGTTATTATAATTGTATAATTTTTGCAAATGTTAAAAATATCGTTTTCTCACTGCATCCTAATGTGTGCTTTTTTTAACTGGATCTACATTGTATAGAGCACCTTCTTATTCCTGAGCTTAAAAAACACAAATCAATCCTAAGCGTATAAAATTCAATATGCGTGAGTCACTCAAAATATAGAAATGTATATTTTTGTAATAACCCAACACATGCCACAAGAAGAGGGAAAAAAATGACAAGCGACATTCATTCCACCTATACAGCTTTTATGTGCAGGCTGCGTTCTGAGGGGTACGCGTTCCGTATTTCAATATGTTCGAAATTCCCTTTCAAATTTCGCGAGGAAATAAAATTTTTACAGGTCTATAAAGTAGAAAGAAAAACAAATCCATTTATACGCATCCTTTCTGTTTCACTTTGTCCCCGAAGAAGACGGACAGAAAGGAAAAAAAATAAACGCATCCGTGGTATTATCGAATCGGCTCCACGCGCAGTAATTTGCATTTCGATTTAATTTATTATTTATGGCCCTCTCGAGTTTTGGCAGAAGAGAGGAAAAAAATCAGTTCTTTGATTGGTCAGGGAGTAAATTGCAGCAGTCGGTGGAATCAATAGGATCGAGTGCCAATTTATCTCGAGGGCGTTGAAATAAATTAAAACGTCCCTTTTTGTGTTGTGTAGATGGTTTTCAATTACGAAAACAGATGTAAATAAACAAACATGGCTCATAAATTATTGTTTCAAATAATGACATCTTTACTTAATGAAAAAGGTTTGAATTAAATGCAGTTTATAATCAGACTTGGGCATTAGTAAAATATTAGGGGGACCGGAAAGTAATGTCGTTTTTTCACATTAAATTCAAACAACAAAATTTGTATCGATATTTTAATTTAATCAATAATATAATCACCCTCATTCTCTACGACCTTTTGCCATCTAGTGTGCAAGTGTTCAATCCCGGATCGATAAAAATCACCAGGTTTCTCATAAAAATATCTGGAGTTGGCATTTTCAACTTCTTCAGAATTTTCAAATTTTTTTCCACCTAGAAAATGCTGTAGCTATCGAAACAAGTGGAAATCAGATGGCGCAATATCAGGTGAGTATGGTGGGCGCGGCAATACTTCCCATCCTAGTTCATTATTTTTTTCTAGGGTTCGTCTTGCGCAGTGCGGTCTTGCATTGTCGTGTTGCAAAATTACACCTTTTCTGTTACCAAGAGCTGGGTACTTTTTAATTAAAGATTGATGTATTCTATTCAATTGCTCACAATAAAGGTCTGCATTAACAGTTTGACCAGGTTATAGCACTTCAAAATGAACAACCCCACGAGTATTCCACCAAACACACAAAAGCGCCTTTTTGGGGTGTAAACCTAGTTTTGCTGTAGCTCGTGGCGCGTCATTTAAAGAGAGCTACTGCCTTTTGCGTTTTGGGTTATCGTAAAGGACCCATTTTTCATCCCCGGTAATCAGTCAAAAAACACTTCTGTGTTTTTATCGCTGAAGCAATAAGTTGCAGGTATTGGAACGATTAGATTTGTTTTCCTCGGATAGATTGTGCGGGAACCAAACGCCTGCTCTGGTCACTTTGACAATCTGCTTAAAATGTTCTTGAATAGTTGACCAAGGTGCGTTAAGATTGTTCGAAAGTTCGTTAATGGTCTGATATGGATTTGCTTCCACTTCCGCCCTTAAAATGTCATTATCCAGAGTTGTTGGTCTTCCTGATCGATGAGAGTCAGAAAGACTGAAATTACCGGATTTGTACTTGGAAAACTACCTTTGGCATTTACGAGCATCTAAAGCATTCAGATAAATATCGCAAATGCTTTTAGTAGCAAAAATTACTACCCTTATGAAATTCAAAAAGCATACAATGCCGGATATGTATCTCTTCTGGTTTTTGACTGACCATTTCACCAAACATTGTAAAAAATCTTTAAAATTTTATAACTTACAAGAAAACAAGTCACTTTAACCTTAAAATGTCTTTGACAGTACTTTGAATTTGAATTATCTAATGAGCTGCTTGCTAGGTGACCACCAAGACCAACATTCGCAAAAACGACATTACTTTCCCCCCCTAATACATTTTAAATCATGATTAAAACTAGTGACTAGTGAATTTATTCATGACTAATTTAGTCATTAATCATTAGTCGTATGTTGCTATTAGTTTGTCAATCAGATGCGAAATCAGTGGACTGCAGTTTCGACAAATTTATATTAGTCATGATTGAACATTTAAATCATGACTAATATAAATTTATCGAAACTGCAGTCACATTAAATACAAAAGTGTTATACAATTCTATATTTCGTTAGAATTCATTTATTACTTTTTTGTAATTTCCATTCGAAGTTTCAATTTCTTTGAACACACACAGGCACGGAAATATCCATGAAATGAAAATACTATTTGCAGTTGAAACTAATCACACAATCAGAGTCGAATTAATATTTTAATAATATTCCCCGTTCCAATTACGGAGTTTCCATTGTTTGGCAAACTTTTCCATTTCATTATTTCAGCGCTCTGTGTGATTTTTTTCTACGCGCGGCCGATCATTTTCCCTTCTGAAATAATATGCGCGTGGAGTGAGTGCGGTTATTTTAAATTATCGCCGACGTATTTCATTTCGCTTTAGAACCAGACTGGCATGCAAATGAAAATTCTGCAAATAAGTAAGATTTTGTGGAATACTAATTAGTGAGGTTTAATGTAATTTTTCAGCAGATTTTCTATTACTGGTATTGTAACGATTTCTGTGAGAGAATGTAATGTTGGAAGTGAAAAATGCCTAAATAGGATCTAGCTTGCAAAGATATTGCCCAATGGTTCACTTATGTATATGACTACTTTACTATAATAGTGTATACTACAATTTAACTTTTGTATAAAGTCAAATACTCAAAATTTCCGTAAAAAGATTTATTGTTTTCACGATTAACTTACACACAGCCAGATACACCCACTCTAACATTATTCCAAAAATTAGTTTTTCAAACTCAGGGAGATTAATAATAATGATAATAATAATAATTATTATTATTCCAACCTAAACGGATTACTATTATCATTATTATTATTCAATAACAATTAGTTCAAAGGGGAGGTTAAGTAGAATCTCCCTCAAACCGAAAAACGAATTTTGGGAATTATGTCCGTGTGTCTGTGTGTCAGTTAACCGTAAAAAATAAATCTTTTCACGGGAAATTCAGGAATCGTTCTTCGTTAATATTTAGCATATTAGTACTTGCTGCAAAGCCTAAAATTTTAAATGTAATAAAATGATATTCCGGGAGTTTTTATTTTAAGTGTAGGTATCCCAATTATGTGCTGCAAATGATCAGATATCCGTTTTTTTTTAAATAATTGCATTTAAAGCTTCAAACGAGTGTTTTCCACTCCCAGGTTAAGCATGAAGTAAAATTTCGAGTTTAGAGAAGCCTGAAAATTTGGTTTGGTCGCTCTGCGAAGCGGAGCGGCCAAACCAAATTTTCAGGCTTTTCTAAACTCGAAATTTTACTTCATGCGTCATGCGTATAAGACACTGATTTCAATTGAAGTTCAATTGATCACAATATTTCAGTGTTTTCATTATTTAATAAGCGTGGCGCATGAAGTAAAATTTCGAGTTATATACAAACCAAATTCTTAAGCTTTTCTAAACTCGAAATTTTACTTCATGCTTAATTTGTGAGTGGGAACCCTCGTTTTAGGCAGGGTTGTTATGTTTAAAATACTTTGTTTTAAAACAGTGTTTAAAACATGTTTAAAAAAGTCGTTTTTTTAACGGTTTTATTTTAAACATGTTTTAAATCTTAAATTTGTTCAATGTTTGTAACGTTATATTTGTTTAAAACGTTTTATTTATTATTTTTAATTTGCTAAATTATATTTTATACTACTTCATTAAGATTTTTTGTTTACATTTTTAAATGTTAGCTAAATTGTTGAAGATATTTTAAATTACATTATTAAACACAATATTTTATTGCAAGAAAATATCAAATATGTGTGCATAAATGTGATTTTTAAATACAGGGATTTTTTTTTCAGGTATACATACGCATACACTGTAAATGTTACGACATTCGTTGTTTTTTAAATAGATTTTAATTTAAATTTTTAAACGAGGGTTTTACACTCCCAGACTAAGCATGAAGTAAAATTTCGAGTTTAGAAAAGCCTGAAAATTTGGATTGGCCGCGTAGCGAAGCGGAGCGGCCAATCCAAATTAGGCTTTTCTAAACTCGAAATTTTACTTCATGCGCCACACGTATAAAACACTAAAATATCGCAAAGTTTAAAATATATGACTTTAGCAATCCAATATGTAGATGTGAATGAAACGTGAGTTAAATTCTGCGCTGAACAAATTGTTTAAAACAGTGATTATATGCAACCCAATAACTCTAACGTTGCCTATAATCGTCGTTGTATATGTGTGTTTTTAGAACTTCATTGTAAATCAGTGTTTTTAAGCGTGGCGCATGAAGTAAAATTTCGAGTTTAGAAAAGCCTAATTTGGGTTGGCCGCTCCGCTTCGCTACGCGGCCAATTCAAATTCTTAGACTTTTCTAAACTCGAAATTTTACTTCATGCTTAGTCTGGGAGTAAAAAACACTCGTTAAAAGCTTCAAATTAAGCGCTTTTAAACAACGAATTCCCGCAAATTTAAAAAACGCTGTAATTATCGCGATATGTATACTCAAAAGAAAAATGCCCTGTATATTCTGATTTAAACACGTTTTAAACGTGTTTTGCACATGTTTTTAATTGTTAATGTTTTAAGCCCAGTTTCAATGAAAAAAAAACACGTTTTATTAAAAAAAAACTGTTTGTTTTATTTAGAATAAATAAAACAAACAGTTATTTTTTAACAAATCTGGTTTAAAGCTTCAAATTGAACTCTTTATTAAAAAGCGTATGCATATATATATTTAGAAGAAAAATGCCCTGTATTAATTAGATAAGAGCGATTGTAATACCTGTAAGCTAGTTTACTGATTTACCGGTAAATCGTAAAAAAATGCTCTTAAAAATTTACAGGAAATTTGCCGAGTTATTATTATTTTAGAATTTTTTGTATGCATCGTATAAATACAACTAAAAAAAATATTCTAATTATAAATGCTGTATGTGCTTTTTAAACTTAGCTTTAAATTAGAGTTTTATACGCCCGACGCATGAAGTAAATATTTCGAGTTTAGAAAAGCCTGGTTTTTTATTTGGACGCTGCGCCTCGCTCCGTGCCCAGTTCTAAATTTCCAGGCTTTTCTAAACTCGAAATACTTACTTTTAAGCACATAGTGGAAAACACTCCTTAGATAATAATTAAAGGCTAATTCTGTTAAATAATTAGAGTGCAACATTTTTAATATCTGAGGATACATTGTTTTCTTGTTAAATTGTTTAAAATATTGTTTATGCAATTATTTATTTATTTATTACATTTTATTTGAGAGACACGAAGTAATTTTATTTATTTTAAATACTGATTTTATTTATTTATTGTTATACTTGAACAATTGTATATCAAGTGCATTTATAATAGTATATGCATTTATTGCATGTGATAAATATATTATATTGTAAATATTTAGTTTTCGAAGAAAATAAAATGATTTGATTTGAATTATGAAAAAAATAAAATATATTCGCATTTTTAAAAGGTATTGTTAAAATATAATGGTTTGTAAATTAAATTCACTTGGTTTTATTTCACTTATATGTATTTTATTTTCTACTAGTTTTTTTTTTTTTTTTTTTCGGGAGAGAGGAGGAAAATGCATTATGCATACCTTCTGTTATCCCACCCACGTATGGGAAGGATAACAGTAGGTTATGTCCGACTCTCACGGACTAAAAACCCCCTCTTATAGGTCAAATTCGAAATGGAATTTTTACTACTTTGTAGTGATGTTGGTGTGTTTAGTGACTTTGGATAAGTGACTGTTATTGTTACTCAAAATGAGTAGCATTTATTGGTGGCGAGTGGGTGGGGTATACTTTTTAAAAAAGGGTCAGAATCATTACTGAAACATTTTTAAAAAATTAATTGGTAACGTCCAGTTGTAGTGGCCGTTTTTTCCTAGTTCTGAAGTTTTCAGGAACTTCAAGGGTATCTTTTAAAAGGGAGACGTCGAATTTAGAGGAATGTGCAATTGCCAATTGACGGATAAAATCCTGTAATTTCGGTACTTTCGTTTCGTTTCGGATTTGGTCGTTACTGACAAACCACGGAGCGCCTACGATCCTGCGGATCATGCGGCTCTGCGTGGCTTCCAGTCTGTTCATCTGCGTTTTTGAGATGTGTATCCATGACGGACAACCATAGGTCATTTTTGACCTAATCATTGCCTTGTAAATGTGAATTTTACTGGCGAGGAAAAGGGTGCTTTTTGTTAAAAGCAATGATTTTAGAGTCCCGAAGGCGGAATTAGCTTTAGTGATCGCAGATTGAACATGTTTTGCCCAGTTAAGGTGGTTATCCATTTGTAAACCAAGATATTTCACTTGTTTTACCCATGGAATTGGTGTGCCTCCAAAGGTGAGGTTTTCTTGTGGGGATCTATTAGATGGGGTGAAGTAAATTGCTTGGCTTTTTTCAGCATTTATAGCAATACACCAGTCGTTTGTCCACTCTTCCAGTTGGTTAAGTGCGGTCTGGAGTTTCGGAATCATAAAGGGCAGATGTTTGCCTCGATATAGATAAGCAGTATCATCTGCATATTGGGCCGTAATTACATTGTTTAATGTTGGCAGGTCATAAACATATATATTGAAAAGGAGCGGGGAAAGTACGGACCCCTGTGGGACGCCAGCAGTCATTTTGCGTGGCGGAGATGTGGCGTTTTCGAAACGAACCGAAAAGGTGCGGTCTTGTATGAATTCCCTGATCAGATGGATTAGATATGTGGGGTAATTAAGTGACATGAGTTTATATAACAAGCCTTCGTGCCACACTCGATCGAATGCTTTCGCAACATCGAGGAAGATGGCTAACGTGCTCTGCTTTCTGTTAAAGCCTTCGATTATGTAATCGCTGGTTCTAACAAGTTGGTGGTTGCATGAGAGGCCTTTTATGAAGCCGTGTTGCGTTTTGGGGATGATCATATGATCATTCGACCATTCACTGAGGCGGACATGGATAATTTTTTCGAATAGTTTTCCCAGTGTGCACAGAAGGGAAATAGGCCGGTGATTTTGTGGAAATTTCATGTCTTTTCCAGGCTTTGGGATTAAAATCACTATTGTGTGTTTCCACGCTTTTGGAAAATAGCCTATCCTTAGGCATGCATTGAATAAGGTAGTTAGGAAAACTATTCCTTTGTTGGGGAGGTTTTTTAAGCAAGTGTAGCTTATACTATCGTGACCTGGCGCCTTTTTACTTGGCGCATATTTGATAATTTTTGGGAATATATACAGTTTCGAGTTTTAGGTTTTATTGGGTAATAAGGGCATTTAATATCGGGGAATTCCAAAGGTCTTCGTTGTCGTTGACCATATTTTTACTTGCTTTTATGGCATGGTATTGTTAAACTTTGAACGTCAGAATTTTACAAAATTAATTGCGAATGTTATTAAAATCTGGAGTTTCGTTGATTACAAAAATTTCAAATTGTGTTTTTCAAATTACTTTATCAGGCTTTGTAATAATAAAATGACAGAAATTCTAATAATTAAAATTCTAGCCTGCAAGTAAAAAGACCCAAAGCTAAAGAAAATTATAGAATATAAGGTTTTTTTTTATCAGATTGTTCAGTTGTAATAATTCCCTAGAATTTGAGACAATATTTCTTAAAAACAAGTAATCATGAACTTCTTTTTAGCAATATTGTCTTAAATTCTAGAAAACTATTACAACTAAATAATCTGTTACTGTAATTTAAAAAATAACAACCAAAAAACAACCTTACATTCTACAATTTTCTTCAGCTTTGCGTCTTTTTATTTGCAGTTTAGGGTTTTGATTATTAGAATTTCTGTCATTTTATTTTAAATATCAGAAGTTAAGCGAGCAAAAATTTTTAAAATAAATAATTTAGTAACTTTTTGCAGAGTTTGTCAGTCATTTTAATCGTGACCAACTTTTATTATATAAATGTATTTATACTTTTAAATGATGAATGATTTTAGAATTAAATTTTTTATTAAATTTTGTAGATTTTAGACAATTCATTCCTAGAGTTTTTACAATTTGTGCAATGAAAATGAATTCAATTTTGCGAATTTTGCAACTACTTTACTTAACCATGCAATTTAATTAAAAAGACTGTTATTCCTTACTTCACTTTTTATTTGTATCGTTAGATGCATTTCGAGACACAAAGTGCTCATTATCAATAACAAACTGTTATTGATAATGAGCACTTTGTCTCTCGAAATATACATCTAACGATACAAATAAAAAGTGAAGTAAGGAATAACAGTCTTTTTTAGTGGAATAATCACTTCACGTAAACTCAAAAACATACAGTTATGTCATTTAATACCATTAATTTTCCACGCACTTAATGACTTTGACCCTAGAACAGCGATTTTATAACTTACTGGTAAACCGATTTTTATTTTCAATTTACCGAATTACCGGTAAATCAATTAGTTTACAATTCCTAGTAGATGTGGCACTGAAACCAAATTTTCAGACTTTTCTCAACTCAAAATTTTACTTCATTCTCAATCTGGTCATGATTAATCTGGGAGTAAAAGCCCTCTTTAGACGATCAATTAGACAGTTATTTTTCAGTTTCCCTTATTGTATGACAAAAATAAATAGAATTGATGCTGCTTTTATTGTTCAAACTTAGAAGAAAAAAAATGTTGTGCATTATTTGTGTTTTAGTGAACTTAGTGTTTACAATGTTGACATATAAATCTTGAAAAAAGTTATCTATACAAATCTCGAAAAAGATGATTCTAAATTTTGTGTTTTGATATTATTTGTTAAGTAATTGATCTCGACATAATATTTGTTCTCAACTGATTATTAAACTGTTAAACTGTGGAGGCTTCTACTTCGTAATTCATCATAATTCACAAATAAAACACAATTTTAACATTGTTTGTATTATCGAGGCATTATTAAGTGGCCATAGTTTCGACAACTTTAACTTGTCATTTTCAAACTCAATGTGATTTAAACTAACAATTGAACAGGTATATGTACTTAAAAAGTTCTTAATTTTAAGTATAATATACCTGTATAATTGTTAGTTTAAATCAGGGTTGTTAAAAAAACAGCGTTTAAAACAGTAACAATTAAAAACATGTTTAAAACGTTTTAAAACCTGTTCAAAACACGTTTAAAACGTGTTTAAAACAGAATATACAGGGCACTTTTCTTTTGAGTATACATAGCATGATAATTACAGGGTTTTTCAAATTTGCGGCAATTCGTTGTTTCAAAGCGGTAAATGTGATTTTTAAATACAGGGAATTTTTCTTTCAGGCATACATATGCATACACTGTAAATTTTACGACATTCGTTGTTTTTTTAAAAGATTTCAATTTGAATCTTTAAACGAGGGTTTTCCACTCCCAGACTAAGCATGAAGTAAAATTTCGAGTTTAGAAAAGCCTAAGAATTTGGATTGGCCGCGTAGCGAAGCGTTTTAAACAATTTGTTCAGCGCAGAATTTGACTCACGTTTTATTCACATCTACATATTGGAATGCTAAAGCCGTATATTTTCAACTTTACGATATTTCAGTGTTTTATACGTGTGGCGCATGAAGTAAAATTTCGAGTTTAGAAAAGCCTAATTTGGATTGGTCGCGTAGCGAACAAATTTTCAGGCTTTTCTAAACTCGAAATTTTACTTCATGCTTAGTCTGGGAGTGGAAAACCCTCGTTTAAAGATTCAAATTGAAATCTTTTAAAAAAACAACGAATGTCGTAAAATTTACAGTGTATGCATATGTATACCTGAAAGAAAAATTCCCTGTATTTAAAAATCACATTTATGCAAACACATTTGTGATATTTTATTGTAATAAAATGTTATGATTAATAGTCATTCGAAAAATCTTTAACAATTAAGCTAAACTTTAAAAACGCAATCAATAAATTTTAATTTTATTGTATAAAATATAATTTATTAAATTTAAGATAATAAAAAAAAACGCTTTAAACATATTTGACGTTTAAAACATGTCGTAAACAAATTTAAGATTTAAAACATGTTTAAAACAAAACCGTTTATAACACGACGACTATTTTTAAACATGTTTAAAACAAAACCGTTTAAAACACGACGACTATTTTTAAACATGTTTAAAACACTGTTTTAAAACAAAGTGTTTTAAACATAACAACCCTGGGTAAAATCACTTTGAGTTTAAAAATGGCCAGTTAAAGTTGTCGAAACTATAGTCACTTAATTAAGTCTCAATTATACTAACATAAGTTAAAATCGTGTTTCATTTGTAACTGATTATTAAATCAAATAATCAGACAACAAATGTTATTGTCTCGTTGAATTAACAAGGTACTCAAAATCTATTATTTGAAAATTAACCTCGATCTTAATATATTACTACTAATAATGAGTGTTTACCACTCAAAATCTAACAATCTAACGAACAAAAATAAAAGTGAAATGAGGAATAATACATTTTTCATTATGTTCATATTATGTATTTGGGTTGAGAAATTGTTGCTAAGAGAATTGACAGACAAACATTACTCGTAAAGGAAACTAAATGCCTTAGTTATTGCTTTAAAATACATTTTACAATAAACTAATAAGAAGCTATTTATTAATTTAACTAGAGACAAATAATTATGGAAGCAACAAAAAAATGTGGGAAATATTTAAGTTTCGCAATGAAAAAATCTCAATTTGTTTGACATATTCACAATATCTTAGCTTGATGAGGTTTTTTTATTCATTCATTTATTTATTTACGGTGATACTTTTTTACAATATATCAAAGAAAAGTATTGTGTGTATTTTAAAATTATACGAATATTAACTTTTGTTATCATGTCAATATGGTGATCAACCTCAACACTCACAAATCAAATAAACTCGGAAAATTATATACATTAGTTGCTCAGTACTTAAACTTTCCAGCTATATTATGAATATTTGATTACTTACCGTATCATAAAAACCCACAGATATTCCTAGTAGTTTTGTATTATTCGTATTTTGTTCTGCATAACAGTGTGCACCCTATTTATTAGGGCAATAGTGCCAAACATGATGAACGGTGCAGGTATGTGGTGTAGTGCATGTAAAAGGTTCGCGGAAATGCGCTTTTAATGGTCGATAATAACAATAAAAATCGAATTGCTATTTGTAATAGGGGCCATTCTGGAAGCGCAAATTTTATTATGGCAAATATTAAATGGAAAATATATAAACTGCCGTGTTTTATTCGGTCCTGTACGCTTTTATAACTCATAGTAAACGATAATGGGTCTATTTTTTTTTTCAATCTAAAACCAACAACTAGATTTTTTTAATCAGTTATTCATTAGTAAACAAAATAATTAAATATACGTGTAAATACATTACAAATGTAAGCGTAGCGAAGGCTGGTATGGGTGGGCATAAAGAAATCATCAATTTTAAAATATGTTTTTCCTATCATTATATTATTGTGTTTTGAAATGATAAAACTGTATGGCGCATGCTGCTATGTTTTCAAACACACTGGCGTAACTACTGTAGAGCAGTAAGAGCACTATTCTTAAGGGTACACATTTATGATTCATCTATCATTTATAAAAAATGTACATTCATTTCAGTTTTATATAGGTTGTTTAATTAACGTAATATTAAATAACTCTGTGTTGACTATAAAAAAAAAGTAGTACATACTTTTTAACAATACACTAAATCAGCGTTTTATACGCCTGGTGCATGAAGTAAATATTTCCAGTTAAGAAAAGCCTGAACATTTGGATTGGTCGCTTCGCTTCGCTACGCGACCAATCTAACTTTGCAGGCTTTTCTAAACTCGAAATATTTACTTTATGTTTAACCAAGGAGTTCCAACCCTTGCTATACAAATATCAAAAACTTACATTGAAATGTTACTTATTGTACAATTTATGACTTAAAATATATAGAGCTGACGTCTATATTAAATAGAATAATTTCCAACTCAAGAAAGCACCGCAATAAAAGATTTGAACGCCTTAGATTATGAAAATCAATCTACCTAATGTAGGCAAATGGTAAAATATTTAAATAAAAACATAAATCTGTATGGAAAAATAATTTCGGTGAAAATGTTAATTTTTATTAAATTCTCATATATCATCATATCATAGTTCTCCAGTTTATTTTAAAAAATACTCATCATTTTTTCTATAAAAAAATAGATATGAATGAAGTGGCATTTGTCCAGAAGTGCCCTATGATGGGGCATATTGGGACATCGATTAAGTAACTTTAAATAAAAACACTTTTTAATCTTCCTTCACAAATTTATTTTATACCAGATGTACATTTCGGCCACAAGGTGACCATTATCAATGGTTTGATACTGTCAGTATCAAATACTCAAATACAAATACTGTCAGTATCAAACCATTGATAATGGTCATTTTGTGACCGAAATGTATATCTGGTATAAAATAAATTAGTAAGAAAGCTATAAAAGTGCTTTTATTTTGAGTTATTATCATCTTCACGTAACTCACTCATATTCATCGATTAAGTACTTTCGAAAGTACAATCTCTTACTCTCTTAATCACAGAGTCAAACTTGTCAATAATTTGTCCTGTGGCAAATTTCCGATTTTTAAGTGAAATAACTCGAAATTAGATTGCGCTACATTTTATGGTCCGTTCGCATATTAAAGACCATGCTTTGGAAAATCATATGGTATGGAACAATTCACGGCTAAAGATCGTGCTCTCTGCGTAAAAGCGTACTTCGGCGCATCATGGCTTACGAAACAATAATCGTGCTTCTTCAGAGAAATTGATCAAAAGTTGGGTGAAAAATGAAACGGGTACTACAACGCCAAGAAAAGGAAGAATATACCTCAAATCTAAAGTGTACAAAAAATTTGAATTTGAATTTGATTTTAAAAGAGTTAAAACAAAAAAATCACTCGAGAAATTCGTGCCATATCACCGGCCATACCTGTTGATGCAAAATTTTTGGGCCCGCTTAGAAGAGGTCATCCGCTGTGAAGAACGTCATTTGAATGATGTTGGGTTTGACAAATAATTTCCAAAAGAATATATTAAAAAAATATATTAAAAATTGTACAACAATCAGTGCTGCCGATTTTGGGGATTTTACCTCAAATTGGGGTATTTAAAGAGGTGTGGGTTTTTTGGGGGTATTTATATATTTGGGGGTGAAATTGGGTATTTTAGAGTCTAGACATGTTCTTCGTTTAAGTATACACATCCCAATGTACTGTATACGCTGTAAATTTTCAGATATTCGTCGTATTTGAAAATGATTCAAATTGAAGCTTTAAAGGAGTGCTTTTCACTCCCAGATTAATCACGAAGTAAAATTTCGAGTTTAGAGAAGCCTAAAAGTTTAGTTTAACTGCATGCTTAGTTTGGGAGTGAAAAACACTCGTTTAAAGCTTCAATTTGAGCTCCTTTAAAAACCAACGAATAACGGAAAATATACAGCTCGTCCGTATGTATATTTAAAAGAAAAAAAAATGTATAAGTGCACAGAAAAATATTTTCTCAAGCTCACAGAAAAACATTTTTGAGAGCGCTAACAAAATTAAAAGTTGAGTGCACAGGAAAATGTTTTTTCTGTGCATTTTACATACGAGACATGTGCACTGGAAAATATTTTCCTGTGCACTTCTCTGTTTTTTCCGTGCACAGGAAAATATATTCTTGTGCACTTCTTTAATTTTTCCGTGCACAGGAAAATATTTATTTTTTAATTTATTTTTTTTAACCGACAACTCTTAATATAATATTGTATAACTGTTATAATTATTTCCAGAGAGGACGATATTTTTCACAAGTGTACAGAAAGTTATTTTCTCAAGCGCACGGAAAAAAGTTTTTGCGCTATTTATTTTTTCCCTCAAAAACAAATAGCGCATATTATTACTGATGTCTGTGAATTTTTGTATTTTTTTAAAATGCGATTTTTTTGCGAACCCGAAAAAAATTACAGTTAATCAAAATTAGAAATAATGTAGTTAATTTATTTTCTGGAAAAAAAATATTTTATAAATATTTCGGCTTTAGAAATCGTTTAAAAACTATAGAAAACAATAAACTTTAACTTTAAGTATCCATTATGAATACAATTTTTACTATACAAATTTGCAATTAAGAGCGATTTAAAGGTAATTCAATTCTTAATACATACCTTATAATAATTTTTTGTTTATTTCGAAAACTTTGCCCTTAATCGACGTTTTATTAAGGAAATCACATTTTTCAATTTTTGCACTTGGTGTATTTAAAGTGATCTGTTTCATGAAATATTGAATTGATTTAATTTATTCACATAGCTAACGGTTAACAATTGAAAGGGCTTTAATTTGATGCACAAAACATTTTTGGGACATAAAAATGTTGCTTAGTACGGGCGCTCAAACATCAAATTTAGTAGGTTGATAAATTTTCATAAATTTTTTTCGATGAAAATCTGGAAAAAATCACTGTCAATCGTATTTTAATAAATTATTTTATTGTATATATTTGTAATATATTTTTGTTTCTGTTAAAATTCTATTGAAAAAAACTGCTTTGAAATATAGATTTATTAAAATTGAATTTAAATATATTAGTATAGAGTAAATTGTACATTTTTGGGCGTAAAGTATTGCTAAAAAGGGTATTTTCTGCTAGGGTTTGGGGTAAAAGAGTTTTTTAGGATAGGCAGCACTTATAACAATGCACAGAACGATGAAAATCACTTTACATTTTACTGACAGATACAATAAACAAATTTTGCTTTCATCATTCGTTTGAATCCTCGTTTGTTTTTAGGGCTTCTTGGCTGTATTGAACAAAACAGAAATGTGTGAATTACTTGCTTACTTATTTATTTTTTTGTAACGATCTATTATAACTTTTTGGTTAAGAATAATCTTTTTTATTGATCGGTAATAAAATTGACAGGGTGTGTTATTTAAAAATAAACGTTTATTTTCCTAATATCTTTAAAATACGTTGTTTAATTGTTTCTCAGATTTGACCATTGTGATTGTCATTAAATTTTCTACTACTTTGCTTATTTATCCGACTCTGTAACTGAAATAATAACAAAGTTAGCAATGCGCACTTAATTCTAAACGTGATGTATACAGGGTGTTTCAAAGCACCCGTATACGGTTTTGAAAAAACGACTAGTCTTAAAGAGTTGGGACAAAAAATATTATTACACAATACTGTTAAGCGAGATTATTTTGAGTTTCACATTATTTCAGTATTTTATATAAATTTTCAGGCTTTTCCAAACTCAAAATTGTACTTCATTTTTAAACAAGGAGTGGAAACACTCGTTAGTAGTTTCAAATTAAACTTATTAAAAAAAAACAACAACGAACGCCTCGAAATCCGTACTCACCAGGATGTGTATACCTAAAAGAAAAATCACCTGTATATTATACAACAGCCAAAAAATGTTTAAATGATAATACATGTTCAGAAAATTGTTTTGTAAAATAGTTTCATGCCTTATTTCCCCAACAATAAATAAACGTCAGCCGAGGCGAAAAAAATCATTTCCTCATTTGAAAATCTCCGCAGCGGCGCTGATAAAGTTGCGCGCTCGGGGAAAAAACCTCACAAACTGCGCCCCCTGTAATAACTCACAGGACAAGAAAACAAAGTATGCAGAACTTTCATTACTTTCGAAAAAGTTGGATGATGAATTAATAGCGTGTTTGCATTTTCCTCTCTCTCTCTCCTTTTTTTGTTCGCTTGCGGGAAGGATTTCCTAAATAAACCATATTTATTTATGTTGCGCGCCTGTCGCTTCACATCCCAGACACCCGACAGCATGCAGTTTCAGATTAGGAATGTGTCGGTTCGGATATTCAGCCAATCTTTCAGGATTTCACCTTCGGATATCTCGACACCCTCGTCTAGTCATAGTGTAATACTAGTAGTTTTGATTATCCATTAAACATTTATGTCCACAGGGAAATTGAATAATGATTTTTATTACTGAAGTATACAGATAATCTCTGAAATAGCCGTTTCTAGGTCGTTTCTTTAAAACGGCTTGGAATTTTATTCTGATATTAATTTTTTTTTTTTGCTGTATGAAGGCAATAAATGAACAAAATTTTAAAATAATCTGAGATGGTCAGGTGAAACACTGTATTGATTTGACATGGAATTACCCAGTTGTGGAATATTTTAAACTAACGAGTGTCTTCCACTCCCAGACTAAGCATGAAGTAAAATTTCGAGTTTAGAAAAGCCCCGCGTAGAAAATTTGTCGAGGGTCGCGCAGCGACCCGAGACAAATTTTCACGGGGCTTTTCTAAACTCGAAATTTTACGTCATGCGCCACGCGTATAAACCACTGATTTAAAGTAAAGTTAAAAATAATATATATGCCGAGATGTGATAGATATTTACTAAGATATGGCGAAATAATTTCAAAAAATATTTATTTTGTGAATATTTTGTAAATGTGATGATAATAATAATAATAAATAGAGAACAAATTTAGTTTGAGACACTTTTCCATATTTTTAATATTCAAATCATTATATTTATAATTAGAACAATGCTATGATGGACACAATAACATTTGTTTTTAAACTTTTCTAAAATTATATAAAGAAAGCACTTAACTTTTTTACACCAATATTAGTTTACTTTTGTGAGTAGTTTCAATTACACAAAAAAAAAAATCGCAAAAAACCGTTCTTTTTTCCGCAACGAAAACCGGAACCGAACCGATATATATTTTATATAACAAACGAAAACCAGAACTCAAAAAATAGCAGTTCGAAGCCCTGGTTTTATATGCGTGGCCCATGAAGTGAAATTTCAAGTTTAGAAAAGCTTAAAAATGTGGATTGGTCGCTCTGCTTCGCTACGCGACCACACCAAATGTTTAGGCTTTCTTAAACTTACAATTTCACTGCATGCTTAATCAAGGTTGTCAACTTCTTGATTAAGCATAAGGTAAAATTTCGAGTTTAGAAAAGCATAAATATTTGGATTTGCCGGCTCGATGCGAAGTGTACCGCCAGCAACATTTAATTTTCAGTCTTTTCTTAACTCAAAGCCTAGAGAAATTTGCTTTGAGATATGTAGGTATAATTAAATAAAAATAAATTTTATACAATATAAATAAAAGTAAAACATTTAATTTTTGTTCTACACCTGTGTAAACATAATTTCCCTATCACAGATATAATCAGTCATTAAAGGGCCGCACCGTTAATTATCCGGGGCATAAATTTGTAACACCCGCAAACCGGCGATTTTAATTTGCAATAAATCCCGGGCGTGTGCAAGATACGTACAATAAATAAACGATAACGCGCGTAATTAAATTTATTATTAAAATATTTCACAGCGGCGTCAATTACGCGGCCCCGAAACTTTTATCGCCATTTCGAAAAAAATAAAAACTTCCACCCCCGCGCCGGATTACGTACGTATTATGCGTTATTGAATAAATGAGAAAAACGGCAACAAAAACACCCCGCGCGTATTATTTGCATATAAATTGCTATGTTTAGTACGTCCCTAGCGGTATTATTAATATTTTGTATACACACTAAACGAACGCAAATGCTTGAATAATTGTTGTTTGGAATTGGGAGGTGGATTATGAAAAGTAAATAAATAATGCATAGTACAAAAAATGCTTATATTATTTTAGTATTAATCACATTTTTTTTAATTTCTCTTCATAACTTGGTTATGATTGATGACAAATGGATACAATATTGACATTATTGGGGCTTTTCCAAACTCGAAATTTTACTTTATGCGTCTTACGTACAAAATACTGAAATATTGTTAAGTAATACTGCTATTACCTGAATTTGTGAATCATGCCTGAAAATGTACTGTGGATGAATACATGATAAATTGCACGATTGAACTTTTTTTAGGCTTAAAATTTAACATGTAGAAGAAACTAAATTCATTACAATTACAATTCCTTTTACAGTTTAACAGACATTGGTATTGATAATTTTTACTTAAACAATATTTATTTTCATTTTAGTTTAAATAAAACACTTATTACTTTCAAACACTTTATTGTACTCGCGACAATTGTTTCGCCTCACTGTGGCTTCTTCAGGCGAAAATGTGATTATTCTTCGCCTGAAGAAGCCACAGTGTGGCGAAACAATTGTCGCGAGTACAATACAGTGTTTGAAAGTAATATGTGTTTTATTTAAACTAAAATCAAAGTGAAAATGAACTTTCAACTATTAACTGCCTTAACAATTAGGTTATTTAAACAATATTTGCCAAAATATTAGGTTTTCATTCATATTTTAATCATTGCTCACGTATTAGAGTATTGTATTGGGTGTTTTTTTTAGAGGTTTGTTTTTCAAACTGACAACACTTTTTCCAGCGACAGTGAACTTTGCAGCTGACAGCTGATTTGTACTCAGTTTGGTTTGCCATTTTACCATGCTAAGACTTATGCCAGAACAACGCTTGAAAATTATGCAAATTTATTTGAAAAATCGTGGTTTAGTCCATTATAAGATCGACATAATCATTCATCAGAACAGGTAATTCAAATAATTATGGATTGTTTTCGCACCAAGCATACTTTATTAGATAATACGCATTCGCAAAGACGTCGTGCAATGCGCAGAGAAGAAGTTATTGCTGTTGTGGAATGTAGTATTACAAAAGACCCGAATAAGTAGATTTGCCATCGTGTACAGCAAAAAGGTCCCTATTGTTTCGACTTATTCTTTCTCTAACTGAATGATATGCACGCTAAAAAGTTGAGGTTTCAACAAGACGGTGCAACATGTCGGACAGCGCGCGCCACAAAAATATCGTTACAGGAAACATTCGACGAGCGCATAATTTCACGTAATAAACATGTATAGTGGAATTCAGGAGAGATGTCCTATGACTCATTGATGTGGAATGTGTGGTTCAAATTTTTTAGAGAGTATGTCGACAATTGTACCTGCAACGATTTTTCCCAGTTGTGTCAAATTTTGACGTTACATGACAATGTCATACTATTTAGATCGCGAGTATATTAGTGTTCTTTCTTTTAGAAAAGCTTTAAATCATAATTTCTTGTGAATTTTTTCTTTTGAGTGTACATATCCCAATTACGTGTTGTAGATTTTTAAATATTCGTTGTTTAAATGAGTGCTTTCCACTCCCGGGTTAAACATGAACTAAAATTTCGAGTTTAAAAAAGCCTGATTTCAAGCGAAGTTTACTCGATCACAATATTTCAGTGTTTTCAGTGTTTAATACGCGTGGCACATGAAGTAAAATTTCGAGTTTAGAAAAGCCTGAAAATTAGGTTTGGCCACTCCTCGCTTCGCGCTACGCGACCAAACCAAATTTTCAGGCTTTTCTAAACTCGAAATTTTACTTCATGCTTAGCCTGGGAGTGGAAAACACTCAATTTATGCTTCAAATCGAACTTTTAGAGATATGTGAAGTCACTAGTCTACGCTGATAAACCAGATATATGGTACCAGCTACACGAAAAAATAGTTGAAAATTTCACTTAAAGATTGCACTTTATTCGAGCCAGCAGCCACGGCTGGCTCGAATAAAGTGCAATCTTCAAGTCCAATTTCTCATATACACGAAATTATTCATAAACACAAGTAGCACAACATTTTAAGTGTTTTATTTCATTTTAAAGTTCTATACTCCTAATAAAACACTCTTTATTTCTCAGAAAATGATGACACATCTTGCGTTTAAACTTCATTATTGCGAGATTTTTTGTATAAGATGATATAATTTATAAATATAAGAAAAACATCTCTGGAATAATGTCATCTTATAAAGCGGTATTACCCAGTATAGCACTGGCAATGATGCTAAAAATGTTCGCAATTTATACTGGAACCAAACTGCCAATGTAAGAGTGGATGATAATCTCACCGACAAAGTACAATTACAACGTGAAGCACGACAGGGATATGTTCTATCATCATTTTTCTATAATATCTACTCGTAGGAGATATTTAAGAAAGCACTAAGTGAGGTACAAGTTGGCAAAAATGAACGGCGAAATAATAAACAACATCCGATGCGCCGATGACACAGTCATTTTCCCAAATAGTTTAGATTATCTTTAAATTCTAGTAAACGCAGTTGCTACTAGCAACGGAAAATATGATCTTGCACTCAACATCAAGAAGACCAAATACTTGATGATAAGCAAGCAATTAATAACTTCTAAACATCTGATAGTTGGAAACATATCGAAAGGGTCAGTCAATATAATTACCATGGGTGTACCATAAATGATTTATGGGACCAGGTGAAAGAAATACGCTGTAGAGTTAAAAAAGCTAGACCGGCTTTCACTTGAGAAAATCCTTACTTCCAGAGATATAAAACTAGACATCAAAGTGAGAATTGTGCAGTGTTATATCTTTCTAGTATTGCTATATAGGGTAGAGGTATTAAAAAAGCCTGAGATTTCAGTTTAGTAGCTCTGCGAAGCGGACGACCAAACCTATTTCTTAGGCTTTTCTACACTCAAAATTTTACTTTATGCGCCACGCGTATATGATACTAAAATATTGTGAAGTTTAAAATATACTGAATAGATATACAGTGAGATTTATGTAACACCGAACATGCCAGAAAATGTTCAATTGTAATTTTCCTGTTCGATGTATTCTGGGACGCATCAAAGCATTGAGTGCGATTTCATTGGCTACGGCTTTAGTAGTTCTAACGCAACTTACATTTAACGTTAAAATGAAATCTGTCATTCATTAATCGTCTACATCACTAATAAAATGTTAACATTAAACAGCAAAGTGGAATAAGATAGATGAGAACAGATTTTTCTTAAATGCAAAAAATATTAGAAAAACAGATTCCTGTTACTTCCGTTTGATGATATTTTAAGATAAGTTTATGCATTGCTTCAATTTTACTTGAGATTATCGAGAATTTCAACTCAACGTATTGTGTAAACCATTTGATCAGGACCACCCCAAAGTACGTTGCTTCGGGTGTAAAAGCAAAAATGCCGTCCCAAAACTGCCTTTCAGCAGATTTAAAATAAATATATATTCCAAATGTGAAGAGCGTAGCAAGGCAGGTTAAAATGTGGTATTATTTTATCCATAAAAATTATGTAGGTGTATATATTACTTTATTGACTGTATAACTTATAATGAATTGAAGATATATTTTAAATACCGATATCGTACTTCTGGCAAACAAGTATGTTCCATATTCCCACACACTGCACTTACCATAAACGCACAAGATTTAATAACTGACAAATTTTATTTTGACTTTACATGTACCCTATTTACATTAGTCCTAAATTGCATTAGAACTACTAAAAATCGTAACCAATGAAATCGCACACAGAAGAGTGTAAATTGGGTTGACTATATTACAATTGGAAATCGTAGCTAATCACATCGCACTAAATGCTTTGATCCGTCCAAGAACAAATCGAATACAGGAAAACTTTCAATGTAACTTTTTTGGCAAGTTCGGTGTTACATAAAACTCTCTGTATATATATTTATGATTTATAGCAGTATAATTAAATAAACTCAAAATATCTGTATTTTTATATGAATATTGAGGTTATTGGGGTACAGATTTCGTGCCTTAAACTAGGGTTACCAATTATTATATAAGGTGCGGCAGGGACTTTTTGACTTGAGTTGGGCGTCAATGAGCGAGACGCGGTCAGAAAGGGGTAGGGAGGGTCTCATTCGATAGAGGGGGTCTTGAAGTTTTGTTACCGCTTAAGCCAGTTGTCGTCATGCGTTGGACAAAGGAGGAGCGTGCGATCGCCGTCGAGGCCTACTTTTCCAATGGCCGTTCGGTGGTTGCCACCTAACGTGCCTCCCGAACTCGGTTCAATATTGATCCCACGGGTCCCGTTTCTGGCCGGCAATCGATCATTTCGTGGGTGGACGCATTCAGGAAAAGTGGCAGTGTGGCAAAAAAAGGGCCTGGAGGTCAACGGACTTCCAGAACACCAGAAAACGTCGAGAGGGTGAGGCTGTCGTTTTTGCGCTAGCAGTTCGCTACAGAGAAATAATTGAGGCATTTTTTCTCTCAAATTTGAAGAAATGGATTTTGGGGACGTATGGTTCCAGCAGGACGTAGCCACGGCCTACACAGCGAGAATTTTAATGGAAATTTTGAGGGAACACTTCCACAAGCGCCTAATCTCCTTGAGGGGTGACGTACTGTGGCCGGCGCGCTCCCCCGATTTGGCTCCCCGTGACTTCTTTTTATGAGGATATCTCAAATCCATTGTTTACGACAAACCACCTGAAGGAAAACATTCGCCAAGCCATCGCGAAAATTCCCGTCGATATGCTCGAAAGAGTAGACCGAAACTTCGAAAAGCGGGTGGATCAGTATATCGCTAATGAGGGCTGCCATTTGTCCGATGTCATTTTTAAAACCACTTGAAGCAAAAATTCAGGATGTGTACAATACGATAAAAAAAGAATTAAATTTATATATGAAATACTTTTTCTTTTATTGACCTTTCAGATCAGCAAGTTTCCCTGCCGTATCCTGTAGTTGTAAACTAATAATAGTAATCTACTATTATATTACCACATTTAAGAATGATCAAAATCGTCTTAAAGCTGTATATTAAAGTCTATTAATATATCTATACTTCTTAGACATGGATGGATATTTTTAATAATGTGAAACATTTTGTTTAAAAACTCCACTTACTCTCTTTATAAACCTGCTTGATTATATTGGGATTACAGAACAAACTTTTGCAATAAATGCACCCACAACTTTACATACATACCCATACTGGTATCCATTATATTTATTTGTTAAATACTTTAAGCGCTTGGATTAACCGCTTAAATTTTGCCCCCTTTACTTTCTGAACTTTTAAACATAACGTGTCAACACATGAATTCATTCAATTTACATTAAAAACGGCTATTAAAATGATGAAACTTTAATGGTGCGTGTGTACACCCACCCTAAATGATTAATTAATTAATTTAAAAATCCCGGCCAAACAACCGCAACCATAATTTCCTGGGTTTATTTGATTTCGTATTAATTTCGTCGGTTGTTTGAGTTGCACAGTTTTGATCGTTTATTTTGATTCTTATCATAATTGACTGCATGAAAGTTTAATTGAATTTTAGGTTAATTTGTTTATGATTCATAGCGAACTCGGCTTGATTTTATGCATGATCTCACGATAATAAATTTAACAAATTGTTATTTTATCTCACCTTTTTCAGGTGTCAAAATTCCAGCGGATGGAGCAGTTTGCTATAACCGCTGCTAATTTATTGATTTATTCTGTTTTGCTAAGTTTACCAGCCATAAAACAAAACAAGAATACTCTGCATTTCCCTGGAAAAAATTTCAAGCTATATCAGTAATTCATGACCACCTAATGTATTAGATATACAGGGAGTTTTTCTTTTAAGTATATATATCCCAATTCTGTGCTGCATATTTAAAATTATTAGTTGTTTTCTTAGAACGGTTCAATTTGAACCTAAAAAAACGAGTGTTTTCCACTCCCAGGTTGAGCATGAAGTAAAATTTCGAGTTTAGAAGAGCCTGAAAATATGGTTTGGTCGCGTAGCGCATAGCGCTACGCGATTAAACCAAATTTTCAGGCTTTTCTAAAGTCTAAATTTTATTTCATGCGCCACGCGTATAAAACACTAATTTCAAGTGAAGTTTACTTGTTCACAATATTTCAGTGTTTTCAGTATTTAATACGCGTGGCGCATGAAGTAAAATTTCGAGTTTAGAAAAGCCTGAAAATTTGGTTTGGTCGAGCGACCAAACCAAATTTTAAGGCTTTTCTAAACTCGAAATTTTACTTCATGC
Source organism: Philonthus cognatus (assembly GCA_932526585.2). Taxonomy (NCBI): domain Eukaryota; kingdom Metazoa; phylum Arthropoda; class Insecta; order Coleoptera; family Staphylinidae; genus Philonthus; species Philonthus cognatus. The sequence continues at coordinate 24,831,285 of OW052243.1, read as the reverse complement.
TTAGTCTGGGAGTGGAAAACACTCGTTTAAAGCTTCAAATTGAACTCTTGTAAAAGAAGCGTATGCATATGTATTGTATACTTAAAAGAAAAATTCCCTGTATATGAACTGTGGTATTAGTAAATATATTATCTGAGAAATAATCTATAACATAACGTGACATCTAAGCATTAACCATTTTCAATTTAAACCACAATACACATTTTTTTTTTTAACAAAATCTCGTTAAGTCGAATGTCGTGACGACGACGGAAGCAAGTTGACTTCTGTAATTGCCGTGTAATTAACTCGCGTGGGTAAAATATAAAATCACGGAGCGTTTTGTGTTTTACGTTCGGGGGGTAGGTATATCGCATCGCACCCCCCGCCCTTAACCCCCGTAAGCCGGTGGCAGCAGGTGCCTCCTATCCCATGCCCTTCCATGTTGGACCGATTTGACTCGCAAAGCAATGCTAATCCCGTTTATATTAAATATTTTGTGGAATGACAATTGGATGGAAGACAACAAACAACGGTTCCATGCAGTGTCGTCTGAATTTGATGATTGGGTGGATAATAAATTGGAATTTTGATGAGTGTGTTTCTGAATTCGTGCAGATTGTCTATTAAAATGAATGCTAAGAATAGAGTTTAATGGAGTAAAGGAAACATATACAATTTATTTGCTTTCTAAAATGTATTACACAGGGAATTTTTTACATACATACATATCCTGGCAATTGTAGTGTTTGGTAAAATTTCAGTAATTCGATTTGTTTATAATAGCGTTAAATTTAATTGTACACATGTATATTGTATATCATGTATATTGTACGGATTCATGTGTCGACATTTTATGTTTAAAATGTCATAAAGTACGGTCGAGTAAAATTTGAGCGTTTAATCAAAGTATTTATAAAAATGCGTAAAGGATACACACACTCAGGTATTTATCTTTAAAGTACAGTGTGTTTGAAAAAGAACTCCCTAGTTTTATTGTGTCATAAAAACTGTTTTGCTCCCCTGCAGCTGGCACGCCTGCTTGACCTTGAGACGGCGCCAGGGCTCAGTTAGCTTAATTTCCTTTCATTTTTGTAGAACAAACAATAAATGGGGACAATTACTACATGTTGACAGAGTATGTCTTTCCTCAAATGGATGGCGGTATCCCCACTTAAACCAAGTAACTAGGGACAGGTTAGTATAGTTAAGATAATATATTATTTTAGAAAATCACTTTTTTGGGGTTGCTGTATTATATTCAAGGGAATAGTTCGTTGGTTAATGTTTTTATTTACAGCGGTGCGTATTTACAATGGATTTATTTACACATTTATATGGATACAGGTGCTGCGCTTCAGCGGCCCTCCTGCTCCTCGTTCGGATGCTGAATCTGCGTGGGTCCTGTAAGGAGACTCCTAGGGGGTGGATCCCGGTGTATGGCAGAGGCGGCGCGTGCAATCGCCGTAGTGTCGGGTACGCCGGTGTCCTCGGGCTGTTCCTGTCGACGGGCCGTTGACGTGGGTGTCCCTCCGCGATCCTCCTGCGTGCCTTGCGGGGTGACGGAGGCATCAGAGAGCGGACGTGGCACCACCAGGTATGGGGAGGTCCTTCGCCTCCTGTGCGCCTTCCGGGGTGATAGTAGCAACGGAGAGCGGCCGCGGTGCCACCAGGGTTTTGACCGACCTTCTGATCGTGTTCTGGAGCCTCTTGCGGAAGCGGGAGTGGGTACCCAGTTCTGAGGTTGTTATAGTTGGGGCAGAATCCGGCATTACCATGTGGATTCTGTTTTGGCCTAGTGTGCTATGGTGAGCTCGCTTAGCCTGTTTCTCTACTTAGCTAGCTAGAGTAGAAGGAACTGATGCTGTTTGTGGGGGTGTGCGCCCTATTTAAGCCTTGCAGTCCGGCTCTTTCATTCCCGCTCGTACCGCGTGACGTATGTGGAGACGCGTGCGTTCTCTCGCCGCAGGGTAGTGAGTTACCCTACTGGCGAGCGCTTTTCGCGCGCCCGGGCGCACAACTTTAATAAAAAATAAGCAAAATATAATGAAAGTTGATTGCAAATAAACAAAATGGCTAGTTAAGAAAACATAATAAAATATCGAAACACTTTAGATGAAATAAATAATACCCAAATCAAAACAGCCTGTATTCAGCTCAGTAATTGCCTCTGAAAGTTAATTCTAATCTTTAAGCACAATTAGAAAAAATATTATGCGATAATCACAAATTGTTCAGCAAACCATAATTAGATAACTCAAGTGATTTGTCAAAAAAATATTCAAAGATATACACCAATTATTTGTTAGAAAAAAGACGTTAACCTTCAGTTAACACAAACTCAAATTTGTTAATCGCACTTGGATACCAATTTTAAGTTAAAAAAACGAACATATAAGCGAAAACTTCACTAAACGTAATAAAAAAATATTAATTTTATATAATTTAGCTCATAAGAAAATTTAACTTCTCAATTTAAAGTCAAAACAAACTTGAAACAATTTCACTCTCACTTGTCTGAAAATTCCACCAGAATCCACGGATTAATCTCCTTCTTTCTTGTTCCAATACCAAAAATATCTTCAGCGCTCCCTCCGCTCCGTAACTATACAGCTTCCGAGCCTGGTAGCCGGAACAATGAGAAAGGTAGATAAGAAGTACGCTCTCTCGGAAAATTTTTCAGTCAGGAAATTACGGGATCCACATCGGAATCAGAATTTAAACTTGGCACTAGTTAAATTCAAAAATTGACTAAACGAGGCCTAAAACCGAATTTAAGTCTTAGTAAAAAAACAAAAAAACAACCAGAGATAAAAAACCTTGGAGCTTGACAAAAATATATGAGAAGAAAAATATCATCTGCTACCTTTAGATATAGGGCGGCCTCACTCGAATTTCTTATAAATCGTATTATTAGTCAGATATTTTCGAAAATCTCCGGACACCGCACACAGCACGTATCTCTTTTTTTCCACCTGAGCACACAGCTCCTCACCGGCGAACATTTAAAATGGTTTAAAGACCTAAAATGGTTTAAAGACCTAACTAATCAAAATTAACGCCCCCTATCCGGATTAAAAACTATTGGTATTTTCGAACTATCAATGATTAAGACTCTGCTACACTAACCACTTATCTTCGCCACACCTGAACATAATATAACCACCCACAAAATTATATCAAATAAATTACCAAATAAAACATCAGCGAACCACCTGAATCTCCTTCGGAATTAACGCCGATAAATTATTATGCGTATTTCGCCAGGAACCGGCGAACGTGCTTTGCGCCGCGAATTAACATATGTGTGTCTGTTTCTTATCAGTCAGTCATCGACCGTTGCCTATAAAGGTGACAATTAACCAAAAATGAATGAAGTTAAATAAATTATATGCAGATTATTGTGAATTATGTGCTCATCTACTGCTTCCGGGACCAGAATCCTAGAAATAATCACCAGGAACACGGCACCGTTTCAACAAGCATCAATTGCTGTTACAAAATTCCATTTTGAGGTTGGTTTTCTAATTCTACCAAAAACAAACAATATTAAACAAGTGGTGAATATCTTATCTAATACTCTGTTTTTTTCTCTATAAATTCTCCCCATATACCTAATCTCCCTCAACTTGATAAAGATCCAAAACAAAAATGTATTTTGTAGAATTTTAACGACATTCTCTTTACAAGGAGTTACGTAACGAAAGGAGAGGATGGAGGAACATAAGCACGGTTACTATACACACATCCTATTTCCGGAAATGTTGTGAAAAGCTAAAACTCGATTAAATTAATGGAAATACAAATATTCGTTTGTTTACGTTTTTGTGATATTTGGGTTGCCGATAATAAATCTTGATTTTTTGAATTTAATGTAATTTAATTAGTTTTGTTCAGCAGTTATTTTGTTATTTTACTACTATTTCTCAGAAAAATCGGATATAGAAAACGCGAACGTTACAGTATATTGATTGATTTTATAATTGAAGCATTAACAAGTGTTCTCACTACTTGGTTAAGCATGATGTGACATTTTTAGTTTTGAAAAGCCTAACAATTTGGATTGGTCGCGTAGCAAGCAAGAATTTATAATAAGGAATTCCTGTGGATTTGTTGCAAAACTAGGTTCTGTAATCCGAATATAATTATGTTTACATTTACTTTTAATTTTGATATAATGCACTTGATTCTATAAGCAAAATGTTCATGTTAACTTGTATATTATTCGTTAACTTCACCTAAGTATACGTAAGAAATACCCCAAATACACTTAGAAGGTAAAGAATAATATATACGTTAAAACTTACAGTTTGCTTTCAGAATCGGTCCGAATCTTTTCATGACATGAATTATATTAAATAAAATTAACTTGGTTAAAATATTATATATTTCATATTTAGTTTTCACGTTTGCTTGAGAAATAACATTTTTTGTAATAACTTGTTAAAGTTTATGCACTTAATCAATAATTAAGTTAATATATATTTAAAATGATTATTTCACTTCGATTCTTTCCTAGTTCGTCTTTTTTCGTTTATTTCAATATGGAAATTATACGCACACTTATTTAAAACTTAATATTTATTTAATACATTTTATATTTAACCATACAGTGCTCTCATAACTTAATAATAGGTTTCTTGTCACTGGATCAAGTCTTAAAGGTTCTTTGGTCTTCGGGCTTACACTAAATTCGAAATGTTGTAAAAATCTTATTATAATAATCTTCATTTGTAACACAGCTAAACGTTTTCCTAAAAAACAAACAATACATAAATTCTGTTTACATTTTATTTTCACCGCAGTAGGTTTTGTAAGGGTGGCATTTTTGTTGGTAGTAAAAAAAGTTACTAACAATTTGGTTGTGTCATTTCAATTTTTTGGTTAATTGAATTGCAATGTTACATTTTATAATATCCCTCATTTACATGTAACAATATTACTTTTGGCATTTTGCTACAATGCTTGGCAACGTTTTATTGGAATTATAGGATAACAACATACTTCAATCATCACTATTAAAAATCCAAAATGCCAATAGGAAGGGGAAAAAATAAGCCCACTTTGGTGAGAATAAAATATGAACAGAGTTTACAAATTAAACTAAACAATATCTTTTAAAATAAAAAGAGTTGCAGATATTATAAACTCTACACATGTATTTATATAAAGCTATGCAAACCGCTTTCAAATACATATTGTATACTCGTTACAATTGTTTTTCTACACTGTGGCTTCTTCAAGCAAAGAATTTTATTTTCCTTCACCTCTAGAAGCCACAGTGTGACGAAACAATTGTAGCGAGTATACACGTCTACGCGAAACCGTTCGTTAAAAGTTTATAAATGTTTCTAATTACTTTACTCATAGAGGCATTCTCTAGGTACAAGTAGAGCAATAAATCATATTTTTATCTTATTCTTAAGAGAAGTTACAGACAGATTTCAAGATGCCTATTAGAGGTCAAAATTTTAGATTTTTTTTTTCTTGAAAACTATAAGAGATAAGTGTACATATGTTTGAATAAAATATGTTGCAATTTAAACGAGGAATCCAAAAAATTACTAATATATAGGGTGTTCTATTTTAAATAACAAATTTGGTGCTACTTTCGGTGGAACCGGTAATGATATATAGTTGAAAATATTTCACATGCGGAGAACTGATTCAACCGTATGACAATGATTTTTTTTTCAATTTTTAGTGCAACGGCAACCCTATAAACTTTTAACGAACGGTTTAGCGTAGGCACCCTGTATATTTGAAGGCGTTATAAATTGTATTATTTATGTAAAAGTAAATACGCACTTTTAACATTTATCAACCTCGCCGATATTTTTTTTAAATAAACTCTATAACTTACCAATGCAATAGCGAGGGCCTTCGCCGAAAGGAAAATAAGTGTAAGGTTTAATATTTTCTATGTTCTCCTTAGAAAATCTGTATGGATCAAATTTGTCCGGTTCTTCGAAATTGTCGGGATCATGGTGGAAAGCATAAATAGGAATTGTTAACGGCAATCCTTTTTCGATTACAACTTGAGAATTTGGCACTCGATATTCCTTGGTACAAATTCTGTTGACGACTAAAACAGATGGATGCTTCCTCATAGTTTCTAAAAATATTACAATTATATACAGGGAGTACTTGATTTTGAATATATTTCAGATTAAAGCTTTAAGCGTGTGTTTTCTACTCCCAGATTAAGCATGAAGTGAAATGTCGAGTTTAGAGAAGCCTGAAAATTTGGTTTGCGCCACGCGTATAAAACACTGATTTTCAGTGAAGTTGTAAACATGCTGTTAAATCAATATGCTATATACATATATTCTGAACTTAACTTCAAATAAGGGTTTACACGGGGCACATGAAGTAATATTTCGAGTTTAAAGAAGCCTGAAAAACCAAATTTTAAGGTTTATCTAAACTCGAAATTGTACTTTATGCTTAGGCTGGGAGTGTAAAACACTCATTCAAAGCTTCGAATTGAACTCTTTAAAAAAACAACGAATATGTGAAGGAATAAGAGAATAATTGAGATATGTATACTTAAAAGAAAAACTTCCTGTATAATTTCAGTTTAATATGAGTAAATTAAATTTATTTAAGATATTTACAAATAATGTAATTTTTATATGTTAATTTTTTTGTCTAAATGTCACCAAATTTGATAAAAATTGATAATTTATTAGAAATACAATTATTTTGAATAAATACACGTCAAAAATATACGATACGTAAGTATAAAAATAAATACATCGAATAATGATAAAATTGTTTCTATTAAGTTCATATTTTGTATGTAGACATTATTCTAGATTACAAATTCATTTTTTCAATAACATTTTTCTCCAAAATTATAACTAGAGATACTTTTCGCTCATAACAATTTTAGTTTTTAGTAATTTTTGAGCACCCTCTATAGTAAATTTAATATTTGATAATGAAAATTGTGTTTTCAAGTCATCTAAAACTATTTGTTAAGAATGTCGAAAAATGGACAATAAAAAAGTGTTTCCTATTTGAGCAGTCATCCGGGGACACACTGTATATGACTATATATGACCTGCGTAATAATATATTACGTCACGAGAGTGGTATGCAGCATAATACATATGAGCGGATATGTTGCGCACGAGCCGCTCAGCGACGAGTGCAGTATTCCGCGAGTATGTAATTGCCATATCACTCGAGAAACGTACGATACTTCACCTACGCTCTAACAAAATAAACAATTAGCATAAAAGAACAACTTATTTATTCAATCATTTTTAATAGTTATATGACATTGATGAAAACTTAATTACTAATTGATCAATATACATCAAAGAAATGTCATTTGGTTGTGCGGTAATCAATCAACTGTTCAACTGTCAGCATTACTTGTCAAAGCTATCAGGTGCATGTGTAGGTAATGTCAATCATACGCGTCATGATGACATTGTGGTATGATATGCGGTTACTAGATAGGGCTCAGGTAAACAATGTAAACATTGTTAGCACTAATAAAAAAAATATATTTTTGAAGACTTATACTAACCGTGAATAACCATATCCAGTAATTTCAAATCAAAAACACCATCATAATCCAACATTCCCTTATTCTTATCCAAACCCTCATTAATTTCCCTTCTCAACTTATTCTGCAAATCTTTATTCCTCGCCAACTCGTAAAGACAAAGATTTAAAGTCTTAGACTGAGTCTCGTAAGCTGCTAAAAAGAACAAATACGCCTCTGCCGTACATTGCTCAACACTCAATCCCTCTGTTCCTTTCCTCAACTCAATCAAAATCTGCATGAAATCATTTGCTTTGATATCATTTTTTTCTCTGTAATCCATTGTTTCTCGGACTAAATTGATAAAAAAAGCTTCGACGGTTTTGTCACTGGTCACAATTCGGATTAATGAAGCTGGGTTTTTCAAACCGTCGATTAGGCTTGTTTTTAAGACTGTCCAAAATTTTGGGTTGAAGAGATTCGCTGTCATCTCGTGAAATTGTGAAGAGTCGCCATCCAGAGTGTTGCAATTTAGACCGAAAGCTGTGTGTCCAATTATGTCAATACCTAGTCTAAACAGTTATGTTATATTTAAATTTACAATTCTATCTATATTTGTACTACCTGTTCTTTTAGTAATATCAGATTTATGAAAACCGTATAAAGAAAAAATCTGATAATTGTGACTGGTCGACATTGCTTCGAAGCAAGGGCCATTAATTACGCAGAAGAAGAAGATTAAAATTAAAACAAAAGGAAGCTTTTTATTTCTAAATAAACACTGTGATCTTCATCAAAATCCGTAATTCTGTTGCTTTTCTTATGATCGTCAAATCGAACACCTTTTTTTCCACATTTTAAAATTATTTCAGTCAATTTCAAGTATTTGCTGAAAGTTGTGTGATTATTTTTTTTAAAGAAAATAAAGCTTGGTAATTGCTAAATAAACACTACGATTTTTATAAAGATCTGTATTCCGTTGCTTTTATTTTATTATTGTCAAACCGAACACCTTATTTTCTACCCTTTTAAATATTATCAGTCAATTTTGGGCATTTGCAACTTTGTTAAAAGTTGTTCGATTTTGTTTTTTCATAAATCAAAATAATGCTTGTATATTTTTAAATACACACTGGGATTTTGATCCAAATCCTTACTTCTGTGGTTTTCATTTTATGATCTTTGAATCGAACACCTTATTTTACGCCTTTTTAAATTATTTTAGTCAATTTTGGAGATTTGCAATTTTGCTAAAAGGTGTTTGATTTTGTGTTTTCCAAACCCAAAATATGGCTTGTTTATTCGTAAATAAACACTGGGATTTTTATTAAAACCCGTACTACTTCTACTTTATTCTTCATTAATTTGAAGCAATTTTGTGCATTTGCAATTTTGCTGGTAATTGTTCAATTTTGTTTTTTCCAAAAACAAAATAAATCTTGTTTATTCCTAATTAAACACTGTAATTTTCATCAAAATCTGTACTTCCGTTGTTTTTATTTATTTATCATCAAATCGAACCACAAATCCGAATCACCTAATATGATTGCGAGTATACAGGGAGTCTACGCTAAACCGTTCGTTAAAAGTTTATGGGGTTGCCGTTGCACTAAAAATTTGAAAAAAATCCTTGTCATATGGCTGAATCAGTTCTCCTCATGTGAAATATTTTCAACTTTATATCACTTCCGGTTCCACCGGAAGTAGCACCCAATTTGTTATTTTAAATAGAACACCCTATATATTAGTAATTTGTTTGATTCCTCGTTTAAATTGCAACATATTTCATTTGAACATATGTACACTTATCTCTTATACTTTTCAAGAAAAAAAAATATTTCTAAAATTTTGACCTCTAAAAGGCATCTTGAAATCTGTCTGTAACTTCTCTTAAGAATAAGATAAAAATATGATTTATATCTCTACTTGTACCTAGAGGATGCTTCTATGAGTAAATTAATTGGAAACTGTCAATTTTGACGGTAAGTGTTCTTAAAATGTTAATATCTAAGTGCCCTCTTCAATATCTAGTAATTCAATTTTTTTAAATGGAATGACCCAATTTTTATTACATGGTACGATTGGGGGAAAAATTTCCTACAAAAAAAGTATATACAACTATACTCTTGAAGCAAGTAGTTTTCAAATTATTTCGAACATTTGTTTTTCGTCGCATTTATGCAGGGTAAAATGCGCTTATACGTCGCAATTGAATGTTAGTAGGCCAGTATTACGCTTTTGTTTTGTCGCGATTGCATTGCGAAATGTCAAATAATAAAAAGAATTAGTACAAATTTTTACAGAAATCAACAAAATGAATAATTACACAAATCAACAAATTATCAATTAATTCTTTATACATGGCAACTGCCAATTGAACAAAATTTGATTCCAATCTTCTAAATCTTGTTTTATTCATCGTCGGCAAATGTGGATAAATTTCATTAAATACTCTACCTGTTCGAGTAACAATGTTATCGCAGTTGCCATGTATAAAGAATAAATTGACAATTTGTTGATGGGTGCATTTATTCATTTTGTTGATTTCTGTATAAATTTGTACTAATTGTTTTTATTATTTGACATTTCGCATTACAAACGCGACAAAACAAAAGCATTACTACTTGCCTACTTGCGCGCATTATTCCCTGCATAAATGCGACGAAAAACGAATCTTCGAAATAATTCGAAAACCACTTCCTTTAGGAGTATAGTTATTAATACTTTTTTGTAGGAAATATTCCCCCCAATCGTACTATGTGATAAAAAAATGGGTCATTCCAATTGAAAAATTGAATTACGAGATATTGATGAGGGCAATTTGATATTGACATTTTAAGAACACTTATTGTGAAAATTGACAGTTTCCAATTAATATAGTCATAGAGGCATCCTCTAGGTACAAGTACAAGTATAAATCATATTTTTATGTTACTCTTAAGAGAAGTTACAGACAGATTTCAAGATGCCTTTTAGAGGTCAAAATATTAGAAATTTTTTTTTGCTTGAAAACTATAAGAGATAAGTGTACATATGTTCGAATAAAATATGTTGTAATTTAAACGAGGAATCCAAATAATTACTAATATTTAGAGTGTTCCATTTATAATTACAAATTTAGTGCTACTTCTGGTGGAACCGGAAGTGATATAAAATTGAAAATATTTAAAACGAGGAGAACTGATTCAACCGTATAAGAAGTATTTTTTTAAAATTTTTAGTGCAGTGGCAACGCTATAAACTTTTAACGTACGGTTTAGCGTAGACACCCTGTATATAGAAAATGCGGATTTGTTTTAAGGTCCTAATTAAAGAGCTTATAATATACAAATATACATTTTCTCATCACATGATAAATTTCATATAGGTGTTTTAAATTCTATAAAAAAAAACTCACCTCTCAAGTAATTTAAACACAGCAATATCTTCACCATTCTTACTCTTCAAAACCTCACACGAAACACCGACATGCTCTTCTATGATCCCCATCATATTCTTCAACTTCCCACTAGTAAACGCAGGCGATATTTTTTGCCTCACAAACTTCCACTTATCTCCATCCAAAGTAAACATGTTCGCACTGATAGGATTATTAACAGAATCATAATAAATCCCTCTATCCATAAAATAATCAAAATCCTGCACTGTGATCAATTTAACCATTTCAGGATCGGTGATCAAAATATTGGGATGGTGGAGTAAATACAGCCCGCCGAATTTATGCCCATTTTTTCGGAATTCTAAATACGCTTTTTGAATCGTCTTGCAGTAATTCTCTTTCTTGAAAACTGTCCTGGTTATGTCGCCGAAAATTAAATTTTGTTGTGTCAAAGTTGGAACTTTCCTTGATTTCCAATAATTGAATTTTATTTTTAGGTACAGGAAAATTGCACTAATAACTGTTGTTAATAATATTGTTATTATAGTTATCATTGTTTATTTAGTAGTACGAATCGTGTTCTAGTCTGAACATAAATGCAGGTTTTATTTAAATTGACTGAAAATGTTTGTATGACCTTATGATTGCGAGATGTTGATTTCAATGAGTTGTTGTTGAGATAGTTAAGATGAATGAATAATGTCACCTTGGCCAATTTGGGATCAGTAGCAGTCCAAGGTACGAACTAAACTAAAATATACATATGTTCGAAACAGCGACGGCTCTCGGCCGTCAAGAAATTGCACAACAAAGTCACCTTTCAATAACGGATACATATTACCTTGGGTCTCTGGCCTACCCTAAAGTTAGGCTGCGAGCCGCCGCTGGTTCGAAAGCGTAAACGCCATCTAATGCCTATTAACTTAAGTAGCATCGTCAATGAATCAATGAATGAAATTCATATTCTTTATATTTGTAAACTTAAATATGATCATAATATAAAAATGTACCCTCATTTTTACGAAAATCAATATTTTTTGTCTTATTATAAACCCATTTCTTATAAATAAAATTGTGATATTTATATTCACAGGAAATTCTTAATTGATGTTGCAGATATTTATTCTGTGTTATTTGAAAATGATTTATATTAGCATTTGTAGGCAATTTATCCAGATACTCTTTGTATTAAAAACACGTATCTCGATTAACTAATGATTTTCAATTCATTACAAATGTTTTATCGCGAAATATGATTTAAAACCGACGGCATCGGCACCGTTGTATAATAATAGTAGCGCTATCGATTGAGCCGTTTAACAATTCGGATTGGGAGCATATTTGTTTTCAATTTCGCCACTTCGAATCGACGAGCATTTAAAATTTATTGCCTAATATATCAAGCGTACGTTTCGGAGGAGCCGAATGAAAAAATAACGCGAATCTACCCGGGTGCACACAGACACCCTCCTCATGCTTGTTATTATTTATTTACATGCGACCGTGTGTTTATATATTGATCAAAATACTCGTATCCTCTTGAAACGTACTTATCACCTGTTTTCCAGAATTTCCTTGTTCAAATAAAAATCATAAATGATATTGGATTTCAAGGTATTCTACAAACGTGTTATAAACATTTGTAAACAAAACTACACATTTTATCATTACCCACTGAGCAAACACAATTAAGTAATGTTTCATCAACATTAAAGCAACGTTTATTGTTGCTACAACGTTGACATAACGTTATTTGTTTGTTTTTTGCTCATTTGGGTATTTTAAGTAGTTTTATTTTTCTTACTATATTTTAATGACTTCTAAGTTTTATAGTTAATTTAAAAAAAAATGATTACGATTTATTTAAGAAGAGTATACTCTTTATAAAACTCATTCAAAATAAAGAGTCTGTCATTATGCTAATCTAATAACAATATTTCCATATGAAAACCCCCATCGCCCTTAATAAAAAATTAAGTAAACACCCTCTCCGGTTATAAAAATTCCACGCCGCATTAAAATCGTTATTGTTATTATTATTACAGCTAAATTTATTCAAATACCGTTGTACGGAGGAGGATAGGGAAAAATGCAAATTAATTGATAATGCAGGCAGCCAGTTTTCAAGCCACCCCTCCCCTCCTGCATAAATTCATCGCCGTGGAAGTGCACATTTCGCCCATTAAAATTTAGAGAAAATAGCATGGCATTGCGGCATAACGATGATTTATGGGCCCGTTTATAGCGCTCAAATTGCAACTTGACTTTCTTAAAGAGAGTGAAAAATAGATAAGGGTGTAATTTCCTAGTTTGCAAAATGAGGTTTTAGTGATTTTATAGTTTCATTAAAGTCAATATACAGGGAGTGTTTCTTCTAAGTATACATATCCCAATTGCAGCGTATATACTTAAATCTTCCGATGTTCCTAGTTTATTAAAAGAGTTCAATTTGAAGCTGTAAATAAGTGTTTTTTACTCCCAGGCTAAGCATAAAGTAACATTTCGAGTTTAGAAAAACCCCGTGAAAATTTGTCGAGGGTCGCGACATCCGTTGTTTTTTAAGAGTTCAATTTGAAGCTTTAAACGAGTGTTTTTCACTCCCAGACTAAGCATGAAGTAAAATTTCGAGTTTAGAAAAGCCCCGTGAAAATTTGTCGAGGGTCGCGCAGCGACCCGAGATGAATTTTCTGGGCTTTTCTAAACTCGAAATTTTACTTCATGCGCCACGCGTATAAAATACTAAAATATTATAAATTGTATGACTTTTTGGAGTTGCGTGGCGCATAAAGTAAAATTTCGAGTTTACAAAAACCCAGAAAATTTCGAAAATTTTACTTCATGCTTAGTCCGGGAGTGGAAAACACTCGTTTAACGCTTTAAATTAAACTCTTTTAAAAAACAACGGATGTCAGAAAATTAAAGTATACGAATTTCAAATTCAACTTATTCTCTTTAAATCTTTAGATATTTGTTGTTTTTTTTTTAATTTAATTTAAAGCTATAAACAAGTGTTTTCCACTCCCAGACTAAGTATGAAGTAAAATTTCGAGTTTAGAAAAGCCCCGTGAAAATTTGTCGAGGGTCGCGCAGCGACCCGAGACAAATTTTCTGGGCTTTTGTAAACTCGAAATTTTACTTCATGCGCCACGCGTATGATACACTGAAATATTGTGAATTCTATGAATATTTGAAGTTCACGTAGAATCAGTGTTTTATACGCGTGGCGCATGAAGTAAAATTTCGAGTTTAGAAAAGCCCAGAAAATTTGTCTCGGGTCGCTGCGCGACCCTCAACAAATTTTCACGGGGCTTTTCTATACTCGAAATTTTACTTTATGCTTAGTCTGGGAATGGAAAACACTCGTTTAGAGCTTCAAATTTAACTCTTTTAAAAAACAACGGGTGTTGTAAAATGAAAGTATACGAATTTCAAATTCAACTTATTTTCTTTAAATCTTTAGATATTTGTTGTTTTTTCTTTTAATTTAATTTGAAGCTATAAGCAAGTGTTTTCTACTCCCAGACTAAGCATGAAGTAAAATTTCGAGTTTAGAAAAGCCCCGTGAAAATTTGTCGAGGGTCGCGCAGCGACCCGAGACTAATTTTCTGGGCTTTTCTAAACTCGAAATTTTACTTCATGCGCCACGCGTATAAAACACTAAAATATTGTGAAATGTATGAATATTTGAAGTTCACGTAGAATTAGTGTTTTATACGCGTGGCGCATGAAGTAAAATTTCGAGTTTAGAAAAGCCCAGAAAATTTGTCTCGGGTCGCTGCGTGACCCTCTACAACGTTTCACGGGGCTTTTCTAAACTCGAAATTTTACTTCATGCTTAACCTGGGATTGGAGGACACTCGTTTAAAGTTTTAACTTGTACTCTATTAAAAAGCAAGGAATATCGGAAAATTCACAGCGCATGCATATGTATACTTAAAAGAAAAATTCCCTGTATCATTTTGTCGTATTGTTCAGGATGCAATAATGAATTTTACAAAAATTTTGTAATGCAATTGACTGACTGTAATTGAGTAATTAAATATTCCTCTATTACCTGGTTTTTCTAAACTCAAAATTTTACTTTGTGCTTAATTTATTAGTGGAATCCTAAGTTTATAAAATAAGAAATGTGTTTTATTTTATAAACTTAGGTTTCCACTAATAAATTAGGCATAGAGTAAAATTTTGAGTTTAGAAAAACCAGAAAATTTACAATTAACGCAAATACTAGCATTCACATTTTAGAAATATGCGACCACTAATCACAATATTACGTCAATACTCAACTAATTTTGCATAATTATTTTTTATATCTTTTTTTTAATCATTTGCCCTTATACCTTTCAGGCAAATGATAAAACAAAATTACAAATCAATAAACATATAAAAATGTAATTACATTTCTTTTATGTAAATACTAAACAATATTGCAAATAAAAGCTGAAAATACTACTCTTTTATAACAGCATCTATATTTTGAAAAATTTCTGAAAAAGCGACACGTGTTTCTAAAATGTCGTGTATAGTTTATTGAAAGTATATATTTATTTAATAATTGACGTCAATTATAGAAAGATTGAGGTTCAATATCAAACAAAACGGAAAAACGAGTTAACACAAAACGCAGCACTAAGCAAGTAAATTGGTATTCCGATAAATTAAAAAATTACGAGAAGAACTGAAACTTATATCGGATCTAGACAACAGAACGCAGGACCCAAATTTTAAAAAACTTAGGGATAGTTATAGATTAAACTACAAACGGGCAATTACAACAAGTAAAATGAAGGCAAACAATGATATCATTAAATACCATAACCATTCACCGAAAGCTATGTGGGCGGTAATTAATAATAAAAGGCCTTCAAAGTGAATTAAATCTAGATCCTATGTATTTAATGTGTACAAACGCTACCAAGTGTAACAAATATTTCAAATTTACTGTGTCTCCACTAACTGTCAGAGAGATCGTAAAGTCACTAAACACGACCAATAGTAGAGATATATACACTGCCTCAGCTCTAATATTATAAAATCAGTAGCAGACACTATAATAATAATAATAATAATAATGGTCTTTATTTACAATAACAATTACATAATATACAATTGTGTACGTAAATGCGTCAGACAATATGGAAGGATATTAAGAAAATATGTAATATAGATAAAATAAACAAATATAGAACAAATATATACAGGATATAAGTACAATTTAAAATTTATGTATATCTACTAAAATATTCCGACATACTATAGGGCTCCATTTTTACTAGGTATTCATACAAGTGACTTGTGCGTTTCTTATATGTTTCAATATTTTTTATGCTTGCTGGCAAATGATTGTATAGTTTTATGGCTGAGTAGAAACATCCTTGCTCGTATTTTTTTAGACGATGGTGAGGCAAGTTGTAGATTTGACCATTTCTTTTAGGGTATATAGAGTTTGTAAAAATTTGATCAAAATAGTTGTTATGTTTCCAAAGAAACTTCAGACACTCATATATGTAAATGCCATATACGGTCAATACATTTGCATTTCTAAATTCCCCTCTACAGCTTTGACTGAATTTTAACTTATGGAGAATTCTTATTGCTTTTTTTTGTACCACAAATATTTTGTTTATATCGACAGATCCCCCCCAAAATATTATGCCATATTTTAGGTGAGAATATATATTGGCGAAATAAAACAGTTTTGAAATATTGATTGATGCTAATTTTGTTAAAATACGCAAACCAAAACAAGCGCTACTTACTTTATTACATAGTTTGCATATATGTTCAGAGAAAGTAAGTGTATCGTCTATTGTAATCCCAAGGACTTTTACAGAATTTGTTAGATTGTATATATTATTATTTAATTTGATGCTATCAGGTGTTACTAATCCTTGATTGGTTTTGAATAGGACACAAGATGATTTACTTGTGTTCAAAACTAATTTATTTATTTGAAACCAATTTTCCATCATATTCATGTTTATGTTTCCATCACTAATTGTATCTGGCAATGTAGATCCCTTTAATAAAAGGTTAGTATCGTCAGCATAATTAATCAGTTTACAGTCTGGAGATGTTATATAAGGAATGTCGTTAATATATATTATAAAAAAGTAAAGGGCCAAGGATACTGCCCTGCGGTATGCCCTTTGTTGCTTTCAAAGGATCTGATAGTATAATTGTTCCGTCCTTAGTGTCCTTTAATCTTGTATAATGTATACGATTTGTTAGGTATGATTCAAAGTATTTGTAGGCAGTCCCTCTCACGCCGTACCTATATAATTTATTAAGTAATATTTCGTGATCTAGTGTATCGAAAGCCTTAGTCAAATCAATAAAGAGACCACATACTAAATTATTTTGTTCAAGACTTTCTAAAATAAAGTTTGTAAGTTCGTAGACGGCAGTGTTTATATTTTTTCCTTTAAGAAAACCGTGTTGCATTGGATTTAGTAACTCATATTTCATGAAGAATAAACTTAGCCTTGAATACACTATTTTTTCAAAGATCTTAGAGAATGAATTTTGTATACTTATTGGTCTGTAATTTTGTATTTCATCGTGATTCCCTTTCTTGAATATAGGGGTAATAACAGACATTTTTAACCTTTTAGGATAAGTGCCAGTTACTAAAGAAAAATTAATAATGTCAGCTAATGGTTTTGCTATATACTCGATACACTTTTTTATAATATATATAGGTACTTCATCTATACCAGCACTGTAACTACTTTTTAAATTTTTTGTGATACTAATTATTTCCATAGAATCGGTAGGAGTCATAAACATGCTATGTTTGTTAAACGGAATATTAACTGGATTACTATTTGTCGAGTGTATTAGGAGGTTTTTGGTAGTGTTGTTAAAAAAATTATTAAAGTCATTTACAAGCTACTTAATTACGTTTCTAATGATGGCCCACGAGTCTTTTGATTTGTTGTTTGAAAGTTGCAATTTATTTTCCATTTTTTTGTGTTTTTCTGATAGCAACAGGTTGTTATATATTTTTTGTTCATTTTTAAATATGTTTTTATATGATGGTGTATATTGCGATATCGTTTTATAAATCAAAAGCCGTTCTTTACTTTCTAAGATTTCTCTTGTTTGATAGTTAGGTTTTTCTTTTTTGTTTATTTTCGCTTTAATTGGAAAATTATTATTGAAAAGTTTCAAGAAAGTTTCCATAAAGCTGTCATGCATGGCATTTACACAATGTGCGTTTTCCAATTCGGTGAAGGCTTCATTGGAAACACTAGCAACAAAGGAATTTACATTTGATTCCATAAAATTTCTGGTTTTTGTTCTAATTATTTTTGTTTCCATAACCACATTATAATTAAGGAACTGGGCATAATGGTCTGATATCACAGTATTAATAATTTCGGTATAAATTTCTTTATTACAGTTAGTGACAATGACAATCAGATATTTTATATTAAAAGATCTCAAAATTCTTACAAAATCTAATACATTGTTATTTACCTTTAATACATCAATGTTGTAATCGCCTGCTATGAAAAAAGTCTTGTTTTGATGTGTAAGGTTTGTTAATAACTGTTCAAATCGATTGAAAAAATCATTTATATCACTGGTGGGAGGTCGGTATATACATATAACTATTATTATCTCACTACACACAGACACTTGGATTCCACAACACTCAAAGACATTTAATTTAGAAAACAGCTTCATATCCATGGGCTGACTGCAAAAAGTATTCTCGATGAAAATAGCGACTCCTCCATGGTGAAGTTCTTCCCTGCAGCAGCTGGATATTAACTTGAAATTTGGTATGTTGATTTGTTTTAATTGTTCTAGCGAAAGCCAGTGTTCCGATATACAGAAAATATTACACTTCACACTATTTATTAAGTCTTCAATATACATGATTGCAGTTGACAGGCATTGAAGGTTTTGATGTAAAAGACGGAATGTATTAGTGTTATTTGTTATTTTTTCTTCGACGATTGCGCATTTGCGTGAAAATTTGTTCTTGACTTGAAGAAAAATCGGTTGATAAAAACATGTGCTGGCCAAAACTCGTCATTTATAACTGTTTCCGCTGCATCTAATGGGATACCGATTTTAAAAGAGGCATAATTAGCCTCTTCATATTTGGGATTTAATTTTTCTATAATGTATTTATGGTCTCCGGCTCTTAACAGATAATCCTTAATTTGATTACAAGTAACGTCTTTACGAAATCTAGAAACAAATATCCACTTGCGAGATTCCGGCTGAACTACTGGAAGATTTACATTAGAACATTTTCCAATAATTGTAAAATTATTTTTATTTCTATATTGTTTCTTTTTGTTTACAACTTTTTTCCAACCAGCGTCTGCATCTGTATTGTTGTTTTCGTTGACGTCGTTTACCTCTCCGATTTCTATGTTTTTATCTCCTGGATTGATTGATGCGTTTAAATTATTTTTTGTCGGATTTTGGTTTTTGAGATTCAGACCATTTGCTGTTTCGGTACTATAGGCTCCATCTTTTGTTGAATTTCCAAAATTATTTACTTTAGGATTATTTTTATCGGCAGAAATCTTTGAATTTTTTTCGCCGTCGCCGTGTTTAACCTTCTCTAATTTATTTAACTTATGCTGTTGTATAACTTGATTTCTCAGGGTTATTATTTCACTCTTTAGTGAGATTAGCACTTGTAACGAGCACTTTTGTATGCCACTTTTTTCACATTTTCCGCAAGCATCCAAACTGAACTTGTCCTCTGATTTTGCACAGTCTGGATGAAAAACTCCATCGCATATGTTACACTTAAAGACGTCGCACTCAATTGCCTTTTTACACAATAAGCAATCCTTAGTGTCACTTGAAACACTTACATTTAATTGATTTAATTCACTGACTGATAATGATCGACCTGCTCGGTTCGCCATCTTATAGATACTCTTACCTCTATTAATAACCTTAATTAATATATATATCCGAGAAAACATATTCCCGGAAGCCTTAAAAAGAGCTTTCGTTATTCCAATACACAAATCAGGCACAGTAATCGATACATATAACTATCGCCCTATTTCATTCATCATTCATCATTACTACCAATTTTTGGATACATTTTTGAAAAAATTCTGCAAATCCTGCTTATTACCCTCTTCGAAGATAACAACTTATTAAGCAATGAGCAATTGGTTTCAGAAAAGAAAAGTCTACAACTGACGCCATACTTGCGTTTATTGAAATGGCAATAGACTGTTTCGAGGGGCGTTCAGTATCCGTTGTGAACTTCTGAGATTTATCCAAGGCGTTCGATTGTGTGTCTCGCCAAATCATGCTTAGAAAACTATACTTCTACAATGTGGATCCTAACAGCTGCCGATTAATTTTATCATTCCTCTCAGACAGAACGCAATGTGTCTCGTCTAATGGTAAATTATCAAACCCTTTGCCATTGAAGCATTGGGTTCCGCAAGAGTCAATCTTAGGACCCCTACTATTCCTAATATACAGGGTGTCCCTGAATGGTCTGTACAACGCTCTACCACATATTCCCATATTTGTAGGGAACTATTAAATCTATTGTTTATGGTAAGCCCATAAATACGAACGACGAATTATAAGCGCGAATACAGAATGCATTTCAAACAGTTAAAAACAATGTTGGTGTTTTACAACGTGTCCGTTTTAATTTTTTGCGACGTGTAAATTGTTGTATTGCTGAAAATGGCAATCAGTTTGAACATTTGTTGTGAAACTAATAAATTTGTGTTTATTGTTAGGTACCTATCTTTATTTCTACTTTGTTGATTGTTTTGAGAAGCAAAATATTGTTCATAATTTTATTACTTTTTTTTGACAAATAAAATTTTTTTTTTTTGTGGGGAAAATAGCAAAATTTTATAAGAGACAAAAAATATGTAAAATTGAATGATCTTGCAGAAAAAAAGTATTCCTTATGATTTGACCTGTTGAATAAAAATATTTAGGTATCTTAAGAAGTCGATGGTCCTAGTTTGACCACTTACTTTACACGTAGGATAAAGAAACATATCGCAAAAAGTGCATGGTATCAATGTAATTAAATGTGCCAAATTAGGTTTTCTTACCCAATTCCAAAATAAAAATATTTGAAAAATAATGAAAAAAAATAATATCTTTGAGGCCTTGTAGATGGCTTAGGAACCACTTTTGGATAGAGATAAGTTTAGTTAAATCGTCTTATTTTGTTTCAGAGAATATGTGGTAGAGCGTTGTACAAACCATTCGGGGACACCCTGTATATAAACGATTTACCAGATACCATTAATTCTACAAAAATTGTTTTATATGCAGATGATACCACATTAATTCACACGTCGGGCAACTTGGAGGAAGCTAGGAGGATGCACGGGGATTCCCAAATTCTTGCTGACAAGTGGTTTGTTAATAACAAGCTAAAACTAAATGAATCTAAGTCGGCCACTCTTACATTCTTATTATCAGCAACAAATCGTGAGAGAGACACTGTAAAATTTCTTGGGATTTATATTGTCAATAAATTAACCTGGACGTCCCATGGGGACATTTTAGCCAGCAAACTATGTTCCAATATATTCCTGTTACGTAGACTTTCCCAAACTGTATCAAATACGATTCTCAGAACAGCATACTTTTCTTTAATTCAGAGTGACATATCATATGGGCTTATAATATGGGGTAACTTCACGATTCAACATCGTATTTTTGGACTGCAGCGAAAAGTCATTCGAATAATAGCTGGAATCGGTTTTAATGATGATTGTCGGCAAGCTTTCATTGAGCATAAAATATTGACGTTACCATGCTTATTCATACTGCACTGTCTCAGTCATGTAAGGAAGAACATACTCAATAACGATGTAGAGTCGAATAGTCACTGTTATGAAGCTAGATTTAAGTCAAACTTAAAAATATAACCACATAGATTAACAAAATCTCAAACTGGCACAAGGTATCATTCAGTCAAATTTATGAATGTGCGCCCTAGTTCCGTAAAGAAACTCGATGCAAGACAATTTTTAAAACTGATCAAGGATATTCTTTTAGCGGAGGCCTTCTATAGTTTGGATAAGTACTTGATCCACGATTTTAGAGTCCTTGCACAGGAATAAAGCCGATTTTAATGCTGTTAATTTATTTACACTTTTTTATTTAAAATATTTAATAGTTTGTATCATCTCTTTTTATATGTTCTCAGTTTTTACAATATTTTCAACATTAGTCTTAATTTTAGATATTATTGCATGACACTTTTATAATGACGTGTGTAAAACATTGTATGTTACTAGCACAAAAAAAAACATCAAAAATAATTCTATTAGTGAAAATTGATGAAACTAACACGATGCAATAACATTGTTGTACATTCAAAAATTACACTAAAATTATTTAAAATAATAAAAATTGTGGAAACAGTTTGTGTCACAGAAGACTGTTACATTTGACAGTCAATTTTTAAATAAAACACGAATTATATAGCGAATAACATTAAAGAATATCTATAAAATCAACAGATATTGTTTGAAAAAATAAATGTTTATTAAATTTATAAGGTGCAGTTGACCATATTTCTTACAATTTAACCAAAATTAATGAAAAATGTTGATTGAAATTACAAACAAAATTACAAGACATTTAAATTTAATAATATAAGTCGTATAAGTTTTAATAAACGTTAGATTTTGATAATCAACTGAGATTATTTTTATATAATTACAGACTTTATACAGTATGTTTTTTTTTATCGTGGGCCATTGAATTTTACATGTTAAAAATTATACCTTGTGTTAATGTATTTTATCATATAATTTTGAAGCAAACTTTTATTGTTACTAATAAATTAATTATTTTTTTACATGAAGCGCCTAATTAGAATAACTTTAACATGTTTTATTCCATTAAAAAATAAAATTATTGAATATAAATAACAGCAAAAATAATCAAAGTTCCTTGAATTTCCGAAATGTCAGATTGATTAGTGAGACAAGTAATTAAGCTGCCGAAGGAAAGCATTTTGAACAATTTCTGGGATATTTATTTGATTTTTTGTTATTGTTCTATTTCTATTGTTTGCTAACTTAATATTAAATAATTTCATTTTTTAATGGAGTAAAACATGTTTATATTATTCTTATTGAGCGTATCATGTAGAAAACTAATTAATTTATTACCAACAATAATAATTTACTTCAAAATTATATGATAAAATACATTAACACAAGGTATAATTTTTAGCATGTAATATCCTATGGCCCATGATAAATAAACATATGGTATATAATTATGGCCGTCAATTTTTTTTAATATACAAATCTATTTTATGTTTTATGATACAGGATATATTTTATTTAGGTACACATCTCGATTTTTGCTGTAAATTTCTAGACATTCGTTGTTTTTATAAAAACTTTAAATCTTAAGATTCTAGATAGTGTTACTAATCCGTAATTAAGCATGAAGTAAAATTTCGAGTATCGACTCGCCTCGCTGCTGCACCCCGGCAAAACCAAATGTTCATGATTTTCTAACTCGAAATTTTATTTCATGCGCCACGCGTATAAAACACTAAAAAATTGTGCATGTAAAAATATACTGCTTGTGTTTCATTTCATGGTAATTGATTTTACAAATATTTATTTTTATTCATTTGAACGTTTGGAGCAATTTGTTTTGGAATATATAAAAAATACTAAAAAAAAAATAATTTCTGTATGTTCCTTAGATGTAATTTTAAATCATCATTTATGGTGTTAAATAAGTATACAATGTTTTGTAAAATTATTATATATTGTTAAAAAATAATGAGCTATCTTTTAATATGAGGAAATACAATATTTATTGAATTACCAAAATTTAAAATTAGCGAGAAATAAATGTCATATCAATAGATAATATTGAGAAATAAATAAAAACTGTTCTTGTTTAGAGAAAAACAAAAATGCTTGAAGTAAAATTGCAAGAGTTATTAAACTTGTTTATCTTTAAGAGGGTTTCAAAAAGAGAAAGTGTCCTAATTTGTAATAAAATAAGTTTAAAGTCATTGATTTAGTTATTGCAAGACATATTTGTTTTAAATTGCGTAAAGAAACGCAGTTTTAATATTTTAAAATAAATGTATAGTTTATTTTAAATAAAATAACTTGAATTCGTATCCGTGAATACTGAGAGGTACTTGTATTCGCCAAAACAGAATTTTACATATTCTGAACATCCGTGCTCTATTACTACAGAGGCTTAGTGCAAAATTATAAGTGCATAGAAATGTATTATTTTACCTTGTTCGAAATTTTGTCAAGGAAATGGAGATAGCGATTTTTTCCCCCTGAGCACAAGAACATTTTATAAAATAATAATAAACATCTTTATTTCTAAGTTGACTACAATACAGATATAATATATACATATAATACAATACATTTTGATTTTGTTTATTTTTTTTCCAACTCGGAAACTGGCTATCGACCAGCGGTCTTTCAGTCTGTCTTTGTCCTGTCTATGTCTGTTTTTTAAAAGTCGTGATCGCTAACGTTATTGTCGGGGTCCGGTTGATGTAATGAGATGAATTGATAAATGGTAGATGTGGGATATTTACATTTAGGGTAGTTATTAGGGTTGCGGGGTAGGAAATTTTATATTTTTACTTATAATATAAAATTTAAAAAATGTCTTATATTTTTTGCATTTTTTTAAGTAGGTGGTTGGGTTGGGGCCCCACAAAAACCGAACAATAGACATTTGTTTCATTTGTCTATGCCATGATCCGGGTCTGGTTAAGCTAAACTTAAATTAAATAAAAATTGAACAACTAGCGCTTAATTAATATTTTATTTCCGTTGGATTGCATTCATTTATATTTTATTATTTTTCATTTCTACTATTGTTATTTTGTTTATATTTTCATAAATAAGTATACATGCTTATAAATTATATGAAACTGTAGCAAATTATCTCGTCGTAAATACGAACACTTTTATTACGAAAACAACAAACAGAATTATGTAACCCAACAAAAGCTTAAATTTAACACGTGCTTGACATGTACTATAATTTTTATGTATTAATGAAAATATACATTAGGGTGATAAAGCAATTTTTGATTAAAGAAAGAAATCCACTTTAATTTAAAGTGCATTTGATACTTTATCATTAACTAGTGAGATATATAAAATAAGGAAAGACTGTAATTTAAAAAGTAATTTCATCATGTATTACAAAGTATTTACTCAGACGACATTAATTGGGATTTTATCTAATTTTCATCATGTATCAAAGTAATGTCTTACATTTAGGTACAATTTATTCAATTATCACGATAAGAAATTTCTTATCACATTAATTGAAAAAAAATGTTGTGATTCTTTTTTTACATGAATGACTAGAAAATTAAACTGATTTTGTTGTATTCAAAATTTACTTTATTATTTAATAAACGATAAAGCACATTCTTGTATAAATATGTCTGGTTGATTTGGTTTATTAATTTCAGTTTACAATTTATCTTTTATTTCACCGATTGGAATAAATGGATAGAGTTATTTCTTCTAGTCTTTGGTCTTCTTAGCTTAAGTCCACGACTATTGTAAAATGTAGCAAATATGTTTACTATTTTACGATATTTATTTTAATTATAAATCGAAGTTTTACACAAAAACCAAATTGTTAACATTTAAGCCATAAAATATTATTACAATTAGAAGTATAAGAAGTTACGCCACTAACATACAGTGTCTTTTTATAAATTGTTTTTTTTTATATAAGAAGTTCCCATAGGACTTAACCATAAGTATAATAAATGGATTAATTGTGCATTATACCGTGTGATCATTTAAATTATGATTTAGAGTAGGCGGCATTTTTTTGTGTGGTTGCCCAGAATGCTAATTGAATGATGAAATAAATTTAAGGTTATGATAAACTATGTGGTAAAAGTCAGTAGTGCCGAGCTAATTGAATATTCGAATCCTACTCTGAGTCATGTTTTAAATGATCGCATAATAGCTTAATAATAGTAAAAAAACTTAATTTTTTACTAGTTTTTTTATTTACTATTTTTTTACTACTATTTAACTATAGTGCATAATAAATACACTATGACGCAGTAGTGCCAGAAAACGTTGAAATGCCAAAGTATTATTATTAACATTACAGCAGCTCAAAGCTAACAATGTTTCCAAGACATTTTCTTAAAAAATTAATAAAAATTTAATTGCTCTTAACATATTTAATAAACTACTGGCGAGTGTTAAGAACTGTAAAAGCTTTCTTCTGACAGCTATGTTTTAAACGGAAGAAATCGAACTGTAAGAAAATTCTATGACTGTGTAATTTATGTTATAGATTTTTTATTATAATATCATACAGCGATTTTTCTTTTAACTTAACAAATCCCAATTACAGCGTATATGCTGTAAATCTTCAGATATTCGTTGGTTTTTTAAAATAGTTCAATTTGAAGATTGAAACGAGTGTTTTCCACTTCCAGATTAAGCATGAAGTAAAATTTCGAGTTTAGAAAAGCCTGAAAATTTGGCTTGGTCGCGTAGCGCTATGCGACCAAACCAAATTTTCAGGCTTTTCTAAACTAGAAATTTTACTTCATGCGCCATGCGCATAATATACTGATTTTAGGTGAAGCACAAAATATTCTACTAAAGCAGTATGCAAAAAACGTGTATTTTAAACATCACATCGCATCAGTGTTTAGTACGCGTGGCGCATGAAGTAAAATTTTGAGTTTAGAAAAGCCATAAAATTTGATTTGATCGCTTCGCTACACGACCAAACCAAATTTTCAGGCTTTTCTAAACTCAAAATTTTACTTCATGCTTTACCTGGGAGTGGAAACAATCGTTTAAAGCTTCAAATTGAACTCTTTAAAAATAACAACAAATATCTGAAGATTTACAGCATTTAATTACTATATGTATACTTAAAAGAAAACTGCTCGTATGTATGTATATTTGAAAAAAAAATGCCTGTATACAATTCAACAATATTTACAAAACAATTCAAAAGAAAATACCTGATTTCGCATATGTTTAACTAATAACCTTATCTAAAAACTCAGTTACAGAAATATTCTTAATTATTATTTTATAAAATAAACTACATTTTATTTCATTAGATAACCCATCAATGTAATCATATTCTGAAAAATATATGTACCAAAACGTCACGCACTTAAGAGATATTACGAGTACACTTCGAGTAGTTAAAAATACTCTCAATACACAAAAGTAGAGATTAATTTAATTCCATCACGCTAAATCTTATCACTCACCTTATCGATCGAAATCTAGGAGCAATAATAAAAATACGATCATGATAAATCGACAAAATGTTGGTATAAATACTGGAAATTCGGGATGGAAAATCATTCGATTCAGAATGTTGAAACTTGTTGTATTGGCAGTTTTCGTAGCTTTGGCTCAGGCCTCAGGTAAATAACTATTAGTACTTACATGAATATGTTTTTAGTAGTTATAAAGTTCAACATTTTTAAAATTAGTTTTTAATACGATGATTTTATTGTTTTCAATGTTAAGGATATTTTAGAGTTACATTTATTGATTTATTTAATTTCAAAGTCTATTTATTCTCAATAATGCTGGCAACAGTCCATTAACGTTTAACGTCGTTAATTATAGCGTTATTTGCCATAAGCTCAATGTAAATTAACACGATTTAATGGATAACTGCCTATTACTTTAAAATTAATAATTTAGTTAAGGAATGTCTTATCAAAGAGAATATTTTCCATAAATGAGTTATTTTTTTATCCGAAAGTCTACATTACTATTAATTATTGAATTTAGTTTCCCCAAAATTAGGGTGTTGGAATATTTTTGTCTTGTACATATGAGGCACTTATCAGCCAAGGGGCGTAAGTGCCAATTTGAAAAAATTGTGGTACACGCAAGAGGAACACTTTTTTGTTAATTAGCAAAGAGATATAGAGCATTTATTAATAGGTAGTGCTACCCAGTACAATTTCTGTAATTCAACATAACTACTATGCTATTTTGTTTGTTGGTTTTATTATAACTTGAACTTACAAACTTAATTTTTCAATGTTTTTATTAGTCATTTACACCCCCTTGCTTCTAGGTGATTCATATGTAATTTAATTTGAATTTTTGGTGTGTCTATTGAAACTAAAATTGTTCATGAATTCTAGTTGTCCGCGTCCAACCTAGGTTGGATGGTAGGATCGTTGGAGGTCATGACACCACCATCGAGGAATATCCATACCAGATCTCTTTGCAATCATATGGTAGCCACATTTGCGGAGGATCCATCGTGGGCCCCAATATCGTCGTAACCGCCGCTCACTGCACCGCAGGGTAAGATTTCGTTATTTTGTGATATTTCACTAAGACATATACCTTGAAGCCATGGTCTACTATACAAAATTTGACCATTCTTTTAAAGTAACGGATGAAAGAGCGTTACAATCACTTTCTAATTAATTCTGTTAGCATAATACTAATTATTCATTTAATACTTGTAGAAGCAGCGCTTCCTCGATGAGCATCCGTGCCGGAAGCACCATCGAAGGATCCGGAGGAGTCGTCGTCAATGTCAAGAAAATCCACCAGCACGGACAGTACGACTCCTGGAACACCGACTACGATATCTCCGTCCTGGAGTTGGAAGAAGAGTTGTCCTTGTCCGAAAGCATCCAACCCGTCGGCCTTCCCGAACAAGATCAAGCAATTGCCGCTGGATCTCCAGCTGTGTGCACCGGATGGGGATCAACTAGGGAAGGAGGTTGGGGAGCGACTACCCTCCAAACCGTCACCGTTAACATTGTCGGTCAGGAACAGTGCAGGAACGATTACGCCGGATACTCCATCACTGACAGGATGATCTGCGCTGGTGTGCCAGAAGGTGGAAAAGATGCTTGCCAGGTACTCAAATTCAAACACTCGTTTAAAGCTTCAAATTAAACTCTTTTTTTTAAGATCAAATATGACAACTAAGTCAAAAGTCAGCTCTAATATAATTTAATCAATTCTAAATAGTTCTTCAATTTGTATTTCTTATATCTTCTTGTTTTTTTATAGGGTGATTCTGGTGGCCCATTGGTTGTCGATGGACAGTTGGTAGGAATTGTTTCTTGGGGATACGGATGTGCCCGTCCAGGATGGCCAGGCATCTACTCCAGCGTGCCAAATCTCCGCAGCCACATCAAAGAATCTGCCGGTATCTAAATTGGAAACGATTAGTATTTTAAGTTAATATGAACAAATAAATAAAAAGTGTCTTTAAAGTATTGTTTTATTTGAATAACTTAGAAGTTTATTAATTTTAATTTTGGATTCATTGCCTTTATTCTTAGCGATAGCTAAATGATCTTCCAAAATGAAGATCTTAATTATACAAGGTGTCTCGCGAAGTTTTCCCATCACTTTAGGAGCATGTTCTTGAGATCATTTTAAGCAAAAAAGTTCATATGAATATGTGCCGAAAATATAATAATAAGAGTTATTTTTTTACATTTCAACTATTCTTTAAAAAAATATATATTTTTGTTTCAACTGTGGTGAAAGAAAATTGAAGCGTTCATATATTTTTTATTTCTTTGGAATTCCTACATTTAGTACTATAAAGGACTGTTTTGTTATTATGTAAAGTTAAATATCAACTTTTTATGACAAATTAGAAAATAAATAACTTTTCTATAGATTTTTACCAATATTAAATAATATTTAAAGTTTAAAAATTTAGGTTGAGATGCGCTAAGGGTTATTATTATTATTATTATTTATTAAAAAAATGTAAGTGAACAATTTGATCCAATATTATTTGTCATCAAATAACATTTTATTTCGTAGTGACGATATTATTGCCAAAAAAGTTTTGGTAAGCTGAGGTAAATTATGTTTAATATAATATCTTTACAAATAAGTCAGGTAAGATCAATTATTTTGACGCCTATTCTAATATTGTAATAATGTAAATGTATAAATCTTTTATCAGTATGCATAGGGGAAATGTATACAGATACAAAACGCGAGTCAAACCAATTGTGCAAAGCAATGTTATGTTTTTATAGGCTACCCAAGTTGCATGTTTCTATAATTTTTGATAGAGACGTGCTAGAATGACTGTCATTGACGATTTTGAGGATGAGATAAGAGTATGAAATCGACAAAAGCCTGAAACCACAAGCGGAAAATGCTCATTTCCAGGTTTGAATCGGACACAGGTGACGGCTAGACTATCCATTTAAGTCGTTTACTGGTCCATTCTCATTTATAATACAAACATAGCCCAGTCTATACTTGAGAAATGAGCCCGCCGACCTGTGAAAAATTCCAGCCGATTATATCAGCTCTTAAGATTTGTTCTTCCCCATAAGAGTCAGTATATCGTCACGTCCATAAACAATTGGTACAATACGTGTTCGCGATTAATTTATCTCGAATTAAAATACTTGCAGGGGCAGTATATTTGTGATAATTTTTAAGATATTTTTAAACTAGGTGCACATTTAATGACGACACCGTGAGCCAAGTCTGTTATAAAAACCGTTGTTCATACACAATGCATTTTTAGGTCTACGTGCCCGATAAGTCATGAAATGCAGGCCAGTTCGAGCGACCACTTTCATCTTATTTCTGTGTATGCTTCATATTCTTCCTTTTTTATGCAAACTTTTTTCTACTCTCCAGCCCTTGTGCTTTCTGTGTTATAAAACTAAAATCGTTGAGGCTTAAACCGAACAGCTTACGAGTAAGTCCATAATTTATTGAGTCTAAAACGTGAAACTTTATTTTCTTCAGATATTTAACTTCAACTTTCTTGCTTTCATTTGTGTATCTTTGCTTAACTTCATTTACTATTGTTTCAATTGTGCTGTTATTTAGTATGTTATTTTTTGTAATTTTTTTTTTGTAAATATTTCGGATTTGTTTGTTTTCAATATACTTGTTTTAAAAACAATCGTGTTTATTTAATTGTATGTATTAAAATCTCATCTCCCATGTACACAGTACGTTTGATTCGCGTCTATACAAGTATACATAGGAGAATATGTACACAGATAGAAAAAACCTCTTTGTACAGCCCTTGAAATAAAATAAGTTGATTGTTAAACACTGCAGTATGTTTGGCCACACAGTTATAACTTAATTATTTTTTAAGAAGACTATGAGTATGGTACAGGCCAAGATGCCACCCCTACAAATATCTAAATGAGAATAAGAATGCTCATGATAATCAATGTATACTAGTCGGCAAATCAAATATAAAATAATTAACTGCTGTTTAGAAGCGTAAAAAGGACACTTTTGTAAATTCATTTTACTTCAAATTATTGTTACATCATGTAGCAATACCATAAAATAATAAAAAAATGCGTGTTATTTTATTAAATATACTTATATTCAGAGCTTTTGTATGTTTTCAAAATTATATTGACATTCTCCGCATTCTCAAACACTGTGAAAAATAATCTCGAATTGTTCGAAAGTGGAAGGTCGTTAATAAAATGTTATAGACAACTCGTGTGTAAAAGTTTTTTTTAGCACTTAATGCACTTAATACATCTCTGTCTGGTAAGAATAGTTGACAAATGCCAACTATTAAATTCGATTAAAATGAGATTGAATTCCAAACCACCACTATTAATAGTGTATATTTTTAGGTGCCCTATTTTTGTTCATGTTTAGAAAAAAAAAAACATAAGAGCAATTAGCACAAAAATTAAAAAAAAGTTCAATAGCAGTATGCTAAAGCAGTATATTTTTGATCACGCCAGACGCATGAAGTAAAATTTGGAGTTTAAAAAGGCCAGAAAAATTGGTTTGGTCGCTCCGCTTCGCTGCGCAACCAAACCAAATGTTCATGCTATTCTAAACCTAACATTTTTTTACATGTTTAATCATAGATTGGAAACACTAGTACAAAGTTTAAAATTGAACACGTATAAATGCATCTAGTGCTTGAATATTCATCGGGAAATGTATACTTAAAAGAAAAATTCCCTGTATAAAATATATTAATGTATATTTTCCTGTCACACCACAGTTGAAACAAATTTTGTTTTAGAGCATAATAGATTTCAGCAAAATTATAAATATATTGTCGCATCTCCAAAATTGTATATTTCTCTTGCCTTTTTTTAATACCCAATAATATCTTGTGAGGAAATACAGAGAAAATAAGTCTTGATTGCTTATGTTATATTTGTTTCATTTGCAAGAATAAAATAAATGTTATACAGAGTGTGTCTTGCGAAGTTCTCTCGGCACTAAAGAGACATGTTTTTGAAATCATTTTAAGCAAAAAAGTTCATATAAATATCTCACTATTTACTGAGCTATACACATTTCAAAGTAAATTAATTTTAAATAATTTTAATTTCTATGATATCAAAATTGACAAAATATATGACAGCAGAGTAATAATTTAAAAGAACATAGTTATAGATGCTCAAAAATTCATTACCTTAGAGTAGCTGTCTTTTATCATTTATTTTTTCGACACATATTCATATGAACTTGTTTGCTTTAAATGATCTCAAGAACATGCTCCTAAAGTGATGAGAGAACTTTGCGAGACACCCTGTATAATTGAGATCTTAATTTTAGGAGATCAATTAGCTATCGCTAAGAATAAAGGGAATAAATCCAATAATAAAATTAATAAACTAAGTTGTTCAAATAAAACAATACTTTAAAGACACTTTTTATTTATTTTTTCATATTAACTTAGAATACTAATCGTTTCCAATTTAGATACCGGCAGATTCCTTGATGTGGCTGCGGAGATTTGGCACGCTGGAGTAGATGCCTGGCCATCCTGGACGGGCACATCCGTATCCCCAAGAAACAATTCCTACCAACTGTCCATCGACAACCAATGGGCCACCAGAATCACCCTATAAAAAACAAGAAGATTTGATTAAATGATATTAGAGCTGACTTTTGATTTAGTTGTCATATCTGATCTTAAAAAAAGTTTAATTTGAAGCTTTAAACGAGTGTTTAAGTTTAAGTACCTGGCAAGCGTCTTTTCCACCTTCTGGCACACCAGCGCAGATCATCCTGTCAGTGATGGTGTATCCGGCGTAATCGTTCTTGCACTGTTCCTGACCGACAATGTTAACGGTGACGGTTTGGAGGGTAGTCGCTCCCCAACC
This sequence comes from Philonthus cognatus, assembly GCA_932526585.2. NCBI lineage: Eukaryota > Metazoa > Arthropoda > Insecta > Coleoptera > Staphylinidae > Philonthus > Philonthus cognatus. The sequence goes on along the minus strand of OW052243.1, from coordinate 24,798,297 downwards.
TCCTTCCCTAGTTGCTCCCCACCCAGTGCACACAGCTGGAGATCCAGCGGCAATTGCTTGGTCTTGTTCGGGAAGGCCGACAGGTTGGATGCTTTCGGACAAGGTCAACTCTTCTTCCAACTCCAAGACGGAGATATCGTAGTCGGTGTTCCAGGAGTCGTACTGTCCGTGCTGGTGGATTTTCTTGACATTGACGACGACTCCTCCGGATCCTTCGATGGTGCTTCCGGCACGGATGCTCATCGAGGAAGCGCTGCTTCTACAAGTATTAAATGAATAATTAGTATTATGCTAACAGAATTAATTAGAAAGTGATTGTAACGCTCTTTCATCCGTTACTTTAAAAGAATGGTCAAATTTTGTATAGTAGACCATGGCTTCAAGGTATATGTCTTAGTGAAATATCACAAAAAAACGAAATCTTACCCTGCGGTGCAGTGAGCGGCGGTTACGACGATATTGGGGCCGACGATGGATCCTCCGCAAATGTGGCTACCATATGATTGCAAAGAGATCTGGTATGGATAATCCTCGATGGTGGTGTCATGACCTCCAACGATCCTACCATCCAACCTAGGTTGGACGCGGACAACTAGAATTCATGAACAATTTTAGTTTCAATGGACACACCAAAAATACAAATTAAATTACATATCGATTAACTACTTTCGAAACCTCGTAAGCAAATTTTATGAAAATCCTTGTAAGTCAGATATAATTAATTTAATAATATTAGTATAAACCATCTACTCAAAATACTTATTAGCTCATAATGAGGTTAAACGTACTATAAAAAAAATCAGGATTACGCAGTTTATATAATAATTAACTAGTATTAAGCGTCTGTTCTAAATTTGACATTATAGAGGATTCGGAAAGTAGTTAATTGATATTCTCGTATAACACAAAAATCCATAAACTCAAATGTTAATGATTTTTGTATAAAATTAATAATGTAGACAAACTATTCCTTTACGATAAAATACAAAATAATTATTTTTAAAGTAATGGTTAGTTATTATTTAAATCGCGTTAATTAACGCGGTATTTTATATTTTGTTTATAGCAAATAACGCAATGATTAACGGCGTTCGACGTTATTGGGCTGGGGCCAACATTATTGAAAATGAATTCAAATTCAAATTAATTAAATCAAAAAATGTACATCTAAAGTATTCTTAACACTAACCAACATTAAATCATCGCAATAAAAACTAATTTTTAAATGAATACACTCTATTACTACTAAAATAAATATAAATACAAGTATTAATAGTTATTTACCTGAGGCTTGAGCCAAAGCTACGAAGACGGCTAATACAACAAGTTTGTACATTCTGAATCGAATGATTTTCCATCCCGAATTTTGTGTATTTATATAAAACACTTATCAATTAATCACGGTCCTATTTTTATTATTTTTGTAGATTTCGATCGATAAGGTGAATGATAACATTTATACTGATGAAATTCAATTAATCCACTTCCTTTGTACGTTTAAAGTATTAATAACAACTCGAGTTTTAGTTGTAATATCACTCAAGTGGGTGACATTTAAGATTTTTTTTAGATTATGAATTAAAATGTATGATATATTTAATTTATAAATAAGTTAGTAATATATCTGTACATAAATGTTTTGATAAGGTTGATTTTTTTAATTTAAATTAGCTTTTATTTAAAAATAATACATATACAAGAGGAAATATAATACAATTTAAATAATCCTAAGCATATACAATTCCGAATACGTCACAGAAATACAATATGTAACATATAAATAAACTAACACATACAAGGATTTTTTTCTTTTACGTATACATACGCCTACGCTGTACATTTTCCGACATTAGTTGTTTTTTAAAAGAGTTCAATTTGAAGCTTTAAAAGAGTGTTTTTCACTCTAAACTCAAAATTTACCTTAATTTGAAGCTGTATACGAGTGTTTTTCACTCCCAAATTAAGCATGAAGTAAAATTTCGAGTTTTAAATAGCCTAAAAATGTGGCTCGGTCACGTAGCGAAGCGGAGCGACCGAGTCAAATTAGACTTTTCTAAACTCGAAATTTTACTTCATGCGCCGCGCGTATAAAACACTGAAATACATTGAATTTAAAAATGTTTTGCTTTAGCATATTGATTTAGAAACATATTTTAAACTTCACTTTAAGTCAGTGTTTTATACGCGTGGCACATAAAGTAAAATTTCGAGTTTAGAAAAGCCCCGTGAAAATTTGTCTCGGGTCGCTGCGCGACCCTTGACAAATTTTCTACGCGGGGCTTTTCTAAACTCGAAATTTTACTTTATGCTTAGTCTGGGAGTGGAAAACACTCGTTTTATGCTTCAATTTAAAATCTTTTCAGAAACAACGAATATCTAAAGTTTTACAGCGTAGGTAGTCTATTGAGATATGTATACTTTAAAGAAAAACTCGCTGAATAAATTAACTAAAGCAGAACTCACTTAATTAGTTAAATGCATGTGGAATTAGTGCGGACTGAATGGCTAACCACCTAAGTCAATTCCCTCAAATTCATTTCATCCCTAACCAGATTTCCCGCCGACCACCCTTCCTTAAATAAAAAAAAACATAGGGAATCAGGTTTTTTGTTTTGAGTTGTTATGCGAAAACCATTTTTCTATTTACCGAATAAATTACGTTTTTTACAACACTGTGACATGCATTTTAAATATAAATTTATCAGAATCGCATTTAGTATTTCAGTTGTTTAAATCAAATTTTCAATAAGTAAACACAACTCCGATAAAAATAGAGTGCATTTTATAAAAAAATCTTGTATGAATACAAAAGGATTTTTTATCAAAGTATTAATTAAAAAAGAGAAATCTCTTCGTTTAAGTTTACTTACAGAGCCCTACTTTGGCTGAGGGACTAGATTTCAACTTGTAGTTTATTGCGAATTTTGATTAACGTAAAATTCTGGATAAAAAGTAATTGTAATATAACCTCCAAATTTAACCGTTTTCGAGATATTTGACATTTTAGGAACAATTAGTGCTTTTTCATGATTTACTTTGAAATTTGAATCTCCGAACGATAAATATGAAATGAATACGATGTTGGCTATAAAAAGTCAATACCAGAATGTATCTATTGGTCATTTCTTTTTAGATTAATAGAATTCAGAGTGTTCAAAATCTTATATTACATTTGGTCAATTTTAAATCATTAAACCAAGATTTTTGTTATATGGAACACTCTATATATGTTTACGTATTCTGGCTAAGAATTGAATTCTGCATTGATCCATACTTTCTCTATACATATCTTCTTTTGTTTTCAAGATATTTTCATATAAATGCAATTAATGTTAATAATAGGAGGTTTCAATCAACTATGTTTTTCAAAAAAAAACAGATATAAAGATTTAAGTATTATTTGATCAACGTTGTATGTTTCAAGCAGTATTTAAATATATTTTGTTGAAGTCAAATGTTTCAATATACAGAGATATTTTTTTTAATTTTTGTGTGCGTACATAAATCAGGATACGATGATTAATCTCAACTTTATAAAGTATTATTTATAAAATTTATTAACGAGGGATTAAACTTAAGTGGTGTATTTTGAACTTCACTTTAAATTAGTGTTTTATACACGTGACGCATAAAGTAAAATTTCGAGTTTAGAAAAGCCTGAAAATTTGGTTTGGCCGCTCCGCTTCGCAGAGCGACCAAACCAAATTTTCAGGTTTTTATAAACTCGAAATTTTACTTCATGCTTAACCTGGAAGTGGAAACACTCGATTGAAACTTTAAATTTTACTTCATGCTTAACCTGGAAGTGGAAACACTCGTTTGAAACTTTAAATTGAACACTAGTCAGAAACGATGAATGCCTAAAAAATTAAATCGTGATATGAATGCGAATAGTCATTCAATTTTGAGGTAATCTTATTTGGAAAATTATAAGTAAATTATAAATTATTAAATCAAGCGTATATGCTGTAAATCTTCAGATATTCGTTAGTTTTTTAAAAGAGTTCAATTTGAAGCTTGAAGCAAGTGTTTTCCACTCCTAGATTAAGCATGAAGTAAAATTTCGAGTTTAAAAAAGCTTGCAAAATTACTTCATGCTTAACCAAGGACTGAGAACCCTTGTTTTAAGCTTTAAATTGAACACTTACAAAAACGTCTGAAAATGTATAATGTATATTATATTATAATTTTTTCTTAAATATACATATTATCATACAGTATAATATGTACATTTAAGAAAAAAATTAAAAAAATCTGTAAAGTAAAACAAAAACATCTAAATGTAAAAAATAAAACGACTGAAATCTGACAGAATTGAAATATTGAAATGTATGTTCTATTAAACATTTAGTGATAGCATTGAAAAATTAACATAATATATGTATAAAAGAACTATTACAAAATTACAGAAGTAATTTTTACAAAAATGTTGATATAAAATGTATAGAAGTTTGATATAATGAAAAATTATAAAGTATTATTAAAACATTAAACGTTTTCTTTATATTCTGAATAATGCTTATCTTTATTTAACAAAATTATTTTGTTTCTTTTTTTACGTACTATAAAAGTTACCATGAATTGTGAATGAAAAATAACAATAATACAATTGTAGAATTTCACTATACTACACCCATTATTATTATAAATTATACTTAATCCGGATCCCATCTACCTTTTGGTGTGGGATTAATGAAAGTTATTAAAACAATAATTATTTTTCGTAAATGTCTAAAAATATCATACCTATAATAAACAAAATTATCAGAAATGCCACAAAATATAAGCATTAGCATATTATTACTCGCACAGAAAATACCATGACAAAAAAATTATAATAGTCAAAATATGTCCGAATACTTCACTTCAAGCAAAAAATACATAAATTATCATTCATACATTTTTATACCAAAATATTATTATTACTTAAATATGTTTCAAAAATGATAAAAAAAGAAAATTATTTAGGTACCTTTTTACACAAAAAGAAAAAGAAATTTTCAATTGTTTCAATGATGAAACAAACGAGTGTCCTCCACTCCCAGACTAAGCATGAAGTAAAATTTCGAGTTTAGAAAAGCCTGAAAATTTGGCTCGGGCGCGTAGCGAAGCGGAGCGACCGAGCCAAATTAGGTTTTTCTAAACTCGAAATTTTACTTCATGCGCCACGCGTATAAGACGCTAATTTAATGAGATATGGTCCTAAGTTTAACATGTGACAAGTGAAATAAGTTTAGTGTATCAATTATTAATAAATATATTTTTATTACTGACTGTAACAATGTCAGTAATAAAAATATTTAATTCTAAATTTTTAACAAAAAGAATGGTCATTTGCTCATTCATATATTATCATAATTATAACGATTCATTTTAGTAATGTGATTCTCTGACTAACAGAATCTTATTTTCAATATTTCACTATACTACACCCAAACCAACCCAAACGCAAAGAAACTGCTAGAATTTTAAATCATACTTAACCCGGATCCCATCTACCTTTCGGTGTAGGGTTAATGAAAGTTGTTAAAACAATAATTGTTTTTTGTACATGTCAAAAAATATCATACCTATCATAAACATAATTATCAGAAATGCCACAAAATATAATCATTAGCATATCATTACTCTCAAAAAAATACCATGACAATAAAATTATAATAGTCAAAATATGTCCAATTACTTCACTTGAAGCAAAAAATATATAAATTGTTATTCATTTATTTTTATACCAAAATATTATTATTACTTCAATATATTTAAAAATTATATAGGTACCTTTTTACACAAAAAGAAAAAGAAATTTTCAATTGTTTCAATGATGAAACAAACGAGTGTCCTCCACTCCCAGACTAAGCGTGAAGTAAAATTTCGAGTTTAGAAAAGCCTGAAAATTTGGCTCGGGCGCGTAGCGAAGCGGAGTGACCGAGCCAAATTAGGCTTTTCTAAACTCGAAATTTTACTTCATGCTCCACGCGTATAAGACGCTTATTTAATGTGAAGTGGTCCTAAATTTAACAAGTGACAAGTGAAATAAGTTTAGTGTATCAATTATTAATAAATATATTTTTATTATTGGCATTGTTAAAAATTCTAAATTTTTGACGTAAAGAATGGTGATTTGCTCATTTATATATTGTGATAATTATAAAGATTTATTTTAATATTGTGATTCTCAGTAATTGTATTACTGATGGTTTGGTTTGCCATTGTGATATTTTTTGGACATAAGTGAATATTTCAATATTCGAATATTTGAATATTTAAATGTTCGAATATTTGAATATTTAAATATTCGAATATTTTACTATTTAAATATTCGAATATGTAAATATTTAAATATTCGACTATTTGAATATCCAAATATTACTTGATATTTCTTTATTTGAATATTTGAATATTCGAATATTTGAATATCAAAATATTAGAATATTTCACTATTTAAATATTCGAACATTTAAATATTTGAATATTCGACTATTTGAATATCAAATGTTTGAACAGTTTGAACATTGAAATATTTAAATAATTCGAATATTTAAATATATTTTTGAATTAAAATCCGAATACTTAAACTTGAAAATTTCGTGTCATTTTTTATTATTATTTAAATATTTCATCTACTTAATTCCTAACCATTTTCTTGCCGATTTTGTCACGTTTTTTTTATTTAACTCTCGATTTGAAACTATTATATGCAGACTCTTTTTAAGATTTATGAATTTATATTTTCAAATAATGTATAAAATAAATTCTCTCTCTCTCTATCTTTCCCTCTATCTATCTCTCTCTATCTTTCTCTCTCTCTCTCACACTCTCTCTCTCTCTCTCTCTCTCTCTCTATCTCTCTCTCTCTCTCTCTCTCTACCTCTCTCACTACTGACTGTCAACACATAGTTTACCATAACCTCAAATTTTTTCCATCATACAATTAGCATTTTGGGCAACCGCACAAAAAAAATGCCGCCTACTCGAAATCATAATTTAAGCGATCGCACGGTATATTAAAACACAGACAACGACAAATCCCCACTTGTTGTCCGTGTTTTAATCTTGTTTGAACTGTAATTACCATAATGAATAATGTTCATATCAATACATTCATTAATTCAATGGAATAAAATAACGTAAGTAAACACGAAATACATTTATTGCACGGAGTGCTAAACCCTTTTATCAGTTTTTATTCCACAAAGCAATCGTCCGTCCAAATCGGCACGAACAACAAAACGCCCGCATCAGAGGGCTTTTGTGGCCATTCAATAAAACACCCAACAGTGTGTGCAAACAATAACAATCGCACTGATATTATTTATATCCATTACGATAATTACAGTTCAAACAGGAAGAAAACACGGAAAACGACAAATCCCCACTCATATTTTCAAACATGAGCAGAAGTATACAAAAAAATACACAAAATAATTGAAAGAGATAGAGAGAGAGAGAGAGAAAGAGAAAAAAACATGTTCAATAAGCAATTATTATCATTATTATTAAATTATAATATACAGGAATTCTTTTTTTTCGGATCCGGAAATCCGAAATCCGGATGTACATTTTCAGGCAGTCTTAGTTTTTTTTTTAACGAAATCAATTTTAAACCGCTAACAAGTGTTTTCACTCCTAGATTAAGCTTCGCGGAGGGACCTAACCAAATTTTCAGGCTTTTCTTAACTCGAAATGTTGCTTCATGCACCACGCGTGTAAAACACTAAAATATTGTAAAGTTCAAAATATATATCTTTACCAAACTGCTTAAGTAGTATATTTTGAACTTCACTTGAAATCATTGTTTTATACGCGTGGGGCATGAAGTAAAATTTTGAGTTTAGAAAAACCAGAAAATTTGGTTTGGACCAAACCAAATTTTCTGGTTGTTCTAAACTCGAAATTTTACTTCATGCTTAATGTGGGAGTGGAAAACACTCGTTTAAAGCTTCAATTTAAACTATTTCAAATAAAACGAATATCTGAAAATTTACATAGTATACAGTATATTAGGGTGTATACTTAGAAGAAAAACTGCCTGTATAAAGCTGACCTAAATAATATATATATATTAAAATATTTTCTCATATTTTTAAAGACGGTGCCAACTGACGTGAGGCGATGCTCGTACATTCAAATTTTCAAATTCTTTGAGAAATCTTCATTGAATTCTGTGTGAATATTGCGAAGGCATTGCTCTTTTAGAATATGTAAAAAACAAAAAATACCTCATCGATAGTTTTCGAATTATTAGAATTAGTTCTAAAATTTTGTGAAATATTTGGGGAAATTAAAGTTTTAAACATTCACACTATGGAAATTCTCTGAGAAATATTCGTGGAAATTTATCCGGATTTATCAACTTTTCAATGTTTTATTAATTTCGTCAACTTTTCGTCAATTTTCATGTCAATATAGTAAGTACCTAAACTCTGTTTTTTTTTTAATATGACCAAACTTAGGGTGTATTTACTGCGAACAGTTGCAGTCCTGCTTTAACATAAGGGTATTTTAAACATCAAATTTTAAGATTTTGGTAAATGATTATCAATGTGACAAATAAATCATAATTTGTCAATTAAATTGTCACGATGCAGAGATTTTCAAAAAAGAAAACGCTACAACTTGCAACTTTACAACACATGCAGGGATTTTTTTCTTTTAGGTATACTTTCACGTATTCTATATAAACATTAGTAAAATTAGTGAACATATGATCAGAACTAAGCAGTATATTTTGAGCTTCACTTTAAATCGGTGTTTTATACGCGTGGCGCATGAAGTAACATTTCGAGTTTAGAAAAGCCTGATTTAGCTTTTATAAACTCGAAATTTTACTTCATGCTTAGTCTGGGAGTGGAAAACACTCGTTAAAGTTTTAAAATTGTTGGTTTTCAATAAGATCACGAATGTCGGAAAATGTACATTGAAAAATCGTAACATGTATACCTAAAAGAAAAATTCTTTGAATTTAGAACTTTTCCTAAAATTTGAACATATAAATGCGTAGATAATAAAGAAGACAGACATTCCTGAGCAAGGAATATTACCTGATCCTACTATCCTACCTGATCCTCAGAGACACTTTATTAAATTGGTAGTAGATACAAATAATTTGAGGCGGTGACACGTAAATACATTTGTAATCGGAATCATTAATTGAATTGTCATATTAATGTCAGATTTCCTTTCACATAACCAAAAGTTGATTTACAATATAACATGTGATTAATCTTGTCCTAACCTAAAACACACAACCTGCATCACAGCACTAAATTCTTGAAATGTGTTTGATTGGTCATATTAAAAAAAAAAACATATACATAATTTCATTTATTTAGACACATTTTAATTTTGCTGATAACTTGATCGTATTTGATTCTAAGCCTTGTAAAAATATATCGTACGCTCAATAAAAATAAATCTTTAGAGTGCCATGGAAAATATTGTAGATTTGCAACTCTGAAATTTTACAATCAAACTTCAACCGCATTTTTGCCTTTATGTCATTTTGCAATAATTAGAGATTAGAGTGATAACGTAAACAAAAAGTTGAGGTTATGTCTGACGTTTTATATGTCAATTTCTAAAGTGTGTAGTCAACTTAAACTTAAAAAAAATATTAAATCGTGGCACTTTGAAGGTTTTTTTCTATTGGTCATACGATATTTTTGCCAGTGTCAGCCCGTGACATTTTTAAAATGTCTGATTTCTTGCCGCCTAGGAGAAGGGGGTTGGGAGGGGCACCCCCTTGTATGCAAATTCAGTGATTTTCATGTTGATTAAATTAACTGTTGATTTTTTTATTTTTTTTTAAGTTTCTTGACAAATGTAGAGGATTTTCTTTGAAATTGAATATTTGAAAGAACTAATTAAGATAAATATAATATAAAATAAATTGTGTATAAATTAAGATGAAGTTAGGTAAACTCCTTAAATTTTGATTTTCCCAGAATACTTAAATCATTACCTACTTCATTTTGAAAAACACGTTAATTTTCTTCTAAGCGTATATGAACTTTAAAGCGTATGTTTACTAAATTATTCAATTACATTCAAAATAAAATTAAGTGTAAAGTTTGATTTTATTCTTTCGAATCTTTATATTTATTAAACTATTTGCATTCTTTGATTAAGGCCCTTCTAAACTCGAGATATTCACTTCATGCGACATTCAAATGAAAAAAAGACTTATTTTTTTTATAATAAAAACCCAACCCAACATGGATTAACAGATTGGTATTTATTTTAAATTATACTTAATCCGGATCCCATCTACCTTTTCTTGTAGGATTAATGAAAGGTTTTAAAACAATAATTGTTTTTCGTAAATGTGTATAAATATCATACCAAATATAAATATAATTATCAGAAGTGCCACAAAATATAAACATAAGCATATTATTACTCTCACAAAAATACCATGACAAATAATTATAATAGTCAAAGTATGTCCGAATATTTCACTTGAAGCAAAAAATACATAAATTAATATTTAATAATTTTTATACCAAAATATTATTATTACTTCAAGATGTTTCAAAAATGATAAAAGAAATGTATATAGGTACCTTTTTACACAAAAAGAAAAAGAAATGTTCAATTGTTTTAATGATGAAACAAACGAGTGTCTTCCACTCCCAGACTAAGCATGAAGTAAAATTTCGAGTTTAGAAAAGCCTAAAAATTTGGCTCGGTCGCATAGCGAAGCGGATCGACCGAGCCAAATTAGGCTTTTCTAAACTCGAAATTTTACTTCATGCGCCACGCGTATAAAACGCTAATTTAATGTGAAATTGTAATAAATTTAACAAGTGACAAGTGAAATAAGTTTAGTGTATCAATTATTAATAAATATATTTTTATTGCTGACATTGTTGAAAATTTTAGTTTTTACGTAAAGAATGGTAATTTGTTCATTCATACATTGTTATAATTAAAACGATTCATTTTATTAATGTGATTCTCTGACTGTAACAGAATCTCATTTTTGATATTTTTGACAGTATTGTATTACTGATATTTTGTTATGCTATTGTGATATTTTTGGACATATTTGAATATTCGAATATTTGAATATTCAAATATTTAAATATTCGACTATTTAAATATTTAAATATTTGAATATTCGACTATTTGAATATCCAAATATTTGAATAATTCGAATATTTAAAAACTTGAATAACTCGAATATTTAAATAATTTACTTATTTGAATATATTTTTGAATGAATATTCGAATATTCGATTTTCTTTGAAATTGAATATTTGAAAGAACTAATTAAGATAAATATAATATAAAATGAATTGTGTAAAAATTAAGATGAAGTTAGGTAAACTCCTTGAATTTTGATTTTCCCAGAATACTTGAATTATTACCTACTTACTTCATTTTAAATACACGTTAATTTTCTATAAAGCGTATATGAACTTTAAAGCATATGTTTACTAAATTATTTAATTACATTTAAAATAAAATTAAGTATAAAGTTTGATTTTATTCTTTCGAATCTTTATATTTATTAAACTATTTGCATTCTTTGATTCAACTTGAAGTAAATAGCTTGAGTTAAGCTAAGCTAAGCGACCAAGCCAAATTTTCAGGCTCTTCTAAACTCTAGATATTCATTTCAAATAAAAAAAATACTTATTTTTTACAATAATACAAACCCAACCCAAAATGGATAAACAGATTGGTATTAATCTAATTAAATAGGTTATTTCTATTTCAACTTGTTTTGGCTAAATTTAATAAAATTGAATAATATTCGTAATAATTAACACTGTTAACACCAAGAAAACCAAAATGCAAAGAAAACTAATTAATTATAGCAGTTTTCTTTGTAATTTGGTCTAGACAGATTTCTTATCTCGAAGTAAATACAGGTATATAAAATATACTCATATTATGATTTCACATTTCCTTGAAAGGGATTTACGTTACACAAAATATTAATACCATAATTGAAAATGCCAATCTCCATCGGTGCCATTGATAAACATTACAAAATCAATTGATGTCCAACTCTTTGAACCTTTCAATTTACGTGTGTATAGACATCGATATCATTATTTCTCTATTAGGTGTAATAATTTTATAGAAAATTGAAGTTTTACGTAATTATTAGCTAAAATAACATGATTTCAATTATTATTTCATTTAGTAATAAAATGAGGTTAAATTCCTTTCTTCACTGTTGTTATTTAAGTACTATACAGAGAGTTTTATGTAACACCGAACATTTTCATAACGAGAATATTTCTTTTAGGTACATTTAAGTTGTACATTTTCTGACGCTCGGTTTACTAAGAGAATTCAATTTGAAGCTTTAAACAAGTGTTTTCCACTCCCAGGCTAAGCCTGAAGTAAAATTTCGAGTTTAGAAAAGCCTGAAAATTTGGTTTAGTCGCGTAGCGCGAAGCGCGGAGCGGCTAAACCAAATTTTCAGGCTTTTCTAAACTCGAAATTTTACTTCATGCGCCACTGGTACAAAACACTGATTCAATGTAAAGTTTAGCGGTGTGTTTTAAGCTTCGTAATATGTCAGTGTTTTGTACTAGTGGTGCATGAAGTAAAATTTCGAGTTTAGAAAAGCCTGAAAATTTGGTTTGGCCGCTCCGCGCTTCGCGCTACGCGACCAAACCAAATTTTCAGGCTTTTCTAAACTCGAAATTTTACTTCATGCTTAGTCCGAGAGTGGAAAACACTCGTTTAAAGTTCTAATTTAATTCTCTTAATCAACAGAGCGTCGGAAAATGTACAACGAAATACATATGTATACTTAAAAGAAATATTCTCGTTATGAAAATGTTCGGTGTTACATAAAACTCTCTGTATGTACATTTCGGACACTAAGGGCCGGTATTTCAATTGATAGTTAACTTTTAGGTTTACAAACTAACGGTAAAGTTTTACCACTAGTTAACTCATAGTAAAATTATGTTTATGTATTTCAAGTATTTGAAAGTTTTGGTTTAGTAACTCTCATTTTATCAAAATTTCATTAGAGTGGCAATTCTGACTTCTGTCAAAATCACACTTAAATTGTCAATATCGTTTATCAGTCTTTGGTCACCTGCTGTTGCTGGTGGTGATTTATTAAGCATAAAAATGAATAAAACCTCCCAGCAAGTAAATGAAACAAAAAGGACACCGAATTTCACTTATAAAGAAGAACATTTGCTGTTGGAATTTGTTGAGAAATACAATAATATTATAGAAAATAAGAAGAGTGGCAGTGTTTTATGGCAAGAAAAAGTAAAAGCGTGGACTCATATCGAAAACTCGTTCAATGCGGCAAACGATGGTGTATTCAGATCCAAACAAATATTAAAACAAAAATATGCCAATTTGAAGAAACTATCCAAAACCAAATTATCACACAACAAAAGGGAACTAAATAAAACCGGTGGTGGTGATTCTAAACTATATGCCATAACAGACGTAGATAATTTTATTGAAAGAATTTTAGGAGAAGATCAAATTTGTGGTCTTAAGAACAACTTCGATTCTGACAGTAAGTATAAGGTTACTTTTTATGAAATTTATCATTATAAATGGTTTATTTTCATTAGGTGTACAAGCTCATCAAGCCGGACCATCTAATGCGAATTACATTATTATTGGCTCACCTGATGAAAGTCTTTCTAACCCTAAAGAAAATGTTGTAGAAATTACTGAATGTAAGTGGTAGCGTAGTAATATCCTAGCTGTTGGTACATTTTAAAAATGAAATATTGTTATTAATTGTGTTTTTTTTTTTAGATGAATTGCCAGAGGAAACATTTACTCCTACTATTATCAATCAGACAAATAATGAAAATGTGGAAATGAGCAATAGTAAAAAACTGTACAATATATTATCTATGTAATTTTTCACACAAATTATGTAGGAACAACAGAAACCGATGACGACTGGTCTACCTATAGCCCACAAATGCTGAAAAACAACCAAATAGAAGATTAAAAATAGGAAAGAAAAAAATTGCTTACAAAAAATTAATTATAAATGAGTTTTTAATTAAGGAAAAACTGGAGTTTGTAAGACTTCAGAGAGAAAAGTTTTTAGAAGAACATGAGATAAAAATGAAAATATTATAACTTAAACTGCAACTTAAAAAAGCAAAAATGAGTAATTTCATAAATAATTGAAAACAGTTAGGGCAAATAATAATAAATATATTTATTAATTTGTTTTTTGAATAAATTGTTGTATGCTGTATGTATTGCGTGATAATAATTAAGTAATAATATTTATTTATCGTAAGTTAAAAAAATAATTTTGTATTAAATGTTGTCTGAAAGTATTGTTTCTTATTTGATTATTATTAACGATATTGTTTTGATCTGGTGGGTTATTATTTACTAAGTTTATCGCATGATTTTCTTCATCAGTTATGTCTGGTACTTGTTCATTTTCGTCACATGCAATATTGTGTAGTATTGCGGTAGCAACTATAACGGCTTGAGTAGTTTCTAAATGTGTTCTAAGTCCTGCAGCAAGTCCAGGAAATCTTCGTTTCCATACACCATAGCACCATTCCACAGGATTTCTGGTACGTATTTGTGATTCGTTATATAGATTTTCTGCTGGTGTTCTTGTTTGCAATAAGGGTGTAAGAAGATAATTTTTACAATGATATCCGCTGTCTCCTACTAGAACGGAGTTGTGACCAAATTCATTTTGTTCAAATCGATTCATAATACTTGAATTTCTAAAAATATGGGCGTCGTGCGTAGATCCTGGCCATCTAGCCACAATATCCATTATATTCAGATTGGCATCAGATACTGTTTGCACGTTTATGCTAAAATATTGTTTTCTATTTCTAAAAATCTCTGCTCTATTGCCTCCTGGTGATAAAATTTTAACATGACTGCAATCAATTGCTCTAATGCACATAGGAAATCTAGCTTTTAAATAAAAGTCTCATTTACATTCTAATCTTTGTTCTTCTGTGCTTGGCATTTTTATTATTCGAGGACGTTAACTTGCCAAAGCAAAGCTAACTCTCTTAATTACTTTACTGGCCGTGCATTTATGCACACCACTTCCATCTCCGACAGTAGTGAAGAAAGCACCAGTTGCATATAACCTGAGTGCTAGCAATAATTGATCAGTTGAAGACAGAGCATCATTTCTAAAATAATGGAATAGAGTTTTATGTGATATTTCTAACTATTGGTAATACCTTTGGGTTGGATATTTTATAAGGTCGTCAATTTCTTCGATGATGTTTTCTACAGTTCTTGGCGATAATCTGAACCTTTGAAAGAATTCCTTTTGATCCCATTTTTCAAAATGATTTACTCTATCTCTGACTACTCTCTGTTTTCTTAAAGGCACTTCTTCGTCGTCACTAAACACATGTATGTATAATAATCATTCATTGTAATTGATAATTGATTTAATATTAACAAAATATTACACTGACGTCAAATAAAATGTCAGGTAACCAAGAGTTAACTGATACCTACATATTAGTAAAGATTACTTAAAGTTAACTGAAAGTAAGATATTAATCATAATTTGAAATACATGCAACACACTTTCAACTCTGAGTTAACTCCCAATTGACAGTTAACTATCGATTGAAATACCGGGCCTAAGTGTCCATTATCAATAGTTAACTAACGTATAGTACATAAATAAAAACAGTAAAGAAAGGAATTTAACCGCATTTTATTACTATTATAACAATCTTTACATAACTCACGAATGAATGTTAGTAATTGAGTTTGTAGATTGTAATACAATTTCAAATGGAAGCTACAACTGAAAAAAATTCTCGCTTTTGTAATTCAATAGATAACTACAACTTTATAATATTCCATCTTATTTTAATCACAAGATGCATTTAGACGCAAAGTTATATTTTTTTCTAATTGGTTTACTTGTTATAGGATGAATTATTTAGATAAATTAATAAAAAGTAGTAAAAGGATGGTAGACCATTTTTATTTTTATTTACGACACTAGCCTCCAGAAAAATACCTTTCCACCAGTAATTTGTAAATTGTGAGGTGAATTTATTTTAAAATAGTTTCGTTTTTATGTCCATTTTTGATAATTTTGATTATTTTTATTAACTTATGTTAATTTAATCAATTTTATACACCGTATACACCGGAATAGACTTTCAAGATATATTTCCTGTATTCAATTTTCATATCGAAAAAAGTTAGATAATTAAAATTAATTAACAAACGTATATGTGCATAACTAATTATATGTGCATAACTAATTTATATTTTTGACTCGCGTAAGCTTTTATATATATTTTTTCAATAATTGCATTTAATTAGCAAATTTAATTTTACCTGATGGTATTCATCCTAAAATAAATACTCATATCCTTAATGTAATGCCACGTGATTAAGGAAATTAGTATTTATTTTAAGATAATTAACATAAAGTAAAATTAAATTTCATATACTTATGAAATTATAAAAAGAAGAAATACAAAAGTAAATTTATTGAATTTTTAAAAACATTTTGACTCGTTAAGCTTTTTCCAAGTAGTTATTTTAATTTATATTTGGACAACTAGACAACATTTTTGTAGAAAGACGAACAATTTGTTTTTAAATTTTAATTTGGTTGGCGTTCACTTTGTGGTACATCTTCAAAACAATTTAATTAAAACACTTAACTTTCAAACAAGATAAATTCAAATTCTAAACTATTTGAATTCGAGAAAATAAGCTTACGCTTCTTATAGTTTGCACACTTTAAACATAATATATAAAATTACGAAAAAACTATTCGTGAAAATGCAAACAATGTCTTAATTAATAAGACAACTTAAGACGATAAATATCCATTGAAACAACTACTTCCCGTGCAAATACACCTCTGGATATTGAATTATACAATGAAATACTTAAAATCTTATTAAATTTGATTTGTTACAACGCTCTATCAAAAATCAAATCAAATTTAATAAGATTTTAAATATTTCATTGTATAATTCAATATCCGGAGGTGTATTTGCACGGGAATTAGTTGTTTCAATGGATATTTATCGTCTTAAGTTGTCTTATTAATTAAGACATTGTTTGCATTTTCACGAATAGTTTTTTCGTAATTTTATATATTACACTTAACTTTGTTTTACCACTTTTATTTTACTTTTCAGTGACTATAATTTCGACTACAAGCTAATCATTATCTAACTAACTTAGTTTGATAATGACTAGCTTATAGTCGAAACTCTAGTCACTGAAAAGTAAAATAAAAATGGTAAAGCAAAATTAAGTGTTTTAATTAAATTTGTTATTATATATTTTAAGATGAATAATTTACATATTTCATTCATAATTCATTCTGAGAAAAAACTAAACTAGAAATCGTAAATATTTAGAGACTTTTATATATTATATTTGAAATAAAACTCGGCGAGTTTCTAATAATTTAATTATTTATCATACAGCAACTTTGTATTAATCCAATTTATAAATTTCGATACCCTCGTGTAGACTCCGGGATACAAGGGTCGTGCACAGCCGTATCCCCAAGACACTATTCCATACAATTTGCCATTGGAAACTAACGGCCCACCGGAGTCGCCCTGAAAAACAAAAAAATAACTAGAAGTTCAACTCATTCGATTAATTAACGCTTTCATTGAATTATTAAATAACCTAGAAAGAAGATTTACTAATTGAATGAAATGTTCTATAATTCAATAGTAGTCGTTAAATAACTCAAATACTACGAGACTTAAATTGTCTAGATAAAAATCTTTATGGAGACATATAAAGTATTATTTTTGCAATAAAGATAACATTGACAGGAAATGCATTTATTTATAAATAATAAAACAACATAATATTAATATAATAATATTTGCTTTAGAATTTCTAAGAATACTTAAAAGAAATAAAACCTGTATAGAACCAGCGTTGTTATGTTTAAAACACTTTGTTTAAAAGCAGTGTTTAAAACATGTTTATAAACAGCCGTTTATTTGTTTTAAACATGTTTTAAATCTTGAATTTGTTTAAAACATGTTTTAAATATTAACTTTGTTTAAAACGTTTTTTTGGTTTCTTAAATTTGCTAAATTATATTTTTATTAAGATGTTTCGTTTACATTTTTAAATTTTATTACAATAAAATATCACAACTGTGTGTGCATTATTGTGATTTTTAAATACAGAGAATTTTTCTTTAAGGTATACGTATGCATACACTGTAAATTTTACGACATTCGTTGCTTTTTTAAAAGATTTCAATTTGAATCTTTAAACGAGAGTTTTCCACTCCCAGACTAAGCATGAAGTAAAATTTCGAGTTTTGAAAAGCCTAAAAATTTGGATTAACCGCGTAGCGAAGCGGAGCGGCCAATCCAAATTAGGCTTTTCTAAACTCGAAATTTTACTTCATGCGCCACACGTATAAAACACTGAAATATCGTAAAGTTTAAAATATACGGCTTTAGCAATCTAATATGCACATGTGAATGAAACGTAAGTCAAATTTTGCGCTGAACAAATTGTTTAAAACAGTGATTATAGGCAACCCAATAACTCTAACGAATATTAGGTTGGCTATAATTGTTGTTGTATGTGTGTGTTTTTGAACTTCACTGTAAATCAGTATTTTTAAGCGTGGCGCATGAAGTAAAATTTCGAGTTTAGAAAAGCCTAATTTGGATTGGCCGCTCCGCTTCGCTACGCGGCCAATCCAAATTCTTAGGCTTTTCTAAACTCGAAATTTTACTTCATGCTTAATCTGGGAGTGGAAAACACTCGTTTAAAGCTTTAAAATAAATCTTTTTAGAAACAATGTGTGTCGGAAAATTCACAGCGCATGCATATGAAAAAAACTGTCTTGGTTAAAAATATTTATCATTATAAAAACTTGGCAAAACTTTAATAATCATTATACGGTTATAGGCTAAGTAAAATGATTATAATTTACACTGCAAGTAAGAACAAATATTATTTCATTTGCAAACAAAATAATCTTTGACTTGAAAACATATTTGTTTTAAATTAGGCTAATTCACTAAACCATTTGTTAGGTTTAATTTAGCGTAACATGAATCGGTTAACTTTACTAAAAATGAAAATATAAACATAAATATAAATAATAACATAGTATCTTTAATAATTTGTGGTTCTAGAATATACATATAGTATAAACAATTTTAATAGCTCAATTTATATATTTTGTATTTTTGGATATTTTTTTAACACAACAGTGCTTAATTTTTATATAATTATGTAACCATGTTTCACCAAGTATCAAGTGAAAAATTAGTTCAAGAGTTAGTAAGATTAATGTTTTTATTAGTATTATAAAGATAATATCAACTATCTACGAATCTTTGCAAATAAATATTGTTTATATAACCTTTATTTAGGGATTTACTAATAGAAACCTTATATTTTCAATAACATTCTTATCTAAATTCTGGTCGCTATTATTATCACTGATCAATAATTTTTCTAATTTTAGTTGTTCTATGATCCAGTTTTATTGACGTTTGCAACTTTTTATCTAATCGAAAAACCGTCGATCACTTCCTTCTGTATCAATAAATGGCGAAGTGTTTTATTTACAGTTTTACACAATCCCGTTTTCGCATGTATCGAGTTTATTTACCTGACACGAGTCCTTTCCTCCTTGCTCGTATCCAGCACAGATCATCCGTGTTGTGATATTGGCCAGACCCTTGTACAGCGTTTCGCATTTCTTCCGTCCGATAAACGGCACACTTATGTACTTTAGGATATCGACAGTATCTCCATCTTCCTATAATAAAAAATAAATATGAAAAGCATTTTGCATTAGTAATAATAATTAGACCATGAATTCACATAAAAGTTAATGTAATTGATTCGATATTGTATAAGCTTTAAGAACCAAACCCAATGGACTGGGTTTATCTCTGAACTAAGTTTATTACAAGTGATATTACAACAATGGAAACTGTGATTTTGTATTCAAGTTCAGAGACGAACCTAGTTCAACGAATTTGGTGCAACTGCATCTAGTTGTATGTGCAATTTAATTATTATTCATACTATAAACGTTAAGTGGAAGATTTATTTTATGATTAAAAATAAACAGGTCACATAGGTTCGGTAGTCACTATAAACATAAATATATAGTTTAAATCAGTGGTGTCCATTCTCTTACCTTAGGCAGCAATAAAAAAAAAAACAACATTTATTATTAATACTAAACGCGCCACGCAGAAACGCAGGCAAGAACAAATCCAAATGTTCAGGCTTTTCTAAACTCGAAATTTTACTTCATGCTTAATCTAGGTCTGGAAGACACTCGATAAAGCTATATCATTAAATAATATTAATTGTTCATGTATTCAATGATTTTTGCAACGAAAACGACGAAGTTGTGTTATTCCGGAAAATTATCGGTAAACTAGTTTTCAATCACAAATTTCACCGCGAAATTTAAATATAAAAAAAATGTATATGTATGGAAGCTCAAAGTTGACAAATATGCAAAAGCTAATAAAGAAAACTGCAACTTGCTCATAATTTCTTAATAAAACTGTCAACGATGATAAACGTGCATCACTTTTGTAAAATAAAATATCATTTGTTCAGTTAAAAACATACGCCCGGCGCATGAAGTAACATTTTGGGCTTTTCTAAACTCGAAATTTTACTTCATGCCAAATCAAGCAGTGGAAACACTCGTTGATAGCAAATTGAATTCATTAAGAAAACAGTGATTAATTAATAAACACAGGAAAGCTTAAACTGAAACTAAACACTTTCTAAATGATCAGTCCTTACATGGACTTCTCTTAAATTATAGAACATATTTTGATAGGTTTCTAAATTCCCACAGCAGCGTGACCGTGAGTGATCTTTATACAATCAACTTTGTTATCTTAAATATTTAGGTACTTACTTTTGTGAAGCCCCATCCTGAAACAATTCCAAAACCATTTTTTGGTACTGGTTCGTTCAGAATGGGCAAAGGTACACTTTGCACTAATTTACTTTGAGGTGAATATAATGGTTGAGTTACCTATAAGAAACAATATTAACAGCAGGTTTCATAATAATTGCCTAACCCTCTTTTGCATAAATTTGAATTAACGGAATCATTTCTTAGAAGTGATTCGTTCTTTATGAATCGTTCGGAAACGAATCACTTATAATAATAATAATTATAATAATAATAATATAGTTCGTTCTCGCCTTAATCTCCCTCTATAGTGACGATAGGCACTTGTTTCATAAACCGTGACCATTTACTTAACGTCAATTAACTACGCGCAAAATTGAATAATAATACTAATAGTAATAATGATAATGATAATAATAATAATATATGTTCGTTCCATACCGAACGGCGCCGAGATAGACGACCGACCCAATAACGTCAGTTAAACGAGCGAATACCGTTTTAAGGGAATTGACTTGTATAATTTAAGCAAAGATGATGATAGATTTATTCGAAAGATATGTGTCTATAAAAAATAGAGCAAATATATGCAAATTTAACTATAATTCAAAATTTTTTATTATATTTATCGTTAAATTATCAAATAATTTTGCCTATTCAGTAGTAAAGCTGTTCCAAATAAAACTTCGGTGGCATGAATTCATCTTGCAAATATTCTGTGATTTGTCTCATAAGTAGAGAACAAACATTAGCTGATAAAATTACGCGTCGAGTCGTACAGAATATTAATAAAGGCTGGCGCAGAGGGTTCGATTCTGCAAGTTGTGAAGAATCGTTTCGGGCGGATTCAGAACACGTGTACAAAGCGGAGTTAAAGTGGTGCGCGGATTCGAGCGAACGCATTAGTCATCCGATTCGGGCGGATTCAGATTCAGATCGCATGTACAAAACGGAGTAGAAGTTGCGTGCGGATTCGAGCGAACGAATTAGTCATCCGATTTGGGCAAATTCATGTATAAATCCGAATCGGGAATACGATTCAGCTCGACCAAAATCGTTCGGTCGATCGTCTCAAGTGAATGAATCATTAACGAATCAATTCTTCTTGAAATATGGAATCAGTTCATTCAAATTTTTGGACGAATCATTCACAAACGACCCATATCTAGTATACATATCTCAATAAAGTGTTGGGTGAATTTGCAGGAATTTGTTATTTTTATAAAAGTAGATACTAAGATTAGGCATGAAGTCAAATTTTAAATTTATAAAATCCCGAATGGAAATTTTCTGGCTTTTTTAAAACTCGAAATTTTATTTGACGTACCACGCGTCTAACGTACTCATTAAAAGTGAGGTTTAAAATATTTTGCTTAAGTTTGATCTCACGTTTATAAATATTGACCGTAGGTAATTTGCTTTTGGATTTTTCTTTTAATTATACTTACACATCGTAAATAATATTTCTCGAATTTTAAATATCCAAAACTTGGTTAAACGAAATAAAAAAATTTATTAACATTTATTAACTTGAGATAAAACTTGAACAGTATATTTTTAACATCACTTTAACCCATTAACGGCCGAGCAATTATTGTTAACTCTTTATATAAAATCGACGATTGCCTAAAAATTTCCAGCGTATGCATTATGTTTATCTAAAAGAAAAATGCACAGTATGTAATACAATTAGTCATTCATAGAAATCATAAAAAAGAAGTGCAGAATTTTATGATTTCTATGAATGACTAATTGTATTACATACTATGCATTTTCCTTATAAATAAACATAATGCATACGCTGTAAATTTTTAGGCAATCGTCGATTTTATAAAGTATAGTATGAAGTAAAATTTCGAGTTTAGAAAAGCCCCGCGTAGAAAATTTGTCGAGGGTCGCGCAGCGACCCTCGACAAATTTTCACGGGGCTTTTTTAAACTCGATATTTTACTTCATGCGCCACGCCTATAAAACACTGAAATATTGTGAAGTTAGAAATACACTGACATTTTCTTTTTAAATGAGTAATGATCGAAATATTTAAATAGCAAAATATTTACATTTTTCTTTATACATTTTCAAGTCAGATCAAATAATATAATATATGAAAGTAACTTAATTAGTAACTTAATGTAAAAAAATTATAATCTTGCATCAATGATGCTTAATGGGTTAATTTAGTAATTTACGCGTCGCCGGCGTACGAAGTAAACTTTCGAGATTAGAAAAGCCTTGATCGCTCTGTTCACTACGTGTCCAATCTAAATTGTCAGGCTTTTTTAAACTCGAAATTTTACTTTATGCTTAGTGAAGGAATGGAAACATTTTAAATTGAACGCTATTTTAAAATAAATAAATACCTGAATATTTACAGTGCATACATGGAGATATTTATTGTTAAAAATACCCTGTAGTTTTTTAATTTGTCATAAAAAATAATGCAATAGAGGGTTAACGTGGCATTTTCTAAAGTCAAGTATAAGGGAAAGTCTTCTTATATAATAACAATTAAAGTGAGGATATGAAAATGTTTGACATAAAAGCTGTCCTTAAATGTTTTTACCTACGCCCTATCTAGTAACCGCATCATACCACAATGTCATCTTGATGCGTATGATTGACATTACCTACACATGCAGTATGAACAGCCGATTGATTACCGCACAACGAAATGACATTTCTTTGATGTATATTGATCAAGTAGTAATTTAGTTTTCATCAACGTTATGTTACTATCAAAAATTATTAAATAAATAAGTTGTTCCTTCATGCTCATTGTTAATTTTGTTAGGGCGTAGGTAAAGTATCGTACGTTTCTCGAGTGGTATGGCAATTACATACTCGCGGAATACTGCACTCGTCGCTGCGCGGCTCGTGCGCAACATATCCGCTCATATGAAATATGCTGCATACCACTCTCGTGACATAATATATTATAAATTGAAACGGTAATGAATAATTATGATATAGAATGCTTTGCAGAATTTAAATTGATTTCAGCAATATACTCAAACATTTTACCTAAGTCGTCGCGTCAACTGTAAAGTATCGAATGATGTTAAACCAGTTTAATACTGGTTTATCTTTTTTTTTATTTGCCAGTTGTTTCGTAGACAACACGGATAATGAGTGGTTTATCTTTTTTTTATTTGCCAATTTTTTTCGTAGGCAACACGCATAATGACATATAAGCAAATATCAGCTTAATTTTAGCAAGCCCTAAATAACTATTGAAAATCTAATAGATAGATTTAAATCAGTTAATTTAACTTCCTAAAATCTAGCCGTTTTCATATTCGATACTTTATAGTTATTTCTAATAAATTGTGGTAATTATTAAAACATCAACCGCAAATCAGTTTACAAGAAAAACTCAATAATTACCTTAATTATAGCTATATCATAATCCAATGTAGTTTTATTGTATAGAGTGTGGCTCCACATTCTTGCAACATTATGTATTTGTCCTGATCTGCTCCATCTGGTTCCAGTCAATATCGTAATGTCAATGTTCCTCATACTGCAACAAATCAAATTTTGTTTGACTAAAAACAAAGTTTTTCTACTGTACTTGATTTTCAAGCTACATGACTTGATTTTTTTTAAGTAAAGAAGACTAAAATGAAGCTATACTGAAAAGAGTACATCTCTAAATGCGGTTATAAATTACTTAAGACTTATTCTTGTTTTTTCTGTTTGGTTTCAAAATAGTTTCACCTAAATTGTTTTAAATTGTAAATTGTAAAATAATTGTATTATTCAATATACGTCAGGATATTAGCCTAAGAAGTTTTTGTTTCAATTGAATTAGTGTTATAGTTGAAATTGTTCATATGTACTGTATGAAATTATGGATCTGAAAATTATTATCAGTTTGTGTAATTCGATACCTGTTGAGGGAACCAAATTTTTAAATTAGGTCAAGTAAAACACTTGTATTGTTCCATATTTATTTTTTCAACTTGTTCAACTGAAAATTAAAGTATGGAACAAAACAAGTGTTTTTCTTTTCCTAATTAGTCTCTGTAATACAAAAACCAGTAGTAGATGGCTATTCGATAGCTTAACGCCATCTAATGCTCCATAGTGGCATCGTCAATGACACGAATGCACAAGTGCATATACAGGTCACTGTTTCGTCCACAAACGAGCTAAACTTTGTTTGTAAAACCAGAAAACAAATATCAAAAATCGAATTTGTGTTCAGTATTCCGGCACCAGATACCCACAGACGCGTTTCGGACTTCAAGGTCCTCTTCAGGACCTGGGTCGGGACCACACTGAAAAGGAGCTTGACGTCCGAAACGCGTCTGTGGGTATCTGGTGCCGGAATACTGAATACAAATTCAATTTAGTAGAAGATGACATAAAGAATCACATTTTTAATATTTTTTGCACATTTTTAGTGATATATAATGCCGGTTTTAGACTTAGTTGGTCCTGAAGTACCAAATTAAAAACATTAGTTCAAAGTCTGAATATTTACAGTTATATTTTTTATAATTTTGCAGCAGATACACACTTTTCTAGACAATGAGCTGCTGTCAACACGTGCAAAGGTGAAATAATTGCTCCGCCACAAGTATGTTCTTTGAAGGCTTGGATTGAAGCTTGGTATGGAAAATCGTACATGTTTGCTTCTGTGCCTCCGATGATTCTGTTCGTGAAACGAGGAAGTGCTAAAATTAAAAAAAAAAACAACTTAATGATTATGAACTAAAATGGAAATAATCATACGATTTTATTATTAAACATTGGTAAAGTAAAGTAATTGAAAAAGCTAATTTCGATTGATAACGGAATTTTTCTTATAAATATTCATTTCCCGATGCAATCGCTGTAAATGTTCAGGCATTCCTTGTTTTTTTATAAAGTTCAATTTGAATTTTCTGACCAGTGTTTCCAATCCTTGATTAAGCATGAAGTAAAATTTCGAGTTTAGAAAAGCCTGAAAATTTAGATAGGTCGCGTAGCGAAACAGAGCGACCTACCAAAATTAGCGTACTTTTCTAAACTCGAAATTTTACTTCATGCGCCACGCTTATAAAACACTAAAATACTCTAAAGTCTAAAATGTACTGATTTAACATACTGTTTTAGAAGGATATTTTAAAGTTCACTTTAAATCAGTGTTTTATACGCGTGGCGCATAAAGTAAAATTTCGAGCTTAGAGAAGCCTGAAAATTTGGTTTGGTCGCTCCGCTTCGCGGAGTGACCAAACCAAATTTTCAGGCTTCTCTAAACTCGAAATTTTACTTTGGGCTTAACCAGGGATTTTAAACACTCGTTAGAATTTGACGAATAAAGCACTTATAACCTTTCTTCACACTTTTATTTGAATTACCAAACGTACATTTTGGACACAAAAATGGAAATTCGTTAGAAGCTTCAAATTGAATTAAAACAACGAATTTATGAAAATTTACCAAACACTGTAACCATATCTTTACTTAAAAGAAGCATTTCTTCTATAAATAATAAGCGCAATACATTTTACAAAACCCTGTACTAAAGGAGTGCATAAAGAAAATACTGAGACTAATAGGTAAATGGTAAAGGATTAGAGATGTCGAAGAAACTTTTGGATGGCATGTCAAGGAGGCATGGCTAATACTAAAGATGTTTTTAAGAATATGTTACAATATGTATTGTAAGTAATGTGGAACATTAATCAAAATAAAAGGTTATTTTTTTGTTAGTATTGTTTTAAATATGACTTCTTTTGTCAACCTGTGTTGTTACATAAATCAATGGATTAACTTGTGTTTATTTATATTTTGAAATATACATATTTAAATAATTTTTCAATCCATTTCTTACTTTATAAGATTTATTCTCTGAGTCTGTTACTTGGTGAAATTCCATATCAAGACTTTAGTAAATCACACACTGGATTAAGATTTCACTGTTTATTAGTTGACACTGCAACAATTGTTTCATCAGACAGTGGCTTCATCAAGCAGATAAATGATTAGAGATAAATCTCGAAACGCGTCTATAGATGGCTTGAATAATTTGACCCAAATTGTTAGATTTGCACTAGGTTACTGTATGTAACAGCAAACACTTGTTGTATAATTCAATTTCCGTCGGGGTATTAGCTCGGGAAGTAGTTGTTTCAATTAGTGTTTGATAAAGTCTTTGTAAGACTAACTTGTTGTAGATTGCACTTTAATTGTTAGATAAATGATTATCATTCATTTGCTTGATGAAGCCATTGTGCGGGAAAACCATTGTTGCAGTGTCAACTCATTAACAGTAAAATCTTAACCAAGCGTGTTATTTACTAAAGTGTTTATAAGATTTTAAAACTTGAATAATAGTATCACTAATAGAAATGTGCCATTTAAAACAAAGCCTTCTTAAAGTTACACGGGAATTAAAAGTTAAACTCTAGGAATAATAAATACCTCTCCAACTCAATTATACATAAATTTTAAGTGTCCCATTTAAGACAATAAATAACAATGAAAAATTCTGGGATCTTGCGAAACTCGTAAAAAGTTGTTTACTTCAGCAGTATTTTTTTTTTTCGTGGAATTAAATTTGCGAGTTTACCCATTACGTATCATAATTAATAATGTCGTGGGAAATTCTGGCTGTATTTCAAAATTAAATTAATTTACATTCGCATTATCCAGAAATCAAAACCTAGATTAGGTTAAATTACGATAGGGCAAGTTTACATTCTTATTATCTTGACTTTGATTGTATCACACACTTTTTTACTTTTCTAGACCACAGTACCATATTTTTAGTAAGATAAAGGTTGTTTAGACAACAGGAAGTAATTAGTCAAAATTAATATAGCAATGGGCCCGTTCATCAAAATGTTCAACATTCAACATGTTTGGACTTTTTTGTGATGTATGTTGGTATCTAATGAACGGTATTCCGTATAGTCTATTTCGTACGATTGCAAAAATCCAAAGCACGTTTACGAATAACAGTCCGGTCATCAAAAAATTCCCCAACAGTTGGCAGTATACTCCCAACTGTTGTTGTCTCTGATGAACGGGCCCATTACCACTGTTAAAATGTTGATGAATTGCTGTATTTGATTACTACTCACTGCGCAAATATATTTAACCAATGTTAACAAAAATCTACATTAATCTTTGCAGCGCAAATTTTTTAAATTTATAATAAGGCTCTAACGAGTGTTTCCACCCATTGATAAGGCATAAAGTAAAAATTCAAGGTTAGAAAAACCTGAAGATTTGGATTTGCCGGCGCGAAGCGAAGAAAATCGCACCGGCAAATCCAAATTTTCAGTCTATTCTAAACTCGAAATCTAACTTAATGCGCCAGGCGTATTAAACACTGAAATATTGTGTTCAAAATAAACTGCTTTAGCATACTGCTTTAGTATATTTTGAAATTCACAATATTTCAGCGTTTAACACGCGCGGTGCATGAAGTAAAATTTCGAAATTAGAAAAGCCTGAAACTAAATTTTTAGGCTTTTTTAAACATGAATTTTACTTCATGCTTAACCAAGGAGTGGAAACACTCGTTAGAATCTTCAAATTGCACGCTTTGAAAAGCCAACGAATGTCTGGAAATGTACGTCGTATGAACCGGAATATGTATAGTTCATAGAAAATATCCCTTTATATAAATAACTAAAAATAAAATCTTCTAAATGTGTTTTTCAACCTCATATAAAATGGTATATTTTTTTAAATAGTAAACAAAATGTTTTTTACTAAATTGGTAAAGTATCTCATTCGTGATAAAATCACAATACTTGCCGAATATTTCGGTACCTATTCTAAAAGCTGTCAAAATTTCAATTAAGGTATTATCTCGTTTGAATTATTGCACGCATCTATTCAATAAGAAAAAATACATCTACTAAACCCCAACCAGAGCTGGGCAGGATTTTAATTATCTAGGATTCGAATCCTGGATTCGAATCTTTTTAGAGGATTTAAAAGAGGCATTCTAATACTTTAGTTAAACTGGATTCGTGATCCGGATTCGTTACATTTTTTTAAGATAATTTGTATTCGAATCCAAATGCGGGTGATTCGAAAAGGATTTTAATATTTATAAAATGATTCGAATATTAATAAAAGGATTCGAATACTTACAAAAGCATTCGAATACTTACAAAAGAATTTGAATCGTCAAAAATAATTCGAATTCATTGTGAGGATTAACATGAAAAATTGTTTTGTGTGTTTTTAAGTTTCTCGTTAAATCAGTGTTTTATACGCGTGGCGCATGAAGTAAAATTTCGAGTTTAGAAAAGCCCCGTGAAAATTTGTCTCGGGTCGCTGGCGCGACCCTCGACAAATTTTCTACGCGGGGCTTTTCTAAACTCAAAATTTTACTTCATGCTTAGTCTGGGAGTAGAAACACTCGTTCGAAACTTCAAACTGAATGCTCTGATAAGAACATTAAATGACTGAAAATGTTTTTAAAGATAATAATCTAATTTTCAAAATTTTGTTGAATATTATTGGAGGTAAAACTGACATGGTAGCCACAATCTGAAATGTTAAATTTTTCCGACATTTCCTTGATTCAAGATTTTTTTCCTTGACTTTTTAATATAACTTTCTTCAGTGGTAAACCCCTATTTTGTTAAATTGTTTTCATTGTTTTCATTGTTTTTTGTCAATATTTAAGTTGGTTTTTTAAATGTTTACGTGTTTTGTAATTTTTATTAAGCCTGTTGATTTTAACAAATTCAATAACATCATATGGCTTTTTTGTTAGTGTTTTGGTCAATTTAAATAAAATACCATGACTTTTCTCTGACTTTCCCGGTTTTAATGATATTCAGTGATCTTTTTATTTACGTAATTTTCAGGCATTCGTCGATTTTATAAAAGAGTTTAATTTGAAGTTTTGAACGAGTGATTCCACTCCCAGGTTAAGCATGAAGTAAAATTTCGAGTTTAGAAAAGCCCCGTTTAGAAAATTTGTCTCGGGTCGCTGCGCGACCCGAGACAAATTTTCACGGGGCTTTTCTAAACTCGAAATTTTACTTCATGCGCCACGCGTACAAGACACTGATTTAAAGTTCGAAAATACACAAATACATCTTTAAACACAGTAACACGGAATCAGATATTTAGTCTGTTATCAACGATATTCAGAGTTAATAATAAAGGATGGTCCATCTAGCGGTTTATTTTTTAATCATTTGTTATTTTGGCTCTGACCAATATTTTGCTCTCAAAATATTGACAACAACTCAGTATCGTATGCCCGCCGTACGAAATGTACGAAATTCAACAACCTTGGGAAATATTGAAAACTTATTTTCAAAAGAACGGCTATGTTGTCCAAACAGTGCGAATTCTGAGATGAAATTTCGGTCGAAATGAAGCACCAACCGCGCCTGCTGTACGCAAATCTGTGCAAATAGTTCATAAGATTGGGATTTTAGTGGACCATAGAAGTGGCCCCCTCCTCATCCAGTGCGTACAGACAAGAATATTGCTATTGTAGCCTACAGTATGACAGCCAATATAACTTCAACTCGCCATTTCGGTCAACGGGGAGCACTGCAAAGGCATGATTATTGACTTATGTGGCCAGAAATTGAGGACATGGACTTGAACGATTGTTAGTTTCAGCAGGATGGTGCGACATACCACAGCCTATTAAACAATCGATCCTTTGTGCACT
This sequence comes from Philonthus cognatus, assembly GCA_932526585.2. Classification (NCBI taxonomy): domain Eukaryota; kingdom Metazoa; phylum Arthropoda; class Insecta; order Coleoptera; family Staphylinidae; genus Philonthus; species Philonthus cognatus. Next base: position 24,767,767 of record OW052243.1, on the reverse strand, counting down.
AAGTGCGGTAATCGCGTAATTATTCCCTTTGGTGATATCAATTGGCGTTTAGGAAGTTGCGATTTGATGCCGTTGGATTATTTTTTATAGGGTGCTGTTAAATATCTATGTTATGCAGACAATCCACTAACTATTCAGGTGCTTAAGCACAATATTAGTCAAGCTATTTGTGAGATAGAGCCCTCAACCATCGAAAATGTACTAAGAAATTAGGTTGACAAGATGGGTTTCTGTCGTTCCAGCCGAGGCAGCCACATCAATGAAATTATGTTTACTTATTAATGGGAAGGATTGCTCTTGCCAACAAAGCACTAACATTTTTAAGAATATTGATCCTAGTTTATTTTATAGCTTTTTTTTTAAAGAAACCACTAGATGGACTACCCTATAAATGATTAGGTTTTGAATATTTTTGTTAAAACAACGAATCACGAATACAAATCCTTTGAGAATAAATTTAATTTTATTATTTTTTTGCAATCATTAACATATAAATATCGTTTTATATGTTAATGGTTGCAAAAAAATAATAAAATCAAATTTATTCTCAAAGAATTTGTATTCGTGATTCGAAAAAAACAGGATTCTGTTCTTTGATTCGAATCATATTTATCGAGTATTCGTGATTCGAATCATAGGTGATTCGGTTTCGTGATTCGAATCCTTTTTACGAGAATTCGTCCCAGCTCTGACCCCAACAGTCTTTCCCTAATGTGATTCTGCCGTTTTTACTACAGCAACCACTTGAATTATAATTAGCATTTACAATATAAAACAGTAAGTGTACGCGTTTTATTGTATATAACCATACATACTTTTAGGTTTTAAAATATTTGTTTCAATATTTTAATTACTATATATCAGAGCTGGGCAGGATTCGAATGATTCAGGATTCGAATCCTGTATTAGAATCTTTTTAGAGGATTCAAAAGAGGTATTTGAATACTTTAGTTCAACTGGATTCGTGATCCGGATTCGTTACATTTTTTTAACAGGATTCGTATTCGAATCCATATGTGGGTGAAAGGATTGAAATATTTAAAAGGATTCGAATACTCACAAAAGGATTTGAATTGTTTATTTACGTAATTTTCAAGCATTCGTCGGTTTTATAATAGACTTCAATTTAAAGTTTTGAACAAGTGTTTTCACTCCCAGGCTAAGCATGAAGGAAAATTTCGAGTTTAGAAAAGCCCCGTGAAAATTTGTTGAGGGTCGCGTGATTCGAATCGTATTAGGTGATTCGGATTCGTGATTCGAATTCTTTTTACGAGGATTCGTCCCAGCTCTGCTATATATATATATATATATATATATATATATATATAAAAGTTTGGCTGTGATGCACCAGCAAATATTTGTTCAGGTAAACGACCTATATACCCTTCACGATTTCGTTTGTTTTTGTACAAATATTTATTTAAATGAGATCAGGATTAATGTTTATAATATAACAAAAATTGCGTTTGTGTTATATTATGAACACTTACATAAAAAACATTCGAAATATTTATTTGCTGTGTAAACACGGAGATAATTTTGAGTGTGATGAAAGAATAATATAATAAAAAAAAGAGTTTTGCAGTATTCAGATAAAATAACAAATATTTGTATGCAGTTTTAAAATGTGTCATGTAATATTCAGGATTTTTCGGTTGATTTTCACCATGTAACGAATGAAATTCCCTTTTTATCAAATAAAAATCTCAAATGTCAATTTTGTTTCAACATATTTCACTATTTATTAAATGACTTTCCCTATTTATCAAATCAAATTCCCGTTTTTTTAAATAATAAAATAATCCGCTATCCCCAAACCAAATTTGTATTCTTTTCTAAACTCGAAATTTTACTTCATGCTTAATTAAGGAGTGGACACACTCGTTCGAAACTTAAAAGTAAACGCTTTTAAAAAAGCAATGAATGCCTGAAATTTTCAGCGCATGCAATATGTACTCTTAATTGAATTAATCTCTGTATGTATAAATAATTTGAATAGGTACCTAAATTGCACACCCTAAAGTTTTAAGAACAAGTTTCGTCAATCGGTGTAAAGCTAGAAAATTGCATCCCATATAGATATTTTATGAAATTTTTATCTCCGTTTATTTCTACAAAAATATATTACTGTAAGGAAATAAACTAGATGTCTAAAATATGTATCTTTAAATGTATACTTTGGGAGGTTACAGCCCCGCAGCCGTTTTAGACGAGCTGCCACTGTTAATCTGAGTAATTATTCATGATAAATGAATATTTTTGCAAAAGGTGAGTAACTAGAATTCAGGTTAAGCACTTAAACATCACCTCCAATTATTTTATCAGCAAGCAAATCTCAACATGACGCTAAAACTCGATCAATCAAACCCATCTTGGCCAACTTTCCGAAATTAACGAGGATATAAATGCGTGGGCATTATCATCACAAAGATCACATTAGCATTAATAATCCCTCAAAAAAACATTAACCTTCAGTAAACTTTAGAAGCGAAACTACTTTTTCAATTAATAACCGTCGAGGATATTTCGAGATTAATTAAAACTTACATGAAATATAGCAGGGCGAAATTTGTTATAACAATTTATTAAGGTTTCGCTTAAGCCGGAAGAATTAGCGTTTTGGGATGGGCGTGAGGGGCGGCGTTAATTAAAAACTTTCGCCTTTCAAGCTCATCGAAATACTCACCTTGGACGGTGTTAAAAATCAGGACGAAGCAGCCCCAGAAGAGCTTTGCGCACTTTCCTCGGTGATACATCGCGTAAAGTGTGGTAATATCCAAGCTTTCCAGAAAGCGCTCTTTTTTAAAGCGCGATAAGACCGGACCGTTCCGACTTGAATGCTGGAATAAATTTAATGAAAATCTCTGGTGTTTGCTGAATAAACCTCTCCATTAATTTATGTTGCATATAATGTGCGGGATTAAACAATGCCACCGACGGTTATTTGTTTAACACAAGCGGTGTTATCGTACCGGAGCGTGCCCGTGAAAAAATCGAGATGCTTCATAGGCTTTTTTCCTCATTGCTTTTCTGCAATCCAAGGGGAAAAAGAAAAAAAGGCGCTTGGATATATACGGTTTTTTAATGCATAATTTATTAAAATAATTGGGTGGAAAAGTAAATTTGCCATAAGAAATATTAACCCCAAATTGCGATTTGATTACTTTTATAAAAAATTTATTACTATAATAAAACACCTCTAATACTACACAGGGAGATTCAGAATTCTTGTAAGAAAATCTACATCTTGTTTAGAAGCTCATTTAAAGACTATAGATTAAATAAACATAGGTCCAATTTTCATTATTTACAAACTCAAACTATTACTTGATGTCCACGCGTATAAAACGCTTATTTATTCTAAAGTTCAAAATCAGGCGCACAAACATACACACCAATGTGAATTAATACAAGGCCAGATTTATAAAGACATTTATAATTATAAACAATTTGACGTAAAAAAAATGCACAAAACATCAATCGTTTTTGATATAAATTAACTTTCGTTGACATTAATTGGCATTATAATGCTAATATAATATAACATTATTTTCATAAATATCCTTAATAGAAATTCTAAATTGTTACAAAATTGAATTAAAACTTTAAAATCAATATTGAAACATTAACTTAATTCAAACATTAAAAGTGCGATTCGTTTAGCAATCTACAACAAGTTAGTCTTACAAAGACTATATTAAACACTCATTGAAACAACTACTTCCCGAGCTAATACCCCGACGGACATTGAATTATACAACAAGTGTTTGCTGTTACATACAGTAACCTACTTCAAATGTAACAATTTGGGTCAAATTATTCAGGCCATCTATAGACGCGTTTCGAGATTTATCTCTCATCAGTATAGCATTGCCATTCCCTATAAACAATTTGACACCTTAGACTGGCGGTCACGTTACCGTTCAAATATAAGTATAAATGAAATTGCCAATTGTTGGTTGCAGAATGGCAAAGCTATACTGATGAGAAACATATCTCGAAACGCGTCAATAGATGGCCTGAATAGTTTTACCCAAATTGTTACATTGGCAGTAGGTTACTGTATGTAACAGCAAACACTTGTTGTATAATTCAATGTCTGTCGGGGTATTAGCTCGGGAAGTAGTTGTTTCAATGAGTATTTGATATAGTCTTTGTAAGACTAACTTGTTCTAGATTGCGAAAAGAATCGCACTTTTAATGTTTAAAGTATTCTGCAACCAAGAATTGACGATTTTATTTATATTGTAAACTTAATTTAAGTTTGAACTACACGTTGAAAGTCAAGATTAAGACAATCTTGAAATTCATAATTCAGTGGAGATTGTATCATGACACATTATTGTATTAACTTGACACAATCTGGAACTTCATCATTTAGTCAAGATTGTATCAACATGACACAATATTTATTTTTATTTATTTATTTTTTATTTTTGTATCAACATGACGCAATCATGTGTCAATCTTGTATCAATATTTAGTTTAAGTTGTATTTTAATCCCAATACCTACAAGATTGTAGGATTGAGATTCTGTATTGTCCAAAGATGTAGTGTCTACTACAATATTGGCGTAATTGGCATACCTTATAATAATGTATTTATTAGTGCTAGTAATAATAGTTTGACATTTTTTTACGAAATGTATATAAATTCAAAAAGTCGTTCCAAATACAAAAAATGCGTTTACTAGCTCGGTACAGATGTGGGAGTAAAGAAAACGGAAGAAAGGTATGGATGGGAGAAGAATATGTGAAGTGTGTTTTTTGTGGAATGGAAACACTGGATAAATGTGTGTGCGGGGGTATAAATAAAATAGTATGAGTAGGTAGTACACGAGGTTGTGAAAGAGCTAGGAAGAATAACACCAGGGAGATGTAGCTAGCTGCTGAGCATGGTGTACGTTGAAGGAAGAAATGTTTATCTAGATTTTTTGGTGTCGTTCCTTCTTTTGCTTTTGTTTTTGTCCGTTTGTATAATTTTAATGTAGGATACGAGTGAGAATTATGTTTGAATTTATAGAATAGTATGTATCATTTGTATTGTGCCAATAAACGTTAATTCATTCTATTCTACAGGGTGTTTCATTTTATGAAATATAATAATTACTATTTAAATTTGACATACAACACATGATCGAACGAAAGTTTCTTGCTCCCTGCAATGGTGTAAAGATCAAATATGGCTGCCAAGAAACAAGTACAAATAAATTAACTTATGTTATGTAATTTTTATTAACTTTTAATGCGGTTGTATTTATAGGTTAACTGAACAGCAGTAAATAAACAGCATTTAATTTTATATTTATAGACAAAAGACCTTCGATGATGTATTTTTAAAGAAGAAGCATCTGAAATCATGTTTCTTTTCAAATAAAAATATTTTGACTAGAATCAGAAACTTATTATTTTTATTTATTGCAGTCTAATTTACGCAATTCACCCACTGTGCGACGTAAGTATTTTTTTCTTAAGCGACAAAGTTCATTAAAAAAATTACTAGTAGCGGACATTTTATTCTACAAACCAGAGCTGGGACGAATCCTCGTTAAAAGGATTCGAATCACGAATCCGAATCACCTGATATGATTCGAATCAGGAATACTCGAATAAAGGATTCGTAAGAGATAAATATGATTCGAATCAAAGATTCGAATCCTGTTTTTTCGAATCACGAATACAAATCGTTTAAGAATAAATTTGATTTTATTATTTTTTTACAACCATTAACATATAAATATCGTTATCAGTTGTTTTAACAAAAATATTCACAACCTAATTATTTATTATTAACACTAAACATCGTTGATAACAGACTAAATTTCTGTGTTACTCTGATTAAAGAGGTATTTGTGTGTTTTTGAACTACACTTCAAATCAATGGTTTATACGCGTGGCGCATGAAGTAAAATTTCGAGTTTAGAAAAGCCCCGTGAAAATTTGTCTCGGGTCGCTGCGCGACCCTCGACAAATTTTCTACGCGGGGCTTTTCTAAACTCGAAATTTTACTTCATGCTTAGTCTGGGAGTGGAAGTCACTCGTTACTTTAAAATATGTCACAACTGTTAAAGTATGTATCGTCGGATGCCCGTCTTCAGAGGTGATGTGTAAGCAAATTATGGGTCCTAGGAGTTGGCAAATAAGTGAGTTACTCAACTGTTTCCAAGGCACACTTTGAAAAACCAAATGATTAAAATTTTACATATAAAATGTACAATAAACTATAAGTGTGATACATCATTGAATTCAGTAAAAAAATATTCTTCCAAAAAATATCAAAATCCAAAATAGCGCTCATAAGAAAAATAAAAGTTAGCTATGGTCTCTAGGTAAATGTTATTGTTATCTTAGAATAAAATATGTTACTGGATTTATCGTTAAAAAGTGCCTATAATATCAAAGTTGTAAATGCCTGGATTCAATAGTTTTTGAATCCAGGCATTTACAACTTTGACTTAAAAAAATAAAAACGAATTTTCAAAAATACGTTTTTTGACAATATCTCATTAAGGAAATAAGATATTTCAAACTTGTTTTTGAGTTATTATTGGGCCCTAAATTATGCAACTTTGCCCCAATTTAACCGACTCTCTATTTCTTTAAATAACCGAAATCCCCATACTTTCTGTTGAAATACGGACACTCAGTATAATAATAATATAAAATTTATTGTATTGTTATTTTCTAAATATTTTAATTAAATAAATATTTTACATTGTTATATTTACGAATATATTAAAAATAAATACTTAATTCAATATTAATTATACCATCAAATGTCTAAAAGTCTTGCGTTGAAAATCACCAGAAATCATTAGATGTTTTTTGATTAAACGAATTCCACTATGGCTTTCGACGTCTAAGTCAAAAAATGTTTGAAACAAAAGTTGTAGCCAACGAAAAAATATACCTCTTTTACCAAAACACTTTTCACCTCAGCTCTTTTGTTTCTGAATTAGAAACTAAAAAATCTAGTGGACATCAACAACTCACCGATTATGGCTTTCGACGTCTAAATCAAAAAATGTTGAAGCCAACGAAAAAATAAACCATTTTTACCTAAACACTTTTCACCTCAGCTCTTTTGTTTTTGTTCAATAAACCGAGAAAGATTTTTTTTGAAAATAAATACACAACTTTATGATAATTCGAAAATTTACGAACGAGTGTCTCCACTCCCAGACTAAGCATGAAGTAAAATTTCGAGTTTAGAAAAGCCCCGCGTAGAAAATTTGTCGAGGGTCGCGCAGCGACCCGAGACAAATTTTCACGGGGCTTTTCTAAACTCGAAATTTTACTTCATGCGCCACGCGTAATAAACACTGATTTCAAGTAAAGTTAAAAATATAAAAACATATTAAAACTGTTTTCAGTTTTAAAAGCTATCAAAATATGTCAAAATTATTTAAAATTGCCAAAAACAAAATGACCAATATGTCATCTCGTAAATATAAAAAATATCAAAAACGTCAAAAATTTGGCGTGCTGATAAAATCGATTTACGTTAAAATTATCATTTTATGTCAGTACGTGACAGTTTGACAAAAACGTTCTTACAAAAACGAAAATTTCAGTTAAAATCAGTAATAATGTCAAAAAAGTTATCTAATAATATAAAAATTGTTATCTAATGTAAAACAAGTAAATATGTAATATCAAAAATATCAAATGTCAAAATTGTCGTCTACTGTAAAAAAAGTAAAAAAATATAAAATGTCAGAACTGCCATCTAATGTCAAATACGTCATTTAATGTCAACATCAGAAATAGTAAATAGGTAAAACATTTCATTGTTTATCAAAAGTAACATCTAATGTGAAACATGTCGTCTAATGTCAAAAAACGTAGTCTAATATCTAGAATATAATCTATTGTCAAAAACGTCATCTCAAAAGGTAAAGAATATCAAAAATGTCATTCAATGTCAAAAATGATTAAATATGTCTTGTAGAAAAAAAAATCTCAAATTTGTGTGTTCAAATAATGATTCAATAATTTTTGAAAATCGTTACAAATCTAAATAAAAATATTGAAAATCTTACATATTAACATTTTATATATTTGACGAGAAAATCCCGAAGTATCGAAAATTTCATCAAAATTTTATAAATCGATAAAAATGACAAATTATCAAAAATCAAGATATGTTGAAAATCTGATAAACATTTTCATAAATTAATTAAAAATCTCGATATATTGAAAATTTCATCAACATTCGGTAAATTAAGGAAAATTGAGGTAATATTGCAAAATCTGATAAAAATTTGATTAAACGACGAAAATCTCGAAATAAGGATAATTTTATGAAAATATCGATTTGTTGAAAATCTTATAAAAATGTTATAAATCGACATGTTAAGTGTAAAAATTTGATTGGGAATGTCAATTCATATTCATCAAAATGTTATATTTGGCGCAATTACCGAAAAACAATTAAAAATCTCAAATCTGTTAAATTTGACACAAATCATTAATTTAATTGATTTTATCACTTAAAAACGAGTGTCGCCACTCCCAGACTAAGCATGAAGTTAAATTTCGAGTTTAGAAAAGCCCCGCGTAGAAAATTTGTCGAGGGTCGCGCAGCGACCCGAGAAAAATTTTCACGGGGCTTTTCTAAACTCGAAATTTTACTTCATGCGCCACGCGTATAAAACAGTGATTTAACGAGAAATTTAAAAACATACAAAACAAATTTTTCATGTTAATCCTTACGATTAATTCGAATTATTTTTGACGATTCGAATCCTTTTGTAACTATTCGAATCCTTTTGTAAATATTCGAATCCTTTTATAAGGATTCGAATCCTTTTATGAGGATTCGAATACTTTTACGAGGAATCGAATCCTTTTATGAGGATTCGAATCCTTTTATGAGGATTCGAGTCCTTTTACGAGGATTCTAATCCTTTTATGAGGATTCGAATCCTTTTATGAGGATTCGAATCACCAGCATTTGGATTCGAATACGAATCATTTTAAAAAAGTTTAACTAAAGTATTCGAATATCTCTTTTGAATCCTCTAAAAGGATTCGAATCCAGGATTCGAATCTTGAATGATTCGAATCCTGCCCAGCTCTGCTACAAACTAACTTTAATGAGTAATTAAAATAATAAATTTAATAATACTATATTGTTTTAATTTGCGGTCGGTACCTGTGCTGAAACATTTTTTTTGAAACATTTTAAGCCATGTGCATTTTGTTACCATTACATAAATTCACTGACACGTAGTTTTCCTTTAAGTATACATATACCTGAGTGTATATTGTAAATTTCTAGGCATTCGTTGTTTTTATAAAAGCGTTCAATTAAAAGCTTTCAACGAGTGTTTCCACTCCCAGATTAAGCATGAAGTAAAATTTCGAGTTTAAAAAAGCCTGAAAATTTGGATTTGCAAATCCAAATTTTCAGGGTTTTCTAAAGTTGAAATTTTACTTTATGCGCCATGCGTATAAAACACAAAAATATTGTAAAGTCCAAAACATACTGCTTGTTTTTACTTTGTATTCATAGATTTTGAGTAGTCTGTATGAAGATTAAGGGATTAAAGATGCCCTATAAAAATCATAGGGCCTACCAACATTCAAGAAAAGTGATTTACGATCACTTTTCTTGAATGTTGGTAGGCCCTATGATTTTCATAACTAAAATTCAGAGCTGGGCAGGATTCAAATCATTCAGGATTCGAATCCTTTTAGAGGATTCAAAAGAGGCATTCGAATACTTCAGTTAAACTGGATTCGTGATCCGGATTCGTTATATTTTTTTGAAAGGATTCGTATTCGAATCCAAAGGCGGGTGATTCGATACCTCATAAAAGAATTCGAATATTTATAGAATTTGAATTGTCAAAAATATTTCGAAATAATTGTGAGGATTAACATAAAAAAATTGTTTTGTGTGATTTTAAAATTCTCATTAAATCACTGTTTTATATGCGTGATGCATGAAGTAAAATTTCGAGTTTAGAAAAGCCCCGTGAAAATGTTACTTCATGCTCAATCTGGAAGTTGAAACTTTAAACTGATTGCTTTGATAAGAACATTAAATGACTGAATATGTTTTTAAAGATAATAATCTAGTTTTCAAAATTTTGTTTAATCTTATTTCAAGTAAAAGTGACATGGTAGCCACAATCTAAATTGTTAAAGTTTTCCGACATTTTAATATAACTTTCTTCTGTGGGAAACCCCCAGTTTGTTAAATTGTTTTCAATGTTTTTGTCAATATTTTATAAATTCTTACGTGTTTTGTAATTTGTATGATGCCTGTTGATTTTGAAAAATTTAATAATATCATATGGCTTTTTTGTTAGTGTTTTAGTCAAATTGAATAAAATACCATGACTTTTCTCTGACTTTCCCGGTTTTAATGATATTCAGTGAATTTTTTATTTACGTAATTTTCAGGCATTCGTCGATTTTATAATAGAGTTAAATTTGAAGTTTTGAACGAGTGTTACCACTCCCAGACTAAGCATGAAGTAAAATTTTCACGGTGCTTTTCTAAACTCGAAATTTTACTTGCGCACATGCGCCACGCGTACAAGACACTGATTTGAAGTGAAGTTCAAAAACACACAAATACATCTTTAATCAGAGTAACACAGATATTTAGGATGTTATCAACGATGTTCAGTGTTAATAATAAATAATTAGGTTTTGAATATTTTTGTTAAAACAACATAACGATATTTATATGTAAATGGTTGCAAAAAAATAGTAAAATCAAATTCAATCTTAAAGGATTTGTATTGGTGATTCGAAAAAACAGGGTTCGAATCTTTGATTTGAATCATATTTATCTCTTACGAACCCTTTATTCGAGTATTCGTGATTCAAATCATACTAGGTAATTCGGATTCGTGATTGGAATCCTTTTTACGAGGATTTGTCTCAGCTCTGCTAAAATTTTATGTAAAAAAAACATTTTATTTAGGTTAGGGCGGCGAAATCTAGTTTGTCTGTAGTGCCATAAACCCTAGCGCCGGCACTGGTCTTAGAATATTTTTGTTCGTTAGTACTGCACTAAGTTAAACTGAGTTCATGTTTGTGACGTCACAGTTTAAGTTAGTGTAACTTTATATTTACAATTGCTTGTGTCCATTCCATGTAACGAACAGATTTAGTGCGAAAATTGTAAAAAGTGCTGCACTAGTTCATGTAACGAACAGAACTATTATTTCAAGGAAAAAATCTGGACTTTAAAAACAGACTGGTTCAAGACACATATTAAATTATTTTAGCTTTTAACTGTAGAATTAATACACCATATTTTTATACTAAAAGCATTTTTATTATGAAAATATAAAGCAGAAATATCAACTTTCCTTAAACATTTTCAGAATTAACTCTCATCACACTAAAAAATCCTCCATCTCTATCTTCCTCCATCTGACCCAGCGATGTAAAATTACGAGTATTTCGTGGTGGTTTCGCTGGTTATAAAGTTCTTGAGGCTTGAAACGTCCGTGTAAATTCCGGGGTACTTCTGGCCGGGCTGCTCCCACGCACACAGCCCCACCAGGACATTACCGGCCACTAATGGACTGCCGGAACGGCCCTAAATAAATCATTTTTAGAAACCGCCCAAATGTTTCCTTAAAAATATATGTATGTACGTGCACTCACCTTGCAAGGGTCCACGCTCTTATTCGCCGGCTCTGCGCAGAACATCCGCTCGGTGATGTAAATAAAGTGGCTGGCGTAAACGTTCTTGCATTTGCTCGGCATCGAGATTTCAAGTTCGATTTTGCTAAGAGTTTCAGCATGTTCGATATTATCATCCTGAAAAGTGGTGAAATTAATAAATTTAATAAACATCAAAACAACTATGACTAGGGACCTAGTTGCTAAGACGAGAAGAAATATGAAACTCTTAAACAGGCCCTACACTATCAATCCGCTTGATCAAAACGCGCGTGCAGCTGATTGACACGCACTTAAAGCAGCCTTGGGGCGCATCAAGCATCCCATCAATGTTTTCATCAACACACTTTTGTAGCGGAGTTTTCGACTAGTGAACTGCTCCTCCTGGACTGTAGTGAATCGGTGTAGTGTACATACCATGGTTTTGAATTAGGATTTGGGCAGATGACTGAGGCAATGCTTGAATAAAATTGCTCTAGACCATTGGTCTCCAAACTACAGCCCGCGGGCCAAATCCGGCCCGCGGGCCAAATCCGGCCCGCGATTGTTTGTAATTATTTTTGTAAATGTCATATTTTAAAATATTGTAACAATTGTTCCTTAAATTTTTCATAATTTTATAAAATTAATCGGATCTCGACACCCATTGAGGGTAAAAGAGGTTAATAGATATATATATATATATATATATATATATATATATATATATATAATCGGATCTTGGCCGACTTTATTATGTAGAATTGTATTTGTGGCCCGCGAAGAAGATAGTTTGGAGACCCAGGCTCTAGACTATAAAGCGCTCCGCCCAGCCGCTTGTCATTCAAACTTTCTATCAATCACCGTCAAGGCTTGACTCAAGCATCAAACGGGTTCAATCACACTTGACACCATAGCTTGATGCGCTGTTTTGATCAAGCGGATTGATAGTGTAGGGCTTGCTTTAAAATCGTAGAACGCAACTAATACAAATGTGTGACTAATTGCAAAATTACAATTCAGTACCATACCCAGACTTAAAAAATGACAGACAGTGTAAATTTATAGAATTTTTGTGCTATTTTATGAAACAACAATATATTAAAAAAAATGACAGTGTGAATTTATAGAATTTTTGTGTTATTTTATGAAACAACAACATATACGTTATATTTTCGTTTTCTAATAGCCAATTCGAACAAGACTCATTTCAATAATTATACTTGATGCACTTTAATGTGTACAAATACTTACAACGCCCCATCCAGTAAGAACTGCAGAGCTAGAGACTTTTGGTGGATGGAGTAATCCAGGTAATGTGACTGGTTGAATTTTTGGTCCTAGTGGAAGGTCGGCTTCTAGGAAACCAATGGCTATGTCAAAGTCCTTTCTGTTGGGCTGGTACCTTTTGTGAGGGGTTAGGCTTTTTAGTTCTTGGACGGTTCCTCCTTCCCTGAGATGGTCGGTTCCGGCGCGGACTTGCAGTCTCAAAAGTCGCAATCTGTACATAAAACTTGTATTGGAAGAAGTTGTTAAATTTTGATAACATCTCTTTTAGTGTGTCCACTACCTCTACAGAAATATTACTTAAAAAAGACGGTACAACTCAAGTACTACTAGCGCTGGAGCTGTAATTAACGTACAGGGAATTTTACAATTAAGTACATTTATCATAATGCGTACTCTGCAAATAGTCAGGCATTCGTTCATTCTATCAAAGTGTTAATTTTACATTTTTTTGCGAGTGTTTCCGCTCCTTGATGAATCATAAAGTAAAATTTCGAGTTTAGAAAAGCCTGAAAATTTGGTTTTAACGTTAAGTTTAAAATATAATGCTTTAGTATACAGCTCTAGTATATATTTCAAACTTCACAATAACTCGGCTTTTTTATACGCGTGGCGTATGTAGTAAAATTTCGAGTTTAGAAAAGCCTGAAAATTTTGTTTGGTCGCTCCGCGCTTCGCGCTACGCAAACAAACCAAATTTTCAGGCTTTTCTCAACTCGAAATTTTACTTCATGCTTAACCAGGGAGTGGAAACACTTGTTAGAAGCTTCAAATGGAGTGCTTTTAAAAAAACGACGATTGCCTGAAAATGTACAGCGTATACATCAGGACGTATGTTTGTTATTATTATTATTATTATTTTGTGTATACTTATACGATACAATTTCTGTATGCAATTCAATCATTTTAAAAGGTTTTATTAACTATTTGTATTTTATGCATTTCTCAACACTGTAATTTTTTACTGAAATTTAAAGCGCAGACTAGCAAGATTAAAAGTTATAATCTATAGATAAAATGTAATATTAAAAGCAGTTGTTGAATTTTGATAATATCCCTCTGAAGAAGATGTATTTATATAATAGTGAAAATGTAAAATGTGTTTCCAATAAAAGGATCAATTACTTAACATATGTTATGTAATCTATAAATAATTTTGAGATAAAAAAACGAATTTTGGTATAACGATCTTAACTCAGAAATTCCTAATTGTAATATCTTCATGTCTTTCTTTTTACAGCATTATTGCATTTTTTTCTTAAAGATCAAAGATGTCAATATATGCGTCTATAATACTTGAAATCAACATTTTCCATGCTGATTGGGTTTATGCCGCTACAGGCAAACTGAATTTCTCCTCCCTAGTATAAATACACTTTTTTGTTATACAATTTTCGTTCCTTGAAATAATTAATATATAAATTGAATAGGTCATTGTTAAAAGAGGGTGTCAGTTTTTTTTTTTAAATTGAGATTGGTTTAATTGCACATTGTTGCTAGACACATTAATTTTGCTTAAAACGGCGATTTTATAGCAACAAGTAATGGCGGGAAAAATCAATTTATTTTTTTAATTTTTTGTTACGAGAGGTAAGTTTAGCATACTAATCTAATCTTGCTATAGCAAAGAATTAAAAGGGTAAAAAAGTTAAGAAAAAGAAAAGATCTAAAAGGCGAGTCCACAGGTAATGAAGATTAAATTAACATTTTGATTCTTAATTATGACCTTAAATGTGACCTGTGTTATTAATAAAAACACCTCACTCTTGAAATCGAAACTCATTTATCTATCTCGACACATTTTGCTTTTTGCACTTTTGGGTTTTTGTTAAAAGAGCGTATTTTCTGAAACTTCAAAATGCTATATCATGCAAAATAGTAAATCAAATTATATATATTTTTGAATTAAAGTTTTAATAGTACCGTGAGATCGTTTAAATTATGAATTAGAGTAAGCGGAACTTTTTTGTGTTGTTGCCCACCATACTAATTTAATGATAAAATAAATTTTAAGTTATGGCAAGCTATGTGTTAACAGTCAGTAGTGCCAATCTTTTCAAAGCCTACTTTAAATCATGTTTTAAATGATCGCACGGTATATGTTTTATCAAAAAAAAAACAGTTAAGTAATTCGTTTATAAACCTGATAACAAACAGATAATAAATTCTATTCTATTGACAACATCTGTTTTTTTTTTTAAACTTTGAAAAATAATACAATTATAAGTTGGATTGTGATGTAAATTATAGAAATTCGTAGGTGTCGTCTTGATGGTAAAAAAAACAATGCTAATTAGTTGATAGTAAAATTATAAATGCTTAAAGTAATGGCTCAAAGCACTCGTAACACTCAGTTTAGTTGTAATTATGTATATAAAAATGCAATGTAACAATTTTGAGCTTCTATGATTTTCGTTGAGTTGGGTAAGTTTGCTTCAGCATATACGTAAGTATAGCTCATTCTTTTTTTTTTATAATTCCTCTAAATTTCATGAAAATCTAACGTTCTAGTAATTTTTATTGATTTTTGTTTAATGCATTCACGAGTAATAACTTGATACACGGCAGATTAGAGAGATCGAAATTTAATGTTGTTGTACAATCATTACATAATTAAATGACAAATATTGACTTGCAATTAAATTGGTTTTACAAGACTGATAACAGTAAATAATACTGATACTATGTTACAGTGCAAAACTAAAAATAGTTTACAAACTATGAACATGTTGAAAAACTACAAGTTATCGAGCTATTTATTAATCCAACATAAAACCGTTTCAGGACTTTTCTGCCATATTTAGAGTAATGCTAAATAAGACAACAAAGTGATTCTAGCAGTATTGAAATGTTTAAGTATATATTGTTTAAAACTATTAATGGATTTCGATAGCTAACGCCATCTAATGCTCCACAGTGGCATCGTCAGTGACACGAATGCACAGAGTGCACATACAGGTAACTGTTTCGTCCACGAACGAGCTAAACTCTGTTTGTGAAACCAGAAAACAAATATCAAAATTGAATTTGTGTTCAGTATTCGGGCACCAGGTACCCACAGACGCGTTTCGGACTTCAAGGTCCTCTTCAGCGTAGTCCCGACCCAGTGCTGAGGAATACTGAACATTTCTCACTATTTCAAGCTAATATGTGAAAACTATTAATGGATTTCGATAGCTAACGCCATCTAATGCTCCATAGTGGCATCGTCAGTGACACGAATGCACAAAGTGCATATATCGGAATACTGAACACAAATTCAATTTTGATATTTGTTTTCTGGTTCACAAACAGTGTTTAGCTCGTTCGTGGACGAAACAATAAATATATAGTATATGCACTTTGTGCATTCGTGTCACTGACGATGTCACTATGGAGCATTAAATGGCGTTAGCTATCGAAATCCACTAATAGTTTTCACATATTGGCTTGAAATAGATAGAAATGTTCAGTATTCCTCAGCACTGGGTCGGGACCACACTGAAGTGGACCTTGAAGTCCGAAACGCGTCTGTGGGTATCTGGTATCGAACACAAATTCAATGTTTATATATTGTTTTCAAAATGATTAAAAAAGAGAAGATAACTTTTAGTTTTAAAAAACGTTTATATATCTTTGTTGTGGAGAAAAAGAAAAATATTCTACAAGTTTTTAGAAAATTGCTCTTTGAAATGGATTCCTACAAATTAAGTGACATGGCTGAAAACGTACATTTCGCTAATCTAATCCAAATATTATTCTGGTTTACACATCAACAAATATATATTGTACGATGTTTTATAGAAACAATATATACACGATTATTTTCTTACAGTATTAAAATTGTTAATAAAAATGTTTTGTTATATGGCGAATATCACCACTACTATGAAAAATATTCAAAGACATTATACTTACTCAAATGTACAAGAAGCTGATGTTAAGATGGTGTTAGAACTAATCAGAACACCATTACAAATGTGTCCTCTAGGAGACTCAATAGTCACATGATATGGGTGTTCTTCGATTGTTGTTTGTGTTGCCGAAGCTGAAAATAATTAAAGCAAATTAGTGTTATGTTAAGTATTCCTTATTTTAAATGTTTACTTTTGCATTTATTATACAGGAGGCCTGTGTTTCGAGCGGCACTATGAGGATCTCGCGTAGTTGAAGAGATAGAGAATCGGTTAAATTAGGGCAAAGTTGCGTATTTTAGTGCTTACTAATAATCTGCTTTTACATTTCAAATATCTTTATTGATTCGAAGTAATTTAAAAAAAACTGAAATTTTCAATATTTAAAATTTGCCTATACCTCCATTATTTTTGATCTTATTCCAAATGTATAAAAACATTCATTGAGCAACTTTTTATGACTCGACTTATGAAATAAGTTATAAAAGTGCAAAGCAATTCGTTTTTGTTTTTCCAGACACAACTTTTGTATTTCTTATGGCGCATATGAAGATATGCATATCACTGAACAGCATTTTTACGCTGATTTCAATGATGTCCCACAGGTTGACTTTTAAAAAATGTATTGTTTTTATGTATGTTGCCATGGAAACAACCGCGCATGTCCACAAAAACTATTTATTTGCGTAAAAAAAAACAACCACTCAATAATAGTCTTTATTTTAAATAAAATTTCAAGTATTGCATAGCAACTTGATATTGTTTGGTTGCCATGGCAACTTGAACAACAACAAAAATTAAATAAAAGCTTAACGTGTGGCATATTGTTGAAATCAGAATTAAAAATGCATTTCACTGCTGTGCGTAAATTTGTATGTTTCCATAAAAATAACAAAAGTTGTGTATATAACAAAAACGAATCGCTTTGAATATTTTAAACGGTAACTGTCGATAAGTCATAAAAAGTTGCCATAAGAAAGTTTTCACAGAATATGAAAAAAAATAAAAATAGCGGAGATATGAACAATAATAAAAAATCGAAATTTTCTGTTATTTTCGAAATACAACCAAGCAATTGAAAATATTTTAAATGTGAAACGAATAGGTACTTGAAATTACATTTACCTACATCAAGATATGTATACTTAAAAGAAAAATTCCCAGGGTAACAATACCAGTTTCATTTTGTATAAGTCTACAACAAAAGATGAAAACGTTATTTACAAATTAACTTTCGCACACGCATGGATCTTTAAATTATGAACTTTGGCTTAGAACACGAATACGAATAAAAAATTGTATCAAAACACTTACCAAACACAGACAGGGTCAAGATTAAACATACAATCCGGAGCATAATGATCGAATGAATGGAAAATATGGAATATTATTCAATTTATATTATCGCTTATAAAATGATAAATAGGTTTGTTTTCTTATTTAGAAATGATACCGAGGACAATTGTGAGAAATACTGTTGAATGATGAATATATTATTCGTCATTCTACCGAATTACTCAATAATAATGTGATTGAATAAAAATTATAATTCACGTGAATACGAAATACTCTGTTAATTGGATAGTTTCTTAAAATTGACGGATTTTCATTTTGCAGAAGTGTTTTTTAGGATCATGAAAAAAAAAATGAATTTTAGGAAACAGTAGATTATAAAGAATTCCTTTGAATGATACATAAAAATCTCAAATCGAATTGCATTGAACTACAAACATGTAAACAGAGGAGTACTGGCCACAAGAGCTACAAGGAATAATTGTGTTTAATGCATTGTTATCTATTTAACATTACAATGTTTAAAATACTTATATTGTGTCCATTTATAAGATTTTCGGCAATTTTATTTCTTTTTTTTTAATCATTTTGGGCATTTTATAAAAAAACATATTTTTCAAAATTTCAATAATTCCCGAAAGTGTATGATTTATCTGCAAGGATTTTTTCTTACTGCATACAGGGTGTCCGTATTTCGACAGAATGTATGGGGATCTCAGTTATTTGAAGAGATACAGAGACAGTTAAATTATGGCAAAGTGGCGTATTTTAGGGCCTAACAATAATCTGAAAACAATTTTGGAATATATTTTTTTGTTTTTGAGATATCAATAAAAACCAGTTTTTTTTAAATCGTTTTTAGTTTTTTATTCAAAAACTACTAAATCTGGACATTTAGAACTTTGATATTATACTTTAATGATGAATATAGTAGCATATTTATTTTTAAGATAACTATAACATTTACCTGGGGACCATAGCTAACTTTTGTTTTTCTTGTGGGTGCCATTTTGGATTTTTATATTTTTTGAAAGAATATCTTCTCTGAACTTAGTGATGTATCACACTCATAATTTATTTTAGATTTAATATTCAAAATTATAAAATTTTCTCTTTTGCAAAGAGTGCCATGGAAACAATAAAGTCATATCTATTATGCAATAAAATATTGATAGCAGTCAATCATTGTTAGGAGTCAAAACTAATTAATAACTGTCAAATTTTTGTAATGATAATAATTAGTATCGATTATCACACAAAACATAAAGTAAAAAAATTGGTGATGTGTTCATCATAGCACTTTCCCCGTATAAGATATGATGACCTAAATGTCAACAGTATGGAAAAGTTGCACAAACTGAATTTATTCTACTTTTATTATTCCAAAACTATTCACAAAAAAGTAATCCTTGCATTTTTCGGTACATCTCAATAAATATTGATTACCATAACATCTACGCGTTATATGTTTTTAACTTCACTGTAAATCAGTGGTTTATACGCGTGGCGGATGAAGTAAAATTTCGAGTTTAGAAAAGCCCCGTGAAAATTTGTATCGGGTCGCTGCGCGATCCTCGACAAATTTTCTACGCGGGGCTTTTCTAAACTCGAAATTTTACTTCATGCTTAGTCTGGGAGTGGAAGACACTCGTTACTTTAAAATACATTACAACTGTTGAAATATGCATCGTATTAGTATTTTGTCATTAAATCACTATATTGACTGTATTTGATATCGTGATTTAAGTGACTTACTTACAATCATAACATCACAATAGCCAAAATATAGTCCGTAGAGAGATATAATCAGACAAAATCCTAGCATACTCAAAAGACAATCAATCAAGCCACTTACAGGCACAATAGTCAAAACACGGTCAATAAAGATATAATATGATAAAATCCTATGATAGTCCAGACAGTCAAGCAATTTATTAAGATTCAAAATGTCACACCAGTATTTTGTTTGTAAACAAATGCATTTTCTATCAGTACAGTAATTAATCAGCTAGATGCCCGTCTTCAGGAGTGATATGTAAGCAAATGATGGGTCCTAGGAGTTGTCAAATGAGTGAGTTACTCAACCGTTTTCAAGGCATTCTTTACAAAAAACAAACGACTGAAATTTTACATATAAAATGTACAATAAACTATAAGTGTGGTACATCATTAAATTCAGAAAAAAAATATTCTTCAAAAAAATATAAAAATCGAAAATGACGCCTATAAGAAAAACAAAAGTTGGCTATAGTCTCTGGGTAAATATTATAGTTATCTTAAAATAAAGTCTGTTACTAGATTTCTTGTTAAAAAGTGCCTTTATAATGATAAAGTTGTAAAGATCTGGATTCAATAGTTTTTGAATTAAAAAATAAAAGCGAAATTTTAATAAATCTGTTCTTTGTCAATATCTCAAAAACGAAAAAAGATATTTCAAATTTGTTTTTAGATTATTATTGGGCCCTAAAATACGCACTTTTGCCCCAACCGACTCTCTATCTCTTCAAATAACCGAGATCCCTATACATTCTGTTGAAATACGGGCACCCTGTATATCTTCAAATCCCAAATCAAGTTGCAATCGCGCGAATTTTGAATGATTGGGTTAGATGAAATAAACATTAATTGTAAAATGTATTAACTCTAACATAAGTAGTAAATTTTGAACTTCTCAATATTTCAGTCTTTTATACGCGTCACGCATAAAGTATAATTTCGAGTTTAGAAAAGCCTGAAAGTTTCAAGGCGTTTTTAAACTCAAAATTTTACTTCATGCTTAATCAAGAACTGGAAACATTTTTTTAGAAACTTCAAATTAAACATTTTTATCAGTTCATAGATTTTCTTTCCGTGTAATTAATATTTATTAATTTAAATGTATCTATCATTTTAATGAAATCCGTTGATGTTTCAATAGTTTTCAAGATTTGGATAATATTCGTAAATTTCATAAAAGTAAATTTTACACATTTACTTTTATGAAATTTACGAATATCATCGAAATCATCCAAATACTGCTAAACAAATGAATAATAAAAACAAAATTAGCATCAATAAATTAAAATATATATTTTTTTTATATGACAAATAAAAAAAGTTTTATGTTTTGGGAAACATAAGTCATGCCGAAACAATTATTATGAATTTAATGGAAATACCAAAACAAAACAAACCTGCATTTTCACACGAATAATATTATTCCAAAATATTTAAGAAGATAAGGTTTATTTTTTAGGTGTTATCAAAATTGAGAAAACTGCAAATTAAGCAAAAAATAAAAACTGTCTACACGAGAACATTTTTGTAGACTAAATATTACATCTGGACTTTGTTATACCAGTATATTTTTGTCGGTAAACTAAAGGTATAGCATAAATAATGGGGAATCAAAATGTGTTTCTGTGTACAAACGCATGCTGTAATCAACGCAAGATATGATTGCAAGGTCAAAATGTTACCAACAAAATAAATAATGAACAACAATTTTTAAATGTGCAAGTATATTTAATTAATTCTCATCTTAATAAAACTAATTAAATATCATAAATATTTTTAATCGTGTAAAACTTCTCCAGGGAGAGAAATCATTCGTGCACGCAATTGTGCACTTGCGAATGACTTTTCAATAATAGGTTTATTTGAAAAGATTCGCATACGCAAACTTCAATTCGTATGGGCAAATTCAACTGTTTTTTTTGCGATTGCCCAAACAGCACTCGCAAATTGACAGCTGCTGTCAGATTCTCATTTAACTTGTGCGTTTTGAGAATGATATTCCAAAATCTTGTCCAAATAGAAACAGACCTAACAGAAGATTAAATTTAATGATTAAAAACACGAAATAATTAATTTGTAAAATGATTACAAAATTAAAAGTGCGATTATTTTCGCAATCTACAACAAGTTAGTCTTACAAAGACGATATATCAACGAGTCATTGAGACAACTACTTCCCGGACTAATACCCCGACGGAAATTGAATTATACAACAAGTGTTTGCTGTTACATACAGTAACCTAGTGCAAATGTAACAGGTTACTGTATGTAACAGCAAACACTTGTTGTATAATTCCGTCGGGGTATTCGCCCGGGAAGTAGTTGTTTCAATGAGTGTTTGATATAGTCTTTGTAAGACTAACTTGTTGTAGATTGCGAAAAGAATCGCACTTTTAATGTTTGAAGTATTCTGCAACCAAGAATTGGCAATTTCATTTATACTTATGTTTGAACGGTAACGTGACCGCCAGTCTAAGGTGTCAAATTGTTTAGAGGGAATGGCAAAGCTATACTGATGAGAGATAAATCTCGAAACGCGTCTATAGATGGCCTGAATAATTTGACCCAAATTGTTACATTTGCAGTAGGTTACTGTATGTAACAGCAAACACTTGTTGTATAATTCAATGTCCGTCGGGGTATTAGCCCGGGAAGTAGTTGTTTCAATGAGTGTTTGATATAGTCTTTGTAAGACTAACTTGTTGTAGATTGCGAAAAGAATCGCACTTTTAATGTTTGAAGTATTCTGCAACCAAGAATTGGCAATTTCATTTATACTGATTACAAAATGTTAAATGGCTGAATACGTCAAGTTAAGTACTAGTTTATGTAGAGGAATCGACAGTTTGTAAAAATACGAAAGCGATATTTTATTCTACATATGTTTCTTTTGAGTATACATATCCCCATGTACCAGAGTAATAATATAAATAATTTGAAGCTTCTAACGCGTGTTTCTAATCCTTGATTAGACATGAAGTAACATTTATAGTTTAGAACATCCTGAAAATGTGGATTAATTTATTACGTGAGATCAAACATAAAATCAAGCAGAGTCTACTATTCTGAACTTTACTTGAAATCAGTGTTTTATACGCGTGGCGCATGAAGTAAAATTTCTAGTTTAGAAAAGCCTGAAAATTTGTTTGGTCGCGTAGCACTACGCGCTACGCGACCAAACCAAATTTTCATGCTTTTCTAAACTCGAAATTTTACTTCATGCTTAATCTGGGAGTGGAAGCCCACCTTAGAAGTTACAAATTTAACGGTTCTATACTACCAAAGAATGTTGGCATTTTTTATTAAATGTTCTCTTATTATTTTCTGAATTTTTATGTGATATCTCTTTTTTAAATGGATTTACACCACTTTTAAAACAAACAGTCCATAATGCGCTTATATCTAAGAATTTATAATTTCATTTTGAATGAATTCTTTAACAAACTCTTGATAGAGTTGTTTGTTTTATGCGAAGTTTATTAAAATTATGAAAACAATGCCAAAGTTGTTTCACATAATCAGCACGATTTTATATGACAAAAGAGAGAGAGAGCGATTAAAAACAAAATTGCAGAGCTAAGAATTTAACCTTGTACAAGATATTTAAAGTTTTAAATAATGTATTTAAGCATTATTAGTGTTTTTCAATTTTTATTATTTTTGTAGTATGTACGACTTTTTACCGTTTTTCTTCAGAAAATATACAATGTTCCTTTGTAGCTTTGAAGTGTATTAAAATTTTAAATATCATTAGACGAAGTCAAATTTTTCAAACCCATATCTCAGTTTTTCTGTGTGACTAATGCTAAAAAAATAATGATATTTCGATATCATATGTAATTCACTTTTCATAAGTTGAACAAGTCGATTTTTTTAAATGTTCGTGTTATGTGCACAAATGCGTTTTTATTCTCGCAAGTTAAATGGAGCGACCTCTAACTTCATAAATGCGTTCATTTTGAGTGTTTTCTACTCCCAGATTAAGCATGAAGTAAAATTTCGAGTTTAGAAAAGCCTAAAAATTTGGTTTGGTCGCGTAGCGCGTAGCGCTACGCGACCAAGCCAAATTTTTAGGCTTTTCTAAACTCGAAATTTTACGTCATGCGCCACGCGTATAAAACACTCATCTAAAGTGAAGTTAAAAATATGCGTGCTTATGTTTTCTTGAGTTAAATATGAACTTTACATTTATCCTTTAAGTAAAATAATGTTCCATTTTTAAGGTGCCGATTTAAAATAAATGTTTAATAGAGTATAAATGAAATTGCCAATTCTTGGCTGCAGAACGCTTCAAACATTAAGAGTGCGATTCTTCTCGCAATCTACAACAAGTTAGTCTTACAAAGACTATATCAAACACTCATTGAAACAACTACTTCCCGAACTAATACCCCGACGGACATTGAATGTAAGACTAGCTTGTTGTAGATTGCGAGAAGAATCGCACTTTTAATGTTTGAAGTATTCTGCAGCCAAGAATTGGCAATTTAATTTATACTTATGTTTGAACGGTAACGTGATCGCCAGTCTAAAGTGTCAAATTGTTTAGAGGGAATGACAAAGCTATACTGACGAGAGATAAATCTCGAAACGCGTCTATAGATGGCCTGAATAATTTGACCCAAATTGTTACATTTGCAGTAGGTTACTGTATGTAACAGCAAACGCTTGTTGTATAATTCAATGTCCGTCGGGATATTAGCTCGGGAAGTAGTTGTTTCAATGAGTGTTTGATATAGTCTTTGTAAGACTAACTTGTTGTAGATTGCGAGAAGAATCGCAGAATGTTTAATAGAGTATTCTTTAGCTCTTTATTTGCATTAACACATTGTGCAAAGCATATTATATAAAATGAATTATACAAATAATGACAATCAAGTGACAAACAAAAATTCACAGATTATCAAAACTATGAAAATACATTAAATTTTACAGCGGTGTTGTCATATCTACCCTTCGCATCTTGTGCATGTCAACATTACAATAATCGTGTGATTTCAAATAAGCCACCCATAGCATTTTTTCAATTCGTGTGCGAATTTTAGCATTCGCAAGTTTCTGCATGCGGACTTTTGCGAGTGATTTTAAATAAACCCCCCCAGGTTCTCAAATTTTGAATTAGATTAAATAAAAAAAAAACATTTGTTACATTTATTAAATGGAGATCAAACATAAATCCATGCTTTTAGATATGAATCATAAACGTACATATCCACGCTGTATATTTTGAACTTTACAATATTTCGAGTTTAGAAAAAAAGGAAGTTTCAGGCTTTTCTAAACTGAAAATATTACTTCATGCTTAATCAAGGAGGAAAAACACTTGTTTAAAGTTTCAAATTGAACGGTTTTATAAAAACAGGGAGTACACAATTTTTATATTAAATATTTGTTTTTGTATGCGTTAAATAGTTTAAAATAGTAATAAAAGCTTTTAAAAATAATATTAAAAACACACTTGATGTATCTTAATTTTTCTTGCTCTAGCGCGCGAATTTGTTGATCAATATTTATCAATTTAATTTAATAAAAATCATCCTATGCACTTACTGACTGAAACTTTCATACCGACGATGTATGTCATTAACAAAAATTATGTAAATTAGTGAACGTAATTTGCAATTCAAAATTTAAAAATCACGAATTTAATCATTTTCATATCTAATCCTCTTTATTTATAGTAAATTATAATTGTATGGTAATACTTTGTGATTACAAGTCATTTATATAGGGGTCAAATTTTGTTTTACACTCATAATACAGTCAACATGAATTGTGTAATTGTTATATGTTTATTTGCAGTCATTGCATCTTCATACGCAAGTGGTAAGTATTTAATAACACAAAGAATTAATTTGTTTATGATAAAACAAATTAATTCTAAGACAAAGTAATACACCGAATCATCAACCAAAATACATATATTAGGGTCGGAAATGCACATGTTATTTGGCCATAAGAACAAACAACGATTATTTTTCCACAATAATGAAAATATATCTTTAAAACTAATACATATTGCACATTAAAGCTTTGCGAATAAATTGACACTATATATTTTTTTAAGCATTCTTAAATTAAATATAAATCAACTAATGGAACATTTTTAATGATCACATAAATCCGTGAAATACTTCCATTGAAAATATTATTGCTTCTTCATATTGCTTTAATTTATTAAAGTAATTATTATAAACATATTGTATTAAATAGATTAATCTAAAATAAATGATAAATAAAATTAATCGTTGCTTAGAAATCTCCATAAGAGCAATGTAAATTTTGATTGTGTTTTTAATAAATAGGGGGCAGCATCGTGCTATTTTAGTAATATCTTAACATTATACTGTAATTTCCAAAAACATGTGAAAATAAATTGGGTTTGAAGTGTAGAATTCGTGTACGGAATTTGTAGCGATACGGGTTCCCGGTGCGCGGCCTTGAATTGCGAATGTAATTTTTCTGCCGCGGACTGTTCATTGATTATGTTGTTGATACACAACAAAGAAAGATATTATTAAAATATTTTCCAATACATTCTTTAAATATAAGTGCATTTCTGGATTCATGTTTTGGTTAGGACTGTAGAATGCCGGTATATGCTGATTCAAGTGATGAGTCGGAAAAATTCCTTTTCCATTTATTTACCAAATTGAATGTGCGACACTCGGCGATTTGATTACCGAGGAACTTAGTCGGCTTAGCGCCGAGAGTTCGAATTGGGTTATTGTAATTTCTCATTTTTTGTACGGCGTAGCCTACTCAGCTTGAAGTGTCGCCTACCCAGCTTAGAGGGTAGACCTCCTCCTCGTTCGCACCTATTCCTTTTGTGTGCTTTATTGCAATTTACCAAATTAAGGAATGCAGCACGCGACAGCCATGAACGATATTTGATAGTAATCATTTAAATCACTTATGTAGTTACAAATAACATGAATATATATTTTATGTTGCCAGAATTTAACTGTTTATCTACAATATAAATACAGGGAATTTTTCTTTTAAGTAAACATGTGCATAAGCTGTAAATTTTCCGACATGCGTTGTTTTTGAAAACAGTTCAGTTTAAAGCTTTAAACGAGTGTTTTCCTCTCCCAAACTAAGCATGAAGTAAAATTTCAAGTTTAGAAGAGCCCCGTGAAAATTTGTCGAGGGTCGCGCAGCGACACGAGACAAATTTTCTGGGTTTTCTAAACTTGAAATTTTACTTCATGCGCCACGCGTATAAAATACTGATTTCAAGTGAAGTTCAAAAAGTTCACAGTGTTTTAGTGTTTTATACGCGTGGCGCATGAAGTAAAATTTCGAGTTTAGAAAAGCCCAGAAAATTTGTCTCGGGTCGCTGCGCGACCCGAGACAAATTTTCACGGGGCTTTTCTAAACTCGAAATTTTACTTCATGCTTAGTCTGGGAGTGGAAAACACTCGTTTAAAATATTAAATTAAACTTTTCAAAAAAACCAACAAATATCTAAATATTTAAAGAAAATAATCTGAATTTAGAATACGTATACTTTAAAGAAAAACTCCCTGTATATACTCATACGGAATATCAAACTAAAGAAGGCATCTGTTTCGTTATACAGTTGTATGTATATCGATAGAAATTGAAATCGTGAATATTTATCCAGTTTACTTGTGTCTTCCGTAATTCAATACCCATTCATTCATTCGCACGGCGTTATGTAAACAAACAAACAACGCTCTCCGCACTTATTATTTTTATTGTTCGTTGTGATAAAATTCGGCAGGCACTATAAACCAATATTTAGTCAAAACTACTTTCTGCAATTTTGCTATTTTTGCCCCATCTCGTATCCCAGAAACACACAACCAGCAAAAATTGGCCCTATTAAATGTTGAAAGTAAATTGCATGTTTGTTTTTGAAACTGCAGAACATTTTAATGTCAAGTTCAAATATTTGTATGTGAATTTTTATATTTGATAATCGTTATACTTTTTGAAACAAATACGAATTATGCAATTGCAAACAAAAATGATACAGATATAATGGATAGTAATTTGGCTGGATACTGGATATCCGTCCACAATTTAAGCCGAATGGTTTACAAAGAAGACTACTTTTAGAACTGTGACAAGGCTATACCTCGACCTGAGACACGGCTATATTTTGACCTATGGCAAAGTTATATTTTGACTTACAATAAAAGTATATTTTAATTGTGATAAAGCTGTGTTGACGCTCAAAAAAACAAATTTTAGCATTTTTTAATGATAAGGCTGATTTTGACATTTAATATGGCATTATTTTGACCTATGACTATATTTTTTCTCAAAAGTGAAAAACTTTCCTGTTTACAAAGCTGAAATATGGGCGAATATTTTGATGAGTAGGAAGAAGTAATATAGAAATACTTGCTTTTAATACATTGATAACACTGCTCAAACACAAGATGTTTAAATAGACGCACACCGCTAGTTGACTAAGATTGTGATTTTAACATGACAGCCGCAATTTCGCGTCCTTAGATCTTTATGCTTCAGTTTGAATTTGCCTTTTTCGGCAGCCAATAAGGTTGTTCAATTTTATCAGATTATTTTTGTTGTGGTCCTCCTATTTTTGAGACAAATCCTAGGCTATTCTTTGACTTGCGATACAACTATAAAAAAAAATCACTTTTTTATTATATTTTATTTTATTTCTTAGTTATGAGGGAACCAAAAATAGACTTTGGATTAGAAAACCGTATACTAGGCGGCCACAGTCAAGAAATAAACCTAGTCCCTTACCAAGTCGCCATCAGCCACAACGACCTGCCCCTCTGCAGCGGCTCGATAATAGCCCCAAAATGGATTCTAACAGCAGCCCATTGCCTTTCGGAACTTAAAAACTACCCAATCGACATCGTTGTCAAAATCCGCGCTGGATCAGAAAACCAATTCTCCGGAGGCGTAGTCATTCCATCTTCCAGACTCTACATCCATCGACTATTTGACGAAGATACTTTCGACAGTGATATTGCTTTGATTCAATTATCTCAAGCTTTGGTTTATAATGAAACGATTCAGCCGATTGCTTTGCCGGAAAGGGGATGGGATGTGCCTATCGGGGCTGTGGCCAAGATTGCTGGTTGGGGAAAAAGTGAATCTCAATTCCAGACTATTTTGTTGAGGGCCACTGAGGTGATTACTATAAGCAAGCAGAGTTGCCAAAATTCGTATGGAAGTCATATTACTGATAGGATGATCTGCGCTGGGTTTATGGGAGGCGGAAGAGATTTTTGTGTGGTTTGTATATTTTTATACTTTATAAAAGAATTTACATCTAAAATATCAAAATGAAAATACATTTTTCAAATAAAAGTAGACTACACGTAGACAACTCAACATATTATTGTCTTAACTACATCCCTGTATAGGGATAAAATATTTGAAAAAAAAAGGTATACCTTAAGGAAACTTTCTACTTGTCTTAACATAATGTTTCCAAGTTTTATCATCATTTTATAAAAAAATGGTTATATGTCCATCATAGCACTTTCCTCGTCATTAAACAATTGATAATTGACATAATAAACTTATTTTACTTGTCAGTTGGGTACATACCATTTCATTTTTGTACCTACATGTGTAGATAATGAATATCTGTAAGGATTTATTCCAATGCAACATTTTTACACTATATCAATTCTAAATAAATAATAAACTCTACATATTATAATATAGCGTTTTTCAACGTCTCTATTTTTAGGGTGATGATGGAGGCCCGTTGGTTGTAGGTGGCTTCCAATATGGAATTATCTCCCATGGATTTGAGGAATGTGCCTCTGATAAATATCCAGGGATTTACACAAACGTACTCAAATTTTTGGACTTCATCTATGATACCACTAAAGGACGCCCTTAAATTTATTATACTAATAACATAAAGATGTATTCCACTAATTTTATAATTATATGGTGGAGTTTTAATAAACATTTTATGATTCGAGTTAAAATTGAATTAATTAAGGTCATTATTATTTCTGAGTGTTTGATATAATCTTCCTAAGACAAATTTGTTGTAGATTACGTAAAATAACGCACTTTTTATGTTTTGGAGTATTTCAAATGGTACGACAACTTTTAGTTTGTTTTCAAAATGGATAATAGATAAAAATGCGACATATATTCAAATGAATTATACTTTATTTTCAAGAGTACACCTTCCGATTAGGAATGGAATACCATTTTATTTAAATGACTGCCTCGGTTGGATTTGCAGTAGCCCATTCTGTCGACCCAATGTTTCAGTACATTTTCAATCGTTTTGAGCCTCTATCCACCAAGAGCCACTTTCTTTAAAAGCCTCAATGGTCTAAGAATAATTACCATAACATCTGTTCTTGACGGCTCCCCGCAAATAATAATCTATCGGAGTCAAATCGCAGCTCCTAGACGGCGAGTTGACATCGCCATTTTGGCTGATAATACGATTTTCAAAAAACGTCGATTGTGTTAGCAGTTGGTTCTGGTTCTGATTCTTTGGGGAGTGCGCATTTCTGCACTGCACATAGGCCTTATTAGGCCTATTGTGCTTCCTCCCGTCGATTACCCAGCCTCAGCTCAGCCAGCCTACCTGGTTTAGGTAGTCTAGCAAAGCCGAGGCGGGTTGGCAGTGTGGGCAGTGGCGCCATCCTCTTAAAACCAAATACCGACCAAGTCTACCTCTTCAATCGTAGGGAATAAAAAGTCAGTTAACATGGTACAATAACAGCTGCTAGTATTAAAGTGGCTCTTGATGAAATCGAGGCTCAAACGATTATAATGTACTGAAAAATTGGGTCGACAGAATGGGCTACTGCAAATCCAGTCGAGGCGGTCATTTAAATAAAATAGTATTTTATTTTTATTTGGAAGGTGTACTCTCGAATATAAAGTGTAATTAATTTAAAAATATTTGGTGATTATTTATGTAAAAAGCATTTTTGAAACTAAAAGTTGCCTCACCCTTTACAAGCAAATATTTGCATTTCATTCATACAAAATTTCTTTAAGCGCCACGATTTATTTAATGTTTAAATGAAAAATGTTGGTACCTGTCTGTGTCTTTTTCGTAATTAATCCCAACAAAAATATGTTAAATGCTTTTGGTGACAATTTATAGTCTGAAATGATAAAAAGTCTGTGTTATTAAATGAAATACCGGATATATCTATCTCAGTAGTGACTTATGTATGATTATATTTATTTAAATCTCTAATTTTTTTTTAACAGAATTATTGTTATGGCATATTATAGTTCAATAACCTGGTAAACTTAACTAATGAATTTGAAGATAAAAGAAATGGAATCCACAAAACTATATTTCCTAATTAGGCTTTTATCATTAGCATTATTTTCCATTGGCAACTAATGATTTCAATATTCTCTGTTCGTATATAAACTATTTGTTACATTTCAAAAAAGTTTCTGTTTAAAAATGATTTGGCTTCTCGTGTCGTTAAGTTTATTTATTCCAATACAAGGTAAACTATTACATACAAAATATACAGTTATTAATTGACTCAATTGAATAATTCAAAGTGCATATGATTCTAATAAGTGTTAAATTCTGTGTGTATTAATTATTGGAAAGATGGTTTAGTAAAACCGCTTATTTTAACTAGATAAATGTAAAACTTAATTGTTGTATATTTTTATTAAATGCTTGTGCATTCATTATAAAATTTCAAGTATTCATTGATTTTTTTTAACGTGCAATTTGAAATTTCTAACGAGTGTTTCCACTCCTTGACTAAGCATGAAGTAAAATTTTCAGGCTCTTCTAAACTCGTATTTTACTTCATGCGCTACGCGCACAAAACACTGATTTAAAGTGAAATTTAAAATATACTGCACAGTCTTGATCACATGTACAAATGTTTATATGGAATATGTGAAAATATACTGAAAAGGAAAAATCCCTGAATGTTAATATTTAACAAAAATCACAAATTTCAAATAATTATTTATATCTTATATAAAGTCGTCAAAACTAACACACATTATAACATTTTACAAAAACTTCAGAACTGTGAAAATTATGATAAATTGACAAACATGTACCAAATCAACAAAAATGTAAAATTCCAAACAAGTAATTGATTAGTGGAATTTAACCTAAATTTTAAAACTGTCTTTAAAACATAATAATTAATCTCTAAATCCGCTTCTGCTAAAACAAAGTATGTACGATAAAATGCTGAGTGTTTCTGATGTGATATGCTAAAGCTTGTTTTTATTATTATTGTTGTTAAATCCTAATGTTGTGTTTCACTGTTTTTTGTCAAATGTTTGTGTTACTAATGTAAATTAAGCTAAAATATATCTAACTTGAGTTTTTATTTTTTGTAATATTCATTTGATTTTAGCCCAACTGTTTCCAAGACTAGATGGAAAAATTGTTGGAGGGCAAGCTGCTCTAATCGAGCAGTTTCCATATCAAGTTTCTGTACAACTATTAGGTAATCACATTTGTGGTGGTGCCATTATACATAAGAAATTTGTTTTAACAGCCGCTCATTGCACTAGTGGGTAAGTTTAAATATATAAAGATACTCAAATGTATCAAGTGGAGATTACATTATTCCTTTCTTTAACAAGGATTAACTTGTAACAAAGTTTTTTGTGTATCCAAAATTTCTTTTTTTTTTAGTATTACAGATCCTAACTATCTAAACATCCGCGCTGGATCGACTTACTACAATTTCGGTGGCAAGAACGTCAAAGTAAAAAGAATCCACCAGCACCCACGTTTTAACACAGAAACAATCGATAACGATATCTCGATCCTTGAATTACAAGAAAATCTCGCGTTAGGTACTTCTGTGCAGAAAATAAATTTACCAGATTGGGGATATCAAATTCCCGATGGTGTGCAGTGTGTTGCTGCTGGTTGGGGTGCTGCCAGCGAAGATGGTAGTCTTCGAAATAGATTACACGCAGTTTTCATACCAACAATAAATAAGGAAGTTTGTAAGAAGGCCTACGATCGATATGGAGTTACTGAGAATATGTTCTGTGCAGGATTGATTGATGTTGGGAAAAAAGATACATGTCAGGTAACATTTTTTAATGTAAAAAATATCAGCATTTAAAATGCTTAGTAAAGTAGTAGAATTATTAATTTTTTATTATCCAATACAGAAAACAATAAGTTAATTTGAAATGCTTAGTAATGTAGTAGAAATAATAATTTTTTATTATCCAATACAGAAAACAATAATATTCTGTCTAAAATTAGAGTTCCAAGATCCCTTAATAGATATTTATAATATCAATGATGTTTTCTTTAATGCATTATTTCGTTTAATATTAAGCAAGTCAATTTTATTAAACAGAATCCATTTGAAAAAATAATTTGAATGTACAACTCAGAAAGCCAAATTAATGTCTAAAAAAGTTAAGTTATAAGTTCGTACAAAAATACATTTTTGTTTTGTATACTTCGATACAGAAACGAATTAATAATTAATCCACAATTATAATAATTTGAATTTCTCAGGATTCTTAAAATAATATATTTTTTTAATTATCCAACATATAAACAAAAACAAGTCGTGAGTTCTGAAGAAAACAAAAATAAAGTATTTAAAATATTTTGTAAGCACTATTTGAAATTTATCTAACATTTTATTGATGGTTAAAATTACAAATGGTATAAAAAAATATGTGTTAAACGTGAAAGTTATTTTTTAATGTTAAACAAAAATTCATTTCATTTTTCAATACTGTTGTGAAATTTTGACGTTAAAGTTCAATTATGTTTTTATTATTTTTAAGAAAATATAAAAAGTATATTAATTTTGTTTGAAACTTCACTTTATGCTTAATCAAGGAGTGGAAACACCTGTTATAAACTTTAAATTGAACGTTTATGCAAAATCAACGAAAGCGATATGTATAATAAATAGAAACATTTCTTGTATATGGTACACAAAGACTAAAAAGGTTAATTTGATATTTATTACAGCTTTAAGTAATTAATTTAGATAATATAATGTATTACACATTTAGGTACTACAATTCATTAGTATTAATAATCCGCAATAAAATTTTGTTATGTTATAACTTTATTGGGTGTTTACAGTTTGCTAAGTAAATTTTAAGATTATAATAACACTCACTCGTCGTTCCCAAGTTTGCTAGTTTGATTATTTAGGATAAATTATGTATATTAATATATCCGGAGCAATATTATCTTCAGTGATAATGTAGTTATGGTTATTGATGAATATTGTTGATGTTACAGGGCGATTCCGGTGGACCCCTGGTTTATCAAGGGAACGTGATAGGGATAGTTTCCTGGGGTTATGGCTGCGCCAGACCCAAACACCCAGGAGTTTACACTTACGTGTCCAAGTTCAGCTCCTTCGTCGATTCTATTATATATTAAATAAGATTTATAGTTTGTTAATATTCACATACTAAATCCACAACCGTTCCATTATAAAATCTACTGTTATGATAAGTGTATGTAGTTAATAACAAACTAGTTAAAAGAATGTAAGGCCCGAGCTTATATTTGTTTAACTTTAATTTCTTAAAAGAACATGATTGTACTTAACCTCTGAACAAAAACCAACCCCAAAGAACAAAATAATGTTTTATCGACATAATAGCATGTAACGTTAGGTCTGTTGGTTACATAAGCTAGTGCAGCACGTTTTACACTTTTTGCACTGTTCGCCTGCAATTGAAAATTTGAAGTTACACTAACTTGAACTGTAACGTCACAAACTTGAACTCAGTTCAACTTAGTGCAGTACGATCGAACAAACCTGTTGTTTTAGTGTTGATCATTATATTTATGTTTGCTCAGTGAGTAGAGTCTAACACATTTTCATTATTGTTCACATTTATGCACTAAACTATCAACTAATTTTTGGAAATATTCTGCAAACAATATTTGTAAATTATATTTTATCTTAAATATAAAATATTGTAATTATATTTTGTATTTGTTTTCTTTATTCTGATTCCGGTCATCCATTAATTTCGAGTTGCATTTCTATCTAATTATTATTAAAACTCTGAGAAAAAAGTAATCTCTAAACCAACGTTTTATTGCATATTATTTTTGTTTGTTATTACACACCAGAGCTGGGACGAATCCTCGTAAAAAGGATTCGAATCACGAATCTGAATCACCTAATATGATTCGAATCATGAATACTTGAATAAAGGATTCGTAAGAGATAAATATGATTCGAATCAAAGATTAGAATCCTGTTTTTTCGAATCGCGAATACAAAACCTTCAAGAATAAAATAATTTTATTATTTGTTTGCAACCATTAATATATATATATATATATATATATATATATATATATATATATATATATATATATATATATCGTTACCAGTTGTTTTACCAAAAATATTCAAAACCTTATTATTAATTATTAACACTGAACATCGTTAATAACAGACTAAATATCTGATTCCCTGTTACTCTGATTAAAGATGTATTTGTGTGTTTCTGAACTTCACTTCAAATCAGTGTTCTGTACACGTGGCGCATGAAGTAAAATTTCGAGTTTAGAAAAGCCCGAAAATTTGTCTCGGGTCGCTGCGCGACCCTCGACAAATTTTCACGAGGCTTTTCTAAACTCGAAATTTTACTTCATGCTTAGCCTGGAAGTGGAAACACCCGTTCAAAACTTCAAATTGAACTCTATTATTAAATCGAAGAATGCCTGATAATTACTTAAATTATTTAAATTGACCAAAACACTAACAAAAAAGCCATATGATATTATTAAATATGTCAAAATCGGCAAGAAAATTACAAAACACCTAAAAATTTATAGAATTAAATATTGACAAAAACAATGAAAACAATTTAATTTAACAATTTCCCACAGAAAAAAATTATATTAAAAGGCCAGGAAAAATGTCGGAAAGATTTAACATTATTAGAGGTAAAATGAAATCGTTTATGTCTAATGTAAATGTATGTGTGTATGATATCATTGTATTGGTAGAAACTTGGCTTAATGATACAATATGCGATGCGGAGTTAGGCCTAACAGACTTCTCAATATTTAGAGTAGACAGATCCATCCAGACTAGTAATAAATCCAGAGGGGGAGGTGTGTTCATCGCCGTAAGAAAGTATTTAAAAACCGTAGTTATTCAAACGAGTAGAATGTAGAGCAGATATTTGTAAAAGTAAATGAGAAGTTAATTAAAATTGAATTTGTGTTCAGTATTCCGGCACCAGACACCCACAAACGCGTTTCGGACTTCAAGGTCCTCTTCAGTGTGGTCCCGACCCAGTGCTGAGGAATACTGAACATTTCTGACTATTTCAAGCCAATATGTGAAAACTATTAATGGATATCGATAGCTAACGCCATCTAATGCTTCATAGTGGCATCGTCGTGGCATGACGATGCCACTATGAAGCATTAGATGGCGTTAGCTATCGATATCCATTAATAGTTTTTACATATTGGCTTGAAATAGTCAGAAATGTTCAGTATTCCTCAGCACTGGGTCGGGACCACACTGAAGAGGACCTTGAAGTCCGAAACGCGTCTGTGGGTGTCTGGTGCCGGAATACTGAACACAAATTCAATTTTGATATTTGTTTTCTGGTTTCACAAACAGAATTCTGCTCGTTCGTGGACGAAACAGTGACCTGTATATGCACTTTGTGCATTCGTGTCACTGACGATGCCACTATGAAGCATTAGATGGAGAAGTTAATTATTGGTTCCACATACATCCCACCTTCTTCAAATATAGCATCATATGTTTCTAATGCTGAGGAGTTGGATGTATGGAAAATCCAAAGTGCGAATTTCTTTTCTGTGGCGACTACAACATTCCAAACGCGGTATGGGATACTGGTGAAGATATATTAGGAATCAATAATAACAGTTATCCTGCTATTGTTTTAGCAAATGCCCTCAGCTACTACCAACTTCAGCAAAAGAACAATATTCCTAATAGCAGAGGTGTTTTCTTATACTTATTTTTTTCTAATATTTGTGATTTAAAAGTAAAAATTGCTAGTGATATTTTGTGTAATGAAAGTGTTCACCACATGCCGTATGCAATGAGTGTACCGATGACAGCAGCAGTGTTCACCAGAGAAAATGCAGAGTGGATATATGACTTTCAAAATGCAAATTACAGTGCTATTAATAACTACTTAGCTAGTATCAATTGAGAGAAAGCCGATGCTCTGGCAAAGATTGGATCACGCAGACCCTACATTGGACCAGAACCAATGCTACCGATTCCCAAAAAATCAATTAGACCAAGCGCAAAAGAGTGGACCCTAGAAAGACACACCGAGCGCTGGAAAAACCTGACAGGGCATAGACACAGTTAACTACTGATGGAAAAACCCTGCCAAGAACTAGCAACTGAGGCCCTCAGACTCAGTAGAAACAACCTTAGAATAGTCACAGGACTGATAACTGGACACTGTACCCTAAGGAAGCACCTGCATAACATGAAACTGTTCACAGAAGATCCAATATGCAGACTATGCCTGGAAGAGGATGAAGACGCCTCACATGTACTATTCGAGTGCGAGGCACTTTCCACCTGGAGGGAAGCAAACCTTGTCCAAGGGAATCCAAGCCACTTCCCGAAGGGAAAGATGATCGAAAGGCTGCTGGGACTAGCCAAGGAGACAGAGCTTTTTGATTAACTACGGTAACGGAAGAAGTACAATAAGCCACACGGCTGCGGTGCAAGGGCAGAAATAACCCTAACTTCCGTTTCCTGCCCCTAAAAAAAAAACAAAAAAATCAATTGGGACCAAGTGTTCGGCTATTCTATTAATGTGAACGTTAACAATTTTAACAATATTTTATGTTCAGTTTTTAAGATGTTTGTGCCTGTTACGTATTTAAAATCTTCGCATTATCCTAAGTGGTTCAATAATAACTTAATTAAATTAACAAGATTGAAAAAGGAGGCTCATATGAAATATAAAAATTATGGCTCTCAAACACATTACGAATTATTTAAGAACTTGAGGAAACAATGTAAAGATCTTAGTGAGCAATTATATAGAAATTATATTGACCGTGTCGAAACAGAAATAAACAGTGATTCCAAACAATTTTAGGATCACGTTGATGTATGTCGCAAAACGACGGGATATCCAAGTGAAATGTATTTTCATAAGGAGTTAAGTCACAATACAGAACACAGTGTGAAGCTGTTTGCCAAACATTTTTCCCAAGTTTATAATAATAAGCAAGTTAATGCACTTGCTAATTATCAGGGTAACGCATCTTTTGATCTGTGTAATCTCAGTGTTTCAATTGAAGATGTGTTCAATGCCATTGCCTCGCTACCTTTGTCGTGCAATGCGGGCCCTGATGGTATCCCTGCATTCTTTGTAAAGAGTTGCATATATACTTCGTGTAAGCCTATTCATGCTATGTTTACAAGTTCCCTTTCGTCGGGTGTTTTTTATGATGGTTGGAAGGACAGTTATGTCGTCCCTATATTTAAAAATGGTGCGAGGGGTAATATTGAGAACTATAGGGGAATATCCATCCAATCAGTAATCCCGACGCTACTGGATTTGTTAGTTTCGGAAGAACTTATCGGGTCATGTTCACGAGCAATCATTAATGAACAGCATGGATTTTTGAGGGGCAGATCTACTACTACAAATCTAGTCGTGTACCAGACCCATTTATCAAACGCCTTGGAGAATGGATCACAGGTCGATTCAATATATACGGACTTTTCCAAGGCGTTTGATCGAGTGCAACATTGCATATTAATAAATAAATTAGAATTAATGGGTTTCGGTGTAAACATTACTAAGTGGATGAGCAGTTACTTACTGAATAGGACACAACGTGTACGCATAGAGAAGCATCTGTCGAACTTTATAAGGGTAACCTCGGGTGTACCGCAGGGCTCGCATTGTGGACCCCTTTTATTTTTGTTATTTATTAACGACATTGGGTCGAATATTAAAAGCAGTAATTTTCTCCTGTTTGCTGATGACTTGAAAATGTTTAAGACCATTAATGCTGCAACTGATCAGATTCAACTTCAGGACGATTTGAACAGCGTTGCATTATGGTGTAAAAATAATGAACTGGAGTTGAATTTGAAGAAATGCAACTATATCTCATTTTATCGTGGGAAAAAAAAGAATTTTGATTATTCACTAGACGGGAATGTGTTAACACAAAAATCAGTTATGAAGGACCTGGGTATATTATTCACATCGAAGCTAAACTTTTCCAATCATGTGTCACATATATGTAATACATCATTGAAACTAATGGGTTTCATTAATAGGTTTTCGACAGATTTTAAAATGAGCACTGTTAAAAAGCTGTATGTTTCCCTAGTTCGTCCTCATTTGGAATATGCATCAAGTGTTTGGTCACCATACAATAATAACTCCATTACTCAGCTTGAAAGAGTACAGGGGAAATTCTTAAGACTTATGCATTTTCGAATGGGTGGAAGAAGTGCTCATTTTAGTCACAGTGGAATGTTAAAACAATTGAATATTAAGTCATTAGTTGATAGGAGAATGTTTTTAGATATGTCGTTTTTATATAAGCTTATCAACGGTCTCATAGATTGTAGTGAGTTGGTTAAAAGGCTTGAATTCAACATACCGCGCGGCCCACAGTCACAAACACACACAAATCGTTGTTTCGCATTGCCTTTCATCCCACTCGTTACGGTATGTACAGCCCTATAGGCCGACTGATGCGGTATGCAAACAAACTGGAGAATGACAACAATTTTGTTTTGTTTATTTCTACATTTGTAACTTTCAAATCCAGATTGCACCGCATTCATTTATCCGATGTCCTTTCTGAGTGTTAATTTTAAATCGGTATTTATTAATATTTGTGTAGCTATTTTAATTTTAATTTTGTTATTATTATTATTATTTTTTTTTGTTATTTATTTGTTATTGATTATTTGGTGTCTTATACCTGTGATATATTGCTGTTGCGTTAAAACTTACCTTGATCTGTGATACCATCTGTGATACCACATTATACATGGTATACATTTATTTATATACTTTTATTTATTCTCACTTATTTATATATGTATATTTTTGTTTATTAGTATCACTAAGATTACCGTTTCTGATGTTCCTGTTTGCATTTATTGCCGCCACTTGGGTTATTTATATGTTTTACTTTTCCGTGAATATACTTGTGACTGATGAATATACTGGTGACTTATGTTTAAGAAAATGATTGTCATTATTGTATTGTATAAAGGAGATTTTCCGTAAATAAATTGAAATTGAAATTGAAATTTCATATTGTAGCCATATCAGTTTGTATTACTTCAAATAATATTAAACAAAATTTTAAAAACTAGATAATTATCTTTAAAAACATTTTCAGTCATTTAATGTTCTTATCAAAGCATTCAGTTTGATGTTTCGAACGAGCGTTTCCACTCCCAGACTAAGCATGAAGTAAAATTTCGAGTTTAGAAAAGCCCCGTGAAAATTTGTCTCGGGTCGCGCAGCGACCCGAGACAAATTTTCTGGGCTTTTCTAAACTCGAAATTTTACTTCATGCGCCACGCGTATAGACAGTGATTTAACAAGAAATTCAAAAACACACAAAAGACATTTTTCATGTTAATCCTCACAATTTAAATTATTTTTGACGATTCAAAAAAAATCCTTTTGTAAGTATTCGAATCCTTTTATAAACATTTGAATCCTTTTATAAATATTCGAATCCTTTTATAAGGATTCGAATCACCCACATTTGGATTAGAATACGAATCCCCATAAAAAAATCTAAGGAATCCGGATCACGAATCCAGTTGAACTAAAGTATTCGAATGCCTCTTTTGAATCCTCTAAAAGGATTCGAATCCAGGATTCAAATCCCGAATGATTCGAATCCTCCCAGCTTTGTTACACACAACTTAGAATAATTATAATACAAATATAGATTACTTTATTTAAATAAATTCAAGTTAATTTTAAAATTTGTATCCAAAAAATAATCATTTAACACATCATAAATAAAATATTATACAGGGATTTTTTTTAAATATACATATGCCGATGTGTAATCTGTAATCTTTCAAGCATTCCTTGTTTTTGAAAAGCGTTCAGTTTGAAACTTCTAAGAATCATGGCCAATGGTATACAAGGATATTTTCATATAATGTAAGTATACATATTCCGATGCATAATCTATAAGTGTTCAAGCATTTGTTGGTTTTATAAAAGTGTTCAATTTGAAACTTTTAACAAGTGGGTCCACTCCCAGATTAAGCATGAAGTAACATTTCGAGTTTAGAAAAGCCTGTAAATTTGGTTTGGTCGCGTAGCGAAGCGAAGCGACCAATCCAAATTTTCAGGCTTTTCTAAACTCGAAATTTTAATTCATACGCCACGCGTATAAAAGACTAAATTATTGCGAAGTTCAAAATGCACTACTAAAGCAATATGCTAAAGCAGTATTTTTTAAAGCTCGTGTTAAATCAGTGTTTTACACGCGTGACGCATCATGTAAAACTTCGGGTTTAGACAAGCCTGAAACGAAATTTTCAGGCTTTCCTAAACTCAACATTTTACTTCATGATTAATCTGGGAATGAACACACTTGTTAAACGTTTCAAATTGAACACTTTTATAAAACCAACGGATGCTTGAACATTTATAGATTATGCATCAGGATATGTATACTTTAAAGAAAATTACCTTGTATAACATTGCCCATGATTCTTTAAGCAAAATAATACATTTTACGTATAAATTTAACTTGGCCGTTTAAGTACTTAGAAAGTGAAATTGAATAGAATAACATTTATGCAAAATGTATCCTTTCGCTTAGAGAATTTTATTATTAATGTATTGAATTTAGTTTGAACCGCAAGTATTCCCATTCACGGTATTATAACATATGCAACACAAGTTGCACAGAAATTGATTAAATACGTAGAATGTATTTTATATGCCATCATATATTTAACAAACTAATAACGTTTGCTTAATATTGTAATGTAAAATATACATCCCTTATTAGAATATGATAATAGACTCAAATCATCAATATAAATTTCAAGATAATTTCATTTCGGTTCAAGAATACCCTACCCACTGAGCAAATCCATTTAAGTAATGTTTCATCAACATTAAAACAACGTTTAATGTTGCTACAATGTTGATATAACGTTATTGGTTTGTTTTTTGCTCAGTGGGTAGACATTGAACAGATTTCCATTTGCTGAGATTAATTGAGGATAATTACACTTTCCTGCAGAGGCCAGGTCACATGAAAATACATTAAACTTTTTATAAATCATACACTCGTGAAATTTAAATAAACTTCACAAATATTAATAAATAATAGGAGTTACTTGATTACATTTATTTATGAAATTTGTTAAAAAAACTGTTGATGTGTCATCATAATACTTTCCCCCATGTTAGATACTTGAAATCAATAGCTTTCACCTACCTTATATTTCAAAAAATGTTTCTAATTCTTGTTAAACCTTGTTCGTAAGCCTTACTTATGTGTTCACTTTTCCTCAAACTATCAAGCATGACAAGTCAAAGTCATTTATAGCAACAGCTCATTGATTCAGAATAATTAATTCGTAAATTTCACATTTTTAAAACAATATTAATAAAATACCTGAAAGAGCTATCCCACTGAACAAATCCATTTAAGTAATGTTTCATCAACATTAAAACAACGTTTAATGTTACTACAATGTTGATATAACGTAATTTGTTTGTTTTTTGCTCAGTGGGATGACATAAAGAGAATACGCATAAAATGGTAATTTTTCGTTTACTACAACTATTCTTAACAAGATTTTTTTATATAATCAATATTGAAGAAACATTCTGGATATATAATTAGAACACTTT
The DNA here is from genome assembly GCA_932526585.2 of Philonthus cognatus. NCBI lineage: Eukaryota > Metazoa > Arthropoda > Insecta > Coleoptera > Staphylinidae > Philonthus > Philonthus cognatus. The sequence continues at coordinate 24,725,030 of OW052243.1, read as the reverse complement.
GTTTTTTTTTTACTAAATTAGTGAAACAAACCAAGTGTTTTAATTAAATATCTAGAATTAGATTCAAATATATTGCACCACGGGTTAAGTGAGAATTTAATTAAACCACTTCCAGTTTCCGGTTTCCGCATTTTTGCCAAAAGTTGATCGGATACTATTATTGTAATAAAAAGCTTAAGTTTATAGTGTCATCTTAACAACTCAATCGGTTTAGAGTATATCATGGCGACAGAATTACAGGAGGCAAAAGGACAAAATTACAGACAGAAATTTTTTAAAATTGTCTTAACCAACCTCAAAATGGATATATATCCACTAAAGGTTTTGATTTTAAAATTTGCACGAAAACAATACTTTCCCTTAGTTTTGCATATGGGGGAAAGTAAACAAGCAATTGAATTTTTGTTTAAATTTTATTTTAAAAACTGGAAATGATTCATTTACATAAATAATTTAATTACAAAGGCTCAAGATTAATAACAAATGCATTTGTTCAATTGATATTGAGATTCGTCAATTGTTTAAATAAATAACACTAATAACTTTGTTGTTTTAAGCCTACTTAGTTTCATAATGGCTCGCCGACGAGTCTAAACTAGTCACTGTAAAAAAAAAGTCAATACAGAAAATTAATTAGTGTGATTTATTTAAATAGTTGAAATTTACCACAAAGTAACCGCCTCCGCCACAAAATATTCATTAATTGTATTCTTTCCCTGATTGCTTCTTCTTTTATGAAAATAAAGATCTTTCTATTTTTTAATAATACCTGTATTTTTTTAATCAGATGTATGAGCAATAGTGCCAGATTGTTAATTTGACAGAGTAAAAAGATATGTTCTTCTCAAGAAAATAGAATCAAACTACTATATTTAATTAGCAGCTATTCACTACCTCTATTTATTTGTAATAGTCTTTGTTGTAGAATTTTGTGTCATTAACAGAAAATAAATTATGGAGTTTTAAAAGTCTATAATAAAGACCACATTTTATATTTATTGGCATAATGTTTGACAATGTCTGTCTTAAACCAATTTATTTCTTGCAAAACTTCATGATTATTTAGCTCTTAAAGGCTAAAAAACATAAGTATAGATAGATACGTTCAAAAATGCATTTTAATAATTTGATTTTAAAATTATTACAGATTACCAAACATTTTATAGGTTTGTTAGAATTTAAAACCTTTACTGTTATAAAGTTGCTAAATTATAAAGATGATGTTGTTATTTTTTGTATATATAATTGCGGAGAAACATTTTCATTGTCGCATTTTAGAGCAATTTATATTTCTCTTTGAAAAATAGCAAAAAAAAACAATTCAAGCTAACTTTCCTACAAATTTAAAAAAAAAAGATTCATCTACTAATTGCTTCACAAAGCATTTTTGAATTTCTATAATTTCAACATTACTCTGAAACTACTGATATTCTAAGGCTAACAAATGTTCATACCAATCCATAGCTACAAGCTATGAGCAAGGATGAGAACCAAAATACACTTCTGTCAGAAGTTTGATGAAGTTGCTAACTAACAACTAAAATACATTTAAATTTAGATTCTCATCACCAGCATGTGATATATTCATTTCAGGACATCTTTAATATGAGTTGCAATTAATGCAGATGCAGATAGTAATCCAAAATTACTATTATATAAACAAAAAGTACAATAAGACTAATTTAAAAATGCAAAGGACCCACTAAGGACAATACAATGACCCTTTATTTATTATGATTTTTAAATACAACACGAGCATACTGTAAATTTCTGAATTTATAACATTTGTAAACTTCTATAACTGTTAATGCATACATTGAAAAAATATTTTCAATCAAGATAGATTTTTACTTGTGACTGTATTTGGATTGGATTAATCACTAAAACGTTTAAAGTAAGCATATAAACATGATCAAAATTGAATTTGTGTTCAGTATTCCGGTATTCGGACTTCAAGGTCCTCGTCAGTGTGGTCCCGACCCAGTGCTGAGGAATACTGAACATTTTTGACAGATACCCACAGACGCGTTTCGGACTTCAAGGTCCTCGTCAGTGTGGTCCCGATCCAGTGCAGAGGAATACTGAACATTTTTGATTATATCAAGCCAATATGTGAAAACTATTAATGGATTCGATAGCTAACGCTATCTAATGCTTCATAGATGGCGTTACCTATCGTTAATGACACGAATGCACAAAGTGCATATACAGGTCACGGTTTCGTCCACGAACAAGCTAAACTCTGTGAAACCAGAAAACAAATATCAAAATTGAATTTGTGTTCAGTATTTGAAGTCCGAAACGCGTCTGTGGGTATCTGGTGCTGGAATACTGAACACAAATTCAATTTTGATATTTGTTGTTTGGTTTCACTGAGTTTAGCTCGTTCGTGGACGAAACCGTGACCTGTATATGCACTTTGTGCATTCGTGTCATTGACGATGCCATTATGGAGCATTAGATGGCGTTAGCTATCGAATACATTAATATAATCATGATGATGTTTAGTGTTACAACAAAATGTATCTAGGCTAGATATTCATATCATGATATTAAGAAAAGTTTGTGATAAGGAAAACATATTTACTTGTTTCGATCAAACAAAGTTTGTAAATAGTTTATTTACATTATTATGGATTTAAAATTTCAAATAAATTAAAAATGTATTTTACGTATTTTATATTCCTGATACTTCTTTAATGTATTGACGAAGAGCTGGAATGCTGGCGTAAACTCCAGGGAATCCTGGACGTGCACATCCTCTCCCGAAGGAAACGACTCCAATTAATTTACCATCATGAGCTAATGGGCCACCAGAATCTCCCTAGAAAAAAATAATTAAAATAAATTAAAAAGTAAAACACTTAATTGTTTATTTACTACTTCTAATTTGAGTTTCATGAACAAAGTGAAAAATTATTTATTAGGACTATATTTTGAACTTCACTTTAAATCTAGAAAAGAAACTTCACTTTAAATCTAGAAAACCTGAACATTTTTAGGCTTTTCTAAACTCGAAGCTTTACCTCATGCGCCACGCGCATAATACACTGGTTGGAAGTGAAGTTCAAAATATACGTCTGTAGCATACTGCTTTAAGTAATATTTTGAACTTCACTTTAAATCAGTGTTTTAAAAGAAGCCTGAAAATTTTGTGCGCGTAGCGCTACGCGACCAAATTTTCAGGCTTTTCTAAACTCAAAATTTTACTTCATGCTTAATCTGGGAGTGGAAAACACTCGTTTAAATCTTTAAATTGAGCTCTTACAAAAAAACAACGAATATCTGAAGATTTACAGCATATACACTAGAATTAGGATATGTATACTTAACAGAAAAACTCCCTGTATATTTAGAAACATTCATAATTATCGGTATTTTTCCGTAAGCACTATTTGTAAAAAAAATAACGTATACAATCTTTAACTATATTTTATTCTCATAACTAACCTGGCAAGAATCTCTGCCACCATCCAAATACCCAGCACACATCATCCTGTTAGTCAAGTACGATCCGTACGCCTTTTTGCAAGTCTTCAACTCTTGAAGGGGAACTTGCAAAGATTGCAACATGTCAGATCCACCAGCGATGTTTTCATCCAGACGTCCCCAGCCGGATATCCAGGCCATTTCTCCAACGGGCACGACGAAATCTTCGCCGACCATTTCGATAATTTCAGAGTTCTCGACGGTGATATCTTCCGCTAATTCCAAAACGCTCAAGTCGTAGTCTTGGGTGAGCCTGTTGTAACTGGGGTGTTGGTGGATTTTGGCCACTTTGACGACTTGGCCGTCTATTTCCCTGAAGGTTGTTCCGGCACGGATTTCTAGTCTATCAATATTTGTGCTGAAACAGGATTAAATTAAGATGACAACTATTTCAGTAGGTATGGTATGTTATGACGAATAAAGCACTAATAACCTTTCTCCACGCGTTAATTTGAATTACTAAATGTACATACATTTCGGACACAAGTGACCATTATCAATGGATTAACACAGTGTTAATCCATTGATAATGGTCACTTTGTGTACGAAATGTATGTACATTTGGTAATTCAAATTAACATGTGAAGAAAGTTCGTTAGTGCTTTATTCGCCAAATTAATTTGATCTTTACGTAACTCAATCAATCAACTTATTAAGTATATTATGGTTTGTCTCAAGAATAATACGCGAACTTATTGACTATCAAAAAGGAAAATTTAAACTGAAGCATAGAGATCTATTATGGAATTACTTCTTGGATTTTGGAGGCGTTCACTTCGTGGTACATCTTCAATTTTGATATAAAGAAAACTCTTAACTTTTTTATACCACTTTTATTTTACTTCAGTGACTAGTTTCAATTACACGGTAATCATTCTCAAACTAAGTTTGAGAATGATTACCGTGTAATTGAAACGTCACTGAAGTAAAATAAAAGTGGTATAAAAAAGTTAAGAGTTTTCTTTATATCAAAATATTATGAAATTGTTCAATATAAACACGTTTAAATGCTGTAAACACGTTTAAATGCTGTAAAAAACACGTTTGAATGCTGTAAAAAAATTTTGTTCGACATAATTTAAAAGAAATCCCCCTTACAATTAAGGCATAAATCCCGCTGTTTAACCAATCTATAAAAATCTTGGTAATAAACATGTTTTTGCCTGTTTGCGGAAGTCTTCCTAAACAGCAATCTTTAATTCTGCGTCCGAATTGAACCACTGCGCCGCCCTTTTAGTAATTGTTTAATTTTAATGAGACAAACACATGAAAATACATTACAGTTCCAACATATCACCGTGAACACATGTTGGAACTGTAAGACGGATGTACCAAGACTTTCCATCTTATATGCTACATAGGATCGAGCATTATCTTAATCAGGTTTGGGAACTGGGAGGGAAATTCCCCTTTTGGAGGTATTTTTCTACCAAATGAGGAATAAAAATAAAATTTTATAAAAAAAGGATTTTTAATTTATACAGAACATTCGTTTCATAAAATGTGTGCTTATTTTTATTGATATAGATTAATGGAAGTGTATTTACCACTCAAACTTGAGCAGTATGTTTTGAACTTCACTTTAGATCAGTGCTTTGTACGCCTGGCGCATGAAGTAAAATTTCGAGTTTAGAAAAGCCTGAAAATTTAGTTCTCATTAGACCAAACTAAATTTTCATGCCTTTCTAAACTCGAAATTTTACTTCATGCTTAATCTGGGAGTGGACGACACTGATTAGTTTAAAATATATCACAACTGTCAAAATGCGTGTCATAACTGCCAAAAGAAAAGAAAAACAATAACATGACTATCACTATACTTTAATTTGAAGTTGTGTCGAGTTTTGACTTGAAATTACTTGGTCGGCTGACTTTTGACTGTGATAGAATTTTGTCATTAAATTTCTCTATCCACCGTATTATGACTACACGTTTATTATTTCACTGAATTTTGACTATATTAGTATTTAGTAATTACATTGTTGAAAGTATTTTTACTATACATCATAACAATATGGCCGACCCACAGAACGGTCGTGAAGCTTAAAGTGCGAAAGTTAATAGTGAAACTTGTGATAAATATAGTGCTACTATTATGAAATCATGTGCTTGCGGCTCCATAGCTAGGTCTAGAATACAGTGTACTATCTGCAAATCGTACTACCACCCTAGTTGTGCAAAGAGAGTAAAGACATGCTGCGAAATTCCGGTGACAAGCGGCGGAATGAACCCATGTCCGCCCGACAACACTGGAGAATTTAATTTCCAAAAAGAGGCCTACATCTGCTCAAAAGAACGTGTAAATGACTTAAAACTCACAACTCTACTACTTCAGGAAAAAGTTAAGCAACTAGAAGAAGAAAATGCCAAAATACGTCTCAAAGCGGGCAGTTTCCCAACCACCGAAACAGCAGGAACAAACATAAAAACACCAAACAATTCCGAAACCAGTAAGGATTTACTCATTCATTCATCGTCAACGTCATGTAAAGCGGAGGTGCGCGCGCCAGCCAAATTGCGCACGGCGACTCATCAGCTGCCTGCAGTAAACAACAAGCCTAACCTAACTTCGTCAGCGGTGGAAATAATAAACAAACAACCACAGGAAAATACATCTTCAGAAAAGCAAGAAAAGAATACCAGTGATCAAGGTTTTACCACAGTTACATACAAACAAAAACGCAAATCTGCTAAAAAGAACGTGATTATTTGTACTGGCGAGGCTAATATATCTAACCTAAAAGCTGAGCCGAAGAGAACATGGATATTTGTTAAACGAATGAAAAATAATACCACTGAAGAGGAAGTGAGAGGTCACGTGAAACAAATTACTAAAACTACCAACTTTACCTGTGAGAAAATAAATTCTACAATGCCCACCTCAGCATTTAAAATTGGAGCAGAGTTCAAATACCATGATGTTCTCATGGACCCAAAACACTGGCCCAGTGGAATTATACTTGACCGGTATATTTTTAGAAAAGCCCGTCTGCCATCAAAACCAACTTAACAAGCCCGAAGCAGCAACTACACACTTTTCGGAAGTAAAAGTGTACTTTATCTATATCCAAAGTTTAAGATATAAAACAAATGAACTGGAAGCGTTTCTTGCAATAAATGATAATGTAAATATTATATGTATTAGTGAGCATTGGCTTGGAGCGTCGGAAATACCGCACTTATCGGTTATCGTTCAACATGGCGGAGTGATGCAGCTAATTCAAAATCAGATAACTTACAAGGAACTATTAAAACTCAACAATCCATCTGTACAATAACACTGTGAGATAGCTGCATCATTTGTGCCATTATATAGTATGATAATTATTTGTGTATACAGATCCCCAGATGGAGATTTTAATTTATTTTTGTCTATCTTAGGTGAACTGTTGGATAGTATTGATTTCCAAAGAAATGTTCTTCTCGGAGGAGATTTCAAAGTAAAATTGAACACACGAGATCCCCGAGCCATGAACCTGTGCGACGTCCTTTCAACATATAGCCTAACAAGTACAGTTGCATTTAACACGCGTAAGCAGAATTGTGTGGATAATGTTTTCTCGAACGTGCATCACTCAGATATACCAGTATACCCTTGTGACTCTGGTATGTCTGATCATATTGGCACATTTGTCAATATTAAATCGAACATAATCCCAAATATCAAGATATAAAAAGCGGTAAGACCTATTACAGAGGCTGGCATAAATATATTGTATGCACTTCTCGAATCAACCGATTGGAGTATGCTCATTAGTGATATACACAGCCCAGAATCAAAATTTAATACATTTGTAGATATTTTGCAAGAATACTGCAAACGTTCTTTTGCAGAAAGAAAAGTTTCACAACGAAATGATAACTCAAATAGTCCAGTTAGGTGATTCAACTGTAACTGTGTAAAATGCGGGAGACTATGTTGCTAATTAAAGAAGCAAGTCCTTAAAATATAGCTTTAAAAAATGATTATAAAAAATATAGGAAAAAATATCGAAGAGCAATTAATAACGCAAAAATAAATGCAAATGAATCATTTATAAAGAACTCAAATAACAGCCCGAAAGCGCTCTGGGCACTAATTAAGAATAAACAATCCACATCACGTGATGCGGAATGCAATATTAATCCTAATACATTTAATTCATACTTTGCAAGTATTGCGGAAGATCTGGCACAAGAGTTGCCTAATTACACGCAAACTCCTATGAATTACATGCTTAATATCCCCAGTAACAGCAGTAAACACTTTATATTTCAGTAAACCAGCTTTATAGAAGTAAGAGATACCATACTCAACCTCAAGAATTCATCTTCTAGAGATATATTTAGTCTAACAGCTGGCATTCTTAAAAGAGTAGTTAACGTTATTGTTACACCACTAACGAAATGAATCAACAAATGTATTGCTAATAACATTTTCCCGAGTGCATTGAAAAATGCACGCATTACTCCAATCTTCAAAAAAGGTGACAGAGATAATGTAAGTAATTACAACCGATAGCAGTATTACCGGTACTATCTAAAGTATTTGAAAAAATACTACAAAGGCAGATCACTGACTATATGGAAACTCAACATCTTTTTTCAGATACACAATATGGCTTTCGTAGGGGGAGGTCTACGTCCGATGCAGTTGTCGCCCTTGCAGAGGAAATAATTCAAAGTTTTGAATCTGGAACGAATACAGTATCCTCGTTTTTGGACCTTAGCAAGGCATTCGACTGTATTGATCATGATATCCTTCTACGAAAGTTGTATTTCTATAATTTTCACCCAAGCAGCTGCCGTCTAATTAACTCATACCTTTGTCAAAGGCAACAGATAGTTATGGTGAACCAAAACACGTCAACTGCAGAATATGTAAATTTTGGTGTACCCCAAGGATCTATGCTTGGGCCCTTGCTCTTTCTAATATATATAAACGATCTATCGGCTGATATAGAAAGAACAACCCTCGAGCATATATCCATGAGTAACGAAGTGTATACTTGGTTTGGAGTAAACAAACTCTCACTAAATAAAAACAAAACGGTCAATGTTACATTTTCTCTCCGATCAAATGTGTCTAGAGAAGTTACAGCAAAATTTTTAGGTATAAGTCTTGATAACAAACTGTCATGGCGCAGTCATGAGGAGGCTGTGGCAGTCAAAACCTGCCGTTCTTACTTATTACGCCAACTAAAACAAAAACTTCCTGTGTCAGCACTACGCCCTGCATATTTTGCGCTCTGCCAGTCGCATCTCACATTTTCCATCCTTGCGTGGGGTCACTCGGCCATACTGAATCGACTATTTGGCCTGCAGAGGCGTGCTGTTCGGATAATTCTGGGATTAGGATACCAGGAAGACTGCAAAAAAGCATTCACTGATCTAGAAATTCTAACCCTCCCATCACTATACTTGCTGGAATGTCTGATGCATGTTCGAGAGAATGTTGAATCGTATTGTCTTCATGCTGACAAGCATGGACACAATACGAGAACTAAAACAAACTTATGCTTGAAGAAATTACGCCTTTCTAAGTCACGCAATGGCATAAATTATTATGGACCAAAACTGTTCAATTTACTCGCGGAACCAATTAAAACCCTAAGAGTGAAACAATTTAAAACTACAATAAAAAAATACTTAACATGAAAGGCTTCCTACAGTATTCAAGAAATTTTAAATCATGATTACAAAATAATAACAACATAATCAATACTATCCAGCTATACACTTCAATTGTATTAAATATTTTTATAATTTTATTGGATGTGTATGTGTGCATGCATGTATGTATGTGCGCGTATATATATATGTATACTGTGTATGTATGTATGTATGTATATGTATATATATTTATTTATTTATTTTATTAATTTATTCTATCTGTTGTAATTTTACTATGTACATAAATTTATACAATTTTTCACATATTTTATTGTTCTACTTATGTACCTGACGAGTGTAAACTTATGTGATAACACGAATAAAACTACTTACTTACTTACTATTGAAAAAGTCATTCAATGACAACGATTTTGTCATTAAATGACTTGTGTCGAGTTTTGACTTGAAATTACTTCGTCGGCTGCTTTTTGACTATGATAGAATTTTTTCATTAAACTCTATCCACCGTATTATGACTATACGTTAATTATTTGACTGGTTTTTGACTGTATTAGTATTTAGTAATTACATTGTCAAGAGTATTTTTACTATTGCAAGAGTCATTCAATGACAAAGATTTTGTAGACTGTTTAAACGTTGAACTTGTAGATCTTATTCAAATACTTGAAATCCATATATTAGACTTTTTTGTAGCTCGACTAGCTGTCGAGTTATAGGAAGTTTTCTATTTGGAGAATTATTATTATTTTGAATGACTCAAGTCGGTTGTTTTTTCTCTGGACCAAGTGATTTTATGTTTAACGTCAAAATAGTCTGACGTTAAACATAAAATCACTTGGTCCAGAGATTTATTTTTATTATTATTACATTTAGGCCTTAAGACCACATTTCTTATTTAAAAAAAGAGATTTGTTGAAAAATGGACCTATTTTAAAATGTCGAAATAGTCAACGTTATCTAGTGACAATGTAGTCAAAGTTCAGTCTATATTGTCCATTTTGTTAAATAATAAATGATTTTTTTAGTCAAGTTCAGTTATTTTATCATAATAAATAATTTTGCTAAAATAGTACTTTTTGTGTTTGTGTCAATTTGTGTCAATTTTGACAATTTTGACAATTTTAAATATTTTTATTAATGTTTGCTGGTTTTAATGATTTTATTTGAAATACTATAATTATTATTAAAAATTAAAAAATATAATTTTTATTAAAAATGTATGATTTTTGTAAATATTTGAGATATTTGTTTTTTTAATTTGATTTACTTCAAAATTTACTACTATTAAGGTTAACGGATTGTTTGGACTTAATTCGATTTATTTATTTTATTTCAACACATTTTACCTGTTTACAGTAACATAATAATAATGATATTTAAAAATAAACTAAATTCCATGCAAATATAAAATTACATCATTTTCTGTCGAAAAAAAGCGTCAATTATTTTTAAGTTTTAAACTTTTTTTGTGTCAGCGACTTATATTGTTATGATGTTTATTTTATTTTTATTTATATTTCCGTCATTTGTGAAAAAAACCTGACGTGATACGGAATGTTGAAGGTCATTTTTTTCTATTAAATAGAATTCAATTTGTTTCTTTTCTCATTTGTTATTTTGAATTTTACTTCATGCGCCACGCGTATTAAAACACTGATTTAATAATTCAAAATAACAAATGAGAAAAGAAACAAATTGAATTCTATTTAATAGATAAAAATGACCCTCGACATTTCGTATCACGTCAGGTTTTTTTCACAAATGACGGAAATCTAAATAAAAATAAAATAAACATTATAACAATATAAGTCGCTAACACAAAAATGAGGCTTTTGTTTTACTATTGTTAAGATAACCTTAATTTATCTTAACAATAGTAAAACAGAGGAAAAAGTATTAAGAGGTTGATATTTTGCGACATGATGAATTGATGATTTAATGTATTATCTATACCAGTAGCGTAAAGAGGGGGGATTTAGGTTATCAACCCTCCCTATGAGCCCTGAAAAATAAGATAATAAAACAAAAGGCTCTTTTTTGTGTTAAGGATTTATATTGTTATAATTTTTACACTAAATCAGTCCAAACCAAATTTTCCGGCTTTTCTTAACTCGAAATTTTATTTCATGCGCAGGCGTGCAAAACACTGATTTAATGTGAAGTTTAAAATGTATACTTCCAGCTATATTAGTCGTCTTTATTAATAATTGTGCCAAGTGTTACAATAAAAACAAGAACACGATATTAATTATTCCATACTAGAAGTTCTGCTACTTCTAGAATTAGGACATGCACTTTATATATTAAAATAACACTTACAAATAAGGCGTGCGTGCTCACTATGTATGGAGTTTCAAATTTAATATGTAATCCTAAGATTTTTTAATGAATTAGGGGGTTCATTTCTTGTAAAAATAACAATATTTAATTTTTAATTAACTTCTACGTTAATTATTCATATTCGACAAAAGGTCGAAACTAGTTGGAGTAAACATAACAATACATCAGTGAAACAAACTAAATGTGTTAATCAAAGTTCTACTATTCATTAAATATGTTTCACCACGGGTTAAGTGATAAATTAATTCATCATATAAAATTCTACACACGATAATTATTATTTAAATTGAAAAAATTGCAATCATATATGTTGTCAAAATATTGACAAAATTAAATAGCATTTTAAAGTTCACTTCATAAAATCCCGCTGCAGTAAAATACGGCGTTTTACTATTCACTTCATTTATTAACACAGTCAGAGTTGGGTGGGCAAACGGTTTATTGTAAAGTTTGTGTAATAATTGACAGCTAATAGCAATTGACTCTCTGCCTTCACAGGTGATATTTTCGCACAGTGTAGTTACTGAAATCATAATAATCTGAAATAAAGCAAACGATAAAAACATATTTTTTGAATACACAAGTGATAAGTATAAATCAGATTATTGCATATACTTACAATAATAAGTGTAAGCCAGCTAGTTACCATAATTCCAGCCAAAGATGTCATGTTAAAATAACTATGTACAAGAGCATCAACATTAATGAGAATGTTTATAATGCAAAAAATATGAAGCACCAACGTGTTATATCCAAAAACCTGATTACATAGTTTAACAATCGCACTAAGATTTACATAAACGTTAATCAGCGAATATATCTTCTGTTCAACTAAAACTAACTCTTTAGTACAATCATTCTCTAGAACTTTCTTCATACAAATATTAAAACACTTGTACTTTCTCAAAAGAATACTTAATATATTGTAATGCAAAATAGCGCATATGAGTATTAAATAAACAGATACGTGTTCTATGATGGTATATTTAAACATGTCGAATGTTCCATATTCGCTCCAAACCAAACCGTCGCAGACAAATGAAAATAAATACCAAACACTCGCGAAAACCAAATGATAGACGCCGTTATTTTTCATTAAATCAGTTACGTTTATCTGTAAAAATTTCAATTCGAATGCAACTTCGTTTAGATGATCAAACATTTCTTCAAAAATCTCCGCGTTTTTCTTGGTTAGTAACATCGTACTTGTAGAATGCGTTGACAATATTGCAAACACCACACAACTGAGTATCAACAAATGAACCGTGGATTCATTACTAATAACAATATTGTAAGTTGAATAAATGTAAACCAGTACAAATAAAATAATTACCACATAAGCTAATATGTTTCTGTTTTTGAACGCGTTTTTACTTTTATCGTATTCTGGTATCAATAAAAGTACCGAGCAGTATTTGATTAAGTAAAATAAACTTGTTTCTATTGACATTGTTTTAAGGTGTGTTAAGTTAAGGAAGTTTTGAATACACTGGGTTGTATGATTTATTTATTGAAACAAATTACCTGTCATGCATGTGATCATAAACAAATTTAATGACTCTCTCTAACTTTAACGAATGGGGAATCATGCATACCACTATCCTCAAAATTTAAGCATATTTGTTTTGTGTAATTATTGATTTTGTTAATAATTAATGTCGTCAACTAATTAATAACGCTTATTTGTAAATTAAATGTCGTTTATATTAAATAATTTACCTTCGGACTTAATAACAACTTAATAATGATTCCCATTCAATGATTTCTTAAATATTGATACAAATTAATATCTGAATTTATAAACGAAACTTACATTTTCTGCATTTTGAAAAAAAAAATATTTTGTCTACTTAAAGCAACATTAATCTGTGTTATTAATGCTGCTTTAAGTAGACAAAATATATTTTTTTTCAACACTAAAATTCTGAATTGAAATCTGAAAACAAAAATGAAACATTTGCGTGAAAGAAAAAATACATCTAACTGATTTTTGCGATATTAGGTCATTCAAGGATTTTATCAAGTTCCGAAGTTTCGAAGTTTTTCATCAAAAAGATCACCTAAAATGGCCTATATAAAGATCAGATTTGCAAAAAGACACGTAATTTTAGGCAAAAGAAGTGAAATAATATTAATTCGATTTGTTTTTCAGTTTTGGATGATAAAAGTTAAAAAAAAAAAATCACAAAAAATTAAAATGTTGTGTTTCATGCGTTTTTTTTTAAATTGGATTCTTATGTAGTTATAGTCGAAATTACGAAACTTGATACTTAAGTAAATCAGCAACTGTATGCACATTTACGTTATGTATTTTTAGCGGGAAAATTAAATTTGGATTGAATTAGAGTTACAATTCATTTTCTGAATGAGATGTATCTGATATATCACTTAAATCAGCGTTTCTCAACGGAATCGGTATCGACCCCCTGCGGGTCGATGAAGTTTGTCAGAGGGTCGATGGTTGGCAGTCGATTGGAGGTCAATAATGGTGAGGGGGTCGATTGGGGGGTCAATGATCGTTAAGGGGTCGGCAACCAAATATAACAACATGAAAACAGACATTATCGAAACTAATAAATGCAACTAAAATATTGATTACATTTATTAAATATAATCGAGTGTTATGAATAATTTTAAATTAGAAAATTGTGTAGACTACGAATGATATCGAGTAATAATGAACCTAATATTTCTTTAATATTATCTAAACAATCTTCTCATTAACAAATTTAATTTTTCTTGTGTCAAGTGTCGTTGTTGTTCAAATGTCGGTTAGCGCCGACAAATGTTAACTGTTATTATAGTCCAAATGTCAGCTATCGCCCACTTATGTCATGTGTCATTATTGTTAAAATGCCGGCAAGCGCCGATTAATATTTGCTGTCTCTAGAAACGTATGCCTGAGACGATAAATGTCAAAAATTACATCAATTGTAAAAATTATTGAAAATGTCAATATTGACTAAAATTTTGAAAAGTGATGAAATGTCAACAATCCCTAAAAAATGGGAAAATTTTCTACGCTGGGGCTTTACTAAACTCGAATTTTTACTTTATGCTCAGTCTGGGAGTGGACGACACTCGTTTAGTTTTAGTTATTTGTTTTAATTTGTCAAATTGTCGTTTTCAACAAATCATGACAAAAATTTGAATTTACTTCAAAAAAGATATCACAAGCGGAAAATTAGACTAAAATGGCTGACGATGATGATGATGTTGATATTATTTTATGTCAAAAATGAAATTTTACGTTAGAGATTAGATTTTACCTAAAAATGAGATTTTATATAAATTTTATTTATTTATTTATTTTACGTCAATAATGACATATTTTATAAATTTTCCTATTTTATGTTAAAAATTCAATTATAAATCGGAAATGATATTTTATTTTAAAAATGATACTTTTACTGAATATTGTCGTTTTACCACAAAACATCAATTTAAAAATGATGTATTATCTCAAACATGACATTTTACGTCAAAAATTATCTTTTAAGTCAAAAATGACACTTAGTTCCATTCTGACTTAGTATCATTTTTGACGTAAAAGACAATTTTTTTTTGATATCAATAATCTCAATTTATGTCAATAATGTCAATTTGATACAAGGAAATCAATGTATATCAATATTGTCAATTTATATCAATAACGTGAAAATGTTACAATAGTCATTAAATCTAAATTTGCGATCATTTAAAAAGTATCGACGATTTTCGTGAAATTCAAAGATTTAAGTTATTTCAAAAAAAACGTAATTTTTTCTAGATTTTCATTAATTACAAAAAATCTCGGCGCTTTCCATGAATTTACAATATTTCCGCGTTCCTTTTCAAAATGTCGAGTCCTTTTGTAAATATTCAAATTTGTCGTTAATTTTAATTCAAAAATCACGACGGTTTTTTTGTGAATTTCTGTTATTTTTTAAAATATAGAGGATTTCGTTAACATTCAAATTGATTACAGTTTTCATGAACTTCCTAAATTTTTAATTTCAAAAATGTACGTTTATTTTTATTTTCCGCGAATACACCTACATTGATTTTCAAATTCACGATGCTTTTTATTAATTTTTAAGATTTTTAACGATTTTTTATAGAAATTAAAGATTTCAATTTTTATTTTTAATGGAAAATGTCAGTTTTAGTTTTTATTTTTAATTAAAAAAAAATCATTTATTTTCTTAATATTTATCATTTTATGACTTTACTCAATACTGCATTTTTTTTTAAATTTTATATAAAATTGAAAAAGGGAAAATTGACGAATTAAAAATTTATAAAAAGTATCAAAATGTTAAAATTTACCGAAAATTAAAGAACATTTATAAAACGTGAAATATTGTGGCAAAAAGCCAAACAAACAAAAATTATATACAATTGGATTAAATATCCATCCAAGTCTATATTATTTTTTGTTTGTTTGGCTTTTTGCCACGATAGTTTACACCATTGTTTTTAAATGCATTTATGTAGGTGTAATACTTTTTACATGAAATAATTAAAATGTCAAACATTTTATTTTTATTATACTTGTTTCCAATATTTAACATTCAGAATGCGGCATTTAAACATGCATTTTATCATTGTTTAAATCAATTAATTGAAGGTTTAAATTATAATGAACGCCATATTTAGAAGCACAATTAATTATTAACAAAATCAATAAATCTATCTAAACAATTATGCGTGTGTTTTAATTCCAGTGAATTCAAACCCACATATCTTAACACACCATAAAACAATGTCCGCAGAAGACAGTTTAATTCACTTAATTCAATACTGTTCGATACTTTTTCTAATACCACAATATGACAAAAGTAAACGCATGTTTAAAAACAGAAACGTATCAGCTTATGTGGTGATAATTTTATTTGTAATAGTTTTCATTTTTTCAATTTACAATATAGTTACTAATAATGAATCCACTCATAATTATTGGTTATTCAAATATGTGGTGCTTGCATTATTTTTAACGAACATTTCAAGCAGAATTTATCGCACAATGTGTAACGCGAGGTTGTTTCAGGAATTATTTGATAATTTCAACGCAATTGATTTCGAATTGCAACTTTTACAAGAAAACGTCAGTGTTTTAGTGAAAGGTTATGTCACGTTTCAATTAGTTTTTGCGAGTGCTTGGTATTCATTTGTAGTTTTATGCGATGGTTTTGCTTGGAGTAAGGAATTATCATTCGACATGTTTAAATCTATCATCGTAGAACATGTGTGTGTCTATTCAACACTTGTATGCGCTGTTTTGCAATACAATATTTTGGATATTGTTTTAAAGAAATACAAGTGTTTTAATACGTGTATGAAAAAACTTCAAGGAAATTATTGTACTAAGGGGATTGTTTTAGTCGAAAAGAAGATCGATTCGTTGATTAAGATGCATGAGAAACTTATTGCGATTGCAGAGATTTACGATCAGATTTTTGGATATAACACTTTTGTGCTTCAAACTTATTGCCTTATAAATATACTTATCAATTGTGATGCTTTTATTCATGGTTATTTTCGTATGCATTTCTTGGCTATAACTATAGCTGTTACCTGGTTTGGAATGCTAATGGTAAGTAAATTCACTCAATTGCTTCTAAATTATAAACCGAATTTATCGTTTTTCTACCAAAAAAATGTCTCCTTGAAACTTTTCGAAATTTTCATGATTGAATGAAACAATTGCTTATATTCATCATACTCATTTAAAAAAAAAGTTTAGGGTGCAGTTGCGATCAGGGCTATGAAGTCGGTAAATAAAATATCCGATCCTCAATTTTTCGAAAATCCGACTTCGACACTGACTTCGGGCCAATTATAAAACGCAAACTTCAGAATGCAAATATTTGCACTAGAAATAAATATTTTAAGTGATTCGTGTTAAATATAAAAAATATATACACAAAAAGCATGTATACATTTTTTTAATTCATTTTGCACAAAATATTAAAAAATTCAAGAGCTTGAAGCAATTTTAAAAAAAAAAATTTTTTTAATCATTCATATAAGTAACACAAAACATAACCTTCATAAATATAATAAATAAATAAAGGAATTTTGTACAAATTATCGCAAATATAAAAAATCAGTCCTTAATGGGTTGACGTGAAACCAAACTTAAGCACTATAATTTAAACTTTACATCACAATCAGTGTTTTGTACGCGTGGCGCATGAAGTAAAATTTCGAGTTTAGAAAAGCCCCGTGAAAATTTGTCTCGGGTCGCTGCGCGACCCTCGACAAATTTTCTACGCGGGGCTTTTCTAAACTCGAAATTTTACTTCATGCTTAGTCTGGGAGTGGAAAACACCCGTTTTAAGCTGCAAATTAACCTCTTTTAAAAAACAACGACTTCCTAAAAGTTCTCTGTATAATTTGAATATTTTGTTGATTTATTTAAATGTTAATGATTTTCCAAACAAGCAAGTATTTCTGGGAACCCCGGTGGGGTATTCCGTAGAGGCCCTGCCTCCTAAACCAGGGGTCGCGGGTTTGAGTCCCGCCGAGTGGGGTCATTTTAAAGTACAAATTGATTTCACCTGGGTCCCTGGATGTGTGTGAATGTGTTTGTAGCGTTTAAATATAGTAAATTACAAAATACAACGATGAAATGGTTTGGCGACCCAGCCAAATTTTCAGGCTTTTCTAAACTCAGTGTGCAAAACACTGATTTATTATGAAGTTTAAAATGCATTTTTCCACCTATACTAGTCATCTCTATAAATAATTGTGCCAAGTGTTACAATAAAAACAAGAACACGACATTAATTATTCCATGTTAGAAGTTCTGCTACTTCTAGGATTAAGACATGCACTTTATATATTATAATAACACTTAGAAAATAATAATAATCATAATAATAATTGTAGTTCCTGAAATCACTATGTATGCAGTTTCAAATTTAATATGTAATCCTGAGATTTTAATAATTTATGAATTAGGGGGATCATTTATTGTGAAAATAACAATATTTAATGTTTAATTACATTCTACATTAATTATACATATTTGACATAAGGTCGAAACTAGTTGGAGTAAACATAACAATAAATCAGTGAAACAAACCAAGTGTTTTAATCAAAGTTTTACTATTAATTAAATATTTTTTACCACGGGTTAAGTGATAAATGAATTCAACATATAAAATTATACACACGATTATTATTATTTAAATTGGAAAATTACAATTAAATATGTTGTGAAAATATTGACAAAATTAAATAGCATTTCGAAGTTCACTTTATAAAATCCCGCTGCAGTAAAATACGGCGTTTTGTTATTCACTTCATTTATTAACACAGTCAGAATTGGGTGGGCAAACGGTTCATTGTAAAGTTTGTGAAATAATTGACAGCTGATAGCAATTGACTCTCTGCCTTCACAGGTGACATTTTCGCACATTATAGTTACTGAAATCATAATAATCTAAAATAAAGCAAACGATTAAACATATTTTTTAAATACACAAGTCATAATTATAAATCAGATTATTGCATATACTTACAAGAATAAGTGTAAACCAGCTAGTTATCATAGTTACAGCCAAAGATGTCATGTTAAAATAACTATGTATAAAAGCATCAACATTAATGAGAATGTTTATAATGCAAAAAATATGAAGCACCAACGTGTTATAACCAAAAACCTGATTACATATTTTAACAATAGCACTAAGATTCTCATTAACGTTAATCAGCGAATATATCTTCTGTTCAACTAAAACTGACTCCTTAGCACAATCATTCTCAAGAACTTTCTTCATACAAATATTAAAACACTTGTACTTTCTCAAAAGAATACTCAATATATTGTAATGCAAAATAGCGCATATGAGTATTAAATAAACAGATACGTGCTCTATGATGGTATATTTAAACATGTCGAATGTTCCATGTTCGCTCCAAACCAAACCGTCGCAGACAAATGAAAATAAATACCAAACACTCGCGAAAACCAAATGAATGGCGCCGTTATTTTTCATTAAATGACTTACATTTAACTGTAAAAATTTCAATTCGAATGCAACTTCGTTTAAATGATCAAACATTTCTTTAAACAACTCCGCGTTTTTCCTGGTTAGTAACATTCTACTTGCAGAATGCGTTAACAATATTGCAAATACCACATAAGTGAATATCCAAAAATGATCTGTGGATTCATTACTAATAACGATATTGTAAGTTGAATAAATATAAACCAGTACAAATAAAATAATCACCACATAAGCTAATATATTTCTGTTTTTGAACGCGTTTTTACTTTTGTCGTATTCTGGTATTAACAAAAGTACCGAGCAGTATTTTATTAAGTGAATTAAACTTGTTTCTGCTGACATTGTTTTAAGGTGTGTTACGTTAAGGAAGCTTTGAATACACTGGGTTGTATGATTTGCCCCTTATTAAATAAAATTACCTGTCAAACATGTGATCATAAACAAATTTAACGACTCTCTAACTTTAACAAATGGGGAATCATACAGACCACTCTCATTAAAATGTAAGCACATTTGTTTTGTGTAATTATTGATTTTGTTAATAATTAATTTCGTAAACTAATTAATAACGCTTATTTGTAAATTAAATGTCGGTCATATTAAATAATTTACCTTGGGACTAAATTATAACTTAACAATGATTCCCATTCAAGGATTTCAAAATATTGATACAAATTAATATTAGAATTTATAAACGAAACTTACATTTTCTGGATTTAGAAAAAAATATATTTTGTCTACTTAAAGCAACGTTAATAACACAGTGCGACACTAAAATTAGGAATTTAAATCTGAAAACAAAAATGAAACATTTCTGTGAAGGAAAAAAATACATCCAACTGTTTTTCGCGATATAGGTTATTCAAGGATTTTATCGAGGTCTGAAGTTTCGAAGTTATTTATCAAAAAGATTACCTAAAATGGTCTTTATAAAGATCAAATTTGTAATAAGACACGTAATTTCAGGCGAAAGAAGTTAAATAATTTTAATTAGATTAGTTTTTCAGTTTTGGATGATGAAAGTTAAAAAAAAACTAACAAAAAATTAAAATGTTGTGATTCATACGTTTTTTTTTTAAATTTGATTCTTGTGTAGTTACAGTCGAAATTACGAAACTTGATACTTGCGTAATCAAATTTATTAGTCTGAACAAAACCAACATTCCTGCATCAAATCAGCAACAGTGTGCACACATTTATATTATGCATTTTTAGCGGGATATTTAAACTTGAATTGAATTAGAGTTACAATTAATTTTCTCAATCAGATGTATCTAATGTATCATTTAAATCAGCGTTTCTCAACGGAGTCGGTCGATGAAGTTTGTCAGGGGGTCAATAATGGTGAGGGGGTCGATTGGGGGGACAACGATCGTCAAGGGGTAACAACAACATAGAAACCGACACTATCGAAACTAATAAATGCAACTAAAATATTGATTATATTTATTAAATAAAATCGAGTGTTATGAATAATTTTAAATTAGAAGATTGTGTAGACTACGAATGATATGTAATGAGTAATAATGAACCTAATATTTCTTTAATATTATCTAAGCAATCTTCTTATTAACAAATTTAATTTTTCTTGTGTCAAATGACGTTGTTCAAATATCGGCTGGCGCCGACAAATGTCAACTATTATTATAGTCCAAATGTCAGCTATCGCCGATTTATATCAAGTGTCATTATTGTTAAAATACCGGCAAGCGCCGACTAATATCTGCTGTCTCTAGGAACTTATGTCTAAGACGATAAATGTCAAAAATGACATCAAATGTTAAAATTATTGAAAATGTCAATATTATCTAAGATTTTAAAAAGTAATGAAATGTCAACAATCCCTAAAAAAATGCGACAATTGTTAAAAAAAGTGTTTGAAAATTTCAATGATTTCAATTTTAATTGATGCGCATGTTATAAGATATTTATGAAATTAGAAGAATATTTTAAACTTTAGAATAAATCAGTGTTTTATACGCGTGGCGCATGAAGTAAAAATTCGAGTTTAGAAAAGCCCCAGCGTAGAAAATTTTCTACGCTGGGGCTTTTCTAAACTCAAATTTTTACTTCATGCTCAGTCTGGGAGTGGACGACACTCGTTTAGTTTTATTTTTTGTTTTAATTTGTCAAATTGTCGGTTTTGTCATGAGAAAAATGTCAATATACTTCAAAAAAGATATCACAAGCGGAAAATTTCGGTTTACTTCAAAAATGAGACTAAAATGGCTGACGATTATGATGATATTATTTTATGTCAAAAATGAAATTTTACGTTAGTGATTACAATTTAGCTAAAAATGAGATTTTATATAAATTTTATTCATTTATTTATTTTACGTCAATAATAACATATTTTATAAACTTTCTTATTTTATGTTAAAAATTTAATTACAAATCGGAAATGATATTTTATTTTAAAAATGATATTTTTACTGAATATTGTCATTTTACGTCAAAACATCAAAAATTATATTTGCCGTAAAAAATTACAAAATTCAAAAATTATGTATTATCTCAAACATGACATTTTACGTCAAAAAATATCTTTTAAGTCAAAATTGACACTAAGTTCCATTTCTGACTTAAAAGACAATTTTTTTTTAATATCAATAATCTCAATTTATGTCAATAATGTCAATTTGATTCAATGAAATCAATGTATATCAATATTGTCAATTTATATCAATAATGTGAAAATGTTACAATAGTCATTAAATCTGAATTTCCGATAATTTAAAAAATATCTACGATTTTCGTGAAATTCAAAGATTTAGGTTAATTTTTAAAAAAATCGCCATTATTTCAAGATTTTCGTTAATTATAAAAAATCTCGGCGCTTTCCATGAATTAACAATATTTCCGCGTTCATTTTCAAAATGTCGAGTCCTTTTGTGAATATTCAAGTTTGTCGTTAATTTTAATTTAAAAATCACGACGGTTTTCTGTCAATTTCTGTTATTTTTAAAAATATCGAGGACTTCGTTAACTTTCAAATTGATTACAGTTTTCATGAACTTCCTAAATTGTTGTTAATTTTAAAAATTTACGTTAATTTTAATTTTCCGCGAATATACATTGATTTAAAATTCGCGATGCTTTTTATGAATTTTCAAGATTTTTAACGATTTTTTATAAAAATTGAAGATTTCAATTTTTAATGGAAATAGAAAGTTTTAGTTTTAATTTTTAAATTAAAAAAATTCATTTATTTTCTTAATATTTATCATTTTACGTCTTTACTCAATATTGCATTTTTTTTAAAATCATATATAAAATTAAAAAGGGGAAAATTGACGAATAAAAAATTTATGAAAAGTATCAAAATGTTTAAATTTAATGAAAATTAAAGAAAATTTATGAAACGTGTAAAATATTGTGGCAAAAAAAATAATATAGACTTGGATTAAATATCCATCCAAGTTCAAAACCCCTAGGAAGCGAGGTCGCCCCGCGAAGTTCTGCAAGAGTAAAGCAGCAAAAAAGTCACACGCCTCAGGTAATCTTAACCTACCGAAAACGACAAACAAACTATTACAGTCAGTACTAAAACAAATGAACACACAACAAAACCAACAGTCACAACAACCCTCAACAAGCACACAGTCACAACCCCAGTTACAACAGACACAACCCCAGATACAAGCCCAGACACAACAATCACAACCCCAGCCGCAACAAGCACATCACAATTACATTCAATTACAACCATCAGAAATCTCAAATATCACCCACCACACACCACAGCAAGGCACTACACAATTACAACAAACACACATAATAACATCTAACGAAAAACGTTATCAGCAAAACTACAAAAACACATTCACTTTCACAACTGTAAACGATCTGTCAAGAATTCGCTTTGCCGTAATTTGGTCTGATCACAAATTCGACAATAATGCGCTGATAATTAAAACGAGATTTGGATTTTTAATTAAATCAAATAATGATACACAAATAATTGAAAACAACCTAAAAACATTACACTCAGAGAGAATTGTACATGAATTTCGTCCTCTACAAACGACCCGAGGTCGAGATAATACAGCCCCAGAAACTCAACGCAGCGCGCCAGCGCCGTCGTACTGCTGTATCATAAAAGGCGTGGAGCAGGAGATTGATGATTCCACAATCAGTGCTAGCCTGCAGGCGCACGGGATAGCACACCGATACTGCCGTCGCATCATCGCTAAGAGGGACAACTTTGCAACACACATGATTAGAGTGATCACACCATCGCTAGAATCTTTTACTAAATTATTACACGAACAATTTAGATACATGTGTAAAATTTACACCGTAATAGAAAGCAAACCCCCAACACCTATCCCGGTCCCATGTAGCAGATGCAATAAATTTGACCATATCACTACAAATTGCAATGAAACGGCCACCTGCGCAAAATGTGGAGCTTCACACCCGACTTCAACATGTCTGACAACGCTGCCTATTAAATGCAAATCGTGTGGAGAGACAGATCATGGTGCCTGGTCTACAAAATGTACCAAGAGGCCACTAAAACCCATCGAGGGGATACCCAACGTGAAGATAATTACTCAAAATAAAAAATCTGCGCAATTAGACAAGGACCTGACGAAAAACTCGCGAATTCACAATCCCATCACAGTGCATGACTACATCATAGACATATACACGACAAAAATTAACGAACCGACGACAACAGACAGAGAATCACTTATTAAAAAACTTAGAACAAGATTCATGGACTCATTTCATGTCGACACTCATGTTAATTTTTCAGGTAACAAAATGTTCATCGTCATGTTCGACCTCGACTCCCCTAATGTAATCCCTCCCGTTGCTCCTCTATAATAACATAACATTAATTCCCTATCCAACAAATCCCACCTCCTATCCCACTACCTCTCACATAACCCCATACATGTCACAATGTTAGTTGAAACAAAATCCAAAAAACCTTTTTCATACAATAATTGGTCCTTCATTCAGATCCCCGCCTCAAACCCCCTCCAAAACCAGCGCGGAGGTTCAATAGTGGCAGCTAGACAAGAAATTAAACTGGGCAAAGCCAATCCCCCAAAAATTAATAATGTCATGAACGAGTGTCTACACTGCACAATCGATCTTCCCCAATTCACCCTCCACATTTTCCTACTCTATATTCATCATTCCTCTCACATCGAAGACACCATACTCACAAAGGCATCCCTGTACGATCACGTTATCTTAATCGGGGATTTTAACATCAATAAAGCCAAATGTAAACAACTCTCCTCATTTATATCACACTCTAACTTCGTCAGAATTCACACAGATCCTACCTTCATCATGTCAAATACCCAATCCTCCACCCCAGACGTCCTCCTTTGTACAAGTAATATCCACCATCTTTTCCACAATGTAACGCTTATCCCGGACCTGTGCTCCGATCACCTGGCAATTCAATTCTCCCTCAGGCTAGACCCCCCAATCCCCACTCCCCCAAATATAATTCCCCGCTACAAAGACTGTGACATAGATAAAGTAACCGCCGAAATGACAGAATTTATTTCCTCCAACAAACTTATTTCCCAAAACTACATCTCCCTTTTCCTAGAAAAATTATCACAATCGGTCAATCAAAACACACCAACAGCCACAAAACGCCCCTTCAAATATCCCCTTCCTAAATATATCCTACGCCTAATAAAATATAAGAGACAGCTTTACAGGGACTTCAGACAAACAGAGGACGTGACACTTAAACAGAAATTTAATCAACTTAACAAGGACATTCACAAACTCATTACAAATTATAAAACAGATCACTGGATAAAGGCCTGTGAAAAAATTAATGACTTGCACGGCAAACAATATTGGCAAGAAATAAAAAAACTTTGTAAATATCGCAAAACAGACTTTATCCAGAAGATCTATGATCCAATGACTAATATAACTGTTACGGACGATAACGCTTGTTCTGACATTTTTGCTAGACATTTTTCTGAAATATACTCAATGAATGACAATGACGAATATGACAACGACTTTCGAGACACAGTGAATTCCTGGTACACCACATTTAAAAATACCCAGTTCCCCCATACTCCTGCCGATGATATAAATGAGGAAGAATATTTTGAAATCTTAAATAAGGGTAAAAATACCGCCCCCGGTTACGATAACATTCCTAGATATATCCTTAAATCCTTGCCCTATGAAATCCACTCCCATATAATTGACATTTTCAACCAAATTTACAAATCCCAGTTAATCCCGAGGGAATGGAAGAAAGGTATAATCACATGCATTCACAAACCAGGCAACGACTCTTCAAAAGCGAATAATTATCGCCCTATAACCTTGCTTCCAGTCCTCGGGAAGCTGTTTGAATCTATCATAAAAAACAAACTTATGCAACATATCTCCAACATACTCCCACCTTACCAATTTGGCTTCCTAGAACACCGCTCTACCACAATCCCATTATCCATTCTAACCTCCAACTGCCAAACAGCAAGCCTCGAAGGTCAAAAATCTGCCATCTTATTTCTGGATATTCAAAAAGCGTTTGACTCTGTATGGCACAGAGGCCTGCTGTTTAAATGCAACGCCCTAAAAATCCCATCGCACCTAATTAATATTCTTGATAGTTTCCTACACAATAGAACACTCCAAGTTAAAATCCGTCGTTCCATTTCAATCCCATTTACACCCCAACAAGGTTTACCCCAAGGATCACCTCTCTCACCACTCCTGTATAATATCCTTGTATCAGATCTATACAATCCTGACCCAAAATACCTTAACAAATCCGCTTATCCTTTATTATACGCAGACGACACGGCTTTAATAGCACATGCCTCCACTCTCCCCATAGCACTTAGCACTCTACAGGGCCTTATAGACACCATACAAACATGGTTCGCTAAATGGCGAATCTCTATAAATCCCAACAAATCACAGCTCCTAATTCCATTTCACCGACCCAACTCATCCCCATTTTCAATATCAGTAAATAACCACATCATCCGCCCCTCAAACTCCTGTAAATACCTAGGCATAACCTTTGACACTAAACTTACCTTCAAAACCCACTCCTCAATTCTTAAAGCAAAGATCAGACAAAGGGCGACGTATTTTAGAAATCTCACATTCAGGAAACAAGGCATTAGCACTGAAACAGCAGTTAATATATATAAGATGATATGCCGCCCTTTGCTTGACTACGCTGCAATCCTCTTTCACAATCCACACCCTCGCTCCCTAAAAAATATTCAAATTGCTGAAAGATCGGCCCTCAGAGTGCTAACAAAAATAAGACACCCACAAAATCCTCTACATAATCCTTCAAACACCCTCCTATACGAACTAACAAAAATACTTCCGATAGAAAACCGCCTCAACCAACTTTCCCAAAAATTTGCCTCTAATCGTCCTTATTACAATCTTCTTAAAACCCTTTGTATCCCTCGTAATAAAAATATTGCCCCTAAACGAAAATTCCCCTGCACCACAATTTATGAATTCATCTCTTCACTTCATGACATTAATGATCACGACGTTTGAGACAGCCGTTAGACAAGAACAAGACATTAATGATCACGACGCCAGTATGACAGTTAGAGTCAGACAAAGACAATAGACAACTATAACATAAAATGACAGAGACAAAACTAAACAAATTCAGGCGGAAAGACCAATGGTCGATAGCCGATTGGCAGAAAATTATTTATGTACCAAATTTATTGTAGTTAAAATATTTAAATGTTTTTTATACGAAAATTCTGTCAATAAAGATGTTAAATATATATCCATCCAACTCTTATTATTTTGTTTTTTGGTTGGCTTTTTCCCACAATCGTTTACACCATTGTTTTTAAATGCATTTATGTAGGTGTAATACTTTTCACATGAAATAATTAAAATGTCAAACAATTTATTTTGATTACACTTCATGTTTTTAACATTTAACATTCAGAATGCGGCATTGAAACATGCATTTTATCATTGTTTAAATCAATTAATTGAACGTTTAAATTATAACGAACGCCATAATTAGAAGCACAATGAATTATTAACAAAATCAATAAATCTATCTAAACAATTATGAGTATATTTTAATTCCAGTGCATTTAAATCCACATATCTTAACACACCATAAAACAATGTCCGCAGAAGACAGTTTAATTCACTTAATTCAATACTGCTCGATACTTTTTCTAATACCACAATATGACAAAAGTAAACGCATGTTTAAAAATAGAAACGTATCAGCTTATGGGGTGATAATTTTATTTGTAATAGTTTTCAATTTTTCCATTTACAGTATAGTTACTAATAATGAATCCACCCATAATTATTGGTTATTCAAATATGTGGTGTTTGCATTATTTTTAACGCATTTTTCAAGCAGAATTTATCGAACAATCTGTAATGCAAGGTTGTTTCAGGAATTATTTGATAATTTCAACGCAATTGATTTCGAATTGCAACTTTTACAACAAAACGTCAGTGTTTTAGTGAAAGGTTACGTCACAGTTCAATTAGTTTTTGCGAGTGCATTGTTTTCTTTTATAGCTTTATGCGATGGTTTTGCTTGGAGTGAGGAGTTATCATTTGACATGTTTGAATCTATCATCATAGAACATGTGTGTGTCTATTTAACACTTGTATGCGCTCTTTTGCAATACAATATTTTGGATATTGTTTTGAAGAAATACAAGTGTTTTAATACGTGCATGAAGAAACTTCAAGGAAATTATTGTACTAAGGGGGTTGTTTTAGTCGAAAAAAAGATCGATTCGTTGATTAAGATGCATCAGAAACTTATTGCGATTGTAGAGATTTACAATCAGGTTTTTGGATATAACACTTTGGTGCTTCAAATTTATTGCCTTATAGATATACTTGTTAATTGTAATGCTTTTATTCATGGTTATTTTCGTATGACTTTCTTGGCTATAACTACAACTGTTACCTGGTCTGGAATGATTATGGTAAGTAAACTCACTTAATTGCTTCCTAAAATATAAACGAATTTATCGTTTTTCTACAAAAAAAATGTCTCGTTGAACCTTTTCCAAATTTTCATGATTGAATGAATGAATTACTATTATTCATAAAATTCATTTTAAAAAAAAGTTTACAGTGGAGTTGCGATCAGGGCTATGGAGTCGGTAAATAAAATATCCGACTCCTCAATTTTTCTGAAATCCGACTTCGACACTGACTTCGAGCAAATTATAAAATGTAAAACTCAGAATGCATATTTTTGTACTAGAAATAAATATTTGGTGCTTACTGCATCTGCATAATTGCAATGAACAAGTTGTAAGTAATTCGAGTCAAATATAAATAATATATACACAAAAAGCACGTATACATTTTCTTTTTAAGTAATTTTGCACAAAATCTTAAAAAATTCAAGCGCCTAAAGCAATTTATTTCAGATTTATTTATTTAATCATCCATATAAGTAATACAAAACACAACCTTCATAAATATAATAAATAAATAAAGGTATTTTGTACAAATTATCACAAATTTTAAAAATCAGTCCTTAATGGGTTAACGTAAAACCAAACTTAAGCAGTATGTTTTAAACTGTACGTCACAATAAGTGTTTTATACGCGTGGCGCATGAGTTAAAATTTCGAGTTTAGAAAAGCCCCGTGAAAATTTGTCTCGGGTCGCTATCGCGAATTTTCTACGCGGGGCTTTTCTAAACTCGAAATTTAATTCATGCTTAGTCTGGGAGTGGAAAACACTCGTTTTAAGCTTCAAATTGAACTCTTTTCAAAAACAACGACTTTCATAAAGTTTACAATATATATATATATATATATATATATATATATATATATATATATATATATATATATATATATATATATAATTTGGATATTTTGTTGATTTATTTAAATTTTAATGATTTCCAAAACAATCAAGTATTTTTGGGGTATTCGGTAGAGGCCCTGCCTCCCAACCCAGGGGTTTCGGGTTTGAGTCCCGCCAAGTGGGGTCATTTTAAAGTACAAAATGATTCCACCTGGGTCCATGGATGTGTGTGAATGTGTTTGTGGCGTCTAAATATAGTAAATTACAAAATACAAAGGTGAAATGGTTTGGCGACGAAGCCAAATTTTCAGGCTTTTCTAAATTCGAAATTTTACCACACTCGTTAGATAATTTAAATTAAACGATAATAAAATCAATGGAACGTAGCCCAGCAAAGGTAACGGTTGTACACCCCTGGTTTAAGTATTAAAATCAGTATCATCATAATCGTCCTCTTTTACCTTACGGTAAATATTTGTGATAACATTCGAAACATCCCATGTTTCGAAATAAAAACTACATAAAAGCTGCTGTTATTAATTACTTTTGTGAAAGTTTATAATATTTGTCTTTATTTCAGATAATTATGGTTTTAATAACTACAATGTGCGAAAATATCACGTATGAAGGGAGAAAATCTGTTGGTATTTGCTGCCAATCATTTCACAAACTTAGAAATAAACGGTTTGCTCCGACAACTCTGACTGTGTTAGTAAATGGAGTGAATAACAGAATACCGATTTTTACTGCAGCTGGGTTTTATCAAGTGAACTTCGGAATGCTGTTTAATTTTTTTAATATTTTTATGACGTATTTAGTTGTAATTTTACAAATTAAAAAATAATAATGTGCATAAATAATTAAATATTTAATTTGCGATTTTTTAATTAAAGGTAAATAGTAATATACTTTATTTACGGCTATAACCATTTTACCAATAAATACATAATAAGATATTATAATAATATGCATAATTTCTGTAGTTAACACCTAAACATTAGTCATTTAGATTATATAATTTATATCACCACGTCATCATGGATTCATTCTGATATTTTTTAACCCGTTGGCCAAATCTGACACCTTATACAAATATCTCCTATATATCACATGAGTAGAAATGCAAATGTTTTGTATACAGATATTTTTATGTAAACTTATTATTTAACCCATTAACGGCCGAGCAATTATAGAGTTGACTCTAAAAGTTGATTTTATGTAAAATTCCGCACTTCTTTTTATGACTTCCATGAATGACATATTACTTAATGTTTACGCTGTAAATTTCCAGACATTCGTCGATTTTATGAAAGTGTTCAATTTTAAGTTTCGAACAAGTGTTTCCAATCCCAGACTAAGCATGAAGTAAAATTTCGAGTTTTGAAAAGCTAAGCGAGAAAATTTGTCGAGGGTCGCGCCAGCGACCCTCGACAAATTTTCACGGGGCTTTTTTAAACTCTAAATTTTACTTCATGCGCCATGCGTATAAAACACTAAATTATTGTGAAGTTCAAAATACAGAGAAAACTTTTTTTTTAAATAATTAATACTGGAAATATTTGAATAACAAAATATTTACATTTTATTCACACATTCTCAAGTCTGGTCAAATAATACATTGAATCAAATTAACTTATTTAGTAATTTCAACCAAATAATAATAATGTTGCGTTATTGCATCAGTAGCGTCAAATGGGTTAATAATATAATTCATTTCAGTTTATTGCAATTACAATTATTTCAATTATATTTCTCATATTTTGTCATATAATAATGGATTTAAGTTGAGCATGTACTATTATTTTGTTGTTATTTTAGTTATGTTAGATTTAGTATTAACGTTTCTTTATCTGATTTAATTATACAGTGAGAGCCAAAATGATTTGTTCATTTTTAATAGGCAATAACAAATATAACTATTTATTAATCGCTATATTACTGATAACAATTTGAAAGAGGAGACTTTGGAGATATTTTGCCAGTTGTCAAAATGGTGCGTTGGAACATACAGCAACGCATATTTTGTGTTGAAACATTTCTTAAATTAAGTTCAATTATTCAAACTCAACGTTTATTTCGTCTACATTTTAATGTTCGTGATGTTCCGGCTCGAACTG
The DNA here is from genome assembly GCA_932526585.2 of Philonthus cognatus. Lineage (NCBI taxonomy): Eukaryota > Metazoa > Arthropoda > Insecta > Coleoptera > Staphylinidae > Philonthus > Philonthus cognatus. The sequence goes on along the minus strand of OW052243.1, from coordinate 24,693,670 downwards.
TTATTTCGTATTGGGTAAGGAAGTGGCGAAATCATGGGTCAGTTGAGAGAAGAAAATCAGCCCTGAGGATTCGCTCTGCATGCAATCCTGAAAATGAGGAACGGGTGAGACAATCAATTCTGCGTAGCCCAAATCGATCAGTTCGGCGGCATGCGGCAGCGTTAAATTTATCTGCAACAGGTACCCGAAGAATGCTGCACAAAATGAAGTTTCATCCATACAAAATAGCAGTGGTGCAGAAGTTAACTGATCGTGATAAACAAAGCCGTGTTGAGTTTTGTCAACGTTTTTTGGAGTTAAGCAATGAGGAACCCGATATCGCACAAAATCTTTTCATGAGCGACGAAGCACACTTTACTTTACATGGCTTGGTAAATAAACAGAATTTTCGATACTGGGCTACTGAAAACCCGTGTGAAATCTATGAAAGACCCTTACATTCCCCAAAAGTGACTGTTTGGTGTACTGTATCATCGTCAAAAATCATCGGTCCATATTTTTTTGAAAAAAACGGCGAAACAGTCACAGTCAATTCTCAACGGTATGCACATATGCTCCAGACATTTTTTATACCGCAAATTGAAGAAGAAGAAAGAAATCACTTTTTTCAACAAGACGGTGCGACCTGTCATACTGCAAGAATAAGTATGGAGATCCTGCGACAGACATTTCCGAATAGACTAATTTCTCGAAACGGTGATTTTAATTGGCCCCCGAGATCTCCCGATATTACTGTTCCAGACTTTTTTCTTTGGGGATATTTAAAGAGAAGAGTGTTCAAGAGTAAGCCTAGAAATATAGAGGAGCTCAAAAGAAATATCCGACAAGAAATTGAAGCTATTCCACAGGATATGCTTCAACGAGTTATGGCAGATTTCGTCCGTCGTTTAGAAGAGTGTGTGGAGAAGGGTGGCGGACATTTAACACACACTATATTCAAAAAGTAAAACTCCCATTATTACTTTTTAAGATGTCATTTATATTATTTCTGCATTTAAAATAATTCATGTGTTATTTCCTATTAAAAATGAACAAATCATTTTGGCTCTCATTGTACATTGTCCTATTAATGGTGTTTGCTGGGTAATAAAAATATGTGTTATTAAATATTCATTGTATAACTCAGTATCTGTTTGAGAATCAGCTCGAAAAGTAGTTGTTGCAATGAATATTTGCAGAAAAGTCAATATTAATTCGTGTTTATATTTTGTATTAACATATATCTGCACTTTTACACGCAAGATTAGTAATATTTAATATTATATTACAAAGAATAGGGATAATTATTAAACATAATTAATTATTTAAGAAATCAATAATCCCATTACACAACTATAGGCACGTTTAAATTCTAGTGTATTGAAATCACTTTATGTCAACACGTCATACAAAAATGTCCGCAGAAACCAGTTTAATCCACTTAATTAAATACTGCTCGATACTTTTTCTAATACCAGAATACGACAAAAGTAAAAACGTTTTCAAAAACAGACACATATCAGCCTATATGGTGATAATTTTAATTGTAGTGGCTTACATATATTCAACTTACAATATATTGATTTCTGATGAATCTTTGATACATTTTTGGATATTCATGTATGTAATGAATGCAATATTTATAACGCATTCAACGCGCATCATTTTTCGAACGAGAAATACCGCGGGGTTGTTTCAGAAAATGTTTAATAATTTCAATGCAATTAATAACGAATTTAGATTTTTACAGAAGAACGAGAGTGTTTCGGTGAAAAATTTTAGCACAATTCAATTTATTTTTGCGAGCGTTTGGTATATATTTATAGTTGTATGCGATAGTCTTTCTTGGGGTGAAAATAAATACCTGTTTTATTGCATCATCATACAACACGTTTCTATTTATTTAATACTTATATGCGGAATTCTGCAATACAATATATTAAGTATTCTTTTGAGGAAATACAAGTGTTTTAATATGTCTATGAAGAATGTCCAAAAAAATGTCTGTAATAAGGAGGGATTTTTAGTTATACCGAAAATAAATTCGTTGATTAAGGTGCATGAGAATCTAAACGCGAATATTGAGATATACGATCGGGTTTTTGGATGTAACACTTTGGTCCTTCTGCTTTTTTGCATTATAAATATTCTCTGTAATTGTGATGCTTATATACATGGTTATTTTACTACGACTTTCTTTCCTCTAACTATGGTGGCTAACTGGTTTGCACTTATTATGGTAAGTCAATCTCTAATTAGTTCTAATTTTCAATAATAATTTGTAGTCTTAAAAAGACTATGTAATATGTGTACCTATTCAAATTATTTATACATGCAGGAATACTTTTCTTTTAATTGCACATATTTTGATGCATGATTAGTCAAATTTCAGGCATTCATTTCTTTTTTAAAAAGCGGTTAATATCAGGTTTAAACCGAGTGTTTCCACTGCTTGATTAAGCATGAAGTAAAATTTCGAGTTTAGAAAAGCCCTGTGAAAATGTGTCGAGGGCGCAGCGACCCGAGACAAATTTTCTGGGCTTTTCTAAACTCGAAATTTTACTTCATGCGCCACGCGTATAATATACTGATTTCAAGTGAGGTTCAAATATACATACATTTCACAATATTTTAGTGTTTTATACGCGTGGCGCATGAAGTAAAATTTCGAGTTTAGGAAAGCCCAGAAAATGTGTCTTCTTAACTCAAAATTTCTCTTCATGCGCCACGCGTATAAAATACTGAAATATTGTAAAATTAGAAATGTACTGCTAAATCAATATTAAATATATCTGCTTAAGCAGGATTACAAATATACTGCTAAACAAAAATGTTTGAATTTCACAATATTTCAGTGTTTGTACGCCTGCCGCATGAAGTTAAATTTCGAGTTTAGAAAAGCCTGAAAATTTGGTTTTCAGGCTTTTCTAAACTCGAAATTTAACTTCATGCTTAATCAAGGAGTGGAAACACTCGTTCGATATTTAAAATTGAACTCAATTGAAAATGCAACAAATATTATCTAAAACAACAACAAAAAACATTATAATATTTTGTTGGCAATTCCATTATCATTTAATTATAAAATCGATTTCCAATTAAATAACAAATGGTATTTTAAAATACAATTATAATTGAAGGAGTAAAATGATCCATCAATTATAATTCTATTGTATGTATAATCCAATAATTATAATATTTCTTCCCCAATAAATAAAATATTTCTTTCCCAATGATTAAAATATTTCTTCAATGATAGTTTTAGACATTCCTAAATAGTTTAAAATTTTTCCAAATTCCTAGGTACTGTTTTCGCATCTTTTCCAATTGAAGTTCTGTATTTCAATATTTGTTTTTCTTTTCAGATTATTATGTTTTTAATCATTGTAATGTGCGAAAATATAACGCGTGAAGGCAGGAAATCAATTGGTATTAGCTGCCAATTATTCTACAAATTTCGCAATAAACCGTTTGCTTACACAACTCTGACTATTTTAATAAATGGAGTGAATAACAGAAAACCGCGTTTCACCGCAGCTGGATTCTTTAAAGTGAACTACGAAATGCTATTTAATTTGTTTAATATTTTTATAACATACTTAATTGTAATTCTACAATTTAAATAATAAATTACACAGAACAACAGTTGTTTTGGTGCCGGGGTATTTAGAGGTGATTTCATACCGAATTCAAATATGGTATTAGTTTTTGCCTAAGAGGCAAGGAGGAATGTTCATCCTTGAAGATGACCAATGGTCGAAACTATTCGGAGAAAATATAAATTAGTGAAACAAACCAAGTGTTTTAATTAAATATCCAGAATTAGATTTAAAAATGTTTCACCACGGGTTAAGTGAGAAATTAATTAAACATATTATTAGTATGTACACAGATAGAGAAAGAGTTATCTATGAAAACAAACACTTTGGAGGCTTCTATACATTGACGTTCTTTTTTATTTTAATAACTAACTTTTTCGCGGATTCTAGGAAATGTTCTAGGACCATAAAAAATACCTACATTCAGTTTCAGTTTCTCATTAATAACTCCACAAAATGTACGTAATATACAGGGATTTTTTTTAAAGTATTCAAATGCATACGCTATTTTTTAAAAGGATTCAATTTGAAGCTTTAAACGAGTGTTTTCTACTCCCAGATTAAGCATGAAGTCAAATTTCGATTATAGAAAAGCCTGAAAATTGAGTGTGGTTGCTTTGCTTCGCTATGCGATCAAACCAAATTTTTAGGCTTTTCTAAACTCGAAATTTTACTTTATGCCTAATCACAGAGTAAATCACTTGTTAGAAGTTTCGAACTGATATTTTTTTAAACACAGCGAATGTCTGAAAATGTACAGGTTACACATCGGAATTTGTATACTTAAGGTCGGAAATGTACATGTTATTTGGCCATAAGAACGAACAACGATTAATCTTCCACAATAATGAAAACAGAACATTGAAACTTAAACATATTGTACATTGATGCTATGCGAATAAATTAATAGTATTTTTTTTTTCAAAAAAAATTTTTCTTAGATTAAATATAAATTAAATAATGGAACACTGTCAAATGATCACATAAATCCGTGTATTACTTTCATAGGAAACATTATTTTTCTTTATATTGCTTCAATCTATTAAGGTAATTATTATAAACATGTATTAAATAGATTGATCCGAAATAAATGATAAATAAAATTAATCGTTGCTTAGAAATATCCATAAGAGCAATGTACATTTTGATTATATTTTCAATAAATAGGGGGCAACATCGTGCCTTTTTAGGAATACTTTAAAAATGAACTATGATTTAAAAAAACATGTGAAAAGAAATTAGGTTTGATATGTAGAATTCGTATACTACATTCGTCGCGACAAGGGCTCCTGGCTCCCGGCTACCGACCTTGAGTTGCGAATGTATTTTTTCTGATGCGGACCGGACCGTTCATTAATTCATTATGTTATTGATACACAACAAAGAAAGATATTGTTAAAATAGTTTCCAATAAATTTTGTAAATAAAATTGTATTTCTGGATTTATGTTTTGAATAGAAACGTGGAATGCCAGTAAATGTTGATTCAAGTGCTAAGTCGGAAAAATTCCTTTTTCATTTATAATTTACCAAATTGAATGTTTTTTGTTATTTTCGACAATTTAGGAGATTTTAATTTATTTTTAATATGTTTATTTAAAATAATATTAATCATAATTATTGGGCCCCGTGAATTTAGAAGATGTTAATTTATTTTCAAAGTTTCAAGAATTTTTAATGAATTCTTAAAACTTTAGTTAATCTTTAACGCTTTTCGTAACTTTTCTAAGATTTCCTTTAATTTTTAAAATTTCTAAATTGTTTAAATTTGCTTATTTAATTTTCCCAAAATTTGTATTAATTTTTAAAATGTTGAGGCGTGTTATGAAATTCCACAATGTTCGATAATTTTTAAAATTCTGACTGTTTTTGTGATTTTTGTAGATTTTTAGAATGTTAACTCTATTCATGAATTCTCGAGATTTCCGTCATATTTTAAAACGTTAGCAATTTTCGTGATTTTCCTAAACTTTCGTTAATTTTCATGAATTTCCACGATTTTAGTTAAGTTGTATAATCTCATTTTTCGTGAATTTTCAACCTTTTAGTCAATTATAAAAATCTAAACGCTTTTTGTAAATTTGCAAAATTTTCATAAATTTTCAAAACTTTCGACGGTTTTTGTGAAATCCAAAGATTTTTGATAATTTTCAAAATCTAAATGCCCATCATGAATTTTTTGTAAACCTTTAAAACCGTTAATCTTCAAAATTATCATAAAAGTGTGAATTTACAAGAAGTTATCAACATTTATTATGAATTTTTATTAATTTTTAAAATTATCATAAATTTTTTAGCATCGAATAATTATATCGTTAACTTGTTCCTCATTGGCCACTTAGTAAAACATGTCTATTAATATATAGGTTTTTAATTTAAAATCACGTAGTTTGTTTTACTAATAAATTTATTTTTCGACTAGTTTCGGCTTGATGCCCTTTTCAAGATGATGATGGTACCATTGAAAATGGCATCAAGCCAAAACTAGTTGAAAAATTAATTTATTAGTAAAACACACCAAGTGAATTTAAATTAAAAACCTATATATCGAATAATTAATTTAGACGTTATACAGGGAATTTTTCTTTTAAGTATACATAGGCATAAACTGTAAATTTTACGACATTCGTTGTTTTTAAAAAAAAACTTTAAAATTTCGAGTTTAGAAAAGCTTGAAAATTTGGATTGGTTGCGTAGCGAAGCGGAGCGGCCAATCCAAATTAGGCTTTTCTAAACTTGAAATTTAACTTTATGCGCCACGCGTATAAAATACTGAAATATTGTAAAGTTTAAAATATACGGCTTTAGCAATCTAATATGTAAATGTGTATAAAACGCGAGTCAAATTCTGCGCTAAACCAATTATTTTAAACAGTGATTATAGGCAACCCAATAACTCTAACGTATATTGGGTTGCCTATAATTGTTGTTGTATGTGCGCTTTTTTTAAGTTCACTGTAAATCAGTGTTTTTCAGCGTGGCGCATGAAGTAAAATTTCGAGTTTAGAAAAGCCTAATTTGGATTGGCCGCTTCGCTTCGCTACGCGGCCAATCCAAATTCTTAGGCTTTTCTAAACTCGAAATTTTACTTCATGCTTAGTCTGGGAGTGGAAAACACTCGTTAAAAGCCTCAAATTAACCGCTTTAAAACAACGAATTCCTAAAAATTGAAAAAAAAACGCTGTTATTATCGGGATATGTATAGTCAAAAGAAAAATGCACTGTATTGATCGTTAAAGATTATTAAACGTTTTGAAGGAAGATGAGGCCTTATGTGTCAAATAAATGATACAATAGAATTGCAATCAATCTATTTTGAATACTGTAGAAATATACTGTGTGAAATTAAAAAAAACGTGCATTGAAAATGATAAGATTGCTGTTAAATATACTATAAGAAAAACAAACAATTTGTTAATGAAATACGATAAATCTATTTTGTGTAAAAAACATATACATTCAATTTCATACTGATTACGACATAAAAATACAAATGGACTTTGACACGCTAAATTGGTTAAATGTTATACTTAGTTTAAAAACGGGATAATCATTTAACATAATTAATTATTAACAAAATCAATAGTTCCACAACACTAATATGAGTATATTTAAATTCGAGTTTGTTCTTTCCCTAAAAACATCAGACAACAATGTCCGTAAAAATCAGCTTAATCCACTTAATTAAATGCTGCTCGATATTTTTTATAATACCAGAATACGACAAAAGGAAAAACACCTTCAAAAACAGAAACAAATCTGCTTATGTGGTGATCATTTTAATTGTACTCATTTACATTTATTCACTTTACAATATAATGATGAGTGAGCATTCTTTGAATCATTTTTGGATATTCACGTACGTAATGTATGCAATTTTTATAACGCATTCAACAATCAGCATTTTTCGAACTAGAAATAACGGCGGGTTATTTCAGGAAATGTTTGATAATTTCAACTCAATTGATAACGAGTTGGGACTTTTACAAAAGAACGAGACTGTTTCACTGAAAAATGTCAGCACATTCCAATTGATTTTGGCGAGTGTTTGGTATTTTTTTACATTTTTGTGCGATTGTTTTTCTTGGGGTAAAAATACATACCTGTTTAAATACACCATCATACAACACGTTTCTACTTATTCAACACTTATTTGCGCAATTCTGCAATACAATATATTGAGTATTCTTTTGATGAAATACAAGTGTTTTAATACGTCTATGAAGATAGTTCAAGAAAATGCTTGTAATAAGGAGGAATTTTCAGTTGGGCAGAAGATAAATTCGTTGATTAGAGTGCATGAAAATATGAGTGCAATTGTTGAGAAATACGATCAGGTTTTTGGATGTAACACTTTGGTGCTTCAGATGTTTTGCATTATAAATATTTTGTCTAATTGTGATGCTTTTATACGAGGTTTTTTTACTACTAGTTTCTTTCCTGTAACTATGTTAATTAGCTGGCTTGCACTTAATATGGTAAGTCAATTCAATAATTAATCCCAACTTATGATAGTCATGTGTAAAAAAAATCCCGAATTCTTAAAAAGGGTTTGTAATTTGGGTACCGGTTTGAATTATTTATGCATATAATCTGTGTTTTTTTAAATATGACCAATCAAATTTGATATTTCAAGAATTTATTGGTGTGATGCAGGTTGTCTGTTTTAGGTTAGAACAAGATTAATCACATGTTATGTTGTAATTCAACTTTTAAGTTGTAGGTTATGTGAAGGGAAATCTGATAGTAATATAACAATTTAATTAACTCATAAAATAGATAATTCATTGAACAAAGAATAAGATTACAAATAGAGCTAGCATCGCCTCAAATTATTTGTATCTACTACCAATTTAACCCATTAACGGCTGAGCAATTATAGAATTAACTCTCAAAGTTGATTTGAAAATTCATACCTATTTTATTGATTTCTACGAATGACTTATTGTATTACATGCTGTGATTTTTTTTAAATATACATAATGTATACGCTGTAAATGTAAGGCATTCGTCGATTTAATATAAAAACGTGCAATATGAAGTTTAGAACGAGTATTTCCACTCCCAGCTAAGCATGAAGTAAAATTTCGAGTTTAGAAAAGCCCCGCGTAGAAAATTTGTCGAGGGTCGCGTAGCGACCCGAGACCAATTTTCACGGGGCTTTTCTAAACTCGAAATTTTACTTTATGCGCCACGCCTATAAAACACTGAAATATTGTGAAGTTAAAAATACATTGAAAACATTTTTTTTAAATGAGTAATAATCGAGATATTTAAATAACAAAATATTGACGTTTTTTTCATATATTTTAAAGTCAAGTCAAATAATATAATATATCAAATTAACTTATTTATTAATTAAATTAACATAAAATTAATAATGTTGCGTAATGTTTGCATTCTAAATACTCTCTGCGTATATGACAATTTATCAATGGCGCCTAATGGGTTAATAAAGTCTTTCTGAGAACCAGTTAAATGCTCCTGGCTCAGAAAGTAATTGGCTGATATCGTTCCATTTATTATTACTCATTTTAAAAAGTATTTTAAAGTGTTTTTTTAACTTCACAATGAAATATTACTTCATGCTTAGTCTGGGAGTGGAAGACACTCGTTACTTTAAAATGTGTCACAAGTGTTAAAATGTGTATCGTAACTGTCACAAAGAAAAAAAACATAACATGGCGATCTCATTATAGTTAAATTCAAACTCGCGTCAAGTTGGCACGATTGGTTGAATGTCGGCTTGCGCCGACTCATATTAACTGTCATTATAGTTTAAATGTCGGCTACCGCTGACTTGTGTCAACTGTTATTATTTTTACTTGTATGTCATCTGTCATTATAGTCCAAATGTCGGCGAACGCCGAATTATGTCAAGTATTCGCTATTTATTAATCCAACTTTCAATATTGTACTACAATTAATACCAAAGTTAAAAAATAAAAATTGCATTTTGAAATTGAATACAAGAAAAAAATACCAATTACTGCAACGAGCGAGCGAAGCGAGCCTAATGCGAGCGAAACGAGCATACTGCGAACATAGCGAGCATTACGCGAGCGAAACGAGCTGAGTATGAGCGAAGCGAGCTGAGTATGAGCGAAGCGATGCGAGCGTAGCGAGCAGTAACAGCAGCACGAGGTGCCTGTTATTGCGAGCGAAGCGAGCTGAGTACGAGCGAAGCGAGGCGAGCGAAGCGAGCAGTCAAAGTCAAAGTCAAAGTCAAAACAGTCAAGTCAAAGCTGCGACAACCAAAGTATCCGGGTCCGTCTAGCCCGGGATCGAGCTTTGCAGAATGAGGCGCCAGCCGAGTTCTGCACCCTAACCGCAGCACGAGGCGCCAACTGAGTGCTGCGACAACCAAAGTACCGAGTCCAGTCTAACCAGGGATCGAACTTTGCAGAACGAGGCTCCAAAATATCGGTAAACATGCAATTCGTATTTAAAATAATTAAAATTATAAATAATATTTAAAAAAAAAATACTTGCGGTCGAGTAAAATAAAAACACTTCCTATAAAAATGTCGTAAAAAAATATGGGGAATTTTTTAGTACGAATAGCGAAACACTTTTTTTTCTTCAAAAAATTCGAAGCGGTCTTCCATAATTTAACATTGTGACTCGCATAAGTCTTTCATTTTCCCACTCATGCCTTTTATTAGCCAGCACATTTATTAGCCAGCATTAAAATCGTAAAACGAGTGCGGATCTAAGACAGTTTGGTCGTGACGTCATTTACACGGGTCTTATAGAAGAACATGCACCGACTTAATGTGAACTGTCATTATAGTAGTGGCGTAGCGTGGGTTTCAGCCACCCGACGCGATTTCGGCAAGAAAACATTTGTTATTGCGTATTGTACCGGGTGGGCAAATAAGCGAGGTAAGCGGCTGTATCTCAGAAACTAATGATGGAAAATGCTGGAAATTATTTTCAAGTTTCCAAGATGGCTGCCATCTTGAATTACATAAAGTTACGTTTCTCACAATTTTCCCCAATGAATGTAACAAAAAAGTATCTGCGTTTTAATGCTAACCTAAAGTGGAACATTTTTTGTAAAAACATTTTTTCTCTATCTTTCGAAATAAAGTGGTGGGGGGTATTTGAATGTTGTTTTAAATAAATTCCTGTAACTTCGAAACGGCTTAATGGATTTATATAAATTTGGTATCATTGAAATGAGCATTTCTTGGGCCTTTAGGTTTCTCGTAATCATGACCTACACGGCCGCCGATAGGGGGCATTATTCGATATTATAACCAAAATATTGGATTTTCTCAAAAAATTTAAATGCGATGATATGACTTTTTTTAGACTATAAAATAGACAAATGACCAACCAATAAGCCTGCGTAAACCGCATCTTAATATCTTTATTATTAAGATTATTATTATTATTATTAAATATTAAGATGCGGTTTTCGCAGGCTTATTGGTTGGTCATTTGTCTATTTTCTAGTCTAAAAAAATCAGATAATCGCATTTAAATTTTTTAAGAAAATCCAATATTTTGGTTATAATATCGAATAACGCCCTCTATCGGCGGCCGTGTAGGTCACAACTGTCATAATTACGAGAAACCTAAAAGAACAAGGTATGCGCTTTTCAATTATACCAAATTTATCCAAATCCATTAAGCTGTTTCGAAGTTACAGGCATTTATTTAAAACAACATTCAAATACCCTCCACCATTTTATTTGGAAAGATAGAGAATAATTGTTTTTTACAAAAAATGTTCCACTTTAAGTTAACATTAAAACGCAAATACTTTTTTGTTATATTCATTGGGAAAAATCGCGAGAAACGTAACGTTATGTAATTCAAGATGGTGGAAACGGCCACTGACAGCCATCTTGGAAACTTGAAAATAATTTCCAGCATTTTCCCTTGCCTACTTTACCTATAAACTTTTTTACCGTAACTCTCTACGATCGTTAGTTTCTGAGATACAGCCGCTTACCTCGCTTAGTTGCCCACCCGGTACAGAGTATAGAATTTAGAAAAGTTTCATAGAAATCTAACACAACACGAAAACGACCGCGGGCCGGTTTCAAATTTAACCGAATTTCTCTTTATTCTTTTAACACAATAATCTATACATACAGGGTGAAGTGAATAAAAATTAATTAAAATAAAAACAATTTCAGTTGAATGCCCGAATTCGGAACAATTCATTTAAAAAAAAAACGGATTTACTGTTTTTTATACAACAAAAATCATAGTTTTTTTTTGCCCGTCAGATTTGATTTGCCATTTTGTTTTATTTCTTTTTTAATTTTAACATAAGATTCTGAATTAGCATGCTCAAAAAAACACGGGTGTACTGTTTTTATGAAAAAAGAAACATAATTATTTTTTTGTCCATCATATATGGTCCGCCATTTTGTTTTTTGATATTTCAAAATCAGATTCTGAATAAGCATGCTCAAAAACCTGAATAAGCATGCTCAATTTCAGACAAATCGCCTCAAGCCCTTATATTATGGCCATCTTTTCTGGATTCGGGACCACTGTGCGTTGTGACAATTTATTTGACAGATTATTATTTATTTGTCACATTGATAATCATTTACCAATATTTCAAAATTTGATGTTTAAAATACCCTACTTTTAAAGCAGGACTACAACTGTTCACATTAAATACACCCTAAGTTTGGTCATATTAAAAAAAAAGAGTTTACATTGATTTTTTGTACATATTTCAAGCGCTTTAAAAGTTCAGACTTTCATTTTCTTTTTTAAAAGCGTTCCATTTAAAGTTTCGAAAAACTGTTTCCACTTCTTCATTAAACATATAGTTAAATATTGAGTTTAAAAATGACTAAAATAAAATACCATACAATTATAACTAAGAGAAACACTTCTTTAATTATAATTGTATTGTATAATTCAATAATTGAAATATGTCTTCCCAAGTTTAATTTTTGACACTCTCAAAAAGTGTAGAATTTTTCGAAATTCTTAGGTATTATTTTCGCAGCTCTACCAATTAAAGTTTTATCAACATTTGTTTTATTTCAGATTGTTATGATTTTAGTAGTTGTAATGTGCGAAAATATCACGTGTGAAGGCAAGAAATCAATTGGTATTAGCTGCCAATTATACCATAAACTTAACAATAAACCGTTTGTTCAAACAACTGTGACTGTTTTATTAAATGAAGTGAATAATAGAATACCGTGTTTTACTGCAGCTGGATTATTAAAGTCAACTACGAAATGCTTTTTAATTTGTTTAATATTTTCATAACATACTTAATTGCAGTTCTTCAATTTAAGTAATAAATTACACAGACTAATAGAAAAATAACAAGTTGTTAAAAGAAACAAATAATTCTGTAAATTTAAATTTACAGAATAATCTTAATACTATTTTTTAAAAAGAAACCAATTTTGATTTGTGTAAAAATATACTAGATGAAATTATTTAGAAAAAAAAAACATGCGTTGTAAATGATTAAATTACTCTTAAATATACTATAAGAAAAACAAAATATTAGTTAATAAAATACGATAAATCAATTTCATGTAAAAAAATATATTCCTGCAATTTGATTCAGTTTACGATATAAAATCACACAAATGGACTTTGACACGCTAAATTGGTTAAATCGCGTACTTCCTATACAACGGGAAAATTATTTAGAATAACTAATTAATAACAAAATCAATAATTCCACTACACAAATATGAGTATCATTTAATTCCAGTGTGTTCAAGTCCCTTTACCTCAACACGCTATATAACAATGTCCGCAGAAGCCAGTTTAATCCACTTAATTAAATACTGCTCGATACTTTTTCTAATACCAAAATACGACAAAAGTAAAAGCACTTTCGAGAACAGAAACATATCAGCTTATGTGGTGATAATTTTATTTGTACTGATTTACATTTATTCACTTTACAATATAATGATGAGTGATGATTCGTTGAATCATTTTTGGATATTCACATATGTAATGTATGCACTATTTATAACACATATAACAATCAGCATTTTTCGAATGAGAAATAACAGCAGATTGTTTCAGGAAATGTTTGATAATTTTAACTCAATTGATAACGAACTAAGACTTTTACAGAAAAATGAGACTGTTTCAGCGAAAAATTCCAGCACATTTCAATTGATTTTTACGAGTGTTTGGTATGTATTTATAGTTGTGTGCGATAGTCTTTCTTGGGATAACCATAAATACCTGTTTAAATACATCATGATACAGCACGTTACTACTTATTCAATACTTCTATGCGCAATTCTGCAATACAATATATTGAGTATTCTTTTAATGAAATACAAGTGTTTTAATAAATCTATGAAGAGAGTTCAAGAAGATGCTTGTACTGAGGAGAAATTATCAGTTGGACAGAAGATAAATTCATTGGTTAACGTGCATGAGAATCTGAGTGCGATTGTTGAGATATACGATCAAGTGTTTGGGTGTAACACTTTTGTGCTTCAGATTTATTGCATTATAAATATGGTCTGTAATTGTGATGCTTATATACATCGTTATTTTGCTACGACTTTCTTTCCTGTTACTATGTTGGTTAACTGGTTAGCACTTATTTTGGTAAGTCAATTCAATAATTAGTTCTAATGTATAATAGTAATTTGTAATATAAAATCCGAAATCTTGAAATGGGTATGTAATTTGACGCAGCTTTAGACCTATATTTTGAGCGTTATCCGGAACGACGACAGCCAGAAAAACAAATATTTCAAAGATTATATCACAATTTAAGTGAGTATGGATCATTTGGAAAACCAAAAGATAAGATTTAAAATTAAGAAAATAGAGAAAGAGATAAAATAAATTCATTAGCTTCTGTTACTGCTGATCCGACGTTATCTAGCCGCAATATTAAGAAAGATATTGGCACAAGTAAATTTAAAGTATTAAAAACGTTACGCAAGCATAAGTATAAACCGTATAAAATAAGAAAGGTTCATAACTTGCATCCTGGAGATGAGGAGCGGCGTTTAGAATTTTGTCATTGGTATTTGCAACAGATTATTCGGAATCCCAATTTTTTCAAAATAAAATATGGACTAAAGAGGCTTTTATATCTAGCGAAGGAATTCTTAATAGAAAGAACAATCGATATTGGTCAAACATATATCCTCATCAAACGGTCGTCAGAGTACAACAAGGACGGTTTGGGTTCCATGTATCACCCATACATGGAACCCAAACCGTCCTTGTTGTACTCTGACGACCGTTTGATGAGGATATATGTTATATGCTAGAGCACCGTCTTGTTGTAAATAAACATTATTTCTTGTAGCTAATAGCATGTTATTCAACTCGATTATTACACATTGTTCCAAAATTTAAATGTCCCCTGCAGTATTCCAATTTTTGTTAAAAATCCTGTAGTTAAGGACTCTGTTTTGATATAGCGCTATATCAAAACAGAGTCCTTAACTACAGGATTTTTAACAAAAATAGGAATACTGCAGGGGACATTCAAATTTTGGAACAATGTGTAATAATCGAGTTGAATAACATGCTATTAGCTACAAGAAATAATGTTTATTTACAACAAGACGGTGCTCTAGCACATACTAGCCATATGGTAAGGCACTTTTAGTGCATCCTTTCACGGGAACCTCTTATGACTTGATGGTAAGGCACTTACTAACTGCCAATTTTGGCGAAAATTGGCTTGGTACATATGGACCAAATAGATGGCCTCCGCGTTCCCCCGACCTTAGCCACTCGACTTTTATTTTTGGGGATTATTCAAAAATGAAATATATAAAATCCGAAGTAGTATTGTAGAAGAACTTAGAGCAAATTTTATTAATTGCATTGTAAGAGGGCCAAATATTCACATCTATAACGCCACTCGTTCCATTACAAGCCGAGTCCAAAAATGCATGGAGTAGAATGGAAGACAATTTCAATTTTTTGACTTTAAGTATACAGGTCCCAATCACGCCGTATATACTTAAATCTTCCGATACGCGTAGTTTGTTAAAAGAGTTCCATTTGAAGCTTTAAATGGGTGTTTTCCACTCCTAGGCTAAGCATGAAGTAAAATTTCGAGTTTAGAAAAGCCCAGTGAAAATTTGTCGAGGGTCGCGCAGCGACCCGAGACAAATTTTCTGGGCTTTTCTAAACTCGAAATTTTACTTCATGCGCCACGCGTACAAAACATTAAAATATTGTGAAATTTATATACAGTGTCCCATTTTAATCTTAGAAGGGGAATATCTCAAAATGAGTGCGTCCAATCGAGAAAGTAGCTGAATGACAAGTTTTGTGGTTCGGAGGGAGACGTCCGATTCTTTCATAAATTTAATAATAATAACAATAATAATGCCTTTATTAAAATGTTTATTGCAGATTCAGAAAGAGCATAAAAAACTAGGTAGGTTTTAACTGAGAACTTGTTTGTTATTTGCAACAGGTGGCGCTGTAATCGACAAAATTTGATAAATTTTATTTTCTTCGATAAAACATAAAACTAGTGTTTGGCAGACAAGTAATTCTTAAAAAATTCTCAAGTCACTTAAAATGAGCGCCCATGTAGGTGGGGAAGGGTGCAAAGTTTGTTGACTCCAAAGAAACCCCTAAGTTTTCATTGAAAATCAAAATGACAAAGTAAAGTTAGGGCAAGGGCTATGTTTGAAATATACGTAATTCACCTTCATGAACTGACCTTTACATCTTGTGAATGAGTGAGAAAAGTGAGAGATGAGAGAGATACAGAGAGAGAATCTTTTAACTTTGAGATGAACATTTTCAGCTCAAATTTAAATAACTCTTAACCATTTTTGGATAATTGTTCACCAAAAAAATTGTGTTGGTGGGAAATTCCTAGTAGACGAAAATCCTGCAGTTGTTGAATTAAAAGTTTTCTGTGAATAAAATGCTTAAATTTTGGGCCTTGATTTGGTTTTCAGGTCACTTATGGTTCAACATTTTAAGTAAGATTAAAGCAAGATTTAGGTGGGATTTAATGTTTTATTAGGTGTTCGAAGTGTTCCCAATACAGATATTTACTCATTTTTCAAAGTTTCTCACAGTCGCTTCCAACGTAGGAGAGGCTATAGCCCTGCACGCTTCCTTTATGCGGTCTTTCATGTTTTCACGTGTTGTTGGCGGTTCACAGAATACAACACCTTTGATGTAACCCCGCAAAAAGTCTGGCGCTGGTAAATCCGGTGATCTGGGTGGCCACAGTAAGGGTCCTCCATGACCAATACACTTTTGCGGATATGTCTTGTCAAAAAATTTCGCACATGTCGAGCCCAATGTGGCGGCGCGCCATCATGCTGGAACCACATGGTTAATTTGGTTAGAAGGGAGACGTCATCTAGAAGCGCAGAAAAGTCTAATTGCAAGAAACGCAGATATCGTTCCCCATTTAACGTCTTTTCCTTATTTCTTTGAAAAGACGTTAAATGGGGAACGATATCTGCGTTTCTTGCAATTAGACTTTTCTGCGCTTCTAGATGACGTCTCCCTTCTAACCAAATTAACCATGTGGTTCCAGCATGATGGCGCGCCGCCACATTGGGCTCGACATGTGCGAAATTTATAATGTTTCTAAATCAATATTAAATTATTGTCAAAATGATCGCCAATTATAATAAGGAATTACTCTATTTTTTACTTTTAAATTATTATTATTTTATAAAAAAAACAGAAAACAATCTGTATATTGAAATATTATGCATATTCAACATTATTTATCAATTTTATTATATTTAAATAAATACGCATTTTTACTCTTTTTACAGTTGAACTGAATTTTATCAAAATTTGATTAGTTGATTTTATTTCATTGTGAAATAAACGATAAGTTTTCCAAATGCACTTTCACTAAATGTGACTTAGATTGCAAAGACATGGTATATATGGAAGAAATGTTTCTGTAAATGTCCAGGTATTCGTTGTTTTTATTAAGTGTTAAATTTAAAGCTTTAAACGAGTGTTTTCCACTCCCAGACTAAGCATGAAGTAAAATTTCGAGTTTAGAAAAGCCCCGTGAAAATTTGTCGAGGGTCGCGCAGCGACCCGAGACAAAAACCTAGTTTTTAAATTTCGTATAGTTTGTCCAATATACATTTTGTTGCAATTGCTGCATTTTGATGAATAAATCCCAGACTTTTCATGATCATCAATTTTCTTAAAAGTATTCCCCAATAAAAGTTTAATTTTGTTTTTTGTGTAGTATGCAGGTTTAAGATTGAATTTTTTGTAAATTTTGTTAATTTGATTAGTTAATTTTGGTTCGTGAATAATTTTACAGAAATAAGAAAATTGATGATCATGAAAAGTCTGGGATTTATTCATCAAAATGCAGCAATTGCAACAAAATGTATATTGGACAAACTATACGAAATTTAAAAACTAGGTTTAAAGAACATATTTACCATACTAAAAACCATAACCCAGATAAATCTGCGATAGCTCATCATACATTAACCACGGGACACAAATTTATTATAAATAATTTGAAATTACTAAAAGAATCTAACCATTTTCAACTAAACATGTTAGAAGCAATTGAAATGCACAAAAATAGGGATAACCTTCTAAATTTTGATTTAAGTCCTTTAAACAACCCACTTTTAAATTTAATTCCTTAAACTAGCCTACCTTTATCTGATTTCAAATAAATCGCACTTGGTTGTGAAAATAGTTGTAATTCTATTTTTATTTATTTACAAAATGTCAATTAGTTTTTTCTATTGATAAAGGGTACATTGTACCCGAAATGTACATATAGAATTAAAATAAAAAGTGAAGTAAAAGGAATAAAGAATAACTTAACTAATTACCAGGGTCAAAATTGCTAAAAAAAACACTTTTTTAAACAAATATCAAAAAAAACTTAGTTTTGCAAGAGCCACCTTGAAGCATTTTAAGTATTAATTTTGGCCCTCGAAGCCATTTGGGTTGGCCAGCCCTGCCCTATACTATCAACAACAAAAAAAACACCCTGTACATACAGGACTTTTTTAAGTGTGCATAATTTTTTTTTAAACACGTTTCATTTTATTTCAAATAAGAGCTTCCACCCCTTTATTTAGGATAAAGTCAAATTTCGAAAAGCCTAAAAACTTGGTTTCGCGGAGCGACCAACCCGAAATTTCATTTATTATTCAGAAAAGCCTAAACATTTTTCAGTGTTTAAACTTGAAATTTAAATTCATGCTTAATTCGAAAGTAGAGTCCTGCGCGGGTCCAGTTTTTTGGACCTGCACCCGACCGGAACCGCCAGACGGTAAACTCATTAAAAAAACAACAAATTTGATATAAATCAGCAATAATAAACGTTACAATAGTTTCTAGGCAATTCCAAAATTATTTAATTACAAATTACTTTATAATTTAATAACAAATTGTTTAATACAAGAAAATTATAATTAAAAGAGAAAAATACTCCTTTAATTATAATTGTATTGTATAATCCAGTTATTGAAATATTTCTTCCCATGACAGTTTTAGACATTATTAAAAAGTTCAATAATTGTACAAATACTTTGGGACCATTTTGGCAGCTCTACCAATTAAGGTTATAACAATATTTCGCCCCTCTTAAATTTTTAGAAAAAAACCCACCCCCCATAAAAATTGTATATATACCTGACCCGACAAATTTTATTTATCATTTCTTCGCCTGAAGAAGCCACAGTAAGGCGAAACAATTGTAGCGAATGCACAATATATATTTGAAAGTTTTTAAATTGTTTTATTTATATAAAAGTGATAATAATATTTGTTTTATTTCAGATTATTATGATTTTAGTAGTTGTAAAGTGCGAAAATATCACGTGTGAAGGCAAGAAATCAATTGGCATTAGCTGCCAATTGTTCCACAAAGTTAGCAATAAACCGTTTGTTCAAACAACTATGAAGGTTTTAATAAATGAAGTGAATAACAGAATACCGTGCTTTACTGCAGCTGGATTCTTTAAAGTAAACTACGAAATGCTTTTTAATTTGTTTAATATTTTTATAACATATTTAATTGTAACTCTTCAATTTAAATAATGAATTATACAGACCAACAGTTGTTTTGGTGCTGGGGTATTTGAAGATGCTTTCATATTAATTTGATGCCCTGAATTTAAATATGGCATTTTTTCTTGCTCAGGAGCTCAAATTTCTAAGATATAACATTTTAGTGAAATATACGTCACACTGTTGCACGGTTTCTTCACTCGATGTTGTTGGGATTTGATACTTAACTTTCAAGGGACAGCTAAGACGTATTTAATGACTGGTCATCAATTATATGTTTGTCTGTATTTATTTGTTTATAGTATAGTCGTTTGTTTTATAATGGGTTTTTATATCATATGTTCAATTAATAAAAATCTCTAGTGCCATCATTTCATCTTTTTTCAAACATAAGTTGGCTACACGCTTTAAGAAATGACATACAAAACGTCAGTCATAATAATTATAATATATAATTTTAGAGTTACCAACCGGCGTTTTATCGGCGTTTTATCGAACCGGCGTTTTATCGAAAACGTCGTAACTTGATTATTTTATTCACATTCGCGAAAACATCGGACTCCATTTGTTTTGCTCATTTCATTTCATAATCATTTTAATTCCAAATGACTCAAGTTCGTAACCATTCATTCGATGTTTTTTTGTATATATTTTTTTCTTTGTAAGTATGTTAATTACTCGTACATTCAATTCCGCCCGAACGTGACCAAGAATACGACTTACGAATTTTTTAAACAACCCCATCATAAACCGCGCAACCAGATTCCACCGAATTTTACCACCCCGAGGACGCCCGTCATAAAATACTCCGCGCCTCCGAGGATTGGCATCATAAACCCCACGGCAAGCTGTAGATGTTTTACGACCATGGAACAATGCCTATAGAAATCTCTTCCGATTTTGGAAAATTTCAGGGATAAGGCATATGGTCGTAACATCTGCAGCACAAATTTGGACACGCCGCAGCGGTCGAAAACCAGAGGCCCCAAACCAGAGGCCTCAGGGAGGAGTTACCACCAGGGCCCAACCCCATCCCCAAAACTTCCTCTACCACCATCTTCGACCAATCACCGTCACCCCGAAGATACATGGCGGGGGCGAAGACATCGGTGGTTGGGAAGACCGAAGAAATAAAAGGAGTTGGAGATTGAATTATTAATCAGTCCAGTCCAAGATTTCAATCTATCATCATCAGTTTACTTCAGTCGAACTTCATCATTCGGGTTGTATCATCAGTCAAGTGAATCATCATCATTCAGCAATCACCATTATCATCAAAGTTCCAAGTAACTTCAAAGTGTCGCGATTCATTAACTCACGTCGTAAGTCGTTCATTCATCGCAATCGTCACGTTGATTTAATTTAATTATTGTTCATTTCATTTACGTATCATATTCATTCATTGCATTTCATTTTATTCATTTCATTTATCATTGTGTTTATTTTTAATCATTGTATATTTCTATTCGTATTAATTCTTGTTCATTATTAGTCTTGTTTTTCGTTGTTAATAAATTTTATATTGTTGTTGGAAATCAAGCCATTCATATTCAATCATCATTTTAACTTCATATTTTTACATAAACAAAAGTGAGTGCAATCTTTACGGATATCGGTAAGTTTATTTTATAATTATTTTTGTGTCTGTATATAACTGAGCTAACGGAGTTGTTTCGGAGGAACGTCGCTCAGTGCAAAACTCATGCTCTCTATAAACTTATAAAAATTAGCACAAATCCCAAGCGACGTCCCGCACCCCGACAACACTACCATATTGTTCATGGCACTCTAGAGGTTTTTTTTATTGAACATACGATACTTATTTTATGTATAATAATTACCTTGTAATAACTGCTTTGAAAGCTATTAATCTAATTAATTATTAACAAAATCAATAATTCCACTGCACAAATATGAATATATTTCAATTCCAGTGTGTTG
This sequence comes from Philonthus cognatus, assembly GCA_932526585.2. Lineage (NCBI taxonomy): Eukaryota > Metazoa > Arthropoda > Insecta > Coleoptera > Staphylinidae > Philonthus > Philonthus cognatus. The sequence goes on along the minus strand of OW052243.1, from coordinate 24,672,168 downwards.
AAGTCCCTTTACCTCAACTGTTTATACAACAATGTTCGCTGAAACCAGTTTAACCCACTTAATTAAATACTGCTCGATACTTTTTATAAAACCAAAATACCACAAAAATAAAAAGACTTTTGAAAACAGAAACATATCAGCTTATGTGGTGCTCATTTTAATTGTACTGATTTACATTTATTCAATTTACAATATAGTGATAAGTGATGATTCACTTAATCATTTTTGGATGTTCACATTAACAATTAAAGCAATGTTAATAACGCATTCAATAATCAGCATTTTACGAACGAGAAAAAACAGCGGGTTGTTTCAGCAAATGTTTGATAATTTTAACTCAATTGATAACGAATTGAGAGTTTTACAGACGAACGAGACTGTTTTAGTGAAGAACTTCAGTACATTTCAATTGATTTTTGCGTGTGGTTGGTATTTATTTATAGTTGTGTGCGATAGTCTTTCTTGGGGTGAAAATATCCATATGTTTAAAAACATCATTATAGCACACTTTTCTACTTATTCAATACTTATATGCGCAATTCTGCAATTCAATATATTGAATATTATTTTGATAAAATACAAGTGTTTTAATACATCTATGAAGACAGTTCAAGAAAATACTTGTACCAATAAGGAATTTTCGGTTGAACAGAAGATAAATTCGTTAATAAGGGTGCATGAGAATCTTAGTGCTAGTATTGAGATATACGATCAAGTTTTTGGAATTAACACTTTGGTGCTTGAAATGTTGTTCATGATGAATACTCTTTGTAATTGTGATGCTTTCCTACATGGTTATTTTCTTACGACTTTCTTTCCTGTATATGCGTTGGTTAACTATCAGGCATTTATTATGGTAAGTTAATTCAATAACTAGTTTAACTAATTTAATTTATTATGGTCATTTGTAAAAAAAATCTCGAAATCTTAAAAAAAAATGTTAATGTAATTTGAGTACCTATTTAAATTATTTATACAAACAGCGATTTTTGCTAAGTGTACATATTCTAATGCATTCGCTATAAAATTTCAGGCATTAATTTCTTTTTTTAGAAGCGTTCAATTTGAAGTTAAGAACGAGTGTTTCCACTCCTTGATTAAGCATGAAGTGAAATTTTACGTCATGCGTATAAAATACTGAAATATTGTGAAATTAAACATGTACTGCTAAATCACTATTAAATATACCGTTCAACAATTTTTTTACGCCGCATAGCATGTATTATAGATTAATACAGTATAATAGGATTTTCTAAAGTAAGAGAAAGACAAAATATATAGCAGAGGTATCATGATAATTATTGTTACCATACCTCCAAATTAGAAAATAAATGTTATCCTGTTCGTCAAATTTTACTTCAAATTTGCAGTTGTCAACTGCCGCGATGTCTTATACTCTGGAAGAGAGAATATAAGTTATTAAACGCAGCAAATTTTGAGAACCGGCAAAATCTACATTGTTTAACAGTTTCAAGAATTGTTCGTGCTTTTGAACAGACTGTTGAAATTTTGTTTGTCCATTTCGTTTGAGAACTTGTCAAACCGTTTCCCTGTTAGTACCAACTTCTGTGGTAATTCTAAAGCTGGATTTTGACGAATCTTCTTCTACAATAGCGCAAATCATTATGTCCCGTCTTTCTTGGTGTTCTGTGGCAGCCCTTTGTTCTCCTCTATGGCATTTATTGTTAGCAATACATAATAAATGCCACAGAGGAGAACAAAGGGCTGCCACAAAACACCAAGAAAGACGGGACATAATGATTTGCGCTATTGTAGAAGAAGATTCGTCAAAATCCAGCTTTCGAATTACCACAGAAGTTGGTACTAACAGGGAAACGGTTTGACAAGTTCTCAAACAAAATGGATACAAATCTTACAAAATTTCAACAGATCATCAGATATTTCCAAAAGATGACATTGAAAGATTGGTGTTCTCTAAACCGATGATGAACGTACAAATAAAAAAAAAGAATGAAAATGACGCCGCATGGATTTGCGAACGCAATATTCACAAAAATTGAAGGTATGGGCAGGTATCATCGGAGATCATATTGTTTGACCCTTTTTCATTGAGGAACATTTGAATGGTGTGAAGTATTTGCATCTTATCCGGGATAAAATAATTTCAGCAATGAGGCCACTTCTAGGAGGAGACTTCAACTATATATAGTTTCAGCAGGACGGCTGTCCTGCGCACAACATGGTTAATGTGCGTGGATTTTTAAATACTACTTTTCCGAATCGTGTAATGGGTAGAAGAGGTGATCAGGTTGGCAGCCAAGTCTCCCGATTTGCCCCTAATTGACTTTTTCCTTTCGCCATACGTAAAACAAAAAGTTTATAATCATGTAACGCCCGATATTATCAACTTTTTTAAACAGGCATTTAGTTAAATGATGTTTAGGTTAAAAATACATTTAAAATTGTCATGTGTATTATGAATCTTTGTAAAGAATTTTAAAGTAAATGTCATTCTAAGATCTGTAGGCAATAGATTGTATATGGCGTTTTAGTAAATTTCATATTTGCAGGTAGGTAACACTGAATTATAACCTCTAATGTTTGCAGTCAGTCAGTCAATGTGTTAATGTTTCGTTTTATAAAACACTTGTTTGGCTAAATTTTTCTTTTAGGTAAACATATGCATAAGTTGTAAATTTTACGACATCCGTTGTTTTTCAAAAGAGCTTAATTTGACACTTTAAACGAGTGTTTTCCACTCCCAGACTAAGCATGAAGTAAAATTTCGAGTTTAGAAAAGCCCCGTGAAAATTTGTCGAGGGTCGCGCAGCGACCCGAGACAAATTTTCTGGGCTTTTCTAAACTCGAAATTTTACTTCATGCGCCACGCGTATAAAACACTGATTTCAAGTGAGGTTCAAATATACATAAATTCACAATATTTTTGTTTAGTACGTGTGGCGCATGAAGTAAAATTTCGAGTTTTGAAAAGCCCAGAAAATTTGTCTCGGGTCGCTGCGCGACCCGGGACAAATTTTCACAGGGCTTTTCTAAACTCGAAATTTTACTTCATGCTTAGTCTGGGAGTGGAAAACACTCGTTTATAGCTTCAAATTGAACTCTTCTAAAAAAAACAACGTGAACATTTTCGTTTAGGTAAACATGTGCATAAGCTGTAAATGTTCCGACATCCGTTGTAAAAACAAAAGAGCTTAATTTGGAACTCAAAATTTGCTACATTTATCAACTTATATTCTCTCTTCCAGAATATAAGACATCGCGGCAGTTGACAACTGAAAGTTTAAAGTAAAATTTGAGAAACAGGATAACATTTATTTTCTTATACGTAGGCATGGTAACAATAATTATCACGATTCGTCTGCTATATAGTTTGTTTTTGTCTTACTTGTGAAAATAATATTATACTGAATTAACCTATGGATTTTGCTATGCTGCGTGAAAAAAATGTTGAACGGTATACTGGTCAACTCAAACATAATTGAAAACATACTACTAAAGAAGAATATTTTGAATTTTACAATATTTCAGTGTTTTATACGCCGGACGCATGAAGTTAAATTTCGAGTTTAGAAAAGCCTGAACATTTGGTTTTTTGGAAAAAAAAAAATTGGAAACCATATTTTCAGGCTCTTCTAACCTCGAAATTTTACTTCATGCTCAATCAAGGAATGGAAACACGTGTTATTAGCTTCAAATTAAACTTGTTATAAAATCAACGAATATTATCCAATACAGCAATGATATTGTATAGGCAATTTTAAAATCATTTATCTAAGAATCACTTTTTAATGAAATAATTAATTGGATTATACAATAAAATTATAATTGGAGGAGTCAAACACTCCTTTAATCATAATTGTATTATATATTCGAATGCTTGAAAAAAAAAGTTCAGTATTTTTCAAAATTCTTAGGTAGGTACTATTGTCGCAGCTGTGCTAATTAAAGTTATATCAATATCTGTTTTATTTCAGATGATTAATATTATAGTAATTGTAATGTGCGAAAATATAACGCGTGAGGGCAAGAAATCAATTGGTATTAGCTGCCGATTATTTAACAAGCTTAGCAAAAAACCGTTTGCTGAGACAACTCTGACTGTTTTAATAAATGGAGTGAATAACAGAAAACCGACTTTCACCGCAGCTGGATTCTATAAAGTGAACTACGAAATGCAATTTAATTTGTTTAATATTTTTGTAACATACTTAATTGTAGTTGTCCAATTTAAATAATATATAATAATCGATGCTTAAATAAATCAAAATACATTCGTTGAAAATAAATTAAAAATAAATGTATACCGTTTGTTTGTTTTATCGTGCTCACCATTGAAATCTCTTAATCTATTAGAGATACGAAAACAGTTAAACAAATTTCAACTAGTCTCATTTTTTGTACTTATTTATTTTTACAATACAGCCAAGAATGTCAAAATCGTTTAGGTTTTCTTTTTGCCATAACTTTATTAAATAGAGTTGCTATCTCTCCATTTAACAAAGTTATGGCAAAAAGAAAACTTAAACGATTTTGACATTCTTTGCTGATGAAATTAGAAATGTACCCAAAACAGTAACTGTATGAAATTTGTGAAAGCAGTTTTATTTTGTATTAAAAATGAACACTTTAGTCTAATTCAACCGTCTTTTTATCTGTAATAGTTTACGAAATCCCAATGGTGAGCACGATAAAATAAACGAAAGGTATAAATAATATTAATGTTTTAAGCATACACCTATTTATAATTTTGTAATTTAATAGTATTGTAAGTATCAATTGATACTTACAATACTATTAAATTACAAAATTATAAATAGGTGTATGCTTAAAACATTAATATTATTTATACCTTTCGTTTATTTTATCGTGCTCACCATTGGGATTTCGTAAACTATTACAGATAAAAAGACGGAACAGTAAGGATTTTTTAACGGTCGAAGAGAATTGTTTGGAGGAGGAGTAAGCGGAGCGAGCGACGACTCCAACTATTGTCTGAGACCGGCATTTCTTACTGTTCGAGATGCTTATAGCGTTTTATTGCGTTCATTATGCATATATACGAAATAATTCTTAATACTTTTAAAATAATTTGATAAATTTGCGATAATAAATACATTAGGTAGCTTTGTAGTGGTAACAATAAAATACTCCTTGAGAATGACGATAAGTCGAAACTAGTCGGAGAGAATAGAAAATAGTAGTGAAAGAAACCAAGTGACTTTTATTTAATTAGAAAATAGAAATAACAAAAAATAAAAAAACAAAGTTGATGTCAGTTTGATGGTTTTTATATATTTGCAACCCTTTTGCGTAAAACAAAACGAATGAACTATGAGTGGTTCTAAAGTAGAAAATTTTGACTGTTTTGTGTTGTAGGCATTCACTCTGTGGTACATCTTAAATACACTTGTAAATAAAACACTTTTTACTTTGTTTAAACTACTGTATTTTGCACTTAATGTGTGACTATAGTTTCGACTAGATAGCAGCCATTATCAAATTTAAAGTGGTAAATTTAATAATGACTACTAAATAGTCGAAACTATAGTCACAAATTAAGTGCAAAATACAGTGGTTAAACAAAGTTAAATGTGTTTTATTTACAAGTAAAAGATTTTGATTTAGTAGAAGCATGCCAGAGCTGGGCAGGATTCGAATTATCCAGGATTAGAATCCTAGATTCGAATCCTTTTAGAGGATTCCAAAAAGGCATTCGAATACTTTAGTTCAACTGGATTCGTGATCCGGATTCGTTGCATGTTTTTTTAAGAGGATTCGTATTCGAATCCAATTGTGGGTGATTCGAATCCTTATAAAAGGATTTGAATATTTATAAAAGGATTCGAATATTTATAAAAGGATTCGAATATTTATAAAAGGATTCGAATATTTATAAAAGAATTCGAATATTTATAAAAGGATTCGAATACTTACAAATGGATTTGAATCGTCAAAAATAATTCGAATTATGAGGATTAACATGAAAAATGTGTTTTGTGTGTTTTTAAATTTCTCGTTAAATCACTGTTTTATACGCGTGGCGCATGAAGTAAAATTTCGAGTTTGGAAAAGCCCAGAAAATTTGACAAATTTTCACGGGGCTTTTCTAAACTCGAAATTTTACTTTATGCTTAGTCTGGGAGTGGAAACGCTCGTTCGAAACTTCAAACTGAATGCTTTGATAAGAACATTAAATGACTGAATATGTATTTAAAGATAATAATCTAGTTTTCAAAATTTTATTATTTGAAGTAAAACTGACATGGTAGCCACAATCCGAAATGCAAAATTTTTCCGACATTTCCCTGATTTAAGATTGTTTTCCCTGGTCTTTTAATATAACTTTTTTCTGTGGGAAACCCCCATTTTGTTGAATTGTTTTCATTGTTTTTATCAATATTCAAGTTATTTTTATAAATATTTACCTGTTTTGTAATTTGCCTGCTGATTTTGACGAATTTAATAATATCGTATGGCTTTTTTGTTAGTGCTTTGGTCAATTTAAATATAATTCCATGATTTTCCGGGTTTTAATGATATTCAGTGTTTTTTTTTATTTACGTAATTTTCAGGCTTTCGTCGATTTTATTATAGAGTTCAATTTGAAGTTTTGAACGGGTGTTTCCACTCCCAGGCTAAGCATGAAGTAAAATTTCGAGTTTTGAAAAGCCCCGTGAAAATTTGTCTCGGGTCGCGCAGCGACCCGAGACAAATTTTCGGGCTTTTCTAAACTCGAAATTTTACTTCATGCGCCACACGTACAAAACACTGATTTCAAGTGAAATACACAAATACATCATTAATCAGAGTAACAGGGAATCAGATATTTAATCCTTCATCAACGATGTTCAGTGTTAATAATAAATAATTAGGTTTTAAATATTTTTATTAAAAAATCAAATTTATTCTTAAAGGATTTGCATTCGTGATTCGAAAAAACAGGATTCGAATCTTTGAATCGAATCATATTTATCTCTTACGAATCCTTTATTTGAGTATTCGTGATTCGAATCATATTAGGTGATTCGGATTCGTGATTCGAATCTTTTTTACGAGAATTCGTTCCAGCTCTGAAGCATGGAGTATAGAATGTTTGTCAATAGTGTCAAAAAGTTGAATATTTCGGTATGAAAATACAACGTGTTCAAGACATGGTGTGAAAAATATAAAGTGAAACTTAATGATACGAGTATTTTGGATTGTTTCCTCTGTTCTCTATAATTCAGTGGATATTTATATATTTTCTAAAGTAATTGCTTATCTGAAAGATCCTGGGTACAGGCCCGAAAAAGCTAACGATTTCACAAGAGGAGGCATAATCAAATTCTTAAATGAAGCATCACATAAGGCCTTTCTAGTTCATATGGTAATATAAAACTACTTTAAAATGTAGGTAGATCACTTAATTGTATATTTAACTTAAAATTATCATTTAATTCATGGTTTTTATTTACTTTTTATTTAGCGCTGTGCTGAACGGTAAGTACATTCATAGCAACCTGGTTAACTCAACCTACCGCCCTGGAAATGCATATGGTAAGTAAGTAAAAATGGCCGATCGTGCAAAACATAGTAATTGATCGATGTTTAAAGAAAAAAATATATTTGAATATAAATTAATGTAAAATAAATGTACATCAATATTATTTAAGTATTCGCCTCATATACCATTAATATCGCCGGTGACTCTTACCAGGAGAGAGGAGGTTGCCCTGTGTCGTTTACGCATAGGGCACACCAACTTAATCTCCTTGTATCTTCTCGCCGGCGACGAAGTGCCAGAGTGTCACTTGTGTCACGAGCGGTTAACGGTGGAGCATATACTTATAGACTGTCCAGCCTACGCACGTCAGCGTAATAGGCTGAGGCTTGGTGGTGATGTGGCGTCAGTATTGGCAAGTTGTAAGGGGTCCGTAGAGAAATGTTTAAATTTCCTACGTGAAACAAAATTATTGAACCCAATTTAGGCGTTGTGTTGTTTATTTTATGTTAATTTATTATTATTTATTGATTGTACTGTCTGGTTCATGTTCAGTGGCATCGAAGTCCATTTACAACTTCGGTGCCTCTTTTTAGCTTGTATTGTGTCTCTTTGTAAAATGCTTTAGAGTCCGTTTACAACTCTGAAGTATTTAGGTTAAGTTTGTAAATAGTTTATCCTTGGGGACCCGATATCAGGGTTCTTCTTACAACCCCGATGTCGTTCTATCTGTGATATTAGGTTTAAGTTTTAGTTACTCGTTGTGTCGTTCTAGGCTTCGGTATCAGGGTCATTTACAACCCTGGTACTGTCCCTGGTGTGATATTAGATGTAAGATGTATTTTTTCAAAATGCCTGACTTCTCTTGTCTATATATTGTTCGTCTTGTGACTAAAGTCAGTGCATGTCAAAAGATTAGACCGGCCAATGACCTTAGCAGTCGACGCCGGTAAAGTGGGAGGGGTTTTAGTAGGTAGGCTTCCAGTCGCCTTTTGACTGGAAGGAGTCCCACACTCTGTCCGTAAGTGGTAAGTGGATTTCCCCTTCCACATCACAAAAAAAAATAGGACTCGGGTTATATGCAAAATGCATTTTTGTTATTAAGAGGTATATCAACAAAATTGTGTTTTCTATGCATATTTTAATCAAAATATCAAAAACCATTAGATATGCATAAATCACTTACTATTTTGTTGATATACCTCTTAATAACAAATATGCATTTTACATATTATCCGAGCCTTAGCTATTAATAACTAATACGAGCTCTCATTTGTGTTAAGTTCAATTTGGATTAATTACTTAAAAAATTAAGCAGTATGCCAAAAAATATCGAGAAGATGGTTTAAACATTAATTTGTATATTTGGTGAATTTGCCATGATTTTAAGAATTTGAAAATAATTGTTCAAGAATTGATTGTTTTCTTACTTGATGGTGCAATGGGCAGCTGTGACTACCCAACGTTTGCCAATAATGGAACCTCCACATCTGTGAATGCTGTAATGTTGCAGGGAAATTTGGTAAGGGAAATCTTCAATTACGGCATTGGTACCGTTGACAATTTTTCCTTCGATATTCTTTACTGCGGCCCCTGAAAAATAATTTTATAGAAATTTTTATGAATGACAAACTCAAACTTTCATAAAGTGTGTAAATATTAATAAATACAATAATTGGCTCGACTTTACTTTACACCCCGTGGAATAACATTCATTATAATGTAAATTCACACTATATTGAGATATATCACCAATTAAAATCAATAAATTCACTACGGAAATGAAAAAAGTTCACTTTTTTCAACTTTGAAATTTTGACTAGAAACTTCTGTAAAACCTCACTGATTGCTGTTAACCAATTCAATCTTTACTGGAGACATTGGGGAAGTCGAAAGAAATGTTTGTTAGAGACTTCAATCTAACTTCAACTTAAAGTTAGATTTAACCGGATGACAATTATAACACATTAGCACATTACACTTGGACTCATATGGATTTATAGAATAACTAACATAAATTAATACACTCTTGGAAATTCATTTGGGCTGAATTCTAGTTTGTGTCAACGGCAATATATCGCCGAAAAAAATGTATGCTCACGTTGAATAGTCCACATACTTCTAAGTTAGGTTAGGTTAGGAGAAAGGTTTGCAATAGAATAAATTGCGTAAATCTCTTTGCACACAATGATTATTTTACATACTGCTAGGACTCAAATTTTTAAACTAATTTTTTTTTTATTATTTAACATTTCCGGTCGAATGTAATTGCATATCTAGATCGTATTCGTCGAGTACGTTCAAATAATATCATGTTTATCTATAATACCCACGGGGTGTATAGTAAATTCCTACCCAATAATTTAATAATCAATGCAATTAATTACCTATTAGAATAACTTTTATTATATCTAAAGCGTAATCGTTATTAAAAAGGTTTAACATATCGGATTGGAGTAATAATTTTTTTTTATAAAACAATATAAATAACTGAGATATGATTTAGGTGTTAAGGAGTGTAAGGTTAAAAATTACATCTTTAAATTACGATAAAACAACAAAACTCAACATGTCCGAGCATTTAAATTTAAATGTTTCGCTCGAGAATTTTATAACATATATTCGTTACTTTTAGGAAGGAAACCATGTATAGATTTTAAACTTTAGTAATTAATACACTTAGTTAAGATTTCACTCCTTATTGTTGACATGGAATTTCAAATAACAGCCTCAGCTGTTAAATAGTGTTTATACAATTAATATTCATATTATAACTAGAACCAGGGTTGTTGAAAAAACTTTTTTTTTAAATTTTAATTAAAACAAACAGTTTTTTATACAAAACGTGTTTTATTCATTGAAACAGCGTTTAAAACATTAACAATTAAAACATATCCAAAACATGTTTAAACATGTTTAAAACACGTTTAAAACAGAATATACAGGGCATTTTTCTTTTGAGTATACATAGCCTGATAATTACAACGTTTTTTAAATTTGCGGGGATTCGATGTTTCAAAGCGGTTAATTTGAGGCTTTGAACGAGTATTTTCCACTCCCAGACAATGCATGAAGTAAAATGTTTAGTTTAGAAAAGCCTAAGAATTTGGATTGGCCGCGTAGCGAAGCGGAGCGACCAATTCAAATTAGGCTTTTCTAAACTCAAAATTTTACTTCATGCGCCACACGTATAAAACACTGAAATGTCGCAAAATTTAAAATATACGGCTTTAGCAATCTAATATGTAGATGTGAATAAAATGTGAGTCAAATTCTGCGCTGAAAAAATTGTTTAAAACAGTAATTATAGGCAACCCAATAACTCTAACGTATATTAGGTTGCCTATAATCGTTGTTGTATGTATGTATTTTTTAAACTTCACTGTAAATCAGAGTTTTTAAGCGTGGCGCATGAAGTAAAAAGTTTAGAAAAGCCTAATTTGGATTGGCCGCTCCGCTTCGCTACGCGGCCAATTCAAATTCGTAGGCTTTTCTAAACTCTAAATTTTAATTCATGCTTAGTCTGGGAGTAGAAAACACTCGTTAAAAGCCTCAAATTAACCGCTTTGAAACAACGAATTCCTGCAAATTCAAAGAAACGCTGTAATTATCAGGCTATGTATACTCAAACAAAATTTAAAAATCACATTTATGCACACGCAGTTGTGATATTTTATTGCAATAAAATGTTATGTTTAATAATATAATTTGAAATATCTTCAACAAATTAGCTAAAATTCAGTAGGTTAAAATATAATTTAGCAAATTTAAGATAAGAACAAAACTGTTTTAAAGAAATTTTACGTTTAAAACATGCTTTAAACAAATTTAAGATTTGAAACATGTTTAAAACAAAACCGTTTAAAACACGACGGCTGTTTTTAAACATGTTTAAAACACTGTTTTAAAACAAAGTGTTTTAAACATAACAACCCTGACTAAAACCAAATTATCAAAAAGCAAATTTAGAAACAGAATTGCTGCGATCTATTACGTAGTAATCTATATTTACAGATCATTAATAAAAGTACGTTCTTTACGAATTAACTAAACTTAACTTAAGTCATGATTATATATATATATTTTTATACAGGAATTTCTTTCTTTTAAATATACATATGCATACGCTGTAAATTTTCCGACATTCGTTGTTTTTTTAAAAAGTTCAATTTGAAGCTATAAACGAGTGTTTTCTTTCCACTCCCAGATTAAGCATGAAGTAAAATTTAGAGTTTAGAAAAGCCTGAAAACCAAACCAAATTTTCAGGCTTTTCTGAACTCGAAATTTTACTTCATGCACCATGCGTATAAAACACTGGTTTTAAGTGAAGTTCAAAATATACGTCCCTAGCATATTGCTTTAGTAGCATATTGTGAACTTCACAATATTTGAGTGTTTTATACGCGTGGCGCATGAAGTAAAATTTCGAGTTTAGAAAAGCCTGAAAATTTGGTTTGCTCGCACCGCGCTTCGCGCTACGCGACCAAACCAAATTTTCAGGCTTTTCTAAACTCGAAATTTTACATCATGCTTAATCCGGGAGTGGAAAACTCGTTTAACGCTTCAAATAAAACTCTTTAAAAAAATAACAAACATCTGAAGATTTACAGCATATACGCTGTAGTATTGATATGTATACTTATAAAAAAAATCTCTGTATACATATACAACACAAATAACGTATGACTAACAATATGGTAAGTGTAAAGTATTAGAATAAATGAATTTATTCCATGCTTTAATGATACTTATTTATATTAAAGAATAGATTCTTATTATTTTAAATACGCTTTCGTTAGTTGCACAATTATTAGTATATTGTTAATTACCATGGGCTACAGCTAAGAAAGCCAACACGACCACAAAACGAAACATGGTGAATCACTGCGTAAAATCAAAGTACAACATGTTGCTTTATATAACCATCTTCAAATTGCTCGGAATATCTAATCAATTTAATTGAATCTATTATTAAAGTAGCTCATGATATCTTATCGAATCAAAAATAAAATAATTGAAATTCAATAACAACTTAACAAATCTATTTATTTCAATAAATCGCGTGTGCTGATAATAATTCAGATCTATCGATCTCTTGTTTTTGTATTACATGCCGTCCACATATTGTCTATTAAAAATAATGTTAATTTACATTTATATATTGTTTGATTGCATATTATCAAAATTTGAAGGTTACTGATAAGATTTAATAATAGGTTAATTTTCTCCAGCAACGCGAAAGTAAAACCTCTAGAGTGCCATGAAAAATATTGTAGGTTGGCAACTCTAAAGTCATATATTATAATTATTATTTTGGACCATTTATATGTCAATGGGCCCGTTCATCAAAATGTTCAACATTCAACATGTTTGGATTTGTTTGTGATGCATGTTGGTATCTAATGAACGGTACTTCGGTCGGTCTATTTAGTACGATTATAAAGATCCTAAACACCTTCACGATTAACAATCCGGTCATCAGAGAATTCCCCAACATTTGGCAGCAAACTCCCAACTGTTGTCTCTGATGAACGGGCCCAATTTCTAAAGCGTGTAGCCAATTCAAACTTTAAAAAAAATATTTAATCGTGCACTCTAGAGGTTGTTTTATATTAAACATGCATACGATATAATTGTTTTATGTATACAGATACATTACAGAGTTAAGTAGGTAATAAATTCGCTAAGCAATAAATTTTTCTTTGTATCGTACGAATTGTCTACAAATAATTCGTTCAAATTTATTTTCAAAATTAATAGCTTGTTAAAATTTATAATAACCATAACTGTAATTCCTACAAAATACCCTAATGTTTGATGAAAATGTAATTTGATATAAATTAATAATTAATATAATTGTGTAGGTACTGTTCATAGCTTTATTTCATACAATAAAATGTAATTAAGGATGCATTACGAATTTATATAATTCTTAACTCTTTCTAAATTACGGTTTTTGTAAAAAAAATACAGCTATCTACAAGTCTTTTAAAGTAAATGAAGCAACATAATCAAAAAAATATATCTATTAAATAAATCAAAATTGAGTATTGATAAATAACCGGCGGCTTGATTTTATTATTTAAACCCCACCGTTCAACAAAATTTAAGTATCAAAAATGTAATCTAAACCTTTAATTTATCTAGGACAAACTAATTATTTAACAAAATCCAAGTATCTGAACAAATTAAACCAAACATTGTATAATTATTTTCAAAATTCATCTTCACTAACACATTAAATAAAAATTCATTATATTATTTTTAATGTAATTTCAAGAAACATGTGCACACAAAAAAATATCTGTCTATTTTTAAATACCGATAGATAAAAAAAATGTTTACTTCGCTACGCGCGTTGGATCCACCGCACCCGGAATCACAAAAAAAGTAAATACATAGAAGTAATCACTCAATGAAATATCTTAGCACTAGTAATAATAACAAAACTAATTGTCGATATTCTAATATTGTTGCAGAATGCACACACTATTCAACTATAATTCAAAAAAATTAATATTAAATCAACATCTCCTGATTCAGCAAATAACTTTTTACTGGTAAATAAACAAAACTTACAAATTCTAATCTCTCATAGTGGTAAATAAATACACTCTGACAACTGAAAAATCCACAATTAATTTACGAAAAAATCGAATTCTCTTAAAACGGAATTCATAATAAGTTCAATTCTCATAATCAATCGTAATAATAATCATTAATAAAATAATGATTGCATCTTGTAATATGTTCGTCAACAAAAAAATCATTCTGTTCATAACTAAGAACACACACTTTTTCATAACCACCTGTTATTTTTTTCTTTTGTTTTAGTAACTCTTCTTTCGATCCGGAACCGCACTCCCTTCCGATACCGCCCATTATTTCCGGTAAAATCTCCGTCCGGCCTAACGTGACGCCACTGCATCCTTATCTTCTAAATCAATTTTTTTTATAAGAACGGAATCTAGGGTGGAAAATGAATTTGACGAATCTTTACGCCTAAACGATAATTGACCTGTACAATGAACAGTACAATGAAAACCATAAGCGGTATTTTGAGTCGCAATTAGGCTATTCTTAGAGACCTTAAAGTTGTTTAACTTTTAGGTCTCTAAGAATAGCCTAATTGCGACTCAAAATACCGGCTTGCCGGCTTGTAACAAATTCCTGACAATCTGAGTCATAGTTATTGGTATTATATATTTAGACATACCTGATGTGTTGTTCGGTCTCTATATTAATGTGAAATATGGCAGCATGTTAATAAATACTTTGTAATTACGCGATGAGCATTAACATCGTTCACACGTCCCATGTGCTCGCCATTTTGTGTCCCTGCCGCGTTAATACGCGCGCACCCCTCGCCAATTCGCCGCTACAGTATTGTAACATAGACAACTTAATTTGCTCATTTCCTGATTTATTTACTTTTATTTATAATTAAAATTCTCATATTTTATTATTTTAAAATGTACCTGTTACAAGATAGAAAATTAAATTATCTTGAAGCTATTGAAATCTTCCAAAATTCTCGTAATACATCGGTCAACCTTTTAAACGAACAAACCTACGTCCGGTATTCCTCACTCCTAATTTGATTATAATTACAGACATTATAAACAAATTAGAAGTAAAGCCATTGCATCAGCGGCGGCTCGCAGCTTAACTTCAGGGTAGGCCAGAGACCCAAGGTAATATGTATCCGTTATTGAAAGTTGACTTTGTTGTGCAATTTCTTGTATTTATAAAGCGCGATCCTAACCTCAAATTGTGTGCCTTAGCGCTGTGGCCGACCATAAAGTTAAGCTGCGAGTCGTCGCTGCATTGCATGTCAATTCACTTGAAAATGACACTAACATGTCAAAGCTTAAGTACAGTTAGAATTCCAGTAATTTAATTCCTTACTACCACTGTTAAAAATCGACGTTTAATAATCAATCGTTTAGAACATTTCCTTAAGCGAATATCAAAAAGTATTCTAAGAAATTTTAGGTAGTGTTTCTATTTTGTTTTAAATAATCTCCAGAATGTTTCTAAATTGTCTGTATTTCTTGCAAAACCGAAGCCATTTATTTATTTTGTTGTATTACACAAAAGTTCATTTTTAATTATAAAAATTTTATAAATCATTGTGAGGTCATCTACAAAATTTATAATAATATTCCCTTTTTATTTCAGTGCAAGCGGCATTGATAA
Source organism: Philonthus cognatus (assembly GCA_932526585.2). Taxonomy (NCBI): domain Eukaryota; kingdom Metazoa; phylum Arthropoda; class Insecta; order Coleoptera; family Staphylinidae; genus Philonthus; species Philonthus cognatus. The sequence continues at coordinate 24,656,506 of OW052243.1, read as the reverse complement.
CAAACACTGTAAATATATCCTTCTGTTATTTTATAAATTTGCTTCTAGCAGGAAATTTACTTGATGGTTCGAAATTTACAAGATTTCAGTAAAAGGTTATTTTATTTTTCTTGATTCAGTTTGAAATTCAGAATATTTGCCGGTCAGGCTTCCAATCAGAGTTTTTACCATTTAAAACAATTTCCTAAAAATAATTATTTTCACCGATAGTAGATTGTTTGACAAGCTTTGAAAGCTTCGGTTTGCATGCGAATACCAATGGGCCCGTTCAGTAGAGACAATATTTGGGAGTTTACTGCCAACTGTTGGATAATTCTCTGATAACCGGATTGTTAATCGAGAACGTGTTTGGGATTTTTTACAATCGTATAAAATAGACCGACCAGAGATCCGTTCATTAGGTACCAACATATATCACAAACAAATCCAAACATGTTGAATGTTGAACAATTTGATGAACGGGCCCAATTTGCATTTACGAACCTACAGGGCAATTTAGGTATGAGCATGCAATGTAGCTTTCAGAACGTGTTTAACACTCTGCTTTTCCTACGACCAAACAGCGGCGCCGTTAATTGTTCTTCGTCACTACTCATTTTATTTTAATAATTTTGACGCTGACGTTTGAGGATTTCACTTTCAAAACTAGTTTTGAAAATTCAATTTTCAAACGTGACATTACTTATCAAAATACAAATATACAGTTGACAACATTCAATACAAAGGTATTGCGACGATATGTCTATTTTTGGGAGCGGTCGTACGACAAATAATTTGTCATTTTGACAATGAACAATGTCAACAATGACAATGAAGTATAGTTTAAGTGAATATATATACAGGGAATTTTTCTTTTAAGTATACATATGGATGCGCTGTAAATTTTCTGGGCTTTTCTAAACTCGAAATTTTACTTCATGCGCCATGCGTATAAAACACTGATTTCAAGTGAGGTTCAAATATACATAAGTTTCACAACATTTTAGTGTTTTATACGCGTGGCGCATGAATTAAAATTTCGAGTTTAGAAAAGCCCAGAAAATGTTCACGGGGCTGAATATTTAATCTTCTTTAATAATATTTTTTTAGTAAAAGAATGTCGACAACGATCTAAAAGCAAAAAACTTGTCATATTGTCGTCGTAACTACGTCCATATTTTATTAAAGTATAAACTTTGTAGCTACGCTAAATTAGGATAATAACGTCTTAATTTTTTTTGCAAAATTAACATTTACATAATATAAAACTAATTTAGTCACATTGTAAAAGATTTCTTAGCAATAATTTGTAATGTTTTTATTTATGTATTTGCCTACTAAAATAAATGCAAGAGGATGTCGCGCATAAAACAATTTTTAAAATTTTGTAAAATTCAATGTCCTGCAATATACAAATAAATTTGTTGTGAGAGAAATAAATGGACAAAATAGAAACGAATCAAACAATCTTTTACAATGTGACTTAATCTAAATGTTTCGATATGAGTTACGAGAAGATAATCTGGGAGTGGAAAACACTCATTTAAAGCTTTAGCTTCAGTCATTTTCAAATACGACGAATATCTGAAAATGTATAGAGTATACAGTACATTGGGGTGTGTATACTTAAACAAAGAACATGCTCTAGACTCTAAAATACCCCATTTCACCCCAAATATATAAATCCCCTAAAAAAAACACACACTTTTTTAATACCCTAATTTGGGGTAAAATACTTAAAATCTCCCTTAACATACCTAAGCACCTAATTCTTATCCTAAATACCTTCCTAATAAATAGATGACTAAAAGTAAAAATCCATAGTACCACATCCTAAACCTGAGCAAGGTGTTCCGCAAGGATCACCTCTCTCTCCACTCCTATACAACATTTTCTGTATTGATCTATACAACTTTAATCCCATGTATTTTAATCCCGCTTTCCATGTCCTGCAATACGCCGATGACACAGCCCTAATAACTCATGAAAAGAACCTACCCAAAGCACTACAAACACTGCAGCAGCTTATATATTTCCTCGAGCTTTGGTTTGCTAAATGGAGAATAAAAATAAATCCCAACAAATCCCAACTCCTTATTTCTTACCGCCGCAACAATATTCCTGTCAACATCTCTATTTGTCATAAGCCCATCTCCCCAGCTCTCCATATTAAATACCTTGAAATCACCCTCGACTCAAAACTTAATTTTAAAAAACACACAGCCATAATTAAAAACAAAATTACTGCTAGAGCAAGACATTTCCGTAGTCTAACATACATAAATCTTGGCATCACAACAACAAATGGCACAAAAATTTACAAAATGATATGCAGGCCTATGTTAGGCTACGGATCCATCCTATTTTCCACTTCTCCCAATCCCACACTTCACAATATGCAAGTCAGCGAACGTTCGTCCCTGAAATCCCTTACATAAATTCGTCATCCACTCAATCCACTTTATAACCCATCTAATATTCTCCTTTACAACCGAACAAAAGTTATCCCAATTACCGAACGTCTCCTTGATTTATCCAAAAAATTCTACAAAAAACAATCCAATTTTCAAATCCTTTCACAACTTTGCACCCCCAGAAATGACAACATTTTTTCTAAATTCAAAAATCCCTCACAAACAATCTTTCAATTCATCACATACCATAACCAACATTGATATCAAAATTCTATTTACATCATTACCTAAACATATTCCCTAAAAAGAAAATAAACCTCGGCAGTAAGGCTGCTGGCTGATAGTTGATTGCCAGTAATATTTGTTATTCTTAAATAATAATCTTTATTTACATGTTCTCAATACAATTTAAAACATACAATTATCAAGAAGATATACATTAAGAAACAAGTGAATCAATAGGTGAGATTCAGTTAGGCTTACGCCCACTGTTCTTCCATCCAAACCTAACAAATATGAGTAACATAATATATAGGTGTATACAACATAAACTATATTTCGAAATAATAAAAATAAAATAAAACTTAAATACAGCTAGGCATATGAGTTACAAAACTTATATAAAAATCATTAACATAGATCGCATCAATTTATTACCAGACCATCTGTTAAAACGGCATTTTTTAAATTTTGTTTGAATTTGTGTAGAGAGAGATTCTTAAATTCTTGGGGTACATCATTATAAAGTCAATATATATTGTGAGAAAAGGATTGTTCAAATAGTGCGGACCGATGTTTTGGAGGTGATAGCCTACCCTTGAAGCGGGTGTTGATGTTATGTACGTCTTCCGAAAAGAAATTTTGTTATATAAGTATGGCGGGTGTTTAGTTGTTATAATTTTATGATATAAACATGCTGCCTGTATTGTTCGACGCTTTTGCATAGACAACCAACCAGAGTCTCTAATTTTATGGGATACTCTGTCAAATTTACGTAATTCGTGAATATATCTCAGACAAGTATTTTGTACTTTCTGTATGGGTTTTTTGTTACACTGTCTATAGCAGCATGCCACAGGGTAGAACAATATGTAAACTTTGACAGTACTAGCGTATCACATAGCAAGATTTTTGTTTTAATTAATAGACTATGTCTGTGAGCGTATAGTTTTTTAAGATTTAAGTATGCAACTGCTAAAGATTTATTTATGTCTGCTCTGTACCTAAACGAGTTGTCCAATATAACCCCTAAGTTTTTACCATTATTACTAAGTGGTATATTTATGCCCTCTATTTTTATGTTAATTTTATCTGAAATATCCCTACATGCTTTTCTTGGACCAAGTAGTAAGAGTTGGGATTTTATTTGATTTATATTTAGATTTAGTTTTTTGGAGAATTCGCAGATTTTATCTATATCGGAATTTATGTAAGCATTAGCCGTATCGAACAGTATAGGTGGAAATGAGTAGAATATTTGGGTGTCATCTGCATACATATGCCCTTTACAGTTATCCAATGTATTTAAAATTAAGGAGGTATAGAGAGAAAATAAAAGAGGACCGAGGACTGACCCTTGAGGTACCCCTTGATGAATATTAAGTAGTTCTGAGGTATTAGATTCAATTTTGACGCACTGTTTCCTATTATAAAGATAACAATGTATGAGTGATATTGCAGAGTATCCAAATCCGAGGTGTTCGAGGATCGTTAAAAGAGTCGCATGATTTACTGTATCAAATGCTTTAGTGTAATCTAGCAAAATCAAAGCTGTCACATTACCCTTATCGGTGGCAGTTAATATATCGTCCGTAATGTTTAACAAGGCAGTGTCGCAGCTATATCCCTGCCTGAAACCCGATTGATACGAGGGAAGGATGCTGTTAATATTAATAAATTTTAGCATTTGCATATTCAGAATTTTCTCCAGTAATTTAGAGATTGTCGACAAAATACTAATAGGCCGTAAATGAGTAAGATCTGAAGGATTGTTGATTTTTGGAATTGGAGTAACAATGGCTATTTTCCAGAGCTCAGGGAGTGACGAATCCAGAATACACGTATTTATTATATGTGTCAGTGCGGGCAGTATAACAGGACAACACATACGTAGCATGATTATATTAATTCCGTCGAATCCTGTGCTAGTAGAACGCATACCTAATAACAAGTCATATATCAGAGTTTCATCAATGAGTTGAAAGGTAAATTTAGGTGTTTCTCGTTTTGGACTTAATGTCGATAGGAAATCTTTAAGTATAAGGGGGTCAGTATAAACCGGAGCAGTGGTATACTTTAGAAAATGTGCGTTTATTTCGTCTACATTTTTTAGAGTGTCCGGAATATTAAATTGAGTCTTTTGAATACTTAGGTGTTTTAGCTGGTCCCATAACTGATTATTATTGGAAGTACGAGATATATATTCAAAGAAAGCACGTTTTTCATTTCTAGTTGCCGTATTAGTGTAGTTGCGTAGGCTTTTATAATATTCCCAATTTACTGGGTTTTTAGTTTTTATGAACTTTGTTTTGGCTTTATCTCGGATTTTCATTAGGTATTTAATATTCTCTGTAAACCAAGGCGGAGCTCGTTTTTTAATTACGTGTTGTTTAATTGGCGCAACTAAATCAAACAGACTTAAAATGTAATTATTAAATCTTCTTATTGTATTTTTTTAAATCTATTTTTTATATGAAATTTTGTATATTATACTGGCAATAAAGATTATTTATATATATATATATATATATATATATATATATATATATATATATATATATATATATGTATATCCTCAAAATCGACAGCTCTGATTAACATTCTTATATTCTTTACAAACACTAAAATTATAATTGAATATAAAAAATGTAAATTCAAACAGGGCAATGTATTAAATAACTATCATTTTATTTCAAACTCAATATTAAACTAAGTTTGTAACATTTGTAACAAACTCTCTGAAAACAGCAACATTTGTATAGACTCCTGGTTGATTGGGTTGAGCACATCCAAGCCCCCATGATACAATTCCAATCACCTTTCCTTGGTACGCGAGTGGTCCACCAGAATCGCCCTAAAACAATTTTTCTTATCAATATTTATTTAATTTGATAATCTTAAAATTTGGAATTTTAACAACCCAAGTGGTAAAATTAAATTCTATATGTTTCGAGAAGTAAAAATGTAAGTGCGTACAGGAAATATTTTTAAAATATACATATCGGTGTTGTAAGCACTGTAAATGTTAAGGAATTCCTTGTTTTTATATTAGCGTTTTGATGCTTCTAACGAGTATTTCCACTCCTTGATTTAGCATGAAGTAAAATTTCGAGTTTAGAAAAGCCTGAGAATTTGGTTTGGTCGCGTAGCGCGTAGCGCTACGCGACCAAACCAAATTTTCAGGCTTTTCTAAACTCGAAATTTTAGTTCATGCGCCACGCGTATAAAACACTGATTTAAAGTGAAGTTCAAATTATACGATAAAATACAACGTTTAAGATATATGTAGCATATATACAGATTTTTGCAGATTTTTATTAATAATAAATAAAAGCAATAATATAGATTCTTTTAGGATTTCTCCTGTATTCCCTGACAGTTTTTACTATAAAAAACATTTGAATTGTTAAAATTAAAAAAATCGCGCAGCAAAGGGTTAATATAAATTTAATACTTCATTTCTTACTTGGCAAGCATCTTTTCCTCCCTCCAAATATCCAGCGCAAATCATCCTCTCAGTAATATTAAACCCACTGTACAATTCCTTGCATGTCGTCTTGGATACCACAGGGACGTGCAATAATTGAAGTTGTTCGGCTTTGTCCTTACGAGCTGTTGTATATCCCCAACCGGTAACAGCAGATAGAACACCTTCTTTAGCTACGAATCCACCTTCAGGAAGTTCGATAGGTTGAGCCAAACCGTAAGCAATTGGTTGAGCAAGCTCCAAAATTGCAATATCGTAATCTGAAGTGTAGGGATTGTATTGATTGTGTTGGTGGATTTTGTACACTGGGATTACTTGACCGCCTTTTGCGTAGAAAGAGGATCCTGCTCTGATTTTCCAATTTTGGGCGATTGTTCTATAGAAATAAATAGAACTTTATAATTATTAACCAGCGAATACCAGAAAATTTAATATAAATCAGAATCATACGTGAAATAATTTTAACACAATTTTATTTTGTATAGTAAGTTACTATCTATTAATAGGCTCAGTAAATGTTTAGAACAAAAGTATTGTATAATTAATTTTGCCTAACAAAACGAGGCAAATCCAAATTTTTAGGCATTTCTAAGCTAGAAATTTTAATTCATGCCTAATCTGGGAGTGGAAATCCTTATTAGGCGATCAACTTAAAACTTATTCAGTTTCCCTTTTTTCTCTTGAAAATGTTGTTCAAATTAAAAACAAACACAAATTCGTGTGCATTACTTGTGTGTCTTGTCTTGATAAGAACTTAAGAGAATAAACAAACCTTATTTTATTATAGCATGAATCAAAATCGAAGCGAAGTACCACCGAAATTATTTAAAGTAATACTTAATAAATAAACTACCAAAGAAATAACTTTAGTAATAAAATCACACTGATTATAAAATTAATAATTTAACAATATTTATTGTAACCTTAGAAATGGTAATATCCTCACATTAATCATACGAACATAATATCTTGTTAAAAAGTGTCAGTTAAATACTATTAAAAATATTTAAAATGTCAAAATATTAGAAAACAGTAAAAGATGCGGAAAATATTATTAATTTATTGGAATATAGTTAATAATGTCTAAACTGTCAAATAATGTTAAAATATGAAAGTTTTTAAATAACGAAAATTACTTTTACGGTCTTTAAACAAATTAACACTATACATCGTAACTGAAATTTTGCACCGTACAATGATAAATAGTTAACATGTGGCAGAAGAATGGCAAAAGTGTCTAAAAAATGCAACCGCTTCTTGTTTTGCGCATTTTCACCAAAAGTTTTTTTTTTATTCGCGAAAACAATACTTTCCCTTTGTTTTGCATATGAGGAAAAGTAAGAAAATAAGTGATATTAATTTACCAGCTTTCTGAACTCAGAGTTAGTTCAATTTTCGAGTTACATCACCAAAAGTTGGTATAATTGGTGAGATTTTGATGTAATTTTAGATGACATATAATAATATAACAATCCTCTATAGCCAGTTCTTTGGAAAATCTGTGTGCAATGCAATGTGTCGAATTACTTAGTAAACAATTTTTCTGTCTGTCGTTTTAAATTTATATATGATCATAATAATTTAATGGCGAGCATCGCCATCTATTTCTCGTTAGTGGTACTTTGCAATAATCAACCACTAATTGAAGGTATGAGAATGAAAAGTGGATAAAAACCATGTTTCCGATTTTGGAATTTGACGAGTTTTTAACATACCAAGACCTTAAGGATTAAGGATTGGTTGTTGGGAGGGCAGGCGCCGCCGCGCCGACTTAGGCCAAATTTTAGGCCCATTGTAGTGCCTCCCTTCTGATGGATGATGATGGATGATGCCAGTAGTGCGAGTGGGGCTCCCCTTCGCACTACTGGCAATTGCCAATATTTCTGTGACGGACCAGTTTTATCCATGTCCTTCACGTTTGGGCTGGGTTTTCCTTGACATAGTATCCCTTAGTTTTGACAGGGCCGGACACTCGTGAAGTATGTGCCTTGCTGTTTCATCTTCTTCATTGCATCCTCGGCATATGGTATCGTTGGTGATCCCCACTTTTGTGAGGTGCTTTTGGAAGCTGTAGTGTTCGGCGATGTAGCCTGTTAGTGTTAGTAAGTTTTGCTTGAAGAGTTCTAGGAACTTGGTTTGGCCGCACGTTGTTAAGTTTTTCCATCTGGATTTGTGTTTTTTAGCAGTGAACTCGCGCATGTATCTACTCAAGGACCGCGGGGATAGTCCTAATTCTGCATAGTTTGTTGCTGTTGTTGATGTTGTTTCACGCGCAAGTTCGTCCGCGTTGTTGTTTCCCTCGTTATTGTTATGGCCTTTTGTCTATGTTAATGTTATGCGGTTGAGTGTCGCTGCTATGTTCAGTGTCTCTACGCATTCATATATTAGTTCTGATGTTATTTTGAACTTATCTAGTGCTGCTAATGCAACTTTGCTATTGGTGACGATAGTTATGTTTTGTTTTCACAGTTGCTTTTCTGAGATTAGTTTGGCGGTCTCCATAATTGGGTGGATTTCGGTCAGTGTTGCGGTAACATGGTTCTCTATGGGAAAATATTTGCGGATGTTTAGAGCTTCCGAGTATACGCCCGCTCCACGGCCTGTTTTTGTTTTCCTTCTATCTGTGAACATCAAGTGGTCTTTCGTTTGTGTTTGCTCATTTGGGTTCACAGTGTATTTCTTGTTGAAGATGTATTGGGGGACCTTCTGGGCTAGTTTGCCGCTCAGATAGGGCGGACCCCATTTGAGAATGCTTCCGTGTCCTGTTGATGTTTGGTATGACTAAGTGTCCATGGCTTTCAGTCTTTCTGCACTGTTTCTTGCCACTTTTTTGACATTTATATCAAGCGGTGGGAGGCAAAGTATCATTTCCAATGCTGCGGTAGGTGTTGTTCTAAATGCACCAGTTGTGCACGTACACGCTAGCCTTTGGATGTGGTTTAGTTTTGCTTTTCTCCTGTTTGGTTCGTCCTAGGCCACCAAACTAGAGCTCCATACTCGAGTGCCGGTCTAATAATACCTATGTATATCGAGAGTGCTATCTTCGGTGATAGTCCCCAGGTATTACAATAGCTCTCTTCATTGCCAGAAGGCTTTGCTTGCTTTATCAGTTTTGTATTCAAGGTGTTTGGACCAATTTAACTTGGAGTCAAGCTTTACTCCTAGGTATTTGACTTATTTCGATAGCGTTAGTTGTTTGCTAAACAAGGTAGGTAGAGTGTAGCCTATCTTGTAATTGTTGATAAACATCACTACTTCTGTTTTTGTGGGGTTCACTGATAGTGAGTTGGAGTTGCACCAGTTTTCCGCAGTTGTGAGTGCATCCAGCATTCTGTTGCATAGGATGTTTTCGTATTTCCCGTTCAAGAGTATTGGTATGTCATCCGCGTATCCCACCGTATAGAATCTTGGGATGTTTAGTTTCGTTATCAGTTCATTTACCAGTAGTGTCCACAGAAGTGGTGATATGACTCCGCCCTGCGGACAGCCTCTGGTGACTGTTGCCTTTAACGTGACATCTGCAAGAGATGCTGTGACTTGTCTGCTGTGTAGCATATTTCCTATGCAGCTGCAGAGCATTTTGTCGACACCTGATTTATTGAGTGCCTTCTGTATGTTTTTGAAGGATGCTTTGTCAAAGGCTCCTTCGATATGACCTTAATTTTAAAGTTTTCATTTTAAACAATGCAGCTCTCTTTGGAATGTTGAAAAATGGTCAAATCCTAAAATCGTCAAACATGGCTTTCAATTAATGATATTTATCGATATTTATCATATTTTTTATTAAATAAGTGAAGAAGAAGTATCATTTAAATTCCGTATTATCCATGTTTTAACAACTAAAACTTGTATCGTACTAAACTGGCTTACCAACCATGGTGCCGATCAAACTACTGTATTTAATTTACCAACATACCTGTAAAACAGAAAATTACCAGTAAACGTTGGATCACTTTTACTTTTTTTTGCTTTTCAGAGTTTGCCCGTAAACCGGTTTAAATGTTGCGGTCCGCTCAACTTTTTTATTTTCTATGTGGCCCAGCAATTAAGAAAAGTTTGTTCATCACTATCTTAAAGCACAGTTTTCGTCTATTACATGATATTTTTTTTAATAAAAGAAAATTACCCATCAACGCAATGAGCTGCTGTGAGAATAAACTTCTCACTAATTATTGAACCACCACATTGATGCCTTCCATTGTTTTGAAGAGAAACTGTGTAAGGATATTCTCCAATTGTCACTGTTTTACCACCGACAATCCTTCCATCTAGATGAGGAACAGCCACTCCTGCAAAAATGTCAAACAAATTTTTATTATTAATATAAAACACGAATATGTTTCACATCAGGGGAGCACCCAAGGGGGTGGCTCGCCGGCTTGATTTTGTAACTGTCATTAACATTTTCGTGCCAATATTATTATCTTGCCTTTACTCAAGATAGATAATATTGCCACAAAAATGTTAATGGCAGTTACAAAAATACAATTTGCAGTATTTAATAAATATAAATATTAAATCTAAAATATCTGCCATCGAAAATCATCGATATTTTAAATATTTATTTATTTATTTATTTATTCCCAACAGAAATAATCCAATTACAGGGAAAATTTTAAAATACAACTATTATAACATATGAAAAATTAAACTAAATTATATATAAAGACTAATCTAAAAATATATTTATATATATATATATATATATATATATATATACTCGTACATAACGATAATTATAAATAAATTAAAAACAAAAAAAAAGAATTACGAACGGCTAATGGCCAGTTTACAATTGTGTGAAAATTCGATCGATATATCGATACTATTCACTACGATATTTTACAGTATGGATACTTTGCTATACAATATGATCGATACTTAATATCGATTCTTTTTTTGAAATCGGAACATTCCTACTTTAGTATTTATCCAATTTTTGAAACTTCAACCTCGATAAAATCCTTAAACGGCCCAATATCGCAAAAAAACAGTTAAATGTATTTTTTTCTTTCACACAAATGTTTTATTTTTGTTTTCAGATTTCAATTCAGAATTAGTTTCGCACTGTGTTATTTATAGTTCAAATTTTTAACTATCTATTAACTACAGCTTATTAAGTTCTATTAGTAAACAGATTTAGGGACTTTATAGAGCTTAATTTATCCGTAGTATTGCATATCGAAGCTTTCTGTTAATGTTTATTAATACGGCCTTTCAAGTTTAATATCTGTGCCGTACCAACTTGATATAGAAGTTAAACAGAAATAATCCTTTTGAAAATTACGTATATGTTTTAGTAATTTGTTGTCACGTGGTTTATACAGTAAGGATTGTATTTATTTAAAGCGATTAAACTAAAAATTAAATAATATCGATTATTTACTCGATAAAATTACTTAAATAATAGCCAAATCAAACAATTACGATTGTAATCATAAACTTAAAGATGAATTAGTTAATTAACGGAATACTTAGCAATTAAAAGAAAATACATTACCATAAACTATTCCAATGAGGAAAACGACAAAACCTGCTCGTAACATTTTTCTAAATGATTAAAAGTTTCGTGTTTAGTTAGTTATATACCAACATTTAATAGCATCGATATGTTAATACTTTTATCTTATTTATAACCGATAAAATCTCAGACTGTTGATAAAATTAGACCTGTCGCTTTCGATTGTTCATTAATCATTGTAATACTTAAATAAATTTAAAGAATGTACGCAATTTAATCAATTTATAATAATACTAAAAATATCTTTTTTATTGAAAACAACCTGTTGATTATGCATGTTAATATTCACACTAATTAATATTTTAGTATTGAGGAAATTTTAAATTACAATTAACGGAATATATGTTTGTTTTTAAAAGCGTGCAATTTAAAGCTTCTAACGAGTGTTTCCACTCCCAGACTAAGCATGAAGTAAAATTTTGAGTTTAGAAAAGCCTAAAAATTTGGTTTGGTCGCGTAGCGCGTAGCGCTAAGCGACCAAACCAAATTTTTAGGCTTTTCTAAACTCGAAATTTTACTTCATGCGCCACGCGTATAAAACACTGAAATATTGTAAAATGCTAAATATTCTTGTTTAACATTATAATTTAAATTCTGCTTTAGCAGTATATTTTTAATACTGATTTAGCAGTACATTATTAATTTCACAATATTTCAGTGTTTTATACACGTAGCGCATGAAGTAAAATTTCGAGTTTTCGAGTTATTAAACTCGAAATTTTACTTCATGTTTAATCTGGGAGTAGAAAACACTCGTTTATAGCTTCAAGTTGAACGGTTTTAAAAAACAACGAACACCTGAAAATGTAAAGTGTATTAGCTTATTTATGTATACTGAACAAAAAATATCCCTGTATGTTTACAATATTTGCATATTTTATAATTTTTCTAAATCTTTTATATTATACAATTTACGCGAACGAATACATTTACAATATATAAACATTTATTCATGAACGCACGTTCAAGCATTAAAAAACAAGTCAATTACAGAATAAACACACATAAATAAATACACAACTTTTACGGAAAAAAAACCGCATACATATATTTACAAAATTAATTTCGACTAAAACCCGCGTAATTATGTAAATGCACATAACATAAATTTATCGCGCATTAATTATTCCACATGAATATTCAATTATTTATATTAACTGATTAAAACTGTATTCGTCATGTGTTGCCAATTTTTATTATATAAATCGCGTTTTACACACAACTTTAAAAATTAAAATTCGTTAAGTGATCTTAAAAAATAAAGAAATCTTGAATACAAAAAGTATGAAGTGAAACTTAAAATGTATATTTTTTGTTATTCTTTGTTTTAAATTATATACAGGTATTAATGATAAAACTTATTATTATTATATTATTACCCATTCTGCATTGTTCAGAAAATCAATGCATGAAAATGTTGTGATAAGAAATGTGCTTATATATTCTAGTTCAAAATGTTGATGTTTGCACTTTTATTTCAAATATCATATAATATTAATATAACTTTCAAAATGGATTTTAATTTGAAGACGTGCCTCGTTCTGCTATTCTTTGTCTTATGTAAGTATATATTAATGCTTGTTGCTTATTATTTATTAATAATTGTATTAATTGAAAAATATTTTCTTTTTGACAGTAGATGAATATTAATAATAATAATGTATCCCTCGTTATTGTTATTGCTATCATTAAAATTCTCATTTAAACGCACCTTAAGAGATTGTTTATGGAAGTACGTTTTATATAAATAACAGATAACGGTTTTCACGACCGTGTTCTACTTTCTTAATGTAAATTCAATGGTAATAATAAAAATTTACAGAATTTTTGAAAAGTCTTTAAATGTAATTTAAGATGATATTATTAAATTATCAATAGATTTCTTATAGAAATAGATTTTATAATATTTTTTCTAAATCTGAGTTTGGGATTAATTTTGCAAAATACATAAAATCTTTGTTTTATTTTAACCCTTCAAGTCCGAAGTTTTTAAAGTTTATATAACATGAATAATATTTAATATGTTTGCTTAAATATGCCAACAGTAACCGAAAAAAACAATAAAACAAATTCATTTGTTTTAGTTTTCTCTAAAAGTGAGGTTGCCATATGGCAACGCTAGTACTTACCAGGGTCAAAATGTCAAATATCTTAATTCAATAGCCATTGGTAAAAAAAATATATTTTTAAAGCACAAAAGTACAAAATGATTAAAGCTTTGTATGAAAATGAATATTACAATTTAAGCAGAGACCGACATTACACTTAATGCACATAGTACGCATTATTGATTTGGAATTTTTTCCAGCACAATGTTGCTTCTTTCCATCTGGAATAGCTGTAAGCAAATGACCAGTATTAACGAACCTAATGTCATCAGATACTCTGCAAAAGGACCTGCCGGAGTTGCTTATACGTGGACGGCTTCCTGGCTTTGGAGGATTTCGCCCTCTCTCTAAATAGGTTTTCACAATTTCTCTTCTAAATTGAAGCTGCGTGAGATTGTTACTTGCTTTTTTAATATAAACCAGCTATTCTGGATAGTAGCGTCTACAAGCCAAGTGAACAATCACCACCACCACTTCTTACCACGTTGACTTATGCGATATCTGGATATATTCTCATCCATTAGGTCGGTACCACCCATAGAAGCATTATATCTTGCGATAACATGAGGTCATTCTATCTGCACATTTTTTTCTGTCTGAGAAAACCGCTTTACACTATTTATGGGGGTGATTCCATAAGAAGTAGATGCCACCGTCACTATATTATAGTCCGCCCACCTAACCAACATGATGCTATTTTCTGCCTCAATAGCTGAATCAAATGACCCTCTTAGTCTTTGATGCTAAAGGACAGCTTTTCAGAATTCTATTTTCTCTTATTGTGCCGCTGCCTAAATATACCATTTGTTTTAAGTGATACAGAAGATTTAATCCCGTAAAAAGGTTGTCAAAGAATAAAGAGTACCGAAGTTGTCTTTTCTCTTCGAGTAATTCATGCAACATAGAAATAAAAGAAAATGCCGACTTTCTGAAAACCGGAGGCAAATTACAATCGATGTACGGATCAGTTCCTTGATATGCAGAGAAGTTAACAAGATAACAACTTTTTGTATTGACACTCCATATTTTATACTCAAATCTTATGGGTTTTCCCCTGATAAACTGTTTACAGGAGTGTCGTCCATAGTACTTAACCATAGATTCATTATAATTTAAGTCACGTTTAGGCACAAAGTAAAAGAGATATTTTTGCCTTAGTTTATCCATAAGTGGTCGCAATTTGGAAAATTTATCAGCAGGATTTAAATCGTTATTATTTGCGCAATGCAAATATCTAAAAATAGAAAAAAATCTGTCTCGGCGCATAGCATCTTTGACTAACATTTTGCCCATATCTTTATCGGAATCCCAATAAAGTTTCTTTTTAGACAAAGAATTATATCTGGATAAAATAAGTATGGCAAAAAATGTTTTCATTTAATCAAGTGTAAGATTTAGGTCAAAAACATTTTTATGTTGAGCATAGCGTTCTGTCTCAGCAACCAAGAATCTAAAGAGGTCATCATCGAAAAATAGCTCGAATATCTCGGTAGGCGTTAAACATTTAAAGTTTTACCTGGAGGAAATAGTTTCTTTGTAGCGTCCATATCGCCCTGCGTCCACTTCAAAATATTTGGGTTAATTTTATGGAAATTATTTATATTTGCGGCAACATTCTCAAACACGGTATTGGCGTCATCATCTGGATCATTGTTGTCCATAGGGACAACCTACTCTGCGGGAGCTCTTAGCTGATTTCTTGATAGGTTGTCAACCAGACCTCCGCCGTCCTCCTCTCCAGAATCTTCGTCGCTAATACACCTGCATATCATCGCTATACGCCAGCTGCAGAGATAGCAACAAATTAGAAGTGAATTTCTCGAATTCAAATAGTTTTGAATTTGAATTTATCTTATTTGAACTGTACCGTAAGGTAAATAATAAGGTCTCACATTCTTCATACCTGCTAATGACATAATCCCCTTTTTCGCCTATAAATACCGACCATCATTTTCACTCATTCCATTTCTGTGTACCTGTTTATTCCACATACAACACTTTTTCCAAGTAAGTTTGTTTTAATTTTATTCCTAATTTTTTTTTAAACGTCATAAGCAAAGCTATACTGAAGAGAGATAAATCTCGAAACGGGTCTATAGATGGCCTAAGACATTAGTTTAAATCCAAGTCCTTTCACTTCTAATTTGTTGCTATCTCTCCTTTCATTTTAAGTTGTATTGTTAGTTGGTTTGAAGAGAATTTGACCTAAACGTTACATATACTTTAATAGAGCGTTGTAACAAATCAAATTAAATAAGATTTTAAATATTTCATTGTATAATTCAATATCCGGAGGTGTATTTGCACGGGAAGTAGTTGTTTCAATGGATATTTATCATCTTAAATTGTCTTATTAATTAAGACACTGTTTGCATTTTCACGAATAGTTTTTTCGTAATTTTATATATTATGTTTAAAGTGTGCAAACTATAAGAAGTGTAAGCTTATTTTCTCGAATTCAAATAGTTTTGAATTTGAATTTATCACATATATCATATTAACTCGTGAATTCAATGGCAACTCATCAATAATTTGTTCCAGAACATTGATGTAGTCATTAGCATGAAGACGATGTGATAAGTAACTTGGTCCTACAACAGACTGCTGTGCTTGTTAAAGACTCCATCTCTGGTAAACATATTCTCATTGCTCCAAAGAATACGCCTCGTAAATCCGCCGTCACGACCGATTTTATTTAAAATGGTATTGCAAAAATGTATTCAATATACATATGTTATAATTATTATAGAGGGGTTGCCTCACCTTCGTGAGATGATATGGATATAGAAGGTTTTATTGTCGGACCAAATTAACGGTCTTGTTACTGAGGATATCTAATGTGGCAGCTAATTGTTGGGTTACTTACGGTAAGATCAACTCCCAAAAATGCGAGCAGTGGTCGGCCATGGCAGAGGCGCACAGTACAACTTGAAGAGCAAGTTCTGCTCTTTAAGTTGTACTGTGCGCCTCTGCCATGGCCGACCACTGTTCGCATTTTTGGGGACAAGCATACCCGTTTCACCTAATCGTTAATCCAACCTTCGAAATACATTTGTAGAAAGATGCCTCCGATTTTGAAAACTTGCTCGATATTCTAGTTTTGCCATATGTGCATTTCTATTACAGAAACCTTACATCATGTACAACATGTCAGCGTACTCAATTAACGTAAATTCAATTATAAATTAACAAAACAATAAAACAAAAAAACACTTAAACACAAAAACATTAAAAGGCGGGAACTAATTTAAACATAGTAATGAGAAAAACATAATTGGCACAACATTGGAACTAGCAAGCTTAAATAAATTCGTAACAGTAAGTGTCAAAATTTGTCTGACGTAAGCGGGAGGCGATGTTGCCGCCTGTACTTTATGTAAAAATAAGCTAATTAATAAGTGTTAAAAACGCACGTATGAGATAGAAAGATTGCACACACTGGCAAATAATCTTCAAACTAGTTATTACACCGAAATTGCAGGATTTTCTGTAAATTAATATCGAATAATAACGCATATGAAACGATTGAATGTTTAAACTTTGAGGACCTCGTGAAGGCTCATGAAGCATGATACAACATTTTAGAACTAAGATATTTTGCTTAAAATATTACGAAGAATATCACCACGTGTAGATTATCCGCCAATTTATATACACCTGTATAACTGATCCTGTTAATTTTTCTTATTTCCTAAAATTGTTGTTTTCTTTTTTCATGATTGCAATTTCACCACTATTATAACATTATATACTATTGTTAGGAAATAAAAAGTTGGGATTTAGAAGGGTTTATTTTAACTCTCCACTAGGAGCATCATTTTTAAATGGAATCAAGGGATTTTTTTTACATTCTTCAGGATGTATGCGTCAGATATAAGTACTGTCTCGCCTGCAAATAATAAGGATTATTTCTTAAGGTGAAAATATAAGTCAAATCAGTATTGCATATATCTTTGCAGAATAAATTGTATAGGAGAGGGGATAGTGGAGATCCTTGGGGAATACCTTGCTGAAGGGCAAAGGGAAATTAGATTGGCGGATTTAAATTTGGAAAGTTCTATTAGATAGAAAGTTATTTATTAATATTAATAGGAGCTAGGGTAAGTTCAAGACAGAACATTTATATAGGAGACCTTGATGCCACACTGAATCAAACGCTGTTTAAATATCTATGAATATTGCTACTGTTTTTTTGGCCTTCTAGGTGGGCTGTTTGGATGTTGGATGTTAGAATTCTAAGTGGATTTTCGGAGGGAAAAGTCAAATTGAAATTCAATTGAGGATTTTAGGATTTGTTGTTATAGTTTTCCAATAACTGCAAGGCGTGTTATGGGGTGATAATTTGGGATAAGTAAAGGGTCGATTCCAGGTTTGGGGAGGCAGATAATTAAACCTTTTTTCCATTCTGTCGGAAAATATTGATTAAGCTAATAGTAGTTGTAGAGTTACCCAGAGAGTCCATATTTCGTAGCGGAGAGTTGACTCCCGGCACTGTGTCAGATATATCTAAACATGTGTTTTGTGAGATTCGACTCTCGAATCAGTACAACTCATTGAGTTGCATACATCGCTGTTTCTGTTTTATATGTATCTAACTCTTTCGACTCCGACACAGTACGTCGTGTATGGGTCTAGATTGTGTCAGTTTTTAGTCAATTATAAGCGAATGTTTGAAAAAAACATTATTTTATCATTTTTTTTCAGATATTTATTTATGTAAAGGACAATCTAGAATAATTGGAGGAACTAAAGTTGATATAAAAACTGCGCCTTATATAGTGAATTTGAGGACAAACTATACAACACCTATCTGCGGTGCAGTGGTTATTAGTAGACGTTATGTTTTAACTGCTGCACATTGTCCACGAAATGAGTAAGTAATTTTGCTTTGATTTTTGGTGATTTGATGTGAAGTTCAAAACTGAGATGGATTGAACAATTTTCAGTGTTCAATTCTTTTTTTCTTGGACATTGGATTAAGTAAGACGCGGTGGATATACATATGTGTTTAATGCTAGGTATGTTCAATATAAGTCAATATCTTGGAAAATCGATATTTTCATGCAAAATAATTGATATTTATATCGATGTTTTTTTTCTATATGTCGCTAATATCGATTCAAAATGGTCTATATTATTATTTACGATACTAGTTATTTATTAGACTCCATTTATTATATTAAGAAATAAATTAACAAACAAAGAAATGTTTCTAATTAAAACTTGAAGAAAAGAAAAAGTGAAAGATGTACAGGCATTTTTCTTTTAACTATCCCAACACAACCCAAAGCAAAATCATTGAGGCCATTGAATTTTAAAAGATTTTATAAGCAGTAAGTTCACTTGAAATCAGTGTTTAATTCATACACCACGCAAAGTAAAATGACAAAACCAAATTTTCAGGCTTTTCTAAAGTCGAAATTTTACTTCATGCTTAATCTGGGAGTGGAAACATTCGTTAGAAGCTTTAAATTATAAGCACAAAAAGTCTGAACATTTGTATCAAACAATCGTGAAATAGAAAAATGTAAGTTATTTTTTTATATTTTGAAAAACTATGGATTTTATTTTAAAATGTTAATTAATCACTTCACACTTTTAAGACAATAACAAAAATCTTATTTTGTAGTTATCTTTATTGTAAAATCAAAAGTCAACACAAACAGAGCGAATGATATTTTTTTTTTAGAATTATGCTCTATCTGTTCAATATTAGAACAAACACAAATCAATGTTTACTTTCCACAATTAATTGAAAGAAAGTTTGGTAATGTCTCAAAGTAAGACACTATTTTCATCAATATTGCTAAACACAACAGAAACAGGAACAGGTATGGATAACTGCTTCCGCTAACAAAAATTTCAAAATTGGTCAATATAGTCGAGATGTATGTAAAGGTTATCAAATATCAGTCAAACGACAATTAATATTATACTGTAAGTATATTTCGAATTCAAAGGTATCTTAAATTTGAACAAAATTTGGTTACGCTTTTAGTTTGCAGAACATTAAATATGAAATATAGAATTTCTAGAAAATATACGAATACGAATTTTCTAGAAATTCTATATTTCATATTTAATGTTCTGCAAACTAAAAGCGTAAGCAAATTTTGTTCAAATTTAAGATGAATATTCTCGAAATGTCATATTTCATAGCCAATATTATTATTATTAGTGAGTATAGTTCTAACTGTATGTTTTTGAGTTTACGTGAAGTGATTATTACACTTAAAAAGACTGTTATTCCTTACTTCACTTTTTATTTGTGTCGTTAGATGTACATTTCGAGACACAAAGTGCTAATTAGATAATTATTGATAATGAGCACTTTGTGTCTCGAAATGTACATCTAACGGTACAAATAAAAAGTGAAGTAACGAATAACAGTCTTTTTTAGAGTATAGTTCTAACAAAATTGATGAAAACCCTAAATGAAGACAAAAATAGACGGAAGTATCCTGAAAGAGGAATGTTTGATAAATATTTACGAAAAAAAACACGAAAATTTATACAAAAATGTTTGAGGTATTTCTGGAAAATTAGTTTTATATTTCTAAAAATTAAATTACAAATTTTAATTTTAAAAAACTATAGATAGATTATTTATGGATTTTCACATGTTCTGATAGAGAAATATTTGCTGAATCCATGTATTTTTATTTGAATATCCAACAAAAAAATGTATGAGTTAACAAATTTATTAGTGAAGTAAAATTCCTAAAACGGTGAAAAAAATAATGTGATTGCATATAGGCTTGTACTTAAGACACTTTTTATTATCCTCACTTAATAATTATTATAAGCACGCTTAACGTTACCGAATTTAAGTCACATAAATAAATGATTTACTTTTCTTTATTACGCATGAAGTTAAATTTATAAAATATTACATAATATAATACAAATATCTTGAAATTAATAAAATGAAAAGATATTTACAAAGCATTTTTCTTTAGGGATAAGATAAAGATAAGATAACAATGAAAAATTCCAAAAATTTCCAATATAAAATACTACAGTTTTATTGAAAATAAGTGTTGGAATTTAAAAAAAAATACGGAAAAATGTATTAATAAAAATAGTATAAAAATATAGAAATTAATAAAATAAATAGATACGTACAGCTAATTTTTGTAGGTATACATATCAGAATTGTTCGATGTACATTTTCAGGCATTCGTTGTTTTATTAAATTTTAAGCTTCTAACGAGTGTTTCCAATGCCAGATTAAGCATTAAGTAAAATGTCCAGGCTTTTCTAAACTCCAAATATGCACCACGCGTAAAAAACACTGATTTAAAGTGAAGTTTAAAATATACTGCTTAGGTTTGATAACATGTTTATTAATTTTACAGTTTATATGGAACAGAGCTGGGACGAATCCTCGTAAAAAGGATTCGAATCACGAATCCGAATCACCTAATATGATTCGAATCGTGAATACTCTAAAAAAGGATTTTTTTCTAATCACAAATACAAATCATTTAAGAATAAATTTGATTTTATTATTTTTTTACAACCAATAATATATAAATATCGTTACCAGTTGTGTTAACAAAAATATTCAAGACCTAATTATTTATTATTAACACTGTACATCGTTGATAATAGACTAAATATCTGATACCCTGTTACTCTGATTAATGATCTATTTGTGTGTTTCTGAACTTCACTTCAAATCAGTGTTTTGAACGCGTGGCGCATGAAGTAAAATTTCGAGTTTAGAAAAGCCCGAAAATTTGTCTCGGGTCGCTGCGCGACCCTCGGAAAATTTTCACGGGGCTTTTCTAAACTCGAAATTTTACTTCATGCTTAGCCTGGGAGTGGAAACACCCGTTCAAAATTTCAAATTGAAGTCTATTATAAAATCGACGGATGCCTGAAAATTACGTAAATAAAAACTGAATATCATGAAAACCGGGAAAGTCTGAGAGTAGTCATGGAATTATTTTCAAATTGACCAAAACACTAACAAAAAAGCCATATGATATTATAAAATTTGTCAAAATCTGCTGGCAAATTACAAAACACGTACAAATTTATAAAATTAACTTAAATATTGACAAAAACAATGAAAACAATTTAACAAAATGGGAGTTTTCCACAGAAGAATGGTATACTAAAAGGCCAGGGAGAAAAATCTCGAATCAGGGAAATGTCGGAAAAATTTAACATTTCAGATTGTGGCTACCATGTCAGTTTTACTTCAAATTATATTAAACAAAATTTTGAAAACTAGATTATTATCTCCAAAAACATGTTCAGTCATTCATATCTTCTCGAATATAATTTATTATAATAACCCAGTTAGTATCAATCCAATCAATATTGATGTGTCAGATCACCTGGGATTTTGCATTGAAATCGAATACACTAAAAAAATAGAAAAAAGAACTGTTAGGCCAATTACACAGACAGGAAGATTTGAGTTTTATCATTTGCTGGATAACTATGATTGGTCAGACTTGATGGATGATTCGCTAGATGTTGATCAGGCATGGAATATGCTTATCAATAGGCTGGGTGAATCGTTTATCAACGCTTTCCCAGAAAAACAAATAACATTATAAAATAATGAAAATGTTGTGCGATGGTTTGGTCCAGAGCTTAAAGAAATGAGAAGTAAACTAAATTTACTGAAGGACATTCGAGATTTTTACAACAATGAATACACAATTTTCCAGTATCAAAAATACAAAAAAAATGTACAAAGAGCATATTGCAAAGGCTCAGAAACAAGCAAATAATAATTACATCAGATCTTCATGTAATAAATCAAGAGCCACTTGGAATATAATTAAGAGTAAAATGCATAATAAATCTAATACGAAAGAAAATATAAATATTAATGCAAATGAATTTAATAAGTATTTTTCTCAAATATCTGAAAAAGTTTTACAATCAGTTGTCGAGAGTGAGCTTGATCCTATTGATATACTGTGCTCTACTATTAAATATAATGGTCCGGTGCGATATTTTAGTTTTGAGGAAGTGTCCTGTACCAGAGTACGAGATGTTATTTTTAAACTAAATAACAAAGCTAGCAAAGATATTTATGGCCTGAACTTATCAATATTAAAATCAGTTATCGATATATTGATAAGTCCACTTACATTTCTAATAAATCGATCTATAAAATGTAGCACTTTTCCTAATGCACTAAAACTTGCAAAATGCATTCCAGTTTTTAAAAAGGGAGATAGAACTAACGCGGATAATTACAGGCCAATATCGATACTGCCTATTCTTTCTAAAGTATTGGAATCTATCTTGTCTAGTCAAATTACAGAGTATATTGAATTCCAACAGCTTTTGACAGTATCTCAGTTTGGCTTTATACAGGTTAGATCCACAGTTGTGGCAATACAATCATTTATTGAGTATGTCATAGATGCCTTTGAAAATAATGAAATGGTTGCAAGTGGCCTAATAGACTTAAGTAAGACATTCGATTGTGCCACTCATTCTATATTGCTACGAAAGCTTTATTTTTATAATTTTAGTCCACATAGCTGTGGAATGATGACATCGTATTTAAGTAATAGAAAACAACGAGTTTGTTTCAACAACATAGTTTCAGAAGAACGTGATATTGTGAATGGGGTACCACAAGGCTCAATTTTAGGTCCTCTGTTGTTTCTGATATATGTCAACGACATGCCATCTCAGCTTTCATGTGCGTCTACAATTCTATACGCAGACTATACGACGATATCATGTAGAGGCAATACTACCCAAGAAGTAACAGCTCAATTGAAAGTTAATTTAGAACTTGCGAAATGTTGGTACGCTAGTAATTAGCTTAAACTAAATAATAACAAAACCATCGAGATATTCTTCTCACTTTCTTGGGTATGTATGTTGAGACACAATTAACATGGGAAAAGCACGGCTCAGAATTGCAGAGCAGGCTAAGTCGAAATGTATATCTGCTAAGAAATTTGACCAGATCTGTTACCAATGATATGTTAAAGTGTGCATACTTTGCTTTTATTCATTCTCATGTCACGTACGGAATACTCGTATGGGGACACTCGGCTATAATGAAAGATGTTTTCAAAATCCAGAGACGTGCAGTGCGGGTAATTTCCGCAGTGGGATATAGAGAGGATTGTAGAAACTCCTTCAAACAACTTAAAATACTCACTGCGCCTTGTATATACATTATGGAGTGTCTTCTATATATCAGAAACAATAGAACCTTGTAACCGAATAAAAAAACGACGTACGCTTAATCCATTCAGACTGTCAAAGGCAAAAACTGGCACTAGATATTATTGCATAAAATTCTTTAATGTTTTACCAAAACATGTACAGGACCTTTCTTTTAATAAGTTTAAAATTTGGTGTAAATCATTTTTTACTAAACATGCATTTTATACATTTGAAGAATATTTAAATTTTTATAACAATATATTGTGATACATTTCTGTAATATAAATATACATTTTTAACATATTCGTGAACGTTCTAAGTTTAAGTTTTACTGACATAACTGTCTTTTATATTATAATTTATTATTTTATTGTGACTTAGCTTTTATTTATATGTGCATTATTTTTATCTGTTTTCAATATTTTATCTAGATTTTAAGCTAATTGTATTTATAAGTAAATTATTATTATCGTTATGTCTTTATTAAATATTTTTATTAATCTTATTAACATAATAGAGTTCTGTCTACTAAGTTGCATCACTTTGGTATCCGTTTTTATTATTAGAATGTCTTGAAACATTATACCCCATCTTTTGAGCTGTATAAAACAACTGTTACTATCACCAATAAAGTATTATTATGTTAGTGTTCTTATCAAAGCATTAAGTTTGAAGTTTCGAACGAGCGTGAAAATTTGTCTAGGGACCCGAGACACATTTTCTGGGCTTTTCTAAACTCGAAATTTTACTTCATGCGCCACGCGTATAAAACAGTGATTAACGAGAAATTTAAAAACACACAAAAGACATTTTTCATGCTAATCTTCACAATTAATTCGAATTATTTTTCACGATTCAAATCCTTTTGTAAGTATTCGAATCCTTTTATAAATATTCTAATCCAGTTGAACTAAAGTATTCGAATGCCTCTTTTGAATCCTCTAAAAGGATTCGAATCCAGGATTTGAATCCTGAATGATTCGAATGCTGGCCAGTGTGTCAAAATTTAACAAAAAATCACGATTATTAAATAATATACATCATAAAATTTGACAAAACTTCAGAACTGTGAAAATCAGGGCAAAAATATAAAAAATTACCAAATCAACAAAAATGTCAAATTCCAAACAAGTACTTGTGTAGTGGAATTTACCCTAAATTTTAAAACTATCTTTGAAAGATAATTGTCCCTTACAACATTGCTTAATATAACATCAAACACGTCTTATTTATAAAAAAGTGAAGACTAACGATTTTGCATTAAATGACAAATTTATAAAAATTTCAGAGCAGTGAATAAATTGACAATACTAGCTGGCTCCAGTAAGCTATCTTGGCGGGATACTTTACTATCTGGCGCACAAATAAGGAAGATTAAGTGTGTTTATGAGCATCCTAACTACAACCACGAAACTAGTGAAAATGATATTAGTATATTGGAAGTATTTCCTCCTTTGATGTTCAGCAATCGTGTGTCGAGCATTAAACTGGCCGCTGAATCTGATATGCCAGCAGACAATGAACCTGCATCCATTTATGGATGGGGCAGTGTAGATGTTGCTGTTGAAGAGGTTGTTAACGAATTACATATGGCATTTGTGGACATAGTCAACATTGACGTTTGTAAAATTAATTATGCACCATATGTGGTTAATAGCAATAACATGATTTGCGCAGCAGCACCTGGTGTCGATAGTTGTGTGGTAAGATTTTTATGTTTCCATATTTCTAGTATATTTCCCCTGATATTAAATACAAATAAAATCTGGTACAGTGGCTCAGATATCTGTTTGAATATTCAAATATTTAAGTATTCGAATATTTGAATATTTAAATATTTAAATATTCGACTATATGAATTTCCAAATATTTGAATAATTCGAATATTCAGATATTTCGAATATTTCAATATATTTTTGAATGAATACTCGATAACTTCAATTTAAAAAATGTCCAGACCTGAATTTGAACTTAAGGTTTAATCAGTGTTTTATGCGTTTTATACACGGCACATGAAGTAAAATTTTGTGTTTCTCTCGCCATTTTATAATGTTTATAAGCAAACTTTAACGCGTCCCTATATTTAAATAACAATATTTCTTATTTTTAATTTGCAGGGTGATTCGGGAGGTCCATTAGTCACCAAAGCGTGCAAACTGGCCGGATTGACGTCATGGGGTTTTGGTTGTGCTGATCCTAACTATCCAGGAGTCTACACACGCATTCCAGGTGTTTCGGACTTTATAAAAGATATTACTGGAATATCGCCATAATCTCTGCAATAGTTTTTTCCAAAATATTGTAAACGAGTTGCATTCAAAATATTCGCGATTATTTACTACTACTGTTACTGCTGGGAGTAAATATTATTTCTTTAATATAAAAATAAACCAATTGTAGCAAACGCTTGTGTTTCTTATTATCACACGTTTTTCAATTGAGCGGAAAATCCATTTATCGGACTCGTGGAAATCAGCGATGTTTTCCACCTGGCACACACACAATATGGATATTTTTTTCCACGGTGGTGTAAACTAGGTTGTAACAACACGTACTTGTAAATTATAAAAGTAGGGTCACTTTGCATATACAAAGTGTAAATTTGCGAAGATAAGGGGAGATATTAGCTCAAAGGAAAGAAACATCAACACTGATAAGGTATATAAGATGCAGGCTGTTGGGATAATCATTAGTATCTTTGTTTTACTCATACGTGCTTTGTGTTTTCATAAGTGACGTTTCAGGATGAGTTTCGGGGCACTTTTCGTGGGATGTGCCGTGATCTGTTTTGTGCAAGGTTAGTATGATCTTTTAAAAACACAATTAACTGATTTCTAAAATTTATAACTTTCACATCTTGAAATGAATTTCAACTAAAATGCAATGGTCGTTTGTCAGAATCATTCTAATTAAAATACAATTTGGTTTGTGCCACCAAATTCATATCAATACTAAATATTAAATCAGATGGTTCATTAAAAGTAAATTTAAGTGTATGTTAAAGATACAGAATCATATATACCGTGTTTCCCCGGATTACTGCCCGGCCAGGAAAACTTTTTTATTGGCCATTTTTCAATAAAAAGTATTTCTTTACAAAAAGTTTTGGATGACTTGAAAAGAGGGCGTTCAAAAAAGAAAAACTAAAATTATTATAAGAAAAAAGTACCTCTATTTATAATTTTAGAGAAAGATATTTAAAAAAGTAATTTTTACTCAAGAATGTGTTTATAGTGGAATTCGGGAGAGATGTCCTATGACTCATTGATGTGAAATATGCTGTTCAAATTTTTTGGAGAGTATGTCGACAGTTGTATCTGCAACGATTTATCCTAGTTGTTTCAAATTTTGACGTTACATGACAATGTCATACTGTTTAGGTCGCGAGTATATTAGTGTTCTTTCTTTTAGAAACGTTTTAAATTATAATTTCTTGTGATTTTTTTCTTTTGAGTATACATATCCCAATTACGTGTTGTAGATTTTTTAATATTCGTTGTTTTCTTAAAAGAGGTCGATTTGAAGTTTAAACGAGTGTTTTCCACTCCCAGGTTAAGCATGAAGTAAAATTTCGAGTTTAGAAAAGCCTGAAAATTTGGTTTGGTGGCGTAGCGCGAAGCGCGGAGCGACCAAACCAAATTTTCAGGCTTTTCTAAGCTCGAAATTTTACTTCATGCGCCACGCGTATAAGACACTGATTTCAAGCGAAGTTTATTCGTTCACAATATTGCAGTGATTTCAGTGTTTAATACGCGTGGCGCATGAAGTAAAATTTCGAGTTTAGAAAAGCCTAAAAATTTGGTTTGGTTGCTCAGCGCTTCGCGCTACGCGACCAAACCAATTTTTCAGGCTTTTCTAAACTCGAAATTTTACTTCATGCTTAGTCTGGGAATGGAAACACTCGTTTAAAGCTTCAAATTGATCTTTTAAAAAAAGCAACAAATTTCGGGATATTTACAACGTATCCATATGTAGGCTATTGACCCGAGGTGTTTCTACCACTATATTTTATTTTAATACTATTAATATTTCTCAAAATGTCGACGGAAATGTCAATAGATCAAAGATGTAAGGTCAATAGACCAGGGATAATTACCGATGAAATTTTGTATTCAATTCAAAACAGGTTTTAGTTAAGTACGAACTTTTGTAGAAATCTTTCCACTTGGCGGATTTCGCTATTATTTGAACCGTAAATAATGCCAATCCATTGATGAATAATTACATCCTAGACACAATAATGAAATTAAATCAACCATTTAAAGTTGTCTTTGGTTTAGGTTTAGGCTTTTTCAATTACCTGTAGTTCAGTAAAAACATTGAAACCAGGAAAAAACCATCAACAATAAAAATTAAACGTAAATATTTTAAATTCGAAACTATTTGAATTTAAGAGAATAAGCTTAAGGTTCGTTTAGTTTGCAAAATATCAATGGATATTTATTGTTCGCGGTATATATAAAATTTCTCGTAAAAATCTGACGTTTAGTCTTTTGCACTTTTTAAATTAGATCAAATTTAATCAACTGTGTTTTATAATTTAAAATAAACACGCATTTTACACATAGTTATATTAATCAACTGTAAGTGACTCTAATTTAAGTCTAAACTGATCAATCTCAGATTCATTGTTTAATAACATACGTTCAGTTTATAAAATCCTCAAATTATAAGCAATATGGTTTTAGAAGTGGGTGTTCGACTTCCACCAACTTATTGACTTATAGTAATTATATCGTTACAGCTTTAGAAGCGGGATTTGAAATAGACTCAATATATACCGATTACTCTATAGCTTTTGACACAGTTGATCATAGCATCCTTCTTTCGAAACTTATGCTTATCGGAATCGGAGGATCTATGTTAGATTGGATACAGTCTTACTTATCCAGAAGGTCACAGGCCGTGCGGATTGGTAGTGTTATATCATCTGAAATACTTGTAACTTCAGGGATTCCCCAGGGATCACACCTTGGACCTCTTTCATTGAATATCTTTATTAATGATGTATCTGATTGTTTCCATAACTCCCAGTGCTTGCTATTCGCAGACGATATAAAATAATTTCTACGAATCGCGGATAATAGATCATCTGTGTTGTTACAGGAAGACTTAAATAGATTTTCAGTTTGGTGTACTAAATGAATCTCAGCCAAACAAATGTAATTGTATAACCTTTACTTAAAAAAGGGCTTCGAGAAATTACTATATCTCTAACGTCCTTTTATTGCGCGTTTCAGTTATTAAAGACTTGGGTGTATCATTGTATCACAACTGGAACTTTAACAACCATTTAAGCAACATAACTGCTAAGGCAAATCGTGTTCTGGGTTTTTTAAAACGTAACAGCAGAGATTTCTCAAACATTCATACTCTTACGACCTTGTCTGTATCCCTTGTCCACCCCCACCTTGAGTAATGTTGCACTATTTGGAATCCTCATAGCAAATCTAACGTAAAAATGGTCGAGAAGGTCCAAGTTAAATTCACAAAATTTATCTCCTACAAGTTTGGGATTGTCGGCTCCTACAATGACGTCCTACAATCTTTAAATATCGATTCGTTAGAGCAGAGACGAAGCAATGCAGACATAATGCTAGGATACAATTTAATAAATGGGTCGATTGATTGCTCATATTTACCTAGCCAGCTTAAAATCAATGTGCCAGCTAGAAGTTTGCGTTCTTTTGATCTGTTCCATGTACCATATTGTAGGACGGACTATGGTAAACATTTTGGTATGGCCAGAATCGCCAATAATTGTAACGCTATCAATGACAACTTCAGTGCAATTAGCCGGAATGCTCTAAAGAACATCTTCCGACAGGGTGTATAGTCTGCATATTTTAATCTGTTGTTTGTACTTAAATGTGTTGTTTGTTTTTTGCTCTTTAAGAACTCATATTTATTATGTATTTGTATTTATATTTCATTTTAGTTTTAGCTTAAAGATATCAATTTAAATGGACTTCCGTTACATAAATAATAAATTCAAAAAAAAAATCGCTGACCTATTATACATTTCAGAAACACTTAATTAGTAATAATAATAAAAATCATAAATTAAAAGAAAGAGACTAAGGATGGTCGATAGCCATTTTATAGAATCAATTTTAATTTCTGTATATAATTTATAATTTGTTTTTATTTAGAAATATTATGAATATTATGAATGAAGATGTTATATATATATATATATATATATATATATATATATATATATATATATATATATATATATATATATATATAAAGACATTATCAAAATCAACCATCAAAGAATCAATTTTACAAACTTGGAAAAGTTTTATGTTATGGTTATAGATAATTCAAGTGTTAATAATTTTGTTAATAATATATTTTGTCAAAATCAAAAACAAATATTTGTTTTCAATCAAGAAACAAAAATATTCCTACCATGGTTTATTTTATTTTATACAAACGAAAAAATAGTTTACAAATTTTGTCAGCTACAAGAATGGTTTTAAAATTTAGTGTTGTGAATTATTGCAATTAATCTTTTTGTAATTTTCTTTTATCTATATCAGAGATAGGTTGATAATTCAAATCATTCACGATTTAAAAAAGGTATTTTAATACTTTGTTGAAGAAGGAGGTGATTCGAATCATTCTAAAAGGAAAGGATTCGAAGCCCCACAAAGGATTCGAATAATCGCTCTTACTCAAATACTACGCTGTTTTAGAATTGTTTTTAGAATAGAATACATCTTCTAAAAACAATTCTAAAACAGCGTAGTATTTGAGTAAGAGCGATTATTCGAATCCTTTGTGGGGCTTCGAATCCTTTCCTCAATACAAGATCAATACAAATAAATTATTAATAAGAAAAAAAGTTAAAAAAAAGCTTATAGACATAGAGGGAATGTTTCTCTGAAGTATATATACATTGTGAATTTTGCGGCATTCGTTGTTTTTAAAAAGGTTAAATTTGGAGTTTTCAACTGGTGTTTATACTCCCAGATGAAGTATAAAGTAAAATACCGAGTTTAAAAAAGCCTTAAAATTTGGTTTGGTCGCGAAGCGAAGTAAAGCGACCAAACCAAATTTTCAGACTTTTCTAAACTCGAAATTTAATTTCATGCGCCACGCGTATTAAACACGAAAATATCGTGAAGTCTAAAATATACTTCTTAATCAATATTCTATAGCAGTATATTTTGAAAATTACTTGAAATCAGAGTTGTATAAGCGTGGCGCATGAAGTAAAATTTCGAGTTTAGAAAAGCCTGAAAATTTGGTTTAGTCGCTCCGCGCTTCGCGCTACACGACCAAACCAAATTTACAGGCTTTTCTAAACTCGAAATTTTACTTTATGCTTAATCTGGGAGTGGAAACACTCGTTAGAAGCTTCAAACTGTACTTTTGAAAAACATTGAATGTCTGAAAATTTTGAAATCAGGATATGTATTATATTTCATACAAAAATTTGCTGTATTTAGAAAGCAAATACTTTTATAATTTATGTGGTTAATTAATTTAAAATTAAATATTATTTTAAATTCGAAATAAAGTAGTTTAGAATTTAAAATGATAAAATGTTATCTTCAATAAAGCACTGAAATTCAAGCGTACATTGTTAGAATAAGTTAAAGATCATCAGTTCAAACATTTTTATAATATTTTATTTAGTATTTATACCAGTAGATGACATTTGTGACAGGAAGTTCAAATTTATATTCTACACACTAACAGGAAATGTACTACATGTACATGATTAAATGGACACATCACAATATCTTTATTTCATTCTTTAATTAGTTATATTTCAAACTGTGATTAGTCGATGTTTTTTTTTTTTTAATGAGTGGTGTTAAAAGGGATTTGTATTTGTAATTCCAAAATAAGCTTTCTAATGAAATTTTATCGTTTTTTGATTTGGTGATTCGTGATACAAATCATATGAAATGAGAGGATACGGATTTTTTTTTTAAGATTCTACCCAACTTTGATCTATAATATATAATGGCATTGATTCAAGCAAATTTTATTAAAATCTGAGATGGTAAAGTTAATGTTATAATTAAATTGCATTGATTCAAAATTGAATTAACCTTTGATAATCAACATCAAGCATAATTTATTTCTACTATCAGATACAAAATATTTGATTAAAATTGATTTAAATAACAAAATATTTATTTAAATAATAAACAATTATTAAGTTAATTTATTTACGGAATCTCTAATTTAATAATATAATAATACATTTACATTTCATAATGCAATGAATTGACAAACAAAATCATAACCACATTTAAACTCATGCCACTACAAAAATATATATTTCCTGATATATTGAATTTCAATCCCAAATAGTTCAAAAAGGTTACAATATGAAACGTGCTCATTCTCACGTTCAAGTTACAATGAATTCATTAATTAATCAATCCACAATTCAATAATCAATCAATCTACAAACAAACAAATAAATAAACTATTAATGGATATCGATAGCTAACGCCATCTAATGCTTCATAGTGGCATCGTCAGTGACACGAATGCACAAAGTGCATATACAGGTCACTGTTTCGTCCACGAACGAGCAGAATTCTGTTTGTGAAACCAGAAAACAAATATCAAAATTGAAATTGTGTTCAGTATTCCGGCACGCGTCTGTGGGTATCTGCCGGAATACTGAACACAAATTCAATTTTAAATAAATAAACTAATAAATAATTTCTATGGTTAGCGCACAAGTTGGATTTTATAGAGTTCAAGTAACTTTAAATAAAAGTATCAAACCATTAATAATGGTCACCTTGTGACCGAAATGTACATCTGGTATAAAATAAATTTGTGAAGAAACGTTAAAAAATGTTTTTATTTAAAGTTATTATCATCTCCACGTAAATCACTCATATTCAGAGTTCAAGTAGCTCTAAAATCATGTCAACATTTAAAGCTAATTGATTTGAGTTGAAAACAAAATTATTTCAAGATTAGTAACAGTTATTACATGTCAAGTAGTTACATATTAAGTACTTGAAAATTGAGAAAATTTATTTAATATTTCTACTTTGATCATATAAAGGAAAATAAAATTGTTTTCATAAACAATTTTGAATCAAAATGTTACTAGGATAGATAGCAAAACTCATTTATATAACTTAAAATGCACTGTTTTTAACCCTTTCGGCCCTGACGGTGGCATTGGCCACCACTAAAATTTGGTAAACATACTGGGACTTTTTCTTTTAAATAGACATACATGTATGCATGAGCTGTAACTTTTCCGATAATCGTTTGTTTTCAAAATAGTTAAATTTGAATTCTTAAACGAGTGTTTTCCACTCAAAATTAAGCATGAAGTAAAATTTCAAGTTTAGAAAAGCCTGAAAATTTAGTTTGGTCGCGTAGTTATGTTTAGAATACACGTTTTTAGCATACTGCCTTAGTAGAATAATTTGCACTTCACCTAAAATTAGTATTTTATACGCATAGCGCATGAAGTAAAATTTCGAGTTTAGAAACGCCTGAAAATTTGGTTTGGTCGCGTAGTGCGTAGCGCTACGCGACCAAACCAAATTTTCAGGCTTTTCTAGACTCGAAATTTTAATTCATGCGCCACGCGTATAAAACACTAATTTTAGGTGAAGTGCAAAATATTCTGCTAAGGCAGTATACTAAAAACGTGTATTCTAAACATCACATTACATCAGTGTTTAGTACGCGTGGCGCATAAAGCAAAATTTCGAGTTTAGAAAAGCCTGAAAATTTGGTTTGGTCGCTCCGCGCTTCGCGCTACGCGTCCAAACCAAATTTTGAGACTTTTCTAAACTCGAAATTTTACTTCATGCTTAATCTGGGAGTGGAAAACACTCGTTTGAAACTTCAATTTGAAATATTTGTAAAAATAACGAATATCTGAAGATTTACAGCGTGTACAATAGACTGTGCCAAAACAAATCGATGTTTCTTTATTTTGCTCTTCATCAAGTATATTGTTCCCTATTCAAATTCATTAGGATTCCCTAAATTTCAATCTAATCAAACAGTATTTAGAGGTCCATCAAGTCCAAAACGTGGTTTTAGATACTTTTTCCCAATTGTTCACATCTTTCATAACACCATCCTGCATTAATGACGGATCTGAATATGGGGATGAATTATTTTATTAAAAAACAAAATATTGTGTGTTTCATTAGCAACATCCGTTCTTTGAAGTTTATATTGATAAATACAAGCCATTTTTGGAGGCCTAAAAACCGTGATTTCCACTTTCCACTTCAACAACTTAATTTTTTTAGTGTCGGGATGTACTTTATGAAGTTTTAGCTTTGAGCAAGAATACATAGCTTTATTTATAATGATAATTTAGATGCTAATCACAACGCCATTCAAGATTAATAAGGAACAAGTTATTTTTATAACGTGTTTAGAAACTAAACGATTTCTAAACTTCTTTTGTTTGAAAAGTCTATATATCCACATTGTAACGTCAAAACGCCGGGCAGAACATCACCAATATAAACTATAAAGAACGGATGTGGCTAATGAAACGCACACAATATTGTAATATTTATTGGAATAATTTATCCAAATTTTCAGATCTGTCATTAACCCATTAACGGCCGAGCAATTATAGAGTTAACTTTAAAAGTGAATTTTAGGTAAAATTCTACACTTCTTTATATGATTTCTACGAACGACTTATTGTATTACATTCTATGATTTTTTTTAAATATAAATAATGTATACGCTGTAAATGTAGGGCATTCGTCGATTTTGTATAGAAACGTGTAATATAAAGTTTAGAACGTGCATTTCCACTCCCAGACTAAGCATGAAGTAAAATTTCGAGTTTAGAAAAGCCCCGTGAAAATTTGTCGAGGGTCGCGCAGCGACCCTCGACAAATTTTCACGGGGCTTTTCTA
This sequence comes from Philonthus cognatus, assembly GCA_932526585.2. Classification (NCBI taxonomy): domain Eukaryota; kingdom Metazoa; phylum Arthropoda; class Insecta; order Coleoptera; family Staphylinidae; genus Philonthus; species Philonthus cognatus. Next base: position 24,621,725 of record OW052243.1, on the reverse strand, counting down.
AACTCGAAATTTTACTTCATGCGCCACGCGTATAAAACTTTGAAATATTGTGAAGTTAGAAATACACTGAAAACATTTTATTTAAATGAGTAATAATCAAGATATTTAAATAACAAAATATTCACGTTTTTTCTTCATAAATTTTCAAGTCAAGTTAAATAATATAATATATCATAATTTTGCATATATGTATCAATGGCACATAATAGGTTAATGCAGATTGGTGTTATGAAACGTCAAAAAGTGGGAAAAAGTACCTTAAACGTTTTGGACTTGATGGACCTCTAAATACTGTTCGATTTGATTAAAATTTAGGGAATTCTAATGAATTTAAATAGGAAACAATATACTTGATGAAGAGCAAAATAAAAAAATATCGATTTTTTTGACACAGTCTAGTGTACAATATATTTAAATATGTATACTCTAAAGAAAAACTCTGTGTATATCTAAGATAGTAATAAATAATATGTAAGGCACAAAACATTTTTTTGGGCACCAGAAAAATTCCAGGGCTGAAAGGGTTAAGAAGAATTTATAAAACACTGGTCCTCTTTTACCTAAATTAAAATATCTGGTGGTTTTTATTTAAATAATTAATTTAAATAAATAAATCAATAAGTTGAAGCTTTGTAACCTAATCCATGAATCTGGAAGATAATTTGTTTAAAAAAATGTACTATAAAAAAACAAAGTTCTGTTTAAACAACACAACATAAAATTCTCTGAATTTACTTTATTATTTATTTTGTTGTTGTTTAAAGCTGCTGCAATTAACGAGGATCCGAAAACTCCGCCGACAAACCCTCCTGCAGCTCTCGAAAAAGTTAACGACTTCTTCAATTACGACAGCGAGTCGAATCTCCGCCCCGAAATCGAAGATATCGTCACGAATTTCGACCGAAACGTCACTCAAGAATATTACAACATACTCAACGAAACCGCCAAAAACGCACAATCGCTCGATCTAGAGAAACTCAGCAAACTGGGCAAGCAAGGTAAATTAGAAGAGTTGAAAGCCAAAATCACAAAATACCTCAACACCTTTCAAATATTATCATGAAAAAAATGCAAATACAAATAAAACTGTTTCTAAGAGTTTATGTAAGGTGAATAAAGGATGGTTGCAATGATTTTGTAGATGACTATTTTAAAAATTATTCCAACAAAAAATAACAATTAAAAAATATGTAATCTGTATGTTCTTCTTGTTTTCATTAACCAACGTTAATGAAAACAAGAAGAACTTACAGATTACATATTTTGAACAATGTAATCTGTAAGTTCTTCTTGTTTTCATTAACATTTGTAAAGAAATTAGGTAATATTCCAACAAAATTCAAATAATAAATAAAACAAATACCGGGATTTTTTCTTTTAAGTATACATATCCCTTTGTATACGCTAATACGTAAATGTTCAGGCATTCGTTGTTTTTAAAGAACCTTTAAGTTGAAACTTTTAACGAGCATTTCCACTCCTTGATTAGGTATGAAGTAAAATTTCAAGTTGAGAAAACCTTAAAATTTGGTTTGGTCGCGTAGCGAAGCGACACGACCAAACCAAATGTTCAGGTTTTTCTCAACTCGAAATTTTACGTTATGCGCCACGCGTATAAAACATTAAAATCTTTTGAAGTTCATCTTTGACCTCTCGTTAATAAAACATACAAATTTATTTCCTCTAACAATAAAAGATTAACTATTCTATTCAAATTTTAGATTTTGATCAGACTAACAATGAAAGATTAGGTGAAAGTGTAGTTTCCAAAAATGTTAACAGTAACGAAGAACTAGGTAGCATTAAATTCGAAAAACCTAAAATTAACATGAGCCAAGAAATGTTCATTCAGATAAGTCCTGAATTGTCCATTCCACCCAAAGAAACGGAGAATGTCGAAAACATCAAAGATGAGGTCAAAAAGAAACTCGAGGATTTTCTTCAACAATTCGATTTCAAGAAAGAGGAAGCAGACGTGGATTTACAAGAAATGAAAAACAGCAACCATTATTTTGACGAGGATATGTTTTTAAAAACCGAAACAGACAAATTCGAAGACGACGGAGTTCGTGTGATCAACGACGAAGACAAATTATTTAATTTCGAAAATGAAGGAGTTCAGAAAATCGACGAAAATGAAAACAAGGAAATTAACTCGGAAAATGAAAACAAGGAAATGAACACCGAAAATTTGGAAAACAACAATGATTTGTACATCATCAAACAAAGACCTGATAGATTATACCCTTCGTTTATTTTCAAAAACACGGACTTGAACGAAAACGGAATTTTCAGCGACTTACTCGATAATAATTTCAACAATTACAAGAGCAGCATCAAGAACAAATACCAGGATTTGTATGATGAAGACGATGACGTCAACAACACACAAAAAGACTTAAATAGTGAAAATATCGGCGAAGTTGATTTAATGGACGACGATTTTTTACAATCGATAATATCGAACGAGGCTGATGAAAAGATTGATGATTTCAGTCTTCCAGCTTCGAAATTCTTCTCAACACCTATAGATGTTAAGGAACTAAATAATTCAACTGATTTGAATGAGAAACTTGTGACTGGTGGAAATGCAACGGATTTTTATGAAAATTTTACTTTCGATGAGGATTTTGCAGATAATTTTGAAAATTTAAACAATACTACTGTAATTGAGAAGCAAATTGATTCCAATCATGATGGTAAAGTTGATGAGGTTTTGTTGAACTTCTTGAGTACAGCTAATAATGATGATGTGCAGAACGCTCCTTTTAAAGTTGATTTAAATGTTAACGCTGACAAAGATTTAGATAAGGAGATCAATGAAAATGTAGAAGAATTAGGTGGGAATGCAAAAAATGATTCAACTGATGGAGATGAGCTATTGGCAAAACTTGTAGATGGTGGTAAAATTAATGCAGCAAAAGAAATTATTAAGGAATTGGATCAAGGGATTAAACCTGTGGAAAGTGGAAATGATAAAGTAGTTCAATAGAAAGTTGAAATTTTATTCAAATATTTAGCTTACCAACCTTACATTTAGATAAAAATACTTATTATCTAAAGAATTAAAAAAAATCAATAAAAAAAGTTACTGAGTTTTGGGTTTCCAATAACATCTTCCAATCATTTTAAATATTATTTGATGTCTTTTCATTAAATTAATTACATATTTTAAATATAGGATTTCCAGCATTAACCCAGTTTTGAATGTTATTTCCCTGTGTCCCGGCTACATACACATTCAAACTTCCCGATTTATCGTATTTTAAATTTTCACCGGTGTTCGCAAAAATACAACAAAAAAATATCAGGTGTTCATTTGAAAAGCAGATCAAGACAGCGTTGCGTTTTTGATAGAAGGAAATAGAACGAAAAAGTGAAGTCGCAGCCTAATTTACGTTTTGTGATACCTGACATAAATATCAGATTGTGTTAATCAGTAGCTCATTAGTTTGCCTTGTTCTTATAGTTGTTGTGTTATTTTTTCTTATAAATCAGTTAAATAAACAATGGCAATTGCAATATAGAATAAAATAGAAAACTTTTATAAAACTGGGTTACTTTAATATTGACAAGAGCGACTGACAAATTTACGTACGACCTACTTCACAATGTTTTGAAAATGTCACAGCCAACTCGATCGGGTTTTTAACTGAACACCTGATATTGCATTTGTCAATCAAGATAAATTTTACAAGTGTATAACAGTGTGCAGCATTTTCTAAGGTTTCTTCAAGCAAAATGCCATTTATATGAATAATAGACAAAAACTTATATATGCTTCCAGAGCTCATTTTAGAGCGTATTTTGTATGCGTAATCAAAATGTGTTTATCATCAGTTATTTTCAATGGAAACGGGTGAAATTTCCCCCCTAATAGTCAGACTACAACAAATGAAACAAAAAAATGTATTTATAATACAATTTCCTCGTTATGGAAATGACGATTAAATATGAAAAAGATAATATCTCAAAATCCAAGAGCTACAACAAAAGGTGTATAAGTATATTAGTAAATAGTAAACATTTCTAGAATGTATTGACATGAAGATCAGACATAAGAAGCGGGTGTTTTCTTTAACTTACTTTAAACCAGTGTTTTTGTACGCGTGGCGCATGAAGTAAAATTTCGAGTTTAGAAAAGCCTGAAAATTTGGTTTGGTCGCTCCGCGCTTCGCGCTACGCGACCAAACCAAATTTTCAGGCTTTTCTAAACTCGAAATTTTACTTCATGCTTAATCTGGGATTGGCAACACTCGTTAGAAACGTCAAACTTCAAAATATATTTCTTAGGTTAATTGGAACCCCTTTAACTGAAGAATTCAATGCTACTCCAACCTTTGTGTAGTTTTTTTTTTTCTTCTTTTGCACTAATGTCCAGTCTTTGTCAGTCCCGGAAATGTGCGGTCATAAAGTGAAGTTATTCTCATTATCCCAGATGTTAAAAAGTTGTTTTTTTCCTCCTGACGCTGGAATTTGTTTGTTTTGGTTTCTTGCGCGCTGAATTTTGACCCGCCGCGTTCGGTGTTAAAATTGTTGATTCTTCCTAAACAACCCTGGTGACACGGCGGATTTCGGTTCGGCAGCAATCTGTACAGTATTTTGTAATTTGTATACCTTATGATTATGACAGGATATGTTTATTTTTGGGTTTGCAACGGATCTAAGCTTATGTGTGTTAGCGGTAGATGTCTCGTTTCTAGATAAATATAACTCCAATCATTTTATATGTTTGATTAAAATTTCATTTTTATCTCTCATAGTAGAACTTTGATTAAAACTCTTGGTTTGTTTCACTGATTTATTTTTATGTTTACTCCAACTAGTTTTGACCTTAGGTCATTATCAAGGAAAAATGTATGTTTATCTCTCATCTCTGCTATAACTTCATCTTTACTACTAATTAGGATCTTAAGAGAATTTACTTCATTTACCATTTTTGTTGGTTAGGAGCTCCTAGTTGTATTCCACAACATTCCTTTATGGAAACAGCCTGTGTGGTAATAATTGTTGCACTTAACACAATTCACACCCAATCTAGTTATATAACCACAAGTACACTTTTTAACATTTAGGTTTTTTGTAATTCGCGTTATTCGCAGAACAATCAGAATCGGTACTTTTAACGTCCGTCATTTTTCGACTTAATTTCTTACCAACTCCAAGTTCGTCCGTATAACTACCCCTTCCACATAATTCGTAATTGATAAACAACAACAACAACTTCAGATATCCTCCGATGTACAGAAAAAGATCGCCACGTCATTAATTCTATAAACATAGTTCCTGACCTATGTTCTGATTATTCAGCCATACAATTCTTTATAAATACTAAACTTCAATTAACCCCACAATCCCCATCGTTCTACTTCAATTTTCGCAAATGTAACGTTGATAAAGTATCCTCAGACATAACGGATTACATCGCCAACCAGCGAAATATTGACCAATCCTCTATCCTACAATTCAATAACGCCCTTTCATTATACATCATAAAACATAAAACGACACTACAAATACCCTTTTTCCAAATTCGTTTTACGTTTAATGAAACATAAACGACAGATATACAGACATTGAACGGAACCCTATCCCAACATCCAAAATATATTTTGCCACCCGTAGTGTTGGTCTTCTATCTACTTTTTGACATAATTCTGTTAATTTTATCTAAATAAAACATTAAATTACATATTATTATTATTACTCGCATCTATTAGCTTTCAGAAATGTAAATACCTGCAATATTTCTCAGTTTCTCTATAAAAAAATGGTGATGTGTCCATCATAGTACTTTCCCCCGTAAATTGCGTATTAAATCACTTTTAAAATATTTGTAGCATTATTATTTTCAAAATGTCTTCAACTTTTTGAAAACTACAACTTTTATTTGAAACATTTTTCAATTGGATCAACACATACTGACACAAACCAATGACTAGATAAAAAACACTATTTATTGAATATCTCAAAAACTAAGAGTGCTATGACAAAAAGTGAAAATACAAAAAATCTTTAATATTTTATTACCTACAACTTTTATTTGAAACATTTTCCAATTGTATCAACACACACACTGACACAAATCAATGACTAGATAAAAAACACTATTTATTAAATATCTCAAAAACTAAGAGTGCTATGACAAAAAGTAAATGAACAATACATCTTTATTTTGTTATTATCTACAACTTTTATTTAAAAGAATTTTTTGTTTGATGAACATTTATTGAAAAAATCTTAAAAAACTGAAAAACGCTAAGAGTAAAGTACCACTTCCGGTTTTCCGATTTTCACCAAAAGCTTTTCAGTTCTTCCGATTGTAACAAAAAGCTTAAGTTTCAAGTTTCATCTCGATATCTTTAGCGGTTTTTGCGGTACAGCGCATACAGACACACACACAGACAGACAGACAGACAGACAGACATTTTTCAAAAATGGACTTATTCGACTCAGGGGACCTCAAAACGGATATTTCCGCTAAAATTTTTGATTCGAAAATTTTCACGAAAACAATACTTTCTCTTTGTATTACATACGGGGGAAAGTAAAAATGCAATTTACATTAAAAATAGTGTGCTTAATGTTATGCGAATTGTAAGTATATTCTTTGAAACCAATCCTGTTCGTTTTGTTTTCAAAGCCCACTTTGCTAAAACACAAAAATATATATTGTACAAGAAATCTCCGCTCATTAAAATTTCATTCTTGGGCATTCTTCAGAGACTGTGTCAATGTTTTGATCGGGTCCTCATTCAACAAACTGACACTCCCGGACTACGACAAAAAAATCAACAAACTGAACAAAGACATTAAAATATTAATCAATCAATATAAAACAGCAAACTGAATTAAATGTTGTCAAAGAATCAATGACGCAAAAGGTAAAACATACTGGTGAGAAATTCAAAAATTATCAAAATACAAAAACAGACAAAATAACAGAAACTAACGACCCAATAATTTAAGAGACTGATAACTGACAAGGACATAACTAAGAGGCTCAGTGCAAAAGTTGTACAAGTGCTATTTTCTTAAAAATTGGTATAAGTACAGATATTCACAAATAAGATTCATATTTAGTGATAAATAAAATAGTACTTTTGAATATGTGTATCTTTCAATATAGTATACAATGTTATTGATTAGACGTTCACAGATTTTTCTATAAAACTTAAATTTATCTCCAATTTACTACTACTTTTCCACTGATAATTATTTGGACACTACATACAGACTAACAGAAGACCCTTTATTTGACAACTTTTATGGCACTGTGAATGACTGGTACAAGGACTACAGCCCTATCCCTTTAACAGTAATTGATAAATTTACAGAGGAATACTATTAAGAGTTCGGAGGATAATAAATCTTTAAAAGAAGTCATGTCCTCGGATAGAATTCTTTCCTCTATGAAGATAGAAGAAAAAATTGCACCCGAGGAGATGACTTCGGTCATAGATTTATTATTAAATCCCTCCCTATTTACATCCACGAATATATCTCAGAAGTCCTCAATATAAACAAACAATTCCAATACTTTCCTCTTGAGTGGAAGACTGGAACCATCATATGTATCCCCAAACAAGACCACTAATCGCCCCGAATCTCCAACTACAAATCTATCACCCTTCTCCCTGAATTGGGCAAACTTTGTAAATCCATTATTAAACATAAAATCCTCTCCTGTACCTCTCGCCGAATACCTAATGACCAATTTGGATTCCTAACAAAAAATGCCACTACTCTCCTGCTTTCTATTGTCGCAAGCATCTGCAGTTCTCTTTCTAGACATTTAAAAAGCCTTCGACTCTGCATGGCATCGAGGTTTGCTGTTCACGTATCGTCTTCTAAATATTCATAAACACCGTATTCTACTCCTCAACCTTATAATGTTGAAATTAATAATCATTTCTCTAAAATATTCTTCCCTGAGCAAGGGATTCCACGAGGATCACCCCTCTCTCCTATATTATACAATATTTTCTATTTAATATACCCTTCACGTCGATGCCGTTGTCATAACCATAAATATTAATAAACACCTCAAATATTCATAAACACCTCATTCTACTCCTCAACCTTATAATGTTAATATTAATGATCATTTCTCCAAAATATTCTCCCCTGAGCAAGGGGTTCCACGAGGATCACCCTTCTCTCCTATATTATACAATATTTTCTATTTCATATACCCTTCACGTCGATACCGTTCTCATAACCAACGAACCCTCGTTTCAAAAAGCCCTACAAAATCTGCAGAAACTAATAGGTACATCTCACAAACTCCTGTGTTCCTCTCCCTTTACATTAAATACTTAGGTGTTAAAAACAAAATAATTTGTAGAGAGAATCATTTTAGATGCTTAACTTATAAAAATAAGGGAATATCCACCCTAACCGATACCCGCATCTACAAGATGATTTATCGTCCATTTCTTGATTATGCATCTATGCTCCTCTTCCAATCCGTAAATCCAACTATAAAAAGCATACAAATTAGTAAATGATCATTTTTCTGAGCACTTACAAAAATACGCCGTCCTAACAACTCTTTGTATAACCTATCAAACCAACTCCGCTAGACTACAATCAATATATCCCCAATTGAAAACAGATTACTGTACCTGGCAAAAAAATGGTGAAAAAACCTTTAAATTTCCAATTCCTTTCCCAATTCTGTAAACGCCTTGAATAATTCTGTAAACGCCTTATACGCAAAAATCCCACGTCTACTATTTAAGACTGTGACTAACAGACAAATAAAATAACATAAAACCATCATCAACTCTGGTCGATAGCCAGTTATTAAGAGGAATTAAGTTTTCGTATATTTATTTATTAATTTTTTGTATGGAATAATGTATTAATTTACTTAGTATCCTCTGATGTTACAAGTATTAGAATTTGAAAAATACGTTAAACAGTATTAATAAAAATAGTATACAAATTTTGAAATCAATAAAATGACACGATAAACACAGGGAATTTTCTTTTTAGGTGTACATATCACGATGTCTGATGTGAATCTTCAGACATTTGTTGTTTTATAAAAAACTTTCAATTTGAAGCCTTTAACGAGTGTTTCCAATCCCAAATTAAGCATGAAGTAAAATTTCGATTTGAGAGAAGCTTAAAAGTTGGTTTGGTCGTTCTGCTTCGCTACGCGAAGAAACGACATTTTCGGGCTTTTCTAAATTCGAAATTTTACCTCATGCACCAGGCGTATAAAATGTTTATAGGGAATATGTGAAATTTTAACTAATTATTACTGTTTTAAATAAAATTGTCAAAACCAACACACATCATTTTACAAAAACTTCAGAACTGTGAAAATTAGGACAAATTGACAAAACTGTCAAAATGTACTAAATCAACAAAAATGTCTAATTCCAAAGGAGAAATTGATTAGTGGAATTTAAACCAAAATATAAATCTGTCTTTCAAAGATAATTAATTGTCAGGACATAATATTAAACCGAAACTTAAACCATTTATAATTTTTTTAAATTAAAATAAAATCACTTGATATGTAACAAAAAGTAAAGCAAATCAAGTAAATTATTTTTAATTAAAATTAAAAAATATTCAATCATCATGTGATTAATGAAAAACAAGATTAAGATACATTTATTAACATTTAAGTTGAAACGAGGTACTGTTTTCTCGTCTAACTATAAATTTTACAATAAATTAAAGTCTGCTTTAAATAATAAAATAAATATTAACTTGATTATGAAATGTAAGAATAAAAATAAATGTGTTATATGATGAATTAATTTCTCAGTTAACCCGTGGTGAAACATATTTAAATAATATTAGAACATTGATTATAACACTTGGTTTGTTTCACTGATTTTTATTTTTACTCCAACTTGTTTCAACCTTAGGTCATTATTACGAAGATATAAGTCACATATCTCCTTGATGATGACCTAAGGTCGAAAAACAAAAATCATATAAACAAACCAAATGCTTGAATCAATGTTCTAATATTAAATACTCGTAAAAGTGTTTGTAATTAATTTGATTTCTTTTAAATACATTGGTTCAAATAAATACACCTACACATCTACACATTCATACATAAAGGGTATGTAATTTGGCATCCTGACGTAAACACCCGGAAATCTTTTGTCGCCACAGCCTCTGCCAAATGAAGTAACTCCAACTAGGAGGTGTCCATAAATCATTGGCCCTCCAGAATCTCCCTAAAAGACACATTTTCAAGTTACATTACAAATGTTTATACAAATAATAAGATGCAAAATTTTAGTTCTTTATTAAAACGTGTATAAGAACCATCTTGATTTGATATACACTAGAGCCTAAATGTTTGGATACATTTATCATTTTGTTTAACGCCAAGATTATAAAATGTCTGTTAAACAAAGATGCAATTTAAATCTAAAAATAAACTAAACTTATAACGCTACATGTTCCTCAATGTATCATACTATGCTATAGTTTTCTTTTTTTATTTAACCCTCTATTTTTGACTATTTCCTTCACTTGTTAAAATTTAGGTGTAGTAACTGTCAAATATATTTTTTTAACTTGACATAAAAATTCATACAACCCTTAACTACTGCATCACCTTTTTTAATTTATTCGAGTGTTTTTATAATAATTACTTTAGAATCTACAGTTATTTTAGTTTAAATGGCAATCATGGGTTACTCACGTTAGGTTAGATGGAAGTTAGTAGTTGAGATTAGATTAAAAAAATACATAAGTTGAATCAAACCAATTTTTTATCTAATCGCATGCATATATATGTATGTATGTATAAGAAGATTTTATTTTAAGTATACATATCCCAATTACAGTATATGTGTTGTAAATTACATATTCGTTTTTTTTTAAGTTTAAATTGAAGCTTTAAACGAGTGTTATCCACTCCCAGACTAAGCATGAAGTAAAATTTCGAGTTTAGAAAAGCCTGAAAATTTGGTTTGGTCGCGTAGCGAAGCGGAGCGACCAAACCAAATTTTCAGGCTTTTCTAAACTCGAAATTTTACTTCATGCGCCAGGCGTATAAAACACTGAAATATTGAGAATTTTAAAATAATCTTGTGTAACAGTATATTTTGAATCCTGCTCTACCAGTATATTTGTATTACAGATTTAGCAGTATATTATCAATTATGCAATATTTGAGTGATTTATACAGTGGCGCATGAAGTAAAATTTCGACTTTAGAAAAGCCTAAAAACTCTCTAAACTCGAAATTTTACTTCATGCTTAATCTAGGAGTGGAAACACTCGTTTAAAGCTTCAATTTGAACTATTGATAAAACGTATACTTACTAAAGTTAGGTTGCGTAGCGATTTATCAAGTTATACTTGAACTCAGGTTATGATGGAAGAATATTCAAAAAGTCAATCAATTGTTGCATTTAATAACATAAATTAAGTTAGGTTAGTTTGAATAAAAGTTAAAAAAGTTAGGTTATCAAACGGCTATCTTAACCAATATTGTTCTTAACAGCTAACCCAACTTATGTAACCGTCATTCCAGGTGCGTACGCTAAGTAAAATGGTTAAGCTTTCTATGACAAGTAGAATACTAAGGAGTTGTGTAGTTAGATTAAATAACAAGTACAGGGTGGGGCAAAAAAACCTATCCGATTTCAAAACGTTATAAAATTAAAACCACTCAACTTGACAAAACATTTTTTTTATTAACATATCGCAAATTTTATGCCATTTTTAAATTTAAGTTTTGAAAAGCACATCACTCAAATGTCGTCCTTGGGAGCGGATACACTGATTTAGGCGCTCGCGGTAGCTTTCCATGACTTTCACCGTCATTTCCACAGGAATTTCTTCAATTACCCGAGCAATTTCCCTTCGTAAAGCTAGAAGGGTCCTTGGTCGATGCTGAAATACCTTCGATTTGAGGTAACCCCAAAGGAAGAAGTCACATGGAGTGAGATCCGGTGAGCGCGGCGGCCAGCCAATATCACCTCTCAGAGAAATGAGGCGTCCAGGAAACATTTCCCTGAGAGTGTCCATTGATCGTCGCGATGTGTGGGCGGTTGCACCAACCCATTTGGGTTGAAGAAAATTTTCCAGCATGAAACAATAGCGATCGCTGTTGACCGTTACGGTTTGCCCATTTTCTTCAAAAAAGTAAGGCCCCCAGACGCCTAGGCGGGAAAGAGCACACCACACAGTCACTTTTGGGCTATGGAGGGGTTTCTGATGGATTTCCCGAGGATTTTCGTCACTCCAATATCGAAAATACTGCCTGTTTACGGCGCCACAAAGGTGAAAATGGGCTTCGTCCGTAAAGAGCACAACATCGTCTATTAGGAGTTCTCGGAGATCGCGACACAGGTTCATACGGGTTTCAAAATCCCTTTCAATTAATTCATGTGCAACAACCATTTTGTAGGGATGCATTTTGAGGTCCCGGTGCAAAATTCGCCGAATACTGCAGTTGGAAATCGCCAAAGCGAGCGAATGTTTTCGTGCCGAACGACGCGGGGAACGTTCAATCGCGGCTCTCATATTGGCCACGTTTTCAGGTCCTGTTGCTGTCCTGGGACGTCCAGGCGACTTCTTTTTCAATGCTGAACCCGTCTGTCGAAAATTTGACACCCACACTTTAATCGTAGCGTGATGTGGAACAGGATCATGGCGCCCGAGTCCGAAATGAATTCGAAAAGCACGTAGTGTAGCAATTATCGTACCGCCGTTTTCGATAAACCGCTCAATAATAAAAGCACGATGTTCACCAGACCAAGGCATATTGACTAATGACAAATGGCATAAAACCGGCTTTCTAACGGTTTTTACCCCACTACTCTACCTGTTCCCTCTTCTGAGAAAAAGGGATTTGAAATCGGATAGCTTTTTTTGCCCATCCCTGTACTTAGATAAGGCTAGGTTACAAGCGTTTAGGTTACAGGCGTTTAGGTTACAAAATTACAAAAGCTTGTGTTACAGTGTTATTTTAACATTTTCAGATTCGACTGTTTTACCTTAGGTTAAGGTTAGGTTTCAATGGCAGCAGTTAGACCGCTCACTTAGCGGTCTAACTGCTGCTATTGAAACCTAACCTAACCTAACTGTTTTACCTTTAATTCACATAATTTTAATGGATAACTATTTATCACTGGATTGTCGTTAAAAACTTCCAACGAACACTAGAATTTAGCTACGCCTCAATCACAAACAATTTGTCTAAATCCGAAACCAGATTTGATGACAAAATCACTGATTTGGCAACCCTGGCTCGTCGCACTCGGCTTAATTACAAAAAACGCTGGTACAAAAAAAGATAATACAAAATCTAGTTTAATGCTACACTAATACACCACAGCTATCATCGTTGTTTAATTAAATTGATTCATCGCAGGTCGTTTAGTTTTAAACCTTTCTGAAAAGACAAGTCTCGGTCTTGTCTTTTCAAAAATGTTCAAACTAAACGTGAAAAATAATAATGCAACTGCTGTTTTAGAGTGAAGCTGACATAGAGGAAATAAAATCCGAACATTTCGTTTCCTATTTGTGAGGGTCAATATTATTACGTTAAATGGACTATCTGCTTTGTGTGTAGTATTGCAATTCCTATGTCTGTGTGTGTCACCACCGTACAGCAAAGAAAACATAACCAATACAAACCTGACAAGAATCTGTCCCTCCTACACGCATATCCCCAGCACATATCATATTTTTCGTAATCTTCCTTTTGACTTTCATGTAAGCATCTTCGCACTCTTGTCTCGAAACTATAGGCACTTTGACGCTCTTCAAGATGACCGATCCTTTGCTGTCTCCTGCATTCTCAGTTCCCCATCCCATAATCTGGCATAACATCCCTGGTTCAATTTTCGTCCTGTAATCAGCTATTCCTATCGGTATACCGTATTCTTCATCTACTTTTTGGTCTAACTTCAAAACTGCGATATCGTGCTCTTTTGTGGTGGTGTTGTACAACTTATGTTGCATTGTTTTAATGACCTGGTATACTTTTCCTCCACGATAGTTGAATGATGAGCCGAAACGGACTGTTAATCCACACGGAGTAGTACTTTAAGATAAAAATGTAAATAAGAGTAAGCAATGTTTGAAATTCGGAATAGTAATCTATGATGTTATGTGCCTACTCAAAGAAAACAAACATTGTAAAATCAAAAATGTCATTATTAATTCAATAGGGTTCACCTGTGAAATTGTGCCATACATTGGCGAGTTTTAAGTTACAAATTAAATATGTAAAATACAGGGCTATTCAATAGAAAGGAACAGATTTCAAACGTTTATTTCTTTCAAACTACAAAAGTTAGAACCATAATTCCAACGTTCCTGGACAGACAAAAGTTTAAAATTTGAACAGTCCAGGCAGAAGTTCCAACCACGGCTGCATTGGTGTTGTTATTTGTCATGTTGATTGTCTGTAGTAAAATGGCGACACAACAAGAAAAATTATTTTGTGTGCTGCAATTAGCAAAACTAGAGCCCATTATTGAAGATCAACGTGCTTTTCGCCGTCAGTTTAATAAACAACCGCCTCGTCATGAGCAGATTTACCAGTGGCATCGAAAATTTGTAGCCGATGGTTGCATCTGCAAACAGAACAGCACGGGATGTCTACGCACATCGAATGAAAATGTCGAGCGTATTCGTACAGTTAACGAAAAGGAGCCCAAAAACCTTTCTTGAAAATATGCGACATAGAATTATTCAAGCTGTAAATTCGATAACTAGAGACCAGCTGATTCGTGTGTGGCAAGAAATGAGCCACCGTTTTGATATTTGTCGTGTAACACATGTTGGTCATATAAATTCATAAAATTTGAACTTTTCTTTTTTAAGGAACGTTAGAATTGTGTTTCTATCTTTTGTCGTTTGGAAGAAATAGATGTTTGAAATCTGTTCCTTTATTTTGAATAACCCTGTATAACGTAAACTAAAACACATCCAGATTTTTCTTTTTATTATACATATCTCGATAATTACAGCGTTTAGTAAATTTGCAGGAATTCGTTGTTTTTATAAAAGCGGTTAAGTTAAAGCTTCTAACGAGCGTTTCCACTTCTTGATTAAGCATCAGAGCTAGGGTAAATCCTCAAAAAAAGGATTCGAACCACGGATCCGAATTATTTAATATGATTTGAATCACGAATACTTTAATAAAGGATTCCAAGGACAAATATAGGATTTGAATCAAAGGTTCTTATCTAGTTTTTCGAATCACGTATACAATCCCTTTAAGGAGTTAGTTACCCAGAGGCAGAAAAAATAGGCCAAATTTGTGATTTTTTCCAAGTGGAAAAGTAAAACAAATTAAATTGTCAAACCCAGCTTTTTATTATACAAGTAATTTACTATTAAAAATATTTTTTAAAACGATACATTTCAAAATGGCGGCTGTATAGCATTTCTCTGATGACGCTTCTATTCCTGATGAGTAAACGGGTGGACTAAAAGCTCCCGTAATTTTTAAGTTGAATGAAAAATCAAAATTTGTTAGATTATTTATGAGAATAGCGATCGAACTACGTAGGAATTATAAAAATCCTCGCTTTGCTCGCGCGCCGGTAAATCCAAATTTTCAAGCTTTTCTAAACTCGAAATTTTACGTCATCCTTAACTTGGAAGTGGAAACCCTCCTTAAAGTACAATCAGAAACTTATTTTGAATATTTCTTTTTTGTAAAATTTAACACAAAAAATAAATTTGTTATTTAAATTTAGAACAAATACAAATTCGTGTGTATTATAAACTCTAAAACTAAAGTATTATACCATCAACATAAAATTTATAGAATTTAGTTAGAATAGATTATTTTTTAACAGATTATTAATCAATGAATTCAAAATGTCAACCACTACCATAATAATCATATGATTATGAGTTTGTTTTAATAAAGTTACCATTCGATTGAAAACATTATGCTTAGAAATTCGTATGATGATGATATTAGTACATTTATTTATTATGGATTAATCATATTTTTGTCATATAATTCATTTATTTTTAATAACATAAAAACAAAGTTACATGAATACATTTGTTACTTAACTTTTGCTTTCAAATGTTTTTCAAAATATTTAAATAGTGCTTATTTGTTTCATGACAATTAATAATAAACTGATGTATAAACAATACCAAAAAGTAGTTGTTTTTACTTTAAAAATACGTCTTAAACACATTAGAATATTGATATTAAATAAATCGGTTTACTTTACCCATCTGCAATGCAGATAAATATTTATGAAGTTAAGATTGACTATATTACATTAAATGCATTCCATAAATTGGAATTCTAGGCTACATGCTCATTCTAAGTAAAAGCTATTTTTTTTTGTTCAATACAATTTCAATAAGCACCTAAAATGTTACCAAAGAAAATCGTTTGCACTTGCATTTGCTTTACAGAAACAACTTTACAGAATCTTAAGCCAAAGTTGAAATTCTGCAATAAATTGAACGATTTTAGGAGAATGTTTATTTTAAGACAATTGTAAAAAATCAACGGATTGTCAAATCAACATAAAATATATAAAATCTACATAGAAATGAATAAACTTTGATTGGTTGTAATAGAAAATATCTATACTGGATTTCGCAAAAATCAAATCAAAGTTGAAATTTTGTAAAAAAAAACCTGATTAACGTATTTATTTTGTTTAAATAAATTGTATAAAATCAAAGTTTTGTGCAATTAATATGAAATTCACAGAATTTACTTGGAATTTATATCGCTTACATCTTAAAGATAGAAAATTAAATTATCTTGACGAATTTTCCTGAAAAAATCAGCCAAAGTTGAAATTATGTTGAAATTAACAATTTAAAAAAAATTGTAAACAATTAAAATTGTATATCATCAACATAAAATTCACAGAATATACTTGGAATTGATTGCATTTACATCTTGTAAAAAGAAAATTTAATTATCTCACCACATTTTCTTAAAATATTCAGTCAAAGTTGAAATATGCAATAAAATCAACGATTATTGAAGAATGTTTTCTTTGAAGCAATTGTAAAAAATTCACAGATTATAAAATCAATTAAAAATTCTAAGAATCTATACAGATATAAATAAACTTTGATTGGTTATAATTGAAATTTGAATATCTTTACTGAATAGTAAATAAAATCAAATCAAAGTTAAAATTTGATTTGATTTATATTTATTTTATTAAATGTAATTCCATTCATTTTGAATAATTCCTGATCATTTTGAATGTTTGCAATTTTGTTTCTGATTGATCGTCTAACGAGGGTTTCCACTCCAAAGGTAAGCATGAAGTAAAATTTCGAATTTAGAAAAGCCTGAAAATTTGGATTTGCCGGGGCGCGACTCGCTTCGCTCGTGCACCCCGGCAAATCCAAATTTTCAGGCTTTTCTAAACTCGAAATTTTACTTTATGCGCCACGCGTACTAAACACTGACTCTCAAGTAATATCTTCAATCAATTGGTTACAGTGAAATAAATTTAGTATGTTGATTATCAATTGTTAAAATGACGGGGACAGACACATCACCACTGTTTTTATATTTGGAGGAATGTTTTCTTTGAGAAAATTGTATACAATTAAAATTGTATACCAGCAACATGAAATTCACAGAACATTCTAAGAATTGATTGCACTTACATCTTGTAGAAAGAAAATTAAATTGTCTCACCACATTTTTTTTAAATATTCAGTCAAAGTTGAAATTATGCAATAAAATCAACGATTTTTGGAGAATGTTTTCTTTGAGACTATTGTAAAAAATTCACAGATTATTAAATAAACATAAAATTTTAAGAATCTACACAGTAATAAATAAACTTTGATTGGTTGTAATTTAAATTTGAATATCTTTACTGAATATTAATTAATATCAAATCAAATTAAAAATTTGATTTAATTTATATTTATTTTATTAAATGTAATTCCATTCATTTTGAATAACTCCTGATTATTTTAAAGTTTTGCAATTTTGTTTCTGATTGATCGTCTAACGGGGGTTTCCACTCCCAGGTTAAGCATGAAATAAAATTTCGAGTTTAGAAAAGCCTGAAAATTTGGATTTACCGGGGCGCGCGGCAAATCCAAATTTTCAGGCTTTTCTAAACTCGAAATTTTATTTCATGCGCACGCGTACTAAACACTGACTTCAAGTAAAATCTTCAATCAATTGGTTAGAGTGGAATAAATTCTGTATGTTGATTATCAATTGTTAAAATGACGGGGACAGACACATCACCAACGTTTTTATATTTGGGTTAAAATTTTTGTTTCGCTCCCTAAAATATTTGTATATTCATTTTTACTATATCTGTAAAAGAATAACTAACAGTGAGGAATATTTACGTTTCGTTTCACACCCTAAAATTAAATCGACATTTATTTTTATATTCAAAATTACTAGGAGGAAAATTGAAAACATTTTTTTTTGTTTCAAACATCAAATACGTGTTATTGTGAAAAAACCAACAGAGGAAAATAAGAAGATTCTTTTTATTTTATTTTTCATGAAAGGAAACACGCAGCGTACATTTTCTTGTAAGTAATTTTGAATAAAAGAAAAAACTTCTTTTATTCAAAATTACTAATAAAGAAATTTATTACGCTGCGTGTTTCCTTTCTTAAAAAATAAAATAAAAGGAAACTTCTTATTTTCCTCTGTTTGTTTTTTCACAGACCGCATAATTGATTACTTAAATATACATAAAACGTTAATTTCTGTATTATCAACAACTTTTATTAACTAGATTTGTTTATATGATCATTATCAAAGGAAAATCCAAAAAATGCTAAGAGTAAACTACCAGTTCCGGTTTCCGTATTTTCACCAAAAGCTTGGATTGTAATAGAAAGCTTAAGTTTATAGTGTCATCTTAACATCTCGATTAATTTAGTCTGTACAATGGTGACGGACAGACGGACAAAACTTTTTCAAAAATGGTCTTAATTAACTCAGGGAACGTAAAATCCACTAACATTTTTGATTTGAAATTTTTTGTGAAAACAAAACTTTCCCTTTGTTCACATTTTCCGGCTTTTCTAAGCTCGTAATTTTACTTTATGCTTAATCAAGCAGTGGAAACACTCGTTAGAAGCTTCAAATTTAACGATTTTATAAAATCAGCAAATGCCTGATAATTTACATCGGGAATATGTAAATAACTATGTTATTGTATGCGCTTAAAATTAAAGAAACCGGATAGAAAAGTGTTATACGCCCTTTGTTTAATTTTTTGAAAAATAAAATGAATTTTAAATTCCTCGAATAGCCTATTAATGTTTCAAAGATAGCTTTCCCATAAGTGAATAATTGTTTTTTTTTTGTAAATTTCTACATTGATTCAATGCTATCGCGCACTGTGTAATTTAAAAAAATGAAAACTTACTCTAATATACAATGAGCAGCAGTAACTACATGACGGTTCGATATCAAAGTTGATCCACAGCGTGGAGTCTTATGGTACATCAAACATCCTAAAAAAGGATAATTGTCGATTTTTGTATGTGATCCTCCAATGATTTTGAACATAACATCTTCAACATTTGCACCTACAAAAATTAGAAAATACAAATTTACCTTGAAAACGTAACAATCTTATCAAAAACATATTCGCAATATTGGATACATATTGTATTAATGTATTTACTACTATGGATGATGATTATTTTTTTAAGAATCTACCTATTTTGTTTATCATTATAGACATACAAGGAATGTTTCTTTTACGTACTTATTTTGTTCATCTTAATATCAGGCATTTTTGTTTTTCAAAAACATTCATTTTGAAGCTTCTTACGAGTGTTTCCATTCGTTTCTTAAGTATGAAGTAAAATTTCAAGTTTAGATAAGCCTGAAAAAAACGAAGCGCTATGCGTATAAAATACTAAAAATATTCTTAACTTCAAAATATGCTGCTAAAACAGAATGCTAACGCATTATTTTTTTAATTTTCCAATATTTTAATGTATATTAAGTATACATATATACACAATAACAGGTTATTACTTATTTGTGTAGTTTTCTTCATATAATTTATTGACATATTTATTTGTATAATTTTGTAAATAATCTGCAAATAATGAGCAAATTCAATTGTAGATTATACTTATGTTTTATTCCGATTTTTAATTTTAAAATTGCATTCTTAAATGGATTTGTTTAAATGGAACACCCTGTACATTTTTATATAATTAACTCTTAAGGTAACCGAGATACTCTATAAAAAACATCTAATTTGGGCCACCCTGTACACTTTCCTAACATTAAAATTAGATTTCAAAATGAATTTTTTGTATAGCAATAAAAATACTTACAACTTTTGCAGCAGCAAAAAATTACAATCAAAGAAAATTTGACGATGGCGTACGCCATACCCAAAAATGTTCGACACGACCTCCCAAAAAAAATCGATTCAAACCAGAATTCATGTTTAACGAACTACTTTTAATAATTATATTCCTCGAAATTAATATTCTGAGACTAATTTTGAAAATAATCAACGTGCGCTTTTCTAATTTCCTAATTTCACTCAACGGAACGAACTACATTAAGACAAAGTCACGTTTTTCTAAATTGGTCAACATTGTGTACGATATTATTTCGATATTTATATTTTGTCGAACGTGTAAACGGTTAAAACTACTAAACAAAACGTCAAAAACAAATGTTAATAACTTGAACGTTTTAACAATTTGTAAATATTATATCTAAATATAAATAGGAATAATAACATTTTTCAGGTAAAATATATGATTTTCACAAATATTTAAAATAATTACTAAACAGAAACAAACTATACAACGAAACATTGATTTTATTTGATTAAAAAAATTACTTTTAAAATTTTAACAATATTTTATATTATTTATGTATAAATATCCCGATATGTGCTGTATTTGTTCAAGCATTCGTTGTTTTTGAAAATTATTCAAGGTGAAGCTTCTATCGAGTGTTTCCACTCCTTGATTAAGCACGAAGTAAAATTTCGAGTTAAGAAAAACCAAACCAAATTTTCTAAACTCTAAATTTTACATATAAAACACTGAAATATTGTGAAGTTTAAAATATACTTCTAAATCAGTATGTTAAAGCAGTATATTTAGAACTCCACAATATTTCAGTGTTTTATGTGTGTGGCGCATGAAGTAAAATGTCGAGTTTAGAAGTCTGAAAATTTGGTTTGGTTTTTCTAAACTCGAAATTTTTATATATTTAAATAAAATATTGTGAAGTTTAAAATATACTTCTAAATCAGTATGCTAAAGCAGTATATTCAGAACTCCACAATATTTCAGTGTTTTATACACGTGGCGCATGAAGTAAAATTTCGAGTTTAGAAAAGCCTGAAAATTTGGTTTGGCCGCTCCGCTCCGCGGAGCGACCAAGCCAAATTTTCAAGCTTTTCTAAACTCGAAATTTTACTTCATGCTTAATCACGGAGTGGATACACTCGTTAGAAACTTTCAATTGAACTTTTTTTAAAAACGAATACCTGAAAATTTACAGCAAATTCATCGGGATGTATACCTGCACTTAAAAAAAATCCCTGTATATTTGAAATGTTTGTGTAAGTAATTGTGTTTTTTCAACTTATGTAAACAATTGTGTATTAAAAGGCATTTGTCAAAAAAGTCAAAATCATGCATGTGTATACAAATTTCTATTAGCATGAATAAACATTTGATTTGATTTTATTACTCTAAAATTATTTGACATTGCGTAAATTATGACAATTGACACAAATTGTTTGTCGACTTTTAGATGTAAAAAAGTGAATAAAAAGAAATTCAATTATTAATAAATAAAATGCATTCTTGGTAAGTAAAACAGCTGATAAATTAGTTAATATGCAAAGATTAGTTTTGAAAATTTAACACGAAAATTGAAATCTTAAGAATTTAATACAAATTGAAGTGAATTTTCCAATTTTTTTTTTACGGAATATGTTGAGAAATATAAAAATACGATTTATCTCGCTTTAAATTAAATTCAATAACCTTTTTACAGATCCACCAATTACAAAAATACAATTGAAATTAAAAAACAAACATAAGTAAACTATATAAAAATAAACCATAATATTTTTATCTAATTAAGACTTTTAATACTTTTGGAAGTACTTGATACTTTTTATTTGTTTCATGTCATTGTTAAGTTGAATAAAGTGTTTGTAAAACTTCACACTAAATCAGTGTTTAATACGCCTGGCGCATAAAGTAAATATTTCGAGTTTAGAAAAGCCTGAAAATTTGGATTGGCCGCGACCAATCCAAATTTTCAAGCTTTTCTAAACTCAAAATATTTACTTTTTGCTTAATCAGGGAGTGGAAAACACTCATTAGGATATTTTTAAGTTCTTACATAAGTATGAAGATCTGAAAGATTGAAATCAAAGTATAAACTTATTTTTTTAAATCAGAGTTGTTATAAAAAATGTAATGGCAATTTAATGGCAATTAAAATTAGTAATGGCAATTTAATTTATATTATATGTTTATTTTCAATTAATATGTCTGCACATTTTATTCAATTTTAAGAGAAATCATATAAAGAAACTATGTTTGTGCTAAATTAATTAATTGTCTCAGATATCATAAAAATTAATTAATCTAAAACTGAATTAAATAGTTCACAAGATCATATGTTATTATTTAAATCATGTAAAAAAAACTTTGAGGAAAAACATGAAAAAATGTAATCAATTTTTAGTATCTAAATTATAGACCTAGTGTAAATTCTTCTAACCATAACAAATTATTTTATATCGTGCTTTCTGCAAAAACAGTTTCTTGAGACTAAATATTTTGTTTTCTAGATTTATATATTCTCCGAAATTCGAAGTATTGATTTCTGCCTTATATTAATTAAATTTTCAAGATATCTGAGAAATTTAATTTATTTAGCAATTAAATCTCTCAGATATCTTAATAATTATTGAATATGAGACAGTATTGCAAACTGCGGATTTCGGAGAATACATAAAACTAGAAAACAAAATATTTTGTCTTATAACATCTAACTTTGTTATTTCTGAACCGATTTGTGAGTTTTAAAACACACTTGAAATGGTTTTTAGCGAGATTTTATGCACCATATCCAAATATACAGGGTGTCCAAAATAAATGAAATATTAGGTAGAAGTTGATTTTTCTAAACGGAACACCCTGTATTGCATTTTACAGTCGGTTACAAAAATACCGGATTAGATGAGGTTATGTCAAACTACTAAGGAGATATAACCGATTTTCTGATACTTATGCACAATGACTCTGACGCAGAGGGTAGATTGATTGATATTTCACTCGAATATTGTATCTCTTATAGTTTTGATGGTTACACGAGGAATATTTGCAGTTATAAACAAAGAAAAAAAAATAGGGCTTGAGAACGATTAGACGTCATGTCATGTTAGTTAGTTAAAGAATAATAAAAAATTGTTGTAATTATTACATGTAAGAACCATCATTATCTAGAGATAAGATAATTATCTTATAAAAGGTTGAGCAACAAAATCTACTCATTCTAATTCGAGATTGATCGAATTAGAATGAGTAGATTTTGTTGCTCAACCTTTTATAAGATAATTATCTTATCTCTAGATAATGATGGTTCTTACATGTAATAATTACAACAATTTTTTATTATTCTTTATTAAATCATTAGTTTCTGTTTTAAATAATGTCATTTTCAATTTCGTTGCATGATGTGTCATCGTATTTAAAGACTACTTAAAATGTTCGTTAAGTTTGTGCATTACACTTATTAGACATATGTATCAGAAAATTGGTGTATTTCCTTAGTTGTTTGACATAAACCCATCAAACCCGGTATTTTTGTATTTCTAATTTAAATCTCTAGCCTTCTGTAACATAAAATACAGGGTGTTCCATTTATAAAAATCAACTACTACCTAATAGTTCATTTATTTTGGACACCCTGTATATTTATATATTTAATATAAAATCTCGCTAAAAAACTATTTCAAATGTGTTTTAAAATTTTCAAATCAGTTCAGAAATAACCTAGTTAGAGGGGGATGGCGTTAAAGGTACATCACCTTGTACAAAGCGTGATAAATCGCATCTTTATATTTCTTGAAATATTTTGAACACAAATATCTGCAAATTCACTTGTATTTTACGTCGAAATTTGAATATACCTAACAAATTATTTTTTTTCGATAGCAATTATTATTAATGTTATTGAACGATTCTGAAAATCAAAATGTACATATTCACTTATATTTTATGTCGACAATTAAATTAAACATTTTTTTTTTATTTCGATGGCAATCATTACTTATTTTTGTTATTTTATAGGTGTTTGTATATGGTTAAGGTATACAGTATGAAAAATAAGTACGAGTTTTTGAAAATGGTGAGAACTCGGGAGAAGGAAAAAACCAAGTGTTCGCTGAAAATGATGCGGAAGCAAATATCGAAATTTGATTTTCCCGCCGTGGGTTTGGCTTCGCACGCCACTCTGTACATGATAACGTAAAATACATTTAATGTTACGATCGACATGTTTTGTATTTTGTTGCAAAATATTCATTAAAATATGCACATCGATTCCTCGAGCTAAAATGCATTTATTTATTTTGAATTAATTACATCAATCCGTATTTTATTACAACATACATACATATATTCGGTTTTTTTTTTCTATTGGCAAACCAGATCTGGTTATTTTTTTTATAATGTTGGATATTTTGTTGGATACTCTGGTTGTAATTCAAGGACGGTCGAGTATACGGTAAGAGATCGGGGTAGAGATCGCTTAAGTCACAATTGGGCGCTGAATTTAAATGTAGTTACTTTATGGTAAACTTTAGATAAACATGCATAAGATGTAAATTTTCTGACATTCGTTGATTTAAAAAAAAATAATTTGAAGATTTAAACGAGTGTTGTTCACTCCCACTAAGCACTAAGCACGAAGTAAAATTTCGAGTACAGAAAAGCCCCGTGAAAATTTTGGTCGACACTTAACACTAACACAAAGTCTTATTTTAATAACACTTATTTTTAAAAACTTTTAGTAAATAACACACTTGGTTATTTTTAACACAAAATATTAAAAATCTATCTATGAAAGTACAGCAAAACCGGAACGAGAGATTATGATAGACTCAAAAACGTAACCAAATCAACGTCATTGTTCTCTCTCGCACGAACTAGGGCCTGCGGGGAAAGGAGTAGAGGAAAACATGGAAAGATACAATTCCGTCGTACCTTGTAACACATACGTGTTCATATGTGTT
The DNA here is from genome assembly GCA_932526585.2 of Philonthus cognatus. Classification (NCBI taxonomy): domain Eukaryota; kingdom Metazoa; phylum Arthropoda; class Insecta; order Coleoptera; family Staphylinidae; genus Philonthus; species Philonthus cognatus. The sequence goes on along the minus strand of OW052243.1, from coordinate 24,596,484 downwards.
ACGCCCATCGACGTACCTTGGCTGTAATAATGACTTTTGCCTGTAAAACAATTTGAGGTTATGTTTTTTACATGGTTGCCATATGCCTAATTACCCTATCGTAACAATTAATTAAGTGACGGAACATTACATACAATTCTGTCGTACCTTGTAACACATACGTGTTCATATGTGTTACGCCCATCGACGTACCTTGGCTGTAATAATGACGTTTGCCTTTAAAACAATTTGAGGTTATGTTTTTTACATGGTTGCCATATGCCTAATTACCCTATCGTAAAAATTAATTAAGTGACGGAACATTACTGTCGGAATTTTATAACCATTTTTCTGTCAAAAAATAAATCAATTGCAACATGGCATTCATATATCAATGTCAATACATGACAAACAGTAGGGACACCCAAATAATCAAAGAACCTAAGAACAATAAACCCCAAATCTGGTTGACCAATAAAAAAAACCGAATATACGTTCATCTATACAATATCTTCATTTTATCATTTACTTGTTTCTTGTTGATCTCTTGATAAAATATTTCTACATATAGGTTTTAAATTTTGTTTTACTAATAAATTATTTTATTTTCGACTAATTTCGGCCTAGTGCCACTTTTTAAATTTCCAGTTTTGCCAACTTCAGAGAAAGATTAAATTTATTTGCCGATTGAAACATTTTCCGTATCATTATCGTCAAAAATGCGAATGGATTGATTTTTTAGCATATATGTAACTATTATCGTTGAATGCCGATTCATATAGAAGTGTAACTCCATGTATTTTTTCGCGTTATGGTAAATTCATGTGACTGGGTGGCGACATCGGTGAGACCAGTCTCGAATTAAGATTTTCAGAACTCGCTAATTCAAGAAAGAAACAGAACGATATAATATTGTATAACATTGACAGAGAAAGAATAAGATTAAAGCAGAGGACGCTATTGTGTGGAAAAGAATTTAAAGTGTACTTTGGATTGCATAAGTTTAGCGTCACTTAAATTCATCATTCAGTTGCACTTCCATTTATTCGTCATTTAACGCTATTACTTAATTTGTTCGATAAATAACTATTGCTCGATTTAACTGACGTTGATAAATAAAACAAATACATAAATTGTGTATTACTTTTAAATATTATTAAAACCCATTAACGGCCGAGTAATTATAGAGTTAACTCTAGATGTTGATTTGAGATAAAATTCTGCATTTCTTTTTGTCATTTATATGAATGACTTATTGGATTACATACTGTGAGTTTTTCTTTTAAATATACGTAATGTATACGCTGTAAATTTTCAGGCATTCGTCGATTTTATATAAAAACGTGCAATATGAAGTTGAAAACGACTGTTTCCACTCCCAGACTAAGCATGAAGTAAAATTTCGAGGTTAGAAAAGCCTGAAAATTTGGTTTGGTCGCTCCGTGAAGCGGAGCGGCCAAACCAAATGTTCAGGCTTTTCTAAACTCGAAATTTTACTTCATGCGCCACGCGTATAAAACGCTGAAATATTGTGAAGTCAGAAATGCACTAATTATTTTTTTTTTAATAGCCAAGAATCAAAAAATTTATATAACAAAATATTTATATTTTTCTTGATACATTTTCAAGTCAGGTCAAATAATATAATACATCAAGTTAACTTATTTACTAATTTAATTAACAAAAAAAATGTAGTCTTGCGTGTGCGCATCAACGGCGCTTAATTAGTTAATAATGCCAATTTACGCATTATATTTCCACATAGCAAATTATTAAAAAAAAAACAAGAAGCTCAAAGTTAATAAAAAAATTGTAAGGTGTCCATCATAGCAGGTTCCCCGTTAAAAATATGATAATTAAATATCAACAATATTGAAAAGTTGCTTAAACTAAATTTATTCTACTTCTAATATTATTATTTCAAAACTATTGACAAAAAAAATAACTCTTGCATTTTTTCGCTACATCTAGGTAAATATTATTCACTGCCACATCTAAGCGCTATATATATTTTTAACTTTACTGTAAATCAGTGGTTTATACGCTTGGCGCATGAAGTAAAATTTCGAGTTTAGAAAAGCCCCGTGAAAATTTGTCGAGGGTCGCGCAGCGACCCTCGACAAATTTTCTACGCGGGGCTTTTCTAAACTCGAAATTTTACTTCATGCTTAGTCTAGGAGTGGAAGACACTCGTTAGTTTAAAATGCATTACAACTGTCAGAATGTGTTATTATAATTCATTATAGTTCAGAAAGGTAGATAGTAATACTGTCCTCGTTATGTATTCTGTGCAATAAAATTAAGTACACAAAATATATTATTGTTTAAAGCGGACATAATAAGTTTCCTATAATCTGTTTAATAACTAGGAGGAGCGTTTTAAATTTCACGCGCCAAAACCTACAACTCTGATTGGCCTAGAGCGCACCCATTTTACACTATGCTAATTACGTCATTATTAGACGCAACAGCTGACATAACCTTAATTCTAAGTGTTACCGAGTTGCAACTTTGTCTGTTTCGTAATAACCTTCTGTGCGGGGTTTCTTTTGCATAGTTAAAAGTTAGTTTTGTTTATATTGTTGTGATGGATTATGAACCCAGTACGAGCTCGGTGATAATACCACCTTCACCTCCAAAAAAGCGTAAGAAGTTGGATTTGGGTCATTTATATCTGTCTGAAAAACAGTGCATAATAAATATGTATAAACAGATGATCCACATATGACTGCTGTTGTATCAGACATTGTTGGTGCAGTAGGTGAGATATCAAATAGCATAAGAAATATTCATCAAATAATAAAATGTTTAATTTTTAGGAGTTGTAAATTCCACTGTCTATCGTACCATTAGCGAATATAAGAAATCCGGAGAGATTTGTAGCCCTAAACAGCTTGGAGCACATGTGCATAGTTTCTTTTATAAAAATGAATTGCCAACTTTGAATAAAGTTTTAAAAAAAGTACACGTCAATGCAATTTTAAGTAAGATATAGACCAGAGCTGGGCAGGATTCGAATCATTCAGGATTCGAATCCTGTATTCAAATCCTTTTAAAAGATTCAAAAGAGGAATTCGAATACTTTAGTTCAACTAGATTCGTGATCCGGATTCGTTACATTTTTTTAAGAGGATTCGTACTTGAGTCTAAATATGGGTGATTCGAATCCTTATAAAAGGATTCGAATCCTTGTAAAAGGATTCGAATACTTACAAAAGGATTTGAATTGTCAAAAATAATTCGAATTAATTGTGAGGAATAACATGAAAAATGTTTTTTGTGTGTTTTTAAATTTAACGTTAAACCACTGTTTTATGCGCGTGGCGCATGACGTAATATTTCGAGTTTAGAAAAGCCCAGAAAATTTGTCTCGGGTCGCTGCGAACCCCCGACAAATTTTCACGGGGCTTTTCTAAACTCGAAATTTTACTTCATACTTAGTCTGGGAGTGGAAACGCTCGTTCGAAAGTTCAAACTGAATGCTTTGATAAGAACATTAAATGATTGAAAATATTTTTAGAGATAATAATCTAGTTTTCAATATTTTGTTTAATATTGTTTGAAGTAAAACTAAAATGGTAGCTACAATCTGAAATGTTAAATTTTTTCGACATTTCCCTGACTACAATTTTTTTCCCTGGCCGTTTAATATAACTTTCTTCTGTGGGAAACCCCCATTCTGTTTAATAGTTTTCATTGTTTTTGCCAATATTTAAGTTAATTTTATAAATTTTTACGTGTTTTGTAATTTTCCTGCTGATTTTGACAAATTTAATAATATATGGCTTTTTAGTTAGTGTTTTGGTCAATTTGAATATAATTCCATGACTTTTTTCTGACTTTTCCGGTTTTAATGATATTCAGTGATTTTTTTATTTACGTAAATTTCAGGCATTAGTCGATTTTATAATAGAGTTCAATTTGAAGTTTTGAACGAGTGTATCCACTCCCAGGCTAAGCATGAAGTAAAATTTCGAGTTTAGAAAAGCCCTGTGAAAATTTGGCGAGGGTCGCGCAGCGACCCGAGACAAATTTTTGGGCTTTTCTAAACTCGAAATTTTACTTCATGCGCCACGCGTACTAAACACTGATTTGAAGTAGAGTTCAGAACACACAAATACATCTTTAACCAGAGTAACAGGGAGTCAGATATTTTGTCTGTTATCAACGATGTTTAGTGGTAATAATAAATAATTAGGTTTTGAATATTTTTCTTCAAACATTTGGTAACGATATTTATATATTAATGGATGCAAAAAAAATATAAAATCAAATTTATTCTTAAAGGATTTGTAATGGTAATTCGAAAAAACAGGATTCGAATCTTTTGATTGATTCGAATCATATTTATCTCTTACGAATCCTTTATTCGAGTATTCGTGATTCGAATCATATTAGGTGATTCGGATTCGTGATTCGAATCTTTTTCACGAGGATTCGTCCCAGCTCTGATAGAGACACATTATTATATAAAATACTTAACCACAACTAAGAAGAACAAATGGGATATTTGATTTAATTTAGAGTAATTATGAAATTATTTAAAATTGCCGCCAAATTTTTCTAGTGAAATTTCTAGTAACTCTTTATAGTGTAAATTGGGCTTTGGCACTTACTCCTTCTAGTTTTTAAACAGACCATAGTTACATAAATATGTCAATTTCCTTAATGTCAAAATGCCGCGTCATTTAGACAACTATTGAAAAATTCGAATTATAACTAAAATAGAAGATGGTTGTTCTATTAGACAAATTGTTCGATTGATGAACATCAGTAATGACACTGTTTTCAGAGTTAGAAAAACGTTGTGACCAGGAAAGAAGTGTTATAGTGTTTTATTATTTATTGAAACTGCTGCTAGGCAATTAAAACAGACCCGAATTACACAACTAGAATATTGTGAAAAATAGTTATAAGACTTAATTTTATTGCACAGAAGTGTACATTATACACATTTATACGTTTTATATATTTTTTAATTTTTTAATTGAATGATGAATATATTTTATCAGAGGAAGGAAATAATTAATTGTTTGCAGTATGTAATACACGATATGCTAAGTGTAATTGCTAAAAATTTACATTGATAACGTGCCGAAATTTACATGTTTTTGTAATTATATTCTAATTTCTTTGCCCTATATAAGCTGATCACAGACTTTAGAAATGAATTAGAATATTTAACCATGTTTAAGTATTTGGTGTTTACCGTTCTAATTGTTTCAGCACTTGGTAAGAAAAAATAAAATATGCTATATACAAACAAACATATGTAATAATATACAAATCATGATTTTTGTATTTAAGGCCATTCATTTCGTAAAAACGAAGAAGGAATCCAATTTGTGGATTAGACTATGTCGACAGATATTTTTTTTTATAGACGAGGAAATTTTTTTAAGTATATAAAGCCATTTTTATACATTCATTCTTTGTAGAAAAGTTTAATTTGAAGTTTCTAACGAGTGTTTTCACTGCTCGATTAAGCATGTAATAAAATTTCGAATTTAGAATAACCTGAAAATTTGGATTGGTCGCCTAGCGAAGCGGAGCGACCAATCTAAATTTTCAGGCTTCTCTAAACTCGAAATTTTACTTTATACGCTATGCGTATAAAACAATGAAATATTAGGAAGTCCAAAATATACATCTTGAAAAAAAATTTCAAACTACTAAAAGTATCCATATTCTGCCAATTTTATGATTTGGCCTATACATTTAGCTGTTCCAAAGTGCCCCATCTCTGTCCCAAACTGCCCCATCCATTTGAAATGTGTTTACATGTGATGAATCTATATTTCCCAATGTTCAAGGAGAATTAAATATGGTTTATGAAGTATACAAATATCTAGTCATGTAAGAGAACTTTGTTAACAATTTAAAATGCTACCTCAACAAACATTTACTACGCGAGTAATTAATAAGCATAAAACTTACTTTGTGCAGCACTTTATGATCTTTCTGTAATAACTTCATTAAAACTTGTAATTTCGGCACAAAACTTTACACTCCACAATTAAACTGTTATCAATATTTAAAATAATGAATCTTTAGGCCTTAGAAAAAGATAAAAATCTGAAGTGTCCGAAGGTGCCCCTGTCCCAACCTGCCCCACTCTACCCCATACTTAAAAAAAAATCCCCTATATATACGTTTCATTTACATGTATTTCCTTTGTATTAACTTTACTAAAATGTGCATGCATTTAGAATTAATTAAAATCGATAAAAATTAATTAAACAAAAACGACTTAAAAATTGTGGCCCATTTATACTTATAGTTATATTCAATTAAACAACAAATTGTATTTTATACAAGATTTCGAAAAATCATGGTTTGGAGATTAATTCAACTATTTTGTGGATGTCAAAAAAACAACGCTATTTTATTATTATGTGAAAATCAAATTATAAGATTTTCACATAATAATAAAATAGCATTGTTTCTTTAACATCCACAAATTAGTTGAATTTATCTACAAACCATGATTTTTCGTAATCTTGTATAAAATTCCATTTGTTGTTTAATTGAATATAACTATAAGTATAAATGGGAAAGACATCATTAATCAGAGCCGGAACTAGGTCCTTTCGCGCCCGTGGCAAAAAAAATGTTTGCGCTCGTGGAATATTTAAAATTAATGAAAATCTAGAGAGAAATAACGTCCGAATTTTTAAAATTAACGTAAATTTTAAAAACTCGAGAAAAACGAAGTTTTTTGTTCGTTTTTTAAATGTTGACGCTTTTCGTGAATTTCCTAAATTATACATTTAAAAATATCAATGCTTTTCATAAATTTTTCACCATTTTCGGTAATTTTCAGGTTTTTTACGAATTTTTGTGATTATGATGAAATGTCAACAGTTTTGTGTTTAGTATCATTATGATTTTAATTATAACAGCCGTAAACTCGCTTATTATTCAGTCGTTTATTTCTAATTATCGCTAGACAATTCAATTTCAAGTTCTTAAGAAATTCTAACGAGTGTTTTACAATCCCAGATTAAGCATGAAGTAAAATTTCGAGTTTAGAAAAGCGTGAAAATTTGGATTTGCCGGGGCGCGGGACCGAAGCGAGACGCGCCCCGGCAAATCCAAATTTTCACGCTTTTCTAAACTCGAAATTTTACTTCATGCGCCACGCGTATTAAACATTGACTTATTATATTTGTTTTGTTTGTAAAAGGTGAATATTGATAATATCATAACCGTCATTAAGCTATTTCTGACAATATTATTTATCTTAGGTGAAGTTCTTTTAAAAGTTAATTTGCAGTATTAAATAATAATAAATATTAAATCTAAAATATCGAAAAGTATCGATAGTTTGAATATCGATACTTTTCATTACGATATTTTAGCGTATCGATACTTTGATATACGATATAATCGATGCTCAATATAGATATTTTTTTGGGATCGGAACCTCCTTAGTCGTGACATTACTGCGATCAAATCTCAATGTAATCACATGATGGAATATAATAACATAATAATAATGTATTTTATGTATGTAAAAAATGTATGTAATTTTATGTATTTTATCGACCCAACAAGTCGCAAAAATAAATAATTATTATTGTTATTAAATTCGATCATGCAGGTCGTATTTTGGGGCGCAATGGAGCTGTATTATTTCCACGGTAATTATTCAACACCTTATCGTAAAATAAAACCAAAAAATTATTTAAAATAGCAATTTTTACAAGTGGTATATATCGAAAACATTATTTTGTTACGTTACTGTCTTTAATAATTATGCTATTTATATTTTAAACAATCAACTTAGAATATGCATAAAAAACATCTATGACATAATTTTTACTTTTCCTCATATGTAAAACAAATGGAAAGTATTATTTTTACGAACATTTTCAAATTTCTGTATGTTACTTGATAAAACAGATTTCTTTGGGTTGATGACTTTCTGTGATTACCAGCATGAAATGCAAAAACATGTATGTACCTTTTTTTGACCTCGGCTCATAGCCATACAGTCTAACTACCTAACTATCGCATTTAACTTATTCAATTAATGTATTTAACTTATTATTACACGCTGATCTAATTAAATTGGCACGTCACAGCACATTTACACACATCCCTAGCTCCAAAGGGTTTCTCTATAAAAAAGTGGCCCCCTTTGGTGGGATTCGAACTCACTAACCCACGCTGAAGAGCAGGAGCTCTACTCCCTGATTTACGAGGGTCCCTAACATGTTTCTTGCTTCTTTTTCTAATATTGGTTTTCATAACAGTTACAAAAATCTATTAGGATTTCAATGCCTCTATCTCACTGAGCAAAAAACAAACAAATAACGTTATATCAACATTGTAGCAACATTAAACGCTGTTGATGAAACATTACTTAAATGGATTTGCTCAGTGGGATGATTACTTACTCGAATGTCGTTTTGTTCATATGTTCTCTAGGCAATGAAGAAGACATTCAATGGGAAGGCAAAATCGTCGGAGGAATGCCGGTCGTCATCAGAAACTTCCCGTACCAAATATCAATGCAATATCGTGGAAGACATATGTGTGGAGGTTCAATCATTGGGAAAAGACATATTCTAACTGCTGCTCATTGCACCGTCGAGTAAGTTTTGACAATTTTCTGATCTACTTCTATAATTTTACATCAGTTCACAAATGATAAAATATTGATGTATTATATCATATATGATTAAATTTAAATTTATTTTTCAATATCTTGGTTTAAATCAAAATGACAGATTGAATGTTATTTTTGATCACCATAATACGATGGTGTTTTCTTTTACACACCTACTTATTTATAAAAACTAGTCCTTAATTTGTAACTTTATTTATGTTTAATTTATTTCTTTTTGTGTTTCCTTTTTAAGTATTAAAGCTTCTGACGTGACAGTAAGAACAGGAACTTCCTTCCACATCGGTGGTGGTCAAGTCTACAAAGTCGCAGACATGATCAAACATCCCAACTACAACACCAACACCCAAGACAACGATGGCGCCATTTTAGTTTTAGACAAAGATATCGAGTTCAAAGATAACGTCAAAACGATAGCCTTACCAAATACCAGAGAATCTGTTGAAGATGGAGCGATAGCGACTGTTACCGGTTGGGGAAGGACATCGAATAACGGCAGATTACCATTGCAGTTACAGGCTGTGCAAGTGCCAATTGTTCCTTTGGATAAATGTGTTGAAGCGTACAAGCCCGCCAGCATTACTGGGAATATGATCTGTGCTGGGTATCAAGGACAAGGTGGAAAAGATTCTTGTCAAGTAAGTACTAGAAATACTTTCAAATTGCTAGTATTCAAAATCATTTATTTTCGTCAAAAGACGAATGTTTAAAATATATGTGTGTTTTTTTAGGGTGATTCCGGTGGACCTCTGGTTGTTGGAAAAAAGTTGGTTGGGATCGTTTCTTGGGGATATGGATGTGCAGATGCCAAATATCCTGGAGTGTATACCAGAGTTGCCAATATAAGAGATTTTATCAAAGAAAATACTGAAATTTAACTTAATTTAAGAATAAACTATATTTGTTGTTATATAAAAGTAATGTATAATAAAATTATTCTTTAAAATCAAATATGTATTCACCATTTTAACTTTATCAAATCACCCCACTGAGCAAAAAACAAACAAATAACGTTATATCAACATTAAACGTTGTTTTAATGTTGATGAATCATTACTTAAATGGATTTGCTCAGTGAGACGTGTATTTGGTTTCAGTTACGTAAAGAGTTGATTATGATTAAACTTAATAAAACACTAACAAATTCTTCACAAAATTTTTAGCGTAACTAAATATTTTTAGTGAAGAACGTGTTATTGCCTTATTAATAGACCTTAGCATACAGCTTTAACACTATACTAAGGATGATATTAATATGTTCGTATTAAAGAAACATTTTAGTTATATTACTATTGTTAGTTTACAACTAATAATTTAATAAAATGGTACTCCTAGTTCAAGGCATGGGAGCTGTGTTATACATAATCTCAAATGCCATAGTAACACGAATTTATTTAATTATAACGCATTAAACCAATGCGTTATAATTAAATAAATTCGTGTTACTATGGCATTTGAGGTTATGTATAACACAGCTCCCATGCCTTGAGCTAGGAGTACCATTTTATTAAATTATTAGTTGTAAACTAACAATAATTTAAGATTTATAAATGTACACAAAATATGTTATAGTGTAAAACGGACATAATGAGTTTCCTATAATCTGTTAAAAAACTAGAAGGAGAAAGTGCCAAAGCCCAATTTACACTATAAAGAGTTACCAGAAATATCACTAGATAAATTTGGCGGCAATTTTAAATAATTTCATAATTACTCTTTAAATAAAATCAAATATTCATTTTGTACTTCTTAATTGTAGTTAGGTATTTTCTTTTCCATCGTACGATATCGTCAGTTCAATTAAAATCCTTATACGGCATCTCGCTATATATCTGTGAAATAAAACATATTTACATTATGTTCATAATATAATATGGAATTTATATAATAATGTGTCTCTCTTAGAGCTGAGACGAATCCTCGTAAAAAGGATTCGAATCACGAATCCGAATCACCTAATATGATTCGAATTACAAATACTCGAATAAAGGATTCGTACGAGATAAATATGAATAGAATCGAAGATTCGAATCCTGTTTTTTCGAATCACGAATACGAATCCTTTAAGAATAAATTTTATTTTATTATTTTTTTTGCAACCATTAATATATAAATATCGTTACCAGTTGCTTTAACAAAAATATTCAAAACCTAATTATTTATTATTACTACTGAACATCGTTGATAACAGACTAAATATCTGACTCCCTGTTACTCTGGTAAAAGATGTATTTGTGTGTTTCTGAACTCCACTTCAAATCAGTGTTTTGTACGCGTGGCGCATGAAGTAAAATTTCGAGTTTAGAAAAGCCCGAAAATTTGTCTCGGGTCGCTGCGCGACCCTCGACAAATTTTCACGGGGCTTTTCTAAACTCGAAATTTTACTTCATGCTTAGCCTGGGAGTGGAAACACTCGTTCAAAACTTCAAATTGAACTCAATTATAAAATCGACTAATGCCTGAAATTTACGTAAATAAAAAATTCACTGAATATCATTAAAACCGGGAAGGTCAGAAAAAGGTCATGGAATTATATTCAAATTGACCAAAACACTAACAAAATGTCATATGATATTATTAAATTTGTCAAAATCAGCAGGCAAATTATAGAACACGTAAAAATTTATAAAATTAACTAAAATATTGGCAAAAACAATGAAAACTATTAAACAGAATGGGGGTTTCCCACAGAAGAAAGTTATGTTAAAAGGCCAGCGGAAAAATCTTTAATCTGGGAAATGTCGGAAAAATTTAACATTTCAGATTGTGGCTACCATAACAGTTTTACTTCAATCAATATTAAACAAAATTTTGAAAATATGTATTTTATCTTTAAAAACATTTTCAATCATTTAATGTTCTTATCAAAGCATTTACTTTGAAGTTTCGAACGAGCGTTTTCACTCCCAGACTAAGCATGAAGTAAAATTTCGAGTTTAAAAAAGCCCCATGAAAATGTGTCGAGGGTCGCTGCGCCACCCTCGACAAATTTTCACGGGGCTTTTCTAAACTCGAAATTTTACGTCATGCGCCACGCGCATAAAACAGTGATTTAACGTGAAATTTAAAAACACACAAAAAAAACATTTTTCATGTTGTTCCTCACAATTAATTCGAATTATTTTTGACGATTCCAATCCTTTTGTAAGTATTCGAATCCTTTTACAAGGATTCGAATCCTTCTATAAGTATTCGAATCACCCACATTTAAACTCGAATACGAATCCTCTTAAAAAAATGTAACGAATCCGGATCACGAATCCAGTTGAACTAATGTATTCGAATGCCTTTTTTGAATCCTCTAAAAATGTTTGAATCAAGGATTCAAATCCTGAATTATTCGAATCCTGTACAGCTCTGGTCTCTATCTTACTTAAAATTGATTTGTTTCATAAAACTATACAAGGTAGAACGACTTATCTTCGGCACGCCTGCATGATCGTTTACATCTTTTCTTCAAAGTTGGCAGTTCATTTTTATAGAAGACACTATGCACGGATCTCTTAACTACGTCATCAAAACTTGCAAATATGTCCTCCAAGCTGTTTAGAGCTACAAATCTCTCTGGATTTCTTATATTGGCTAATGGTACGATAGACAGTAGAATTTACAACTCCTAAAAATTAAACATTTTATTATTTGATGCATAAGAAGTTGGATTTGGGTCTGAAAAACAGTGCATAATAAATATGTATAAGCAGATGATAACAGATGATCCACATATGAAAATGACTGCTGTTGTATCAGACATTGTTGGTGCAGTAGGTGAGATATCATGCTATTTGATATCTCACCTACTGCACCAACAATGTCTGATACAACAGCAGTCATTTTCATATGTGGATCATCTGTTATCATCTGCTTATACATATTTATTATGCACTGTTTTTCAGACCCAAATCCAACTTCTTACGCTTTTTTGGAGGTGAAGGTGATATTATCACTGAGCTTGTACTGGATCCATAATCCATCACAACAATATAAACAAAACTAACTTTTAACTATGCTAAAGAAACACCGCACAAAAGGTTATTACGAACAGACAAAGTTGCAACTCGGTAACGCTTCGAATTAAGGTTATGTCAGCTATTGCGTCTAATAATGACGAAATTAGCATAGTGTAAAATGGGCGCGCTCTCGGCCAATCAGAGTTGTAGGTTTTGGCGCGTGAAATTTAAAACGCTCCTCCTAGTTATTAAACAGATTATAGTTAAGAAAATATGTAAATATGCAAATTTCCTTAATGCCAAAATGGTGCGTCATCTAGACAACAATTTTTAGTCTTGGTATTTTAACAAAGGGGTTATTTTAAGTGAGACCCCGTGAAAACATCCACATCGTTTTTGCCACTTCAAAACTAATATTTTACATATAATTTTAGTAGACTTATGGGTTTCTTAAATAGTAAAAAAAAAGTAAAAAAGTAGATGTATTTCCTAAATGGTCGAAAAAAAGTGAAAACAGTTGACACCGAATGATGGGAGTAAAAAGGAATGATGTTTTTTTCTTTTTGATAACAAAGACAAAGACATTTTTAGTACTCCGATAATTTTCTGATTCAGTGTCCATAGTTTTTCTGAAACTACTTATTTTTCAAATTCAACAACAGTTTCCCTTCTTCTTCTTGCCAAATAAATGGCGCTAGCTTCAAAGCCCTATCGATTAACATCCCTAAATAGAAAGAAGCAAACCATCTCACTTACCTGTTTATTAATGATAGACGATCATTTAAATCCAAATTTCTACTGCAAGAATTTATTTTTAATAATCCGTTAAGCAGAACTTCACTAACGAATCAAAACACTAGCACTTCTTCTTCTTGTGTAATTAACGGCCTTAACTTTGCAGCTCTGTCGACTAGCCACAGCAATTTCTATCGTAGATAAATAAATAAACACAAACACTTAAAAACTCGAAATCAAATCAAAAGCCGATCAGTGTTTTCTAAAAAGTGAAAACACGAAGTAAACCGTTTGAATAATTGATCTCAACTGGAGTTAACAATGTGAATGAATAGAGGCGCTCTTGCAATCCGTCATGAATTATCTCCGATGTTCGCCTGCGTTTTTTGCGTGTTTGGTGATAAGCTAATGGATTTATTGCTTGAAACTAGATTTAATCTTTGTTGTTTCGTTAAATTCGAAGGTTTGTGCACTTAAAAGCCAGAGCTATAAAGGATTTGATCAATCAGGATTTGAAACCAGATGGCATATATTGATGAGGGCGAACTACTTATCAATGCCTGATGTGCTAATCCCCATTTACATTCCTATTGTTTCTGTACACCGGTAATGAGTTTGAGTATTGTTATAATTACAAATTCAATGAATCATGATATAATCCTTTTTGACAAAAGTTTTTAAATACATCTTTTACATCCTCGGTAAAATTTGGTTTGGTCGCGTAGCCCTACGCGCTACGCGACCAAACCAAATTTTAAGGCTTTTCTAAACTCGAAATTTTACTTCATGCTTAACCAAGCAATGGAATCATTTGATTAAAGTAATTTTCAATGAATTAATTCAGCGGAAGAAACATTTTCATAACCACAAACAATGTAACAACCTCTAAATAGATAACATTTAATTAAATTCTCATGTGTACCAAGAAAATGCAGTGTTTCCACGTTCATTATATTAATAGTTCAAAACTAAGTAATAACATGCAGATTTTCTTCTAATAACACTGGTCGGCATGAAAATCGGCCCTGACACCATTCCTGCTGATTCCTATGTAAAATGACCTCCTGAATCCGAATATGACCCCCGTTTTCCCCCATCACCCACCGTTTTCGGGGGAGGCCCCCCACCTATTTTTATCACTTTTCGATAATTTGGACGGATGAAAATGATTATTTTAGCCTTTACGTTTCTTCTGAGGGGCTAGAGAGGTGAAAAGTTCCAAAACATGAACATTTGTAGCAAGGAGGTAGATTTGGGGAGGGGGATTTGCCCCCTTAAATTGTAAAAATATCCTTAAAAATGATCGATTTTCCGTTTTTTTCGCAGTTTTTTCACGTATTTTCTTCATATTCCAGCTTCCATCCCCCCTCATCCTCCCCCAAACAATAAAAATATATAGCAACAATATATAGCAACAATAATAAAAATATATAGCAACAGTTCGGAAGATTCACTGTACCACGCTGGCGCTCTCAATACCTCGCGCGCACAGGTTTGCCTAGGAATTTTCATGCTTTGACAGGTTTAAACTTGCAAGACCGGTGATGCATTTCAATTTTTGAAAACTAAATTCCTTCGTCTTAGTGAGGCTAAAATCAAGGTAGGAGTTTTCGTGGGCCCCCAGATTAGACAACTTTTCCAAGATTCGACGTTTATTGAACACCTGAATCGAAAAGAAAAACGAGCTTGGATTGCATTCCAAAACGTGTGTGAGAACTTTTTGGGTAACAACAAAAGTGATGATTATGTCGCTCATGTCGAGGAATTGCTGTCAGCGTACAAGGCCATGGGGTGTCTCTTAAAGTGCATTTCCTTCACTCACACCTGGACTTCTTCCCTGAAAATTTAGGAGCAGTTTCGGATGAACACGGGGAACGGTTTCATCAAGACATCTCTAAGTTCGAGAGGAGATTTTCAGGGAAGTGGAATGCGAGCATGTTAGCAGAGTACTGCTGGTTTTTGATACGAGAAACTTCTACCTCAGGGTACAAAAGGAAAGCAAGCACCAAATGAAGGTACTTGACTTAGTTATTTATTATTCTTTACATTTATTATTTTACATTTAATATTTTACTTTTCATTTATTATTCTTTACAGCTAAAATAATCCTTTTCACCCCTCCAATGGATGGGGGAAACGGGGGGAGTATTGAGAGCGCCAGCGTGGTACAGTGAATCTTCCGAACTGTTGCTATATATTTTTATTATTGTTGCTATATATTTTTATTATTGTTGCTATATATTGTTGCAATATATTTTTATTATTTGGGGGTGTTTGGGGGAGGATGAGGGGGAATGGAAGCTGGAATATGTAGAAAATAAGTGAAAAAACTGCGAAAAAAACGGAAAAAAATTGATCATTTTTAATGATTTTTTTACAATTTAAGGGGGCAAATCCCCCCCAAATCTACCTCCATGCTACAAATGTTCATGTTTTGGAACTTTTCAGCTCTCTAGCCCCTCAGAAGAAATGTAAAGGCTAAAATAATCCTTTTCATCCCTCCAAATTGTCGAAAAGTGATAAAAATAGGTGGGGGGGCCTCCCCCGAAAACGGTGGGTGATGGGAGAAAACGGAGGTCATATTCGGATCCAGGAGGTCATTTTACATAAGAATGAGCAGGAATTGTGTCAGGGCTCGAAACAAAAATTTGTTTTGCAGACCAGTGTAATACGAACTGACATGTTTGTTAGGGCTTCATAGAAATTAACTAGCAATAAACTATAATGATATTAGCGGCAATTCTGTTAATAAGGCTGTTAGTATTTTATCAAGTTCAATTATCAACTCACCCACAGATAAAATTTTCATTAGTGGTATTTTTATTAACATCAAACTCTCAAACATGAACATCTAAAGGCATCAAGGAAATTCCTTTTTGTAAACAACTCCCTTTATTCGTTAATATTTCGTACAAAAAAGGATTTTTTTTAGTTTTACCCCCCATTATTCAAGTAGTGCAAACGTAATGCAAATTTTATATTTTCGCGCATTGTACTTTTTAAACAAATGAAATTAGTTCAGTGAAATATATTTAGGTCAAAACGTTGCGGGGTTCGTTAACCAAACTCCGGGGCGCGCAATGAAAAATAAAACATTACCATCAAAAAGCTGCGGCAATCCTCTGCGGGAAACGTGTGGCAATGTTGAAAAATATGGCATTTTGGGCTAATAAGTGCATTAATGGTGGTTTATACGCCTGCAGTAATAAACAATTTTTATTACCCGGGAGAGAAGTTTGCCATGTAAAACATGATTAATAAAATCCGTCGAGAGTGTGTGACAGAGAGAGAAAGGGGGAGGGTCGGGCATTAATTACACATCTGCATTTGTGTGATTAAAATTGAATTATATATAAAGTTTTTGTGCACTAAAATTCGTACTTATATATTATATGCACGCATATATTTTTTGGTAGGTCACTATTTAAACAGTAGCATTATGTGGAATGTGGGCATGTACATTGTTTTTAATTCATTCAAAAATGGATTGTTTTTTTAATAAATTATTTTTAATTAATAATTATATACATAACGTGATGCATATCCGCAGCATTATTAATTTTATGTTAATTAAGTTACTACTTAAGTTAATTTGATATATTATTTGACTTGACTTGAAAATGTATGAAGAATAACGTAAATATTTTGTTATTTAAATATCTCGATTATTATTCATTTAAAAAAACTGTTTTCAGTGTATTTCTAACTTCACAATATTTCAGTGTTGTATACGCGTGGCGCATGAAGTAAAATTTCGAGTTTAGAAAAGCCCCGTGAAAATTTGTCTCGGGTCGCTGCGCGACCCTCGACAAATTTTCTACGCGGGGCTTTTCTAAACTCGAAATTTTACTTAATGCTTAGTCTGGGAGTGAAAATACTCGTTCTAAACTTCATATTACACGTTTTTATACAAAATTGATTATGTATATTTAAAAGAACAATTAACAGTATGTAATATATTTTTATTTGTGAGTTATATGAAGATTGTTATAATAATCTTCATATAACTCACAAATAAAAATATATTACATACTGTTAATTTTTCTTTTAAATATACATAATCGATTTTGTATAAAAACGTGTAATATGAAGTTTAGAACGAGTATTTTCACTCCCAGACTAAGCATGAAGTAAAATTTCGAGTTTAGAAAAGCCCCGCGTAGAAAATTTGTCGAGGGTCGCGCAGCGATAAAAAAAACGGTTAAATTCCTTTCTTTACTGTTTTTATTTAAGTACTATATGTACACTTTTGTGCAATAAAATTAAGCACAAGTCTTATACCTATTTTTCACAATATTCTAGTTGTATAATTCGGGTCTGTGTTTTAATTGCATAGCAGCAGTTTCAATAAATAATAAAACACCATAACACTTCTTTCCTACTCCCAACGTTTCTTAACTCTGAAAACAGTGTCTTTACTGATGTTCACCAATCGAACAATTTGTCTAATAGAAAAACCAACTTCTATTTTAGTTAGAATTCGAATTTTTGAATTGTTGTCTAAATGCCTCGGCATTTTGACATTAAGAAAATTGACATATTGACGTAACTAGGAAACTCATCAAGTCCGCTTTAAACTATAATATATTTCGTGTACTTAATTTTATTGCACAGAAGTGTACATTTCGGACACTAAGTGTCAATAGTTCACTTTATTTCTAGCATGTAATATAATACGTCATTTGTAGAAATCATAAAAAGATGTGTAGAATTCTACCTAAAATCAACGTTTAGAGTTAACTCTATAATTGCTCGGCCGTTAATGGGTTAAAGCGGGACGCCTTAAGAATTTTGTAAAATGATACTTTTAATAGTCAAAGTCAAAACCTTATACTTATTTATATTATTTAAATTATACTACTGTGATCAAAAACAAGGTGTGTTTGTTTCTAAAATGAAAAATCCTTATTAATCTTCCCAATCAATTTCATCTTCTTCAAAGTACGCCCCTCCAGACACAATGCACTTATGCCAACGTTTTTCCAATCCTCAAAACAGTCAGAGAAGTCTTTTTCCAAGATGACCTTTAATACATTCTTCGATTTGCCTTTCTTTCTCAATCGAATCGAAACGGTGTCCCCGGAACGGTCTTTTTAATTTGTTGAACAGTCAAAAAGTTTTTGTCGAAATGTTGTCGAAGACCAATGCAGTGTCTGACTGTGCATTATCGTGGTGCAAAAACCAATTTTATTTTGTTTCGTTGGCCTCGGCTTTCGCCATACAGCCATCTGCCATTGTATTATTTTTCTAATTAATTAATTAACTAATTACCACTTATTTAATTCGTTTGGACGCCACAATTCATTCACACTACATCCATGGACCCGGATGGAATAATTTGTTACTCACAAATTTTTCCACCGCACGGGATTCGAACCCGCGACCTCTTGGTCTATGGGCAGAGTCTCTACCCACTCGGCCACCGAGGCCCCAAAGCCAAAAATTATCTGCTCTTAATTCTGGCCTTTTGAGGCGAATACTTTCACGCAAATGACGCACAACACTCAAATAATATTGCTTGTTAAGGTCGGAAATTTACATGTTATTTGGCCATAAGAACGAACAACGATTAATCTTTCACAATATTGAAAACAGAACATTGAAACTTATATATATTGTACATTGATGTTTTACGAATAAGTTGATAGTAATTTTATTTCAAAAAAATGTTTCTTAAATATAAATTAAATAATGGAACACTGTCAAATGATCACATAAATCCGTGCATTACTTTCAAAGGAAACATTATTTTTTCTTTAGATTGCTTCAATTTATTGAGGTAATTATTGTAAACATGCTGTATTAAATAGATTGATGTGAAATTAATGATAAAATTAATTAATCGTTGCTTAGAAATCTCCATAAGAGCAATGTATATTTTGATTATATTTTTAATAAATAGGGGGCAGCATCGTACCTTTTTAGGATTTTTTTAAAAAAGTACTGTGATTTCTAAAAACATGTGAAAATAAATTATTTTTGATATGTAGAATTTCTATACTACATTTGCCGCGACACGGGCTCCTGGCTCCCGACTACCGACCTTAAGTTGCGAATGTATTTTTCTTATGCGAGATCGTTCATTAATTCATTATGTTATTGATACGCAACAAAGAAAGACATTGTTAAAATATTTTCTAATACATATTGTAAATATAATTGTATTTCTGGATTCATGTTTTGAATAGGAATGTGGAATGCCAGTAAATGTTGATTCAAGTGCTGAGTCGGAAAAATTCCTTTTTTATTTATAATTTACGAAATTAAATGTTTTTTGTTATTTTCGACAATTTAAAAGATTTTAATTTATTTTTATTAAGTTTATTTAAAATTATAATAATCAGAATTATTGGGCCTCGTGAATTTAGAAGATTTTAGTTTATTTTCAAAGTTTCAAGAATTTTTAATGAATTCTCAATATTTTAGTTAATCTTTAACGCTTTTCGTAACTTCTTCAAGATTTCCTTTAATTTTTAAAATTCCTGAATTGTTTAAATTTTTCTTAATTAATTTCCCCAAGATTTTTATTAGTTTTTAAAATTTTGACGCGTGCTATGAAATTCCACGATTTTCGTTAATTTTTAAAATTCTGTCGGCTTTTGTGAATTTTGTAAATTTTTAAAATGTTGATTCTATACACGAATTCTCGAGATTTCTGTCATATTTTAAAACGTTAGCAGTTTTCGTGATTTTCCTAAATTTTCGTTAATTCTCATAAATTTCTACGATTTTAGTTAATTTTCATAATCTCATTTTTCGTGAATTTTCAACCTTTTAGTCAATTATAAACATCAAAACGCTTTTCGTAAATTTCCAAAATTTCCGTAACTTTCGATTTTCGATCATTTTCAAAATCTAGATGCCCATCATGAATCTCTCAAGATTTATGTAAATCTCTAAAATCGAGAATTTTCAAGTTTTCCGTTAATCTTCAAAATTTTCATACAAATGTGAATTTACAAAAAGTTATCAAAATTTATTATGAATATTTATTAATTTTTAAAATTATCATGAATTTTTTGAGCATCGAATAATTATATCGTAAACTTGTTCCTCATTGATCACTTGGTAAAACATTTCTACTAATATATAGGTTTTTAATTTAAATTCACTTGGTTTGTTTTACTAATAAATTTATTGTTCGACTAGTTTTGGCTTGATGCCATTTTCAAGATGATGATGATGATGCCATTGAAAATGGCATCAAGCCAAAACTAGTCGAAAAATAAATTTATTTGTAAAACAAACCAAGTGAATTTAAATTAAAAACCTATAAATTGAATAATTAATTCATACGGTATACAGGGAATTTTTCTTTCAAGTATACATATGCATACACTGTAAATTTTACGACATTCGTTGTTTTTTTAAAAGATTTCAATTTAAATCTTCAAACGAGGGTTTTCCACTCCCAGACTAAGCATGAAGTAAAATTTCGAGTTTAGAAAAGCCTGAAAATTTGGATTGGCCGCGTAGCGAAGCGGAGCGGCCAATCCAAATTAGGCTTTTCTAAACTCGAAATTTTACTTCATGCGCCACGCGTATAAAACACTGAAATATCGTAAAGTTTAAAATATACGGCTTTAGCAATCTAATATGTAAATGTAAATAAAACGCGAGTCAAATTCTGTGCTAAACCAATTATTTAAAACAGTGATTATAGGCAACCCAATAACTCTAACGTATATTGGGTTGCCTATAATTGTTGTTGTATGTGCGTGTTTTTAAAGTTCACTGTAAATCAGTATTTTTAAGCGTGGCGCATGAAGTAAAATTTCGAGTTTAGAAAAGCCTAATTTGGATTGGCCGCTTCGCTTCGCTACGCGGCCAATCCAAATTCTTAGGCTTTTCTAAACTCGAAATTTTACTTCATGCTTAGTCTGGGAGTGGAAAACACTTGTTAAAAGCCTCAAATTAACCACTTTTAAGTAACAAATTCCCGCAAATTTAAAAAACGCTGTTATTATGGGGATATATATAGTCAAAACAAAAATGCACTGTATTAATCGTTTAAGATTTGAAGGAATGCCTCATATTATGTGTCAAATAAATTTCTTTGAAATTTGCGAACCCAAAAATCAACAAAATTCTTGAAAATTGAAAAATTCATGAATACCAGGGATTTCTTTTGAATTAACTCAAACCTAGGAAATACATGAAAGGCATCAAAGTTTTAAAAAGTAACGAAATGAGCCATGAAATGCATGATTTTTGTCAACATTTTAAAAATTGTTATAAATCTTGGAAATTAAAAAAAAGTTCAAAAATTAACAAACGTATTGAAAAATTCACGAGTCGCCATAATTTTGAAATTTAATTCAAATCTTGGAAATTTACCCTCAAGATTTTGTGAATTAATGAGAATATTGTAAAAAGCCAGTGATTATATTTTAACGAATGTTTTCCACTCCCAGACAAAGCATGAAGTAAAATTTCGAGTTGAGAAAAGCCCTAAGAATTTGGATTTGGACGCATAGCGTCCAAATCAAAATTCTGGCTTTTCTCAACTCGAAATTTTACTTCATGCGCCACGCGCCTAAATCACTGATTAATTGTTAAGTTTAAAATATTTAAAACATTTTTTATTATAGATTATCACTTTTCACAAACTTCAAATTGTTGTCAAATTTAAATATTTCTTGACATTTCATCACTTTTTGACGTTGTGGTAACATTTTATCAAATTTAAATATTTCATCGATTTAGACAATTTTCGATTTTTTCAAAATTCTGGCAAATTTAACATTTTTACCATGACATTTCATCACTTTTCCATGATTTTTGCACCACGGACAGAGCATAAAATTCTAGATAAAGACATTAAATTCTATTAATATTATTATTATATGTATATACATATAAATAAATGTTTATATGTAATATATTTTTAAAATGATTGTAATTCCTAATTATATAATAAAAATAAGTATTGGAAATGAGACAAGCCAAAACAGTTAAATGTTTGTGGATTGAAATTAAAATTGTGAATATTTATTTATCCAGTTTACTTGTCTACTGAAATTTAATACCCATTCATTCGCCCTGCGCTATCTAAACAAAGATAGAACGCGCTCTGCACTGATAATTTTTATTATTCGTTGTGATCAAATTCGGCAGGCACTATGAACCAATACATAGTCAAAACTACTTTCAGCCATTTTGCTATCTCTGCGCCATCTCCTACCCCAGAAACACACTACTAGCAAAAATTGGCCCTCTTAGCAGCTTGGCCTGGCGGAAAAAAATCATATTGCACAACACCGCGATAATAAAAGAAAACTGTTGACATGACCTTACCTAGTTAGAATTGAAATTTCACTTTTGTATGTTTAAAAAAACCCGTGTAACTCTGCAGCAATTAAATATATTGACATAAAAGTCTGCATAGATATCAAACATCGTACTACCAACCCACAAAAAAATTATTTCATTATTTCATGGCAAACAGTTTTGATTAAAAATTCATCTTACTTTTTGATCAGTGTAGTATGTTTGATCGTTTGATAAGAATATGTCAAAAATCTTGCCCAAAGAAAATGAAATATTATTTATATTTACTGTTACATAAAATATACTTATTGAATTTATTTATTTAAAAATAATTAATAACAGTTTGGGGTTGTATTACATTCAAGGGAATAGTTCGTTGGTTAATGTTTTTATTTACAGCGGTGCGAATTTACAATGGATTTATTTACACATTTATATGGATACAGGTGCTGCGCTTCAGCGGCCCTCCTGCTCCTCGTTCGGACGCTGAATCTGCGGGGGTTCTGTAGGGAGACTCCTAGCGGGTCGATCCCGATGTATCGCAGAGGCGGCGCGTGCAATCGCCGTTATGTCGGGTAAGCCGGTGTCCTCGGGCTGTTCCTGTCGACGGGCCGATGACGTGGGGGTCCCTCCGCGATCCTCCTGCGTGCCTTGCGGGGTGACGGAGGTAACGGAGAGAGCGGACGTGACACCACCAGGTATGGGGAGGTCCTTCGCCTCCTGTGCGCCTTCCGGGGTGATGGTGGCAACGGACACAGCGGCCGCGGTGCCACCAGGTACTTGGCCGACCTTCTGATCGCGTTCAGGAGCCTCTTGCGGAAGCGGGCGTGGGTACCCGGTTCGGAGGTTGTTATGGTTGGGGCAGAATCCGGCATTACCGTGTGGATTCTGTTTTGGCCTAGTGCGCTATGGTAAGCTCGCTTAGCCTGTTCCTCTACGTAGCTAGCTAGAGTACAAGGAACTGATGCTGCTTGTGGGGGTGTGCGCCCTATCTAATTTCTACAAAAATCCAAAGGTTCAGGCTTTTCTAAACTCGAAATTTTACTTTATGCTTAATCTGGGAGTGGAAGACACTCGTTAATGGTTACCCATTAAACAATATTAATTGTCTATGTATACAATGACGTTTGCTGGCATATTTTTGTTAAATTTAATAATTTCACGTTTTATGACAATTTTAATAAATTTTGATGATTTGTGTTGTGAGTATATTTTACGTATATTCGTCAATTTTAGTTTCTTTTGTTAATTATGACTATTATATGCACGTACATCTCAAACGCATTCTCCTATGCAATCTGTTACTTGAATATATTTAGAAATAACCTTAATTAACCATTCTATAAACAGATATATCAAGAGTATTTTCAAATCTTAATACTTGAAAATAATACAATCAAATATTCCAGATGTAAAGATAACATTGGATTTCTTACTGTTGCGTATCACCAATCAAAATTTGGGTTCAAGTGTGTACTTTGTATACAAGTGTTTCTGATATGAATATCGAGATAAAATACTTCACCTTACACAATGACGTAAAATCCTAATATCTAATCACACCTTATAAAAGAAGAGACTATAGTATATTTTATTGATGTTGAGGGAAAGAGGAAAAATATAAACATGTTTTTAAAATTGAGTGCGTTGGTGCTTTATGCAGTTGTAGCAAATGGTGAGTAGTTTATTAAACTGTTCACTGTGGAGGCTTCTACTTCGTTATACATCATTATTTACACAAATAAGACAATTAACTTTGTTTGTATAACTGACAATTTTATTGTGACTATAGTTTCGACAACTTTAACTTGTCATTATCAAACATAAAGTAATTTAAAACAAACAATTCGTCAGGTATATATACGAAAAAATTACGGTTACAAAACGGCTTTAAAAATGGGGGTGTATATTAGGTTAAGCTGGTCGTTTATTACGGGAATTCCCGGATTAGCGCGTGCTCTGTGAATTTCCAGAGACTCCAGGAGGTCCATCTTACGACCCTTTTCGGCTAAATGTATTATTGACAGTACATCCTCGCCAAAAGTATGATTGTTTTCAATCATATGTCTAGCGAATGACGACTTATCAATATAATTAAGCCGAAAAGAGCTAAGATGCTTCTTGAGTCTGATTTTAAAATTACGACCAGAACGGTACCAATCGTTTGGTAGGATTTTAGCAAACATATTAGATACGTCGAATGATACTAAGTTATAACTTATCATTCGACGTATCTAATATGTTCGCTAAAATCCCACCAAATGATTGCATAGACCTAATAAAAACTTCTTTTAACAAACTAAACGTAAACATTTCAGTAAAAACAGAATTTTTAAATATATTAGAAATAATTTTAAATAATAATCACCTTTCATTCGAAAATAAATTTTACAGACAGACAGAAGGGCTTGCAATGGGCTCGCCTTTGAGTCCTTTGCTTGCTGAAATTTTCATGTGCAATTTAACAAACATTATATTAGAGTCCCCGTTAGGCAAAAAGCACATAAACATGTGGTTTAGATACGTCGATGATATTCTAGCTTCCTTCATAGGTTCAGATAGGCAACTTTCCCAATTCCTAAAATTTATTAACAACATACACCCGAATATAAAATTCACAGTAGAGACAGAAATTAGTAATAATATCAAATTCCTAGACCTTTCAATAACCAAAATCAACGAATCACTAACATTTGAAACTTATAGAAAACCTACATTTAGTGACCGTGTAATCCCTAATTCCTCGAATCACCCACGAAAACATAAATTGTCCGCGCTCAATTCAATGATATACCGTGCTTTCAACATTCCACTCTCTGAAACAGCATTTGAAAAAGAAATTGATATAATTAAAAGTATAGCCATTTCAAATGGCTATACTTCAGCATTAATAGACTCATTGATTAATAAATATAGAATGAAAAAAGTAACTAAGTATATATATGCAGGCAAGGACACATCTAAAAAAGAACAAATATTCAGATCCCTTACCTACTTTGGTGACATCTCATTAGAAATTAAAAGCATTTTTTCTAAACATAACACTTCAATAGCCTTTAAACCTTTTACAAAAATTAGATACAGTATTTTTAACCCGAAAACAAAAATGCCCAGTGCTCACAGATCAGGGATATATAAACTAACTTGTAGCGATTGTAAAGGAGCATCTTAGCTCTTTTCGGCTTGATAAGTCGTCATTCGCTAGACATATGATTGAAAACAATCATACTTTTGGCGAGGATGTACTGTCAATAATACATTTAGCCGAAAAGGGTCGTAAGATGGACCTCCTGGAGTCTCTAGAAATTCTCAGAGCACGCGCTAATCCGGAAATTCCCGTAATAAACGACCAGCTTGACCTAATATACACCCCCATTTTTAAAGCCGTTTTGTAACCGTAATTTTTTCGTATATATACCTGACGAATTGTTTGTTTTAAATTACTTTATGTTTGATAATGACAAGTTAAAGTTGTCGAAACTATAGTCACAATAAAATCCTCAGTTATACAAACAAAGTTAATTGTCTTATTTGAGTAGTTTATTATGTAATTGAAAAATAAAACAACTTTTAGAATACGTCTAAAATATGTATCTTTCTATTTATACTGCCCTGCCTTGGTTTTTATTGATCATTTGTTGGAGAATGATTAAAAAAAGACAGTTGTTAAACAGATGCTTTACTTACGTTTAGCATAAATTATATTAGAGTAAATTTAATTTAAACTGATGTTAAGCTAAACTTGATCTAAGCCACTATTAAACAACTAATTCTAAAAAATTGAAAATATGTATAGGGTGCAGCATTTTCGATGGTTTTTTCACGTTAAGGGCAATTTTTTAAGTAAATTAACTTCTTTATTTAAAAAGATATTGACTTAAGGTAAAAACTGTATTATGTACTTTTTTAAGTAGAATGCGCTGAAAATATTTTTGAAAAGGTTACAAAAAATGCAATCAACTGAAGTCATGGCAATTTGCATTTAAAATAATACAACTTTATGTCATAATTCATAAAAGTTCAACTTTAAACAAAATCTGATATGGTTAGCATATTTTACTTAAAAAAGTGCCTAAAGAAAGTTTTTACCGCACGTCAATATCTTTTTAAATACAGAAGTAATTTTAATATTTAAAATCTCCTAAATTTTGAGTTTTGACGTATAACTTGAAAGCAATTTTGATTAGGCACATGGAATAAACTACAAAAAAGAGCCGTGTAAGTATATATTAGTTCTTGTCTATCATTCATATTTATGGTACTTTACTTATTAAAGAAACCATCGAAATTGCTGCCCATGTACATGTAGTTTTCCTACTTATTCACAATTATTATAACATTGCCAAATAAAATATTCTATAAACAAATCTTTTCATCTACCTTTTACGAATATTAACAAAATGTTCTCAGAAACAAACATTTTAAACAAACGACTGTTGTAATATGTTCATTTTGTTTCTGTTTATTTTTATAATACAACTTTATTTAATTTATTAGCTGTGCCTGTACCTGATGGTAGAATCGTAGGAGGCCATGCTGTTCAAATTGAAAGCTTTCCATACCAGGCAGCTATGCTTTACTATGGCGAACATATCTGCGGAGGATCAATCATTGGGCCAAAATATATTTTAACTGCAGCTCACTGCACTGATGGGTAAGAAATAAAACTGCGAAAAACTTATACACTCAGAAACGTATAATAAATTTATAATCAAGCATTCGTAGAATACACTAATATTTGGAGTCAGTAATGTTAAACAAAATTTATTTTATGTCCCTGCACCCCTCTGACATTAGGGATGAATTAAGAAGGTAATGAGGCTAAAACTAATACAAACAATTTTTGAGCATAACTAAATACTAATTAAAGCGGAATTATGAACTTCTATTTGATCATATTACATATGGGGAAAGTAAAAAATAAACATTCACTAGTGAATATTCGCAGAACCAACGAGTATTGCGAATCGGAGTATAAAACATACTTAAGGTTGCGGTTGACTAGAGTGAGACAGACTCTGCCCAGCCATTTGCTAGAGTGAGATTTCTATTTCTAGCATAAAAAGGTAAACGTAATACATCATGAACATTTGTTTAATGAATGTTGAGCTAATTGAACGCAGAATGTGCGGACACCCTTGAATTTTACATAGTACAAGTTTTTGTTTCTTAAAGAGGAGTAAATAAATGACTAAAAAATAGGATTTTTGTACAAAAAACTAAATATCGTAATCGTTTTAAATTGGTGACATTAAAATCACCCAAGTTTTAGGATTATGTTGATGTATCATGTAATATTGTCCCATAATCAGGACATGAATGGTGCTGGAACTAGTGACCACCAAAAACGTTGGATTTTACCAATAATAAATTGCAAGCTTAAAAAAAATGTCAAATCCTATTCCTATTTAACCCCTAAAAATTCAGAACTTATCTAGAATGATTTAACGATTTGATTTGAAGAATTTTGTTATAATCATTTGATTGTCGATTTATTTCTATATTTCAGAATGAACCCTTCAGAACTTTCAGTCCGCGTCGGATCAACTTACCACGGTTGGGGCGGTGACCTCCTCAAAGTAGTCCAAATAATCCAACACGAAGACTACGACAGCAGCTCTATGGACAATGACATCTCCATCTTGGTTTTGGATTGGGAAGTCAGCTACAACGACAGCACCCAGCCAATTTCACTGGCTGAAAGAGCACCAGCTCCAGGAACCTGGTGCGACGTCACTGGCTGGGGATATTTGTCAGAAGACGGCGAACAGCCGATCAACCTCCAACTGGTGCAAGTTCCAGCTATCACCAGAGATGCTTGCCAAAATATGTACAAAGGGGAGAAAATTACTGATAATATGATCTGTGCTGGATTCGCTAATGGCGAAAAAGATGCCTGTCAGGTAATTAACTAATTTTAATACATATTTTAATTGCTTATAAAAAAATTAAATAAATAAGAGTATATTATTTAAATAATTGTGAGTTTAAATTTAATTAATCTGAGTTTAAATTTTTAATTTATCTGAATCGCGTAGGAATGTAATATTGTTTAATTTGTTTAATGAATGTACCTTAAAATAGTTGATTTATAACAATCAATATAATCTATATAAATATTATAATTGGTTCATTTTACATTATTCTGTTTGATAATGGCAAATTAAAGTTTTCGAAATTATAGTCATAATAAAAAAATCAGTTATACAAAGTTTAAGTGTTTTATCTCTGTAAATATAAATGCACGTTTCTACACATTCGGGATACTCGAAACAATAAGCTAAATATTATTGTTTAACTTTTAGGGCGACTCTGGCGGTCCACTAGTTGTGGAAGGTGTCCAAGTTGGTGTTGTATCCTGGGGTGTTGGCTGCGCCAGACCATCCAAACCTGGAGTTTACTCCAATGTAGCTGCCTTAAGAACATGGATCAACACACAAACCGGAATATAAATAATTTAGTTTTGTTAATAACTGCGATATTTATTAAAAAGAGCAAATAAAAATGTAAAATTGAAAACATATTTATTAGCAGAGCTCTGACGAATCCTCAAAAATAATAATTAGAATCACGAATCCGAATCATAAATACTCGAATAAAGGATTCGTAAACAAAATATATGATTCGAACCGAAGATTCGAATCCTGTCGTTTTTCAAATCAACTAATTATTCAAATGATCATTTTAATGATCGTTCAAATCATCATTGGAATGATAATAATAGAGTATTAAATAATCGAATGATTCGATTATCCTCACTCGAGTCTATTCATCACTAGCTTAGACCATACAGTCAATTATCCATTTTATTTTACCTAATTCAGTTATTCCGAGCTGATTTTATAACTTAAAAGTTATAGAGTTAATTACTTCCTTGTTACTTCCTTACCGTAAGATATGTGGCGTTTTATAAACGTCATTCTATAGATAAATACCCACTTTGAGAGAGTAACAAATAGTCTAGAACGGGTTATATTTAGTTACTAGTTACGTTAATCAGATAGCATATTAAGTTAAGTTAGTTTGCAATTTCATAGGTAACATAATATATAAAATTACGAAAATGTTATTCGTAAAATGCAAACAATGTCTTAATTAATAAGACCACTTAAGACGATAAATATCCATTGAAACAACTACTTCCCGTTCAAATACACCTTCGGATATTGAATTATACAATAAAATATTTAAAATCTTATCTAATTTTATTTGTTACAACGCGCTATTAAAGTATATGTAAGGTTTAGGTCAAATTCTCTTCAAACCAACTAACAATACAAATTTAAAATGAAAGGAGAAATAACAAAAAATTAGAAGTGAAAGGACTTGGATTAAAACTAATGTCTTAGGCCATCTATCATAGGTTATGCTATTTAGAATGGGTTACTACCAGTTATACCTTAAAACACAACCCTAAGTAACTGGCAGGATGGTTAGTCTTGTGTTCAGTATTTACCTACTAATTTAACTAGCTGTCAATTCAGTTAGAATTATGCTGTGAAATTAGTTTAAGCCATGATTAACACGTGTGATGTTACTAAATTAACTAATATATCTTTTTTTTGGAGGAAAACAGTCACCGCGTCGCCAGATTAACATGGGTATAACCTGCTAGTCTGATCTACCCACTAAAAATCCTTCTTTACCGAAATGTTTTTTCCTTTCTTGGGATCGCCCTGAGGCATCAAGAAAGATGGGCTGCGGCAAATGTGTAGTTCTCGCGCCGCGTAGAGTTGCTGCTCAGTTCTTTGTTGTCTCCTAGAATCCTTGTCCTTTTTAGTCAATACCACTTTAGCGAAGTTGTTTACTGCTGTCCAATTGGCTTCCGTACTTAGCATTTTTACAATTATTGTGTCCAGAGTAATGGTGCTTATTATTTTAGATAGAACAGCCCTTTCTTCTTTCCAACGTGGGCAGTACTGTGGTGTGTGTTCTGCAGAATTCTCCCCTTCGTAGCAATAGAGACATTCAGGAGAGTCCGATTTACCTATCCTAAACAGATATTGTTGGAAGCATCCGTGGCCTGTCATTAATTGGACTAGGTTATAAGTGATTTCGTCATGTTTTCGGTTGGTCCATTGATCAATATCTGAAATGAGTTTCCTAGTTCACCCGTTCGCTGCATTCCAACGGTTCTACCATCACTGTTGCACTCTTCGTTACGCAGTTTCCTTCGCAGTTCTGAGGTCGATCTCGGCTTTAATTCCGTGGTACACTTCTTCTCGTTCCTTTGCTGCGATGTCTGGCGGTGTAAGGGAGGCTAAGACTTCGGCTGCTTTAGATGACACTGTTCTATATGCCCTTATAATTCTAAGGGCTCTTGTTCTCAGAGCATGCTTTGTAGCATTACTTGCGGGTTCTGTGCACGATGCCCAAGCTGGGGCAGCGTATAGAAGCTTGGCCCTGGCTACTGTTGCTAGCATCCGCCTTCTTCCCTCGCCGGGGCCTCTGATGTTTGGTATGATGCGTGGCTTTTTCTTCAACCTACAACTTACATAACGATCACTATCGGTGCGTTCTTCATTCCGCAGTGTTGCCAAACTGTGCATTATTGATGAAATTACCCTCGTACATTCAATGTCTTGTCTCGCGACCCATGATAAATTGACACAGTTCAAGAAACGCTGATCTATAAAATTGTTGAAAGAAACGTAAATTGACCTATTTAATAATAAATTAAGACGTCAGTCTAGAACAGTGGTCTCCAAACTACGGCCCGCGGGCCAAATCCGGCCCGCGACTTGCATGAATCCGGCCCGCGATTGATTGTAATTTTTTTTGTAAATGTCATATTTTGAAATATTGTAACAATTCTTCCTTAAATTTTTCATAATTTTATAAAATTAATCGGATCTTGGCCGACTTTATTATGTAGAATTGTATTTGTGGCCCGCGAAGAAGATAGTTTGGAGACCCAGGGTCTAGAACATAGTCGATAGAAACGTAAACTGAACTGTTTAAAGGCCAATTTTGATGTGAATCCATCACGGAATTATTATTTATATCCGGTATAAAAAAGGGCTCATTAAATTCTTCAAGGATACAAAAATATAAGAAGAAACTCCAATTAACAGGAGTACAAAAACACGTAATTTTGATTTGTCTCTTTTTATATTTTTAGTAGCACATACAAAATACAAAACGGAAACCATCCATCATAGTTAGTATCTTGGCACAGCGTAGTGTGGATATGAGCGTGGACTTCCGGGTTTCACCTATGACCGGAAGCGACCATGTGCAGCGGGTCTTTCTTGTAGCGGGCGAAGACTTCCCGTTTAAAAGTTTCGAACAGCTTTCTATTTTGATTGTTCTGGTGCTCGCGCCACGGGGGCCGGCTGCGCTTTAGCTGCAGGCCCCAATGCACTGTGAAAATCGGCGAGAGGACGAGAAATTCGTAACCGGCCACATACATTTCATATACCTACAAAACAAAAATACGAAAATATAGGTGTCAAAAAGTATAGGAAAATAGGGGTTTTGTTAATTTATTAATTTATGTGAAACAAGTTCCAAATATTTGTTACTTAAACTATATGTAGCAATTACTTGTACAGGTATTTTTTCTTTAAAATGTATACATATGCATACGCTGTAAAAGTTCAATTGAAATCTTTAAACGAGTGTTTTTCACTCCCAGATTAAGCATAAGGTAAAATTTTGAGTTTAGAAAAGCGTGAAAATTTGGTTTGGTCGCTCCGCAAAGCGGGGCGACTAAACCAAATTTTCAGGCTTTTCTAAACTCGAAATTTTACGTTATGCGCCACGCATACAAGACACTGATTTGATGCTTCAAACTTCAGTTAAAATCAGTGTTGTACACGCTTGGCGCATGAAGTAAAATTTCGAGTTTAGAAAAGCCTAAAAATTTGGTTTGGTCGCTCCGCGCTTCGCGCTACGCGACCAAACCAAATTTTTAGGCTTTTCTAAACTCGAAATTTTACTTCATGCTTAATCTAAGAGTGGAAAACACTCGTTTAAAACTTCAATTTGAACTCTTTACAAAAATATCTGAAGATTTACAGTTGTTATTAAGATATATATACTTAAAAGAAAAACTGCCTGTATAGTAAAATACCTATTTAACAACTATTCCTCAATATTTCATTGACAGGTTTGCTCGGCCCATTCGTCATAAAGTGAATATTTAAAAACAATCATTTTGTGATCATTCAGTATAAATCCATTGATAATGGTCACCTTTTCATCGAAATGTACATCTGGTATATAATAAAAATTGTCAAGAAAGGTTAAAAGTGTTTTAATTAAAGTTTGTGATCATTTATTATTTATGTCGACGCTAAAACTGACAAAAGAACTCATTTTACTTGTTTGTTAATAATTGTTTTATATTTAATTTATAAGAATTTATATTTTTGTATTGGCATAGATTTTAACATTTAATCAATATTCCTATAATTAATATTTCAATTAGATTAGATATTTTATACTAATTATGCAATATTTTTCAAATTTTCGGTAAAGATTGTTTTGGTAAAAAGGGTTTTCGTGTAGACAAATACCTGCGTGTTTCTCGTGTATCCGTAGCCTATGAAGCGTTCATCGTGAGGAGGGGCCGTATCCGGTGCAACGTAGAAAGGCTCGTAGAGGAATTCGAAGTTCGTGACTGGGTGACTGATGTGCACTTCCTGACTCTCATCCTGTACATTGCTTTGCCATCTAGATGAGAAATACAAGGGGTAAGACGCGTAAGAAAAGCTAAGTAACGCGTTAATATGTTTACATTAGTAAAAAAAACATCTAACAAGCATCTAAAAAATAAACATCTTGCTTCAAACCTTAATAAACTTAATATATAAAATTACGAAAAAACTATTCGTGAAAATGCAAACAGTGTCTTAATTAATAAGACAATTTAAGACGATAAATATTCATTGAAACAACTACTTCCCGTGCAAATACAAATAGTTTTGAATTTGAATTTATCTTAATAAACTTTATGATAGACAGTACTTAATCACATTGATTTAAGAAATAAATATTTGACCTGTTACAAAAAATGGTGACAATATTTACAAAAATGAAAGTAACAAACGAGGACAATAGAACCCAAGGGTTTTACGGGCATAATTTATAAAATTGGAGTTACAATTGCCAAGATGGGTTTTCCTTGGTTTGTTAGCAACAAAATATTGTTGAATTAAATTCTAATTTATTTAGATATTTAATAATTCTAAATAACAGAGCTGGGCAGGATTCGAATCCTGGATTCGAATCATTCAGGATTCGAACCCTGGATTCGAATCCTTTTAGAGGATTCAATAGAGGCATTCGAATACTTTAGTTAAACTGGATTCGTAATCCGGACTCGTTACATTTTTATAAGAGGATTCGTATTCGAATCCAAATGCGGGTAATTCGAATCTTTATAAAAGGATTCGAGTATTTATAAAAGGATTTGAATACTTACAAAAGGGTTCGAATCGTTAAAAATAATTCGAATTAATTCTGAGGATTAACATGAATAATTCGTTTTGTTTGTTTTTAAATTTCTCGTTAAACCAGTGTTTTATAAGCGTGGCGCATGAAGTAAAATTTCGAGTTTAGAAAAACCCCGTGAAAATTTTTCTCGGGTCGCTGCGCGACCCTTGCCAAATTTTCTAAGCGGGGCTTTTCTAAACTCGAAATTTTATTTCATGCTTAGTTTGGGAGTGGAAGACACTCGTTACTTTAAAATATGTCACAAGTGTTAAAATGTGTATCGTAACTGTCAGAATGAAAAAAAAATGATGTCTATCATAGTACTTTCCCCCATGTTAAATACTTGAGCTTTTTAAACAAATGTTTCTTATTCCTGTTAAACTTTGTTCATGCTTAACTTGGGAGTGGAATCACCGTTCAAAACTTCAAATTGAACTCTTTTAAAAAATCGACGAATGAATCAAAATTACGTAAAAAAAATCACTAAATATCATTAAACCCGGGAAAGTCAGAGAAAAGTCATTAAATTTCATTCAAATTGACCAAAACACTGAAAAAAAAACGTTTGAATAAATCACGAAAAGTAACAACATACACATCAACTATAAAAATATCAAAATTATTGACATTTATTAAGAATCATATATATAACATTTTTCTTTCATATACACGCTGTGAACCTTCGGATATTCGTTGTTTTTTTGAAAAAAAAACTTCAATTCCCTGTAGTCCTTCGGTCTCCGAAAACTACAATTGGTCCTTCGAGTTGAAGAACCGTCCTTTGAGTAATAAAATTATCAATCTAGAGTGATTCATCTATTTGAAACTTCTAAGAACGAGTGTTATCCACTCCCAGATTAAGCATGAAGTAAAATTTCGAGTTTAGAAAAGCCCCGTGTAGAAAATTTGTCTCGGGTCGCTGCGCGACCCTCGACAAATTTTCTACACGGGGCTTTTCTAAACTCGAAATTTTACTTCATGCGCCACACGTACAAAACACTGATTTAAAGTGAAGTTCAAAAACACACAATAACATATTTAATCAGAGTAACACGGAATCAGATATTTCGTTTGTTATCAACGATGATCAGTGTTAATAATAAATAATTAGGTTTTGAATATTTTTCTTAAAACAACTGCTAGCAATATTAAAATTTTAATGGTTGCAAACAATAATAAAATCAAATTTATTCTTGAAGGATTTGTATCCGTGATTCGAAAAAACAGGATTCGAATCTTTGATTTATATTGTTATTAAATAATCATGGTATATTTATTAACTTTGATTATGCAAAAGAGAAAATGACTTAATAATATTTGTTTAACAGGTGTTTTCCAATCCTTAGATATGCATTAAGAACATTTCAAGTTTAGATAAGCCTGAAAAATTGAACTTGTCGGCACGAGTGAACTTTCAACTTTCAACTTTCCTTTATTTCGTGTTATTACAAAAGTGTACACTCGTCATGGGTAAGATACATAAAAGTATAATGAATAAATAAAATTTGCGTAAAAAATAAATAAATAAATAAACAATAATAATAATTGATATATATGGATTAAAAGGAAAACATTGCATTGTACAATATAAATATAAAACAGTGAAATGTATGGAAGTAATACAATATCATTACAAACACATTAAAATTCTATTTAAATTCAAATAGTGAATACCACAAGCAACCAGAGCGTGAACATTCATATGCTAAGGTCTTTAAAATCATCCTCTAAGCATTCAGATAAACTGTAAAATGCTTTTTTACTGAGATAGTGTTTTATTACCCTTCTAAAGGGTGTACGTGGAAAGAGTTTAATATTTTCTGGTAAAGCATTAAATAGCTTAGGGCCAAAGTAATTAATACTATTTCTGCATTTATAAATTCGTAGAAAAGGCAAGCAAATGAGGTGTTTATTTCTAGTCCCATATTCATGGCAATATGTATGGTAAGATGAAACATTTTTTCGAACAAACGTAAGAGACTCGAGAATATAAACGCAAGGCAATGTAAGGATTTCTAAGTTTACAAATGTGTCTTTGCAGTCATCTCTATACGACATAGAATTGATAACCCTCACAGCTCGTCTTTGTAACCCGAATAAGCTGTTAATAATTGAGGAATGTCCCCATGCAAGAATTCCATAGGTTAGACGAGAATGGAAAAGCCCGAAGTAAGCGGATTTTAGAGCAGTGTGAGGTAAAAAGGAGTCGAGGTTACGCAGTAAAAAGATAACTTTAGAAAGTTTCCCAGAAATATACCTCTCATGTACATCCCAGTTCAGCCTACTATCTAATTGAACACCCAAAAACATAGTTGAATTAGTCTCAACGCCGAGTTTGGTAGAGAAGGTAACACCTACTGTTTTATCTGCATTTAATGATAATTTATTGGCAACAAACCATTTAGCTACTATCTCTTTACAATCAATACTAAAATGATGGGCTGTTAATACATCATTACAGGTACAAAGATAAGAAGTATCATCTGCGTACAGTACTGTTTTCGCATCGATTTGTAGCGGCAGATCATTTATATATAAAATAAACAGTAGGGGACCTAGGATGGAACCCTGAGGAACCCCTGCTGAGATGTCGCATTCACCGGACCAATCACCATTAACCTTAACACGATGCTGTCGATCAGTCATGTAGGAGTTCAACAGACGACAGCTAGAAGGATCAAAATTGTAGCAATATAGTTTCCTCAGTAAAACGTCATGGGAGACACAGTCGAATGCTTTACTGAGGTCCAGAAAGGATGCAACCGTGTCCATTTCGCAGTTAAAACCTTTCTGAACCCCATCCACGAGTGCAGTAATGGCATCAACTGTAGAACGCCCGTTCCTAAAAACCATACTGGCTATCATGCAAGAGTGAGCATCATCTAAGTAAGTAACCATTTGCTTAAGAATAATTTTTTCAAACACCTTCGAAAGTATAGGTAGTATGGAAATGGGCCTATAGTTATTAACTTCTGATTTAGATCCTTTATTATGTATAGGAATAATGAACCCGTCTTTTAAACATTGAGGAAATATACAATGGTGTATACATGAGTTTATTAACTTGGTGAGAGGTGAAATTATAATGTTTATGCTACAAATTAGTAGATCTTTGTTTAAGCCGTATATGTCCCGAGATTTAGAGTTTAAACCGATAATTGCGCCTCTGACCTCGACCGAACTAACCTGCCTAAATTTAAAATAAGATTCAGATAATCGTAGTGAACTATTACATAACGTGACAATAGGATCAATATTTGATTTCGGTAGCTGATCCACTAGATGTTTAACCGCAGTACTAAAGTGAATATTAAAATCATCTGCTGATATACTACTATCTAAATTGGAATTGCTTTTGTTAGAAATTAATGACCACAAAACTTTGGGATTACTATTATTTTGTTTAATATAAGCATGGTTTGCAGATTTTCTTGTGGTTTTTGGTGCCATTCTATACGTTTGTCTATAATTATAATAAATGTTTTTTAAATTCTGGGAATCGTACACAGGATTCTTTAATAAGCAATAATGTTTCACGCATTTGCCTTAGTTCTCTGTTGAACCACTTAACCTTATTTTTGTTATCGTTGGAAATTGTCTTTTCGGGAAAACAATCATTAATTGCATCATGAATATATTGTAAAAACATAGAGAAT
Organism: Philonthus cognatus; assembly: GCA_932526585.2. Lineage (NCBI taxonomy): Eukaryota > Metazoa > Arthropoda > Insecta > Coleoptera > Staphylinidae > Philonthus > Philonthus cognatus. The sequence continues at coordinate 24,558,826 of OW052243.1, read as the reverse complement.
TTTGTGTTGATGCATATATACGAGTCATTGACAAAATCAAAATTGGAGTGAAGTGAGGCGCTCCGTCAAATTCATTTTTTTAAGCTTTTCTTAACTCTAAATTTTATTTCATGTGCAAGGCGTATAAAACACTGACTTAATGTGAAGTTAAACGGCACAGACTATATTTTTAATTAAAATAACACAAGATTAATAAGTATCAAGGCCTAAATGCCAAGCCTGGGTACAGGCTATTAATTTTGTTTTTCTACGTTTTTCTACTCAGGTGTGCAGCAAATTGTTTCTTCTTTGGAAAATATTTCACGAAAGTAAAAAGATTAAAAAGCACTGATTTAGACTACACCTGTTATTCACGTCAATGACTCTGAAAACATATTTTAAAACACACCTTTTGTAATAGGTATTCAAACTCTTGTAACAACTAACACAATATTAATGAACATTTATAGTATGCTATTTGTAGACTAATTTACTTACCTAGAAAAATTAGTAGCAAATTGATTGTAGATAAAAACCTTATGGTGAAAAGGCCTCGCTAGCCCCTTATTAGCCAACCTGACCAACTCGGTTTTATTAGGCGGAAACCTAATCCTATTATCCAGCTCGTAAGTAGGTATAACATAAGCGCAAAGCTTCTTACACGCCGATTTCCTCAAAAACGTATCCAACTTCTCCGCCAAGTTAAAACTCGGTACGATATCGACATCCGTTAGAAAAACGTACCCACCGTGACAATTCTTCCTCGCCAAATTCCTAAGGTGATTCTGCGGGTAAGGATTCTTCACCCTCCATTTTGTAGTAGCACTAGTGCGCTGTTTGATAAGTTGCTGCAACATAACTTCCGGTCTAGTGCAGTCCATTAAGGATAAGCTCGTCAAGTCGACTTGGATTGTGGAAGGCATGCGGTTTTTCGGTAAGGTTAGATGAAAGCTGACCCTGTGCTTAATATGTACAAAACATTGCCTTAAATATACTATATACAACAAGAGGAGGTTGAGCTCGTCATCACCGGCGGCGAAGACTGCCGCTGAAATGGCGCCGTTCCAGGAGGAAGCCATTTCCACCAGCGAGCTCAGTTTCTCTATCGAAGATTGAGTGGCGAGGCATACTGTGTAGTCCTCGTTTAATTCAGCGTACTTCTCACCGACTAAAAAGCTGTCGAAATATTTGTATAAAAGCCGATTGTCCCATCTGCCCAAGCGCAAGTCGAGTTTCGAGAAGATCGTGTCGGGGCTTAAGTCGATGACTTGGGCGTCGCAGGGGGGTCGGGGGTGGACCGGCGGGGCGGAACTGTGGATTACGTGGGTCTTTGTGCGTGGACATTCATCTTTATACATCAGCTTGATCGTTAGCAGGACATTGTAGACGGATAGGGCTATTACAGCCGTTACACTTAAGTTTAAGATTCTGCATCTCTGAAAGAAAAGAAAATCGAGTTAGAGAGAAATATGTAACTTGAATCTTGACGGGAGTGATGGATATTTAATTATCTATGAGCCCCGGGTCTAAATTACCTAACGCGCAATCGGTTTTATAAAGTAATTTTACCAATTTGTCTTTGTGGAGGAAAATTAAATTCTATTTTTTCCTCATTGAATTGTCTTCTATATAGGCGCATAGAGTCTTTCAATATCCGTAAAGAAAAGCGCATAGAGCCTAGGTTTGGAATCAAAAGTCTAGAGTCCAAAAAACTAGATACTAGTGTAGAGACTGTTTATTCTAGCGTTTAGTTTCCATTCCCCTTTAGTATCTAAGTGGTGTTTGGTTAAGAATCTATATTCTGCTACCGCCTACTGCCCAGTCCAGAGTTTAGATGCTTTTAGAGTACATAGCTCAAGATATTAGACTTGAGTGGCCCAGATGCAAAATCAGCCATACATGTAGTGACAAACTTGTAGCAAAATGACAAAAACTGATTTTGGTGCGTCTTTTAAATAAATTAAAATAGTGATGAATGAGCCTCGTATGGAATGAGGACAAGAAATATAATGTAAAACTTAGTAAAAAGTTGGCAGGTTTTGCAAATGAAAAAATATATCAAAATTAGAAACAGAGAACACGTAATAGTGAATAAAAAATAGATGGTAAATGTAAATAAAATATGGTTTATGTAATGTACAAATAGCTATTCTCTAGCATCCCTAGTTGACAATTTGAAATGCTTCCTCAAAAAACATTTTTGTTTCTATAATAACTTCACTAACTCTTGGGAGCTCAACACAAAACTTTGCAATATACAGTTAAGTTGTTAGTGTTATCTATTCTAAAAATACTGAATGTGTAGACCTTTCAGAAAGATAAACATATGAAGCGTTCGGAGGTGCCCCATGTCCCAACCTGCCCCACTCTACCCTAACTCAACATTGATAATCTTTGAGTCACCTAAGTATTGCATTCTGGTGTTGAAATTAAAGTAAACAAATTCGACAAACTAATTGTATAATACTTCAGTATTTAAAATTGGTGTAACTTACTTGCACCATTTGACACAAAAACCTAGACCTTTCAGAAAGATAAACATTTGAAGTGTTCGGAGGTGCCCTATGTCCCAACCTGCTCCACTCTACCCTAACTCAACATTGATAATCTTCGAGTCACCTAATTTTTGCATTCTGGTGTTGAAATTAAACGTAAACAAACTTGAAAAACGAATTGTATAATACTGCAATATTTAAAATTTATGTAACTTACTTGCACCATTTGACACAAAAACCTGCCTTCTCCCAATCACATATTTCACGCGAAAATCATTTCATCTGATTCATTATGCATGAGCAAGAAACGTCAATAAAACCTCAAAGCGACTTCAGTATAATCCACGAAACAAAAAATAAACGAAACTTTACAAGAATATTTCACGTTGCACGTAAACTTATTTTTGTTATGTGTTTGATTTTCCGTTTAATAATTAGGTGAATAAAAACAAATATTTTTAGTGCGTATGAAAAATAGGAGACGCAGTGTGAACAGAAGGCGCTGTTCAACTGGAACGGCGCAGGCGTCGCGCCGCTGTGTATCGACCGCGACGGTGCCCACGCAATGTCAAGGTTTTGGAGAAAAAAGTAGTTTTCGCAATAACGTAATTTGTTTTCAATTGGTGTTTTGAATAAATGTAAATTGATTATTTACATTATTATTTTTCACAGAACTGTTACCGGCGTTTTATCGAAAACGTCGTAACTTGATTATTTTATTCACATTCGCGAAAACATCGGACTCCATTCGTTTTGCTCATTTCATTTCATAATCATTTTAATTCCAAATGACTCAAGTTCGTAACCATTCATTCGATGTTCTTTTGTATACATGTTTTTCTTTGTAAATATGTTAATTACTCGTATATTCAATTCCGCCCGAACGTGACCAAGAATACTACTTACGAATGTTTCAAACAACCCCATCATAAACCGCGCGACCAGCTTCGACCGAATTTTACCACCCCGAGGACGCCCGTCATAAAATACTCCGCGCCTCCGAGGATTGGCATCATAAACCCCACGGTGAGCTGTAGATGTTTCACGACCATGGAACAATGCCTATAGAAATCTCTTCCGATTTTGGAAAATTTCAGGGATAAGCCATATGGTCGTAACATCTGCAGCACAAACTTGGACACGCCGCAGCGGTCGAAAACCAGAGGCCCCAAACCAGAGGCCTCAGGGAGGAGTTACCACCAGGGCCCAACCCCATCGCCAAAACTTCCTCCACCACCATCTTCGACCAATCACCGTCTCCCCCAAGATACATGGCGGGGCGAAGACATCGGTGGTTGGGAAGACCGAAGAAATAAAAGGAGTTGGAGATTGAATTATTAATCAGTCCAGTCCAAGATTTCAATCTATCATCATCAGTTTACTTCAGTCGAACTTCATCATTCAGGTTGTATCATCAGTCAAGTGAATCATCATCATTCAGCAATCACCATTATCATCAAAGTTCCAAGTAACTTCAAAGTGTCGCGATTCATTAATTCACGTCGTACGTCGTTCATTCATCGCAATCGTCACGTTGATTTAATTTAATCATTGTTCATTTCATTTACGTATCATATTCATTCATTGCATTTCATTTTATTCATTTCATTTATCATTGTGTTTATTTTTAATCATTGTATATTTCTATTCGTATTAATTCTTGTTCATTATTAGTCTTGTTTTTCGTTGATAATAAATTTTATATTGTTGTTGGAAATCAAGTCATTCATATTCAATCATCATTTTTACTTCATATTTTTACATAAACAAAAGTGAGTGCAATCTTTACGGATATCGGTAAGTTTAGTTTATAATTATTTTTGTGTCTATATATAACTGAGCTAACGGAGTTGTTTCGGAGGAACGTCGCTTAGTGCAAAACTCATGCTCTCTATAAACTTATAAAAATTAGCACAAATCCCAAGCGACGTCCCGCACCCCGATAACAGAACGTGCATAATAGAGAACATCTAGATGTCTATAAATTATTGTTCTACATAGTATTCTCTATTTAAAATACATTTTACCGAAGTTTTTGAAGTTTTTTAACTGCGTTATCGTATAATGAAGCAGGGCGAATATGTAACCAATTGCGCATAAAGGCGGCACCACACCTTGGACCACATGGCCAGGCCAATGTTTGTTCCAATATTTGCTGTTCATTCACACATCACAAGTGGGTATCCACATGTTGGCTTAATAACCACCAACATGTCACTTGCTCCTTTGACGGGGGCCAAAAATACAACAACCCAATGGCAAGTGCAATCGCCAGCGTCCAAAAACTCCTTAAGCCGGCTCCACACATTGGCCCACATGACCAGGCCAATGTTTGCTCCAACATTTGCTATTCTTTCACACATCACAAGCGGGCAGCTGCGGCTCGCAGCCTAACTTCAGGGTAGACCAGAGACCCAAGGTAATATGTATCCGTTATTGAAAAGTGACTTTGTTGTGCAATTCCTTGTATTTATATAGCGCGATCCTAACCTCAAATTTTGTGTGCCTTGGCGCTGTGGCCGACCGTGAAGTTAGGCTACGAGCCGTCGCTGCAAGCGGGTATCCACATATTGGCTTAACAACCACCAACTTTTCACTTGTTCCTTTGACGCGGGATAAAAACCGACAACCCAATGACAAGTGGCAAGTGCAAGCGTCAACGTCCAAAAACTCCTTCACAAGCGCCAACTTCTCCATCCACGCGTTGGCCAAGTGATACTTGCCAAATCGTATGAAAAATGTATGGAGCTGGCTTTATACGTTTTCACTTCCTCATTGCTGTCAAATGGAGACAGGTCTGAACTGTCGAGCTTCAAGTGATTGCCAGGTAATATCCATTCTCTGCTGCCTTAGAGCTTTTCTATATGGATTAACATTGTCATAGAGGTGCAATACTTCGCGAATGGACAATTTTGTCTTTTGTGTCGATTTTGAAGCCTAACTTGACACAGGAGGCAGCAGCAGCAAAGAAATCAACCGTGGCCAACTAAGACGATCGAATGTTGGCTTTCACCGGTTGCTCTTGACCTTTCGAAAGAGTAAATTTCGACTGGCTTTACGTTTCCACGGGTGAGAAAGTTTAGAATTATGCGTTGCGCAAAAGCGTGCTACTAAATAGAGGACAGAACAAGTGGGCCCTAACTCGAGGTATCCCAACCTAAAGATCTCAGCAGCCCAATCACAAATAAAAATTGTATTTCCAATACTCAGAAGACAACGGCTGGTTTATATTTGATCGACCCATGTATAATCTTCTTGACATCCTAGAGTATCCTAGACTATTGCCCTCAGAAAATTTCAACCAATCCCTTAATATCATTATTTCTAATTTAGTCAATCAGCTAAGAGTATCATTGAGTATTCTACCCACTGAAATATACTTATACTGGAACGCGCATTGCCGGTCTCTAACATAGGAACGAAGCGAGCCGAGAGAGATAGTGCGCAAGGGTCATTCCTGTCCTTTTCCTGTCGTTCGCGTGTTCTGCGCGAGGGAGCAAACATCGCTAAAATATGTCAGATCTAACCTAAATGTCTTTTATAATGGTAAAAAACTGTGTCAACGTGTTCAACCGTGTGTAACCCATGCAAGGAAATTTCTCTCTTCAGGTAACTACACTTAACCAAAAAAATGCAATTTAGTGTATTTGAAAGTATATTTAATACATTTAAACTAGACGATTTGTTGACTTCTTTGATTTGTTAATATTAAGAGTATTATTTATTTTCAGCGGAAGAATGGCTAAAAAGAATCCCGACAAACTACAAAATTATAACAAATCCACTTACACTATATTTTATATCATATGGCCAGTTGGCAACACTACGGCATTCTGGTGGAATTATCATTTGGTCGGTTGGCAACACTGCGGAATTCAACACTGCGGCTAGTTGGCAACGCTGCTGTAGAGTAGGATAGAGATACCCCTTCACAGACCATTAACAGACAGCTAGTTCAGGGTTAAATTTTGAACGCTAAAAGTAGCTCTCTCTCTCCAATAAAATATCTCTCTTTCACTCAAAAGTCGTGGACGGATTCCAGGTAGCGCTGTAGAGCGTAAAATTTATTTACAGGAAACTGTTAATTGGTTTATAGGAAACTGTTTGTTTAAAAATTCATAGGTATGCAACCCTCCATTCACACCCCTTTTCTGGTATGCAACCGCTCACACAAATCTTTTAATCAGTATGCACATAGAGTTTGAATCAGACCCAGTCGACTCCATATGATTCTATAAGTTCACATATATAGTTGACCGACCCACTCGATGGGAGGGCGCATAGTCGGAATTTCAAATTTCCCGCAATTTCTAACGTGGGCTCGTTTTCATTCAACAGCTGTCAGATCCGTCGGATCTGAAGGCACAAAAATGCTGATAAGACGAAATCGTCTCGAGATGAGCGTTAATAAATATAAATAATTACAATCGTAAGTATGTAAAATATTTATAAATTTTAACCTATTGTGTATTATTTTAAATAAGTGTACAGTCAAACAAATTTAAAACCAGGGTGTTACTACATTATTTCTTCCTAGTACATGTGGATGATCTTCAAGTATACTAAATATCCATGGTCGTGGGATATTTTCATCATACTAAACTAGGAGCATTTTTTCATTGAGTAGATCCCCGTTATTGTTGGATTAAGCAATTCTGAATCTTTGGGGATGGGCGGTAACATTAATAATTAAAACTGTAAGTTTATGTAATATTTTAAGTTTTTAAGCCATTGTCTATTCTTTTAATTAAATCTGCAGTCAAACACATTTGAAACCAGTGTGTCTACATTATTTCTCTTTATTTCTTCCTAGCATTCGTGAATGATCTTCAAGTACTATGCATGAAACAACCACGGACGTGGAGATTTTCTTCACACCGGGCTAGGAGCATACTTCCATGGAGAATGTCCGTTGCTGTTGGATCAAGCAATTCTGAAATTTCATCTAGTCACAAAGTACGATCTCAAAACATAAAATAATGTCTTAAATTCAATTACACGGTTTTTCTATTGCATTTCACTATTGATCAAATGAGATTCACTATATCCCAAATATCTTTCACCTAGTCAAATATAAGTCAAAAGATTTCCCGATTTACGAAATAAGTTTCACCATATACCAAATACTTCCCATTAATATTTTTGCTGAACATTTTTGCAGTAACAATAACTTTCTTCTGGAAATATTTTATTTGTATTTATACATACCAGGAGTTTTCTTTTAAGTATACGTATTTCAAATTTAACCTATTTTCTGTAAATCTTTAGATATTCCTTGTTTTCTTTTTTATAGTTCAATTTGAAGCTTTAAATGAGTGTTTTTCACTCCCAGACTAAGCATGAAGTAAAATTTCGAGTTTAGAAAAGCCCCGTGAAAATTTGTCGAGGGTCGCGCAGCGACCCGAGACAAATTTTCTGGGCTTTTCTAAACTCGAAATTTTACTTCATGCGCCACGCGTATAAAACACAGATTTCAAGTGAAATTAGAATATACATACATTTCACAGTATTTTAGTGTTTTATACGCGTGGCGCATGAAGTAAAATTTCGAGTTTAGAAAAGCCCAGAAAATTTGTCTCGGGTCGCTGCGCGACCCTCGACAAATTTTCACGGGGCTTTTCTAAACTCGAAATTTTACTTCATGCTTAGTCTGGGAGTGGAAAACGCTCGTTTAAAGCTTTATATTGAGCTCTTTTGAAAAACAACGAATGTCGGAACATTTACAACTTATGCATATGTTTACCTTAAAGAAAAATTCACTGTATGGAACACTACTTACGCCAACATCCTTATCCGGATAAGGAGACCTCTTATTTCATTTCTAAGATGCATTTTTTGACGAACTGCAGACATTTTGTTGAGAAGTGAAATGTAATTAGGTTTTGACATGTAGCGAAATATATTTGTAATAACTTTTTAAATATACATTTAACATGTTCATTAGGTCTTTGGTATTTTTCGCATCGCACGGTAATTTAATACCGTGCGATGTTCCCCGCACCGCACCCACCATTCAATGTTATGATGGGTGCACCGCACACCCCGCTTAGCAAGAATTCCGCCCGCTCCCCGCGCCCAATGACGTCATTTGCGATTGCAGCGCCGTCTCATCGAGTGGGTCGGTTAACTAAAATCATGATACGCGGAGCCCCCTATGAGTTATCAATCTAATTTAATCTATGGTTTGAATGGTCTTTGTTGTAATTCCGCCATGCTGAGGAAGTGGGGTGCGGGCGCCATAGTTTTGTACCGTCACAGCTGTTTTTCGTCAACATTTGTTTACTGTTTATTTTTCGAGATTTTAAACTCTTAATTCTTTGAGTTGATTTAGTTAAGTTATATTTAGTGCAGTGTAGTGTAGGAACCTCGTTTTATTCTTTAGAGATGCTATCAAGTTAGGTTATATGAACATTTCCCTTAATCTCTTTGTATTGTGTACAAAACTACGTAATTCTTTAGTGTTTCGTGTGAGTTTAATTAAGTAGAGTAAATAGAAAAAAATTAATTGTTTCGTATATATTTTTGTAATCCTGTCTCCACACATTCATCTAACAATTTTTGTGAATTCGTGAAATGTTTCTTTGTGGCTATTTAAGTGTACTTTGGTGGTTATTCATTTATCAATACGAGACAAAATACATTAGGTTTGTTCGTTTGTACTACACTAAGTTGAACCGAGTTCAAGTTTGTGACGTCACCAGTTCATGTCAGTGTACATGAACTGAACTGAAAACAAACGAACGCTTTTGGTGTAAAATATAAAAAAAGTATAATTTCTGCAATACACTACAAAACAATTTAAGGAATCACTAATAATAAAATGTTGGTACTGTATTTTATACACAAATAAAACTAGGACAACTGAAAGAAAACTGTGTTTCATAATTTAATTAAAAAAATGTGGGGTTGTTGGGTGACAATTTCAGAATATTTGCTTGTTAATTCACACATTGCACAACCATAGACATGTCCCATATCCATCTTTGAAAATGGTATATCTCCCACCCTCTCCTGGTTCTAACTTGCACTAGTTACACCTACACTGGACAAGAGGCAAAGAGTGCAGGTTTGGTGCAAGTGAACTGTCGCAAACGAACACCGTTCAGTTCAACTTAGTGCATATAACGAACGGTTTCCGTGTAAAAAGTGCTGCACCAGTTCATGTAACGAACAAACCTATTGGCATTGATTAAACATGCAAAATATTAGGATAAGATTTCTCATCTTGTAGGGCAATAAATAGCCTGAATGCCAAATGTTCATAAACAAATATACATGTGTAAAGCCAGGGCATAAGACTGAATATAACTTTAAATATAGATTTTCTTACAATAAATATTTTTTCTATAAAAAGTATTAATGTATTATTTATTTTCATCACCCTTTTCTAAAAATTGGTTGCCACTCAACGATCTCTAAGGATTTATTACTGGTCGAAAGCAATTGTTTGGAGTAAGAGCGATTAACGACTCCAATTATTGTCCGAGACCTGTGTTTGAGATGCCTATAATATTTTTTGCACGATGGGATATTATTTCTTCAGATTTATATAGAATATGATACTGACATTTTGTTATATATAAATCATTTGATCTTCATTTACAAGTTTGAATTCACTTATCGATTTGATATTCATAACAACCATGATAAACGCAACCTACCATCTTATTCTATATAAAGTACGTGTCACTGTTCTGATTCAATTATAATCATGTCAGGCACAGGATTGTGCATTAAAGGGTTAGAAAATATCGTTCATTGCTAGAAGATTTCCATGTGTCTCAAATAAAAAAAGCGTTGCTTTAATATTAATATCTTCTATTTAAGTATTTTGTTTATCCATTGAAACACTCTTTAGTATAAATTAATATCAAAATAATATAATTTTTCACTGACCAAAAGTTTCACAAAATCATCAGTCGAAGTTATTTGTATAATTTAATTTTTGAAGTAAAGATTATATTTGTATACACGATCAGCTGTGACGGGATCATTGTTTACAAACATCTAAACATAGACGTAAATTTGTGAGGTTATTGCGAAATCATAACAACGCCTATCCCCACCACGGCATTACTTGTCTATTCTATTCTTAGTCTGAGAGTATGCAATTTATTTTGTAGTAGCAAAATATCGCATAAAGCTGATAATTTTAACACATTCTGTTCAAAATTAATTTTTTTCACAGAAAATGTTTGCAATCATCAGATTTTGGCGATAATGTGCTACAATACAAAATAAATCCACATACTATACATGCATAGTGATAGGATAGAACAAAAACAGTTTATAACAATATAAATTCATACATATATATTCTATCATGAACAAACATAGAATAATTTAAATACATTTTGACATTTCATATTAAACAAAACATTATTATATACAATTTAGTACATAAAAATATACTAAATTAACAATTTACGAAGAAGATTGTAACATTTTGGACTCGTTTGTATATAGCAAGTGACAAAATCTTCTTATTTAAATCCCATCTACGTCCAAAAGGATGATGGTCTTTACATCTTATTTGTAACATCATAAATGTGATTGTCGATGGAGACATTCCTTTAATAAAAAAAAATGTATATTCTCTTGAATCAAGCACCCTCGGGGAGAGTGAAAATGATTGCCGAGTCTGTTTGAATTTTCTTCTTAGTTTGCGTAAATGATCTTTCTTGTTTTTAATTACCTTCATCAGTAATTTTTTCCTGGGTGATGAGTTGACCTCTTTCTTAACTAAAGAGTCCAATAGAGACTTACGCTTTTTCGATGTCGATGGGGCGGGATGCAATTCTACCTGTAAAAGATTTTTATTTGATTGTAAATCTATAGTACTTACGTGCTCTGTATCTGTATCTAAAACTTATCTCAAATCAGCGTCCAGACCCTTTGAAGAAAAGTAAATGATTTAATTTTGGATATTTTTTTTGCTAGGCCGTAAACATAGTATACTAATTACTTATATGTGCATTTGTTTCCATCTTAGAATTTTTAATTTCTTGGGTGAAATCAATTTCAACATCCTAAAAAAAAAACATATAGTTGTTGATAGATTTACTTTTAAAATATAATAACCTGAGCCATTGATTGTTCAATAACTAAAGGATTTTCCGCAGAAACGTTAGGGTTAAATTCACTGTCGGTTGTAGTTGTTCGAGCCTCATTTGCCAGGGGGCAAACAAACCTACAATTTTTTTTCTCCAGCATTTGAGCCAACGCTTCAATTCTCAAGAAATAAAAAAGACAAGAATGGTTACCTAAATAAAAAACCTTTACTTTACGTTTACATCTATAAATAAATGTTATTGTAGAAAATTAAGAAAAGTTAACAATAGGAAATTACAGTAAATGTTACAAATACTATACATACAGAGTCCGCCAGAAAAATGTATACACTCTTTAAAAAACTAAAACTAGGCATTGTGAGTTTCTATTACATTAAAATACATACATGTAGTACAGTCTTCAGTTAAGCACATGGTTACTTTAGATGTGCAAAATGTTGCCCCTTGGCGGGCCACTCGCATAAAGGAACGCCGCGGTCCTCGCAGTTATGTCGGTCAACGTATCAATGAAGATCGCTGCACAAGCCGCGTTAATCTGCTGCCGAAGGTCCTCCAGTACCAACAAGGCCTTAGTCAGGGGGAGGGATAGGGGGGCTTAAACTCACCCCCCCCCCCCCCCCAAATTTTCAATAATTCCATCTTGGAAAATTTCAGCGAAGATTTTTAAATTTTTAAAAATTTTAGTATTTGAATATTTCGGGGGGGATTCGTAGTTAAAAAAAAATCCCTTCTGGCTACAGCGGCTTGTGCGGCAAGCTCCATTGAAACATTGACCGATGTAAATTGTAGCAACCACTCGTCATTCTGTTATCTGTCTGACTGCCAACGGCCAACATTTTAAACATCTAAAGTAACTATGTGCTTAACTGAAGACAGTATTACATGTGTGATCAGTATATAAATGTAAAACAAACACAATAAATACATTCTTTTGGTGGAGTCTGTATATAATTAATAAGTGGCATAATATTTTGTTTGAGTTAGCATTGAGCAATATATGAGCCGTTATGTTCTAAATATTCTAAAACAATATTTTCATAGCCAACAATGAAACAAAAATTGTGCCCATTAAATACATACAGTGTGTCCTGATTAAGCAGTCGATGCATGAGTATCTTTTAAACGGTAAGAGATAAAGAATTGGTTAAATGGGAAAACATTTGCAGGACAGTTAGTACTATCTATGTCTGGTGTAAAAAAAGTTATGTTAAAAAATTATCCTTGTATCATCAATTATCAAGTTATAAAAGAAATAAAAAATCGTTTTTTTCGCTGTGTGCTCTGAATGTTCAACTATGTACACTGGTCATAGCATATTTTCTTCCATTTAACAATTTTTTGATCTTTCACCGTTTAGAAGATACCCATGCATCGACTGCTTAAATAGGACACCCCGTATAAGTACATGATATTATTCTAATATAATAAGGAATTTACATGTACAAATTTTAAATATAATTTAATTTAATAATCGAGACAATAATTTTACATCTTAAATCCCTATGACAAATCTCGGTTGATTTAAATATCGCAACCCCAGTACTTTCTAATTTTATCTTTGATTAAAATACAAAGACAAAACTAGACAATTCAAGGGTGGTGACTGGTGGTGCTTGCTGTGGTTTTGAGTTTCTGAAATTTGAAATCATACCATTTCAATAAAAACATCTAACACATAAAATAAAATTACCTTTGCTGAAACAAAACATGCATAAAATTCCAAAAATGATTATATTTATGTTCTCTTTACTAAAAGAAAAAAACAGTATTAAAAAACTTAATAATAATTTGCTTTGTATTGATATATTCCATTTTTTATACAAATCCTCATTCCTTAGCCGAGCGGGCCTAGTTTTGAGGCACTAGGCACCCGCCTTAAGTTTAATGCAATAACATCTATTGAGTTCTAATGGTAACACTTACTCGGCATAGTGTGCCCCTCAGATGTTTTTCTAAAAGACAGAAATATAATGAATGCACTTCTTTGTTCATTATGTTATTATATTACATTTCATTACATTTTTGTCTTAGTCAATGAGACAAGACCTTTATAACATTGGTGCAAAACGTTCATTGTTAGTTGTAGCCCTTAAATATTTATCTACAATCATAAATATATAATGTATACTTTTGTGCATGCAATTATCTTATTAAAAATACCAAAAGCATTATAATTCAATATTGTGTAATTGTACCTGTTGATCATTTCCATTTTGTTCCTCTTCTGCAGTTTTCCCTTTTAAAGTTTTTGTTATAGTGTAAGGTACATAGTCACCATTATATATTTTTGTCAAAATCGTTCATAATAAGACAAATTAATAAAAAATGTCTCTTAGAATGACTATATACATTATTACCACAAAAAACTGTATATCCTGTGGTCGCATGTAATGAAATATATATTTGATTTAAGTTAACCGAAAGTTTATTTATACTCGAATATTACCAACAGAAATTGATTTAAAATAAAATTAATATTTAGCCTTTTGCACAATACGCTTGCGACCCATTCTTTTTGAATTTCCGCACACCCTCACACTGTTGGCCCTACAAAAAAACCCACGTGTAAAAAAAATTCTATATTAAAATAATAAAAGTTGGGGAAACAACTCAGAATTGCTATTAAAATAGCAATGTCGTAATAAGTTTGCTGTAAAAACAGCAGTTTGAAAAGCAAAGATTAGAAAAACTGCAAAATATCTAAACAGCCACGAAAACAGATCATAAAAATCTGCGAGCAGTGGCTTAGAATCGTTAAGATAACGACTTTTTCAAAGAAATCCCGCAAATTTTTGTCACGTAAGATCGCCATCTATTAAAGACAGCCTGAACTGAAAAATACTCAATTTCCGCTATACAACCACTAGGTAGCGAGACAGTATTCGGAAAATTGCAAAACGAGTGTACATTTTTATTTGAGCCTTCCCAGGCCATTTAGTGAAAATCCAACTTTACAGAAATGTTCAGGGGGCAAAAATAGGTCCGTTGTGCATCGGTTTTGCAAATCCGTGAGAATTTTTGAAGATTATTTTGTGATTGAAAATTATTGCAATTAAAACGATAAGGCAAACTGCCTTGACAATGTTTTTTCGAACCTGGATGCGTCCAGTATTGCAGTCGAAGCCTGCGACTCTGGGTTTTCAGTCCACGTAGGCATCATATTATCTTGTAAACTACCAAATCCCCCCAAGAGTAACAAGGCCCATTACACAAGCAGGTATACATTCGTTTTATAATCTGTTAGACGCAGAAGACTGGGACTTTATCAGTAGCCAAGACATTACAAGTGAACATAAATTTTCGACATTCACTAATATCCTCTACGAACATTTTGTCACGTCATTCAGGGAAAGACAGATAGTAACTCGGAAAAAAACAATTAAATGGTTTAATCGTAAATTATACGACATGCAGGAAACACTAATGTTAATTAAAGCAGCAAGCGACCGAAATCATGAATTTAAAACAAGTTACCTAAGCTATAAACGGAAGTACCACATTGCTCTTAAAAATGCAAAAATCAGTGCTAATGCATCGTACATAAAAAATTCAAAAAACAGCCAGAAAGCACTGTGGTCACTAATAAATAATAATACAAAGAGTGACACGTACTGCGATATTGACCCCGACAAATTCAACGAATATTTTGCAAATGTGGCGAATAATCTAATTAAAGATATTCCAATGTCTACCCAAACACTTCATGTCGAAGTATCAAGTTACGTGCTCAGAGTACTTCCAATTCAAGGAAACTACATTTATAGTAATCAGAGATGTAATAAAAAGTCTAAAAAACTCCCAATCGAAAGATATTTATTTTCTTACAGCAGATCTAATAAAAAAAGTTTCTGATACCATCACAGTACCTCTCACTAAGTTGATAAATTGTTGCATTAAAGATTGCATATTTCCAAATTCGTTAAAAATGGCTCGTATCACTCCTATACATAAAAAGGGGGATAAAGGAGACACAAACAACTATAGACCCATAGCCATACTACCTGTAATATCGAAGATATTTGAAAAAGTTATGCTGGCCCAAGTATTAGACCACCTTGAAAAACATAACATACTGTCTGATTCTCAATATGGTTTTCTTAAGGGAAAATCCACTGCCAGCGCGATTTCGACTTCACTAATAATGTCCTTCAAGGCTTCGAGTCGAATATGCATACCACTGCAACTTTCCTGGACCTCAGCAAGGCCTTCGACTGCCTGGATCATGGTGTTCTCTTACGAAAACTATATTTCTATAACTTCCACCCTAGCAGCTGTCGACTAATAGGATCCTACCTACACCATAGACGACAAATTGTCACCATAGATAGTAAACAATCGAGGGAAAAGTACCTCACTCATGGTGTACCCCAAGGATCTATTGTCGGGCCTGTACTTTTTCTCATCTACATTAACGATCTCTCGTCTACAGCAACAGCTTCCACCTTGTTTCAGTTTGCGGATGATACCACCTTTACAAACAGTTCACTTGACCTTTTACACGCGACTAAGCAGCACAATAAATCAAAAAATGACGTCATTCATTGGTTTGAGACGAACAGATTAATCCTTAATCCAAACAAAACAGTCAACCTACTATTTTCTTTGCGTACAGACGCACCTGAACAAACGCCAGCTAAGTTTCTCGGTGTCTGTTTCGACAATAGGTTGACATGGAATAACCAGGCAGAGTCAGTAGCTCACAAAGTATGTCGTTCCATATTTTTACTGCGGCACTTAAAGGTAAGCCTCCCTCCGAGTGCTATACGTACTGCGTACTTCGCAGTATGCCAATCACACCTGGTATACGGGATTCTTGCATGGGGACACACACCTATATTGAATCGTATGTTTGGTCTACAAAGAAGGGCAGTACGTATAATTTCAGACCTAAAATATCAGGACGACTGCAAAGCCAAATATACTGAGCTAGGCATTCTAACTCTTCCCTCGCTGTACATACTGGAATGCTTAGTCCATGTTCGGAAAAACATCACAGAATACGACCTGCACTCACTGAGACATCGCCACGACACAAGAACTGCGTCAAAAATTTGTCTAAATCACATGCGTCTCAATAAGTCACGGAATGGCACCAATTAGTACGGGCCAAAAATATACAACTTGCTACCAGATATAATTAAGTCAGCAAATCAGGCAAAATTCAAAATTACGATAAAGAAATACCTCGCTGCTAAAGCATTCTACACATTAAATGAATGTCTTATAAATGATTACAGTAACGTATCCAGCACAGTCGAATTTTAACACATTTACTCTTTATTTATTGTATGTAAGTCTTGAGTAAATTTTAATTGTAACTACTCATAATTAAAACCTGTACTCTTCTTATATTATTTTGTGCTTATATTTATTTATTATTGTTATATGTCTTATTTTATCTTACTACTTATATATGTATTCTTGACCTGTGTAAACTGATTTAATAGCACCAATAAAGTAAAGTAAAGTAAAGTAAAGATAAAAACGATAATAGCTAGAATCATAAGCGATGCACACAGGTCCTAAAATGGGGTCAAGATTATGTATGATTTTTTTCGTAACTCTAGCTTTTCTGGGAAGGCTGGAATAAAAAATGACGATTTTCGTACATCAAAAAAGACCCTTAATTTTAGAAAATAAAAATTAAACGATGAACTTACCAGTGTGAAAACACTAAATAAAATGGCGTTTTTGGCGGCAAACACATATTCATTTAACAATCACAGGAAATCTTAAATGTTGCACTGTCCTCAACAAATAAAAGCAAAACCCTCCCAACGATGTTCTTTTTATTCCTTTTTATTAAGGAGTTTCATCATGTATTCGCTCCCTGAATTAAATCTAAACAAAAACAGAAAAATGCGTGATAAAATTGCAATCAATGTTTTAGGTATCGAGTGCATAGTGGGGCAGCATTCAAGTACTTTTGTATTTTGAGTAAAAAGTGCAAAAGTATTTGATTACATATGTACTTGATTACCAATTTACTCAAAATTTTGCGTACATTTGTAATCAAGTACAAATGTACTCAAAACAAATGTAATCAAATACTTTACTTAAAATACAAACGTACTCGAATACTGCCCCACTCTGATCGAGTGTAGAGATTTAAAAAAAGAAATGGGAACTATATTTTAAAATAACAATTAAAACTTGTTAAATTGAGCTGCAATTGTGTAGATTTCTTTGATTTTGAATCCATTTGGTGTTGTTCATTCCTTATTCTATGTTCACACATTAAAACTTACCATTTATTTGCTGTATCATTATCTAATTGCTAATCCTAAAAAGTAAGAATTTCTCAGAATGGAGAATAAAGTAAATTCAAACTAGTTTTTATTTTATTTTTATTTATTATCACCAATGCCGGTTATTAAGTTTAATAAATCAAAGCCCAATTAAATCCTTAGTTTTTTAAACTCACTAACACACCAATGGCAATCATCTATAATTTTTAACACGTTATTTTTATTTTTTACTTCATTTATATTATTGATAATTATTTATTTTTTCTTCATAATTTGTATATATTTACACAGTTTTATTACAAATATAAAACAAAGGGCCGAGAGATTGATTTTTGTTTTCGAAATTCGTCGAAAAAGTGTGTACAAGTTATGTCCTACATTATCTACAATCACATGAATCTTGATAAAGTTAAACAATGACTCACACTTTCTTCTTTTTTCAGATCTGTGAAACATCAACCATTTTTTGTTTTCTCACAACTTAATGATATGGAATGCTCTTATGATTTAATGTGTTGGCCACAACATTTTCTTTCGGAGTAGGCCTTGGATGGCAAACATTGTTATACTAGGCTTTGTAAATGACAAAGATACTAGACTGTAAAAGATCATCTATCTTAGTTCATAACAGTGGACAATAAATTTAAAAATATATAAAGTGTTGTTTGAATATAAAAATTGTTATAAAAATGATTAAAATAAATTACCCTAATTTGACAACAACTGTTAAATTATAACATAACTTTATATTCTCAGGACTAACTCTGAAACAATATATTGTGACTCATCACTTACAATAATTTAACTCCTAAAATACTTTTATAGCTCAAACAGGAAAAAAAAGGGGACAGAGAGAGAAAGAAACAATGCACTTCTATAAACTGACTAGAGTTTTGTTATGGTTTGGTATTAATAATATGAGCATAATAATTACACTGGTCGGCATGAAAATCGGCCCTGACACCATTCCTGCTGATTCTTATGTAAAATGACCTCCTGCATCCGAATATGACCCCCGTTTTCCCCCATCACCCACCGTTTTCGGGGGAGGACCCCCCACCTATTTTTATCACTTTTCGATAATTTGGAGGGATAAAAATGATTATTTCAGCCTTTACGTTTCTTCTGAGGGGCTAGAGAGGTGAAAAGTTCCAAAACATGAACATTTGTAGCAAGGAGGTAGATTTGGGGGGGGGGGATTTGCCCCCTTAAATTGTAAAAAAATCCTTAAAAATGATTGATTTTTCCGTTTTTTCACTTATTTTCTACATATTCCAGCTTCCATCCCCCCTCATCCTCCCCCAAACAATAAAAATATATAGCAACAATATATGGAAGCTGGAATATGTAGAAAATAAGTGAAAAAACTGCGAAAAAAAACGGAATAAATTGATCATTTTTAATGATTTTTTTACAATTTAAGGGGGCAAATCCCCGCCTCCTTGCTACAAATGTTCATGTTTTGGAACTTTTCACCTCTCTAGCCCCTCAGAAGAAATGTAAAGGCTAAAATAATCCTTTTCATCCCTCCAAATTATCGAAAAGTGATAAAAATAGGTGGGGGGCCTCCCCCGAAAACGGTGGGTGATGAGGGAAAACGGAGGTCATATTCGGATTCAGGAAATCATTTTACATAAGAATCAGCAGGAATGGTGTCAGGGCTTGAAAAAAAAATTTTTTTTGCGGACCAGTGTTATTTAGGGATTACAAAGGATTGCTATGATTTCCGTGAAACACCGCTTTAGAAGTAAAAGTCATTAAGTGTGTATTTATTGTTGGTTTGTAAGAATTTTTCTATTCCAATATTTTATTGTAAATGGATAATAAAGTAAATAAAGTGCAGACTTAATGAACTTGACCTTTAAAAAGTCATATCTTACAATTTGCATCAGATGAATTTTATGTAAATAAATCGCATTTAAATTTTTCCAAATGATTACTTAAATAACGATCTATGTTTTCTATGTAACACAGCAAGAATATCATAAACAATTTTTAATAAATTGCTTTTGTTTCGTAAGGAGGCAATCGTTTAACTTAAAATTACGCCTAAGCAAATACACCGACTAATAATATCATCTTTTTTTAAGTAAACTATATATCACATATAATATAAATATAAAAAATAGCTGATGTACATAAAATGCAATCGAATCGTCAGTTTAAAAATAAAACTCATCAACAAATGAAAAACGCTTTTACTTTTAAACTGACGATTTATAATAATAAATATAATGATACAATTCTAGAATGAATTATAAAAATAAAATGCCATTGAATATTTAATTAAAATAATTTACCTCATGAGTCATTGTTTAAATTTCATTAAACTAATTTTTATAATCCACAAACGTAAACCTTAAATAAATAAGTCTACCTATTGTTTTAATTATTATTATTCCTTTTTTTACAATATCTAATGGAAAATGGAAAACGATCACACGGGCTAACCCTCTTTTGCTATTTTTTTTTGTTTTACAATATGTACAGGATAAAATTAGATAAGGAGGGTTCTTTCTGAATTTTTAGTTTGGGTCGGTGATTGAAATTAAAATGTGGCTTCGGTGAAAAAACATTTTTTTAAGGAGATCATAATTACTTAATGATTGGAAGTTGCTTTTTTGTTTTTGTTTTCGGAAAAATGTACTTATCGCTTGGATCCTCTCCGTCTGCCTGTCGTCCGTCGCGTTCCCGTCTTTTTGATGTTCGGATTCGCTACCCAAGGTAAATTAAATTCACTGGAAATAAATAAATAACTAATTTTTTAAACTGAATCGCTCAAAAATATGCAGCTTGCACTAAAGGGATTTTTTCTCTTAAGTATATACAGTAGTGGAAAAAAGTAGAGCAACTTTTGAAAATTGTTTATTTCTTTAATCAGTAATGTATGAAATAGCCATATTTTTTTATAATAATCCACAACTACAAAAGCAATTTATTTTGGGGGTAAAAATAAATATTTTTTGTATGAAGTATTTTTATATTTAAAGATAATTTTTGGGTGGAAAAAAATAGAGCAACTTTGCTTCAAAATTGTTTTTTTTTAAATACAAATAGTTAAAAAAATATATTAATTAATATTTTGTAAAGAACCCGTTATTCTTAATAACATGTTGACAACGTTTTGGCATCGATTTTATCAGTTTAGAAATAATCGCAGTATCCATATTGACCCATGCTTCGTTCAAGGCTTCAAACAATTCTTGGTGATTGCGATAGAATTTTCCTCTGATTTTGGAATCCAAAATGTCCCACAGATTCTCAATTGGATTGAGATCTGGGGACTGTGAAGGCCATTCCATAACAGTGATGTTTTCCTTTCTGAACCATTCTTTTACGAACTGAGAAAGATGCTTAGGATCATTGTCCTGTTGAAATAAATGTCTTAAAGGCATAATCTCGTCGGCGTATGGGACCATTTGGTTCTCTAATATGTCCTTATATTTACCATATCCCGAAAAACAGCCCCAAACCATTACCGATCCACCACCATGTTTTAAAGTTGGACACGTATACTTAGGGTTGAGTCGTTCATTGGCAGGACGTCTTACATACACAATACCATCACTTTTAAATAAAGAAAACTTAGATTCATCGCTCCAGATAACCTTTTTCCAGTCATTCTCAGTCCAGTGTTGATGCGTTTTGGCAAAACTTAAACGGGATCGTCTGTTTTTCTTAGACAACATGGGTTTTTTTGCTGGTCTTCTAGCAAATAATTTAGCTTCTAGTAGTCTGTTTCTCACTGTCCTAGAGGTCACATTTACTCCAAGTTCTTCAAATATACGGTGCTTTATCATGTTAGATCCGAGAAAAGGCTCGGTTTTGGCAATTTTTATAATTTGTTTATCCGTAAAGTGAGTGGTTTTTCTAGGTCTCCCTGATTTTTTTTTTGACGGATGTATCTCCCTTTACACGATATTGCTTAATTATTCGCGACACAATAGATTTATTTAACATAAACATGTTTGCAATGGTAATCTGTTTTTGACCACTATTGTATAAATCAACAATCCGATTTTTAATATCAGCGGATAAATGTTTGCCTCTGGGCATGTTGACAAGTGAAATACGTTAAACTGATGAATTTAAACTTATAATAAACTAAATACATTGCAAATTTATCAGGTTATTGAAAAAGTTGCTTTATTTATTTCCATTCTAAAATATTCTTTTTTATATCCAATGGAACAACGAAAAAAGAATGGGGATTTTTTATCAGCAAACTATTTATAAATATCGAATGTTTTTATCTACAGACAAATTATGGCCAAAGGTAACATCAGAAATTTTATTTTAGCAATATATTAAAGTTGCTCTATATTTTTCCACTACTGTATATCCAGATAATTAGAGCGTTTGGTAAATTAGTGAAATTCAGTTGTTTGTAAAAAAAGTGGTTAATTTAAAGCTTCTAACGAGTATTTCAAATCCTTGAGTAAGCATGAAGTAAAATTTCGAGTTTAGAGAAGCCTAAAAATTTGGATTGGTCGCGTAAATTCTCAGGCTTTACTAAACTTGAAATTTTACTTTATGCGCCACACATATAAAACACTGATTTAAAATAAAGTTTACAATACATATCCTAAGTTTGATTAAGATATTAATAAGTAACAAAATAGGTATTTCAGAAATTTGAGGCATTCAATAATTTTAATAAGATGTGTATACCTAGGTTGAATTTTTGGTACTGGACTGCCGAAGGCGGACACCGGCAACACGTCGCACATTTCGATGTACTTGACATCATCGACGGTAGGCCAGAGAGACTCCATGGAATCCGATTGTTCGGATTTCTCCTTGGTGCTCGTTTTGTCCTGTCTTTGTTTTAGCTTCTCCACTAGCCTTTGTTCCCTGATCCTCTGTACATCCCACCTAATTTAAAAAAGTTAGATGTAAAAGAGACAGTTATAAAAATGATCATGTTATATTTGGTATTTAAAATTAACTTTTGTTTTAAAGACGAGAGTAAATGCAAGGGTACAAAATTTTATAAAAATATCCAACATATATCATTTACATATTTAAAAATAATTTGTGTCAACCCCATAAGGGCTGCAGGTAGAATGACAAGCAGATAACATACTTGACAGTTGACCTTTAGAGGTTATGTGTGAAAAGATAGTGAAATGTCACTTTTGTCATAACATAATATTTAACTAGGAAACATAAACCTTGTTTATGCAGCCCGAGGTAGCTCCTGAGTTTAACATGCATGTTCTATACTGAAGAAAAAGTCAAATGAAAACATTAAAAAAAACACTGTACAGTAATGAAAAGTTTCAGCATAATACCTTTTTCTCCGCCGTTCGTCGTTTTCCAGCCGATTGTGCCGCCTGGCGAACACCTCGTCCTCCAGATTTTCCGTTCCCTCCATGGCGTAACAACTCGTGTAGACCTTCACCCGCCATCTCGGAACCTAACATTACGTAAAACAATAAAATCTTTGCTAGTTTTCCACCAATTTCACAAACTAACCTCCAAATTTAATGATGAAGCGGCTCTCGCCACCTCCTCAGCCAACTCCTGCCGCCTTATTACGTCCAAGAGTTGATCGCCCACTTGCGTCACGTACTGCCGATCGTACGTATGTATTTCATCATTTTTAACTATCCCTAAAAAATATTTGTTTGAAACCAACTTCAATGATTTAGGTTAAATAATCACATACACAAAAAGTAATTGTTATATAAAGCCAGGAGTATGCATTTTCCTAGTTTCGGGGACAAACTTTTAATATGTTTCAGAGTCAAGAGCAAACTTTAAAACATTAATTCAAATCACTATCTGATAAAAACTAGAATTAGTACCTACTCTAAATCATAATTTAAATGATTGCACGATATGTATTAAAACATGACTATGCATACACATTAAGCACGATTAGGTTAGTAACAGTTTAATCACAAAATGATAATTTTTTTCATTAAAGAGACTTTCATGAAGAAACAAAAACTTAGACAGAAAAAGTAGTGTTTACACGAATTTCACTTACTCTTACGTTTCTTCCTGGATCGTCGAAAATTCCTTTTCTCGTCCGACATGGAGTCGTTGTTCGACACAGCTGACGACGAATTCGAACACAGCCGCTTCCGCCTGATGCTCATCTTTAAGTTCCTCATGGAATCGGAGCCGCCGAACGAGTTGGAGTGGATCGTATAGCTGGCGTTGGAGAAATTCACTTCGACACCTGCCAAACTACTACTAAACTCCTCAATGGCTGCGCCACTCGACGTCTTATTGTTCTCTCGCACTATTATCTCAGGATCTTCCTTAACACTCACTTCATCTAAAATAACCGCGTATTCCTATTCTTAAATAAAATATCTAATCTGACCTTAAAAACAAAAGTTTGCATGTGTCTGTGCATTAACTAACTTTATTATAATAACCTAACCTAAAACAGTTGTCTTTAGTTATCTTCAAATTATGTAAATAATTGAACTAGTCTAATATCAAAATTATGTGAATGATTGGCCGATGTGAAGTTTACGGGATGTTCTCGAAAATTGATTTTTTATATTGATACTTGTAGAATCGCGTATGGAATGGCCGAAAATGACGAAAAAAAAGTGCGGAAACCACGTTTAGGGTGAAAATTGGTGTATTTCAACAGTGTTTTTTGGTGTGTACAAAATAAAATGTGGTGATTATATGTATTCGTTTCACAAAACTAAATGGTTTAAATGTGTTTTTATAAGGATAGGACTTACAGTTTGCTTAAAACTTTCACTTAAATATTACGATTTTTGACAGGTTATGTTATCACCTACTTCCATTGTTATTCATAGATATAGCACAATTGATGCTAAGGGACCATGGTTTTGAATCAAATTTAAGGTTCAATTTCTGTACACCAGGAGGCAGCAGCAATATTTTAAAAAACATCTTATACGTCTTATAAACCCGGCATAACAAACACGAGAAATTAGATTGTTGCTCCAATTTCATATTTAATAATTGTTTTTAAATTTATAACGCTGTCAACTAATCTAACAAAAACGAAAAATGAAATCAATGTTCCCATCACATATTCTTTTTTTTTTTTAATTTATAGTGAGCGTTGGTACTTTACTCCTGGAAATGACACCAGGGTGCGCCTATCTCTTGTTCTGGGCAATTGTGAACCAGTTATCACATTCCATTATAGTATTATTGGTATCATTATGTTATATCTATAAATCAACAAAAGAAGTAATTGTCAACAACTTAACCTGCCAAAAATCGTAATCTTTAAGTAGAAGTTTTAAGCAATCCGTAAGTCCTATCTTTATAAAAACACATTTAAACAATTGAGTTTTGTGAAACGAATACATATTATCACCACATTTTATTTTTTTCCGGCTAAAAAACACATTTTAAGTAAACGGATTTCCAACCTTTCGGGGCCCCAAAATGGGGCTAAACGTTGTTTCCGCACTTTTTTTTCGTCATTTTCGGCCATTCCATCCGCGATTCTACAAGTATCAATATAAAAACTCAATTTTCGAGAACATCCCGTAAACTTCACATTAGCCGAATGATTCAACTAATCTCACCACAAAATTATTTAATCTAACCTCAAAATTGTGTTGCTAACACAAACAAAATCAACTTACGTGATTTATTTTGTACAGGTGATAAAAACTCTATTTTCTGTTTATCTTCAGGATAGCTGACATCACTTTTATTAGCGATGATGATTTTGCCTTCTTCTTCCTCTTCCTCTTCTTCTTCTCGGTTGTTCGTCCGTGTCTCGGCGACAGTGTTTGTCTGCAGACAGTCGACCTCGGGTATCTGCACTAAGTTGTCGGCTGTATCGTTTTCCGCTGGACTGCAGTCCAAGGTCATATCTCCGGACAGGCTATCGGGACTCGGCTCGGACTTCTTGTTGTCGATATTGTTGAACTGCGCTGCGCTCGATTGGGAAGGTGAACCGCTTTCCATGCACCTTATACGCTCCCGTAGCTATGGTTGCAAATAGTCAATAAAAAAAGATAAGCTAGAATTAATCCTGGTTCTATAAGTTAGGTTAGATGGCAGCTATTAAGATTAGCTTAGTCGCTATTAGATATGTTACTTAGATTAGGTTAGATCGCTGTTGGTTGGGTTAGATGGAAATAACATAACTTAGGTTAAATGGCAGTTACTTATGCCAGGTTTATATAATGTTTAATGTTCAGCGATTATCATTTAATGTTTAACGTTTAAGGAAATGATACCGTTCATACGAGAATTAAGGTTTAAGAATGTTAAGGTATATCTATGCATGTCGACGTTGCCAACTATTTCATCACAAATTTGTGAAAATACTGTTTTACAAGTCATTCTTATAATTAACATAGAAGAAATTGAAAATAATTGTTTATTATCCCCAATTCCTCCTTTATACCATTAACAATTCGGACAAATTATTTAAACGCTAATATTTTTAAAATCCTTAAACCACGTACAAACGTGTTCTTAAGAACGCGTACGTTCAACTCCGCTTAAATACTAAGCCTTAAACATGCTTAAACCTTCGTCTTATAAACTAAGCATTTGTTTGCTTAGATAACTTTTACTTAAATGTTTCTTTTCATAACTGTTACCTAGAATTTAGCCGTGTATAAATCACAAACAATTTGTCTGAATCCAAAAGTGGAAAACACCCTACTTAGTGACGAATATTCTTGATACATTCGATAACTCTTCCAATTCTCACTTGACATTTAAAACAATATTTAAACATTACACATTTATAAAATTTCACAATTTTTATTATTGTTTGTTATTTTATATTCCTTGAATTATTATTGAGTTTCACAAATGTTCATAATCGTGATGTTTGTTATATTTTCAATGTTGGCCACTTTGTCTACATTACTCGCGAATTTAACGTAATTCTTTCAATAAAATGTTTATGTTTCGGCGTTTTTTTGACACTAATTATTGTTGTTTTTATCAAACAACACAACACAAACATCTTAAAAAAAAGTAACGTCGATAAAAACTAACCTCAAAAATGTTTTTCTTCTATTTACAAACAAACGAGTCGCGAAACATTCGCCCCGCGCGCACTCACCATAGCATTTTCCTGCTGCAGATTAAAAATCAGGCTCTCCTTGGTCAGAATATCATCGTTCTGCTGTTGAATCAAGTCCAAATGTATCAGGAGGAACTCTTTAAGGAACGTAACCTCACTTTCCTGCGACGACTCCTGCTCTTCGCTCAGACCATTCTCGCCGTGGTTTGTCGCATACATATGATCATAGGAGCTGTTCAGGTCGTCGATGTTGACCGTGCTGGCCAGCTCCTCACGAAAACACCCCAAATTTTCCACGGAATTCGACAATTTTGCGTTATTTTGGTCAGCGAAATGATCGGACATTTTCGTCTGCGTTCGCCCCTATGTTTTGGTCATTGTTCTCCCCTTGATAAACACAATAAATAAAAAAATCACAATTCCACAATTAAAGAAAAACAGATCAATATTTACTTAAATAAACCTTCATAACCATAAACAAACATTTCCATTCAAGCGTAATTAAATATTACGCAATTAATTGAAACAATAAGCACCGTTATATTAATAATTGATTTTAAATTATCGAACGCCGCTTGAATTTCGCGCCATAACGCCCAGTTATGATTGGCTTATCGCTTGGCGTTTTTTACACCTGATTGGCCCCGGCGTTCCATTCGATAAATACAGAATTAGGGAATGAATTATTCAATAAAACCACAAATATTCACATTCAATCGCACCCACACCGATACCTTAAATATTTTACAAAACGAACAACACAAACAACGCACCTATTTTATTAGGAAAACAATACCATTATTCCGATTTCAACTGCGTCACAAATTCCGAGCAAGTCGAGCACCTCACCT
The DNA here is from genome assembly GCA_932526585.2 of Philonthus cognatus. Classification (NCBI taxonomy): domain Eukaryota; kingdom Metazoa; phylum Arthropoda; class Insecta; order Coleoptera; family Staphylinidae; genus Philonthus; species Philonthus cognatus. Next base: position 24,531,178 of record OW052243.1, on the reverse strand, counting down.
TTTTCCGAAATGAAATAAGACATTATCACTTTAGCCGCTCGACTCACTGAATTCGCAAGGAAAACATTACTCTCTGATCGAAAGACGTCAACACGTTGGAGGTTATGTTTGTTTAGTACTAAACATATCAATTTATGAATGGGCGTGAAGGTTTATTGCTGATTTAAAATCCCGAGGGCGTTTTGAATTTTTCAGCATTTCATAAGGCGTGTACTTTTTTGTTGGAATTGATTAAAGCAACTGTAAATTTCGCGTCGTTTTCACCAGCAAACTGTAAACTATAATAGGCGATAGATGTGTTATTTGATAGAGGATGAATTGTTTGAATAGTTCCGCTCCATTCGTTAAAGGCGCTTGAGTGTGCTTGTCAAATAAAACGCGGGAAATTTAAAGGTTTTACCATATTCATATTTTACCTTATTAGTAAACAGATATAACATATTAAACAATACTAAGTAAAACTTTTTTTAACATTTATTAGGAAAATTCATTAGTTACTAACAAAATCAGTTACATAAATACGTGAAAAAATGACCGTAAAATTACATATTTTTTCGTGTATTTTTTTTCTTGAATTTCACTATTTCTCAAAAGTATTGTTTGACAAACACAACACTCTGGGACGGTATTCCTGAAATTGATGTCACGATTGGTCGCCTGCCGACTGTCAAATTCACATGTTAAGTCCCTATCTAAATGACAGATTTCGTACGACCGAATTGTACGACCAATTTCGGGAATACGGGCCCTGTTTACTAGATATTTAAAATAGTTTTGAGAAATAGTGAAATACAATTGACAAAAGAAAAAACCAATATTTTACTATAAAACAAAAGATGTCTTATTATTAAATTTAAAAAAAGTTTTTATACTTTTAAACCACAGAGAGCCTGGACAAGAATAGATGTGCGACTCCCCGAGTGACAGGTTGCCACCAGTGGATTAGTACCTTACCCGCATCGCTGAGAGGCCGCTGGCGATCAGTCGAATTTTTATCTAGGGACCCTAGAATTTTACTGAACGCGGGAAATTTAAAATGCAGTTAGGTGCGTATTACAACCGGCAGGGGGCGCTACGACAAGAAAGGATATTAAAAAGCGGGAAAATAATTTTTTTTTAAAAAGCGGGAAAATAAATTATATTGAAAAGAGGGAAAATCAAAATCATATTAAAAAAAATAAAAATCTATTTGATCATGTACAATAAGAAAAAACAAATGTATAGCTATATAATAAAATACAAATTTCTTATTACGACACGATTACCTCGTGAAGGATGTGACTCTTTGTCACGCACAGACGGTCTTGATTGAGAAGAGGCTTTGTCAATGAAATCTCATCTGTTCATTTTGATCCTTAATCCTGAGACTGAATCTTTTAGTTCCAAAATTAGTTTGAATTTATTGTGTTAAACTTTAGTAACACATAAATAAAAAAAGCAATATAATACCATTATTTTATTCAAGGAGTGGGGTCACTCGGTAGAAGTTTAAATTGAACTAAAATTGGATGCCTAAACATTTACAGAGTATTATCAAGGGTAGACAATGCTTATGGGAGAACTGGATTCCGACTTTTCGAGGATAGAAAAGGAGAGACTGTGGTCGGGAAGTGGGTCCATCTACTTATGAATAGAGTAAACGTAGAAGTATTCTAGAGAAAACTGCTCCGGTTGCATCCACACACACACACACACAAACGCGCTCGCTCTTATTTCGTCGTGTAATTTGATCCCGTCTACACCACTTGTACGATGATAAATTTGATGACCTTCAGAAAAAATAAACTGTTCCGAAACATTTCTTTTATTTTCAGATTTCCAGCGTGTTCGAAATTATGGACTTTGGGAATCAGATATATTTAAAAAGCTCCTAAATAAACCTAAAATTTAACTAAAAATAAAAAAATTAAATTCAATGAGTTTACATTAAAGAATTCATTTGATATTATTTTTATCTTGATTGTTTTTTTTTTCTTCATAAATTCAATCAAAACTTTGGTATGTACAAAATTTGGCAAATAATTTATATTATTGATTAGTTATACAGAGAGTATTCTAAGTATAAATAACTCAATATACAGAATACACTGTACATTTTTCTGGGCTTTTCTAAACTCGAAATTTTACTTCATGCGTCCCGCCCACAAAACACTGATTTTACGTGAGGTTCAAATATACTTAAATTTCACAATATTTTAGTGTTTTATACGCGTGGCGCATGAAGTAAAATTTCGAGTTTAGAAAAGCCTGGAAAATTTGTCTCGGGTCGCTTCGCGACCATCGACAAATTTTCACGGGGCTTTTCTAAACTCGAAATTTTACTTCCTGCTTAGTCTGGGAGAGGAAAACACTCGTTTAAAGCATCAAATTGAACTCTTTTAAAAACACAACGAATATCTACAGATTTAAAGAAAATAAGGTGAATTTGAAATATGTATACTTTAAAGGAAAACTTCCTGTATATGAACTGTGGTAGACCAATAATAAAATTTATTATCACCACAAAAAGTCTATTCGAAAATATTTCTTTTATTTTGAGATTTCAAGCGTGTTCCAAATTATGAAATTCGGGAATATATTTTATAAAAACAAATTTACAATGAAATTTACAATTCTAAAATATATTTTCAACGTTTTTAGTTATTTAATATATTTTTATTTATTTATTTATTTATTATTAAAAAAAAATGTTAAAATTATTAGATTAATCCATTATTGTTTCAAATATTCATAATTTGTATAAATAAACAGTCATTTTACAATGAAAAAATGTAAAATTTATTTTCAACATTTTTAGTTATTATATATATGTTTAATAAAAACGTGTTTAAAAATTAATAGATTTTTAATATATTTATGTTATTAAACATTTTTTATTTAAAAGTTAGATAAATACAAAAATCTTTTTACAATAAAAAAATCAATTTGAAAAATGTTTGATGAGTATTTTAATTGGAATTGATAATAAAGAAACAGAAATTATTTCAATAAAATAGATAAATTATTTACGAATACACAAAACTAAAAACATAGAAATATAGATTCATATAAACATTCATGTATACAAAAAACTAACAAACATTAAAAAACTATATTAAATATACATATAACTGTTTCCTTATTTATTAACGATATTTTTTCGATTTTTTTTATTCAGTAATAATTATACAGAATAGATCGAAGTGTAACACAAAATCAACAGAATATATTTTAAATAAAAAGCCAACAAATCAACACCTCATCATTTGCTTGTTTAATTTCATGACACTCCCGTTTTTAAAAATGCAATAAATAGCAAAGCTCGGTGTGTATATTTTTACTTTAACCAAATGAATATCATAATTTTCCTGAAATAATTAGGGAACATAATATTTTAATTTTGAGAAATTAACATTAAAAATGCTACGTTCCGTTTCATCCATTTACACTCTGAATAACGTGTATGAATATCGAATTAACTTTTTTCCTTGACTATTTTCTTTTTGGACAATATTCATTATTTTAGTGGGGATAGCTTTATAGAAGGGATGAAAAATCAAATTCTTCGAAGTGATCTAGCTGTTTTTACCTATTTGTAGGCATTTTTTCGACCACGTTTTTATTATGGTGTATACCCTCAAGTATTGCGCGACCAGAACAATACTACTGCAACTTACAGATAATCCGCAACCTTCTAAAAACCATAAATATTTTGGGATTTAAAAAGATTATTTACTGTTGTTACATTTAATCCGTATCCCCAGAATCCAATTCGGTAATTTCTTATCATGTTTTTCACTAACCGATATTTTAGTTAGATACTCTTTGATCGGGTTTTCTTAAATCATTTTGAATTATTTTTACTTACCTATTTAGTCTGTAACATAATCCCATCGGTACCTTTTGTAAATGTAATCTGACTAAGAATAAAACCATTGAAATAATTGAATTAACCTGACATACAAAACGTAAACTGGAAATAGAGTATTCAATAATTTTTGCAATTACACTTCTCAGAGAAAATCTATTATACTTATTCTATTAAAAGACATCTTGTTGTTTTCTAATTGTTTTTGATTATCATTACTTAACGAGACTTTTCAACATATTTCAATATTTGAGCCAATTATCTCAAATATTAGGGGTAACACTTGTTTCTGATTCCTGGGACCCTAAAACGTATATTTCCCTATAAAAAAGATAGCCATGAGGTCGGTAACTATTATTAAAATGTAAAATTTATAATGTTATTAATGTGACTAATTACTTGATTTAACAAGTTTGTTTGTTTCGCAATTTTTAATAATATTCTCAATTATAAAGTTTCATGATTTTTATATAATTTGTACTTTCTCTATATAACATTTCGTGTATCTCGGGAAGTATTGAGAATATCGAAAAATATTTCTGCTTATTCTTTTTCAAATTATCCCCATGCAGCCGCACGATGGATGCCATAAATTTTAATCCAAAAATTAGGTAACATTTTAGTGCCCACTGAGTGTTGTCGGTGTTGGTCAAATGGCACACAATAAGCGTTTATAAAATTTCAATCGGAAAAGTACAAGTTGATCATGTAACAATCGTTCAAAGTAAACGGATAATTAAAGTAGTCAGTGCAAAAACCACAAATTTCTGAAACTGTTAATAAAGTATGGTTCATTTAATAAAATACGCAACGTGATTAAAATATATACTGTGTCCATTTTGGGATCTGATTTTTATCTTTTGCAGAATAAACACTCTTGTTGAATTGAATTATTGCTTTGTGTTTTAATAAATTTGATGCCAAACACTGACTTTTCGTAGCAACTACTGTTTTGACGATTTAATTTCGTATAATCGTTCACTATTTTCAAGCTATATTTCAAATCAAACAAATTAAACTGAGGAAAATGTTCAGGCATTCGTCGATTTTATATAAAAACGTGCAATATGAAGTTAAGAACGAGTGTATCCACTCCCAGACTAAGCATGAAGTAAAATTTCGAGTTTAGAAAAGCCTGAAAATTTGGCTCGGGCGCGTAGCGAAGCGGAGCGACCGAGCCAAATTAGGCTTTTCTAAACTCGAAATTTTACTTCATGCGCCACGCGTATAAAACATTGTAATATTGTGAAGTATTTATAATACACATTAAATAACAAAATATTTAAACAAGATAAATTCAACTATTTGAATCCGAGAAAATAAGCTTACGCTTCTTATAGTTTGCACACTTTAAACATAATATATAGTTTTTTCGTAATTTTATATAAAATATTTAAATTTTTCTTGGTACATTTTCAATTCAGGTCAAATAATATAATATATCAAATAAACTTATTTAGTAACTTAATTATCAAAAAATAATAATGTTGCGTGTATGCATCAACGGCGCTTAATGGGTTAAAAACTTCAAACGGTAATAATTCAAAAACTAAAAAAAAAATTACAACTGCATTTTGCACTGACCCCTTTAATTAGAAAAGAAACCCTTATCGATCAGTAGATTTGATCTGATCAATAGGATTGATCTAATTAGTTAATAAAATGATAAGTTGATGTATTTGTTTTACTTTTTATCAAAAGTTAAATAGTTTTGTATTTTAAGTTTTTTGTACAAAATAAATAATACTTAATGAATTTTACAACGTTCACATATAATTTCATAAAATCTATTCTCTAATAACGCAGAAAATAAAATTGTAGTAGGAAACGCATGAATGAATATAACACGCATCCTTAGCTCGTTAAAAGAAAAAAAAAACGTGTTTTCAAGATTGAAAAATCAACATCTGGAATATGATACAACGAGAAGCGCGGAATAGAGGGAGAAAGAAATTGTCTCTCTCTCACTCTCTCACTGAGACTTGATTTCGCGACATCTGGAGTAAAATAGTCGTAACCGACCAACCGCAGGAAGCCAGACTGGTGTATATAGGCAGCCATATACACCAATTTGGCATCCAGCGCTCTGCTCCCATTCGCGTGTACCCAAAATGTATATGGGGACTGGCTAACTGGATATATATGAACTGTGGTATTATGTAATTATATAATTTACTAAACCGAAGGGAGTAAAATTATGTCATTTTATTGCAACTTCTCACCGATGAGAAAATGCTTGGGTGCTGTGAATAGCCCCCCTGGATATGTATACTTATAATGAAAATTCCCTGCATAAGCATAATATGAAAGTGACAATTTTAGTTCTTACACATTTTGGAAAAAGTACATTTTCTTATTGTCTACAGTAAATTTCAGAAATATTGTGGTTTGTGTACAATAAAAGTTTAAATTGACTCGACTGGCCGCCGGTTGGTCACCAATGTTGTAAACTATTATTTGCAATTTATACATATATGCATAGAGAAATAATATAAGTGAGAGATCAATTTTGTACAAAGAGAGACGGGTGACTATAGCGACCTTCCTAATAGGAGGCCCTTTTTCCGCGAACTACTATATTTGTATTTTTTTGTATTTTTTAATTCAAATTAAAACAACTTTTAAATATTAAAATTAAATCTGCATTACACAAATTTGATTTTGACACTTGACATTTTATTTTAACTGATCATTATTGACAAATAATTAAGGAAAACTTGCATACTTACCAAAAATAATTCATAATATTTAGTTCAATTGTGAAACTGGTTAAATTAACCAATAAAAGTCGTATGTATTTATGAAATCTATAAAACTTTATTGCCACAAAAAATACAAGGTTAATCTTTGAAAGTTTATGCAAAACATGACTGCAAGCTGCTTCATATGGAATCTAAGATACCTTCTTAAGCGAGAATGCTGAATATGTGACCATTCGGAGGGAAGAGTAGAACCACCTCATGTTGTAGACATTGCAGCTATGTTTAAGATGATTTGGAAATAAATTAACATTAATAAATATAAGAACTAAAATATTGCATTAGCTGTAGGTCTAAAAATTGAAATGTATCTATCATTTTATTTATTTTTATTGTAGTATGATAAATTGTTGATAATAAATAATAGCATTTCAATTTTCTATAAGTTTTAGGTTATGTTCTGACCAGTTGCCAAATAAAATACTACTGTATATAATTAGACCTAATATGCACCAAAAATGTTGCATAATTTATGTTCATATAAACCAGTGGTCTCCAAACTACGGCCCGCGGGCCAAATCCGGCCCGCGACTTGCATGAATCCGGCCCGCGATTGTTTGTAATTTTTTTGTTAATGTCATATTTTGAAATATTGTAACAATTGTTCCTTAAATTTTTCATAATTTTATAAAATTAATCGGATCTTGGCCGACTTTATTATGTAGAATTGTATTTGTGGCCCGCGAAGAAGATAGTTTGGAGACCCAAGATATAAACTAACTACTGGGTTATATTAGACGATTGGTAAATTTTATAAAAATATACTTATCTGCTAATGACAAAGCATATCACAGCGCGGTATTGGAAACGGAAATAAATAAATGTAAATAAACATGGACGAATAATCGACTTGCGCCCACGGTTGCCAGATTTCTAGTGCATTCCGCCCAATGAAGAAAAGTTAACACATGAAAGCGATAAATTTGAACTTTTGTTTAAAAAAATAGATTATTTTCAATCCTGTTGTTATATTTTGTGCATAAAAAAATTAAATTAAAAGAATATTTAGTTTAATTAAAATACGCACAATTAAAATATAATTTTACGCGTTACTGAACTAGTTTTCCTTGATTGGACGTGCTCGATAATAATTTAGAAAAATTACGCAATATCAAATTTTATCCCGCGAGATAAGGCGCCTTGCTTGCGCCTTGTTCGACGAAAAGCGGCTAATTCATTCACATTACCCTTAAAAAATGCAGAGTATTCTTCGTAATTCAAGTTTTCCTTCTAAATTCGAAATCCGTTGATTTGTTTTTATCTTGTAGGTTGTATAACGTGCTTTGTGGAACTTTTGGGACTTCGGACGCTTTTTGAATTGCCTCAAATCGAGATCCTAATTAATTTTGAAAATAACTTACTACATTAAGTATAAGCTTTTTGGATTCATCGGAATATCGCATTTTAGTAGTGTATCTTTGCGTTATTTAATGATATTAACAGACATCAAACTTTTGACGTAACATCTATTTAGTAATCGACGTTCATTTTTGTCGGTAATTTTTTGTTTCGTCTGATTCATGATTGATAAATAAGGATGGGGTTATTCCAAATGGGTATTAAAAATACTATATATGCCCCTGCATATATGTTAAAGACATGACAGAGAGTTATAATAAAACATCTAATATGTACATAAATATAAATAAATATTCAAACTTCCAGCAATTGCAAATATAAATAAAAGCAGATTGTTGCAAAATTTTTAGTAATTGAAACAACAATTAAAAATACTGGAAAGCAATGCAAATTTCACTGTTTATTCAAAATATATAATAATGTAGATAAGTGATTTGTAGAGCAACTTTAGAAAATTGGTTTGAACCCCTTTCACCTGTGCTACTAGTATACACCTGACAAAAATAACACGGGAAATTTAAATATTCTATTAAATACGGAACATTTTAAGATTTATCTTTATTTAAATTCTGCCTTATTAGTGTAGACAGTTTTAACACAAGCAAAAAATGCTAAGTAAAATAGTTAAACTCTATTTTAAGATCTATAAAATCTTTCTTTTTTAATTTAAATAAAATCATTAATATAAATACGTTACAAGATAATTAAAAAAATAATAACCTGACAGAATTTACTTTAAAAACCGATATATCTTATTATTAAATTTAATAATAAGGCTTTTATTTTCCACAAAGCATTATAAAACCATAGAGAGTCCGTAATAAACTTCTACAAATGTAAATAAATAATCAAACTTTTTGCATTTGGAAATATAAATAAAGGCACATCGTTGCAAAATTCTTAATAATTTAAATATTAATTATAAATGCTAGAAAGCAGTGGATATTCAGAATATACAGCGTGTAATCGAACTAATGTACATCCTCATAAGGGCGTATACACAAAATATTTTGACACCAATTGCAGCAAAAATAAAATCGGAAAAAAAATATTGGATTTTTCATAATTTTTCATGCATTTTTTACTTTTTGAGAACTTCTGGTTACCTGTGTTCATGATATTTTTCGTGGATGCGTAAGTTGTTGTATTTTTTATTTACTTTTACTACTACGAGGCGCATAAATCACTTCGCACCACGCTGTCTCGAATGACTAGATGAAACTAGGTCACTCATTTGTGGTATTGTTTATTTATTGTTACTACTGCGAGACGTATAAACCACTTAGCACGCACTACACACACACACACACACACTGTCTAGAATTACTAGATGAAACTGGGTCGCGTATAAAAAAATAACAATAAGTGTTCAAATTGACGTCCGCCGCACTCAATGCACATTTGGGCTCTACGTATCTAATTTGCACGAACAGTAGCAAAAATTTCACGAGGTTTTTCACGAATGGTATTAGCCGCGGCGTTTACTCGTTGTATCAGCGTTTCAGCATTGTCAATTTCCGTAGTGTAGACTTCACTTTTAAAGTATCCCCAAAGAAAAAAATCTAAGGGGTTTAAATCCGGACTTCTTGGAGGCCATGGTACAGGGCCTCCACGACCAACCCAACATCCTGGAAACTCATCATCCAAATATCTTCTAACGCGCCTTTCATAGTCACATTCTTCTAAGAACCGCTAAGGGTACATTTTCTAGAAGATCTAAAAGGTCATCTTGCAAAAATCGTAAATATCGTTCTCCATTCAAATTAAATGGGAACATAAATGGCCCAATTAATTGATCATTTAAAATACCTGCCCAGATATTAAGGGAGAAGCGATGCTGGAAATGAGTTCTACGCGTAACACGAGGATTTTCTATTGCATAAACATGCATATTATGGAAATTAAATCTTCCATTACGCGTAAAGCACGATTCATCGGTCACTAAAATGTCTTTGGTAAAGTTAGGATTTTGAACATTTTGTGCCAAAATCCATTGACAAAATGCAATTCTTTTGGGAAAATCATGGGGTTGAAGATGTTGTACACGCTGGTAGTGATACGGATAAAAATTATTGTCTCGTATAACACTGCTGACAAATGTGTGCGATACATTTAGCTGAGCGGCGATAATACGGGTACTTAAACCAGGATCCGCTTCCAACAGATTCAAAATTTCATCTTCCGCTCGCAAATATCGCATTGGACGGTCACCACCTCCGCCGGCTCCGGCGACGGCGACGGGCTGCAAACTTCCAGTGTCGCGTGCTCTTTGTAATAAATTTCTAAATCGGTTTGGCGGTGGTAAGTGTCGTTCAGGAAATCGCTCTTGATAAATTCTTACAGCTTCCGCGGAATTACACCGAGTTTCACCGTAAATAAGAAACATGTCTACCAATTCAATGTTTGAATAAACGTATCGCGCCATGTTACAAAATGTAGATGTTTCGTGGAATAAGTTTCACCATAGACTAAACAGCAAACTATTTTTATGTTTAAAAATCATCCACCCTCGCCGCTCTTATCTAAACATTTCAATAAGAGTGGAGATAAAGTGAAGTGTGAACCTAATAAGGAAAAATATTGAATTTCATTAACACGTTTAGAAAATATTCGGAATTTAGTCAGCAATGGGTACTTATGAAAACGATAACATAGACATAATTCTTAGCAATCTGACCCACTTTTCTCTGGATGATGTAATTCGATATCCAAATCGTTTAAAAACTACCAGTCTATGTGGAATCTCTCTTAAAATACGCAATGTGCGCGTATACCAGATACCACAAACATGTGGCCTATTATTATTAATTATTTTTAATAATTATTTGTGAGCTATCTACTAAAAGTATGGTAATTTCAAATGCAGGTATTGTTTATTTAAACGCTGCCCCTTATGTGGTAGAGAGCCTGTACAGTAGTAAGTTTACACGCTGTATATTATTGTAGATAAGTGATTTATACAGCAACTTGGTAAATTAGTTCGAACCCCTGTCGCTTGTGTTGTATTAAACGCGGGAAATTTAAAGACTTTGCAGCATTTTAATTATATTTTAAATATACACGCTGGTAGTGTATATTTAAAATAAAAATCAAAAACGCTGCAAAGCAGTCAAATTTTCACTTTTTATTTAAAATCTGTATTAATTTAGATATGTAGTTTATAGACAAATTTTACGAAATTAGTTCAAACCCCTTTCGCTTGTTGTGCTAGTATGCACTTGACTAGAATTAGGAGGGAAAATTAAATATTGTATGTTAAGCGGGACATGAATTCATAAATCATAGGTATTACAAACTACACAAGCCAACTCTAGCTATTTACTGAGATAATTGATAATAAAAAGTGACAATTTTTATCTACTGAAAAGCTCTAAATAAATAATTGTATTTATTATTGTCAACTTTTCATACGTTGAAATCATAAACGTAAAGAGCATAGTGATTAAAATTCATATACGTTATCTAATTAAATTAAATATACAAATTAAATATTCCTATATGAATATTTAATTTAATTAGATAATTAAAATAAAACATAAAACTATGTTGGTTAGGTATATTATGACTTATCTAAATTGGTATTATGACTTATCTAAATTGGTATTTCAAGTATATATATGTCTGCAATAAGTGCCACAATTGTTGTTATCAGAAAATTACTGCTAAACAAAACTAGTAAAAATAATTATATTCCGCTATTTCCAGTAAAATTAATTATTGACGACCGCATACAATTCATGTGTAACAATTCATATATTATATATCACCGTTGATTTTCATGATTGCTGTTAGTTTTTGCAAAGAATATGATTTACGAGAATTTATAATAATAATAATAATTTATTTCCATAAAAAATGACGATACATTTATCGAGTCGAGTCGAGTATAGGTAGTAAACTTAACCTAATTATAATTTGTAGATATAAAACTTACATGCTAAATATAAACTCATTAAAATAATTGTATAAACAGAGAACATTAGTTATGACAAAACAATACAAGACATTCTATGACTAGATACAGGTAATATATTAGTTGTTATATGATTTACAATACTTTGAAAATTCATCCGTTGTGTAAAAGGAATTTTCTTGAAGAATACATTTAAGTTGCCTTAGTAATAGTTTATTCGGTAACGATTTTAGGCTATTCGGTAGCATGTTAAATAATTTGACTGGTTGTATTAACGCGGAATTATGTATGAAGGTATGTTTGTGCTGAATAACCAAAAGATTTCTATTCCTTGTGTTATGACTATGCTGTACTTCCGTGGCATTGTATAAGTGAATATTATTAGTTAGAAATTTTATTGACTCATATATGAATAGACTAATTACTGTCATGATATTTAATTTCTTGAATAAGTCGCGACAACTTGTAAGTGGTTTTTGATTACATACCGCTCTTATGAGTCTCTTTTGCATTGTAAATACCTTTTGTATGTTGGTTTGCGTACTGCATCCCCAGAAAACAATACCATACACTATGTGTGGTTGACAATATGATAAATATACCACTCTGGTAGCTTCCTGGTGGATATTTAATCGAGTTGCATATATTAAATAGGAATATTTTGCTACAGTTTTTAAAATAATTTGAGATTTTTATTAATATAGATGTAGCATATAATAAGATTTTCGTTAATGTTGTAATTTTGGCCCACTTGGCTACGTCCATGGGATGTTTATTGATGTTACTGAATAATTTAGACAATTATGAAATTAATCGGAGCGTGTCCTACATTTTTATCGATTCGTAAATTGACGATAATTACATCCAAAAGTTTGTGCCACATTCAATTAAGTATACTTTCACACATATACAGGGTGCCCGTATTTCGACAAAATGTATGGGGATCTTAGTTATTTGAAGAGATAGAGAGTTGGGCAAAGTTGCGTGTTTTAGGGCCTAACAATAATCTGTTTTAAAATATCTTTTTTTGTTTTCGAGATATCAACAAAAAACTGATTTTTTGAAAAATCGTTTTTATTTTTTTATTCAAAAACTACTGAACTTGGACATTTAGAACATTGACAATATACAGGCACTTTTTGATGAGGAATCTAGTATCATTTTTTTTAAAGATAACTTAAACATTTACCCGCGACCATAGCCAACTTTTGTTTTTCTTATGAGGGCTATTTTGGATTTTCATATTTTATGAAAGAATATTTTTTTTGAACTCAGTGATGTACCACACTCATAATTTATTTTAGATTTGATATTTAAAATTATGAATGCTTGCATTTTTTCGCTACATCTCGGTAAATATTGATCACCATCACATCTAAACGTTGTATATTTTTTAATTTTACTGTAAATCAGTGGTTTACACGCGTGGCGCATGAAGTAAAATTTCGAGTTTAGAAAAGCCCCGTGAAAATTTGTCTCGGGTCGCTGCGCGACCCGAGACAAATTTTCTACGCGGGGCTTTTCTAAACTCGAAATTTTACTTCATGCTTAGTCTGGGAGTGGAAGACACTCGTTAGTTTATAATACATCACAACTGTTAACTATGTATCGTCGGATGCCCGTCTTCAGAGGTGATATGTAAATAAATAATGGGTCCTACGAGTTGTCAAATAAGTGAGATACACAACTGTTTCCAAGGCACTCTTTACAAAAAACAAAAAATGAAAATTTTACATATAAAATGTACAATAAACTATAAGTGTGGTACATCATTGAGTTCAGAAAAAAATATACTTGCAAAAAATATGAAAATCCAAAATGGCGCTCATAAGACAAACAAAAGTTGGCTATGGTCCATGGGCAAATGTTATAGTTATCTTAAAATAAAATATGTTACTAGATTTCTCGTTAAAATTGCCCGTATAATGTCAAAGTTGTAAATGTCTGGATTTAATAGTTTTTGAATAAAAAAATCAAAACGAAATTTCAAAAAACCGTTTTTTGACATCAAAAAAACGAAGGAAAATATTTTAAATTTGTTTTTAGATTATTATTGGGCTCTAAATTACGCAACTTTGCCCCAATTCAACCGACTCTCTATATCTTCAAATAACCGAGATCTCCATACATTCTGTTGAAATACGGTCGATGCACAAGAAAGTGAAACATCTCAAAAATCCTCCTATTTGAGTTAAATAATGTAATTTTTTTGTAAAAAGATCGACTTTTGTCAGAAAAAACGACATTAAGATAGCTTATAAAATACTGGGTAAAAAGACCCACTTGCCGCTGCGAGAGAACTTATGACCCCACTCAGGATAAACGTCACTTTTGGTCAAGTTAATAATATTGTTTTAAATGCCATAGTATTATGAAACCATTACAATCAAGAATCATTGTAATCTTCTAAATAATGTTTGTTTTATAACTTCAAAATGCACAACAATATTATTTTGAAGTCTTTCTCCTAAAAAATGGGGATATTTGAGATGTGTCACTTCCCACCGAGCAAATCCATTTAAGTAATGTTTTATCAACATTAAAACAACGTTTAATGTTGCTACAATGTTGATATAACGTTATTTGTTTGTTTTTTGCTCAATGGGTTTTCTTGTGCGCCGACGATATATATTCAATGACATTAGAAGCGGAACACCAAGAAGGAATGATTTATTTGAATTCATATTTTAGCAACAGAGTGACTATATTTAAAGCATACATTGATAACAATTTCAACCTTGTGCCTTTTATATTTATTGTGAAAAAAAAATTCACTTTCTCTTTTTTGATAAAACTATTTATATGAGCTGTTTAGTACAGATGTTTTTAGTTTTCGTGTTTCCGTTGAGTGTGTTAAGCTTAAATAAAATGCCTTGAGTCCGAAGACGTCCACAATATCACCATTTGAGCGATTTTGACCGGGGTCGAGTTGTTGCTTATCGAGATGTCGGTATGTCCTATCGCGAAATTGCCCGCCGTATTGATTCCACTGCAGCAACTGTAATACGTGTGTATCAGGTATGGACAGAAGAAGGTAGAGGAGCAAGAAGAAGACCAATTGGTCAACCAAGGCGTACCACAGAACGTCAAGATCGGCGCTTAAGACAAATAGCCCTGCGAGACCGTTTCGCTACTACGCGTCAAATCGGTGATCAATGGATTGGAGAAGAAGGTAGGCCCGTTAGTATGCGAACCTTATATCGCCGCATTCAATCCTTTGGGCTTCTTTCGTACCGTCCAAGATTAGTGCTTCCTTTAACAGCGAGACACTGTCGCCAAAGGTTGGACTGGTGCAGAGAACGGCAGCATTGGGAGGCAGAATGGCACGATGTCGTATTCAGCGATGAATCACGATTTTGTCTAGGCACGCATGATGGCCGTAGAAGGGTACGACGCTACCGTGGAGAACGACCTGATCTTAGGTTTGCTATTGAGAGGCATGTACACAGGACTGCTGGAGTAATGGTTTGGGGGGCTATTGCTTATGGTAGTCGATCACCTCTTGTATTCATTCGAGGCAGTATGACAGCTGCGCGTTATGTTGAAGACGTCATACGACCGACTTTGTTGCCTTATTTAGATGGCCGCCCAGACGTACTTTTTCAACAAGATAACGCACGTCCCCATATTGCTCGTCGAACTATGAACTTTCTTAATGAAGCTGGTGTAATGTTTTGGCGTGGCCGCCCCGTTCGCCGGATTTAAATCCCATTGAACATGTGTGGGATATCATGGGAAGAAGAATATTCTCTTTGCACCATCCTCCACAGACTCTAGCATAGTTGATCGATGAAATTCAAGTTGCTTGGAACGAGATGCCTCAAGAAGACATCGACCATCTCATTTTGTCGATGCCCAGACGTCTACAGGAGTGTATACAGCAAAGGGGTCGCCAAACACATTATTAATTTTTTTTAGATTGTTTTTTAATAAAATTTCTTGAAAATGTAATCATTTTATTCTTGATGTAAGACTACCATACTGGAAAAAAATCAAGTTCAAATAATAACTCCTTCTGGGTGTTACGCTTCTAATGTCATTGAGTATAAATTGTTATCAATACTACACATTTTAAAAAAATAAAAAATATTAAAATTAAGCCCGGTGTGTTCCAGGCAAACCAATAAATGCTACAAATCGATACATGTTTGTGCAAATGATGTAAAAACAGTAACAAGTTTGTTTGTTTATTCATGGAGTAGATCCCCGTTATTGTTGGATTAAGCAATTCTGAATCTTTGGGGATGGGCATTAACATTAATAACTAAAACTGTAAGTTTATGTAATATTTTAAGTTTTGAAGCCATTGTCTATTCTTTTAATTAAATCTGCAGTCAAACACATTTGAAACCAGTGTGTCTACATTAATTCTCTTTATTTCTTCCTAGCATTCGTGAATGATCTTCAAGTACTATGCATGAAACAACCACGGACGTGGAGATTTTCTTCACACCGGGCTAGGAGCATACTTCCATGGAGAATGTTCCCGTTGCTGTTGGATCAAGCAATTCTGAAATTTCATCTAGTCACAAAGTACTGTTACCGGCGTTTTATCGAAAACGTCGTAACTTGATTATTTTATTCACATTCGCGAAAACATCGGACTCCAATTGTTTTGCTCATTTCAATTTCATAATCATTTTAATTCCAAATGACTCAAGTTCGTAACCAGTCATTCGATGTTCTTTTGTATATATTTATTCTCTGTAAATATTTACTTGTGTACATTTTGCGCCGAACGAACGTGACCGAAACAATAGCAACTTTCGAACAACCCCCATCATAAACCGCGCGGCCAGCATCGGCGAACTTTACAACCCCGAGGAAGGCGGCCGTTGTAAAGACCCCGAACCCCGAGGACACGCGCAATAAATATTATTGCGCCTAGGGCCACGTTGCGGGGTTTACGACACCCCAAGACAATGGGTAACTCGGAACCCGCGGAAATCCGAAAACCCCTAGGAAACAAAGAAGGGCCCGCACATCTGCTACACAGGCATCATCGAACACCGAAGCGGTCAAAAACCAGGGGCCCAAAACTTTTCTGCCTTTAGGTAGTTGCCGACTCCACCCTCTGCTTCCTCCACCACCGTTTCTTCGTCATCATCCTCACCCCCAAGAAAAGTGGCGGGGATGAAAATAGCGGTGGTCGAGGAAAGAGGAAGTCAGAGAGGGCAGTTAGTTTTCGAGCAGCAGTCAAATCAGTCAGTTTCGAATCACCAGGAGAGTCAGTCGAGTCAGCTAATCATCAGCATCAGTTCCAGTTTTTTTTAACACCAAACAGTAGAGTTTTAATCATCGCGAGTTAAATCAGTTAGTTTTCGAACACCAAACGGTAGAGTTTTAATCATCGCGAGTTAGTGAGTTAGTCCAGGACTTCATTTCCTCAGTGTCGCGAATCATTCAGTACATATCGTAAGTCGTCGCGTCACATCGGAATTATCAGTCACGATCATTCATTTTATTTATTAACAATAACTTCATATCACGTATTGTACATTCTTTGTTATTTTTGTTGTCGTTGTGTTATTAATAAATATTATATAATTGTTTTTGGGAAAATCAGTAAATTCATTTTTAAATTCATTTCTAAAAACTCGACCAAACCTTTTTTTATTAATAACAAAAGTGCGTGCAGCTCAAAGAAGCCAATAGGTAAGTCTATTTATTATATTTTTATGCGTATTCGAACCCTGAGCTATCGGAGTGTTACGGCGGAACGTCTTGAACGTGCATACTCATGCTCTTTAATTTAAATAAAAGCACAAATAATACAAGACGCTCCGACCCCCCGATAACAGTACGATCTCAGAACATAAAATAATGTCTTAAATTCAATGACACGGTTTTTCTATTGCATTTCACTATTGATCAAATGAGATTCACTATATCCCAAATATCTTTCACCTTGTCAAATATAAGTCAAAAGATTTCCCGATTTACGAAATAAGTTTCACCATATACCAAATATTTCCCTTTAATATTTTTGCTGAACATTTTTGCAGTAACAATTTTATTTGTATTTATACATACCAGGAGTTTTCTTTTAAGTATACGTATTTCAAATTTACCCTATTTTCTGTAAATCTTTAGATATTCCTTGTTTTTTTTAAAGTTCAATTTGAAGCTTTAAATGAGTGTTTTTCACTCCCAGACTAAGCATGAAGTAAAATTTCGAGTTTAGAAAAGCCCCGTGAAAATTTGTCGAGGGTCGCGCAGCGACCCGAGACAAATTTTCTGGGCTTTTCTAAACTCGAAATTTTACTTCATGCGCCACGCGTATAAAACACAGATTTCAAGTGAAATTAGAATATACATAAATTTCACAGTATTTTAGTGTTTTATACGCGTAGCGCATGAAGTAAAATTTCGAGTTTAGAAAAGCCCAGAAAATTTTCACGGGGCTTTTCTAAACTCGAAATTTTACTTCATGCTTAGTCTGGGAGTGGAAAACACTCGTTTAAAGCTTTATATTGAACTCTTTTGAAAACAACGAATGTCGGAAAATTTACAGCTTATGCATATGTTTACTTTAAAGAAAAATTCACTGTATGGAACACTACTTACGCCAACATCCTTATCCGGATAAGGAGACCTCTTATTTCATTTCTAAGATGCATTTTTTGACGAACTGTAGACATTTTCTTGAGAAGTGAAATGTAATTAGGTTTTGACATGTAGCAAAATATAATTGTAATAACTTTTTAAATATACATTTAACATGTTCATTAGGTCTTTGGTATTTTTCGCATCGCACGGTAATTTAATACCGTGCGATGTTCCCCGCACCGCACCCACCATTCAATGTTATGGTGGGTGCACCACACACCCCGCTTAGCAAGAATCCCGCCCGCTCCCCGCGCCCAATGACGTCATTTGCGATTGCAGCGCCGTCTCATCGAGTGGGTCGGTTAACTAAAATCATGATACGTGGAGCCCCCTATGAGTTATCAATCTAATTTAATCTATGAATGCACAAATGCACAGCGAGCTGCCGCTTTTCTCTCTGACTGTATTCGCCCCACTTGTCCTGTAAATTTGGCATCGGATGAGCTACTCTAAAGTATGTGGGTCTTTCCAACATGATCGGCGTGTTACACTGCAATAATCCCCTTAACATTATTTTTTTCATACCTCTGAAAGCAAATTGTTAAAAAAAAAGTACTTCGATATTTTACTAGATAATTGGGCTTAATATACGCTGTCAAAATTTCAACTTTCTAGGACCTTTAGTTTTTAAATTAATCTAACATTAAATTTCAGACCACTGTTATATTCCCCTTAACAGAAAGGAGATACCAAAGAAGACAAAAACAGACATCGTAAAAAAAATAGTAAGACCAACGTTGATGTACAGCTGTGAATCATGGACGACGACAGAAAAACACCGAATAACAGTAAACGCAGCAGAAAGGAGATTCCTACGGAAGATAGAGAATAAAACAAAAAGAGACCGAATAAGAAACACAGTAATTAGAGAGAACCTAGAAATAGAGCCGATAGAGAAGAACATAAAAAAAAGCCAAATGAGATGGTACGGTCACATATGCAGAATGGGAGAAGAAAGAAATGTAAGAAGAATATATGAGTCAAGGACGCCAGGCAAAAACCAAAAAGGAAGACCGAGGAAGGAATGGAAGGATGAAATAAGAGAAGAGCTAGAGAAGAAAGGAATAAAATGGGAAGAAGCAAGAAAACTCACACAAAACAGGAAGATATGGCGAAAAACATACACAGAACAAACACTCACCTCACACTGAAAAGTAGAGGCACATATAACGATGTTATATAAGAATAAATAAATATATTTGAATTCCATTCAAAAAAGCATTGAACATCTTTTTTTGAAATACAAGCGGCACACTGATTTTATTCGATCTTAAAAAGCATTGTAAAATATATTGTAAACATATGTTACTTCCAGAATAGAAAGAGTTAATGATCGAAGTAATTGCGCTGATTGCGCGCAGACGCAAATTCGCGCGTTCGTGCGTGTACAAAATAAAAAGTACGTAAGTAAAATCGGTCAGTGCGCGTCGTGAATTACATCTGTGTTTTTTCCTCTTTAGGAAAATGCCATTCCTTATTATTTTTGTGAAATGAGAGGATAGCGACATTTTCAAGTAAAGTATGCTTTTAATTTATAGTGACAACCGCTATTTACAGTTTGGCTTAAATATAACCTCAAATATTTTGCGATCGGTAGAGCGTTCACGCGGGGGGCTTTCGTTTTTTTTTTCAAAGTCTATCCAAAGGTCAAATCAATTTACATAACAGAATTTGAATTGAATCGCTAACTCAATAAAAATTTGCATAGAATGTTTACATTTTGAGGTATCAAAATGCATTATTTGTTTTTGTTCAGTAGAATTGATACCACATGTGTTACCTAGTAAGAAATTTAAAACCACCACTTTTAATCATCATAATGTAATTAAACATTTTGTGAGTCTGTTAAATATGAGACTGTTTATAATATTAATTTTTAAACCTGTTGAATTAACAAGATGTCTAGCAAAGAATTATGTTATTAAAATGTATTTATAAATTCAGTGGCACAGCCAGGATTTCGTCTCAGACGAGGGGGCTATACAAATCAAATACGATCCCGTTTTTAGAAAAATTAAAATTTGTCTAATTTAGATTAGTATGTACCCACTGAGCAAATTCATTTAAGTAATGTTTCATCAACATTAAAACAACTTTCAATGTTGATATAATATTTCTAAAAAAATTAAATTTAAAATAAAATCACTTGGTATTTTTCACTAATTTTACTTTTTTATTCTGACTAGTTTGATATAATGTTATCTGTTTGTTTTTTGCTTAGTGGGTATCATATGTTCAATAAAATAAAACCTCTAGAGTGCTATAAAAAATATTGTAGGTTGGCAACTCTGAAGTTATATATCATAATTATCATGCCTGATGTTTTATATGTCAATTCCTAGAACGTATAGCCAACCTAAATTAAAAAGAAAATTAAATCGTGGCACTCTAAAGGTTTTTTTTATTGAACATATGATATATACACTGTTAATTTTCCTACATTCGTTGTTTTTAAAAAGAGTTCAATTTGAAGCTTCAAATGAGTGCTTTCCACTCCCAGATTAAACTAAAGTAAAATTTCTAATTTAGAAAAGCCTGAAGAAGAATTTCACGAAGCGACCTATCTAAATTAGGCTTTTTTAAACTCGAAATCTTCATGCATCATGTGTATGAAAAACTGAAACATTGTGAAGTTGAAAACATATTTTTTGATCTCTTGCAAATTAATTTTACAAATGTTTATTTTGATTAATTCGAATGTCTGGATATTTTTTTGGAATGTATAAAAGTACACTAAGAAAAAAATCACTGTGTGCATCTTAAATGTAATTTTAAATCTGGGCAGGTGGTGGCGGACGGTATATCGTTCGGCGAGCCACAGACCGGGTTCAATTGCGGTGCACTGGGAGTTGTTATTTAAAAATAATTTTTCGTCGTGTCCCTGGGTGTGGTGTGAATGTGTTGTGACGTCCAAATATATGTTAAATTAATACAATACAATCAACGTTAGAGGCTGAATGTCTAGAACCTATGCCAAACAAACAAAAAATAAGAAAAAAAATGTTAAATCGTTAGTCAAGGGGTTACAATTATATTTCCTTATTCCATGGACTCAGTACTTTGTACTCATAAAAGTACTTAAGTACCTATTGTTATGTACTTGTACTCGAGTCCTTGAGTACATATTTCGCAGAGTAGTTGTATTCAGTTCTTGAGCACATTTTATTTGTACTCTGAAACGTTCTGATTATAACTTAATATAATAGCAGACTATTTATGATTTTCAACTTTTTATTTACTCACAATTGTTTCGCTACACTGTAGCTTCTTCAGGTGAAGAAATATTATATTTCTTCACCTGAAGAAGCTACAGTGTAGCAAAACAATTGTAGTGAGTAAATAAAAAGTTGAAAATCATAAATAGTCTGCTATTATATTAAGTGATAATGGATTTTCAAAAAATAAGTGCCTTAACAATCAACGAGAGTTCTGATTATAAGTTTGTTTCTTTTGCTAACAGCGACGGCTCGCAGCCTAACTTAAGGGTAGGCCGCAGCGCCAAGGCACACAAAATTTGAGGTTGGGATCGCACTTTATAAATACAAGGAATTGCACAACAAAGTCACCTTTCAATAACGGATACATACTACCTTGGGTCTCTGGCCTACCCTGCGAGCTGCCACTGTTTGCTAGCAATTTTTGCTCAAATTGTTCTGGACAAAAAGTGCAAGTTCAATTATCAGACCCTAAATTTTTTACATCATTTTTACAAACGATATTTTATTTTAGGCCGTTTGTTCTGACTTAAGAGGAGTTTGCCAACAGACGGTTAGTAACATCATAAAAAGAAGTTCAGTTGCAATAACAGAAAAGTGTCGAGAATATGTAAAATTACTCCTTGACCAGGCAGGACAAAGGACAAACAAGTATTAATAAAACAAAAAAGCTCAATACAGGGATTTTTTTTTGTTTCGAGTATACTTTTATATATTTCACATAAACATTTGTAAAATTAATCAACTCGAGACCAAACCTAAGCAGCATATTTTGAACTTCACGATATATTAGTGTTTTATACGCCTGGCGCATGAAGTAAAATTTCGAGTTTAGAAAAGCCTGAAAATTTGGTTTGGTCGCTCCGCTTCGCGGAGCGACCAAACCAAATTTTCAGGCTTTCCTAAACTCGAAATTTTACTTCATGCTTAACCTGGGAGTGGAAACACTTCTTAAAAGCTTCAAATTGAAGGCTTTTATAAAAACAACGACTGTCTGTAAATTTACAGATACAAATCGTGATATGTATACCTAAAAGAAAAATTCCCTGTATAATAAAATAAATCAGTACATATGCAAAAAAAATTAAAGAGATTAACGCAAAAAATTAAATCACAATCAAGACATAAAAATAAAAATAAATTCTTCAGTGATAATAACAATACTCACCAATTAAAAAAAAAACAAATAAAAAATAATAAAACACAAAACAGTTTCTCCAATAATAAAATTAATACGAATTAAATAATTACAAATCCAAAATTAAAGTATTTGCTTAGGTTTCCGCTTGAAGGTACCGCTTCCAAAGATGTCTAATTTAGCATCACAATTTAGTACGTTTATAAAATAATAATCTTTATTGTGTGTTAAGAGCAAATAAAAGCTTTACACTTGTCAAGTACAATAATTCTTAGTAAGTAAAGTAATTCTAATTCTAATTACAGTTTATGAAAACAAAGTGTATCAGGTAATTTTGAATTAATTTACATAACTTGATCTTCATATATGACTTCATGAAGCTTGTTAACAATATTACATACTTTTATTTTACTTCATTATATGGTAAACAGCCTTTTGTTTTCCATTAAAGGGAAAATATTGTTATCCTAGAAAAATCGACCTTGAGTTTTGACTTAAGAGGAGTTTGCTAACAGACGGTTAGTAACATCATAAATAGACGTTCAGTTGCAATAACAGAAAAGTGTCGAGAATATGTAAAATTACTCCTTGACCAGGCAGGACAAAGGACAAGTATTAATAAATTTTATGAGTATACAGGATTTCCTAGCATTTCTGGGTGCATTGACTGCACTCGTATTCATATAAGTAGCCCTGATAGTAATAACGCAGAAGTTTATCATAATTGAAAAGGATACTTTTCATTAAGGTACATCAAACGTAAACAATAATAAAAACTCAAATCTAGGGTAAGTTAATTCCGACAAGTGACCCGTTCATCAGAGACAACAGTTGGGAGTTTACTGCCAACTGTTGGAGAATTCTCTGATGACCGGATTGTTAATCGTGAATGTGTTTGGGATTTTTGCAATTGTACAAAATAGACCAACCTGAGTACCATTCATTAGATACCAACATACATCACAAACAAATCCAAACATGTTGAATGTTGAACATTTTGATGAACGGGCCCAATAGTGACTAAAACTGTTACCGGGGCAGCCAATATAAATTTGGTGATATCCAAATGTCACTTGATCTGTGAATTAATCGCGGATTCGTAAAACCTCCCAAACCTGTGACCATTAGTACAGTTCATATATATCCAGTTAGCCAGTCTTTATTTTAAATTTGGTAACCGCTTTTGGATGGAACCAGAAGCGAGACTGGTGATTCGTGTATATAGTCGTCTATCTTAGTCTTACCCCACATCCTGACCATAGCCTCCTTTTCTACTCGATTTCTCTTACTATTAGATACGTTGATAATTCTTCGCTAATCTAAGATTCACCAATCTTACATTAATCCGAGACTTGAGCTATGTCTATTAGTATGGCCACAAGTAATACCGTTTCGGAGTTATTTAACAGTAATGGACAAAAATAAATGATGGCCTTTTACCCAGTGAATAATCAGATTATTCTATTCTGCAGCTATTTCTTAATATTTCCTGCACTCGTATGCTAGTTTGGATGCAAATTTTATCTCATTGTTATATTGATTAAGGGTCTAGTGTCGCTTAGAATTTGGATTGCTTTGCCGATCAGATTCTATGTTCTTAGAGATTCAGCTGCTTGTAGAATAACAGCTAATTTGACTCTGGTCGGATCTGTTATTCCCTTGCCCAGAGGTTTTCCTCTTTTTAGTGACAGTCTTTTCAAGTTAATCCCGACCTCTGCTCCAGATTTTGCTCCCGCTCCATCTGTGTAGATATGGATGTTGGTTGTATTGTTTCCTGGCTCATCATCGTTGTTATTTACCAGTTTATTTTACAATGTACCTCCGTGTGATCGTGTCCACTAATCCCCCTGCTTGGGGACACTTTTTCAATTTTTCTTTCAGTACGTTCCAGTGTTCACTATCTCCGTTCGGTATCGTCAATAGTTGTGATTTGTGAATTAGCAGTGCTGTTGCCGATGCCTTTTTCTTAACATAAATGTCCAAGCATTGCCTCGAGTGAAGCGGTTAAGATTGTCGTCATTGCTCCTGTTGCATGTAGAAGTGCAATGCATTTGACGTGTTCCATTTGACGCATCGCAATCTTCTTTTTGGCCCTGGACCACCATACATTTGCTGTATGTCAGCATCGGTCTTAGCACCGATAATAGATCCATAGGATAATTTTTGGTGACAGATCCCATAACTTCCCTATCCCTTTTTTGAACGGCATCAGACCGATGCATGCTTACCTGGATCTCGTATCAAGATGTGTCTTCCAGTTTAGTTTACTGTCTAGTATCACACCCAGGTATTTAATTTCATGAGAGGTTTTAAGTTGCTGTCCCTGGAAGCCTGACCATAGTCTCTTCTTTTCTACTCGATTTCCAGTTCTCCCATAAACATTGGCTCCCCTTGCTATTAGATACGTTGATAATTATTCGTTAATCTAAGATTCACCAATCTTACATTAATCCGAGACTTGAGCTATGTCTATTAGTATGGTCACAAGTAATACCGCTTCGGAGTTATTTAACAGTAATGGACAAAAATTAGTTTGCAGTAAACCTAAAATATTACTGAAACCAAATAAAATGAAGAGTTGCAGTTTTCGCCATTCTTTCTACAAAAGAGGGTGCTATCGGCTGCACTATAAAGTAGCTGCTCTTAAGTTATTTGGCTAATAAATAAAAATAGTTGAATTTATACATTTTTAATTAAGGATAACTTTATTTTTAGGGGCCTCGGTGGCCGAGTGGGTAGAGACCCTGCCCACGGACCAACAAGTCGCGGGTTCGAATCCCGTCCGGGTGAATCATTTATGAGTAATAAATTATTCCATCCGGGTCCATGGATGTAGTGTGAATGTATTGTGGCGTGAAAACGAATTGAATAAATGTCAGCATTAGTTAATTAATTAAATTTAAAAAATAATACAATGGTAGATGGCTAAAGCCGAGGCCAACGAAACAAAAAAAAAAAGATTTTTTTAAAATATAATTTTTTATCTGTAGATGTAAGTTAATTAACTTAAAAACTGTAAAGTTAAAGATAAAAATGATAAACCTAATCTCTAATATTTATAAGCGCAGTCTTAAAACTCTTTACAAATTTCCTCTTTTCCTTCTAATTTAATTGCAACATTCTTTTAATAACGTAAATATGTTTATGTTCGATTAGAAAAAATATATATTTAATTAACAACATACTGCATTACTTTACCAGGTACAATTATAATTTTCAAAGGTTTTAAATACTCTGAATGCCATATTTAAAACAAACGTGCTCAAGTTGTTTAAATATTTTGTTTTGTGCTACACATAACAACATAAAGGTTATTAAAACTTGCCGATTAACAGGTGATTAATTGTAAATTATTAAAATTTATCTAAAAAATATGTTTTTAAAGGCTGGCTGAGCTGAGGCTGGGTAATTGACGGGAGAAAGCACAATGAGCCTAATGAGGCCTAAGTGCAGTGTAGAAATGTGCACTCCCCAAAGAACCAGAACCAGGTATCGAGAAAGATACAAGATTCTTGGTATACTTAAGAAATTAAACTTGAAAATTAAATATATCGTTTTTATTATAGTTAATGCTTGTTGTGCTACACTTTTCATGGAACTGGATATACAAATTTGGTGAAGAACACTTGTTATGTTCCAAGGTTTTATTTTCAATTTTCTGACACGTTTTTCGGTCTTTCCAGATCATTATAATAATAATATAATAATAATAATATATTTATAAAGGTTGAACTTTCTTTTTAATTATTCATTAAAAATAAATAAAAATCAAGTCTTATTTTTAAATGTTTAACATACAAAAAACACAGAAACTGTTCATTTTCAGATTTTTTGTGTTTAATAGTAAATATTTGTAATTAAACAAACTAACAAATTCTGCTAAAATATTCAATAACGCTGAAAATCAAGTGCACTTAAAAAAATTATAAGTGTGCACTATTAGTAAAATGTGTTTACATTTTATAATATAATAAATTAAAAAAAAAATGGGTACAAAACAAAGTTTAAACACAATACCTCTTGAACTTTTTTGTTTTATTTTACAACATTTGAAAATATTTTTGTATATTTTCAAATATTGTAAAATAAAACAAAAAAGCTCTATACAGGGATTTTTTTTCTTTTGAGTATACTTTTATATATTTCACATAAACATTTGTAAAATTAATCAACTCGAGACCAAACCTAAGCAGCATATTTTGAACTTCACGATATATTAGTGTTTTATACGCCTGGCACATGAAGTAAAATTTCGAGTTTAGAAAAGCCTGAAAATTTGGTTTGGTCGCTCCGCTTCGCTACACGACCAAACCAAATTTTCAGGCTTTTCTAAACTCGAAATTTTACTTCATGCTTAACCTGGGAGTGGAAACACTTCTTAGAAGCTTCAAATTGAAGGCTTTTATAAAAACAACGACTGTCTGTAAATTTATAGATACAAATCGTGATATGTATACCTAAAAGAAAAATTCCCTGTATAATAAAATAAATCAATACATATGCAAAAAAAAATTAAAGAGATTAACGCAAAAAATTAAATCACAATCAAGACATAAAAATAAAAATAAAATCTTCAGTGATAATAACAATACTCACCAATTTAAAAAAAAACAAATAAAAAATAATAATACACAAAACAGTTTCTCCAATAATAAAAATAATACGAATTATATAATTACAAATCCAAAATTAAAGTATTTGCTTAGGTTTCCGCTTGAAGGTACCGAACTCACTTCCAAAGATGTCTAATTTAGCATCACAATTTATTTATTTAACGGAAAATCCATTTTACAAATTAATATTTAACTAAATATAATTACTACAACAACAACAAAAATTTAATACAAATAATACAATAATAAAATATAAATATAATATAATATAAATTTGACTTATTAAACTAAGAAAAATTAAAAAAAATTACAAATATTTATATAAAATTTTCAAAGGTTTTAAATACTTTGAATGCCATATTTAAAACAAACGTGCTCAAGTTGTTTAAATATTTTGTTTTGTGCTACACATAACAACATAAAGGTTATTCAAACTTGCCGATTAACAGGTGATTAATTGTAAATTATTAAAATTTATCTAAAAAATATGTTTTTAAAGGCTGGCTGAGCTGAGGCTGGGTAATCGACGGGAGAAAGCACAATGAGCCTAATGAGGCCTAAGTGCAGTGTAGAAATGCGCACTCCCCAAAGAACCAGAACCAGGTATCGAGAGAGATACAAGATTCTTGGTATATTTAAGTAATTAAACTTTAAAATCAAATATATCGTTTTTATTATAATTAATGCTTGTTGTGCTACACTTTTCATGGAACTGGATATACAAATTTGGTGAAGAACACTTGTTATGTTCCACGGTTTTATTTTCAATTTTCTGACACGTTTTTCGGTCTTTCCAGATCATTATTAAAGGTTGAACTTTCTTTTTAATTATTCATTAAAAATAAATAAAAATCAAGTCTTATTTTTAAATGTTTAACATACAAAAAACACAGAAACTGTTTATTTTCAGATTTTTTGTGTTTAATAGTAAATATTTGTAATTAAATATTATAAATATTTTTCGTTTTTTGTTTATTTGTATATGTATACACGCATACGGCTATGTAATTAATCTATTTTACATATTGACTTGTAATTGGGATGTAATTTTCCTGTTGGGCAATAAAGACTTATTATTATTATTATTATTATTAAACAAACTAAGAAATTCTGCTAAAATATTCACTAACGCTGAAAATCAAGTGCACTTAAAAAAATTATAAGTGTACACTTTTAGTAAAGTACACACTTCAGCATTCATTATTTATCAATAAATAATAAATGTGTTTACATTTTATAATATAATAAATTAACAAACAAATGGGTACAAAACAAAATTTAAACACAATACCTCTTGAACTTTTTTGTTTTATTTTACAACATTTGAAAATATTTTTGTATATTTTCAAATATTGTAAAATAAAACAAAAAAGCTCAATACAGGGATTTTTTTTCTTTCGAGTATACTTTTATATATTTCACATAAACATTTATAAAATTAATCAACTCGAGACCAAACCTAAGCAGCATATTTTGAACTTCACGATATATTAGTGTTTTATACGCCTGGCGCATGAAGTAAAATTTCGAGTTTAGAAAAGCCTGAAAATTTGGTTTGGTCGTTCCGCTTCGCGGAGCGACCAAACCAAATTTTCAGGCTTTTCTAAACTCGAAATTTTACTTCATGCTTAACCTGGGAGTGGAAACACTTCTTAGAAGCTTCAAATTGAAGGCTTTTATAAAAACGACTGTCTGTAAATTTACAGATACAAATCGTGATATGTATACCTAAGAGAAACCTTCCCTGTATAATAAAATAAATCAATACATATGCAAAAAAAATTAAAGAGATTAACGCAAAAAATTAAATCACAATCAAGACATAAAAATAAAAATAAATTCTTCAGTGATAATAACAATACTCACCAATTAAAAAAAAAAACAAATAAAAAATAATAAAACACAAAACAGTTTCTCCAATAATAAAAATAATACGAATTATATAATTACAAATCCAAAATTAAAGTATTTGCTTAGGTTTCCGCTTGAAGGTACCGAACTCACTTCCAAAGATGTCTAATTTAGCATCACAATTTATTTATTTATTTATTTATTTAACGGAAAATCCATTTTACAAATTAATATTTAACTAAATATAATTACTACAACAACAACAAAAAATTAATACAAATAATACAATAATAAAACATAATATAATGTAATATAATATAATATAATATAAATTTGACTTATTAAACTAAGAAAAATTACAAATATTTATTCGCTTAAGTCTTGCCATGAATTGTGAGGGTGAGAAAGAGTTGAAAATGTCAAAGTTTGGATGTACAGATGATGTATTGGCTGTTCGCATAAACCTTGAAAGTGGGCTATTATATCCGTAATTTGTCTTATGAAGTTGAAGACGAAATATAGGTAAATGTCTAGTTGGGCGATTGGTTAAATTAATACTGAAATTAATTTGTGATAAAAGATATGGACAATTAACAGCATTACAAATTAATTTATGAAAAAACATCAAGTCGGCATACACCCGGCGACAACATAGTTTATCAATACATTGTTCCGATGATAATATCTCTAAATTTGTGCTAGAATCGAAACCTAACTTGTACGCAAGCACCTTTAAAAATTTGTTTTGTACGTTTTCCAAAGCACTGATATAAACGCGTTGTGATGGTGCCCATACACAAGATCCATACTCTAGATGAGAACGTACAAAAGCGAAATAAACCCGTTTAAGTGCTGCTGGCGACAAGTCCTTAGCCATTCTTTTTATATAACCCAACATTTTCAAAGCTCGATTACAAATTGCGTTAATATGACTGGCAAAACATAATTTCCTATCAAAGGTAATACCCAAATCTTTGGTAACATTTAGTTGTTCTAAGTGGTGACCATGAATTGCATAATCAAACCGTACAACAGTTGTTTTTCTGGTGAAAATCATTGTTTTGCATTTTTGAACATTAAAAAACAAATGAGTTTGTAGACACCAATTAAAGACTGATGCAGCAATGAACAATCATCAACCGATACAATTTCCTTATACAATTTCAGGTCATCGGCAAAGAGCAAAAATGAGGAATGTTTTATAACCCGTGAAATGTCATTAACAAATAGTAAAAACAGCAATGGACCACAATGCGAGCCTTGGGGAACTCCTGAGGGCACTTGAATGGTGTTGGATATAAAATTCTTAATTTTTACGCACTGCACACGATTGATTAATAAGCTATATACCCACTTGACAACATCGGCATGGAACCCTAACGCTAATAATTTCGCCACTAAAATTTCGTGATTAACGCGATCAAAAGCCTTGGCAAAATCGGTAAACACGGTATCTACTGAATGGCTAGATTCGAATGCATTAATGATAAATGAAGTATAAGTTAGAAGATTTGTTGATGTCGATCTGCCACTACGGAATCCATGCTGTTCCTCTATAAGTATGTTTTTACACATCCAATTGAGTTTGACAGAAACAAGTTTATCAAACAACTTTGGTATGACGGATTGTATTGATATACTGCGGTAGTTAGCAATATCATCCCTTTTGCCAGACTTTAAGATTGGTGTTATATAGCTTTTCTTCCAGAATTCGGGAAATGTGTTTTGTGTGACGGATGCCTCAAATAAAATGAATAATGGCGATGCGATAGAAATAATACAATTCTTTAAAAAAGTTGAAGGAATTCCGTCAGGGCCTATGCCATTGCTATTTTTTAAATTATTAATACTTTCGAATATTTCACTTTTAAATAATCTGATTGGCATATAAGCTGCCTCAGAAGTACATGGAAAGGTCGGTATAAGTGTAGGTTTATCCGTACTATATACGGTGGAGAAATAATCCGCAAATAAATTAACACATTCTGAACCATTGGTACTTCTATTGGCGTTAAAGTACATTATATTTGGATATTCAGGAACAGAATTAGTTACTTTTACAAAACTCCAGAATTTTTTAGGATTATTAGCAATGTCATTGTTAACTGAATTGATGTATTGTTCATATAGTTGATTTCTTAGATATACACATTTAATTCGTAGATTTTTGAAATTCTGGTAATTTGAAGAATTATTACATTCCTTAAACACTTTATGCGCAATTTAGTACGTTTATAAAATAATAATCTTTATTGTGTGTTAAGAGCAAATAAAAGCTTTACACTTGTCAAGTACAATAATTCTTAGTAAGTAAAGTAATTCTAATTCTAATTACAATTTATGAAAAAAAAGTGTATCAGGTAATTTTGAATTAATTTACATAACTTGATCCTCATATATGACTTCATGAAGCTTGTTAACAATATTACATACTTTTACTTTACTTTATTATATGGTAAACAGTCTTTTGTTTTCCATTAAAGGGAAAATATTGTAATCCTAGAAAAATCAACCTCGAGTTTTTAATGGATCTTCGTGTTTTGAAATTATGTCTGTGTGTAATTATGTCTGTCTATCAGTTATCACGATTACTCAAAAACGCAATAAGTTATACTTATGAAATTGTATATTCAGTTCCTACATACAAATTGTAGTTATATTCGTTTTTTTTTTTATATTGGCCAACCAGATTTTGGATTAATTTTTTTTAGGTGCTTTGATTATATGGGTGTCCCTACCGTCATGTAATAGCATTGATATATGAATGCCATGTTGCAATTGATTAATTATTTGACAGAAAAGTGGTGATAACATGCCGAAAGTAGATATCTGACAATTTTTAATTTTATCTAAAGAAGCCCAGTTATATGTAAGTATAAGGGTTGTTAAAGAAAACGTTTTTTTTCATTTTAATTAATACAAACAGTTTTTTTTAACAAAACATGTTTTTTTCATTGAAACAGTGTTCAAAATATTACCAATTAAAAACATGTTTGAAGCATGTTTAAAACGTGTTTAAAACAGAACATACAGGGCATGTTTCTTTTGAGTATACATATCCCGATAATTACAGCGTTTTTTAAATTTGCGGGAATTCGTTGTTTAAAAGCGGTTAATTTGAGACTTTTAACGAGTGTTTTCCACTCCCAGACTAAGCAGGAAGTAAAATTTCGAGTTTAGAAAAGCCTAAGAATTTGGATTGGCCGCGCAGCGAAGCGGAGCGGCCAATCCAAATTAGGCTTTTCTAAACTCGAAATTTTACTTCATGCGCCACGCTTAAAAACACTGATTTACAGTGAAGTTCAAAAAACACACACATACATCAACGATTATAGGCAACCTAATATACGTTAAAGTTATTGGGTTGCCTATAATCACTGTTTTAAACAATTTGTTTAGCGCAGAATTTGACTCACGTTCTATTCACATATACATATTGGATTGCTAAAGCCTTATATTTTAAACTTTGCGATATTTTAGTGTTTTATACGTGTGGCGCATGAAGTAAAATTTCGAGTTTAGAAAAGCCTAATTTGGATTGGCCGCTCCGCTTCGCTACGCGGCCAATCCAAATTTTCAGGCTTTTCTAAACTCGAAATTTTACTTCATGCTTAGTCTGGGAGTGGAAAACCCTCGTTTAAAGATTCAAATTGAATTTTTTTAAAAAAGCAACGAATGTCGTAAAATTTACAGTGTATGCATACGTATACATGAAAAAAAGTTCCCTGTATTTAAAAATCACATTAATGCACACACAGTTGTGAATAAAATATCACAACTGTGTAATAAAATGTTAAGTTTAATAATGTAATTTGAAATCTCTTCAACATTTTAGTTAAAATTTAAAAATGTAAACGAAAAATCTTAGTGAAGTATTTATTTATTAAATTAACGGTTTAACACCTTTTTACAGAATAATTAATTTATATATAGTAGTATTATCATGACATTAATAATTAAAGTAATTAATGTATCCACGCTCAGTTGCGACGTGCACAAATAAATATAAATTGAGCTTAAAAACAATAAACTGAACTAATAATAATAATAATAATAAATTGTCTTTATTCAAAAATTCAGGAATTTTACAAAAGAGAATAATACAGTAGTGCAGGCGAAGTTCAACCAGTCTGTATGACTTTAGTTGCTCTTCCACTTAACCTGCTTCGGTAAGAAAGATAATCCATAGAGGAGTACATAATTATAATAATAAGTCTTAAAAATTAAATGAACAAACAAAAGATACAACTTTAATTAAATGAAAAAAAAAAAACTCCAATCAAATCAGATACCTAGAATTTTAGATTTAATTTGTCGGGACATGGCTTTTTTAAAAGTAAAGGGTGACAGTTGTTCGAGGTTAAAGGGAATTTTATTAAAAAATTTGTATATATTGTATTTAAAACACCTCTTAAAAAAGGTGGTTTTGAATTTAGGAGGTGAGATGGTTCCTCTAAACCTCAAATTGATATTGTGGACATCAGACCGATAAACAATCTTGTTGTAGAGGTAGGGGGGTGTGTGGTTCTCAACAATTTTCTTATATATCACACAGCAATGTAACAATCTGCGCTCCGCCATAGCTAGCTATTTCAGCTCTTCAAGTTTACCTGAGATGTGGTCAAATTCGCGTATGCCAAAAATAAGTCTAATACAGGCATTCTGGACCTTTTGTATGCGTTTCGTTGTTACAGAGTCTAGGCAGGCATTGTATACGGCATCCGCAAAGTTGAAGTGGCTAAGTACCAAAGTGTCGCATAGCAGTCGCTTAGTTTTTAGGGTCAACACATTACGGTTACAGTAAATCATTTTTAAATTAATATATGCACGAGATATGCATTTATTGATGTGTAATTTGAACCGTAGCTTATTATCAATTACTAGACCTAGGTTTCGTACAGAGTCAACAAAAGGGAGTATTGCATTACCTATTTTGATTTTTAATTTTGATTTTGCTATTTGAATTAATTTTTTTGGACCGAAAAGCATAGCTGATGATTTAGATAGATTTATTACAAGTAAATGACTGTGCGATGTATCGACTAGCTTACTGATGTCAGAGTTAATGTTGAGGTTAGCGGTGGATATATCATTAATATTGAATGCGTATGATAGTTGTGTGTCATCAGCGTATACATTTACGGAGCAATGATTTAATACTGACGGTAGAGAGGAAGTATAAACACAAAATAAAACTGGTCCTAAGATGGATCCCTGAGGAACACCCGCCTCCACACTACATGTATTTGAGATTGCGTCGTCTATCTGTACAAACTGGGTACGACCTTTTAGAAAAGAACTAATCAAATTTATTGATGAATTAGTAAGTCCTAGATAGTGAAGTTTAGCTATAAGGATATCGTGATTGATAGTGTCAAAAGCCTTACTATAATCTAGCAGTACGATTGATGTGAGTAAGCCATTATCCGTTGAGGAAATGATGTCGTCTGTGACATTAAGTAAGGCAGTTGTACAGCTATAATTTGGCCTAAAACCGGATTGAGCTGAAGGAAGGAGTTGGTGCTTCTCAAGAAAATCCAGAAGTTGATTTTTTATTATGCGTTCTAAAATCTTTGATAAGGTCGGTAGAATGCAGATTGGTCTGAGATCTTTGAAACTATTAGGAGAGGTTGTTTTAGGAATGGGTAGGATTTTACCATGCTTCTATATGGTCGGGAAGACTGATTGTTCAAGACAGCAATTAACTATATGTGTTATGTATGGGATAATATAGGGACAGCATAATCTAATCATGTTGATGTTTATTTCATCAGAACCAACAGCCTTTGTTTTTATATGACAGATAATATCTTCAATGATCTCCTTATTGACTAGTTTTAAAGAAAAATGACTTGAGACGTTGGGGTGGATATTTTGACAATAGTAAGTAATAAGAGAGTCATTCGGTTGACTTTTTACCGAGTTAATAAGGTAATTGTTGTAGCCATTAACGTCCTTTAAATTATTTGGAATGGCAGTTCGCTTTTTTACAACAACATCATTACTTTTAAAACATGACCACGTATTTTTCCTGTTGGTATTAATGATATGTGTAAAATAAGCTTTTTTTACTTTCCCCCGTATGTAATACAAAGGGAAAGTATTGTTTTCGTGAAAATTTTCGAATCAAAAATTTTAGCGGAAATATCCGTTTTGAGGTCCCCTGAGTCGAATAAGACCATTTTTGAAAAATGTCTGTCTGTCTGTCTGTCTGTGTGTCTGTGTGCGCTGTACCGCAAAAACTTAAGCTTTTTGTTACAATCGGAAGAACTGAAAAGCTTTTGGTGAAAATCGGAAAACCGGAAGTGGTACTTTACTCTTAGCGTTTTTCAGTTTTTTCAGATTTTTTCAATAAATGCTCATGAAAAATTCTTTCAAATAAAAGTTGTAGATAATAACAAAATGAAGATATATTGTTTATTTACTTTTTGTCATAGCACTCTTAGTTTTTGAGATATTTCAAAAGTTGTGTGTTTTATCTAGTTATTGGTGTGTGACAGTGTATGTGTCGATACAATTGAAAAATGTTTCAAATAAAAGTTGTAGGAAATGAAAAACTAAAGATTTTTTGTGGACTCACTTTTTGTCATAGCACTCTTAGTTTTTGAGATATTTAATAAATGGTGTTTTTTATCTAGTCATTGATTTGTGTCAGTGTGTGTGTTGATACAATTGGAAAATGTTTCAAATAAAAGTTGTAGGTAATAAAATATTAAAGATTTTTTGTATCTTCACTTTTTGTCATAGCACTCTTAGTTATTGAGATATTCAATAAATAGTGTTTTTTATCTAGTCATTGGTTTGTGTCAGTATGTGTTGATCCAATTGAAAAATGTTTCAAATAAAAGTTGTAGTTATCAAAAAGTTAAAGACATTTTGAAAATAATAATGCTACAAATATTTTAAAAGTGATTTAATACGCAATTTACGGGGGAAAGTACTATGGACACATCACCATTTTTTCATGGGTAACAGCAGAGTTGACAATATTTCTTAAGCGTTTATAGTAAGTGAAGTCATTTGGATTTTTCGTTGTTTTAAATTTAGTGTAACTGTTATTGCGTACTTTCATCATATCTTTTATGGTGTCAGTTAGCCAGGGAGCTTTCTTTTTTGTCACTCTTGAGGTTACCAGAGGTGCGTGTAAATCAAATAATTGTAAGAGGCAGTAGTTAAGATGTTTAATTTTGTCATCGATATTTTGTATGTCAATATTAATCAGTTCAAGGTCAGATTGGAATGTATTTAAGTCAATATTATTAAGTTTTCTGTATTTTACTGAGTTCACAGGCCGCTTGGTGTTGAAAACTGGCTTACAGTGTATCAAATCATGATCTGCTATGTCGTGAACTTTAATTACACCGGAGTCTGTGCAGCAGTTTTTGTTAGACAAAATGATTAAGTCGATTAGAGAGCTGGAATGACTAGTTACGCGCGTTGGTTGATTTATTACTTGATACAGTGCATATGCGTTAAGAATATCAAGAAAGTTACTAGTAGTGGTAGAATCGATGTTAAGCAAATTAATATTTAAGTCTCCTAAGCATATAAGATCGTCAAATTCCGGTAATATATAAGAAAACGTATCTTCTAATTTATCTAGAAATACGCGGAATTGGCCGATGGGAGGTCTATATAAGACTCCAACACAGTATAACTTGCTGTTAAACTTGCACTTTATCCATAATTGTTCTAACGCGTTTGTAGAGTCCAAAGGGAGAGACTCAAAGTATATATTTGACCTAATGTAGATGCCAACTCCACCACCGCGACCGAATTCCCGATCCTTACGTAAGAAAGTGTATCCGTCAAGATTAAAACAAGATGTGTCGAAATCAGAATGAAGCCATGTCTCCGATACAGTAATTATATCGAAATCAAGTGGTAGCACAAGATTCTTAAAATTATTAAAATTACTATTAATTGAACGAATGTTTATATGACAAAGACAAATATTTGTATTCATACTTATTACTAAGGAAAAAAGTAAACTAAGCTATAATTAATTTTATATGTGAGAACTCCATTGCGTGAAACACTTTAAAAAGAGAAAAAAAAAGAATGTCATGCATTAGTGTATACAAATTATATAATGAAAAGAGAAGAGAGCAAATAAAGCAAAAAAGAATATGATATATGAATGTAGCATGCATGATGTAAATACTTAAAGTAAAGATAGTATTGAAACTTCGCTTATCAATTATTATTCAAAATCAGATGTGTCATAAATAACTTTTTTTGATTCTTCTCCGTCTTTTCCTGGGCGCAAGATGAAAATTTTTCCATTCCACGACCAGGCATTCTTGGAACCCAGTGTTTCGCGCGCTTCTTTGAGCAAGCGGTATCTCGTAGGAGTCAAATCATTGGTCATCATTATACCAGACTGCTTAAGGCGGTGACGATTTTTTAAAATCAGATCTGCCGTCTCGGAAGAGGATACATTAACTACCACTGCACGACTAGTTTTAGATGGTTTGCCCAATCGATAACATTTAAGTACATCAATTTTAGAATTAATTTGTAATTTTGTATAGAACAAGTCTTTCAGTTTATTATTTAAATTTTCGTTAGGTTCTTCCTTTAATCCTATTATTCTGAGATTCGAATTTCTTGCTGTTTGTTCGATTTCATCGATTTGTTTTTTCAGTAATTTGTTTTCGTCCTCCAAGAGAGATATGCGTGAATTAAATTTATCATTGAGCTCGGTGCTAACCTTGGTGATAGCTGTTTGAAAGAGACCAGCTATCACAGTGTCGTCCTTCAAAATTTCCAATAATGCTTCTTTAATAGTATCTTTTTAGTCCTCCTTCTGTTCACGTGTAAGAGGCATGGCGAAAACTAGTTATTGTAAGCAAGGCGCGTACTTACAGTAAGGTGCTGATATATTTTCGATGTAGTAGGTGTAGTTGATAAGAGAAAAAGTAGTTGAAAGCGGAGCACTCACAAACACGACTATTCGCACTCACGTTTCATTACCCAATTTATAGACTAAACATGCTGGTTAGTTTACACTTTAGTTGGTAAAGTTCAATATTAAAAATATCGATTCTTTCATTAGAGAGATATTCGTTACCTAGGGACATTAATCGTGACATCAAGTTTTGTAAACCAAGAGATGTTTTATGTCTCTCTAGGTAAAATAGCTGATTTTGGCGAGTTCTTCTTCCAGGAACGGTAAATGATACATTATCTAATAATAATGGTGAATCCAAAGATCCATTTATAATTCTATGGAGAGTCCATAAATCATCCATTTTCCGACGATTTTCAAGAGATATAATATTAAGATCCTTCATAATAGTATCATATTCCCCTCTATCGTGTTGCACACCTAGTTTATATTCCATAGATCGAAGACATTTTTTTTGAACAGATTCGATAATTTTTATGTTAGTAGCTGATGATGGTGTCCAAATACACGAACCAAATTCAAGGTGACAACGCCCTAAATATGGGTCGTTCGTGAATGATTCGTTCGAAAAGGACGATTCTGTACGTTGATTTGAATCACTCGAGACGACCGACCGAACGATTTTGGTCGGGCGGAATCGTATTCCCGATTCTGATTTATACATGCGGTCTGAATCTGCTCGAATCGGATGACTAATTCGTTCGCTCGAATCCGCGCACAACTTCAACTCCGCTTTGTACATGCGATCTGAATCTGAATCCGCCCGAATCGGATGACTAATGCGTTTGCTCAAATCCGTGCACAACTTGAACTCCGCTTTGTACATGCGGTCTGAATCTGAATCCGCCCGAATCGGATGACCAATGCGTTTGCTCGAATCCGCGCACAACTTCAACTCCGTTTTGTGCATGCGATCTGAATCTGAATCCGCCCGAATCGGATGACTAATGCGTTTGCTCGATTCTTCACGACTTCCAGAATCGAACCCGCTGCGCCAGCCTTTAGTGG
This sequence comes from Philonthus cognatus, assembly GCA_932526585.2. Classification (NCBI taxonomy): domain Eukaryota; kingdom Metazoa; phylum Arthropoda; class Insecta; order Coleoptera; family Staphylinidae; genus Philonthus; species Philonthus cognatus. The sequence continues at coordinate 24,491,955 of OW052243.1, read as the reverse complement.
TATTTTGTACGACTCGACGCGTAATTTTATCAGCTAATGTTTGTTCTCTACTTATGAGACAGATCACAGAATATTTTCAAGATGAATTCAAGCCACCGAAGTTTTATTTGGAACAGCTTTACTAACCTTTTGACTGAAAAGGCAAAATTATTTGATAATTTAAAAATAAATATAATAAAACATTTTGAATTATAGTTTCATTTTTATATGTTTGCTCTTTTTTATAAAAAATATACAAGTCGTCCAAGTCAATTCCTTTAAAATGGTATTCGCTCGTTCAACTGATATTATTGGGTCAGTCGTCTATCTTGGCACCGTTCGGTATGGAACGAACATATTTTATAATTATTATCATTATTATTATTAGTATTATTATTCAATTTTGCGCGTAGTTAATTGACGGTAAGTAAATGGTCACGGTTTATAAAACAAGTGTCTATCGTCACTATAGAGGAAGATTGAGGCAAGAACGAACTATATTATTATTATTCAATTTTGCACGTAGTTAATTGACGTTAAGCAAATGGTCACGGTTTATGAAACAAGTGTCTATCGTCACTATAGAGGAAGATTAAGGCGAGAATGAACTATATTATTATTATTATCATTATTATTATTATAAGTGATTCGTTTACGAACGATTCATAAAGAACGAATCACTTCTAAGAAAGGATTCAGTTGATTCGAATCACCTGAAAGATTCGAACTTCCCATATCTACAACGCACTAACGAACAAAAGAGTGTTTTCAAGCATTCTATATCTAAATCTTTGCCACTCCGCCATACAAAACCCCACATTTGTAGCACCTTATTTGTTTGGTATCGAAAATGATTCCAAGAAATTTGATTGTGTCAACACGAACAATTGCAGAATTACCAATTTTGTAGTGAAAATCTATTTTCGATCGGCGTGTAGTGGTGGAGATCGAATAACACAGGAAGACGATTCAAGTCTTCCTGAATCAACTGGCAGTCAGTAACGTTATTAACAATTTTAAATAATTTGAAGTCATCAGCGTACATTAAAAGCTTACAATTCTTCAGAATCGCATGTATGTCATTGATAAACACAATTAATAGTATGGGTCCACAATGGGACCCTTGCGGAACACTTGAAGTGACATTTATTGCTTTTGACTTGAAATTATTTATACGGACATATTGCACTCTGTCTGTCAAAAAAGAGTATAAAAGTAGTATAAAATATCATTTAGCAAATTTAAGGTAATAAAAAAACGTTTTAAACAAAGTAAACTTTTAAAACATGTTTTAAAAAAATTTAACATTTAAAACATGTTTAAAACAAAACTGTTTAAAAACCGTTTTAAAATACTTTTTTAAAACAAAGTGTTTTAAACATAACAACCCTGCTACTGGCTTAACACATAGTTTATCTTAACCTCAAATTTATTCCATCATCAATTAGCATTCTGGGGGAGTTCCGTTCTGGACACCAAACAAAGCGTACGTCTTATCTATTTCATCCTCTACAATCACCTAAATCCTGTAAATCCATTTATTTATTACCCATCCTTGCAACCACGTGTGTATTTTTCCTAAATCCCTTTCCTTTCCTCGGGGATAGGGAAACTGTATTTATTAAATTATTTAAAATTACAGGGCCTAGTTGCCAAGGCGATCAATTACGCAGAAGAATAAGAAGTAGCATTCTGGGCTACCGCAAAAAAATGCCGCCTACTCTAATTTATAATTTAAATGATCCTTCGGTATTTAATAATACATGCATTTAATTAATAAATTAAGTGCTTCATTTTTACCTGCTGCTCTCTTTCCACTTTTAAAATATACAATTAAAAATGTCAGAAAAGGTGATTAGTGCTTCATTTTGAAGTTTTATTATTCAACTTTAAAATAAAGCACTAATCACCTTTTCTGACATTTTTAATTATACGTTGAATTTAACATTTTATAACAGAATCAGTAGCAACATATTTTGTAAAAAAATTTGTGAAATCATTAAACAAAATATGTTAATATTTACAAACAAATGACCTTTATTTGCTAAATATGATAGCGCAAAATGTTAATAAAATTTCGTTTATTGAAAAGTCGATGTTATCACTTTACAATTTATCAAGTGCAGTGGTTTTATTTGTTATGAAACATGACGATTTCTGCAATCTTATTTTGCCTGATATGAAAGTTTGGTAACCTCCTTTCCATTCACAAAAACAATTCGCTTCTAAGTAGGAATTTTTACAGCAAACTAAGCAGAATTGTTATAATAGGTTGGTTGTAGTCCGTCATAACAAGTAAATTAAAATAATGGGTCAAAATGTATAAAAGTACTTCTTGATATTTTAAATTTATTTTATTTTCTGTACCGGTTTCGAACTAGTCAGTTCATCATCAGCAGAAAACTACAAAGAAATATAAACAAGTATAAGTAAAATAATAAAACAACTTAACATCAGTAAAAAAGAATGACATAATAAATTACGAGGTTAACAGGTTTAAATTAACAAAAATAATTGAGAGATTTTGAGTACAGAAGCAGTAGTTATAAATAAATGTATTTTATGTATGTGAAAATGTTAATATTATCATTTTAATAATTAAATGTATTGAATTGTTATAATTATAAATGCAAGTACATTTTTATTACTTAAATGCGCACTTTCAATTGTCAGTTGAGGATTTATAAATATTTAATATGCACGTTTAAGTAAATAAAGATAAAACAGCGTATGTTAAAAAAAAAATTGAGACTTACAAAATCCAGGTTGTGTATTTGAGATAATAATATGTGTTTTAAGATTAGTGTATTTAAGAATTGTACGCTATGTGTAGTATACACACTTTAAAATCTGTCCTTTTTCTCGTCGTGTCGATAGAAGTTTTCACATTGTCGAATAGTGATTTTTATTAATTGATTATTTATAATCGAGATATTTTAAGAATCTGCTGTAGTGTATAGTTATACAATTCGATTACAAAAATAACACATTGCTAACCATAATATTTTGTCTGTTTCAATAAACATCCCAGCAATTTTCATTGTTTATTAGAAAATCAACACATTGTGTCATGTGTATTAGAATTCCTCACATATTCACTTACAGTTATTGTATGTAGAATAAATAATAAACCGGACTATGTAATTACGAGAATAAATATAATCTGCATTTTTATACACCAAGAGTTATTGTTAGAATTTGTTGTCGATGATGAATAGTGGTATTAATTGTAATTTTAATTTAATTATTTAGAAGCGGGATTTCCAATACACACAAATAAATGAAGTGGAACAGAAAGATAACGCAATACATAACAATAAACCACTATTCAATTACATACATTATTCTCGGGTACAGATAATTTGAGACACACAAGGTTGCCAGATTTCTTGCTCGTAAAACTGTCACAATGGCAGTGGCGTATTTATGGGGGGGGCTAGGCCCCCCCCCCTATTAACTTCAAAAATAATATAATTATTATTTAAAATAATATACATACTTAAAAGAAATAATGATAATATACATAACAGATGTATGATTCGTGCTATGAACATGTGTATCCTAGATTTTAGTTAATTCGAAAGAAATAGCCGGTATTCATGAATTTTTCAATTTTCAAGAATTTCCTTTATTTTCGGGTTCACAAATTTTAAAGAAATTTATTTGACACATAGTATGAGGCCTTCCTTTTAAACGTTTATTAATCTTAAACGATTAATACAGGGCTTTTTTGAGTATACATATCCCGATAATAACAGCGTTTTTTAAATTTGCGGGAATTCGTTATTTCAAAGCGGTTAATTTGAGGCTTTTAGTGAGTGTTTTCCACTCCCAGACTAAGCATGAAGTAAAATTTCGAGTTTAGAAAAGCCTAAGAATTTGGATTGGCCGCGTAGCGAAGCGAAGCGGCCAATCCAAATTAGGCTTTTCTAAACTCGAAATTTTACTTCATGCGCCACGCTTAAAAATACTGATTTACAATGAATTTCAGAAACACGCACATACAACAACAATTATAGGCAATCCAATATACGTTAGAGTTATTGGTTTGCCTATAATCACTGTTTTAAATAATTGGTTCAGAGAATTTGATTCGCGTTTTATTCACATTTAAATATTAGATTGCTAAAGCCGTATATTTTAAACTTTACGATATTTCAGTGTTTTATACGCGTGGCGCATGAAGTAAAATTTCGAGTTTAGAAAAGCCTAATTTGGATTGGCCGCTCCGCTTCGCTACGCGGCCAATCCAAATTTTCAGGCTTTTCTAAACTCGAAATTTTACTTCATGCTTAGTCTGGGAGTGAAAAACCCTGGTTTAAAGATTCAAATTAAAATGTTTAAAAAAAAACAACGAATATTGTAAAATTTACAGTGTGTGCATATGCATACCTAAAGAAAAATTCCCTGTACAACGTCTTAATTAATTATTCGACATATAGGTTTTCAATTTGAATTCACTTGGTTTGTTTTACTAATAAATTTATTTTTCGACTAGTTTCGGCTTGATGCCATTTTCAATGGCATCATCATCATCTTGAAAATAGCATCAAGCCGAAACTATTCGAAAAATAAATTTATTAGTAAAACAAACCTAAACCCCCTATATTAACTTCAAAAATAATATAATTATTATTTAAAATAATATACATACTTAACAGAAATAATGATAACATACATAACAGATGTATGATTCATGCTATGAATATGTGTAACATTTGTTTTAGAATCGTCTTGATAGATTGGCAGTCTTGAGTGTTAATCGACAGCATGAAATCAATTTACAGAGAGTTTTAGATAATATAGCGAGGCAAAAGAATAGACGTGTTAAAATATTATTGGAACATTTTGGCTACACATTAAGGGGGTATTACCATTCGAAAGTTTATAAAAATTGATTTTATTTTTTTTGCATATTATGATACTTGATAGTATCTAGTTTCATGCCACAAAACCGTTTTACAATACGCGAATTCGTTAGATAGTTTTTTGCTTGTTGAAGTAAACAATGCTGAGTAGGTGGCTGGGTGGAAATACGCAGAACTCAAACGAAAGTTTAAATGCTTGTGTCTGGAAGCTGACTTCGAAGCACCTCAACTGTGGTGCAAAAACCGTCGCTATCGCATATTTCATAGCTACCAGCATCTTCAACGACGGATACTCGGCAGTTTTTAAGACGATGGAGATATTGGGAATCCATATCGGCCTGCAAGTCAAGGCATTCCGGTGCGGAGCGCGAGACGTGGGACGAATTTTGCCTGACTCCAGCAGTTTAGAAGGCCATCCAACAACGCTGGCAGGAGCAAATCATTTAAACCCAGTTTTTAGAGGAAGAGGAGGGCCTACTGTACGGAGCTGGCATAGCTGACTAAAGCCAAAAATCTCCAAAAATAGTTAAAAATTGTTTCAAAACTTTAAACGCGTTTTTCTCGAAACCACTTTTTTTTCGCTGGCCGGAAACTTTCTTTTCAAACTATGAAACGGATTGACTTGAGCTTTTAGTTTTCAGTTCTCCACATTATCCTCTGGAGTTTAAACCACAGTCATTCAAATATATTAATATTTGATATTTTTCATAGAGCCTTAAAGTCAGAAAAAGGAGGGCAAAAAGCGACCACTTTTTTCGAATAGCCTCCATTTTGTTATTTATCGAGATTTTTTATTGTCGGTGGTTCAAACTCCAGATAATTTAATACAGATTAATGACTACTACTTCATTTTACGTTTTAAATCACAGATCGAAAAAATCTTTCCGGCCATGAGGAAAAACACGGCGGACACGGACTTATTTGAGGCCAGATTTAGAGGTCAAGCGCAGGACGATTGAAAAGAATTAAAATTCATTTTTTTATAGTTCATGAATCTATAAACAAGTTGCAAGAAACAGCAAGATCGCATGTATTAAATTTACCCAAAAAAAAAAATTCAGAAAAACCGTCAAAAAAACACTATCCTAGTGGTAATACCCCCTTAAGTTAATATATACATACTTACTAAAATGAAAGATATATTACTATATAAGTCCCAGCCCCCCCCCCCCCCCCCCCACTAGCCTAAATTACTAAATACGCCACTGCACAATGCGCCCGTTCATCAGGGACAATAGTTGGGAGTTTACTGCCAACTGTTGGGGAATTCTCTGGTGACCAGACTGTTAATCGTGAACGTGTTTGGAATTTTAGCAATCGTACAAAGTAAACCGATTTGTGTTAGCGGGTTAAAGTTTTCAAAATGGTCAGTGTACCGCTCATTAGATGCAAACATAAATCACAAAAAAATACAAACATGTTGCATGTTGAACATTTGGATGAATGGGCCCAATGATTAGCAATAAAAATCAGGTGGTGTCTGAATGTTTTGTTTGTAAATTCAATAGATTGTTCAATTAACATACGATTCTAAGAATAGAGGAAATTAATTGTTCTTTTATAAAGTGAGAAACATTTCTGTTAACTCCATGATGCAATGCAATTAAAGTTCAAGGTTTCGAATATTAAAGTCCGGTAAATTAGAGGCTTATCAATTTAGGTAATTACTTTGAAAAAAAAAATATCTATATCAATAATGTAATCGTTAATTGACCTGAGTTATCAATTAATTGTACTTACGGTATGTGCATGAATAAATAATTATTTGAATTAATTACGGTAATTGCCATTGAATATATTCATTATAATTCTTAGAAGCAGTAATTACTTTCACTCGTTATCTTAAGCTACAATGTATTTTACTAGTGGTTAATAATTTGATTTTAAAAACTCCATGCTAACGTGCGATCATTTAAATTATAAATTAGAGTAGGCAGAATTTTGTTTATGTGGTTGTCCAGAATGCTGATTGAATTATGGAGAATACATTTGATGTTATGGTAGACTATGTGTTAATATAGTCATAAAAATTAAAATCCTTTCTTCACTGTTCTTCAAAAACAGTGAAGAAAGGAATTCAACCGCTTTTTATTACTATTATAACAATCTTCACATAACTCACGACAATTTTATTAAAATTGTAAGCCTACTCAAATTTATATATTAAATATAAATTAGAGTAGGCACGGTTGAATGTACCGGGCGATTATTTAAATTATAAATTAGAGTAGGCTTTGAATTTTAAATTCAATTGGCACTACTGACTGTTAACACATACATACACATCTGAAAGGCGTCAATGGATCTATGTCGGTAGATGTAGTCCTGAATCGACTGTCAGCTCTGTCCTGGATTATGTTCATAACGTCCTTGATATAAAGGACGCCAAATGCTTCGAACTTACTAAAAATTAGGATATTTGTTCCTATAAAGTAGGGGTTAAAGAGTCACTTATAAAGACTTTACTGGATCCATCTTTGTAGCCAACTGGATTGCCGGTAAAAGAATTCCTTTCTCGTAGCAGTAATAAACATTCTACAGGAAATTTTCCAAGAGGAAACTCAGCCGACCAACAGATCTGAACAATGTATCTAATATTACTGCAGACGGTATATCATTGTATTATCAAAATGTGAGAGGTCTTCGGACGAAACTAGTTGACTTCTTTAACTCCTGTCTATCTGAGGATTACACTATAATAGCCATTACTGAAACTTGGCTACATGCATCTTTTATGGATAGTGAGATAATTGATTGCCGTTTTAATATATATCGTAAAGACCGTTCAGCTGAAACGAGTACAAAAAACAAAGGCGGCGGTGTTTTTCTCGCAACTAGAAAAAACCTAAAATCGGCCATTTTAGAAACTGACGACACTTTGGAACTAATATCTATAAAAATTAATATAGGTTCTGCTAAACTCATAATATGCTGCTGCTATATTTCGCCAAATTCTGCATTAACTGTTTATGAAAATCACTGCATTATGTTTGATAAACTTGTGACGGATTATCCTGATTATAAGTTTATTATCATTGGTGACTTTAATGTACCAAATATTACTTGGATCAACGATGACAAGAACTGTGGCTTAATTCCAACGAATATAAGTTAAACTGCCGATATGTTACTTTGTTACTGTCTTAGCTCTCTTGGTATGAATCAATTTAATGGTATTAAGAATGAATTTGGAGGGACATTGGATTTATGTTTCTCAAATTATGATTGCTTCTCATTAAGTAATTGTCCTCCTATAATTCCAATTGATAGATATCACCTTTCATTGTATGCTAACATTATTGTAGATGAATGTGATACTTTAGCTAATAGCATTAAATATAAACCGGATTTCAAATGTGCAAAATATCACAGCATAAATAACTTCTGGTTTTGTGTGGATTGGTCTTACTTATATAAGTGCTCCGATATTAATTCTGCTAGTCTGATTTTCTATGATATAATAAAAAACCTGTAAAGTTTGATTGTTACCCTTCCTGGTTTTCGAAAAAGTTAATTGTTATGATAAAATCTAAAAAAAAGCTCACAAAAAATGGAAACTAACCCCAAATTCGGCTGACTACAAATTATTTACGTGTATTAGAATCCAATGTAAAACTGAAACAACGCTGTGCTACAGACGGTATTTGGATAACATTGAACTTTCCATTCCGCATAACATTAAGTCTTTTTGGTCTTTTGTTCATAATAAGTATAAATCATCTGGTATTCCAATGATTATGACCTATAAAGACGATAGTGCTACAGCAGGTGACAACATATCAAATTTATTTGCGAAGTACTTCTCTTCTGTTTACATTCCAGATACTGATGAAACACCGACAGCTGTTACTCCTAATTTAACAACAAACTTAAAAAACGTGTATACAACTCCCGATCAAGTATTATTTGAACTTTCAAGACTGAAGGTTACTTCTGGCCCTGGCCCTCACAATATTCCTCCGATATTTAATTGTAGTAGATCGCTTTACAATCCACTATACAAACTTTTCTATCTATCTTTAACTTCCGGTATCTTCCCTGTTGAATGGAAATTATCATTTGTAACACCAATCCACAAATCCCTTTCTAAATCCAACGTAAGTAACTATAGCCCAATTTCTATACTGTCAGTTATACCCAAGGTCTTCGAGAAATTATTATATAATCAGTTGGCTGACACTTTCCGTAATATTATCACCCAAAACCAGCATGGGTTTTTTAGGAGTCGTTCAACACAAACTAATCTTCTTGATTTCACTTATTACATTGTCAAGTCTATAGAAAGTGGAGCTGAAGTGCATTCTATTTACACAGACTTCAGCAAAGCTTTTGATTGCGTAAGTCATTCTATCTTATTGCAAAAATTGCGTGGTTATGGTATAGGCGACCCTTTACTGAAATGGATAAAGTCATATTTAACTGGCAGGGCTCAGTCTGTTAAGATAAACGACATTATCTCAGATATACCCCAAGGTTCCCATCTGGGACCATTTACCATCTTTATCAACGACTTATCTGAAGTACTTACCTGCCTGCATTTGCTATTTGCAGACGATCTAAAGATATTTTTGAAAATCAGTGGAACAGATGATTGTTCTATTATCGAGAGCAATTTGTCTTTAATTCACACTTGGTGCGTGTCTAACAATATGAAACTTAATATCAATAAGTGTCAGTTTATGCCTTTCTCGCGTAGTAAGACATCCATTAATTACATCTATAATTTGAACGGTATTTCACTTAGTAGGATGAATTACATAAGGGACCTCGGTGTAATATTATACCCTAAGCTGACATATAACTTACATATTGACCACACAATAAATAAGGCCAATGAAATGCTAGGGTTCATTAAGCGGATTACGAGTGATTTTAGCAACATAAGTGCTCTAGTTATCTTATATAACACGTTGGTAAGATCACATCTTGAATATTGTTGCCTCATATGGTCGCCGGTATACAATACCCATGTAGATAGATTAGAATCAGTACAAAACAAATTTACTAAAGTTCTGGCATTTAAACTCAGTATTTCGGGAATATACCTTACACCCCAGCAATCCAGTGCATACGTTGGCCTCACTTCGCTGAATACTCGGAGGAAGAGAACGGACCTTACATTTACGTTCAAATTACTGAATGGGCAAATTGACTCGGAACATCTATTAAATTTAGTCAACAACTTCTTGCACGTGAATCACCACAGGACTAATTATGGCATGCATGGTTCCATGACGCGGATCGCCAGAAACTTTAACAGCGCGGGCTCGTCACTCGAGGTGGTTGGGATTCCCTATTCAACTTTTAAGGTCTAGCTAAGGCGTATTGAATGATTTCATTTGTTATGTGTTATTTGCCTCCATTTCTTTGTCTATAGCAGTGGTCTCCAAACTACGGCCCGCGGGCCGAATCCGGCCCGCGACTTGCATGAATCCGGCCCGCGATTGTTTGTAATTTTTTTTGTAAATGTCATATTTTGAAATATTGTAACAATTGTTCCTTAAATTTTTCATAATTTTATAAAATTAATCGGATCTTGGCCGACTTTATTATGTAGAATTGTATTTGTGGCCCGCGAAGAAGATAGTTTGGAGCCCTGGGTCTCTATAGTATACTTATTTGTTTTATATTGTGTACTTATATCTATTTATACAGGGTGTATTTGAAATAACGAACAGACATTTAAGGGCACATACACAAAATATGTGTGAACCCATCTCTACCAAAATTTTTTCGAATTTTTTTTTTTTTAATTTTCAACATTTTTCGAGTTTTTTTCTATACATTTTGAGAACCAATGCTTTTCTCGTGCGTGGAATGCGTGTTTGTTTACTTTAAACGCGAGAGTCTTTGCCTTCGAAATATGAAGTGTAATCACGTTTTTTTGTAAAAGATAAACATTCCTCAAGTTCATTCACATTCATTAAGAAAAATGCACTTGACTTGAGCTAGTAAATTGATATCTTCTACACATGTTATTTTCATGTATAAATAGCAGTAAAATAGCAGTTTTACTACGATAACACTTACCACACACTCGTGCATGCAATTTGTTAAAAGTAGGTCACGTATAAAACAATTAAAAGTCGGTCACAATTGTTTTATAAAAAGTCACATGAAACTAAATTAAATGTTCAAATTGACGCCCTTCGCACTCAATACACAATTGGGCTCTCCTTAGCCAGTTTTCACGAACCGAAGTGAACATTTGCCGCGGTTTTTCTTTTATTGCGTTAACTGCGTCGTGAACTCGTTGTCTGAGTGTATCAGCATCGTCAATTTCCTCGACATACACTTCACTTTTAAAATACCCCCAAAGAAAAAAGTCTAATGGGTTTAAATCCGGACTTCTAGGAGGCCATGGAACAGCACCTCCACGTTCAACCCATCGTCCTGGAAATTCATTTTTTAAATAATTTCTAACACGCCGATCGTAGTGCGGAGGTGCACCATCGTGCAGAAACCATAACTGCCTTAGCACAGCTAGAGGCACATCTTCTAAAAGATCTTGAAGTTACTTTTCTAGAAAATCTAAATAACGGCCGCCATTTAAGTTAAATGGAAAAATGAAAGGTCCAATTAATTGGTCATTTACAATGCCTGCCCAAACATTAAGGGAGAAACGATGCTGAAAATGCGATCGGCGCGTAGAATGGGGATTATTCTCTGCCCAAACATGCATGTTATGAAAATTAAAACAGCCATTTCGCGTAAAGCACTATTCATCCGTCACTAAAATGTTATTAGTGAAGTTTGGATTTCGGGCACTTTGTTCTAAAAGCCATTCACAAAACGCAACTCTCTGTTGAAAATCACCTGGCTCAAGATGTTGAACCTGTTGATAATGATAGGGGTGAAAATTATTTTCGCGGATGATTTTATGCACAAAGCTATGAGAACACCCAACTGCCGAGAGATAATCTGTGTACTTAAACCGGGATCCGCTTCTAACAAATTTAAAATTTGATTTTCCACTGCAAACAAATGATCTGCTCGGTTAACACCTCTGTCAACTGCGCCAACGGGTTGCAAACTTCCAGTATCACGTACTCTTTGAAGTAACTCCCGAAAACGATTTGGTGTTGGTAAATGCCGTTCGGGAAACCGATCCTGATAAAGCCTTACTGCTTCCGCAGAATTGCACCTAGCTTCGCCGTAAATAAATAACATATCGGCTAGTTCAATATTAGAATAAAAGTGTCGCGCCATTTTCACAAAAAAAAGATGTTTGTCTGAATAAGTTTCAGCAAAGACTAAACACAAACATATTTTTTCTTGAAATCCGCCCTTACCACCCCTACTTGATTCATTGAAAATTTCTAAAAATGTGTAAGCAATAAATGTTTTTAAAAGTGTGCCATAAATCCCGAGGCCCGGCCGTCGACCTGCTCCATTGACACAATACGGCGTGACGACCTTGCATTAAGTGCACTCCGATATTTTCCCTAAGCGCTTGTTGTAATTTGATAAAGCTGATGCAGCATGCCGTTTAAAAATTATTTCTAATTGCCAGTGCTTCCAAAATTATTATATTTTTACTCATTTATTTTAATAATTAATTGCGGGTTCATTGTTAGAACTATAAACAAAATAATTGTGAATTATGTTTAGAAATAATATAATCTCTTTGTGGTTAAGAGCCTGTTCGTTATTTCAAATACACCCTGTATAATATCTTGTAAATGCAGATAGCGTTAAATAAAGTATTATTATTATTATAACACATAACCTCAAATTTATTCCATCATTCAATTAGAATTCTGGGCAACCATACAAAAAAAATGCCGCCTACTCTAATTCATAATTTAAATGATCGCATGGTATTTTAAAGCAATAATTAAGTTAAAAATACGAAACTAGCAGAAACTTCATCCTTTTTAACAAACTCTTATTTTTATTAATATTGCTGTAAAAAATGTGTAAACACTGTAAATTTTTAGGCATTCGTTGTTGTTATAAAAGTATTCAATTTGCTGAAGCAGAATATTTTAAACTTCATATTAAATCAGTGTTTAGACGCGTGGCGCATGAAGTAAAATTTCGAGTCTAGAAAAGCTGAAAATTTGGTTTGGTCGGTCCGGTTCGCTACGTGACCAAACCAAATTTTCAGGCGTTTCTAAACTCGAAATTTTACTCCATGCTTAATCTAGGAGTGGAATCACTCTTTAGAAGCTTCAAATTGAACGCTCTTCAAAAACGACAAATGCCTGAGAATTTGCAAGGAATGCAATTCTCTGCATATGTTCAAATAAACTCCCTTCGGATTTATTTTGATAATTTCTGATTGAAATCTGGGTGTATAATTTCATCATCTAATTTAATTTTCTGTTGTTGTGGACTTAAATTACAATCTCAATGTGAAATCAATTACATTTTTCTCTTGATTTTTCTTGCATTCGATGTGTATACACTGTACATTTTTATATACACTGTAAATTTTAAGGCATTCGTTGTTGTTATAAAAGTATTCAATTTGCTGAAGCAGTATATTTTAAACTTCACATTAAATCAGTGTTTACACGCGTGGCGCATGAAGTAAAATTTCGAGTTTAGAAAAGCCTGAAAATTTGGTTTGGCCGCTCCGCTTCGCTACGCGACCAAACCAAATTTTCAGGCTTTTCTAAACTCGAAATTTTACTTCATGCTTAATCTGGGAGTGGAATCACTCTGTAGAAGCTTCAAATTGAACGCTCTTCAAAAACGACGAACGCCTGGGAACTTGCAAAGAATGCAATTCTCTGCATATGTTCAAATAAACTCCCTTCGGATTTGTTTTGATAATTTCTGATTGAAATCTGGGTATATAATTTCATCATCTAATTAAATTTTCTGTTGTTGTGGACTTCGTTAAATTACAATCTCAATGTGAAATCAATTAAATTCTCCTCTTGATTTTTCTTGCATTCGAATGTGTTAAAATGGAAGCAAATAGCATAACCTTGAGATGTAGACACAATTACTTAAATAACACTGATAACTATTTTTATTTAACGAATATCGTCACGTGCCATTTTTTCAGTTTAATTAATTTTAGATGTTATATCAACCAGGTTTGTTGGAAATTACGGTGAGAATTAATTATGTATTTACTTTAACAGAAGTTTTTAATAAGTGTAAATATAATAATCAGTCTGATTCTGTAAGTGAAATGTTAAATTTAACGTATATGTTATTTTTTTACTTCACTTTCTTAGGGCCAGTTGCACCAAATACATTGAACTGGTTCAACTCGGAACTTTAATTCAAAGCAGGGTTGTTATGTTTAAAACACTTTGATTTAAAACAGTGTTTTAAACATGTTTAAAAACAGCCGTCGTGTTTTAAACGGTTTTGTTTTAAACATGTTTTAAATCTTAAATTTGTTTAAAACATGTTTTAAAGGTTAAATTTGTTTAAAACGTTTTTTTTTTGTTGTGTGGGAGGGGAAAATCCATTTACGGGCGGAGTGTCGGACTCCCTCCAGGTGGAGGACTACCGACTAAAAACTTCTCCCACCTTACCGGCTTCGACTACAAGGTCATTAGCCGGTTTACTCGTCTTTTTGAAGACTTAATAATAAAAGCAAACGAAACAACTAAAACAATAAAATATATAATACAAGAAGTATCGGGAAGGTTTAGGAAATGAAAGGGCTTGAGACAGGGGTGCCCCATGAGTCCGGTCCTGTATATATATAATATATACATAAGTGAACTAGAAGAGGTGTTGAGAAAGGGGTAGGAAGGGGGAGTGGTGATTGGAGAGGAGAAAGTATGGTTATGCAGCGTATGAGAGATTGGGAGGGAGTGAAAGGCATGTTGAAAAGGGTGGAAAGATATATGGATAAGAGAGGAATGTGTGTGAATGTGGGGAAGACAAAATGGATAAGGTTTAGGAATAAAGGGAAAGAGGGGAGAGTGGGAGAGCTAGAATGGAAGGGAGAGGTGATTGAGAGAGTGAAAAGTTTCAGATACTTGGGATTTATTTTTAAAGGGACGGGTGGGTATGAAGAGCATATAAGGTGGGTACAAGGAAAAGCGAGGAGAGCATGGGGAATGGCATGGAGAAAATGGGGGAGATGGATGGAGAACAGTATTAAGGTGACTTGCAAGGTGTGGGACGCATGTGTAAGACCGATACTAATGTACGGGGTAGAAGCATGGGGAACGAGAGCATATGAGGTGATTGAAAGAGAACAGCTATGGTTCCTGAGACGGATGCTGGGACTAGAGAAGTCGACACCGGGATATATACTGTTGCAGGAAACGAATAGAGAGAGATTGGAATGTGAGGCGGTGGAGAGAGTGGTGAAGTATGAAATGAAATTATGCGGAGTAGAAGAGGAGAGATTGGTGAGAATAGTATGGGAGGCGTGCATGAAAGTAGAAGGGGGGAGGTGGAGGGAAGAGAGAAGGAGAATGTATGAAAGGGGAGGACTGGCAGAGAGGAAGGTACAGGAATGGTTGGGTAGGGGGGTGAAGGTGGCGGCGTGGATGAGAGAGAAGCTGAAGGAGGTGGAAACGCAGGAGAGACAGGGACGGATAGACAAAAGTGAATATAATGATATGTTTGGAAGATGGCAAGTACATGGGAGGGTGCCGAGATACATGAGTGAGGATGGGTGTAACAGGGATGAAAGGGTGATAATGGCGAAGGCAAGGTGTGGGTCTGGGGAGAGGGGAAGGGAGAGATGGATGGGGGAAGAATATATGAGATGTAGGTTGTGTGAATGGGGGAAGGATACGTGGAGGCACTTGGCGGAGGAGTGTGAGGGTGTGAGTGAGGAATGGGTGGGAGTGAAAGGGAATAGAAGGGTGACGGAATGGATGAGGGAGGACGGAGCTAGGGTAAAGACGCTGGAGAAAGTGGGACGGGAGAAAGAGGGCAAGATGTGAAGGGAAGAAAAATAATAGAATGCAGAATGCTTAAAATAATGAAGAAATATTTTGCCATAAGACGTTGCTTCACAATAGATCCTTGCGGTCGCAATGGAGGGTAGCATAACTACCCACTCACTTTCAATAGAAGGGTTAGAATTAGGAAAACAGATTGCTAATATGCAGGGGTAAGGACGCTGGAGAAGTTGGGGAGGGAAAGGAAAGGAGGGAGGAGAGGGGTAATAATATAGTATAGAGAGTGTAAGAATATAGTGTTGACATTGTAAATAGCTTTAGGATATGCCAATAAAGGTCTTTTTTTTTTTTATAATACACAAATAAACCTAAGCCTAAAATCACAGATTTTGTGGTACCAGGGTTGTAAAGGACCCTGGCACCGATTATACACAAAGTAGACAAACACACCTTAAACCTAATATCACAAGTAGGAAGACATCGAGATTGTAAAAGACCCCGATGCCGTTTTTTATTATCTTAAATTCGCTAAATTATATTTTATATACTTCATTAAGATTTTTTGTTTACCTTTTTAAATTTTAGCTAATTTGTTGAAGATATTTCAAATTACATTACATTAAACATAACATTTTATTACAATAAAATATCACAACTGTGTGTGCATAAATGTGATTTTTAAGTACAGAAAATGTTTCTTTCAGGTATACATATGCATACACTATAAATTTTACGACATTCGTTGTTTTTTTAAAAGATTTAAATATGAATCTTTAAACGAGGCTTTTCCACTCCCAGACTAAGCATGAAGTAAAATTTCGAGTTTAGAAAAACCTAAAAATTTGGATTGGCCGCGTAGCGAAGCGGAGCGGCCAATCCAAATTAGGCTTTTCTAAACTCGAAATTTTACTTCATGCGCCACACGTATTAAACACTGAAATATTGTAAAGTTTAAAATATACGGCTTTAACAATCTAATATGTAGATGTGAATAAAACGTGAATAAAATTCTGCGCTGAACAAATTGTTTAAAACAGTGATTATAGGCAACCCAATAACTGTAACGTATATTAGGTTGCCTATAATCTGTGTTGTGTGTGTGTTTTTAAAACTTCACTGTAAATCAGTGTTTTTAGGCGTGGCGCATGAAGTAAAATTTCGAGTTTAGAAAAGCCTAATTTGGATTGGCCGCTCCGCTTCGCTACGCGGCCAATCCAAATTCTTAGGCTTTTCTAAACTCGAAATTTTACTTCATGCTTAGTCTGGGAGTGGAAAACACTCTTTGAAGCCTTAAATTAACCACTTTGAAACAACAAATTCACGCAAATTTAAAAAAAACGCTGTAATTATCGGGATATGTATACTCAAAAGAAAAACGCCCTCTATGTTCTGTTTCAAACATGTTTTAAACGTGTTTTAAACATAAATTGATTGTGAGTTACGTAAAGATCAAAGAAAGGTTATTAGTGCTTTATTCGTCAAAGTGTTTTAAACATGTTTTTAATTGTTAATGTTTCAAACGCTGTTTCAATGAAAAATACACGTTTTGTAAAAAAACTGTTTGATTTAATTAAAATGAAAAAAAACGTTATTTTTTACAACCCTGATTCATGGTGATAATAGAACAATAGGAATTGTCATCTTGAGCTGGAGTTCAGATTGAACTCAAGTTCAAAATTTTTGCTGCAACTGGGCCTAAGTAGATTGATCACTCGAATGATCATTCGAATAGTTGCTGAAATAATTAAATCCTTATTTATTTATTTCCTACAGGCCAAAGCCTTATTACAAGAAAAAACTTAACAACAATATAGAGGTTGTATTATTCTAACTAACTTAAACAAAACATGCATTTATTCTTTTTGTACACCGTTAAATAAAATATTTAATACCTCTCTAGATTCTTGCATGTTTCCTTCACTCTGGAAGAACAGTTTTATAAAACCTATACATAAGAGTGGTAACAGGAACACCATCGAGAACTACAGAGGGGTTTCCATACAATCCGTTTTTCCTAAGATTTTTGATAAATTGATTTCAGACCAATTATTGTTCCTTGCAAAAATATAATTTGCAATGAACAACATGGGTTTTGCGGTGGCAGATCTACTATGACGAATTCATTAATATACCAATCCTATATTATTGAGGCCTTTGAAAGAAACTCTCCAGTAGATGCAATATAAAGGGATGTATCCGAAGCCTTTCAATTTTACAGTGCACAGTGAATTTTAGAGCATAAATTGCAACATATGGGCTTTGGACTTTCTGTTACCAAGTGGCTGCACAGTTTCTTGACCGATAGGATCCAATTTGTCAAAATTAATAATTTCATCTCAAAACCCATTAATGTTCTCTCAGGTGCAGTGGCGGATTTTCTATTAGGCTAAGTAGGCTGAAGCCTACGGCGGCAAATTTTCAACGGATACCTAATTTCGACTTTGAGGCTTTTATGAATTTTTATTTAGACGGGAAACTTTATTTCTCTCGGCTGAATACCCCTGGGGAGCAGTGTTGCTAACTCTAAACCATCAAATGTCTTAAAGTCTTGTATTAAAAATCACCAGAAATCATTAGATTTTTCGGTTTTTATTAAACGAATTTCAATTATGTTACTCTGAAATAATTAAAAACTTTGTGAGACTGAAGAATTTTCAAAAAGATTTAGAGACTATTTTTTTTTTGACATACAGGGAGATTTATTAGCTTCCTTACAAACTTTGGCATTTAAAAGTAGATTTAATTTCGTGAAGAAATCATTCATATCATTGCAGGTTCTATCTGTCCTGGTTTAGAAGTTATAGCGTTTTTCAAACAGTGTCTCTTGGAACACTAATATGTAATCATAGTTTAACACTTTAACTACCATACGACGCGCCGGCCGTCGTATGTATTTCTGAGCAACTAGGCGGTACGACGGCCTCTCGTCGTAAATATGGCCTTACGACGGCCGGTAGTCGTTTGTTTATATTTCCAAAAATGTATTAAAATTAAAATCCTAACCATATACCTGTATTTATGAAACCTTTATTAAAGCTTGATTAACGAAAATATTGTCTTTGGCCCACAAACGTGTACATTTGAAATATGCACATGGCAGTTAAAGTGTTACAGAAATCAAAAACGTTCTTGTAACAAACGGAAAGCAAAATTTACCTACAGTAAATGTTGAGAAATGAGTCCATTTTCCTGAGTACATAATTGGCAACGACGAATTATACTCTCTTGTACGCATAATAAATTCATGTTATTTCTAATATGAGTTGTAGCATCTTGAATCCTCTGCAATAACTAATTGCGATCGTATATTTCTACGGCATAAACACGTTGCTTGAAGTGACCCCATAAATAAAAAAATTGTAAGGATTCAGGTCAGGTGATCTAGGTGGCCATGGTATCGGCCCTTCGTTACCAATCCATTGATTTAGGATATAAGTATGCAGCCATTGGGTCACTTGTCTTCCTCGGTGAGGCGGGGCCCCATCATGCTGATACCACATATCTTTTATTATGTGAAGTGGAACATCTTTCAGAGGATCAAAGAATGTTGTGTTAAAAAAATGATGGTACCGCTCTGCATTTATATTTCTAACAAACAACTGTGATGAAAGTATTAATATAACCAAACGATCTTTGACAAGTGATAATTTAAAATAATGGTTACTAAATTTTGTTCGGTTAAATCACGACTAATACGATTTTCAACTTAAAAGTTATAATAGCGCTATAACTTCTGAACAAATAAAGATAGGACTTTTTTTGACATATTTTGGGAATCACTCCTTAACTGTAGCTTTATTATCGATTCAATCAAACAAAGCTTTAAACAAAAGTTGCAGAGAACGAAAAAATACGCAATTTTATGATAATTTGAAAATTTACGAACGAGTGTCTTCCACTCCCAGACTAAGCATGAAGTAAAATTTCGAGTTTAGAAAAGCCCTGAGCAAAATTTGGCTCGGTCGCGCAGCCAAATTTTGCGGGCTTTTCTAAACTCGAAATTGTACATCATGCGCCACGCGTATTAAACACTGATTTCAAGTGAAGTTTAAAATATAGAAACATATTAACTTAATCAAAAAATGTCTCAAATAAAAAGTGTAGCCAAGGAAAAAACACAAAACTTTTGTATATACAATTTTAACCTTAGCTATTTTGTTTTTGATCAAGAAACGAGAAAGTTAGCCCAGATTTATTCCTTAACTGTAGCTTTATTATCGATTCAATCAAACAAAGCTTCAAACAAAAGTTGCAGACAATGAAAAAATACGCAATTTTATAATGATTTGAAAATTTACGAACGAGTGCCTTCCACTCCCAGACTAAGCATGAAGGAAAATTTCGAGTTTAGAAAAGCCCTGAGCAAAATTTGGCTCGGTCGCGCAGCGACCGAGCCAAATTTTGCGGGCTTTTCTAAACTCGAAATTTTCCTTCATGCGCCACGCGTATTAAACGCTGATTTCAAGTGAAGTTTAAAATATAGAAACATATTAACTTAATCAAAAAATGTCTCAAATAAAAGATGTAGCCAAGGAAAAAACACAAAACTTTTGTATAAACAATTTTAACTTTAGCTATTTTGTTTTTGATCAAGAAACGAGAAAGTCTAGCTCAGATTTATTCCTTAACTGTAGCTTTATTATCGATTCAATTAAACAAAGCTTCAAACAAAAGTTGCAGACAACGAAAAAATACGCAATTTTATTATAATTTGCAAATTTACGAACGAGTGACTTCCACTCCCAGACTAAGCATGAAGTAAAATTTCGAGTTTAGAAAAGCCCTGAGCAAAATTTGGCTCGGTCGCGCAGCGACTGAGCCAAATTTTGCGGGCTTTTCTAAACTCGAAATTTTACTTCATGTGCCACGCGTATTCGACACTGATTTCAAGTGAAGTTTAAAAAATAGAAACATATCAACTTAATCAAAAAATGTCTCATATAAAAGATGTAGCCAAGAAAAAACACACAACTTTTGTACAATTTTAACCTAAGCTATTTTGTTTTTGATCAAGAAACGAGAAAGACTAGCCTATATTTATTCCTTTAGTAATAATGGCATTTTATGTCAAGAAACGCAGTCTAATATATCATCTAATGCTCCTCACTGAGCAAAATATTTCAGCCTACCGGCGGCAAAATCGTAAATCCGCCACTGCTCAGGTGTACCTCAAGTATCGCACTGTAGACCAATACTTTTCCTTTTATTTATTAACGGTTTACACTTGTATGTAGAAAATTGCAAATTTTTATTATTCGCTGACGATTTGAAAATATTTAGAGCAATTCACACTGTTTCGGATGCCACTTATTTACAAAATCACTTAAATAATATTTATCGATGGTGTTCTGATAACAAACTATATTTTAATTACAAAAAGTGCGCATCGCATCGATTTTCTTAGGAAGAGGTCGAACGGTGGAAAATAGCTACACAATTAATGGTAATAAACTTCCAGTGGTTCAATATATTAAAGATCTTGGTATGACGCTTGAACGAAACATGTCTTTTTCAATGCATATTGATTATGTAAAACCAATCAGATGTTAGGGTTTATAAACCGTTTTGGTAGGATTTTTTCAATTAATACACAAAAAAAGCTAGTTACATCATTAGTAAGACCACATTTAGAGTACGGATCATGTGTTTGGTCACCTTCTTATGGTGTGAAACTTGAGCAAATTGAAAGAGTGCAGAATAAATTTTTGCTGTATATTTCCTACCAAATCGGAATAAATAGACGAGATTATAGTCGAAGTAGTATACCCTTACAATGATAGCCTTGCGTGATAGACGTATCCATGCAGATCTGTGTGCACTGTTTAAACTAGTTAACAGCTTATTTGATTCTTGCGAACTTCTGTCAAGTCTAAATTTTAATATACCATCTAAAACAAGAGCTACATTAATCTTTCACAAAACATTTCACAGGACGAATTACGGTAGGAATAATTCGTTGTGCCGCATGGTCAGACTAGCCAATTTATTGTGTTGCTCGCCACATTTTGCGTTGTTCAGGACAATATTTAACGTGTTTAAAAGAAATTTAAAATTGATTCCCTTAGCGGATAATACCTTAAACGCTTGATTTACTTAACTTACATTTTTAATTGTCTATTTTTGCTAGCGAAATTTAGTTCATTTGTATCTGTTTATGTTATTATAAGATTATACTTAACTGATTTTTAATTTAAGAAATATTATTTTGTTAATTTATGTAAAAGGTGATTACCGTAAAAATAAATTATTATTTTAAAGTAAAAATTGGAAAACATAACCTTCAATTCTATACATGGTTTGGAAATCTATGATATTTTTTTATTGCTAGATATTTATTTGAATTATTGTTTAAGGGATTACATAAGCAACTATTCAAGCAATAATTTTAGCAACCATTCGAGCGATCATACGAGGAATCTCTCGAGCAATCATTTCATCAATCTCTAGAGCAATCATTCGACTGTTAATTTAATTCCAATCCTAATAATTGATTATTGATATCATTTAATTATACCTATCACCAAGTCAAATACAAGATACATCGTATGTTCAAATAAAAAAAATCTCTAGAATGCCATGGAAAATATTCTAGGTTGGCAACTCCGAAAATATACATTAAAATTATTATGTCTGACAATGTCAATTTCTGAAGTGTGTAGCCAACTTAAATTTAAAAAAAAGATTAAATCATGGCACTCTAGAGGTTTTTTTTGTTGAACATATGATATAAGTAGAAGCAAACCGCCACTTGGTAATGAAACGTCAGTTGTGATTTCAACATGACAGCTGCAATTTTGCGTGCATGCAGTTTGAAATGAGTTTACGTAATATGTTCAGCTGATTTTTTATGTTCCTCCTATTTTCGTGAACAAATAACAAATACTTAATTTATTAGTATTTATTAGTGCTTCATGTGTGATTTTTGTATTTAATTATTTTCAGATGACATTCTAGAGGTTCACCAAATTGGCCAAAAGGACGAAGAAAGATGGAAACTGTGGGCCTATTCGGATTGTGGGATTATGTAGTCCTAGTTTTTGTTTTGATAATATCTGCCAGTATTGGGGTTTACTATCGATTCACAGGAGGGAAACAAAAGACTATACAGGTAAAAAATTGCACTAAATAAACATGAACATTAGGGTGTTTCGAAAAAAATCGAAACAGCTGGCTCACCGCTTAAATCAAAGATTTTGGTCTACAATAGATGTGGGCAAAAGCATTTGCGATTGAAAAAATATTTAGAGGGTCCCCCGAGCCCCCAAACATGCCATTTTTAGCCCCTTTTTTAGATAATCGGCCAAAAACGTGCCTTATAGTCATCGGATCAAGGCGAATATTTTATATTTTGTGCCCAGATGAATATACTACAAGCGAAATATGCAAAACCTAACTTGGCGTTAGGTCTGGGTGAGCTACGAATTTTTTAAATAACTTTTTTCACGATTTTGAAGGTTTGCCACACAATCGGACGTGGGTGAGATACGCAGTTCGCATGCTTACATTATTCAATATACTTCTCAGGACAAATTATCGCGGGTGCAACTTGATTTCTTGTCGTTAAAACCCACTTTTTAACAAAAAAAGGTGAAAAAACCCTTCAAAATCGTGAAAAAAAGTTATTAAAAAAATCCGTAGCTCACCTAGACCTAACGTCATGTTAGGTTTTGCAGATTTCGCTTGTAGTATATTCGTCTGGGCACAAAATATTAAATATTCGCCTTGATCCGATGACTATAAGGCAAGTTTTTGGCCGATTATCTAAAAAAGGGGCTAAAAATGGCATGTTTGGGGGCTCGGGGGACCCTCTAAAAATCTTTTCAATCGCAAATGCTTTTGCCCACATCTATTGTAGACCAAAATCTTTGATTTAAGCGGTGAGCCAGCTGTTTCGATTTTTTTCGAAACACCCTAATGAACATACCTACCTAGAATTTTCGATTAACCCTTTAACCTGAAAGGTAAGTTATAGTAAGTTAAATTAAGGTTTACACAGAAAATAGGCAGTTATTGGCTTTTTTGACGATGGCCACCTCTTCTGTTACTTAAAGACGACGCAGATCTTGAGCTAAAACCTTTGGTTATATCTTTTTAGACTGATTTTTATAATACCCGCTACAAGGCGGTTTTGAGTACTAGAGGGTTAAAGTAAAAATAGTATCATAAATTGAAATATTCTTTATTTTATTATTATTAAACTCTGTTTTTTTTTAAAGGAGTATTTATTAGCAGATAAAAGTATGCCGATAATGCCCGTGGCCTTTTCACTGATGGCTTCGTTCATGTCGGCTATCACTTTGCTCGGAGTCTCCAGTGAAAATTATACATTCGGCATTCAGTTCATTGTCATCAATATATCATATGGGATTTTTACCCCCGTGGCTGCTTATTTGTACCTGCCCGTATTTTTCGAACTACAAGCTACAAGTGCCTACGAGGTTAGTATAAACATTAAACAATAAACTAACCTTAATTGCCTCAATCTAAAACAACATGATGTAACCTAAACTAAACAATATTATTTAACCCAACCATGCATATTGGTATCTAACCCAGTGTGTCTCAATCTTTTTATTGAGAACTAGCATCACCGATGAGGGCGCTAGCTTCGCACTGAGGAAGGAGTACTGTCAGTCAGCTGTTCCGGCTTTTAATTAAGGAAAATTTAGTAATATATAAACATATTACTAAATTTTCCTTAATTAAAAGCCGGAACAGCTGACCGACAGTACTATTTCCTCAGTGCGAAGTAATATATCAGTGCCAAATAGAAACATACATATTTGTTTTTATATAAATAAAACAATTTAATTTAAACACTTTCAAATATATACTCAATGACATTAGAAGCGTAACACCCAGAAGGAGTTATTACTTTAACTTGATTTTTTGCCAGTATGGTAGTCTTACATCAAGAATAAAATGATTACATTTTCAAGAAATTTTATTAAAAAAAATTAATAATTTGTTTGGCGACCCCTTTGCTGTATACACTCCTGTAGACGTCTGGGCATCGACAAAATGAGATGGTCGATGTCTTCTTGAGGCATCTCGTTCCAAGCAACTTGAATTTCATCGATCAACTGTGCTAGAGTCTGTGGAGGATGGTGCAAAGAGAATATTCTTCTTCCCATGATATCCCACACATGTTCAATGGGATTTAAATCCGGCGAACGGGGCGGCCACGCCAAAACAATAACACCAGCTTCATTAAGAAAGTTCATAGTTCGACGAGCAATATGGGGACGTGCGTTATCTTGTTGAAAAAGTACGTCTGGTCGGCCATCTAAATAAGGCAACAAAGTCGCTCGTATGACGTCTTCAACATAACGCGCAGCTGTCATACTGCCTCGAATGAATACAAGAGGTGATCGACTACCATAAGCAATAGCCCCCCAAACCATTACTCCAGCAGTCCTGTGTACATGCCTCTCAATAGCAAACCTAAGATCAGGTCGTTCTCCACGGTAGCGTCGTACCCTTCTACGGCCATCATGCGTGCCTAGACAAAATCGTGATTCATCGCTGAATACGACATCGTGCCATTCTGCCTCCCAATGCTGCCGTTCTCTGCACCAGTCCAACCTTTGGCAACAGTGTCTCGCTGTTAAAGGAAGCACTAATATTGGACGGTACGAAAGAAGCCCAAAGGATTGAATGCGGCGATATAAGGTTCGCATAGTAACGGGCCTACCTTCTTCTCCAATCCATTGATCACCGATTTGACGCGTAGTAGCGAAATGGTCTCGCAGGGCTATTTGTCTTAAGCGCAGATCTTGACGTTCTGTGGTACGCCTTGGTTGACCAATTGGTCTTCTTCTTGCTCCTCTACCTTCTTCTGTCCATACCTGATACACACGTATTACAGTTGCTGCAGTGGAATCAATACGGCGGGCAATTTCGCGATAGGACATACCGACATCTCGATAAGCAACAACTCGACCCCAGTCAAAATCGCTCAAATGGTGATATTGTGGACGTCTTCGGACTCGAGGCATTTTATTTAAGCTTAACACACTCAACGGAAACACAAAAACTAAAAACATCTGTACTAAACAGCTCATATAAATAGTTTTATCAAAAAAGAAAAAGTGAAATATTTTTTTTTTCACAATAAATATAAAAGGCACAAGGTTGAAATTGTTATCAATGTATGCTTTAAATATAGTCACTCTGTTGCTAAAATATGAATTCAAAAAAATCATTCCTTCTTGGTGTTACGCTTCTAATGTCATATATTGTAATAACGCTACAATTGTTTCGCCACACTGTGGCTTCGTTGCCTGAAGAAGCCACAGTGTGGCGAAACAATTGTAGCGTTATTACAATATATATTTGAAAGTGTTTAAATTAAATTGTTTTATTTATATAAAAGTGAACATGAACTTTCAACATTTATCAGCCTTATCAATCAATACATATTTGTAGTGAATGGCCAAGAGTACCAGGACCTTTTTTGAAGACGATCATTTTAATGTTATTCATAATAAACAGGGAAAATCAAACGTTATGCATTAATGAAACCCAAATTAATTTGTTTTCTTCTTCAGACACAATATGTAAGCTGTGCCAACCGTTTTCACTAACACTGAATTCACTTATTAAAAAATAATCCCATTTTCATTACCTAATGCAACACCGATGCAAAACATAACCTTCAATTCTATACACAGTTTGGAAATCTATGGATGCTAAGTGCCATATTTCAACCTGCTATGCAATTGCGCTCCTATAACCAACAGTTTGGCCCGAACTTTACACCTTTTGGGTTTAATTTCAACATTTATGAGACAATTAAAGCCCAACCAAATGCTCTCAATACACACAAGTTGTTTATAACCAGTGTTGCCAACTCTAGACTGCCATGTCTGAAAATTTTGTCTAAAAAATCACCAGAAATCACCAGATTTTATGAATAAACCAAATACAAATTAACAGAACAACACTATTTAACGTTAATGAATAAAAAAACGTATAATAACTAAAGATGCATTATACTATAATTTTACTATTGATATGATAGTACAATTATTATAGTATTATGTACAGGGGGTCCCATTAGTGCGTTCTCGGAGGATATTTTGACTCACGTTAAAAAAGCAAAATACCGAAGTTGCCTAGTTTTAAGAGCTCTTTTAATAACTCCAAAGCTGTATGACTTAGACCGAATGTTTTATTAAAAGGACAGTCAATTTTCATAAGGGATTCAAAAACCAAATATTATACAGGGCGATCCATTTAAAATAAGCAAGTTGCATCCCCTACTGTTTTTATGGCGCACCCTGTATACATCAAAATATTTTTAGGTTATGACAATGACAAGTTAAAGTTGTCGAAACTATAGTCACTTAATAAAGTCTCAGTTATACAAACAAAGTTTAAATAGGATTTCAATTGTGAATTTAGGTTAGGTTTGACAACATGTATTAAATTTGAGTAAAATACCAACAAGGTTGTAAGATTAAATTTAAACCAGATTGAAATAGATACAAATTTAGATTGTTTAGCATATATCTAACTCAACGTGATATTTAATAATATCTGATTTAACATAATGATTACAGTTAGGTTAAATACATTTTTTTTAACCTAACCCTTTATCTAATAATATCTAATCTAAAGTTAGATTAAAGGTTAGATTAATTTACGGCTGAGCTTTTGTAGCAATTCTAATTAAATGACTATACATAGTTGGCATTTCAGCTAGGGTTAGGTTAGAAGATAGATTGTGAAATTAGTTTAGGTTAGGTTAGGTTAACTTATAGCTGAGCTTTTGTAGCAGTTCTAATTAAATGAATAAAGTAATTGGCATTTGAGCTAGGGATAGGTTAGATAATACATCGTAAAATCAGTTTAGGGTATGCGTAACTATTTTCAGGTTAGGTTAGATTACCAATTTCTTAGGTTAAGTTGGACGTCAGTTATTGATTATTAATTTCATCTAACCTAATACTAGCTTGATTGGAAGTTGCGTTATGTCATCTGTATCAGTTTTTAGGTTATGTTGGTTCTCAATTTGTCAGGTTAAGTTAGTGAAGAGTTACTTAGGTTAGACTAAAAAAGCGTTCAATTAATGCTTTTAACGAGTGTTTCCACTATTCAAGTTTAGAAAAGCCTGAAAATTTTCCGACATCCGTTGTTTTCTAAAAGAGTTCAATTTGAAGCTTTAAACAGGTGTTTTCCACTCCCAGACTAAGCATGAAGTAAAATTTCGAGTTTAGAAAAGCCCTGTGAAAATTTGTCGAGGGTCGCGCAGCGACCCGAGACAAATTTTCTGGGCTTTTCTAAACTCGAAATTTTACTTCATGCGCCACGCATACAAAACAATGATTTCAAGTGAAGTTTAAAATATACTCCTTAGAAATGTAAGTTTATGATTCATTTGGACATGGACATTTTTATGAATGTAAAGATAGATATTTCCGAATGTTAATAGTTTTGACAGTATTTTGGCACGTTCGACTGTTTTATCTTTAATCGCTTTCTCATGACAGTGAATCACTAGATTGTCACTAAAAACATCCAACAAACACTAGAATTAAGCCACGTCTGAATCACAAACAATTTGTCTGAATCTAAAAGTTGAAACCACCAGATTTGGTGACAAAATCACTGATTTGGCAACCCTGTTTATAACAGTACTTCTTTCTCTAATATTTGTTTCTGCCACCAAGTTTAAATAGATTTATGTTCATAATTTACTCTTAATCTATTGTATTGTATGTTCAATAAAAAAATACCTCTAGAGTGCCATGATTTAATCTTTTTCTAAATTTAAGTTGGCTACAGGCTTTAGGAATTGTCATATGAAACGTGAGACATAATAATTATAATGTATAATTTCAGAGATGCCAACCTACAATATATTCCATGGCACTCTTGAGGTTTTATTTTATTGAACATACTATACTTTTCCAGTAAATAATTGTAAATTACTTTTTAGTATTTAGAAAAAAGATTCGGACCAACGTCAAGATTAGCAGCATCTTTATCCTACAGCTTACAGATGATCCTGTACATGGGCGTAGTTTTATACGCTCCGGCCCTGGTTTTGGAAGCCTTGACCGGAATCAGCCAACTCGCCGCAATTTTATCCGTTGGTAAGCTTAAATTTCAAAAAGTCAATTAATTCATATAATTTCTCACAAATTTTTACAGGTTTAGTGTGTACATTTTATTCGACGGTCGGTGGCATGAAAGCGGTTTTAATGACAGATGTGTTCCAATCGATGTTAATGTTCGCTGCCGTTTTCAGTGTGATTATTTGCGCCAGTATAGAAATGGGGGGAATTTCGGAAATATGGGCGGTTGCCAGTAAAGGAGGGAGGACGGATTTATTGAAGTAGGTAAAACTGTAATTTAATAACATTGTGACCTGTGTAAGCAGAATCATCTGAAGGTTTTATGGGGCCCTGGGCACTAATAACGTTGGAGGCTTTGTGGAGTCTTACACCCCCTAGTTACGCCTCTGTATATAATAGATATGGGAAGTTCGAATCTTTTAGGTGGTTCGAATCAACCGAATCATTTCTTAAAAGTGATTCGTTTTTTATGAATCGTTCGTAAACGAATCACTTACAATAATAATAATGATGATAACAATAATAATATAGTTCGTTCTCGCCTCAATCTTCCTCTATAGTGACGATAGATACTTGTTTCATAAACCGGACCATTTACTCACCGTCAATTAACTATGCGCAAAATTGAATAATAATACTAATAATAATAATGATAATAATAATAATAATAATAATAATAATAATATATGTTCGTTCCATATCGAACGGCGCCGAGATAGACGACCGACCTAATAACATCAGTTAAACGAGTGAATACTGTTTTAAGGGAATTGACTTATTTAATTTAAGCAAAGATGATAGGTTTATTTGAAGGATGTCTATGAAAAATAGAGCAAATATATACAAATTTAACTATAATTCAAAATTTTTTTTTTATTTTGTAGTGGAAGGGGAAAATCCATTTACGGACGAAGTGTCGGACTCCCTCCTAACCTGGACTGGAGGACTACCGACTAAAAACCCCTTCC
This sequence comes from Philonthus cognatus, assembly GCA_932526585.2. Classification (NCBI taxonomy): domain Eukaryota; kingdom Metazoa; phylum Arthropoda; class Insecta; order Coleoptera; family Staphylinidae; genus Philonthus; species Philonthus cognatus. The sequence goes on along the minus strand of OW052243.1, from coordinate 24,462,226 downwards.
ACTTACCGGCTTCGACTGCAAGGTCATTAGCCGGTTTACTCAACCATTTATTATCTTCTTCGAATGGGAGTAGAATAAATAAAGATGTAAAATAAATAAAACAGTGAAAATTAAAATATCTTAACCTAATATCACAGATATTGGTGCCATAGTTGTAAAAGACCATGGCACCGCGTACACAAAAAATGGACAAACGTACCTTAAAACTAATATCACTCAACGGACGACATCGAGGTTGTAAAAGACCCCGATGCCGCAACCAGTTATCACAGATAAAACGGCATTGGGATTGTAAAGAACCCCAATGCCGGAACCGACACAAAACAAAACAAAATAAAACCTAAACCTAATATTACTAAAGACGACACCGGGGGTGTAAAATACCCCGATGCCGAACCCTACACGAAACAGACAACACAACTTAGAACCTATTATCACAGATACCGTCCATCTGTGATAATAGGTTCTAAGTTGGTTCTAAGATTGTAAAAAGACCATGATACCGGAACCTAAAACTATTTACAAAAGTGCTTCAGAGTTGTAAAGACTCTGAAGCAGACACCACACAAAACTAAACCTAATATCACAGATAAGACGGCATCGGAGTTGTAAAAGGACTCCGGTGCCGCACCCTAAAAACTATATAAAATATGTGCCCCAGAGTTGTAAAAGGACTCTGAAGCGAACGACCACAAAAACTAAAAAGGTGACACCGAAGTTGTAAAAGGACTTCGATGTCACTAAACATGGATAAGACAAAACAAATTAATAAATTAATAATAAATTAACACGCAATGACAAATACTAATCGCTAAAATCGCTTCAAAAGACTCGTATCACGTAGAAACTTTAGACACGTTTCTACGGACCCCTTATCATTTGCCAGTACTGACGCCACATTACCACCAAGCCTCAGCCTATTACGCTCTAAAGCGTAGGCTGTTTTATTATATTTGTTTTTAGATTATCAAATAATTTTGCTTTTTCTGTAGTAAAGCTGTTCCAAATAAAAATTCGGTGGCTTGAGAACAAACATTAACTGATAAAATTACGCGTTGAGTCGTACAAAATACCAATAAAGGCTGGCGCAGCGGGCTCGTTTCTGCAAGTCGTGAAGAATCGTTTCAGGCGGATTCAGACCACATGTACAAAGCGGAGTTGAAGTTTTCACGGATTCGAGCGAACACATTAGTCTAGTCATCCGATTCGGGCAGATTCAGATTCAGACTGCATGTACAAAGCGGAGTTGATGTTGTGCGCAGATTCGAACAAACGCATTAGTCATCTGATTCGGGTGGATTCAGATTCAGATCGCATGTATAAATCAGAATCGGGAATACGATTCCGCTCGACCAAAATCGTTCGGTCGGTCGTCTCGAGAGAATGAATCATTAACAAATCAATTCTTCTTGAAATACGGAATCAGTTCATTCAAATCACCGTACAGAATTGTTCTTTTCGACAAATTATTCACGAACGACCCATATCTAGTATATAATACCAAAATATGAGTATTGAGTAAATGGCAACTACTCGCAAAAATAATACATTTTTCAGGCCTGCTGAGTGTCGCCATCTAGTTGAGTTTTTAGAAACTAAAGAATAGTTGAAGTAAGAAGTTTTCGAATTTTTGTTTCATTACACACAGACAATGCGTTGATAAATGACTGTGATTTCAAAATTCAGTCTCGTAACAAGCTTGCATTGCATGAATTAAAATTTACCCAGTACATTATTTAATATATTTTTATATTTTAGTTTTAACATTGATCTGACTGAGAGACATTCTTGGTTTTCCCTGATAATCGGCGGCGGTATAACGTTCCTATCTTTATATGCTGTGAACCAAACGCAGGTGCAAAGATACTTAACTGTGAAAGACTTGAAGACGGCACAGAAGGCCCTTTGGTTAAATTGGCCCATACTTATGTTGTTGAGCTTTAGCACTTGCTTTTCTGGACTAGCCATATACTCGAGATACTCCAACTGTGATCCAGTTTGTTCTGGCAAGATAACTCTTCCAGATCAGGTATTTAATTAAACCTTGCTTTCGTTTTTGTTAAAGTTAGTGTAAATACATTCAGGACACAGTATACTGTTATTTCGTGCACCATAGATTGTGAAAATACTACTTATTTTTGATGGAACAAATATTAAATAATTATTAGTTGTAATTGTAATATTCCTTCATTATTTTGTAATAAGGATACAATGTTTTGTTTTATTTTCTTTTAGCTCATGCCTTATTACGTTGTAGATATGATGGGTCATATTCCTGGCCTGTCTGGTTTGTTTGTAGCTGGAATTTTTAGCGCATCGCTATCATCCATTTCGGCATCATTGAATAGCTTAACGGCTGTCACCATCGAAGATTATTATAAGGTTAGTCATTTGTTTTTCTGTTAGTATTTACTGAACTATGAAGATATTAATAAAAATTTATGAAATTATCAATATTTTCTATGAACTTTGTAAAAATATAACTTTAATTCAATTCAATTCAATTCATTTATTGTTGTGTCAATAGCAACAGCTTTACACTTGTCAATCCATTAATTGCTTATTATAAGTATATTAATTTAAATTAATTCTAGAGAAAATAAATATAGTGTAGAGAAAAAAAGGATATAAAACAATTAAAACAATTACGAGACTACACAGTTATTACGTGAACATTTTAAAAACAATTAAAAAAATTATATTTTAAAAACTATTAAGAACAATGGTAGCATCAATAAATTAATAATATAGTACAATTATAAAAGAAAAATTACAGTAAAAAACATGATAAAATAATAACAAATTAAAATAATAATAATAAATATCATAGTCTACATTGTAAAATCAAAGTTTAGAAACTCCTCCCAGCTGTAAAATGCATTTTGGATTAATACAGTATCTTTGATTTTGGATGGCAATGCTTTGAAGAATTTCACACACAATATAAAGGCATGCGCACTACATAAACAGCTGACAGTTAATTTTAAAAGTCGTAGAGTAGTCAATGTTTTAATAATAAATATGGTTACATTGCGTACATATAGCAATAAAAGGAATAATTTATTTAATAAAAACTGAAACATAACAAATACAAAATATTAATGGATGCTAAAGTAGAAATCTTTAGCGTATGGAATTCAGTTGGTTCATTTGTTTACTGATGGTGCTATTAGATCTCCACAACATCCAGCTACTACACAAGGAGGCAGTTTAAATGATTGTCTAATACTTTTCAAATCAAACGATAAGAAAGAAGATTTATTTTTCTGCCAATGAGGTTATGTTTCTATATAAACTCAAGTGAATCAAAGTGCGCATGTCTTCATACTAAAATGTAATGTAAATAGAACATTTTGTACAAGAATTTAGTATCATCAAAGACAAAATGTAAACTCTTCTAAATTTGATGAGTTGAAGAATTATTAAGAATTTTACGCTTGCATCGAAGACAACTTCGAAAACAAATCTGGCAACACTGTTCTGAAGTTAAAAATGCGTAAAACAAATTAGATAATAATTTTTGGTAACACAAAAACTGTAACAAAAATGTAACAGAAATTCAATATTTCCGTAAGTGTAATTTTATAGTTTATTCACATAAACATCAATTATATAAGCAAAGTGTAGTTATTAACTCTTCCTTAATTAATTTCTTAATTCTTACTGACTAATATTTTATTCTTAATCATTTCAGCCACTTTATTTCAAAATCCACAAGAGCGAATTACCCTCTCGATCAGTAAACATTCACAGCAAACTAATCGTCCTATTTTACGGCCTCTTAAGCTTAGCCATGGCGTTTTTAGCCAAATTCTTGGGCGGAGTCCTCCAAGCATCTCTAACAATATTCGGAGTAATCGGCGGACCACTTCTAGGACTTTTCTCAATAGGAATGTTTACAACCGTAACAAATGAAACGGTAAATAAATTTAATGACTATTTCTGACTTATCAATGAATACAGAGAAGACATTTTAGGGAGCTCTGACGGGACTAATATCCGGTATTTCTATCGCAATGTGGATGGCGTTCGGGGGGCCTAAACCTCCATTAAAAAAGCTGCCAGTGTCAGTGGAGGGATGTTTGGATTTTTTTAACAAAACATGTAATGCTGTTCCTACAAAACCAGATAGGTAATTATTGATTTTCAATAGTTTGCAGTTGCAAGTTAAAGAGGCAAGCAAGAGCAAGTTAAAGAGATTCACTTTTATTGCTGACACTACACTGCATTTTTTAAAATTTTAATGGTGTTTCATCAAGTTGAATTGAATTGAGAAGGTGGATTCCTCAATTGAATAATTAATCATTTGTTTAATTAATTAATTAGTATCCTTCAACACTATTATATTGACTATTTCTTTACTGTTATTTTTTTTCTAGTGAATATTTCTGGCTTTATCGTGTTTCTTATCTATACAATGGAGTTTTTGGTTTGATCATAACATGCACCATAGGAATATTAGTTAGTTTGGTTGTAAATAAAGTTGCCGGAAAAAAACGGAGTCCTTTGGATCCAAATTTATTCATTCCACCGCTAGCAAGAAAATTGAAAAAATGTGTTAATAGGCCTTTTATTTTAAAACAGGTAATTTTCTATTTAAAGAAATAATATTAATAAAAAGGCTAAAATACTTAAGTCGATGACCATTTCTGATTATTAATCCATTCACATACAATTATTTATGGAAATGTCGATTTTGATGTGCCGCAGATGCCAAAAATATCACTCGAGGTTTGTTTAGTCCAGGAACCAAGTCTTTGGAATAAAATCCCTGGCTTTTCAAAATAGAAAAAATCGTTTTCATTTTTTCATAAATACTTTATAAAGATACAGGGAATTTTTATTTTAAGTATACATATCACGATTTTTAGATGTAAATTTTTTGCTATTCGTTGTTTTTTATGAAAGCTTTCAATTTGAAGCTTCTAACGAGTGTTTCCTATCGCAGATTACGCATGAAGTAAAATTTCGAGTTTAGGAAAGCCTGAAAATTTGGTTGGGTCGCGTAGCGAAGCGGAGCGACCAAATCAAATTTTCAGGCTTTTCTAAACTCGGAGTTTTACTTCATGCGCCATCAGTATAAAACAGTGATTTCAAGTGAAGTTAAAAACTGCTTAGGTTTGATCTCTAGTTAGTTAATTTAACAAATATTTATATGGAATATGTACTTAAAAGAAAAAATCCCTGTATGTAGATATAATTTTAAATCGTAAGTCAAGGGATCAATCAAAAATATAAAAAATTAAGTTTAGATTAAATTTCAAATTCTCCAAACTAATGTAAAGTTAACGTTATTTATTGCTCTTTAAGTGAAAGTTATTTGATAGTTTCATTGGTAATATTTTTTTTTAAATCATATTTCTTCTTGAAATTCTTAATTTATTAATTGAGAATAAGTTTAATTTATTTTTTCTTGTTGCAGATGAAAACACCCGATAAATATATAAATGATGAACGAAATAAATGAAGTAAAACAATAACACAGATGAATCAGTATAATAAAATAGTGATAGATGTTATGGTACTTATAAGTTTTTTTTTTATTATTTTGGATACTTTTTTTAGTAAAATGTATTTTTATACAAAATCCTACTTTTTGTGATAAATGTTGAAAATTAGAGCTACTACATGTCTTCCATGTTGTTAAGAAATTGTTATTATTTTGTTGTATATCAGAAATTTTATAAAAATTAAAGCATGTAGTGCAAAGATAATTATTAAAAATACTTAAACAAACTGGTGTAGAATTTATTTATTATTAAATGCATTTTAAATAGCTTATCAAAATTATCATTCATAATCTGTTTTATATTAACAAATAGTAATGTGTCCCTCATAGCACTTTCCCCATCACCTAAACAGTTGATACTTGACATAATAAACTTATTTCACTTATAAATTGGTTAAAGACCATTTCACATTAAATCATTGTTATACACACGTGGTGCATGAAGTAAAATTTCGAGTTTAAAAAAGCCTAATTTGGCTCAGTCGCTACGCGCCCGAGCCAAATTTTCAGGCTTTTCTAAACTCGAAATTTTACTTCATGCTTAGTCTGGGAGTGGAAGACACTTGTTTGTTTTATTATTAAAACAATTGACAATTGACGTAATAAGTTTATTGTCGTTTTATTGATAAAGAATTTGATACAAGTTTAAAAGAATTCAAAAGAAAATAGGTAAATTATTGTCAATTTAATGATGAAATACTATCAAAATGCCATAATAGTGAAAATACAGTCGACTATGATGAAATGCTATCAAATATTATAATAGCGAAATATTAACTGGGCTTTTGGTGAAATATTAGAAGTAATGAAGAATAAAGAATATTTATATTTGTAGTTCTAATATGGTGTTCGTATAAATTCAATCAGAAAAATGAATTACCAATTTATATAAATAAAATAACAATAGTTTTATAATAATGTAACAAATGATGGAAAACGCCTCTTCTATAAAAATAGTACGATTTTATTTGTATTCTGTTTTTTGTAGAAATAATACAAGTGTAGGATCAAGTTACGAATAAACTTCAAATTCTTGACTACTTTCAATTTAAACAATCATTGTGAAGAAAATTAAAAAGAAATGGTCATCACGTTGAAAAATGATTATACGTGTTAACAAATAATTAAAATAGGTTATCTCCACTTTTTTTTGTAATTATTAACGTATGATAAATCACTGTTTATAAATATTCCTACTTGGGCTTCTACCCATTAATTTTAATAATCTAAATTTAGAAGAAATTATTAGCATTGAAGAACACTCTTTATTATATCTTTGCTACCAAGCTTTCAGAGAAAAATTCAACATCTGTTGTTTTTATAATTTTTTTATTAAATAGAACGATTGCAAAAAAACCTATAAAAAGGTAATTATTGTCCTTTAGTTCAAAATATCCCGCATCTTTTCTGTTCTTTAAGTTCATCCAATCTGTTTACGATATGCTTTTGTAGAGCCAAGGGTAGACAATGCTTATGGGAGAACTGGATTCTGAGTTTTCGAGGATAGAAAAGGAGAGACTGTGGTCGGGAAGTGGGTCCATCTATTTATGAACAGAGTAAACGTGATAATATTTTAGAGAAAACTGCTCAGGTTCCGTCTACACACATACACACACATAAACGCGCTCGCTTTTATTTTCTCGTGTAATTTGATCCCGTCTACACCACTTGTACGATGATAAATTAGATGACCTTCAGAAAAATTAAACTATTCCGAAACACTTCTTTTATTTTCAGCGTGCTCGAAATTATGGACTTTAGGAATCAGATATATTTAAAAAAAAATAAATAAACCTAAAATTAAACTAAAAATAAAAGAATAAAATTCAATGAGTTTACACAAAATTAAATGAAATCTATCTCACGTTGCCAGAATTCATTAGATATTATATTTATTTTGATTAGTTTTTTTTTCTTCATAAATTCAATAAAAACAGATAAAACCAAATTTGGAAAATAATTTATATTATTGATGTACTGAATACACTACATTTTCAGATACTTGTCGTTTTTGAAAAAAGTTTAAATGTAACCTTTAAACGAGTGTTTAATGCATGAAGTAAAATTTCGAGTTTAGAAATGCCTGAAAAATTAACTTTATGCGCTATATAAATTTATTATGACCACAAAAAGTCTATTTGAAAATATTTCTTTTAATTTAGGATTTCAAGCGTGTCTCAAGTTATGAACTTTGGTAATTAGTTATATTTTATAAAAACTTAAATTTACATTGAAATTAACAATTCTTAAATATATATTCAACGTTTTTGTTATTCTATATATTTAAGCAAATCCAAATTATCATTCTTTTCAAAACTCGAAATTTTACTTCTACACTAACTTTTACACTAACTTCCAGTGAAATCTCCAACTACTTGGTTAGAGTGAAATAAATTTAGTATGTGAGTTATCAAATGTTCAAATTACGTGAAATGTGCTATGATGGATACAACACCATTTATTTTTAATTTTGTTTAATATTATTTAATGTGTCAAATTCGTGTTCCGACAGAACTACCCATTTGTTAAATCTTTAATCGTATTATTAATATAAAAAATCCCTGACTTTTCGTTAAAAACACGGAATTTCCCTGACTTTTCCCGATGAATAAAATCCCCTGACGTTTTCCTTTCACATGAGTAAAATTTTGGACTATAGCAAAATGTTTTAAAATGGATTAGTACTGAATTTTAGGGGGTTTTTCGATCATTGGGTGAGGTTGAAGATTTATAAGTAAAATTCCTTCTTCGTTATAATCTTTTATAGGTATTCATCTATATTTACTGAGCACTTTTCGGTTAATTCGGAATTAGGGAATTCCGTCGGTATATTTTTCCGTAATTAGCATAACACAATAACCATTGTCCCCATGCAGCCGCACGGGGGATGCCATAAATTTTAATCCGAAAAGTAGGTATAGTGTATTCATCGCTCTTTTGCTGAGCAATAAAAATCGAACTTGAATACCCTCAATAAAATTATAATCATTATACAACCTTGCGGCTACCGGCACTGCGGGTGACCAGCGCGGGGAGTAGTTGGTGCGCGCCGACAAGGATGCTAAATCGGTTCTATTTCGCCTCGCACAACTAACTACGTGTTTTTGGAAAGCAAAAATAATCTTTTTCGAAATGTTCCCTAAAACCTACTCCGATCCAGGGGTATCCATTGGATTTCCAATGGGAAACCCTGTATGCATTTCCAATCATTTTTGGAATGTTTTTCTGTGAATTGGTTTGATAATTAGCTTTTAATGTTCCTTTTACCCCCATTTTTGTGAGTACAGGTCGTTTTGCTTGGTTCAAAATTCATCATTTTATCAGCAATTGTGTTAGTGCATATTTCGTTCTCAGTTTTCTCATTGTTTCTTATTGTGCCTACTCACGGATTTTGTTTACTTTTTGCTTATGACGACTACCTATTTTTGATAAAATATGTGGCGACCCTGGGATAATTTTTTCATCATGGATCAAAAACAATTGATTGAGGGCGCCGTTGAAGCAGATAATAGCAACACTAAAATTTCAGTAAAGAGCCAGGGTATGTATTTAATAATATCATATAAATATATAATATTATTGAAAGTATTTTAAAAATATTTTTACTGATCTAAATCGCTAAAGCCATGTTCAGAATAGCAGTGTCCAGCGCATTAAAAATTGTAAGAATTCATTTATGTTATAGTATTCTACATACTTTAAAACACAAGAATATACATTGAACAATTTTAATTTATTTATAACAACACTTCTTTAATATCTAATAATATCTTTATTACATGTTTTATTATTTTGACAGAATAATATCACATGTTTACGTAAAAAAAGAATAACAAGATATATGCGTTTTGGGATTCGAATCATCTATGTTTAGATTTAAATACGGATCGCGAATCATTTCTCATCGAAGTATTTGAATAACCCTTTTGAATCCTCTAAAAGGATTCGAACCATCTTGCCCAGCTCTGGTTGAATATAACATCAAGCAACGTGTGTCTATTTGTTTTGTCATAGCTACACAACTATCAATCATCTATCAAGTCAAAATTTTAGTAAACCAAAATTCACAGTCATTCAGAAAAGAAGAATGGGCGCACCGCCACCGAAGCGCCGAAAGACGATAGCCGCGCCAGCCGCCAAACGCCGACCCACCGAATACCGCAGGAATCCGTTTTTTAACTTCCTGAAAACTTTCAAAGTGAAACACCCGATGCAGCCGGAGCTGAAGATCGCCATGCAAGCGGCGCGGACCTGGCAAGCACTGCCCGATAAAGAGAGGAGGAGGTTCACTAGGTGTTTTCCCGGGGAGGAGAACCACGGAGTTGTTCAGAAGGTGCCGGAGCCCGATGTGAATCAGGCGTGCGGGTTCAAGAAGGCCAGAAAGATGGCGGCGCGGAAAGGTTGCAGTAGTGGTAGGAAGCGCAAGGGGAGGAGTAGGAGCAGGAGTAGAAGTAAGAAGAGGAGTAAGAGCAGGAGCAGGAGTGGGAGTTGCAAGTCAAAGGGTAGGAAGCGCAGCAGGAGCGGGCACTCGAAACGCAGACGCTCTCGCAGCCGCAGCGAATCCTGCGCTAAGAAGCGGCGCACTAAAAGCCGCAGCAAGAGCCGCCGATCCAGGAGCAGGAGTAAAAGCAAGTGCAAATCAAAATCCCGTTCGCGCTCCCGCTCTAGGTCCCGCAAAAGTCACTCCAGGAGCCGCAGTAGGTCTCGGAGGAAACACTGCGCGCCGAAAAGGAGGCACAAGGCGTGGAAGTGCGGGGGGCCGAAGAGGAAAGTTCGCCGGGCGAGGAGGACAAAGCGCAGAGGAAAGGGTTGTAAATGTAAGGGGAATAAGAGGAGGCGGTCGAGGAGCAGACGTTCCTCGGTGAGCAAATGCCGTAGCAAACATTCACGTGTTTCAGAGTCGTCGGGGAAACGGCCGATGATGATCAGCGATCGGTCGGTGAGGATGTTGGAGAGGCTGCGCGACCGGTGCAAGACGCCGCAAAGGAAGGCGCGGATCAACTGCGTCCTCAACAAGTACAAGAAGTTCAAGAAAAAATAGGTGTGGAAGTCATTTTCTGATTTTTTTTCGATGCTGTCCATTTGTTCTTTTCGTGATTAATAAAAAACTACTCCTGTGTATAGTGTATTCATCGCTCTTTTGCTGAGCAATAAAAATCGAACTTGAATACCCTTAATAAAATTATAATCATTATACAACCTTGCGGCTACCGGCACTGCGGGTGACCAGCGCGGGGAGTAGTTGGTGCGCGCCGACAAGGATGCTTTATCAGCAATTGTGTTAGTGCATATTTCGTTCTCGGTTTTCTCATTGTTTCTTATTGTGCCTACTCACGGATTTTGTTTACTTTTTGCTTATGACGACTACCTATTTTTGATAAAATATGTGGCGACCCTGGGATAATTTTTTCATCATGGACCAAAATCAATTGATTGAGGGCGCCGTTGAAGCAGATAATAGCAACACTAAAATTTCAGTAAAGAGCCAGGGTATGTATTTAATAATATCATATAAATATATAATATTATTGAAAGTATTTTAAGAATATTTTTACTGATCCAAATCGCTAAAACCATGTTCAGAATAGCAGTGTCTAGCGCATTAAAAATTGTAAGAATTCATTTATGTTATAGTATTCTACATACTTTAAAACACAAGAATATACATTGAACAATTTTAATTTATTTATAACAACACTTCTTTAATATCTAATAATATCTTTATTACATGTTTTATTATTTTGACAAAATAATATCAAATTTTTACGTAAAAAAAGAATAACAAGATATATGCGTTTTGGGATTCCCTGAGTCGATTAAATTTAGGCTGCGCTCAAGCCTCACCGTCGTTAAATCGTTAATAGTATAAAATCGTTTTATACTATGAAGGCACACAAAGTGGTGGTATACTAATATATATTTTGGTCATAATTGTCAACTCTTACTTAAAAAAATATTATTTGTCTAATAAAATGGTCTGTAATGATATTATAAACGATTAATTTTTTTAATGGAAAAAGTTGTTTTTATAACGGTTTTTTAATATTACGAGAATATGATATTAGAATTATATTATATATAATCATAAAATCGTTGTAGAGTGCATGATGAAGTCATATTTTAGATTTTTTTAATTTTATTAATTCTAAAATAAAAAATTAAATTAAATCAAAATTGCAAATTAATTTCAGACGGATGTGTAAAGAAAGAATTAAAATATTCGAAATAATAACAAAAAAAATCAGTAATATTAGTTTTCATAGGGTAAAGCGCACTATAAAAGAGCGCATTATAGCTAGAGAATACCCAAAGCCAATTCTGATTTATAATACACAACACTTATTGGCCGAAAGCTATGACAAAAAGTGTGATTACTAGACAGCGGATTTCTAGCTATAGTATACGAATCACGAAAAATGTGATAATTTGGCACTAAGAATTTTTTTGCTTTTTTTGTCATTTTGTGCTTATTTTTAATTTTTATGCCTATTTTAGATTATTATGCTTATTTAAAGCATTTTCTTAAAGTTTTGAAAAATATTTGATTGTAGTAAAAAATAACGCTTATTTTAAATAAATAGGCAATATGCTAAAACAAAAAAATCTATTTTGTACCGGGGTTGTTAAATAAAATGTTTTTTCATTTTAACTAGAACAATCAGTTTTTTTACGAAACGTGTTTTTTTTTCATTGAAACACCGTTTAAAACTTTAAAACATGTTTAAAATGATGTTGCTTTCTCACATATAATATAGTTGTAGCAATTGATTAAAAATATACATATTGATAACCGAGAATATTTTGAACTTCATGATATTTAGATGTTTCACATGCGTGGCACATGAAGTAAAATTTCGAGTTTAGAAAAGCCAGAATTTGGCTTCGCGCTACGCGGCCAAGCCACATTTTTAGGCTTTTCTAAACTAGTTCAAATTATTGGAATTTATTAAGTTTTTTTTCTTGTTACATAAATAGCTATTTATAATATAGTAAACACAAATTCTGAATTCAGTATAGTTTTTAATTGTTTTAACAGAACTAAGACAGCTGTCACCGTTTTGAAGATATAGCTCGTTTGTTTCGATAGTTGTAATCGTCCGTAGTTCTTTTGTTTTGACAGTTAAAGAAAATCTTTAAAATGAAAAAGTGTGCAGGATTCAGTCTAGATAAAAATCGCGCCTAATGATGAAAGTTTCTAAGTATTATATTTAATGTAGAGATGCGTAAGTACATGACACAAATTATAAATTTAAACAAATGATGTTACAATTAAATTTGCAATACTTTAAACCACCAATTGAAAATGTCAAAATGAATATCCAACTCCAACGTTATTCAAAAATATATTAATACCGATCATAATAATCACCAATACGTATTGCGAAATTCCTGCTGCGTCGAGAACTACTTCAATTATTTTTTGTTTTTCTGTTTAAGTTAAGCGTTTAAAGTAGATAAAAAAAGGTTGCAAACCCTCGTTTAGAATAAGATTTGGTGGTCAATTGTTTTCATGAATAAATAACCCAATGATTGAGTTACTTGAAGATGATAATATTTGATTAAAAACACTTAGATCCTTTATTCCAAACTTTATTTTGTAACCAAATGTACATTTCGGACACAATGTGTCCACTATTAATGGTTTGATACAGAATACTAAAAAATAATTTTTATTTTTTAGTATTTAGTATCAAACCATTGATAATGGACACATTGTGTCCGAAATGTACATTTGGTTACAAAATAAAGTGTTGAAGAAAGGATCTAAATGTTTTTAATCAAATTGTAGATATTTTGAAATGTATAAAAGAAAAACCTTTTATTTTGACATACTCCTACATAACATAACACGTAAAGAAAATATTTTTTTTTAATTTTTAACCTGTTAGTTGTAAAATTTCTATTTAAAAAATATTGATAAGCATATTGAATACTAAATAATGTTATAGTTTTTATGTATTTTACTCATTTAATGCTTTTTAAATGCTTTTTTAAGTGCTTTATTTCACATTTTTTACACTTTTTATCCGCTCTTTAGTGATTACAATTTATGATTAACTTTTCATTATCTACTTTATGTAAAGCAGTTTTCAATATTACCAATACTTTCACAGATATAAACCGACAACTAGATAAAAAAAAACACTATTTTTAACATATTTTACATATTAAGAGTGCTATGACAAAATTATATTTTGTTTTGGTAAAATTGAATTTTTTGGTTTGATAAATATTTAACAAAATATCGGGAAACATTATAAACCGCTAACAGTAAACTACCATTTCCAGTTTTCAAAATATTTGTAGCACCTACAAATATGATAAGTTTTATGTCGATATTTCTAATGGTTTCCGCCAGCCGGGCAGACAGATATTTAAAAAAAAATGGTGGATATTGTCGTTAAAATTGTGATTATATTTACCCAAAAAAGTTCAATACATTGTTTTCACTTGTACTACATAAAAAAAGGGGAAAGTGTGAATGGTGTAAATAATGAACTCTGAACAAGGCTTTACATTTTTAATTATAGAATCTTTATCTCATAATGTTTTTTATTAGTTATAGAAATCCCAAGTTCCCGCCAACGAAATAACCAGGCAAAACATAATAATTTTTCACCCGACGTGAAACGCATTATAAAGGACGTATATCGAGTCTTAAAGATGTTCTTGGAGTAAAGAATTTTTTGGAAATAGCAGAAAAAATTCTACGAAACAAATAACAAATCGGTGCGATAAAGGGGTTGTGAAAAAAATTACGCCTAAAGTATTCAATAAAATTAGAAAAATTAAATTACTTATGAAGTAATAAAGGCTAAAAAGACACCTACACTAAAAATTATTAATAATATTTTAAAAGAAAGGGAAATTATTTGGTGTAGTAACAACATTATGGAAATCCTTAAAGGACAATGGATTTAAATTCGCCACTATAGATAAAAGGAAGCATCTATTGGAAAGGGAAAATATAAAAAAATGGCGATACGAATATTTACAGAAAATTCAAAAATATAGAGACGCTGGAAGAAATATTTGTTATTTAGATGAAACTTGGTTTGATACACATGATACTTCAAAAAAAATGTGGTCAGACCAGACAGATAATAGTATCATGAAAGTTCCTCCATCTAGAGGAAAGCGAATAACAATTTTACATTGCGGCAACGAAAATGGATGGGTAAACGATTGTTTACTTCTATCGGAAAGCAGATCTCTAAATGCCATCTGATTATCATGACGATATGACTGCGGTTTTATTTGAAAACTGGTTCGAAAATAAACTGATACCGAATTTGGCCAAAAACTCCGTAATAGTTATGGACAATGCATCATACCATAGTCGACAAATTGATGAGGCACCGACTACGTCTAGTAAAAAATCAGAAATATCTGATTATTTATATAAAAATGATTTATTTTACGAGGACAACTATACAAAGGCGCAGCTTCTGGAAGTGATGAAAACACAAACAAACAAAAAACAATTTTATATTGACACATTGGCAGAAAAACACGGGCATACGGTGGTACGGCTACCCCCGTATCACTGTATTTTTAACCCAATTGAATTAATCTGGGCCCAATTGAAGCGAACATTAAGAAACAATAACACTTCACCGAATTTAAACAAAACAGTTATAGATAGAATCAATATGGAAATGAAAAAAATTACCTCGCTTCACTGGTCGAGATGTGTGAAACATACTATTAGAGTGGAAAAGGAATATAATACATATGACTCAAATTTTCAATTTATTATTAACATGGAAGATACCGACGACGAAATCGAAGACTCCTCAGATTCAGAAATTTAACTTTTAATTTATTAGTTATGAATGTACACTTCTGTGCAATAAAATTAAGTACACAAAATATGTTATAGTTTAAAGCGGACACGATGAGTTTCTTAGTTACGTAAATATGTCAATTCCTTAATGTCAAAATGCCGCGTCATTTAGACTACAATTAAAAACTTTGAATTCTAATTAAAATAGAAGATGATTATTCTATTATACAAATTGTTCGATTGGTGAATATCAGTAAAGTCACTGTTTTCAGAGTTAAGAAACGGTGGAAGCAGTAAAGAAGTGTTATGGTGTTTTATTATTTATTGAAACTGCTGCTAGGCAATTAAAACAGACCCGAATCATACAACTAGAATATTGTAAAAAATAGTTATGACTTGTGCTTAATTATATTGCACAGAAGTGTATATAACAAGTTTAGTAAAACGTTTAGTTAACAGTATTTTGTTTAAAATTTTATATTTGCATATGTAAATATTGTTTTATTAAATGACAATGTAATTAATTAATTAAAGTTTATTTGTAACCTTACACTTTCCCCTAAGTGTTAGATAAACATCTTATTACAATTTTCAATAATACAAATATACGTCTGATCAGGGCATGCTTTGCATCCGAAGAAAACAAATATTGGAATATTTATTTTACTCGCGACCTCTGAATAGTGCGAAGGGTCAGGATCGCAGGTATATTTTGAGCCGGCAGAAGAAGAAACAGCAAACCAAACCATTTAGCGTCTTTGTCGTCCCGGTCCAACTACCCCCCGCGCTGGTCACCCGCAGTGCCGGTAGCCACAAGGTTGTATAATGATTATAATTTTATTGAGGGTGTTCAAGTTCGATTTTTATTGCTCAGCAAAAGAGCGATGAATACACTATAACATTTTAGTGCCCGCTGAGTGTTGTCGGTGTTGGTCAAATGGCACACAATAAGCGTTTATAAAATTTTAATCGGAAAAGTACAAGTATATCACGTAAAAATCGTTCAAAATGAACGGATAATTATAGTAGTCAGTGCAAAAACCACAAATTTCTGAAACTGTGTTAATATTTATTAAAAGTATGGTTCATTTAATAAAATACGCATCGTGATTAAAATATATACTGTGTCCATTTTGGGATCTGTCTTTTACTTTTGCAGAATAAACACTCATGTTGAATTGAATTATAGCTTTGTGTTTTAATGAAATTTGATGCCAAACACTGACTTTTCATAGCAACTACTGTTTTGACGATTTTATTTTCGTATAATCGTTCACTATTTTCAAGCTATATTTCAAATGAAACTGAGAAGAACTCAAAAATAATACCTCGAAAATACTGCTAGTAGGTAAAGAAATGATTCTAATTTTATTGTAATCGTTTTGGTTCAATAAGCGATACAAACTCAAATTCAAAGACAATGCGCCTTGAAACGGGACACGCAGTATATTTAAAACTATTTTAAAAACTTTCAAACGGTAATAACTCAAAAACTAAAAAAAAATGACTTAACTGCATTTTGCACTGGCCCCTTCAATTGAAAAAGAAACCCTTGTCGATCAGTAGATTTGATCTGATCAACAGGATTGATCTGATTAGTTAATAAAATGATAAGCTGATGTATTTGTTTTACTTTTTATCAAAAGTTAAATAGTTTAGTATTTTTCGTTTTTGTATAAAATGAATAATACTTAATGAATTTTACAACGTTCACATATAATTTCATAAAATCTATTCTCCAATAACGCAGAAAATAAAATTGTAGAAGGAAACGCACGAATGAATATAACACGCATCCTTAGCTCGTTAAAAGAAAGCAAAAAACGTGTTTTCAAGATTGAAAAATCAACATCTGGAATATGATACAGCGAGAAGCGCGGAATAAAGGGAGAAAGCAATTGTCTCTCTCTCACTCTCTCTCTCTGAGACTTGATTTCGCGACATCTGGATCAAAATAGTCGTAGCCGACCGACCGCAGGAGGCCGTACTGGTGTATATAGGCAAACATATACACTATTTTGGCATCCTCCGCTCTGCTCCCATTCTCGTGTTCCCAAATTTTATATGGGGACTGGCTAACTGGATATATATGAACTGTGGTAGAGCCAATTATAATGAAGCTATCAAAAGTTTAGTGTCATACGAACGTGGTGAACGTGTTAATAAAAGATGCATGCCGAAATATTTGTAGAACTAAACTTTATCAAGAGTTAAAATAAATAATTTTTATTTTTTTTAATTCCCAAAGCTATTACTGCTTAGTACAGCATCTTAAAGCACCCTTTTAGTGTTTATTGAAAGAACCTTAATAAATACAAGTACCTAATTACTTAATGATTAATTTTTAATTACCTGATCTGTCGTAAGTTCTATCATCTTGATACATGTTAAATGGCGCAAGTTCTGTCGTTTTTCCACTTTTTAGTGGAAATTCTCAGAATAAATAAAATTAATTAGCTAACCTATTTAATTCTACGCACCTTGGCTTAGGAAAACTGGCAATATCGCACTTGGTAATTTCCCTTGTGTTGGCAATCCTGATTTTTCCCATTCGATCTATGTCATACATTATCTAGGACCTGACGAGCTGTCAATTTATTGTTTTTATTATTTTTTAAAAGTACATGATTTTTGAAAGAAACAGTGCTTATTCCTACGAAAAATGTCGTATTCAGTGAATATTTCAGTCGAGGCGCCCATCGAGAACCAAATACAGGAGATTACTTACGATGGGCAAGAAATATATCAAGCGTAAGTACATTCGCATTTACACAAACGTAACCTCAAAAAATAGATGAATTATTATTGCGCTATTTATGCTATTATTAATTTATTTAGTAAGGATGTTGTTGTATACTTAATTATATTTGTAAATCAATATTTTTAGACCTCTTACACTATCTGAAAGCTTGGCGAAATTCGCCCAAAAAATCGACTTTAGCAAAACTGCCGATATAGCAGTAGAGGTAAAAAAAGAACCCGCAACCACCGCCGCTTCAGACACAACACCTCCAGACCCCGACAAACCCGATGCAGAAACAAAAGAATCCTCAGCACAATCCAGCCTCTGGCCGTGGGATGCGGTCAGAAACCAGCTCCGCAGTGCTTTACAAGAAGTCTGTGTTTTAGCAGATGTCTTGACAATCGCCAAAGACAAACGCTACATGGTGCTAGATCCAGTTCCGCAGGAGCCCATCGAAACAAAACCCATGGTTCAGATTTACGCACGGAAAAAAGCGCTCGGGGGTGCGGCGAATGTTTTGTTAACCGGAGCGGATCGGCTGAAGAATTCTCAGAACGAGATTTCGAGGAATAACAAGTCTGATTTTCATTTCGAGTTGTTGAGGCTGAGGCAGAATTGGAGGTTAAAGAAGGCAGTTAATTCGATCGTAGGGGATTTGAGTTATCGGACGGCCGGTTCGAAGTTTACACAAACGGGTGTTTTTGAGGTTACGAAGGCTGAGGATGAGGAGAAAGCCGGGAGTCCACCGGCTAGTCCTAGTCCTGGAGGAGGAGGGACTGGGGGCAAGAATGGCTCGTCATCATCAGCTTTGAGAGTGACTGTGCCAACAGAGTTGCAAGGAGTGGCTTACATTGAAGTATTATGTCAGAAAGGTTAGTATCTTTTAACATAACATAGAGTAGTGCTAACTCATAAAGACAATAGACTCTTGAAGATGTTACATTTTGACAATTTTAATATATTTGCGACATTTGCAGCATTTTAAAATGTTCTAATTTTGAATTTAATAGCGCACTTTTGATTGCCCTGTTCATTTAACAACTTGCTTAACAAGCTTTTGATTGTTAAATGTTTATTGAAGCTGTAAACAAAAATGGTTTCTCCTTTAATTTATTGTTGGTATTTCTTGTTCAGGATTGTGAGTATAGCAAGAGTTTATTTTTTTAGATCAAGAGGATTTGTGCAGTGCCAACATAAATTTATTGGGATCAGGACCGCCGACTGCGAATCCTGATGTGCACTGGCAACAAAAATTAGAAGCCGCGCAGAACGTGCTGTTTTGCAAAGAACTGTTCAATCAGCTGGCCAAAGAAGCTGTGCAATTACAGGCCCCCATTCCGCACATGGTCGTCGGGAATCAGATCATGGCTACTGTTCTGCCAGGTATTCAATTGATAATCGGGCTACGACATTCGACGACCGGTGATAAAAAAAGCCCAACGCCGGCACCCGCCAAAAGTGAACATGACCATGTTCTGGAACACTCGCTTCATCAATTGTTAAGAGAAGTCCACCACAAAAATACACACCACCCGTTCCCGCATCCGTCCACCGGTCCACTAGGTCCATCGAAAAAACGTTGCCTTGCTGGTAAGTCCACTTTTTACACTTATAGACAAATGGTTGTTTAAAAATAATGTTTGTATAACTGATTTTAATTATCTAAGGTTTAAATAAAATTACAGTTTAAAAAAAACCTACATGTTTGGTATATAAATAGTAAAGGATGAATTTATCTTACATACTGAATGTTACCAGTTAAGATTTAAGTGATTATAGTTTTTGTGTAATTTCAAGCTTATCGTTAAACAATTGTTTGGTTTAGGACCAATGGCGGCAGATCGTTACGAACTGTTGGAAATGACAAAGACAGAAACCCTCTTGGAACAAATAATCAAACAAGCCCAACATTTTTTCATGCGTATGCGCACTGAGTACGTTCTCGATACAATCGCTAAAGAAGTGAAAGATCCTCTGATAACGTCGCATTGGAACACTCTGAATAGTCCGACGCAGTCTTGTGTAAAGATAAATATCCTGACTCACGGTTACGATGTGGTTTGGCGTACGCCTTTAATTATTACGGTGGGAGAAAAGAGTCTAAAGTGTATAGACAGAAGCGGGAAAGTGATGTATATGAGTTATGAGCCGCAGGAGTTAAGGGATCTGATTTTCTGCCATATTAATCAACATCAGATTTTGGCTGTGCAGGCGTTAGCTAAAATGATGGGGTGGCATTTGTTGGCTAATTCAGCTCATCTGGGTGAGTTTTAAAATTGTTTTCATGCAAAATATTAAATTTACCTTATCTGAAATATGCACTAACGAGATGAAAGGTAAATATTAAGGCTGCGATTAGAATATAAATAATTCAAATATCAATATTTCAATCAGTAAATTATTCACATATTTGAATATTTAAAATTTCTAGACGAAACCAAATTTTTAGGCTTTTCTAAACTCGAAATTTTACTTCATGCTTAACCCAGGAGTGGAGAACACTTGTTAGACAGCTATTAGAACCTTTAATGACAACCTTGATTTCTTAAAGAAAATGAAAAACAAACATAAACTGTAGTTATTTTCATAATCTCTATGAGTTTCGTTAATCATCTTGTTCATTATTTTTAAGAATGTGGTGTTGTCAATAACGGTATTAATAGTTTTTTAACAAGGGTTTTCCAATCCTTGATTAAGCATGAAGTAAATATTTCAAGTTTAGAGAAGCCTAAAAATTTAGTTTGGGTGCGTAGTGAAGTGGAGTGACCAAACCAAACTTTCAGGTTTTTTGTACTCGAAATATTTACTTTATGTGCCAGGTGTGTAAAACACTGATTTAATATGAAGTTAAAAAATATACTTGGTTATTGTTAATCTATCACAAGATTAAAATAAAATAATGCAACTAGTTTTGATTAATGTTTGAAGTTTTTAAAATTGATGTATTCGCATATTCATTTATTTAAAAACATATTTGATATTCAAACAATTGAAAATCAAACAACAATGTTAGCATATGTTTTAGAATAAATATTAAAATTCTTCAATTTTAAAAATTCCCAGCCTTAATTTACACAAATTTACATTTGCTGCTGTATAATTCTTTTAAAATATCTCTTATTTTAATTATTCAGGTCTTGGTAGCGTGGAACCTTTGGGCAACGCCAGTTCCTGCATGTTATCCTCGCCAAATGGCGACCGACTGATAGCCGTGAGATGTGAGCCCCAGGCTGGGGTCCAAGTCTCGGTAGCGCACTCTCCCAGATCTGATTTCTTCCCGAGCCGTTTGGTGACCGAGAGGAAATGGGAGCACCTGGGAGGGCAATTCAGGGACGTGCGGCTCGATAAAATGGAGGGCAGGAATTTCCTGCACAAAATGGAACTGCTCATGGCCAGCCTCACCAGCAACTCGTAATAATTAAATTAGGCATAGTTATTTATTTTCAGTTTTAAAGATTTTTTTATTTTGTTATGATATTTAGAATAAGTGATAACATTAAAACAGTATGAATAATATTTGTTGTTTTCTTCACTGTTATAATTATAAATAATAATATTTGGTATGGCTAACACAGGAACCAACCACAAACTAAAATGTGCAGCTACCTTAATATATAAAATTATGACAACATTCGTAGGAAATGCAAACAATACATCTTAATCAATAAGACAACTTAAGAAAATAAATAACCATTGAAACAACTACTTCCCATGCAAATACACCTCCGGATATTGAATTATACAACGAAATATTTAAAATCTTATTTGATTTGTTACAATGCTCTAAGTATATGTAACATTTAGGTCAAATTCCCTTCAAACCAACTAACAAATAAAAATTAAAGGAGAAATTACAATGAAAAGGACTTCGATTAAAACTAATATCTTAGCCCATCAAATAAGATTTTAAATATTTCATTGTATAATTCAATATCCGGGGGTGTACTTGCATGGGAAGTAGTTGTTTCAATGGTTATTTATTGTCTTAAGTTGTCTTATTAATTAAGGCATATTGTTTGCATTTTATAGGAATGTTTTCATAGTTTTATATATTTTGTTTAAAGCGTGCAAACTATAAGAAGCGTAAGCAGTTTGATACCTTGAACTTTGACGTCTGATGAGGAATTCCACATGTGATGTCAATGGCCAAGGTATAGTAATAAATAGCATAAGGTTAACTATATACAAATCAAGCCGACATCTTAAACGATTTAATAACCTTGTCTGTGATGTCACACAAGAATTCCACATATGACGTCATAAATCAAGGTAGTTAAATCGAGCATAAGATCGACTATATTGAAATAAAGTGAACCGTATATAGTTTAATAACCTTAAATTTTAACATCACTGAGTTTACATTTAAAATACCTCAAGGTACCTCGATGGGCGTAACACATATGTGTTACAAGGTATGACAGAATTGTATCTTTCCATGTTTTCTCCTACCCCTTTCCCCGCAGGCCCTAGTTCGTGCGAGAGAGAACAATGATGTTGATTTGGTTACGTTTTTGAGTCCATCATAACCTCTCTTTCCGGTTTCGCTGTACTTTCATAGATAGATTTTAAATATTTTGTGTTAAAAATAAATGTTATTAAAATAAGACTCTGTGTTAGTGTTAAGTGTCGACCAACCGGTTTCAGCGAAAACCAACCGGTTTCAGTGAAATATATCGTGATGTACAAATTATATGTAAAATTCAGTCGAAATAATGCACCAAATAATCCGCCAGGGAGAGCTGACTCAATTTCGTTAAGGTCAAAAAGTGGAAAAGACCCTTAAATATGCATTTACATTATACACAGAGTTTTTCTTTAAAATATACGTTTTCGAAATTCAGCGCGCATTTGTGACGTAAGCGATCTCTACCGCCACTCTAAAATCTTTAATTCTGTCGATCCTTCTTAGCGTATACTCGACCGTCCTTGGAATACCTCACATAAAATGTAACTTTGAAAAGATTCCATAGACATTTTAATTAATAAATTTTAGCATTTTTTTTTTAAATTAAATAAAAAAATAAAACATTGTAACCTTTGTATGGACAGTGGACAGACATTTTTATTTTAAACATATGCCGATAATTACAGCGTTTGTTAAATTTCCGGGAATTCGTTGTTTTTATAAAAGCGATCAATTTAAAGATTCTATTGAGGATTTCTCTAGGGACACATGGTATATACCATAACTTGATTTAAAAAAGGTAATTTAATATAAATGCAATTATTTTAAATGAATAAATGTTAAAAAAATATACGAAAAACATTAAAAAAAATAATTTCTAAAGAATAACATTGTTTCTATTGAGTTAAAATTTTGTATTTAGATTTAATTCTCGATTACAAATTACTTTTTTTAATAACATTTTCCCCTAAAAATATAAATAAAGCTACTTCTTTCTTATAATACCTTTTGTTTTTCTTAACTTTTGAGCGCCCTCTGTGGTCAAACTAGGATTTGATAATAAAAATGTTGTTTTTAAGTCATCCAAAACTTTTTCTAAACAATTACTTTATCTAAAAATGGTTGATAAAAAAAGTGTTTCTTATCCAGACAGTAAGTAATCCAGGGACACACGGTATAGTGATTGTTTTTTAAGTAAACCTGCATATCAAACATACTAAGAGGTGTATTTTGAACTTAATTTTTAATCAGTGTTTTGTACGCGGGGTGCATGAAGTAACATTTCAAGTATAAAAAAGCCTGAAAATTTAACTTGGTCTTTCCGATTCGCTACTCGACAGCGAAATTTTACGTCATGCTTAACTATAGATTGAAAACTCTCGTTAGAAGCTTCAAATTGAAGGCTTTTATAAAAACGATAAATTCTTGAAAATTTACCCCTCATTGGTATTGGCGTTGACTTCTGGTATAATAGGAAGTTGTATAATCTTAAAAATATATTTATTAAAAAGAGCATACTCAATTACGCAAGTGTTAAAAATCTCATTACAGTATGTTAATTAGAAGTCCGTATACTGTTCATGTGCAGTTTCGGTGGAACACCGTGTATATTTCCTGGTTACTATAGCAGTATTATATGTTTAACGCTTAATTATATAATAAATTCAATTCCCATGTACAAACACACATAAAACGAGGCTTTAATCACACATGTCACAATTAATTACCGATTTATTTGTGATAAATTCGAAATTAACAATCAAACGCGAGACACAATCGGCATTTATTTACAGAAAATAATACATCAATAATAATGTACGTGGAAATATTACAGCGCACGCTGCATATTTGCCCAGCACACTGTTTGTGTAATATTACTTCATCTGTTTTCCGCGCAAACACACATTAGCTGAATAATTTGTATCTGCAAATATTTTATGTAAATATTATATGTTCAGAATAAACTCAACAATTGCGGTTGAGTTTGTTTGGGAATTATTTTGCTGTTGTTCATAATTTTATCAGTTAGAGTCAGTGGCGGATCCAGATAACATTTTTTTTTGTGGAGGGGGGGGGGACATTTACTTATCAAAACTGTTTTAAAAATGTAAATATTTTATATAAATACATATTTTATTCTCAAATTTGTTAACGTTATTATAAACTAAGTGCTATTAATCTACATTTAAAAATTATAAACTCATAAAAAAAATTCAACATATTTTTTATAATTAGAAACATTATATTAGAATAATTTTTTAAATAAAATTTTATGAAATGTAAATTATTAGTGTTTTCTTCTTTATTTTGTAACATAGGTTTCTACTCAGTTTAGCAAAGCCTGAAAATTTGGATTAGCCGGGGCGCGCGAGCGAAGCAAGTCGCTCTCCGGCAAATCCAAATTTTCAGGCTTTTCTAAACTCGAAATTTTACTTCATGCGCCACGCGTATAGAACGTTGAACTATTGTGTAGTTTCAAATATACTTCTAAATCAGTATGCTAAAGCAGCATACTTTGAACTTCAGATTATTTCAGTGTTTTTAAGCGTGGCGCATGAAGTAAAATTTCGAGTTTAGAAAAGCATGACATTTTTTTTTTTAATTTTTAAGGTTTACTAAACTCGAAATTTAACTTCATGCTTAATCATAGAGTGGAAACGCTCTTTAGAAACTTTAAATTGAACTTTTTTTAAAAATAACGAATGCCTAAACATGTAAAGCGTATGCATGGATAACCCAGTATACATGGGTATTCAAAACAAAGTCTAGATAGAGGAATTGATTTCAAACATTTATTTCTTCCAAACTACAAAAGGTAGAACTATAATTTCAACGTTCCTGGACAGAGGAGAGTTTAAAATTTTAGCAGTTTTGGCAGAAGTTCCAACCATGGCCGCATTGGCGCTGTTGCTTGTCATGTTAATTGTCTGTAGTAAAATGGCTACACAACAAGAAAACGCATTTTGTGTGATGCAATAAGCAAAACTAGAGTCCATTATTGAAGTTTAAAGGCACGTTTAATAAACAACCCCCTCGTCATAAGCAGATTTACCAGTGACATCGATGGTTGCATCTGTAAACAGAAAAGCACGGGACGTTCACGCACATCAAATGAAAATGTCGAGCGTATTCGTATTTCGAAAGGAGCCCAAAAAAAATCAAAGAACGTGTAATACATAGTGCTCATATTGAATGCATAAAAATTTGAACTTTTCTCTTTCCAGGAACGTTGGAATTGTGTTTCTATCTTTTGTGGTTTGGAAGAAATTAATGTTTGAAATCTGTTCCTTTATTTTGAATAGCCCTGTACTTACAAGAAAAATTGCCTGTATGCTGAAAATTACAAAATAGCAATCGAAATATCTAAATTAATTATTAATATCAAATAACACTGATTATCTTACATGAAAAGAAACAAAATAACTATTTTTAACAGTTGGATAATGCATCTTATCTTTTAGCGCTGGTTTAAAAAATAGTTGGGGTTTTACGCGTCGTGAATCCGGAATTCTTAGTTACATATGTTTTATTTTTCTCTTCTTGTGTTGGGGTTAGATAAAGTTAAAATGGACGGTACAAGAGAGTGAGTGAGTGGAAATAAATTGTGGTGTTTAGAGGGTGGAATGGTATTTTAAATCGCCCATATTATTTACCCCCGCGGCAGATAAGACTCTCCTTCGGATAAATGGCCGGCCGTCTTATGTATATCTTATCCTACGTGCTCTAGAGGTGTGCGATTTTTACAACTGTTGCATTTAATTAATAAATAAAATAATAAATATTTAACAATACAATTAATTAATTCATTAAAATACGTTTTAATAAAATTAAAACTACTTCATATTCGAATATTAAAATATCCCATTTTCAAACATAAAAATATTTATGTAATTAATTAATGAGGCGGATATACAGGGAGTTTTTGTTACAAGTATACATTACATATTTCAAAGAGTATGCATTTAGAGGTATTTGTTTTTTTTAATAAGTTCAATTCTAAGTTTAAAACGAGTATATCCAGTGTTTAATACGCTTGATACATGAGGTAAAATTTCGAGTTTAAAAAAGCCCGAGCGTTTAAATTTAGACACTGAATACATTGAAATATTGTGAACAAGTGACTGGAAATTAGCTTTTTAAACGAGTAGCGCATGAAGTAAAATTTTGAGTTTAGAAAAACCTGAGTTTGAAACGCTCAGGCTTTTCTAAACTCGAAATTTTACTTCATGGTTATTCTGGGAGTGGAAGACACTTGTTTGGAGATTAAACAAAAATTATATAATAATATTTTATACACACTTAAGTAAAGGATATTTTTTCTTAAATATACAAAAGCATAAGTTTTTTTTTAAGTTCAATTTGAAGCTTAAAACGAGTGTTTTCCACTCCCAGACTAAGCATGAAGTAAAATTTCGAGTTTAGAAAAGCCCCGTGAAAATTTGTCGAGGGTCGCGCAGCGACCCGAGACAAATTTTCGGGCTTTTCTAAACTCGAAATTTTACTTCATGCGCCACGCGTATAAAACACAGATTTTAAGTGTTTAAGTTCGAATATACATACATTTCACAATATTTTAGTGTTTTGTACGCGTGGCGCATGAAGTAAAATTTCGAGTTTGGAAAAGCCTGAGCGTTTGGATTTGGACGCGAATGGACAATATTTTAATGAATTAATTAATTGTATTGTTAAATATTTATTATTTTATTTATTACATCAAATGACTGAAAATGTTTTTAAAGATATTAATCTAGTTTTCAAAATTTTGTTTAATATTATTTGAAGTAAAACTAACATGGTAGCAACAATTTTAAATTTTTCCGACATTTCCCTGATTCAAGATTTTTTCCATGGCCTTTTAATATAACTTTCTTCTGTGGGAAGATCAAAACAATTTAAAGAAATGGGGGTTTTCTTTAAATTGTTTTGATTGTTTTTGTCAATAATGTTCAGGCATTCGTCGATTTTATAATAGAGTTCAATTTGAAGTTTTAAACGGGTGTTTCCACTCCCAGGCTAAGCATGAAGTAAAATTTCGAGTTTAGAAAAGCCCCGTGAAAATTTGTCGAGGGTGGCGCAGCGTCCCGAGACAAATTTTCGGGCTTTTCTAAACTCAAAATTTTACTTCATGCGCCACGCGTTCAAAACAATGATTTGAAGTGAAGTTCAGAAACACACAATTACATCTTTAAACAGAGTAACAGGGAATTAGGTATTTAGTCTGTTATCAAGGATGTTCAGTGTTATAACAATAAATAATTAGGTTTTGAATATTTTTGTTAAAACAACTGGTAACGATATTTATATGTTAATAGTTGCAAAAAAAGAATAAAATCAAATTTATTCTTAAAGGATTTGTATTCGTGATTCCAAAAAACAGGATTCGAATCTTTGATTCGAACCATATTTATCTCTTACGAATCCTTTATTCGAGTATTCGTGATTCGAATCATATTAGGTGATTCGGATTCGTGATTCGAATCCTTTTTACGAGGATTCGTCCCAGCTCTGGTAAAGATATATAATTTATTTTATTAATTATTTTCAATAAAGACTGGGTAGCTTATATAAAGTAAATTGTTTTGAAGCAATTTTGTCTATAGTCTAAAAATGCATTTCGTTAAATTATTGCATTTTTATACCATTACTCATAAAACTAGGAAATGTAGCCGTAGCAGAAAAAACTCGACGCTCATTACTTCTTGCTTTTTTATCTTTTTTTTTTTTCGTCAAGCGTCATGTACGCGGAACACAAAGCAAATTCATTAAATCGTTTTCCAAAGTCCTGTTCCTCGCGCGCAATAGAGAGAGAATTCCCGCGTAATACAGCAAAGGCGCAGATTAAAAAATTCCGGAATTGAATATTCATGTCCGTCCTAAATAATTTCCCAGGCCGAGAGAAAAATCCGCCCTTTCATCAATTAGCCCACCGCGCCACGGATGATTAAAGAAAGACATTTTCCTTGCGTAAATATTAGAATTGAAAATAAATACGTTCTTCGGGAGAGTTACTGATTGGGTATCGTTTTATTGTCTTTAATCATTTAAATCCAATTTTGGTAAAACAAAGTTATAAAAATATATAAAGGTGATTTTTTTTCATGTTCTCTATGAGGATCTCGGAAACTATAAGACATAAAGAAAAGGTTGAATGGGCAAAGTAGTGCAGTTTTACGAGCTGAATAAAAAGCTACATCTGAAATTTTCGAAAACGTCTAGATATTTCAGAAGTAGCTTTTTATTCAGCTCGTAAAACTGCACTACTTTGCCCATTTAACCCTTTCTCTATCTCTTATGGTTTCCGAGATCCCCATAGAGATATTTGAAAAAGTATGAAGTGTCGATTTTTTCAAATGGATTTTTCTCAGTTATTAAAAGAGATAGAAAAAAAACTGTAAATGGCAAAGCCTAAGATAATTTTACACTAAATAATAAAATGTTATCAGATATTTTCCATCTACACTAGTTTTTAAATATAATACAAACTTGCATTTTTTTTAAATGGAAACCATAGTTGGCTATATCATCATTAAAACGGGATTTGTTTTCTCTTTAAACTGATAAACTTAAACTTAATTTATTTTTAAAAACTATTGAGTGAAAGTTGACATTTCTGTTTGAAAATTTGTAAAAAATGTTACCAAAATAATTTATATTATAGTTTAAATTTTACATGAAAACTGAATTATGTCGTTACATTAATCATATACATCGGCCATTCCATAAGTGCACACTTTTTGGGGGTACATCAGGGATTTTAGCGAATTTCCCATATATTATAAAGGCTATCAAGACATGGTGTTTGGTTGTTACTAGAGGTTAAACAAATTATTGTGTCAAAAGTTATAACAATATAAACTTTTAGTACACTTTTATTTTTAACTCAAAAATATCGTAAACCTATACAAAAAAAGTTAATTTGTACTTTTTTGTGCTTAAATGTTCAAAGTTTAGAATACATTTTTTTCCAAAACGAAAATACTTTATTTATATAGATTTTTTTTAATAAATAAAACATATCTCAAACAATAATCAAATACTCATGTTTTAATTTTCTTGAAAAAATATATGTTATACACTGATCCTTCCTAAGAATTTTTCCGTTTTCAAAAGTATAGGCACTTTAAAACTTTTTAAGATATGATTCTTTTACCCGAGCGCTACACAGACATGAGGCGCTCCCGCCAATGGTGTAATGGCCCGGATCGCGGTGAGCGCCTCGCGTCAATCCAGCGCTCGGGTAAAAAAGTCATATCTTAAAAAGTTTTAAAGTGCCCATCTTTTTGAAAACGGAAATATTCTTAGGAAGGATTGGGGTATAACATATATTTCTTTTAAGAAAATTAAAACATGAATATTTGATTATTTTGTGAGATTTGCTCGGGTAAAAAAATCATAAGTGCCCATCTTTTTGAAAACGGAAATATACTTAGGAAGGATTGGGGTATAATATATATTTTTTTCAAGAAAATTAAAACGTGGGTATTTGATTATTTTGTGAGATTTGTTTTATTTATTAAAAAAAATCTATCTAAATAAAGCTTTTTCGTTTTGGAAAAAATTATTTTAAACTTTGAACATTTAAGCATAAAAAAGTCAAGTATAACTTTTTTTGTATCAGTAACGGTTTACGATATTTTTGAGTTTAAAATAAAAGTGTACTAAAAGTTTATATTGTTATAATTTTTGAAACAATCATTTGTTTAACCTCTAGTAACAACCAGACACCATGTCTTGACAGCCTTTATAATATATGTGAAATTCGCTAAAATCCCTGATGTACCCCCAAAAAGTGTGCCCTTATTTATGGAATGGCCGACATGTATATTATTATTATTATTTATTTCTGAATTTGCGTAACAGAATACAAATTCCAGTTACAGGACAACAAATAAAAGTATATTAAATCGAGTTACAATATAAGTAAAAATAATTTTAAAAAAATATTTGTAACTATTCGCCATTTTTGCCTTGCATAATTTCAATAAATGTTTACAATATTATTTTGATTCGTTTACATTGCGTCAATTTTCTTAGTTTGTGTGATATTCTCCCAATTATAGGTTGGATTTCAATATACTTGTCAAATTTTAGTTACTTCCAAGATTTCCTTAATTTCTCTTATTATAAAAAAACACAAATCGTAAATATTGAAAATTATTAAATCTATTAGAATATTTAGGGCACCCTATCAAAACATCCACACTATTTTTGTCAGCCATAATGCTGGTCTTCTATCTACTTGTTTGGCATAATTTGAATAATTTCTTTTTAGTAAAAAAAAAAACAACCTTTATTGGCATTAAAAAAAGTCTACATACAAAATCAAACTTCTATATCTATTCTATTGGTCTTTTCTTCTTAACTCGCTCTGCCAACCCAGTCTCGCTCATCCATTCGGTTACCCTCCTGTTTCCCCCCAACTACTCACATACCCCTTCACACTCCTGTGCCAGATGGCTCCATGTATCCATTCCACTTGCGCACAGCACACATCTACCGTACCTTTCTCCCATCCAAACCTTCCTTCCTCTCTCCTCCGAACCGCATCAAGCTTTTAACTTATAACTTATCCTTCTTTAACAAGTCACTATTAGTCAGGTACCCTGGCACGCTCCCATGGCACTGGCACTTGGCACTTGCCATCTTTCATACATCGGATTGTATCCGCTCCTCCTGATACACCCTTGCCTCTCCTGCATCACCACCTCCTTTCACTTCTCTTTCATCCATGCCGCCACATTTACTCCATTCTTTAACCACTCATTCACAATATTCTCTGACTCTTCTGCCCTTTCATACATTTTTTCTGCGCTCTATCCTCCACTTACTCATCCCTATGCACGTTTTCCACACCTCTTTCACCAGTCTGTCACTTTCCAATTCACACATTTTCATCTCATATTTCACCACTGTCTCCATTGCCTCACCATGCACACTCAGTCTATTTGTTTCCTGAAGCAGAATGTACCCACGGGGTTGATCTTTCAACCCCCAAGATCTGCCTCAGGAACCAAAACTGCTCTTTCTCAATACATTCATACTCCCTTATCACCCATGTTTCCACTCCATACAACAAAATAGGCTTCACACACGCATCCCACAACTTGCACGACAATTGAAACCTTAGCGAATTGGAGCTAATATATAGGTTAAACAACAACGGGCTTAGCGGGCATCCTTGTCTTACCCCCATCCAAGCTCTAACTCTTTCAGACACATTTTCTCGTACTTTCGCTCTCACCCACGTTTCCTTGTACACGCTTCTAATCCACTCCACCGTTACTTCGCTCAATCCTCTCCTTCTCAGACATTCCACTAATCTTTCTCTCAGTACAGTATCGTACGCTGCTTTCAAATCCAGAAAAACAGCGCACATACTCCTCTCTCTTCCAACACTCTCTCCACTATCCTTGCCAGCGTAAAGATTTGGTCCCTTGTTCCCCTCCCTTTTCTAAAACCCTCTTGCGCCTCCGGCAGTATTCCGTTGGCCACCACCTCCTTCTCCAATCTATTCTTTACCACCGTCATTGCAATTTTGTACCCGGTGCACATTATCGATATTCCTCTGTAATTCTCTACATTTAATGTATCTCCTCCTTTGTGCACCGGTGTTACCGGCGTTTTACCGTAAACGCCGGAACTTTGATTTATTCAGTTACTTTTTCGGGCTACATAATTTTTTATTCAGTTTCTTACATCGGTACCCATTTCTTTATATTTTTACATGACTTTATTTATCAGCTTCATAAATCACTTTAATTATAAAATGAGTAAAGTCCGTATTACATACATTGAAAGTTGAATTTGTATATTTTGTATATTTTTAGTGTTAAGTTTAGATAGGTTTTATTTTCTTTCTTAGGATTAGTAGGTTTTTCCCTTGTACAAAATTGCACTCGCATTAAGCACTTGTTAATCTTTTCGTTACGCCCAAAAGACGCTGTACCTCAAATATTTCTCGGAGACACCACAGGTACCGCTCCGCCCCAAATTTCGTACGAAGAAATTGTAATCCCGTTTATGATGCCCGGTTGTTCAAAACACCCGGGCTTTTGTTCGACGTAATTTGGGGAAAGTACCTGCAAACATGAAGGTACAGCTGAGGCACAATTTGTAAATTCCTCACTTAATTAAATGATAGATAAAACACACCTTTAATAAAACACATACAGACTAGGGCATATATGATGCCACACAACCATACAAGACGATGTATTTTTTTGAAGTAAGTTTAAATGTACTTCTTTTTATATATATATATATATTTTTTTTTTTTCAAACCACATAGGGAACATCGTCGATTAAATACCATATATGGTATAAGTCCTATCGTTGGTACGGATGCTACAACCGCAACACGTAAATATGTATAAAATTTAAATATACATTTTTCGTTTAAATTTAATTACGCGGTTGTACATCCGTACTGGTTCCCGGCGATAGGCAATTTAAAGAGCGCATGCGCGTGCTCTTGTGCTGAGCAGGCAGGGATGAAAATTCATCCCCAACCCTGTGCGTCAGCCAATGGGAGAAGCTACCCCTACCTGCTTCTCCCTCAACAAAACTGTCTGACAAGCGGTCAGACAGTCAGTTGTTTCCTGAATTTTGAAGAAGTCGTTCCCGAACTTTTGAAGTGGTTTCCTGTATTGTTAAAAGTCGTGTTTGTTTTGTGTGGTACTTGTCTAATTTATTTAAGTGGGGTACTTAAATTTATTTTCATTATTTTTTTGCTATTACTATATTTTTAAAGTTCTAGTTATTTTCATATTTTTTTTTTTTTTACGCGAGTGCAACTTTACTTTCTCTTTTAAATTCGTTATAATTGTTTTTCTTTTGTCTAGTAAATATTTGTTTGTTTTTATTGTTCTCATTATTCATTTTATTCTATTTGATGTGAATAAATCACTAGTTGTTTTTTTTACTTTAAACAATTGAAAATTATTTCTTAATTGCACTCCCGAAACTACCCCTAGTTAAATCAATATTAAACAAAGTACTAGTGTTTATGTGCCAACCCAAGAGAGGATCCAGAAGGAAGAAGACATCAACTCTGAGCCAAGGACTCAGAGCAACAAAGGTCGGTGTTAAAAATTTATATTTTACAGCTAACTAGCAAGTGAGCAAAGCCGGAGGTTAACGGAGAGCACCGCAGCATCTTTTGTCAAGAATTATTATATTTTTTTGTCAAGCGTGAGTGACCGCCTGTTACAATTGGCACTCAAAGTTATTAGATGCTCTGCCCCCCCTGTTACACCGGGCACATAACCCCCACACGCCACGCCTTTGGTAAGTTGGATTCTCCTCTCCACATTTGGTTCAGCAACTCTCCAAACTTCTGCTTTCCCTCCTTTCCTATCGCCTTCCACATTTCTACCTTTAACCCGTCCAGTCCAGCGACTTTTCCAATCTTAACCTCATCAAACGCTTTTACTATTTCCTCCTCCGTAAACTCTTTAACCTCCCCCACCACTTCTTGTTCCCCTACCCCACCCTGTTCTCCAGTCATTTTACTACATTTCTGTGTCCATTCTTGTAAAGACAGTCCTATGTGCTCTTTCATTTCACCTCTTTTTAAAATACTCCATATCTCCCTTTCATTTCTACATAATCTTATTTCATCGGTAGTTCTTTCCAAGACCTGCATCTTCTTTTCTTTGCATAGTTTAGCCCTAGCTGCCACCACCCTCTTCTCTCCTTCCCTACCCAAGCTCCACTCCCTCACTGCCGTCCTCACTTTCCTCTTTGCGTTACGACACTCCTCGTCCCACCATGGGCATCTCCTTCCATCTCCCCTTTTTACTTTTCTTCCGCATCCCGCCATGATCTTTTCCATCGTTTTCACTTCATTCCAGTCAATTTTCTCTAAGCACCTTCCCATATGCTTAATAGCTCTCGCACTATTCTCTATCTTCCACACTTCCTGTTCTTGTCCATTTTCATCAAATTTGCCCATCCCTATTTCTACCGTATGTACTAACTTTTAGAAATTTAAATACCTGTAATATTTTACAGTTTCTCCACTAAAGTATGCAATTTACATTAAAAATAGTGTGCTTAATGTTCGCGAATTCTAAATATTTTCTTTAAAACCTATCGCGTTGGTTTTGTTTTCAAGAGTCAATTTGCTTAAACAAAAGAATTAATTTATACAAAAAATCTTTACTCTTTAAAATTTCCTTTTTAGGCATTCTTCAGAGAGATTGTGTGGATGTTTTGATTGGGTCCTGTATTTAGAATGGAAAATTTATTAAAAATATGTGGAAATTAGTAAATTACTTAAAATAATCGTGATTTTGAAAAAAAAAACCTAAATCTAAATATATTTTGATTGAAGTAATTAATACCACGATTGTTTTCCACTCCCAGACTAAGCATGAAGTAAAATTTCGAGTTTAGAAAAGCCTTAAAATTTGGTTTGGCCGCGTAGCGCTACGCGCTACGCGACCAAACCAAATTTTTAGGCTTTTCTAAACTCGAAATTTTACTTCATGCGCCACGCGTATAAAACACTGATTTATTCTAAAGTTCAAAAGCAGCTCATTTATCTTTTATTTCTGCCAAAAGTGGAGTTAAAGAAGTCAAATAAATATGCAGGATGTTAGAATATGATAACTTTTTTATGCGCTTCAGATCACATTATGTTTAATTCAATATAAATTTCATTACTAAAAAAAGAACATTTTAAACAAATAATATATTCAAAACAAAACCGTTTAAAACACAACATTTGTTTTTAAAAATGTTAAAAACACTGTTTTAAAACAAAGTATTGATACTAAGTCTAATCCCCCCCATCGCAAACCTATAGCTATTTGCGATGGGGGGGGATTAGACTTAGTATCAATACTTTGTTTTAAAACAGTGTTTTTAACATGTTTAAAACACATTTTGTGTTTTAAACGGTTTTGTTTTAAATGTGTTATTTGTTTAAAATGTTCTTTTTTTCTACATGGAATAATTAATATTTAATAAAGTTATAAAGCTAAGAGAAAGTTGAAAAACATGTTAATAATCGTCAATTATGCTACTGGTTAGCCGTTTTCAAAATTTTGATCAAAAGATAGAGCAGGTTCATGAGCATTCCAAAAAGTTTAAAATTGTTTTTTAAAAGAGTTCAATTTGAAACTGAAACGAGTGTTTTCCACTCCCAGATTAAGCATGAGGTAAAATTTTGAGTTTAGAAACCCCGGAAAATGTTGTTTGGTCGCTTCGCATTGCGGAGCAACCAAACCAAATTTTCAGGCTTTTCTAAACACGAAATTTTACTTCATGCTTAACCAAGGAATGAAAACACTAGTTTAAAACTTTAAATTGAGCTCGTTAAAAATAAATAAAACAACTAATGGCTTAAAATACATACGCATCGGGATATACATACTTGAAAGACAAATTGCCTGTATAATTCTGCTCTACGTGTCTTTAATTGCCTTATTTCACAAGTTACCTATCATGATTATCTCTCGAGTCCTTTATGTATGTATCATGATTTGAACTATATATGTACATTTATGTATGTATTATGCATCGTTGAAATGCAAATGGTAATGTGTAATATGTGTAATCTTATGTGTGGATGTGTATCCGCAAAACGGATTATCGTTTTATCTGTAGGCGGGAGTTAAGATTTGCTTTGTCATCGGCTTAATAGAATTCGACTAACGAAGCGGCGCACAATTCAATTTTAACCCCAACATTTCCACACACACATACATACATGCACACACAGAGAATGTCTAATTATTTTAGCATCAATAATTGATACAGACTGTATATCAATATTTACTCGTAAACATAATTTATTTATCAGAGAGTTCAGTAAGTAACGTGTGTTTAGATTTGATTAAACAGAGTTTAAAATTTTGAAATCCTGAAATTTCAATCATTGATTGAAATAATATTTGCAAAAAACTAATTTGTGATATTGTCCATTAATAAATATAAATGCATAGTAAGCAACATTTCATGCATTTTTCATGCATTTTTTTTGAAATCATACTGTTAGTTCCCGAGCTATAACGATTTAAATTAGCAAGGAGTGAAAACACAATTGTCAGTTACGCTATTGTCTTCTAGGCATCATCTCATTAATAGCCAGTGTCTATGAACATAAATAAAGTAACTACAACGCCGAAATATTTTTTGGAAGCGGTATTTTATATGCCAAACATAATTTTGCATTGAAATTTAGCAAGTAAATGGTAATACGCACACAGGATCTAAAATCTCTCTCATCAAAATTTGGATGTGAATATTTTTTCACCTGATTTGCAAATATTATTTCAATCAATGATTGAAATAATATTTGCAAAAAAATAATTTGTGATATTTTCCATTAATAAATATAAATGCATAGTAAGCAACATTTCATGCATTTCACCATCATCATTTTTGGAAATAGCATCAAGCCGAAACTAGTCGAAAAATCAAATTATTAGTAAAACCAAGCGATTAGTTATTAGTAAAACCAAGCGAATTTAAATTTAAGACCTATATATTTAGATTTAATTATGTAGAGTTTAAAATTTTGAAATCCTAGCAATTTAAATCACTGATAGAAATTATACTAGTATTTTTAAGACAATACGGTGTTATTATCTTTATAAAATATAAAATCTATATTGGATTGAATCATAAAGAAAGTGACAAGGTTCTCATAATTCGTTAGAGAAAAGGTGTCCACTACAGTTGGATGATTTCTCCAGAGGACTTTGCCATTGTTGTATCGAATTGTTGTTCAAAGTTATTTCTCAATGGATGCTACACGTGCAATTTTCTAAAGGAATGTGTCCCCGAAATAAACCAGTAAATATCTGATCACGAGAAAGGGAATGCTTATCAAATATTTACCAATGTATTATATTGAAAAAGTGCTATTTTTTTATCGACTCACAAGAAATTACAACAAAAATTATAATTGCATAAAATTGTAGTTACATTACCAACAAATGAATTAAAATGGCAGGCTTAAATTAAGAGACTATAAGAATTTTTAAAAATTAATTTGAATAATAGAATTTCCATAAAATTATTTGATTTTTGAGACTGTTCATTGTTTAATTTATTGTGAAGTTAAAAAAAAGTAAGTAATAATCGAAATATTTAAATAACACAATATTTGCATTTTTCTTCAGACATTCTCAAGTCAAGTGAAATTATACAAAGTATCAAATTATTTAGTTAGTAATTAAAAAAAAATAAAAACTTTGCGTTATTGCATCAATGGCGCTAAGTGGTTTAATGGGCTTAGCGCGCCTAGCGCATGAAGTAAATATTGCGAGTTTAGAAAAGCCTGAAAACTTGGTTTGATTCCGCTTCGCTTCGCGATCAAACCAAATTTTCAGGCTTCTCTAAACTAGCAATATTTACTTCATGTTTAATCAAGGAGTAGAAAATACTCGTTAGAAAATTGTGAAAACTTTGATAATTAACTTGAAAACTCATCAACATTTTCAAAATTCTAAACGAGTGTCTTCCATTCCCAGACTAAGCATGAAGTAAAATTTCGAGTTGAGAAAACACCTAAGAATTACTACTATTATTGTGATTTTAAATTAATAAAATAATAATAATAATCCTTTAAATTTCAACCTGTATTTCTACAGGCCCCATAAGTTTAAAATGTATTTTATTAAATATATCTATCTTTAATGTGTATTTTTTAAATTATTTTCTCACTCAACATTAAAATTGGAACACAATTGCGTGGTATCGTGGAATGGGACCCATTTTTTTGTTGTTTACTCTTATATCTCCAACATATAAATCCATGACTCACCATTGTTCGATTTTATTAAAAGGTAATAATGCATTAGTATTGAGATACGTGACCTGACAATTGTTTTTCTACTTTTTGATAATTAAATCGTTATAACTCGGGAACTAACTATACAATTTAAATTTTAAACGGTTAATTTACGAGTTATAACGATTTAAATTATCAAGGAGTGAAAAAAACATTGTCAGGTACGCCACTGTCTTGCTAGCGCTAGCTAACTCGTTGCCAGTGGTAATGGATATTACTTTAGGTATTCTAATGCCGAAAAAAATATTGAAATCGTACAGTTAGTTCCCGAGTTATACCGATTTAAGTTATCAAGGAATAAAAAACAATCGTCAGGTACCGTCAAACGGGGTAAAGCGGATCAAAATTTAACGTTTTTCAACATTTTTGCATTGTTAGGTACCTACTTAAATTCTGCAAAAAATATATATTAATTGTGCATTCTTCTGCTCTCTGATACACCCATTAGTTTTTTTTTGCGATGCACGTGCCACCTCAAATTTATTTTTTTAGGGTGATCCGCTTTATCTCATAGGGGGGGTAAAGCGGATCACCCATAATATTTGCTTGCAAAACCACTTTGAACGCATCGCGGGTAAAGCGGGTCACTGAAATTTTTTTAAAAAATGTTTCCATCGAGGTTTTCATGGAAACCGCAGGAGGGAGAGAGAGAGAGAGAGACAAAACCATGTGAAATAAATGTAGAGTCGGTTATTCACACACATTTTAATGAAAATAAAATAGTTTTCTCTTATATAAATGACTGAAGAACTTCAGACTACTCTAATGAAAGTGAATCGGAAATATTTCTGAATGAGAATGCTCCCCTCCTCTCAGCATGTCCAACCACTTTCTTATATATTTGACACTTCTTCACGATCGCAACATCTTCAACTTCTGGGTAGACAAACATTATTTGTTTGGTCCCTTTCTTTTTTCTTAGCACATTGACTGTGTATTCATTATTGCGATTTTCGGGATTCTATTTTACCAATATACAGCCTATCCCTCTTATTTGTTTCGAATTTTATGATGACGAAATCCCCTACGCTTATAGTTTTGGTTATATCTTGGGTCTCATCTTCTTTTGAAGTTGAGGGTGAATTTTCTTTTTATATGATATTATCTTTCTCTCCTTCGGAAATATTTTCTTCAGATATTCCGTTCAGCCCTTCGTCGTCGTTTATTTCTATGTCTTGTTCCGAGTGGTTGTCATACTCGAGTTCGTCTGGCTCCGATTCAATTAATGTTGGTAGAAGATCAGCTGCTCCAATGCTCTTTCCTGCTGAAACATTAACTTTTTTACCTCTTTTTGGAGCCTGCTCACCTCCAGATCGCATCTGATTGAGATGTGTCACAATAGTATCGGACCACGTTGTTTCCATTGCTCTTTCAACATCTTGTTGTTCTTCCTGTGGTCTTATGCGAACAATTTTTCTCAAAACTGCATCTGGATTAAATGGAATGATGCCACAAGCCTTGAATCCTGCCTCAACATTAGCCGTTGTTCTGCCTCCAACTTTTTCAATTGTTTTATTCAACAATTTTGGAAACACTGTCTTCGGCAATACTCCTCGATTTTTCAACTGCCATTTTTCTAAGACATCGCGCCATGTACCTTTGAATGGGCGGAAGAATGCGACATCTAAAGGTTGAAGGAGGTGTGTAGAATTAGGTGGCAAGAGAACAAATCTAATGTTATTATTTTCGCATTGCTCAATAACGCTGATAGTCAAATGACTACATAAATTGTTACCAATTTTGACCTTGGGACCATCTAGATTACGCATGAAAGGTAAAGCAGTTCTTGTAAACCAATCTTCAAATGTGCATGAATCGAACCATCCACTTGGGGTATGGTTATATCTCGAACCTGGAAAACCGCCTTCTGTCCACCCAGGATATATATGCTTGGCTTTATATACAATATAGGGTGGTAGTAACTTTCCATCTCCTGATATGGCAAACATTACACTGGTGCTAGATTTGGAAGTGTCTATTATTCTATGGGCATGTTTTACCCCACGCTTAACTACAACTTTCACAGAACCCGGATTATCAGAGAAGTTCGTCTCATCATAGTTGATTATGTTAGACGGCAATACATCTTTCAAAGTGTTTTTCAATTCACTGAAATATGATTCTATAATTTCATAAGAAACAGCTGCTCGAACTCGTTTTGTATTCTCAGCTAATTTAATTGTTAAATTTGGATGTCTCAGCATGAAAGTTTTGAACCAGTCTAAACCGAGTAAGTTTTCACGGAACCTTGCCTCCCGCTTTCCATTGCGATTTAAATATTGCTGCACCATATACCTCACATCGTAACTTTTCATCGGAAATCCTCATTCGGCGCAAATCAAAATAATTTTAACCAACTGCAAACTGTTCGGATGCTTGTCTCAAGCTAAAAGTTCCTCGACGTACCGCTGTGACTGCCCTTTTGAGATATTCTATATCGTAATTCCGATTTCCACGCGGTCCAATCTTCTTCCGATAATTTCGAGGCATCCTTACGTCTGAAAGATAAATTCTGGATTTCAATAAACCCTGATCCGCTTTACCCCAATAAAATACAATTTTTCAATAAAAAATCTGTAATTACATAAATTTCCAGCCTGTAGAAAAACTAAGGTTATGACTAGATTGCGGAAAGTTCATTACATAAACATGTCTTGCAACAAATTCACAGCTGTTTCCACTCACCTTGTACAACCGTTTGTTTTCACCACTTGTGGAAAACTCGAAATCTGACAACAATTGTTTTCAATTCATTCCGGACGTTCAAACTAGGTTATAATTCAACAACTGGTAACAAAATCACAATAGACATCAGCTGATCAGTGGCCACTTGCGGGCGCACTCTCCAGTGGCGTGACTTTGAGGATGCATAATTATTAGTAAAATAGTGTACAAGTGATCCGCTTTACCCTGTATGATCCGTTCTACCCCATTTGACGGTACGCCACTGTCTTGCTAGCGCTAGCTTTCTCGTTAGCAGCGATACGACCAAACCAAATTTTCAGGCTTTCCTAAACTCGAAATGTTACTTCATGCTTAATCTCGTTAGAAACCTCAAATTTAACTTTTTTCAAAAACAACGAATGCCGGAAAATTTACAGAGTATACATCGGGATATGTAACTTAAAAAAAACATTTTCTGTATTAGGAATAAACTAACTTAACATTTTAAAAGAAAACACTCACCGTTAGAACAGGAGAGTTGCAAATTCTTTTAACCATCACCAAATCGCTGATCAATAATTTGCTTATTGATAAAAATGAGTGTTTGAGTGATTGCAATCAATAATTAAATATCTCTAATTAATTAGTTAAAATACTTTTACATATTTTTCTGCTATTTTTAATTAATTAATTGCAATCACTCTAACACTATTTTTTTATCAACAATCAAAAATGTACGTGATGACTCTTGGAACCTTTTCGGTCACTGACCCTAAACAAAGGAATTTCCGCAGAATCCCGCAAGCGCCACCGACTAATCCGACCAATCAGCGCCCGGTTTACATACCAACCGAACCAACCAGCGCCAGATATGACGTGACAACAACCAATCCGCACGAGTGTAACAAAGTGCGTTTGTTTTTACTGTTTGTTTATTTTTAACACCAAAGCGTCCTATTGTTTTGTTTCTAAGTGGGGTAAATTCAAGCCGAACGGATTGCGTTGTTTAAAACGTGCATTTTAAGTACGAAAAATAAATAGATTTGAAAGAAAAACAAGGCATCATTTAAAATAAATATTAAAGGGGATGTTGAGTAACCGAGTGAATCATATTTTATTATTAAATAAGTGTTTGGGCGTGAGGAATTCCTAGGATCTGCACGAAGAAGGCGGAAGAAGATGCGGAGTGAAAAAACTTTTTTTTTTTATTCGAGTGGTGAGTGAATTTAATATTTATTGCTTTTATAAAAACAGCCCGGTTTTTTTAATAAATTGAAGAAGATGCAATTACACAGAAATAATACAGGTTTTTATTTAAAAATACATCGTCTACACTTTAATAGGTAATATATTAAAGAAGATTTATTTTTTAGTATACATATCCCAATTATAGCGTATATACTGTTAATTTTCAGATATTCGTTGTTTTTTTTTTAAAGAATTCAATGCAAAGCTTTAAACGAGTGTTTTCCACTCCCAGACTAAGCATGAAGTAAAATTTCGAGTTTAGAAAAGCCCCGTGAAAATTTGTCGAGGGTCGCGCAGCGACCCGAGACAAATTTTCTGGGCTTTTCTAAACTCGAAATTTTACTTCATGCGCCACGCATATAAAACATTAATTCAAAGTAAAGTTCACAATATAATGCTTTAGCATACTGTTTCAGGAGTAGATTTTAAACTTCACTTGAAATCAGTGTTTTATACGCGTGGCGCATGAAGTAAAATTTCGAGTTTAGAAAAGCCCAGAAAATTTGTCTCGGGTCGCTGCGCGACCCTCGACAAATTTTCACGGGGCTTTTCTAAACTCGAAATTTTACTTCATGCTTAGTCTGGGAGTAGAAAGCACTCGTTTAAAGCTTAACATTGAATTCTTTAAAAAACAACGAAGCTTAAGCATAAAATTTACTTTATGCTTAAGCTAGGAGTGGAAACACTCGACAGAAACCTCAAATTATTTTTTTGTCAATAACAACGAACGCTCGATAATTTACAGAGTATACATCGGGATATGTAATTAAAAAAAAAACATTTCCTGTATTAGGAATGAATTAACTTAATATTTGAAAATAAAACACTCACCGTGAGAGCAGATGTGTTGCAAACTCTTTTAACCATCACTAAATCGCTGATAAATAATTTGCTTATTGATAAAATTAATTAGTTAAAATACGTTTAAATATTTTTCTGGCATTTTTCTGTTTTTTTTGTACATCATTCTTAAAAATGGCTATAAACATCATTATAGTAATTACAATGCCGAACAAAATTTTGAAATCATACGGTTAGTTCCCGAGTTATAACGATTTAAATTAGCAAGGAGTGAAAACACAATTGTCAGTTACGCTACTGTCTTCTAGGCATCATCTTTCTAACAGCCAATGTCTATGAACATAAATAAAGTAATTACAACGCCGAAATATTTTTTGGAAGCGGTATTTTATATGCCAAACATGATTTTGCATTGAAATTTAGCAAGTAAATGGTAATACGCACGCAGGATCTAAAACACATATGGGCAACCCCCGGCCCGCTGTAAGATATGATCCGG
Source organism: Philonthus cognatus (assembly GCA_932526585.2). Classification (NCBI taxonomy): domain Eukaryota; kingdom Metazoa; phylum Arthropoda; class Insecta; order Coleoptera; family Staphylinidae; genus Philonthus; species Philonthus cognatus. The sequence goes on along the minus strand of OW052243.1, from coordinate 24,418,768 downwards.
CCCGCGAGACATTTTGAAAAAACCCAATTAAAAAAATATTACATTAGGTGCTTATACTCACGGGAGTGACAGTGAGGCGGCAAACATCAAATTCTTTGATGTTTGCCGCCTCACTCTTTGATAATCGCCGCTACTCGACTTGTTCGATCAAATTCTTTGAGGTTTCCCGCCTCATGGGCGACACATCAAAAGATTTATTGCTTCTCAATTATTCTAAACTAGTTTATTCCAGATTGTTCGTTCATTTTGCCTATATAAGCGGGTGGATGGCCCGAACGTTAGTTCAGTTCTATTTGAGCTACCGAGGTGATAACTTGGACAAGCGATATCCTAGCGAACTGCTCGATCCGTCAACTTGCTTTGTGACTTTGTGTGCATCTTGAGTGGTTACTAACTATCGTTTGTTATTAAGTTTATTGAACGAAAAGTAAACAAAAATTATGTCTGGTGAAAAGAAACAAAAAGTAGATCCAGAGGGTCGCCATTTTCAAGAAAAATGGACTGAAGAATTCTTTTTTATCTTGCACAATGGTAAGCCTATTTGTTTGCTGTGTAATGAATCCATTTCAGTAATGAAAGAATTCAATATAAAGAGGCATTACTCAACTAAGCATGCTACGCTGCACTCACTGACAGGACAATTAAGAACAGACAAAATCCAGAAGCTTACCGCAAATTTGGAAAAACAGCAACAAATGTTTCACAAACAAAGAACACAACTTGATAATGTTGTGAAAGCTAGTTTTATAGTTAGCTCAAAATTGGCAAAGGCATTAAAACCATTTGCCGAAGGGGAATTTATCAAGGAGTGTATGTTAGATGTTTGCGGTATTATGTGTCTCGAAAAGAAAAAAGAATTTAAAAAAAATAGTTTGCCAAGACGAACTGTTGTTCGACGTATAGAAATGATGGCTAATGATATAAAAACAACATTGACTGACCGTATGGCTGGTTTTAAATCATTTTCCATAGCATTAGACGAGAGCACCGATTTGTCTGACACAGCTCAACTGGCTATATTTATTCGAGGTGTTGATAAGGAGTTCACTGTTACTGAGGAATTGCTTGCTTTACAGCCGCTAATAGGAACCACTACAAGAGAGGATATTTTTATTGAAGTTCAAAAGGTATTCACAAGTATTGGCTTGCCATGGTCAAAATTAATTGGAGTATGCACTGATGGGTCACTTTCTATGGTCGGCTTACGTAAAGGTTTCATCGGAATTTTGAATGAAAAAGCAACAGAATTAAATCTGCAAAAGATGATTTGATAGTCCTTCATTGCATTATCCACCAACAGAACTTGTGTTCTAAGTCCATTCGACTCCAGAATGTTATGAATGTGGTAGTAAAAACCATCAACTTTATTCGATCCCGAGGGCTTAACCATCGTCAGTTCAAGGCGTTTTTGGATGAAATATCAGTTAAATATAACGACATAACATATTATTGTGAAGTCAGATGGCTGAGCAAAGGAAATATGTTGAAACGGTTTTACGAGCTTAGAAATGAGATAGCAAACTTTATGAAAATAAAAGATAAACCACTATCTGAATTAAGTGATCCAAAATGGATATGTGACTTAGCATTTCTGGTCGATCTTACAAGCTATTTGAATGATTTAAATTTGAAACTTCAAAAACAAGGACAGTTAGTAAATGATTTATACAGCCATTTAAAAGCGTTTCAGATCAAACTACGCTTGTGGGAGTCACAGATGCTGTCTGGTAACAGTTACCATTTCTCAAGTTACTGTCGGAACAATTTTCGAACAGATTTTGCGACTTCAAAAACATGGAAAACTGTTTCAGTTTATTTGCTACTCCTACAACATATATTGTACAATATGCTCCAATACACTTACAAATAGAGTTGATCGAGATTCAAGAAAACTCACTCCTAAAATCCAAATTTGAAGACGTAGAGTTGTGCGATTTCTACAAAAAATACCTAGAAGAAGACAATTTTTCCGCAGCTTAGAAAATTCGCAAGAAGATTGATTTGTGCGCTTGGCAGTACTTATAAATGCGAACAGTTCTTTTCATTGATGAAAGTTAATAAATCAACAACACATCGTACAAGACTGACTGACGATAATTTGGAAAATTCTTTACGTCTTTGTGTCAGTGGAATTAATCCAAATATCGATGGATTAGTTTCCCAAATTCAAGCTCAAGTGTCTCATTGATTTCGGTGTATTTAACTTTCGTAGTTTGTAACAATTGCAAATTTAACGATTTAATTATAATGTACCATTTTTTTAAATTTCATTTTGTTGTTTTACTAAATTACTATACTATAATAATATTGTCGTATTATTTCATGTCTAATATCTATCGCAAAAAATATTATCACTACTTTAAAGTGCACTAAGTACTTTTAAACGCGGCCCGCAAATGTATTTGCACGCTAAAGTTTGGCCCTCAACATGTCAAAGGTTGCCCATACCTGATCAAAAAGCTCTCTCATCAAAATTTGGATGTGAATATTTTTTTACCTGATTTTTTTGAGAAAATATTTTATTCATATTCTGTTGGCTTAGTTATCTTTTCCACCCATTTTTATTGAAAAAATCTCATTTTGGGGGGCTGGGGTTTAAAATTTTTTTTTTTTTTTTTGGGGTTGTGGGGGTGGCGCTAGCTTTTAAATTGGTGGCGCTAGCTCTGACGAATCCAAATAGTGTAAAAAAACTTGAAAAATCCAAACTCGGGGGGCTAGCATCAACCTTGCCCCACGAAAATTCAATACAGGGGTTTGAATTTTTTTTGTCTAAATGGCGCTAGCTTTAATTTTTGTGGCGCTAGCTAAGGCCCGTCTAGCGCAATAGTTTTTTTTCCAAAAAAGTCGAACTTTAGAGGGCTAAATTGACTGAGCCCGCGACCTCCTCTGATTAAATTAATTAACCGCTAGTGATTAAGTGCAAGTACGCGTAGTGTGCATCCGGATTACCTTCCCGTGTTAAACGTAATTGAAATTGTTTGATTTTTGCTGTTTGTTAGATCTAAAATCAAGTGCTTAAGTCAGTGGGATTAGATTATAAAAAGGTAAGTTAGATTCATCCCCCCAAAGTCGTTGTGTAGTATTTTTTTAATTTTTTTGGTAAATTTTCAATATTCAATTATGTTTCCTACTCAATAGTCATTATAATAATTTAATGAGAGGTAATGAATGCAATTAAGTAATATAAAGTGGAGTAGTAAAATAAATAAACTGTAGTTTTATTGAATTTGTATATCTTGAATAAGTTTCTCTTCTTTTACGTGGTAAAACATATTTAACTATACACTAGAAAATACTGTTATTCCTTACTTCACAAAGTGAAGTAAGGAATAACAGTATTTTTTAGTGTAATAATCACTTCACGTAAACTCAAAAACATACAGTTATATTTAACTATGATTTTAAAAGAAAACACATGGTTAAATTTCACTATTTTGGTTATTTATTCCAACTAGTTTCGACTTTAAGTCATTCTTAAGGAATTCCTTGGGGGGGGATTCAAAAGTCGAAACTAGTTTAAATAGAAAAAGAAAACATTAGAGAAATTTAACCAAGTGTTTTTTTTAAAATCATTGAATTGGTATTGTAAATTATGTAAAATTATCTTTGACAAAGGAAAATGGAAGAAGTGGAAATTGATTCAAGAAATAAAAAAATCGACAAATAATGTTTAGTTTATTTTTTGAATCATTCTCCTTTGCCAAATATAATTTTACATAATTTACAACAGTTTAATTAATGCAAGAAGAAGAACAATTTGTTTGATTTATTTTGTAAATCATATCCTTCTCGCATTTTCTTTTGTCAAATATAATTTTTCAAAATTTGCAATAATTAATAATTTAATAAATGCAAGAAGAATAAAAAATTATGTTTGATCAATCAATCAATCAATTTCTTTCTTCTCACAGATGTTTGAAGAAATTGATTTAAGAAATAAATCACATCATTTTGGCACCAGAAAAATTCCAGGGCTGAAAGGGTTAAGAAAAAGGAAAAACGTAATTAATTGTAGTAATACATACGAGGGTAGATTGACAAGTTTCCGGAATGGGCAAGAGATGGCGCGCGTATCGCGAAATTGTTATGATGGTTGTCAAGGCTAACCTATTTTAGGTAAGCTGTCAAATTTTCAGACACGTGCGTCGTTCCGTTTTTGTTTACTAGGATATCTTGTGAAGCAAGTCAGGCACCTTTGGAAAAATGGATAAAAACGAATTTCGTGCATTCATCAAACATTTCTGGATGGATGGGAAAAATGCGACGGAGATACGAGATATTTTGCAGGAAGTTCATGGCACATCCACACCTTCATTTTCGACTATTAGTTTCTGGGTGAGCGAGTTCAAACATGGCCGTACGAGCACTAAGGATGAACCACGCAGTGGACGTCCAAAAACGGCCACAAATGAAGAAATGGTCGACAAAATCCATGATCTCGTGTTAGCCGATCGACGAGTGAAGTTGCGCGAAATAGTAGAGACCATGGGCATCTCATATGAACGTGTGCAAAATATCGTGCACGAACATTTGGGCATGAGGAAGCTGTCGGCGCGATGGGTGCCGCGTTTGCTGACTATGGACAACAAGCGAAATCTTGGACAACAAGTGACCACTTCGAAAGAGTGTTTGGCCTTGTTAAAGCGTAATCCAACGGATTTTTCGCCGATTCGTGACCGTGGACGAAACATGGATCCACCACTACACACCAGAAACCAAGCAGCAGTCGAAACAGTGGATTTCTCCAGGCGAATCTGCTCCGAAGACGACAAGGACTGTCCCATCGGCTGGAAAGGTCATGGCCACCGTTTTTTGGGATTCGGAAGGTGTGATACACATTGACTTTTTGCAGAAGGGAAGAACTATCACGGGACAATACTACAGCGATTTATTGGATTAATTCAACGGCATATTGAAGGAGAAACGGCCTCATTTGCAGCGGAAAAAAGTGCTCTTCCACCACGACAACGCGCCGGCCCATTCATCCCGAATCGCCAATGCTAAATTGGTTGAATTGGGCTACGAGGTGGTGCCGCATCCCCCGTACTCTCCAGACCTGGCCCCGTGCGACTTCTTTTTGTTCACAAACATGAAGACTTGGCTCGGAGGCAAGCGCTTTACGTCAAATGAGGATGTCATCGCCGCCACTAAAGCTTATTTTGCAGAGTTCCCGAAATCATATTTTTCTGAAGGCTTAAAAAAGTTGGAGCACCGCTGGGAAAAGTGTATCGCCCTACAAGGGTACTATACGTTTTCTTGCCCATTCCGGAAGCTTTTCAATCTACCCTCGTATATATAAACATCTTTATTCAGACAATACAATATACGTTACAAAAATGTATATACCTATCATACATGTTAGTGTTAGTCTGTCCGGGCTATCAGCCAAAGGTCTTTCTGCCCTGTCTGAATTTATGGTGATGTGCAATGAAATGTCTGTGCTAGCTAGCTTAACTGTTTTGGAGCGAACTAATGAATTCATGGAGTGTGAGAGTAGGATATTTGTATTTAGGAGGGATATTAAGATTTCGGGGGATTTAGTAAGGTTGGTAACACGTTGGGATATGGGTGTGATTTAAGTGGAATTGTAAAGGTATTGATTGGAATGATTGTTGGGGTGTCTAAGTTTAGTAAGGATTCTTAGAGAGGATCGTTCGGCAACTTGGAAGTGGTATAAAGAAGATGGTTTGATGAGTGTAAAAAGTATAGCTCCGTAATCCAATAAGGGTCGGCAAATTGTTTTATAAATATGTGTGGTGGTTTTTATGCTTATGCCTTCTTGCTTACAAGTAAGCGACCTGAAATGGCGGGCCCTTACTTAGATTTTTGTTTTCGTAGATAGGATGTGGGGTTTGAAGGAAAGTTTGGGATCAAATAGTATGCCTAGGTATTTGCATGTGTGGGAGAGAGAAATTATGAAATTGTTAAAATTGATTGTGGGGGATCGGGTTGTGATTTTGTGGAATGGGATGAAAAGTTGGGTTTAAGAAGGATTTATTTTAATCTGCCATTTGGAACACCAGGCTTGGACGGAATTAAAGGATTTTTTCAGGGCTTGTTGGGCTATCTGAAGGCAAGGAGCGTGGGTAATAAGTGCGGTATCGTCTGCAAACAAAAGGGCGTATTGAGAAGGGTTAAAATTTGTAGGATCAACGTTATGAATATCATGGCAGTAAATATTATAAGGGAGTGGGGATAATGAAGAAACATGACGGACGTCTTGTAAAATAGGGAATGCGTGAGAGAGTGTTTGATGATATCTCACTTGGCAGGATCTGTTGGAAAGAAAGTTATGGATAAGAATGATTAAGTGGTGTGGAATTCGTAAAAGGAAGCATTTGCAGAGGAAGCCAATATGCCAAACTGAGTCAAAAGCTTTTTGTATATCTAAGAAAAGCACTGTCTATGTTCGTCCTTCTAGATGGGTAGCTTGCAAATTGGAGGTGAGAATGGATAAAGGGAGTGTGGTTGATTTTTTGGGAAGGAAACTAAACTGGTATTGTAATAATACATTTTGTTAAAATCAAAGATTTAGAAATTACCACTCAATCAAAGATTTAGAAAGTACCATTCTACTTTTGAAAAACTATAATTTGGAATAATAAAAGTGTATTATTAATATTAATTATTGTTTTTCAAAAGTAGAATGGTCTTTTCTAAATCATTTATTTTAACAAAATGTGTTTTATTATTATTAATTATAGTTTTTCAAAAGTAGAATCAATGGTCAATGGCTAATCAGTATCAAACCATTGATAATGGTCACTTTTGGTCCAAAATGTACATCTGGTATAGAATAAATTTTAGAAGAAAGGTTAAAAGTGTTTCATTTCAAGTAACAAAACTGTTGATAATGCTGCAGAAACCCCCAAACACGTACGTCATTTTAATGGGCGTAAAAAGTTGCCATAAGAAAATGTGTACAGTTTGGTTTTAACTTTAAATACAAATGAGTTACAGTAACTTCACAGAAACGACATTTTATCCACTTCCGGTTATAGAGGAGAAATGGTTAGGGATAGATTATTTTCTTTTCGCCATTGATAAAAACAGACCTTGGCTCGTGAAAACGGTTTTTCAATATCTCTTTAAATAAAAAAGTTTTCCATATGTGGCACCTCCAAAATGCACATAAGGGCGCTCTTATATTGACGTTTGAACGCGAGGCGGAACGGAAGCGGGCGCAAGCGTTTGCGTTTTAACACATGGGTTTATTTGAGAGTTCCTAGACAGATGGGTGCGAGGCGGAGAAAACGCTAGGACCTGTCCGTCTAGAAACTCTCATATAAACCCATGTATTAAAACACAAACGCTTGCGCCCGCTTCCGTTACGCCTCGCGTTCAAAAAGTCCATGTAAGAGCACCCTAAGTGTATAATTCATTTCCGACTCAGATTAATTCTATTATTGATCTCACGTTAATTAACTTTAAAGATGTTTTATAAATTTTGTTTTTATATAATCTAGTTTTTAAAATTCGAATCTTTGAGCCAGTTTGCTCTAATTGCTCTATGTTAGCTACGACGATGAAATTAATATTAAATATATACTGATTAAAAATGGAAAACATTTCAAATATTACCAGATTTAAAGCTTAACAATGACGGAAAATCGTCACGCTTCAATAAAATGCAAATATAATTAGGAACCCCTCGTTACATACACGAAATATTTGTAACGAATTACCCAAATACAAATCCCTGAAATTAATTTAATTAAATTATTCGAAAACAACTCGACGCGAAAACCGGACGGCGGGCAAAAGCGGGACAAAGATTCCACAATTTCCCTCTTTTATACATTTTTTATTATTATTTTTTTCGGTGTTGTGTGTACTTTTGTGTTTACATCATGCTTTCATCCAGGAGAAAAGAAGTAATAATCCGGATATTATGCAGCAGCATCCCGACCATTTATATTCAATGCTTTCGACGTCCGGGAAAATTTGATTCTCTTCCATAATGAAACGTGTAATACTGGGGGAAGGGAAAATGTTTGGTGTATATTTACATCGGCCGGTCTGATGAAAAATTCCAAACAACGCGATTGAAGAATTCCGCGTTTTATTATTCAAACTACCGCTGCTAGTGGCCTGATTGCGGTGTTTAAAGTTTTAGCGGAAATCAAAGAGTTGTTTTGTTTGTTTTGGCTTTGAGAGCATGACAGTACTCGGATATGCAATGCGTTGATCATTTTGTAATGTCTGACGGATACATCACATGTGGTGATGTAAAATTTGCTGTCAAAGAGAGGATAACAGTGGCGTAGATTTCCCCCCCCATCACAAAAAGCTATCTACGCCACTGTTATCCTCTCTTTGACTGCTAATTTTACATCACCACATGTGATGTATCCGTTAGACATTACAAAATGAGTTAGTATTTGGTTTCATAAATTTATTTTTCTAAAGTTATACAAAAACAAGTACAAAAAAATGAAGATGTGTCTATCGTAGCACTTTCTTCGTCATTTAAACAATTGATGATTGACATACTAAATGTATTTCATTTGTTAATTGGTTAAAGACCATTTCAATTAAATTAGCGTTTTATACGCGTGGCGCATGAAGTAAAATTTCGAGTTTAGAAAAGCCGAATTTGGCTCGGTCGCTCCGCTTCGCTACGCGCCCGAGCCAAATTTTCAGGCTTTTCTAAACTCGAAATTTTACTTCATGCTTAATCTGGGATTGGATACACTCGTTAATCGATCAATCATAAACTTATTTCGCGGATTTTTTTAATGTAAAATTTATGACTAAAATAGAGTTAATGTTTGCCGTATACGATTTTTCTTCCACTTTGACCAATTTTCAATTTGATAACGTTGAAAGAATGGTAATAGTAATTTTTGTTAATTTTATACAAGTAAGTAAATTTTACTTTTACATACTGTAACTGATAATCCTTAATTTTACAAAAATTACCATTTTACCAATAATCTTGTATCGTTGTGAGACCTCTAAATTAAACACTTTATTTCAAAGGCTTACCAAAAACGTATCGATAGTCGAATTCATTTAAAATTCTTAAGATCCACTAAGCTATTTTAATATTTGACACAAAATATATATAATTCTTTTACGTCTTAAAGTTATAAGAACTTAAAGTAGAGAGAGCAGAGACGTTTACAGACTTTACAAACACATTTATATTTAATTTATATAATTTAGAGTTTTAAAAAAATGGTTTAGTTTGTCTGGGCTATCGACCTGTTGTCTTTCTGCCCCTAAAGTAGATTTGCATGAATAAAAATAATAAATTTTCTTTCAGACATTTATCTGTATTTGTTTATTTATTATTGAATCTCCAATTGAATACAATGTATTGAAAACCGAAGACAGATCAAGATAACGTGTTAAAATTAAGTACGGAGATTTTTTCTTTTAAATACAGGGTGTCCACCAGCGACGGCTCGCAGCCTTACTTCAGGGTAGGCCACAGCGCCAGGGCACACAAAATTTGAGTTTGGGATCGCGCTTTATAAATACAAGAAATTCCACAACAAAGTCACCTTTCAATAACGGATGCATATTACCTTGGGTCTCTGGCCTACCCTGAAGTTAGGCTGCGAGCCGCTGCTGGTGTCCACGCTAAACCGTTCATTAAAAGTTTATAGGGTTGACGTTGCACTAAAATTTTGAAATAAATCCTCGTCATACGGTTGAAATACACTTTAATTCTATAAATTGGCCAGCGACTAAGAGCCTTTAAAGTAATTTGTATTATTTTTGACTTTCTTATGTCATATATGATATATTTGAAAGAGAGGAGGGTTATTTTGAAGAACTATTACATTCTCATGTGAATTTTTCTTGTCTACAAATCTAAATATTAATATAATAAACTTAATAAAACAGTAATACTTTTTTTACTAAAAAAAGTATTTTCGCTAAATGTACTTTTTGAATACTACGTGCTTATTATCAATAGCTTATTAGAGTAAGCTATTGATAATGAGCATGTAATGTTCGAAATGTACATTTATCGAAAATATTTTTTTTTTAATGAAGTGTTGTTACTGTTTTATTAAGTTTATTATATTAAACTCTTCATGTAACCCAAAACTAGATACACTAAATATAAATATTAATGATTGCAATATAACATCAGTAATAATAAATTATAAGAATGCGTGTAGAGAAAATAAAATTAAATACTTGTATACATTTGCAAACGTTTAAAATAATAGTTTTGATGCGGTGTGCAGGCAGGGGGCGGCCGGGATCAGGCGTCGGGTATGAAAATACAGAGTTGCATTGTATATAATCACATTACATCCCTCACTGCCGCCCGGGCGAATATTAGCTTCAATTGACCACTGACCCGTATAGTGTAACAATGAAATGACCAACATGTACACACGCACACACACATGCACATACATAAACGAAAATCCACCCTTTTTTTCTTTGCATGCAAATTCATAAAGAGTTTTCGACATCTGTTTACACACACTGTGTGCTTTTTAATTAAATTAAAATAATGCATACTTATACTAGTTGATAAGTGCGTTATTTTTATATTTCAACACAATTTTAACAGAAAACCAGAGCCTAGTTTCATTAAATTACGATTTTTTATAGGTTATCTTAAAAAAAATTCTAGCAAACAACGAAAATTCATTTTATGTCTAATTATTAAAGCTGTAAAGCCAAATTTTCAGGCTGTTCTAAAGGCCAAATTTTACTTTATGCGCCACCCATATAAAATACTGATTTCAAGTGGAATTCTGAATATAGTTTTAGAATACTGCTTAAGCAGTAGTTTTTGAACTAAAATGTTACTTCATGTGCCACGTGTATAAGATACTGAAATATACTGATTTTAATATCTTATACACGTGGCACATGAAGTAAAATTTTGAGTTTAGAAAAGCCTGAAAATTTACTTCATTCTTAATCAAGGAGTGGAAACATTTGCTCTAAATTTAAAACTGAACGTTTTAATAAAAACATCGAATGCTTGAAAATATACATTGAAATATGTACATACCTAAAAGAAAAACTCCCTGTATTTATGTATACTTATAGACATTGTTATTTCTTTAATAGCATAAAGTATTAGTAATTTTATTCAATGTTTTTTCTTTAGAGAATAGTTAGAGCATAATTGTAATGAAATTTGTTGTTGGTAATATAAATCCATTACGGTCATTTCGGTGTAAACAGTTGACCCTTGTTAACAAGCATTAGTATGTACAAAGGAGTGAATCCGGTGGTGAGTATTATAATTTAGTGCTGAAAAGGGATCGACTACCAAATGTATTTAGTACAATATTTAGCACTGAATTCTAATTAAAAATAATAATATTAAAATTTAAATAAAAGATAATAACAGCCTTTTATTTACATTGTTTCTATTCAATTCTCTGTGGAAATGTTTGTGAGAGCATTATAAAAAATGCTACAAAATCTTGTATCTATAATTGCACAAATGTACCCCTTAAATTGTATTGTATTGAACATTTCTGTTGTACAAATTTTAAATTGTGAGGTGTCTATACCAACAAAAGCGTCGATTGAAAGTCACTAAAATTCATCCTTAGCTCATTAAGCGCCATCGATGCATACACGCAACATTATTAAATTTTTTGTTAATTAAATTACTAAATAAGTTAATTTGATATATTATATTATTTATTCTGATTTTAAAATTAATGAAAAAAAATGTAAATATTTTGTTATGTGCATATTGAGATTAATACTCATTAAAAAAAAAATGTCTGTGTATTTCTAACTTCACACTATTTCAGTGATTTATACGCGTGGCGCATGAAGTAAAATTTCGAGTTTAGAAAAGCCCCGTGAAAATTTGTCTCGGGTCGCTGCGCGACCCTCGACAAATTTTCTACGCGGGGCTTTTCTAAACTCGAAATTTTACTTCATGCTTAGTCTGGGAGTGGAAACACTCGTTCTAAACTTCATATGCCACGTTTTTGTATAACATCGACAAATGCCCAAAGATGTACACGCACACACACATGCACATACATAAACGAAAATCCACCCTTTTTTCCTTTGCATGCAAATTCATAAAGAGTTTTCGGCATCTGTTTACACACACTGTGTATTTTTTAATTAAATTAAAATAATGCATACTTATACTAGTTGATAAATCCGTTATTATTATATTTCAACACAATTTTAACAAAAAACCAATTGTATTTAAAAGAAAAAAATCACGGTATGTAATACAATAAAACATTCATAGCAATAATATAGAGAAGTGCAAAATTTTACAAAAAATCTACTTTTAGAGTTAACTTTATAATTGCTCGGCTGTTAATGGGTTAAACTGTCATTTGTACAATTTTTAACTATCCAACATTATGTATTATTCTATTTTTTTATTTTTTTTACTAGTATACACTTTTTTGTATTAAATAAACTTCAAAACATTGATAATTGCTTTTGTTTTAAATAGGAAGTTCAATTTACGAAAATTATAGCAAAACTTAAAGGCAGAATAACCTGCTTTTAAATGTTGTACAATTTTAACATAAAAATACAACATAATCATTTGCTTTCTTTATTATTAAGTTATTTAAAAGGCAATAGCATTTTAAACAATACAATTTAAAGATTTAATGTAAATGCTCTAATTTTCATTGAATTTATGAACAATGGTTGCTTTCAGGGATATCTTTTATCCTTTTTAAAAAGCGAAACATGTCACTTTTGGATGCTGTAATTTAAAATCAAAAAATCTTGGGAAAAATATGAATACAGGTTTACGTTCCTTGGCATGTTCTTTATAATTATCAAGAAATAAAGTTTATATCACAATTATTTACCGAGATAATAATAAAAACGCGTAAAAAGTACCTACATTATTGTATATTTTTACAAAGATCAACCTTTACGTGTTATACAAATTGATTCGCTTTATATAAAAATTAAAAAAAATAAAGGTAATAGATAAATAAAACCTATATTTATATAGCAAAATTGAATTTGTGTTCAGTATTCCGGTACCAGATACAGACAGACCACACTGAAAAGGACCTTGAAGTCCGAAACGCGTCTGTGGGTATCTAGTGCCGGGATACTGAACACAAATTCAATTTTTATATTTGTTTTCAGGTTTCACAAACAGAGTTTAGCTTGTTCGTGGACGAAACAGTGACCTGTATATGCACTTTGTGCATTCGTGTCACTGACGATGCCACTATGGAACATTAGATGGCGTTAGCTATCGAAATCCATTAATAGTTTATATAGCAACGTAAATACAAATTGAATATGTAAATTAAGTCGAGCCATACGTACTCTATTTATATTCTATTTATACAAAAAAATCAAACGAGCCATACGTACTCTATTTATATTCTATTTACACAAAAAAATCAAAAGTTATACAGTACACAATTATATTGCAAAAAATTAATAACACTAAATCACATATGGGGACCCTATATATCCCTTATAAGTGCAACATTTATAAGTGTGGAGATGTGTTTTAGATATATTCAAAAATTTGTTGGCAACTGAATATTATTAATATTGGTAAATATTATGTAATATTAGTTTAATATAGGACGATAGTAATTTTATAAAAATAGCATTCAATACCTTTTTTTTAAAATTACTATCGTTTCTCATCCTTAAACTAAAGGGTCCTCCAATACTGACTTCCGAACTTTGACAGCGGCCATATTGTTGAAGCTATATCTGTCGAATTGGTTGTCATTTATTCAGTCTGTTTTGCCACATCACCATGGACGGATATAGCATTCAACAATACGTGCAAATGATAAAATTGTTTTATCAAAATGGATGTTCTGTTCGCGCAACGTTCCGCGCGCTTCGGCCATTTTACGGTCGCAATAATCGTCCTACCGAGAGTACTATTCGCAGTGGTGGATAAATTTGAGTCCACTGGTTCAGTAAACAATAAACCAACACTCGTACGACGACGAAACGCAAGATCTGCAAGAACTGCACAAGAACTCGGCCTTTCGCAGACCACAACTTGTCGAATTTTGCGTCGTAACTTGGGCCTACACCCGTACAAAATTCAACTGACCCTGGAGCTGAAGGTAAACGACCATAGACAACGACGTGTGTTCGCTGAATGGGCGCTGGAGCAGTTGGAAAGTGACCCTATTTTCATCAAAAAATCACCTTCAGCGATGAGGCCAATTTCTGGATGAATGGGTACGTCAATAAACAAAATTGTCGAATTTGGGACGATACCAATCCACATGAGATCCAAGAGCGTCCAATGCATCATGAAAAAGTCACTGGTGTGGATTTTGGGCTGGCGGCGTCATCGGTCCATATTTCTTTGAGAACAACGTTGGCCAGGCCATCACCGTCAACGGCGAGCGCTATAGGTCGATGATTACCAACTTCATTTGGCCTGAATTGGATAATATGGACACCAACGAGATTTGGTTTCAACATGACGGCGCTACGTGCCACACAGCTCATGCCACATTGTACATTCTGCACGTGCGTTTTGAGGGCATGTTAATCTCACGTGGAGGTGATGTGAACTGGCCATCAAGATCGTGCGATTTGACCCCGTTCGATTTTTTCTTGTGGGGTTTTCTTAAGTCGCATGTCTATATAAATAAGCCACAAACCACAGCGGCCCTCAAAGCCAACACAACTCATGCAATTGGTCAAATTCAGCCTGATTTATGCGCCAGAGTCATGGAAAATTGGACATTTCGGATGAGTGCCACCCAGCAAAGCCGCAGCGGACATTTGCAGGATGTAATATTAAATTGATAATGACATCGATAGGCCGTTCAAACAAATAAAAAATTTCGATGATATCTCACATACACTTTATTTTATTTAAATTTGAAGATAGGAAGCGCTTAATGAAAGACCCTTTACATTTTCCCAAAACCAAGTTTTATGAACGTGCATACCGTTGTTTCTAGTAATGATAGGCTGACTCGAGTGAGAATACTCTAATTATTCGATTATTAAAATCTTGTATAATTCAATATCTGTCGAGGTATTAGCAGAAAATCGATAATAATTTTAATTCGTTTTTATGTTTTGTAAATATTCTGCAAACTATTGACAAACTCAATTTTTCTTTATGTTAAACTGTACCGTTAAAGGCGGTATGTCACTCTCTCTCAGGTATCAAATTGTTCGCACCTACTAATGACTTAATCCCTTTACCTATAAATGTTTCAACGACATACTTCAACATTCCTGTAAGTTTTCTGTTTGTTTTAATAATGTTTTTGTATTGAAAGTCTAAAGCATAGCTATATTGATGACGGATAAATCTCTAAACGCGTCTATAGATGGCTTAAGACTTTTTCTCTAAGATCGTCTAAGATTTTTTTTTATTAATATTCATTCCCTGTAATATTTAAAATTTATTTCAATTTTCTGTTGGTTCATTTAGTTTGAGCAGTGGCGTAGCCAGGAAGGGGTTACAGGGGGTTTAACCCCCCCCCCCTAGTCGTCGCTGGTATCAATTTTGTTTTGTCTTTTTAAAATCGCCGCGTGTTTAAAATCATTGAAAAACTGTGCGTTAGTAAGCGTCTGCACACGCGAAATTGTATTATAGTTGTTTTTTATGTAGTTTCTACAGAAATATTTTATGTTTGTGCAAATTATATTATTTTGTCTAAACTGTTTTTTTCTTTCTGCGCTTCAGTTAGAAACCCCCCCATGTAAAAATCCTGGCTATGCAACTGAGTTTGAGTGGGTTATTTAACGGATTTAAATCGATATTTAGAAGGTTATTCCTATTTTAGTGCATTTCAATTACTTCTAACATATTTAATCAAAAATGGTTCAATTTTTTTAATAATTTCAGATTATTTATACTAAATTTGTGTCCTGTGGTTAATGTATGATGCGTTACCGCAGATTTATCAGGATTTTGATTTTTCGTATGATAAAGGTACTTTTTAAACCTTGTTTTTAAGTTTCGTTGAGTTTTTCCAATATATAGTTTGTTGCAATTACTGCATTTTGATGAATAAATTACCGATTTTTCAAGATCATCAATTTTCATATGAGTATTCCCTGATAAAAATTTAATTTTGGTTTTTGTGTAGTATGTAGGTGTGATGTTAAATTATTTTTTTATTCATATGCTCATTTTGGTTCATGAATAACTTTACAATAATTTTTATTTGTATTAGATTCTATTATCGGTTTTAAACGTGAAGCTGGACGGATTGTATAATTTATTTAATAATATTCATGATCATTCAAAGGGTAATATGAATATCATTCGAATGATTATTGAAATTATGTTTTTTTAAGTATAAATATGCATACATTTTTTTTAAATTGTTCAATTTGAAGCTTTAAACGAGTGTTTTCCACTCCCAGATTAAGCATGAAGTAAAATTTCCAGTTTAGAAAAGCCTGAAAATTTGGTTTGGTCGCTCTGCGAAGCAGAGCGACCAAACCAAATTTTCAGGCTTTTCTAAACTCGAAATTTTACTTCATGCGCCACGCGTATTAAACATTGAAAACACTGAAATATTGTGAACAAGTGAACTTCACTTAAAATCAGTGTGTTATATGCGTAGCGCATGCAGTAAAACCTAGAGTTTAGAACAGCCTGAAAATTTGGTTTAGTCGATCCACCTATTGTATACAATAAATAAAACAAAGATAAAATTCGTAAATATTATAATTGTAAATCAAAATAAATAATACAAAACAAATATGCGAAAAACATAAGGTTGATATTTTTCAGTCTATTTGGTTGTATTTTTTTATTTTCAATTACATTTTTACTTAGGTTAGGTTAGGTTTCAATGGCAGCAGTTAGGCCGCTCACTTAGGCCCAAAGGGCACCTTGTGATACCAAAAGGGTAAAAAGGAGTCAGATCTCCCCTCCCTCCCCACCTATACAAACCAATCCGAGCACCTAATGAACCCGATCAGATTTGTCACACCTAGAGGTGTGAGGTCCGTTAGTCCATTCGCGTAGTGCATACCAAGGTAATTGATTCTTTTCCCTTCAAGAGCAGGGCATTGTCCCAGATAGTGGAGTACCGTCACTTCCTCTTCCACATCTAGGCATCCTCTGCAAAAGTCGTTGTGCTCAAGACTCATCTTTTGTGCATGTCTGTCTAGAAGGCAGTGGTTAGTGAGGATGCCGCCTTCTTTATGTCGATTCTGCTAAGTGTGGTTCTGTTGTTTATAGTATCCCATATAGGCCATAGCTGCCTTGTTATGAGACACGTATCTTCTTCTCTCCATCTATGGTTGACTTACCTGGCGTAGAGGTTACCGCGGTCAACATTTATACTTAAGATTAACGAATATTAAATATAATTTAAAAAGAAACATATACCTTTAGCATAGGTACATGTTTCTTTTTAAATTATATTTAATTTTCGTTAATCTAAGGTATAAATGTAATTAAAAATAAAAAATACAAACAAATAAACGGAAAAACATCAACCTTCGGTTTTTCTGGATTTTTTTCAGGATGTTTGTCTAATATGTTTTGAAGAGGTCTCAATACAATGGTAAATAAAAAATAAATTACATTGGGTATTTATTACACATATCAATAACAGTTGATTAAATTAGATCTTTCAGTGGAGTTTAATATCCGTGAAATGTAAATTGATGTGAGAACATGGCAACGATCAGTGCGAAAAGTTAATGAGTGTAAATAATAAGTTTGAAAAAAGTTCCAGATAAGGTCCGACGAAAGCGTTAAGAAAGTTTTAAAGTTAATTTATTTTAATAATCGGATTAGTTTTTAAATTAACTTTTTTCATCAGTGCAATTATTTTTATAATTAGTACAAATAATTGATATAAAATATTAGTATTATTAGAATATAGATATTATTTTAATAACTAATTAGGCAGTAATTTCATAGAAATAACTGGCATAATTTATTGCAGAGTGTAATTAGTTTTTAACTGAAATATCTCGTTTTGTTTTAATGAGTCGCCCAAACTAAATTTTATTAGATTATAAATTGTCAGAAATGTCCTGTAATGTCATGGTTGGCCAAAATTGTCATTTCGTGTTGAAAATTTAAAAATTCAAAATTCAAAATTAATCTAACGCCTCCCTGTTTCCATCATGACATTTTGACCTTACGTGACGTATTTTAATGTCTTTAATCATTGTGACATTACTGTGTGTCAATTGTTTATTGACCATTATGAAAGTTTGTCTTAAAATCACTTAGACTTTTGGCTGTGATAGTATTTCGTCATTAAATGACTGTTGTTAACATTTTAACGGTAATTTCACTATTATAGCATTTTGATAGCATTTCATCATTTAATTGACTGTAATTTAACTATTATCTTTTGAATCCTTTTTAACTTGTATCGAAACTGACGTTCGGTTTTAACAATACAGAACGTTCTCCGTCAATAAAACGACAATTAACGTATTACGTTAATTTTCAATTGTTTTAATGTTGAAACAAACTAGTGTCTTCCACTCCCAGACTAAGCATGAAGTAAAATTTCGAGTTTAGAAAAGCCTGAAAATTTGGCTCGGGCGCGTAGCGAAGCGGAGCGACCGAGCCAAATTAGGCTTTTCTAAACTCGAAATTTTACTTCATGCGCCACGCGTATAAAACGCTAATTTAATGTGAAATGGTCTTAAATTTAACCAAGTGACAAGTGAAATTAGTTTAGTGTGTCAATTATCAATCAATATTATTATATTATATTAATATTATTACTAACATTGTTAAAAATTATACATTTTTGACACAAATCAAATTACCTTGCTCATTCATATATTGTCATAATTATAACTAGTTATATTAATAATGTGATTCTCTGACTGTAACAGAATCTCATTTTTGATAATTATATTGGCATGTTTGACAGTATTGTATTACTAACAGTTTTTTGGGCTATTGTGATATTTTTGGACATATAGGGT
This sequence comes from Philonthus cognatus, assembly GCA_932526585.2. NCBI lineage: Eukaryota > Metazoa > Arthropoda > Insecta > Coleoptera > Staphylinidae > Philonthus > Philonthus cognatus. The sequence goes on along the minus strand of OW052243.1, from coordinate 24,399,907 downwards.
TTTCCATTAAGAGCTTCCATTTTAAATTCCCTAGCATTTTTAAACTGTTCCTCTATTTAACATTTTAAAAATGCTAGGGAATTTAAAATGGAACCTGTTACCGGCGCTTTTCCGTAAGCGTCGTCAACTTGTTCATTCAGCAATATTTCAGCTGCAACATAACCACGGGCGTTATTTTGTTACATATTTTAATATTCGGAACAACGGTCCCAATTCACCTCATTCTATTTTTCAGTACACAATATTGCTTCATTCTCTATTATTTTCCAAATGAGTAAAGTTCGCGCCATACATTGATATTATTTAAGTTAGATAGGTTGCCTAGTGAAATCTCGTCAAATAGCGGCCTTGGACATCAGACAGCTCAACCCAGCTTAAAACTCCATCCATGGGTAGAACTCTACGGCATCCGCTATTTCCAGTTCCAGGGTTGTCCAAAATATATACGGATTTCCCGGTTATCCCCGAGTTCGCCACATCTGCGATGGGACGCCGCTACCTGCGACCGGCCCGATCGCGCGAGCGAAACGTACGTGCGAAGCACAAAAGAATCGGGCATGACGTCAGGGGTTATAAAACCGCCGAATGCAAGGGATAGGAACATCCCCTACGTGGTTCACGTATGTAGAATACATACGCGAACGTCACAACCCTCATCGGATAACTGAGAAGAAGACGATTCGAACGACACCAAACACGATATGGTTAGTTCGAACCAGAAGGATATAAACCGCGAGCTGTCATGATATTTAATTGTTACTAATTTGCTTTTAGACGAGGTTCCACATAGCAACAAATATGTATAAACAATTACTATGCTCCCCGTTATGCTTGGACGAAGTTTCATAAACTTCTATTCAGTATTTTCCTTATTATTATACATTTTCTAAGTCCAGGCATAACACCCCTATTGTTTATATGTTTTTTAGATTTGGTAGGCGTAATTGTTTATGCATATTGTTGCTAGGTATACCAAACGATGCGCTTTATCATTCCACATCGTTGGTATTACTTTTAGGCAAATTCGGTCAACCCCTTAGACTTAATTAAATTAAACGTCTATTAAACCCCGTTCTTAGCTCGAATCAAAATATGTCATATATGCCCGGACGCAGAATCATATCGCGCATATAATGACATATTTTGTATTTCAAAATATTAATATTTAATATTTATTTTGGCCATTTTTCTTTCGGCTAACGAAAGTTGGTGGTCGCCAGAGGGGTAAGACGGAAGAGGGTTGACCAAAACCCAAACATCACTTCGAAAAAGTCTTCGAACCGTGCATCGTCACTACGCTAAATTTCGGTCCGCGTCCGCGTCCGCGAAAGTTTTTACAAGTATTCTTTACGACCCAGTGGTCGTACGTAAGTTATTTTTTTAATTGTATTTCTTGTTTTTTTCTTTTGCTTGTTTATTTTTCTATCTTCATTTGTAAATTTATAATTGTTGTTTAATTTGTTTCGTGTTAATACATTTTGTTACTCTTTGACTAAAGTTTTCATTTACTTTTAAAGTTCAATTTCAAACCTTTCATTTACCTTTTAACTCAGAATCAGTGAAGTGATTACCCTGGTAAGCATAATTTTATTATTCAGTGACTAAATAGCTAGCCGGAAGTTGCGATGTGGGTCTTCGTTTAACACCTCAATTGTTTAACGAAGATTTTATATAAATTCCAACTGCGAAGCACCCCACCCCGTAACAAACCTCTTAATGGAAAACCCTATATGCCTTGATTGTTTGACTTGTCACTTTCACTTGTCAAGTGAAAAGTGTACGATTTGAGAAAATAGAAAGAAATATGCTCAAACAACTTATCGAAATAGTGAAAATGTATTATAAATATGGTGCAAATTTCGATCAGACAGTTCGCAGCGTTTGTTATGTGGGGGGAGCGGTAGCGAGAGGAAACTGACCTTTGGTGTGTCGCTATCCGGGTCCTTACAGCTTCTCCTGAGGGTGTAGTTCCGAGGTGATCGTCACTGGCGCGAAATCGACCGTCGCGTGTTGCTGTACATTTACAACTCTCCTCTCTCGGCCAGCGGACCGAATAAGGATGTGCAAAGTGTTGTGTATAGCAAAAAAAGGGCGAAATAGGAAAAAGCGAGCATGTTGCCAACCAATTAGAAAAACCGCTTGTTTGTACCGAACACTGATGTAAAGTTCTTAGTTCGTACTCGTATTGCCAGGTCAGCTAAGAACATTACTGAAAATATTCGATCGTATATTGGTCAAATAGAGTCAGAGTTGTGCCAAAATGTGATACAAAACTTTCTCAAAAGAACAGCAGAAGAAGCCGAGGCGGCCATTTAGCAGATATCATTTTCCATAACTAATCGTGGAGTTTGTTCTTTGTTTTAAAATAAATATTTTGGCACTATTTTATAAGAAAATATTGTTTTTAAATAAGTAAAATAGGTCTTCTTAATGGAAAATCCTTTATTTGAATATGTAAATATTCGAATATTTGAATATTTGAATATTCAAATATTTGAATATTGGACTATTTGAATATTTTAATACTAAAATATTTGAATATTCGACTATTTGAATATCTGAGTATTTGAATAATTGGAATAATTCGAATGTTTGAATATATTTTTGAATGAATATTTGAATACTTATATTTAAAAAAATTACAGCCCTAAAAAATAAAAATGAATGATATCAAAAAGATTTGTATTCTTTGTTCGGTAATTAGGATTCGAATCATATTGGATCGTTTTTTGATTCGGGGATTCCTACCTCGAATTCTATTTTTTGAGGATGCTACCCAACTTTGGTAACCATAATATAAATTTAAATTTTACTGCCTTGATGGAATAAATCTTAGTTCAGAAAACATTAATGTGACATAAAAAATATGCGAAAGGAAAATGTAAGTTATTTCCCCACTTGCAATAAAATAGAATATGATTATAAATAAGTTTTATAAGGACATTAAAGGGTTAAACGCTAAAGTAGGACATCAAGGAAACGAGCGGGAGTTTTATATATCCTGTTATTCCCCGTGTGTGCGGCGCGCGGGGGCCAGGGGAATGAAAACATGTTTATGATTTTCGGGATAGTTGTGTGTGGGCAGTGTGGCATAGGTAATTATTCGGGGTTACAGATTGTCGTCTGCGGCATATATAGAAAAGGGGAAAAGTTTTAAGCATTATGACGCGAGCTATACTTAGTTATCGCAGTTTCCCTGTTTTAGATACGCCACATTAAATCCAAAAACTTTGCCCAAAACCAAAAGATATAATCTTTCTTAGCGGCTGTTTTTTTTTACTCTTCTGCTTCCCTCCTCGGCCCTCTTTTCCGGCGGGGGTTTCCCCCTTTACTCCGCCTCTTAGTTCCTCGGGTTTTGTTTTCCGGGCGTCAAACGGCAATTGTTCGGAACCGCCACGGATCGCGCCTCACCCGACCCCCTTTTTGTTTTCCCGGATCTTTTTATTTTAAAATAGTTTACTGTTATTTCTGTTTTTCTACGATTTAACTTTTTATCTGATCAGATAATAGAAAACGATCCAGCACAAATAAGGGGCAGTAAAATATGTTACGTCAAAGGGAAGGGAACTTCGATGAATTTGTTTTGTATTACTGACAGAATAAAATCCACATCACAAAATCAATGTGCGGTTTTATTTCTTAAAAATTATAGGTAAGCAATTATTTTACATTACTAAAACAGTGATTTATCGTAAAGTTAAAAATATACTGCATAATCAGTTAAACTTAACAATATTTCAGTGCTTTATAAGGGTGTCGCATGAAGTCAAATTTCTAGTTTAAAAAACTTAAAAATTAGGCTTACCGCCCGGGGTGGCGGTAAAATTTCACAATAAATAATAATAATATTATGTAAGCTGAACTAAAAATGTTAACTATTTCATTTCATATTTTTATATACAAGGGGTGATAAAAAAGTAAGATTGCAAAGCCAATGAAACGTGTACATTTTATAACCTTACTTTTTAATCAGCCCTTGTAATAATGCTGTAATGTATACGATTAATTTTAGGGATAAGAAAGTATGAACACATCAGTGGCAAGTGTTCTGAACTGAATTGGTTGAATATGGCTGATCGAAGAAAACTTCACTCTTACACATTATATCATAAGATAATCATTCTTCAGAAGCCTCCCTACTTGTACCGCAGAATTGTCTTTAGAACCGACATTCACAATATTAACGTCAGGTCTCGGGGGCTAATATCACCTCCGAAATATAAAACTGCCTTCTTTCTAAGAAGTTATACTTATAATATTTACAAGTTATACAACATGATCGATCCCCTCATACCTGAAATCTGCGACATTATTAGCATTCAAAAAACAGATGCGCAAATTAATATTCCAAAATGAGCTCTGAGATTATTAAGGTATAGAAACCAAAGAGACTATAAGATTTTTTTGTACATGTTTATGAATACTCACTTTATAACCTTTATATATTTTAACTGGCATAATTATAATAGGTTAAGTGGAAGAACAGTAACAGATAATGCTGACTGAACTTCGCCTATTCTTTTACACATTTTGTTTTGTAAAATTACTCTTAATTTGAATAAAGACGTTTATTATTATTATTATTATTAATATTATATACTAATATTCCTCACAATTGCCATAAGTAATGCCAGCTGTGTGAGAAGTTTTAAATTAAAGGTGATCAAAAATTATTTAGGATCAATAGTAAGTACTTTAAGGCGAACCAATGACTATTTTATCTATAGAGCAAGAAGTGTGTCATGCGATAGACATTGATATTGCAATACAATACTTTGCTCTTAGAAAAGGTAGACGAATAAAGTTTTCATTTAGAAAATTATCAATAATTTTTAAATGCCGAGAAAACATGAACGCATTTTCATGATAGTAACCGTGATACACCTAATGATTTTAACTTGTTTTTCAGTTCAATTGCAGGAAAACTATTAAACAATTTGCCCGCATCAAACACTGATCCCATTAGTTTCCTACATGACTTTCCTAAAGATATTAATACATATCTTAAAATAGAGAAAGTCAGCCCGAATGAGGTAAGAAATGTCATAACAATCTTATAGAGTTCGCACGTGAAATTTTTGGTATGTCGACCAGGCTACTAAAATGTATTACTGATGTAATAATACTGCCCCTCACAAAATTGATTAATTTATGCACAGAGCCTGACACATTCCCGAACCGTGTTAAAGTTGAATGTATTATTCCTATTTTTAAACAGGGCAATGTATCTGATGTGAATAATTACAGACCTATCTCATTACTACCAACAATATCGAAGGTCTTAGAAAAAATCATGTTCAGACAAATCATTGAATTTTGTGAGAGGCAGAATATTCTGCATTCTGGTCAGTTCGGTTTCCGCAAAGGACTTTCAACTAGCGATGCAGTCAATGCATTAGTAGAAGAAATTCTGGAGGAATATAATTTTAGATCATACAGTCTCGCATTTTTCTTCGACTTTAGTAAGGCATTTGACTACGTGCCCCATGATATCCTTTTACGGAAGCTCTACCATTACAATTTCTATCCATCAACTTGCCGACTTATAAACTCTTATTTGCTAAACAGCTCTCTAACGGATGCCTCATGGGCAAATACTACCTATGGTGTACCTCAGAGATCAATTATTGGACCGTTGCTCTTCCTGATCTTTATTAATGATCTACCTTTGAGAATTAGGAACGCGAAAATCCTTTTATATGCCGATGATACTACGTGTATAAATACATCAAAAGCCGCTCAGGCAACCATAGATAAGACCGAGATAATGAGTCTATACTTAAATGGTTCAGCTCAAAAGAAATGACCGCTAATAATAATAAGACGGTAAAAGTCATGTTCACCTTAAAAACTGGGAACTTGATAAACGCTTCGGCAAAGTTTTTGGGCGTATCGCTCGACTCAAAGCTAGATTGGCATTCTCACAGCGACTATGTCAAATAGTTTTTCTACTGAGAAGTCTCACAAACTCACTACCACAGAGAGCGGTAAAAACGGCATATTTTTCATTATTTCATAAACAAAATACAAATAGAACAAACGAATGTAATTTTTAATGTCAGATTTATGACATTTGGATTATTATGACAGTTGACATTCGTGATATTTCTCAGTTTGAAATGCCAATATCTTCACTTTAAATCAGTGTTTTGTACGCGTGGCGCATGAAGTAAAATTTCGAGTTGAGAAAAACCCGAATTTGGATTTGGACGCTGCGCGTCCAAATCCAAATTCTTAGGGCTTTTCTCAACTCGAAATTTTACTTCATGCTTAGCCTAGGAGTGGAAGACAGTCGTTTAGATTTTTAAAAATGTTGATGAATTTTTAAGATTTTAGATAATTATCAGATTTCACAATTTTTCATGAATTTCCAATATTTTAATTGGGTTTTAACGTTTTTCGTACGCGTGGCGCATGAAGTAAAATTTCGAGTTAAGAAAAGCCCGAATTTGGATTTGGACGCTGCGCGTCCAAATCCAAATTCTTAGGGCTTTTCTCAACTCGAAATTTTACTTCATCTTAGTCTAGGAGTGGAAGACACTCGTTTAGATGTTTAAAAATGTTGATGAATTTTTAAGATTTTAGATAATTATCAGATTTCACAATTTTTCATGAATTTCCAATATTTTAATTGGGTTTTAACGTTTTTCGTACGCGTGGCGCATGAAGTAAAATTTCGAGTTAAGAAAAGCCCGAATTTGGATTTGGACGCTGCGCGTCCAAATCCAAATTATTAGGGCTTTTCTCAACTCGAAATTTTACTTCATCTTAGTCTAGGAGTGGAAGACACTCGTTTAGATTTTTAAAAATGTTGAAGAATTTTTAAGATTTTAGGTAATTATCAGTTTTCACAATTGTTCATGAATTTCCAATATTTTAATTGGGTTTTAACGTTTTTCTTAAATTTCTAAGATTTCCTTTAATTTCCGAAAATGTCGATACTTTTCATAAGTTATTAGAAGTACCTTCAATTTTCAAATTCTTGGCAATTTTCATGAATTTACTAAATATTCTTTAACTTAAAAAATGTTGAAGTTTTTCTATGAAATTCCAAGATTTCCGTTAATTTTCAACAATCTAACGGTTTTGCTGAAATTTTCGATACTTCTGAAATATTTTACACTTTTCATAAATTTTCATTGATTTTTTTTAAATCTGGGCAGTTTTCGTAAATATATATATATTCTTTATTACGGGAGACCATTAAAAATACAACAATATATACACAATAATCACAAAACAATACAAAAACAAACAAAAAATGTACAAATGAATACAGTCAGAGACAGAAGTTACATCTAATAAAAGAGGACCAAATAAATAATTATATAAATGTTCTTAATTTTCGATAAATTTAAACATGTTGATACTTTTCATAAGCTTTCAAGATTTGACGATAAATTGTATTTTTTTCATGACTCTTAGTCATCTTTTTTAAAATCTTAGTAGTTTTCGTAAATTTCCTAAATTTTCGTTACATTTAAAAATTTTCTAAACTTTTCCTGAATTTCTTTGATTTTCATTTATTTTAAAAATCTTGACAGTTTTCGTGAAATTGAATTTTTAAAAATTAGATGCCTGTTGCGATTTTTTTTCAAGATTTACATTAATTTTAAAAATATTGACGCTTTACAGGAATTTCCAAGATTGTCGATTATTTTCAATATTTTGCCGCCTTTTATGAGGTTTTTTAAGTTATCACAAATTTTAAAAATTATGACGTTTATTCGAAAATTTCCAAAATATCCGTTAATTATCAACATATTGATATTTTTTGTAAATTTAATAGATTTCCGTTATTTTCTAAATTCTATATGGTTTTCGCGTTTGTTAATTTTTTGATTTTCAAAATCTTAACGTTGAAACAGCATCAATAATATTTTAAATATTTCGTCGATTTTTAAAATATTAACGCTTTTCGTGAGTTTCCGAGATGTTCTTATCAAATTTTATAAAAATTAATGATTTCAACTTTTAATCAAAAAAAGTCTCATTTTAAAAAAAAATTAAACAAATTTCATTTCCCTGCTTTATACTTCTCATTTTACGACGTTTCTTAGAATCGCTTATTTTTATTAATAAATAACTTATTTTGTTATTAATTGATATTAAAAACGTTGTCACATCATATAATACTTTATTCATGTTAAAACTGTAGTTTACATACGTCATATTACCGACGGTGTATGGGGCGCTAGACGTCATAAGGTTTAAATTAATAAGTAAGATAAGATAAATAAAAAAAGTTAAAAGTAAAAATCTGTAGGGGTACACAGATAAAAAGACGAGAAACCAGTATAATAATAATAAATAGTCATAAATAGTTAAAACTAATAAAAAATAGATAAATCTAAACGAGTGTCTTCCACTCCCAGACTAAGCATGAAGTAAAATTTCGAGTTGAGAAAAGCCCTAAGAATTTGGATTTGGACGCGCAGCGTCCAAATCCAAATTCGGGTTTTTCTCAACTCGAAATTTTACTTCATGCGCCACGCGTACAAAACACTGATTTAAAGTGAACGTATTGGCATTTCAAACTAAGAAATATCACGAATGCCAACTGTCATAATAATCTAAATGTCATGTGACATTATAAGATAAATCTGACATTATAAATTACATTTGTTTGTTCTATTTGTATATTGTTTGTGATTTTATATTTTAACTTATTTATTACTTTTAATTTATTGTTAGTATTAAGCGTTATGTACTTTAAATGGAATTTCCGTAAATAAACATTAAACATATACTTTCAAAGCGATATTACAGATCTAATGTCAACTGTCATGGGCGTATTCACTGGGAGGATTCAAGTTTAAATATATATATATATATATTTAAATATATAACTGTCAACACTTGCGACTAACTAAAAATAATTATGTTTTTTCCGATTTCTGTTTTTTTTTTTGTAAAGAAATTGATAAAATTTAATAGTATCTAAATATAACATTAAAATTAAATAGAACTTAAACACCAATATTTAAAAAATGATAAATTTTGAATTTTAAATAATAATTCGTATTTTATATAAAACTTGGAAAATTCAATCGATATTAACAGCAGTTGACAAATCTTCAAAATTGATTAAAATGGGCGTTTTCCACAAAGTAAATTTATATTAAAAAGATAGGGAAAAAAATCTTGAAGTTTATTAATAAACATGCATGCATGACTTCTTCTTTATACCCTGTACAATACACGATAACGAATGTATTCTTGCCGAAAAGATCTTAGCAGTAATTCGCAACTTTTATAGCCTTTTAGATTTAAATGACTAAACGAGGGGGCGGCGAAATTGGCCTACGCACCCTTATTAAAAATAGTCATTAAATGCTACTAATTTTCCATGTAATTAATTACTTTTCTCCTTAAAATAATGATATTGTGATTTACCGTGAAACTATCAGTAAACCGGTTCTGATTAGAAAATGTACCGAATTACCGGTAATTTAAAATGTAGGTAAATTTATAACAATTAAACCCGACTAGTTTTTTTTTTAGGCAAATATAGTGTTTATGGCTTTTAAGGGCTCAGCGAAAATGAGCAAACAATAAATTGATTTGAGATCGAAAACAATGCAATCAAGCCAGGTAGATATTTGTGATAATAAAACATAAAATACACAGTAGATTATAAGAACAATATTATATTCAATATTAAAAAATTGAAATTCAATAAGGTATCTTCACCAAATACTGCTCAATATTTGGTGAAGATACTTTATTGAATTTCATTTTTTTAATATAGAATATAATATTGTTCTTATAATCTATTGTGTATTTTATGTTTTATTATCGTTAGTTATGCCCACTTTCATTTCCTGCATTCTATTTCGTCTGTTGTTACTTTTTCTCGTCACCTCTTTGTAGTTATTGTTATTTTATGCCTAAGTACGATAAAATGTAAATTCTATGGTCGCTAGTTTAATGAGAGCCCGACACACAAACACACCGGCCTTTCGGGTTGAATTAATGCCACTTTGCCCTGTCTGATGAAATTAGCTTTCGCAACGAGGGCTAATTTATCACATGTAAAGGCCGATTCGGTTATGGGGACAAAAAACATTTTACTACCTCCCATTATTGTCATAACTTAAAAAAGTGTTAATGATATAATTAACAAAATGTATTACCATTAAAATAGAGTGTGATTAAAATACACATACAGTAGAACAGTCGTTTTTAACCTTTTCAGATTAACAATAATTTTACAGAGCACAGCCGTCATATAAAAAAACTCTGTGTATCAAATACAGCTAGGAATTGTGAAAATTGACTTTAAGCTCAGGCTTTCTTTTACAATCTTAGGATTTGCAAAGCTATTGGTAAATATCGAGCAACCGAAAGTTTTTGTTAACTCTTAGTTTTTGAGATATTTTATAACGAGTAAGAGCATTTATTGTTATAAATCAGTAAGTATAAATAATGTTTAAAACAGTTTTGGATATTGGAAAAAACGTAGCCTTTATCGTTTTATGATTTATTTATTCTGAAAATATATGCATATTGGAGTTGATAAAAATAAAAAACGTCACGAATGGTATTTAACTTTAAACTTTTTTAAATATAAATACAAATAACGCGTCAGGGTTTGTTACATTACGATAAAATCAACAGAGAATTCTTAATATGAAGTACATTTTTAGGCTTTTCTAAACTCGAAATATTACTTCATGCGCCAGGTGTATTAAAGACTGATTTATCTTAAAGTTTAGCGGTAAGCTTTTCTAAACTCGAAATTTTACTTCATGCTTAATCAAGGAGTAGAAACACTCGTTAGAAGTTTCAAATTGAACACATTTATAAAATCAACGAATGTCTGAACATTTACACAGTATGCATCGGGATGTGTCAAATCTATAGCTGCAAATCACATTAGAAAATCAATTTATTCAAATAAAATGGTTACGTTGTGACTAATACCTAAATATATATTTACCTTAAGCGCTCTTTAATGACATGTTAGCAGGGTTGTAAAAAAACGTTTCTTTCAATTTAATTAAAGCAGACAGTTTTTTTTAAAACGTGTTTTTTTTTTCATTAAAATAGCGTTTAAAACTTAACAATTGAAAACATGCTTAAAACGTGTTTAAAACATGTTTTAAACACGTTTAAAACGTGTTTTAAACAAAATATATTGAATATACGTTTTAAATCACATTTATGCACACACAATTGTGATATTTTATTGAAAACAAATTTTGTGTTTAATAATGTAATTTGAAATATCCTGTAACAATTTAGCTAAAATTAAAAAACGTAAACGAAAAACTTAATAAAGTAGTATAAAATAGGGATGTAATATATAAAATTACGAAAAAACTATTCGTTCGAATAGTTTTTTCCTAATTTTATATATTATGTTTAAAGTGTGCAAACTATAAGAAGCGTAAGCTTATTTTCTCGAATTCAAATAGTTTTGAATTTGAATTTATCTTGTTTGAACTGTACCGTAAGGTAAATAATAAGGTCTCACATTCTTCATACCTGCTAATGACATAATCCCCTTTTTTACCTATAAATACCGACCATCATTTTCACTCATTCCATTTCTGTGTACCTGTTCATTTCACACACAACACTTTTTCCAAGTAAGTTTGTTTTAATTTTATTCCTAATTTTTTTTAAACGTCATAAGCAAAGCTATACTGAAGAGATAAATCTCGAAACGCGTCTATAGATGGCCTAAGATATTAGTTTTAATCCAAGTCCTTTCACTTCTAATTTGTTGCTATCTCTCCTTTAATTTTAAATTATGTTGTTGGTTGGTTTGAAGAGAGTTTGACCTAAACGTTACATATACTTTAATAGAGCGTTGTAACAAATCAAATTAAATAAGATTTTAAATATTTCATTGTATAATTCAATATCCGGAGGTGTATTTGCACGGGAAGTAGTTGTTTCAATGGATATTTATCGTCTTAAATTGTCTTATTAATTAAGACACTGTTTGCATTTTCACGAATAGTTTTTTCGTAATTTTATATATTATGTTTAAAGTGTGCAAACTATAAGAAGCGTAAGCTTATTTTCTCGAATTCAAATAGTTTTGAATTTGAATTTATCTTGTTTAAATAGGGATGTTCCGATCCCAAGAAAGTATCGATATTGTGTATCGATTAATTCGTATATCAAAGTATCGATACGATAAAATATCGTAATGAAAAGTAATGATTTTCAAAATATCGATTTTTTTCGATTATAATTATTTAATACAGCAAATTAGTTTTTAAAAGACTCATTACCTAAGAAATCGTTTAATGATGGTTACAAAATTATCAAAATTTAATTTTTAGAAAAAAAAAAATGTATATATAACAAGTAAATGTTTTATACGCGTGGCGCATGAAGTAAAATTTCGAGTTTAGAAAGCCCTGTGAAAATTTGTCGAGGGTCGCTGCGCGACCCTCGACCAATTCTCTACGCGGGGCTTTTCTAAACTCGAAGTTTTACTTCATGCTTTGTCTGGGAGTGGAAGCAATTTTTAGACAATAATCAAAATCTTAATTTTGTAGTTTCTTTATTTTAAAACTGGAAGTAAAAATATATCGAGTGGTAGGTGTTTTTTATAGAAATTCAGTCTCTGGCTTAATAAATTCTGAATATTTTTGTTTGCGAATTTTGTACTAAAATGAATTTGGTAGATTATTTTTAACTGTAAATATCAATAAAATCTGCAAATTAGTTTTTAAAAAACGCTTTACCTAAGAAATAGTTTAATGACGGTTACAAAATTACCAAAATTCAATTTTTAGAAAAAAAAAATACATATAACAAGTCAATATTTTATACGCGTGGCGTATGAAGTAAAAGTTCGAGTTTAGAAAAGCCCCGTGAAAATTTGTCTCGGGTCGCTTTGCGACCCTCGACAAATTTTCTACGCGGGGCTTTTCTAAACTCGAAATTTTACTTCATGCTTAGTCTGGGAGTGGAAGCAGTTTTTAGACAATAATCAAAATCTTAATTTTATAGTTTCTTTATTTTAAAACTGAATGTAAAAATAAATTGAGTAGAAGGTTTTTCTTTATAGAAATTCATTCTCTGGTTTGATAAATTCTGAATATTTTTGTTTGTGAATTTTGTAGTAAAACAAAATTGGTAGATTTTTTTTTAACTGTGAATATCAATAAAATCTGCAGTTTTATTGATTAGAAAAATGTTTCTTTGTAGTTATTAAAGAAAAATCTGTCCATTCTTTTAAATATAATACATATTTAAGTTAAATTTGAGTGTTTGCAATTTTATTTCCAGTAAAACAAAATTTTAGTCAATTAGTGCTAAGTATAAATACTGCATCTTCTAACAATAATGTCGAAAATGTTCAGTATATTGTACATGCAGTCATTATAGTCAACGTTGTCAAATAACAATCAGCACAGTCAGAAAGACCACATTGTAACTTGTAGTCAATCGACAGTGAATATTATTATTAGACAATAGAATTTCGGAATCAGAATCAGTATAGTTTTAACAAAATTGATAAGGATCATAAATCAACACAAAAATTGACGGAAACAATTAAAGCTATTTAATATTTTGAAAATTTGTGAAGGATAGTTAAAATTAAAAAAATAATTAAATAAAAAATATTAAAAATCAACCAAAAGTCGAAATTTTCACAGCCAAAATTTCGTCGGTTCGATTTTATTTTGTTCGGAGATGCAAATTTTTTAAGTGAACCAGGAAAACGCACTGCATTCCTAAAAACATTTCAAATATCTCTAAAACGATAAAATTTGGAGGTTGTTACACAACTCCAAATGTCATCGTTTTAGATATATTTAAATTTTCAATTTCACAAAATTTCAATTTCACAGTATTTCACGCAGGATCTTAATTCGCAATAAAAAAATACTGCATTCCATTTAAAACAGGGAAGTTGGCGTCGACTTCCGGTACAACCGGAAGTCGCATGAGCTTGAAAAATTTTATTTAAAAAGAGCACACTTGATTACGCAATTGCTGAAAATCTCATTATAATACATTAATTATATTATAATACATATTGCTGTTGTGCGGTTTTGGTGGGACACCCTGTATAGCTCAACAATCATTATTAATAATATAAAAATCTGGCAATCGAAATTATATATATAATTGTAAAAAAAAATATTCAAATGCAGGCACATAAAATTAATTTTGATGCTTAAACTAATCATTATTGTTTGTGATTCCCGAAAATTCTATTTTTCCTGTTTCTCTAGAACACGCATGAATTAAGTTACACAACGCCTCAAATTTCAAGCTTTCACTCGTTTGGATTTTGAAAATTTTGATGAATTTCTAAGATTTTAGTTAATTTAAAAGTTTTCACAATTTTTCATAATTTTCCAATATTTTTATTTTTGACCTTTTTCGTAAATTTCTAAAATATTTCCTTAAATTTTTAAAATTCTGGGGGTTGGGTTTCCTAAATTTTCAAATATTTTGATACTTTTCATAAGTTTTTAAAAGTAGCTTTAATATTGAAATTCTTGACAATTTTCATGAATTTACTGATTTTTTTTTAACTTAAAAAATAAAATCCCAAGATTTCAGTTAATTTTCAACAATCTAACGGTTTACCTGAAATTTTTAAATTTTCGATAATTGTTAAATATTTTACACTTTTCCCGATTTTTTTTAAATCTTGGTAGTTTTCGTAAATTCCCTTAATTTTCTTTAAATTTAAACATGTTGACACTGGGTACATACAGAGAGTTTTATGTAACACCGAACATTTTCATAACGAGAATTTTTCTTTTAAGTATACATAAGTATACGTTGTACATTTGCGGATGCTCGGTTTGTTAAAAGAATTTAATTTGAAGCTTTAAACGAGTTTTTTCCACTCCCAGGCAAGCATGAAGTAAAATTTCGAGTTTAGAAAAGCCTGAAAATTTGGTTTGGTCGCGTAGCGCGAAGCGCGGAGCGGCCAAACCAAATTTTCAGGCTTTTCTAAACTCGAAATTTTACTTCATGCGCCACCGGTACGAAACACTGATGCAATGTAAAGTTTAGAGGTGTGTTTTAAACTTCGTAATATGTCAGTGTTTTGTATCGGTGGCGCATGAAGTAAAATTTCGAGTTTAGAAAAGCCTGAAAATTTGGTTTGGCCGCTCCGCGCTTCGCGCTACGCGACCAAACCAAATTTTCAGGCTTTTCTAAACTCGAAATTTTACTTCATGCTTAGTCTGGGAGTGGAAAACACTCATTTCATGTTTCAAATTGATTTTTTTAAGAACGAGTATCTAAAGATTTACGATATATACGGTGTAACTGAGACATGTATACTTGAAAGAAAATCTCCCTGTGTGTACAAGTTGAGGCATTAATTGCGATTTATTGGCTACAATTTTTAATGGTCATTTAGGCAACCCAATTTACACATAACTTAAAAAATAAAGGTGTTAAATTGTATTGGATGAACATGTGCGGTGTTAGATAAAACTCTCTGTAATTTATATAATAATAAACTCAATGATGTGTATACTTTTATAAATTTTCAATATTTGACGATAATTTTTAAATTATTATTATTATTATTATTATTATTATTATTATTATTATTATTATTATTATTATTATTATTATTATTATTATTATTATTATTATTATTATTATTATTATTATTATTATTATTATTATTATTATTATTATTATTATTATTATTATTATTATTATTATTATTATTATTATTATTATTATTATTATTATTATTATTATTATTATTATTATTATTATTATTATTATTATTATTATTATTATTATTATTATTATTATTATTATTATTATTATTATTATTATTATTATTTTTTCTGACTTTTTCTCATTTTTTTTTAATCTTAGTAGTTTTAGTAAATATAAAAATCTGGCAATCCAAATAAAATATATAATTGTAAAACGAAAATATTTAATTGCAGGCACATAAAATTAATTTTGATGCCTAAACTAATCATTATTGTTTGTGATTTCCGAAATTTCTATTTTTCCTGTTTCTCTAGAACACGCAGGAATTAAGTTACACAACGCGTTTCAAGCTTCCGACGAGTGTTTTCTACTCTCAGATTAAGCATGAAGTAAAATTTCGAGTTTAGAAAAGCCTGAAAATTTGGATTTGACAGGGCGCGCGAGCGAAGCGAGTCGCGCCCTGTCAAATCCAAATTTTCAGGCTTTTCTAAACTCGAAATTTTACTTCATGCGCGACGCGTATAAAACACTGATTTCAAGTGAAGTTCAAAATATACTGCTTATCTTTTTTTTTCGAAATTCGATCAATTTGCTTTATGTGTAAGTATACTTAAAAGAAAAAAATCCCTGTATAATTTTTACTTTTACTTTTCTGCAAGTATTAACTTTAATATTGTTTTCTTCCTTTCTTAATACAATAAATGGCGCTTAATACTAGTATCGTAACCATAATTATTTTAGCGATACTAGCGATAGATCGAAAAAATAAATATCGATATAAATATATCATGCAGGGTTGTTATGTTTAAAACACTTTGAGTTAAAACAGTGTTTTAAATATGTTTAAAAACAACCGTCGTGTTTTAATCGGTTTTGTTTTAAACATGTTTTAAATCTTAAATTTGTCCAAAACATGTTTTAAACGTTAAATTTGTTTAAAACGATTTTTTTATCTTAAATTTGCTAAATTATATTTTATACTACTTCATTAAGATTTTTTGTTTCAAATTACATTATTAAACACAACATTTTATTACAATAAAATATCACAACTGTGTGTGAATAAATGTAATTTTTAAATACAGAAAATGTTTCTTTCAGGTTCGTTGTTTTTTTTAAATATTTCATTTTGAATCTTTAAACGAGGGTTTTCCACTCCCAGACTAAGCATGAAGAAAAATGTCGAGTTTAGAAAAGCCTGAAAGATTGGATTGGCCGCGTAGCAAAGCGGAGCGGCCAATCCAAATTAGGCTTTTCTAAACTCGAAATTTTACTTCATGCGCCACAGGTATAAAACACTAAAATATCGTAAAGTTTAAAATATACGACTTTAGCAATCTAATATATAGATGTGAATAAAACGTGAGTCAAATTCTGCGCTGAACTAATTGTTTAAAACAGTGATTATAGGCAACCCACTAACTCTAACGTATATTAGGTTGCCTATAATCGTTGTTGTATATGAGTTTTTTTAAAACTCCACTGTAAATCAGTGTTTTTAAGCGTGGCGCATGAAGTAATTTTTCGAGTTTAAAAAAGCCTGATTTGGATTGGCCGCTCCGCTTCGCTACGCGGTCAATCCAAATTCTTAGGCTTTTCTAAACTCGAAATTTTACTTCACCCTTAGTCTGGGAGTAGAAAACACTTGTTAATAGCCTTAAATTAACCGCTTTGAAACAACAAATTCACGCAAATTTTCTATAAATTACAAATTTACGAAAGTGCAATTGACTTAGTACACTGTCAAAATAAATATTTACTGAATGTTGTTTTGTGTTACCAAAACTAACTTGGTCAAATTCTGCAAATTTTAAAATTTATCAAAAATTGTTTTAGATTACGGTAATGTGAATAAATGTAACGCGTAATAATTAATAAACTCAATTTTTTTAATTCTTGACTTAGATCATTTTCATCCTTACCGGCCCCTATAATATTTTAAATTAAATTATTCACACACAATTGTTTTAGATTACGGTAATGTGAATAAATGTAACGCGTAATAATTAATAAACTCATTTTTTTTTAATTCTTGACTTAGATCATTTTCATACTTACCGGCCCCTATAATATTTTAAATTACCTGTACCTTTAAAATTTTAAGCATAATCTAAATACCTGATGTTTAAAACACACATAAAATATGAATTAAATCCTTTAAAAGAATATGTTTCTGTGAATTTTTTGGGTATGTTTAATTTGAATCAGCAATTATAACGAGATGAAAACGTTTCCTTTTTTTAAATCCCACTCTCCCGGTTCTTTGTAAGCTCGGATTAAGACCGCTGAATACAAATTAACGTTAATTTAAAATCACGAGAGCGACGTACTTTTATAATAGCACTTTAAGGTTTTCGGATTTGAGTTGTTTACGTGTCTGGCGTGTTAGTGGTATTAATTGGGGCGGGGGCCTGTCATTTAAGAATAAAAGGACCCGCGGGCGCAATGAAATAAGCCATAAATTAAATGTTTGGTGGCAGTACACGCTCGTACAGAGGTAGATATCATTGTTGTTGAACTCCGCAAATTACAATGTCCGTCATGTAATGTTGCTCGCAGACTGCGCACCGCCACAACTTTTGTTTCGACTTGCTTGTTTTGTTTTGTTTTCCAAAACTTATCTTTGCTCTGAGCGCGTGTGTGTCTCTCTCACTGTGTGTGTTTGTATTTGAGTGTTAGTGTGTCCTTTTCCCAAGTTTAATTCATAGTTCGTACACTCGTTCTTTGTTTTAACAGAGTGGGTTTATTCTGTCACGATGTCGACTCAATGACGAAGGTTTATCTAGAAAGGTAGTTGAGTTAAGTTGTGAAAAGTTTAGAAATAAGGGAATTTCATTTGTGCTCCGCTTTTTTTGCCCTCTTTGTCTTTCTTCTTTACGCGCCGGGTGTAATTGAAATGAAAGGATTTTCAGGCGCAATGCTGTTATTCCGCTCCTTTGCTTCCGGCGGGAAATTTAATACATTTGCAGTTTGTTTATGTAACCAAACCATCCTTAACACACATTCCCAGAACAATAGTTTGTGTTATTATATTGTGTATTGATTTATTAGTCTCATATTGCATTCAAACGTGCATTTCTCGATACCATATCAGTTGCTGCTGTTATTTGTTTTAAGTAAATTATGTTATTAGTATTCATACATTTTAAATACAGGGTAGCTACCAAACAGGAAAACCGGGAAAGTCAGGGAAAAGTCATTGGATTTTATTCATCGGAAAAAGTATTGGAAAAATCAGGGAAATTCGGTCTTTTTAGCAAAAAGCAGGGATGTGAAGCTTCAACAATGTAACGTCGATAATGTCATTGTTGACGCGTTGAATTTCACGCCAACTATTTGTACAACGCTTCTGATATCGACAATGGTTTTAACTAGTATAACATTTGAGCTATTTAGCGCAATGCGAAGTGATTTTGGCAGATAGCTTAGAAGTATACAGAGTATTCAAAACTCTTAAAATCACCCAAAACCGCACCATATACATTATAATTACATAATCTTTAAATAGTATTGTTGAAATTGTCGACATTGTTGACATTCTCGACATTGTCGACGTACTGTTACGTCGACTATTAAAGTCGACGCGTCGAGGCCCATCCCTGGCGAAAATTTAGGGAATTTTTCAATTATTAATAATAATAAAAATGCAACTTTGATTAAAACACTTGGTTTGTTTTTCTGATTTAAATCACTTAAACAAACCAAGTGTTTTAGTTAAAATTCTACTATTAATTAAATATGTTTTACCACGGGTTAAGTGAAAAATAAACCAACATATACTCAATTTTCAAAACATCAGACCTCGATAAAATCCTCAAATATCTCAAAAAACAGTTAGATGTATTTTTTCTTTCACACAAATTTTTAATTTTTGTTTTCAGATTTCAATTCAGAAAAAAAGGTTTAAATTTGTCGCACTGTGCTATCAACAAAAACGTGTTTTTAGCCATTAACAAAAAATCGAACAGTGCTTTATATTTTTTTAAATTTAGTTATTGAAATAGAGTACATATATGGTACTCAAAAAATAGTACATGGTAATCGAAAAGGAGTACATGGTACTCGAAATGTACATCTAACAGTAAAATATAAATTAGTGAAGAAAATAAATAAAACCGTGTTTTATTAGTGATTGATTACTTTACATCACTCAAAACAAAGAGTGAATAACATTTATGTTTAAATAAATAAAATGGAACTACTTTTAATTGTACTACAGAAATTAAAAAATGTTTAAGTTAAAGTGCGTTAATTATTACTTTCATTCAATTCTATTATTGCCACTTTTATTAATAATTACAAATGTCAACATGCAAATATGTTATTTGCATGTTGAAATTTTGAAATGAAAGTAATGAAAGTTGTTTACTTTTATTTTACATATCCATATCCATATCCGCATGTGAATACATACATTTATTTTATTAACGCACAAATGGTTAGTCGACCTCGTTGGTCATTTCCCGTGGGAGTGCTCCGCCTGCAATAATGATTTTTCAAATATTGTATATATATGTAGTATTTTTTTACTATTATTATTGCCCAGGCCATTTCCAATTTGCGGCTCTTGTAAACGAACAATATTTATTTAATGGCGTGTAATAATAAAAAGAGGGCTACTCCAAATCAAATTTTACAAATATTTAACATGGGCAAAAAATTTTGTTTTTTCTTAAAACTAAATTGAAAATATATGTAAAATAAACATTAACGTAAAACATCATAATATACACTCTTTATCAAGAGATTTACAGAGAGATTTGTTTGTAAAATATAGTTGTTATAGTAATATTTATTTTAAGTATATTTATTTTTATAATTTATTGTTAACAATGGCGGAATCACGATAAGCTAAGTGGCTGTGTTACACGCAAATTTCAATAAAGCTCATAATGCGGCTTAATTGTAATTTACTACCAACATTTCCAATTTGCGGCCCTTGTAAAGGAACAATATTTATTTAATGGCCTGTAATAATAAAAAAAAGGATGCTTCAAATACAATTTTACGAATATTCAATATAGGCAACAAATGTTTGTTTTCTCTTAAAACTAAGTTAAAAATATATGTAAAATTAACATTAATGTAAAACATCATAATATACACTCTTTATTAAGAGATTTACGGATAGATTTATTTGACAAATATAGTTGTTATAGTTAATACTTTTATTTTAAGTATATTTATTGTTATAACTTATTGTTAAGAATGGCGGAATCATGATAAGCTAAGTGGCTGTGTTACACGCAAATTTTGATAAAGCTCATAATGCGGCTTAATTGTAATTTACCACCAACACTAAGGCTTAACGTAAGGATCGAAGAGACCGCTATTAACCCTCTTTGACTTTTCAGGAGTATCGAATTGAACAACTTTTAAAATATTTCCAGCTTTTAATAACAATCTTTTCATGATATAATATCGAAATAATTGTTTCCACAAAATTAATTATATGTCAAAATGACAGGGAAACAAATTCTTGAAGTATATTGTTAAACATGCATGCATGACTTTAGTTATACCTTGTACAATACACGATCTTGCCGGAAAGATCTTTAGAATTACTGTAAATTTTGGAGCCTTTTAGATTTAAATACGTATATGAGGAAGCGGCGAATTTGGCCTACGCCCCGCGCGGCTGAAACTCACGCTACACCACTGGCGAAGAGATAATCGAAGAGATAATCAGTAATCTGTGCGAAGAGATAATCAATAATTAATTATAGAAAATATATATGTATTTACATCATCTTTATTCGGGCATACTATTTACGGTTACATTATTTATTTATACAAATATTTACAATTCCATTAATGTGTTAGTCTGTCCCTGTCTGGGTATTGACCATTCTTCTTTCTGCCCTAGAAAATATAATACATTCAAATAATAAACATTTACAATAGTAATTGAATATAAAATACATGATAATTATACAATACAATAATTATGGTAATTATTATTCGGGCACATTACAAATCTGGCATAAAATACAGAAATAGAAAGTCAAGTGGAATAAATGTCAGTAGTGAAGAGATCGTATTTCGCGCAAGAAGTGGAAAAACGTGTTTCCAAATTGGCTCATTATCTCTTGCCGATGTTTGGCTGGCAATGGAAATTGTTGCTTGGAATTTGGGGAGAAATAAATAATTCCCTTTTTGCGTTTTCCCCTCTTGTTCTTATTTTTCCTCTCTGCCTCTCTTGAACGAAAATAGGCATTCATTATGATGAAAACGTTTATTAGGTGATTAATGGAATCGGATCGTTTATTTGGATGGATGCGGATGTAATCAAATACACTTTAACTGATTATCATTAGCCGGTCTAATGAATGTAATTATTAAACGAACGAAATCCTCTATCTGGCTTGTATTCTGTTTACTATTATTTGCGGTTATTGATGATTTTGCGTTTTGCATTCAACGGTTCTATGAAATATTAATTAATAGAGGTAAAAATAATTGAACTGCTTAGTATTAAAATATTAATCTCCCAACACACGACAATTTTTGATTATGTTTTCATAACAATATATGAAAACATACTTAATTTACTATATTTTTGTATTATTAAAACATGAATTAAACAAAACATCGAGCTGATTCGGTTATGCACCATATACGTACATATTTTTATTTTATTACGCATATTATTGATGATTTTGCGTTTTGTTTTCAGCGGTTCTATGAAATATTAATTAGTAGAGGTAAAAATAAATAAATTGCTTAGTATTAAAATATTTATCTCCAGACACACGACAGTTTTTGATTATTTTTTCATAAGACAATATGTGACAACATACTAAATTTATATATTTTTCTATTAAAACATAAATTAATCATAACATCGAGCTGTTTCGGCTATGCATCGTATACGTACATATTTTTTTTATAACACATATGGTCTGCATCGCATTTTTGCGTTCTCATCGATTATTGGACTGACTGTTGTAGGAGATAGATACAGGAAATTTTTCCTACCTATAGATATCCTGATGCAAATTGATGATGTGAATATTTAGGCATTTTTATAAAAGTGTTTAATTTGAAACTTTTAACGAGTGTTTCCACTCCTTAATTAATCATAAAGTAAAATTTAGAGTTTAAAAAAGCTCCGCTTCGCTGCGCGATCAAACCAAATTTTTAGGCTCTTCTAAACTCGAAATTTCACTTCATGCTTAATCTCGGAGTGGAAAAGACTCGTTTAAAGCTTCAAATTGAATTGAATGGTATTTTTAAGAGAGGCAAAAAGTTTTATAAAATATGACCTTTTGTTAAAAAATGGATAATAATAACTTATACCTATCTAGGCAGTTATTCGGGGACGCATGGTATATATCAGGTTTGTTAAAAAAACGTTTTTTTTTTCATTTTAATTAAAACGAATATTTTTTTTTACAAAACGTGTTTTTTTTCATTAAAACAGCGTTTAAAACATTAACAATTAAAATCATGTTTAAATCACGCTAAAAACGCGTTTAAAACAAAACACGGTTAAAATCCCGTTCATGCCGTGTTTTAAAAAAATGGGAAAAATTACTAAAACGTCGGATTTTCATGAAATTTTCAGGGATCGCTAGAGGAAAGAATGCGTTTTATTGTCACGTAGAAATAAATCAAATTCATTACTTGAGAAATAAACTACAGGGGGTTAAAGTTGATTAATAAGTGAACGAACATTGTGATAAAATTGAATATTTTTGTTGCGTTTTAAAAAAAATGGTGAAAAATTACCGATACTCTGGATTTTCATGAACTTTCTAGAAATCGCGAGAGCAAAGAATGCGCTCTACTGTCACGTGAAAATAAATAAAATTCATTACTTGAGAAACAAATTACAAAGGGTTAAAGTTACGACCGTTTGATTCAATAAGCCATTTTTTTTTCGAAAACATTAACTTAAAATTCTCGAATAATCTCAAAGTGTCGATGTTTAGTAATTGATTTCATAAATAAAAATCACTTGGTTGTTTCACAAAATATGTAGTTTCATATTTTGTGAAACAACCAAGTGATTTTTATTTAAATTGATATTCATACATATACAAATATTGAATGTTTAAATAAATAATATTAATAAGAATCTAGAAAACTACAAATACATTTATTTGAAGTTTTTTGTCTCATGAAAATGCCGAGTTTTTAAAAACAGTTATGTTCGATTTTTGTAAAATATAGACATTTTTTTGAAATAATGATAAAGCAGCTCAAAGTTAAAACATTGATTTAAGCGTAAAAACAATTAAACGTTGCGTCACATCAAAGTTTGATTCTTTGGTAGTCGTTTCCCGTTTGTTTCATGAAATTTACAAAGTTTTCAAAAAAGTTGGGCTTAATTATTGGAGCCATCCATTTTTTTTTTCGTTGTCTTAGATTTAATTCATTCGGCAAAAAGCAGTGATTTTGGATTAATATTAAGCCTTCATTTAAGCGTAAGAACAATTGAGCTTTCCTTCAATTTACAGCCACATTCTTCGGCTGTCATCTGCTTTTTGTTTAATGAAAATATCAAATATGTCGATAAAATTACGGTTACTTATTTCAGCAAGCCTTTTTTATTTACTAATTATTAAAACACGGACTTGGACTTAGAATTTAAGCCATGATTTAAGTTGGAAATCAATCGAGCGTTACGTCACTTCAAAACCACATTCTTCAGCTGTCATTCGTCTTTTGTTTTGAGAAAATATCAAGTTCAGAAAAGTTGCGCTTAATTATTTGAGCGACTATTTCTTGAGAATTTATTGATAATTAAAACACGAACTTTGACTTGAAGCATAATTGATATTTTTGAAATATCCAGTAAAGATATTCAAATTTCAATTATAACCAATCGGAGTTTTTTTTTGTATAGAATTTTAGAATTTTATGTTAATTTGATAATCTGTTAATTTGATAATCTGTTAATTTTTTACAATTGTTTAAATAAAAAACATTCACCTAAAATCGTTGAATTTATTGCATACATTTAACTTTTGCTGAATATTTTCGGAAAACGTGGCTATATAATTTAATTTTCATTCTATAAGATGTAAGTGCAATTAATTTTAAGTAAATTCTGTCAATGCAATGTTGATAGTATAGATTTCTAATTTTTTACAATTTTTTCAAAGAAAACATTCTCTCAAAATTGTTAATTTTTTTGCATAATTTTAACTTTGCCTTGATATTTTGAAAAATCCAGTAGGGATATTTAAATTTCCACAACGGCCAATCAGTTTATTCATATCTGTGTAGATTCTATGAATTTTATGTTGATTTGATAATTCGTTGAATTTTTACAATTCTCTCAAAATAAACATTCTGCTAAAATCGTTTAACTGAGGTATTCGTTATTTTCGTAAAAGTTCAAATTGAAGCTTTAAACAGTGTTTTCCACTCCCAGGTTAAGCATGAAGTAAAATTTCGAGTTTATAAAAGCCTGAAAATTTGGTTTCGCGTAGTTACCTTTTAACTGAGGTATTCGTTATTTTCGTAAAAGTGCAAATTGAAGCTTTAAACAGTGTTTTCCACTCCCAGGTTAAGCATGAAGTAAAATTTCGAGTTTAGAAAAGCCTGAAAATTGGGTTTGGTCGCGTAGCGAAGCGAAGCGACCAAACCAAATTTTCAGGCTTTTCTAAACTCGAAATTTTACTTCATGCGCCACGCGTGTAAAACACTGACATAATCTGAAGTTTAAAATACACTTTTTCAGCAGCATACTAATTTAAAATTATATTTCAAACATCACAATACGTCAGTGTTTTATACGCCCGGCCCATGTAGTAAAATTTCGAGTTTAAAAAAGCCTGAAAATTTGGTTTATCTAAACTCGAAATTTTACTTCATGCTTAATCAGGGAGTGGAAAACACTCGTTAGAAGCTTCAAATTAAACTTAAAAAAATGCATAATTTCAACTTTAGTCTAATATTTTGGAAAAATTCGCTGTCATAATTTTATTTTCTGTAAAGCATATGCAAATGCAATTGATTCTAAGTAAATTTTATGTTGATTGTATGAAACTTGATTTCTTAACGCACACGAATTTGTGCTTGTTCTAAATTTAAACAACAAATTTTACTGGTTTAAGTTTACAATTTTAATTTCTTTGAATATTTTTGTCTATTATAAATTTTTTGACAATTTGTTTTTTGGTGACAGTAATGATATGTTTTAACAGCTACGACGTTTTTGGATATTTTTCGACAATTATATTAAAATACTCGACTTTAATTTGCCCAAATATTTCAATAACATTCTACTTTTCGACTTTCAATTGAAAATAACTCGACAACTGCCGATGGCGTATTTTTTGTTTTTCGTATATTCTGAAAGAACAATGTCTTCTTAACACTCACACGAGTTTTCATGAAAATTTGTTAAAGAATTTCTGTTTTGAATGTTTAAAACTTTGATTTACCTAAATACTTCTATAAAGTTTTACGTTTTTGACTTTAAATTAAAAATAACTCGAAAATTTAGAAATGAAAATAGTATAAAATATAGTTTAGATAATTTAAGACAATAAAACAAATTTTACGTTTAAAACATGTTTTAAACAAATTTAACATTTAAAACATAAAAAAAACATTCAAAACACCACGGCTGTTTTTAAACATTTTTAAAATTCAATAGAAATGCAATTATTTTAAATTAATAAATGTTAAAAAATGTAAGAAAAAACATTAAAGAAATAAATAATTTCTAAAAGAATAGAATTGTTTCTATTAAGTAAATATTTTTTATTTAGACTTAATTCTCGATTACAAATTACTTTTTCTAGTAACATTTTTCCTTAAAAATACATTTAGAGGTACTTCTCTCTTATTATACCTTTTGATTTTCTTAATTTTTGAGCGCCCTCTGTAGTCAAATTAGGATTTGATAATGAAAATGTTGTTTTAAAATCACCTAAAACTTTATTTAAAGAATTACTTTATGTCGAAAAATGTTTTTCCTATCCGGGCAGTAATCTGGGGACACTGTATGTCTAGAGTACTTTTTATGTTATTTTGATATTTTGCATTCTGTTTGTTGGGTATACAAATAAAGTTATTTTTATTATTATTATATGTATAATGAACCCGATTAAATAAACTCTCAAGAGATATATCTAAAAATAGACCCAATTTAACTGCAAATTCATGTTCTTTCAAAAGATCCCCAATAAATCCACAAAAAAAAATTGCGCGCCCCTAAATAATTCGCACGTTTCGGTCATCGCGTTGAATGAATAAATAAATAGTTGGGGTTTAGAAGTAATTTTTCCTGCGGAGACGAAGGCATATTTGTTTACGCTCCGAGGGCTTAAATATTGAGTGTTTCGGCATCGGTTCAAGGATGCGGCGTCAGTGCGAAAATAGGATATTTCAGACATCCAGCGGGATTAGTCAGGATCTATCTCGTTCTTACACTCCCGAGGATTGCAGTGCTGCCAACCCGACGACACCCATCCGCCGAGTCCTGCACAGACGTGTACGGAATACATCCATCACTTAACGAGCTTTCATTGAGTTTACAGAAATGTCTAATATTTTTGGAACAAAAAAACGTCACATAAACAGCAATCGTGTTTGTTTAGAATGCGATGGTTTTTTAAATTTGCCATGATTAATCAATATTTTCATAGCGATTGGTAAATTATTGAAGATATTATAATAATAATACAGTACATTACGCAACGAGAGTGGTATGCAGCATATTACATATGAGCGGACATGTTGCGCACGAGCCGCGCAGCGGCGTGTGCAGTATTCCGCGAGTATGCAATTGCCATACCACTCGAGATACGTACGATACTTTACCTACGCCCTAACAAAATAAAAAATGAGCATGAAAGAACAACTTATTTATTGTAATAATTTTTAATAGTACCATGACAATGATGAAAATTAAATTACTACTTGATCAATATACAAGGAATAAAGCTGTACATATTCAGACATTCGTTGTTTTTTAAAAGAGTTCAATTTGAAGCTCTAAACGAGTGTTTTCCACTCCCAGACTAAGCATGAAGTAAAATTTCGAGTTTAGAAAAGCCCCGTGAAAATTTGTCGAGGGTCGCGCAGCGACCCGAGACAAATTTTCTGGGCTTTTCTAAACTCGAAATTTTACTTCATGCGCCACGCGTATAAAACACAGATTTCAAGTAAGGTTCAAATATACATAGAGTTTACAGTATTTTAGTGTTTTATGCGCGTGGCGCATGAAGTAAAATTTCGAGTTTAGAAAAGCCCAGAAAATTTGTCTCGGGTCGCTGCGCGACCCTCGACAAATTTTCACGGGGCTTTTTTAAACTCGAAATTTTACTTCATGCTTAGTCTGGGAGTGGAAAACACTCGTTTAAAGCTTCAAATTGAACTCTTAAAAAAAACAATGAATAACTAAAGATTTAAAGAAAATAAGCTGAATTTGGAATACGTATACTTTAAAGAAAAAGTCCCTGTACATCAAAGAAATGTCATTTGGTTGTACGGGAAGCAATCAGCTGCTCAGCTGTCAGCACGTAATGTACTTGTCAAAGCTATTACGTGCATGTGTACGTAATGTCAATCATACTTGTCAAGATGACAGTGTGGTATGATGCGGGTAGTAGATAGGGCGTAGGTAAATAATATTTATTGATGTCGACTGGTACATATGTCAATAATAATTACAAAATATAATAAATGTGATATTAACAGTATTGTATAATAAATGTAATCATATGCAATTCCATTCCAAAGGCTGGACCAACAGAACTGAACATCTGCATGAAGAATTACATTCTTTTCACACAATTCATTATTATAAATATAACGTTGTTACCTTTAGTACAGTAATTTGTCACATAAATCAGGATTTTTCTTCTAGTTTTTCCGTGAATAAAGATATTATTGAAATACGTTTCAACAAATTCCCAATTTTTGTCAATGTAATATTGAATGTGTTTAAAATATTGAGTTGATTCATATCGTAATTGAAACAGGCAAGCGTTGTGTGTACATGTACATTGAGTGATTGCTTACGAAACACGCAATATAATTAATGATTTGATTTTCTGTTTATTGGATTTATTTCAATTACTATCAATCATAGCCATGATACTGACCACGCCACTGAATAATTTGATAGATAAATTCCTATTGAGTGCGCACCCTAATTACTAATTAAATATACATGGTTGACTGCTAATTAATTTACATCTCGAATAAATCCATTGTTAAATTTGTACGATTTTAAGAAAAAAATTAATTAATAAACGTAAAATGCAATTTAAAAATTATGGTGAATGCGCCGGGTAATTTCTCTTATGTTCATAAATAAAAGTACCCTTGACGCTTTTGGATATTTGAGTAGCATACATGTTTAAAATAATGTAGATATACCTCTAAAAGTTTATTAAAATTGTGGATATTTCTATATCTAATGCCCGTCTGCACCCCGGTCGATTAAATATTATTTAATCATCGATGTTCAGATACGTGTATTGCACCGCTATTTAATCAATGATTAAAGTTTCGTTTATTTATAACTTTAATTAGCCAATTTTGACTAATAAAGTACTGACATTTATCGGGAGAAATTTGAAAATGGAAATTCAAATTAATTACTCGAAAACGACGATAAGGTGAACGTAATTTATTTTACCTACGCCTTATCTAGTAACCGCATCATACTACACTCTCATCTTGACGCGTATGATTGACATTATCTACACATGCACGTAATAGCTTTGACAAGTATATTACATGCTGACAGCTGAACAGCTGATTCATTACCGCACAACCAAATGAAATTTCTTTGATTTATATTGATCAAGTAGTAATGTAGTTTTCATCAATGTCATGTTACTATCAAAAATTATAGAATAGATAAGTTGTTCTTTCATGCTTATTGTTTATTTTGTTGGGGCGTGGGTAAAGTATCGTACGTTTCTCGAGTGGTATGACAATTACAAACTCGCGGAACCGCCACCCGCCACTTCGCAGCTCGTGCGCAATATCTCCGCTCATATGTAATATGCTGCATACCACTCTCGTGACGTAATATATTATTACCTACGCCCTATCTAAAAACCGCATCATACCACATTGTCATCTTGACAAGTATGATTGGCATTACGTACACATGCACGTAATTGCTTTGACAAGTACATTACGTGCTGACAGCTGAACAGCTAATTGCTTACCGTACAACCAAATGATATTTCTTGGATGTACAGAGAGTTTTTGTTTAAAGTATACGTATTCCAAATTCAGCTTATTTTCTTTAAATCTTTAGTTATTCGTTTTTTTTTTTTGGAGTTCAATTTGAAGCCTTAAACAAGTGTTTTCCACTCCCAGACTAAGCATGAAGTAAAATTTCGAGTTTAGAAAAGCCCCTTGAAAATTTGTCTCGGGTCGCGCAGCGACCCGAGACAAATTTTCTGGGCTTTTCTAAACTCGAAATTTTACTTCATGCGCCACGCGTATAAAACACTAAAATATTGTGAACTTTATGTATATTTGAACCTCACTTAAAATCACTGTTTTATACGCGTGGCGCATGAAGTAAAATTTCGAGTTTAGAAAAGCCCAGGAAATTTGTCTCGGGTCGCTGCGCGACCCTGACAAATTTTCACGGGGCTTTTCTAAACTCGAAATTTTACTTCATGCTTAGTCTGGGAGTGGAAAAACTCGCTTATAGCTTCGAATTAAACTCTTTTAAAAAACAACGAGTGTCGGAAAATGTACAGCTTTATGGACATGTTTACCTAAAAGAAAAATTCCATGTATATTGATAAAGTAGTAATTGAGTTTTAATCATTGTCATGGTACTATTAAAAATTATTACAATAAATAAGTTGATCTTTCATGCTCATTGTTTATTTTCTTAGGGCGTAGGTAAAGTATCGTACGTTTCTCGAGTGGTGTGGCAATTACATACTCGCGGAATACTGCACTCGCCGCTGCGCGGCTCGTGCGCAACATGTCCGCTCATATGTAATATGCTGCATACCACTCTCGTTGCGTAATATACTATAATGCATTTTGATATTCCATGACAGGCAGAGCTGGGCGGTTTTTCCATATTTCATATAAACATTCGTGTAAGTAATTAACATGCGATCAAACCTATGTACAACATTTTGAACTTCATTTTAAATCAGTGTTTTATACGCGTGGCACATGAAGTAAAGTTTGCCTTATCAATTTTAAGATAAGTTTCGAACAATTCATAAAAAAACTTCTTTGTTTGCACACGTATATTCACACGAAAATGTCTACTCGCTTACAACATATTTATAACGCGACCGCAATAAAACAGAAAAATCCCCGCCGAATAATTATCATCACTAGAATATTTACACTGGGCTATAATATTTCGTTGTAAAAGTACGAAAAATAAACCAACGCGCGCCCCGGCGGCGAGCATAATAATAAAACCGTTACGTTTATTTCGCGTTTTGCGTTATTAATATTTGTATATATTTCCCTTCCTCTTTTTTTCAAAAATAAACCGGATACGATGAATAGGGCCTCTGCTTTTGTTATATTAGCCACTATTATTATGAGTTTATTAATTGCGACAGTTTTTTTTGCGCTTTACGGAAAAGAACCGCCCTTTTGCTTTTATTTTGTGTCCGCTGTTTCCTGTTTAGATAATTACTCACGAAGTTATAAACATTAGGACTTATTTAGTACAAATACAGCAAGAAATATCTTCTATGATTTTTTTAAATAAAGAAAGAATGTTATTTATATTTAGTGAATATGCATTTAACAGTATTTCTGATAGAAATGGAAATAGTATTTATTTTATTATTAGTGGCATGGTCTAACATCGACAAACTTGCGTTATTTATTACCAAGAGTTTTCTTTGCTTTAATATTTTGTCTTGGGAACATTCAATTAGCTATCTTTTCATATTCTGAACAATTGAAATGCAAAACGATTTTCGAAATTAATAATTTCACATCATTCTTGACTATAGAAAATTGCTGTAGTAGTAAAATATTTTAAAAATATAAAAATGCTATTCGTTACGCTATTTACTACGAATATTTGTCTTACACAGACTATTCAGTTAGTCTGTGTAAGAGTCTTGTAGACAATACAACAAAATGCAAGATGCACTCACAACTGTGGAAAACTGATGCAACTCCAACTCACTATCAGTGAACCCCACAAAAATAGAAGTAGTGATGTTCACCAACAAACACAAGATAGGCTCATACACTCTACCTACCTTGTTTAGCAAACAACTAATGCTATCGAAAGAAGTCACCTAGGAATATACCTTGACTCCAAATTAAATTGGTCCAAACACCTTGAATACAAAACTGATAAAGCAAGCAAAGCCTTCTGGCAATGTAGGACAGCTATCGGCAATACCTGGGGACTATCACCGAAGATAGCACTCTGGATATACACAGGTATTGTTAGACCGGCACTCGAGTATGGAGCTCTAGTTTGGTGACCTAGGACGAACCAAACAGGAGCAAAAGCAAAACTAAACCATATCTAAAGGCTAGCGTGTACGTGCACAACTGATGCATTTAGAACAACAACCACCGCAGCATTGGAAACGATACTCTGCCTCTCACCGCTTGATATACATATCAAAAAAGTGGCAAGAAACAGTGCAGAAATACTGAAAGCCATGGACACCAACAGGACACGGAAGCATTCTCAAATGGGGCCCGTCTCATCTGAGCGGCAAACTAGACCAATACATCTTCAACAAGAAATACACTGTGAACCCAAATGAGCAAACACAAACGAAAGACCAATTGATGTTCACAGATGGAAGCAAAACCAAAACTCTAAACATCCGCAAATGTCTTCCCATAGAGAACCATGCCACCGCAACACAGACCGAAATCTACGCAATCATGGATAGGGCCAAACTAATCTCAGAAAAGCAACTGAGAAAACAAAACATAACTATCGTCACCGATAGCAAAGCTGTATTAGCAGCACTAGATAAGTTCAAAATAACATCACAACTAATATATGAATGCGTAGAGACACTGAACATAGCAGCGACACTCAACCGCATAACATTTACATGGACGAAAGGCCATAACAATAACGAGGGAAACAACAACGCGGACGAACTTGCGCGTGAAGCAGCATCATCAACAACAGCAACAAACTATGCAAAAGTAGGACTATCCCCGCGGTCCTTGAGTAGACACATGCGCGAGTTCACCGCTAAAAGACACAAATCGAGATGGAAAAACTTAACAACGTGCGGCCAAACCAAGGCATCTCCAAGCAAAACTTACTTACACTAACCGGCTACATCACCGGACACTACAGCTTCCAAAAGCGCCTCGCAAAAATGGGGATCACCAACGATACTATATTCCGAGGATGCAACGAAGAAGATGAGACAGCAAGGCACATACTTCACGAGTGTCCGGCCCTGTCAAAACTAAGGGATAATATGTCAAGGGAAACCCAGCCCAAACGTGAAGGAGCTGGATAGAACTGGTCCGTCGCACAAATATTGGCAATTGCCAGTAGTGCGGAGTGGGTCTGACCATCAGGAGGGAGGCACTACAATGGGCCTAAAACTTTGCCTATGTGGGCGCGTCTGCCCTCCCGACAACCAATACTTAATCCTTAATCCTAGACAATAACAATTTTTATTAATAATTGAATAAAAGTCACTTGGTTTGTTTTACTACTGTTAATTGAATTAGTTTGGGTAAAATTAAAATTCGTAGTAAATGACGCAAAGAATCACAATTTTAATATTTTGTTCCTATATTTTAAAGTGTGTTAGAAGTTTGCAAATAGGAATATACAAGAACTAACATAGGAAATAGGAATAATAACACACGAATAATTTACAAAACGTATAATGCATTTATTAACAATCACTGATCTATTACATTTACGTCGGTAATAATTGTTTACTTCATTTTTTAAAAAATATACTTGTACAACTTAACAAACAAACAAATCAACACGAATTTTCATCAGCTGAAAAACAAGAAAACAAACGAACGAAAACAGATTGATTTATTCGGTAACCGTAAATCTACATTCATCCGACAATTATACATTATGTAAATTCAATTGAAATACGCAGTCAATATTACAATATACAATACACACAGAATCAGCAGTGTAATTCAATAATTCTGTCTATTTATAATACATTATTAGTAAGTATATATGTATATGTCTGCATTATATACGCACTGCAAAATCTGTGTGTTCAAATAGAAAATTATTATATCGATAGTATTAATAAAAACTAACAGAGAGTTTTCAAACGCTTTATTTAGCACTAATTATTAGTCGTTTCTTGATAACTTTCTCAGTAATCGTTTGGTTTAAAATTTTGAAAACAATAAAGGTAACAATGCTTAGTTAGTTTAACGTTTTGAACTTATTTAGTTTTTCAAAACAAATCAAGAGTACCGGACACGTATCCTCACTAATCACTTCGTAAAACACTTTTAAAATATAAGCCGTTTATTTTGAAAGTGGCCTAACTTCATTTCTATTTTTGTTGTTGTTGACTGTAATAACCTTTATAAAAATTTGTGGTTTACTATATTAAAAATATATATTTTGCATATACTTAATTGAAAATTGTTGTTTATGGCAGAAAACCTCAATTTTAAATGATTATTACAGTCAATAACAAATATTGAGAACTCTATTTCTCAATTTTTGTTGTTAGCTGTAATAATCATTTAAAGTTGAGATTTTCTGTCATAAACAACAATTTATAGTTAAGTATATGCAAAATATATAATTTTAATATACTTAACCACGAATTGTTATACAGGTTATTACAGTCGACAACAAATAAATTAGAAATGGAGTTGGGTTACTTTGAAAATAAACGGCTTGTACAGGGAAATTTTCTTTTAAGTATATATATGCATACGCTTTTTTTAAAGAGTTCAATTTGAAGCTTTAAACGGACGTTTTCCACTCCCAGATTAAGCATGAAGTAAAATTTCGAGTTTAGAAAAGCCTGAAAATTTGGTTTGGTCGCGTAGCGCTTCGCGCTACGCGACCAAACCAAATTTTCAGGCTTTTCTAAACTCGAAATTTTACTTCATGCGCCACGCGTATAAAACACTGACTTATTGTCAAATTCAAAATATTCTTGTTAAGCAGTATGTTTTTAATCCCGCTTAACTGATAATTACAAAATTACATTTATGAAACACACATGCATTTTTTTATTATTTTAAGTACTTTCACATATTCCAAAACAAATTGCTTGAGACTTTCGAGTTAATTAAAATAAACATTTGTAAAATTAATTTACATTAGATTAAACACAAGCAGCATATTTTGAACTTAAATATATTTCAGTCTTTTATACGCGTGGCGCATGAAGTAAAATTTCGAGTTTAGAAAAGCCTGAAAATTTGGTTTGGTCGCGTAGCGCTACGCGCTACGCGACCAAACCAAATTTTCAGGCTTTTCTAAACTCGAAATTTTACTTCATGCTAAATTTAGGATTGAAAACGCGCTAGAAGTTTTAAATTGTAAGTTTTTATGAAAACAACGAATGTCTGAAATTTTCTGACGAAAAATTCTGGTATGTATACCTAAATAAAAATTTCCCTGTATGTTGGTTTTGTAAATTAAATTCACTTGGCTTTGTTTTACTCATATGTATTTTATTTTTTAACAGGTTTCGACTTAATGCCAGTATATTTCTTTCTTTAGTATCTGTGATAATGGTACTAAGCCGAAATTAATTTAAAAAAAAAATACATGTAAGTAAAACAAAACCAGGTGAATTTAATTTACAAAACAACAAATCAGGCGCTTTTATCTGTTATCCTTATAATGCTTAGTAAAAGCAGTAAAACTATCAATTATTGTGTCTTAATAAAGCTTGGAGAATAAACAGTTCAAAGGTTTAACTAAGCATCATTTATTAAACATAAATAATGCAAATTGTAGACTCAATAAATCTGTCTCTTATTAGCTCTTAATAAGGTACAGAAAATATAAAGTTTGAATGCTTAACCAAACACGATTACTATACTTTGGAATCATTTTTAAAATTCTCTATTAATCGTTTCTTAAAGTCTCCATTAACTTTTATTAATACCCTGTTATTGATTTTGTTGTAATGTAATTATAAATTATATACTTTTAATAAGGGGGACATTAATGTTTTCCTCATGTTTTTTTTACAACTTGTTCCGTATGTATGGAATACATTTTTTTGGAAAAAGTGTTGTTTGTATGTATTAGTATATTGTTTCTAAATTCACAATTATTGTTTATAATAATTCGATGTTGGGGTTTCTACAATTTAATACAGGAATTTTTTTAGGTTGAGATTTTGGCTTTTGTCAATTTGAGAAGTTTTAAGAATGTTATGCGGTTTTAAAATTGATTAAATCCAGTTTTGATTAAGTGTTTGAGTTGATGTTAACATTTTTCTCTTTAATTACTTGTTTTTTTCTGTTTAATTATTTTTATAAAATTAGAAACTCAAATATAATTGAAATTAATAATTAATTAACACTGTTGTGTCCATTCTTTACTCTTTATTAGGTGTAAAGAAAGGACACATAAAATTAGAAACTCAAATATAATTGAAATTAATAATTAATTAACACTGTTGTGTCCATTCTTTACCCTTTATTAGGTGTGTGAATTTTTTATTGATTATATTCTTTACGAAACTCAAAACCATATCGATAATTGAAATGAGTTTTACTCAAATATTGAATGAAATTAAATAAACTTAAAAAAAAATAAATGAACCGTTTATTTTAAAGCTGGCCTATTATACTTTGAGGTTTCACTCATAAAAACAATTTGTTATTAAGTATATTCAAAATATATATTATAAATTTCCATTATACTTAACTAGAAATTGTTATTTATGACAGAAAACCTTAAATTATGAAGATTATTTCAGTCAACAGCAAAAAATTGAGAAATGGAGTTAGGTCACTTTCAGAATATCTGTATACATACGAGTACAGCGAATTTTTCTTTTAAATCTTCAAATATTCGTTGTTTTTAAAAGGGGTTAAGTTGGTTACAAACGAGTGTTGTCTACTCCCAGATTAAGCATAGAGTAAAATTTCGAGTTTAGATAAGCGGAGCGACCTAACCAAATTTTAAGGCTTTTCTAAACTCGAAATTTTACTTCATGCGCCACGCGTATAAAACACTAAAGTTGTGTAAAGTTTAAGATATATATATATATATATCTTGAGCATGCTGCTTTAGTATTATATTTTGAACTTCATTTAGAATCAGTGTTTTATACGCGTAGCGCTTGAAGTAAAATTTCGAGTTTAGAAAAGCCTGAAAATTTGGTTTGGTCGCTCCGCTTAGCGGAGCGACCAAACCAAATTTTAAGGCTTTTCTAAACTCGAAATTTTACTTCAAGCTTAATCTGGGAGTGGAAAACACTCCTTTAAAGCTTCAATTTGAACTCATTTCAAATACGACGAATATCTGAAAACTTACATTATATTGGGGTATGTATACTTAATAGAAAATTAACCAAACTTGAATTATTTTCAAAGAAATTTGAAGTATCTTGACTCGTTTATTTTATGTATTGGCCTTTCGTTAGCAATATAGTTAAAGACAAAGATCATCAAAAATACACAACCAAATTTGATAGAAAGGACAATTATTTATTAGTGGGATTAGAAAATTTCAACAATTTACGAAAGATTTATTCATCATGAAATTCAGTAATTTTTTTTTGGAATTAATTAAACTGTACAACAAATTATTACTAGAATAATAAACTAGGTGCAGATTGCGGGAAGTATTACATTTTTAGTTATTTTTATTCAAAATTTGCATACATCAAAGAATGAACAACACGTAATTTAATCAATTTAGTTGGAGATGATTTAACTGTAACCACTTTTAAAGAGAATTAGGCCCATTTGCACCCCGACTGATTAACTTTAATCAACCACTAATCATTGATTAAATCTCTGATTAAGTCATAATTTTAAAATATAAGAATGTTTTAAAAGTGTAAGATATCCTAAACTTGTCTCTTTTATTATAATGCGATTTTGTAAATAATTTATACATAAATTTGCTGTGTTTTTAAGGAGTACTAATCACTGATTAACTTAATCGACTTAGGTGCAAACAGGCATTAATCTATCAAATTAATATAATAAACTAGTTGCAGATTGCGACAAGTAATATACTTTTAGTTATTTTGATTGAAACTTTGGAAAAATCAACAAATGATTTAATCAATTTACTTGAAAACTGATTAAACTGTAAGCACTTTTAAAATTATTAAAGAATATTAGTAGTAAATTGCGACAAGTAGCCCACTTTTAATATTTTTAAATTAATATATCTCTACTCGTTTTACTAAAGAAACAAGCCAAATGTAAAGAATAATTAACTAATAAATTAATACGTATAACATTTCTAAAACTTTTCATATCAACACATAAGAAAGTTACAACAATTGAAATAACGTATGTAACATTTTTGGGCGGTATCATTGAGCACACTAAACAAAATTCGCCTTATTAATGGATATTAGTAGACAGTTTTTAAACTTCACTAAGCGCGTTAAATAGAGCTTAGATAAAGCATTTAAATTCCACTTTAACGTCTATTAACAAGGCATTGTGTCTTTTCTTTTACTCAGGTAATTGAGCAGGGAACAGCGATCGAGTGCATGCTTTCATCAAATAAATTCGGTTTATTTAAAACAAATATATACAGGATGTGCATATTTCTTTGTCATGAATAAGATTATAGGTTGTTTGAACCGATAGTCAGTTGAATTTGATGCGAGATTGAAAATAATACTCCAACGAAAAAATTATATTCAGTTTTTTCCGTTTGGATAATTGTAAAGACAAAAATAGTTAAATAAACACAACAGATACGTAACTTAGTTTTGTATCACTACTATTTTTTTACTCATAACTAACTATACCTTTTCAAGTTTAAGTTGGCACTAAACAAATTCATGTTGGTCGTAATCAAAATCAAGTTGTCACTAATCGCATTGAACTTTCATTTGATTAGTGACAACTTGATTTTAATTATTGCCAACTTGAGTTTGTTTAGTGCCAACTTGAACTTGGAAAGTTATAGTTGTATAAATCTTATGCAAGATTGCAACATATTTTTTTGTTATAAATAAGATTCTAGGTTGTTTGGAGAGATAAGGAGTCAGTTAAATTTAGTGCATGATTGAAAATAATAATTTATAGAAAAAATAAAACTCAGTTCAAGTTTTAGTTTGTGAAAGTTTGAAAAAGGCAAAAATAGTTAAATAAACACAACAGACACGTAACTTAGTTTTGTATAATTTCGAATTTTTACTCATTTTATTCTTTTATTTAATTTAATAGAGATAGGAACACAACAGGATGAACCCAATAAGTGTTTACTTCGCAGTGGCGGCCCTAGGGCGGTGCGAGTGCACCTGGCGCCGTCATGGGGCAGCGCTGAAAACAGCCGAAAACTACAAAAAGCACTCATATGTGGAAGGGCGCCACCGTGAGATCTCGCACGGCCTACAAATTTAGCTAGGACCGCCACTGTCACTTTTTTCAATTTTACAAGCTTATCTAAGAATACATAGACAGTATTTATTATTACATACAAGTTAAATGTTCAAAAGATTACAATAAAGTGTGTGTAAGTATAAGTTAGTATTGAAATACAAAACACATAGAAATAGAAATCACAATAAAAATAATAATAAAAGCACTACAGAATTTATCGTAAATTTATTAAAATATCAATAGTTAATTAGCTTAGTACGATTGAAAACGCTCACTTGGTGAACGAAATGTACATCTAGTGATTAAAATAAACCAGTGGAGAAAAAGGATTACTTGTTTTGTTTAATATAAATTCATCATCACGTAACTCATACCGAAACATTTAGTTAATTAGCTATTGATAATTTATCTGACTAACTAGTTCTAAAATGTTTTGCTTTTCATGATTAAAACTACACAAGTAATAAATAAAAGTGATGGACAACTAAGTTAGGTGTCTGTTGTGTTAATTTTAAGTTATGAATCTTTTGCTTTATTTATACAAAATGTATAGCGAAGTGAAAAAAAAAACAGTTGGGCTACATTTTTCTTCAGAATATTATTATCTGCATTTTTTCCTAAATTAAATTGACTCTGAGTTTCTGTACAAATAATTAAGGCAGGAATTTGATAACGAATAATCAATTCAAAAGTTCAATATTTGAATGTTTAAATATAAATATTTCAATCACTAATTTTTTAACATATTTGAATATTCGAATATCCAAATATTTAAATATTCGAATGTGTGAATGGGAATATTCAAACTGTTTTTGAAGGAATATTTAAATATTCGAACATTTAAAATATTTAAATATGTGTTGAAATAATTAATTGTATACTTCAATTTGATAAATTCCTAGCCTTAATAATATATGTTAAACTTCGCTTTA
This sequence comes from Philonthus cognatus, assembly GCA_932526585.2. Classification (NCBI taxonomy): domain Eukaryota; kingdom Metazoa; phylum Arthropoda; class Insecta; order Coleoptera; family Staphylinidae; genus Philonthus; species Philonthus cognatus. The sequence goes on along the minus strand of OW052243.1, from coordinate 24,359,843 downwards.
AATCAGTGTTTTATACGCCTGACGCATGAAGTAAAATTTTAGAAAAGCCTGAACGTTTGTGTGTGTTAAGGCTTTTCTAAACTCGAAATTTTCCTTCATGCTTAATCAAGAAGTGGAAAACACTTGTTAGGCAGCTATTGGAACCTTTAATGACTATACTGATTTATTAAAGTTAATGGAAAACAAATACAATCCGCAGTTTTTTTTTCATATTCATTGTGAGTTTTGTTGCCTTGTTATTAATTTGTTTAAGAATCTGGTGTTGTTATTTAATTTAATTTTAATAGTTTTTTAACGAGGGTTTTCCAATCCTTGATGAAGCATAACCAATCCAAATTTTGAGGCTTTTCTAAACTCGAAATATTTACTTCATGCGCCAAGCGTGTTAAGCACTGATTTAATACAAACTTAAAAAATATACTTCATTATTGATAATCTATTACAATATTAAAATAAAATAATGATACATGTTTTGATTTTCAAATTTGAATATGTTTTTGAATGAATTATTTTAATATTTAAATATTTCAGTATTTGAATATTTTAAATATTTGAATATTCGAATTTGAATATGTTTGTTAACATATTCGAATATTCAAATATTTGAAATATATAAATATTAAAATAATTGAAATATTGGAATATTCAAATATTTAATTAATTAGAATAATTCATTTATTTCAATATATTTTTAATAATATATTTATTGATGTTAAAAACTATTACAAGTTTTTCACAAAGTTTCAAAATTAATACTCGAATACTTTTATTCTTAAAACTTCCAGCCTTATAAATAATGGATATCTTTATATATTGTAATAAAATATGTTCATCCTGTATATTTAAATAATTAGTAAATAAAACATCTCATTAATTTTTGAAAAACTAGTTTGATTCCGTCTAAATTGCATTTAGGTATTTATGTAATTTTTTTTTGATTCATTCCTTATCCTAATATATAAACTTCCATTTTTCACGTTATGTATGTACAATATTCTTTTTTTTTTTCTTCATTAAATCCGATGATCAAATAAATTTTGACTACACTGTATCCACATTACGAATTATTGCAAACATATCATTTGTATAAGGGATTTTTGTTTTGAAGTAAATCGAAGACGAAATTTGGCACAATTTTTATTTAAATTATTGAGTATTAAAAACAGTAGCATTAAATTTAAACTGAGTTTATCTTCAGTGGCGGATCTATAATGGGGTGAAGTTTAAAATAAGTTTGAATCAGATTAGATTTTGATAAGAATATTCTATTTAACGGTATGATCTTTTTCTTGTATGATGGCTCTAATTTTGAAATATATTTATTTTATTCAGTGTAACTATAATTTTATTTTTATTTACAGTGGCTCAAAACTTAGTAAAATTAAGTGTATTATTATAATTAGAATCATAAAAACTATAGCACGAAAAAGAAAAACTGAAATGATTATCAGCATTTGGGGGGAAATAAAAGAAAAACGCCAAGTGAAAAACTTTTCTTTAATTTCCCCCAAATGGCGATTTGGGGGAAATGAAATAAATATTAAAATATTACAAATTGTAACACTTAAAAATGTAATAAAAATGGTCTTTCGAACAAGTTCATAATATAGTAACTTCTTCGATAGACCATTTTTGTAAAAGTTTTAAACGTTACAATTTGTAATATTTCAATTTTAAAAAATCTTGCCGGTTTTCCTTCACAATTCTTTTTGACCATTTTTTTTAAATTCACCTTTAACAATGTTTGTGTTATTTTGCATTTTCACTTCGGTTGGGCCTTTACCTTGATACTAGATCCGATATCTTTGAACTGGAGTTCAAAACCATATGTAACATTCAAAAAACAATTTATTTTCAAATTGATTTATTTTCCAATACATTTGTTTCATATCTACAAAAGTAATAAGATTCATTATTTAACACAGTTAAAAAAAATGGGATAAATGTCTTCGGTTTAGTTACAGTTTTGAAGTTGGTTCATTCATGAACTGCAGTTAAAAATAATAATTTGCAACAGAAAACCACTTTAAAGTAAGTAAGTATAGTATTATTAAAAAATGAATAAAATACGAAATTTTGCATTTTTGCTGTACAAAGTCTTCATTATCAAGGAACATTAAAATAATGGATTAATGTCCATTTGCACGACTGATTACCTTTCATTATTTAATAATCATTGGGCCAGTTGCATCAAACACCTTGAACTGGTTCAACTCTGAATTCTAGTTCAAAGTGATATTAGAACAATGAGAACTGTCATCTTGAATTCAAGTTCAGCTTAAACTCAAATTTAACTTTTATGGTGCAACTGAGCCTTAATCATAAACCTATAACTTGAGTTCAAGCTGAACTTGAGTTCAAGATGACAGTTCTCATTGTTAAAATAAATCAATAAAATACGAAATCTTGAATGAATACAAAGTCTTCATTATCAAGAAACATTAAAATAATGGATAATTGTTCATTTGCGCGATTGATTACCTTGCATTATTTAATAATCATTGGGCCAGTTGCATCAAACACGTTGAACTGGTTCAACTCTGAACTCTAGTTCAAAGTGACATTAGAACAATGAGTACTGTCATCTTGAACTCAAGTTCAACTTTTATGGCACAACTGGGCCTTAATCATAAAACTATGACTTGAGTTACAACAACAAACAGAGGGTTTGCATCTGCTCAGACAGTCAAGCTGCATTAAAGGCAATAAAATCGCCTACATGCAAGTCTAAATCTGTCTGGGAGTGCAAGCTATCCCTAAAGCAGCTGGCTAGGAACAACAGAGTCAAACTGGTCTGGGTTCCGGGACACGCAGGGATCAAAGGCAATGAAATTGCGGACAACCTTGCCAAGGAAGGGTCCAAGACTCCATTTGTCGGACCAGAACCTTACAGTGGAATAACTAAAGTCCGCATTAAGGGGATGATCCGGGAATGGGAAGATGCTGCCAAAAGTGCTCACCTGAGAAACACACCTGGTCTGCGGCAGGCGAAAAGGTTCATCGCCTTCTCTGCCGTAAGAGCCGGACAGTTTCTCAGGTTAAGCAAGAGCAACCTAAGGCTCATAACCGGCCTTCTAACTGGACACTGTCCTCTGAAGTACCACCTCACCAAGATGGGTCAGACAACTGATGCCAACTGCAGGTTCTGCAACGAGGCACAAGAAACAGCAGAGCACCTACTTTGTGAATGCCCTGCCTTGTCCCTTCAAAGAGGGAACTACCTGTCATCGGCCACTTTAAACACCGAGGAATCGGTACACATTAACCCTCAAGTTATAGTAGACTTCATAAGAAGTCTAGACATTGAGGGACTCAAGTAGGTCAGGGATAGTTACAAAAGATCTTTTAGGTCGAGGTAACTTCGAAAGGCCCAGAGGCCACACGACCCACCGACCCCATAACATAACAACATAACATGACTTGAGTTCAAGCTAAACTTGAGTCAAGATGACAGTTCTCATTGTTCTAATGTCACTTTGAACTAGGGTTCAACTGGCCCTTAGTCAAAATTCTAGAATATAAGAATATTATAAAGTTGTAAGATAATCTAAACATGTCTCTTTCATCAACATGTGATTGTGTAAACAATTTATAAATAACATTGTTGTATTCTTAAGAAGTACTAATCACTGATTAGGCTAACCGACGTGGGTGAAAGCGGGCATTAGTTTGTGTAAAATATGAAACAATCTATAATTGATATTTTGTAATTTGAATAAATCGCTGTTACGATTTTTTTTAATTGCTGGTCTAAGCCAAACTTTTTGATTTAGGCCTAAGCCATTCAGTCATTAGGCTTAGGCCTAAATCAAAAAATTTGGCTTAGACCAGCAATTAAAAAAAAATCGTCAGCATAAATTAAAAACAGGTTGGTTTTAATATTTGAAAAATAATAATAATAATTTAAAAATTTCGCAACATCCAGTTCAAATGAAACTTTCAAATAATATTTGATTAAAATTACAAAAACATGAAACGTTAAGTTGTAACGGTAATTAAACGTTACTTACACGTGTTTGCTAAGTGTGAGAGCGCTGTACAATATAATTCTAATCAAGCGATTTATTAATTTTGTAGTTTTGCATTTTTTTAGTTTATAATAAACCATCGACAAAACCAATACTTTCTGTAAATATATTTAAAATAAAATAGTAGGCTAATTAGTTTGTAATTTCTTTATTTTCATTTTTTTTTAAACAAATGCTATGTTTGCAATTTTATTTTTTGAAATTTACACGTACGAGACACTGTAGAATTACATTTTTGAGCAATCCAGGTGTAGACAACTTTAGCAAAATGAATTATAACAATATATTGAAAATTTATTGATTGGGGATAATACTATTTATAATACTGCTTACATTTTTTTATCATCAGTCGTATTTTATGAAAAAAACAATTTAAAAATAATTTATATTAATATTAATTAAAGAATTGAAAAAAAAAACAAACTTATGTATATTTATTTTTTAACAATTAACAATAAACCATGGTAGCTTTTATTTGCATACTGTCTTATTAACAAACTTTAGTACAGTTTTAAGACTTGTGGTAACAAACTGACTTAATAATAAGCTTGAGTAGAGAGTTTTAAGACTTGTAGTAACATACTGACTTCATGATGATCATGAGTAGAGAGTTTTAAGACTTGTAGTGACATACCGACTTTATAATAAGCTTGAGTAGAGAGCTTTGGGATGTTACTTAAGCGTAAATAAAATTCGGTTTCTTAAACTTCAGTTATTTTTTTCTTTTGACAATTTAGGTAATTTGTTTACAAAAAATCTATCATGAATATGTAACAAAATTTTCATTAAATGATGTGTTAGCACTTATTCAACTAGTAGTAAATTCTATTCGACTTTATGTAGATTTAGTTGATGTTGGTAAAACGAGAAATTGGCGAAGAAAAAACCTTCTAGTATAAAATTAGAAAGATTTGACTTGAATGATTGTTCATTTAAGGCTTTCCAAGTAATTCAAGGAGTTAAGTAAACAATTTGTTAATATTAGGTAACTGGAGATTCCGTTCATAAATGCATAAAAGAATCTCCAATTAATAAAAACTAATAATTCACTTAACTTCTTGAATTACGATTTAAAACTACATTTAAAGAACATATAAGGATTTTTCGCTGTAAATTTTAAAACATTTGTTGTTTTTATAAAAGCTTTCAATTTGCAGTTTCTAAAGAGTGTTTCCAATTCTTGATTAAGCATGAAGTAAAATTTCGAGTTTAGAAAAGCCAAAAAATTTGGATTGGTCGCGTAGCGAAGCGGAGCGACCAATCCAAATCAGGCTTTTTTAAACTCGAAATTTTACTTCATGCGCCAGGCGTATAAGACACTGAAATATTGTGAAGTTCACAATATACTGCTTGTGTTTGATCTTATTTTAATTAATTTTGCAAATGTTTGTTTTGATTAATTCGAAAAACGAGCTATTTGTTTTGAAATATACTTTTACATATTCCAAAACAAATTGCTCGTCTTTCAATTTGAAGTTTCTAAAGAGTGTTTCCAATCCTTGATTAAGCATGAAGTAAAATTTCGAGTTTAGAAAAGCCTGAAAATTTGGATTGGTCGCGTAGCGAAGCGGAGCGACCAATCCAAATCAGGCTTTTCTAAACTCGAAATTTTACTTCATGCGCCAAGCGTGTAATACACTGAAATATTGTGAAGTTCAGAATATACTGCTTGTGTTTGATCTTATTTTAATTAATTTTACAAATGTTTGTTTTGATTAATTCGAAAAACGAGCTAGTTGTTTTCAAATATACTTTTACATATTCCAAAACAAATGGCTCGTCTTTCGAATTAATCAAAACGAACATTTGTAAAGTTAATTAAAATAAGATCAATCACAAGCAGTATATTTTGAACTTCACAATATTTCATTGTTTTATACGCCTGGCGCATGAAGTAAAATTTCGAGTTTAGAAAAGCCTAATTTGGTTTGGCCGCTCCGCGCTTCGCGCTACGCGACCAAACCAAATTTTCAGGCTTTTCTAAACTCGAAATTTTACTTCATGCTTAATCTGGGATTGGAAACACTCTTTAGAAACTTCAAATTGAAAGCTTTTATAAAAACAACAAATGTTTTAAAATTTACAGCGAAAAATCGTGATATGTATACCAAAAAAAAAAAAAATTCCTGTATTTATAAGTTACATTTTTATTTATAAATACAGAACATTTTTTTTTAGGTATACATATCAGGATTTTTCGCTGTAAATTTTAAAACATTTGTTGTTTTTATAAAAGCCTTCAATTTGAAGTTTCTAAAGAGTGTTAGCAATCCCTGATTAAGCATGAAGTAAAATTTCGAGTTTAGAAAAGCCTGAAAATTTGGATTGGTCGCGTAGCGAAGCGGAGCGACCAATCCAAATCAGGCTTTTCTAAACTCGAAATTTTACTTCATGCGCCAAGCGTATAAAACACTGAAATATTGTGAAGTTCAGAATATACTGCTTGTGTTTGATCTTATTTTAATTAATTTTACAAATGTTTGTTTTGATTAATTCGAAAAACGAGCAATTTGTTTTGAAATATACTTTTACATATTCCAAAACAAATGGCTCGTCTTTCGAATTAATCAACACGAACATTTGTAAAGTTAATTAAAATAAGATGAAGCACAAGCAGTATATTTTGAACTTCACAATATTTTATTGTTTTATACGCCTGGCGCATGAAGTAAAATTTCGAGTTTAGAAAAGCCTAATTTGGCTCGGTCGCTCCGCTTCTCTACGCGCCCGAGCCAAATTTTCAGGCTTTTCTAAACTCGAAATTTTACTTCATGCTTAATCTGGGATTAGAAACACTCTTTAGAAACTTCAAATTGAAAGCTTTTATAAAAACAACAAATGTTTTAAAATTTACAGCGAAAAATCGTGATATGTATACCAAAAAAAAATTCCTGTATTTATAAGTTACATTTTTATTTATAAATACAGAAAATTTTTTTTTTAGGTATACATATCACGATTTTTCGCTGTAAATTTTAAAACATTTGTTGTTTTTATAAAAGCCTTCAATTTGAAGTTTCTAAAGAGTGTTAGCAATCCCTGATTAAGCATGAAGTAAAATTTCGAGTTTAGAAAAGCCTGAAAATTTGGATTGATAGCGTAGCGAAGCGAAGCGACCAATCCAAATTAGGCTTTTATAAACTCGAAATTTTACTTCATGCGCCAGGCGTGTAAAACACTGAAATATGGTAATGTGATTGATGATTTTTTCTATTTTTAAAATCCAGACACATCAAAATCAACTTTTACCTATTAAAATAATTGACGTCTCTTATACGTCCACTTAAGAGTTAAGAATTTACTAAGAGTTAAGCAACATTTGAATCTATTAATAGTACTCTATTGCATTGTATAATCTTAAGTCGGCAGGTTTTTTTTTAGTGTTAACTAATATTTGACTTAACGAAGTATTAAAACTATCCACTAATCGGCTGATAATAATAAACTGTTAATAAGACAGATAGCTTTGTCAACTTTGAAGCAAAATTCATTAAGCAATGTCAATTTTAGTATGCACTTAATGAGTTTTGCTTTTAACGCAACGTTTTTCAACATAATCTTTTATAAAACGATTTATTTAATTAATTGAGAACATTAATCTATCAATAAACTAATTGCAATCCCATAAATAAAAATTTATTGTCGAATATACACAAAACCTAAACAAAAAATTTTAAAAATATAATCTACATTCTCTTTGATTTAGTTACCCTTTATTTTTCTTTCATTTTCTGCATGGAAGAAATCGCGTTGAATGCGTGTATTTTCCAAAACAAAAGAAATCAACATCGTTAAAAACGCGCAGAGTGAGTGTATTCTTGTTTTTTTTTGCTTTTCAAAAGAAACATGTAACATCGTTTATATACTTTATATATTCTCATCCTCTTTTGTTTATATATAAATAGGGTAAATTTATACACTACAGTTATTGCACTGAATGTGTTTTGTTCAGTAATAATAATAATAATCATATACTGTTTATCCCATTGGCAAATTATCGCAATCAGTCAATCAAATTTCAGTCACACACATATTTCCCCATTATATATAAATTTTACACATTTATTAATAAATATAATATATAATTCCACTAGGTCCGCTCCACTTGAATATATATTTATTTATTCATTAATTTTTTATACATACAGAATGTTCTATTAGTAGATTATTTTTAATATTGAATTACTCAGTAAATAAACTATCATAATAAAAAAAATGTATTTGCTTAATTAAAACAATAAATTTAGTTTTATATCTTTGAAAAGATTTCGTAGGAAAACAAAACGCACTAATCGAACATTCTGCAAACAATATGATTGAGGATAAAACCACGATTTTTAAGACATGGATCTTTTTGTAATTGAATTAAATTATCTAGCCAAATCGTACTTATAAAAAGTCTTTTATAAATTTGTTTGGATTTTATTTGATACACTGAATGGCACTTACAATTCGAAATTGCTGATTTAGTTACGTTTGTTTTTATTTGACTTACATTTTCTTGTCTTTTTCAATATTAGACTTTTAGCTGTCTACAATTCTTTCACTTACTTTTTCTTGAATTTTAAATATCATCTGTTACTCTATAAGGATCTTTTCTTTTAAGTATACTTATCCTGATGCATACTCTATAAATGTTCAGGGATTCGTTGCTTTTATAAAAGTGTTCAATTTGAAATTTCTAACGAGGGTTTCCACTCCTTGATTAAGCATGAAGTAAAATTTCGAGTATGGCATTTGGATAGTATTTTATCATTTAGTTGACTGTAATTTAACTATTATCTTTTGACTCCCTTTTAATTTCTATCAAAACTGACGTTCCGTTTCAACAATACAGAACGTTCTCCGTTAATAAAACGACAATAAACGTATTACGTCAATTTTCAATTGTTTGAATGATGAAACAAACGAGTGTCTTCCACTCCCAGACTAAGCATGAAGTAAAATTTCGAGTTTAGAAAAGCCTGAAAATTTGGCTCGGGCGCGTAGCGAAGCGGAGCGACCGAGCCAAATTAGGCTTTTCTAAATTCGAAATTTTACTTCATGCGCCAGGCGTATTCAACACTAATTAATTGTGAAGTTTAAATTATACTGCTTTAGCATACTACTTTAACGGTATATTTCAAACTTCACTTGAAATCAGTGTTTTAAACGCGTGGCACATGAAGTAAAATTTCGAGTTTAGAAAAACCTTAAAATTTGGATTGGCCGCTCCGCTTCGCGAAGCGACCAAACGAAATTTTAAGGCTTTTCTGAACTCGAAATTTTACTTCATGCTTAATCTAGGAGTGGAAACACTCGTTCGAAATTTTAAAATGAACACTTTTTAAAAACAAAGAATGCCTGAATATTCACAGAGTAAATATCGTCCATTCATGGCTAAAGGTATATGTCATCATATGTTCCAAACAGTTTAAATTCATGACTTATTTTTTTTATTGTTTATAATTCCATGTCTTTTTATACTCGATCATATTTTTATTTTAATTAAAACTCACTGTTGTTGTTGTTTTTTTTCTCTCTTTTTTTTTTTATAAACTATCTTTACTTAACTGAAACGCTATTTTAAGTTTATCACCATTTACAAAATACACTATCACCAGTTCATTGTATTCACGAAGTCTTTTGAATTTTTAAATTTTCTTGGTTGGCGTCTTCTGCGAGGCTTAGCGAATCATCAGCCTTGTGATTAGGTAGAAGAGGACGTAGACGATGGTCGAGCAGTACGTCTGTTTCAGATTCGAGGATGAGGAATGCCTGAGTCCACTGTTAATTCCTGGAAACAATGAAAGAACTTACATTAATTGTTTGTATAGAAATAATGCAGCGATAAAATGTATTGCATGACATAATTAATAAATAGGACATAATAAGAACGTTGGACAATATTTAACAAAAGCTCAATTTATTGACGCAATTCCGATTTATTAATAAATTTCTTAATTAGACTTTAAATTGCATCCACATAAAGTTCAATTAGTGCATGAATTGAAATTGCATGACTTGAATTTAAGGCGTGCTTTTGTCGAAACAAGTCTATAGCCCACAACAACAAATCATGGTTTTAACAGGACGGCGCGGCTATGCCACACTTTTAACGAATCTTTGATTGCCGTATACGAAATGTTTGTAGGAAAACTTTTTTCGCGTACAAGTAAGGTGACCAGATTTAGAAGTAGAAATTTCGGACGCTATAAAAAATGAATCAATACAATAATAGAGTTAGTAGTAAATAGTATAAAATGCTTTGCAAAGTTTACTGCTAATCTGCCAGATTTCTTATCGGTATTTCGGTAAGCGAAAAAAGCTATTTCATCGGTCAATATGCATGGATTTTTTCTTTGTTATTTCAATTTAATATGATGTTTGTTTGACAAAGAACAAATAATGTGTTATTCTTAATTCAGAATCTGCCAAACTGTGAGAAATATTAGTGTGCTGCTAAAGGTTTTTGCGATTTTTGTTGAAACAATATAAATATCAGCAGTGACGGCTCGTCAGGGACGACAGGGTCGGCCGGGCCGTACCGTTAAATTTGTTTGAGCAAAAATGATACATTTTTATTTTCTCAGCAATAATTATTGCGCGAATTTTTTGTAATAAGTATATAACAGGCTAATAGGTAGTAATAATAATAAGCAATCAGTATAAAGCCGATAAATGCAGGGATTTATTTTCATTTAATGTGTTCACTAAGCAACTTCGTATCCGCAAAATCGGCCAGCCGTAGATTTTCAGATTATGAAGATTAATGCAAGCGCTACGTCGTCACAAGTGTCCGTGCAGTTTCTGTCGTTACATTTCCTCTCGAGGGTGAACGTACGTCCGCAAATGGTTTACTCGAGTACGGCAAATTTGCCGTGGCCGTACTCGCCGTTCTTTCACACAATACACCGATGCCTATGTGTCGATGCACACTTTAAATTCGGTTACGTTACGAATCATAGATTTTTATTCTAGAACTAGTGGATTTATTTATTAATGTATTTCTTATTATTTTCATATTTTTTAATTTAAAAGTAAAATAGGCATTTACTTTAATACAAATTAGTCATTAAGGCCAACAATTAACCGGTATTAAAAAAACAGTTAAAACATGTTATTCGTCTTCAATTTTATATAACAAATCAGAATACATCTCGCATTCTTAAATATCGCTAAACAACTGATGTAATTTAAAAATGCTAAAAATCATTAAATAGTTACCTAATTGTAATTTAAAAAATATTACCTAGGTATTTTAGGTAGATATTGTGAAATATATCAGTGTATAACTATAATTATTTAATATATAACATTATTATGTATATAACATGTTTAAAAACGTTATTGTAATTCCAAGAACATTTTCTTTCTATTTTTTAAACTCGGGCGAAATTATTTAATTTAAAGTATCGTTCTAGCGCAGGTGTATGGTGCGGTACGGCAGGCCGTTTAGTCTCAGTGCTCGTGCGCCAAAATACATTCGGCCGACCCACTTGCTTAGATCACGAGCCGTCACTAAATATCAGACATCTTTAAAACTTTCCCGAACAAAAAGATTGCCAAATTATTGAAATAGTTAAAGCGAGAAAATGTACTATAGGGCGGCGAACAACCGGGAAAACCGGGAAAAGTCTTGAAAAAGTCAGGGAAATTCGGTTTTTTTAGCGAACAGTCAGGGAGTTTGCAAATAATACGATTAAAGAATTGATAAATTGTTAGTTCTGTTCGGAGCACGATTCAGACATATTAAATAATAATAAACTAAATATAAAAATTCGACACCGAAAGGTAAAAGAACGTATAGATTAAATAAATAAATATAAAAATTATGGAATGCCCTTTCCTCGTAATTTTAACAATTAATAATTGACATACTGAACTTATTTTACTCTAACCAATTAGTTGAAGATTTCACATGACGTTAGTGATTTATACACGTGGCGCATGAAGTAAAATTTCGAGTTTAGAAAAGCCTGAAAATTTGGATTTGCTGGGGCGCGACTCGCTTCGCTCGCGCGCCCCAGCAAATCCAAATTTTCAGGCTTTTCTAAACTCGAAATTTTACTTCATGCTTAATCTGGGAGTGGAAACCCTCGTTAGACAATCAATCAGGAACTTAATTTCCTTTATTGTCAAATTTATGACGTAAAATAGAGTTGATCATATTTCTTACTTCAAATTTAGATCGAAAACAAATTCCTGTACATTATTTGTGTGTTACTAAACTTCGACAAACAAATTGGAAAAGCTTCAATGATGTAAAATGTATTCTAATAAATAAACTACCAAAGAACCAATGTTAGTAATAAAATCACTTAAAAAATATCAAGAATATCAAAACTTATTTATTTTATTATTACAATTCTTACAGTTATAAAAATAAAATGAAATTTTTAAAACTTAATAAAACTGATAAAAATTCCACAAGAGTAGATAAATGAAGTAAAATTTAATGACTTTTGTAAATTTTTCGTAAATTCGTAAATATGTTCGCGAAAGCAATTTGACACATTTTAACACATAGTTAAAAATCATCAAAAAGTGTTGATAATTGATCGAAAACATTGACGATATTTAATCAACATATACAAAATAATCGAATATTCATTCATTGTTTTCCAAAAAAGTTTAAATTGAAACTTTAAACGAATGTTTATTTACTCCTAGATTAAGCATGAAGTAAAATTATGAGATTAGAAAAGCATAGAAATTTGGTTTGGTCGCTTCGCTTCGCTTCGCTTCGCTACGCGACCCAATTAAATTTTTTCTAAACTCAAAATTTTTGTAAATAAACAAATAAAACCCAACATTGAAAAGGGAAACTATATACTAGAAATCCAGATGGACAATCACACCATGACAACCGAAATAGAGAAAATAGCAGATAGAATAAATTCCTACTTTGCAGATATTGGAAAAATACTGGCAGAACAACAAACTAAAAATGCAATTACAGAACCAACCCCAACAGTGACAACACGGAAAGACATCCCGACTATGAAATTTAAATCGATCACATCTAACGAAATGAACCACATAATAACTAATTTAAAATAACGCAAGGCTCCCGGATTTGACAACATAACAAACGATGTACTAAAACAAAATAAAGAAACCCTAATACCTATACTAACAAAAGTTACAAACGCTGTACTCAAGGAAGGAATATACCCCGATTATATGAAAAACACTGTAGTAATTCCGATATACAAAAAAAGCGATAGAAGAAAACCAGAAAATTATAGACCTATATCCCTCCTATCCTCATTGAATAAAATACTGGAAAAGGCAATACAAATACAACTAAGCAACCATCTATACACAAATAATGTCATTCACCACCAACAATATGCATTTCAGCAAAAGTCTGGAACACTATCAGCAGTCTACGAATTAATAAACACAGTAACAAACAACCTAGATAAAAAGAAATTAGTAGCAGCTATATTCATAGACATGAAAAAAGCCTTTGACACGATATCAAAAGAAATGCTTATCAAAAAATTACACGCAATTGGAATAAAAGACACCGAACTTAAACTAATACAAACATATCTAACACAAAGACCACAGATAACAAGAATAAACAAAATTAGTAGCCAACCAAGATATGCACAGTTTGGAATACCCCAGGGAGGAAACCTACCACCGATTCTTTACATTATATACGTGAACGATATGATGGAACAAAACTTAACAGGAACCCTTAACAGGAATACGCCGACGACACGTGTTTACTATATACTGGAAATGACGCAAACGAAATTGAACAAAACATAAAAGCAGACCTACTAATTTTACAAAAATGGTTCTATAATAATTTACTAACAATAAATGAGGAAAAAACTACATTTATGATTTTTAATCCGAAAACACATCCTGTAGAGCTTGAAGTTAAAATAAATGGAAAATGCATAAAACAAATAAATAATACCTAATATCTAGGCTTAAAAATAAACAACAAACTAAAATGGGACAATCACATCAACAAAATAATGAAAAAGAATGCAATTACAATTGGAGCATTGTGGAAAATTAGAAAATATATACCAGAAAACAGAAAAAAAGCTATATACCACGCACTATTTACCTCCAACATAAACTACCTGTGCAATATATGGGGAAACACTACAAGGAAAAACATCACGATGCTGCAACGCCAACAAAATAAAATATTAAAAATACTATACCTCCTTAATAAAAGAACACGAAGTCATAAAGTATACGAAACCACAAAAGAACTAGATATAAACAAACTAATAATATATAATAACTTATTACTAATTTAGAAAATACAACACAACTTAATAAAATCAAGCATTAAAGTCAAACCAAACAAGCAAATACACACTTATACAACCAGAAGGAAATCAGACCTCCGAACAGACAAATTCAGAACAAAAAAATACTCACAGCACTTAACGACTGACACGATACGCATATTTACCAAACTACCAACACACATAAAATCATTAAAATTTATTCCCTTCAAACTAAAAATAAAAAATCCACTTGTAAACAATAAATTAAACTAAAGGAATAACACGAAAATAAAATAACAAATATCCTTCAATACCGTTAGCCCGCGATCGGGTATCAAGCCAACATCACGAGGCGAGGACAGAAGGAATGAAACCAAAGGAATCAACTGCAATGAAGCTGGACGAAATCACCACTTATTATAAAATAAATGTGTATATATATATGGCATTGTAATTGTTTAAAATAAACCAATTAAAAAAAAAAAAATATTCATGAGCCACGCATATCAAACACTGATTTGGTGTAGAGATCAGAATATAAGCTTCAGTAGTATGTCTTGAACTTCACTTGAAATCAGAGTTTTATACGCGTGGTGCATGAAGTATAATTTCGACTTTAGAAAAGCCTGAAAATTTGGTTTGGTCGCTCCGCTTCGCTACGCGACCAAACCAAATTTTTACGCTTTTCTATACTCAAAATTTTACTTTATGCTTAATCTGGGGGTGGAAAACCCTCGTCTAAAGCTTCAAATTGAACTCTAAAACAACGAATATCCAAGATTTACAGCATATACGCTGTAATTCGAAATCCTGCTAAAGTTTATTGTTTGATCTTTTATTTTTTTTAATATCTGCAGGCGTCCATTAGTATGAATACGCCGTGCGAGACTGTGTTGACCGTTCCTGGTCTAAAATATTTCTTAGGTAAGCAGTTTCTCACGAAACAACCCGAAGACTTATTACAGCTGCTTAGATGATGTACGTCGTCGGTCGTGTTTTGTTAATTTCCGAAATTATTATATATTCATGTTACATGTTTTAGTATTTTTTTCTTTCTGTGTTCAGTATTCATTCACCATTCATTCAGGTAGACTTTTTTTTTTATTTACAAATAATATTAATTTGCCGTTTAATTTATTTTTTTTATTTGCCGATTACTTTCAATCAAATTTAAACTAAGGCTTCTGCTTCTATTTATAACAAATTTATTTTTTTAACTTTTAATAAACATTGAAAGAATGTTTTATTTTATACTTGGTATTTTATTTCATACATTTATTTTTCTGTTTTCTGTTTTCTGTTCTTTAATAACCAGCATAATTTTATTATTCGCGTAGAGTAAAATAAAAATAAAATAAAATTGTTACGTTAATTTTTGAGCAAACATTTGGTTATAATTGAAATACAATTTAATTTTATTTCTTTTGTTATCCACTAATCCATTTCACAAATACGTTTTATGATATAAATACACCGACACCTTTGTAATTTTTGTTGGTTAACTATTGATAATGGACACTTAGTGTCCGAAATGTACATATAGCACTTAAATAAAAAACAGTGAAAAAAGGAATTTAATCGCTTTTTATTACTATTATAATAATATTCACACAACTCACGAATACATATATATTCAATAATCAATTATATTGAAATATTTTAATAATCGACTAATTCGATAAGCCATTAATCCAATCATTAATTTTTATAACAATATTTAATTTGAAGCTTCAAACGAGTGTATCCAATCCCAGATTAAGAATGAAGTAAAATTTCGAGTTTAGAAAAGCCTGAAAATTTGGTTTGGTCGCGTAGCGAAGCGGAGCGACCAAACCAAATTTTCAGGCAATTTTACTTCATGCGCCACCCGTATAAAACACTGATGTCAATTGAAGTTTAAAATATACTGCTCATGTTTGATTTTATGTTAATCACCCTAACAATTCGGCCATTCCATAAATAAGTGCATACTTTTTGGGGGTACATCAGGGATTTTAGCGAATTTCACATATATTATAAAGGCTATCAAGACATGGTTTTTGGTTGTTACTAGAGGTTAAACAAATGATTGTTTCAAAAATTATAACAATATAAACTTTTAATACACTTTTATTTTGAACTCAAAAATATTGTAAACCGTTACTGATACAAAAAAAGTTATACTTGACTTTTTTATGCTTAAATGTTCAAAGTTTAAAATATTTTTTTTTTCCAAAACGAAAAAACTTTATTTAGATAGATTTTTTTTAATAAATAAAACAAATCTCACAAAATAATCAAATACTCATGTTTTAATTTTCTTGAAAAAAATATATATTATATCCCAATCCTTCCTAAGAATATTTACGTTTTCAAAAAGATGGGCACTTTAAAACTTTTTGAGATATGATTTTTTTACCTGAGCAAATCTCACAAAATAATCAAATACTCATGTTTTAATTTTCTTGAAAGAAATATATGTTATACACCAATCTTTCCTAAGAATATTTCCGTTTTCAAAAAGATGGGCACTTTAAAACTATTTGAGATATGATTTTTTTACCCGAGCGCTGCATTGACGCGAAGCGCTCACCGCAATCCGGGCCATTACACCATTGGCGGGAGCGCCTCATGTCAATGCAGCGCTCGGGTAAAAAAAATCATATCTCAAAAAGTTTTAAAGTGACCATACTTTTGAAAACGGAAAAATTCTAAGGAAGGATCAGGGTATAGCATATATTTTTTTAAAGAAAATTAAAACATAAGTATTTGATTATTGTTTGAGATATGTTTTATTTATTAAAAAAAATCTATTTAAATACAATTTTTTCGATTTGGCAAAAAATGTATTTTAAACTTTGAACATTTAAGCACAAAAAAGTACAGAATAACTTTTTTTGTATAGGTAACGGTTTACGATATTTTTTAGTTCAAAATAAAAGTGTACTAATAGTTTATATTGTTATAACTTTTGACACAATAATTTGTTTCCCCTCTAGTAACAACCAAACACCATGTCTTGATAGCCTTTATAATATATGTGAAATTCGTTGAAATCCCTGATGTACCCCCAAAAAGTGTGCACTTATTTATAGAATGGCCGAATTGTTTATTCTGTTTGATTAACATTTTTATTTTATAAGGTAAAAGTCATTAAGTGCTATTGGTTTATTACGTGCTTAATTTAATAACTTTTAGTTTTAATTCATTTAGCATGTTGGGATACTGTTCGCGAGCCGCGTGCGAGTGCAGACTGAGTAAAATTAGGATGGGAGCGTATAAACAGAACCTTGAAATCATCGGCGATTCATGGGTAGGTATGGTAGGGATGGAGAGTATTTGTGGGATTCTTGAATTTTCGGCCAGCGACGACCGGCCGTGCGAGACTGTGTCAAAATAGGGGTAACTTTGAGCAATTTTTGTAACAGACAATACTAATTATTAAGTGGTTGAGTTGTTTATTGTTAGAGTTTTAATAAATTTAAAAATAAATTCCTATTTTCCAATTTATTATGTTTTATTTTTTTATTTTTGTAATTTCGTTCAGTAGGAATTGAAAAAAATGTCCACTTACCTTCGTTACTATGAGTAGTGGGCACCATTATTAGGGCGAGGAGTGGTGCGTCTTCTTGTATCTCCACCTCTTTGTCTCGTCTGTAGAGCGAGTACAAAGTCGCGAGGCATTTCAGTTTCATCTTGCCATTTTTGAACAAGTCTTGAACCGCTCGGACCGTTATCGTCGACGTCACCGTGTCCAGGTCGTTGAGGGCCTCGTAACGATTCACCGCCTCTTCAATTTGCACATTATGCTTAGGATGAATCTGGAAAACAAAAAAGAAAAACATGAGAAATTATGACTCAAGTTATAAGTAATTAAAAATTTAGATTCAGGTTATATACAAAAACATACACAGGGTGATTCAGTTTGGCGTTCCACCCTCTTCTAACTTTTTTATTTTGATAGTAAAGTATAACAATCTATATATATTTGTAAATGGCAAAAATTCTCTAATTAACGGCAAACAAATCTTATTTTTCTAATTAAATAAATCACTACTTATGTGTATTTTCTCCTAAGGAAATGATAAAATAGTTAAAAAGAAAGCGGTAAATATTAGTGTTAGTAAGTGCTGATAAATAAAGCTGTAGATATTGTTGTCAGGAAGATTGCGTCGCTTTAAACTCGAAGCTCCCAGATAAAAGCCATCTCGTAAAAGGTCTGAATGGCTGTACGTCTTTGATTCCTGGTTGATTGTAAGGGCGCATGTTGACAGAATTAAGAGGAGGGGGACCAGAGAAAAGGATAGCATCGTCTGCGAGGACGTCGGAGACGATTCCGAAACGGAATTGTCGACGTCGCGACGGAATAATCACAAACTAGAGATAAACAGTAAATATCTGTTCGAGTCGGTGACCAATCCGACTGGAGGAGACTACAGTATATCGTGTTTATAGTGCAATATATCTGGAGTGGTTCCGGGGGTCCGTGAGGAGTGCCAAAAGAATTGAATTAAATTTTAAGCCCCTATATCATATAAGGATTTTGTTTTGAATAAGTTTCGCGATTGTAAATTTCACGTTTGACACGTCGTATTTTACTGAAGGCGGCGTTGCATTATTTACGATATTGTTTTACATGATCACACAAGAGGGGGATGTGTGTGTATATATTTTATATAAGCGGGTGTAATCTCTTTCGAAAGCACATTTTTCTGCTTATTTACTCACAAATCGAATCGATAAGGGATTTTTATCGTTCTTTGTGTTATTGCATTTTTATTCTCTTAGCATTACGTTTACTCAATACATTTTCATAACCGAATAAACAAAAAAGAAGTACACAAAATTTTATTCTAACGTAATCTAAAACAAAATGTTATTAAACTTACAGGGAATTATTAAGCATACAAATCCTGATACACGCTCTAAACTTTAAAGCATTCGTTGTTTTAGGGTGGCGACCAACCGGGAAAGTCAGGGAAATTAGCGAAAAGTCAGAGAATTTTTAAATTATTAATTCTAATAAATATGCAAATAATGTACTAACTTAAAAAAAAGTCAAGAAAAAAGACGAGAGAAATTTGGTGGAAAGACCTAAGGTCGATAATCTGACAGACAAACAAAAAAACACTATTAAGTATGTATTGATAAATTACATGTTTATTTTATTTTGTCAAATAAAGATGATGATGCAAATAATGCGATTAATTAATTGGCAAATTGTGAGTTCTGTTCGGAGCACGAATTTGACACGTTACGAAATTATTATTTTTTTTTTTAAATGGTGATGTGTCCATCGTAGCACTTTCCTCGTAATTCAAACAATTGATAATTGACATACTACATTTATTTCACTAATTAGTTGAAGGTTTCACTTGACGTTAGTGATTTATACGCGTGGCGCATGAAGTAAAATTTCGAGTTTAGAAAAGCCCCGTGAAAATTTGTCTCGGGTCGCTGCGCGACCCTCGACAAATTTTCTACGCGGGGCTTTTCTAAACTCGAAATTTTACTTCATGCTTAGTCTGGGAGTGGAAGACACTCGTTAGTTTAAAATATGCCACAATAATCAAAATGCGTGTCGCAAGTGTCACAAAGAAAAACAATTACATGACCATCTAATAATATATTTCCAATAATAGTTGTCTCAAATTGACAATACTCCTAACGTCGGTTGACGCCGATGTGTGTCATGTTTGATACATTGGACTAAATGTCATTTCAAGTTGACAGGACAGACTAATGTCGGCTGACGACGACTCATGTCAAGTTGACACAATTCTTCGCTCGCGCGCTCCAGCAAATCCAAATGTTCAGGCTTTTTAAACTTGAAATTTTACTTTATGCTTAGTCTAGGAGTGGAAACCCTCGCTAGACAATTAATCACAAACTTATTTTGCAGTTTCCTCTATTCTCAAATTTATGACATAAAATAAATAGAGTCGATGTTATTTTTTTAGTTCAAATTTAGAACAAAAACAAATTTTAGTGTATTATGTATGTGTTCTAAATTGTGTCGTTATTATCTTCAAATTGAACTCATTAAAAAAAAAAAAGAAAGGAGATGTTCTCTGTCTCTAAATAATCGCTTAAATATATAATTCAACATGTAATGAAGATCTAGGGTTCTGAGTTTTTGAAAAATATATCGAGTTTTTGGAATAACTTCAAATTTAGAGAAATTATTTAGAATTGAATTTACTTTCACATCCTGTAAAGACAAATATAAAATTTTCATTTATATTTCCGAAAATTGAATGAATCAGCTTTGGTGAGAAAACATTTTCAACAAACTTTTACAGAAATCGCTGATTATATTAAACGAAAGCAGCTATTTATTTAAAACTAAATGCACTTTCTGCAGAGAAAATTTGACAGTTTCCTAAATTTAAACAAATGCATAAAGGTTTTCATTTAAATTTAAACGAAACTGGAAATTATGCTGATAAATGGTTAATTTAAAGGGTGGATATTTGTTTGAAAATGTTTCAAAAATATAAGGTGTTCTTGAAATAACTTTTAATTTAGAGAAATGATTTGCAATTGAATATAATTTATATATCCCGTAAAGAGAAACAAGATTTTAATTTACAATTCCGAAAATTTGAATGAAACAGCTTTGGTGTGAAAATATTTTGAACAAACTTATAAAGAAACCATTGACTACAGGTTTCGCTTCAAATCACATGTAAATCAATGTATTAGGAATGCCTATAGTAACTTAAAAAATTTATACAGTAATCGCTGCCTCTTATCTATCCGATCAAAAAAAATGTTGTGCGAGTCGCTCGTCTTATCACATTTCAACTTTGCGGATGTCCTCTATGATCCATGTATTGATTGCGTAGATATTATGCGAATACAAAAAGTGCAAAATGCATATATGCGCTTTATTTTTGGAATAAGGAAGCATAACAGAATTAGTCATAAACTCACGGATCTAAATTGGTTAAATATGAAGAACAGAAGATATTTACATAGTGCGTGCTTATTTCAATCTATTATAATTAATAAAAAGCCGCCCTACCTCTACAATAAAAATAAAGTTTCGCACAGACGTTCATAGTCTTAATATTAGGTTTAAGGGAACACTAACACCCCCAAAATTTCGTTCAGCTCTTTTTATACGAACGTACTCCTATGTAATTACAAAAATATATAATAAAATTCCAGGTAACTTTAAGACTATGAACGTCCCACTTTTCAAATCTAGACTCAGAACTTATGTTCAGCAACACGGTTAATACTGCTGTGTAATCCAAAATATATCATTCGTTTCTTCAATTTTTATTTCTAATGATTTTTATTTACTTTTTTTTGTTATATTGAATCCATCACATTTGTTACGGTAAATTATTGGTTGAATGGAAGATCAGCCGCACTTCGGTTGCGCTGAATTCATACCTTTTTATTTTCCGCCTGGTAGGATCATTTTGTGAAATATTCATTGTAATGTTAGTTCTAATGATTGTAAACAACCTGTTGATTTTACTTGGTGGAAATAAATAAAACTTAAAACTAAAAACTAAACTAACTGTCTAATTTTTTTTAAACAAAAGCAGCAATTTCTTTGAAAGTAAATGCACTTTTTGCAGAGAAAATCTTACAGTTTTTTAAATTTAAACGAATATGTGAAGATTTCGTACTACATTTAGTCAACTTTATATTTCGCCTTTTTTAAATAAAGTACCCTGTATATTATTGAGCTGTACTAGCATTCCCTGTACTAATAATCTTTTATTTTCAAGATATTTTTATTTAAATGAAATTAGGGAAAATGATAAGAGGTTTCAACTCTTAAAAACGGATGCCGTTAGATGCCATTAAATACAATTCTTCTCTCAATTTATCAAAACACAAATTTTAGGTTCATGGAAAAGATATATTTTATTATGCCGATTGCTAACTAATATTTACACAATGACAACAAATACATTATTTCATGAAAATTCAGTATTCGCTCAAGACTATCTAAACAAATTTACATGTGAGATACAGAACTATAATGTAAAACATCAAATTTTAAGTGCGATCTTGTACATCAAAGGATCTGAGCGCGCCGGATAAGGGAAATTAGTTCAGTTATGCGGAGGCATTCCCCGGGATCGAAGTGCAACGGGGAAACTGTCAGGAAAATCTCGAGTGTGAAATAATTTATTTAAAAGGGGGAGAATCCTTAACGGCGCGCGAAGAAATTCCGGATGCCCGAAAATATTCCAGCCCGTTTTAAAAGGAAAGGTAAATTTTGTGAAAATTAGCCTGGGGTTGTTTTACGCGAAATTTACAGAAATGTTCTTTGTTTGTTAATCCTTGCGAATGCTTTCTGCTTTTAGCTATATTTTCTGCTGGTATTATATTTTAGGTATTGTAGCGTGAATGTAATCTCGGAATATGTTTTCGTTTTTTAAATAAAATATCGTTTTATATCTATTAACACAGGGTTATTTAAAATGAAGGAACAAATTTCAAACATTTATTTCTTCCAAATTACAAAAGATAGAAACACAATTCCAACGTTCCTGAAAAGAGAAAACACGACAAATATCAAAACGGTGGCTCATTTCTTGCCACACACGAATCAGCTGGTCTTTATTTATCGAATTTAGAATTCATAGCTTTAACAATTCGATGTTGCAGATTTCAAGTGCCAGGCATTGATCCCCCCTACGCCTAACACTTGAAATCTGCAACATCGAATTGTCTCTTACGTTACTTCACAGATAAAAATCACAAGGAGTGAGGTCTGGACAATCAACATGACAAGCAACAGCGCCAATGCGGCTGCGGTTAGTTAGAACTTCTGCCTGTACTGCTCAAATATTTTAAACTTTTGTTTACATTTTAATTAATGTATGCGTTACTTTTTGAAAGCACTGTATACACAGGGTAATTAAAACATAAGGAACAGATTTCAAACTTTATATCTTCCAAACTTCAAAAGGTAGAACCATAATTCCAACGTTCCTGGAGAATTATCGTTCTACCTTTTAAAGTTTGGAAGATATAAAGTTTGAAATCTGTTCCTTCTTTTTGAATAACCCTGTATATACAGTGCTTTCAAAAAGTAATGCATACATTCACTAAAATCTAAATTATGACCATTGAAGGAAAACCTAGGACAAGTAGATTTTTATTTTTAATTGCGCGTTTGGTCAAATACCAAAATCATATACAGGGTGATTCATGTAAGAGTTGTGACGTCATTGACTATTTTTTTAAATAGAAGTAGAAAATGTTTACTAGACATACTTGAAAGAGAATAATTTTCCACATACAATAAGCTATTAACAAGTATAGGTTGAATAAAAAATAATCGAGAAAAATAACATTGAAAATTTAAAATGTCAACTTATGCTAACGACATTGAATACAATCAAACTCGTTTAACTGTCAGTTTTATACTGTTTACGTCGCATTTACATTTTTTACTAATTAAAAATGGTTAAATTAACTGAGCGATAGAGAATTGAAATTCTTTGCATTATCGGTTTTGCAGACAGGATACGAACTGTCATTTTTCTTGATATATTTTTTTTCGACCTATACTTGTAAACAGCTTATTGTACGCGGAAAATTATTCTCTTTCAAATATGTCTAGTAAAAATGTTCGACCTATATTTTAAAATAAGTATTAACATTTAGTTGTATGATGTATTCATATTATAAATGTTAAACTCTGGATGATTGCTAATAATTTTTTGTTGTTGTGTGGGATGGGAAAATCCATTCACGGACGAAGTGTCGGACTCCCTCCAGGCGAAGGACTACCGACTAAAAACCCCTCCTACCTTACCGGCTTCGACTACAAGGTCATTCGCGGGTTTACTCGTCTTTTTGAAGACTCAATAATAAAAATAAAAAAACAACTAAAACAATAAGATAAATGAATAATAAAATATAAAATACACAAAGAAGTCTAAGCCTAAAATCACAGATTTTGTGGTACCAGGGTTGTAAAGGACCCTGGCACCGATTATACATAAAGTAGACAACCACCTTAAACCTAATATCACAAATAGGACGACATCGAGGTTGTTAAAGACCCCGATGCCGGCGACTATTATCACAGATAAGACGGCATTGGGATTGTAAAGGACCCCAATGCCGGAACCAACACACACAAGATAATCACCACCTAAACCTAATATCACAGATATACGGTGCTGGATCCTAAAACTATATACAAAATGTGCTTCAGAGTTGTAAAATGACTCTGGAGCGGACAGACACAAAATAAAAGGTGACACTGAGACTTCGATGCTAAATTTATTATTATTATTGTCATTAAAAAAATGGCCAATGACGTCATAACTCGTACATGAATCACCCTGTATGTGATTTGGGTATTTGACCAAACATACAACTAAAAATAAAAATCGACCTGCCCGAGGATTTTTCTATAAACTACATAATTTAGATTTTAATGAATGTATGCATTACTTTTCGAAAGCACTACATATACAGGGCCTTTTTCTTTTAGGGCTGCGCTCAACCCGTATTGTAGTTTCAATTTACAATCGGTAAATAATATCAAGGCACATGAAGTTGCGGTTAAAAAATATATATTTTTGTACATAATTGTGCACTGTTGCTGGATAAAATTGTAATTATCCAATAAAATGGTCTGAATTGATGTTATGAACGGCCTTTTTATAAAGAAGAAAGTGGATTTTTTGTTATATACATTTTATGAAGAAATGAGATTAGAATTATATAATCACAAAATCGTTATGGAGGGCATGATGAAGTCACATTTTAAAGTTTTTTAATTTTTTAATTGTATTTTCAGTATACTAAAATAAAAAAATTAAATCAAATCATTATGCCCTCTGCAATTCAATTTTGGACAGATGTGTAGAGAAAGAATTGAAAAATATAAAATAATAATAAAGTTTGTTTTTGTAACTAGTTAAGCATTGATAATGGTTACATCGTGACCGAAATGTACATTTGCGATTTTAAATAAATCTTGTGAAGAAAGGAGACTCAATTCTTTTATTTAATAATAACAAAGAAATCAGTATTCTTAGTTTCCATAGGGTAGAGCGCATTCTTAAGCACAACATTTCTGACAATTTATAATTTAATAAAATTAAGTCAGATTAGATGACAAGTTGTGATGAAACTAATGTTATTTTTCTAACCTATACGTGACGTATTTGAATGTCCTTAATTATTGTGACATTACTGTGTGTCAATTGTTTGTTGACCATTATGAAATTTTGCCTTGAAATAACTCAGCCTTCTGACTGTGACAGTTTTTCATCAATTAATTACTATTGTTATCATTTTTATGGTAATTTCACTATTATGGCATTTTGATAGTATTTTATCATTTAGTTGACTATTATCTTTTGAATTCCTTTTAATTTGTATCAAAATTGACGTTCCGTTTCAACAATACAGAACGTTCTCCATCAATAAATCGACAATAAACGTATTACGTCAATTTTCAATTGTTTGAATGATGAAACAAACGAGTGTCTTCCACTCCCAGACTAAGCATGAAGTAAAATTTCGAGTTTAGAAAAGCCTGAAAATTTGGCTCGGGCGCGTAGCGAAGCGGAGCGACCGAGCCAAATTAGGCTTTTCTAAACTCGAAATTTTAATTCATGCGCCACGCGTATAAAACGCGAATTTAATGTAAAATGGTGTTAAATTTAACTAAGTGACAAGTGAAATAAGTTCAGTGTGCCAATTACACTGGTCGGCATGAAAATCGGCCCTGACACCATTCCTGCTGATTCTTATGTAAAATGACCTCCTGAATCCGAATATGACCCCGTTTTCTCCCATCACCCACCGTTTTCGGGGGAGGCCCCGGTGGGTGATGGGGGAAAACGGAGGTCATATTCGGATTCAGGAGGTCATTTTACATAAGAATCAGCAGGAATGGTGTCAGGGCTC
This sequence comes from Philonthus cognatus, assembly GCA_932526585.2. Taxonomy (NCBI): domain Eukaryota; kingdom Metazoa; phylum Arthropoda; class Insecta; order Coleoptera; family Staphylinidae; genus Philonthus; species Philonthus cognatus. The sequence goes on along the minus strand of OW052243.1, from coordinate 24,333,682 downwards.
GAAAAAAAAATTTTTTTTGCAGACCAGTGTTATCAATCAATATGTTTTTTATTACTGACATTGTTAAAAATTCTACATTTTATCATCTTTTGAATCCCTTTTAATTTGTATCAAAATTGACGTTCCGTTTCAACAATACAGAACGTTCTCCGTCAATAAAACAACAATAAACGTATTACGTCAATTTTCAATTGTTTGAATGATGAAACAAACGAGTGCCTTCCACTCCCAGACTAAGCATGAAGTAAAATTTCGAGTTTAGAAAAGCCTGAAAATTTGGCTCGGGCGCGTAGCGAAGCGGAGCGACCGAGCCAAATTAGGCTTTTCTAAACTCGAAATTTTACCTCATGCGCCACGCGTATAAAACGCGAATTTAATGTAAAATGGTGTTAAATTTAACTAAGTGACAAGTGAAATAAGTTCAGTGTGCCAATTATCAATCAATATGTTTTTTATTACTGACATTGTTAAAAACTCTACATTTTTCACAGAAAGAAAGGTAATTTGCTCACTTATATATGGTCATAATTATAACGATTTATATTTTTTATTTATTTATTTATTTAACGGAGGTCCATTTAATTTGATATCTTAAAGCTAAAACTAAAATGAAATATAAATACAAATACAAATACATAATAAATATAAGTACATAAAGAGTAAAAAACAAACAACACATTTAAGTTGTTGCGGATATCTCGCGACAATTATTATTTGTGAAATTGTGTGTTTCTTGAAATGTGAATTTGTAAATACGTTTTTATTTCTAAATACTTTTCCACGTATAACTCTATTCTTAAACATGTTCCAACCTTATTTTTATACTATTGTGCTGAATTGCTTTCTATATATTAGTTCTGCTTGCTGTCACATTTTATTGCTCTATTAGTCTATTTAATATTTTAAGGAATGTAAGCTAACAAGGACGTGTCGAATTTCTTCTCGGTTAATGGGCTTTTGTAAATCTGCACGGACCCTTTTTATGACGAGGGGGTGTTGTTTTGGTCACGGCGTATTTCGGAGAAAGTCTGCGTTCAGATATGTACATGGCCATGTGGCCAATTCTCAGAAATGCATCCCTTAACGGAAAATTACAAGTTTAGGTAAACGAAGGCACCTCCCTTCTTTTATCTAATTGGTAACTTGGAAATATACGGCACAGCGCACCCCCACTCTTTGCATATTTCTCGAATTTAGAATTTCAAAATGTAAAGCACTTGCTTCAAAAACCTCAAACTATACACATCGCGCCTTGTTAACTTACACTACATTCAACTTATAAAAATACTTAAAACGCATTCAAATTTTGTTAAACTTTATTCTGTATATATTGTGTATATATTATTTACGGTGAATATATAACGTTAAGTGCTACGAATTTTATTACTTCACTTATTCACCCGCATCGGAAACAGTGGCGATTTCCGAACCAGTCAAACAGAAATCACCACAGAGAATTATCTTCATTCATTAAAAACAAAACGATAATTTCTCTAAAACAAAGTATAAACAACAGATTAAAATATGCAAACTATCCACCCTGTCGAGGATGTTCTTTAGAGCATTCCGGCTAATTGCACCAAAGTCGGGATTGATGGCGTTACAATTATTGGTGATTCTGGCCATACCAAAATTTTTACCATAGTCCGTCCTACAATATGGTACATGGAACAGATCGAAGGAACGCAAACTTCTTGCTGGCACATTGTTTTTAAGCTGGCTAAGTAAATAGGGGCAATTAATCGCCCCATTTGTTAAATTGTATCCTAGCAATACGTCTGCATTCCTTCATCTTTGTTCTAACGAATCGATGTTTAAGGATTGTAGGACGTCATTGTAGGAGCCGACAATCCCAAACCTGTACGAGATAAATTTAGTAAATTTAACTTGGACCCTCTCGACCATTATAATGTCAGATTTGCTATGAGGATTCCAAATAGTGCAACAGTACTCCAGGTGGGGGCGGTCAAGGGATACATACAAGGTCGTAAGAGTATGAAATCTCTGCTATTACGTTTTAAAAAACCCAGAACACGATATGCTTAGCAGTTATGTTGCGTAAATGGTTGTTACAGTTCCAGTTGTAAGACAATGATATACCCAAGTCTTTAATAACTGAAACGCGCAATAAAAGGACGTTAAAGATATAGTAATTTCTCACTGTCGAGGCCCTTTTTTTAGTAAAGGTTATACAATTACTGTTCAGGAGTTCAATTTAATTTTAATTTAGATGAATTTTATTTTCCTCCATTGTATAGATTTTGGTGTTCACGACAAATATTCCTTCTCGGTATTCCAGCGGAGGAATATTTGTACGTGACCCAACAAAGGATGAAATTTCTTTGTCATTTTGGGTTCAGTGAAAGTGACTAACGGCTATTTTTGCTACGCCGATGCTGAAACCTTTTTTTGGGCCTCCTAATTAGCATTTTTGACCGCCCTTCTGAACATGCGTCGCATCCCCCATTCACTCCCCCACTCACTTGTATATTTTTTCCTTTCAAACTTGTACATTTTTTCTTACCACTTACTCTTGTAATCTTGCAACAGAAACACCTTGTAAACTTTTAACATTTGCTGTGAATGTCATAATTTTATTTCATTCCGGTGTAAAATACAAAATTCATCTCAGAATCAAGTATTTTATTTTACACCACATCTTCAAACCCCGGTTGAATCTCGAGAACCAGGAGATTACAACAACTGGACATAACAATTACATTTTTTCAGGTTGAGATTCATACGGTTGTCAGTACACCAAACTGGAAATCTATTTAAGTCTTCCTGTAACAACACATAAGATCTATCATCCGCGATTCGTAAAAATAATTTTATATCGTCTGCAAATAGCAAGCACTGGGAATTATGGAAACAATCAACCACATCATTAATAAAGATATGAAATAAAAGAGGTCTAAGGTGTGATCCCTGGGGAACCCCTGAAGTCACAAGTATTTTAGACGATATAACACTACGAATCCGCACAGCCTGTGACCTTCCGGATAAGTAAGACTGCATCCAATCTAACATCGATCCTCCGATACGGATAAGCTTAAGTTTCGAAAGAAGGATGCTATGATCTACTGTGTCAAAAGCCTTAGAGTAATCGGTATGTATTGAGTCTACTTCAAATCCCGCTTCTAAGGCTGTAACGATATAATTACTATAAGTCAGTAAGTTGGTGGAAGTCGAACACCCACTTTTAAAACCATGTTGCTTATCGGATAGGACACTAGATACACATTCAGATAGGGGTGTAGTGATTAATTTTTCAAACATTTTTGGGATAAGCGATAGAAGAGAGATCGGCCGATAGTTTGAAACAACGTTCCTTTTACCGCTTCTAGAGATTGGCGTAACTATGGCACTTTTCCAAAGAGAAGCAAAACAGTCTGAAATTAGGGATTGGTTATAAAAAATCCATAGAGGACGACTAAGGGAAAAAGAACATTGTTTCAACAGAATTGGTGGTAAACCATCAGGGCCCGTACAGTATGAATCTTTTTAATTGGCCAGATCGTTAAGGACATCTGTAATTTTTGTTTTATCATCTTTGCTATAATTAATGTGATTGTAAGAATATATTACAGGCGAAGAGAAAGTATCATTGTGTACGGATGTATTATTAACTGACCCAAAGTGATTAGCAAACAACTCTACAATATGTTGCATAGTATTTACAAGAACGCCATCGTGTTCAAAAGTACCTGGAATAGTCGAGCTTGATCGATTTAGGTTCACATGATTCCAGAAGAGTTTTGGGTTGCTTATCAGAGATTCTTCAACAGATTGAACATGGTTCCTATAGCAAATCTTGGACAATTCTTTACACCGTGAACGGGTTTCTTTAAAAATGTCATAGTCATATTAATAATGCGATTCTCTAACTGTAACAGAATCTCATTTTCGACAAATATAAATTAACGTATTACGTCAATTTTCAATTGTTTCAATGATGAAACAAACGAGTGTCTTCTACTCCCAGACTAAGCATGAAGCAAAATTTCGAGTTTAGAAAAGCCTGAAAATTTGGCTCGGGCGCGTAGCGAAGCGGAGCGACCGAGCTAAATTAGGCTTTTCTAAACTCGAAATTTTCTTCATGCGCCACGCGTATAAATCGCGAATTTAATGTAAAATGGTGTTAAATTTAACTAATTGAAAAGTAAAATAAGTTCAGTGTACCAATTATCAATCAATATGTTTTTATTACTGACATTATTCAAAATTTTACATTTTTGACAGAAAGAAAGGTAATTTGCTAATTCATATGTTGTCATAATTATAACGATTTATATTAATAATGTCAATCTCTTACTGTAAAAGAATCTCATTTTCGACAAATATATATTGGCATTTTTGACAGTATTGTATCACTGATGTTTTTTTTGGGCCATTGTGATATTTTTGGATATATTTGAATATTCGAATAATTGAATTTTCGACTATTTAAATATTCGAACATTTAAATATTTAAATATTCGACTATTTAAATATCCAAATATTTGAATAATTTGAAAATCAAATAACTCGAATATTTAAATATATTTTTGAATAAATAATCGAATACTTAAATTTGAAAAATTCCCAGCCCTACTTAACACAAAAAATCCCTGTATATGAATATTCATGCAAGAAAGAGCTAATAAAAGGTCTTTTATCAATGCCTATTACTTTTGTTATTATCTATTTTCTTTGATTTACATTCATAAAATGTTTACTCATCATTTTATAAAATATAAGAAATGATGTTTGTTTTTTCCCGAACGACCTAATTAAATTAACTATATTCAAATTTCAAATGATAAACCTATTCGAGTCCCCCGTACAATACATTAGCGCTAAAGGAGGGCGCATTCACGGCACTTATAAATTATTCCCACCCCTGCACAATACTCGGATTACGTACTCCTTACCCTTTGTACATATACGGAACCGGGATTAAAAGTTTATATTTAATGAAGTGAATAACACCACCATAAAAACACCGACTTAGTAATGTACCCACGGAGTCTTGGTAATCTTAATGTTATAAATTGAGGCTCGGCTTAGCTAAATCTTAAAAAGATTTATATAACGTATAAAAGAGGGAACGAAAAAATTAGCAGCATGCAATTATAAAACCTCCAGTATTAATTCATCGCCAGCGTAATTGAAGTACTATAAATTACATTAAATTAAAAAGCTTTGAAAGAAATTAATTTTATGTACGTGGTATATCCACAAAGTAATATGTATTTGTTTTCTTTATCCAGTCAAACGAAATGACTAGTTAAAGAAAACAAATACATATTCAGAAAAAAAAAATATACTGAAAAAATCGCTAAACCTTTTTATTTTTCGATGCAACTCCCGTCATTTTGTAGGCACTTGTCATACCTAGGCACAAGCTTTTTTCTCCCTCAATATAAGAAAGTGCCGCCTGTAATGTCAACCAAGCAACAACTCGTTCTTTGATCTCATCGTCATTGTTTAACCTCTTGCCACCAAGACTCACAGAGAAAGCAGAAATTGTACGCTTTCGGTTTTCGTGAATCATTTCTTCAACTGTAGCAATCAGTTCATTACTAGTCAAACATGAACGCTTACACATCCTTCATTGAAAATGTGATAAGTGATTGAATGTTAAGGAGATGGGTGAACATATCTTTACCATTGAATAACTTATCACATGTTCGCCATACACCTCAGAGATCTGTTAATGATTGTGGACTGGTTTAATGTTCTTCGCATTGAGGAAAGGAATTGCAGACCTTATCTCACAAGCGACGGGATTTTCAATTTTATTCGCTACTTCAAACAAGCACCACCAAGCGTACACAACACTCAGCTAACTCATTTTAACGTCAACTTTTTGTCAAGTATCGCAGCGCTGCGGTGGCAGAAAGTACAAACGGAACATACTTTCTGAATACACCACGTATTTAACCCATTTAGCGCCGTTCAAGGCCGTGGTCAGAAACAAAGTTCGAAGGGAGAAAAATGTAAATATTTTGTTATTTAAATGTTTCGAGTATTACTTATTTAAAAAAAATTCAGTGCATTTCTAAATTTACAATATTTCAGAGTTCAATTCGCGTGGCACATGAAGTAGGGATCGGTTACAAAATATCGATATTTGGTATCGATTACATTGTATATTCAAAATATCGATAACTTTTTATACCAGATATTTTAAATTTAATATTTAGAATATTTAATGCTGTACAATATTTATTAAAAGCCTTCACCTAAGATTGATAATATTGCCAAGAATAGTTTTATGCCGGTTACGATATTATCAATACTCACTTTTTAAAAAATAATAATCATAATATTTCAATGTTTTTTTACGCGTGGCGCATAAAGTAAAATTTTGAGTTTTGAAAAGCCCCATGAAAATTATTCTCGGGTCGCTGCGCGACCCTCGACTAATTTTCTACTCGGGGCTTTTCTAAACTCGAAATTTTATTTCATGCTTAGTCTGGGAGTGGAAAACACTCGTTTTGTCGATTTATAAAATTTTCATAAAATTTTCGAAATTTTGTGATATTTGTAAAAATTTCATGGGATCAATATTTCGAGATTTTTATTAATTTATAAAATTTTCATGAAGATTTTCGATATTTCATAATTTTCGTAAACTTTTAAATTTTTGTCGATTTCTAACCTTTTTATGAGATTTTCAATATTTCGAGATTTGCGTAAGATTTTCGATATCTTAAATTTCTTATCAATTTAAAAATATTTCATCAGATTTTCTATACTTTTTCAATTATTATCGATTTATAAAATTTCAAGGAGATTTTCAATATTTCAAGATTTTCGTCGGATTTTTGGTATTTTGAGATTTTCGTCAATTCATAAAATTTGTATGAGATTTTTAATATTTCGAGATTTTCAATTCATAAAATGTTATTGAAATTTTCACTATGTCACGATTTTCTTAAAATTATAAAGTTTTTAGCATAGACATTTTCGTAAGATTTTTGATATTTCGATATATTCGTCAATTCATAAAATGTTCTTAGATTTTTAATATTTAAAAAATTTTCTCGATTCTTTATGATTTTTTTTTCATACATTTTTCTGAATTTTTAAAATCTTGACAATTTTTGTAAATTTGTAAGATTTCTAAAATCTTGAGGATTTTCGTCTGTTCACAGATTTCTGTTAGTTTTAAAATTGTTGATACTTTTCATGAATTTTCAAAATAATTTTTTGAATTTTTAATGAATTTCTTAGATTATTGTTAATTTTGAATATGTAAATTTTTTTGGCAAACTGTCATATTTAGTGTTAATTCATTGATAATGGTCACTTTGTGTCCAAAATGTACATTTGGTAATTCAAATAAAAGTGTGAAGAAAGGTTATTAGTGCTTTATTCGTCAAATTAATTTGATTTTCACGTAACTCAAAATCAATCAATTTATTTAAACTACCAAGATTTAAATTAATTTTAAAATATTAATCTTTCTATTTGTAAGCCTAACGCGATTCCTAAACTTCCAGGATTTCTTTACATTTTTATGTTTTCTGCTATTTTTTAAAATCTTAATACTATTCATCCGTTAATATTGAAAATTCCGACGGAATTCCTCAATTTTTTATATGCTTGAACTTTTCATACGTTTTCTACATTTTCGCAATTTTTAGAAAAATGTTGACGCTTTTCATAAATTTGCTAAGTTTTAGTTTTAATTACTTCTCAAACTGTTGATGATATCGGTTAATATTCGAACATTTCGATTCCTCTCGTAAATTTTAAAGATGTTTAATAATTGTCAACATGTTTTCAACTTTTATTAGTTTTATAAGATTTTTGTTAAATCTAAAAAATTAAGTTTTTTTAGTGAATATCCAAAAGTTTTGTTAATTTTCAGTCTCGACGTTTTTCATGAAATTTCAAGATTTTCGTCATTTTTCGTAAATATTCAAGCTTTTCTTTGATTGTTATAAAAATTTATGATTTCAATTTTTAATGGTAAAAGTCATCAAACGCTGATCTCAACTAAAATTCAAATTTTGACACCTTTGCAGTTTCCGCGAATTTCCTAAATTTTCTTAAAATTTTTATTATTTTAAGATTTTTTTCAATTAATAAAATTACAAATTTTTATGAGATTTTTTATATTTTGAGATTTTCGTGAGATTTTTGAATTTCTTAAATTTTCGTAGTTTTCAAAATTCGACTAAATCAAATTTTCAGGCTTTTCTAATCTCGAAATTTTAATATTAAAGGATAAATTAAAAACACTTGGTTTGTTTCACTATTTGTGAAATTTTACTTCATGCTTAACCTGGGAGTGGGAATACTCCTTAGAAACTCTAAAAGTTGATTTTAGGTAAATTTCTGCACGTCTTATTATTCCTATGAATGACTTATTATATAGGATACTGAGCATTTTTATTTTAAATATACCTAATGCATACGCTGTAAATTTTTAGTTGTTCGTCGATTTTATAAAAGCGTTTAATTTGAAGTTTCTAAGGAGTATTCCCACTCCCAGGTTAAGCATGAAGTAAAATTTCACAAATAGTGAAACAAACCAAGTGTTTTTAAATTTTTGGATATTCACTAAAAAAACTTAATTTTTTAGATTTAACAAAAATCTTATAAAACTATAAAATAAACAATCATTAAAGAAATAAGTGCATACCTTATTGTGTCAAAAGAGTCTTTGTGAAAAAGATCAAGTTTTGATGGCCTTGATAAGTCCCCTCAAAATTGCATACTGGTAGGAGCGAAAAAAAGAGCCGCGTTGTCCGATAAGAGATATATACGAGAATAAATAAAAACTTTATTGTTTGCCCCCCGAATGGCGAGTTATCATAAAAAAGTTCACAGTTCATAAATTTTAAGAGGACAGATGACAAATAAATTTTATCGTGACTGGAAGCACGGACGGGCTGTATCTTACTTTTTATTGGCCGATAAGATATTTTAATTTTTTGCTTTATTGGGTAATAGTTGCACAACTGTGTGTGTGTGTGTAAGTGTAGTCCTAACTATTCTTTATTTAGGAGGTTATTAAATGTTATATGGCTAATGCAAAAAGAGGATTTAATGGCAAATTGTTGCGTAAGAAAAATATACGAGAAGATTATAAAAAACTTGTGATAAAGCTGATGCGAAAATTCAGCGCCAACCCGCGTCGCGACCCGGGACAAATTTTCACGGGGCTTTTCTAAACTCGAAATTTTACTTCATGCTTAGTGGAAAACACTCGTTTATAGCTTCAGATTGAACTCTTCTAAAAAAAACAACGTAAACATTTTCTTTTAGGAAAACATATGCATAAGCTGTAAATTTTTCGACATCCGTTGTTTTTCAAAAGAGCTTAATTTGAAACTTTTAACGAGTGTTTTCCACTCCCAGACTAAGCATGAAGTAAAATTTCAAGTTTAGAAAAGCCCCGTGAAAATTTGTCTCGGGTCGCGAAGCGACCCGAGACAAATTTTCTGGGCTTTTCTAAACTCGAAATTTTACTTCATGCGCCACGCGTATAAAACACTGATTTTAAGTGGGGTTTCAATATACATAAATTCACAATATTTTTGTTTTGTACATGTGGCGCATGAAGTAAAATTTCGAGTTTAGAAAAGCCCAGAAAATTTGTCTCGGGTCGCTGCGCGACCCTCGACAAATTTTCACGGCGCTTTTCTAAACTCGAAATTTTACTTCATGCTTAGTCTGGGAGTGGAAAACCCTCGTTTATAGCTTCAAATTGAACTCTTCTAAAAAAAACAACGTGAACATTTTCTTTTAGGTAAACATATGCCTAAGCTGTAAATTTTCCGACATCCGTTGTTTTTCAAAAGATCTTAATTTGAAACTTTTAACGAGTGTTTTCCACTCCCAGACTAAGCATGAAGTAAAATTTCGAGTTTAGAAAAGCCCAGAAAATTTGTCTCGGGTCGCTGCGCGACCCTCGACAAATTTTCACGGGGCTTTTCTAAACTCGAAATTTTACTTCATGCTTAGTCTGGGAGTGGAAAACACTCGTTAAAAAAATTTGTCGAGGGTTGCGTAGCGACCCGAGACAAATTTTCTGGGCTTTCCTAAACTTGGACGTTTATTATGCCGAATTATGTCTATTAAATTACAAATTATATAGATGTGATCGCGATCCTCAGAAAACTGGAAAGATCCGTGGCGATGGAGTGTGCACTGCTGTTAAGAGCTCATTACATTCTCATCTATTATGCTCAGAAGCTAGTTACTTTGAAGAAATCTTTATTTCTGTACGCCTTGGCACCTCTGACGCTATATTCGGCGCGGTCTATATACCTCCCGATTCTGACATTAGTATTTATGAACAACATAGTACCCAGATTGAACAATTAGCCACCGAATATCCAAATCACAATATGTGTATTATTAGCGATTTTAACCTCCCTAACATTATATGGGAAAACAGCAACTATGGTGTCTATACTAATTCATCTAGTCAGGCAGCGAACCAAATTGCCATTGGATATGGTTATGCGAATGCAATGCAAATAAATAACATTTTTAATCACAATGGTGTTACACTTGATCTTATATTCATTCAATCAGATTTAACTGAACATAGTAATGTTTCTTTAGCTGATTTACTTCTCGTCACTTGTGACAATCACCATCCTGCCTTAGTTCTAAGCCTAAATTTATCTTTAGTAGTGAGCAATACTAGATTTTATACTAGCTTGAAATACGACTTTAAAAACAGTAATTTTGGCAATCTAAATGATATTTTTATTAATATACGTTGCGACTCACTTTTCATAAATGATAACGTGAACTATATTCACATTATCATTTATGATAAGATATTTTTTACGAAGTCATATTTGAAACTATTGATAAATTTGTTCCTGTTATTCAAGTGCGACCTTCAAACCAATTTAAAATTCCAAAATGGTTTAGTCGTGATCTAATTAAATTAGTTTTAGTTAAAAAGAAACTACATAAAATGTACAAACAATCACAGCGCAAGGATGACTATAATCTTGTTCTAAATTGCTCGAATTGAATGCAAAGAACTTACAGAGGTTTGTTTCAAAAATTATGTTGATTCCGTAGAATATTCTATAAACAATAATCCAAAACGTTTTTGGAGTTATGACAACTCAAACAGATCATCATCTGAAGTTTCAGAGCGTTTAATCAAGGATGGGGTTACGTATAATGATCCTCAGGATATTGTCAATCTCTTTGCTGATTTCTTTGGATCTGTCTATAACACCTCAACATTAATTCGTAACACTACTTCTAGTAATCTTAGCTATAACCACATGTCACTACACAAAATTGAAGATATTTCCATCTCCCGTGTTTATCAGGAACTAACCAATTTTACATCGAGTGGTAAGGTGGGGTGGGGTGGATTACCACCTATATTTCTAGCTAAATGCGCATTTTCACTTGCTAGGCCGTTGTGCTTACTTTTTAATAAATCTCTAAATACTGGTATTTTACCAAACATTTGGAAACTTTCACATATTTTGCCACATTTTAAGAAAGGCAGTAGAACCGTAGCAGAGAACTACCGTCCAATATCGTTATTGTCATCCATTCCTAAAATATTTGAAAAAATAGTTACAGAAGATAGAGTCTGTCATTACAAAGGTAGTAATGACTTAGACTCTATCTTAACCAATAAACAGCACGGTTTTCTATCAGGATACTCTACCACAACAAACCTACTTATCTTTGGTAAGGCTGTCACTAGATCTTTGGAGGAAGGATACGAAGTAGATAACATCTACACGGATTTCTCCAAAGCATTTGATAGTGTGGATCATGGTATCCTGGTCGAAAAACTTGCTAAGTCTGGTATTCATGGCACTATGCTTGAGTGGATCTATTCATATTTAACAGATAGATCACAATTAGTGCGCATGGATGACTCTTATCTCGTCCTATATATGTGACATCCGGTGTCCTACAGGGATCACACATAGGACCACTATTTTTTAATATATTTATTAACGATATTGTCGGTTGTTTTCAGCATTTTAATTGTCTTCTTTTTGCAGACGATCTCAAGTTATACACTCCTATTAAGGATACATGTTCATAATAATAATTTACAACATGATTTGAATCCCCTCAGTAGTTGGTGTATTTTAAATTGCTTAAAGTTGAATGTTTCTAAATGTTTTGTTCTTTCTTATTCTAAAAAGAAAATTAAAACGCAGATAAATTATTTCCTGTCGAACACGCAATTGAATCATACACACTTGATAAGAGATCTTAGTGTAACCTTTAATAACTTATGGAATTTTAACAACCACATTGATATAATAACATCTAAAGCATCTCAGGTGTTTGGGGTCTGTAAAAAAGGAATGCAAACATTTTAATAACATAAATGCGTATGTCAAACTTTATGTTTCCCTAGTTCGGTCCCACCTTGAGTACTGTTCATTGATATGGTCACCCAGTACACAATTTGGAAAACATTAAATAGAATGCGCACAGCAGGAGTTTCTAAGATTCATTGCATTTAAGTTTTATTCCGGTATGTCATACACTGAAATATTATTAAATATCAGTTTGCAAACGCTTGAGCAACGTCGGTTTAATACGGACATTATTATTTTTGTATATAAACTAATGAATGGTTTGACGAGCTGCCCAGAACTGTTGAATTTAATTAATATTCCAATTAATGTTCCAAACCTCAAAATGAATATTGCCGCAAACATCTTTGATTTAAAAACTGTGAAAAAGTAGAAAGTGTTGTAGAATAACGGTTTTTTTTTGGTTTTCGGTTCAGTTCCGGTTCAAAGCCCTGGTATAAAACACTGATTTCAAGCGAGCTTCAAAATATACTGATTAGGCATGAACATTTACAAATCATAAATAAATAATAGCATAAATAAATATATTTGGTCGATTTTCACGCACATGGTGATTTCTAAAATGAGATTTTTAGACCTGTAATAGTCTAGAGTTGGCAACACTAGTGTAGAGTTTTGTTTTCAATCAATCAATTTTATTTTTCCAGCATGTTTGATTATCATATGAAGTGGGCTGAAAGAAGTTGAGCGTAGATCTCATGAAAAATGCAATTAAACGACGCTAGGAATAATAACTTCATAGAAGCCGCATATGTGCATCCGATAAAATTCGATCAATCGAATTTTATTACATAAGAAAATATTGTTATTCAGAGCATCTCTGACCCGCAAGCGCTCGTAGAACTCGACGAGTCTGCGGCTTCTGTTGCAGTCGAAGTGGAATCAATTCCGACGGGGGGGTGGCTGTGAAAGATCGAGCCCGGGTTAGCGCTGAAGGATGCATGTTTTTGATACCCCGCCGCCCACGCTTTATTATGTTGTGAATTAAAACGCGATAAAATAAACCGTAAAAACTGGAACGAACGGCAAAATGCGCACTCCGTTTTATGGACTGTCACAATGCGTTATTGATGTTCGGGCTCGGCGATGATTTTATGCAAATCGTCGATGCTTTCTCTTCCGTCTTTTCTCCTCTCTCCGGAGGATCGCAAGTCTTCTTCCTGTGTGACGGAATTGGGGATGGAATATGGCACGGTGCGGTTTCTCATTAACTGCATTACAACACATTCATCTCGAGCACTTAACAGCACCGGAAGTAATAAATTATTGTGCGTCTCTTGCGCTTCTCTCGTTGCTCCACTTCTTATTTCCTGGGAAATGTCTACAGTACAAACTAATTTTCTTGCGTAACTTTCCACCTTGTATGAATAATTTAATGGCGGGTAATTTATGTACTCCGCATAGACAAGAAAACAACTAAATAACATGACTTTTATACGTTGTTTTTTTTTTAGAAAATTATTTAATTAACCAATCCTGTAAGTGTCAACGATTCGAGTCTTTGTCATTTAATTCACTATATAGATTGCAGAGCTTCGAACCGTTATTTTTTGCGTTCCGGTTTTCCTTCCGGTTCAATTAGTAAATTATATATCGGTTCGGTTCCGGTTTTCGTTCCGGGAAAACATTTAATTTTTTTTATGTTTTTTTTTTAAATTTTTTAAATGTTTTTTTCTCATATTATTAAAATGCTGATGTGTCCATCATAGCATTGTCCTCGTTATAGATATGAAGATTTTAATATTAAGAATATTGAAAAGTGTCTCAAATTAAATTTGTTCTACTTTTATTATTATTATCACATTTATAAAATATTCACAAAATAAATATTTTTTAAAATTTGTCTTTAATCTTTAATAATTATTAAACGGAAGGCCAATACATAAATATAAACATACAGAACAAGAACATATAAATAAATAATACAATATAGAAATCAGCGCAATAAAAACATGGTACTAATTATAAAAGTGTGTAACAATTAAGGACAAACCAAAACAAGCCTAAATTCACAATGATTTCAATGAGCGCAGTAAGGTGTTGTAGGAGCCAACACAGAAGTCAATATTGACTTCGTGGGCGTTTCTTAACACACGCGTAGAGGCCGAGTGCAGAGCGTAATCCGTCCTTCTAAATAGAACGTTAAATGTTGGATTTTTTCTTAAAGTTCTAGAGGCGACAATCGATTTGACCATTTACAATTTTATATACAAGAGTTACGTCAAAATTAACCGACGTTGCTCTAAACTTTGAATGCCGAAATGGTTACAGAGTTCTGCAGTGCTTCTAATGATAAATCTATAACCTAAAAAACGAATAAGCTTCCTTTGGATGCATTAAATCCTGTCTTTGACTACCGCCGTGTATGGAGACCAAACACAAGAACCATATTCCAAATGGGAACGCACTAAAGTGTAGTATAGTATGAGTATAGTCTTCGAATCCGAGAACTCTCTGGAGTTCCGTTTTACGAACCCGAGAAGCTGATAGGCTTTTGCAATAATATTAGATATGTGTTCGTTGAAAGTGAGCACGGAATCGAAGACCACACCCAAATCCCTGATTGATATCACGCGTCCCAATGGTTCATCCATTAATCGGTATCCATACATAACAGTAGACTGACGCCGAGAAAAGGTTATGAGTTTGCATTTTTTTAAGTTAAGTTGAAGTTTATTCGACTGGTACTGTTTGGGCTTCAAAGGGAATTTAATTTCGACCATTAATGAACTGCTCATTAAAAACACTTAAATCGATTTTAACTTTACACTATTTATTTAAGACTTTAAAGCAATATTGATGTCTATCGTAGACTGTAAAATAAAATGAATAAAAATATGCTCTTGACGGTTATGATTCTAGAAGGTGAGTGATTTTCACTTTTTCTCGCGCTCCTCGCGACGTTTTTGGGGTGGTGCTTCTCCTTTATTTTGAAGGGAAGGAGATGGTCAAGATGCCATCTCATTGGTGATCTTCTTTTCGGGGAAAGAAGGATATTTTCCACTGTTGCCGCTAAATTCTCCACGCCGATGTCCCGTGCTCCCTAATTTGCACCCAGCTCCCTTATTTTGCTCTTTTGTTTGCCCAAAACGTGTTGCCGCATAATTTGAGCTTAGGTCTTCCGCAAAGATCCTAATGGGCTCTGTCCACCGGGGATCTTGTCCTTTACAAAACTGTAAACGTTGTAAAATCTCCAGGGTGCCTCGGTGGCCAGATAATAAGGGCCTCGTCCCTTTCAGGTAATTGAAATGATAGCAAATCATTCTGTAAGCGAACGGCCTCTTCGCGTGTGCGAACTCGCATGAACATTTTTATGGTATCGGCGTATAGCGTTAGAAAAACATTTAATTGCATCGTCCACAAACATATTAAAAAGCAGTGGTCCCAGGTGAGACCCTTGCGGAACACCGGAGGTGGCAATAATGTTACGCGAGACACACTAGTCAATCCGAACGCGTTGAGATCTTCCCGTTATATGCGACTCGATCCATTGGAGAACCAAACCTCCAATACCGAGGTTACGTAATTTATTAATAAGAATACAATTATCACACTGTTAAACGCCTTCGAGAAATCGGTATAAATGGAATCGTCTTGTACTCGATCGACCAAGGCACTGACAATGTATAATTTAGAAATAAGGAGATTAGTTGCGGTTGTTTTACCCGTATATAATCCATGCTGTTTTAAAGAGATTAATGGTTGGAGTATTTCAGTCAACTAACGAGTTACTAGTCGTTCAAAAAGCTTAGGGATCGATGTCAAAATTGATGTCGGCCTGTAATTTTCAAATATTTTCTCATTCCCTCAGTATGGGATCTGTTGAAAAAGATCCAGAAAGGTCTACAATATCGCTATATCTTTGTAAATATCTGTCACAAATCCCAGCTTCTGATCCCTTTTTACCGACCAAACAACTCCCCAACCCCAATTTCTGTAAACAACCAAGTTATCCTTCCTTTAACCACTTGCAAATACTTACGTATCCCAAACCTCTCCTTCAAAGCGCACTTCACAATCCTCAAAGCAAAAATCAAGAATCATTTTAAAAGTTAGAATTCAAGTGAAGTTTGAATATACATAAATTTCACAATATTCCACGCCGTAAAATTTGAAGAATAAAGTAAACGGATGTGAGTATAATAACGGCTAGGTCTATAAGCCCTATATACAGGATCCTGCATCTCACCTCCCGTCTTCTGTAGCTCAGTTACTATTTAAGTTTTGATATTTGCCTGTATCCTAGGGCGTATTTCAGGAAAATATTTTTGATTATACAGGGTGTCCCAAAAAAGTTTGACGTCATTATGATATATATTTTTAGATTACATGCTATATATTTTGTTCGTTATTTGGATGCCTTCTATGGATACCTACATATCCCTAAAATTTTATAGAAATTGATTTAGTAATTTTAGCAAAAAAAAAATAAAAACTAAATAAAATCAGTTTTGCACCATTGGTTAAAAAAATTAATAAAAAATAAAAATAGTGCCTCGTTAATAAAATTATAAAATTTACTTATTAAATAAGGTCTGACAGTCCCGTTAACCAAGTTTTATTCATATGAATTATACAGAGTGTCTAAAATTTAGTGTCAAACTTTTCAAACTTTAAAGCACTTTATTTTTCTTATTTTAAATTAGACCCCCCGTATATTTTTGTCATTCCATGCGGAATTATAGAACAAACATTTTTCCTAATTACAACCCTATCTCAATTCCTAACACATTAAAAGTTATTTGCAGAAAACTCGTTTTATCAACTAATCCAATAGCCATTTTAATGATAAAAATCGAAGGTGGCTTTGAAAAACAATTTATTGTTTAACAAAGTGACAAAAGCCTATTTTGACTTTAGTAATGTAAAAGTTAAAAGCATTATGAGTTAAGCTCTTTATATCCAAGAATTTGTTGTCATGAAGTACAACCGAGGCGATCTCGTAGATATGATTTTCATATTAGGAGAATGCGAAAAGAACTGTTTTTTGGCAAGTCGAGTTTACGCACAGCGGTATCCGGAACGACGACATCCAGACAACAGGAGCCTGGAAAACTTATTGGAGAGATTTATACATACGGGTAATGTAAACTATACAAAACCAGTTAGAAATAGGCCGGTTCGAACTGAAGAAAATCAATTGGCTGTGCTATTATCAATTACGGAAAATCCTTCCGTTAGTCAACAAGCAGTCGCTGCTGCCGTGGATGTAAGCGAAAGAACCGTTCAACGAATTTTAAAGGACAACCGTTTCCATGCCTATCATATCCAGTTCCATCAAGAACTCTTTGAACAAGATTTTGATCAACGTGTCGAATTTTGCAACTGGGCGCAAACTAAAATTAGGGTACATGTTGACTTTTTTGATAAGGTTTTGTTTTCTGATGAGGTTACCTTTCATAAAAATGGATTTGTGAATCGTCATAACTTCCATTATTATTGCGACCACAATCCAAGAGTTTTTAGGCATGTTGATCAACAACACGGATGGGCAATTAATGTGTGGGGGGGAATTATTGGTGAACATATTATTGGCCCTCATTTTTTTAACGGACATTTGAATGGACCAACGTATCTGGATTTTTTGCAAAATCAATTGCCAGATTTATGTCAACATTTACCAATGGCTGTGAGGGATGCAATGTGGCTGCAACAGGATGGAGCCCTAGCACATTATTCATTACAAGTCAGGGGTCATCTCAACACAACCTTTCCGAATCGGTGGATTGGAAGAGGAGGGCCAAGTAAATGGCCGCCCCGATCACCCGACCTAACTAAATTAGACTTATTTTTGTGGGGCTACGTTAAGGAAATCGTTTATCAAGAACCTCCAACCACACCAGAAAACATGCAGCAAAGAATCATAAATGCATTTCACAACATTACACCCGACCTATTACGAAGTGTTGCAAGGCCATTTCATACTCGTCTTCAATTGTGCCTCCAAGAGAACGGAAGACATATCGAACATAAGTTCTAGTAGGTGATTAATTTTAGAAATGCGTATTTTTGTTATGTTTTTTATGAAATGTTATTACTAAAACTATTTTTTATACAAAACTTAATACCACGCGATCGTAAAAAAAACACGATTCAGAGCATGCCTTGACTAGAACAACATGGTTGGTAAGACAAATTTCAGAATACTGTTTTGTGTTTAAATTTATTTGAAGTTTCCTGTTTTTATTGAATTGAAATCAGTGTTGGTAATCGTTTTGTAGTAGTCAATGCCTGCTCTGAATATTTATTTTTTCGATCTCATTGTACTTTCACGATGTGTAATATGTTTAGACGAAAATCTGTGAATCCTTTAAGACTTTCGAGATGCAATTTAATTACAAAACATGTTATGTCAATAAATTGTTTTTCAAAGCCACCTTCGATTTTTATTAATTAAAATGGCTACTGGATTAGTTGATAAAACGAGTTTTCTGCAAATAACTTTTTATGTGTTAGGAATTGTGATAGGGTTGTAATTAGGAAAAATGTTTGTTTTTTAATTCCGCATGGAATGACATAAAAATATACAGGGGTTCCAATTTAAAATAAGAAAAATACAGTGCATTAAAGTTTAAACAGTTTGACACAAAATTTTGCACACTCTGTATAATTCATATCCAACAAACTTGGTTATCGGGACCATTAGATCTTGTTTAATAAGTACCTTCTATAATTTAATTGAGGAGATACTATTTTTAATTGTTATTAATTTTTTAAATTAATAGTGCAAAACCGATTTTTTTTAGTTTTTATTTCTTTGGCTGATATCACTAAACCGATTTCTATAAAAATTTACTGGTATGAAGGTAACCATAAAAGGCACTCAAATTATTAACAAAATGTACACCATTTAATTTAAAAATATATATCATCATGACGTCACACTTTTTTGGGACACCCTGTATAATCAAAAATATTTTCCTGAAATACGCCCTAGGATACAGGCAAAGTCTGCCAAATATCAAAATCCTAACTAAATTAATAACTGAGCTATAGAAGACGGGAGGTGAGATGCAGGACCTTGTATAATATATATATATATATATATATATATATATATATATATATATATCTGTCACACCTTAGCAGTTTATATTTTTAACTTTACTTTAAATCATTTTAATTAACGCATTTTTGCCAACAACTTTGCAATAACTTCAAACGATTTATATTATCTACTCATCTTTGCCCGCATAATTTTCTCAACAGTATCGAAAAGCGAAAAAATAATTACCAAGATAACATCTCAGCGGAATGTCCTTTTTATCCGCCCCCTTTTATAAAACCTGTTTAATTAGATGAAATCTATAAAAGATCCTTTAACGAGAATCTCCCCGACACTGTTTTATTTATTTCTCGCTGCCGCATTCAAGCCGGAAACGAGGGCGCGGGGGGTGTTTTCCGGCCCGAGGACACTTCATTAACATTTTTGTCGCATTCATTATTAATAAATATCATTACCGATGCCTCATTAATTATACATAATGTAATTTATTCGACGCAGAGGCGTTTTATGTGTGTGTGTTTGAGAGAGAGAAAAAGAGGGAGAGATAGAGACGGAATATGAAAATTAAATATCGATTTTGATATCAACGACGAGGATGGAGTGTTGTTTTTAGGATTCTTCAATTGGGGGGAGTGTATTTCCCAATTTCGTTAAAAAAAGGTGATGTGTTTACAATGGTACTTTTCTCGTTATTGATATGATTTCATATAAATTTCATAAAAAAACATGTCACCTTTTTTAATTAACTTAATTTCAAAGCATTTTTGTTAATGTGAAACACGACAGAAGAATGCTTTAATATAAAAATATCAATCTCTCTTGAGTCGGGTTCAGTAATATCATGATATTTATATAAATATCAAAATAACGGATATATATCGATATTTATTAATTTTACCTCCCGATAAAGCTTGATATCGTCAGCATATACAGAGAGTTTTATGTAAGACTGAACATTTACATGCAATACAATTTGACACCTTTAATTTTCAAGTTATGTGTAAATTAGGTTGCCTACATAATTATTAAAAATTGTAGCCAATCAATCTTAATTAATGCCTCAACTTGTACATACAGGGAGTTTTTCTTTCAAGTATACATGTCCCAATTACAGCGTATATACTCGCTGTTTTTTTAAAAGAGTTCAATTTTAAACTTGAAATGAGTGTGTTCCACTCCCAGACTAAGCATGAAGTAAAATTTCGAGTTTAGAAAATCCTGAAAATTTGGTTTGGTCGCGAAGCGCGGAGCGGTCCAACCAAATTTTCAGGCTTTTCTAAACTCGAAATTTTACTTCATGCGCCACCGGTACAAAACACTGACATATTACAAAGTTTAAAACACACCGCTAAACTTTACATTGCATCAGTGTTTTGTACCGGTGGCGCATGAAGTAAAATTTCGAGTTTAGAAAAGCCTGAAAATTTGGTTTGGCCGCTCCGCGCTTCGCGCTACGCGACCAAACCAAATTTTCAGGCTTTTCTAAACTCGAAATTTTACTTCATGCTTAGTCTGGGAGTGAAAAACACTGGTTTAAAGCTTCAAATTAAATTCTGTTAATAAACCGAGCGTCGGCAAATGTACAACGTATGCTTATGTATACTTAAAAGAAAAATTCTCGTTATAAAAATGTTTGTTGTTACATAAAACTCTCTGTATAAGTATGTGTGACTTAATACCCAATATGATATTATTAATAAAGCAGATAAATATAAGGGGACTTAAATTTGACTCCTGGGGTACAGGATGTGAAACTCGGGGATTTAAAACTTTTAAGTTTAACATATTGGCTGCGGTTGGATAGATAGGATTCCAATGAGTTACAAAGGGAAGGAGAAAATCCGATATGAAGCAGTTGTTGCAATATAATGCTTTAGCTAATGCTATTAAAGGTGTAATAGGTCAGTAGGGGTCATGTGCAAATATTATTTTTGACGAAATTAAATTAAAATATTAATACAAAAATCACCTAAGAAAATATTAAAGAAAAATCAACATTCAGTAAATATGAGAATAACATTAGTCGATCAAAATTTTTTATCTGAAAGAAATAACAAATGCAGCATCGCCTTAAAATAATAAACAAGTACCGGCGCGTGGAGAAATGCTAAGACATACAGAAAGATTCAGTTCAAGGTTTAACCAAGCGCAAACACAACGAATTTGCGAAGTCGGGGGAATTGCGTGACGTCAGGGATGGGTGGTATTTTATAACCATATATGGTCTGCGCGAAATCTTCCATCTCCACGATCGGGTGGGAAACAGAGTTATAAAAGCTGTGCGGAGGGGAAAACAAGGAGAAGAGGCAGTTCGGAGAGTCAAGAAACAGTTCGGAAGAAGAACATCACGAAAAGCACCACAAGTTCCAAATCACAGAGGGAAATAAGAATAACACAACAAAACTCAAAATTATACAACAAATATAAAAACTATACAACAAAAAAAAATACAAAACAGTTAACGGGTGTGGTCGAGCTGTGCGTGGAAAACGGAGGAGTGTTCCCGCTAGTTAATTGCCTGAAAACAATTAACGGGTGTGGTCGTCCCGAGTTAGTACTGCAGAGTTATGTTCCCGCTAGTTATATGCACAACAAAACAATTGACGGGTGTGGTCGAGCTGTGCGTGGAAAACGGAGGAGTGTTCCCGCTAGTTAATTGCCTGAAAACAATTAACGGGTGTGGTCGTCCCGAGTTAGTACTGCAGAGTTATGTTCCCGCTAGTTAAATGCACAAAAACAATTGACGGGTGTGGTCGAGCTGTGCGTGGAAAACGGAGGAGTGTTCCCGCTAGTTAATTGCCTGAAAACAATTAACGGGTGTGGTCGTCCCGAGTTAGTACTGCAGAGTTATGTTCCCGCTAGTTATATGCACAAAAAAACAATTGACGGGTGTGGTCGAGCTGTGCGTGGAAAACGGAGGAGTGTTCCCGCTAGTTAATTGCCTGAAAACAATTAACGGGTGTGGTCGTCCCGAGTTAGTACTGCAGAGTTATGTTCCCGCTAGTTATATGCACAACAAAACAATTGACGGGTGTGGTCGAGCTGTGCGTGGAAAACGGAGGAGTGTTCCCGCTAGTTAATTGCCTGAAAACAATTAACGGGTGTGGTCGTCCCGAGTTAGTACTGCAGAGTTATGTTCCCGCTAGTTATATGCACAACAAAACAATTGACGGGTGTGGTCGAGCTGTGCGTGGAAAACGGAGGAGTGTTCCCGCTAGTTAATTGCCTGAAAACAATTAACGGGTGTGGTCGTCCCGAGTTAGTACTGCAGAGTTATGTTCCCGCTAGTTAAATGCACAAAAACAATTGACGGGTGTGGTCGAGCTGTGCGTGGAAAACGGAGGAGTGTTCCCGCTAGTTAATTGCCTGAAAACAATTAACGAGTGTGGTCGTCCCGAGTTAGTACTGCAGAGTTATGTTCCCGCTAGTTAAATGCACAAAAACAATTGACGGGTGTGGTCGAGCTGTGCGTGGAAAACGGAGGAGTGTTCCCGCTAGTTAATTGCCTGAAAACAATTAACGGGTGTGGTCGTCCCGAGTTAGTACTGCAGAGTTATGTTCCCGCTAGTTAAATGCACAAAAACAATTGACGGGTGTGGTCGAGCTGTGCGTGGAAAACGGAGGAGTGTTCCCGCTAGTTAATTGCTGATCACAATTAACGGGTGTGGTCGTCCCGAGTTAGTACTGCAGAGTTATGTTCCCGCTAGTTAAATGCACAAAAACAATTGACGGGTGTGGTCGAGCTGTGCGTGGAAAACGGAGGAGTGTTCCCGCTAGTTAATTGCTGATCACAATTAACGGGTGTGGTCGTCCCGAGTTAGTACTGCAGAGTTATGTTCCCGCTGGTTAATGATACAAAACAATCAACGGATGACGTTGGGATCTGCTTGCTAATCAGAGGAGTGTTCCCGCTAGTTGGTTGTCTGGTAAGCTCCGAGATGGTTTTTGTGGGTTTCCCATATCATAATGCAAATGCAGGGGTTATTTAATTTTGCTCCCACAACTAGAGTCATATACTTTTTGAGTTTAACTAAAATGCACATGGCTTCTAAGTACAAACGAAAATAAAGTATTTCGAGAATATAAATAATTTGAGAAACACAAATTAATTAGAAATGTCATAATTGAGGTCAATAAACTTTGCATCCGTTAAACTCACATCCTGTTTTATTTATTGTCCACACATACTCCTGGTCATTAAAAGGGAAGAAAGACACAGTATTTCCGATAATGCATATTGACACAAACAACGAATCTGTTAAATAAATTAAAAGGGTTACTACATACACAACACAACGTAAATAAAATACAAATTATAAATTTGTACAATACCTAGGGTCGAATCATTACAAAGGCCTTCTTAAAATTCAGATATATAGCATCAGCTTGTCTACGTCTATCTAAAACTTTAGAACCGAATTGTACAAAATTAACCAAGTTAGTGGTCGTGGAGCGACCGCGGGTAAAACCATGTTAAAAAGACGTAAAGTGTGCTGGTAGATTTTTGTTGAAAAAATAGCTTCAAATAATTTGAAGAAGTTGTTTATTAACGCAATAGGCCTGTAGTTTGCAATTTGGTTCGTATTTCTTGCCTTGTAAATTGAGCATATCCGAGCAGATTTTCAAATATCCGGAAAATTTGGTGTATTAAGGATCAAGATATATATATAATAGGTGTAGTAAAAAGATATCAATTATTGTTCCAATAGATGGATTTAGTCATCTGTATCTCAAATTGCAGAAGTCCAATCGGGTTACACTTTATGTCGTTAAAAAGACGAGATCTCGTATAAATAAACGACTCTAACAGTTTTGTACAATACGCCATATTTTACAGTTTTTCTTCGATAAAAACGCAAGCCAGGCAGCTGAAAATGTAAATAATGTTTATGGTCCTGACACTGTAACAGCCAATCATGCGCAATTTTCATTTCGTCGATTCCGTTCCGATAATTTCGATGTCAAAGATACACTATGCTCTGAAAGGCCAACTGTCAAAAACGTCGATAAACTCATGGAAATCGTCATGTCCGACCGTCATGTAAGCACTGTTTCGATTGTCCAGGAGCTAAACTGCACAAAAAACCGTTTGTAACCATTTGCCTAAGGGTGGGTACGAAAAGAAGCTGGTTCTATGGGTGCCACACGAGTTAACGCACAAAAACCTCATGGACCGTATTTCCATCTGCGAACCGCTGATGAATCGCAACAAAATCGACCCATTTCTGAAGATGATAAAAAGTGGATCACTTACGACAACGTCAATCCTGCCACTGTCAACAATTGGACCATCTGACGGAAACAATCGCCCAGAAGCGAACAGCCTCGGCCAATATGGGAGGAATTGTGCTCCATCAGGACAATGGTAGGCCACACACTTTGACAGTGACTCGCCAGAAATTCCTGGAGCTTGTTTGGCAGGTTCTTATGCATCCACTTTATAGTCCGGACCTGGCATCAAATGATTACCACCTGTTCCTGTCCACGTCGAGCGATTTTGCTGGTGAAAAATTTGCCTCGAGAGAGGCTTGTGAAAATCGACTATCCCAGTTTCATGCCAATAAGAACGGGGGCTTCTATCAGAGAGGCACAATAAAATTACCTTCAAAATGGCAACAAGTTATCAAATAAAACGGCGCATATTTGACCTAATTGCATCATTGTAACTATGATAAATAAAAATAATGGATTACTTTTTACTACACCTATTACGCACATTGACATTTTTACATAAATTAATATTTTTAACGTAGATTGTGATCATTGACATTAACATGAATTAGTAAAATTGAACTTGTGTTGAGTATTCCGGCACCAGATACCCACAGACGCGTTTCGGACTTCAAGGTCCTCTTCAGTGTGGTCCCGACCCAGTGCTGAGGAATACTGAACATTTCTGACTATTTCAAGCCAATATGTGAAAACTATTAATGATTCCGATAGATGAATTAGTATTATTTACATAAATTGTCGCTTTTGACATAATTTTTTTCGACACAAAAATGTCCTAAAATGTTAATTGTGGAAAAAATAATTTTGATTTCCGTATTAGATAATCTAGAAAATAGCCAACTTTAAATATTAATAAATTATGAATTAATTTGATAAATTATTTATTAATTTCATAGATTATGAATTAATTTGACAAATCATAAATCAATTTATTAAGTTATGCAATAATTTTATGAATTACGAATTTATTGTATAACACTGTTCAAAATTTAAACAAAAAAAATAACACGATCTCTATTTATTTTATGTTATGATTTTTTTATAAAGATACTGTTAAATAAGTTTTTGATTGATCGTTTAATAAGAGTTTCCACTCCCAGATTAGGCATGAAGTAAAATTTCGAGTTTAGAAAAGCCTGAAAATTTGGTTTGATCGCCTAGCGCGAAGCGCGGAGCGGCCAAACCAAATTTTCAGGCTTTTCTAAACTCGAAATTTTACTTCATGCGCCACGCATACAAACCACTAACTTTAATTAAAATCTTAAACCGATTGGTTAGAGTTGAATAAATTTAGTACGTCAATTATCAATTGTTTAAATGACGTATTATGATGGACACATCACCATTTTTTCATAGATTTTTCATATATTTTTTATTTGATGTTAACACTTTTTTGTTTTCCATTTTTCATTTTGTCAGCGATGTTCAAATTTTGGTGAAACACTTTATCTAAGGTTGAAGAGCAAGAGAAGAGAAGAAAAGAACTATTGGTTTAATTAGATAGACAAGAAGATATTTTGTGAGCAATTGGTAATAAAAAATGAAGATAACACAGCATATAAAACGTCGAACGTTTAATTTAAAATTCAAGCATCACAAATATTAACAAAACACGTAACAATATCTTTCTTGCAACTCACAGGGATGTTAATAAACCCATCTTCTTCAGCCTTTCCATATTTGAAACAAACCCTTTTAATAAAAAAAATCCTTTTGCGCTCTTCTTTCAACATAACATCAGCCTCATAAAAAAACTTTCTGGGATCATCATCGAGACACAAATGCTTCACACACAAAACCATCTCGTTTGCTGTCACGCGAAACTCCAATAGGAAGTAGTCATTATTGTACCTTTTAAGAAACGCCTTCGATTTTTGAATCCTTAAAACTTCCATCGGGCCAATTTGCAGTTCCGAATGGTTTTCCTTGATGTGCTTAGACAAATCGCAAAATTGTTTCACCCATTGAAAGCACAGAGGGCAGGAAAACATGCCGTATTTACACGACAACTCGTGCTTTGGTAAATCCACCAAATTCGCGAAGAAATGGCAGTTTTGATGGACGCACTTTCTTTCAAAGTGCAGTGTGTTGATGAGGTTTTCAAGTTGGATGTTTCTCACTGATTTGCTTTCGCCTCTGCATAATGGACACGAAGGTGAAGTCAGGCACTTTTCGCAAACGCTGTGGCCTTTTTTGCACTGCCAGATCGGTGGGACTAAAACGTCAAGACAAACGGGGCACTCGAGCGTATTCAGTGACATTGTTAAATTTATTCTTGAGCGAATTGTGTCTTCTGTTATTTGTAGTTGGCAACGTAGCACTTTTCCCTCATTTAACTTAACAAGGTGCGGTTTTGTAGAATCATGAAAGTAATTGACGTCGAAATAAAAATAACTCGATGTTCCGCTTAGTTGTAATCTGCAGGTGAATTTTTTATCTGTAAATCCCACATATTTAAGCACGTATTCCAAAAAGTTTCCCATGTATTCCACAACTAGTAAAAACGCATCCATGTTGACGCGAAATAGCAAAGTTTTTCGCTGGTTGGATTCGAGCGTGAAATTATTATAATCAGAAAAAGCGTGCGCTTTCTCGTAATGCTCTTTCAACTCATTAAAATTACACACACGTTTACAAAACTTGCACTTGAACACCCTGTACTTGCACAACCTTTGATGCTCTTCAAATTGGGAATGGTCAATCAGCTCACTGCAACCTTCCTTTTCGTAACAGCAGGGATAAAACAATTTCTTTGCGAGTTTCTCGTAGACCAACATTTTATTAAGATTTGTTTTTTTGTTTCCACAATCCCTGCAGTAAACGGAAACATAGTCGTCTATATAACTTGGGAAGTTTTTGATGTTTTTTTTGCAGGAATTGCAGCGGACGCAACTGATCAATGCTGTGTCGTTCATTGTTCTGCTGATTATTTGCTCAGTCCAATAAGTTATCTTCGAACAGATAAACGTTATCACTTTTGTGTACAGCTAACTAATATTTACACAAATTCTTGTTGTTTGAATTGGGTAAAAAATCGTCATAATATTTGAATAATTGATTAAATTACCCACAACTTCTGTTAACATCTTAATGTTACAATTAAACTATGTTTTTGTAATTATGGTTTGTAAAAAACAAGCGAAAAGTGACTGAATTTTTAGTGCAAAAAAAACCCAACTATTATTTTATTTATATACAAGGAATTTTTCTTTTAAGTATTTTGAGGCATTCGTTGTTTTTTTAATGAGTTTAATTTGAATATATTAACGAGAGTTTCCAATCCTTGATTAAGCATGAAGTAAAATTTCGAGTTTAGAAAAGCCTGCAAATTTGGTTTGGTCGCCCCGCGAAGCGGAGCGACCCAACCTAATTTTCAGGCTTTTCTATACTCGAAATTTTACTTTATGCACCACGCGTATAAAACACTGAAATATTATGAAATTCAAAAATTTCTCGTTTAGCAGTATATTTTGAATACAGCTTTAGTAGTTTACTTTCAATACTGAATTAGCAGTATATTTTTAACAGTTTTCACAATATTGCAGCGTTTTATACGCGTGGCGCATAAAGTAAAATTTCGAGTTTAGAAAAGCCTGAAAATTTGGTTTGGTCGCTTCGCTTCGCTACGCGACCAAACCAAATTTTCAGGATTTTCTAAACTCAAAATTTTACTTCATGCTTAATAAGGGAGTGTAAACAATCGTTTGAAATTCTAAATTAATCTATTATAATGGTTGTTTAGGTGATTAAATTGTGCACAACTTCTGTTACCATTTTAATGTTACAAATTTTGTTATTTTTTTCTATTATATTTTACTGCATTAAAAATATGTTTCAGTATTTGTGGTTTGTGATTTTTGACAAGTATTATTTATCAGATACTTTATTATAAATAAGAATTAGGGGTTTTCCTAATTTTTATAGCACAGCTTATAATAAACGTTATCATTGATTATTTATCAGTGTTTTATTAGCGTAATGCACTTCAACCGATTAAACAATTTTTGTAGTCGGTGATCTCGTGTATAAAATAATAAGGTTTATTCCAGATTTTCTCTAAACGAACATTTTATTTATTAATTTGAAGTGGCCCGATTTATAAAAAACAATAAAAACGGTGTACCTTTTAAACTATCCAGGCTACAAAAAAGTTTACAATTTTATGTATTTATTCGAAGTGGCCTGATTTACAAAAAAAACGGTATACCTTTTAAACTATTAAGCTGCAAAAAAGTATAATAAATATATAGATTTATTTGACAACTTTTATTTAAAAGATTTTTTGATATCAATATTTAAGAAAATACTACCACTTCTGGTTTCAGCATTTTTAAAAAAAGCTTAGCAGACTTCGCCGGCTCCGTTTCAAATACTATTTTATTTATGGTTTCAACATTTTAATTTTTTTTATGTCAATATTAGATTTATTCGTAGGATTTTTGTCGGATCCATTTATTTTCGCAGATATAGAGTTTGTGTATTTGTGTTTTTTTTTATAAATTTTAATCCTAACATAAATTTCATCCAAAAGTGTTTGTATTAAATTTATAAATACAGATCACCTTAAATAACTAGATTTTTTTAATAAATAAAGGAGAAAAAATAATGTTAAAAGCGTGTTATTTTTATTTTTTACTAATTATTACGCGTCATGTGTCGATTTTTTTCTAGACTATATCAATAGAGGTGACTAACACACATTTTTCCGCGAATCCCGGTCACTAGTTATGAAACAAACATGTTTTAAACACTTACAAGCGGCAAAACCCTGTTAAGTTAAAAGGTCAATCTCAATTTATTTAGCGGTTTTTGCTGTACAGCGCACACAGACAAACAGTTTTCAAAAATGATCTTCATCGACTCAGGGGATCTCAAAACGGACATTTCCGCTAAAAATGTTGATCCAAAAATCATCAGGAAAACTATGCTTTCCCTTTGCATTACATACGAAGAAGGTCAGAAAATGACGAATTTGATATGAAAAATATATTTATATACATATTGTCCTAGGATAGATGAAACTTTTTTATTTTCAAGTTTACAGAGGCACAGCTACGATTTTATTAATAGTATCGTATTTTGATACCCTTCATAAAATCGTAGTGATGCATTTAAAATAAGATGTAACGACTTTTCAGAAGTGTAATATATACAGGGTGTTCACAATGTAGAAACATCTGGTAAGAGTTTTAAAAAAAATTAGAAATTAGATAACACTGAATATTATTAACCATCATAATTGTAAGAATAGTAACTTATGATAAGTTTGTTAGGTAAATAAATAAATAAAAATATGTTTTTAGTAGGCTGTAAAATTTTATATTTAAACAAAATATTGTTTATAAATTATAAATTTAATACAAGTAAGCAACAAATTAACTTAGTTTTTAATACAATTATAGTATAAAATACACTAAAAAATACAAAAATTTCATATAATTTTTATATTAATAAAAATAAAATGACCTTATGGCATATAAAATTAAAGTGAAATAAAAACTCTATAAAATAAGCTTATTAGGTTGCAACAGGTGGCTTAATTATGTCAAAATATTATCTTTTTTTTCTTTCAATATTAATAACCAAGTTAGGTTTCATCGAACACCGCTCGACCTCACTTCCATAACAATCCTTACGTCGAATTGCCAAACAGCACACTTCGAAAACCAGAGGTTAGCCATTGCATTTTTGGACATCCAAAAAGCATATGACTCAGTATGGCACCGAGGTTTGTTGTTTAAGTGCAATTCAATAGGCATCCCTCTTAATTTAATTCATATCCTCGACAGTTACCTGACGAACCGATCTCTATCAATACGAATCCGAAACTCCTATTCCCAATCATTTACTCCACAGCAAGGCCTTCCTCAAGGGTCACCACTCTCCCCCATATTGTATAATATATTTGTCCACGACCTGTACAACCCTGATCCATATTTGAATCCCTCCGCGTATCCTCTTCTATATGCGGAAGACTCTGCCCTAATAGCTCACGCTTCCACCATTCCCAGAGCGCTAAACACTCTGCAAGAGCTCATAGACACCCTGCAAATCTGGTTTGCAAAATGGAGAATATCTATAAACCCAAACAAAACCCAACTCCTTATCCCCTTCCACCGTCCCTTAAACTCCCAATACCATATTTTAATTAATAACCATCTCATCTCACTATCTCCCCATTGTAAATGCTTAGGTATAACATTCGACCCTAAATTTACCTTTAAAACACATACCCAAAACCTAAAAGCTAGCATTAAGAGCAGGGCACGTCACTTCAGGGCATTAACGTACAAAAATTAGGGAATTTCCACAAAAACCACTGTCCAAATATACACCATGATATGCCGTCCCCTGCTCGAAAATGCTGTTATCCTGAACCACAATCCCCGTCCCGCTGTCTTGAATAACTTCGAAGTTGCAGAGCTTCTGCTCTGCGAGTTCTAACTAAAATAAGACATCCTAATAACCGCTTACATAATCCTCAAAACTCATTCTTGTATGAGATGTGTAATATACCCCCTATTAGCCAACGCCTTGAACTCCTATCCTTAAAATTTGCAACAAATCCTAATATTTCTAATATTATTAATCACCTCTGAATATCCCGCAACCCCAACATCAATCCAAAATTCAAATTTGCAGTATCAACACTACATCAATTCATCTCATCTAATCATCCGGACTTAGACAACGACGTTAGCGATCATGACTTTTGAAAAACCGACATGTACCTGACAATGACAGGCTGAAAGACCCCTGGTCGATGGGCATTTCGCGAATTTTGTTTGATTTTCTTTTTAATACAACGCATTATTTCTATCATTTAATTGTAAATATTCTGTATACAAAATTTTATGTATACAGATGTTTAGTTAGTTAACCAAGTTATAAAGAAAAATAAAAAAATCACGAAAATCAGTATTTTCGCAGTGTGCTCTGAACGTTCAACTTTTTAGTTAGTTTTATACCGGATATGGAGGGTATAGTAAACACATTACCCTTTTACCCTGACGTCACAAAAAACAAAATAAAGCGACATGTCCGTGCTCATTTTTTACAAATCTGTCAATAAAAAGTCAATTTTTTTTTGATAAACAGACACACTCATAGCCCTGTTAATTAAGCTATAGTAAAAGTTTAAAATAAAAACCAGTTGAGTAGAGTTGATGGTTGAGAATTAAGGTATGCAATATTGTAACTGGATCGCGAATAATTCCACGCAGTTAGTTATTTGTCAGTGATATCATAAGCCACGAATGACACTCGCAGCGATTGTTTGAATAGTAACTATCCGTTCCGATGCCTATGCTGCGGTGTGTAATTGCGTTCCTGTTAATACGCGTGCTTGGTTTATCTATCTAACATTTCACACATACACCTACACATATTTATACATCGGAATCATTGGATCTGCACATACACCCAGGCACAAACATACACATACATGTACATGGAAACCAAAACCGGGGATTCACTGATTTGCAGGCTTTGCTGTCTATTGCAGCGCCCCATGTATTCGATTTGTTTTGACATATTTACGTTTGTCACCGGCGTGATTTATTGAGTGCAATCCACCATTCGAAATAAATTAAAGTGCTAAATTGAAAAATGCCCAAGCCTGTCATAAATCATCGCCGTTGAGTTACCGAATGTTTGATGTGCTGTGATGTGATACTTTTCTTTGATGAATTATTGCGTGTGTGCTCTAAGATGCAACTCCATCAAGTATATACATGTGAAATGCGTCTAGGACATGCATACCTAATTAAAACCACAGTTCACATATATCCAGTTAGCCAGTCACTGTTCAGAATTTGGTAACAGCATTTGGAGGCTGCATGCAGAAGCGAGACCGGTGGTTGGCGTATATAGTCGTCTGTCTTACTCGGCCCCCCAATCTTGACCATAGTCTCTCGTTTTCTACTTGGTTTCCAGTTCTCCCATAAGCATAGGCTCGCCTTGTCAAAACGTTGTGCTTTATGCGCCACGCGTGTGGTCGCTCCGCTTCGCGACCAAACTAAATTTTCAGGCTTTTTAAACTCGAATCGTTACTTTATACTTAATCATTAATTAAAAATACTATTTAGTAGCTTCAAATGGAACTCATAAAGAAAACAAGGACAAATGCATACGTATCGGAATTCCTCCGCGTTTGACAGTATAAATCATAAAATATTATTAGATAAAATGCACCACTACGGTATACGCAGAATTACAAACAAGTGGTTTGAATCCTACTTAACCAACGGGCAGCAAATGGTCTAAATCGTAAGAAACGGCGTGTTGACTAGATCAAAAAGAATTACACCAAATAGAGGAATCGCGCAGGATAGCATCTTAGGACCGGTTCTGGTTCTGGTTTTTTGTGGAGTGCGCATTTCTGCACGGCACTTAGGCCTCATTAGGCCACTGGATTAGGTATTCTAGCAAAGCCGAGGTGGGTAGATACGTTATGTAGGCCGTTGTAGGCCATCTTTCAGCCAGTAAGGAGCCTCTAGTTGACGAGAGTGCCGGGCAATCGCTGAGAATGTATCCGGCAGTCTCTGCAGGATGGAGAGTCAACTATCCCCATCTTGTATAGGTGTGCGTTTAGCCCGCAGTGACCAGTCAGGGCAGCAGTTATGCGCCTAAGGTTCCCCCTGGTCAGCTGCAGGTACTGTTTCGCTGATCTCTCGTTGGGATACAACGTCCTAAGACCCATCATGTTTTTGATTTATATAAACGACCTGTTTCTCTTAGACTGCCACAAACGTCACTATGTTACATGCTACGCCGATGATACAAATCTAATAATATAAACAAATGGAACAGTTTATGATCACATTAACAGAAATTCAATCCTGGTGTTGGAAAAACCAATTAATCTTGAATGAAGGCAAAACAAATTTGATGTGCTATTCAGTAACTAAATCAAATAAACAAGGCGGCGCAGATAAAATTCAGTGGGCGGAATAATCAGTTGCTCTGGTTGATCAAGTCAAGTTTCTTGGGATTACATTTTCCAAGAATCTGGGCTGGAAAAATCATATTGACAATCTTACAAAAAAATTCTAAACCAAATGTTACTGCATACGAAAAATAAAAGAAACTATTGGTCTAAAAGCATCACTTGATGTTTATCACGCAACTTTTTTTTCGCAAATACGATTTGGATTAATACACTGGGGCAGCTCCAGCGATCTAAATAACATTTTTACTATACAAAAACGCGTATTGAGGATAATGTTTGGCTTAAACCAACTACAATCTTTTCGAGGAATATTTAAAGAGTACTGATTATTGACAGTTCCTGGCATATTATATTAATTGTCAATGTCAAAATTTTAGTGAAAAATCACCAGGTATAATAAATACATTTTATTGAATCACCCTTATAAGTTACTAGATTCTGACATATTATTGTGAGGTTAGAGTTCATGAGCCGTCATTTAGACAATTATATTATTTTATATTTGTAGCAAATTGATTTTAAAGTACGATATAATTTATCTCTATCTCATTCAAAATTAAATTCTTCCCGACCAAACTTTAATAAATTATCTATTCTCGCTCTGATATTCCGCTATCCTACTACTAAATTATTCTTAGAAAAAATAAAGATCTGCATAAGACTTTAAATCTATTTTTTGAGCCTACGACTTTTTAACACTTCAATTTCTCCCGCTAAGCTCATATTTTTTTTATATTCCAAGATCTGCAATAGTTGACATTTGCAAATTATTTTAATTTAGTATTTAAAATAATGATTTCAAAATAAATACATAAAACTTACATCTTAAATCCGAGAAGCTCTTTCACAACACTCTTTCTTATTTACATTCTTGTTTTGAGTTTTGAGGTTTTTAATGTATTTGACTACTGCTGTTTTTTTTTGCCAAAAAATTATTCTAAGTTTTCGATTATTTTGTGAGATTTCGTTCTTTTCATACATTTTGATGAGAATGAAGAGCTCGGTTTCAAAATTAAAATTGATATGACACTCTGACATTTAGGACTAAGTATTAACATTCCTTAAAATCCCAATTATAAAATATTGTAATTTGCTAACTTAAGAACAATTTGAGAATGAATATAAAAATCAAGTATACTTATCATAAACACATCTTTTGTTAATAAACTTAATTTAGTCATATCAAACTGGAATTATACAGGAAGTTTATCTTTTAAGTATACATATTCAATTACTCTGTAAATCTTCACATATTCGTTGTTTTATTAAGAGTTCAGTTTAAAGCTTTAAACGAGTGTTTTCCACTCCCAGATTAAGCATGAAGTAAAATTTCGAGTTTAGAAAAGCCTTAAAATTTGGTTTGGTCGCTCCGCGTATGAAACAGTCATACATTGTAAAGTTCGCAATATGCTACTAAAGCAGTGTTCTAAAGACGTATATTTTGAACTTCATTTAAGACCAGTGTTTTATACGAGTGGCGCATGAAGTAAAATTTGGAGTTTAGAAAAGCCTGAAAATATGGTTTGGTCGCTCCGCTTTGCGCTTTTATAAGCTCGAAATTTTACTTCATGCCTATTGCGGAAGTGGATAACACTCGTTTAAAGCTTCAAACTGAATAAAAAAAAAAACAATGAATTTGGGAAAATTTGCAGCAAATCCATAGATATACTTTAAATTAAAATTAAAAAAGAGCACTACCTACTGACAGTTCTTGGCATATATATTTTTAGGTGTTTAAAATTCTGTCACAAATACAAACACCTATTTGTGGAAAACGTCAGAGACACATTAAGAAACAAACACAACTTAATTTATTCACGTCATCGCGTCGTTTAACATTAACAGAAAATTCTGCGATTTATGCATGTGCTAAATATTATAATTTGTTACCACGGCGTATAATTACCGAAAATAAATTTGATAAATTCAAAGCACTAGCGTTTCAACCCTTGCGCAATATGGAACCTTACTCTGTTTTAGAATTTCTTATTTATAGAGCGGCCTAAACTTACATTATGTATTCTTAGTTTCTGTAACTCTGTATTTGTATTTTCTATTTTGTGACGTATTTAAATTTTTCAGCAACCAGTTGTAGTTGTAGCAAATATTAAATAAAGTATTATTATTATTAATAAGTATACATAAAAAAAAATCCTTGTATGTTTATGACTGCAGCTTGTCAAATCAAAATTCTCAACAGCCGCCACCGATTTCGTGTAATTTTGATATGTTTCGTGTATTACTTACGATTTGACGATACGTAAGTTGTTAGTGTTGATAACCGTATATATCTGTGATTTAAATTAGTATGATTAACTGGTGGATCTGGAATGAATGATGAATGCGTGTGTGTGTTCTATTGACACGCGGAAATTGACAATTCTATCATGATCGATTTATTGTGATTTATTCATCATTACACAGCGCCCTGCGACCTATCATATTCATTCACTTCAATAAATTTATTACTTTTGAAAATATGCAAACTCTGCAGATCTTATGGAGAAATTATGTTTTTACACTTTTATGTCGCAACTTTAAATGGTGAGATTTGTTTACAACGAGTAATAAGTAATTTTATGTACATATGAGTCGCCCAGTTGCAAAACTCGTTAAGCGGTATGCAGGTTTTATTAAAGAACATGCAGCGATTTTCAATTTTCAAATTTAAATTCAAATTCCATTATTAACCGCAAAAACCATTTAAAATAAAATACAAGTTACAAATAATACTACTTTTAAAATAACATAGAACCAGAGCTGGGACGAATCCTCGTAAAATGGATTCCAATCACGAATCCGAATCACCTAATATGATTCGAATCACGAATACTCGAATAAAGGATTAGTAAGAGATAAATATGGTTCGAATCAAATATCCAAATCCTGTTTTTTCGAATCACGAATTCAAATCCTTTAAAAATAAATTTGATTTTATAATTTTTTTGCAACCATTAATATATAAATATCGTTACCAGTTGTTTTAACAAAAATATTCAAAACCTAATTATATATTATTAACACTGAACATCGTTGAAAACAGACTAAATATCTGATTCCCTGTTACTCTGATTAAAGATGTGTTTATGAACTTCACACCTCAAATCAGTGTTTTGTACGCGTGGCGCATGAAGTAAAATTTCGAGTTTAGAAAAGCCCGAAAATTTGTCTCGGGTCGCTGCGCGACCCGAGACAAATTTTCACGGGGCTTTTCTAAACTCGAAATTTTACTTCATGCTTAGCCTGGGAGTGGAAACACCCGTTCAAAACTTCAAATTAAACTACCATAAAATCGCCGAATGCCTGAAAATTACATAAATAAAAAATTCACTGAATATCATTAAAGCCGAGAAAGTCAGAGAAAAGTCATGGAATTATATTCAAATTGACTAAAACACTAACAAAAAAGCCATACGATATTATTTAATTTGTCAAAATCAGCAAATTACAAAACACGTAAAAATTTATAAAATTAACTTAAATATTGAAAAAAACAATAAAAGCAATTTAATAAAATGTGTGTTTTCCACAGAAGAAAGTTATATTAACAGGTTAGGGAAAAAAATCTTGAATCAGGGAATACCGGAAAAATTTAACATTTCAGACTGTGGCTACCATGTCAGTTTTACTTCAAATAATATTAAACAAAATTTTGAAAACTAGATTATTATTTCTAAAATCATTTTATGTTCTTATCAACATTTTCGTTTCGAACGAGAGTTTCCACTCCTAGACTAAGCATGAAGAAAAATGTCGAGTTTAGAAAAGCCCCGTGAAAATTTGTCGAGGGTCGCGCAGCGACCCGAGACAAATTTTCTGGGCTTTTCTAAACTCGAAATTTTACTTCATGCGCCACGCGTATAAAACAGTGATTTAACGATAAATTTAAAAACACACAAATGAACTTTTTCAAGTTAATCCTCAGAATTAATTCGAATTATTTTTGACGATTCAAATCCTTTCGTAAGTATTCGAATCCTTTTATAAGTATTCGAATCTTTCTATAAATATTCGAATCATTTTATAAATATTTGAATCCTTTCATAAGGATTCGATTCACCCGCATTTGGATTCGAACACGAATCCTCTTAAAAAAAATGTAACGAATCCGGATTACGAATCCAGTTGAACTAAAGTATTCGAATGCCTCTTTTGAATCCTCTAAAAAGATTCGAATCCAGGATTTGAATCCTGCCCAGCTCTGCATAGAACTAATACTACGTGTATACTAGGACAAAAACTAAACTAACTTGTAGCTAAAATTTAAATAACCAATTATTTAATGCAAGGTAAAATACAATTATAATGAACGTTAATTCAAAATTTTAAATGTTTATATGTTTAACAACAACAAATCAGAACACCCCTTCTCATTTTTCGTACCCGGATACGGACTTGTATGTAAGGAAAATATATGTAAATTCTAAACAAAATTGTTTTAGGCATCAAGATGGTATGATCTTTAAAAATATTTATGTCTATAATAATATTGGCTTCCCAATAGCTTCTCAAATATATATGTCTATTCACCAACAAAAAAAGGAAAAAGCTAGAGGCAAAAGACTGCAGTTAAATAGCCCATTTGTTAACCACAAAATATAAATATTAATATATAAAAATGTAAAGATTATCTCCAAAATAAAGTCGATTAGGGATGTATATTGTTCAGTTAAAGAGTTAAGTAAATTCTATTTACCCGCATAGGCTATTTAATATTTAGTATGCCCGATGTGGCAACAATTTAAATACAAATTGTCATTTGTGCTTAATTTAACAACAAACGGAATTACAATTTATTTATGCCGCGTTTAAAATACAAAGCTTGCTACTCGAACGATGAATATTTATAAAGCGCAAAGCCCTATATGTATGTGGGTCGGACATAACGATTAGAATACACACACATATATATACCATAATACAAATATAATAATAATTTAATAGATACAGAACGAGATACATTGTAAAGTCCAACCAACGAAGCACTCAAACCCATACACAAATATAAATAAAATAATATTTTAATAGATACAAAATGAGACAAACCAATCCACCAAATATATATAAAAAAAATGAGAGTTATTAATAAAATAAACAGACCTGAAAGATTGTTAATGTTGAATTAATAAATTTGCAGAATTTTATGTTGTTAATTAATCTCTTGGATAATTCTAAATGAATCGTTAGTGTTTACATCATATTAGATTCAATTCAATATTTTTGGGAAAGAAGTCGACATATAAAGAAGGTTAATGCTGGATATATATTTTTTCAGAATTTTATATTCATTAAATATACATCTTTTATTTTTATAATTTGTTAAATATAATATTTCCATAAATCAATGGAGTTTTTAAGAAAAAAATTTTCATACATTTTTCATACTTAATTGTGTGACGTTTTAAACGGATCAACTAGAAGTGAGATTGAAGATGTTGAAAGTTGACTAAAATATGTATTATGCAGAACATTTGTTTTTGTTTTTCCGATACTAAACACAAAAAGTAAGTACATTTTTATTAAACATTTTTATTCATGAACTCTAATTAAAATAGAGTTGATGAAATGTTTAATAAAAATGTACCTACTGTGTTTTTTGGTGCTTTTTGTGTTTAGTTCTGAAAAATAATAATAATTATTATTATTATCTTTATTTTCAAAATAGTATACTAATGAAAGTTTAAAAACTTTATCAATTTATATTTAAAAAAAAGTACAGTTTCTATTTTTCTCTTCTGAGATTGTACAAAAATAATCGGATTTTGATAAAATCATCAGGCATTGTCAAGGAACTTTGTGCTAAAAACACGAAAAACAGACGCTCAAAGTTAAATGAAATTTTGTCAATGAATAAATAAAAAAATATTTAAAGGTACAGTTTATTTTTACCTGATCTTAAATCACGAAGTAAGTGTCGGATTTAGAAGAAACATTTTAAGAAATTGTCTAGGAATTAATAAACTTTGTGCCACAGTTAAAGAAATAACAAAATCAAGCGATATATCTTACAATTTTATATCTTTGGTTGTATAATATTATGTATTTTTACACTCGCGTGCGAGACACCGCAGCAGACGGGCGTATAGAGCGATATTACATCAGATAAATAGTGTATGTTTAAAAAACCATCCGGATCTCTCCATCCATAAAACACGCAGCGATTTTCACAAAATACGGACGATGATGATGACAGTAGCTAGGCGACCGATTCTATGGAATTTCAAGAGGTACAACCAACAAGTAAACGAGGCCGCCCCAAGAAGTCCTCCGGATACGCCGCAAAAAAATCCAACCAGACAGGTAATGTTAATTTACCCAAAACAACTAACAAATTACTTTAAGATGTTCTGAAACAAATGAACACACAACAAAGCCAGCTGACACACCTCTCTCAATCCACCACACTCCCACAACCTCAGTCGGATCCGTCACAAATGTAATGGCATAATTAGTTGATTTACTGAAAAATCATTATTTCTCAATTATTGTTAATATAACAATTAATTATTTAAAGGTTCATCTAATGTTAAGGACGTGCGTGACAATTCAAGATCACGTTAGTAAAATTCATGTTATTAAAATGTACGCAAGAGCACGTACAGATATTAAAACCGAATTAATTAATTACCTTGTTTAATTAGATGTTATTAAAACAACCGTGTTGTTTTTAAACACACATCAGCTTTAAATCAATTAAAGAATGAACCGATAGACAACAATCGCACAGACGCGAGTCAGCAATAATACACAAGCGCCGGCCAGACGAATTCTTGCGTAATCAACTATTAACATATGTCCATTCATCGAATACACTGTAGTAAATTGGAAATGTAAATTAATATGGAAAAGAATATAATTAATGGATAAAATTGGAAGATGGAGTATTATTTAAAAGGACCTAAGATACGAATTATCCCGTCGTATCACACAAATAATTTACACACAATCACAGCCGTCACACAGCAAAACTAATAACCCTCACACATCACAAAAACTCACAACACAATTACTCCAAAACTCCATAACAGCAAACGTACCACACAATCAACAAAATTACGAAAACACATACACATTAACTACCATTAATGAGCTGACTTGACTCCAATTCGCCATAACCATATTATGACGAATTGGAGTCGGAACATAATTTCGACAACAATGCGCTCATCGTAAAAACTAGATTTGTTTTTTTATAAAATCCAACGAAGACACACAAAACATCGAACAATATCTGAAATCATTGCAATACGAAAACATTGTCCATAATTTCTGTCCTCAGCAAATGACCCCAGCAAGAGATAACTCAGCCACAGCCGCCACAGTAACTCAGCGCAGTGCGCTAGCGCCTTCGTACTGCTACATCATCAAGGGGGTGGAGCCTGAGATTGTGGATTCGACAATCAGCAGGCACAAGGGATCACACACCGCTACTGTCGTCGCATTATTGCAAAACGAGATAACTTTGCCACCCACATGATACGAGTCATTACTCCATCACTGGAATCCTTCACCAAACTATTACATGAGCAATTTCGATTTATGTGTAAAATCTACACCGTAATAGAAAGCAAACCACCAACAACTTTACCTGTCCCATACACTAGAATAAGTTCAATCATGTCACCACTAACTGCACTGAAACTATCACTTGTGCAAAATGTGCAGGACCACACTCTACATCATCATGCATTACAACGCTGCCAACAAAATGCAAATCTTGTGAAGGAACGGATCATTAAGCATGGTCAACAAAATGCACAAAAAGGCCACTGAAGCCCATCGACGGAATCCCAAATGTGAAAATCATCAATCAAAATAAAAAATCATCACAACTAGACAAAGACTTGACGAAAGACGCGCGAATTCACAGCCCTATCACCATCCATGATTACATCATCGACATATACACAACGAAACTCAACGTACATTTTTCTGGTAACAAAATATTCATAGTTATGTTTGACCTCGAATCCCCAGACGTAATCCCACCCCTTGATAAGGGATCAGGTGTTCACACAGGTTTCTCGCAAATAAAAAACAATACATAGTTTAAACTTCATTTATGCCAACATCCACTCCCTAATCAATATATCCTATTTGACTCCTCGGTGTCTCTCTAACGAAT
This sequence comes from Philonthus cognatus, assembly GCA_932526585.2. Classification (NCBI taxonomy): domain Eukaryota; kingdom Metazoa; phylum Arthropoda; class Insecta; order Coleoptera; family Staphylinidae; genus Philonthus; species Philonthus cognatus. The sequence goes on along the minus strand of OW052243.1, from coordinate 24,292,043 downwards.
TCATCTGATCCTCCCATGACATTAGCAATTATTACGTTTGGAACAGCCGTTTGACAAGAACTAGTTAGAAAGACATTAACGATCATGACCCTTTTTTGTTAAAAAATTACTAAGACGTTAACTAACAATAATCATCTTTTTACGTATAATACACGACAAAGACAGAGGAAAAGAAAAACCAGGCGGAAAGACCAACGGTCGATAGCCGATTAGCAGAACAAAATACATAACTGCAAATTTTAGAAAATATGTTGTAAATCTTAATACTGTAATTCTGTCAATAAAGATATTATATATAGATATGTATTTTTTTATTGGAATCCGTTGACTGAATATATTATATAAGATATTTGACGAAATTACAGACGCTCAAAGTTTAATAAAATTTTGTCAATAAATAAATTAAAGAAATATTAAAAAGTACAGCTTATCATTTTCTCATCTTAGATTACGAAGGAAATATCGGATTTGTTTAAGTATATTTTTATTAAAAAAATGTCATTAACATTATTTTAACTCACAAATTAAATAGCAAAGAAAACTTCTAAAATGCTATCAGTTTAAATTAAAAAAAGTATAGTTGAATAACTTTTGTGCTAAAGTTAAAAAAAAAACAAAATAGAACGATATTTGACGAAATTACAGAGGCTCAAAGTTGAATGAAATTTTATCAATTGAACTCAATAAATATGAAATAAAAAATATTAAAAGGTTTAGATTATCTTTTCCTTATCTTAGATTACGAAATAAATGTCGGATGTTGATGAAAAAATCTTAGTAATTGTCAAGGAATGAATAAACTTTGTATTACAGTTGAAAAAAATAACAAAATCAAGAGATTTTTGATGAAATTACAGACGGTCTAAGTTGATTAAAATTTTGTCAATGGATACATAAAAAAATATTAAAAGGTACCGTTTACATTTCTCTGATCTTAGATTACGAAGAAATTATTAGATTTTTATAACATTTTTAGGGATTATAGAAGAATGAATTAACTTTGTGCTAAACTTAAAAAAAAAAAAAATTCAGTAATTTTTGACGTAATTACAGACGATCAATGTTGATTGAAATTTTGTCAATAAATAAATAAAAAAATATTAGAAGGTACAGTTTACAATCCTCTGATCTTAGATTACGAAGAAAATATTAGATTTTTATAACATTTCTATCAATTGTCAAAGAATGAATTAACTTTGTGCTAAACTGAAAAAAACAAAATCCTTGAATTAATTTCTCATCTGACACTTGGTGAAACATATTAGAACATGTAAAGTTATTTAAATAAACACTTGGTATTGTTTCACAAATTAATTAATTAATTTGTGAAACAATACCAAGTGTTTATTTAAATAACTTTACAAAAACAAAATCCAGTAATTTTTGACGAAATTGAAGACGCTCAAAGTTGATTCAAGTTTTGTCATTGAATAAATAAAAATAAAAATATTGACAGGTACAGCTTTTTTTTCTGTGCTTAAATTATGAAGTAAATGTCGGATTTTGATTGTATCAACAGTGATTTTTGAGAAATGAATAAACTTGAAAATTTACTGTGGGAGATGTTTAAAAAAAAAAAATCAAATGATTGTTTAATCAAGATTTACTTATGTGAATTGTAATATTTGAATTTCCTTTAAAGCCGCCTGATATTCAATAAATAACATATAACTTATATTTATGTTAGTTTTTTATTAGTTTATTTATTAAGCTATACTTTTAGGTACTTACATAGTTTAATATAATTTTATCTTTTGCAATTGTTATGTTTTTTCGACTATTGTTCGATTTTCTTTTATCCTGCAAAGTTGGAAAATTGTAAAAACTAAAAGTCATCTAACTATAAATAAATGCATTTGTTCTAAATTTAAAATAAAACAACTCTATTTATTTTACGTAATACATTTTAGAAAATAACGGAAACTGTAAACTAAGTATTTGATTTTATCGTCTAACGAGGGTTTCCACTCCCAGACTAAGCATGAAGTAAAATTTCGAGTTTAGAAAAGCCCCGCGTAGAAAATTTGTCGAGGGTCGCGCAGCGACCCGAGACAAATTTTCACGGGGCTTTTCTAAACTCGAAATTTTACTTCATGCGCCACGCGTATAAAACACTGGGTTCTAGTGGAATGTTTAAACACTTGTTTAGAGTGAAATAAGTTTAGTATGTCGATTATTAGTTGTTTAAATAATGGGGAAAGTGCTATAATGGACACATCACCATTTCTTTTAATTGTTGAACAATTTTGTCAAATTTGAGGTTTACTCAATTGTAAGCTTCTGTAACTTGATTGAGGCTTAGACAATAATAAAATCCCATTACCTTTTGATGGATTATTTTACAGATGTTCATGACGTTTTAAAGAATTATGAAATAAATTATCTTTGTTAATTTATTTTAGTTATTTTTTATTATTTTATTCCAATGCAGTAGATTTATGATTTATTATTATTCTAAATTTAAATTAGTACAGTAGAATTTTGGCTCATGTAATTTATTGCCCAATTAAGAAATATTAAATTATTAATATTATATATTAAAGTAATTTTTGTTCGTTTAATTTTTTTTTTTCGCGCCTACATATCCTCTCGGAATTTTACTTTAGGCTTAATCAAATTGAATTCTTAATAAAAAAACAACGAATATCTGAAAATGTGCAGCATATAATTGGGATATGTATACTTAAAAGAAAAATTCCTTATATAAATAAATTACAAATTGCACCCCACGTAAAAAGCAACACAACCCATCCGATGTACACACATATTGTAACGAGCTCCTTGCTAAATTCAATTTTGTATCAAAACCATAAGCCCTTTCCCTCCTACACCCGAACAGATCTCCACATCAAGACGGATTACGGAAATCAATTTCATTTTCACTTCCTGAACTGAAACCCTCAAATTCTAAATCCCCAATCTTCAGATTATTTGCCTTTCGACGGGCACGTGTGCGTGTATATCTATATATCTTAGGGCCGGGCGGGATTTCTTCTTACTTTTCATAAACGCGGAAAGGAACACCATTAAGTGCATCGACGGGTACAAAGGGAAAAAATATAGGAGAGAAGCCGGATACGGACGCCACCCTCAACGCCTTATTTAATACCCAGACACATTCCTGCTAGAACTGTTGAAAGTTTGCGTGTTTCAAAGTTGCTCGCATGAAAAAAGTTCTTTTGAAAACGTGTGGATTTATTATTCTTAAAAAATGTTGATAATATGCATGAAGCATTTGTTGAATTAATTTTTTACCCAGATGCAATACAGTTTCGACAAACTTGTAGAATAATGACAAAAACTGATTTTGCAGCGTCTTCAATAAAAATTAAAAGTGTTGAATGAGAGAAATTATATAAAACTAAGTAAAAAGTTGGCACGTTTTGCAACCGAAAAAATATGTCAGCTTTTGTAACCGAGAAATGTAACAGGTTTTGCATTCGATGGGATTTCTCAAGCTCATGTTTAAAAGGTTTATGGGTTTTGAAAGTTAATTTATTTATCAAATTGTAGCCTGAGACGAGTAGAATCTAGGGATACAAAAACCTCAACATTTAAAAAAGGTGTATGCCTGGATTTACCACTGGGCGAATCAGTGGGTAAAAAATATTATACAGTAAGGTTATTGAAAGGAAAAACATTAGGTATTGTTTCACAAATAAAAACTTTATTCATGGGCGCCCGCAGAATTTTTTTCAGGGGGAGGGGCAAAATATAATAATAATAATCAGGCTCTTTTAAACTCTAAACTTAAGGATAAAACACTAGTTTTAAGTAAAGTTCAAAATACACGTCTTTAGCATACTGCCTTAGTAGCGTATTGTGAACTTTACAATATTTCAGTATTTTGTACGCGTGACGCATAAAGTAAAATTTTGAGTTTAGAAAAGCCTGAAAATTTGGTTTGATCGCGTAACGCTACGCGCTACGCAACCAAACCAAATTTTCAGGCTTCTCCAAACTCGAAATTTTACTTCATGCTTTACCTGGGAGTGGAAAACACTCGTTTAAAACTTCAAATTGAACCTTTAAAAAAAAAAAACAAATATCTGAAGATTTACAGCATATACACTGGTAATTGGGTAAAAGAATAACTCCCTGTTAGTAAATAGCAATATAAGCAGTTATACCATTCCTTTGATGCCAAATTGAAATAGTAATTATCATATCTCATAAAATGGAACACCCTGTATTACATTTCAATAATATTTCACATTTCTACCGACTCATTTAAGTTAAATGTTGAGCATTTAAATGTTGAGCTTTTATTAATAAATATATTACTATAACTTATGTTAATTGACATAAATTATAATTATTTACGTTAATAATGTCAATCTATGTCAACAAATGTCAGTTTATGTAAAAAACGGTTGTCATTTCGTCTGTTTTTTACGTCAAAGTATAATTATATTTCAAGAAATTAAGCTCTCCCCGTTATTTTAATGTATCGTAAAAGAAGAGTACTTTTATGTTACTTTTAAAGAGATTAGATTTCAAAAAAGTTCATAACTTTTAAAAAATCATTGCTCCATCAAAATATGTGAAAATCGAAAAATACTCTATTCGTAGTTTTTGAGGTATTTTCAATTTCAAATTTTTCAAAAAAGTTTGTTTAGGTTAGGTGTCACGTTTAGTTTAGAACCCACTTAACTTGACAATGTAAATGGTTTTCCAATAAGAGATTTCATTTTAATATTTAAAAAAAACAAGTATATTTTAAGAGAAATCACTGGATATTTATTTCATTGTAAAGAGAAAGGTATGCTATTAACGATGGAAAACGATATCAGCCAAATGGCCGCCACCATATCCTTTTCATGAAATTTTTCATGACCAATTCGCACATTTGCGGCTGTATGTCCTCGATAACTTCACGAATTCCATCTTTAAGGCCTTAAATCGATTGTGGAGCATTGGCATAGACCTTATCTTTCACGTGGCTCTTCGCGAAATAACACGGCCAGGAAAATTTTCTTGCAAAATTGCGATTGTTTCGTTGCTTGTGTGGCACGTAGCACCGTTTTGTTGTATATAAACGTCGTCCACATCAATATCTTCCAATTCCGGCCTTAAAAAATCATTAATCATAGCTCGAAAGCGCAATCTATTCACCGTAACAATTGCACTAGCCTCATTTGCGAATAAGTAAGGTCCAATCACACCGCCAGCCCAAAAACCGCACCAAACAGTGACACGTTGAGGATGGAGAGGCTTTTCAATAAGCATTCTTGGATTTTCCAAGCCCCAAATACGGCAATTCTGCTTATTCACGTAGCCTCCCAGGTAGAAATGGGCTCACTGAAGATGATTTTTCGATGAAAATCCGGATCATTTTGATGCATTTCAAGGACCCAATCAGCAAAAATACGACGTTGCTGGTGATCGACCGTCTTGAGTTCTTGTGTTAACTGAACTTTAAAAGCCTTCAAACCTAAGTCTTTATGCAATGTTTATGGAATGTCTAATTCCAAAGATCGACGAGGAATCGACAAACCTGGGTTTTCGTTAACACTATTGGCTTCAGCAGCAATATTCTCAATTGTTCTGGAGCGACGCACACGGTTTCGATTCTTCACATCACTAAGTTGTCCCAGCAGCTCAAATTTTTTAACCAGTTTTACTACTGCTGGCCGAGAAGGTGCTTCACGACGACCCAAAAGTGCTTTAGTTTGGCGAACTGTGACTGCAAAATTTTCACCATTTCTGTAGTGAATTTTAATCATTTCAATGCGTTGTTGAAGCGTGTATCGTTGCATTTTTACTAATGGCATAGTTTTTACTTGTCAAGTGTCAAAAGATGACAGCTGCAAAAGTGACAGCTGCCCAGATAGCAGGCTATTGAAAATGAAACCTTTTATTGGAAAACCCTTTATTATCTAACCTAACCTAACTTTGAGCACATTCGACGTTGTCAGAGTATCAACTTAGGTTGACAACATCGCCTCGGTTTGTTAGGTTAGGTGTCACTCTGCTAAGTTCGGTTTGGTAAGATGTCTAACGCTCCGATTTACATCAACTGTAATTATTATTTAGACATCAAATTATATCAACTGACTTTATGAATTAATATCAACGTAAAACAAACATAATAATTAACATACAAATGTCAAAAGCGATTAACTGACAAATGAACAAAACATTTTCACGACAACGCGTCGCGACGGTCAAAAATATCACAATCGTAAAAAATAGTGTGAAAAAATAACTGTCAATTACAAAGTTTGATTACAAAATCAACTGATTTCAATAATAGTTTCAATAAAGTGAAACAAATAAAGTTATCACTAATTGATTAATGATCCCACTGAGCAAAAAACGAACAAATAACGTTTTATCAACATTGCAACACCATTAAACGTTGTTTTAATGTTGATGAAACATTACTCAGTGGGAGTAATCAGTTAATCAGTTAATCATTATTCACTTGGTGATTACATTATATGTTTCACTTTATTTAAAATTATTATTGAAACTAGTTTATTCTGTTTTTATTTATATATTATTTTTAAAATCACTTCATTTTTAAAAGTGCCAATCATAACTTACATAAAAATAGCCAATAAACATAATAAGTGAGGCTAAAATTTCAAAAGTGATGAAGTGACAAACAAAACATTTTTAGGACTGTCTAAAAATTTTACAAACTTAAAAAATAGTGGGAATGTCAAAAAAATATTACTATCAAAGGATGATTGAAACATGATTATTATTATTATTTTTTAATTAAATTCAAATTAAATAACTTGATTTGTGTAACATTATTTAAACCAAATTAATTCATTTTATTTTAATTTACATACTTTTTCAATTTTAAATTAAAATAAAACAACTTGATTAAAAAAAACAACTCAAGAAATATAAGTATTAGTTTTACTTCAAATTATATCAAAACAATTTGGATTATTTGATAATTAATCACTTCCAATTATAAAAAATAGAATTTTTATACAAGCTTTATTATAACAGCGTTCAATTTTAAACTTCTAACGAGTGTTTCCACTCCCAGACTAAGCATGAAGTAAAATTTCGAGTTTAGAAAAGCCTGAAAATTTGGATTTGCCGGGGCGCGCGAGCGAAGCGAGTCGCGCCCCGGCAAATCCAAATTTTTAGGCTTTTCTAAACTCGAAATTTTACTTCATACGCCACGCGTATAAAACACAGATTTTAAGTGAAGTTCAAAGTTCAAGAGCCCCCCGTTGTTCATATTTGCAGGCGCCCATGACTTTATTCCGACTAGTTTCGTTTTGTTAGATGATTTTCAAAATAGTTATTAAATTAGTTGTTTTTTAATTTTTTACACGTATTAAAAGTTAACTCACATTTAATAGATTTTTATGTACTTATAGAATTACTATAACACTCTTTATACGAGCCACTTATTCGGATTTATCTACAAACAAAAATACTCCCTCCATAATAAAATCCACGAATAAAAGCCATCGTATCAACAATAAAGTACACTCAATAAATGCAAAAGTGCATTCGGTGAGGAGATTCGAAGGCGTCGCTCGTTGGCTTAAAGATATTTATTTACGGGCGCGCCCGAAAAACCAATTTCCCTGCATAAATTTCAGGTATTCGCTGTTTGCGAGCCGGATAAAAACTGCTCCCGTTTTATAGGATCAGATCCTTTGATTTTATCCCGAATGCATAGAGAGATATCCAATTGATATTTTTATATTTATATATATCTATCTGGCTTCCAAACAGTTTTTAAATGTTTGAAAGGCGGAAAAATATGGGAAGCGAAAAGAAAACGAAACCAACTACTTACAAGAGTTGGGCATTTTTAGTCAATCGATGACTAAAATTAATCATTGATTTTCTGTTTTTTAATCATGACTAATGACTAATTTTTATGTCAATAGTCATTAGTTATTAACTAACTAATGATTGAAATAATCATTAGTTATAACTAATTATTAGACTAAATGAATCGTTTATTTCAGAAACCACCTAAGCGACAAAATATCAAAAATGTGTTTTTGGTGGTACTGCACAATTTAAAGGTAAATACGTCTTTTAGTGCAGAAATAACCTATGTTCCATATCAGCAATGCTATTTGACAGCCTTGAAAATAATCCGTTTATTTTAGAAAGAACCCAAGCGCCGTCGCTTAGGTTCTCTCTGCGGTAAATTTCACTCGTGACGGTTGGCGGCCTTGTTGATATCACTTGTTGATATATTTGTGGATTCAAAGGTTCATAATACAGTAACAGTAACAGTTGATTCAAAGGTTACCTAACATTGAGTGGTTAGTTTTCGTGAGATTTCGGTGAAAATTAAGTGTTATTTTGTTGTTTACTATTACATTGTATAGTTCTTAAGCCATGTCGGATAGTTCAGATGATGAAAATTGAATTTGTGTTCAGTATTCCGACACCAGATACCCACAGACGCGTTTCGGACTTCAAGGTCCTCTTCAGTGTGGTCCCGACCCAGTGCTGAGGACGATGCCACTATGAAGCATTAGATGGCGTTAGCTATCGAAATCATTAATAGTTTTCAGATGATGAACCTAAGCCCAAGCGTAGGCGTGGATTTGTGCACGAAGAAAAATACAAACGGAACATTATTTGGTATGCTAGGCTCAAAGGACTGCAGTACATCTCGTACAAAGGAAAAGAAGTTCCCAGCAAAGCCCCGCTGAATGATGTAAACTATAATTTGAAATGTTATTTGAAACTTACGGATAAAATAAAACGAGATTTATGCGAAACATTTTACTCTTTGAAAAATAAAAACACCCAAGACACGTACCTCCAAGCTTTAGTGGAGGTTAGGCCTGTGAAACGTAGACGCAAAAACCGCAGGCCTAATGTAAATAATGAGCAAGCTCAAGAAAACCCCGATGACTTGCCAAACAAAAAATCCCATTCATACAAGTATAACTTGGAAGGAAATGGTGTTCTTACTCAAATTTGTAGAGGTGTTTTCTTAAAAGTGTTTGGAATTTCTGACAATAGAATCAAAAAAATAAATAAATGTTCTGCCCTTCACAAAAGCCCTGTAGATATGAGGGGAAAATCTAGAAGTGGAAACGCTCTTCCAGGTAACGTTTGTGTGAGAATACAGCAGCACATTGAGAAATTTGATGTCAAGGAAACTCATTATGGGGGAAAACCTAAAAAATATCTTGACGCTAGGCTTGATGTCGCAGAAATCCATATGTTTATTTTAGACAACCCTGATCTAAAAAATAAAGTAAAGTATAGTTTCTACAACAAATACTTCAAAGAGAACTTTGCTTACTATTTTGGAAGACCACAAGTTGATGTGTGTTCAACTTGCGAAAGACTGTCGGCCAAACTGAAAGACAAGGGTTTGAGTGACAATGCTAAAAGAAATGTAGCTGCCGAGAAAATGATACACTCAAGGCGAGCAAAAAAGTTTTACAAAGCTATGGATGAGGCAAGCAAAAACAAAGATGACAACACGGTGGCACTAGCCTTCGACTATATGCAAAACTTACCCTTGCCGTACATACCTGTACAGGAGGTTTTCTATATGAGGCAGCTCTGGGTAAATGTGTTTTCGTTACACGATTTGAAAACTAATTCTTCCAAACTGTATTTCTATCATGAGGGCGAAGCAAACAAAGGCCTAGACGAAGTATGTTCAATGCTACTGAACTATTTCAATGACATTCCTGTTAATGTGAAGCATCTCATACTGTTTTGTAATGGCCCATCAGGCCAAAATAAGTGCGTTTTTTACTAAACCTCTGTGATTCGGGTCGGTTTTGAAACAATAACTCACAACTACGTAACATCAGGCAGGAAAGTACCCAAAGAAAATAAAGAGCCATTCAATGTGTCGAAGTACAAGCAGTTTCTCTACAACAAGGATATTCCGGGAAAAGTGGTCGTAAGCGAATTCATTGAAGGAATAACAACATCTACCTTCACATTGCTAAAAACTGCCAGCCCTCCGGAACTACCAACAGAGAAAGCTTATTTATTTATTTATTTATACACGGGTTAACCCATTTTTATATTAACTATACAAAAAAATTAATAATGTGAACAGGAATAAAATAAATTGCATAAGTGAAAAGAAATATAACCTAAATGTATAGTGCATAATGTATCAATATGAAATAAAACCAAAAACACCAAAAAATACACAATCCTATAAATAGAAACTTAAAAGATATACATAATAGCATAGAACAACTTACTATCCTAAAACAAAACAAAAACAAAAACAAAAAGATGCTGAAAACAATAATAACTATAGATGCCATTCACATACTTTCAAAAAATATACAAAAAATCAGTTACATTCAAACTTAATAGGAAACTTCTAAAACGTAAATAATTAAATGAAAAAATTGGGAATGATGCCGTAGAATTTAGTTTATTACCCAATCGCATAATCCTGCCAATGGGGTTATTTTGGCCATAGTTCGTTCTAGAAAACTTAGATCTAAATAAAAACTTCGTTCTAGTATGAACATTTGTTGACCAAAAAATAATTGATTCTAATTATTCATGACAAACAATGCGACTGTTTAACAGGTTGTATAAAAAACAAACATCTGCAATGAAACGTCTATGCGCAAGTGTTTGGATGTTAAGGCGACTTAATAAATAATCATAATTTACTGCAAATGAAGGTATTCCGTACGAATCGTAGACATTTGTGTTGTATTCTATCTAGTTTTTTAATTAAATATTGTTGATTCGGATTCCATATAATGGAAGCGTATTCTAAGGTGGACCGGACAAAAGAGAAATATAGTAACTTAATTGTATTGACTGAAAAATCTCCTCCTACTCTGTATATGAAACCCAGCATTCTGAAAGCTTTCTGAGCAATGTTATTGATGTGAGTATAGAAATGCATTTTTGAATTAAGCGTTACGCCAAGATCTTTTATTTGATATCTTATATTGGGGAAGGTATGTTTACTTTTATTTTACCAAGGTTATTTTAAACGTTTATATTTTACTTTTAGCTAAACATTTTTGTAGGCTATAATAAGTTTTAAAATTTATCGGGTTTTGCACAGTGAGATTTTTGGTTTTAGGTTCCAATCAACAAAAAAAGATAAACGATATAAAAAAGTAAATGGAATACACTGTTGGATATGAAGCCTTCTATGAAACTATTATCCAATGGCCAACAATTGACAAGGAGTTGCCAGAAGATTTGCCAGAAGCTGAATAAGTGAATAAGACCAGGTCTTTGTATATATATTTGTATATATATATTTGTATATACTGTAGCGTGTAGTCTACTTGTATTTTTCGATTTAGGCATAGTAACATTTTTTATATTTATCTCACAGATGTTTATATTATACTTTGTATGTTTATATTTTGTTTATTATAAAAATAAAACAATTAAAAAAACACTCCTTTTTATACTTAAGTGTGTCTGTTACTTACCTTTGATACCAAAAAAGGTAAAAATTAATGGTTAGGCCTAATTTCAATAAAAACTTTAAAAAACTCACTTTGGATTATCTATATATCACTCATTTATTGCAGAAACCACCTAAGTGCAATTTTTTCAAAAATTCATAACTGAAAAACTTAAAGGAAAAAAAAAATTAAGAAAAATAGATTATCCCAATAGCATGTTTTTGATTTGGTAAAAAAAATATTTGAAGGAGACTAGACCTACACTTAAGCTGCAAAATAGTTTTTTTTAGTTTTCCGAAAGTTAAAAAAAGCGCACTTAGGTGGTTTCTGAAATAAACGATTCAAATATGTTAGCCGTGTTTTATATCTAAAAAAGTGAAACTTATGTTATTAAAATGAAAATACTAATAATTTTAAACGATTATTACAGAATTTAAATATTTCAAAACTAAAAATGTTACTATTTTCAGAGATGTACAGGCTTTATATGTATACACTGTAAATTTTACGACATTCGTTGTTTTTTAAAAAGATTTTAATTTGAGTCTTCAGACGAGGGTTTTCCACTCCCAGACTAAGCATGAAGTAAAATTTCGAGTTTAGAAAAGCCTGAAAATTTGGATTGGCCGCGTAGCGAAGCGGAGCGGCCAATCCAAATTAGGCTTTTCTAAACTCGAAATTTTACTTCATGCGCCACACGTATAAAACACTGATATATCGCAAAGTTTAAAATATACGGCTTTAGCAATCCAATATGTAGATGTGTATAAAACGTGAATCAAATTCTGCGCTGAAGAAATTGTTTAAAACAGTGAATATAGGCAACCCAATAACTCTAATGTATATTAGGTTGCCTATAATAGTTGTTGGATGTGTGGTTCTTTTAACTTCATTGTGAATCAGTGTTTTTAAGCGTGGCGCATGAAGTAACATTTCGAGTTTAGAAAAGCCTGATTTGGATTGGCCGCTCCGCTTCGCTACGCGGCCAATCCAAATTCTTAGGCTTTTCTAAACTCGAAATTTTACTTCATGCATAGTCTGGGAGTGGAAAGCACTCGTTAAAAGCCTCAAATTAACCGCTTTCAAACAACGAATTCCCGCAAATTTAAAAAACGCTGTAATTATCGGGAAATGTATACTCAAAAGAAAAATGCCCTGTATGTTCTGTTTTAAGAACGTTTCGAACGTGTTTTCAACATGTTTTAAACACGTTTTAAACATGTTTTAATTGTTAATGCTTTAAACGCGGTTTCAATGAAAAAAACACGTTTTATTGAAAAAAAACTGTTTGTTTTAATTAAAATGAAAAAAACGTTTTTTCACAACCCTGCATACAAGTAATGATTGGTTACTTGTTGTTTAAATTCAATATTGACTAAGATTAATCTGTTTGCTGTTTTTATATATATATATATATATATATATATATATATATATATATATATATATATATATATATATATATATATATATATATATATATATATATATATATATATATATATATTTAGGTTTTCGCGAGCAAAATATAACTGGCTTGAGTTTTTTGGGCTGCTTTCTCGCGTTGGTTGATTTATTTGCGCTCTACGTTTCGGCAGCATCACTTCTGCCATCCTCAGAAGCTTTTTTGTATACTGAGTGATGGATGTCACGTTCACTGTCAGTACATTTGTTTTGTAAACTAGGGACCAATAACACGCAGCAGATTTAGACTACAAGTCCCTAGTTTACAAAACAAATGTATTGACAGTGAACGTGACATCTATCACTCAGTATACAAAAAAGCTCCTGAGGATGGCAGAAGTGATGCTGCCGAAACGTAGAGCGCAAATAAATCAACCAACGCGAGAAAGCAGCCCAAAAAACTCAAGCCAGTTATATATATATATATATATATATATATATATATATATATATCTTTTGTGATGGGATATATCTGATATTCCCCATAGATGGTGCGTATCGAATCAAAGCTTAAATACAAAGACGAGCTGATAATTTAGATAACATACAAACATCTCTCAGAATAATTGGCTGTGTATAGGGAATGGATATACACACTCACTCTCTCCACCTTGACACTACCTAATCACTAGAGCAATAATTGCGTGATTGCTGAAGTGTTATGCCTCTACGTCCTCGCCATACCCACACACACCGAAACTATTGCTCAGCAATGCACATCACTTTGTGGCCCGATTAATTTCATGCCAATTAATCTTAATGGTAATCCCAAACAACAATACCTTATATTGAACACATCTTTTATACACATGTCACCGGTTTAAGATTTTCAGGCTTTATTAAACTCGAAATTTTAGCTTATTGGCCAGACGTATAAAATACTAAAATATTGTCAAGTTCAAAATATACTTTCAGATCACACTTTGTTTTAAAACAGTGTTTTAAACATATTTAAAAACAGCATCGTCTTTTAAACGGCTTTGTTTTAATCATGTTTTAAATCTTAAATTTTCTTAAAACATGTTTTAAACGCTAAATTTGTTTAAAACGTTTTTTTTTATTTTCTAAATTTGCTAAATTATATTTTATATTCATTTAAATTTTTTGTTTACGTTTTAAATTTTAGCTAAATTGTTGAAGATTTTTCAAATTACATTATTAATCATAACATTTTATTACAAGAAACAACTGTGTGTGCATAAATGTGATTTTCAAATACAGGGAATATTTCTTTCAGGTGTACATATGCCTACACTGTAAATTTTAACATTCGTTGTTTTTTTAAAAGATTTCAATTTGAATCTTTAAACGAGGGTTTTCTACTCCCAGACTAAGCATGAAGTAAAATTTCGAGTTTAGAAAAGCCTGAAAATTTGGAAATTAGGCTTTTCTAAACTCGAAATTTTACTTTATGCGCCACACGTATAAAACACTGAAATATCGTAAAGTTTAAAATATACGGCTTTAGCAATCTAATATGTAGATGTAAATAAAACATGAGTCAAATTCTGCGGTAAACAAATTGTTTAAATCAGTGATTATAGGCAACCCAATAACTCTAACGTATATTAGGTTGCCTATAATCGTTGTTGTATGTGTGTATTTTTTAACTTTACTATAAATCAGTGTTTTTAAGCGTGGCGCATGAAGTAAAATTTCGAGTTTAGAAAAGCCTGATTTGGATTGGCCGCTGCGCTTCGCTACGCGGCCAATCCAAATTCTTAGGCTTTTCTAAACTCGAAATTTTACTTCATGCTAAGTCTGGGAGTGGAAAACACTCGTTAAAAGCCTCAAATTAACCGCTTTGAATCAACGAATTCCCGCAAATTTAAAAAACGCTGTAATTATCAGGCTATGTATACTCAAAAGAAAAACGCCCTGTATTTTCTGTTTTAAACACGTTTTAAACGTGTTTTAAATATGTTTTTAATTGTTAATGTTTCAAACGCTGTTTCAATGAAAAAAACACGTTTTGTAAAAAAACTGTTTGTTTTAATTAAAATGAAAAAAACGTTTTTTTTAACAACTCTGGTTCAGATTACGTTTTAATGATTCATAAGCTACTCGGCATAATTTTATAATATCATACGAACCAAACCAAATTTTCAGACTTTGCTAAACTTGAAATTTTATTTCATGCTTAATCTGGGAGTGGAAACACTTGGTAAAAGCTTCAAATTAAACGATTTTCAAAAACAACGAATGCCTGAACAAATACAGCATATATGTCAGGATATATAGGGGAAAGGCGCGAGGTTTGGGACGGGTTTGATTTGGGGCACGTTCAAATTTACCTCCTTAAATTGCTTGCAGTGTTACCAAACTACGACACTGGATGATCTTCTCGTCTAGTGTTTTTACATAAGAAAATTGACTTCTTTAGCACATTTTCGTAAGTTATTACCTTCAATTACTTTCTTTAATTGACAAGAATTATAAACAGTTATATAAAATTCCGTGGGGCTACGATATTATGTACTATATATAGCATACATTGTCGCATTTATCATCCGTAAAATATAACCTCAATTTTTAAAACGAAATTTAGTTAAATTTATCGCATAAGAGGGAGGTTTGGACCACACGAGGGAGAGAGAGATTTGGGACAGGGTCCCAAACCCCCCGGAATTTAGATTTTTTTTTAGATGTGAATCATACCTCGTACATATAAATATAAGACTAATAGGGAAATATTACCTCAACATCTGATTGATGAAGCAGTAAATGACAAGGAAAAGGTATACGGCTTACAGCTAAAAAGTTTGGTATTCCGAAAAGCACATTCCTTCGTCTTTCGAAAAATAATACTTTTAAAGGGAATGATTATTCCACAAAACATTCAAGCAAACAAGCTTTCTCGAAAGACGAAGAAACTATGCTAGCCCAATACTATATACATGCCTTAAAACTACACTACAGTCTGAATCGAAAGGCCGCACTGAAATTGGCATATAATTTTACAAAATGTAACAATATTAACTATCCGAAAGCATGGGATACTGGTGAAACTGCTACAAAGGACAGGTTGTGAGGGTTTTATGCCCGCAATAACAAGATTCAGCAGATCCACGAGCTTCAACAAGGAGAATGTTGAAACATTTTATCAACATTTGAAAACTGTTATGGAGGATACAAATATTAGACCTGAAGATATTTGGAACATCGACGAAACGGGCCTAACAACCGTTCATAAACGACTCTAGTAACGGTGTGCTGCAGTATAAATGCTATTGGACAAACTATTCCACCATTCTATATATTTCCAAGAGTGAATTTCGTGAAATTATGATAAAAGGTAATTGTCTCATTGATATACATGCAAAACTGATTATATCAACTTTTTGAATTTATTTTAAGGTGGTCCCACTGGCTGTAGGGGAGCAGCCCACCCAAGTGGCTGGATGACCAGTGCGAATTTCTTGGTTTTTTTCAAGCATTTTTTGGAATACGCCAAACCTTCTAAGGATAGGCATATCTTAGTTATCTTTGATAATCACGATAGCCATATTCAAATTGATCTCATCAATATGGCTAGGGAGAATAACGTGATTTTACTAACTCTCCCTCCGCATTGCAGCCATAAACTGCAGCCACTAGACGTCTCTGTTTACGGCCCATTTAAAACTTATTTCAATACGGCTGCTGAGAGTCTGATGATAAAACAACCAGGAAAAGCTATACAGATCTATGATATTCCTGATCTTTCTAGAGAGGCTATAAAAAAGGCTTGTACTCCTTCAAATATTGTGAACGGTTTTAGGCGTATTGGCATTTATCCCTTTAACGAAAATACCTTTTCCGAAGATGACTTTTTGGGAGCATATGTCACGGATCGGGATCTACCAGAACAGCAGGCTCAACCCTCATCCTCGACATTAGATGAAGAAATCCTAGTTCATGTTCCTCGGCACCAACCGAAAAAACCAAATTTACCCCAGAAAAAATCATGCCATTTTCAAAAGCAGCTCCACGTATCAAAAAAGGTGGTGGCAGAAAACCTGGAAAATCCAGAGTGATAACGAACACCCCAGAGAAAAAATGAAATTGAAGAACAACAGTTATGTAAGACAAGAAAGATACTCTTACAAACGAAGAAACTTGTAATAAGGGAGCTGCCAGTGAAAGCGATAAATGAAAGCACATCTTCCGAGGACGAAAACATAGATAAAAAAACACTCTGCAAAGATAGCAGCTCTAATTTGGAATTTGGAAGCGATAAATGTGACTATGTGAATACTGAGGATAAGGATTGTACTGAAGGAGATTTTATATTAGTTAAGTTAAAAGTGGAAGGCAAAAAGGAAAGTTTTGTCTACTACATATGCAAGGTTTATAAGCTTCTGCATAATGAAACCTCTTACTTGAGAGTAAAGTATTTGCGAAAGAACGCAAAAACCAATAGTTTCTTTTTTCCTGACGAGGAGGACGTTGGCAACATTTTGCAAGAAGAAATTGTGGGCAAATTAAAATAATCTAAAATCAATGCGTCAAGTAAAAGGTTATGCAAATATTTATATTTCGTCGATAATTTAGACATGTACGGAAACTTACGTAAATTTGTCATCACAGAGGTTTAATTCGTTAATTGTGAGTTCATTTTGTATGTGTCCCAAGCCTGCCACCTGCCTGGTCCAAACCTTCCTCTTAGAGGGAGGTTTGGGACGTTTGTATTTCATCACCTGATGTCATTTTTGAAAATTTTGTAATATAATTTTTTTAAATTAAAGTTTTTGTTCTATTTTGCTAAGGTCCTTGCTTTATCCTGATAAGTTTTTCGGGGGGTTCTTGCTTTTATTAACAGTGAAACTATATGTTTTATGAAAACCGTCCCAAACCTTCCGCATTTCCCCTATACTTTAAAGAAAATTCTCTGTATACCGAACTTACCTAGCTAAGAAATTGAAATAAATGTAGAGGATATTGATAAAAGAAAGAAGAACTACCAGTTTTTTTTTTCAAAAAAAAATTCAAAGAGCCTCGAAAATATTGGTTGCTCCATGCCTCATATTTTCTCTGAAAGGTTCTGGTTGTGTATGTAAAATAATTTAAATCAAATGAAGCTAAAATTCCATAATTTTTCTGTAACATTAACTTTGATAAAACTTGTGTAATAACTAAATATATCAAGTTGAAATGATCTATCGACAGAAATAAATCCCCACACAAACTCTCATCCCTTTAACGTTACCGATTAAATCTTTCTGCAGAAAAAATCCCATATTGTACTAAATAAATCTGCAATAACCAGCGGTGGTGTTCAATAAACTGTCAAATTGTTGAATACATACGGCTTACACGAGCGATTATTCATTGATGCAAAATATACCGGTGCAATGTTTTCCAAAACGTTTAAAAAAAATCGCGATTAACGCGCCACCGAAAAAAAAAATATATCGCGTGCAATTTATTATTGATTGAACTTTTTTGATGTTTTCACGCATGAATCTCTGCTAAAAAGTTTGTATAATCACGCGTGCAGCCCGTATTTATTTTTTCCCTTTCGAGTGAAAAGGGATATCGGTTCGTACGCGCACATCCCCGATTGATTTTTTATTTGCGTTATTTCAAAAAATGTTTGTGCAGTTTAATGAGAATGAAGATGGAGATACTCGCATGTATACACAAGTACAAAAAGATAGCGTTTCTGTAAATAAACTTATAGTCTACGGATTATGGATAATGTTTAACTCAATGGAGTAAAACATTGGGATTTTGAATTGAATTTGTATCCGACGCGTTTCGGTCTTCTTGGTCCTTACCACAACATATGGTTTATTCAATAAACAATAATCATCACAAATGAAATTTAAAAAAATATTCGACATTATGAAAAATTGTATTTGAGTTCAGTATTCCGGCACCGGACACCCACAGACGCGTTTCGGACTTCAAGGTCCTCTTCAGTGTGGTCCCGACCCAGTGCCGAAGAATACTGAACATTTCTTACTATATCAAACCGATATGTGAACACTATTAAGTGGATTGGATATATATTCGACATTATGCATAAAGTATTAAGATGCCTACGTTTTTCCACTGTTTTTGCTTTTTTTTTATCTACAGTGGAAGTGGGAATTAACCCACTAAAGGTTGCCGTGTTAATCGTGGTTTTAAGTGCTGTAGACTGTGCAAAAGCTGTACCTCTTTTTGGAAGATTAGCGAAGTCGGCGGTATGTGGCCAGAATGCTTATTGTCAGCCGTCCAATGTCTATTTGATAGTCTATTTTATCGTAAAATACCAAACGTTTTGTTTGGAGTATTGCAACAGTGATTTTATTATAAAAAATAAAAAATAATGGGTGGGCACATTTTTATGCACTTGAGTGTATTTTCTCATGTGAACGTTGAATGAAGAATTTCTCATTCAACGATGTGCATTTAAAATCAAACCAAATAGCACATTCCTTTCTTTGAAATAATAACTCCCTGAAACTACCGAATAATTTCCTCGGTTATAGTTTAAAGTTCCTACGTAATACCGGGGCATAAAGGAGTGATTACCAACCACAGACGCAATGCGTAATTTTCACATTAATCCCCCTCTTTATCCCCTCATAAGAATATGTGCACGAATACGTATACTCGTAGTCGCAATCACGAGAGACATTTTAATGATTCATCTAATAATACATCTTAATGTGTTCCACTTCAATAAATCTGTTACAATAATACAGGGTGATTAAAAAATAGACACCTGGTAAATCGATTTATTAATCATTAACAGGTCATAAAAAATTTAATTCTTACATAAAGTTTTAATGAGGATATTAAAATTAGAACTAATCTATCTCCCTACTAAAAACATACAGAAAGTTTTTCTTTATAGTATACATATCCCAATTATATGCTGTAAATCTTCAGATATTCGTTGCTTTTTAAAAGTGTTTTCCACTGCGAGGTTAAGCATGAAGTAACATTTCGAGTTTAGAAAAGTCTGAAAATTTTCAGGCTCTTCTACACTCGAAATTTTACTTCATGCGCCACGCGTATTAGACATAGATTTCAAGTGAAGTTTACTTGTTTACAATATTTCAGTGTTTTATACGCGTAAAATGAAATTTCGAGTTTAAAAAAGAGTGAAAATTTGGTTTGGTCGCAAAAGAATGTCCAAATAAGCATAGACTAAAGGACGACAATAACACAAGTAAGAAGGAGTTGGCATTTTGTAGTGTTGCTTCTGTAGCTGATGTTGATGGTCTTGATTGTTGGTTTGCTGATTCTGGCGCATCGAGTCATATGACTTTTCATCGTGAATAGTTTTCTGAATTAAAGAAGTACAAAACTAAACACGTCGTTGAAATTGCTAACAAAAATCGCTTAGAAATTTTTGGAGTACATATTGATTGAAGCCCGAGTAAACAATCAGTGAGATCCCCGTCGTTTGGAGAACGTACTGTTTGTTCCAAAATTCCAGAAATATTTGTTCTCGACGAGTGCATTGGGAAATAAAAGTTTCAAAATAGTAACAAACAAAAGTGGTTGTAAAATTATTGTTATTGCCGTGAGCGTTCAAAGCCATGTTGGTTTATTAAAAATGGATTTTCGAATACGAATAAATGAATATACAAATCTTGCTTCAGTGTCGATGCAATCGTCGTTTAGGACACATAAACATTGATTCAATCAAGAAGATGTGTAAAGATGCTATTTTTTTTCCTGTTGGAGTCGTCTTCCTTGCGGATCCGGATGCACTGCAGCCTAGGTCCCTTATTGTACTACTCCACATTGTCTTACTCACGCAATTGTTCTACCATTTGCATGTTTCCAAACATGAGCTGTCTTTTGTTGTCCAGCGCATTGCAGCTACACAGAATGTGCATTGTTGTTTCCGGTGCCATATCACAAAGTCGACAACTGGTGTTACCGTTGTATAGACAGATTTTCCTTAGGTGCTCTTTAGCAGTCATGTGGCCTGTTAGTAGTCCTATGGTTGTTTTTAGCTGTGCCCTACTTAGTGTCAGTAGTTCTGCAGCTTGGTTAGAGTTAGGTCTATTTATAATGGCCTTACTATGGGTAAGGCGTGGTCTGTTTACCCATTATTTCTTGTGATTCTTGCAAATCCACTTTCTGACTTCTAGGCGACTCGACTTTTTTGTGATGCCCAAGACAGGTTCAGGTCTCATAAAGATGGTATTGTTTCTGGAGTGAAAGTGAAATAGTGAAACAACAACACACAGATTAACTGAAGAACGTCCATCGATGAAAGGTTAATGCATTCAGATTCATGTGGGCCTAGGAATGAAATAGGTATTGGTGGTGGAAAATATTTTATGCTGATCAAAAATGAAGCTACCAGTTTTCGATTTGTATATTTGTTAAATCGAAGGATAAAACCTACGAGTGTTTGAAGTCGTTTGTTCTTTGGTTAACAATATGTGTAATAGCCGTATAAAACGTTATTGTTGTGACAATGGTTTTGAATTTATAAATAAAAGGATTCAAAAATTTATGAATAAAGAAGGTATTCAATTTGAACACATTACACTGTACATGCCAGAATAAAATGGATTTATAGAACGCAATAATCGCATAATTCAGGAAAACAATGGTCATTTCCAGCGGTTAAAGTACAACATTGTAGCCAGAAGCAGTTCGTACAGCAGTATATTTGTTGAATCGTAACAAATAATGATTGTGCAGGTAGTACTTCGTTTGAGAAATTATTTGGATGGGAACCAAATTCAAGCTACGCTAAAATACGAGGCCTGTTCAGATAACAACCGAACAATTTGAATTACATGCCAACGAAGATATTTAATGATATGCTGTTGGCAGCACTGCCTTGCGCATAACCTCCTTTGTAAGCGAATGTTCTTGGATTGTTGATATCTCGTTAAGTTTTAATGATTTTCTGATTTGAGTGCAACGTGTTAAAGTGGTACTGACGATTTTTGAAATGTGCGAGTTTCTGGAGCAACGATGCAATGTAAAGTTTTGAATGAAATTGGGGAAAACATTCACAGAAATGTTTATTCTTTTGAAACAAGCTTACGGAAATGATGGTCTGGGTCGTACGCAATACTACGAATGGTTTTCACGATTTAAACGTGGTCGTCAGTTAATTCAAGATGATTCTCGACCAGCAAGGCCTTCCACTTCAACTAATAACTCCCACGTTAAAAAAATTAACGATCTGGTGCCTTCAAATCGCCGATTGACTGTCAGAGAACTTGCAGAAGAGGTTAGCATCTTAACTGGGTCATGCTATGCAATTGTGACTGAAAAATTGAACATGCGTAGAGTTGCAGCTAAATTTGTTAATTGTTTGATAACCGAATAACAAAAACAGATCGTGTGGACATTTGTCGGCAACTTCTTGAACAAGCCAATGACGATGAAATATTCATGCAAAGAATCATAACGGCAGACAAACGCTGGGTTTTTGGCTACGACATTGAGACATAGTTCAATCATCACAATGGATTAGCAAAGGATCCTCACGTAACAAGAAAGCACGTCAGTGTCGATCCAATGTCAAATTGATGCTCACTGTTTTTTTCGACTTTCATAGAATTGTACATTTTAAATTCTTGCCTCAAGGTAAAATAGTGAACCGTGTGAACTATCATCAAATCAAGGCGTTTTGCGAAGGTTGCGTGAAAAAACTCGTAAAAAGAGACCAGAGTTGTGGCAAGACAACTAATGGTTCTTGCAACACGATAATGCACCCTCACCCTCAGCTTCATAGTTCGTTTTGTGCCAAGAATCAGATCCTCCCGCACCCTCCTTATTCGCCAGACCTAGCTCCACGCGATTTCTTCCTTTTTCCGAAATTAAAATCAGTGCTAAAAGCAAATTCGTCACAGACCTTACAGGCCATCTCAAATTAAGCTATCCAGGACTGCTTCACGAAATGAAAATACCGCTGGGAAAAGTGTGTGAATAGGAGAGGGGAATACTTTGAAGGGGACAAAGACCAATAATCTGTAAAATGAATAATGAACTTTAAAAAAATAAAGTTCGGTTATTATTTGAACAGACCTCGTATTTAGTACGGAATGTTGCGTTTAAATTCCGAAGCAAACTGTTTAATATTGAAATCGAACACTGAGAGACCTCAGGGTCGATAGCCAATTTACAGAATTTTAATTTATTTATTGAAATGACTTATTATAAACTATTACTTTTATTTTACTATGTATTCTGTAAATAAAAATGTTATATATATATATATATATATATATATATATATATATTAGAGAGGTTGTTCAACATTACATAAAATTACAAAAATCATAATAAAAAGAAAACGCACAAAAATTATAAGTGGATAATAGTGTTAAAGATTTTGTATAGTTTTACAATAAAAAATTGGTTACACAATTGCATTATAAATTTAAACGAAATCAGCCAATAATTTTATAACATTTCATAGTCGTAATATCAACGATGTATTTTAATTCAATAAAAACATTAAACATGCATCACAAAGTAATCGTTTCCACATAAATGGTATGTATATTTTTATGTTCGCCAATTTGTATTTTAATATTTTCATTACTCTCTGAATAATTGTCAAAATGATTATGTTTTAGCTGCTTTTGAAATGAATAGCCGCTTGTGCATTTTCATGTAAACTGTTTTTATTTTAATCTCTCCGGGATGAAGGATTTTTCCATTAAACAAATTGATTGAGCTTTAACGTGCGCAAATTTAATTTGTCCCCTTTGCAATGTAAACTATTTCGCCATTACATCCGATTTTTTTATTATTTGTATTTTTAACGCGGACACGGGCATTTGCTGGAACAACACAAACACGAGAATTGTTTTGTTTTAATTATTTTAAATGTTCGAAATAAATAATTGTTTTCGCAAATAACAATAAAATTGGTTTAATTATTTATGTAGTTTTTTTATAAACGTAAAAAATACATAATTAATTAAATCAATTTTAGTTGTTATCTCTAAAAACATTTATATATTTCAAACAGTAGTTAGTATAACCCCAGCAGTTGCAAATCCAATAGCTCGGTTTTGTTTTTCAAACGTTATATATAACATTGATTATTACCTAACCTTTGTTAATTTATTTATCATCACTGATGTTTAGTTGACTTTTCACAAGTTGATAAATAAAACACAGATATTCTGCAATTTATGAGGGTTGACTTTTAAACAAGCTGAGAAACAAAAGACAGGTATTTTGTAATTTATGGTGTCTACTTTTAATTTTTTAAATATTAGATTTTGTTTTCCATCGTTAATGCAAAGAATATTAATTTATCAATAATCTCTGTTTATTTAATAATCTGAAATTTGATTTTTTTTGTTCTGGTAAAATTCAAAAATACCTATATTTTATTACATTTATTACAATACAAGGTGTGTATAAATTGGCGGATAATCTACACGTGGTGATATTCTTCGTAAAATTTTAAGCAGTATATCTTGGTTCTAAAATGTTGTACCATGCTTCCTAAGCCTTCACGAGGTCCTCAAAGTTTGAACATCCACTCGTTTTATATGTGTTATTATTCGATAATAATTTACAGAAAACCCTGCAATCAGGGTAGAATGACTAGTTTGAAGATTATTTGTCAGTGTGTGCAATCTTTCTATCTCAAATGTGTGTTTGTAACACTTCTTAATTAGCTTATTTTCATGTAAAGTACAGCCGGCAACGTCGACTCCCGCTTACGTCACAAACAAATTTTGACACTTACTGTCACGAATTCATTACAACTTGCTAGTTCGAATTTTGTGCCAATTCTGTTTTTCTCGTTATTATCAATTTGTATTAGTTCCCACCTTTCAGTGTTTCTGTGTTATTTTCGTGTTATTATTCATTTATAATGAATTTTGCGTTTAATAATTACGCCGACATGTACAATGGCGGCCGACGAAATGTGACGATGTTTATTAGCTATGTGAATATGACTTTTAATCAGGAGCGTCGCGTTTGTGCGAAAACAAACATTTGATTGACAGATTTATAAAAGTCATCCAAAAATATGCCTAGACTTCTATCTTTAGACGAGAAGAGCAGGGCAATAGCTAAACTAGAAGAAAACTAGTCTTTTAGCCGATTGGCTGCTGATTTGAATGTAAGCAAAACCTGCATACATAATTTGAAAAGGCGATTTGAAATAAGGCAAGATTTAAGAAGGCCACCCCGAATTGGAATAGGAAGGGTATCTAATGAAGAACAGGATGTTGCATTGGTGAATCATCTCAGAGAAAATCCATTTGATACTGCCTTAGATGCTCGAGAAGTAACGGGTTTTGCGGGGTCTACTAGAACTGCTCGGAGACGTATTAAAGCTGCAGGTCTACAAAATTATCAAGCAGCCAAGGAAGTTTTTCTCTCAGAAAACAATATACAACGAAGATTGGAGTTTGCCAACGAATTTGTGTATCGTGGGGATGATTTTTGGAACTCGGTCGTCTTTTCTGACGAAAAAGTATTTCAATCATGTAGTAATGGGAGCCTACGAGTTTATAGACCAATAAACCAAAGGTATGAAGAAGGATTCACCCATCCAATAACAGATAGTGGTCGTTTTTCTGTTAATTTTTGGGCTTGGGTCAGTGTAAACGGACCCGGAATAATTTGGAAAATAGATGGCCATTTAAATGCTATTAAATACAGGGATATTTTAGAATATGTAATGTTGCCTTCAGTAACACAAACATTTCCGGAAAATTTTATATTTCAACAGGACAATAGTCCTATCCATACAGCAAGAATTGTGACTCAGTGGCTAAATGACCACCGCATCCAAGTATTGCCTTGGCCTGCGAAGAGCCCTGATCTCAATCCAATTGAGAATGTTTGGGAATACTTACAAAAAAAGATTTACTCAAGAGATTTTAGACCTATGAATGCAGATGAACTTCACGAAATTGTTGAAAATGGACGGGAGGATTTGGCTGACAACTACAATATGAGGAATCTAGTTTCATCCATGAGTACACGTTTGGCAAAAGTTATCACAGCAAATGGTGGTCCTACAAAATATTATTTTCATAATTTCTACTTGTATTAAGAATAAATATGTTTAGCATTGTAATTAGCAATTGAATAATAGTCCTTTAAAACCTAAGTTACACCACTGTTAAGAGTTCTGATAAATCTGTACAAAATTAGACAATTTCTCTATGACAACAAAATACCGTTCACATTTCGTCGGCCGCCATTGTACATGGCTTACGGTTCCTGTAATGGAAATGCACATATGGCAAAAATAGATTATCGAACACGTATTCCAAATCGGAGGCATCCTTCTACAAATGTATTTCGAAGGCTGGATCAACGACTACGTGAAACGGGTATGTTTGTCCCCAAAAAATGCGATCAGTGGTCGGCCAGGGCAGAGGCGTACAGTACTTAAAGAGCAATTTCTAGGTGCAATAGAAGAGGATCCCACCGTCAGTACCCGACAATTAGCTGCCACATTAGATATCTCCAGTAACAAGACTGTTTATTTGGTTCTACAAGAAAACCTTCTACACCCATATCATCTCACGAAGGTGCAGCCCCTCTATGAAAATGATAACATATACCGAACGCATTTTTGCAACACCATTATAAATAGAATTCGTGGCGACGGTGGATTCACGAGTCGTATTCTTTGGAGCGATGAGAGTATGTTTACTAGAGATGGGATCTTTAACAATCATAACAGTCACTATTGGGCTAAGGAAAACCCGCGAAAAGTTCGAGAACATGATCACCAAAGAAGGTTTTCCGTTAATGTTTGGTTAGGCATTATAAACCACACTGTTGTAGGGCCAATTTACTTACCACATCGTCTTCATGCTAATGATTATATTAATGTTCTAAAACAAATTATTGATGACTTGCCGTTAAATTTACGAGTTAATATGATATACATGCATAATGAGGTCCCTGCTCATTTTGCCCGTATTGTAAGAGACTGGCTGGACGAGCAATTCCCAAACAGTTGGATTGGTCGCGTTGGTCCTGTCGTTTGGCCTTCGAGATCACCCGATCTCAATCCATTAGATGTTTTTGTTTAGGGCTTCATTAAAGAAAAAGTTTATGCCTCCACAAAATTCTGACGACGTTAGAAACAGAATTGACGCGGTGGTACTGGAAATTACACCAGAAATACTGGAGCGAGTAATGAATACGATACAAAAGAGATGGCAACTATGCTTAGAAGCAGATGAGTTTTATTTCGAACAAAATAAGTAAATTGAATTATGCTGTGTCATTAGAAGAAGAAAAAATGCCGCAGTACTACAGTTAACATAAATCACTCAACTACCGCAATCCAGACGCTTCGCCAATACCTCCCAGGACGACGCGCTCTTCTAGACAACTTCCAAAACAGACTCTTTTCGACAAATTTACTCATACTCTGTTTTAAATTGCATATACGTCTGTAAATAAACCCTGCTCTACTAATTTTACTCTTCTGAGGCAACCCACATAACTAATCATGAGATTAATAAAAGAAAAACATGGCAGCCAGTGAATGCGCTGTTGCCTAATGTCTATTTCTTGTAAATGGCTCCTGATGGTATGTGAAGCATGATACAACATTTTTGCGTCTACATTTTCTATTCAGAATTTTATGTAGAATATCGTCACGTGTAGCTTATCCGCCAATTTATACACACCCGATATATAAAAAAATGGTGATGTGTCCATAGTACTTTTTCCGTTCAAGATATGATGGTTTACATATCAATAATATGGAAAAGTTGCTCAAACTACATTTATTGTACTTTTATTATTATTATTTCAAAACTATTCACAAAACAAATAATTCTTGCATTTGTTCGCTACATCTCGGTAAAAATTGATCACCATTACATCTAAGCGTTATATATTTTTAACATTACTGTGAATTAGTGGTTTATACGCGTGGCGCATGAAGTAAAATTTCGAGTTTAGAAAAGCCCCGTGAAAATTTGTCTCGGGTCGCTGCGCGACCCTCGACAAATTTTCTACGCGGGGCTTTTCTAAACTCGAAATTTTACTTCATGCTTAGTCTGGGAGTGGAAAACACTCGCTACTTTAAAAAGTGTTACAACTGTTAAAATGTGTATCGTAACTGTCACAAAGAAAAACAATAACATGGCGATCTCATTATAGTTCAATTCAAACTCGTGTCATCCCTTATCCTTATCAGCCATCTTTAGACGCGTTTCGAGATTTATCCCTCATCAGAACTTTCAAGTCTAAAGCATAGCTTATGCTTTAGACTTAAAAGTTCTGATGTGGGATAAATCTCGAAACGCGTCTATAGACGCTTAAGACAATTAATAATTATTCCCTGTAATTTTTTCAAATTATTTCAATTTCCTGTTGGTTCATTTAGTTTGGTGAGAGAATAATTGACCTGATGTTGCATTTCGCATATAAATTATGCATAGAACAGTAAATCTTTCGTGTAACTTAAACATTCATTGTATAATTCAATATCTGTCGGGGTATTAGCTCGAGAAGTAGTTGTTTCAATGAATATTTAAAGACTGGTCTCAATGAGACTAAATTTTGCAGAAAGTCGATACTAATTTTAATTCGTTTTTATATTTTGTAAATATTCTGCAAACTATTGACAAACTCAATTTTTCTTTATGTTAAATTTTTCTTTATGATAAACATGTAAGTTGAAGGCTTGAAAATACGGTATATTTATGAAAAGAAAATCGTATTTTTTATTGTCTGGAAAATTGTATAAACAATATTACTCGTTTTTAAATCCGACCCTTGAATTGAAATTCAGTTTGAAGAAAGCCGAGATCTTATTACAAATTGCATCAAACCAAATACAAATGATGCTTAAAACCTTGTAAAAATCAAATTTACACCCAACTATAGCCGAAAATTAATTACTCTAGGTAACGCAATTTACTCCAGGTAAAGTGCCGTGAGGCCTAATAATTAGCTATTCAATTCAACTAATCACCAGACCGCCCTTTGATCCTCAATATTGGAGTGCCATCGAAATAATTGCCGATCCCACCGCAATTTATTCACAACTTCACAACAAATACTTCCATTACACGGTGTCCAATTCCGGCCCCCACCCGAAAACAAAAGATCGAACGGCAGTTCACATTTGCGAATGAATCAACCAACGGACTCTGCATTGTTGTAATTTAGCTATTTTGGCATTAGCATTAGCTAGCTGGTAGCGTGTTTATTGCAATGCACGAATACTTTATATTCCAATTACGTCGTAACATTTATATTACGTGTAGTTTATAATTTATATTCGAACATGTTATAGTGCTGTACAGCTTATACAGCTTAATAGCCGTCTATAAAATCTGGTGCATATTATGAATCTCTAGTGGCGTTTGTTCGGCGGATAAATCATAGAATATTGCCAATTGAAATTATATGGTCGTTTTAAGGATGAGAAATCTTAAGTTCCTCATACAAATAAAGTAATTAAAAGAAAACACTTGATTAGAAAACATTTTGATTAAATTTCACTAATATTAGTGAAATTTTACCAAATGTTTTCTTTTAAAATCATAGTTAAACTTATTCAAGATAAGTAATTAAAGTTTCTTATGTAATTTTAGTGGCTTATACAAACGAAATCAGCAAGGGGAAAATTATAAAACCGTTCCAAAATGTATTTTGTAAGTAAAGGAAAATGAAAGAACTTCTCTTAAAAATCAAAAAATAGTGTTTTTCAAGTTTCCCCTTGAAAACAAAATTGACGTGTTTTTTTTCTTAAGACCCTATCCACGTTAGATCTAGAGTTATGCACGGTGGTTCCATATGAAATGAAGACCCTGTATATTTCTGAGGTGCGGCCCTTGAAACATTTCAGATGTTCATTTTGGCACTCGAAGCAATTTCGGTTGGCCAGTTGATCTAACATAATTTCCTCTTATTACTTAATCCTTGGTTGTTTGATGGTAGCTTAAACACCAGTTATCCATAAACAAGTTTACGATATATGGTATTTGGTGGGTGCGCGGGTTAAATCATAAATCTGGATAAACTATAAAAAAAAACAAATAATTTACAATACATTTTTTGTTTGAACAATTTATAAAATCTAATAAACGATCATTTGCCATGAAAAAATATTAAAAATATATGCAATTATAAACGATACATGATAAATATCAATATGGAGAAAATTTGTTTTGTGGATTTAATGCTGTTTGCTTAGTTATTTCTTGTAAATGAAATGCAAGAAACTAAACAATAATATTGTTATAATTAATTTAATTTGAATAAAAAAAAGAAGAGCAGTTCGAAACTAAAATGATCAAATTTACAGAATATCGATTTTAATTAAAATTTGCTTTATTACGCAGGGAATGTGTGTTTTAAGTAAACAGGTCATTTTTTACATATCGGGATATTCCTTTAAGAACCCAAGTTTTTTATACTTTTGTGAATGAAACTTTTACCAAGTGTTTCCACTCGCAGATTAAGCTACGCGTCCAAATCCACGGACCCCCAAATCCAAACTTTTAGGCTTTTCTTAACTGGAAATTTTACTTTATGCGCCACGCGTATAAAACACTGATTTAATGTAAAGTTCAAAGTATACTGCTTTGATGTGTACGATTACTTTTATAGGAATTATTTTAATTTAATTAAATAATAATTTAATTTAGAAAAGCTATTTGATCTTTTAAATTATTAAACTAAGATGAATTTATTATTTTTGGCTATCTTTATTTCAAACCTAGATCACAATAGTATCGGTACAATATTTAAATTCATCTTAGTCATAAAAAAAAATTAACAACTAAATTCGAAATTGATAAATAAAACACCAATAAACTTTCTCCGCACTTTTATTTTCAACTCACTCAGTCAATTTAAATTTAAAATACCAATAGGGGGAAAGGCCCCTGATCTCCACGCCCCTCGACGCTAAAAATGCTCTTTTACATTTTTTTTTTAATTTCACAATTTCTGTAAAGGAGAAATTCAGATTTTGACCTGCTTTATTTAACTATTTTTGATTTTTAAAAGAATTCGAACATTCTTCATTATTACTTTCCCCCGTATGTAATACAAAGGGCAAGTATTGTTTTCGTGAAAATTTTCGAATCAAAAATTTTAGCGGAAATATCCGTTTTGAGGTCCCCTGAGTCGAATAAGACCATTTTTGAAAAATGTCTGTCTGTGTGTCTGTGTGTGAGTCTGTGTGCGCTGTACCACAAAAACCGCTAAAGATATCGAGATGAAACTTAAGCTTTTTGATACAATCGGAAGAACTGAAAAGCTTTTGGTGAAAATCGGAAAACCGGAAGTGGTACTTTACTCGTAGCGTTTTTCAGTTTTTTCAGATTTTTTCAATAAATGTTCATCAAACAAAAAATTCTTTTAAATAAAAGTTGTAGATAATAACAAAATGAAGATGTATTGTTCATTTACTTTTTGTCATAGCACTCTTAGTTTTTGAGATATTTCAAAAGTTGTGTGTTTTATCTAGTTATTGGTGTGTGACAGTGTATGTGTCGATACAATTGAAAAATGTTTCAAATAAAAGTTGTAGGAAATGAAAAACTAAAGATTTTTTGTATCTTCACTTTTTGTCATAGCACTCTTAGTTTTTGAGATAATTAATAAATAATGTTCTTTTATCTAGTCATTGGTTTGTCTCAGTGTATGTGTTGATCCAATTGAAAAATGTTTCAAATAAGAGTTGTAGTTATCAAAAAGTTGAAGAAATTTTGAAAATAATAATGCTACAAATATTTTAAAAGTGATTTAATACGCAATTTACGGGGAAAAGTACTATGATGGACACATCACCATTTTTTTTTTATTGTGACTAGAGAAAACCATTTCTGTAACTCTTTGCACTTTCATAAAACGTTAAAAATTAATATATTTACAAAAATCAAATTTTGAGCGTTTACTCTTTACTCAATTTTTAAGCTTTGGAAAAAATGTACACTTCAATGTAAAATAAATGTAATCCTAAATTGCCTAATTTTCGAATCAGTTAAATACGTTGAATATTTTACGGATTAACCATAGCAAAAAGTAAAAGAAAATAAGTGTATACTTTACGAATGAATGCATTTTAAATAATTAGTGATCATTGTAAAGAAAAACATTTAGTGTTGGTGTAAATAATGTATTTTGAATTGAATGTGCTTCAATTTAGCAAAAAATAAATCCAATCAGGATATGCATGCATTGTAAATTTTTAGGCATTAGCTCCTTTTTAAAATCATTTAATTTCTAACGAGTGTATCCCCACCTTGATTAAGCATAAAGCAAAATTTGTAGGCTTTTTTAAACTCGAAATTTTACTTCATGCGCCACGTGTATAAATATATTACTAAAGTAACTTTTTTGTGTTGTAGGCGTTCACTTTGTAGTACATCTTAATATTGATCATACAAAAAAATCTTCTCAAGAAAAGTTGTAGATAATCTAAAAATTAGCATTTAATGTATATATGTCGTAACTCTTTTACTTATTTTTTTTAAACTTTTGTAAATATCTGATTTTTATAATTATTTGAAATAATTGATATAAATCAGTTAGCATTGATAACTGTGTCGGTAGTTTGACATTGACGTGATTAATATTTTGTAAAAATGGGAACCCATAAGTGAGACGTACGAACAATGTTTTACAGAAATAAGAAGAATACGTTTAAACAAAATACGGTAGATGAACTTCTGAAAGGTAATTCGTTTCAAGCAGGGTTGTTTAAAAAAAGTTTTTTTTCATTTTAATTAAAACAAACTATTTTTTTTAACAAAACGTGTTTTTTTTCACTAAAATAGCGTTTAAAACATTATCAATTAAAAACATGTTTAAAACGTGTTTAAAACATGTTTAAAACGTGTTTAAAACAGAACATACAGGGCATTTTTCTTTTGAGTATACATATCCGGATAATTACAGCGTTTTTTAAATTTGCGGGAATTCGTTGTTTTATTTTATTTTATTTTATTTATCAACGGAAATCTCCTTTATACATCAATACACAATTAAAAATAGTGATATAAGATAAACATAATATTACTTTGAAAAACATATAAATAGAGTGAGAAATATAATACAACAAACAAAAATACACTAATTAACAATATCCAGATTAATAAACTGTAAATGGCGTTTGAATACACTGTAAGAATTACTAAAAATGTAAAAGTTGGGATACAACATAAGGACATTACAATACCGCATTATACGTGCCACAGGATTATGGGAACCATACAATGTTCGATGGAAGTTTAAACGAAATAAGGGCCTACAACGAACTGGAGTTGTTAAAAAAAATTAAAGTTCAACAATGATAATAAAAAACTGCAATTGACATGTCCATTAATCAGTTTGAACCCATAGCATAAGTCAAATGATATTCTTCTATATTCTAAAGATTTTAAATTAAGACAATTCAATATGTGTGAGCGACTATAGTCAATGCGTGCGATCCCTATTTTAAAAGATACTAGTAGTAAGAACCTATTCTGAACTTTTTCAATGATTTCAATGTTACAGTTGTGGTAAGGAGACCAAATTGCAGAACAATATTCCAAATGTGGCCTTACCAAACTGACGTAAAGGGTTTTGAACGTATCCACGCCAAAGTGTTTCGAAAATCTATTAATGAAACCGAGCGTTAAAGCGTTTAATTTGAGGCTTTTAACGAGTGTTTTCCACTCCCAGACTAAGCATGAAGTAAAATTTCGAGTTTAGAAAAGCCTAAGAATTTGGATTGGCCGCGTAGCGAAGCGGAGCGGCCAATCCAAATTAGGCTTTTCTAAACTCGAAATTTTACTTCATGCGCCACGCTTAAAAACACTGATTTACAATGAAGTTCAAAAAACACACACATACAACAGCGATTATAGGCAACCTAATATACGTTAGAGTTATTGGGTTGCCTATAATCACTGTTTTGAACAATTTGTTAGGCTCAGAATTTGACTCACGTTCTATTCACATCTACATATTTGATTGCTAAAGCCGTATATTTTAAACTTTGCTTTATTTTAGAGTTTTATACGTGTGGCGCATAAAGTAAAATTTCGAGTTTAGAAAAGCCTAATTTGGATTGGCCGCTCCGCTTTGCTACGCGGCCAATCCAAATTTTCAGGCTTTTCTAAACTCGAAATTTTACTTCATGCTTAGTCTGGGAGTGGAAAACCCTCGTTTAAAGATTAAAATTGAAATATTTAAAAAAAACAACGAATGTCGTAAAATTTACAGTGTATGCATATGTTAATAATTAATATATAGTCACTTAATTTGTGACTATAGTTTCGACTATCTAGTAGTCATTATAAAACTAAAAGTAGAACGTGTTTTATACTACTAAAGCATTGTGATTTTTTTATTATTATAATTTTTTTTTTGGGTTTTACGTCATCTATTTCAACGTCTACGTCAACATTTATTTTATGTGGTCATTGCCATAGAAACCATTGCAGTTCTAGAGTTACAATACACCTATTGCAACTCTAGAACTACAGTGGTTTCTATAGCAACCACAGCATAAAAAAGTCGCATATAATGTACTACAGTTACCAATCAGTGTGCACCTATAAGTAAGATATTTCGGAATAGGAGTAAAATATATGTTTTTAGGGTATTAGAAAACTAAACCACAATATTCAACAATATTAAACTGTCAATATTAAAATATACCTGCTTTAATCAAAATTACAAACATACATGTTTAAATGAATAAATTATTCTTAAATGTTTCGCGGACTATATTTTAATTTTTGCGGACTACCGGTTGTGAACCCCTGCTTTATACCAAACGATTTTGTCAATAAGTAATCAAAAACCGTGTCTTCGAGACTGCATTCAACTTAGTGTAACCGGGTATGACATTTTAACGTTTATAAAAAAATAGAGTAAAAATAATGTTTAATATTCTGACACACATACGGAAATACCTTTTTTAACACATTGTAATAAATTCGCAACGAGTAGAGATAAGATGTATTAGCTGTGTTTATTTAATTGAAAATTACTAGGGCATAATAAATTATGTAATCACGATACTAATTGCACATCATAGGTAACCCGACGCCCCTTCAATAGCTTCAGATCCAAAGCAAACAATGGATCGGATTAAGTAATTAGTAAATAAGTGTAGGTTTCGAGTGAAATAATTAAGCAGCGGACGGTCAGCGGGGTAATCCGCAGCAATCAAGATGGTGGGCGCCCGTTAATTGATAGATACCCACATCAAATTTAATCCGGGCTGGCTTTAGCGACAAAGCGTAATGAAGGGGCTGCGAAGGACTAAAGGAATGAAGCGATGAAGCTATAAGGTGCCGCTGCTGCTTCCAGCAGCTGACGACACGACGACTTCGTCTTGTACAGGGGATTCCTCCACACATACACATCTGGAAATCCCTAGACATGCTAAGACCGCCCTGACAACACTTTTGATATATTGTCTTCGTTGGACAACTTTAGGGTCCTACCGCCGAACATGATAAATATTTGATTCGACCCGAATATCATTCATCCACGTACACATAACACTCATTTATATAATATTCATATACACACATACACACTTCATCGTATAGCTACAGATGTACCTAAATACAAGTTTTTTTTTTACTTTCCCCCATATGCAAAACAAAGGGAAATGTTAGTGGATATATACATTTTGAGGTCCCGCGAGTTGATTAAGACCATTTTTAAAAAATGTCTGTAATTCTGTAATTCTGTCGCCACGATAAAGTGTAAACCGATTGGCCTGTAAAGATGATACTATAAACTTAAGCTTTTTATTACAATAGTATTCGATCAACTTTTGATAAAAATGCTGAAACCGGAAGTGGTACTTTACTCTTAGCATTTTTTAAATTTTTCTTTAATATTGATCATATAAAAAAAATATCTTAAGAAAAGCTGTCGATAGCATTTAATGTATACACACTTTTGTCGTAACTCTGTTAGTTATTTTTTTTAAACTTTTGTTAATATCTGATTTTTATAATTATTTAAATTAATTGCTATAAATCACTTAGCCTCAGTGGCGTAGCCAGGATGGGGTTACGGGGGGTTAGAATGCCCCCTCCCCCCTAGTCACTGCTATCAATTTTATTTTGTCTTTTTAAAATCGCCGCGTGTTTAAAATCAATAACAAATTGTGCGTTAGTAAGCATCTGCACACGCGAAATTATATTATAGTTGTTTTTGAGGGAGTTTCTATAGATATATTTTATGTTTATGCAAATTATATTATTTTGTCTAAACTGTTTTTTCTTTCTGCGCTTCAGTTAGAACCCCCCCATGTAAAAATCCCGACTACGCCACTGCATACAACATCGTTCATTAACTTAATTGAACACAGTTATATTCCTTTCTTCACTTTTATTTTTCTTTTTTGCTAGATGTACATTTCGGAAATGTACATCTAGCAAAAAGGAAAAATAGAAGTGAAGAAAGGAATATAACTGTGTTTAATTAAGTGACTTAACACCTTCACGTAACTCATACAATTACATTAATCGTTCATTAAAATAACACGAAATCAGATATTTAGTCTGTTATCAATGATGTTTAATGTAAATAATAAATAATTAGGTTGTGAACATTTTTGTTAATAAAAACTAATAGCGATATTAAAAATGGTTGCAAATAATAAATTCATATTTATTTTTAAAGAATTTGTATTCGTGATTCAAATCCTTGATGCGAATCATATTTTACTCGTGAATCCTTTATTCGAGTATTCGTGATTCGAATCATATTAGGATTCATATTTATCATGTTCGGATTCGTGATTCGAATATTTTTTTTAATGACTTGTCCCAGCTCTGCTATATGTATATGATTTATTGGACATATCACGATATGTTTATTTCATTCATTAAATGGTTTTATTTAAAATTATGATTAGTAGATGTTATTTGTTTAAAACAAAATGATTGATATTAAAAAAGGTTTACATTAATGATTCGAAAATTAGGATTCGAATTCTTTGGTTTGAATCAAATGTTTCTGGGATTTTTGATTCTGGGATTTATGATTCCACTCATATTATATGAGAGGATTCGAATTCGTGACTCAAATCTTTTTTTGAGGATTTTGCCCAGCTCTGCTCAACAGTATATTTAAAACTTCACAATATTTGAGTGTTTTATACGTCTGTCCTCCATTTTAAGTTTAGAGTAGCCTGAAAATTTGGATTTGCCGGCGCGCTACGCTTCACTTTGCGCCAGCAAATCCAAATTTTCAGAGTTTTCTAAACTTGAAATTTTACTTAATGCATAATCAAGGAACTTAAACACTCGTTAGAAATTTTTATATTTTAAGGGGTCATATTTTCTAAACATATACACAATGTTTCATGAAGCAATCTTGAATAATTTTATATTCAAATACTAGGCGTGTTCAATTAAAACCCATCTTTGATTAACTTTTGTTTAAAGTTTAATGAATTATCTCACTGTAAGATATCACCACTCTAAGGCAGATGGTTAAGTTTTTTATATAAAGAAAAACACTTCGAAGCACATTTAACTTGGTATATTCAAATTCAAAATAATTACAAGTATTTACAGCGAAATGCTTGACAGTTGATGTTTAGATGTTTAAGATTTGGTGTTTAATGTTTGATGTTTATAGTTTGAAGTTCAAAACTACAATGTTTATCTTTAAATTATAAAATATAAATTGAGAAAAATATTTTTAGGAATTTGGGGGCAAAGTCGCTGTTATTGGTCACTCGTATTTCGGGGGATGATCCCAAAAAGAGGTGGTGGTAAGAAATTTCTTGGAATTGAAAATCTGGATTGTCTCTTTAAAATATTGTTAATGAGTTTCCGAAAATACGAATGACCAAAACCACTCCCCCGCTGTGCGAAAAGGCGCGACCGTTACGAATTGCTCCACCCTAACAAACTCACAAACCTATTCAAAATAGATCCCTTTTGTTCAGATAAACTTCCAAAACGTGATAATTCACAAACGAGAGAATTACAAGATTTATTTCGTATTTCTGGAAGACGACCTATTTTGAGGAATGTAAATAGGGTAGAGCAATTAAATAATAAAATAAAAATATACAAGAACGACTCGTAACATATGCCTTCAAAACACGCGAAGAAATTTTCAGGCTTTTCAAAACTCGAAATTTTCTTCATGCTTAATCTAGGAGTGGAAAACGCTCGTTTAAAGCCTCAAATTGAATTCTTAGAAAAAGGGGTATGCATATGTATATTTAAAAGAAAAATTCCTTGTATTTAATTATAACACGTTATCTTGATCTATCTACGTTTTTAATGTATTGTGTTTAATTGGAGATACCATAATAAATAAACAAATACAAATACAAAATTGTAAAAAAAAATCTATTATTTTCATTCATGCAAATCTACTTTAGGGTCTCATAACTTGAAGTGCAAGAATTACATATTTTTTTGTGTTGAATATAAAAATATGTTTATTTTTTAGTGGGTCTTAAGAATTTCAAATAAATTCGACTATCGATACATTTTTGGTAAGCCTTTGAAATAAAGTGTTCAATTTGGAGGTCTCACAACTTTAATTTACGATAAAATATTATCGTTATATCTTTTTTTTAATATCCTTATTTTTATTAAAATACAATATATAATAACAGATAAGTACTTAAAATAGAAAATTGCGTCAAATAATGTATGTAGGAAAAACAACTACAAAAGTTTGAAATCAAATGTTTCGTTCTTACTTACATTTGCTTACGAAATATTCATCTATACCAGTGGTCTCCAAACTACGGCCCGCGGGCCAAATCCGGCCCGCGACTTGCATGAATCCGGCCCGCCATTGTTTGTATTTTTTTTTGTAAATGTCATAGTTTGAAATATTGTAACAATTGTTCCTCAAATGTTTCATAATTTTAAAAAATTAATCGGATCTTGGCCGACTTTATTATGTAGAATTGTATTTGTGGCCCGCGAAGAAGATAGTTTGGAGACCCAGGATCTATACTATAAGGTTCTAGTTTTACTAGCATCTCAATTATTCTTTTTTTGAAAATTCGAATATTATTTTCCTTTTTAAGGCATTTTGGCAAGCGATTATAGAATTTGTAACCTCTATACCCAGGCTTTTTTCGGTGAATGAGAATTTGTGAATTGGATAAATAAAATTGATTTGGACTGAATAATTTAAAATAGTAATTTATGAACATTTTCGGATTTTCAGTTCAGTTAAAAGTAAGATACCTATTCTGAAAAAAATCATCTAAACTTCAGATTTACCTGTATGAAATTCATAAAAATTACTAATACTATTCTTTCAACGTTATCAAATTAAAAATTAGTCAAACTGGAAGGAAAATCGTATACGCCAAAAGTTGATTAAAACATCAACTCTATTTAATTAAGTCATAAATTTTACAATAAAAAGAAACTCCATAATAAGAGTTTGATTATTTATTTAACGGGTGTTTTCCACTCCCAGGCAAAGCATGCAGTAAAATTTCGAGTTTATAAAAGCCTGAAAATTTGGCTCGGGCGCGTAGCGAAGCGAAGCGACCGAGCCAAATTAGGCTTTTCTAAACTCGAAATTTTACTTCATGCGCCACACGTATTAAACGCTGATTTAATGTGAAATGGTTTTAGAAAAATAAATTTATGAAACAAAATATTAACTCAAATCCCTGGTTAGCATTGATAATTGTGTCGGTAGTTTGACATTGACGTGATTAATATTTTGTGAAAATGGGAACCCATACGTATACGAACAATGTTTTAGAGAAATAAGAAGAATACGTTTAAACAAAATACGGTAGGTGAATTTCTGAAAGGTAATTGGTTTCAAGTATCTAACCAAATTTCATCAAACCCTGCTGATTGTGAGTGGACATTTAATGTGTGCAAATACATCTAATCTTTGAATAACATTTACCTGATGTTGGTGAACTGGGACATAAATTTATAAATTTGAGCAATAATTAGTAAAATTATCAAAAATCATGAAATTAGTTGAACATTTTACAACTTGAAGAAAATCAACAACATTTACAAAAACTTGTAAAAATTATCGATGTTGGTTAAAATACGAATATTGAAATCATACAATTCATAGATGAAAACCCTAGAAATAAGTCAAAATTTAAAAAAAAAACTTGCTAAAACGTTCAAATCACTGACGTAAGGTCGATTGCTTATAGAAAGATTCGTTCCACTCTCGTCATTTCAAATTTATATGATTTGTGTATATCTTTTCAAGATTTTCTACCACTATTTAATAATTTTATCAATAATCTCATTTATTTCCAAATTTTATATATATATATGTACATATATATATATATATATATATATATATATATATATATATATATATATATATATCGTGCCAACTTGACACGAGTTGAAATCGAACTATAATGAGATCGCCATGTTATTTTTCTCTCTTTGTTCCACTTACAATACGCAATTTAACACTTGTGACGTATTTTAAAGTTACGAGTGTCATCCACTCCCAGAATAAACATGAAGTAAAATTTCGAGTTTAGAAAAGCCCCGCGTAGAAAATTTTTCACGGGGCTTTTCTAAGCTCGAAATTTTACTTCTTGCGCCACGCTTATAACATAATGATTTACAGTAAAGTTAAAAATATATAACGCTTAGATGTGATGGTGATCAATATTTACCGAGATATAGCGAAAAAATGGAAGAATTACTTTTTCAGTAAGTAGTTTTAGAATAATAATAATAAAAGTAGAATAAATTTAGTTTAAGCAACTTTTCCATATTGTTGATATTTAAATCATCATATCATTGACGGGAAAACTACTATGACACATCACCATTTTTTTTTTCTGTGACAATTACGATACACATTTTAACACTTGTGACTTAATTTAAAGTTAAGAGTGTCTTCCACTCCCAGACTAGGCAAGAAGTAAAATTTAGAGTTTAGAAAAGCCCCGCGTAGAAAATTTGTCGAGGGTCGCGCAGCGACCCTCGACAAATTTTCACGGGGCTTTTCTAAACTCGGAATTTTACTTCATGCGCCACGCGTATAAAACATTAATTTACAGTAAAGTTAAAAATATATAACGCTTAGATGTGATGGTGATCAATATTTACTGAGACGTAGGAAAAAAATTCAAGAATTCCTTTTTTTGTTAATAGTTTTGGAATGATAATAATAAAAGTAGAATAAATTTAGTTTGGGCAACTTTTCCATATTGTTAATATGTAAATCATCATATCTTTAGCAGGGAAAGTGCTATGATAACACATCATCGTTTTTTTCTAAGTTTTATAATAAATTAATATTTAAGAAATATATAATGGATGTTTTTCGTTGAAAAATTAGTAGATTACGTTACAAAAAACTAAAAATGAATCGAATACCCGAATTCAGAGGAAAATATTTTTCTATTTTCAACATTTTTGTTTTCTGCAAATTCACAATTTCAAAAACTGCAGAAAATCAATATTGTATTTTCAACCTCTTATGAAAACGAATTGAACTTAAAGTTCTAATACAATCAAATGATTAGAAAAGCAGTTGAATTATTAAAGTAAATATAGTGTACATATTCCGATGCATGCGCAGTAAAATTTCAGGCATTGATTGCTAATTTTAAAAGCATTCAATTTTAAATTTTGAACGAGTGTTTCCATTCCTTGATTAAACATGAAGTAAAATATCTAGTTTGGAAAAGCCTGAAAATTTGGTTTAGTCGCGTAGCAGAGCAGAGCGACCAAACCACATTTTTAGACTTTTCTAAACTAAAAAATTTATTTCAGGATCGACGCGTGTAAAACACTAAAATATTGTGAAATTAAAATGTACTGCTAAATCAGTTTTTAAAATAAACTGCTGAAGCAGGATTGAAAATGTACTGGTAAAGAAGAATATTTTGAATTTCACAATATTCCAGTGTATTATACGCCTGGCGCATGAAGTAAAATTTCGAGTTTAGAAAATCCTGAAAATTTGGTTTGGTCGCTTTGTTTCGCTGCGCAACCAAACCAAATTTTCAGGTTTTTCTAAACTCGAAATTTTACTTCATGCTTAATCAAGGATTAGAAACACTTGTTAGTAGCTTCACATTTAACTAAAATAGCAACGAATGCTTCAAAATGCATACCCATCAGAATATGTATACTTGAAAAAATATGTCTAGTTTGTTTATGTTTGCAGCCCCACCAAACAAAATTCTTAGGAGCCGCCACTGGATAAAGTTAAACGATTCCCTTTCCGATCCACTTTAATATTTAACGAAAAATCTATCACGGGGATAACTTCACTTATTTATCATAAAATGTTTTATTAATGGGGATTGAGTGATGAACGGAGAGGAAAGGAAAGTGCGAGTGGAACGGCACAGGGGTGGGGATTGGGATGGGAGGCCTGAATTGATACAGTTTGGAATGAATAATGAGAGCAATAGGTAAAGGAGATTGTAAGGCGACATTTCGACACGACCTAAGTCTTGTCAAAGTTGTACGGGCCTTATCTGCCCCCTACAGAGGTCTACTGTGTCGTTATACGCCATCTTAGCTTCGACAACTCCTATATTCAAGCCATCCATCAGGATGGGGATGGGATATTCAATAAATGATAACGTATTATATAACCAACC
The DNA here is from genome assembly GCA_932526585.2 of Philonthus cognatus. NCBI lineage: Eukaryota > Metazoa > Arthropoda > Insecta > Coleoptera > Staphylinidae > Philonthus > Philonthus cognatus. The sequence goes on along the minus strand of OW052243.1, from coordinate 24,249,716 downwards.
CCCTCACATACACACCAATAAACCATGACTGATATTCACTTTATTATGACTTAACTTCATGTTTGAATTTATATTTTTTAAGCAAGAACATTTTATTATGTTTTTATTTTACCGCTCAAAAGTGTAATCTAAAAAATGTAATAATTCACTATCGGATGCATGATTCCTATCAAATTATTGAAATTGTAATTATTCATTTATTCAAACTACAGACAACTATACAGACAGTCCATGAGATAGGGAATCCAGGAAACAAAAACATGATTAAAATAAAATCTCACAGATGGCATCTCCATTCGCAATTTCATCATTAATTGGATATAATAATTTTAAATTTAATGTACGCTATCAATTGATAGCAGTTATTATTTTATTTAATCGTAAAAGCCTCCTAGATTCTAAAAACTGTCTCGCAATAAATCCTTTATTCCATTTTTTTGCGACCAAATAAATACATTATAATGAATATCTGTATTATTGTCTGTGATTCAAACTAATATTTATTGAGCTAAGCGTTGCGGTTGATTATAAACTTTTATCTGTACAGTCCTCGCAACGCAAATCTGAACGCTAAAATTTAATAGTCTAATTTACACTTTGCATCATAGTCGTTCGTCGCAAATAAATTTGACAGCTCTCAAAAATTATTATCAAATATGTATATTTTCCCTTCTTTATGTAATACCACTGGCCAAAGCCAGAATTATAGGAATGAATTTCAACAATAAATACCATGACAACCAAAGAACATGCAGATTTGGGTTGCGTCGACTATACCTTATTTAATTTTATATATATATATATATAAATTATATGTCCCAATTTCCTATGTGTTTTTTATATTTTATAAAGTTACCCAGAAATACATCCATTGTGAAAAGTTGTAGATAAAATTGTTTTGATTGCGATTATTAATAATATGATGCAATTCAATAGACCCTTTTGTTATGAATGTTTTGTATTTATTTACTTACCTCTAAATCATTTATGTACCATGTGACGTTCATTGGTGGGTAGGATCCGGGTGTGGTGCAGTTGGCCCGGATTTTCGCGCCCGGGGCCACTTTCTGGACCTCAGTTCTTAGCACTGGCTCGTCATCGGGAATATCTGAAACAGCGATTTTATAAAGTTCCTCTCTTGTTGCTCCCTCGCAGCCGCAGAGAATTAATTATCACGGGAAAGTTACACACAAACTATACAAACTTAGATAAGTCGGATTTTCTGCTAATAAGTTATATTTATATTAAATACTACAAAGTTTAGGATATTTAGTAACAACATAAGATAATAACATAAACAAAAAATAATACACAAAGCAACACGAAGTGCTTAATTATAATAAAATGGAAATAAAAATATGGTTTCTTTTTCCTTAATCGAAAACAAAAGTATATGTGTAGTTAAGTGAAGCAAATACATACACGAATAAAAAAACGGATGCAAATTTCCGATAAGTAAAAGAGTTTACAATTTGTTAATTTTGCAATTTATTTATCATTAGTATCTCAGAAAATATTATAAATGTTAATTCCCAGTTTTAAAAATTAATTAATTCAGCACTTTAGCTTTTTACATAGTTAAAATAAATTCAATTTTTATTTTAATCAAATAAAGATATATAATAAAACTAGTTGAGATAATTAAATTGTTTTTAAAGAATCTTAAAATGTATTTATTTTGTGTAAATTCAGTGAATTTCTATGTTGATTTAACAATATCCTAATTTTGCAAAAGTGTTATATATTGTTTACATTTTTAAAAACTTTTGCCAAATTTAGTGGACTTTCTCTTTATGAAAAAATGTATGTTTTAAAATAGAATTTTTGAATAAACGAGTAATATTTATTTTAATTTCTTTCTATCAGATCTTCATATTTATTAAAGTTTTTAAGAATATTCTAACGAATATTTGCACTTCTTGTTTAAGCATAAAGTAAAATTTTGAGGTTAGAACTTTCTGAACTCGAAATTGTATTTTATGCGCCTGGCGCACAGTGTGTTGAATATATGGGAGCATGGGACAAAAATCGATAAAACCATTTTTAGTGGTTGGAATTTTTTTATTTGTTTATATTTTAATAATAAAGATATATTTTCATCATTTACTGTAAGTGGTAAATGATGAAAATATATCTTTATTATTAAAATATAAAAAATACATATATTTTTTTTATCGGTGCTCAAAAAAAGAACTTTTTTATTGTTGCTTTAAACATTTTCTATGTATGTTCTAGATCACATCACAAAATCTTTAAAGGATTAATTTTTTAAAATTTCCTAAAAAAGTCCGTTTACCAAAAAAGCTTGTCGGATACTTTTTTGGTAAACGGATTTTTGAGGAAATGTAAAAAAAAATAATCTTTCAAAGATTTTGTGATGTGATCTAGAACATACATAGAAAATTTTTTGTTTTTTGTTTTTAGATTTATTTTATGAATATAAATCCGTTTTCAGAAATAAAATATAAAAATTAATAAGCGAGTAAAATATATTTGAAAATAAGTTCTTAATTATTTTGTTTACAATTTATGACGCGTTTTTTCTCAATTTTGTTTTAAACATTTATTAATAGAAGTGACTAATACATAAAATATACAAGGAGTTTTTCTTTAGAGTATACGTTTTCGAAATTCAGCGAAATCTTTAGATAATAAATGTTTTTTTTTAAAGAGATCAATTTGAAGCTTTAAACGAGTGTTTTCCACTCTCAGACTGAGCATGAAGTAAAATTTCGAGTTTAGAAAAGCCCCGTGAAAATTTGTCGAGGGTCGTGCAGCGACCCGAGACAAATTTTCTGGGCTTTTCTAAACTCGAAATTTTACTTCATGCGCCACGCGTATACAACACTCATTTGAAGTAAGGTTAAAAGATACATAAATTTCACAATATTTTAGTGTTACCCATAGCGCATGAAGTAAAATTTCGAGTTTAGAAAAGCCCAGAAAATTTGTCTCGGGTCGCTGCGGGACCCTCGACAAATTTTCACGGGGCTTCTCTAAACTCGAAATTTTACTTCGTGCGCGATGGGTATAAAACAGTAAAATATTGTGAAATTTATGTATCTTTTAACCTTACTTCAAATGAGTGTTTTATACGCGTGGCGCATGAAGTAAAATTTGCTAAGAAATCGGAAGTGGTAGTTTGCCACTTCCGGTTTCCGTATTTTCGCCAAAAATTGATCGAATACTCAGCGCCGCAGTAAGGAAAAACGGTGGCTGGGTGGGGCCAAATATCCAATAACCTGTAATGTGTACATTTCCCTGTTAATGTAGGTAAATCCAGAGGATGTTTCTTATAAGCGTACATATTCCAATGCATGCTCTGTAATAGTTTACGCATTGTGTTTTCACTCGTTGATTGAGTATGAAATAAAATTTAGAGTTTAGAAAAGCCTAAAAATTTGGTTTGGTCGCTTTGCAAAGCGGACCGACTAAACCATATTTTCAGACTTTTCTAAACTCGAAATATTACTAAATGTGCCACGCGTATATAACACTAAAATATTGTGAAATTAAAAATATACTTCTAAATCAGTTTTAAAAAACTTTTAAAGCAGGATTAAAATAATATTGCTAAACAAGAATATTTTAAATTTCACAATATTTTAGTCTTTTATACCCCTGGCGCATGAAGTAAAATTTCGAGTTTAGAAAAAAACTATAATATTATAATAAATAACATTTGCATTGCAGTTAACATGAAACGGTTAAAATTACAATAATAGTCAACACCAATGATATATTTTAAAACCATTCGTGTTTCTAATTTCTGATTATAAACACTTTATGCTATAGTGAAACAACAGTAGTTGATATTATTCAAAATTAACCAAGTTTCAGAGGGAAACTGAACACTAAATAACAAATTAGTGCTTAAATTATTCCCAAAGTACGAGGTATTGTTCCGTTTTAATTAAGTAATTTGCTGATCATATTAATACGAACCTATTTTGCTTAATGCTCATAGTTAGTACATAAAATTTAAAACAATGACATGTTTAAAGATACAAAGTTATAAATCTATCATTAACTAAAATACAATTAAATTTTTTTATTAATCGTTTTTTAAATATCGTATCTTCAATAAAAAAAACCTCTAGAGTGACATAAAAAATATTCTACGTTGGCAACTCTAAAATTATATATTATAATAGTTATGGCTGATGTATTAGATGTCAATTCCTGAAGTGTGTAGCCAACTTAAATTTAAAAAAGACTAAATCATGCACACTCTAGAAACTTGTTTATTAAACATTCGATATATTAAATAAATTATGTGTGCTAACGATCTCGATCTTCTACTAAAAACAAACATCAACTCAATATAATGAAAATATGATTTTAGAGAATTGTCATCTTAATACATCGATGCCTTGGCTCGCAGATGTGTTTAGTGCTACAGAATTTGTATGCACTTACCACATCTGTGAGCTAAGTCATCGACATACTGATTAAAAAACATTTTACTAATAGCAAAGGGCTATTTTTGTGGAAATACAATACCTAAGTCTTCTATTATAATAGTACGGTGAAAAATTAGCATGTATCTAAATAGATAGCAGCGATTAAAAAAAAAACACAAAAGCCAATGGCGAACGGAAACTTTATTTTGAAGTTTCAGGAATTGATTTTATATACGTAATATCTTCTTAAAATATAATAGTTAACATTTCAATTATTGGTGCATATGGTGCATATTTGTTGATATTTTAAATAAAAACATGATTTACAAAATTTGATTGTATGAAATGTCGACTTTCTGCAAAAAGTTTGTCTCCAAATATTCATTGAAACAACTACTTCTCGAGCTAATACCCCGACAGATATTGAATTATACAATGAATATTTGCGTTACACGACAGCACTGCTGTTCTATGCATAATTTATATGCAAAATGCAACATCAGGTCAAACTGTTCTCAAACCAAACTAAATGAAACAAAAGGAAATTGAAATAAATTAAAAAATTACAGGGAATGAATTCTAATTGTCTTAAGCCATCTACAGACGCGTTTCGAGATGGCTTAAGACAATTAGAATTCATTCCCTGTAATTTTTTAATTTATTTCAATTTCCTTTTGTTTCATTTAGTTTGGTTTGAGAACAGTTTGACCTGATGTTGCATTTTGCATATAAATTATGCATAGAACAGCAGTGCTGTCGTGTAACGCAAATATTCATTGTATAATTCAATATCTGTCGGGGTATTAGCTCGAGAAGTAGTTGTTTCAATGAATATTTGGAGACAAACTTTTTGCAGAAAGTCGATATTAATTTTAATTCGTTTTTATATTTTATAAATATTCTGCAACCTATTGACAAATTCAATTTTTCTTTATGATAAATTTTCTTTATGTGAAACTGTACCCTTAAGGGCGGTATGTCACTCTCTCTCAGGTATCAAATTGTTTGCACCTACTAATGACTTAATCCTTTACCTATAAATAACATTCCTTCATTTTCACTCGCCCCAGTTTTGTGTACCTGTTTCGACGACACACTTCGACATTCCTGTAAGTTTCCTGTTTATTTTATTTTAATATTTTTTTATTAAAAGTCTAAAGCAAAGCTATACTGATGAGGGATAAATCTCGAAACGCGTCTGTAGATGGCTTAAGACAATTAGAATTCATTCCCTGTAATTTTTTAATTTATTTCAATTTCCTTTTGTTTCATTTAGTTTGGTTTGAGAACAGTTTGACCTGATGTTGCATTTTGCATATAAATTATGCATAGAACAGCAGTGCTGTCGTGTAACGCAAATATTCATTGTATAATTCAATATCTGTCGGGGTATTAGCTCGAGAAGTAGTTGTTTCAATGAATATTTGGAGACAAACTTTTTGCAGAAAGTCGATATTAATTTTAATTCGTTTTTATATTTTATAAATATTCTGCAACCTATTGACAAATTCAATTTTTCTTTATGATAAATTTTCTTTATGTATGAAATGTAATTAAAATAAATACACTAAAAATTATATAAATCTAGCAAATAGCACAAATACGATTATATGCGATTACAGGGAACCAATTTTGTAAAATCGTCTTTGACGTCAAAGTGTAACAATATTTTTTAATTTAGAATTTTAAATTAAACGCACTTGGTTTGTTTCACTAAGTTCTCTATTTTTCCAACTAGTTTCGACTTATTGTCATTCTTAAGGAATAGTTTATTATTATTATTCCTTGAGAATGACGATAAGTCGAAACTAGTTGGAAAAATAAATAAGTTAGTGAAACAAACCAAGTGCATTTAATTTAACATTCAATATTAGTTAAAATGTTTCATCGTGATCAATGAAAACCAAATTAAAGTAATATTTTCTAACTTACTTATAAAATCGAACACATTCGTTAATTTTACAAATGCAAGCGATTAAATTATATTATTCATTTCCCAAATATACAAATTATTTTGGAATGTTTTTGTTTAACTACTATCTTCATAGATTGTGTTTAAAAGTCAGTTTATTTAGGGATTTTTTCTTTAATTTAAGTATACATATCCCGATGTATGCACTGTACATTTTCAGACATTCATTGATTTTATACAAGAGTTCAATTTAAAGTTTATAACGAGTGTTTCCACTCCCAGATTAAGCATGAAGTAAAATTTCGAGTTTAGAAAAGCCTGAAAATTTGGTTTGGTCGCGTAGCGCGAAGCGCTACGCGGCCAAACCAAATTTTCAGGTTTTTCTAAACTCGAAATTTTACTTCATGCGCCACGCGTACTAAACACTGAAATATTTTGAAGTTTAAAATATACCGCTAAATCAGTATGCTAAAACAGTGTATTTTTATTAAAAGTTTTAAACTGAATACTTTTATAGAAACAACGAATACCTGAACAATTACAGAGTATGCATCGGGGTATGTATACCTAAAAATAAAATTCCCTGCATATAGTTAAAAGAAAAATTCCCTGTTGATGAAGAAGGTATTAGAAAAAGTGAGTATTATTAGATTATTGGCTTTCGTTTTTTTTATGTAATCGACATGTTATAGCCCTAAGAACGCACTAGAAGATTGTGCTAAAATTCTTTAACGGAAAAAAGGAACTATACTGTTCTTTTTATACCTTAATTTGCATAGATAACCAGTGGCGTAGCCAGGAAGGGGTTACGAGGGGCTAGAACCCCCCCTAGTCACTGCTACCAATTTTATTTTCCTTTTTTAAAATCGCCGCGTGTTTAAAATCATTGAAAAATTGTGAGTTAGTAAGCATCTGCACATGCCCAGATTTAACGCGAAATTATATTATAAATAGTTGTTTTTTACGTAGTTTCTATAGAAATATTTTATGTTTATGCAAATTATATTATTCTGTCTAACCTGTTTTCTCTTTCTGCGCTTCAGTTAGAAACCCCCCATGTAAAAATCCTGGATACGCTACTGTAGATAACACACCATTATATCTTATGTTCAATAATAAAAAATCTCTAGAGTGCCATGATTTTATCTTTTTTGGAATTTAAGTTGGCTACATGCTTTAAAAATTGATATATAAAACGTCAGACATGATAATTATAATACATGATTCCAGAGTGGCCAACCTATAATATTTTCCATGGCACTCTAAAATTTCATACATTTATTAAAGACAATCTTATAAAAGATATAGGCGTTAGTTAGTGCTGCGTAAGGGTCGTTAGATGTTTACACGGCCATCGGATTTAATATCAGGCCCCGCAGTAATGTCAGTCAATTGGGGAGCAATAAATTAGTTTTGCGATTCGCCACTGCTCAATTATTGTCCTTGATGAGATGTTTAGTATATAATGACCTAATTGGCATTAATAGCCCTAATCACCGACCACTAGGATTAGGATAACTGACACACATCCAACCATCCTTCAACTAACAACGTTTGACTTCAGATAATAATAATCACTCAACGGACTTTAAGGATTAAAGTAGACAATATTAATTTCGGTCCTGAAGAGAGAATTATAATCTAAACGTTTGTTTTTGGTGTATGTTTCATAAGTAAATATAGAAATTATATATTGATCAGATTTTGAGAAAGTTACTCTTTACTCTATCCAATTTTATGTTTAAGATATAATGGTATTGATTTTATAATTTTAAAAAATGACGTGAAAGATAAGAAACTTATTCAAGATATACAATTGCCTTACTTTTACATTAGTAACTCGTTTGTTAAACAGTGATTTCAATTTTATTTATGAGTGCGCTTGTAAATCTACATTTTTACTATTACTTTGTTTAAATGACTCTAATAACAAATAAGAATAAGTTGTTTAACTCAACTTAATAGTATGAAGTTCCAATTAGCTCATTTATAGGTCCATCAACATTCAACTAATCAATCAGTTTGCGTTTGAGTGATTACAAGAAATCTGTCAAATGAAAAAAAAGTGATAGATCATGAGATTATTGTTACCTGCAACAAGTAAAGTCGCCTCACGTATATCAGTATGGAAAAGGGGAGCATCCGCTGAAACTTCGCACTTAAACTCCCCCGAAGTCTCCCTCTCGACGTCCCTGAGCGTAACCTCCCGTGAATTCGACTTGTACACCTGAAACAATTTGCATACGTTTAGGCATTTAGCTGTTTAGAACAATTCCCCTTTCAATTAACTAGCGTGTGTGTGTGCGCTAGCTGAAAATTGCACTCATCTTTTTCGCCGTTTCCAAATTTCGAACGTGATTACCATTCAATTTGAATACAGCGCTTCGCGCTTAGTTTCAGTTCGCAACTAATTTGCTTTGCATCTGGATCTCTACGCTTCTGTGTACGTGTGTGTGTGTGTGTTTAGTGTAACAGGGTTGTGCATAACTTAAATCATCGCAGATTTTCAATAATTGACGAATCTGAATCTGATTAATGCAGCATGTTTATTAATTCTGGTTTGTATTACAAAACTTTAACAATTTGAAACTCACAACAACAAATGATAAATAATACAAATGAGACATTTACCACAATATAATCACTAAAATTAAAAGATTACTGATTAAACTGTTCAAACATTTATAAACAAAATGTGTTTGTTAGTTTCTTTATGAAAGACAAGTACTTATATTGAGTTTGCCGGGAGTATAGAACCACATTCTCCCGGCGCATTCACCATAAGTTACTGTGATTCTAATTAAACTTGTCCATAATAATACAAAATTGAAACCAAATCGAGATAATAATATATGAATGGACTCGTATATAAATACTGTGACGCCACTTTAGGCTCAAGGTCTGAAGTGTGAGAAAGGAACTTGTGATAAGATTCGTTTCTAACACTTACTGTCGCAAAACAAAAGTCAACTGAACCAAATTCGTATTTGAACCGTATTTAAAATATTAGTTGCTTGAAAATTCCCGATATAGGCTAGCTAGGGCATGGGGAGGGTTCGAATTATTTTTATGGCGCCAAGTAGTCTTCGATATTTTGCCCCACCAGGAATTGACGCGAAGGAAAACTACTAAACCTGGATGTTTGTTCAAATATGATTTCTCAACACAAATAACAACGACAAAAAAATAAAAGAAATCGAATAAATTCAAACTGTACTTTATTTTAATACTGTTGATTAAGTGACGAAGGGAAAAAATGTCACTTCGATTAATGTAAATTTAACTAAATAGTGTGTTAATTAGTACAGCAACAATACGTAAGAGTTGCTATCCAAATAATACGCGAAAATAATCGCATCGCAGTAACTTAAATCAAATACGTAGTAACCCGGTGGTTATTTCAATGGCCATTGCATAATCCGGACGGATAATTTCCAAAACATTCACATAAATTACTAGCAGAATACCCGTCGGACTAGCACACTCTTTAACAACAGTCAAAAATCCAAAAATAATTATCTCAACATTAACACACTTCAAGAGAAAAACATTTCTCTCGAGCAAATTCGCAATCAAATTCGAAACAACAAAAAGTGCACACACACTTATCAAAAATAATAAAAAATAGGCACGGGATTACTATTCCTCTTTCCACGATAGCACTTGTAATAAATAATAAATAATAAATAAATTCAATATGGCCTGTTTATCCGGAGTTCTTCATCCAATGCGACAGAACGGTCGCTACCGTCCTCGATCCACTTCCTGCCACCGCGTTCCTGTGTTCCAGCGCCGCGCTTCGCCTACGTCACACCCAGGTCGCGCTCGCTCGTACTCTCGACTCGGCGGCCGGGAAATTGTGCGAACTGATAACTCGTACGATGAATGAACGCAGCCTCAACAGCCACAAAAACTCCTTAACCAAAACCAACCAAAATGGAGCGGATACGTGGGATAACACGGTTCAACAAGAACCTCCCAAGATTCTTCCACGAGTCCAGGAAAACTTGATTAGACGGTCGTAGTTTCGACGGTCTAAATTTCTACGGGTCGTATTTACGAGGGCGTAGTTTCGAGGGACCTAGTTTCGAGGGGCCTAGTTTCGAGGGGCCTAGTTTCGAGCCTAAAATTACACATGGACGGGGGGTTTCAGATAAATTAAATAACCGGGATTCTAACGTTACCTAAGATGTAGTGCGGCTCGCTTAGCGTTGTGTTGTGCAGAAAATGACTTGATACGCGCCTCACGCGCTCCAGTTATCAATCCTTTTTCACTCAACCACGTTGATGCACCAAACACAAGTTTCACAATCGCCGGACGGCAGAAGAAGTATAGTTCCCAAAAACGACTCAAAACCACCACTGAGAACGGCGCGGGTCAATTTAAATTTATTCTCTGTGCGGTCGAAAAACATGACCGTCACAATACATATTCTACATTTTCACAAAGTTGTTTTAATCTACACGTTCTCATCCATTATAGAAATTAATAATTTCATTTTATTATAACTTTCACAAAATGCATTTTAATTAAAATAGTTTTGATGCATTCGGTTCGATACATAATTTAGAAATTTCTGTAATATCACATCGGCAATATATATTATAAGGTAATGCTTATATTCACTCGATACAGCTATTTACTTGTCTGCAGAAATGTTAGTATGCGAGGTGTATTGTTGTGAAAGTTGGAGCTGCAATTTGAAAATGTAATGCCCGGATGCACTGAACTTTAAACCCGCTTAAAGTTTCAACTCGCTAATATGATGTGTGTTAATTTCATGCAGTTCAAATGCAATAAGTGAATCTGAGAGAAGAAATAACAGAAATTCTATTACAATAAAATTCAAGTAAGTTGTGTATAATATAACATTTGTATGAAGAAGCAAAATATATAAGTAAATATTTGATGTTTAATTTGTAGGTTTGTAATTTAGCTGGACTCACTTCAGTTTATAAGTGCGGTGTATTGAAATAAAAATAATTGTAATGCAACATCAAGGTTACTGTTTTCAAAATGTGCCTGTATTAAATATGTTTTTGCGGTTTTAACCATATTTTCTGCAGCACCATAGCTAGCCGAATTATACAGTGGTGAAAATATGTAGCTTATTCCATTATTTTTCAAATATAATTAAAATTCTACATAATAGTCCTCAGCAGTAGCGTAGATAGAAGGAGATTTAGGAGATCAACCCCCCTTCATGAGTCTTAAAAATTAGGAGAATGGACTAAAGGGCTATTTTTCTGTTGGCGATTTATTTTGTTATAATTTTACTTCATGCGCCAAGCGTATAAGACACTAGTTTCAAATGAATTTGACTTGTTAACAATAATTTAGTGCTTTCAGTGTTTATTACGCCTGGCGCATGAAGTAAAATTTCGAGTTTAGAAAAGCCTGAAAATTTGGTTTGGTCGCTTCGCTTCGCTTCGCTTCGCTACGCGACCAAACCAAATTTTCAGGCTTTTCTAAACTCGAAATTTCACTTCATACTTAATCTTGGAGTGGAAAACGCTCGGTTAAAGCTTCAAATTGAATTCTTTTTTAAATGATTTAGATGTATACTTAAAAGAAAAATTCCCTGCATTTAATTTTAACACGTCATCTCAATCTGTCTACGTTTGTCATGTATTGTGTTCAGTTGGAGATTCCATGATAAATAAACAAATACAAATACAAAATCTATCTAATAGAAAATATGTATATTTTCATTTATGCAAATCTGCTTTAGGGTCCCATAACTTTAAGACGTGAAAGAATTATATATTTTTTGTGTCGAATATTAAAATATGCTTATTTCTTAGTGGATCTTGAGAATTTTAAATACATTCAAGTATCGATACGTTTTAGTAAGCCTTTGAATTAAAGTGTTTGATTTGGGGGTCTCACAACTTAAATTTGATACAATATTATAATTTTCTGGACTGAATAATTTAAAATGGTAATTTTTGAAAAATGTAGGATTTTCAGTTACAGTATGGAAAAGTAAACCACCTTTTTCTGAAAAAAATCAACTAAACTTTAGATTTACTTGTATGAAATCCATAAAAATTACTACTACCATTCTTTCAACGTTATCAAATTAAAAATTAGTCAAACTGGAAAGAAAATCCTATACGCCAAAAGTTGACTAAAACATCAACTCATAGTCATAAAGTCATAAATTTTACAATAAAAAAACTGCAAAATAAGTTTATAATTGGTCGTCTAACGAGTGTTTCAAATCCCAGATTAAGCATGAAGTAAAATTTCGAGTTTAGAAAAGCCTGAAAATTTGGCTTGGTCGCGTAGCGCAGCGGAGCGACCAAGCCAAATCAGGCTTTTCTAAACTCGAAATTTTACTTCATGCGCCACGCGTATAAAACACTGATTTAGAGTGAAGTTCAAAATATACTGCTTAGTTATAATCACATGTTCATTAATTTTAAAAATGTTTATATGAAATATGTGAAAATATACTTAAACGAAAAAATCCTTGTATGTGTTGTAAAGTTGCAGGTTGTGGCTTTCTTTATTTTAAAACTGTCTGCATCGTGACAGTTTATTTGACAAATTATGATTTATTTGTCACATTGATAATCATTTACCAACATCTTAAAACTTGATGTTAAACCCTACTGTTAAAGCAGGACTGCAACCGTTCGCAGTAAGGGTGTATTTACTGCGAACGGTTGCAGTTTGGTCATATTAAAAAAAAGACAAATTTTAGGTATGTTTTACGGCTAGATGGTGCATTCCCTATTATTGTAGAGCAGCACGTCTTATTTTAACATGGGTGCAAAGACGACGAAAAGAAAATTATTTTATTCTACGTTGTATCTACAATATTGCATCTCATTCTAACAACTATATTACATAACAGTCTATCGATAATTTAAGTGTTCCATCGTGTATATTTTATTTAATTAAACTTGAAGTGTTAATTAAATTAATCCGCGCGCCGGTCATAAATAATAACCGATTAATTCCGAATATCTTCATTAATAACTCGGGGAAATAATGATAAACCGAGATTATTAAATCGAATTAGAAAGTTGCGACCCAAATTCCATTTAATTAAGCGAACTTCTGCCAATGCAAATATAACATAATTAATTTCCACACACACCTTATTGTTACAACTTCCTGCGCATTTCCTCGTTATATACATATCTATCTACACAATAGGAGCTGTACAATTATAATGATACATGTATGTTTATAAATTGTATTAATTTAAAATACACCACCTGCACTTAGTTTGAAATGCAAATAGTGAGTTGCTTGTTGAAACTTAGAGGCGTTTACTTCGTGGTATATTTTTTATATTAAGATAAATAAATAGTAGATTGTTTGACAAGTTTTTAAAGCTTCGGTTTGCATGCGAATACCACCAAAGGTATGAGCATGCAATGTAGCTTTCAGAACGTGTTTAACACTCTGATTTTTCTACGACCAAACAGCGGCGGCGTTAATTTTCTTCGTCACTACTCATTTCATTTTATTCATTTTAGCACTGACGTTTGAGGATTTCACTTTCAAAACTAGTTTTAAAAATTCAATTTTCAAGCGTGATGTTACTTGTTAAAATACAAATAACAATGGACAATTTTCAATACAAAGGTATTGCGACGATATGTCTGTTTTCGGAAGCGGTCGTAGGAAAACACTTTTTATGCCACTTTTTATTAGAAGAAATAATATAACAGTGCTACAAAAAGTTAAGTGTTTTCTTTATCTCAATAAAGAGTAAGTTTTCTTTAACCCATTAAGCGCCATTGATACAATAATCCAACATTATTAATTTTTTGCTAATAAATTATTATATGTTCTTTTATTTGACCTAACTTGAAAATGTGTGGAGAAAATCTAAATATTTTGTTATTTAAATATTTCGATTATTTCTTATTTAAAAAAAATGTTTCCAGTGTATTTCTAATTTCCCAATATTTTAGTGTTTTATACGCGTGGCGCATGAAGTAAAATTTCGAGTTTAGAAAAGCCTGAAAATTTGGTTTGGTCGCCCCGCTTCGCGGAGCGACCAAACCAAATTTTCAGGCTTTTCTAAACTCGAAATTTTACTTCATGCTTAGTCTGGGAGTGGAAACACTCGTTAGACGACCAATTATACACTTATTTTGCAGTTATTTTATTGTAAAATTTATGACTAAAATAAAGAGAGTTGATGTTTTAGTCAACTTTTGGCGTATAGCATTTTCTTTCCAGTTTGACTAATTTTTAATTTGATAACGTTGAAAGAATGGTAGTAGTAATTTTTATGGATTATATACAAGTGAATTACTCGTTAAAGGTAAGTCATTGCATTCTATCAATTTTTTTTTATTTTTTCATGATCTTTACCCCTAAAATAACAACATTGTGATTTACTAGTAAATTATCGGTTTTATTTTCTAAATTTATAGAATTATCGGTGATTGAGAAAGTCGTTATACAATCTCTAGATAAAACTCAAAGTAATAATATGAAATAAAACAACAATGTCTGTTGTTTTATATCTGTTTCCATATTTATAATACTGTATTTATTATTTTTCTAATTTATTTTAAACTCCTATCGATTATGATGATAAAAAATCCCACAATATAAAGCTTCGGTTTGCATGCGAATACCACCAAAGGTATGAGCATGCAATGTAGCTTTCAGAACGTGTTTAACACTCTGATTTTTCTATGACCAAACAGCGGCGGCGTTATTTTGTTCTTCGTCACTACTCATTTCATTTTATTAATTTTGGCACTGGCGTTTGAGGATTTCACTTTCAAAACTAGTTTTAAAAATTCCATTTTCAAGCGTGATGTTACTTGTCAAAATACAAATAACAATGGACGATTTTCAATACAAAGGTATTGCGACGATATGTCTGTTTTCGGGACCGGTCGTAGCAAAACACTTTTTATGCCACTTTTTATTAGAAGAAATAATATAACAGTGCTACAAAAAGTTAAGTGTTTTCATTATCTCAATAAAGAGTAAGTTTTCTTTAACCCATTAAGCGCCATTGATACAATAATCCAACATTATTATTTTATGCTAATAAATTATTATATGTTCTTTTATTTGACCTAACTTGAAAACGTGTGGAGAAAATCTAAATATTTTGTTAATTAAATATTTCGATTATTTCTTATTTAAAAAAAATGTTTCCAGTGTATTTCTAATTTCCCAATATTTTAGTGTTATATACGCGTGGCGCATGAAGTAAAATTTCGAGTTTAGAAAAGCCTAAAAATTTGGTTTGGTCGCCCCGCTTCGCGGAGCGACCAAACCAAATTTTCAGGCTTTTCTAAACTCGAAATTTTACTTCATGCTTAGTCTGGGAGTGGAAACACTCGTTAGACGACCAATTATACACTTATTTTGCAGTTATTTTATTGTAAAATTTATGACTAAAATAAAGAGAGTTGATGCTTTAGTCAACTTTTGGCGTAAAGCATTTTCTCTCCAGTTTGACTAATTTTGAGTTTGATAACGTTGAAAGAATGGTAGTAGTAATTTTTATGGATTACATACAAGTGAATTACTCGTTAAAGGTAAGTCATTGCATTCTATCAATTTTTTTTATTTTTCATGATCTTTACCCCTAAAATAACAACATTGTGATTTACTAGTAAATTATCGGTTTTATTGTCTAAATTTATAGAATTATCGGTGATTGAGAAGATCGTTATACAATCTCTAGATAAAACTGAAAGTATTAATATGAAATAAAACAACAATGTCTGTTGTTTTATATCTGCTTCCATATTTATAATACTGTATTTATTATTTTTCTAATTTATTTTAAACTCCTGTCGTTTATGATGATAAAAAATCGCACAATATAAATATTTATAAATCAAATTTTTGGAAATATACAAGCAAAAAAAGAGGCGGATATTTATGAGAGGTTCTTTCTCTTAAAGGAAGCGGTCGCGTATCGGGAGGAAAAAAGCTAGGGAAAACACTCTGCGGTCCTAAGAAAATATAAAAAAAGTTGAGAGAAGGAATAAATTTCATATGTTATACCCTCGCGTGCACGCTTTTCCGTCTCTTTCTATCTGTGTGTTTTTTTTGTTGTTTTAGTTTTCTTCGGTCCAACTCCGCAAATTTTCCCCTCACTCCGCTCCGTCGCGCACATATAATATTTCTTTTTACATATTTTCAGTTTATATTTGAATATTTTATATACATATTAAATACGCAACAATGATAATCGGAAACAATAAAAATTGAAAAATAGTTTAAGATCAAAATTAATTCCATTAAAATGGAAGCAAACGACCATTTACGTTTGTTTCCATTTTAATGGAAATAATATTGTTGAACATTAAAATTTTATTTGAACAAGACCCAAGTATATGAATTAGCAACCAGATTCATATTGAGTTATTATTTTAGTTTATTAATTTATTACAGTTAATAGAAAATGAATAAATGTTTTAAATAATTTAGTAGGTGCAGGGAACTTTTACCGACCGCACTACTGTATAAGGGAGGTATTATGTTTGGCCAAAAACTGACCCCCTACTTTTTTAATGGAAATTGAATTTGGATCTACTACATTTATATAAAGAATTGCTGTACTATTATTTATTAATATATAGGTATTTGATTGAAATTCACTTGGTTTGTTTTACTAATAAATTGTTTTATTTTCAACTAGTTTCGGCTTAATGCCATGGCATTAAGCCGAAACTAGTTGAAAATAAAACAATTTATTAGTAAAACAAACCAAGTGAATTTCAATCAAATACCTATATATTAATAGAAATGTTTTACCAAGTGATCAATGAGAAACAAGTTAACGATATTATTTATTAAACTAAAACTGAAGTTGGTCGCAGAAGGATGCTTAGAACTTATAAAATTATTGCTGCAGTTCGTAGAATTATAATATTGTGGAATAGAGTCACGAAAAAAGTTGTTGATTTCTTTGACTTTTTTTAGGGAGTCAGGAAGCTGAGTATTTTTTCCTTCAGTCCCAAATATTGCAAATGTTTCGATAATTGGTTTTTATTAAATGTATTAGCTATATGGGTTAAATAAGCTTACTTTTCTTTCTTCAGCAGAGAATTAATGAAATCTCTTAGGCTTTTATAATAATCTAAATCGGAATTAATTCGCGTTTTTATAAATGTTGCCTTAGCTTTATCGCGCATCTCCATAAGTAACATTAAATTATTGGTTATCCACGGACTTGAAACTTTTGTTGTTGTCATTATTTTATATTGAGCATGCTCATAAAAAAAAACAAATGATAGAGCTATTAAAGAAATGATATGTATCGTTAATGTCACTCATATGTAAATTATTATGGAATGGAATACATTGTAAATCATTTACAAATTCATCGACGTTGATAGAACGAAATGATCTAAAGTATTTAATAATATTATCAACTAACTTGGTATCCAATGGTACTGAGCAATAGACTATATTATGATCGGAGACTGGACAACCTAAAACACAATTTAAAGTAATATCTAAGCTCCGCGATACACAAATAATATTAGGGATTAAAACAGTGGCAGAAATGACACGTGTTCGGTTAGGTTAGGTTCATATGGCAACAGCCGAGGCTGTTCACTTAGGCCCATAGGGCCCGTTGTGATACCATGAGAGATCCTTCCCCTATACAACCCAATTTGAGCACCTAATGAATCCGATCAGATCTCCCACCTTTATAGGTGAGAGCTCCGCCAGTTCACTTGCGTGGTGCAGACCGAGGTACTTCATTCGTTTCCCCTCAAAAGCAGGACATTGACCTAGATAGTGAAGTACTGTTTCTTCCTCCTCCTCATCTAGGCATTATCTGCAGTAGTCATTGTATTTGAGACCCATCTTTTGTGCGTGTCCACCCAGAAAACAGTGACCCGTGATGATGCCTACTGCCTTCCTTATATCGATTCTGCTAAGTGCAATTAATCTTTTACTATTTATAGTGTCACACATAGGCCATAGCTGCCTTGTTATGTGACACGTGTCTTCTTCCTTCCACCTAAGGTTAACCCATGATGTCATTTGGTCCCTTAATAGTCTCTTGCATTCCCCAAGAGGAATGTCGGCGGAAAGTTTAGTAGATAGGTCTCTCATCCTTGCCCCCTTCCTTGCGAGGCCGTCGGCAATTGAGTTTCCCTTGATATCACTGTGACCTGTTACCCAGGTGACACGTGTTGGTTCATCTATGGTTTGTAGAAGATCATGACTATCAATCAATTTAAAAAGTGAAACATGAAAATTATTATCCGGTTTTAACAGGTCAATGTTTAGATTACCACAGAAAATTATACGCTAGGTATAAGGTAATCAATTAACTAGAGAGCACTCAAAATTATGCAAACATTCATTAATATTTTGATACGGGGAACGATAGATATATATATATATATATATATATATATGAAATAATAATATTATATAGGATAATTAATCAATATTGAGTAGTGTTTCAATGATTTGCTTTTCTAAACTCGAAATTTTACTCCATGCGCTACCCTTATGAACCACTGAATTACTCAGAATTCAAATATATTTTAAACTTCACGTTGAATCAGTGTTTTATAGGCGTGGCGCATGAAATAAAATTTCTAGTTCAGAAAAGCCTGAAAAAATGGTTTGGTCGCTTCGCTTTGCTACGCGACCAAACCAAATGTTTAGGCTTTTCTTAACTCGAAATTTTACTTCATGCTTAATCAAGAAGTCAAAAACACTTGAGACAATACCAATGAGATACATTAAAACATTTTGACGTGTCCATCATAATACTTTCCCCATTAAACGCCCCCTAATAATCAGATGAACTTTTGTTAGATACATGAAATTAATAGCTTTCACCTACTTTATTATTCAACAAATGTGTCCTATTCCTGTTAAACTTTATTCTTAAGCCTCACTTATGTTTTCAATTTTCCACAAAAACTTAACTTTCTTAATGATAGAATTTTGATTAAAACACTTGGTTTGTTTCACTGATTTTTATTTTTACTCCAACTACTTTCGACCGTAGGTCATTCTCAAGGAGATATATCTCCTCGAGAATGACCTACGGTCGAAACTAGTTGGAGTAAAAATAAAAATCAGTGAAACAAACCAAGTGTTTTAATTAAAATTTTATTATTAATTAAATATGTTTTACCACGGGTTAAGTGAGAAATAAATTTATCATATTTACTTTCTTTTTTGAAATTTATCAAAAATACGAAAATGTTTAAAAAATGTTTAATAAACTTTGAGCTTTCTTAAGTTAGGTTCTAGTATATCGAATTTGATTTTATTATAAACATGCAGAAAAAACTTGTTATAATTGGAACACTTTTTTAGTTTGATCAAAAAATACCTCTAAATTGTTTTTCAAAGGAAATATTTATTTTTCGCATTATTTTTATTTTTAAATTGAACCAATATAATCCATGTTCTATTTTTGTTAGTTATATGAAATACTACCGACTTTACTTTCTTATGCGATTCATGAAGTAAAATATTAATTTTCTGCATTTTTCATCATTTTAGTCAACTTGGAGCATTTATAATTTTATTTTCAATCAATCAATTTTTTTGTAGTAAATTAAAATAATACTGATTTATTTCTATTACTAATAATTATATCAAAATATGAATGTTATTTTTTCAGTCAATGAAATGAATTATTCTTAACTTTTATAGATCTTTAAGGTTTTGTTATTTTATTTCCAATTGATTGAATTTGTTGTTTCTTAAATCAAAACAAACTTATTCCTTTCTTAACCATTTCTGTTAATTGTATCAAAATTTCACATTCAATTATTTAGAGTTTCTAAATGAAATAAGATTTTTCTAAATTGTTCAATCGATTGATTTCTCCCCCTTAAATTAAAACAATTATTATGAATTTTATAATTATTTCTGTATATAATCTAACCTTCACAAATAGAAAGACTGTTATTCCTTACTTCACTTTTTATTTTTATGTTAGATGTACATTTCGAGACACAAGGTGCTCATTATCAATAACAAACAGTTTGTTATTGTGAATGAGCACCTTGTGTCTCGAAATGTACATCTAACATAAAAATAAAAAGTGAAGTAAGGAATAACAGTCTTTCTATTTGTGATTAATCACTTCACGTAAACTCGAAACAATACAGTTAATCTAACCTTGATTACGTATTTACAAGCCTTTAAATGCAATGTGCAATTATATTTCCACTGTTGAATTTATTTTTTGTTGCTTTAAAAATTTTGAAATTTTCCATGTATCTTCTAGACCACATCACAAAATCTTTGAAGGATTTATTTTTTTTAATTTCCCAAAAAATCCGTTTACCAAAAAAGCATCCGACCAAGTTTTTAAATTTATTTTGTGAATATAAATCCGTTTTCAGAAATAAAATATAAAAATTAATAAGCGAGTAAAATAGATTTGAAAATAAGTTCTTAATTATTTTGTTTACAGTACATATATTAATAAAAGTGACTAATACATAATATATACAGGGAGTTTTTCTTTCGAGTATACGTTTTCCAAAATCAGCTTATTTTCTTTAAATCTTTAGATATTCGTTGTTATTTTTAAAGAGTTCAATTTGAAGCTTTAAACGAGAGTTTTCCACTCCCAGACTAAGCATGAAGTAAAATTTCGAGTTTAGAAAAGCCCCGTGAAAATTTGTCGAGGGTCGCGCAGCGACCCGAGACAAATTTTCTGGGCTTTTCTAAACTCGAAATTTTACTTCATGCGCCACGCGTATAATACACTAAAACATTGTGAAATTTATGTATATTCTAACTTCACTTGAAATCTGTGTTTTATACGCGTGGCGCATGAATTAAAATTTCGAGTTTAGAGAAGCCCAGTAAATTTGTCTCGGGTCGCTGCGCAACCCTCGACAAATTTTCACGGGGCTTTTCTAAACTCGAAATGTTATGCTTAGTCTGGGAATGGAAAACACTCGTTCAGAGCTTCAAATTGAACTCTTTTAAAAACACAATAAATATCTAAAGTTATTATGAATTTTATAATTATTTCTGTTTATAATCTAACCTTGATTTCGTATTTACAAGCCTTTAAATGCAATGTGCAATTATATTTCCACTGTTGAATTTATTTTTTTGAAACACCGACATAAAGGTATTGTCGATTTTATTATTAAATAAATATTATAATTATTATAAGTAATGTTTTCAGATATCGTCATTTAATTTATGCTTAATTAGTGATTGGAAAACACTTTCTAGAAACTTCAAATTGGACGATTTTTAAAAACAACGAATCCTTGAACTAATACAGCGTGTATATCGTGATGTGTATACTTTAATGATGAATTCCCTGTATGTTTGAAAACGGCTTTATTTTAGTTTCTTAGATTTGTGCATATTTCATAAGGTATCTATAAACTATTGTACAGTGTAAAAGCTAATAATACATAATGTAATGAATTTCTATAAGTAATTGTAATATAACCTATATTAGTATTGTCCCCTCTAATTCGGGTTTATTCATGTGTGAGAGGAGCGTAGCTTATGCGTATTGTGTTGCTTAGTAATAATTATACAGGATTAAATTCCGTGGATATTTGTTGCTAAACAGTCGACTCAGGCATTTCTAGCAAATTAGATAGATATGTAGTAGCGTTTGCGACAAATTACAGCAATGAAACTTGAGCGAATTAAATCCACCGCAAGCATCAATTTGCTGACCACAATTGCGTTTAGCGTACACGACACTGCCTCACAATTGATGTTCTTACCTAAAATAATAATACACACTGTATTATAATAATAATAATAATTCTTATTAATAATATTCAGAATGTATTATAATGATATCGTTTTATAAAATATCTACTAAAGAAAGAAAATAAAATCAACGTGAACTGATAAACAAATATTTCCATTCAAAAAATAAACAGAAAGAAAAAAAAAGTGATGTACCCATCAACGAAGATTTTCATTCAAATGGTGATGTATCCACCTTTTCCCGTAATTTAAAAAATTGATATTGGACGTACTAAATTTATTTCACTCTAAGCAATTGGTTAAAGATTTCACTTGAGGTCAGTGTTGTATACGCGTGGCACATGAATTAAGATTTCGAGTTTATAAAACTCGAATTTGGTTTTACTAAATTATTTTCATTAGTTTATGTTTTTTAAGTTTATGAATAGATTTGGTATATCTTTTTGTCCCATGCACCTCCCTAACTAAATTTGGCTAAACCCATGCTCATACATAGAATATTTAAAATATATGTGGTAAATAAAGTTCATTAAAGTTACACGAAAAAAACATGAACAAATACCTATCTGTTTGTACGACAAAAACAGAATGTAAAATTTGTTTTGCATGAATATTTACGATCTAACTTCTCCCCACCCTCCAACTGCCTGTCGATATATTAAAAAAGTTCAAGACGTGCGGGGGGCCAGGGGGGTATTCGATCTAATCTAAAGTTGTTTGTGAGGGCGCGTTTTTGGTGTTAATATTGTCATCGATAAGGGCTTCCTTATTTAATGGCGCAAACGTCATGAATGCCTGGCGATAATGCCCTTCAAGGGCGTCAAAGGGAATCGCTGGCCGTTTTAAGTGCGGCCCCCATATAAACAGTACGTTTTAAGAGTCGTCTTAAATTGAATCACGTTCAGGGAAATTTTTGTGGGTGTTTTATGTTCGCCGGGTTAATTTTTAAGACTTGCTTGCTCGACGGGATTTGCGCAATTCGATTTAATTAAAATAAGAATGAGGGGATGGGTGAAAAGGTACAAGTAAATTGAAAACGTAAAAAGGGTAGGATTCGATCAAACTAAATTAATAATAGTGTTACAAATACTCAAATTCCAAGTTCCCAAATACGAAAATCCATAAATGACTACAATTGACATTATATCATCATATCACCCAATTACTTATTAATGACTGACGTTGGACCGAATAACTAATCCAGGTAGAAAGACCTCTGGTCGATAGCCATTTGACAGACCTTATTGACGAGCTGCCACTGGTAAATAAAAACTGTTGGAGGTCTTTTGTTTTTTTTCCTTGGTAGTAACTTCACTATATAACTTACTTTTGAATTATTCGATTATCACATTTCAGTATTTCCACAAAGAAATTAGATGAGCGAGTGTACACTCTGATTAACCGCAATCCCCTGACACTCCCAGCAAATGACAAATGTATTTTATATTAAAATGTCCGCCTGTAGAACAACTCTAATAAAGATTCATTGCGCGCGTCCATAATAAATCCGCTTTCGGTAACGCCGACTTTCCGAATTCATATTAATTACGAAAGTTGACGCATTTTTCAATTTCTCATCCGCAAACTATAGAGCTACACGTAATCCGAACTTCACCCATCATAATTAAGACGGTAACGGATATTGTTCTCAGTTCATGAAAAATCCAATTTCGAAAACAATATGCAAAGGGAGAACTCCTCCACGCTTTCGTGTAGGCGAATCAACATAAACATCTCACAACACGGAATTGGGTAAAACGGCGAATTTAAATATAAAGAGAGAGACTAAAGTCATTAAATTCGAGTTACTTGAAAAGTTAAATAAACTTGTTTACCAACTTCGTACGAACAAATGGCTATAAATCATTTTTCGGGTGGAGGGGTGGTATTGAGTGGAAGTTTGAATATGAGACTTTATCAATAATATCTTGTAACTAATACATACAATATTAAGTTAAGAGTATACAGTGCGTTACAAAAGTAGGATTTTATATAATTGTTTTGTATTAGAAAATACATTAGACATTTTTTATCACTAAATTATTCAAATATTGGGATATACAAATAGTTTAATTAATTAAATAGATCCTTTGAAAATGGTCTAACAAACCGAAACTAGTCAGTTTCAATTTGTTTTAATTTTAATTTTGAAAGTATTAATTTGTGAAACAATACCGAGAGTTTTTAATGTAAATAACTTTACATATTGTAATAACTTTATTTATACATATTGTAATAAAATAAACACGTAAATAAGTGAATTATTTTGTACTCGCAAATACGATATTTAACTATTTTAATATTCGAGTTCCCAGTTCAAATACAAACTATCATTACAACACATAACTTTCAAAGTATTAATAAATTTAAAATTACTCTTTCTAGTATCTGTATTATCAGTACTAATTTTTTGTAATCACCGAGTTATAATTGACTATTAAGAAAATAAGTGTAGATTAGACGTTGGGCTTCCTTTGGGGGAAATGAGAGTGCCGAAGGCGAGGCATTATAAATGCGAGTTAAATTGGTGTAATATAAGGGCAACCAGAGTCTTATCGGAGTATGTGTGAGTGGGTCATCTGATATGAGTAAAGCACCCCTCAGTAATATTGATAATTTTAGCGAATGTGTGCATCCAGTTTCTAACTCAATTATTCAGGCTCGCACAGAAATATGCAATCGGATCTAATTCGCTCTAATTCTTAAAGCCCGAGCAGAATATATCCAATTTACCAGATATAAGTTAAAATCAATATTTAGATACGTGAAAGCAGTGTTTTCCAACAGTTTTTTGGTCATGCCAAACCTTTAAAATTCGGATGCCCGCCATGTATTTTTTTTTTACAAACCAATATGAACACATTAACCCTTTGGGCCCTGACGGTAGCATTTGCGACCACTAAAAATTTATAAACATACTGGGAATTTTTTTTTAAATATACTTACATGAAAATTACTCTATTTTGATATATTACACAATAAAGTCGCAATTTGGGTCACAATTTGGGTCACAATTTGGGTCAAATTATTCAGGCCATCTATAGACGCGTTTCGAGATTTATCTCTCATCAGTATAGCTTTGCCATTCCCTCTAAACAATTTAACACATTAGATTGGCAGTTACGTTACCGTGCGGTTTAAACATAAGTATAAATGAAATTGCCAATTCTTGGTTGCAGAATACTTCAAACACTTGTTGTATAATTCACTGTTTGTCGGAGTATTAGCTCGGAAAGTAGTTGTTTCAATGAGTGTTTGATATAGTCTTTGTAAGACTAACTTTTTGTAGATTGCGAAAAGAATCGCACTTTTAATGTTTGAAGTATTCTGCAACCAAGAATTGGCAATTTCATTTATACTTAAGATTTAGGAATAATTTATGTTTTATTTGTAACACAAAAAACAATGTTTTTTCTATACACTTTTTAGGCAACCAGGTGCAGGGATACCCCCCTCCCCCCCTTCCCTACCTTGGCTGCACCCTTGGCACCGAATAAAGAGCTACAACTCTTGCTTGCTATAAAACTATATTACGAACTTAAAATTACGATTATTTATGAATAAACCCTCCTAATAATCCATTCGATTAGTTATAGTCCAACTGAGATTGTAATAGTGTAAATACAACATAAAAGAGGAGCGAGAGAAAGGGGGGTTTGAAATTCGTGAGTTGGGCAGCAGCAGCAACATTTAACCAGAAAGTAAATCGCGTTTAATGTAATTCCCGATAACCGCCGGCGCACTTGATTCCAATAAACATCCAATTTCCGTTAAGAAGGGTCCGGTCGTTTAAGCGCAGGTCAGTCAAGAGATCCGAAGGGATCTTTCTGGATCCCTCGGGACGTCGTTTATACCGATCTTGCAACTGCATTACTTCTGATGCCATTAATGACTTGATATATTGCCTTGTAAACCACTCGCGCCGGATTATTTATTGATACTACGTCAAATTCTCTGTGTAAACTTGAATCATGCGATCGTAAACATTTTATAAACTAATAAAAGTTTCATGCTGGGTAAATATTGTATTGCCTGCATTGCACATTACTTGTATGCAGTAGTACAAAATACTAGTTTCTAGGGATATTCTACATTTTTTTTTCGTAAACATTTTTTAAAAACCGAATATTTTCATTTATTATGTATTTTGACATTACTAAATAAATTGATTTATTAGTATTGCATCTTTGTTTACTACGTATTTACAATTTAACAAAAAAAACCTTTATTAACAAACTGCAAAATATTTCTAGCCTATTAAAATGTCACTCGCATGTACTATGTATATGCACATACACGTTGTCCCCTGAAATTTTGAATATGAGTAATGTAATGTAAAATTTTGATTACGGGCATTTCAATGCAGTACTTGGCACTTAGTTACCATGCTCGTTTTTTTGCATAGCTGAGTCAAATATTTTAATGTACTAAACAACGGAAAATAATTAGTAATTTCTAATTTGTAATAAAAAAGTGAATCAAAATGAAAAATATTTACACGATATTTTAATATTACAAATTATACTTAAATTCTAACTTAACGAACAATAAATAGCCACAATGTTTATCTTATTAAATGTTCCAAAACATCTCCTTGTTGAATCAAACAATATCCCAGACAATCATAAAATTCTTAACGTCGCAGGAGTGATATTTTAAGTGGCTTAAAGAATTTTTGATCTGAGGTCATCCACGTTGTTAGCTCTTTGATGCTAATGGGTATAAATTGTTTGCTCAATATGGCCCCGAAGAAAAAAAACTATTTGGGCACATATCAGAAGATCTTAGTGCCTATTTTATGTCTTCTTTAATGTGAATAATGCGGCAAGAAAAGATTTGATTTAAATATTCCCTAGCCCCGTTATGAGCAGGACAACCGTCGTACTGATACCAGATGTGGGCCATATCAATATTTTGTAAGCCTTGTACTGGTGGTATCACTTGGTTCTCAAGCAGTTTTAAATCCTTTGGCCATTTAGACTCTCGTCAATAAAAAAAAATTGTTATATAATAGTGTCTCCTAGAATACTGATCCAAACGTTAACGTGTCACTTTTCTGTTATCATATTGCGAACCACAATTTCTCGCATATCTGCTTGTTCACTTTGAGGCCTCCGTTTCTTTGAACACTTACATGGTGGATTTACAAAACCAGTTATGAAAATAGAACATAATATGTTATTCAAAGTATCGCCCATCGCTAGCTACACATTTTCCCCATATCTCTGGCAACTTGTGGATGCCACACTAAAAAAACTATTCCTTGCTTGTATGAAAGTGGCTCGATGATGGGTTTGCATCATCGAGCCACTTTCGTACATTTTCGTAAGAAGTGAAGCGCTGCTCAGCAAGTGCGTGTCCCATCGATGCAAATAAGTAGTAATCGGATGGGGCTAAGTCTAGTGAGTAAGCCGCAAAACCTAACCTAACCTAACCTAATCTAACCTAACCTTACCTAAACTAACCTAACCTAATCTAACCAAATCTAACCTATCCTAACCTAAACGCCTCAGTTGTTTCCTTGACCGGTTTTGCTGTGTGAGATGGTGCATTATCATGAAGCAAAATCACTTTGTGTTGCCTGTTTTGATATTCTGGTCGTTTTTCATGTAATGCCTGGTTAAAATCCATCATTTGTTGTGGGTAGCGTTGAGTATTAACGGTTTCGACAGATTTTACGAGCTCATAATAGACACCACCCTTCTGATCCCACCAAACATAGAGCATTGTCTTCCGTAAATAGCGATTTGGCTTTGCAGTCGATGTCGCTGGTTTGTTTGGAGTTACCTATGATCTTTTATGCTTAGGATTTTCGAAATGTATCCATTTTTTATCGCCAGTCACAATTCGATGAAGAAATGATTTTCTTTTGTACCTGGGAGCAGCATTTCGCAGGTGGTTTTTCGGTGTTCCTGCTGTCTTTCATTCAGTTCATGTGGAACCCGTATTCCTACCTTCTGGATCTTTTCCATGGCTTTAAAATGTATGGAGACGGCTTCTTGTGTCACATCTAATTGATCCGCGAGTTGTTGTAGCGTTTGAGCGTCGTCCTCATCCAACAATTCTTGCAATTCGGCGTCTTCAAACGTTCTCGGTGGTCTTCCGCGTTCTTAGTTTCTCACGTCAAACTCGCCACTTTTGAATTTTTTAAACCACTCAAAGCACTGTGGATTATCAAGAGCATGTTCAACGTAAGCTTCGACAAGCATTCAATGCGATTCCGCATCAGTTTTTTTTCAAGTGGTAACAGAAAATCAATGATGTCCGCAAATCATAGTTTTCAGGCACAAAAACAGTCATTTTTAACGCAATGAAAATATATGTAGTTGTAATAAACTTGTATTGTTGTGTGTTAAAAGTTTTTCACAAATGTATACAAAAGAAAATTGAAGCAAAGACGCGGTTTGACAGTCAATATATTGACAACTAGAGCCATCTCTGAACAAATTCCGGTTTCACATTTACAGATCTGGTATAACATGGAAGACTGAACTGGTGTTTACTGTCACATCGTGTGCCAAAACAAACAAATTATTTGCGATTTTATTCATGAAATGACCTCCATAAAACTATTTAACAATTTAAGTTTTCTGTTCATTTGCTAATATTTTGAAAAAAATAATTCACTTTACTTAAATGTACACGTATGTATTTTGTAGTAACAATCAGAGCAACCTATTATAATAATCGAGAAGAACAAACTCACAGTGCTCACAAACACAATACATTACTCATTTTCAAAATATCAGGGGACAATATGTATATTTTTGCCAGCCGAATATAATATTCAAAAGTTATACACACACAACGGAATGTGTGTGGGTAACATGGGTAATTTGACAATATTACGCATACATACAAAGTAATAAAAGCAGTTGATAACTATGGCGTCCATAAAAGAGCGCATATACATTTTTTTATTTCCATTCCGATACGTAAAGCAAAGGAAATTCGAGCGATTCAATAAAAATGTAGCCATAAAACGTTTTCGAACTGGAACTCGCGGGGATCGATCAAAATGCGGACCATAGAATACAGTTTTCTTGACCAGGGATATGCAAATAAAGAAGGCAGTCCGTGAGGCAAAGGAATTTTCATAAATAAAATTCCATATTTATTATTATAAAGATTTATTAAATAGGTTTTTTTCAGTTTCTACTGAAAATGTTAAAAGACATTTTTAAAGGCTACGATAGATAATTAGATCATTTACAATCGTAAAGCAAAATTGGTAAATAATAAACAACAATGTCATTGTTATTCAACATAAAATTGTAATACACAGATTGTTTTTCCATTTAAGTATACAGGAAGTTTACCTTTTAAGTATACATACCTCAATTACAGTGTTAATGCTCTAAATCTTCAGATATTCGTTGTTTTCTTTTTAATTCAAAACTTTAAGCGAGGGTTTTCCACTCCCAGGTTGAGCATGAAGTAAAATTTCGAGTTTAGAAAAGCCTGAAAATTTGGTTTGGTCGCGTAGCGCGAAGCGCGGAGCGGCCAAACCAAATTTTTAGGCTTTTCTAAACTCGAAATTTTACTTCATGCGCCACGCGTACAAGACACTGATTTCATGTTCGCTTGTTCACAATATTTCAGCGTTTACAGTGTTTAATACGCCTGGCGCATGAAGTAAAATGTCGAGTTTAGAAAAGTCTGAAAATTTGGTTTGGTCGCTCTGCGCTTCGCGCTACGCGACCAAACCAAATTTTCAGGCTTTTCTAAACTCGAAATTTTACTTCATGCTTAATCCGGGAGTGGAAAACACCCATTTAAAGCTTCAAATTAAAATCTTGTAGAAAAAGGGTATGCATATGTAGACTTGAAAGAAAAATTCCCTGTACATACACTTCCCAAAGTGTACTCTGTAAATGTTGAAGCATCCGTTGTTTTTAAAAGGCGTCAGTTTGAAATTTCTAACGAGTGTTTCCACTACCCGATTAAGCATGAAGTAAAATTTCGAGTTTAGAAAAGCCTGATAATTTGGTTTAGTCGCGTAGTGCGAAACGCGGCGCGACCAAACCAAATTTTCAGGCTTTTCTAAACTCGAAATTTTACTTCATGCGCCAGGCGTATTAAACACTGTAAACGCTGAAATATTGTGAAC
Organism: Philonthus cognatus; assembly: GCA_932526585.2. Lineage (NCBI taxonomy): Eukaryota > Metazoa > Arthropoda > Insecta > Coleoptera > Staphylinidae > Philonthus > Philonthus cognatus. The sequence goes on along the minus strand of OW052243.1, from coordinate 24,219,600 downwards.
AAGCAAACTTCACTTGAAATCAGTGTCTTACACGCGTGGCGCATGAAGTAAAATTTCGAGTTTAGAAAAGCCTGAAAATTTGGTTTGGCCGCTTCGCGCTTCGCGCTACGCGACCAAACCAAATTATCAGGCTTTTCTAAACTCGAAATTTTACTTCATGCTTAACCTGGGAGTGGAAAACCCTCGCTTAAAGTTTTAAATTAAAAACATTTGGTCTCTCCGCGAAACGGAGCGACTAAACTAAATTTTCAGACTTTTCTAAACTCGAAATTTTACTTCATGCGCCAGGCGTATAAAACACTAAAATATTGTGAAGTTTAAAATATACTCTTAAAGCAGTATGCAGTACGTCCGACTTTTAATACGGTATATATCCATGGCATAAAATTATTTGGAAGTTTGTAATATTCCTATTGTTTTAAATATTGAAAATTCAAAACTGAAGTGTTATAACAAAATTACTGAAAAAACAGTTTAACATCACATATTTTCTTAGAAACATACATTTGCTTGTGGATTAAAACGTCTGTCGTTTAAAAGAAAGATCTTAATTAATGTGGATTATAAAACACTCAATTCTACGTATCAAAAACAAATATTTATCACGTATTTATAAAAAGTTGTTTACTATTACACAGTTGTGGGTTTCTAAGGATCAATACTCAAACAGACAGTGAAATATAATTTTTAATTTGACATACAAAAATTACAAATACCATACTATTCGAAGTTAGTTTACATTAAATGACTTGAATATGAACCAAGTTATATGTAAGTAATTCCTTACATTTCAGTTTCATATAAATAATCTCATCATTATCCTGAATATTTACACGAGATTATATAGGGCACGAAATGCCATTCCGCGATGGAGATAATTTATAGCAATGATAGATCTTGTTGGAGTGGATGTTGTGTTACCTAAATATCTTATATATAATTCAGGCGGCGACGATACAAGTGCCGGCAAGTAATGCCTAATGAATTTTCGACGTGTACGTACAGCGAATTCCACCCACACGTAAACACGTTTATTTGTTATCTAAATACAGGTTCGAGCAAATGAAAATAGAAACCAACCTCAAAATGTGTGCTAAACAAAAGGGGAGGTACGGGGTGTTTAATATTGACGCATAAACACAGTTTGTGAATGTTAATTTAAATAAAAGCATAGTCATTGATCAGTAGATTATTATACAGGATGTCTACAAAGGGTAGAGGGTATTTGTAAATTGAAAAAAAGGCCAGAAAAATAAATTGTAGTATTAATTTTTAGACAAAGTTTTGGGAAATTAAGTGCTACGCGTCTACACATCTCTCTGGAAACTGCGGCCATTTCGGTGCGGATGTTGTCCTTCAATTGCAGTACAGTTCGTGGTTTGTTTTTATAAACTCTCTCTTTAAGATATCCTCATGAAAATAATCAAGGGGTGTAAGATCGGGGCTTCTCGGAGGCCAGTTAATGGTGCCTCGACGAGAGATCCCTTTTTCCGGGAAAAGTTCATTGACAACCCCAAGTGATTGGTTTGAGGTGTGGCAAGTAGCCCCATCTTGTTGAAACCATGTTTCTATATTAAAACCTTCAAACACTTGCAGTTGTGGAACCCTAAAGCTCCTTAACATGTCGCAATACCGTTCACAGTTTACAGTAAGTATCCAGTTGTGAAACTAAAAAGTTCCTTAACATTTCGCAATACCGTTCAGAGTTTACAGTAAGTGCCGTTGCCGGTCTTAAAAAAAATACCTTGAAGAGAAAGTTTATAAAAGAACCACAAACTGTACTGCAATTGAAGGACAACATCCGCACCGAAATGGCTGCAGTTTTCAAAGAGATGTGTAGACGCGCAGCGGGTAATTTCCGTTTTCGGTTAGAAGAGTATCAGCAGCGTGAGGGTCAACATTTTGACAACGTAATCTTTGGCACATAATTTCCAAACCTTTGTCTTAAAATTAATACAAAACTTTGTTTTTTCTGACTTTTATTTATTTTTTTATTCAATTTACAAATATCCCCTACCCTTTGTGGACACCCTGTATAACAAAATAAATTTGTACAAAGAATTACAAACATCGAAAAAATTATAATTGCAATTTTGCGTTAAAATTATTAACATTTACGAATATTTTTGATTAGTAAATTTTTATTTATTTTCCCCTATTGACCTCCAAGAGTTGAAGTTAGGTACGCAAGGGGTGATTTTTATGCGCAATTTTTATGCGCTCTAGTTTAGCCAGAGTTAAAGTTAAGTGCACAAGAGTTGTTAGAGTGCGCAAGGGGTGATTATTGGGACACAAGAGTTTAAGTTAGGTGCGCTTGCTTTAGGTGCCCCAGAGTTGAAGTTAGGTGCGCAAGACTTCTTTTGTGGAGTGATTATTGGGGCGCAATATACAGGGTATTGTTATTATTATAGTCCAAATGTCGGCTAATGCCGACTAATGTAAAGTTGACACAATGGAAATGTCGGCTGACGCTGACTTATGTTAAGCTGAAACGATAGACTAATGTCAGTCAACCTAGTGATTTACAGTCATAAATTCACATTTTGACTACTATGACATTATGACTATAAGTCACCTGGTTGACAGTCCTTTTCCTATGGTAACATTTTGTCTGATTATGTCTCTATGGACTGTATGTCGGCTATTCTGGTATATGACTGTAAGTCACTTGGTTGGCTGTATTTTAACTTATTAGAATTTTGTCATTAAATCACTATATTGACTGTATTTAATACAGTGATTTAACTGACTTATAGTCAGAATCCCAGAATAGTCGAAATACAGTCCATAGAGACATAATCAGACAAAATCTTAGCATAGTCAAAGACAGCTAATCAAGTGACTTACATTCACAATAGTCAAAACATTGTCAATAAAGATATAATATGACAAAATCGTATGATAGTCCAGTCAAGACTTGCTTGTTTAACTGTGATTCAAAGTCTCAAACCCACATTACATCAATAGTGATACAACAAAAATTGACCTTCAACGTCAAATCATCATTTCAGCACTTTGATCTTTGATCCTCAATAGTCACAGTACCCGAAACCAGTGCGGGCTTGATTTTAAACTCGCGTTATTACAAAACAAAACACCCTATCGATAGAACACAAACACTGTTTCTTCCTTAAGTCTTAAACTACAACTTATGTAACAATTACTATTGGTGCGTTCTTCACTCCGCAGCAGGGTTGTTATGTTTAAAACATTTTGTTTTAAAACAGTATTTTGTACATGTTTAAAAAACAGCCGTCGTGTTTTAAACGGTTTCGTTTTAAGCATGTTTTAAATGTTAAATTTGTATAAAAAATGTTTTAAACGTTAAATTTGCCTAAAACGTTTTTTTTTATTATCTTAAATTAGGTAAACTATATTTTATACTACTTTATGAAACATTTTTTGTTCACTTTTTTAAATTTTAGTTAATTTGTTGAAGATATTTCAATTTACATTATAAAAAATTAAATGTTATCATAATAAAATATCACAATTATGTGTGCATAAATGTGATTTAAAACGTGTTTTAAACATGTTCAGCCTTATTAATAAAACTGCCGTTAATATTATTATAGTTTAATCCTAGTTAATCTCTACTAAACGCATACAAACACGATACTAACATTTCGTATTAATAGAGCAAAATCTGCATGCTATTAGTTAGTTTTAAAATACTGATAAAATTAACGTGGCAACGTTACATTTTCATGTGTTTTAACTTTATTGTAATCAAGTAATTTAGAAGGTGTATTACACTGTTTTCTTATGTTTGTGAAAATGTATTTCTTCTAATAAATTATTAGATAGAAATTTACTTCTAACGAGTGTCTCCACTCCCAGACTAAGCATGAAGTAAAATTTCGAGTTTAGAAAAGCCTGAAAATTTGGTTTGGTCGCGTAGCGCGTAGCGCTACGCGACCAAACCAAATTTTTAGGATTTTCTAAACTCGAAATTTTACTTCATGCGCCACGCGTATAAAACACTGATTTCAAGAGAAGTTCAAAATATTCTGATAAGGTTAATACATTTATGATTTTTTGCATTATTAAATAAATTCTAAATAACCATATTTGGTTATGACAGTTGAGGTTATGTATAAGACTTAAACTAGGGCTAACCTCTCAACTAACGTCTATTAATAAGGCGGGTTATTTTTAAACACGTTTAAAACATGTTTTAAACATGTTTTTAATACTTAATGTTTTAAACACTGTTTCAGTAAAAAAAAAACACGTTTTGTAAAAAAAAATTGTTTGCTTTATTTAAAATACATAAAACGTTTTTTTTTAACAACCCTGCTCCGCAGTATTGCCAAACTGTGCATTATTAATAAAATGACCCTCGTACAATACATTAATTAAAAGTCTGTATACTTTTAATATGCGGTTACGATGGGACACCCTGTATAATTTCCTATGTTTGCTACATCTTTAGAGTCCCGCAAATTTCAAACTTCAAAATCTAGTCAGCTTAACTGAACTTGTACAAGGAATCAAAACAGACAAGCAATGTTTTCGCTAATCTGATTTTTAACATTATATTTAAACAAAAATTGCACTTTTCTGTAATATTGGATAATCTCTCTTTTGTGTGCGCCTAGAATTAGTAATGAAGGTAATATACTGGTAGCAAGAAACATTTATAAAGTGATTAATACATTATAACAAGTAAGTAATCATAAGGAATATACCATTTCTCAAACTCTCCATTTAATACGGCATTTGAATGGTGTTAACCCTTAGGTGGAGGGTAAAGACGGTGTAGTAGCAATAGCGGAAACTAAATTTCCTGTGCCTTTGGCCGCACGGATGATTATTATATTCATTCATTCAGGCGCTTCCCTTCTACTTTACTCTCCCTAACCTCTCTGTCTCGCTCTCTCGCACACCCCTTCTGTCTCTGTTTGTCTGAAACTGACATTTCCAAGAGAAACACTCACCGAAACAACGACTGATGACGTCTGAACTCCACTAAGGCCGAAACGGGGGCGACAAAAAAGGGGCATCGCCTCAGGGGTTGTCGGGTTCAGTCGAGTTTGTCTTTGCCGAAGCAAAAACTAGATTGCGCGGAGAAAAATTGGGTCACGTCGCTAATTTACTACGGGGACGTAAATATTCCGGAGTCGAGTGTAATTACCATAATACACGTATATATGTGGAAATAAAATGTGAATTTCACTTTATTGTAAATAACAAACATTAATGAAAAATAAATTAATGATAAAAGTTTCCTGTTATAAAATGTTATTAATTTTATGGGCATGATATGAATTCAATTCCGAAAAGTTGAATTATACTGCGAACATATAAGTTATTTCCAAAAACCCCTAAATCCATTTGAAAACAATGGATTTAGGGGTTTTTCGAAATAGGCGAGTGAAATAATGATAATGTTAATATTCACGTATTAAAATCATCTTTTTTTAAATACATTATGTTTGTATGCCTATAGTTAGTAGAAATGTAAGCTGCAGCACTAATATATTTAATATTAAACAAAAACAAAAACAGGGAGTTTTTTTGTAAGTATACATATCCTAATTCCAGCTTATATGTTGTAAACCTTCAGATATTGGTTGTTTTTTAAATGAGTTCAATTTAAAGCTCCCAGATTAAGCATGAGCTAAGATTTCGAGTTAAGAAAAGCCTAAAAATTTGGTTTGGTCGCGTAGCGAAGCGGAACGACCAAACCAAATTTTCAGGCTCTTCTAAACTCCAAGTTTTACTTCATGCGCCACGCGTCTAAAACACTGAAATATTGTGAAGTTCACAATAGGCTATTAAAGCAGTTTGCTAAAGACGTATATTTTGAACTTCACTTAAACCATTGTCTAGAAAATTTACTTCGTATGCATATGTCAAGAAGTCAATTTCAAGAATAATTCAGTGTATAGGTATATACCATTTATTTATTTTATCGTGCTTGCCATTGGGACTTGTAAACTATTAGAGGTACGAAAACGGTTAAATTTAGAAAAAGTTTCCATTTTTAGTACAAAATGAAATTACTTCAACAAATTTTAACTAGTGTCATTTGTTATTACAATATAGCGGCGAATGTCTTTGTTAATTAGAAAAATAGTAAGCTGAAATTTTAAATGTACCTAAATCAGCAACTCATAAACACAAAATGTAAGAGGGTTCCAGTTTTAAGATACATGAAAGTTTCATTTTTCTAATGGCAGCAATAATTTATTTTTATGCCATTGAAAACACCAGGATATTTGAGCTAAAAATCATTTGTCACATGTCAAATTAAAATGGTAGTTGCCATATCTAATAAAATAAAGCACCCTGTAAAATATTTGACAATTTCTTCGTATTTCTAATCATTTATGTAAGTTGTATACACTCATAAAACGAAACAAATTTTCTGGGCTTTTCTAAACTAATAATTTTATTTCATGTGCCACCCATATAAAACACTAAAATATTGTGAACTTTATGTATATTTGAATCTTACTTGGAATCAGTGTTATATATGCGTGGCGCATGAAGTAAAATTTCGAGTTTAGAAAAGCCCAGAAATTTTTCACGGGGCTTTTCTAAACTCGAAATTTTACTTCATGCTTAGTCTAGGAATGGAAAACACTCGTTTTAAGCTTCAAATTGAACTCTTTAAAAAACAACGAATATTGATTTAAAAAAATCCAGAAAGCAATAAAACAGGGGAAACCAATAGTTAATGACATCGAGGATCTGTGGAGCTTACCCATCATGACAGTCCTAATTGCCTAACCATAAAATTTAAATGAACCTCTCTTCTTGTATATAATATTTGCAAAAATGTAATTTCCTGTACTCCTTGAGAATGACTCAAAGTTGAAACTAGTTGGAATAAAAAACCAAAATATTAGTGAAATTTAACCAAGTTTTTTCTATTTTAAATCATAGTTGAATATGTTTCACCACGTGAGAAACTTGTTCAAGACAACTAATATTTATTCAATTAAGAGAAATCTAAAAACCAGAAATAATTTGCTTGATTGCCTGGTATACTTTAAAGAAAAACTCCCTGTATCTTTAAATTGAAATAACCAAATTCGAATAAACCGTAGATTTATAAGTTAGGAAATCATGAATATTAAATCAATTAAGAGAAATCTTTTGAAATTTTTGAAATGCTTTTTTTATCCTAAACACCTTCGAAAAATATAACACATCCGAAATCCCCATGCATTTTCACAAAATACGGAGACCCTGTATATGGTCGTGTCGAATGTAAAAAGCACACATTTTCAAAAGGCTTAACGATAAGATGTTTTAATATTTTATTTTTCCAACGATTTCATGTGTAATTACTTGTACTTTTAAAAGCATGCTATTGTGCTTATTGCCTCTAATTGAACTTATTTTTTTTAGATAAAATTACAAATTATTAAAAAAAATGACATTTTAAAAATGTATTTAAAAAGATAAACGCTTTTGTATATTTTAAATATAAATATTACACGTATATCTACTACAACTTACAATTTGAAGATGCATCTGCATTATTATTTGTTCGTAAGCTTACTGATCATAAAATGCTTTGCAATAATAGAAATTGCTATTTGTTTAAGGTTTATTAATATTTAAAGCAATATTTCAGGTTGCTATAAAACTCAAATATGTGTTATCTTATTCTTCCAGTTCAAATAATGAATTGCTGCATTGAATCCATAAAAATAATAATTATTTTAACCTTCATGGATTCTAAAATATTCAGAGTAATATTTTATAAAGATATAAACTAGTGGCGGCTTGTCCATAAGTGAAATTATAAATATTCTGCCTAATCAGTATTAAAAATATACTTCTAAAGCAGGATTCACAATATTATAGTATGTAATCGCGCAGCGACCCGAGGCTTTTCTGAACTCGAAATTTTATTTTATACGCGTGGCACGCGTATAAAACACTGATTTACAATAAAGTTAAAAATATATATCGCTTAGATGTGATGATGATTAATATTTACCGAGATGTAGCAAATAAATTCAAGAATTACTTTTTTTGTGAATAGTTTTGGAATAATAATAATAAAAGTAAAATAAATTTACTTTCAGTAACGTTTCCAGATTGTTGATATCTAAATCATTGTATCTTTAACGGTGATAGTGCTATGATCGACATTACCATATTTTATTGCAAACTTGCATTTTTACAATATGGACTAAAGCAGTATGCTAAAGACGTATATTTGGAACTAATCTAGTGTTTTATACAGGTGGCGCATGAACTAAAATTTTGAGTTTAGACAAGCCTGAAAATTTGGTTTAGTCATGTAGCGAAGCGGAGCGACCAAACTAAATTGTCAGTCTTTTCTAAAATTTAAATTTTACTTCATGCGCCACACGTATATAAAAGTGAAGTTAAAAATATACTTTGGCCTGTCTTTACTTATGGTAATGAATTTTACAAATATTTATTTTAATTAATTCGAACGTCTGAGGCAATTTGTTTTGGAATAAGTAAAAGCATACTTAAAAATAAAAAATCAATGTATTTTTGTTAAAGTAATTTTACACCATGACTCAAGGGGTTAACGAAGAAATAGTGAGTGATACTAGTTTATTAACTAATTTTGTAATCATGGAGGGACCAATCCAATTTTTAAGCTTTTCTAAACTCAAAAGTTTACTTCATGCGCCACGCGTATACTTCACTGATTTAACATAAAGTTCATAAGATACTTAGCGACTCATCGATAATTGACTCATTGGACACAGTTAAAGAAACACTAATGTAAATAATCAATATAATACTCGATATACGATAATATTAACATATTTTAAAACTCGACCAATTCGGTTATGGAATCTCCATTATTCCCATTACTAAATAAAATATAGTTTGAGTTTAACATAGTTTAATATCCTTGAACCGTCTAATTCCTGCTACGAACAAAAAATAATCGCCGTGGTTCCTGATCAAAAAAAGGTTAAGGACCACTGTTCTAGACCATAGATTATAGTCAAATATTGCAAAAATAGTATTTGTTAGTATTCGATCGAACAATGTCAGAAAAGTCAATATTAGTATTAGAATTCCATCGAAAATTCACGGAAACACAATTAAACAATAATATTGTGGGAATGCAATTACATTTGGTTACAAACGCCAGGCACAATGCGACTCTGCGTTTCGGTGGATTAGTACCAACAAAGTTGTATTAGACGTCTTGTAGTATTAATTGTGGAACAATGTATCAAATCAAGAGTTGCCATATTTTATGTACCTTGGCGGCAACTGCAATTTAACTTAAATAATTATAACCTTTGAGATAATCCACAAAACGGCGCCCGTCGCGCACGTTTCAGCCCCGACCCAGACACGTATTAAACAAGAAACAAGCAATTTGTTTCAACTAACATTGTGTATTCATTGTTACACACACACACATGAATGTGTGATAATAAATTAGTATACTTTCACAGTTAAACTATTATACCGTGTGATTATTTAAAATACAAATTAAAGTAGGGTTTGAATTTTAGATTAGATTGACTGCTAACACATAGTTTACTATAACTTCAATTTTTTCCATCATTCAATTTGCATTCTGGGCAACCGCACAAAAAATACCGCCTACTCTAATTTAAATGATTGCACGGTATTTTATTACTTAATGCATTTTTTAAATTAGGTAATGCATTATTTTATTATTTACCCGGCGCATCCACTATAAATTCAGCAGTTTGTTTATTCAAATCAATTAACTCGGCACAAAAGTTAAATATTTTACGTAATAATTTAATTAATTTTAATTTATTGGGAATAATTAATCATTTTACTATATAATTAATTATTTTATTTATTGTAACATGCGTTTCCGCCGTACTCACCATAATTATTCATTGAATATTCATGAAGGAGAATTAATACGTACTATACTAATAGCCCAATTATTTTGATTGTCAACTTGTATTGAGAGAATGTTTCAAATTTGCATTTTTTTTTTGTTCTTGTAAAAACATATATCGTAAACAATCTGAGTAGACTTTCGTTTTTTTTAGGTTGGTTGCATTAGCAAATTATCTAGAGAGCTCGTTTATAATTCGGACAGGAGGCAATATATTTCCCCTGTGCTTCTCTTCGGTCACACAAGCTTTTTGTATCGATTTATACGTTATAGGGAAGATTGCTCTCTAGACAGATTTATTTCTCGTATTCATTTGACTTATATTTTAGTATTACGATTAGTTTTATTCAGATTGAGTTCCGAGGTTTTAAGAAATTCCTACAATAGAAACGAATTTGTTATATTATTAATATTTATTAAATCGTTTGTTTTGACATTGACAACATACTGTTTATAGATGATTAAATTATAAATTATCTAAAAAAATAAATGTGTGATGAATGACTTTTGGATTCAGGATTTCAATTTGTTCGAAGAAAATCCAAAAAGTACTCTAAATGCAATAAAAATATCCATGGTAGTAAATATCGACCATAAATAGAATACATTTCCTCGATTATAATCAATAATCATCATGACATTAAACCAAGAACATTTATTTACAACAGGTTGCTTTTCATACATTTTAGGAAAATAGGAAAAGTTGCTTAAACTTCACAAATAAGCGTTGACTTAAGGCATTAATACAAGCGCTGAGATGTTTCAAATTTAAATATTTGAATATTCAATCAAAAATATATTGAAACACTCGAATTATTCGAATATTCTAAATATTCAAATATTTGGATATTCCAATAGTCGAATATTCAAATGTGTATATAAGCATCATTAGTCATGACTAATAAATGCAAAATTAGTTATTAGTCTTAATTATAAATCGACTAAAAAATGCCAAACTCTGCCCCTGAATAAGATGTGATTTTGTCACACTTATTCTGAATCACCTTGTATTTAAGAGAATGTGATAATTGTTGAATTTGTAAAAGAAAGGAGGATTCATTAGCATATCTGCTCTTATATTATCGTTATTGTAATTAGTGGGAAAATCATTGTTATTCCACCGTTGTGTATGTGCTGTAATACGTTGAATATACACATCCGCGAATGCGCCTAAAATATTTACCCTTAGCATTGTAGCTCGGGACAGGAGTGGCACGGTTAACTTTAAATAAAACCCGGATTAAATTAGTTCATGTAAAGAAGTTATCGTGTTCGGAATACAAATTGGCCCCGGGGGAATACGATTCAGAGCCCGTCCTCCCCCCTCCTCACCCATTCGAAATTTATTATACGAATTTCACGTCTTCACAATCTGGAACGATTTGATGTATAATCGCGAGTTGTTCCCTCTCTTATTTTGAATATAAATTATGCCGCGTGTTTTTCCATTACGACGCATAATTCATCACAATTAATTTACTTGTAATGGTCATTTTTATTTATTACCCCTGAATAAAATTCCATTCCTCATTATTCATCTTCCCTTATTTAAACCTATTTGGAAATATCTCCATTTTAGACTAAAATAAATAACTGGTCTAAATAGACAGCAAATAAATAAATAAAAATAATATTTATTTAGTATTTGTTATCTATTCTAAATGATAGTTTATATTAGCGCTTCCCAAACTATTTTATGTGGCGCGACTGGTATTCTTGGTCCCAATTTGTCATTTTCATTTATTATCCTTGAATAAAATTCCATTCCTCATTATTTATCTTCTCTTATTTAAACCTATTTGGAAATATCTCAATTTTTATCTTCAATTTCAGAATAAATTCCTCCAGACGTTCCAATTTATTAAACTAATTAACATGAGATTATAGCCAAGCAGTATATTTTGAACTTCACAACATTTCAGTGTTTTATGCGCTTCGCGCATGAAGTAAAATTTCGAGTTTAGAAGAAAAGCAAATCCTAATTTTCAAGCTTTTCTAAACTCTAAATTTATACTTATACTTAATCTAGGAGTGGAAACACTCATTAGAAGCTTTAAATTGAAAGCTTTTGTAAAAATAACGAATGTCCACAATTTTACAATGATAAATTGGGATATGTTTAAATAAAAGAAATGTTCCCTGTATCATACAATTGTTAATACATTTTTCTATTTTAAAAAACCATGGGATTTTATTTCAAAAACTTAGTTTTTGGATTTTAAAAATCTCGAGCGTTATTTGCAATTTCTGCGACACATCAAAATTGACTTTTACATCTTAAAATAATTTACGTCTCTAATACTTTAATGTACATGAATGGGTTAACCCATTAAGCGCTATTGATGCATATACGCAACATTATATATTTTTTGTTAATTAAATTACTAGATAAGTTAATTTGATATAATATATAATGGGACCTGACTTAAACATGTAAATATTTTGTTATTTAAATATTTCGATTATTAATCATTTATAAAAAAAAATCAGTGTATTTCTAACTTTGCAATGTTTCAGTGTTTTATACGCGGGCGCATGAACTAAAATTTCGAGTTTAGAAAAGCCTGAAAACTTGGTTTGGCCGCTCCGGTTCGCGGAGCGACCAAACCAAGTTTTAAGGCTTTTCTAAACTCGAAATGTTACTTCATGCTTAGTCTGGGAGTGGAAACTTCATATTGCACGTTTTTATATAAAATCGACGAATGTCTGGAAATTTACAGCGTATACATAATGTATATTTGAAAGAAACATTCACAGTATGTAATATAATATAGTTATTCATGGAAATCATAAAATAAAGTACAGAATTTCACCTATAATCAACATTTAGAGTTAACTCTGTAATTGCTCGGCCGTTAATGGGTTAATGAAATAAAGTATTAATTTTATTAAAATTTGATGAAAAATTCTGATAATCAATAATTAACTTTGACAATATTAAAGAAAATCTTAAAAATTAACAAATCTCTAAACATTGAAAACAAATAACTTGTGACATTGACGAAAATCGCCGAAATGTAAATTGACAAAAACTATAAATATTGACTAACTGTTGAATGGTCTAATTCAATTGGACGAAAATCCAGATAAATGTTGACTATTAAAATTGAAAAATAACTAAAACCGACAAAACATCATTAACATTCAAATAAATATAAAAGTTCAACGTTTACAATTTATATTTTTTAAAATGCATAAAAGGTACTTTTTTCTACATTTAGTTTATAATATATTATTATATAATATTTAAATATAGTAACAATGGAGATGCAAACTGAAAGTTACTACCTGTTAGTTAGTGAAAGTAAATACTGAGCAATAATCATAACATCAATATAATATTAAATTATCATTTAGATTTTTTTAGTAATTTATTGTTGTCAACATTTATGACAACAGTGTACCTATTTTATGTTTAAAACTTGAAATCGGTCTGCGAATAAATATCAGTGAAAGTTTTAGAAATAGCTCTAGTTTTAAATAATACGAGGACATTTCCAAAAGTATTAATCTATGTTAGATATTTTATAACTCTAAGTGCGATGTGCTAATGTGTAATAATCGTCATCCAATTAAATCTAACTTCAAAAAACATTACCTTTTGCTTCTCCAATGTCCCATGCAAAGATTATAATGGTTAACAGCAATTAAGAGCGCATTCAACACAAATATAAATAGATATTAACAAGACATCATTTAGAAATTCTACACAAAAAACATACAGAGAATTTTTCTTTCAAGTATACATTTCCATACGCAGTAAACTTGACGACATTTGTTTTTTTAAAAGAGTTTAATATGAAGCTTCAAACCGAGTGTCTTCCACTCCATGATTAAGCACAAAGTAAAATTGCGAGTTTAGAAAAGCCTGAAAATTTCGTTTGGCTTTTCTAAACTCAAAATTACACTTTATGCGCCACGCGTATAAAACACTGATTTTAAGTGAAGTCTAACATTTTTACTTGTAAATATGTTCTTTTATAATATATTATTTTTGTGTTAAGAAACAGTAAAAATATAAATGGTTAACAAACATTCTTAAACTTTTTCGTAAGATATTTCGATTCTCAAAAATTCGCCTTTTTTAACTCACCTTAAATCATCTATGCACCTAAAATATGCAAGGAATGTTTCTTGTAGCGTTTGGTAAATTTGCAATAATTGTTTCTATAAAAGAGGTCAAATTTAAGGTTTCTAACGAGTGTTCCACCTCTTAATTAAGCATTGCATTAAAATGTATATTATCGAATATATTACTTAAAGTTAACTCTAAATATTGATTTTAGGTAAAATTCTACACTTTTTTCAATGATTTCTATGAATGACTTATTTTATAGGGTATTTCAGCGAAGACGCAGATTTTAAAAATGGAATAAATCAGCAAAAATCTAAGCAAATTTAAAAATGTATATTTAATTACATTGAAGATATATTCCACATTAATGATTAAAAATTATATTCAGCATATGTCCACCTTCACTTTCTCTGCATTCAATCAAACGCTTGTTAAAATTATTGAATAATTTTTTGCAAACGTCTCTGTCGATTTCGCCAAAGTTTTTCTTTAAGTCAGTAATCGTTTACGGCAGGGTTGTTAAAAAAAGGTTTTTTCATTTTAATTAAAACAAACAGTATTCTTTTACAAAACGTGTTTTTTTTATTGAAACAGCGTTTAAAACATCAACGATTAAAAATATGTTTAAAACGTGTTTAAAACATGTTTAAAACATGTTTAAAATTCGTTTAAAACGTGTTTAAAATAGAACATACAGGGCATTTTTCTTTTGAATATACATATCCCGATAATTACAGCGTTTTTTAAATTTGCGGGAATTCGTTGTTTCAAAGCGGTTAATTTAGGGCTATTCACGAGTGTTTTCCACTCCCTGACCAAGCATGAAGTAAAATTTCGAGTTTAGAAAAGCCTAAGAATTTGGATTGGCCAATCCAAATTAGGCTTTTCTAAACTCGAAATTTAAAATTTAAAAACATTGATTGACAGTGAAGTTCAAAAACACACATACAACAACAATTATAGGCAACCTAATATACGTTAGAGTTATTAGGTTGCCTACAATCACTGTTTTAAACAATTTGTTCAGCGCAGAATCTGATTTACGTTTTATTCACATCTACATATCAGATTGCTAAAGCCGTATATTTTAAACTTAACGATATTTCAGTGTTTTATACGTGTGGCGCATGAAGTAAAATTTCGAGTTTAGAAAAGCCTAATTTGGATTGGCCGCTCCGCTTCGCTACACGGCCAATCCAAATTTTTAAGCTTTTCTAAACTCGAAATTTTACGTCATGCTTAGTCTGGGAGTGGAAAACCCTCATTTAAAGATTTAAATTAAAATCTTTTAAAAAAGCAACGAAAAAAAATGTACAGTGTATGTATACCTGAAAGAAAAATTCACTGTATTTAAAAATCACATTAATGTACATACAGATGTGATATTTTATTGTAATAAAATGTTGAATTTAGTAATGCAATTAAAAATATCTTCAGCAATTTAGTTAAAATTTGAAAATGTAAACAAAAAATCTTTATAAAGTAGTATAAAATATAATTTAGCAAATTTAAGATGATAAAAAAAACGTTTTAAACAAAGGTAACGTTTAAAACATGCTTCAAACAAATTTAAGATTTAAAACATGTTTAAAACAAAATTGTTTAAAACAAGACGGCTGTTTTAAAACATGTTTAAAACATTGTTTTAAAACAAAGTGTTTTAAACATAACAACCCTGGTTTACGGTATTCACGTAAACTTGTAACTTTACATATCCCCATCAAAAGAAGTCACATGGTTTGAGATCACATGACCTGGGAGGCTATTCTTGGTAGCCGCCGCGAAGTGAAACCAGACGCGCAGGGAATTTTTCATGAAGCAATGGGATTATTTCATGGGATATGTTACATTTCATTTCATTTTATTTATTTCCAAAAAGAATTGTTACATTCATGGGTGAGTCAGAGAAGTACATGTGTAAATGTGAACAAGACAGTAAGTAAATATAAAAAAATATAAGTATGAATAAAATGTAATAAATATAAAAATATAAAACTTAATAGCTAGGTGCAACAGATTAAAAATATTGTAAATGTGGACAAGACAGTGAATAAATATAAAAAATATAAAACTTAATAGCTAGGCGCAACAGATTAAAAATATTGTAAATGTTGACAAGACAGTGAATAAATATAAAAATATATTGATAATGAAGGTTTAAATTAAATTACACTTGGTTTGTTTCACAATTTTTTACTTTACTATTTACTCGACTAGTTTCGCGTTTTACAGCATTATCAGGAGTCGCTGTAAAACGCGAAACTAGTTGAGTAAATAGTAAAGTAAAAAATTGTGAAACAAACCAAGTGTAATTTAATTTAAACCTTCATTATCAATATTTAAAAATGTTTCACCAAGTGATAAGTGAGAAAATTATTCAAGAAATAAAAATATATGTATAACTAAAATCGAATAAATATAAAACTTAATAGCTAGGTGTATAAACATGTTAAAGACGTGTATATGTGGACCGGACAAGAGTTTAATCTAACTCAATATTTAAAATTAGTATTGTGACTAGGCATTGTCCTCACAATATTTAATATATTCATCCAAACTATAGAACGAGGGGTCTAATATAAAGGATTTTATTTTATTAATAAGCAACTTATTAGGAAGAATTTTAATAGTGTTTGGCAACGTTCGTGAATTTCGAAATACTGATGCTGTAAAGTCATTATACTTCGCTTTTGTATCAAGTAAATTGGACTACTGTAGCTTAGTCTGGTATCCGACAAGTATTAGTCATTCCCTTCTACTAGCCCTTCTAGGTAGCCCTTATCCACATTTCATAAATTCCGCCATTCTCCATTTCTGCCATGGCATGGCTACAGAAAGTTAATGATTATGTCCTGAAAACGGTTTCTATTTGGTAAAGAAGTTTCTCTATAAGAATACGTTGCTCGTTACTGAACAATTCCATAGGTACTAAATGGAAAAACTCTAAATGGATATCTAATCAAAATGATAATAGATAACGATAATCGCAAAAACAGTGCCAACTATTCGATTTTATAAAAGCGTTCAATTTTATATTTCGAACGAGTGTTTCCACTCCCAGATTAAGCATGAAGTAAAATTTCGAGTTTAGAAAAGCCTGAAAATTTGGTTTAGTCGCTCCGCGAAGCGGAGCGGCCAAACCAAATTTTTAGGCTTTTCTAAACTCGAAATTTTACTTCATGCGCCACGCGTATAAAACACTGAAAAATTAGGAAGTTAGAAATACACAGCATAATACTAGTTAAAAATGAGCAATAATCAAAATATTTAAATTTTTCTTCATATATTCTCAAGTCAGGTCAAATAGTACAGTGTATCAAATTAACGTTATTAATAAAAAAATAATAATGTGCTACTGCATTAATGGCGTTTAATGGGTTAAACATATTTAATTTACACAAACCACAAAATCTACAAATTCAACAAAAATCGTTGAATTTAATAAACTAAGCAAATAAAAATAAACATCTTCAACATTAAAGAAATCTACTAAAATTAACAAAGAAAACGAAATAGTCTCGTCTACATGAATTAAAAGTAGGTTTTCTTAAATTTTTTAACTCTTAAATGCATCATGGGGCATTTGGTAAACCTATTTTATCTGCAAAATTAGAAAACAGTAATCAGTTAGTGATAAAAAATAACTGCCCCACGCCTTTAAAAAATGGGTTGCTTGATATTGTTTTGCCAAGGGCTGCCAGGTAATCTCGGGCCTGGCCCTGGTTTCAGCTTCTCCCTGTGATTGAATCATACCCGTATCTTATTAGTTATATATTTTGCCTTTGTTAAACATTTTACACAATTGAATTAATTAAAAAAAAATGAGGAACGTTTTCGTTTTCTCTAAATACGAAATAATATACTTGAATTATTTAAAAAATTAATTAATTTAAGTGATATGACTACAAAGCATTTTTTAATATCTAATAGAATATTTCTTAATGTACACCCACTTAAGAATCGAGTTTACCAGCAGTCTTAGTATTTGAGCGAATCGATATCGGTCAGCCGTTCTGGCAATTTCCCCGTTCTATTCCGCTATTCCGCAGAGGCGAGCGCAGGTTGTTCCTGATTAATCGGCAAACCGGATTCACATAATGACTCTTTTCAGGAAGAGCGGCGAAATTAGTGCCGAAAATTGGTCTATCCATTTAGTTTAGCCAGCGCATCATTTTAGGCCCCCCCGCCGTCCGTCCTGAAGACGCCGAGGACATTCATCACGCCTTTATTTTTGCGCCAGCGTCTGCCGCATACATCCATTCACATACGGGTCGTTATTGAATTACGAGGCCAAATGTATCATGTACAAGCACAAACACGGAAAACACGGCAACGCGCAACGGTTCAAAGGGTGCTCCTTTTGCCAAATTTAATTTTATTTAAATTATATGCTAAGCTACGCAGCGCAGCGTACGTGAAAATACCGACGGCAGCACGCGTGTAATTGAAATGTTCATAATTACATCGCGTTTTACAAAAGTAATTATACGCTAAATTTGTAATTTTATTGTGGGCTTTTATGGAAATTTAGTAGAAAAAAAAATATGTATCTCTACCTGATTTGACTGGTAGAGATGCATATTCTTTTTTCTGTATAAAGAAGCAAAACATTGTGAGTATAATTATATTAAGAGTAAACTAAGAAAATCGCAAGAAACGCAAAATAGAGTAATTCCCTAAAAACGAAAAGCAAATAATGAAAAAGTAAGATATATCAGATACACAATAAGAAGGAAAGACAATTATATTATGTAAATTTTTTATTTGATTTTGAAATGACAAGATAGTGATTATCGACAAACATTTTTAAGCTTTCACAATTTATCAATTAGTTTGTTCCATATAATATAAAACATAAAAGCGAATTAAAATTAATATCAACTTTCTGCAAAAAATGTTAGTCTCATTAATGCCCGGTATTATAAAACGTTCTGTTCCCTAAATAAAATTTACTTTAGGAATAAATTAATTTATTCACATATCGGTTTGATATAGTAAGAAATGTTCAGTATTCCTCAGCACTGGGTCGGGACCACACTGAAGAGGACCTTGAAGTCCGAAACGCGTCTGTGGGTACCTGGTGCCGAAATACTGAACACAAATTCAATTTTGATATTTGTTTTCTGGTTTCACAAACAGAGTTCTGCTCGCTGGTGGACGAAACAGTGACCTGTATATGCACTTTGTGCATTCGTGTCACTGACGATGCCACTATGAAGCATTAGATGGCGTTAGCTATCGAAATCATTAATAGTTTTCACATATTGGCTGGAAATAGTCAGAAATGTTCAGTATTCCTCAGCACTGGGTCGGGACCACACTGAAGAGGACCTTGAAGTCCGAAACGCGTCTGTGGGTACCTGGTGCCGGAATACTGAACACAAATTCAATTTTGATATTTGTTTTCTGGTTTCACAAACAGAGTTCTGCTCGCTTGTGGACGAAACAGTGACCTGTATATGCACTTTGTGCATTCGTGTCACTGACGATGCCACTATGAAGCATTAGATGGCGTTAGCTGTCGAAGTCATTAATAACTTTATTAGGCTAATAAATCTCCTGAGTAAATTATTTGTTTGTTTTCCTACCAAGTAAATTTTATTCTCTAAATAATTTGACAGATAAAAGTCAAAAGTGTGTCATATTTTTATAATTACTTTAGATTTTACTACTTGTATTTGTTAATTTCATTACGGTTATCATGTCTACCGTATCATCTGTGTCGGATGTAAGTTCGCTTACAGTATCCAGTGCTGATAGTGATCAGTCTGAATCATAAGAACTTCTAAGGCGTCGAAGACATAGAATTTTTCAAGCCAGAAGCAACCCTTTTGTCATATATGATGAAGAAGAGTTTAAGAAGAGGTTTAGATTATCTAAAAATTCTGTTCGTTACATATTAGATTTAATTGAAAATCATATTAAACCTCTAACAGCAAGAAATAAATCCATATCCGCAATGAATCAACTACTTATCACGTTTCGTTTTTATGCATGTGGTACATTTCAAATTAATATTGGTAATCATTTCAATGTTACAAAAGCTACAGTATCGAGAATTGTGCATAAAGTTAGTCATGTTATTGCTGGACTTTGGAACACATGTATTAGAACGCCAAGATCACTACAAAAAAGGCGTAAGGTATGCTCAGAATTTAACAATATTGCTAGATTTCCTGGAATCATTGGTGCAATAGACGAAAGCTACATCCGAATACAATCGCCTGGAGGACATGCTGCTAAAACCTTTAGAAATAGAAAGGGTTATTTTTCTTTACTATTCAGGTCGTTTGTGATGCCAAAATATAATGGCTGTAGTAGCAAGATGACCAGGATCTGCTCATAATAACCACATTTTTGATAATTCATTGCTAAGAGCTAAATTTGAAAATAACGAATTTGGCGAAACATACTTTTCGGGCGACAGTGGCTATCCTTGTCGACGTTATATTCTTACACCTTTACATAATCCAGAAACTGAAGCTGAGAGAAGATGCAATACGGCTCATATAAGAACAAGAAATACAATTGAAAGAACATTTAGAGTGCTCAAAAGAAGGTTTCCATGTTTATCTTCAGGACTGAGAGTTTCTCTAAGTAAGGCTATTCCAATTATAATAGCGACATGTGTCTTGCACAATATTTGCAAAAACAAGAATGACAATATAATTATGGAAGATGAGGCAAATATAGAAGAACGTGATCATAACTTATATAATGTTCCGATAACACCAAATAATTTTGCTTTAAGAAATGTTGTCATTCATACTATATTCAAATAATTTCTTGTATTTTAGTAGCTGTTTATTAAATGTTAATTACTTATTGTGAATTAATTATTTTCTTATGAACACAACATAAATACTAAAAATAAACATAAAACAATAATACTAAATATAAACATAAAATATTAGTACTAAATATAAGCATAAAATAGTAATACTAAATATAAATTTAAAAAATATTAATCTAAGCTAAAGTCACTACCATATTCTTTCTGCAGTTTAAGAACTTTTTCCTGAATTTCTAACGGTAATTTCTTTTTTTCTAATTTCAAGAAGTTCCGACTTAGCTCTTTCTTTTCTTTTCGTATCTTAAGAATATCTAATTTCAGATTGTCTTTATCGGTAATATGTTTGTCAACTTTTTGGACTTTATGATACGGAACTCCAGGTCTTAAATGTTTTTCCTTTTGTTTTGGTGCAGCTAGCACTTCAAATTCTTGTAAAATGTTGGGTGTATTATCTTGAGTCGTTTCAGAACAACCTTCTTGCATTTGAAGAATAGTATCAAATGGAGCATCACTGTCGTATATGTTAGGTATTTTCTGTGTGGAATTTACACCAATTAAAGCTAAAACTTTGTCATCGATAGTATCCATTTGATTTTTTGATGACCCTCCTCCAGTTTTATAAATTTCAACTTTCTCTTTCGCTTTATGTTTTTTAGCTTTCTCTTTAATACAATCATACAAAAGTCTTGGTTACTCTCCAGATCGAAAGACTCCGATTTTTTAATTGTTTTGAATTGAGCCGGGTGTAAACATGTGTGGGACACACAAATATTATGATAAATTTCTTTCGGATACTTACCATTTAGCCGCAAATCGTATTTTAGGTTCCGATTTTGAGGTTATATACGTTGGTATTTTCGGGTAAATAAGCATATTACAGGTATAAATTGAACAAATAATAAAATTATCTCCAAAATTATGACGTAATTAATCCAAATTGTAGTATTATCTTCATTAATACAGCCAAAATCACAATATTAATTTCACAAAAAATAGATTAAAAAAGATCCGCTTACTAAAATGTTATTCCAATGACTGGGATTATAACTCAAAAAATTAATTTTGTAATTGAAATATTCTAATTTGTCTCTAACTTCTATAACCATAATTTCTAGTTGCGTTGATGGCCAACAATTTTGTTGTTAATCCACTGCTGCAACCCGAGTTGATTTTCGTAAACGGCAAATGTGAATTTATTGAAAATCAAAAGTTAAGTGTTTACTATAATTTTATACATAACTGAGTACATGGTGATTTTATAATTACAGTATATGTGATATTGTTACGAGATCAATTTACTAAAAAGTACAATATCACAATATTCTCGTTTCCGCGTAAAGGTAGCGCCATCTACTTTTTAATGTCATAAATTAAAATATTTGTAATTTTCTAATGGATCCAATTTATATATCCATTATTTCAAATAAACGTCAGTACACGTCATATTTAGTGTAAAATAAATATCGTGATTTTGGCTATATAAATAAAGATAATACTACAATTTTCATTATTTACGTCGTAAATTTGGAAATAATTTCACCATGTGTACAATTTATTCCTGTAATGTGCTTATTTACCCAAATATACCAACCTATATAATCTCAAAATTGGAACTTAAAATACAATTTGCGGCTAAACGGTACGTCTCCGAAAGAACTTTATCTTAACATTTGTGCGTCCCACACACGCTTACTTCCAGTTCCGCTGGCAAGCTCTCAAAAATCTTAGTATTCCGTTCTGGAAAAAACCCAAAGTAGTATGCTCAACTTTACAATGAACCAGTGTTTTATGAGCGTAGCGCATGAAGTAAAATTTCGAGTTTAGGAAAGCCTGAAAATTTGGATTTGTCGACGCGCGAGCAACTAGTGCTCTAGTTGCAATAAGTAAATAGGTTCTTAGTTAAGTTTCGGTCACTATTTCTCTTACGATTGTTACGCCTTGTAGTGTAACATGTAGTTAGCAATCTATCTATTAGGTGTTCTAATCATAGACAGTGTACGGAAGGCGAGGGAATGACGCCATTTCTCCTCCGTAAGTTGGCTATCATCCGGCATTCCGGCGTCCGAGCCTTCAATTTCCGCGCCGGGGGAAACTGGTTCCGGTCGCAGGTAGCCTAATATAACTCAGACATCAGGAACAGACAAAACCCCTAATAGTTTTACCCACTTTTCCCACTGCGGCGCAAATGTAAGTCAGCAGATATCACACGGAAATCTTTGTCACGACGGGCGACCCTTTTCTATAGATCCACTCACTCCCGGCAATTTTATCAAATATCGCAAATAGCTATATCGATTATGTTTCTTTCTTTCATTTCCTATTATTCTCAACCCACCTACGATTTTCATATTATTAAAATTTTGTAAAAATGCAGACGTATTATGTAATTATAATAAAATGTAACTTGAGAAACATTTATGTGTATAACCTGAGAGTGATTGAACAGGTAAAACTAATCCGAATCCCAATAAGCATACTTCTTACAAGGGCTTACATAAAACACGCACATACACATAGCGAGCCGAAAGCTCAAGAAGAGCTTATAGATTGTAATTATCGAAGTGTGCTCTATCTGCAATCTGTTTTCTTCGTTAGACGAGCCCGGCTTACAGGGAATTGGGAATCCGTATAAAGCACTGTTAAAAGATTACAAAAAGCGCCCCATCGCACACAAGAAAAATATTCGTCGAGTTGACTCAATAAATTGTTCTCTGCAGACGCTCCCGCTAATACCGCACATTAGAATTTAATGTAAATGGGATTTGTTTATGTTCATTGAAATTTATCGCCAACGGAATTTTTATCAGTATTTATTATTCGCATAATACTGTTCAGAAATGAACAAAAAAAAAACGATGCGAAACAATCACTAACTTGGATGAATGTTCTTTTATATTTACTATTTTCTAGGGAATGGAAAAGTAATATAACAAGATGGGGAATGAAAAAAACAATGATTGTTCGCTGAGAAAGTTTTATTCAATCCTTGCTTAGAAGAAAAAACATTACAAAAGTTTATTTTTTTAACAATAATGAGTATAGTAACGTTAACACAAGGGCAGTCTTATTTGTTTTTAACTTAGTTTGTATAACACAATATTTTTATTTTCGTTACTGCAGTTTCCTCAACTCAAACACCAATATCAAACAGAGTGTTGAGTTGCTGAAACTGCAGTCACGAAAATAAAAATATTGTGTTATACAAACAAAGTTAAAGTGTTCTATTTTATTGAATTAACATGTATACCAAAGAAGAATCCTCCACCGTTCATAATTCATTTGTTTTTGTATGTTTATTAATTTTTGACATATGAAATAAAACAACTGAACTTCACTTTATTGTTAAACACTGCAGTTTTTTACTTTGCTCTACATGCAAAATAAAGGGAAATTATTGTTTTTGCAAATCAAACATTTAGGTGGATATATCCATTCTGAGTTCCCCCGAGTTGATTAAGAACATTTTTGAAAAATGGCTGTAATTCTGTCCTTCTGTAATTCTGTCCTTCTGTAATTCTGTCGCTACGATAAAGTCTAAAACGATTGAGCTGTCAAGATGATACTATAAACTTACGTTTTTTATTACAATAGTAATATTAGATTAACTTTTGGTGAAAATGCATTTTTAGTTTTTTTTTTAATATTGATTATATAAAAAAATCTGCTGTAAAAAAAATGTTGTATATAATCAAAAAATGAGCATTAAATATTATATTCACTTTATGTTGTAGCTCTTTTAGTTGTTTTATTAATATTGTTTGAAAATTTTGAATTTTACGAATTAATTACTCTGAATAAATAGGCTATTGCTATAAATAACGTTAGTTTGATTTTGTGAAAAACAAACAATATCAACCAACTGTGTTGTTTTCCACTCCCAGACTAAGCATGAAGTAAAATTTCGAGTTTAGAAAAGCCCCGTGAAAATTTGTCGAGGGTCGCGCAGCGACCCGAGACAAATTTTCTGGGCTTTTCTAAACTCGAAATTTTACTTCATGCGCCAAGCGTATAAAACACTAAAATATTGCGAAACTTATGTACATTCGAACTTCACTTAAAATCTGTGTTTAAAACGCGTGGCACATGAAGTAAATTTTCGAGTTTAGAAAAGCCCAGAAAATTTGTCTCGGGTCGCTGCGCGACCCTCGACAAATTTTCACGGGGCTTTTCTAAACTCGAAATTTTACTTCATGCTTAGCCTAGGAGTGGAAAACACTCGTTTAAAGCTTCAAATTTAACTCTTTTGAAAAACAACGAATGTTGAATTTCTTGTGTAATAGATATACTTTATTTATTTTATTTTCATTTATTAGAAAAATATACAATTGGTTACAAAATAGTAAACAATTAAACATTTAAGCTGTTTTAAAATTGTAAAAATATTTACAATTTTTATATGACAGACAACATCAAATTATGAATATTATTACAGCTAACAACACAAATTGAAACACAAAATAAACGAATCTAGTGTAGAAAATTCATTAGATTTGGTTTTTTTCTTAACGTTTGTTAATAAATCATTAGTATGATTTTTTATAACAAAAATCACACGCATTGAAATAGAAAATTCAAAATAAAAACTTCAAAGAAAATGTGTTTGCTGTTAGAATTGAGAAAATTCTATCCTTATTAAAATAACGTTCAAACATAACGTTATTATACCTGTTGTTTTTTATTAAACAGTGCAGTTGTGCACTTTAATTATCTTTTCAATATAACGGGAAATTTCGTCCCCGTGAACATTTTCTTGGCTTTTTTAAACTCGAAATTTTACTTCATGCGCCACGCGTATAAAACACTAAAATATTGCGAAACTTATGCACATTCGAACTTCACTTAAAATCTGTGTTTAAAACGCGTGGCGCATGAAGTAAAATTTCGAGTTTAGAAAAGCCCAGAAAATTTGTCTCGGGTCGCTGCGCGACCCTCGACAAATTTTCACGGGGCTTTTCTAAACTCGAAATTTTACTTCATGCTTAGCCTGGGAGTGGAAAACACTCGTTTAAAGCTTCAAATTTAACTCTTTTGAAGAACAACGAATGTTGAATTTCTTGTGTAATAGATATACTTTATTTATTTTATTTTCATTTATTAGAAAAATATACAATTGGTTACAAAATAGTAAACAATTAAACATTTAAGCTGTTTTAAAATTGTAAAAATATTTAGCATATTAGGCGACCAAAACAAATTTTAACGCTTTTATAAAAATTTTAAATTTTACTTCACGCTAAATCAAGGAGTTGAAACACTCGTTAGAAGTAACAAATTGAGCACTTATATTAAAACAACCTATGCCTGAAAATATGCAGAGTACATATCTAGATATGTATATTTAAAAGGTAAATTCCCTGTATCTTATTTGCTATTTCATGAAATTATGTTAGTTTTAATCAAATAGTTTGCTTCCAACTTTATAATCAATATTTAAATTAAAAACATCTATATATAATATAATTTTAATAAAAATGTGTGTACCATGATAAGAAATAATTTCAAAAACTGAAAAAATACATCAAATACATGAAGGTATTAAGTCACTGTAATTGATACTATTGCCGACGATCACTTGAAAAAAAAACTGCTGTATGTATTTCATTTTTTTTAAATCAATTAGTAATAGAAAACCTCTCGTGAACTTTAGCAAAGGTAGGTACATATTTTCAAAAAATAAACGTTGTTGTTGTTGTTTTTGTTTAATTGCCGGTAATTGGAATGATCATATAAATATGAAACTCGATTGTCCGGCCTATATTTTTCCACCTTGTTTTGTAAAATCATAACGTGTATGCACGTGCATGGGGCGCAGTGATTAATGTTTTATTTTCAATTAAAACTGGACTAAACGATGAAAATTGCACCGCATTGGACGAACTCGCTAACAAGCCACTGCCGTCGGCGCAGTTTGCGCAAATGTTGATTTTGAAAAATATTTTCGCTCAAATCAAAGGGACGTTCAGCGCGGATTTTTTTTTATTAAATGCTCGCGAACGAAATTTCCCATAAACGTTATATTGAGAAGATAATTAAAGTGCACAACTGCACTGTTTAATAAAAAACAACAGGTATAATAACGTTATGTTTGAACGTAATTTTAATAAGGATAGAATTTTCTCAATTCTAACAGCAAACAAATTTTCTTTGAAGTTTTTATTTTGAATTTTCTATTTCAATGCGTGTGATTTTTGTTTAAAAAGTCATACTAATGATTAATTAACAAATGTTAAACTCGAAATTTTACTTCATGCGCTACGCATACTAAACCCTGAAATATTGTGAAACTCGAAATATTCTTGTTTAGCAGTATATTTTTAATCCTGCTTTAGCAGTGTATTTTTTAATCATGCTTTAGCAGTGCATTTCTAATAATACAGATTTAGCAGTATATTTATAATTTCACAATATTTTAGTGTTTTAAACGCGTGGCGCATGAAGTAAAATTTCGAGTTTAGAAAAGCCTGAAAATTTGGATTGGTCGCTCCGCGAATTATTAAAATTATATTATATATAGATGTTTTTATTTAATGGACTAACTTTGCTTTTCACACTTCCAAAATAAATAATCAAATATTGATTATAAAGTTGGAAGCAAACTATTTGATTAAAATTAACATAATTTCATGAAATAATAAATAAGATACAGGGAATTTTTCTTTTAAATATACATATCTAGATATGTACTCTGCATATTTTCAGGCATAGGTTGTTTTAATATAAGTGCTCAATTTGTAACTCCTAACGAGTGTTTTAACTCCTTGATTTAGCGTGAAGTAAAATTTAAAATTTTTAGAATAGCGTTAAAATTTGTTTTGGTCGCCTAATATGCTAAATATTTTTACAATTTTAAAACAGCTTAAATGTTTAATTGTTTACTATTTTGTAACCAATTGTATATTTTTCTAATAAATGAAAATAAAATAAATAAAGTATATCTATTACACAAGAAATTCAACATTCGTTGTTTTTCAAAAGAGTTAAATTTGAAGCTTTAAACGAGTGTTTTCCACTCCCAGGCTAAGCATGAAGTAAAATTTCGAGTTTAGAAAAGCCCCGTGAAAATTTGTCGAGGGTCGCGCAGCGACCCGAGACAAATTTTCTGGGCTTTTCTAAACTCGAAATTTTACTTCATGCGCCACGCGTTTTAAACACAGATTTTAAGTGAAGTTCGAATGTACATAAGTTTCGCAATATTTTAGTGTTTTATACGCGTGGCGCATGAAGTAAAATTTCGAGTTTAAATTTTTTTTTAATAGAATTCAATTTGAAGCTTAAACGAGGGTTTTCCACTCCCAGATTAAACATGAAGTAAAATTTCAGGCTTTTCTAAACTCGAAATTTTACTTCATGCGCCACGCGTACTAAACACTGAAATATTGTGAAATTCGAAATATTTTTGTTTAGCTGTATATTTTTTATCCCGCTTTAGCAGTGTATTTTTTAATCATGCTTTAGCAATGTATTTTTAATAATACAGATTTAGCAGTATATTTGAAATTTCACAATATTTTAGTGTTTTATACGCGTGGCGCATGAAGTAAAATTTCGAGTTTGGAAAAGCCTTAAAATTCGGTTTGGTTAATTTGAAGCCTTAACTAGTGTTTTCTACTCCTTTTCTAGTGGAAAACACTCGTTCTTAACTTCAAATTAAAAACTTCTATTATTATAAGGAATTGCTGAACATTTACAGAATACGAAAAGTTATGAAAATAAACTGCTCCTCTTCACAGTTGTAAGTATGGTGAATCTATAAATGTTTTCTACATTGTTTTTTTATAAATGTCTATGTTTATAACTTTTCTATAGTGTTATTTTATTAGCGTTCATGTTTATAAAAATAATAAATGCCATCGTTATTCCAGTATCGGATTACGCTTAAAAGTTGCGCAATGAGTGACAGTTTATTAGAAAATAATTCAAGAAAATCGATCAGTACGTGTTTATTGGAAATCAAAATTTTATATTAAAAATTTGGAAATTTTATAGAAATATTTTCCGAATATTTTTGTATAAGTGACCTTGGTTGTAATCCATTAAATTATTAAGACATATCTATAACATTTCATAAATGGCAAAAACTATTGCTACCTGAGAGAAAGGTTATTATTAACTTTTAGTACTGATAGCTGATGCATGTAATTTTAAAAATTCGAAAAAAAATAGATCCTATTGTTATCCCATTATCGGACTAGGCTTAAAAGTTGCGGAATGAGTCTTTTAGAAAAAAAAAAAATTAAAAAAAATCGATCAGTACGTGTTTTTTGGAAATCAATATTTTATATTAAAAAATTGAAAATTTTATAGAAATATGGTTTTTAAAACTTTTTGGATATTATATTTAAAAAGTATTTTGGAAAATAAAAAATTAAAAAAAAAGGTTCAAATCGGCCTATTTTTCACAAAGTTATTAGCATTTAAAAAAGGAACGTTTTTTTTCAAAATTCGATATCTCGAAAGCGGCTACACAAATAAAATTGACAAAAATCACGGAAGCCTCTATCATTTCGTACTATAACATACAAAATTATGAATAAAATTGGAGATGCAAAAGCCAGATGGTATCCGATTTGGCGTGGAATGCCCCATATACTTACGTAGTACATTTTTTGACATTCGATGTTTTTTAAAAGAGTTTAATTTGAAGCTTAAACGAGGGTTTTCCACTCCCAGATTAAGCATGAAGTAAAATTTCGAGTTTAGAAAAGCCCGAAAATTTGGTTTGGTCGCTCCGCGAAGCGGAGCGGCCAAACCAAATTTTTAGGCTTTTCTTAACTCGAAATTTTACTTTATACGCCAAGCGTACTAGACACTGAAATATTGTGAAATTCGAAATATTCTTGTTTAGCAGTATATTTTTAATTCTGCTTTAGCAGTATATTTTTTAATCATGCTTTAGCAGTGTATTTTTAATAATACATATTTAGCAGTATATTTGTAATTACACAATATTTTAGTGTTTTATACGCGTGGCGCATAAGGAAAAATTTCGAGTTTAGAAAAGCTTGAAAATTTGGTTTGGCCGACCAAACCAAATTTTCAGGCTTTTCTAAACTCGAAATTTTACTTCATGCTTAGTGTGGCAGTGAAAAACACTCGTTTAGGCTTCAAATTGACCAAACCAAATTTTAAGGCTTTTTTTAAACTCGAAATTTTACTTTATTCTTAGTTTGGGAGTGAAAACCACTCTTTTGTAATTTCAAATTGAACACTTCTATTATTACAAGGAATGGCTAAACATTTACAGAATATGAAAAGTTTCCTGTATAAAATAAATAAAGAAACTGCTCTTTTTTACAGCTGTAAGTATGGTGAATCTATAAATGTTTTTTACATTGTTTTCTTTAAATGTCCATGTTTGTAACTTTTATACAGTCTTTTTTTATTAACGGTTATATTTATAA
Source organism: Philonthus cognatus (assembly GCA_932526585.2). NCBI lineage: Eukaryota > Metazoa > Arthropoda > Insecta > Coleoptera > Staphylinidae > Philonthus > Philonthus cognatus. The sequence continues at coordinate 24,189,487 of OW052243.1, read as the reverse complement.
CTTCTCTACATCATGTTAATAAATTTTATATTAAAGACATTATTTCATTAAAATTATGTTAAAGTTAAAATTATAGGCACGCAATAAATCTCATGCCAGTAAATTCTGAAGGCATAGAAATCTTAATGTTTCGCCCAAAGTATAAACATCAATCAAGTGCACTATTCGAAGCGATAGGACTACTTCATTCAACCGTCACTAATGAATGACTGACCTACAAAACTTGCTTCAACTGTGGTCGATGGAAACTTCGCACAAACTCGATTCTTCGGGTGAACATAAATTATTATTAATTGTTACACCGTAAATACAATACAAACATCACTAACTAATATCAATAATAATATTCTGAACTAAAATCAAAATATAAAACAGATATAAAAAAAATTACAATAATTAGAACTAAATTACAATATTTTATCTCGTTGATTGTTGTGGCACTTATTTTTTGAAAATCCATTATCACTTTAATATAATAATAATAATAAACTTTTTATGATTTTCAACTTTTTATTAAATTCACTACAATTGTTTCGCTGCACTGTAGCTTCTACAAGTGATTATATTATTATATTTCTTCACCTGAAGAAGCTGCAGCGTAGCGAAACAATTGTAGTGAATTTAATAAAAAGTTGAAAATCATAAAAAGTTTACTATTATTATTATACATTATTTTACATAAACTGCAATAAAAAGAAAATTCAAAAAGTGACAACATTATTGGGTTATTGCTGAGTTTCATCAGATTTTAATCGAATAATTCAATGGAACAAAAAGTTTTTTTTTTGTTTCAATAAGTGTCTGATAGTCTTTGTAAGACTAATTCGTTGTAGATTGCGAAAAAAATCGCACTTTTAATGTTTGAAGTATTCTGCAACCAAGTATTGGCAATTTCATTTATATAAATGAAATTGCTAATTCTTGGTTGCAGAATACTTCAAACATTAAAAGTGCGATTCTTTTCGCAATCTACAACAATTTAGTCTTACAAAGACTATATCAAACACTCATTGAAACAACTACTTCCCGGGCTAATACCCCGACGGACATTGAATTATACAACAAGTGTTTGCTGTTACATACAGTAACCTACTGCAAATGTAACAATTTGGGTCAAATTATTCAGGCCATCTATAGACGCGTTTCGAGATTTATCTCTCATCAGTATAGCTTTGCCATTCCCTCTAAACAATTTGACACCTTAGACTGGCGGTCACGTTACCGTTCAAACATAAGTATAAATGAAATTGCCAATTCTTGGTTGCAGAATACTTCAAACATTAAAAGTGCGATTCTTTTCGCAATCTACAACAATTTAGTCTTACAAAGACTATATCGGTAACGTGACCGCCAGTCTAAGGTGTCAAATTGTTTAGAGGGAATGGCAAAGCTATACTGATGAGAGATAAATCTCGAAACGCGTCTATAGAGGCCTGAATAATTTGACCCAAATTGTTACATTTGCAGTAGGTTACTGTATGTAACAGCAAACACTTGTTGTATAATTCAATGTCCGTCGGGGTATTAGCCCGGGAAGTAGTTGTTTCAATGAGTGTTTGATATAGTCTTTGTAAGACTAAATTGTTGTAGATTGCGAAAAGAATCGCACTTTTAAATTTCATTTATACTTATTTTTTAACTGCACGATAACGTGGCTGCCAGTCTAAGCTGTCAAATTGTTTGGAGTGAAGGGCAAAGCTATACTGATAACAGATAAATCTCGAAAAGCGTCTATAGATGGCCTCAATAATTTGACCCAAATTCTTACATTTACAGTAGGTTACTGTATGTAACAGCAAACACTTCTTGTATAATCCAATGTCCGTCGGGGTATTAGCTCAGGAAGTAGTTGTTTCAATGAGTGTTTGCTATAGTTTTTGTATGAGTAATTAGTTGTAGATTGGGAAAGAATCGCACTTTTAATGTTCAATAATTTTATATAGTTTGTCACTTGTATAATAAAAACATTTGTTTTAAATTTTAATTGATTTAATTGTTCCGCTGGAAAATAATCACAAAATATGCTCATTTTTGAGTGACTATTGGTCGAAACATTAATGTAATACGTGTTTCCTGCGTGTCCCATAATTATTTATTGTGAGTGAAGTTTTTGTTAAATAGTTGTTTTTAAAATAATTTCAAATCGACTGCTAAAATCGACTTACATTTTCTATTGATATTTGTATGAATTTATTATTCATGCTACATACAACAACTCAGCCAGAATTGAACTGTTGTAAAGTTTCTGTGTAATAGAAACACACTCAATACACAATAGCAAGGAACATTACTTCCCGCGTAAACATATCAATCTCGTTTAGCATGTGCAATCGATTCCATGAAAGGTTATTGAGCATTGTACCGCTGAATTGAAAACAGGTGAAAATTGAATCGCGCTCGAGATTTTTAAAGCGAATATTTTCCACGTTACAAACACTGCATGCATGCAAGTGTGAGTGTATTAAAACGAAACCCGTTTGAACCGTAAATGGTATGAACATGTCCGCAACATCACAAAACGCCCACAAATAGATTATTACGTGGATTGCGGAATGCGGAATGCGAAATGGCCCGGAAACATTAGGTAAGGATGACCGTTGGATTCCGGAAATAAGAAGCGGTTCGAGTGACAGGTCGGGGGGTTAATAGAACGGGCAGGGCTCGAAGGGCCGAAGGCCCTAGGCCAGACCCCGGACAAATGAGACGGCTGACATGGAACACAGCGAACACGGGCACATGGAACATGTACCTTTTGCATTGAAAATGTTCCCTATTCTGGTGTTGGGTTCGCTATAAACTCCTATAAACTCGGCCGGTGATTTGTTAGCCCGTATAAAAACCGCCTCTACATGTTCTTTCATTTAGGGTTGCGGATATATGGGCCGGAATCAATTTAATCCTAATTGTTGTTTTAGAACGAAAGCGCTTTCAATTTATCTCGAAAACTATTCGGCTATCCTTATTCTTCTATTACAGTGGTATTCAAACCGTCGCACAGTGGTCCCGAATCCAGAAAACCTGGCCATAATATAAGGGCTTAAGCCAATTTGTCTGAAATTGCAAATACCGGGGTTTTTGAGTATGCTGGTTCAGAATCTGATTTTGATATATCAAAAAACAAAATGGCGGACCATATATGACGGACAAAAAAATAATTATGTTTTTTTCCATAAAAAAAAAAAAAACAGTACACTCGTGTTTTTTGAGCATTCTAATTCAGAATCTGATGTTAAAATTAAAAAAAAACAAAAAAAAATGGTGAATCAAATCTGACGCACAAAAGAAGTTATGTTGTTTTATAAAAAAAACAGTAAATCCGTGTTTTTTAAATAAATTGCTTCAAATTCGGTCATTCACTTGAAATTATTTTTATTTTAATTAGTTTTTATTTACTTCACCCTGAATGTATAGGTTATTGTGCTAAAAGAATAAAGAGAAATTCGAATCGGTTAAATTTGAAACCGGCCCGCGGCCGTGTTTGTGTTTGTTGTGTTAGATTTCCATGAAACTTTTTTGAATTTCTGACTATACTCTGTACAATACACAATAACAAATGTATTCTTGCCGAAACGATCTTTATAACTACTGAGAGGGGGCGGCGAATTTGGCCTACACCCCGGGCGGCTGAAACCCACGTTACGCCACTGCTATAATGACAGTTGACATTAAGTCGGCGCGAGCCGACATTAAGTCCATCGTGTTAACTTGAAATAAGTCGGCGTAAGCCGACATTTGGACTATAATGACAGATGACATATAAGTCGGCGCCGGCCGACATTTGGACTATAATAACAGTTGACACAAGTCGGCAGTAGCCGACATTTAAACTATAATGACAGTTAATATAAGTCGGCGCAAGCCGACATTCAATCAATCGTGCCAACTTGACGCGAGTTTGAATTGAACTATAGTCTGTTTAAAAACTAGAAGGAGTAAGTGCCAAAGCCCAATTTACACTATAAAAAGTTACCAGATATATCACTAGATAAATTTAGCGGCAATTTTAAATAAATTCATAATTACTCTTTAAATAAAATCAAATATCCATTTTGTACTTCTTAATTGTAGTTAAGTATTTTCTTTTCCAACGTACGATATCGTCAGTTCAATTAAAATGCTTATGCGGCATCTCGCCATATATCTGTGAAATAAAACATATTTACATTATGTTCATAATATAATATGCAATTTATATAATAATGTGTCTCTATCAGAACTGAGACGAATCTTCGTAAAAAGGATTCGAATCACGAATCCGAATCACCTAATATGATTCGAATCACGAATACTCGAATAAAGGATTTGTAAGAGATAAATATGATTCGATTCCTGTTTTTTCGAATCACGAATACAAATCGTTTAAGAATAAATTTGATTTTATTATTTTTTTGCAACCATTAATATATAAATGTCGTTACTAGTTGTTTTAACAAAAATATTCAAAACCTAATTATTTATTATTGCCACTGAACATCGTTGATAACAGACTAAATATCTGACTCCCTGTTACTCTGGTTAAAGATGTATTTGTGTGTTTCTGAACTTCACTTCAAATCAGTGTTTTGTACGCGTGGCGCATGAAGTAAAATTTCGAGTTTAGAAAAGCCCGAAAATTTGTCTCGGGTCGCTGCGCGACCCTCGACAAATTTTCACGGGGCTTTTCTAAACTCGAAATTTTACTTCATGCTTAGCCTGGGAGTGGAAACACTCGTTCAAAACTTCAAATTGAACTCTATTATAAAATCGACTAATGCCTGAAAATTTACTGAATATCATGTAAAGGGAAAGTCAGAGAAAAGTCATGGAATTATATTTAAATTGACCAAAACACTAACAAAAAAGCCATATGATATTGATAAATTTGTCAATATCAGCAGGCAAATTACAAATCACGTAAAAATTTATAAAATTAACTTAAATATTGACAAAAACAATGAGAAACTTTAACAAAATGGGGGTTTCCCACAGAAAAAAGTTGTATTAAAACGCCAGGGAAAAAAATCTTGAATCAGGGAAATGTCGGAAAAATGTAACAATTAAGATTGTGGCGACCATGTCAGTTTTACTTCAAACAATATTAAACAAAATCTTGAAAACTAGATTAATATCTTTAAAAACATATTCCATCATTTAATGTTCTTATCAAAGCATTCACTTTAAAGTTTCGAACGAGCGTTTCCACTCCCAAACTAAGCATGAAGTAAAATTTCGAGTTTAGAAAAGCCCCGTGGAAATTTGTCGAGGGACCCGAGACAAATTTTCTGGGCTTTTCTAAACTCGAAATTTTACGTCATGCGCCACGCGCATAAAACAGTGATTTAACGAGAAACTTAAAAACACAAAAAAAAAACATTTTTCATGGTATTCCTCACAATTAATTCGAATTATTTTTGACGATTCAAATCCTTTTGTAAGTATTCGAACCCTTTTACTAGGATCTAAATACATTTAAAAGGATTCGAATCACCCACATTTAGACTCGAATACGAATCCTATTAAAAAAATGTAACGAATCCGGATCACGAATCCAGTTGAACTAAAGTATTGGAATGCCTCTTTTGAATCCTCTAAAAGGATTCGAATCCTGCCCAGCTCTGGTCTCTATCTTACTCAAAATTGATTTGTTTCATAAAATTATACAAGGTAGCACGAGTCATCTTCGGCATGCCTGCATGATCGTTTACTTTTTTTAAAACTTCATTCAAAGTTGGCAGTTCATTTTCATAGAAGAAACTATGCACGGATCTCTTCACTACGTCATCAAAACTTGGAATTATGTCCTCTAAGCTGTTTAGGGCTACAAATCTCTCCGGATTTCTTATATTCGTTAATGGTACGATAAACAGTGGAATTTACAATTCCTAAAAATTAAACATTTTATTATTTCATGCACATTCTTATGCTATTTGATATCTCACCTACTGCACCATCAATGTATGATATAACAGCAGTCATTTTCATATGTGGATCATCTGTTATCATCTGCTTATACATATTTATAATGCACTGTTTTTCAGACAGATATAAATTACCCAAATCCAACTTTTTACGCTTTTTTGGAGGGGAAGGTGATATTATCACCAAGCTTGTACTGGGTCCATAATCTATCACAACAATATAAACAAAACTAACTTTTAACTGTGCTAACTAAAGAAACACCGCACAAAAGGTTATTACGAAACAGACAAAGTTGCAACTCGGTAACGCTTCGAATTAAGGTTATGTCAACTGTTGCTTCTAATAATGACGTAATTAGCATAGTGTAAATTGGGCGCGCTCTCGGCCAATCAGAGTTGTAGGTTTTGGCGCGTGAAATTTAAAACGCTCCTCCTAGTTATTAAACAGATTATATAATGAGATCGCCATGTTATTTTTTTTTCTTTGTGACAGTTGCGATACACATTTTAACTCTTGTGACACATTTTAAAGTAACGTGTGTCTTCCACTCCCAGACTAAGCATGAAGTAAAATTTCGAGTTTAGAAAAGCCCCGCGTAGAAAATTTGTCGAGGGTCGCGCAGCGACCCGAGACAAATTTTCACGGAGCTTTTCTAAACTCGAAATTTTACTTCATGCGCCACCCGTATAAACCACTGATTTATAGTAAAGTTAAAAATACATAACGCTTAGATGTGATGGCAATCAATATTTACCGAGATGTAGCGAAAACATTTCTTTTTTTGTGAAAAGTTTTGGAATAATAATAATAAAAGTAGAATAAATTTATTTAAGCAACTAACCAGGCAGAACCCTTAATAAAAAAAGCTGCACTGCAAACGATATAGCATCTAATGGCAGCTAGTTTTTTGCTGTTTATTTTCACAATAGTATCACAAAAAAGGTGGCGTTAAGCTTTTGACCGAACACTGCAGAACAACTAACTTTTTCCTTGTTTAAAATAATATTTTCATTGGCAAAGATTGTTAATTATCAAAATAATAAATAATTTTCACTATTTTTATTATACAGTCAATAATTCTACTTACTTCAAGGAAATGAATCGATTTCATAGATCTAAATTCCGGTGACTATACACTTATCAATCCACGAATACAAAACACGTAAAAATCCTACAATTGTGTCGCCAGATCTGCACCGCTCCAGTTACTTTTGAAATTGGCACTACGGTTAGGTGTAAGATATAAAGGGTAACTGCATAGAAAATTTAATAGAGCTAATACTAATCTATCAAAATGGTAACGTCAAAATCCACAAATAGTAATTTTACTTTTGGCCAGCTTTTCAAGATTCTGATCTGCTGTGTGACGATCGCTGGACCATTTTTGGTTGATCACCTACTGGTTTCAATCTCCGGTGAGGATTTGTAAAAAATTATTTATTTTTCACTATGAATGGTTTAACCAAATACGTCGGTTTTTTTTTTCTTAATTTTTGTTTACTCTTATACTTTTCCTCAAAAATGATCCTGTAAGCAGGTAAATGCATAGATGTGGTTTTACATGTTAAATCCCTATGTATACCTGATCAATTTAACATCTTGTCTATTTAAAGTCCAAAATAGGGTGTAGATCAAAGTCAGCTAAAACTTTAGTATCATCAGCATAGTATCTAGTACTCTAGTATCATTGAAAAACGGCTAACGGCGGAAAGTGCGTCAAAATTGCAAATCCAAGATTAAAAAATTACCCGCGCAGCCGTTAAATCCAATTTTTAATCACTCGATTGTTGGCGATTTTTTGAAAATTTTGAAAAACGAAAGAAATACCATTTTCATTATAGCCGATAAAATCTGACAAACGTCAGAGTTTAAAGTTTACCCCTACAGAGGTGTTCCGAGTAGAAGTAAAATGTACTCAAGTACTGAGAAAAAGTACTCTACACAAAATGTACTCGAATATCAAGTACAAGTACGCAACAATAAGTACTTAAGTACATATATGAGTATAAAGTACTGAGCACAATAAATAAAAACGCGAAATAACTGGATGTGTTTACAGTCGATAAAAAATGTTTTTATATATTGTACATTGAATTTCACAATATTTCAGTGTTTTAAACGGGTGGCGCACGAAGTAATATTTCGAGTTTAGGAAAGCCTGAAAATTTGGTTTGGTCGCGTAACCAAATTTTCGGGCTTCCCTAAACTTGAAATTTTACTTCATGCGCCACGCGCACAAAATACAAAATATACTTCTAAATCAGTATACTTTGACACTCGTTAAAAGCTTCAACAATTAGACAAGAGTGGCAGTGCTAATTAAACCACGAAAGTGTGAATAGTTGAAATATAAAATTACATATTATTGCCCCTCAAAATTCCAACATTGCAAAGTAAACGATATTCAAAAACAACGAATGCTTAAATATATCGAGATGTGCATACTTAAAAGCAGGGTTGTTATGTTTAAGACACTTTCTTGTAAAACAGTGTTTTAAACATGTTTAAAAACAGCCGTCGTGTTTTAAACAGTTTTGTTATAAACATGTTTTAAATCTTGAATTTGTTTAAAACATGTTTTGAACGTTAAATTTGTTTAAAACGTTTTTTTTTTATTATCTAAAATTTACTAAATTATATTTTATACTACTTCATTAAGATTCTTTGTTTACATTTTAAAATTTTAGCTAAATTGTTGAAGATATTTCAAATTACATTATTAAACATAACATTTTGTTACAATAAAATATCACAAATGTGTGTGTATACATTTGATTTTTAAATACAGCGAATTTTTCTTTTAGGTATACATATGCATTAGACTGTGCCAAAAAAAATCGACATTTTTTGATTTCGCTCTTCCTCTAGTATATGATTCCCCGCTCAAAATCCGGCGGGTTCCCAAAATCTGAAGTCAATCGGTGAATATTTAGAGGTGCATCAAGTCTAAAACGTGTTTTTAAAATTTTTTCCTCAATTTTCGAGAGGTTTTAGCTTACTGTTCCAAAATAACGGGATGTTTGACGCCTGAGACACATTATTACATTCCAATACAAAGTATTCAATGCGTTTCAGTCGCCAGATCTACTTTCGGAAAGATATATTGGCCAAAAAACCCATTTTTTTAAAGCCTAAAAACCGTGACTTCAACTTTCAAGTTCAATAACTTCATATTTTTAGGTCCGCGATGCGTCAATTGTTGTTTGAACATAGTCTAGTATCACAAAGCATTATTTGAATTCAATATTCCAGAGAAAATCGGCCATCAGTTGAAATAATCTTCACTCGAGGGAAAACACGCACTACTTGAAAATGGACCAAAATGACAAAAATTCAGATTGCAATAACTCAGCTGTGTTTAGTCGAAATTGTATGAATCTTTGAGTTCTAAATAGGTTGGGATCTTCCGTTTAATGGAATGCATATAGCGAAATCCATTCCACCACCTCCCACTCCGATAAGAAAAAACTTTTTCATGATTTTAACTTACAAAAAACAGCTAGTAGGTAGTGCCAACAAAATCGTGGTTTCAATCAAACAACAGAGTAATAGGTTTCAGTCATTTTCCTTTCAGTTCCCTAAAATGTCCAGTTTCTAAGATGATTTGGTGCAAAGTTATGAATTTTTTCAAAAAAAGCTGCATCTTGCTCTTTTTTTGGCCAATTTTGCCAATTTTGCACCATAATTGTTGATTTTTAATAACAATAATCGACAAATAATCAAATCAATAAAATGTATTAAACACAGAATTTATTCGAGTATTTACAAGTATATTAAAGGAACGCTTTTTTTGTAACGCTTGGCATTCGCCGCCTGTGCTCCGCGACAACTTTCAACAGGTACTGCCTTTGTTCTTCGCTCGTTGTCAATTCGGAATAATATTTCTAAATTTCTATTCTAAGGAAAAAATTTAATACACAAAATAATCTGAAATGCCAGACTACGTTAATATTTCTTAGGCTACTTTCAAACAACATATGACACATAGCGAACAATACCAAGCATTTCCGAAAATGCGTTCATGTAATATGTGATTCAAGTTAATATTAAAAGTGTTTGATTTTAACTACTCAAACAAACTCTGTACTTAACATATACTATTAATTTTAGTATTTGTCGAGTAATTTAATATAAAATCACCAATTAAAGTGCAAAATTGGTTAAATTGTAGCCAAAAAAAGCTACACGCAGCTTTGGAAAAATTAGTAACTTCGCTCCAAATCATCGTAGAAACTGGAAATTTTAGGGAACTGAATAATTACTGAAATTTATTGCTGTGTTGTTTGATTGAGAGAACGATTTTTGCGGCCTTGCCTACTAGCTGTTAAAGTTAAACAGCTAGTAGGCAGTGAAAATCATGAAAAAATGTTTTTCTTATCGGAGTGGGAAATGGTGAAATGGATTTCGTATCACAGTGATATGCATGATATTTAAAGGGAAGATCCCAACCTATTTAGAACTCAAAGATTCATACAATTTCGACTAAACACAGCTGAGTTATGGCTATCTGAATTTTTGCCATTTTGGTCCATTTTCAAGTAGTGCGTGTTTTCCCTCGAGTGAAGATTATTTCAACTGATGGCCGATTTTCTCTGGAATTTTGAATTCAAGTAATGCTATGTGATACTAGACTATGTTCAAACAACAATTGACGCATCGCGGACCTAAAAATATGAAGTTATTGAACTTGAAAGTTGAAGTCACGGTTTTTAGGCCTTAAAAAAATGGTTTTTTTGGCCAATATATCTTTCCGAAAGTAGATCTGGCGACTGAAACGCATTGAATACTTTGTATTGGAATGTAATAATGTGTCTCAGTCGTCAAACATCCCGTTATTTTGGAACAGTAAGCTAAAACCTCTCGAAAATCAAGGAAAAATTTTTAAAACACGTTTTAGACTTGATGCACCTCTGCATTTTGAACGGATTTTGAACGGGGAATCATATACTAGAGGAAGAGCGTAATAAAAAAATGTCGATTTTTTTTGGCACAGTCTAATATGCATACACTGTAAATTTTACGATATTCGTTGTTTTTTTTTTAAGATTTTAATTTGAATCTTTAAACGAGGGTTTTCCACTCTCAGACTAAGCATGAAGTAAAATTTCGAGTTTAGAAAAGCCTAAAAATTTGGATTGACCGCGTAGCGAAGCGGAGCGGTCAATCCAAATTAGGCTTTACTAAACTCGAAATTTTACTTCATGCGCCACACGTATAAAACACTGAAATATCGGAAAGTTTAAAATATACGGCTTTAGCAATCTAATATGTAGATCTAAATAAAACGTGAGTCAAATTCTGAGCTAAACAAATTGTTTAAAACAGTGGTTATAGGCAACCCAATAACTCTAACGTATATTAGGTTGCCTATAATCGTTGTTGTATGTGTGTTTTTTAACTTCACTGTGAATCAGTCTTTTTAAGCGTGGCGCATGAAGCAAAATTTCGAGTTTAGAAAAGCCTAATTTGGATTGGCCGCTCCGCTTCGCTACGCGGCCATTCCAAATTCTTAGGCTTTTGTAAACTCGAAATGTTACTTCATGCTTAGTCTGGGAGTGGAAAACACTCGTTAAAAGCCTCAAATTAAACGCTTAGAAACAACGAATTCCCGCAATTTTAAAAAACGCTGTAATTATCGGGATATGTATACTCAAAAGAAAAATGCTCTGTATGTTCGGTTTTGAACACGTTTTAAACCTATTTTAAACACGTTTTAAACCTGTTTCAAACACGTTTCAAACATGTTTTCAATTAACAACTCTGTTTCAATGAAAAAAACACGTTTTGTTAAAAAAAAAACTGTTTGTTTTAATTAAAATGAAAAAAAAAACGTTTTTTTTAAGAACTCTGCTTAAAAGAAACATTCCATGTATAGTATTTAAGGTAACGTATTTCCATTGTATGAAATGATTCTTTAAATTTTTCACACCTAAAAATGGGTTATTATTGTGTACTATTTCTATAAATAGTCGTGTTTTGTTATTATTATTTGTTAGTGGTGTATTTTGTGTTCATCTCATTGAAATGCATGTTGTGTGATGCCTATAGAAATGTATCGAACGCGAAACTCGGCGGGAATTCAGCGCTAGCAACTTTTTAATTGCAACAAGTTTTATTAAATCCGCCGAGATGAAAAGTCGGCTCGGGGATATTTCTATGAAAATTCGGTCCTTTTAATGGCCGGCTCCCTGCCGGCTATTCAGACTCTCGGCTTTTAAATGGAATAATTGAGTTCGCACCGTAATAAATTTTTCCACGCTCAGTATTTTTATTTTGCTGTGTGCTAATTAAGAATTGCGAAAGCTATAAGTCAATTTTATAGAAGTAAATAACTTTGTATATTAAAAAAAATTCTATGATATGGAATTATTGTAAAAATTGTACTTGGTAACTGTGGAAGAAGATTTCTGAAAAGTGTTAGGTTATGCGATTGTCTAACAAAACTCCCTGTAAATAAAAGAAATTGATATTTGTAATAATTCTTATAAGTTTTATCAATATCAGATACGCGGCTAATTATTTATACAAATTTTAAAGAAGTCAACATATGTCTAAAACGTAATCAAATTTCAATATATATACAGGGTGTCTACGCTAAACCGTTCGTTAAAAGTTTATGGGGTTGCCGTTTCACTAAAAATTTGAAAAAAATCCTTGTCATACGGTTGAATCAGTTCTCCTCATGTGAAATATTTTCAACTTTATATCACTTCCGGTTCCACCGGAAGTAGCACCAAATTTAAATGGAACACCCTATATATTAGTAATTTATGGATTCCTCGTTTAAATTGCAACATATTTTATTCGAACATATGTACACTTATCTCTTATAGTTTTCAAGCAAAAAAAATATTTCTAAAATTCTGACCTCTAAAAGGCAACACTGGTCTTAAGTGAAGTTCAAAATATAGTTCTGTAGAATACTGTTTTAGTATCATATTGCGAGCTTCGCAATATTTGAGCTTCGCGGAGCGACCAAACCAAATTTTAAGGCTTTTCTAAACTTGAAATTTTACTTCATACTTAATCTGGAAGGGGGAAACAGTCGTTTAAAGCTACAAATTGAACTAAAAGAAAAAACAAGGAATATGTGAAGATTTACAGAATAATTGGGATGTGTATACTTAATAGAAAAACTCCCTGTATCTACAAGTTTTCTAAATTATTATACATAATATATACTTTTAAATTCATAATTTACTTTTATATCTGTGGCATCGAGTCCAATTTTGAGTTATGCGTATTAGACATTCGTTGTTACATTATAAATATTCAATTTAAAGCCTCTAACAAGAGTTTCCGATCCCAGATTATGCATGAAGTAAAATTTCGAGTATAGAAAAGCCTTAATGTATTACAAAGTAATGTATTTAAAACGGTTTAATTGTAATTATACAACAAAATATTTATAATAATTTACTGTGTATTATTATCAAGGTACACACGGATCAACTTGCTGTTAATCCATTGTAAAGGTGGTGTGTTGTGGAATTGTAAGTCAGAAAACAAAAGTCGTTTATTTGTTTTCTCTTACTTGGAGACCTGGTGGCAAAGATTGCTTCAACTTTTCGGCCTTCTCCTTGTCGAAGATGACTAAGGTGTACAAGAACCTCGAGAAACGGACCTTGAATTTGGTGTTATTCTTTTTGGGGTTGTTCTTTACCTTTACATATTTCGCATCTTTCCTCCTGGCCCTTAAGAGGAATTCCTTGATTTCTTTAATTTCACGCGACATTCTGACGACGGAATTGCGTTTTCCAAAAACTTGACGTTTGGATTTAGATGCGTAGCATCCTAATCCAAATTCAGGCTTATGTAAACTCGAAATTTTACTTCATGCGCCACGCGTATAAAACTCTGATATAAAGTAAAGTTTAAAATATACTGCTTAGGTTTGATCACATGTTTATTAATTTTGCAAATGTTTTTATGGAATATGTGAAAGTATACTTAAAAAATCCCTTTTTAATATTCTTTATATAATGCAGACATAATTATTATTATGTATATATCATATAATAGAATTATTATAAATTATATTACGTAAAATGTACATGCATATTATATAATATCTTTAAGTAGATATTATTTACATATTGGTTTGCTGGGAAATTTGTCAGTTCGGTAAAATTTTTAAGAAGACTTTTGAAGTACATTTTAAAATGTATCTAGCTATCTGTTCAATTAATCAAGTTATTTCAAATTAAACATTTTTTAAAACAAAATATATTTATTTATTATGAATAAATATAATTTTTTATGTGTATAGTAACATTTCTTATCATAACTTTAATCATCATGAATATAATATATTCAATTTAGTGATCTCAGCAGAAATAAATTTTGTATTTAAATTGTAGTTGAATTGTATTTATATTTATATCTTGAATTGTTAATCAATGTGCACACAATATTATCACAATTAATTTGGTGATTATTATTACTATATTAATATTTATTATAGATACACTATTGTATAAATCCTTTATATAAATAATTTAGTATTTAATATACAGTGCGATCGTTTAATAATATGATTTAGAGTAGGCGGTATGTTTATTTGTTGAGTTGCCCAAGCTGCTAATTGAATGATGGAATAAATTTGAGGTTATGGTAAACTGTGTGTTAACAATCAGTAGTGCCAATCTAATTTAAAATTCAAAGACTAATCTAAATCACGTTATAAACGATCGCACGGTAGTATCAATAATGAAAATTCAATAATAGATACTCAATTTTGGTACAATATTGTCTCAGTAATAATTATGATTGATCACTTGATTATAGATATTCAAATGTTGTACAATATTGTATCAATAATGAATATAATTCATCCTTCAATATAAACATTCAATTTATGTACAATATTGTATCAATAATGAATATCATTCATCCTTCAATATAAACATTCAATATATGTACAATATTGTATCAATAATAATAATAATGAATATCATTCATTCTTAAATATAAACAATCAATTTATGTACAATATTGTATCAATGGCATAATTCAATATAGACATTCAATAATGTGAAAATTGTATCAATAATGAATAACATTGAATAACTCTTTTGAAATTTCAAAATAAATATAATATTGATTTGTATGTATTTACCATAAAAAAAATGATGTTTTCTTTTTAAATAGGAATTCAATCAATAGTGTGTTAACATGTATCATCTTAATATAATAATTATTCAATATAGAATACAAATATATTTTTAATAATTATTTTTATATTTTAGTTTTATAATTTTAGAATATGATCTCATGTTAACATTAAACTATTGTTACAAGATTTTTAAATTGTTTTTCAATATTTATACAGGATTCAATATAAACTAGGGGACTTACATAAATTGAAATAATATTAATAAGTGACATATTATGTCACAATTAGAAAAAAAAATATATTGTAACGAAATCGATATTAAACCGAGGATCAAAGTTAATGTTTATTCTGGGTTATTACGGATCGGGATTTCAAAGAAATCAGTCGTGAAATACAATGTTGTAAACACGTACGGACTGGAAGGTATTTGAAAAATTCTAAATTCCCGGTGTTCGTGTGTTGGTCACGTATTGGAGATTTCAATTTCCGCGCCAATGGACGCCGGAAGATTGTGGTTTTATAGTTTAATAACTCGTTGAAATAAAATTACTTTGAACCTTTACTTCTGACGCCCTGGCTCGTTCGCAAACGATGTCTTTTTACAAGTGCTTATAAAGTAAATGTAATAGACGAATTTATATTTATTAAATAAATCGTTATTTTCAACCATGTTGAGTCGTTTGAATAAATGTTTTGATTGTGAGCTATGAAAATTATTATTTCGAGAAATTGTGTACTGTAAAAGCAGAATATTTTGGATTTTGTTGCTCTAGATATACTTATTGAGTGCGGCCTTCTATACATTAAAAATAAGTTTACTTAATTGAAATCATTATATCATTTATTCGTATCTAAATCGTAACAGTAGAAAGTGTACGATAAAAATAAATGTAAAAAGCTTGAGCTTCCCATAAAAATAAATGTACATATCTAAACAATACTTAGACTTCACATCAAATCAGTGTTAAATACATGTGGCGCATAAAGTAAAATTTCGAGTTTAGAACAACCTGAAATTTGGTTTAGTCACTCCGCTTCGCTACGCGGCCAAACAATCTTTCAGGCTTTTCTAAACTCGAAATTTGACTTCATGCTTAATTGTGAATTGTAAAAACTCGTTAGATGTTTCAAATCGAACACTTTTATGAAAACAACAATTGCCTGAACATTTACTGAGTATTTATCGATATAGGTACAGGGAATTTTTCTTTTAAGTATTCAGCCGTCGATTTTTTAAATTTAAATTGAAGCTTTAAACGAGTGTATGAAGTAAAATTTCGAGTTTAGAAAAGCCTAAAAATTTGGTTTGGTCGTGTAGCGCGTAGCGCTACGCGACAAAACCAAATTTTCAGGCTTTTCTAAATTCGAAATTTTACTTCATGCGCCACGCGTATAAAACACTAAATTAATGTAAAGTTCAAAATACACGTCTTTATCATACTGCTTTAGTTGTATATTTTGAACTTCACTTGAAATCAGTGATTTATACGCGTGGCGCATGAAGTAAAATTTCGAGTTTAGAAAAGCCTGAAAATTTGGTTTGGTCGCTCCGCTGCGCTACGTGACCAAACCAAATTTTAAGGCTTTTCTAAACTCGAAATTTTACTTCATGCTTAGCCTGGGGGTGGAAAACATTCGTTTTAAGCTTTAGTTTAAACACATTTAAAAAATAACAAAAATCTGAAGATTTACAGCGTATTCAGTATATTGGGATATGTATACTTCAAAGAAAAACTCCCGGTATGTACACTTCCTTGTATTTATCTACCAAATAAAGCTACAGTGTGAAATCCTTTTAAATTTGTTATTATAACAAAATTATAATGTTAAATTACAATTTTTATTTTCAAATTTTAATAACAGAAATGTATGACTTTATTATTTAATGGAAACTAGAAATAAAAGTTTATATTAATAATATCCGGTGTAACTGCACTTTTATTATTTAAAAAGGAAACACGTGTACACACGTCTTTTAAGTGCGCTGGCAGTTGTTATAAATGGAAACTTAAAAGGAGTCGCCTGAAGGGGGAATTTAAAAAGGGGCGCTAATTTCATTTAATGCCCTAGGTGGGATTTTTCCTGTTCCGAATTTTCATCGTAATATATGAAAGCTCTTTACAAGTTTTTTTATTTCTTAGTGTAAGTAAATGAACTGCTTATTCTTAACAAGAAACTAAATTTTAATAGACGATACATTTATAATATCAAAAGTAGGCAACTTAAATAAAACATTTAATGGTTTTCAACTATTCTTTGTGTATTTCACTACAATTGTTAATTTTAATTTATTTTATATAAAGATGATTTTTGAGGTACATTCTAAAATGTAAATTTAAATTAAATAAAAAAATTTTAAAACAAAATATATTTATTTATTATGAATAAATATAATTTTTTAATGCGTGTAGTAACATTTCTTACAATAACTTTTATCACCATAAATATGATATATTCAATTTAGTGACCCCAGCAGAAATAAATCTTGTATTTACATTTTAGTTAAATTGTATTTATATTTATATCTTGAATTGTTCATTAATTTTTGTGTATTTCACTACAATTGTTAATTTTAATTTATTTTATATAAAGACAGATACAGACATTAAGCCAATTAGTATATCTGGTCCAAACAACTAAAGATAATACAAAATATAGGTCCATTAGATTTAGTGGCAGCTTAAGTCAAAACATTTGCAAATATTAAAAAAAATACAAACAACTAATGAATAAAAAATGGGGGTTAATTAGATTTAGTGGTAGGTTAAGTCAAAACATTTGGATATATAAACAATACCCAATTAGAAATACCGTATTTGAAACAATAGTTCAGCAGAAATAATAAAAAATACTAGTAATAAAAATAAGGTGATAAAACTCAGTGCTGGACCATCTATTAAGTTGTAGTGACTACTCTAAAGTTTATAAAGAGAGAAATCGGAAGAGCTTAAAAAGATCGAATATATAAAAAATACAAATCATTCATCAACAAGAAGAATTTTTCAAGATATTCGAACCATTTGTTAGAAGAAGTTCACAACTTTAACAAATACTTAAAAATCCTTCACGAAAAGAAGAAAAGGAGAAAATTAACTCTATTACAAAACTTAGAAACAACAAGTATTTCCCATCTAGAAATTTGCTCAATGAGCAAACGAATCTCTCCAGCCTTCCACCTTCACTCATTAAAGTTGTGTATGAAAATAGCTTTAATAAATGTGTAAATATTATAAGTTATTTACTTGAAGAAGCAACAACGTTTCAAAACAGTTGTAGTGATATACACAAAAAATAGTTAAAAATCATAAGTGTTTTATTTAAATGATGGATGGATTATTAAGATTAAGTGCTCTCTCCAACTATATACGACATAAAAATTAAGTTTGTTATACAAAATATTCTACTCAGTATTATAATTTATTTTAATGGACAGACAGATCTTACGTCGATAGACTAGACAGATTAATTTTAAATTTTTCTTATGAGTATACATATCCGGATGCACATGCTGTACATATTAGTTAGGCATTCGTTTGTTTTTGGAAAGCGTTCAATTATATAGGCAAAGGTATTCTTTCAATTGAAATCTTTGTATGTCTTTAATTATACTGGGAATTTTTCTTTTTAGTATACATATCTCAATGTGTATTATATATATGTATTTAGGCTAGTGTTGTGAGTTGGCGAAGATTCTCGAGCACGTTCTCTGTGACCGAAATGGCTTAATATAGAGAACCTGCCAGAGGCGGGGGTGTCGGAATATATATAAAAAAATGTTTAAACTTCTCCTTCGTGACATTGGATACTGATATTGAAATTATTTCCATCATAGTCACAAAACAAAATTATAAAATTGCTGTGACGGCCGTATACCGACCGCCTAACTGCGATGTCCCTACGTTTCTAAATGAGTTTGAAAACGCGTTAGCTAATAATTTTCCATATACTGAAAATGTAATTTGTTGTGGTGAGTTAAACATCGATATGCTTAAGCATGAAAATAGTAAGTACTCTCTTCTGTGTGACGTGTTGGATAGTTTTGAACTAACCCAAATTATCAATGAACCCACTAGAATTACAGATAATACTTCATCTCTTTTAGACGTAATTATTATCTTTAATCAATTGCATTATACAAGTAGTGGTATTTTTGACTGTCCTTCTTCTGACCACGATGGAGTTTACTGTACTGTTGCACTTAATATTGAACAGCACAATAACGAACAAGTATTTACATCACGTAACTTTCGTAATATAAATATAAATTTATTTAAAAATGATTTACACAATCTACTTATGCATCATATCATTAGAATTAAAGACGTGAATGACAAACTATTTTTGTTCAATAAATACATAATAGATCTATTTGATTGTCACCCCCTTCTAATCCCACGTAAGAAATCCAAAAGATCTAGTCCATGGTTGACGAATAATCTGAAATTATTGTTTAAGTTACGAGACAAGGCAAAATCGCGTTACAGGAAATCTGGTAACCCGTCACATTAGGACTACTATAAAAGCTTGAGAAATTTCAGTAATACTGCTGTAAAAAATGAAAAGAAAGCATACTTTACATACGTTTGCAATAATCGCGGTACACATTTTATGTGGAAACACATTGAGTCTCTAGGCCTTTAAAAAAAACAGATTAGCATTCCCAAATCCTTATCTAATACTGATGCAATTAATAATTATTTTTGCAAGAGTTTACCCAGTAATAGTAATACAGCAAATGCTAATAGCCATTTAGAAAATAGGTATCATCGATCTGGTGCTTCTTTCAATTTCAAATTAGTAGATGAACACACCGTAGCGCAATTTTTATTTCAAATAAAATCTTCGGCCACTGGATACGATAATATTAATAATGTCAATGTTACTCCTATGTTGTCTATATATTGTGCCTTATCTGACCCAAATTGTAAACTCGTGTATATTAGATAGTGTATTTCCTGATTGCTGGAAATAGGCAATAATTAAACCTGTTTCTAAAACAAATAATCCATGTGAGCTTAAGGATTTAAGACCGATATGCATACTGCCTACACTGTCTAAACTATTTGAGAAAATAATTAAGTCTCAACTATATGATTATGTTAATAAAAATTAAATTTTACCCGACTTACAATCTGGATTTAGACCTGGTTACAGTTGTGAAACCACACTGTTAAAAATTACTGGTGATATTTTGTCATCTACAGATAAAGGGCTTATGACAATATTGGTGCTGTTAGATTTTAGTTAGGCCTTCGATACAGTCAGGTATGACACTCTTAAATTGATCCTGCGCTTTATACGGCTTGAGGAATCTGCTGTACTATTATTGTCAAATTATGTTAGCGATCGAAAACAGTGTGTACAACTCGATAATTCTAAGTCAAACTTTATTGATATAAGACAAGGTGTACCGCAGGGTTCTGTGTTAGGCCCTTTATTGTTTTCTATCTACAAATTAAATATTCTTTCCCAATTGCAATTTTGTTGTGGGCACATGTATGCAGATGATAGTCAACTCTACTATTCTTTTCATCCAGAATCGTATCGTGAGGCTGAAATAAATATTAACTCCGACTTAAAACGCATTTATGAATATTCACGTATGCTAGATTTAACCCTAAACCCAGTCAAATCATCTTATCTCATTTTTGAAAAAAAAAAAATCATGTAATCAACTTTCAAATGAACTTAGACTTTCAATAAATGGAACAGTGATACCGTATGTGAAGGATGCTACGAACTTAGGCGTAACTATCGATAATACATTCCGATATAAAACTCATATAAACAGATTTATTCGCGCTGCTTGTATTAATTTGAAGAAATTGTATCCTCATCGGGCATGCATACCTGAGAATATGAAGGTTGCTCTCTGTAACGCATTTGACTTGTCACACTTTACCTACAGTGCATCATTATATAATGCAGCAATTGACAAAGCTACGTTAAATCGTATTCAGAGAGTCCAAAACTCTTGTTTGCGTTTTATCTATGGCATTCGGAAATTTGACAGAATTTCTCATAAATTGGTGGATACGGGATGTCTAATAGGAGAGAATACCAGACTTTGTGTTTTTTTCATAAACTAACAATTACCAAATCACCATCATACCTGTATAAAAAAATTACATTTAGGAATGACGTGCATAATCTTAATACTCGATCTAAAGGACGCTTATCCCCTCCAAAACATCGCACTTCCCTATACGAACGGTCATTCTCATTTCAAATTTACAAAATGTACAACTCGATACCACCTGAATTAAAAATGTGTAGCTTAAATGAGTTTAAAGTCGCAGTTAAAAAACAATTATTACAGCAATGTATTCAATGATGATAGTATTTTTCATTTTTCTTTTTGTTACTTTTCTCTTAAGTACACATGTATTATAAATAATAAATTTCTATTATATACTCGATCACTAAATTTTATATAGATATCACATTATGTTTAATTCGTTTCATATTGTAAATCTTATTAGTTCTAAGGTTTGGATGGCAGAACAGTTTGGGGTATACTCTAAAACTGAATCCCGCCTTAAGATTAGCTAGTAGTAATCTTTTTTGTTATTTTGGTCACTCATATCAACCATGTATGTTATGTTTTTATTATTTGGCTAATAAAGAAATTTATTATTATTATTATATTATTATTATTATTATTGACTGAAATAATGTTCATGCCTTTGCTCGCTGTTTTCTCGCGGGCTAGATGCGCCGTCATCAATTATCCTACTCGCACACACTGCTGCATTTTATTCGTTTTTTTTAGCTTACTAAGGATATCGTTTTTAAGGGAGTATAATTAATATTAAATAAATATTATTTTTTTTTAATTTATGTGAATCAGTGAGACACATGCTGTTTACGAGGGCGTCGCATACTTCAATGTCATTTGTGAGTGTAATTTGTTGAGTTGGATAAATATTCTGAAAATGTCTTCTAAAAAATATAATATTTGGAGTTATTACATTACATTTGAAGAGTGTGATGGGGATAAATGATGACAGCGCATTCAGCCCGCAAGAAAACAGCGAGCGGAAGCATGTAAATTATCGAGGTCATTTTCCAACAGAACGTTCTCTATATTTCGCCATTTCGGTCATAGAGAACGTGCTCGAGGATTTTCGCCAACTCACAATACTAGTTTAGGTATTCGTTGTTTTCAAAAAACATTTAATTTAAAGCTTTTAACGAGGGTTTCCATTCTTTTTTCAAGCATGAAGTAAAATTTCAGGCTTTTCTAAACTTAAAATTTTACTTGATGCGTAACTAAGGAGTGGAAACACCTGTTAGAAGTTTCAAATTGAACACTTTTAGAAAAACAACGAGCGCCTGAATATTCACAGAGTATGGATTAAGATATGTTTACTTGAAATAAAAATTCGCTGTATATTGTAGTTATCTAAATAAGTACAAATATGTATTGCTGTTGTAATTCATTGTGCTAGTATTTAATAATCTATTACCTTTTGATGTGTCAAAAGCCACTTGTAAATGAATCAGTAAGGACTATTATAACCTTAAAATTGAGAGAAAATAATGACGTTGAAACTTCAATACATTTTTTAATTGAATTCCTCTAGTACTGTAAAATGATGGAGATGACTTTAATCAAACACGCCAGCAGCACGTAATACGTAAACATGTTAGCACTCAATACATATTGTAATCGAGATGTTTGTATTCACAATGCGAAGGCTGTCCTCTATTAGTTAATCTAAATTTGAGAGTAGAACGAATTCGGTCCGTTTTTTCTTCTTTCTCTCTTTCTTCAAACGTCCGTTGCATTTAAAGTGATATTCAAGTAGGCGAGCTCAGCCCGGGGGTGTCCTCTATTCCCCTCCGCCATCACCCCCGATATTATCGCTTTTTATTTAAACAATTCATCGGGACCATCCATTTGTCCAAGTAGAAACTTCTGTCCGCACTCAATTTACCTCGAATAATATCTAGTGTTATTACTTGGATTTGTTTTAGCGTTCAATATTTCATCGTAAAGTATAAAATGAAAATGTTATGTCTATATATAAAATGAATTTACTATTATAATATAAAACCTCTTTTGATATAAAGAAAGAAGCATTTCTTATAATACGAGTATTACTTATTATTATACATAATTTTTCTTTTAAGTATACATACAGGGAATTTTCAATTAGGTATACATATGCATATGCTTTTTTTAAAGAGTTCAACATAAAGCTTAAAACGAGTGTTTTCTACTCCCAGACTAAGCATGAAGTAAAATTTCGAGTTTAGAAAAGCCTGAAAATTTGGTTTGGTCGCGTAGCGCGAAGCGCGAAGCGACCAAACCAAATTTTCAGGCTTTTCTAAACTCGAAATTTTACTTCATGCGCCACGCGTATTAAACACTGAAAGCAGTGAAATATTGTGAACAAGTAAACTTCGCTTGAAATCAGTGTCTTATACGCGTGGCGCATGAAGTAAAATTTCGAGTTTAGAAAAGCCTGAAAATTTGGTTTGGTCGCTCCGCGCTTCGCGCTACGCAACCAAACCAAATTTTCAGGCTTTTCTAAACTCGAAATTTTACTTCATGCTTAACCTGGGAGTGGAAAACACTCGTTTAAACTTCAAACTAACCTCTTATAAGAAAACAACGAATATTTAAAAATCTACAACACGTAATTGGTATATGTATAATCAAAAGAAAAAAGTCACAAGAAATTATGATTTTAAGTTTTTATAAAAAAAGAACACTAATATACTGGCGATCTAAACAGTATGACATTGTCATGCAACGTCAAAATTTGACACATCTAAGAAAAATCGTTGCAGATACAACTGTCGAAATACTCTCTAAAAAAATTGAACCACACATTCCACATCAATGAGCCATAGGACATCTCTTTCGAATTCCATTATACATTGGTTCGATACAGAAGTTCAAAATATGAGGGAAGTTATGAGATTCCGAAAAATCAAAAAATGAACTTGATACGTACAGGAAAGGATATAGACGAGCAATTTCGGTAAAAAAAGCTAAATTCGACAAATGAATTTATAATGCGCAAGGAAAATAAGTCCAAATCTGCGTAGTCAATTATAAATAACGAACGTAGTCAGTGTCATTTTACTATAACCCAGTGTGATATGCCATGTGATGATTTTAATGTTTTTTTTACAGGTGTGGCTGACAAGTTACATTCATCTTTGTCGTTAGAAGTGGACAGTACTAGCATTCTAACCCAGACTAATGTTAACATACAGTTCAAATTCACAAGTGCAAACAGTTTTTTTGTATAAGTATACATATCTCAATTACAGTGTATATTCTGTAAATCTTCGCATATTCGTTTTTCATTGAGAGCAGTTCAAATTAAAGCTTCAGACGAGTGTTTTCCACTCCCAGATTAAGCATGAAGTGCAATTTCGAGTTTAAAAAAGTCTGAAAATTTGAAATTGATTCTTTACTAGATATTTTTTAGTGTACATATTTGCAGTAGTAATTTTGTTGACTATTTTCATGTAAATCCCATGAATTTCAATATCAACACACTTGTCGATACTCAGGAGTCTAGTGCTTGGTGTATGCGGAAGGGCTTGCAAACTTCTTCAATTAAATTTTATCCAAAGCGCTGAAAATGTAAAGTCTCCGCCTATTACATCACGTATAATATATGAGTACAAACATGAGTTTGAATTATTGGATTACACGGGATTAACACGTGAAGTTGATCGAATTGTATACAACGATTTCTATAAGATAACAGAATAAATAGAAATTATTTGTTCTATTATCTTAGGACTATAATATTGTCACAATCGAATGTATAATCTTGTAATTTTTAACAGGTCTCAAGTGATTTTATTTAGAAAACAAATATACAACGATTGTATACAAATAGAGACTAATTGTTTTGTTATCTATCCCTAAGATAATATTGTCATAATCGAATGTATAATCTTATAATTTTTAACGTCTTCTTATTAAAAACCAACGAAATATATAGGATCTTTCTTGAAAATGTATTACCCTGTATAACAAAAATATTGTTTATTAGTAGCCAACATGATTAGCTACATTTTATTGATTTTTAAAAATGTTTCAAAGTATTGCTTTCTAAACGACAATTATTTTGAAAGCAATACTTTGAAAATGATGTACCACATTTCAAAAATCCATAAAATTTAGCTTATAATTTTGGCTACTAATAAACAATATTTTTGTTATACAGGGCAATACATTTTCAAGAAACATCCTATATATTTCGTTTGTTTTCGAAAACATACAGGATGTATACCGTGTAAAAAAGTTTTGCTCCGGATTACTGACCGGATAGCAGAACTTTTTTACTAACCAGTTTTCCACAAAAAGTAAATTTTTAGAAAAAGTTTTGAATGACTTAAAAACAGCATGTTCATTAACCAATCCTAATTTGACTACAGTGGGCGCTCAACAGTGAAGAAATTTAGATCAGTGGGAATGTATTTTTGAATGTAAGCAACATATTTTGCACAATAAAAACTTGGTTGGTTAACTTTTAAAGCTGCTTTTAAAGAAGGCATGTCTGCGCGACCAAAAAAAATTTTCACGCTTTTCTAAATTCGAAATTTTACTTCATGCGCCACCCGTATAAAACACCGATTAAATGGAAAATTTATATTATAGATTACTTATATAGTTTAAAATATCTGATTTAAATATATGAAATTTGATGTGAATGGGGCCTCGCCTGGTATCATTTTTTCAAAATTTATGGTTAGGAGGGGGATTGATCCCCTAAATCCCCCCTCCCTATCTACGCCACTGAGTCACTTGCACCCATTTGCTTCTAGGTGATTCATTTCATTTATGGAGTAAATATAATCGTAAAATATACTTACTTATTGTTTTTATATTCTTAACATAAGATATTTAGTGTTCAATTTCCCTTCATTTAATTTGAACACAATTTAAAATTCCATAAAAAAACTGTTATTATGTTAAAGATATTGAACAAATTGATATGTTCGAATTGAAAAGAGTAAATCTCACCAATTTCCCTTATTTCAAGTCGAACACATCTAGAACTAAAACAGAATATTTCATCCGGTATCAAAAGAACCGTATGTAGATTTTTATCCCGAAGCACAAGGTGTTATATTTTAATATTCACTTTATAATGACACCCGTGCACATCCCGAATATCGCTGGAGTAATTGTGCATTTTAAAATGGTTTACTGCCGACGCTACTGGCGAAGGGCGATATTTAATATCGCATGAGACGCGCATTTTTGCGTCGCACTCCGACGTACATTAAGACATTGCATATAGATAAAGAGAGGAACGGCCGGGTGTGACTGTAAATATAAATGGTGGAATGGAGAGAAGAGAAGAGAGTCCCAAGACGACACGTTCACACTTCAGAACTTCGCAGGAGTTTTCAGGTTTTATCTAAAAGTAGCTTTTTACGCCGTCTGAAAGTTAATGAAAAGGACGGGTTTTTTTGGGGAGGAGGTGTCCTCCGTCAGTGGCTATGTTTAAGCCGGGAAATTTTTCAAGTATTTTAAATTAACTCGACTATTTAAATAAAGAGCTCTTATTAAAGTAACCGTCTGTACACCGATTTTTTTCTTTTAAGTATGCCCATACAAATTACTCCAGACGCTCGAATCTTCAAAACGCAGGATTTGGTTAAACGAAATAAACATTTGTAATATTAATAAATGTGAAATCAGTAAATCTAAGAAAGTATGATATAGATAATGGTACGTAATTAAAAAACAAATACTATTAATTTTAAATGGTCATTACAGAATTTAAAATTGTTAAGTACTTCGAAAGTGTTGAAAATGTCAACAATCCTTAAAAAATGCGACAATTGTAAAAAAAAGTATATAAAAATTTCAGTAATTTTAATTTTAACTGCATATAATATTTTTTTATGAAATAAGAGTAATATTTTAAAATTAAGAATAAATCAGTGTTTTTATGCGCATGGCGCATGAAGTAAAATTTGGAGTTGAAAAAATCTAGAAAGATTCTTTGGGCTTCCCTCAACTCGAAATTTTACTTCATGCTTAGTCTGGGTGTGAAAGACAATCGTTCGGCAATTATCAGTAGTTTATTTTGTGTTTTTGTGTTTTGTACAAAAAATGCGATATTAAGAAGTCGTGAAATGGTAAATATTAAGATAAGCTATAAAATTTGTTAACAATGGAACAACAAACTATGATTTTTCTCATTAAAAATTGAAATAATCAATTTTTATAAAAATCCATAAAAATCTTGTAAATTCACAAAAAGCGTCAACATTTTAAAATTCGAAATCTTGAAAATTCAGGTAAAACGTCCTAGAATTTGAAAATCTATAAAATTCAGAAAACTCGTCAAGATATATTTTTTATAAAAATCTAAAAAAATCATAAATGGCCCAGATTGTTACATCTTGGAAATTTGCAAAATATTTAGAAAGAGGGACCTTGTATTAGGAGTAAAAGTTTAAATGAAGTGTTATGTGAAAGTGGAAAGGGGATTGTAGAACGCAGAGAATTGATGAGTATGAGATCAGTGAGGTGTAGCTATTTAAAAAAATGAATTATAGTTTTATTTATTATTTGTATTTCTGTTGGGTTCTTACTATTACTACATTGTATATAGTTTAAGCAGATAGAGTATGTAGAGAAGTGTAATATTATGCCAAATAAAGGTTGTATATATATATATATATATATATATATACAGGGTGTCTACGCTAAACCGTTCGTTAAAAGTTTATGGGGTTGCCGTTCCACTAAAAATTTGAAAAAAATCCTTGTCATACGGTTGAATCAGTTCTCCTCAAGTGAAATATTTTCAACTTTATATCACTTCCGGTTCCACCGGAAGTAGCACCAAGTTTGTTATTTTAAATCGAACACCCTATATATTAGTCATTTTTTGGATTCCTCGTTTAAATTGCAACATACTTTATTCGAACATATGTACACTTATCTCTTATAGTTTTCAACGAAACAAAATATTTCTAAAATTTTGACCTCTAAAAGGCATCTTGAAATCTATCTGTAACTTCTCTTAAGTGTAAGATAAAAATATGATTTATATCTCTACTTCTACCTAGAGGATGCCTCTATGAGTGTATTAATTGGAAACTGTCAATTTTGACAATAAGTGTTCTTAAAATGTCAATATCGAAGTGCCCTCTTCAATATCTCGTAATTCAATTTTTTTAAATGCAATGACCCATTTTTTATCACGTGGTACGATTGGGGGGAAGATTTCCTATAAAAAAGTATTAACAACTATACTCCGAAAGCAAGTTGTTTTCGAATTATTTCGAAGATTCGTATTTCGTCACATTTATGCAGGGGATTATGCGCACATAAGTCGCAACTGAATTTTAGTAGGCAAGTAGTAATGCTTTTGTTTTGTAGCTTATGTAATGCGAAATGACAAATAATAAAAACATATAGTACAAAGTTATACAGAAATCAACAAAATGAATAAATACACCCATCAACAAATTATCAATTTATTCTTTATAAATGGCAGCTGCGATAGAATTGGTACTCGAACATGTAGAATATTTAATGGAACTTATCCACATTTGCCGCCAATGAATAAAACAAGATTTAGAAGATTGGAATCAAATTTTGTTCAATTGGCAGTTGCCATGTATAAAGAATAAATTGATAATTTGTTGATTTGTGTAATTATTCATTTAGTTGATTTCTGTAAAACTTTGTACTAATTCTTTTTATTATTTGACATTTTGCAATACAATCGCGACAAAACAAAAGCATACTACTGGCTTACTAAAATTCAATTGCGACTTAGGCGCGCATTATTCCCTGCATAAATGCAGTATAATGATTCAATTTAATATTGTTAATTATTTATTTATAGAATGTGTAAAGTTAGCCAGAAATATTGGTAAGGAAAACATAAAAAAACAATATTATACAGACATGTTTTCTTTAAGGTGGATCAAAAAGTTTGAAATAATCCTAAGAGATGGCGAGATGGCACTAATGTGAACCATTCACAATAAGCTTCATCCTGTATTAGACGTCTGTCAAAATTTCAGCCAATTATGTTTACGCATTTACAAGTTTGTTATTTTAAATGGAACACCCTATATATTAGTCATATTTTAGGTTCCTCGTTTAAATTGCAACATATTTTATTCAAACATATGTACACTTATCTCTTATAGTTTTCAAGAAAAAAAAATTATTTCCAAAATTCTGACCTCTAAAAGGCATCTTGAAATCTGTCTGTAACTTTTCTTAAGAATAAAACCAAAAATATGATTTATATCTCTACTTGTACCTAGAAGATGCCTCTATGAGTGATTTAATTGGATACTGTCAATTTTCACAATAAGTGTTCTTAAAATGTCAAATGTTTCACCGCTGTGAAAAGCAACCAACCTCCGTGTTTTTTTTCTAAATGGAAAAACGAATTTTCGAAATAATTCGAAAACTACTTGCTTTAGGAGTATAGTTTTATTATACTTTTTTGTAGGAAATTTTCTCCCTAATCGTACTATGTGATAAAAATTGGGTCATTCCATTTAAAAAAATTGAATTACTAGATATTGAAGAGGGCACTTAGATATTGACATTTTAAGAACACTTATTGTGAAAATTGACAGTAGAGATATAAATCATATTTTTGGTTTTATTCTTAAGAAAAGTTACAGACAGATTTCAAGATGCCTTTTAGAGGTCAGAATTTTGGAAATAATTTTTTTTTCTTGAAAACTATAAGAGATAAGTGTACATATGTTTGAATAAAATATGTTGCAATTTAAACGAGGAACCTAAAATATGACTAATATATAGGGTGTTCCATTTAAAATAACAAACTTGGTGCTACTTCCGGTGGAACCGGAAGTGATATAAATTTAAAAATATTTCACATGAGGAGAACTGATTCAACCATATGACAAGGATTTTTTTCAAACTTTAAGTGCAACGGCAACCCCATAAACTTTTAACGAACGGTTTAGCGTAGACACCCTGTACATATATATTTATATATATATATATATATATATATATATATATGTATATGTATATATATATATATATATATATATATATATATATATATATATATATATATATATGTATATATATATATAGACATTTTGAAGATTAACGATAATCTTAAAATTGCATGCAAGCAGACAAATTTTCAAAAATTAACTAACAAATCGTCGACAGTTTGGTAATTAACTAAAATTGTTTGCAGTTTATTGAAAAACTTTCGTAATTCTGTATACACTAATTTAAAATATTTAAACAAAAACACTTGGCTATTGTTTAAATCAGTACATACAAAGGAACATTTTAATTTAAATTGTTTTTAAATCACAATTCTTGAATTTCATTGAAATAATAATGATATTTTAAAATTATTGTGCGAAAAGAAAAAACAAGAAAACTTTTTGATTATTATTATAAGACACACAAAGGCATCAATAAGTTAATTTACACCCAAACATAAAATCAATACCACTCAGAAGGCCTTCGAAGTTATATATATAAATCACACACATTTTTTTCCTTTAAGAAATGAGGGTGAAAAAAATACGTAACAACTTCAATCAAATTTTTTTTAAATTAAACTTCTAAATATTAATTAAAAAGAGCTTCGAGCACTAATTTTCTCTTGATTTGCATTACATTAAATAAATATGAATCATACTAATTAGCTTCTATAATTCGCAGTGAGTTAATTTTTTGCAAATATTAATAAACAGGTTCTTTTGCTGCTGCTGCTACACATCAATCATACTCTGTTACGTAAATGTCGAGGCGTGCGCGGTGTTCGTAATAATTAGAAAAGTTTCGGAGGGCACGTTTTCAATAAACCAAATTAGATATTGAAATCATGACGGGAAAGTCTAAATATTTTACAAATTTCGTTTAGATAATAATTCAATTTAATATTGTTAATTATTTATTTATAGAATGTGTAAAGTTAGCCAGAAATATTGGTAAGGAAAACATAAAAAACAATATTATACAGACATGTTTTCTTTAAGGTATACAAGGTGGATCAAAAAGTTTGAAATAATCCTAAGAGATGGCGAGATGGCAAGATGGTACTAATGTGAACCATTCACAATATGCTTCTTCCTGTATTAGACGTCTGTCAAAATTTCAGCCAATTATGTTTACGCATTTACAAGTTACAGCAGTGAAAAGCAACCAACCTCCGTGTTTTTTTTTTCTAAATGGAAAAATTTGAGTTGTTATTTACGCAAGAATATGATAACCGAGACCAAAGCCAAGCTAAATAGGAATTATCCGGACTCTGCATCATCGATGAAGATGATTCAAAAGTGGTTTTCTGACTTTCGTTGTGGCCGTACAAGCACCAATGACGCTAAACTGTTGGATGACCACCCAGTCAGCCCCGTATCTTCCCGTGGGACAATGGGAAACTCTTATATATTTAGTTTCTATTTTGTATATTCTTAATTAAGTTGTATATATATATATATACGTTATTAGCCACAGCTGTATCACCCCTACGCATTCCTACCGTGAGAACCGCCTCCCAGTCAGATCACATCCCCATGTATATTTTTATTACTTTTAACCCCCTGTGGCATCCGACCGCGTGTGGTCATATCCTTGTATATATATCTCGAATATTCCCCCACTAAGTTAGTTAGTATTATACCACTGTAGAGTGAACGCATGTACATTATGTGTAAATTGAAAATAAAGTAAGTGTTGAAGAAGAAGAAGCCGTTCATACAATCCGACCTCCAACAAAACGATCTGGACATCCAAAAGACGTCAGTACACCAGAAAACGTTTAAAATATCCATGATATAATGTTGAACGACCCGAAAGTTAAATTAAGGGAGCTAGCTGAGACCACAAAGGTGTCTTATGGCAGTGTGTCCAATATCATACATGATATTTTGGGTATGATGGGTGTCGCGTTTGCTCACAGTGGACCAAAAGCGAATTCGTGTTACGACTTCCCAGTAGAATTTGGCAATGTTTACGCGAAATCCAACGAGGTTTTTGCGCCGATTCACAACCATGAATAAAACATGGATCCATTTGTACACGCCAGAGTCCATACAACAGTCAAAACAATGGGTTTCTTTAGATGAAAATACTCCGAAGCATTCAAAAACGCAACAATGGACTGGCCCATAACCTTGGCTCCATATTTTGGGATGCGCATGGAATAATATTCATCGACTATCTTAAAAGAGGTCAAAGCAAAACTGGTGCAAATTATTCATCATTATTGGATCGTTTGAAAACTGAATTCGCAGAAAAATGGCCGCATTTGAAGAAGAAAAAATCCTCTATCATCACGAAAATGCGCCTGCTTATTCATCGTTAGTTGCGCAGGAAAAATTGCACGAAATCGGTTTAGAACTGGTTCCTCATCCACTGTATTCGCCAGACCTGGCTCCCAGCGACTTCTACCTGTTTCCAAACTTGAAGAGATGACTCACCGGTAAGCGATTTTAATCAAATGGAACTCGTAGCTGAAACTAAGGCCTATTTAGGAGAGCTTCCGAAAGACTACTTTTCGGACGGGATACAAAAGTTAGAACATTTGTGGACTCGCTGTATCGACTTGAAAGGAATGTATGTTGAGAAATAAAACCAAATTGACCAAAAAATGTTTTCTTATTTCACTTATTCCAAACTTTTTGATCCACCTAGTACATATCTCGATGTACATTTTCAGGCGTTCATTGTTTTTGAAAAGCGTTTAATTTAAAGCTTTTAACAAGTGTTTCTTATCCTTAAATAAGCATGAAGTAAATGCTTGAGTTTAGAAAAGCCTGAAAATTTGGATTGGTCCAAATTTTCAGGCCTTTTCTAAACTAGAAATTTTACTTCATGCGCCACACGTGTAAAACATCAGTTTATAGTAAAGTTTAAAATATACAAAGGATTAAGTTTGATGTGGGTCTTAATGGCTTGGGCTGAATAAAATGAAACTGATTTATTTGAAATAAACTTAAACTATTTTATTTGATTTGAATTTAAAATGGTTTAATTTTATTCAGCCCAAGTCGTTAATAATCACAACAAACTTAATCCTTAATCAGATTTTGCGGTGTTACTTCCCTACTAATAGTGGTTTAAAAAATACTGCGAAAGTTTGATCTCGCGTTAATAAATAATGCAAATGTTTATTCCGTGTAGCCAAAAATCTTTATAAGTTAATGTACCTGTAGTATTTTCATTTCAGATGTTTTCCTTTAATTATACTTACATATCCCGGAGCAACATGCTTAATTTAAAACTGCAAGATTAAGTAAGACGAAAACAAACTTTTGAAAAATTTATTAACTTGAAATCAAACTTATGTTTTGAACTATACTTCAAATCAGTGTTTTATACGCGCGGCGCATGAAATAAAATTTCGAGTTTAGAAATGCCTGAAAATTTGTCTCGGGTCGATGCGCGACCCTCGACAAATTTTCACGGGGTTTTTCTAAACTCGAAATTTTACTTCATGCTTAGTCTGGGAGTGGAAAACACTCGTCAAAAATGTTCAGGCATTTCTAAACTCAAAATTTCACTTCATGCTTAAACAAGGATTGGAAACACTCGATTTAAAATTAAAATTGAACTCTTTTATAAAATCACCGAAGCTTGAAAATTGACAGCCTATCCATCAGAATATGCATACTTAAAAAAATTCACTGTATGTATTTTAATCTATTTTCTGATTTATAGAGTAATAGGATTAGCATTATTAACAAATGTAATACAGTGGCGCAGTCAAGGCGGAAAGGGCGCGTTTGAATAAAATAGCAAACACTTAAGGCCCAAACTATATTTCTTAAGTGTAATTTTTTAATAACTTTTCTTAAATTCAGACGAGATAAATTCAAATATCGTTTCGATAATATTTTGATTCAACCTTTAACTAAATTTATCTGTAAATAGCCAAAAAAGAATATAATAAATTCATCTTAGTTCAAAAGTTATAAAGGATAAATAACTTTTGTGAACTAAATTAAGAGTTTCTTTTATTGTGTAAGTTGCATATGTGTATTTATTCTATTCCCGTTCCCGTTGTTTTTTTTTTTAAGTTCAATTTGAAGCTATAAACGAGTGTTTTCCACTCCTAGACTAAGCATGAGGTAAAATTTCGAGTTTAGAAAAGCCCCGTGAAAATTTGTCTCGGGTCGTAAATTTTCTGGGCTTTTCTAAACTCGAAATTTTACTTCATGCCCCACACGTACAAAACAAAAACATTGTGAATTTATGTATATTTAAACCTCACTGGAAATCAGTGTTTTATACGCGTGGCGCATGAAGTAAAATTTCGAGTTTAGAAAAGCCCAGAAAATTTGTCTCGGGTCGCTGCGCGACCCTCGACAAATTTTCACGGGGCTTTTCTAAACTCGAAATTTTACTTCATGCTTAGTCTCGGAGTGGAAAACACTTGTTTTAAGTTTCAAATTAAGCTCTTTTGAAAAACAACGGATGTCTGAATATTTACAGCTTATGCATATGTTTACCTAAAAGCAAAATGTTCAAATTGTTTTTTTTAGAAGAGTTCAATTTGAAGCTATAAACGAGTGTTTTCCACTTCCAGACTAAGCATGAAGTAAAATTTCGAGTTTAGAAAAGCCCCGTGAAAATTTGTCGAGGGTCGCGCAGCGACCCGAGACAAATTTTCTGGGCTTTTCTAAACTCGAAATTTTACTTCATGCGCCACGCGTATAAAACACTGATTTCAAGTGAAGTTCAGATATACATAAATTCACAATATTTTTGCATGAAGTTAAATTTCAAGTTTAGAAAAGCCCAAAAAATTTGTATTTTATTTGTTTAATTTTAACGATCTTTGCTTTTGAATTTAGCATGACTAAAGATTTAATTTTAAGAAAATATATTAACATAATGTTTGAAACATAAAACCTTGATTAAATAATATTTATATGTTTTTTTAATGAATGCAACTTTATATTATTGACACTATTTTTAACCTCAAATGTTTGTAAATCTCTAAAAAAATCTATAAATAATAAATTTACAATGTGCGTGTAGCTCATCACTGTTCTAAATTGTGATAGAAAATAAATTTAAAACATAAAATTTAAAACATAAAATTTAAAAATTTATCACTCGGAGCTGAACCGAAACCGCTGAAATAACTGTTATTTTTTCAAAAAGGAAAACCGAAACCAAGTCGATATATTTTGTTTAATTCAAACGGAACGAATACCGAAACGAAACAAAAATAATGGTTCGAAGCCCTGATTTATTCTGTATGGGGGAAATTTATGATTTCTTAATGCCAAGGGGGTGTGGGACGGCGAGTTTTATAATGGTTAGCATTTTTAAATAAAAAAGTGACGAAAGAAAAATGTTTCTTTATTTTTAGATGAGCTGCTTAATTTGAAAGTAGCCTAAGTCCAATTCCCATTTTTTGTTGTTGACTATAAAAACCTTTATAGTTTGAGGTTTTTTTTTGTCAAAAGCAACTATTTGTTTGAATCACAAATTGTTGACAGAATACCTCTAATTATTATAATATATTACGTCACGAGAGTGGTATGCAGCATATTACATATGAGCGGATATGTTGCGCACGAGCCGCGCAGCGCCGAGTGCAGTATTCCGCGATTATGTAATGGCCATACCACTCGAGAAACATACGATACTTTACCTACGCCCTAACAAAATAAACAATGAGCATGAAAGAACAACTTATTTATTCAATAATTTTTGATAGAAACATGACATTGATGAAAACTAAATTACTACTTGATCAATGTACATCAAAGAAATGTCATTTGGTTGTGCGGTAATCAATCAGCTGTTCAGCTATTAGCATGTAATATACTTGTCAAAGCTATTACGTGCATGTGCAGGTAATGTCAATCATACGCGTCAAGATGACAGTGTGGTATGATGCGGTTACTAGATAGGGCGAAGGTAAAGGTTATTACAGTCAACGATAGAAAATGGGAGATATGGACCTAGGCCACTTTTAAAATAAAACGCCTCATATAAGTCGCAGCACATAAGTACACTAATGTGGAGCGGTACAAAGTTTAGCAGACACTGCTATAGACCGACATCACAAGATTTATCATATTAATACTAAATAGTTTTAAATCTAGTTTTACTTTGTAATGTAATATTTCCAAAAATAATTATAAACAAAAAAAATCTGCAGATTAAAGAAGTTCAAACATTCGCAAACACTCCAATCAAAATTAACAAGACTTTCGAAAGACGAGCAAACGCAACGCACAGTAGTTACACAGACGCCGACAATTTAGATTGCGCTAATTAAAAGCAAGTTCATTACTCTATACGTCAGCCTTATTCAAAATACAGGAAGAACTACGACAGCCGGAAAGTTTTATCGGCGATGGAAACATTAAATTAATTACATTAATTATTCATTCCGGGTTCTTCGCTGCGTTTTTTTTTTTCTGCTTCCTTTCAATCTCTGGTGAATATTATTTTTTTCGCAACGACGTCGATAACAAAACCCAATTACCTGTTTAATCAAAACGTCAATTACAGCCCTCCATCTTGCACTCTGAGAGTCGAGACTGCGAACAATCGATTTCTGTTCAGATGAAATAAACCGTTGTGCTTTTACTATGCTAATCGTTTGGGCTGCATAAATGATACAATGTCATTTGATTGGATTTCAAACTAGTATGATTGATAGGTAATATTAATTATAATAATATATTACTAGGCGTGTTCAATTGAAACCCATCTTTGATTAACACTGCCTTCAAAAGAAAGGAATAATTTAAATGACGATGGATAATATTAGTTGTGTTTGTAAGGAACACAGTAATAATCTAGCGTTTGATTTCATTCTGACTTCTGAAATATTCGATTTTAAATCTACGTTTTATGTTAAAAATCCGTCTAAGTTTGATTAGAGCGGTCCTAAAATTTGTATACGCTGGGAGAGTTATTTTTTTTAAATACGAAGGTCCCTGATTTATAGAGTTTGAGAAACCTATAGTTTATCGACAAATTTTCACGGGGCTTTTCTAAACTCGAAATTTTACTTCATACGCCACGCGTATAAAACACTGAAGTATTGTAAAGTTTAAAAAATACGAGCCTTTATTTTGTTCGGTTAGTTGACAAATTGTGTTGAATCTTCTAAGCTGATTGTACATACTAATTCTATTTATAAATTTTGATCAGTATTAAATGTCCAATTTTGTTTCAAGGCACACTACATTTGTTGCCAAAAAAATTAATAAAATTAAATATCTAGGAGTAACATTAACAAGAAATGGAGACAATGGAGATTAAAAAATCTTGAAAACAATACTTTCATTTCGAAACCAATTTTCGTAACATCTGAGGTTCCTCGTGGAACTTTAGGCCAATAATTATAAATTTTGTAAACGAAACGTCTAAGTGTTTCTACTCCCAGATTAAGTATGAAGTAAAATTTCGAGTTAAGAAAAGCCTGAAAATTTGGATTTGCAGGCGCGCGATAGATGCGAGTCGCGTCGGCAAATCCAAATTTTCAAAACACCCATTTATTGCAAAGTTCAAAACATACTGCTTAAAGTGTGTACCTTTCTTTTATAGGAAAATTAGGTTTTTAAAATTATTTTTTTTGTGTATTTACTATTATTATTATTTACAAATAAATCATTTTCTATTTGTAATACAAACATAATGTTATTTCTTCACATTTTTGCGCAGCCAGGGGCGAGGGGGGGCGTAAGGCTCGACCCTGAATGTTTTTATCACTGTGAACTGATAATTAATAACGAATAATTGCAATAAGTCAATACGATAATTTTTCCACTGATGAAAGCATATTTTCACATTTACAAACTCCAATATTTCTCGCAACGCTACCCTCAATTAAATTTAACAAGAAACATCAGTACATCGTAAACAAGAGATATTATTTGCTTACGATCGTGAATGTTCATCCGGCCCCCGATCTCCGCCGGTTTTATCCCGACTCGACATTTTCGATCGGCAAACAATTAATTAAGCAAGTCAAATAAAAAGTTCGCAGCGCTTTTAATATCGGTTTTCGAATCGAGATGTGATTTGTGCGGTGCATTCAGAAAGGTTGGAAATGGGGCGAAAAGAGTGGATGGGAAGAGTTTGCAATATATGTAGTTTTAAATGTATCCCGCCCATGTTCCGACCTGGGCTGGTCCAACAATAAAACCTTTGGCCATAATGGATGGGCCGCACAGTATAAAGCAAGTATTTCACAACGGGTTCGTGTTCTTTTTTATTTTAGGACTATTTTCCTGGAGCGTACTTTCCATTGTATCTTTTCTAAGACGGCTTTTCTGCTATTATGAGGAAATGTTTTTACAATATTTTTTAAAATAAATATATTCTTCGATTTCGAACAATGTCTTGATATTGTTTTCTTGCAACACGAAAATAATGCCTTTATAATATTCTGTTGTTATCCTAGAATTCTGTATTCTGATAATTTATATTTGAGTCGCTTAATCAAATTCTCCATATAGATGTACCGGGTGTTCGATAAAAAAAACGCCCAACGCCTTGTATTTATTGACCGATTTTATTAATCTAAAAACCAAAGTCAATAGCTGTTTAGATACTCAAAAATGACATGAATATTTTTTTTTTGATAATAACGTTATTCCCAAATAATAGCCAACTTAAGATTTAGAAATGGCTGCCTATATGTTTTTAATTTTATTAAATTAGACATTATTTTTATAAATTTATTAACGCGCAATTTTTTGTTTTTGCTCAATGTTTTGGTTGATTTTTTTAAAATTTTTAATATAATTTTAAATAGAATTTAAAATTATATTTTTTGAAAAATATGTTTAGTGTGCTTTGTAAAAAAAGTGACAAGTCATTTATTGGGAGGTTATGCCATTAATAATAACGAAACAACAAATAAGTACCCACGTTACAACTTAATGTAGAATAAAAGTAAAGGAAAAATGTAAATATTTTGTTATTTAAACATTTCGATTATGACTCATTTTTTTAAGTGTATTTATAACTTCACATTTCAGCGTTTAATACGCGTGGCGCATGAAGTTAAATTTCGAGTTTAGAAAAGCCCCGTGAAAATTTTCTACGCGGGGCTTTTCTAAACTCGAAATTTTACTTCATGCTTAGTCTGGGAGTGGAAACACTCGTTCGAACTTTAAATTTAACTATTTTATAGAATCGACGTATGTAATATAATTAATCATTCATTGACATCATATAAAAAGATGCAAAGTTTTACCAAAAATCAACTTTTAGAGTTAACTCTAAAATTTGCTCGGCTCTTAATGGGTTAATATTCTATTCCTAAGAAAAACAGTATTCAATAAATATTAAAGTTGCATTTAATATATTAACAAACTGTGAATGAATTAACAAAAATCTAGAAATATCGGAAATCTCCACATTTTAAAAATCTCGACGGTCCACTCCCAGACTAAGCATGAAGTAAAATTTCGAGTTTAGAAAAGCCCCGCGTAGAAAATTTGTCGAGGGTCGCGCAGCGACCCGAGACAAATTTTCACGGGGCTTTTCTAAACTCGAAATTTTACTTCATGTGCCACGCGTATAAAACACTGAACTATTGTAAAGTTTAAAAAACACCAGGCTTTATATTGTTCGTTTGGTTGACGAATTGTGTTGAATCTTTTAAGCTGATTGTATATACTAATTCTATTTATAAATTTTAATCAGTGATAAAAGTCAAATTTTGTTAAAAGGTTCCCTACATTTATTGCCAAAAAATCTCGTAAACAAGATTTATTATACATTTTTTCTAGTATAAATATTAAATTAAAAATGTAAGTACAGCTTAACTTTGAGTTAAAAAAAAATCACTAAAGCTAAACTAATATATCGGGACTCGTATGTACTAAATCAGCCACTGAATATACGGCTGTTTCAATGATACAATGTGTATATGGATATTGGGTTGTCCTTTCAAATTCGCAGCGGCGTAATCTTACAAAGGACTCCTTGTATGAATGTAAAATCGCATTGATGTACATATAGTTGCTTACAATACGACTATTTTTAGGCACCCAAATATACACAACATAATTGTAACTTGTGTTCAAGGCTTTAGCCAGGAGGGTTGGGTGTATGGGGGTTCACCCTCCCCTCCGAAATTTTCAAAATGGTAAATTTTTCTACAGAAAAGCGCCCCGCCCCCAAATGTATTCAAGAATATGAATTTGTGTTCAGTACTCATTCATTCACCGGATAACTATATACGCGTTTTAGGTTTCAACGCCATCATCAGTATAGCCCGAACCAGTGCCTGAAGAATACTAAACATCTTTGACCATTTATTATGGCCTGTGCAATTTACATATGTTTCGAAAGCGTAAACGCCATCTAATGTCCATTAGCCCAAGTAGCATCGTCAATAGCTGGCAAACTAAGGCACTGGTTCGGGACTATACAGATGATGGCGTTGAAGCCTAAAACGCGTATATAGTTATCCGGTGAATAAATGAATACTGAACACTAATACATATTCTTGATATTTGTATTCTATAAAATAATGCCCTGTTGTGGACGAACAATTGCTGTACACAAACGTTTAGTTTGCCAGGTATTGACGATGCTACTTGAGCTAATGGGCATTAGATGCCGTTTACGCTTTCGAAACATATGTAAAATGTATTTATTTCATGTTATTTTTAACTTACAAATTATTATTGTAGTTAAATTGTAGTAACAATTTAAATTCTTATGTTGTTTAGTAAGAAACAAAAGAGGAAAGACAGGGGCGATATTAGTGCAGCGAATTTTCCAACAAACTCAATCATACAGTCGGTGTGCATAGAGAGTGCAGCACGGCGTATTAAATAAACCTATAATTTATCCTCTGCTGCATCCATTCGAATGCAGATCGGGACCGCAGGGTACGCCCTCACGGCCCACTCAATGCCTCTCTCTCCCACTACCGTTATACCCGAAACACCGTCTCGCTCGCACGCTTAAGAACGTGTGTAATTACAATTGGATATATATATAACTGTAGATTAGGCCCTCGAAAGTTAATGAGAGCTTTCTTTATCAGTGCATGTTCCCGAGCTCGTTAGTCCGATATAAAGGAAAGAGCTTTAATTGGATAAGTTAAGCTCTGTTGATGTAAACTTTAGCTTTCAAATGCGAGCGAGCGAGCGAGAGTTGTTATAGCAACGATCTTACATCTGCACTTCTGCGCTCGTTATTTTCACGATGGCTAATATTATAATAAACGGATTAATTATTTTGATGGTTAAATTCCATCTTTAAATCCGCTAATCACTTCAGAAAACAATAACATTTTTAAACATTTTCAATTAATTGAAATGCAGTGGGTGCTACTCTTAATCCACAGATGAAGTTATTAACCTAATTCCATCGCTATGAATCTTATCAATCACCTTATCGATCGAAATTCAGGAGAAATTACAAAAATACGATCATGAGTAGAGTACTTGTACTTAAATACATTTTACATGTACTCGAAACAGCTCTGCCTGTAGATATTAGTTTACAAGATACTACCTACTGTTTTACTTTATTCAGGTATATTCATATACTAACACTCCATGTCATACATTTTCATCTTTATACACCTTTGTAGAAAAAACAAAAACTCTACAACTCCCTTGTTTTTAACTCAACTTGTAATGCGAACAAATGATACTGTTACGAACGTAATACAATGAGACCAGTCTGGAATGTTCACTCATTTTCTCGCTTTTTATTTAAGTTAGTTACGGTGAAAATCTTGTAAACTAATTTTTTACTCGATTCATTCCGTAATGAAACGAGATAACTGCAAACTAGATAGCAAACACGAAACGGTAGTTTTATGAACAAGGGCTCGCGACAAGCTTTCACGAGGACGACCGCACAAAAAGCACCCGCTGAAACATTTTCATGAAATGAAACCGCCTTACGGGTAATCCAGAACAGGTGAACACCCCTGTTTTAGATTAACTGTAACTATTTGTAATTCGCTAGCTACTTTTACATACTATGATATTTGGCGATCGACAGGTTATAGATAATAAAAATAAATAAAAAAGTATAGATTTTTTTTGTAAGTATACCTTATTATGAATATTTATTGTAAATTGTTCGAATGTTGATAGCGCGAGATTTGGTTAAAATTTTTTAAACATAAGCAGTATATTCCCAACTTCGCAAAATGATCAGTGAAAAGCCTGAGTTTAGATTTGGACGCTACGCGTCCTAATCCAAACGCTCAGACTTTTCTAAACTCGAAATTTTACTTTATGCTTCGTCTGGGAGTGGAAACACTCGTTCAAAACTTCAAATTAAACACTGTTCAGAAACGATAAATGCCTAAAAAATAAATCAGGATATGAATACGAATAGTCGTTAGATTTTGAGGTAATCTTGTTTGGAAATTATAAAAAAATCATAAATTGTTAAATCAGTTAAAATCTTCAATTTTAGTTAGAAAAACACGCTATTAGAAAAATCGTGTCAAACTTGAGATTTAGTGAAAACAGCGTTAGATTATAAGGTAATCTTGCTTGAACAAATTTAAACATTCAGAAATTATTGAATTAACTTTGAAAACACTAATTTTAACTTTAAAATAGAAAAGCTTTAAGAACCTGGTGTTGGGGTTATAATATCTCAACTGGTTTTTCTTAAAAATTGCGTCAAAGTTATGAATTTAGTAAAAAAATCATTAGAACAACTCAAAATCTAATGATTTTGTTGGACACATTTTTTATAAAAACAAAATAATAATACAAAAAAAAACAACCTTTATTGGCATAAAAAAAGCTACATATAAAATCAAACTTCTACACATATTTAAAAAATAATAATTATTTCCCTAAAAACGAACACGTTTTGAGATAATGAAGTCGGAATTGAAGTAACTCAACAATTTTTTTCTCTTCTGAAAAATAATTTCAAAAAAATAGATTAAGTACTATTTTAAGGTAATCTTATTTAGAAAATTATAAATAAATCATGGATTATTAATTATTAAATCAACTTTAAAAGCACTCATTTCGTTCAGATATAAATACGTTTTAAGATCCTGAAGTTGGAGTTCAAATATCTTAACTGGTTTTTCTGAAAGAATTAAGGAAGCAATAACGACTGATATTGGTTTGTTCACTAATTTTGTAAGACAGGAGTTTTTTGATATAAACGCATTATCTTTAATTTTCGTATCTAATTTTTTTTTTTAAATCCTCGTCCTATTGTTCGTACAACAATCGAAAATTTTGCTCAATGTTGCTCTTTTTCGGAATAGTAAAAGACGAATTGCAGATTAAACAACGATATTGTTGACGAATCATACTAAAAAATAGATTATTTTTCGCAAAATCTCACCGGAGGTTGAAACCGGTAGGTGAACGACCAAAAATGGTCCAGCGATCGACCGGCGGATCGCGGTCGATAGGTATAGCACCCCTGATCTAGAAGTAGCACATCATCGAAACACGCAGATAATAATATAATACGAGGGTTGCCATTTATATTTCGGGATTAGAGAACAAAAATAAATATTAATCATTGAAAATAGCTTTATTGTTTTTCAAAATATTCCCCATTAAGATCTATACACTCTTGCATGCGTTTGAACCAATTGTCGAAGCACTTTTGCCACTCTGATTGAGGTATCTCCAAAACATGCATTCTGAACGCATCAACCGCTTCTTCAGGTGTCGAAAAACGTTGACCTCTCATTTAATTTTTTACGGATGGGACTAAAAAGAAGTCATTCGGTGCCAAGTCAGGACTATATGGCGGATGACTCATCAAATCGATGTTTTGCGTGCTCAAAAATGCAGTTGTTTGAGCCGATGTGTGAGAGCTCGCATTGTCGTGGTGAAGAGTGATCCGTTTTCGGCGGTTGGATTTCCTGATTTCTTGGATGACAACTGGCAAACATATGGTTGTGTACCACTCAGAATTGACTGTTCTGCGCTGTTCTAGTGGTACGGTTGCGACATGTCCAGTTTTTCCGAAAAAACAGGCGACCATTTGCTTGGAAGTGCTTCGTGCGCGAACAACTTTTGTTGGATTTGGCTCATCTTGAAACACCCATACGGTCGACTGCTGTTACCTTCGGGCTCATACGCGTAAATCCATGATTCATCACCTATCACGATGTCATAGACGTGTTTCGAAGCACCGCAATCGTATTTTTTGAGCATTTCTTTGCACCAATCGACACGAGCCTTTTTTTGAGCGATTGACAAATTGTGTGGGATCCAACGCGAACAATTTTTTTTGACAGTCAAGTGTTCATGCAATATTGAATGTATGCTGGTCCCACTAATGCCTAAGGTTGTCTCAATCTCACGATAGGTCACATGACGATCTTGCAATATTTGTTTGCGCACAGCATCAATGGTTTCCGGAACAACAACTGATTTTGGACGACCTCCACGAAATTCGCCTTGGAGTGAACTACGACCTCGGTTGAATTCACCATACCATCGATAAACACTGGTCCTTGATGGAGCTTCATCGCCAAAAATTGAATTAAGTTCATCCATGCACTGTTGTTGAGTTAATCCACGTCGAAAGTTGTAAAAAATAATCGCACGAAAATGTTCACGATTTAATTCCATTCTTTGGCCGAGATAAATCTTTTAAGTTAGTGTAAACGACACAAATAACGCTGATATGTCAAAACGTTCTGAGTACGTATAACCTCAAAATGTCAAACTTTACGATAGAGCTCTCAGTTGCCAGATTGCAACACTAGGGTTGCCCAATTCCGAAATATAAAACGCAACCCTCGTATACGTGTAAATAATACGAAAACATTTGAATTTCGATTTAGGTATGTTAAAACAATAAAATCAAATTACTTATTTTTGATACATGCGCGATTAATAATTTGAAAATGTTTTAATGACACTGGCATTTATTAAAATTAAAATAAAATTGTTAGTTATGTGTTAGATATGTTCTTACTAAGCAAAGAAACGTTGCATGACACGGTGCATCAATGTTACCGCGCAACACGAAACGTTGCGTTTTAAGTTGCATGAATGTTGAAAAA
Organism: Philonthus cognatus; assembly: GCA_932526585.2. Classification (NCBI taxonomy): domain Eukaryota; kingdom Metazoa; phylum Arthropoda; class Insecta; order Coleoptera; family Staphylinidae; genus Philonthus; species Philonthus cognatus. The sequence goes on along the minus strand of OW052243.1, from coordinate 24,144,493 downwards.
ACGTTGAATAAACGGTGAACGTCCGCCTGCAGGAACGTTGCATGCTAACGTTCAAAGAAAAATGTTGCTGCACCGTTGACAAAGCAACGCCCATGCAACACGAGCGATTACTCTTATTTATATGCAACCCAACATACGAATGTATGTAAGTTAAGTTGCATACGATGAAAGCATAGAATCCGTATTGTATACAACCCGATGTGCAGCAATTAAGTGAACGTTATAAGAATGTTTTTTTCGTAATCTCAATGCAAAATTTATTTCTGGCTCTAAATGAGTCAAAAATGTATATTGGTTACAAGAAAAAAAAAACTGTTTTACAAAAAGTAACGTATAGTTTAGGGAGGACAGTAGCCCGGTATCTAAGTACTCAGTACCCTTAAACTCTGAAAACATTAAAAAATTGTTAACAAGTGTATGCACTTCAAATGAAATCAGCCTCTTATACGCGTGGCGCATGAAGTAATATTTCGAGTTTAGAGAAGCCTGGAAATTTGGTCAAACCAAATTTTAAGGCTTTTTTAAACTCGAAGTTTTACTTCACGCTTAATCTGGGACTGGAAGACACTCGTTTAAAGCGTTAAAATAAACTCTTTTAAAAACATAACGAATATATCAATATCGTATTCAATACCCGTGCAATGTTTAAAATGTTTCCGTTTTCAGTGGGTTATTGCGTCCTAAATGTGCAATTAGCAGCGAAGAAATTGAAACCCCTAAAAAAATCAAGCGGCCTGTTTTTCATAAAAAAATGTGTTGTAATAATGCTTCTCTAACTTCAATTCGTTCACTGACAAGCATTCATTGTTGTTAAAAAGCGTCCATTTTAAATCATCTAACGAGTGTATCCACTCCTTGGTTAAGCATGAAGTAAAATTTCGAGTTTAGAAAAGCCTGAAAATTTGTAGCGCAGCGAAGCGACCAATCCAAATGTTCAGGTTTTTCTAAACTCGAAATTTTACTTTATGCGCCACGCGCATACAACACTGATTTCAAGTGAAGTTTAAATTAAACTACTAAAGCAGTATTTTAAAACAGTATATGTTTAACTTCATCAACATTAAATCAGTGATTTATACGCGTGGCGCATGAAATAAAATTTCGAGGTTAGAAAACCCTGAACATTTGGTTTGATCGCTCCGCTTAGCTACGCGATCAAAGCAAATTTGCAGACTTTTCTAAACTCGGAATTTTACATCATGCTTAATCTGGGATATAAAAATATTACAACTGTCATCCACATTTTACAACAGAAGCGACAATAACTGTCAATAATAGTTGAAATGCCCATGTTATGCAGAGTGAGCAACAATAGTTGCAGAATGATAGGTAGGCAACCAAATACGCATGTTGGTACAACTGATCATATGAAAAGAAAATCCCCTAGATTACTTGTCCAATGGCACAACAAACATATTTTCCCAAAATTAATTAACTTTTAAATCATAACTATATATTTAATTTTTACAATTTTAATTAAATATACAAAGTAAATTGAAGTAAGTTAAGGTTTTGTGTGTTTGAAAATGATAAACGTAAATGTTTTGTAAGAATTGTCGACATCGGGGAAGGCTTCATTAAATTGATTCAGACACGATTGTAACGAGTAAGTCCACGTGCCATCTTCATTCATAGTTCCACTTCGATAATGAGCTTCAAGATGAAAACATCATGCTATGGTGTAAACCTCACGGTAAACGAAGGCGATTTCACCTAAACTCTGTAAATTTAGAATTAAACTTAAATTTTATAATTTTCTAACCTTAAAAACAGCAAATCACTTACCACAAAACAAAGATTTACGCAAAGTGATCCTGATAAGAACTGATGTCTACAAAACAAAAAGTACAATAACTAAATTTTATTGAACACAATGGCAAACTATGACGCTGCTAGTGTCAAATCTAGTTACTCTTTATTAAATTTTCCTTGGCATGACCTTGGAGCGATCAAATTCCCCATATTTTTCGGCGAGAAATTTAACTTTTCTGCAAATATTGTTGCTCACCCTGTAGGATAATAGCAATGGATGTCATATGATATAATTTTGACATAAAACGTCACTTGTCTATCAACTTGATGTTTTATCACTTTACGAATTTTTATTTCACGAATTATTATTTTTAAATTGAAGGTATTATTGCATTGTTTTAATTCAAATAGTGCAATTGTATAAAAAGTTATCCACCTGGTATTATTGTATTGTTGTAAATGAAATAGTGTACCTGAATAGAAATCTATCTATCAGCCATTTACTAAATACATTGATTCGGAGCGTTCATCAGAGGAAGAAATTCAATTTGTTTTCAACAAACACGCAACACCACCCGCCATTCGATTAATTAAGAGGATCTAATTATTCCAGGTTTCCAGTTTGCTGCGCGGATAAAAACTCAGGCGCGTTTCCGTGTCATTTAATTATAATCTCTACTGTCATAAAAGGTATTGTATACAAGTTATAAAATGCCAACTTAAAGTAATACGAATACTTGAATTAAATTGCATGTTTCTAATATGTGTCGGTAATTATAAAAGTAGTCTTACGCCCGGTATTATCAACTTTTTTTAAACAGGCATTTAGTTAAATGATGTTAAGGTTAAAGGTACATTTAAAATTGTCATGTGTATTATGAATCTTTGTAAAGGATTTTTAAGTAAGTGTCATTTTGAGATCTGTTGGCAATAGATTGTATGTGGCGTTTTGGTAAGTGTAAAACACCTGTTTGGTTATACAGGGAATTTTTCTTTTAGGTACACATATGCATAAGCTGTAAATTTTTCGACATCCGTTGTTTTTCAAAAGAGCTTAATTTGAAACTTTAAATTAGTGTTTTCCACTCCCAGACTAAGCATGAAGTAAAATTTCGAGTTTAGAAAAGCCCCGTGAAAATTTGTCTCGGGTCGCGCAGCGACCCGAGACAAATTTTCTGGGCTTTTCTAAACTCGAAATTTTACTTCATGCGCCACGCGTATAAAACACTGATTTCAAGTGAGGTTCAAATATACATAAATTCACAATATTTTTGTTTTGTACGCGTGGCGCATGAAGTAAAATTTCGAGTATTAGAAAAGCCCAGAAAATTTGTCACGGGGCTTTTCTAAACTCGAAATTTTACTTCATGCTTAGTTTGGGAGTGGAAAACACTCGTATAAAGTTTCAAATTAAGCTCTTTTGAAAAACAACGGATGTCGGAAAATGTACAGCTTATGCATGTGTTTACTTAAAAGAAAAATTCAATGTATATGTGTTCTAAAGACTTCAATCACTATGAATTACAGCTTTTTTAACACAAAAATATAATATTAAAAAGTAAGGTTAAATTTCTGAAATTTATAAGTTATGATCATAAAATATAATTTTGTTTAAGGTAGACGTTCAAATTTGATACCTTTATTGTATTTTTGCCCATTTTCGGGGTTACTTTTACACTATGCGGCGTTAATTGTTCTTCGTCACTACTGATTTTATTTTAATAATAATTTTGACACTGACGTCCTTAAACGTCTTAGTTTCAAAAATAGTTTTGAACATTTAATTTTCAAAACTATCATTACTTGTCACAATACAAATATACAATTGATACCTTTCAATAAACAGGTATATCGACGAAATGTCTGTTTTCGGTCGTAGGAAAACCAAATTTTCAGGCTTTTCTAAACTCGAAATTTTACATCATGCTTAATTCAAGATTATAAACACTCGTTAGTAGCTTTAAATTGAATTCATAAAAAAACAACAATGCTTGAAAGAAATATTCACTGTGTATTCGCGGGAAAAAAATAAATCAAAAAAGAAATAATCTGGGCGGTCATCGTAAATCAAAAATAAATAAAAAAATTGACAAATAAAGAAACGTAATCAAATAGAATCAAGCGGCGGATCGCCATAAATTTGTCGTGTCGGGAAGAGCGCCCCTCTTAAAATATTCATATTTTTGATATATGGGCCGAATTCGGCGATGCCAACCCGTTTAGCTTTCTCAACGTTGGCAGCAATTTCTCGCCATTATGGACTGCAGTAGAAATAAGAAACGGTTTCCTGTTTCCGGCCGAAAGCGGGGGACCGGGGAACAGTTGGCAGCCCTGGGTGCAAATATTATACGCACTGGCACCGACATGGATATAACAATATTTCTCCCGCGTTAATCCGGTTTTATAAAATATTTATTTGCGCGGTTGTCAATTGTTGCTTTTTTACAAAAAAAATAAACACTAAATACAAAATCAAAAAAATATCATCAGTGTGACAAAAAATAATACTTAGCAAATCTTATAGATAGAATATTTGAACTGTAATTTAGTTTTTGTTATGTATTTTTTTAAGCGGATGATGCGGCCCTTAGTGATATTTATGACCTAACCTATTTTAAATAATAGCCGAAACAAACGTTCTTCTTCCTTGATATAATATCCGACATTAATCATATTTAACAATAAAAACTTTCCTTTTTTCGGCCGCAAAATAATTTGCATATGATAATATCGTCCCATCGTTGGCATACAGTAATAAATACCCGAAGTTATTTCGTATGCGCCGTTTTATATGATATAATAACACATTCGGTCGAAGGAAAACGAAAAGCGGGCGCATAAAAAACGCAGATTAAGCACACGACAAAATTCAAAAAGTTCATTTCAGAAACAAATAAAATTTACATATGCTCCGTGTCTGCATAAATTTTTAATATTTCACACACACGTGCATAACGAATTTCAAAATTGAAAAAATCATGAGAATATTATAAAGACGATCGTTTGATTTTCTTAGTATTTATTAATAACAAAACTACGGCCGATTTAATGTTTATGAAATAAAGAATTAGTATTAAATACAATTTTACAATTTAAACGAAAATCGAAATAAACATTTGTAATATTTATCAACGTGAAGTCAAACCTAAGCAATTTAACAGGTATTTTTATTTTAAGTATACATATGCATACGCTTTTATAGGAGTTCAATTTGAAGCTTTAAGCTATTTACCACTCCCAGACTAAGCATGAAGTAAAATTTCTAGTTTAGAAAAGCCCAGAAAATTTGGTTTGGTAAAAGTAGGAAAACCAAATTTTCTGGCTTTTCTAAACTAGAAATTTTACTTCATGCGCCACACGTATTAAACATTAAAACTACTGAAATATTGTGAACAAGTGAAGCTTAGTTGAAATCAGTGTTTTATACGCGTGGCGCATGAAGTAAAATTTCGAGTTTAGAAAAGCCCCGTGAAAATTTGTCTCGGGTTGCTGCGCAACCCTCGACAAATTTTCTACGCGGGGCTTTTCTAAACTCGAAATTTTACTTCATGCTTAGTCTGGGAGTGGATAACACTTGTTTAAAGCTTTCAATTGAACTATTTTAAAGAAAGAACGAATACCTGAAAATTTACAGCATACAAATGGGATATGTATACTTACAAGAAAAACTCCCTGTATTTTAAATTAACATGAGATCAGCATTTTATACGCATGGGGCATGAGGTAAAATTTTGAGTTTAGTAAAGCCTGAACATTCAGGTTGGTAAACTCAAACTTCTACTTCCTGCTTAATTATTATCGGGGTATGTAATTGAAAACAGAATTCCCTTTATAACTGAAATAATGCAAATGGACGGTTTTTAACATTTTTTTGAAATACGTTGAGAATTCTGTCAATGATGACACATTTATCTGAAAGGATTAAAATATTTTGGTTTTTATCTTGAAGTACTTTTATGTGGAACCACTTAAAACCAAACCCCAAAGACACAATAGGGTTCTTACCTTGAAAGAATGTTTCAAATAAAATATGTCAATCTTGGTTTAATTAAACAATGAGAAGTGCTCTAAGAGTTTAAGAAATGGTTGTCTTCTTTTTACCTTTGTAACATGTTTCAGTTACTATTAATTTTAAACTGTAATCACGCATGTGTCGTAATTTTTATTAGTGTTTTATATTTATAGTTTTAATTATGTTTTAATGTGTAATTGTATATATTTAGTTGTATTTTATGTATTTTTTAAATGTAGTCCGTTGACTGAATAAATAAATAAAAAGTACTTTTTATTAAAAGCCTGAAAATTTGGTTTGGTTTCTCTAAGCGAGCAAATTAACCAAACAAAGTATTTTTTAAGTGGAAACAGCTTCAAATTGAATTTAAAAAAAATCAACAAATGTCGGAAAATTTTCAGCGTATCCATATGTATACTTGAAATAAAAATTCGCTGTATATACTTTAAAGGAAAATTCCCTGTATATTTAAATTAACTACGTCATTGAATAAATTTTTGTCTAATAACATTTTTCTCTAAAGCTAACATTTAAGCCACTTCTCTTTTAAGCTAATTTTATTCTTAATCCATTGTAAAGATCTATATATCAAATTATTAATGTCTTTATGGTAATGGTATTTTAAAAGAAGTAAAAAGTTTTATAAAAAATGTTTTTTTGTTGAAAAACTGATAATAAAAAACTTATCTAAGCAGTTATCCGGGAACACATGGTATATACCATAACTTGATTGAAAAGAGGTAATTTAATAGAATTGCAATTATTTTGAAATAATAAATGTTAGTTAATGTACAAAAAACATTAAAAAAATAATATTTGTATTTAGACTTAATTCTCGATTAAAAATTACTTATTCCAGTAACATTTTTCTCTAAAAATATAATTAGAGGTAGTTCTCTCTTATCATACTTTTTGTTTGAAGTTATTGCTTAAATAAAATTTGTTTAGTCGCAATTTAAAATCGTTCGTTTCCAATTTGATGTTTGTTCCCATTATAATTGTATTTAAACTGACTGCTATGTTTGAAGTCCTAATTTGAAGTTGTTTAATCCCAATTTTCTATCGATTTCTCTTAATTTTAAGTTAAAAAGGTATAGATTTCAAAATATCAAACTATTAACTAATTTTTTTAAAGAATTTTCCTTTGTGGCAGAAATAATGGACATTAAAAGAAATTGTTTATTTGCTTGAGTCAATACTAACGATGATATTTCAAGAGAAACGGTGGTTTTGTTTATTTTTATGTGTCTGAATATTTATATGTCAGTAAATTTAAATTAATTTCAACTTTTCTTTAAATTTCTAAGTTTATAGAACAATAATACTACATTTAATGTAATTGTTAATACAAGATATATTGCTTCCAGTAATAATGCACAATAAACATTAAGCATGGAAGTATAGTCAAAATAATGTACATTTTTTACAACAATAGTTGGTATCCTAAATGTTTGGATGTTTGTAATAGTCTTAAACTTTTATATTATTATATTTTTAATTTATATTATTTTATTGTTTAATACACTGATTGTTGGGATTAACAGAAAACAATCAAAATAATGCCTTTGTAGGGCTGTTTTAATTAAGTGGAACCGGCTGGTGGTAACGGCGAGTGGATAAAATTAAGACTTCTTAAGAAAATCCAATTCGCTTGTATTTACGCCGAGAGAGATTTTTTTTTTCATTAAGAAACATTGAAAGCGAAAGTAGGTTTCCTTAGAAATCGTACTTTTTCATCTAGAAAAAACAAAGACTGTATTAGTTTAACAAAGTTATTAAAGTAATTTACACAACTCCTAAACATTACTTAACAAAAAATTATGATAGCTTTATAAATGTAGACAATTTCGCTTTTATTTCAATATCAATAGAATTTTAAAAGTCTACAATTTTATTTTTAAATATATAGCAAAATAACAATAACCTAATAAACAGTGTTTTTTTCTTTATGCCGGGTGAGCATTTACAATCCGGAACATATTATATAATTACGGCTGAGCTTTTTCAATCCAAAACGTAACAATTTACAAAAAAGAGGGAAGTTATTTAATTGCAATTTAATTTCAAAGTAAAGATTGAAAACAAATTGAAGTTCTCTTAAAAGCTACGCGACCAAACCAGATTTTCAGGCTTTTCTTAACTTGAAATTTTACTTCATGCGCCAGGCGCGTAAAACGCTGATTTATCCCGAGGTTCAAAAACACACAAAAATTCCAATAAATAGTTCAAAGTTATTCCATGATTTTGTAAAAATTATTAGTTTTTACGAATCTTTTAACGAACTTTCGATGTTCTCCAAGAAAAAGATAGCTTCTAAAAAACTTGAAGATAGGAAAATTGTCCCAAATTTTATTACTAAAACTTTTATCTCAATAATTTGTCTGTATTCTCATTAGTTATTGAGTAATTTGCAACTTTTGCGAAATACAAAATGTACGAGCGGACTCGCGTAAATTCTCGACATTTTTCAATTTTAACAAAAAACATTATAACTGAAAAACTATTCAAGCTACAGAAAAGTATAATACATGCATTTTCGCTATTCTTATGAGATCTGCAAGATGGGCGTATTTGTTTTTTTACATGGTGATCCATAAAGTATCTAAGAGCAAATGGAAATTGTTTTTTTCTAGGCGAGTGTTTGTCAGAGTTATCAATATTATATATATAAGAGTGTTTTCCACTCCCAGACTAAGCATGTAGTAAAATTTCAAGTTTAGAAAAGCCCCGCGTAGAAAATTAGTCTAGGGTCGCGCCAGCGACCCGAGACTAATTTTTACGGGGCTTTTCTAAACTCGAAATTTTACTTCATGCGCCACGCGCGTAAAACGCTGATTTATCCTGAAGTTTAAAAACATACACAAATTCCAATAAATGGTTCAAAGTTATTCCATGAATTTGTAAAAATTATAATTTTTTCAAATCTTTCAACAAACTGTACTTTTTCTCCAAGAAAAAAGATAGCTACAAAAAAACTTGAAGAGAAACAAATTGTCAAAAATTGTATAATCTAAAACTTTCATTCCAACAATTTGTCTGTATTCCTGTTAGTTATTTGCAGCTTTTGCGAAATACAAAAAAGGCGAGCGCACTCGCGTAAATTCGCGACATTTTTCAATTTTGACGAAAAACGGTATTACTCGAAAAACTATCTGAGTTGCAGAAAAGTACAGCATTTTTTTCTAAATCAAGAGGGCGAGTGTTTATCAAAGTTGTCTATATTATACAAAAGAGTGTTGTCCACTCCTTGGTTGAGCATAAAGAAAACATTTGGATTTGGTCACGGTAGCGACCAAATCCAAACTTTTAGGCTTTTTTGAATTCAAAATTTTAATTTATGCGCCGCGCGTACAAAACACCGACTTAATGTGAAGTTTAAAATAGACTGTTATTAATTATTTTTAAATAAATTACTTTATTAAATATTATTATTATGTAACAGTAAATAAAAATACAAGTGTTTGAAAATGCTTGTACAATTATTTGAATATTGGCCTATTTGATTATATAGAATTGTATATGTGGCCCGAAAAGGAAAAAGTTTGGGGACCCCTGCTCTAGCCCATTCTATAATCCATTAATCACATTCGTTCATTTTCGTGATACACACCATTCTTCAAAAATTGCATTCCTTAAAAAATCAATATTTTGTGAGACGTATTTGATAAATTTTGCTTTTCATATGGTCCCACAGAAAATAATCACATGGCTCTAAATCAAGAGATCTGACAGGCCAGGTAATTATTCTACCACCATCAATAATTCAGTGATTTAGAAAGGTCTTTTCTAAATATTCCCGAACATCTACTCCAAAATGCGTTGAGCAGCCATCTTGTTGAAACCAAACCTCCTGTTTGTCACGTGTCGCTCATTCATTGTTGATTAAAAGTTCTATATATGATCTCGATTTTAACTTTCCGATAATTTCAAACGGTCCAATAATTGTATTATTGAAAATGTTTGCCTAAATATTAATTTTTGAGGATACTGCGTCCTTGTGCTAAAATTGAATTTAAACTCATTTATATAATTCATTTTATTACATGTTCCGGATTGAAAGTGCTCACCCTTAATTATATTATATGTTCCGGATTGAAAATACTTACCCGGTATATACTTTTATTTAATAGTAATAACTATAAATTGCTTACATCTAATATATTTCTTAATTAATCTTGAGAATATTTTCTTTCTTATTACGGCTATCTACACGCTTCTGGCTTTTCTGCTTGTGTGTCGCATATTGTAATTAAGATTATTATTCGGATGTCGAGCGGAAATACGAACAGCTCAGCTTCGGCGTTTATTTTAATAATTAAAGACTATTAATCATCTCAAAAGCTTGGATTCTGATGACGCCGTCCATTTTTCCCCGTGTACGTACATTTTCGGATTATTAAGCTTATTAGCATACACTCCATTATAATTACATCGAGTGGGCGGAATGACATAATTAAGCTGGTAATAAGGTAATTAACTAGGAAGATGGCTTTGCGTTTATTATGTAATTCAGTTTAACTTCTGGATTATCATAAATTTTACGAATTTTACTTATAAAAAATGAAATGACATAACGCGAATCACACATATATTCAAGCGATTTTATTACATACATTTATTCTATCGATCAAATTCTCTGTATATTCTAGAGATTGTTTTACCAGTATACGTAAAACAGTTTTTAGAATATACAGGGCATTCTTCTTTTAAGTATATATACCCCGATGTGTACTCTGTAAATGTTCAGGCATTCCTTGTTTTTTAAAAAGCGTTTAGTTTTGAACTTCTAACAAATGTTGACCACTCTCTGATTAAGCATAAAGTAAATTTTTGAGTTTAGAAAAGCCAGAAAATTTGGTTTGGTCCAAACAAATATTCAGGCTTTCCTAAACTCGAAATTTGACACTGATCGTTGGTACGCTTTCAAGTTTCTAATGTACAATTTCAAAAACCCCTAAACCGCATATGCTCGTAAGTACGGAAGCACCTTGTGGACAATTCCCTTTATTCCCTCCATACATCACCAGTAAACGCATTTTTATGATAATCTACAACCCTCCTATTAATCTAATCTGAGCACTATTTTCCTGAGGGCTGAAGATGGCCCCCCGTAAAGTAGGTAAATGTGTAGGTCTAGCGTGACGGTCCAAATAAAACGCAAAAAGGGGAAGACGGGAAAAAAGGAACACTCTGAGTGAAATACTGTGTAATATAGTAAGAGTGAAAATAAATTCAGACAGAGCGGGACTGTAAAAAGATGTCCGATTTCGGCGTGCATTGATAATAAATCATTTATTTATCTAGATAGATGTGTCAGGCTAATCTGAATAAATTGCCCCGGGTCGGAGTTCACGCTCAAATACCTAAATAATGATTAAATTAAATTCCAACAGCGGTGAATTCAAAATATCCGTGTCAGAAGAGAAATACACATACATTTAGAAATTATACAATAAATTATTATTACCTTCGAATATTTTTTTATCGTCATTTTTTTTTATAATAAAATTAAAAATAAAGAAAACCTCCGATAAACTAACTTTTACTAATATCTGACAGAGCTGGGACGAATCCTCGTATAAAGGATTCGAATCACGAATCCGAATAACCTAATATGATTCGAATCGCGAATACTCGAATAAAGGATTCGTAAGAGATAAATATGATTTGAATCAAAGAATCGAATCCTTTTTTTCCGAATCACAAATACAAATCCTTTAAGATTACATTTGATTTTATTATTTTTTTGCAACCATTAATATATAAATATCGTTACCAGTTGTTTTAACAAAAATATTCAAAACCTAATTATTTATTATTAACACTGAACATCGTTGGTAACAGACTAATAGTGCTATTCTGAACAAATAGTGTTAACAGCGATGTTATTAGCATCGATGTTAATAACATTCTGAACAGCCGATGTACATAAATTGGCAACATCGCAATATCTACAGCGCGACCAATTTTATATATGTTATGATCATAGCGCGGATTTTTGCAGGGGTCGCTCTTGAACCATTGTCGCCCAGTCGAGTTAAGCATATAACGCACGCGACTTGACGCCAAATACATAAGCGAACGACTGCATCGCCCGACACTGCTCCAATCGTCTACTTGTACATTCGACGTACAATCGAGCGCGTTATATGCCCAACTCGACTGAGCGGCCCCGGTTCACGAGCAATCCCTGCCAAAATCCGCCCAGTAGTTATGATAGATGATTAATAATAAGTTTTTGAGGTTATTTTTAGAAATAAAATGAGTATTTCAGATCAAAATACATCGAATGAGGAATAGGTAGTGCATTAAATTTTATATTTATACGTTTTAAGTCTACTGTTATTCGTTTTAGGCAGTCAAAACAGCGAAAAAGAAGAACTAGTGATAAACAATATGAATTGTATTTACTGGATATGGAGAATAATTATGAACTTCGTAGTGGAATCATTAAACTGACTTTAGGCGATAATTACATCCCAAACAAATGAAAGTTAACATCCGAAAAATTTAATTGTACGGGAACTGGTCCACAACTATCAGTAGACTAGTGGAAGAAGGTATTTTTTTATTAGAAAATATAAGTAGCTTGGTTAATTGTGCATTTTTAGCGGTTCAAAGACTGAAAAAATCGCGCAATATTCTTCTTTGAAAACGCATGTAATTTCTATAAAAATAATTATAACCCTACGTGTATTATTCCAATTCTTTGTCTATTTACATACCTTTCGTAATCTTCTTTATAAAGCATGTATATGAATATTGGAATAATATTATTATTTTTGTTGATAGAAAGCACAGACCACGAAATAACCTCAAAATATAACACCAAACAATCTTGTAATGTCGACCATTTTGACAAGTGTTGCTTAACATCGAAAATGTTAATATACATCTCTGTTAGTTGACAGACATTGTGTACAGAATCGTATATTCATAACATCTATCGATGTTAGCAAATAACATCGCTGTTATCGCTAACATTTTTGCTCAGAATAACACCATAAATATCTGATTACTTGTTACTCTGATTAAAGATGTTTTTGTGTGGTTCTGAACTTCACTTCAAATCAGTGTTTTGTACGCGTGGCGCATGAAGTAAAATTTCGAGTTTAGAAAAGCCCGAAAATTTGTCTCGGGTCGCTGCGCGACCCGAGACAAATTTTCACGGGTCTTTTCTAAACTCGAAATTTTACTTCATGCTTAACCTGGGAGTTAAGCAACACCCGTTCAAAACTTCAAATTGAACTCTATTATAAAATCGAAGAATGCCTGAAAATTACGTAAATAAAAAATTCACTGAATATCATTAAAACCGGGAAAGTCAGAGAAAAGTCATGGAATTATATTCAAATTGACCAAACCACTAACAAAAAAGGCATATGATATTATTAAATTTATCAAAATCAGCAGGCAAATTACAAAACACGTAAAAATTTATCAAATTAACTTAAATATTGACAAAAACAATGAAAACAATTTAACAAAATGGGGTTTCCCACAGAAGAAAGTTATATTAAAAGGCCAGGGAAAAAAATCTTAGATCAGGGAAATGTCGGAAAAATTTAACATTTCAGATGTCAGTTTTATTTCAAATACAGGGTGGACCAAAAGACCGTTTAAATTTGAATCGGTAGCTGCGACGAGCAGCGACGGCGGGGTGGGGCAAAGGGGTTACGAAGCGCAAGAGCGGCCGATGGGAATTTAGTACCATGGCGTCGTTCAGCGATAAACAACGTGCGTTCTATGTACGCGAGTACTACCTTAACAACAATTCTTTTACTCTAGCACAGTGGTGGGGAAACTTTTTTTAAGACGGGCCATTTGTAATAACCAGACAATCGTAGCGGGCCAAAGAATAATGCTTAATCGTAGGTAGGTAGTTTTTATGCGGGTCGTCACATTACGAAGTAAGAACGCGTTCAAACATTCTCACGACGGCACTCTTAAACGAGCCGGATTAAACCTTTCCGCGGGCCGGACTTGGCCCGCGGGCCGTAGTTTCCCCATCACTGCTCTAGCGCAACCAACATTTTGCGCTCATTACAACATACGGCATTAAAATGAAGCTCCATCGATTCAATTGATTCGATAATGGGTACAGAAGTTCGAGGAGACAGGTTCAACAATGAATCAACCATGATCCGGCCGACCTAGAACATCAAGAGATCCCGAAAACGTCGAGCGTGTAAGAGCGTCTATTCGTGAAAATAAATCATGGACTCTCTACTCGGAAGCGGTCTAACGCCTTAGGTGTGCCCAGAACATCTTTGATTCGTATTCTTCACAAAGATTTACATTTACATCCGTACAAAATCCAAATGGTACAGGAATTAAAGCCTCAAGATCACGCTCATAGGCTTCAATTTGCAAACGATATATTAGAGAGATTCACCAGCTTTACCCACATTTTTTTCTCAGACGAGGCACATTTCTATCTAAATGGGCACGTGAATAGGCAAAATTGCAGGTATTGGAGTGACACTAATCCTAAATTGAAGCATCAAAAACTTCTGCATTCACCCAAGGTTACTGTATGGGCAGCCTTGTCAGCAAGAGGCATTATTACAGTGAATAGAGAGCGGTATATTGCCATGCTACAGAACTTTTTTTTACCAGTGCTACAAGATATCGATGGTTTTAATCAACGATCGTGGTTTCAGATAGATGGGGCAACATGCCACACTTCCAACGACTCATTAAGTGATGTTCGCGAAATTTTTGGACAAAAAGTGATATCCAAAAGAGGTGCCATTAACTGGCCAACTCGTAGCCCAGACCTATCCCCACTGGACTTCTTTCTTTGGAGATACCTTAAAAGTAAAGTTTTCAACAGTAACCCAGTGTCCCTAAAGGAAAATATTCGAGAGGAAATGCAAAAAATTTCACGAAACACTTGTGAGGCCTTCATTGAAAATTTCTGCCCCAGGTTGCAGCAGTTATCATGATGTAATTAAAAAAAATCCCTATTTGTGTACTTTAATAATAAATAGAAATTTTTATCTCACATAACTAGTTTCTTTTAAATCATCATTTCAAATGTAAACGAACTTTTGGTCCACCCTGAAATATTAAACAAAATTTTAAAAACTGGATTATTATCTTTAAAAACATTTCAGTCATTTAATGTTCCTATCAAAGCATTCAGTTTGAAGTTTCGAACGAGCGTTTCCACTCCTGGACTAAGCATGAAGTAAAATTTCGAGTTTAGAAAAGCCCCGTGAAAATTTGTCGAGAGTCGCGCAGCGACCCGAGACAAATTTTCTGGGCTTTTCTAAACTCGAAATTTTACTTCATGCGCCACGCGTATAAAACAGTGATTTAACGAGAATTTTAAAAACACACAAAAGACATTTTGCATGTTTATCCTCACAATTAATTCGAATTATTTTTGACGATTCAAATCCTTTTGTAAGTATGCGAATCCTTTTGTAAGT
This sequence comes from Philonthus cognatus, assembly GCA_932526585.2. Taxonomy (NCBI): domain Eukaryota; kingdom Metazoa; phylum Arthropoda; class Insecta; order Coleoptera; family Staphylinidae; genus Philonthus; species Philonthus cognatus. Next base: position 24,129,292 of record OW052243.1, on the reverse strand, counting down.
ATTCGAATCCTTTTATAAATATTCGAATCCTTTAATAAATATTTAAATCTTTCTATAAATATTCGAATCCTTTTATAAGGATTCTAATTACCCGCATTTGGATTTGAATACGAATCCTCTTAAAAAAATGTAATGAATCCGGATCACGAATCCAGTTGAACTAAAGTATTCGAATGCCTCATTTGAATCCTCCAAATGGTTTCAAATCCAGGTATTGAATCCTGAATGATTCGAATCCTGCCCAGCTCTGATATCTGATCCATTTTTCGCAATTTAACTAGCTTTTTGACCATTTTTTCCACTATGCAACGCCCAATGAGTGAAGTAATGTTAAACATCTTCATTGCTAAATTTATTTTATAGAACAAACAATCCTATTTAAATAAATTATAAATAAAAATACTTAATTATCAATATAGTTTTATTTACACCTGAAAAGAAAATCCTTACTGACGCCCTCGTACATTCACAATAATTAAACATATTTTAGTAGTACATACAAAGTAAGTAACTTCTGTTGTGGAATGTATCCGTATATATTTCCAACGTTTAATTAAATAAAGATCGAATTACATTGTTTATTTAGAGTCTAATCGTAAGTAATGTCGGTTAAATTGCAGTCGGGGAATGAAACGGGAACGGACAGTCGTTTTAATATGGTAGCTGGAGTTCGGCCGAAAACCTGAAAGCCGGGTATTATTACGCAGTTGTAAGGCTCACTATTACTAAATTGTCGCGATGGAAACGACAGGGATTTTACCTGCAGTTCCCGTTTTATACGGCCTCGTAAAACATGTAGCAGTTTTAATTATAAGGGAAGTAGAGCCTACTTCCCATGTTACACGCCTATTTCCACTTTGTCCTAAGGATCTCGTGAGAATACGGCTGGTATGTTTGTGATATTTTTTTCTTCTTCTGCAGGAGTGACTGTGTAAATTTATGTGGTGGTTTCAATCAGCGGTTCTTAAACTATTTTAGGGAGCGGACCGGTATTTTTGGTCCCAGCTTGCCACGACCGGACATTAAAAATTATAAATATGTAAATAATTAATTATATAATTAGTGAGTAATTTTGAAATGACAACAATATTTTTTGAGAAAAAACTTCTTAAGTGTTCACTACATCGAAGTTTGTTTATCAATTATTGGTTTTGTTAAAAAATGACAGAAAATAATGATGTAAATTTACGATTAAATTTCACAACATTGCAGGAGTTAATTGATTGAGTTACGTGATGATCAAATTAATTTAACGAATAAAAGCACTAATAACCTTCTTTCACACGTTTATTTGAATTACCAAATGTACATTCATTTCGGACACAAAGTGACCATTATCAATAGAATAACACTGTGTTAATCCATTGATAATTGAAAATTGACAAATCTCTGACTTATGGCATTGGCAAAAATTACAAAAATGTACGAAAATTTACCATTAAATTGGTATAAATGAAATTGCCAATTCTTGGTTGCAGAATACTTCAAACATTAAAAGTGCGATTCTTTTCGCAATCTACAACAAGTTAGTCTTACAAAGACTATATCAAACACTCATTGAAACAACTACTTCCCGGGCTAATACCCCGACGGACATTGAATTATACAACAAGTGTTTGCTGGTACATACAGTAACCTACTGCAAATGTAACAATTTGGGTCAAATTATTCAGGCCATCTGTAGACGCGTTTCGAGATTTATCTCTCGTCAGTATAGCTTTGTCATTCCCTCTAAACAATTTGAAAATTTAGACTGGCGGTCACGTTACCGTTCAAACATAAGTATAAATGAAATTGCCAATTCTTGGTTGCAGAATACTTCAAACATTAAAAGTGCGATTCTTTTCACAATCTACAACAAGTGTCTTACAAAGACTATATCAAACACTAATTGAAACAACTACTTCCCGGGCTAATACCCCGACGGACATTGAATTATACAACAAGTGTTTGCTGTTACATACAGTAACCTACTGCAAATGTAACAATTTGGGTCAAATTATTCAGGCCATCTATAGACGCGTTTCGAGATTTATCTCTCGCGTCTATAGATGGCCTGAATAATTTGACCCAAATTGTTACATTTGCAGTAGGTTACTGTATGTAACAGCAAACACTTGTTGTATAATTCAATGTCCGTCGGGGTATTAGCCCGGGAAGTAGTTGTTTCAATTAGTGTTTGGTATAGTCTTTGTAAGACTAACTTGTTGTAGATTGCGAAAAGAATCGCACTTTTAATATTTAACCATTAAATTGGTCTTAATTACCTATTTTCAAAATATAAAAACAAATTAATTTTGACTTTCTGCAAATATTTAGTCTCGTTAAAGTAGTTGTTTCAATGAATATTTGGAAAAGTCTTAGCAAGAATACATTTTTCAAAAAGTCGATAATAATTCATTTTTATATTTTGTAAATATTCTGCGAACACTTGGCAAATTCAATGTTACTTTATGTTATTCCTATTTTCAACTGTTTTTGACGAATATTTAATACTTCGCATGATATAGGCCAAAGGTTTCTAAACTTTAAAAAATTGTGACCTACTTTTTAAAAACCCAATCTATAGTGACTCACTTTAATGCAAACTTTATCAAGAATAATTTGTTCAGAATTAATTAACCGGAATAGAGTAATACTATTACTAGATATAACAAATTATATTCATGAATTATTTTACATTGTTTAATTTACTTCGTGTGAATTGTTTCAATAATTTATACATTTTATTATTACACAAACTACAAAAATACGTAATTGCAAATATTTATGGTCGAATTTAATGCAGGTACCATTAAATGCTATAAATGTCCATTGTACTTATTGGGATAGTTTACAATGATACACATTAAATACAAAAATATTTATTTTATCGCATTGCGATGTGCGTATTATTGATATTATTCCCAAAAATATGCGGCCTGCGTAAATTGAACTGAACCCGTGTCTTGGATTTAAGCAAATTTGCACAGTTTAATATTATGACAAGGGTTTAATTTATGTTTCAGAATACTTGGATAACTATTATTTCCGTTATTATCAATTGGCTTTCGGGACTAAATGGAAGAGATTAAAATAAAGGAGTAATTGATTTCGTGCAATTAACTTTATGTTGTATTTATGCTCCTAGGCAATTAACGGGGAGTTATTTAAATGTACGGCGAAAAATTACTCAATTTCTAGTGATTGCATTTTATTGCAGTATAAATTAAGCAGATATTTAACAATAAAACAAAACACTTTAACTTTGTTTGTATAACACAATATTTATATTTTTGTGACTGCAGTTTCGGCAACTCAAGTTGCCATTATATTTAACAGTTATTTATCGTTATGGCAGTTAATAAGTTGTTATAGTATTTTTTTGTTTTTATACATTAAGCATATTTCATATGTATACATATGCCTTATGTATACTTGAATAAATTGCGAGTCAAACGCATTGAACCAATTGATTTAGAGAATGATTTTAGGCAACACAATACCTTCTATGTGTATTATGTTGTCGCTGTCGCCACAGTGTCAACACGCACATTTATTTTCTAAATGATATTAAAAAATGGTGATGTGTCCATCATAGTACTTTACCCCGTAAATTGCGTATTAAATCACTTTTAAAATATTTGTAGCATTATTATTTTAAAAATGTCTTCAACTTTTTGATAACTACAACTTTTATTTGAAACATTTTTCAATTCAACACATACTGACACAAACCAATGACTAGATAAAAAACACTATTTATTGAATATCTCAAAAACTAAGAGTGCTATGACAAAAAGTGAAGATACAAAAAATCTTTAATATTTTATTACCTACAACTTTTATTTGAAACATTTTCCAATTGTATCAACACACACACTGACACAAATCAATGACTAGATAAAAAACACAACTTTTATTTGAAAGAATTTTTTGTTTGATGAACATTTATTGAAAAAATCTGAAAAAACTGAAAAACGCTAAGAGTAAAGTACCACTTCCGGTTTTCCGATTTTCACCAAAAGCTTTTCAGTTCTTCCGATTGTAACAAAAAGCTTAAGTTTCAAGTTTCATCTCGATATCTTTAGCGGTTTTTGCGGTACAGCGCACACAGACTCACACACAGACACACAGACAGACAGACATTTTTCAAAAATGGTCTTATTCGACTCAGGGGACCTCAAAACGGATATTTCCGCTAAAATGTTTGATTCGAAAATTTTCACGAAAACAATACTTTCCCTTTGTATTACATACGGGGGAAAGTAATAACCTATTGTAGCGTAAAGATTAATAATTTCAGTTCTATTCTTTTGTTATCTAATAAACAATTCATGCTTAATCAAGGAGTGGAAACAATCGTTGCAAGCTTCAAATTGAACGATTTTCAAAAACAATGATTGCCTGAAGAAATACAGCGTATACAGGGTGCCTATATTTCTCCAATTTAACCGATTCTCTATCTCTTCAAATAACCAAGACCCCTTATTTGAAGAGATAGAGAATCGGTTAAATTGGGGAAAAGTTGCGTATTTTAGAGCAAAATAATAATCTAAAAACAAATTTGAAATATCTTCTTTCGTTTTTAAGATATTGTCAAAACACAGATTTTTTGAAATTTCGTTTTATTTTTTTTATTCAAAACTCAATGTGTTTTGAATAAAAAAAATAAAACGAAATTTCAGACATATAAAACTTTGACATTATACAGGCACTTTTTAACGAGAAATCTAGTAACATATTTTATTTTAAGATAACTATAACATTTACCCAGCGACCATAGCCAACTTTTGCTTTTCTTATGGCCGCCATTTTGGATTTTCATATTTTTTGGAAGAATATTTTTTGTCTGAATTTAATGATTTATCATACTTATAGTTTATTGTACATTTTATATGTAACATTTTATTCTTTTGTTTTTTGTAAAGAGTACCTTGGAAACAGTTGAGTTACTCACTCATTTGACAACTCCTAGGACCCATAATTGTTGTTAAAATACTTCACCAGTTGTAATCTATTTTAAACTAACGAGTGTTTTCCACTCCCAGACTAAGCATGAAGTAAAATTTCGAGTTTAGAAAAGCCCCGCGTAGAAAATTTGTCGAGGGTCGCGCAGCGACCCGAGACAAATTTTCACGGGGCTTTTCTAAACTCGAAATTTTACTTCATGCGCCACGCGTATAAACCACTGATTTACAGTAAAGTTAAAAATATATAACGCTTAAATGCAATGGTGATCAATATTTATTGAGATGTAGTGAAAATAGAAGAATTACTTTTTTTGTGAATAGTTTTAGAATAATAATAATAAAAATAGAAAAAAATTAGTTTGTGCAACTTTTCCATTCTGTAATATTTAAGTCTTTAACGGGGAAAGTGCTATGATGAACACATCACCATTTTTTTAATTTATGTTTTGTGTGATAATCGATACTTATTAATATTATTACAAAAGATTGACAGTTATTGAATAATTTTGACTGCTAACAATGATTGACTGCTGTCAAGATTTTATTGAGTAATAGATATGACGTCATTATTTCCAAGGCACTCTTTGCAAAAAAGATAATATTATAATTTTAAATATTAAATCTAAATTTAATTATAAGTGATACATCACTGAGTTCAAAAAAAAAATCTTTCAAAAATATGAAAATCTAAAATGGCGCCCATAAGAAAAACAAAAGTTGGCTACGGTCCCGGGGTAAATGCTATAGGTATATTAAAAAAAATATGCTACTAGATTCCTCATTAAAAAATGCCTGTATATTGTCAAAGTTATAAATGTCCAGATGCAGTAGTTTTTGAATAAAAAAATAAAAACAATTTTAAAAAAATGTCAGTTTTTTTGTTGATATCTCGGAAACAAAAAAAGATATTTCAATATTGTTGGTACCCGGTGTTGCATTAATTTGTCACTCCCTCAAAAGAAAAAAATCTTAAAGAAGAACATTATTTAGATAATTTGAACTTTCGGATTATGATTGGTTATAATTTCAAAAAAAGTTTGAGCGCATATGAGTGTGAGGAAAGTTTAAAATTGGCGTTTGGGAATCTCGCAGTATCACACAGGCAAGTGTTTATAGATGGTAAAGTGGACTGTTGTTTGTGGGTCGCGTCACGATTGAAAATTGATATAGGATAAAATTTTGTGTTGCGCTTAAAATAGGCAACTGAAACGATTGCTATTAATTGGAAAGGATACTTTTAGAATGTTTCAGGAAAAGTACATATGTTTAGTTAACACAAACCATTCTGAAAAAAATAGAATACAAAGCAGCGCTTGCCAAACTATTTTATGTGGCGGACCGGTATTTGTGGTCCCAGTTTCTCAGTTTCTCACAGACCGGCAACCATAGATATAACGTCAAGAAAATATACATTTTAAACCCATTAGTAATAGATCACTTTTCCGTTATATATTTTCAAATGAAATTTTTTGTCATAACGACAAAAATATATCTTTCTGGGGTAACTTTCATACTATCAGGTTATCTAAAATATATCTAATGAAATAAATTATTTCTTTCATTGAAAATTGACAATAGAAAAATATGCAAACCTACAATTAAGTTTAACGACATCATTAAAATTTAACGTTGAAATCACCAAAATGTACGTAAATTGATGAAAACTGATAGAAAGAAGTTGATATTTAGTGAGTTGATGAAAATCTAAAAAAAATCGAAAATAACGAGGACTGTGTAAATCGACAAACATTATAGAAATGAGTAAAACTTTGATAATCAATTTTCACCCAATTTTAAATATTGCGAAAACTACGTTTTATACATTTTAACTATCAATATTTAAGTTCAACGTTCAGGATTTTAATTCAAAATGTATATAATAAAAAAAATCCTAAAAATTGACAAATCTCTGACTTATGGCATTGGCAAAAATCACTAAAATATACGAAAATATTGATAATGTCAGACCATTGAATTGGTCTATTTTTAAAATATAACAATAAATTATTTCGACTTTCTGCAAATATTTAGTCTCAATGAGACTAAATATTTTGCAGAAAGTCGATAAAAAATTATGATCCATATTGTTGTACACAAAAGTAAATATTTCGTACAAAGGTTATTATTAGTTTTCAAATTAAAGAATTTCATAAAAATTATTAAATGTCTAAAAAATAACAAAAAATCATACAATGTCAAAATTAGCTTAAAGTCTCATATTTATTTTAGTAAGAGATAAGTATTTTAATATTACTGTACAAAAATCTAATATATCTGGTCTAAAATATCTTGTCGTTGTCAGTCCTTAAAGTAAAACATTACCTAAAAATCATTGAATTTTATCACAATTACTTAAAATTCTTAAAATACATCAAGAAATAACCATGTTGATAATAAAATTTTCGGTATTAGATAAAAAATTAAAAACTGTTATAAGATTCTTAGATGAGCAGTATCACAATAAAAATTATGAATTAGTTTTGAGTAGAATTTAATTTAAAAATGATTAAAAATGTGAAAATATAAACTTCACATTAAACATGTCGTTAGAAGTTCTTACATATTAGGAAAGAGTTTTCAATTTTTGATTTTCTAGAAAGCATTAAAATAGGATATTTTATAATAAAACTCTTACAATAACAATTGTACTACAAATAATAATAGAATCACTATGCGACGCTACTTTTTAGCTACTGTGTACTTACCGCTTGGCCAAACTAACCCTGTGAAGAAGGGGGGGTTTTCAAATCAAAGATTTAACAAAAAGGGCGCCACGTGATTACGCTAAACATAAAGGAAAATCACGAACCCAGATTTTACTAATACATATGTTCAATTCCCCATAAGTAAAATGCATAAATGAAATATAATAAACTATTTTATTTCCTGTAGATCGAACAACACAAAAAATATATATATATTTCAATTTAATATATGAAAGAAACGAATTGAATTAAAAAAAAACTATTAATTTTAAGTAAAATATGGAATAATACCAAAAATAATTTTCGTAATTCATTCAAATTAATTACAAACCTCGGTAGATAAATATAGCTATATATACCCTTACAAAAATCATACAAACACAAACCGAAATAAACATAATAAATTTAAATTCAAAGCATAAATTAAAAATATTGAATTATCTGTAATAGCTTTAAAATAAACGTTTAAATATTCCTTAAACGGCAAGAATTATCTATTGTTTTATTATTATTTTTTTTCCAAACAAAAAAATTATAAATTGAAATGCTAAGTATAGAGTAAGAATTAATTATTATTTTTCAAAATCAAAGTTTTCCAATTAAATTAATATTAATGTATATATTAAACATCCACAACAAAAAGAAAATAACCCTTTACGTTATTATTTAATTTTTTTTTCTCTTTTTAAATTCTCATTCGAACAATTTACAAAACACGTTATGCATATATACTCAAATAATTAATCGTAGAATTTATCATTAGAATTCGAAGTTTTAAATTAAAAAAAAATCTTCATGTAAATACAAAAAAATAAATGTACTTATCAAATTTCACTCGAGTCCAAGGGGTTGAAACCAAAATACGGACGAACAAAACGAATAAGACGGATAAGACGGACGAAGGACAGCTACGACTTCTCCCTTTCCCGAACCAGAATCACAGGACAAGTCTTCGATGAAGTATTTTTCTTTCGGAACCCGGAACTAGAATCTCCGACGTGATCTCCACTGCTTATCAGCAACCACGGTCAAAATGGAATTCGAATCGAACCGGACCAAAAGTACATCAATCGAAATGTATGATTGTAAAACAACCACAATTAAAAACCTAAGAACATCCCTACGAATTAGAAATATACTGATAAGAAGAACAATGCTTACCTCTGGGTGAAAGTGAGGTTTTCTAGAACGGCACGCTTTTCTCTCCGCTTATAGCGTAGTAAATTATTATTTGCCAAATAATTCACTTTTGAAATAAATCCCTCTTGAGGAAACCACAACGGTTTATAATTTATTAATCTTAATTTACGCGTGTCGAACTGGACGTGTGAAACGTATACGCCTGGAGAGTTAAAAATGGACGGGACAGAGCGCAGTGTAAAAACTCCTCCGCGACACCGAATACAATAGAACAAAATCAATCGCAAAAAATTCCAATATTTAAATTTAAATGCGAAAATAAAATTGCCTATGTTAATTCATTAGAATTAGAATAAATTGAATATAAATTATTCGTTTTACCAAAAATTAACGTAACAACTAGAAACTACTGTAGTAGTAAAGCAATTAAAAAAATATCATTGCCAAAAATTAGAGTTATAAGTCTTTAAAGTATTGAATTCCTAAAAAACCTTTTTTGATGTTCTCACTCGCCAAGAAAGCCGAATCTGGATGAAGATGAGAAAACTCCTATAATGATGAAAAAACAGAGAGCAATGAAAAAGGTTATGTACGCAGTATTTTTTAGAAATACTATTCTGTTGGCCGCAATTAAATTGGAAATTGGAAGAGCAGAAGACAGTTGGAAGACTGCTAAATGGAATGTTAAAAGATGTTTGCCTACTGTGTTTAGTAAAATGTCAAGAAACGGAATCATATTACATCATGAAAACGCGTCGTCTCATACAGCAACGGTAACTCTTTAGTATTTACACAAATAAGACACTTAAACTTTGATTGTATAACTGACTTTATTATTGTGACTATAGTTTCGACAACTTTAACTTATCATTATCGACCTAGAAGTTTGTGAAATTTGGTTGAATAGAGTCAGAAATAACCTATTTAATAACCTATTTAATAAGCTTTTGTTATCGAAATAAAAAGATGAATTATCAAGAGAGAACTTCTAGTTTGATAATGACAAGTTAAAGTCGTCGAAACTATAGTCATAATGAAAACCTAAGTTATACAAACAAAGTTTAAGTATCTTATTTGTGTAAATAATTATGTATATCAAAGCAGAAGCCGCCACAGTTTGGTATTTAGCTGAAGAAATAAAATCAAAGTTATAGAAAATCCTGCTTACTCACCAGATTTAGCAATATGTGACTTCTGGCTATTTTTCGAGCTCAGCATATATGTGCAAGAAAAAAAATCAGTCAAAAGAAGCGATTGATATTGCTGTTAATATTCCTAAAGATAACTGGCCGAACGCATTAAACTGTGTAAGGAGAGAATGGTTGAGTGCATTATTGTGAACGACAATTACCTAAAACATATTTACTAGTACCATGAAAATTCTAAAAATGTATATCAATCTTTATATTCTCAATAATTGTAGCTTGGCCCTCGTAATTATAAATCATTCAATCTGCGAAAAATATAATAGGGGCCATAAAACGCGGACGTCAAGACGGCAGCGCCTGTAAAATAAGAGCTCCAGAAGGGCCAGACTGCTGTCTTAAAGAGTGGTATAGGACAAGATTTATCGCCGGCACAGATTTGAACAGAGGAATTACAGCGGGAAGAGGACGGAAGGACGCTGAGGCAAATAGATTTTAGATCCAATCCGCAAATAGAAATATCGCTTTAGCTGAAAGGAATGCGTCTGTGTCTACCCTTTACCGTCTACAATAACTTATATATGCTAAATCCTATTCCAATTTCATTACTATTATAACATATAAATTATACTCTCGAGTTCTCGCATTTCCGGATAACTTGTTAAAACGGAAAAAAATCTATTACTTTTTTTCATTCAAAATTAAAATCATCAATTTTTATAAAATTTGATAAAAAAATCTTGGACACCAACAAAAGACGTCAACTTCTTAAAAACAGAGGAAATTTTCAGAATTTTGAAGCTGTTTCAGCGTCCAGATTTTGAAAACCAGCAGAAATCTGGGATAAAAATCGTCAGGATTTTGTAACTTAACGAAAATCTAGAAAGTAATAAAAACCGTCAAGAGTTTTCGTAAAATTAAATCTTCAAAAATTAGACGCCTATCGCGATTTTTGTCTAGATTTTCATTAAAGTTAACGGAAATCTATTCAATTTACGAAAAACAATAACTTTTTCATAATAAACGAATATTATGGAAATTCACGAAAAACCGTCATGGTATTTTAAAACAAACAAAAATCTTGAAAATCCACGAAAGCGGCAACATTTTAAAAATTAATGATAAACTTAGAAATTTATCGAAAGTGTAAATACTTTTATATTAATGAAAATCTTACAAAAAATCGCGATAAGCTTCTAATTTTTGAAAATTAGACACTTGTCTTGTAACCTTACTTTTTGGTCATCCCTCGTATTATGCAATAGCTGGTGGTATTTGTACGAAAATTTGTTGTTTTAATGGATATTTATTAATTAAGACTTATTGTTTGCGGCTTATACGAATATTATCGTAATTTTACATATAAACTGAACTGAATATTAAGATAATGATCTCTCAATAATTGCACGTTAAATACCTTTAATTGTGAAAACAATACCAATTTAAACCGCATGAATATTGAATACAACCGACACGTTAGTATCTCTCGTGCAGCTCGAGGAACAAACAGTGAAATTAACTCCAACAATCCTGAAAAGAAACTTTAATAGAATACAAAATTAAGCACCCGGAGCCGGTTTGAATAAACAATTTAGCGTCGAATCCACGGTCAATAGTTCCGTTTAAATTCTTCGACCCTAAACCCCCCGAACCGAGTCCCAAATTTCCATTCAAATCGAGCACAATATCGGTTTTAATCGATACGAAACATAGCGTATTTCATATGCAGCTGTTTTGTGCAGGGTCTATCTAGGAGTAGTTCATATCGGATACGGGTTTAATGGGGGTATGAGTTGTTTGGTTTCGGAATTGGGGGACATAATTTTTATGTTTTTTAATTGATAATAAATTGACTTTTAAACTAGTTGCTAAATATAGGAATTTAGAAATTTTATAAATATATCTTCGGTGTTTGCACAGATTCTGTCTTACGAAGCAGAACATTGTAATTGGTGGCAGAGCTGTTTCGAGTACAAGTTAAATGTACTCTGCGAAATGTGTACTCGAGGACTAAGTACAAGTACATTTTAATAGGTACTTACGTACTTCTATGAGTACAAAGTACTGAGTACATGGACTGAATAAGGAAATATGATTATAACCCCTTGACCTGCAATGAAACGTGTACATTTTATAACCTTACTTTTTGATCACCCCTCGTAAAATTACATTTAAGATGAATTAATTAATTAATTAAGAATTAATCAAAATAAACATTTGTAAAATTAATTTTAACGAGAGCAAAAACAAGCGAAGAGTATAGTTTAAACCTAACAATGTTTCAGTGTTTCATACGCGTGGCACATGGAGTAAAATTTGGAGTTTAGAAAAGCCTAATTTGGATAGGTCGCTCCGCTGCACTACGCGACCTATCCAAATTCTTTAGGCTTTTCTAAACTCAAAATTTTACTTCATGCTTAAACACTCGTATAATGCTCCAAAATCATTCATATTTTGTGTTTGGGTGTTCCAAAGTAAGAAAAGTTAAGAACCACTGATAGATGATAGTCTTTATTTTAGACAAAAGTAACGTAAACTATTTATATAACTCTACAATCTCGTCATCGACGTGTTAAAAAGATCTTAATGTACAAGGGGTGATCAAAAGTAAGGTTACAAAGCCTGCAATGAAACGTGTACATTTTGTGACCGTCCTATTTGATCACCCCTCGTTAATCGAAATGTACCGAATACACCCAAATATACTTGAGTACATTGGAGTGTATTCATGTACAAAAGTATTTACTTGAGTACATTTTGCAGCTAAAACGGCGTGGAGTAGAAGTACAAGTACTTGAAAAATAAAATACTCGTGGTCTAAGTACTGAGTACATGAAAAGTACTCAGAGTAGAATTTTTGGGAACTAATTGGTGGTAATTGGTGGAGTACCGCCCAGCTCTAATTGGTGGGTGCACTAAATGGTGGGTGCTTTAATTGGTGGGTGTTTTAATTGGTGGTGGCTCTAACTAGTGGTATAGTAACTTTTTCTGTTATCTCAATGAACGCGTTCAAGGAACTGTAGCGCTACAGCGCTTTACGAAAGCGGTGTCGCTGAACGGTACCGCCTTATGTGTGGCGCTGCAGCGCTGTATTAAGCGGTAAAGCATATATTTTTTCCGCTTGATCGCTTATCAAGCCATGCAGTTGTAAATAACACTGTCATATTTTCGTGATATAAACAGGTAAACACGCTTTCGAGGTTATAGACGCTGATTGTTCTTTAATTTGTTCTTTAATCATGGAGAAAAGTATTATTATATCCATATTTTCCTATAAGTCAACAATGTATTCGTTTCATAAACAAACATAATATTTAGAATAGTCTTCACTTGCTTGATATATTCAAAATCAGCGTTTAGACTAAACTTTTATGTTAATTCATTCCTTGATTCATTCCTCTTCGCTTTCAGAAAATACCTTTAAATTTGCATGTTATGTATACAAACAGTGCAATTCTACCAACTGGAATTGTCCGTCGGCCTGTGTGCCGGGTCTATCTAGGAGTAGTTCATGTTATGATTTTGTTACAAAATTATAAATAACAGTAGCATCACAATTTACTATTATTTTATTTCCCGGCGCATCCACCAAAGCCGCGTTATTGAAATAATACAGTAAATGCGGTTTTACTGACCATACTTAATTTAAAATTAATGGATTAAAAATAATTGTAATTTAGAGGACTAAGCGTTTTCTAAGTATACATAGCTAGCTAAGTAACTTATATATTAAGTATCAAAAGAGCAACCTTTTAATTATGTTCGGGCGAAGTTTTCCACTTGCTTGATATAAAATGTCCGGGGCGCGTTTCATTGCCTAATTAATAAAAGAGCGGCGTAATCACTTAGTCTTGAGAGTATTTATACAACAAACTCAAAGACATGCAAATAAGTTGAGGAACATAATTTATTCAGTATATATATATACTACACGCGGATAGAGGGCAACGGAAAACTTGTGCACTCGACTTTTCCCTCTTCGCCTCTCCTTCTCTCACACTCTCTAGAGGTGTAATTAAATAACTTTACTCCCAACTAATTGTCTAAGTGAAAAGTCGAGTTAAGTATTTAATACCTATGCAGCGATTAATTAGGAAATAATTAAAAAATACACACTACAAAATTGAACAGTGTGTTTAATTAAAAAAAAAATATTTTTACCTAAACATACTCTAGATTTAATGTATACATTAAATCTAGAGTATAGTTAGGTAAAAATATTTTTTTTAAGTTTCATTAAGTTTCAGTTTATTGTGGTTTGTAGTATTGCAGGCAAAGACAGAAGTGTTAATAAATACACACAAAAAATCATAAAAATAACTTTGTAGGTTCTCATATGCTTATAATTAAATTTCTTTAATAATCACTTATACTTAATAAATGAAGTCATTGTGGAAGTGTCCTCCTCTCATTTGAATTATTCCCTTACTTTGTCATTTCGTTTAATTCTATCAGGACCCCAAATTGATCCAATAAAAAGATCTCGTCAGACGATTCCCCAAAGCCCCCTGCGTTTAAATTCATTCCATCGGAATTAAATTAAATAACACCATCGCCTTTTCCACCCTATCCTTCCCGCCGAATTTCTTAGGTAAACAAGGAAATTTCATTATCAAATATGTCATTAATCACTACTAATAAATGGACCGTTGTTGTGAATCTGTGAATTTTATTTAACTTTGACACTTTCAAATTGAACATCTTAAATCCCGTTCAAAAACAGTTATTAGTTAAAAATATGTATTTTTTTACTCTATTTCGAGTTTAGAATAGGCTAGAAATGTACAACGATACATTATGTGTACTTAATAGTAAAATAGCCTATTTAAATTAAACAATGAAATAATCATAACATGGAATGGTATTAACAATTTGGTAATTTTAATTAATTAATTTTTGTATTAAATTATTTTCTTTGATGTGAATGTAATATAATCATGATATTAATATTTATGACCCTTATACATTTTAATATCATTAATAAATTATATTAGCATCAGGGAAAATTATTACCCTAATGATATTAAAATTTGATCATTATTAATTTGACGTCAAAAATTTTAAAATTTTTATTAACTTCAAAACTTAATTATGCAACTTAAATAAATTCTTTCCTAGGCAATAATATTTAATAACAACAACAATAACATATTTATTAACAATTCAATATAACTGAATATTAATATAACGACGAGTGGTCTTTCTGCCCATTTATTTGTAACTTATTGATTATTACTTATGATATCAAATATTTATATATGTAACTTGTTTTTCATTTGGTCTTGATCAAATTCGAAAATTCTTTCATAATTTGATGAAGAAAGAATCTTGAATATCCAACTAAAATTAAAAAAAACCTTCAAATCCTACTTAACAATACATCAATTTATAAAATCAATTAAACACTTCAGTATATTTTGAACTTTAATTGAAGTGTTGTATACGCGTGGCGCATGAAGTAAAATTTCGAGTTTAGAAAAGCCTAAAAGTTTGGTTTGGTCGCGTAGCGCTTCGCACTACGCGACCAAACCAAACTTTTAGGCTTTTCTAAACTCGAAATTTTACTTCATGCTTAATCTGGGATTTTAATCATTCGTTAAACATGAAATTTAATTAAATAATTCAACGGAAAATCATCTTCACAACATAAACAACGTAACATAACCTTTAAATGGTTAAAATTTAATTTAATCGAAGTTGGTACACATGAAAATGCGATGTCGCCACGTTCATTCTATCAATAGTTCAAAACTAACTTATAACATGTAGATTTTGTTATATTAATACGAACTGATAACATCATGGTTGTATGAGTTTCATAGAAATTAACTACCATTCAACTATAATGATATTAGCGGCAATTGTATTAATAAGGCTGTAAGTGTTTTTGCAATATTGTCAAACAACTGATATTTTGTTTTTATATTTTTACTCGTAAATAATGAAATCTTTAACAGTGGTACCATACTTGATTTGACCATAACTGTACCATTTACCCAGAAACTATAGCCAACTTTTGTTTATTTGTTATGAGCGCTATTTTGGTTTCAAAAAATATTTTTTCTAAATACAGTGATATACCATTCTCATAATTTAATGTACAATTATATGTAAAATTAATTGCTCTTTGTTAAGAGTGCCGTGAAAATGTTTGTAATTTAATCATTTGACAACTTCTAGAGCCCATAATTTGCTTACACGTCAGGCTCGTATTGATAATAAGCAATAGATGGCGCTCTTCAACATGCCAGTATATAGCAACAGAAAGCTGAGTATTGCAACGACAGATGGCGGCGAACAATTTTTGCAACATATACGATATTTAATGGGTATAAAACAACAGTTTACCAACAGATGGCACCATGGCGTTTTCGCAACATGCATGATATGGGTATAATAACATAACAAAAGTTGAGTTCTTTTAAAAACAGATAGTGTAATGGCTTTTTATCAACGTGCATGGTATAAAACAACAGTAAGTTTAATCTTTTCAATATCAGATGGCGCAATCCCAATTTCACAACATGTTCGATTCACACATGGGTATAAAAGAAAAGACATTTATTTTTTAGCAACAGATGGCGCCACATAAGTGTGTCAATATATACGATACACACATGGGTTTAAAAGAAAAGACATTTATTTTTTAGCAACAGATGGCACCACATGAGTGTGTCAATATATACGATACACACATGGGTATATAAAAAGCAGAGTATTTTTAGCAGTAGATGGCGCCATATGAGTTTCTCAATATGGTGGTATAGTATATTTTTTGCGATTACGATACACATACATAGGTATTAAAACATCAGATAGCGCTATGCCATATTCGCAGTATGAACCAAATCAGACCAATGTATTGCTTAAATTTGTAAAACAACAATGCCTCTAAACCTCTAAACAGAACCTATTTTATTATCTCCTTTATGCTGGTCGTCAAAAAGGGTGTTTTGGTGTTTTCTAAGTATGACACGTCGTTGGCTTAATATTACAAGGTTCTATGGGACATTTTTTTCGATTTTCAATTTGTGATGTCACATAGGACCTTGTAATATTAAGTCAGCGTCATGTTAAAATTTTCGAATATTTGTTGACGTTACCAATTTCCGACCCTATTGTCAATTGAGTGAATTACTTAAGTGTTTTCAAGGTACTCTTTCCAAAAAATGTAGAAAACTAAAATTACATATCAAATTTAGTTTAAATTATGTGTGATACATCATTTAATTTAGAAAAGAAAACTCTTTTAAACAACGTGAAAACCTAAAACGGTGCCTGTAAAAAAGACAAAAGGTGGCGCTGATCTTAGCTAAATTTTAGTTATTTTAAAATCAAGTATGTTACTAGATCTCCCATTAAACATGTCTCTAGAATGTCAAAGATTTAATAGTTTTGGAGTGAAACTAAAATTTAAAAAAAAATATCGTGAAAACGGAAGAAGATATTTTAAATTTGTTTTCAGATTATTACTGTGCACTGAAATACGCATCTTTGCCCGAATTTAACCGATTCTATCTTTTCAAATAACTGAGCTCCCCATACATCTTATCTAAATGCAGATACCCTGTGTTCTCTTAAAAACAATGTTTATTTTGTTTACATCGTACAAATACGACAAACAATTGTTTTTTTCATTTGACCATTCGAATTGCCTCTAAATATCTCGCTGCTTTGCCTATTTAACCGGCTCTGCTGCTTAAATTATAAGAAAGTTAGGAATGTAGAGCACCCAGTATTCTGCACTGACTTTTTGTGATCATTTCAATACAATTTTAATTTAGCACGAGAATTTATTGATTTGTATGTTTGATGCACTGTTGGTTTCCTATAATAACTAAAAAAGAATCAATGCCCGTGACACTTTTCTCGAAAAATAATAACGAAACCTTTGACTCGAATTCAATTCGTCTCAGTGGCGAATGCGATACACGTGCCTATCACGTTTTCGACTTGTATTCCGAGGGGGGCACATTTCTCTCCGGAAATATGTCGATGGAGTCTACGTGAGATGTTTGATTTAAATAATAATTTTTCGAGATATAACGTTTACTTTTAAAAAATATTAAAAAAGAAAAACCTTATTTAATCTAGCTTTCAGTTATAAATTACAAAATTCTAATTAAAAATACTAATTAAAAATACATAAGTAATTAGAACATGGTGCTAATTGAAACCAGTCAAACAAAGTATTTTATTTAATAATCTGTTATTAAATTTATTGATGATGCTCAGAAATGTTAAAAGTTCATTTTCACTTGTATATACAAAATGTGTACTCTATACATTTTTATTCATTCATTGTTAAGTATACCACTATGTGTACTTTAAACATTTTCATTTATTTATTGTTTTTTGAAATTAGTTCAGAATTCAAACTTTAAGCGAGTGCTTTCCACTTTTTAAGTATATCACGATGTGTACTCTATACATTTTCATTCAAACATTATTTTTTTGAAAATAGTACAAAATTGAAGTTTTAAACGAGTGTTTTCCAATTTCAGATTAAGCATGAAGTAACATTTTGAGTTTAGAAAAGCCTGAAAATTTAGTTTGGTCGAGTACTATATGCTTATGTTGAATTTCGTTTAATAAAATCCGTAATCGCCTAGAGCCTGGGTCTCCAAACTATCTTCTTCGCGGGCCACAAATACAATTCTACATAATAAAGTCGGCCAAGATCCGATTAATTTTATAAAATTATGAAAAATTTAAGGAACAATTGTTACAATATTTCAAAATATGACATTTACAAAAAAAATTACAAACAATCGCGGGCCGGATTCATGCAAGTCGCGGGCCGGATTTGGCCCGCGGGCCGTAGTTTGGAGACCACTGGCCTAGAGCAATTTGTTGTTGGGTAAAGAGATTTTTTTTATTTTTAGTGTACCTTAAAACTTATTGCAAATTGCTCAAATTTTAATAGCGCAAGATATCAATAGAGAAAATGTACATGTTTAAAATTTAATTAATCATAAGCAGTATATCTTGAACTTTACAATATTTTAGTGTTTTATATGCGTGGTGCATGAAGTAAAATTTTGAATTTAGAAAAGCCTGAAAATTTGGTTTGGTCGCTCCGCTTCGCTACGCGACCAAACCAAATTTTCAGTATTTTCTATACTCGAAGTTTTACTTCATGCTTAATTAAAAAGTGGAAACACTCGTTAGAAGCTTTAAATTGAACAATTTTATAAAAAGCCTGAACATTTACAGCGTACACATAACGTATACTTTAAATAAAAAATCCCTGTTTGTGAAATGATTTACAAATGCGCGTGTGTGTGTGGTGGTGTGTGTGGGTTTGTGTGCATACATTTAAATAAATAATAGGTATATTATGTGTAGTTTACTGCCCGCAAAATGGAATTCGGAATTTCGTTTTCTAAACGTTCGAAGGATGGAGGATCGTGAAATATAGTAAACGACTGGAAATTTGTATGAGAAATGTAGGTAAAGTAAGATTGGTGACTCCGAACGCGGCTTAAATGAGATGGAAATAAAATAAAGAGAACGCGGATGATGGGGTAGATGGACCAGAAAAAATCACATTACGGCCCTGCGCGCGTGTGTATCCGAAATAAAGAATAATCATTGCGATTTCGCGAATGAATCGATAATCCATTTTTTTAAATCACAAGGAATTATACGTAATGATAAGAAATTAGGCTTTTTGGAGAGATAAGGAGATTCGTTTTAAAATCGCAAACATTTGTCATTTATAGGCAATACAGGCAATTTAATTAATATCTGCAGGAAATTAATTAGAAGATTAGAAAAAAGTTATTCTAGACTCGATACTTGTTCTGCTACTTTCTTGATTGAACCAAATGTTCAAATTTGGTAAAGTAAAACACTTGTTTTGTTCCACACTTTTATTTTCAGTTGCCTGACACGTGATTCGATCTGTTACAATCATTTTAAAAGTTAAAACTGCTTTAACTTGGAAAATAATCGTAACAGATCGAAACACGTGTCAGGTAACTAAAAATAAATAAAACTGCTTTAACTTTAAAAATGATCGTAACGAATAAAACAAGTGTCGCAACTAAAAATAAAAATATGAAGCAAAAGAAGTCTTTTACTTTACCCAATTTAAAAGTGATTCTAGCTAATTTAATTATTATCCCTGTAAAATTGTCGAATATCTTTACAATTTTTAAAATAAACTATAATTTTCAATAATGCAATGTACCGTATCTATGAATGGAAATTATTGGATAGGATAGGAAATTAGTTGGAAGATTTGTTGGAAAAGCTGATAGGATTGTAGCGGTTTGAAGCGGAAGATATTGTGGTCAATCACGATATTATCGAAGATAGTAAATTGAGTGTCAGGGTAATAGATTGAATAATGCTTGAATTAAATTTAATTATCAGTATATTATTGGAAATTAGTTCATAAAATCAATCAATTGAAATTTATTGTAGGAAAATTACTAATTAACATTTATTAAAAATAGGAGTTAAATTAAGTTATTTATAATGTTATAAAAATGAGGTGCATTTTACAGATTATTTTTTCTTCAAGGTATATACAGGAAATTTTTCCTTTTAAGTATACATATGAATGCGGTGTAAATTTTCCGATATTCGTTGTTTCTTAAAATAGTTCAAGTTGAAAATTTAAACGAGGGTTCTCCACTCCCAGACTAAGCATGAAGTAAAATTTCGAGTTTAGAAAAGCCCAGAAAATTTACTTCATGCGCCGCGCGTATAAAACATTGGTTTCAAGTGAAGTTCAAATATTTTATTTTATTTCATTTATTTACGGAATCTCCTTTTACATAAATTTATAATATTAGTATATTTATATATACATAAATTTCACAATATTTTAGTGTTTAATACGCGTGGTGCATTAAGTAAAATTTCGAGTTTCGAAAAGCTCCGTGAAAACTAGTCTCGGATCGCTAATTTTCTATGCAGGGCTTTTCTAAACTTGAAATTTTACTTCATGCTTAGCCTGGGAGTGGAAAACACTCATTTATAGCTTCAAATTAAACTTTTAATAAACTACAAATACCCGAACATTTAAGTATTCAAATAAAGTTCAAATATAATAAATTTCACAATATTTTAGTGTTTTATACGCGTGGCGCATGAAGTAAAATTTCGAGTTTAGAAAAGCCCAGAAAATTTGTCTCGGGTCGCTGCGCGACCCTCGACAAATTTTCACGGGGCTTTTCTAAACTCGAAATTTTACTTCATGCTTAGCCTGGGAGTGGAAAACACTCATTTAAAGCTTCAAATTGAACTCTTTTATCAAACTACGAATATCCGAAGATTTTAGTGCATACGCTGTAATTGGGATATGTATACTTAAAAGAAAAACTCCTTGTATACGAGCCAGCCAAGTAACGTGTTCATATCAAACATTTTAAAAAGTTAGAATGTTTGATATAAACATGTAACATGTTTGAATCAAACATTTAAACAAGTTAGAATGCTTGAAGCAAAGACATTTCTTGACAGGCTTGTATACAAACATATTCCTTGATTAAAGTTATCAAGACATTTTACGATTGCGTTGAAGATAATCTCTAAAAAAAAAATCGGCAACGGTACAACTGATCATAAGAAATTATATGCTATGATCTGTATCATTTATTTAAGCAACTTTTACTATTATTGTATTAAAAGTATACATTGGAATAATCTAGAAATTTGTAGATTTAAAATGTTAATTCAGGATGAAAACCCTCTACTGCATTTCAATTTATCTCTATTTTAAAATGTTAACAACATAAATTTGGAAGTTTAGCTGATATTTCAGCAGCCATGTAATTTATAATTACATTGTATTGATCGTTTAACACTCCGTTTAGCAGAAACGCAATTTTATAAACAATTCAGCTGTCCAATGGTTTACTTCGGAATTAAATTAACTGCCATTTCACGTTCAGCATTCGCGCGCCGTGCTGCAACGTTTTATAATTAAACACAAAGTTTACGCGAACTTTACATAAATCAAATAATATAAATCATTACGATTAACTTAATAGTTAAATACCCAGAATGTACAAAAAAGCTTGAAGACAATTTAACTTACCAATTTGCCCTTCTGTGTTCCGTCTGTGTCCCATTTCAAAAAAAATGTATCAATCAACTACTTCCTAAACCTCGTAAGTCCCGTATTTGAGGACCCGATTAAAACATCCACATACATGCCCAATGCCCAAGAATAAAATTTTAAATTTCTTGTAAAAAATACATTCTTCGTATTAGCATAGTGGGCTTTGGAAATAAAATCAATACAATTGGTTTTAAATTTTAAATTCTTAATAAAACCACTTGAAACAATTTTTAACCTTATTCTTAAATCATCGATATTTTCGTCAGTTTGGCAAAAATCAAAAATATGTCCAATATATATCGACCCATTTCCTTGCTGTCAAATTTCGCAAAAGTATTTGAAATAGTCATTTACAATTACATTTATCCAAAGGTTAAAAATTATATTTCTACAAATCAGCATGGCTTTATGGAAGGTAAATCTACGACGACCAATTTGTGTTGCTTTAGTGAATATGTCTGTAGTGAGCTCGATCGTAACGGTCAGGTTGACTCTATATATACAGATCTTGCTGAGGCATTTGACCGTGTCGATCATACTACACTCCTAAATAAACTTGGAAATTACGGTTTTCATGTCAACCTGATTAACTTATTCAAATCTTATCTATCTGACCGCCATCTATATGGCGTTTCTAAAGCGTTTGTTGCTCGTTCGGGTGTACCCCAGGAATCCAATTTGGGGCCATTATTATTCCTTCTCTTTGTTAATGACCTTAGTGTTTTACTAGATTGTAACCATTTATTATTTGCAGATGATCTTAAAATATTTTCTAATATTGAAACACAATCTTCCTGTCTAAATTTACAAAATATGCTTGATACAATTGCTGCATGGTGCTGTGATAATCATTTAACTCTAAACATTGCTAAATGTAAAGTAGTTACTTATTCGCGTAAAGGTAATCCAATGTTATTCAGATATTCCATTGGAAATCAACCTTTGGAAAGACTCACAACTTTTAAAGACCTTGGTGTTACCTTTGATGCTCACTTGAATTTCAAAACTCACTACAATACAATCATATGTAAAGCCAACAGAACTCTTGGGTTTATTATTCGTAACACTAGGTCTTTCAAAAATGTAGAAGCACTAAAAGTTCTATACAATTCGTATGTACGTTCTGTACTTGAATACGGTTCGATCATCTAGAATCCGATATATCACACACATAATCAATCTCTTGAAAATATCCAACGTAAATTCTTCAAGTACCTGTGGTATAAAAGGCATGGAAACTATCCTCCGCAGGGTTTCAGCCACGACTTGCTTTTAAATGAGTTTGATGCGGTTTCGCTACAATCACGGAGAAATATTCTGGGTCAATTATTTTTATTTGAAATCCTTCACAGCATGATTGATTGTCCAGACCTTTTATTTAAAATTAACTTTAATATCCCTAGATTATATAGTCGACATTGTATGTGCTTCCATATTGACACTGCGCGGTCTAACGTCCTTGAATTCTCCCCATTGCGTCGTATCTGCGCATGTCACAATAATCTCGATTGTGACATATTTAACTGTAGTCTGAGAGAATTCAAGGCATTAATTTTTAGTGTGGAATTCAACATTTAAGGTTAACGGCGATTGACTACCTACTGTATTATTGTTTTTTTTACACTTAATTTAATTTAATTTATTTATCTTGTAAGTTATATATACATTTCCTTATATATATATATATTTTTTTTTAAACATTTTTATTCGAATGATTATTTTAGTTTATAGTTGTAACTCTGTAATTGGGTTTTTGCCTGTTGGGTAATAAAGATTAGTATTATTATAAAGATTATTATTATTATAAATTTAATATTTACCGTTCGCATTTCAACAACAACAACAAATATTTATTATCAGAGGATACAAAATAAATAAATACATTATGCTATACAATAAATAAATAAATTTAAATTCCTCTTGATAACTGGCTATCGACCAGAGGTCTTTCCGCCGCTCGCATATCATTAAGCATAATATTTTTTATTTAAAATTGCTTTTTATAAGGAGTAACTGCGAAATATTACAACTTTTAAAATTTCTAATACATACACTTAACATATTCTTTTATTTAAAATAAATTATCAAAATTATGTAATATCGGTTTATTTTAAAGTAAATAGATTATCAGCAAAACGGTCAGAAGAAAATGTGTAAATATTTTGATAGGGTCTCCGGATTTGCAATTGCATTAAATTGTATCATAATGTTGCATTATTCAACCAACATCTAGGTTAATTTTAATTAGAGTAACACAAAACCAGATTGTAAAGTGTTAAAGATTTATTTTTTGTACAAGAGAAGAGAATGAAGTAGAAATGCAGTAGTATTTAATTACACTAAAAAAGACTGTTATTCCTTACTTCACTTTTTATTTTTATCGTTAGATGTACATTTCAAGACACAAAGTGCTCATTATCAATAACAAACTGAATTCTTACAACTATAAGTTTGTTATTGATAATGAGCACTTTGTGTCTCGAAATATACATCTAACGATAAAAATAAAAAGTGAAGTAAGGAATAACAGTCTTTTTTAGTGTAATAATCACTTCACGTAAACTCAAAAACATACAGTATTTAATTATTTAGGCAAGCATTATTCTTTTTAAATTTATTTCAGTTCGAGTTTTCGGTATTTAATCCTTACTTATTGTTAACTGGGAGATATATACGCTTATTTATTAATGCCGAGCATTATATTGTCAAGTTTCGTTTGCCGGGTTTTTCTCCATCTCTTTCTCTGGAAAATACGGAGAGATGTAAATTAGATTTTTTTTGTAGCGTGGTCGCTCCTGTTTTTTTATTTTTTTTATTTTGGGAGCTGCATTTTTTTATATAATTAAACGCAAACATTCCATCCGGACTGAATACTAATGGGGTTGTATATGAGGATTTCACTTGTATTCTAAACTATTTAAATGATGACCGTTATTGTTTGTTTTTATACGTAATGATTATTCGTAACAAATTTGTTTTTTCAACAAAAACAAAAATAAAGTGATGCAAAATATATAGGCGATTTCAGAGTTTGTTTTATAAGACGTGTAATCAGACATATTATCCATTAGAAAAATACAAAAAATGTTGGTGCCTTTTCTGATTTTTTTAAGTTTTTTTGCCATTATTAGTGCTTTAATAATTGTTTTACATACGCCAATAATATACCAGGTGTCCGATAAAAAAACACCCAGCGCCATAACTCATTTATTGACCGATTTTATTGAACCAAAGTCAATGGCCGTTTAGATACTCAAAAATGATATAAATATTGATTTTTTTCAATAATAACTTTATTCCCAAATAATAGCTAACATAAGAAAGATTTTTAAATAGCTGCCTTTAATTTTTTTATTTTATTACACTAGACATTATTTTTCTAAATCCAATAACGCTTAATTTCTTGTTCTTGTTCAATGTTTTGGTCGATTTGTTTTAAATCTTCTATTTAAAATTATACTTTTTAAAAATTATAATTAGTGTGCCTTGTAAAAAAGTGACAAATGTCGTTTATTGTGAGGTTATGCCATTTATAATAACGAAACAACAAATAAGTACCTACGTTACAACTTAATGTACACTCGACCGCAAAAAAAACGCGCCACTTGAAAATTCACGTTTTTTCGTGAATATTCAAACAGCCATAACTTCGGTAGATGTGGATGAAATTTGATGAATTTTTGAGTTTTTGGAACGCTAAAGTTTTCTCTTTAAGGATACATAAGTGGATATTACGAAATTTAAGCACTTCTGCATTTAAAAGTCCTACCAAGACCAAAAAATGTTCAGAATGTTAGAAATGATAAAAGTTGAGAAGTTATACTGTGCCCAAAAAAAATCGTAGCTCCACTTCAAAAAGACCGCAACAAAATTCCATAATTTTCCTTTGAAATAAGCGAAAAATCATGTCGATCCAATGATTTGGCTCGAAGTTATGGCAGTTTTTTTAAAAAGTGTATTTTGGGCCATAACTTTGGCGGACAGGCATAACTCTGTTCGCAAACCTGGCAGTAGTTTTTTGGCAGTAGGTTTTTTCAGTAGAGGTGAAATGCAAGTTTATGTAAGGCTTTTGCCTTATTTCAGGCCAAAATTAACTTCTGCTCATTGAGTTTGGGGAAAAAAATCAATGTTTCTCAAATTGTCATAACTTTACTCAAAATCAATTTATCGATCTGAATTTTTGCGCGTATTAAAGGAGAAGGACTGAATTTATTCTGGATGTCTCTTGCTTGAAGCCACAATTGTTTTTGCGCATTGTACAAGTTAACAAAGTTAAAAGTTTTAAAGTGAAAAACGTTTCATCGCCTTTAGGGGGTGAAAGGCTATAAAATGTGCATGTTTAAAGATTTGCGAGCAGAGTTATGCCTGTCCGCCAAAGTTATGCCCCAAAATACACTTTTTAAAAAAACTGCCATAACTTCGAGCCAAATCATTGGATCGACATGATTTTTCGCTTATTTCAAAGGAAAATGATGGAATTTTGTTGCGCTTTTTTTGAAGTAGAGCTATGATTTTTTTTGGGCACAGTATAACTTCTCAACTTTTATCATTTTTAACATTTTGAACATTTTTTTGTTGGTAGGACTTTTAAATGCAGAAATGCTTAAATTTCGTTACATCCACTTATGTGTCCTTAAAGAGAAAACTTTAGCGTTCCAAAAACTCAAAAATTCATCAAATTTCATCCACATCGATCGAAGTTATGGCTGATTGAATATTCATGAAAAAAACGTGAATTTTCAAGTGGCGCGTTTTTTTTGCGGTCGAGTGTAGAATTAAAGTAAAGGAAAAATTTAATTTTTTTGTTATTTAATGATTCCAATTATAACTCATTTTTTTTAAGTGTGTTTACAACTTTACAACATTTCAGTGTTTTATACGCGTAGCGCATGAAGTAAAATTTCGAGTTTAGAAAAGCACCGTGAAAATTTGTCTCGGGTCGCTGTGCGACCCGAGACAAATTTTCTACGCGGGGCTTTTCTAAACTCGAAATTTTACTTCATGCTTAGTCTGGGAGTGGAAACACTCGTTCGAACTTTGAATTTAACTCTTTTATAAAATCGACGTATGTAATACAATAAATAATTCATT
This sequence comes from Philonthus cognatus, assembly GCA_932526585.2. Taxonomy (NCBI): domain Eukaryota; kingdom Metazoa; phylum Arthropoda; class Insecta; order Coleoptera; family Staphylinidae; genus Philonthus; species Philonthus cognatus. The sequence goes on along the minus strand of OW052243.1, from coordinate 24,102,183 downwards.
GATATCATAGAAAAAGATGCAAAATTTCACCTAAAATCAACTTTTGGAACTAACTTTATAATTTGCTCGGCTGGTAACTGGTTAATATTCTATTCCTGAGATAAACAATATTTATTAAATAATAAAGTTGCATTTAATATTATACCAAACTGTGAATATATCTAGAAAAATCTAGAAATATCGAAAATCTTGACGGTCTACTCCCAGACTAAGCATGAAGTAACATTTCGAGTTTAGAAAAGCCCAGCGTAGAAAATTTGTCGAGGGTCGCGCTAGCGACCCGAGACAAATGTTCACGGGGCTTTTCCAAACTCGAAATTTTACTTCATGCGCCACGCGTATAAAGCACTGAAATATAAAGTTTAAAAAATACTTGCCTTTATTTTGTTCGGTTGGTTGACAAATTGTGTTGAATCTTCTAAGCTGATTATACATACTAGTTCTATTTATAAATTTTGATCAGTATTAAAAGTCCAATTTTGTTTCAAGGCACACTACATTTATTGCCATCATGCGAACAAGATTTATTATACATTTTTTCTAGCATAAATATTAAATTAAAATCAACATATCTAGCATCATTGGATTCAGAAAAACAATGTCCAATATAATAAAATAAGAAAAGTGTATGCAGCCATTTAAAAATGTAAAGTTGAATTTTATTTGGCAATGAAGTGAATTTTGAAAAAAATATATAATTAGTGTCGATTTATGGTATTGAAACTGCGATTGACTTTGTTTTTTAGTTCATTCAAATCGATCAATAAATAACAGAGTAATCGGTATATGATATAATAATAATATGAATAATGATAAAAAGCTATATGTCAATAAAATAAATGTGAGATCACCAATTCAAAAATAATATAAATCATTTACAAAAATAATTGACGATGCATATGATATAAAAACTAAACATACTGTTTTAAAATAAATTAACGATTACAAACAATAATTATCGCTTAAGGGGGATTTACTCTTTAGAAAATTAGACAATTCAAAATTATTTTTTTTGCATTTTATTATAGTCTGGGGTCCTGAGGGTGTGTCTTGAAAATATTAATTTGAAATTCGTAGAACTCCCATAGTTACAGAAGCTTAGGCTGCGGCACGTTGAGGCGCGGCACTTATAACGTCGACCGTTATACCTCGACCGGTTGTCTATTGTTTACCCGGTATACCGGCTGAGGAAGGTGGTCTCTATGGCCCCGGTACAGCTGATTAAGGGTGAGTTACTCAAATCAGTTGTTATCCACCGTAAGTTCAGCCGTATCAATGCTAAATGTATGGCAAACTATAAACGCGTTTTTCTCGGAACGACACTTTTCAAGACGGGCGCACGTTTTTCTCAAAAACTATTGAACCGATTGACTTGCGGTTTGGCACACATATTGAAGGAACCTTCACTTATGGTTGGAACTAGGATGATTTTGATGGCTTGTATATTTCACTTTCAATCTGATGTTTTGGTTGAAAATTTTTCGGAAAAATTGAACTTTGATTTTTAAACAGCTGCCGTTTCGATTAAAATATGTGTACTAGTTTAGTTCTAGTTCGGACGATAACTACACTCATAAAGATTGAAAAACAAAATGGGTTTTTTGTTTCAGACGATTAGCATCGCCGCAACCCGTGCGCCCGATTGGACGAGCGTCTCACGCCGCGAGATACATAACAGCGCATAACTTGTATATATTTCGATTAAGTAATTCAATAAAATTTGTATTGTTAGTTTAAACATGTCTTAATATGAGTGAACAATCCCGACACTGTAGGTTTGATAGATTTCGCAGAATAAATTCCTAAAAATTACTCTCAAAACACGCTTCTGGAGAGTAATTCCCCCTTAAGTTTGTATATTTAATATTGTATATTAATTGTCTTGCAAAAAATTATTATTATTATTAAAACGAAAATGATGAACAATTTGCCGACGCATTATTTGATTAAAATCACTACTTTGCTAAAAGTTTACAATGATATCTAAAGTTATAAAAAATGTAGCTCGGTTTGTTACCCGTTCCACAAACTTTGAATTACAGAACATGTCAAGTTAATATTAATAATAATAGTTGTTGTGTCATTACCATACAGTCAATTTTTCCTTTTAGTATGCATATCCCGTTGCATAATCTGTAAATGTTCAGGCATACGTTGTTCTCATAAAAATGTTCAAGTTGAAAGTTCTAACGAGCGTTTCCCCCCTTAATTAAGCATAAAGTAAAAATTCGTGTTTGGAAAAGCCTGAAAATTTGCAGGCTTTTCGAAACACGAAATTTTACTTCATGCGCCAGAGGTATAAATCATCGATTTATCGTGAAGTTTAAAATATACTGCCTTAGCATACTACTTTAACAGTGTGTTTTAAACTTCACAATATTTCAGTGATTAAAAATTTAATAGCTGAGGCTGTTAATAGGTGAAATTCCATATCATTCATCTGCCTGATAAAGCCACTCTGTGGCGAAACAATTGTTGCAGTGTCAACTGATAAACAGTGAAATCTCAAGCAAGTGTGTTATTTACTAAAAGTTTTGATTTCAGTCATTAATACGCGTGGAAGTAAAATTTCGAGTTTGGAAAAGCCTAAAAATTTGTTTTGGTCGCTAGTCTACGCGGAGCGACCTAACCAATTTTTAAGGCTTTTCTAAACTTGAAATTTTACTTCATGCTTAATCAGGGAGTAAAATCACTCGTTAGAAGTTTCAAACTGAACCCTTTTAAAAAAACAACGAATGTCTGAATATTTACAAACTACGCATTAGAATATGTATGTATACTTAAAAGAAAATATCTCTGTAGAATTATGTCTTGAAATAAATCTTATTGTTACATGATTACAAAATATTTACAATTGGCGCTTGTAATTAAAAATGTCATTGATTTTGAGTTTAAATATGAACTGTACTTCAATTGAATCACGTAGAAGCAATGGGGTGTAAGTGCCTAATATTTTTTTTATTAAATTCCAATCATAAAGTTCAAGCTATATTAAGACTAACCAAAGAACATAGCTGCGCAGTTAAGTGGAGCTTAAAAAATATGTTAGGTAGCTGTGCCTAGAAACAAGAGTCATATACAGTAAATTTTTCATTTAAGTATACATATCCCGATGCATACTTTAAATATTCAGGCATTCGTTGGTCTTGTAAAAGTGTTCAATTTGTAACTTCTAGCGAGTGTTTCCACTCACAGATTAAGCATGAAGTAAAATTTTGAGTTTAGAAAAGCCTGAAAATTTGGTTTGGTCGCTCCGCTTCGCGGAGCGGCCAAACCAAATTTTCAGGCTTTTCTAAACTCGAAATTTTATTTTATGCGCCACGCGTATAAATCACTGATTTAACGTGAAGTTCAAAATATACTACTTTACCATACTGCTTTAGCAGTATATTGTAAACTTCTCAATATATCAGTGCTTTATACGCGTGGCGCATGAAGTAAAATTTCAAGTTTATAACAGCATGAAAATTAGGTTTGGTCTAAATTTTTAGACTTATCTAAACTCGTAATTTTACTTCATGCTTAATCAGGGAGTGGAAACACTCGTTTGAAACTTCAAATTAGAGGCTTTTCAAAAACAACGAATGTTTACAGAAAAAAAAGTTCATGAATGGTTGATTATGTAAATTATCGACTAGCAAATAATACCACAGATATGATTTTATTGTCATAATTTGTAAATCAGATTATAGTTCCAAAATGTTCTTCTATGCGAGTCTGTCTAAAAATTATTGTATGCGAAACAGTGCATTATTTTACTTCCTGTACAAGATATTTAGCTTTATGTATCGAATCTTACCCATTTCGATAAATGTTTTATCCATGTAGAAATCTTGGTATATGAAACTTACCTGAAACAAAAAAAAAGTTAATTACCAACACATGTAAATATTGAATATTTTTCATTAAAACCAGGAAAAAAATGAAATCAATTGTTTGAACTTTTCATTAACAAACCATTGGATAGTTTAAACAAGAGATTGCATTTACATTGCCTTATACACAGGGCGTGTATTAATTTTCATACTGGCGCCATATTTTAAAAAGTAGTTGTGCAATCTATGTGGTCGAATTGCATTATAAAGCTTTCTCTGTCAACATTTCATCACATTTGGTTGACAAATAATAAGTCATAACTTTATGTCTTCATTTCTTCCCGAACATTTTTTGCTTTAATGTTTATCTCTGTTATTTATTTTGTGTTTATAATAAAGTAATCAGTTCATAATGAGTATTTAACATTTAATAAACAGCTACTTAAATATCAGAACATATTCGAGTATAGTATAAATAACAGCATTTTTGACAGCAAAATTATTTGGTGTTTTTGGAACATAAACATAAACATAAACATAAACACAATTTATTTCCATAAAGACTACAATACATAGTATAGGAACGTCAGAACAGAGTATAGAAAATATAAAATATAAGAGAAATATTACATCAATCTAATCTAGTTTTTCGCAATTAAAATATTCGTTTAGATTATAAAATGCATGGTTAGTAAAAATGCACTTCAGGCTCTTTTTAAATAGGTGGTAATTTAGGTTGCGAATGGTTGGGGGAAGTTTGTTGTACACCTTAACACTGACTATATTCCAGGATCTGTTTGAAAGCTCCAAATGACCTTTACGTTGCAATAGTAAATTGTTATGACGTGTTTTGTAGTTGTGAGGTGCGCGATGATCCAATTTGTATTTATTTAAATATGCGTATTTACAGAGTTCGAGTAGAAGCAATGACGGTAATGTTAATATAGATACATTTTTAAAATGTGTACGACATGATTGCACTTGGGCAATATTTAAGATTCGTCTAATTATCAATTTTTGAGTAATGAAGACTTTCTCATGCCAGTGTGAACAGCCCCAGAGAAGAAGTCCATATAATAATTTAGATTGCACTTCAGCATAATAGATTTCTTTTTGTGCTGTAAGATTTAGGCAGTGATGTAATGCTCGAAGTTTGTAGGCTGATTTATTTAGATTACTAATTAGCTTCGTGCAGTGTTCATCCCATTTTAAATCGCTTGATATTATGACTCCCAAAAAGTTAACATGGTCGGTTGTATTTGTTATTTCATTATTGACTACTAATTTTACAGTACTGTCAATTTTCTTCTGCGGATTATGAAACAGAAATTTTTTTGTTTTATCGGAATTTAAGAAAAGGCCATTTGTCTGGAACCAGTTACAGAGTCTAGAGAGAGCTATGTTTCTGGAAGTTTCAACTGTTCTAATTGATGCGTCTTTAACTAGGACCGAGGTATCATCAGCATACATAGCAATGTGGTAATCACTAAGGTATTCAGCAACATCGTTAATGTATAGGATAAATAGTATTGGTCCCAATATTGATCCTTGTGGAACACCCAATGACGAAGACAGGATCTAAAATCTGTGTCCCCCGCCTAGGCCACTCTGGTTAGAAATTTCCACAAAATAAGACCTATTGGATAAATACGAGGGAAACCATTCGCCCGCTAGGCCCCTCACGCCATATGAATTTAATTTCCAGAGCAGACGACAGTGGGGGACACAATCAACAATCAACAACAATATATACGTTATGATCACCTTCTTCTAGTTCTTCAATATTTGCCTCATCTTCTATAATAATATTGTCGTTCTTGTTTCTCCAAATATTATGCAAGACACTTGTCGCTATTGGAATAGCTTTATTAACAAAAACTCTCAATCCTGAAGATAAACATGTAAACCTCCTCCAACCTCTTGATGGCTAATTTTTTAGTATTAAGCTAAAATATTAAAGATACAGATAAAAGTTTGATATGAAAGTTATCACGCGATCTAAAAACTGAAACATATTATTTTTTCCATGGCCTTCCTATTTTATGGAAAAATTTCAAAAATTCTTTTTTCAACAGAATGTCCTGAATGTTTTTTGATAGTCAGATTCTTAGTAAAATTTTCTTCAAAATGCTCTATCACAAGTTCTACTTGGCTTTAAAATTATTCCTAATATAGAAATTATTGTAATCATATGATTTGATTTATTTATTGTAATTTCCTACTCCTACTATAATCTGTTTAATAACTAGGAGGAGCGTTTTAAATTTTACGCGCCAAAACCTACAACTCTGATTGGCCGAGAGCGCGCCCATTTTACACTATGCTAATTACATCATTATTAGACGCAACAGCTGACATAACCTTAATTCGAAGCGTTACCGAGTTGCAACTTTGTCTGTTCGTAATAACCTTTCGTGCGGTTTTCTTTAGCATAGTTAAAAGTTAGTTTTGTTTATATTGTTGTGATGGATTATGGACCCAGTACAAGCTCGGTGATAATATCACCTTCACCCCTGGGTCTCCAAACTATCTTCTTCGCGGGCCACAAATACAATTCTACATAATAAAGTCGGCCAAGATCCGATTAATTTTATAAAATTATGAAAAATGTATGGAACAATTGTTACAATATTTCAAAATATGACATTTACAAAAAAGATTACAAACAATCGCGGGCCGGATTTGGCCCGCGGGCCGTAGTTTGGAGACCACTGCCTTCACCTCCAAAGAAGCGTAAGAAGTTGGATTTGGGTCATTTATATCTGCCTGAAAAACAGTGCATAATAAATATGTATAAGCAGATGATAACAGATGATCCACCTATAAAAATGACTGCTGTTGTATCAGACATTGTTGGTGCAGTAGGTGAGATATCAAATAGCATAAGAATATGCATCGAATAATAAAATGCTTAATTTTTAGGAGTTGTAAATTCCACTGTCTATCGTACCATTAGCGAATATAAGAAATCCGGAGAGATTTGTAGCCCTAAACAGCTTGGAGGACATAATAACAAGTTAGTGAAAAGATCCGTGCATAATTTCTTCTATAAAAATGAACTGCCAACTTTGAATAAAGTTTTAAAAGAAGTAAACGATCATGCATGCCGAAGTTGAGTCGTTCTACCATGTATAGTTTTATAAAACAAATCAATTTTAAGTAAGATAGAGACCAGAGCTGGGCAGGATTCGAATCATTCAGGATTCGAAGCCTTTTAGAGGATTCAAAAGAGGCATCGAATACTTTAGTTCAACTGGATTCGTGATCCGGATTTGTTACATTTTTTTAAGAGGATTCGTATTCGAGTCTAAATGTGGGGGATTCGAATATTTATAAAAGGATACGAATATTTATAAAAGGATTCGAATATTTATAAAAGGGTTCGAATATTTATAGAAGGATTCGAATACTTACAAAAGGATTTGAATCGTCAAAAATAATTCGAATTAATTGTGAGGAATAACATGAAAAATATTTTATGTGTGTTTTTAAATTTCTCGTTAAATCACTGTTTTATACGCGTGGCGCATGAAGTAAAATTTCGAGTTTAGAAAAGCCCAGAAAATTTTCACGGGGCTTTTCTAAACTCGAAATTTTACTTCATGCTTAGTCTGGGAGTGGAAACGCTTGTTCGAAACTTCAAAGTGAATAAGAACATTAAATGATCGAAAATGTTTTTTAAAGATAATAATCTAGTTTTCAAAATTTTGTTTAATATTGTTTGAAGTAAAACTGAAATGGTAGCCACAATCTGAAATGTTAAATTTTTCCGACATTTCCCTGACTAAAGATTTTTTCCTTGGCCTTTTAATATAACTTTCTTCTGTAGGAAACCCCCATTCTGTTTAATAGTTTTCATTGTTTTTGCCAATATTTAAGTTAATTTTATAAATTTTACGTGTTTTGTAATTTGCCTGCTGATTTTGACAAATTTAATAATATCGTATGGCTTTTATGTTAGTGTTTTGGTCAATTCGAATATAATTCCATGACTTTTCTCTGACTTCTCCGGTTTTAATGATATTCAGTGAATTTTTTATTTACGTAAATTTCAGGTATTAGTCGATTTTATAATAGAGTTCAATTTGAAGTTTTGAACGAGTGTTTCCACTCCCAGGCTAAGCATGAAGTAAAATTTCGAGTTTAGAAAAGCCCCGTGAAAATTTGTCGAGGGTCGCGCAGCGACCCGAGACAAATTTTCGGGCTTTTCTAAACTCGAAATTTTACTTCATGCGCCACGCGTACTAAACACTGAATTAAAGTGGAGTTCAGAAACACACAAATACATCTTTAACCAAAGTAACAAGGAGTCAGATATTTAGTCTCTTATCAACGATGTTCAGTGGTAATAATTAATAATTAGGTTTTGAATATTTTTGTTAAAACAACTGGTAACGATATTTATATGTTAATGGTTGCAAAAAAATAATAAAATAAAATTTATTCTTAAAGGATTTGTATTCGTAATTCGAAAAAACAAGATTCGAATCTTCGATTCGAATCATATTTGTCTCTTACGAATCCTTTATTCGAGTATTCGTGATTCGAATCATATTAGGTGATTCGGATTCGTAATTCGAATCCTTTTTACGAGGATTCGTCCCAGTTCTGGTAGAGACACATTATTATATAAATTCCATATTATATTATGAACATAATGTAAATATGTTTTATTTCACAAATATATGGCGAGATGCCGTATAAGCATTTTAATTGAACTGACGATATCGTACGATGGAAAAGAAAATACTTAACCACAATTAAGAAGTACAAAATGGATATTTGATTTTATTTAAAGAGTAATTATAAAATTATTTAAAATTGCCGCCAAATTTATCTAGTGATATTTCTGGTAACTTTTTATAGTGTAAATTGGGCTTTGGCACTTACTCCTTCTAGTTTTTAAACAGACTATATTACTTGTTGTATTTGACAGTAATACGTTTTCGTTAGTGTAATTGTATCTTCCTGTTAAAAAAAATGAACAATAATTAAAACTTTGATGTACTCTGCTATCAACAGGTTGTCATTTTTTCTTAAATATTGAAAAGAATTCTTCAAGTAAAATATTACATCATTTTAAAGAGAATTTTATTAAGAATCTGATTCTCAAAAAAACATAAAGGACATTTCATTTAAAAATATAAATCATGATAATTTTCTGGAAAATAGGTGTACCATGGAAAAAAAAATTGTTCCATCTTGTAGATTACGTTCCATATGATTATAATATTATTTCAGAAATTAGCTGGACACTAACAAATCAGCCAATTGAAATCATGACAATTTTCTGTAAAATAGGTTTACCATGGAAAAAAATATTTGTTCCATCTTGTAGATTACGTTCCATATGATTTTAATATTGTTTCAGAAATTAGCTAGACACCCTGTATGTAATGTATACCCTGTGAATTTTAAGATAATCGTCGATTTTATAAATGAGTTTAATTTGATGTTTTGAACAAGTGTTTCCACTCCCAGGTTAAGCATGAAGTAAAATTTCGAGTTTAGAAAAGCCTGAAAAGCCGCGAAGCGGAGCCGCCAAACCAAATTTTAAGGCTTTTCTAAACTCGAAATTTTACTTCATGCGCCACGCGCCACTGAAAAAATAATAATATTGTTCGAAATATATTTTAAAATACTTTTTTTAAATGAGTAATAATACAAGTACTTATATACAAAATATTTACATTTTTTTTACACATTCTTAAATCATGTCAAATAATACATGTATCAAATTAATTTATTTAGTAATTTAATTAACAAAATATTATATAATATATATAACGTTGCATCAATGGCGCTTAATAAGTTAACTTAAATTTATTATAATGCAAAAAAACAATTATTGCTGTAATTTCAGCGAAAACGGATTTTGGAAAGAAATATTATATCCACTGTTGGCAACACTGAGAGGGACTCGATGCTGACAGATTCGCAATTACATTTTTTCAAATATCTAGACATTTTGCTTAAAAAAAATACACTATCTAATTAAATATAAAGAATAAGATAACAATATTTGGTTTGCAATATTTTAATTTACAAGTAACTCCTTCTTTGATTTCTCGCGCATCCCGCAAATCCATATTTTCAGGCTTTTCTAAACTCGAAATTTTACTTCATGCTTAATCAAGGAGTGGAAACACTTGTGAGGTATATGAATAAATTATAAATAACACCATGGCTATTTTGTGGTAATATGATTTTGATTATGATTATGTCGATGGATTATCTAAATTAAGAAATAATAAAGTTTATTCGTGTATAAAATAATTTGTAGCGTGTCGGATTATTCGCAGCAGTAAAACCCAATTCGAATCGTTTCCATCAAACAGGGAAACGTAACAAGCGAAAGAGAACCGAAGGGGGCAAACAGAAGTTCGGATGGAAAATAAAACTAAGCAATACAATAATAAAAACAATTTCTTACTATTACGTCAACCGCGCGCGGGGCGCTTTGTTAGAAAATAAAATTCAGAAATTCAGCGTTTGCACTGGCGCAAAAATCCAGTCCATCATTCCAGACTTTCAATTCGCGATTTCCTTTTACGTCCGAAACTCTCGAGACTCGAAACGAACGCGAGGAGATGGAATTACTTATTTTTATTCCGCAGACTGCATTTTATTTTTGATTGAATATCGAAATTAATTGCCACTTGAACGTTGAAGGAGTGAGAGAGAGTTCAGATGGTTTTTGCATTCGCGGACTGCGATTTTGGTCTAATTGGATGTTGTGCAATAATTAAAGCTTTTCCTGTTGCAGTTTACCCACTTATTAAATTTTTAAATGCAAACTTCATTCTATTTTAATATTCAATCTAGGCGGTCTTGTACAGGGTGCAGCATTTTCGATGGATTTCTTCAAGTAAAGTACCATTTACATGAATAATATATAAAAACTTATACATATACACTTCCATAGCTCTTTTTGCGGCTTATTCTATATGACTAATTACAATTTGCCTATATTTAATTATTTATTAGTTGAAAACTTGAAATAACTTCTTTGTTTAAAAAGATATTGACATGCTGTAAATACTTTCGTTGGGCCCTTTAAGTAGAACAAATGCACAATATCTATTAAAGTAAAGACGTTATTTTATCCATGCAAATGGTTTTTTATTTGAAAAAAAACATGGAAAATGCTGCACTATTTTTTTTTACAAGCACCTTATAAACATTTGGGAGTGCAACTGATTTATATTATACGACAGGCAGGGAGTGTGAGGAACATAATTACATAGATTTTCCCTGAGAGAATATCGGTGAATCAGTGAATCTGTGAATCAGGGAACCAGGTAGGCAGGTTATTCAAAATAAGCGCCCATAGTGGCCAACACAGACGAGAACACAGAACTTCCTACAAATTTATATAAAACAGGAACGACAATTATTGGTTTCAAAGTATTTATGCACTCTTAATATAATATCAACTATAATACAATATTTATAATAATACTTTATATAATTGAGTCGCCCAGATGTAAAACCAGCCATACATCTTTTTTTTGATTTTGAGGTTTTGATATACCTAGATTCTGCTCGTCTCAGGCTACAATTCTGCTCGTCTCAGGCTACAATTTGAAAAATAAATCGATCTTAAAATCCCTTCCTAAACCTTTTAAAATTATGTTTGAAAAATCCCGTCGAATGCAAGACCTGCTACATTTCTCGGTTGCAAAAGCTAACATATTTTTTCAGTTGCAAATCCTGCCAACTTTATACTTAGTTTTACATAATTTTTCTTGTTCCAATTCAATACAACGCTCATTCAACACTATTTTGATTCATTTAAAAGACACTGCAAAATCGGTTTTTGTCATTTTGCCACAAATTTGTCAAAACACATATGGCTGGTTTTGCATCTGGGCAACTCAATTGTCAACATTTATTTTGGTAAATATATTACACAATAAATGTTGTGTTTTATATTGTTGTTATCGTGAACAAAGTATAGTGTATAACTCGGATATAATGGCTATTAATCATTCGAACGACTTGCTCCACTAGCCTACGGCTCGTTACCCAAACATCGTTCTCGTGAGTAATAGCTATCATTATATGCTCGTTGTACAATATATTATTGAAGCTTCAAATTGAACTATTTTTAAAACAACTGTAGTGGTAGAGCGGGGATTAGTGATGGTTTAATAACGTATATATAATATTTAAACATAATATATAAAATTACGAAAAAACTATTCGTGAAAATGCAAACAGTGTCTTAATTAATAAGACAATTTAAGACGATAAATATCCATTGAAACAACTACTTTCCGTGCAAATACACCTCCGGGTATTGAATTATACAATGAAATATTTAAAATCTTATTTAATTTGATTTGTTACAACGCTCTATTAAAGTATATGTAACGTTTAGGTCAAATTCTCTTCAAACCAACTAACAAATACAAATTTAAAACGAAGGAGAGATAACAAAAAAAAATATAAAAATTAGAAGTGAAAGGACTTGGATTAAAACTAATTTCTTAGGCCATCTATAGACGCGTTTCGAGATTTATCTCTCTTCAGTATAGCTTTGCTTATGACGTTTAAAAAATTAGGAATAAAATTAAAACAAACTTACTTGGAAAAAGTGTTGTCTGTGGAATGAACAGGTACACAGAAATGGAATGAGTGAAGATAATGGTCGGTATTTATAGGTAAAAAAGAGGATTATGTCATTAGCAGGTATGAAGAATGTGAGACCTTATTATTTACCTTACGGTACAGTTCAAACAAGATAAATTCAAATTCAAAACTATTTGAATTCGTAAGCTTATTTTCTCAATTCAAATAGACCTAAACGTTACATATACTTTAATAGAGCGTTGTAACAAATCAAATTAAATATGATTTTAAATATTTCATTGTATAATTCAATATCCGGAGGTGTATTTGCACGGGAAGTAGTTGTTTCAATGGATATTTATCGTCTTAAATTGTCTTATTAATTAAGACACTGTTTGCATTTTCACGAATAGTTTTTTCGTAATTTTATATATTATGTTTAAAGTGTGCAAACTATAAGAAGCGTAAGCTTATTTTCTCGAATTCAAATAGTTTTGAATTTGAATTTATCTTGTTATAATATTTAAACTTTAAACGTATTATATTTATTGTCGATGATTAAATAAATATTATAAATACAACGAATGCGGAATTTGTATAAACGTAGAATTAAGAGTGTTTCGTATAAGATCAGAAATAGAAGTGTTTTGGAAAATAGTAATTTACAATAATGAAAGGAATGATATTATTAGATAAGTGGGGGCACGCATAAGCCGGGGTGAACTTTTTATTATTTGGAAACTAATTGATTATTTGTTCTTCCCAGGGTTATCTGTGCCTTCTTGTACAAACGTAGTTCTGGTAATGATATTTTCACGAAGCTGAAGAGATTAACAAAGTAAACAAACGATTCATACCATTATCAGAAATAAGAAATAGGAAATATGAAAATAACAATATATATTTGAATTAATTAATAGGTACATTACACTCTCCCCCTTATAGAAAAATTTATAATGTAAATTAAAAATGAATATGTGGTGAAATGCAAGTGGTAGATTTTTTTTTTTTGAAAAGAGTAACATAAATATACAGAAATATAAAAGTTGTTCCTGTAAATAAAATACATATTATAACAAAACAAATATTTATAAAGATTAAATTATCATGCACATATATGAATATATAAAATATATTTTTTTTTTTTTTTTTTTTATATATTTAATTGATGAGGCGGATACATGATGAAACTCCATAATACTATTTGAAATAAAACAACACAGTTGGGAGGGTTTCACTTTAATTGTTGAACACTGCAACATGTTTCACCACACAGTGGCTTCATCAGGCAGATGAAATAATCATTATTTCATCTGCCTGATGAAGCCACTGTGTGGTGAAACATGTTGCAGTGTTCAACAATTAAAGTGAAACCCTCCCAACTGTGTTGTTTTATTTCAAAAAAAATATATTTATTTATTTTTTTTTTGTTTATTTTTTTATATTATTGTTTGTATTAGAAATGGTTACAGATATATACAAAATAGGTAAATATGTACAAAAGAACAAACACATTCATTCTTCATCATTCATTCAATTTTCATAGACACATATAAATATACCGAAACAAACAGGTGGAAAGATACATATTTAATCGCAAACCCAATATATATATTTTATTTTCGTATATCATGTATGCACCTTTTGTACCTATCTCTTTATATGTGAATAATGCAATAATATTAAATTACGGAAAATAAGTTTCGGGAGAATTACTGCTTTTGTATTCTTATTCTTTCACTTCTCCTTAATGGCAAAACTACTGGGACGTTATTGCGTATATCTGGAGCTACATTTAAATTTTGATTATTCATTTCAATTACTTCAGGAACGTAAGCGGCGATTCTGTTAGGATTTCAAATGCTTTTTGCAAAAATCTTGTGCATTTAATTATTTTATGAATAATAATTATAATGATTATAAGGGATAATAAATAAGATAATAACAATGTACGAATAGTGTATTTTTGGAATCCAACTATTATTTCTGTTAGTTATGACATTTTCACTGATTTTTACAATTTCGTTAAGTTTATGGCTAGCCATGTTTAGATCGTTATTATCAAAGTAGTTTATTTTTGTTTTTCCAAAGGTTATCTGTGCCCTCTTGTACAATCGTAGTTCTGGTAATGATATTTTCACGAAGCTGAAGAGATTAACAAAGTAAACAAACGATTCATATCATTATCAGAAATAAGAAATAGGAAATATGAAAATAACAATACATATATGAATTAGTTAATAGGTACATTACACAACGAATATATAGCACATAAGCTCTGATTGGGATATGTATATTTAAAATAAAAAAAAACTTCCTGTATAGATAACTGCGCAAGAATAACAAATGATTAAAAACATTTATAGTGTGTATATTAGTTTATAAGGTCATTATTATTATTATTATTATTATTTCTATACTCGAAATTTTACTTCATGCATAATCAAGGAAACTCGTTAGAAACTTTAAATTGAACGTTTAAAGTAAAATAAAATGAATAGGTAATTTTCTAGAAAGTTTAATTTGAAACTATGAGGAAGTTTGATGTTGATTTGAAACGATTGAGCGTTTAATGAGGATTCGGAAAAGTCCAAAATTACAAAAAAATACTCGACAGGAAAGTTTTGAAGTTAAGGCGTTAGGCTGAATTTGGCGAATGTGACAAAGTAGGATAAAATAGTCATAAAATCCATAAAATCAATAAATCTCAGCAGATCAACAAAAACCATAAACATTTGGCAAATTGTAACACCCTTTAAGATGAAGTCCTGGCTGCGCCACTGTGTACTTATAATTAAAATTCCCTGTATCTTTAATTTGTGTACAATTTTTATAATCATTTTTTTTTAATTTTCATGTTTCATATTCATAAATATAGAATTGATAACACTGAAAACAAATTTGCAATTTGCAAGAACTCTTTTTCTAGGCCACGGTAAAATACGCCATAATTGGAACCCAATATTATCATTAAGTTTTGTGTAAATAGTCGGTTGCTTGTTTGCAAAGTGGATTCGATGCATTCACGAACGTCAACAAACCGAGCTTTAAAGTGGAGCATGCAAAAACCCCGTCAATATATTCCTATTTTCATTACTTCGCAAAGACGACAAAAAAAAATCTTAATAATTCAGTTTGCTTCTTTCCTCTCTGCGTAATAAAACGTTTTATTTTTTTATTCCGTTGAGGTCGCAAACATCCTTATTTACGACCTCTTTAACTAAAGTGTCGTTCGCACAAAGCACAATTGCTGTTGGCCCTTTGTGATGTGCGTGCGTGAGGGAAATAATGATGGGGAATTTTAATCTAATGTCAATACACACATGTAAGCGTTTGCGTGTGTACGGGAAGGGCTGGCGAAGTTTACGCGACCCTTTCGTCGTTTTGGGAATATAGCTCTTTCCGACAATTTAATTTAATTAAGAGTTGTTCAAACTTTTCGTGTTGTGTATTATTAAGGGACATAAAAAAAACCTCGCCATCTTTTAATTGGTTGTGTTGAGATTACTTTTATTTATAAACTCAAAATAAATTAACCTGAATACATTCCCATAAGTTAATTTAATAATTTTATTAAAAAGGGGCATAACTTCTATAGCCAAGTAAGAGCAAATCGCTCCAGATTTTCGAATTTTAAAGGCGCAAAATTAGGTCAAACGAAATAAATGTACAACAACCCACTCCACAACCCCTCCAACACCCTTTTATATGAAAAAACAGAAATTATCTCTATTCAAGAACGAATTCTCTAACTTTTCCAAAAATGTTTATCTAACTCTCATATCCACGACATCCTCAATCATCTATGCCTAACACGAAACCCAAACATCTCTCCAAAATTCTCACATCCACAAATCACCATTCATTAATTCATAACATCTCACGTGAATCATGACTAACAGACAGACAAAGAACAAAACCATTGACAAGAACTTAGGCTGAAAGACCAACGGTCGATAGCCTATTAGTTACAATGTATGTTTATAATAATAATAAATGTAAATATATGTAATATTACACAATAAAGATGTTTGTATATATACAAAACAAACGTTTAATATACCCCAGGTATATCAACTAAAGCCAGGCGTTTGGCAAATTGATATATAAAATGTCTTTTTTATATTTCGTGTTGACTGTTATTTTTGTCAAAAAGTTGCTAACTCGCATAAATTTACATATATAAGAGTTTTCTATTTAAAAATACAATGAAACCTAAGTTATAAAAATATTTATAATTATAGATTTTGGCGATTATACAGGGAGTTTTTCTTTTAAGTATACATGTCCCAATCACAGCATGTGTGCTGTAAATCTTCAGGTATTCGTTGTATTTTAAATGAAGTTCAATTTGAAGCCTAAAACGAGTGTTTTTCACTCCCAGACTAAGCATGAAGTAAAAATTCGAGTTTAGAAAAGCCTAAAAATTTGGTTTGGTCGCTTCGCGAAGCGGAGCGGCCAAACCAAATTTTCACGCTTTTCAAAATTCGAAATTTTACTTCATGCGCCACGCGTATAAAACTCTAATTTCAAGTAGAGTTCATAATATATTACTAAAGCACTATGCTAAAGACGTATCTTCTGAACTCCACATCAAATCAGTGTTTAATACGCGTGGCGCATGAAGTAAAATTTCGAGTTTAGAAATGCCTGCAAATTTGGTTTGGCCGCTCCAAATTTTTAGGCTTTTCTAAACTCGAAATTTTACTTCATGCTTAGTCTGGGAGTGGAAAACACTCGTTTAAAGCTTCAAATTGAATTCTTAAAAAAACAAAGAATATCAGTAAATTATGTATACTTGTATACTTAAAAGAAAAATTCCCTTTTTAGTCAATAAACCATCAAATTCAAATCTAATATAATCACCACAATCCATATTGATTCCATTTTCCATCACCCGCTCATCCATCCATCTAGCAACAATAATTGCATTCTGTGTAACAGCCGAGGCGCATTGTATATCAGACCTCCCGCCCAAACCTAAACCTAAACGTAATCCAGACTGTAATATTCGCTTTTCAGTCGGTGTGTATTTGCCAAGACGTGACTTAGTGCACCTTTCAGGCGTTTCAGGGCATTTCACAACGTTCCGCAATTTACCCCACTGCGTTCCCTGTTATTACATTTTATCCCGAATAAGGACTATTACCCAACATGTAACAACTGTATTAGTGCCTGGCTAATGTGAATTCTAAGTGGACAGTTTAGGAATTGGCGGAGCTCTCAAGTCTGGACCGAAATATAGTTGCGCGCCGCTGTTTCAATTTCAGATTAATTAAAACGTTTCCGGTTTTGAAGGCCCCGGCTTTTAACCGGCTCTCGCCGATTTTAATATTGGAAGGAACAAGTTTTTGCACGGGGAAATGCATTCACTTTAATTATATTAAAACATGGGAAAAGCTGGATAAAACATAAAATTGCAAAACTGTACTTTTATTGCTTTTAAAAATAGCTTGCAGACCCTTCATTTAAATTAAAGATCAAAGAAAATAATTTTTATTTTAAATTATTTTATTCACATATTGACCCATTAAGCGCTATTGATATTAATTACTAAATAAGTTAATTTGATAAATTGTATCATTTGACCTTGTTTGAAAATGTGTGAAGAAATATATTTTTTTAGTTTAAATATTTTAATCATTACTTATTTTAAACAGTATTTTTTAAGTGAATATTTAACTTTACAATATTTGATGATGAAAATAAGCAAAATGTACGAATTTTTGATCCATTATGAAAACAAATTAAATTCTAAACAAAAGTACATAGTTTGTCTATGAAGTTGACAAAAAACTTCAACTATTTTAACCGAGCGCAGTACTGTGTAAGAGAAGTATTGAGATCGATCAAAAATGGGTAAAATAAAGACAGTCTAATAAAAAGTTAAATTGTGATATAATAGTCAATTTCAATTCCGAATTAAATATTCAAGTAATTATTTCTTATATGCAAGTCATGAATTTATAAAATGGCAAAAATGAAGTAACGTATGCGCTTAAACCGACATAATAAAAGTTATGTGTCAAATGTTTATGCTCCGACGGATGGGGAGTTATGCCAGCAAACTCATCTTTTAATTAAAATTTTACGACGGACATAGTAATAATAACAGTGCACGGCTTCGTTATTTCGTTCTCGAAATCTTCTTATTCCGGCAATCAAAACCCAACATCAAATTATCACGCTAATGAAAATTATGTTACGTCGTGTTCATACTTAATAATACTTTGTATTACTGTACAAAGATGTTAGATTTATTTTCTTACTATAGTTATTAGGAATTATTAAAACTCATAGTATTTTAGTAGCAAACCAAAATCTGAAGACATAATTTCTATATTTTCGAAATTTTTAACTTCTAGCAAGTGTTTCCAATCTTTGATTGATTACGCACAAAGCAAATCCAAATGTTGTCTATACTCGAAATTATACTTCGTGAAATATTGTTGTTTCAAATATACTTAGATTGTACATGTGTGTGTGTGAAATAATTGTAGTGAATTATTTGTTATAGTAAAAGCTTCGCTGTCTAAACAGGGAATTTTTAGTACACATATCCTGATGCATACTGTAAATGTTCAGTCATACGCTGTTTTTATAAAAGTGTTCAATTTGAAACTTGAAACTTGAATCGTGTGTGAGGTCAGTGTTAATGTATGAGGTGGAAGTGTAGGCGATGAGAGGGTATGAGTGTATGAAGAGGGAGCAACTGTGGTTCCTGAAGTATATGCTGGGGGTAGAAAGGTCAACACAACACCCGGATACATAGTGCTTCAGGAGACAAATAGAGAGAAGTTAGAGTGTGAGGAAATGGTGAGAATGGCGAGGTATGAGATGAAGTTATGGGATCTGGAGGAAGAGAGATGGGTGACGTGCGTGAGTGGGAGAGAGGGTAGATGGAGGATCGAGAGAAGGAGAATGTATGAGAGGGTGGGTTTGTCGGAGGCGAAGGTGATGGACTGGCTGGGGAATGGGGTAAAGGTGGATGCGTGGGTGAAGGAGAAGGAGAAGGAGGTGGAAGCACAGGAAAGGTACGGGTGTATAGAGAGGAGTGAATACAACGATAGGTACGGGAGGTGGCAGGTGCATGGGAGAATGCCGAGGTATTTAGTAGAGGATGGATGGAATAGGGAGGAAAGGATGATACTGGCAATTGCGAGGTGTGGGTCAGGGGAGAGAGGAATGAAGGTGTGAATGAGGGAAGAGTGTGGGAAGTGTGTAATGTGTGATCGGCGGTAGGATACGTGGAGTCATTTGGCGGAGGAATGCGAGGGGGTAAGGAAGGAATGGGTGGGAGTAAGAGGGAATAGAAGAGTGATGTAATGGACGAGAGAGGATGGGGCCGGGGTAAGGACGCTGGAGAAGTTGGTGGAAGAAAAGGAAAACAGGAGGAAGAGAGGGGGTAGCAATTAGTTGTAGCTAGTAAATATGTAATGCAGTATGCCAATAAAAGTTTATTTTTAATTTGAAACTTGAACGAGTGTTTTCACTCCTTGATTAAGCATAAAGTAACATTTCGAGTTTAGAAAAGTCTAAACATTTGATTTGGTCGCGTAGCGAAGTAGAGCGACCTAACCAAATTTGCAGGCTCTTTTAAACTCAAAATATTTACTTCTTGCTTAACCAAGGGGTAATAAACAGATGTTAAAAATCGAATAAAACCTTACGAAACATGATTTGGACGCCTTTTTAAAATCTCCAAGTAAAATTTAAATACACATATTTAAATTTTACTTGAACATTTTGATAAGGCGTCTACATAGTAAAACATGCACACATAGTAAAACCTTCCAACTAATAATTCATCAATAAATAATAATAAAAAAGATACTTTAATCAACACATCGCATTATTTTTATGAGCAGTTTTAAAACTTCAACTAACATATTCTTACAACACTTTGTGAAAATGCATAATTGTTCTTAATTTTTTGTTAAATTAAAAATCTGTGATGCTAAAAATCAATCGATCGTAATTTTACAATTCGCCACCATAATACAATATAAAAACATAAACATATTTGTGGAAATTTACGTCACATTTGAATTAAACCTTAACAACTAGTACAATAACAATTTGTTGATATTGTTATGGTATTAACTAATAATTCGCAAGTTTTAAATCGCATCAAATAGGCCATTTCCCATACCCACTCCACATGAAATAATAAATTGATGAAACAGAACGCATTTATTTTACACAGCAACAATCAATACGGATCACAAAACTTGCAATTTACATTCCGATTTCATTGAATTGTGGCGTGTATTAACTGATTACACGTAATAATAAATTCTATTCATTATTTAAAGTAGAAAAATCGAAATTCGACAATACTGTTGCAGTTGGAATTTTGAGTTTGAGTGATTATTAACATTTCAATTCATCAGCTATTTTAAACTCGAAATTTGACTTTATGCTTAATCAAGGAGTGAAAATACTTGTTAGAAGCTTAAAATTAGATGCTTTTATAAAATAAAAAAGTCGCTGAAAATCTACAGCGTAAATAGTATTGAACTATTTAGGATTAAAATCAAATATATTCGGAAATATTTCTGTAATGTTATGAGTTTAAATTTTGTTTTGTATTTTATTGTCAGCTTAATGTATTTTAAAATGTAAAAAACGAGTTTTTTTTCTCTTCAGAATATATAATTTAATTTAATTTAATTTATTAACGAAATCTCCCTTTTAACAACACAATAATAATGTAAATTCAAATTCAAAACTATTTGAATTCGAGAAAATAAGCTTACGCTTCTTATAGTTTGCACACTTTAAACATAATATATAAAATTACGAAAAAACTATTCGTCATAAGCAAAGCTATACTGAAGAGAGATAAATCTCGAAACGCGTCTGGCCTAAGACATTAGTTTGAATCCAAGTCCTTTCACTTCTAATTTTAATTTTTTTTTTGTTGTTATCTCTCCTTCCATTTTAAATTTGTATTTGTTAGTTGGTTTGAAGAGAATTTGACCTAAACGTTACATATACTTTAATAGAGCGTTGTAACAAATGAAATTAAATAAGATTTTAAATATTTCATTGTATAATTCAATATCCGGAGGTGTATTTGCACGGGAAGTAGTTGTTTCAATGGATATTTATCGTCTTAAGTTGTCTTATTAATTAAGACATTGTTTGCATTTTCACGAATAGTTTTTTCGTAATTTTATATATTAAGCAATAATAATGTGTTGTTAAAAGGAACATTCCGTTGATAAATTAAATTAAATTAAAATATATTGTGAAAAGAAAAAAAAAATTTTAGTTCATAATTTTTTAAATAACCAGATTTGCTTGTATACGCTATTTCTTATACTCTGCACATGGGTTTTCTGCAATAACTAATGTTTGTATTAGTATTATAATCTGCTAATGTTTTATTGTATTATGTTGATAGTTACGCGTTTATCATTGTACTGATACAAATATTATAATAAAATAATTTAATTAAATCTGTTGATTGTACAATTATCCGTACAGAACTTAGATTTTAATTATTCCTGTTTATATATAGGAAAATCAAACAGATGTTAGTCAAGAATATACAATTTATCTTATGTTGATGACGGAAATTTCTATTTTATCGGCAATTAAATTTATTCTTAAAATAAACTTAAACTGAATTTAGTGAAACAGGACATTAATTTATAAATTTGAGCGATAATTACTAAAATGATCAAAAATCATGAGATTAATTCAAAATTTTACAACTTGAAGAAAATCAACAAAATTTACGAAAACTTCTAAAAATGATCGATGTTAGTTAAAATACGAATGATCAAATCATAAAATATAGATAAAAACTCTAGAAATAAATCAACATTTGAAAAAATTGCTAAAACGTTCAAATCACTGACGTTCAGTCGATTGCTAATGGAAATATTCGTTCCACTCTCGTTATGTATCTCTTTTCAAGATTTTCTACCACTGTTTAATCATTTTATCAATGAAGATATCATCTACGATACACATTTTTCCACTTGTGACATATTTTAAAGTAACTAGCGTCTTCCACTCCCAGACTAAGCATGAAGTAAAATTTCGAGTTTAGAAAAGCCCCGCGTAGAAAATTTGTCGCGCAGCGACCCTCGACAAATTTTCACGGGGCTTTTCTAAACTCGAAATTTTACTTCATGCGCCACGCGTATAAACCTCATATTTACAGTAAAACCAAAAATATATAACGCTTAGATGTGATGATGATCAATATTTACCGAGACGTAGCGAAAATATGCAAGAATTACTTGTTTGTGAATAGTTTAGGAATAATAATAATAAATGTAGAATAAATTTAGTTTGAGCAACTTTTCCATATTGTTGATATTTAAATCATCATATCTTTAACGAGGAAAGTGCTATGATAGACACATCCCCATATTGTATTGTACTATGTTGATAGTTACACGTTTATCATTGTACTGATGCAAATATTATGATAAAATAATTTAATTAAATCTGTCGATTGTACAATCATCCGTACAGAACTTACATTTTAATTATTCCTGTTTATATAAAGGGTACATTTTGATTAATTGTTTGCTTTGTTTCATTAAAACGTGTAGAGTTCTTCGCTAAATATGCCAGATCAAACTCAATTTCCGCCGTAGGAAGGGGTCGCTTATTTGCCGATGAAAATTATTTCGCGCGACTGCGGAAATTGAGCAGACTACAAAGACAGAGACGAATTAAATATAAATCACAATCAACAATTAAATTTACTTACATTATAGTATTATTAATAAGTATTTCTACTATATTTGGGGACCCTAGAAGCCAAGGGATACAAATGCATACAAATGGATTTGGGAAAACAAATTTTGAAAGTTGAGAGTAAATTAAGGAAAATTTGCACTTAGTGTCTTATATTAAACTAGAATTATCTTGTATTTACCAATATTGGTAATATTCTGTTGCCAACAAATGATTAAATGTATCTAAAAACCTATGTTCACACTTGTAACTCAAATTTTATAAAATTATCACTTATACTCCTTGGCTTCTAGAGTCATCATTTATGCCCGTTTGCACCAAAGTTAATTAGATTAATCAGTGATTAGTACTCCTTAAAAACACAGCAATTATATGTTTAAATTATTTACAAAATCGCATAATGATAAAAGAGACATGTTTAGGATATCTTACAAATTTAAAACATTCTTATATTTTAGAATTATGACTTAGTCAGAGGTTTAATCAATGATTAGTGATTGATTAAATTTAATCAATGCAAATGGGCCTTAGTATTTTTAAAAAATTAATTGAATAAAATACTTCGATTTTAACTGTTTGGTGTTGTAGGCGTTCACTTTGTGGTACATCTTAAATACACTTGTAAATAAAACACTTTTTACTTTGTTTAACCACTGAATCTTGCATTTAATTGTGTGACTAGTTTCGACTATCTAGTAGTCATTCTCAATCTAAAGTCTGCGGAAATAAAAAAACACAGCAATTGTATTGTAAGTCACTTTAGTTTGAGAATGACTACTAGATAGTCGAAACTAGTCACACAATTAAATGTAAGATTCAGTGGTTAAACAAAGTAAAAAGTGTTTTATTTACACTTCGATTTTAGTTTAATTAAGTTTTAAATATTCATGTTTCACTCAGCAAATATATTATATTATTTTTTTTTTAATTTAAATTTGATCATGTTTTATAAAGAAAAAAATTAAGTGATGTATTTTAATATGTTTTTTATATTAAATCATATTTCATCAAGCAAGATATTTTATTTATTATTCTAAAGATATTAACTATACTCCGGAAAGTGATAGTTACTTATATTTTTGTTAAACTATAAATAGAGAAAAAAAATATCATTATTTATCGCAGACATTTTTTAAAAATTAAATATCATATATGATTATCAGCGATCGAAAAGGAGAAGTAGAAGAAGAAGTATAAAAAAAAGTAGTAGAGCTTAACTGGAATGAGATTTTGGTTATGCCGTCGCGGTCACTGAGGGGACTATCGTCCATTGGGGGTATTCCCGTATTCGGATATTCGAGTATTCGAGTTCAAGGGCCCATAATTCCCCGGAGATTGCCGGAGGAATTATCGGGACACTTGTAAAAATACGAGCGGAGATTCCATCGAAAGTCTTTGTTAAATCTCTCGAGATTTCGTTTAGTAGGCATTCAATGTATGTTCAATCCAATAAAAAAATATATATTTCCCAGGCTCGCGGATATATATTATTACTAAGAGAAGAGGGGTCGTAAAATTCCCAACGTCAGTTATTACCTCCCTACCTGTGCTTTCCTCCTTCCTTCCTCTGTGTACATACACGATTAAGTCAAATGTTTGCACACAAATATCGTTGACTTTCTTGACATCTGGAACATTGTCTTTCTAATATTTTTTTTACCTACATTTATTTTATCTTAGCGTGTAATCAATCAAGTTAAATTTTACATAAATTAATATTATTTAAAAAACGTAAATACAGCGAATTTCTTTTAAGTATACATATCTTGATATATCAGCTGTAAATTTTTATTTTCGGGAATTCGTTGTTTTCAAAAAGAGTTCAATTTAAAGCTTAAATCTTTTAAGTTTAAAAAAGCGTTAAAATTTGGTTTGATCACTCCGCCTCGCTACGAGATAAAACCAAATTTTTAGGCTTTTCAAAACTCGAAATTTTACTTCATGCGCCACCTGTATTAAACACTTAATTTGTGTAAAGTTCAAAATATATTACTAAAGCAGTGTGCTAAAGACGTATAATTTGAACTTCACTTAAAACCAGTGTTTTATACGCGTGGCGCATGAAGTAAAATTTCGAGTTTAGAAAAGCCTGAAAATTTTGTTTGATCGCTCCGCTTCGCTACGCGATCAAACCAAATTTTCAGGCTTGCCTAAACTCGAAATTTTACTTCATGCTTAATTAGGGATTGGAAACACTCTTCACAAACTTCAGATTGGACGATTTTTAAAAACAACTAATGTCGGAAAAGTTACACCGTATGCATTTGTGTACGTATACATTATAGAAAAATTCCCTCTATTTACACAGCATTATTTTCACCGAAATCACAAACTCGTAAAATAGATGGTTGATTAATAATGTTATTTATTAAATAAAAACAATCACAGCTAAAAGTTTAACTACTGCAATTTTGTTTCTAGTTTATAGATTTATTTTTTAACGGCAAGACCATATTTAATAATCTATGAGCTACCCCTGTAAGTATTGTCAAAACCCCTTTTTCTTTGACTTTTTATTAAGGTCAAAATAAATTACACATTTCTTGTACAATATTATTATTTTTTTCGTATTTAAACTTTCAATCGATTCAGAGCCTCAATAATTCCCCTTTTAGTCGTTCAGTTTTTTATTTAAATTAACATATACATTTATTTTTAAATTAATTATACTTTCATTCCTGAAAGCCCACATAAATAATTCAAATCATTAATGTATTCTTATAAAGCAATTTTTACGCAGACGAAATTCGTTAAATTTTATTGTTGGTTAGACATTTTAGAATTTATTTAATATACCACAAATAATTTATTTACAAATTTTGTTGAGAAGAAGGGCTCAAGGTATTGTTTTTTTTAAGAGAATTGATTTTCTAGTAACAAACACGAAAAGGTTGCCGAAATAATTATGTTCTTGCTAAAAGAAATTGCTTGTATTGATTTCAATTAAAAAAATGCATGTATAAAATGCAATTTTGTTTATCAAAAATCTCGATTTTTATTTTGAATTCTAAAAAAACTAGAGGCTTTTCCATCGATATCAGAAACAAGCTGAGCTATTTTATTTTAATATAATTTTTTATAATTATTTATATTTTTATAAATATTGTTTTTCTTAAAATATTCACATTTATAAGAAATCTTAATCATTTTTTTTGCAGTCATCGTATTATATTTATTGCAAAAGTGATTGATTATAGATTGAATAAGCTTTAATCTGTGATAAAAGATATTTTTGAAACAATTTTAATTTTGCGTAAGGTAAGCGCTCAATTTATTTGGATTTTATGTGGGATTTATTTATATTAATATGATTGGAAAAATTCACAAAATTATGAGAAGTGGAAATTAGTATCTAGGATTGTTTCCAATATTTGTAAGTTATTTGTGAACATTGTAAGACTTAAAAAAATATAATATTTACTATATTTACAGATTTACAAATAAAATAATTTTAAAATGGATCGACAATTTTCAGTTTTTGGTTTGTATCATAACCAAAAACTGAAAACTGTCGATCCATTTTAATATTTTGACGAATAATGCACTAATAGCCTTTCTTCACACTTTTATTTGAATTACCAAATGTACATTTCGGACACAAAGTGACCATTATCAATGGATTAACACAGTGATAATCCATTGATAATGGTCACTTTGTGTCCGAAATGTACATTGGGTAATTCAAATAAAAGTGTGAAGAAAGGTTATTAGTGCTTTATTCGTCAAATTAATTTGATCTTCACGTAACTCACAATCAATTCATTTTAATATTATTTTATTTTTAAATCTAAAAAACGCCATAAAGTTTTTCTATATTAAAAACAATATTAGCTACTAATTTTCTCCTGCAATATTTTTTATCCTCAACTTTTCTAATTAGTTAAAAAAATCAATAAAAGAGTTTCTTAAACAGAATGGTAAACCTTAAAAATATTTTGTAACTTCTTTTTTTTTATGATTGTTATTTTATAACTCTTTACATCGGTAATAGATTTTATTGTTCTAAACAAGTTAGCTAAGTATTTAGATTGATTTTAATTGGAATATTCATGAATAAATAATATAAATTGAAGATTGTTAAAAAGATATTCCTACATCATGTACAATTATTATGTATTAAATTATTATTGTTGTTGTGTCAACATTGCTAAAAGATGTATAAAATAATAAATCTGGCAATGCGGTGGCAAAAAATATCGAATTGATGAAAGTTAAAATTATTTTTACAAACTTGACAAATTTTTATTTTTTTACCAATATTAAAATAATAAATCTGACAATGCGGTGGCAAGAAAATGTCGAATTGACACTGACAGAAAAACAAGTTTCATCCACTACATCACCGAATCAGTTAGTCCAGCATGAAAAAAAGAAATCATAGCCAACTCTGTCGTGAACGGATAATAGATTTTTTATTTTTTTATATATATAGTCTAGATAGTGTTTGCAGCATACAGATATTGTTTATGGTCATAAAATAATCTAGGCAACTTAAAACCGGTATTTCTGCCAATATTTTTAATTCGTATATACGTTCTACATTTTTCTTTCTCTTTTTTCTTACTAAAATGTATTTTGCGCTCTCAAATGGCAATCTGAAGTAAATTGGATAGCTAACGCCATCTAACGCTCCATAGTGGCATCGTCATTGACACGAATGCACAAGTGCATACATAGGACACTGTTTCATCCACGTTAGATGGCGTTAGCTATCCAATTCGCTTAATAGTATTCACATATCGGTTTGATATAGTAAGAAATGTTCAGTATTTCTCAGCACTGGGTCGGGACCACACTGAAGAGGACCTTGAAGTCCGAAACGCGTCTGTGGGTATCCTGTGCCGGAATACTGAACTCAAATACAATTTTGATATTTGTTTTCTGTGGTTACACAGAGTATAGCTCCGTAGACGAAACAGTGATCTATATTATGCACTTGTGCATTCGTGTCATTGACGATGCCACTATGGAGCGTTAGATGGCGTTAGCTATCCAATTCACTTAATAGTGTTCACATATCGGTTTGATATAGTAAGAAATGTTCAGTATTCCTCAGCACTGGGTCGGGACCACACTGAAGAGGACCTTGAAGTCCGTAACGCGTGTGTGGATATCCGGTGCCGGAATACTGAACTCAAATACAATTTCTAGTTAGTTGTTAGAGCGAAAAATTTACTGCAAAAGTAGAAACGTTTCTTGATAATTTGGTGATTTGAAGAAGTAAATATATGATGGTTTATTTTTCAAGTAATGTTTGTTTCTGTATTAGAACGACTCCAGAAAAAAAATGCGTATATTTATCTTGTTGATGATCATAAGAGATTGCTAATCTAATAGTTTACGTTTGCAATAAACAAATACTTATTTCCGTATATTGTTTGTAAAAATGTTAAATAAATAATAGTGTTATAATCCCACATCGTCTTGGCGTACTTGAAATAGATTGAATACAGTTTGCGTGATGCAGAATTTACGTGCTCAGCGAATGCTCTGAGATATATTTAAATTCTTCCACAAAAGTACATTTCTATTGGACGTGTTTTATATTCCATTAAGGATATCATAGCTGATCTGCAGACAATTTCTCGTGCTTTAAATGTTTTTTCTACTCCCATACTATAATTGATTTATTAAATTAAATTAAATTGGACATTTCCTACATGCACTTTAATAAGGTTCATTATGATACAGATTATTCATTGCGATACAACATTAAATAAGTTTATAGCCAATAGAAATGCAATATCATGGTAATATTCCGCCAATATCAAAAAATCAAAAATAGCCATGAACGTCTGCTAGATCCAAAACGTTGGTTTTAACAGTTCATAGTTACTTTCTTGTAGTGAATTCTTGAACTTTGTGCTTTTCATCAATTGAAAATGTGCGATGGTGAGAGTGAAAATGAGAATTTAACTCCTCTAAATAGTGGAACAAGCTGCAGGAATTGCAAACAATTTATTACCTGCAAAATATACGACGAATAATACTTCCAGTTTATGGATGGAAGACACAAAAATAATACATATACTTTTTCTTGCTAAACCTTGATTTAATGATATTACTGTGTTTTGTTTATGATAACGTTTCTATTACATTTTCTTAGTTAAAATTAAAATGTAATTAATTAATTTTGACAATAAAGTGCCTATACACTTTGTCTTAAAGAGTCATAAAAAAATAATGTATGCCACTTACATTTATTGGCTATTAAGACACTCGTATTTCTTACGACACTCGCCTACGGCTCGTGTCGTGTATCATACTCACGTCTTAATAGCTATCATTAAATGCTCGTTGTATAATATACTAATACATTCTTATAATCTAAAACACAGAAGAATAAAAAACCCGTAACTTAGTTTTGTTACTTTTTGGTGAGTTTTGACAATTTAAGATAAACTAATTGCTTTTAGTTAGCTAATGACAAGTTTAAATTGTTGAAACTAGTCACAAATTGATTAAAACTTAGTTACGTGTTTCTAGTGTTTTCAAACAAAGTGTATCCCGAGTGAAAGCCACAACAATTAAACCTTTTTTATCTACTTTATATGCACTATATAATAATAGTTTATTTAAAATCAATCACAAGGAATTTTGTTTCTCTTTTAAGAATACATATCTTAATATACTATATACGCTGTAAATCTTTCGATATTTGTTGAATTTTAAGAGGGTTTAAATTAGCTTTAAACACGTGTTTTCCACTCCCAGGTTAAGCATGAAGTAAAATTTCGAGTTTAGAAAAGCCTGAAAATTTTGTTTGGTCGCGTAGCGCGTAGCGCTACGCGACTAAACCAAATTTTCAGGCTTTTCTAAACTCGAAATTTTACTTCATGCGCCACGCGTATAAAACACTGATTTCAAGTGAAGTTCAAAACATACTACTAAAGCAATACGCTAAAGACGTATATTTTTAACTTCACATCAAATCAGTGTTTTATACGCGTAGGGTATGAAGTAAACTTTCGAAATTTTACTTCATGCTTTATCAAGGAGTCAAAACACTTGTTATTTATTTACTTTAATTCAAAATGGTAGCAATTATTTAAAATTTCTGACTTTTGGTTAAACATACAGCGATCTCTTTTTGGGTATACTTTCACATATTCCTTATAAACATTTGTAAAATAAATGAACATGTGATCAAACCTAAACAGCATATTTTGAACTTCATTTTAAATCAGTGTTTTATACGCGTGGCGCATGAAGTAAAATTTCGAGTTTAGAAAATCCTGAAAATTTGGTTTGGTCGCGTAGCGCTACGCGCTACGCGACCAAACCAAATTTTCAGGATTTTCTAAACTCGAAATTTTACTTCATGCCTAATCTGGAAGTGGAAAACACCCCTTTAAGCTTCAAATCGAACTCTTTCAAAAAACAACGAACCTCGGAAAGTTGACGGTGCATGCATATGTATACTCAAAATAAAAATTCCCTGTATATACAATAACGTTGACATGCTTTCTATATATTTTATATGTCACAATTATATTCAGTATTATTTTTGTGTTAATAAATGCTAATAAATTAATATTTCAACATGAGACTGATACATTAATCCGCAGTTAAAGCGTCTTAAAGTTTCGGTTTTGGCATATGCCGTGCTCGCAATAACTGAGCAATAAATTATTCAAGCGTTATCGAATTTAAGCCTGTAATTCGCCGCAATCCATTTAAATATGCATTACCGTACAATAGCTAGTTAAGTTTGCGTCGTGTGCATTACACGTACCCGCACCGCAAACATTAAACGGTCACGATGTTCTCATGTTCATGTCCGCATCCACTCATCCACTGCGCTTAATTAATTATTTATGCACTCAACGAAATCGAGACTATTCCAAATATATTTTATTACACAAAAATAACTTAAAGAATGCTAATATATAAAGCATTAAAAGTGCGATTCTTTTCGCAATTTACAAGTTAGTCTTACAAAGACTATATATCAAACACTCATTGAAACAACTACTTTCCGGGCTAATACCCCAACGGACATTGAATTATACAACAAGTGTTTGCTGTTGCATACAGTAACCTACTGCAAATGTAACAATTTGGGTCAAATTATTCAGGCCATCTATAGATGCGTTTCGAGATTTATCTCTCATCAGTTTAGCTTTGCCAATCCTTCTAAGCAATTTGACACCTTAGACTGGCGGTCACGTTACCGTTCAAACATAAGTATAAATGAAATTGCGAAAAGAATCGCACTTTGAATGCTTGAAGTATTTTCCAACCAAGAGTTGGCAATTTCATTTATACTTAATATATAAAGGAATAATCCCTGTATAACCGACACAGCAAAATCTCTAATATTTTACGAATCCCTAAAAATATCTCAATTAAAACGCGTCAATAATTTCAAACGGGATATTTTTTAATAACGAGCACCCAAAACATATTTTACGAAATATCTAAAGGACGATATTCACGAAGAACGCCATGAATAAATGCATTAACCCACGGTTTAATTAAACTGTCCCCTCATTAAATCGCGCAGAATCATTGCCACATTTATAAATTGGGAGCGTAATCTGCAGCGCAAACAAGAAATTCCAGTTAATTAAATTCGTGTAAACGACAAGATGTTGGTCGCTTGTCCTTTTGCCGGCACCTACTTTAAATAGCTACATTTAACCAGTACTCGCCAAATTGTCAATTAACGCAAAATTGTCAATTAAGATCTAATTGCTCTTTTATCACTTGAATATTTATATATAGCATAAAGCTTCAGATTTGCCGACGCGCTACGCTGCGCTTCGCGCCGGCTAACCGGAATTTTCAGGTATTTTTAAGCTCAAAATTTTACTTCATACGCCAGTCGCTTATAACACTAAAATATTGTGAAGATTGAAATATTTTTTATACAAAAATATAAAAAGTATTTCAATATGTTGTTTATTTTATACAATAAACACATTTTGTCTGTTTCTTAATAATAACTGTAATTTTTATCAAAATCCATGATTTACTGGACTTTTGCTAATAATTTTTAATTGAATACATTGTTTGATAACTGTATGTTTCTGAGTTTACGTGAAGTGATTATTACACTAAAAAAGACTGTTTGTTATTGATAATGAGCACTTTGTGTCTAAAAATGTACACCTAACGATACAAATAAAAAGTGAAGTAAGGAATAACAGTCCTTTTTAGTGTACATTGTTTGAGGTTCTGTAATTTTGTTAATATGTAATCAGTCAATTGTTTTTCGACAATAAATAAATGTCTGTTCATTTCTTTCAAATCCATGTGTATTTTATTAAAATCTCCTTTTTGCTAGTTTTTTTTACTTACTTGTACAGAAGAAAATCGACCTTGAGATTTCGATGGATTTTTTTGAACCTCCTGAGTTCGAAAATGGATTTCTGAAATTATATCCGTGTGTGT
The DNA here is from genome assembly GCA_932526585.2 of Philonthus cognatus. Classification (NCBI taxonomy): domain Eukaryota; kingdom Metazoa; phylum Arthropoda; class Insecta; order Coleoptera; family Staphylinidae; genus Philonthus; species Philonthus cognatus. The sequence continues at coordinate 24,069,676 of OW052243.1, read as the reverse complement.
ATTTGTCATGCTGTGTGTCAGTTAATACGATAAATCAATTGCCACGTCAGATGTGAAAACATATCGGATAAGGATTTGGCTCACTACCGATCCGAAGAAAAACACAAAAAATGGCGATAAATGGTCCTGCTTTAATTGTACTATTTCAACCATAGGTTTAGGACCCGATTAAAATATCCACACAGTTTTTTGCTACCCCGAAAGCTGGTCGTGTACCCACTTCAAAACAAAAATTTTAGACATAATTTAAATAGATTTATGGGTTTCCTAACTGTCTGAAAAAAACTGTAAAAATATATTTATTGATTTCCTTACCAATTAAGCAATTGATGCAAGAACGCAACATTATTAATTTTTTCTCAATTAAATTACTAAATAAGTTAATTTGATATATTATATTATTTGACCTGACTTGAGAATGTGAGTAGAATAATGTTAATATTTTCTTTTTAAAATTTTGATCATTACTTCCCACTGAGCAAAAAACAAACAAATAACGTTATGTCAACATTGTAGCAACATTAAACGTTGTTTTAATGTTGATGAAACATTACTTAATTGTGTTTGCTCAGTGGGTTATTTTAAAAAAAGTCTTTTTGAATATGTTTCTAACATCACAATATTTCAGTGTTTTACACGCGTGGCGCATGAAGTAAAATTTCGAGTTTAGAAAAGCCTGAAAATTTGGTTTGGCCGCTCCGCTTCGCGGAGCGACCAAACCAAATTTTCAGCCTTTTCTAAACTCGAAATTTTACTTCATGCTTAATCTGGGAGTGAAAACACTCGTTCGAAACTTCAAATTGAAAGCTTTTATAAAATTGACGGATGTCTGAAAATTTACAGCGTATACATTTTGTATATTTAAAAAAAAAATTCTCAGTATGTAATTTAATAAGTCATTCAAAGAAATCATTAGAAAAAGGTGCATAATTTTACCTAAAATTAATTTTTAGAGTTAATGGGTTAGTTAGTCGAAAAAAATGTATTTAAACACATCTTTAAAATCCACAAGTTCGGGTTCGATTCCCGTGCACGGGAGACTTTATTTGAAAAATAATGTCTCGTCGCGACCCTGGGTGTGGTATGAATGTGTGTGATTGTCCGAATGAATAGTTATTAATACAAATTGTAATAAATTACTTGATACAAAAATAAACATTGATGATGGCTAATGGGCAAGTTCCCAAGGCCAGGCAAAAGCCAAAACCAAAAAAAAAAAATTCTGATTGATATTTAAGTGCATAAATATTTGCAATTATTTAACGAAACACCAAAAATTAAAACCGGTTTCAATCAATAAATCCATTCGCTTATCATCAAACACGCAGAAAACTCAGGTGAACATCGGAAATAATTGCATTCTTTAAGAGCGCGTCAATTTATTCACCTTTTCAACTCCAGTTATGATCGATTATTCATGTGGTGTATTTCGTGTCTTCGCTTTTCAGAAAACAGTAATCGGCTTTCGAGTTTGTTTTCGAGGTTTCAAGTGGTAGTGTTTATTATTTAGTTATCTACGACAGTAATTGCTATGGCAGGTCGAGAGAGCTGCAAATTACTCAAGAAGAAAAAGAAGAAGTGCTAGTGTTTTAGTTTAGGATGTCTCAGCCAACTTAGCCCCCCGAAATTCGACTTTCGACTAACTAACCGTACGATTTCAAATTTCTTTCTGGCGTTGGAATACCTTAAGTAATGTCCATAAGCACTGGCAATGAACAGCTAGCGCTAGCAAGACAGTGACGTAGCTAACAATTGTTTTTTCACTCCTTGATAATTAAAATCGTTATAATTCTTGAACTTACCGTACGATTTCAATACGATTGTTTCGGCGTTAGAATACCTTAAGTGGTGTTCATAAACACTGCTAACGAGATAGCTAGCGCTAGTAAGACAGTGGCGTACCTAACAATTGTTTTTCTACTCTTTGGTAATTAAATCGTTATAACCCGTGAACTAACTGTACAATTTAAATTTTGAACGGTTAATTTCCGAGTTATAACGATTTGAATTATCAAGGAATGTAAAACAATTGTCAGGTACGCCACTGTCTTGCAAGCGCTAGCTATCTGGTTGCCAGTAGTAATGGACATTACTTTAGGTATTCGAATGCCGAAAAAAATATTGAAATCGTACAGTTAGTTCCCGAGTTAAGCCGATTTAAGTTATCAAGGAATAAAAAACAATCGTCAGGTACGCCACTGTCTTGCTAGCGCTAGGTTTATCGTTAGCAGCTACACGACCAAACCAAATTTTCAGGCTTTTCTAAACTCGAAATATTACTTCATGCTTAATCTCGTTAGAAACCTTAAATTAAACAACGAATGCCCGAAAATTTACAGAGTATACATCAGGATATGTAACTTTAAAAAAAACATTTCCTGTATTAGGAATAAACTAACTTAACATTTTTAAAGAAAATACCCACCGTTAGAACAGAAGAGTTGCAAATTCTTTGAACCATCACCAAATCGCTGATCAATAATTTGTTTATTAAACTATTAACACTATTTTTTACCAACAATCAAAAATTTACGTCCTAACTCCTTGGAACCTGCTCAGTCACTGACCCTAAACAAAAGAATTTCCGCAGAATCCCGCAAGCGCCATCCAACCAATCAGCGCCCGGCTTACATGCCAACCCAACCAATCTGCGCCAAATATGACTTGGAGAACAACCAATCCGCACGAGTGCAAGAAAGTGCGTTTATTTATTTATAACACTAAAGCGTCCTATTGTTTTATTTCTAAATGGGGTAAATTCAAGACGAACGGATTGCGTTGTTTAAAACGTGCATTTTAAGTACGAAAAATAAATAGATTTGAAAAAAAAAACAACGTATCATATTTTATTATTAAATAAGTGTTTGTGTGTGAGAAATTCCTAGGATCTGCAAGAAGACGGCGTAAGAAGATGCGGAATGAAAAAACAATCTTTTTTTATTCGAGTGGTGAGTGAATTTAATAGTTATTGCTTTTATAAAAACAGCCCGGTTTTTTTAATACATTAAAGCAGATGCAATTACACAGAAATAATACAGGTTTTTATTTGAAAGTACATCGTCTAAACTTTAATAGGTACTACATTAAAGAAGAATTATTTTTAAGTATACATATCCCAGTTACAGCGTATATACTGTTAATTTTCAGATATTGTTGTTTTTTTAAAAGAATTCAATGTGAAGCTTTAAACGAGTGTTTTTCACTCCCAGACTAAGTATGAAGTAAAATTTCGAGTTTAGAAAAGCCCCGTGAAAATTTGTCGAGGGTCGCGCAGCGACCCGAGACAAATTTTCTGGGCTTTTCTAAACTCGAAATTTTATTTCATGCGCCACGCGTATAAAACATTAATTTAAAGTAAAGTTCACAATATACTGCTTTAGCATACTGTTTTAGGAGTAGATTTTAAACTTCACTTGAAATCAATGTTTTATACGTGTGGCGCATGAAGTAAAATTTCGAGTTTAGAAAAGCCTAAAAATTTGGATACAAATTCGCGCTCCGACAAATCCAAATTTTCAGGCTCTTCTAAACTCGACATTTTACTTCATGCTCAATCTAGGAGTCGAAAACACTAGTGAGATTTATGTATAACAAAGTAGAAGCCTCTAAAATACAGTATTTAAAATATTGATTATCTTAAGAAATAATTTGTTTCACAATTAATTTGGTTCAATTGTTTAAAATGTTGTACTGCTTGACTTTTATCTTTATACAAACCACAATATTTCCATTTATTTTATTGGCATTAGATAAATAGATGTGGTCGGATGTTTTTTGTGTATCCAACGCCACATCCCTTTTGATTCCAAATCGGTCCATTAAAATAATTCCGATCCCATTTTCAATTCCGATCGCACCATATATTATTTGTTTTAATTCGTTGCGTTAATGGATCATTGAATAATTGCTGGATTTAAATGCCACTGCTTGAATTTTATGTGTGCGTTTGTACATATGTATGTATACATAGAATTATGTCATCGATGTTCGCGCCGAGATTAATCTGGTGTGCAATTACTTATACATACAACAACATGACCTACTGTGTTCAGTTAATACATACATCTGCTTTGATCATCATTTAAGGTAAATATTCATCCCGCTATATTTCTTAATTAGGGCAGTTTTTCTTTTAAGTATACATATCGCGATGCATTCTCTGTAAAATTTTAAACATTCGTTAAAGTGGTTTTACCGGTGCTCAAAAATGAACTTTTTTATTGTTGCTTTAATATGTTTAAAATTTTGTATGCATACAGGGTGCTCATTTTTCGAGCGGCTTTTCTAAACTCAACATTTTACTTCATGCGCCACACGTATAAATCACTGAAATATCGTTAAGTTTAAAATATACGGCTTTAGCAATCTAATATGTAGATGTAAATAAAACGTGAGTCAAATTCTGCGCTGAAAAAATTGTTTAAAACAGTAATTATAGGCAACCCTATAACTCTAACGTATATTAGGTTGCATATAATCGTTGTTGTATGTGTGTGTTTTTTGAACTTCACTGTAAATCAGCGTTTTTAAGCGTGGCGCATGAAGTAAAGTTTCGAGTTTAGAAAAGCCTAATTTGGATTGGCCGCTCCGCTTCGCTACGCGGCCAATCGAAATTCTTAGGCTTTTCTAAACTTGAAATTCTACTTCATGCTTAGTCTGGAAGTGGAAAACACTCGTTAAAAGCCTCAAATTGACCGCTTTGAAACAACAAATTCCCACAAATTAAAAAAAAAACGTTGTAATTATCGGGATATGTATACTCAAAAGAAAAACGCCGTGTGTGTTCTGTTTTAAACATGTTTTAAACGTGTTTTAAACATGTTTTAAACACGTTTTAAACATGTTTTTAATTGTTAATGTTTTAAACACTGTTTCAAGAAAAAAAACCTTTTTGTAAAGAAAAAACTATTTGAAATGATAAAAAAGATTTTTTTAACAACCCTGCTAATAATCTGCTTTTACATTTCAATTTTCTTTAATTGTTTCGATGTAATTATAAAAAAAAACTGAAATTTTCGGAGCCTATATCTCCGTTATTTTTTATCCTATTTCAAATTGGTGATTCTCAGATAAACTATTTACGATTCGACTTATGTATTAAGTTATAAAACTGCAAAGATCTGATAACATTTATTCAAATTAAAATGAAATTGATTCTCATTTCATCATATTGTAGTTCTACGCAAATCATCTTTCAGCTCTAATTGATCATCAGTGATGCTTTTAAGTATTTTTAAGTCACTAGCATAAAAGAGAGAAAACCATCTTTAATTATAGAATATTCATAATAATTATAAATAAAACAGATAATAATTTATATACAGAAATTCAAATTCATTTTACCAAATGGCTATCGACCATAGGTCTTTCAACCTGTTTTTATTGTAATTAATATTTTAATTGTTATAAATGTGACGTTGTCTCTGTCATATCACTGTCATTCAACGTCGTTGTGATTGTCGCTGTCAGTATGTAATGATGATATGAATTGATGAATTGTGTGTTCTGGGAATTTAACTTTTGGGATTTTGTTGGGGTTGCGAGGGATGCATATATGATTGATGATTTCCAGAATGTTGGGATTGGAGGCGAATTTTTGTGATAAATACAGGAGACGTTCTTCGATAGAAGTAATATTGTTTTTTTCGTAGAGGAGAGTGATGGATGGGTTATAAAGAGGATTAAGGGAGTGCCTAATTTTTGTGAGTACTCAGAGCCGATCGTTCAGCTACTTGAAAATTCTTTAACACAACGGGACAGGGGTTATGAAAAAGGATAGCAGTGTATTCTAGCAGAGGTCGGCAAATCATTTTATAAACATGAACAGCAGTTTTTGTAGAGATACCTTGTTGTTTATAAGTAAGTGTTCTGAAATTCCTTGCCCTGCTTTTGACTTTTTCTTTAATCTTTTGAGAATACGGTTTAAAGGAAAATTCAGGATCAAGAGTTATTCCGAGGTATTTGCAGGTGCGAAATGGACATATAGGTTGGTCATTTATGAACATTCGAAATGGGGAGTTGTCAGTACAATGGGATTAGGAGCTGTGTTATGCTGATTCTCCATTTGGCGAACCATAGCAGTATAGTGTCGATCAGACCCTGCAGAGTACTCAAGGCTTTAGATAGTGTAGGTGCATGTGAGATGAGGGCTGTATCAACTGCATATAATAGAGGATATGATGTTTTGTTTGGGACGTTGGAATTGTAAATATCACTGACGAAAATTTTATAAACAAGTTGCGAAAGAGGGGATCCTTGAGGTAGGCCTTGTTGAGGGGTAAACGAGGTAGAAAATGTGTTGCGGATTTTTATTTGAAGGGTTCTGTTTGATAGAAGACTTTCAAGGAGGTTAATGAGGTGTTTGGGTACATCCAAAAACGCGATGGCAGATTTTTGGCCCTCGAGGTATGTAGTTTCACAGTTAGATGTTAGAATTGCTAGTGGCAAGGAAGTGGATCGATGTTCGAGAAAGCCGATTTGGTATGGTGGAATGTATTCGGAAATATGGTTTAACAGTTTATTTTTTAGGATGAATTCAAACAGTTTACCTAGGACTGGAATCAGGGTGATTGGACGATTGTTGGTAACTGTTAATAGGTTATTATTTGGTATAGGGATGCATGCGATAATACCCTGCTTCCATTTGAAAGGAATATCTTGAGAGGAGTAAATGAAGTTAAATGTTTCAAGGATGTATTTGTGAATATTATCGGGCAGGGATTTTAGAATGGATTTGGAAACGTTATCATGATCGGGGGCAGTATTCTTGCCTTTCTGCAGATTTTCAAAATATTTATCCTCTTTTATTTCGTCTTCGGGGGTGCAAGGGTAAAGGTTATTTTTATAGGAATTATACTAGGAGTTTACTGTATTCAAAAAGTCATTGTTATATGTATCGTAATTCTCATAGTGTATGTTTGTTTATCTATAGTGAGAAATATTATTTAGGCATAAAATATGATTTTACCAGAATTATATATTAAATTCTGGTAAAATCATATTTTATGCATAAATATTTTTTAATATCAAATGAACTATTTAAAAATAGTTATAACAAGAACATGTCTCGCATAAAGGTCCTCACATAAATATTAACGGAAAGATTTTCCAAGCATGCGTAGGATCGAGAAGATTATTTACAATTCTCGAGCTAATAAAATACACGTACAATATATTCCTGTATACGACTGAAAAGCTCAATTCTCGATAAAGATACTAAAGTGGATATACTTTATGATTCCTTAGTGATTCCACAAAAGCGGATTGAATGCGCTGTTCTTTATTCGATTTATATTTCTAAACTCAATTATTATTTTATACAAAATTTACGAGCATTTTTAAAAAATAGGAATCTGTTAATAATTTTATGTTAAACTAATAATTTTTCTCAGTCATCTATTAATATGGATTACCACGAAGGAACGTATAAAAGAATTTATTTATTTGACATTTATGGAAAAAATGGCGTATGCAGTGGTTTCGAAAACAAAATATCTCTAAAACTAAATAAGATAAAGAATTGCAGTGTTCGCCATTTTCTTGAGGATAGAGAACGCTATCGGCTCCTTTAAGTTGTTGCGCTAAATTTATTTGCCTGCGAAATTATAATAGTCGACTTATAAATTTTCAATCAAAGGTAATGTGATTTTTTTTAAATGGAATTATATAATTTTTTAACATCAATTGACCTAAAATACAATTCTTTTTCGATTTGATTTATTATTTTTATCGGTAACTTTGAAGTTTTTAAGATAATTTTAAGATTACATCTACATATAAAAAAATCATTAAGAAAATCTAAAGAGAATTTAATTTTGAGTCGATTAATGTAAAAAAATATATGGTTTCATTTGAAACAATTAAGTTACTCTTGATAGACAATTTATAAATTCAACTATATTTATATAAAGTTATTTAAATTAAAAGCACTTAGTATTGTTTCACAAATTAAAACTTTATTCCGACTAGTTTCGGTTTGTTAGACCATATTCAAAGGAATGTACAGAAAAAATTATTGTCAAGGTATATAAATATACATATTTTTGTTTCAGGTAATAAGGGAAGTCAAAATTAGGGAATTCCAAATCTCCTCGTTGTCGTTTACTATGTTTTTCCCCATTTTTATGGCCCTGTTAATCTCCAGGCCTTTTTTTAGATTTAGTGTGTATCCCTTATTACCTGAATGCAAAATCTTAAAATTATGCGGATTAAAGAAGTGATTGAATGCGATGCAATGTTTGAAAAAGCCAGCTGTTGGTTTATTATCTAAAACAGATTTTCTATGCTCTTTTATTCTGGTTTCGAATGATCTGCCGGTTTGCCTAATATAATTTGCATTACATTCATCACATTGAATTTCATAACTTTACATAGTCTAATATGTTTCACCAAGTGCCAGATGAGAAATTAATTCAAGAAATGAACTATATTTATTTCATAGCCAAATAACTTAAGCGCAACAACTTTAAAGTGCAGCCGATAGCGATATTCTTAAGAGAATGGCGAAAACTGCAACTCTTTATCTCATTTAGTTTCAGTGATATTTTAAGTTAACGAAACCACTGCAATTATCAAGATATGTATAGTTAAAAAAAACATTCCCTGTATAATGTTTAAAATCCTATATAATTTAAGCATTTTGTTGCTATTTCTGTATTCAGAAAAATTAATTGGATATAAATTTGAAATGGATCATGAAAGTTTCGGTATACGCATTTTTTCCCTAGTTGCAATTTTATTTCGTAGATTTATAGCCGGAATGCAAGCTACTTAACGGATCAAACGTCCTGCCGTAGTCTGTTTTTAAAAATAAAGGCAGGAATATTTATGGTTTAATTAACAATCGTTTGTCATGGTGTTTTGCAAGTTTGGAATGCAATGTAGCCCGGTAATAAATAACGGCGAAAGCTCCCTACTTATTGGTAACATTTTAAGCCCGATAAATAAAACCTTATAAAATGGCCTGTACGCCGCTTTCGGGGATAATGATCGCGATTAAACTTAGATTAGCGATCGGGATATAATCCGGCACCCACTTGTTTTCACATTCAAATGAAGTCGATTCAACCGACCCAACTTTTTGAATAAGCATGAAGTAAAATTTTCAGTAAATTAGAAGATTTAGAAGTATATTTTAAACTTCAGAATATTTCAGTGGTTTATACGCGTGGCGCATGAAGTAAAATTTCGAGTTTAGAAAAGCCCCGTGAAAATTTGTCTCGGGTCGCTGCGCGACCCTCGACAAATTTTCTACGCGGGGCTTTTCTAAACTCGAAATTTTACTTCATGCTTAGTCTGGGAGTGGAAGACACTCGTTACTTTAAAATATGTCACAAGTATATAAATGTGTATCGTAACTGATATCGTCATTGATAAAATTATTAAACTGTGGTAGAAATTCTTTAAAAGAGATGCACAAATTATACGAATTTAGAAAATGACGAGAGTAGAACGAATCTTTTCATTAGCAATCGACTAAACGTCAGTGATTTAAACGTTTTAGCAATTTTCTTAAATTTTTGACTTATTTCTCGGACTTTTATCTATATTTAATGATTTGAACATTCGTAGTTTAACTAATATCGATGATTTGTTTATTTTCAAGTTGTAAAATTTTCAATTAATCTCATAATTTTTGATCATTTTAGTAATGTAGAAGTAATTTAGAAGATTTTGAAGTGTATTTTAAACTTCAGAATATTTCAGTGTTTTATACGCGTGGCGCATGAAGTAAAATTTCGAGTTTAGAAAAGCCCCGTGAAAATTTGTCTCGGGTCGCTGCGCGACCCTCGACAAATTTTCTACGCGGGGCTTTTCTAAACTCGAAATTTTACTTCATGCTTAGTCTCGGAGTGGAAGACACTCGTTACTTAAAAATATGTCACAAGTGTAAAAATGTGTATCGTAACTGATATTGTCATTGATAAAATTATTAAACAGTGGTAGAAAATTTTGAAAAGAGATGCACAAATCATACGAATTTAGAAAATGACGAAAGTAGAACGAATCTTTCCATTAGCAATCGACTAAACGTCAGTGATTTAAACGTTTTAGCAAGTATCTTCAAATTTTGACTTATTTCTACGGTTTTTATCTATATTTAATGATTTGAACATTCGTATTTTAACTAGTATCGATGATTTTTAGAAGTTTTCGTGAATTTTGTTGATTTTCAAGTTGTTACATTTTCAATTAATCTCATGATTTTTAATCATTTTAGTAATGTAAAAGTAATTTAGAAGATTTAGAAGTGTATTTTAAACTTCAGAATATTTCGGTGTTTTATACGCGTGGCGCATGAAGTAAAATTTCGAGTTTAGAAAAGCCCCGCGTAGGAAATTTGTCGAGGGTTGCGCAGCGACCCGAGACAAATTTTTACGGGGCTTTTCGAAACTCGAAGTTTTACTTCATGCTTAGTCTGGGAGTGGAAGACACTCGTTACTTTAAAATATGTCACAAGTGTAAAAATGTGTATCGTAACTTATATCGTCATTGATATAATTATTAAACAGTGGTAGAAAATCTTGAAAAGAGATGCACAAATCATACGAATTTAGAAAATACCGAGAGTAGAACGAATCTTTTCATTACCAATCGACTGAACGTCAGTGATTTAACGGGAGGGTAGCAAAGAAGTACTTACAAGAACGGTCGCCTAGATGTAGCTAAACTCGCATTTTCGACCGGCATAAGTGCAATAAATTATAGAGAGATTTGTGGTCTTTCAAAAAAACCCATCTACTGTCCCCAATAATGTATTTATTAACCTTTGCATTAGCCGTACCTGTTTTCTTTCTACAATGAACTTGAATACCCTCAATAAAATTATAATCATTTTACAAGCTTGTAGCTACCGAATCTGCAGGAGAGTAACCCCGCGCTGCAGCCATGGAGACGGTTCTAGACCTCACACCACTTCATACTCTGATAGTGGGGGAGGCAAGACTGGCACTCTATAGGCTGCAATTATCATCGGGCAACGTAAGAGTTGATACCCCACACAGAAGACTCTTGACAGACATAGGAGGACCTCTCCTGCAAATGAGGTCGGATCATATGGTAGTCAGATATCTTCAATTCAAATTCACTCTTTAAAGTCACTATTCCAGACCGCAACGAATGGAACGGCTTTAGGGAAGATATACACAAACAAAGTGTGATCTGGTACACGGACGGTTCTAAATCAACCACAGGTACTGGATCAGGAATCTATAATGAAAACATGAGGACAGGCTATGCTCAACCATTGGGTAGCCTGGCATCAGTCTTTCAAACAGAAATATTCGCAATCATAGAATGTGCGAGAACCAACATAGAGAAGGACTGTCGAAACATGCAAATCTATATCATGTCTGATAGCCAGGCGGCACTGAAGGCTCTCCAGAGTCAAAAGACTTCATCCAAACTGGTATTGGAATGCTTCAATACCCTGAATGACCTAGCGAGACAGAACAAGGTTACGCTTGTCTGGACGCCGGGTCACTCTGGTATTGCGGGTAATGAAAAAGCTGACGAGCTAGCAAGGCAGGGAGCCACCATTTCATATATGGGACCCGAACCTGCCTTGGGCATAACAAAAAAGTCGAGTCGCCTTGAAGTCAGGAAGTGGACTCGCAACAAACACAAGGAATACTGGGAAAACAGACCAGGCCTTAACCATAGTAAGGCCCTTATAAAAGGGCCTAACTCAAGCCAAGCTGCAGGACTACTAACATTGAGTAGGGCACAGCTGAAAACAACCATAGGACTGCTCACAGGCCACATGACTGTTAAAGAGCATCTAAGGAAAATCGGGCTATACAACGGCGACACCAACTGTCGCCTCTGTAATACGGCACCGGAAACAACTATGCACGTTCTGTGCAGGTGCAATGCGCTGGAGAGCAAAAGACGGCTCATATTTGGGAACAGACAAATGGAACCAAATGATTTCCACGCGCAACCTCTGAAGGACCTGCACAAGCTAGTGCAAGGCATCGAGTTCGGAATAGTTGCGTGAGTGTAATAATATTGGGGCAGTACAATAAGCCACCTAGGCTGCAGTGCATCCGGATCCGAAAGGAAGACGGCCCCCACAGGAAAAAAAGTATACCAGGCGCTCCAACCCCCGCAGGTTGGAGCGGTGCGAAAAAGTCGCTTAATCGTTTCTTCTTCAGCTCGCACAATATGCTAATTATTTATACCTGCTATCTCTGGAGGGCAAAAATAATCTCTTTGGTTTATTTACTTCGAACCGATACTGATCTAGGTTTAGCTAATTTTTCTATTGGAATTTCAATTTAATCTCTCTTCCACTATCCCACAAGTTGAACAATTTTAAATTACGAGTAGTAAACTTTTGTAGAAAATCGATTCTCAATAATATTCGTATTTTTCAATCTTACCTTTATACAATCAATTCGGTTGTTTCGTTAGTAAAACAAAATACAGGTTGGAAATCTTAACTGAAATAAATTCGGTATTTATGAAATGAGAAGTTCCAGAAAAAAAATCCTTGGACAGGTCGATTTTTGTTCGTTATTGCGCACTTTTTAGCGTCTTCAAAACAAGTATGACGTCACTAGCCTTTCACGTATGACGTCATAGGCAAGTTTTTAAAACAGAAACATTTTTTTTATTTCACTAAATTTGCAGCTCTTTTCATTCTCTTCACGACCATGTAAAAATATTTATTTTTATTAAATGTTTTTATTTCAAAAATTGAACAAAAAATGTTTATTTATAAATTTATTAATGTAACAAATGTTCAAAATGAGTACCGTTTCTCCCTTGGCAAATAGCCAATCGGTGATAAACATTTACATTTTGAAACAGTTCCGGTAAAATATATAAGTTTTTTTTGGGAATTTTTGTTTAATTTAAAAAAAAAAAAAATACTTTTACATGGTCGTAAAGAGAATGAAAAGAGCTACAAATTAGGTAAAATTAAAAAAAATTGTTTCTATTTAAAAAAATTGCCTATGACGTCATACGTGAAAGGCTAGTGTCGTCATACTTGTTTTGAAGACACGTTTTCTTGAACTTCTCATTTCATAAATACCGAATTTATTCCAGTTATGGTTTCCACCCTGTATATTTATTTTTAATTAATTAATTTTAAAGACAAATACTCAGAATGTTTACAAAAACTGCTATAAATATGGACATTTAATATAGATATATAACCAAAATCAGGTTTTACCGACAATTAATTCTAATCTTCTGTACTGGGGGTAAGCTGCAATGTTAAATTATATAACGAGCAAAATTTCAAATAAATATCTCAAATAATAAACAAATTGTTGGAGGTATATAGCATATATACCGGGTGTAATATAAAACAGAGCTTTTTTCTTGTTTGAGATATCAATTTGAAATGTAGTAAGTTTATAATAAACACAATTTCTAGTTAAATGATGGCAATTTCAGCTAACATTTTCTATTTTTTTAATGTTGTGATGTCTAAGTGATTGTGTTTATTAGTTTACACAGTAAAAACTGAACTGTCCATTTTATAAACCGTCAGGCAAGAAAATATTTTAATAAGTATTCGGTTTCTCGTCGATGGTGAAATTCGTTAGTTATTTGAGAAAAGAAAAACCATTATACAGCCCAACGAAGGGTCAGCCGAGCTATCTCATTTATGGCCTCCAATAAATCTTCGAATCTTCGGACAAGTGACAGTTATATGGCGACAGTATAAACGCCAACACAAAAACATCTTTTAATCAAATTGCTTATTAATATGCAAAGAATCTCAGCTATTTATTAACGGATTGTGATAAAATTGGCCTCAATTAAAGCGTAATTATTGTGTTTATGCTACTACAAAAAATGAACAATCTGTTATAAAAATAAATTAGAGAAAGGTGGCAAAACGGTGAAAAACAATATAATGATTTTAATTAAGAGCAAATAACTTCTTTATACATGATATAAATTTTACCAAATTTACTCATGACATGTAACAATGCCATAGCTACTACTCTGTAAAATTTCGGTATTTTATAAAAGTAATTACTCAAAATTCTTTGCATTAACCTCATTTCTTTGTTTAAAGTCAGAACTAATATATTTTTGAATATACATAATTCTTATGACTAGGATAATAATATATGTTGCAGTCGTTAATTTATTTATTTAAATAAAGTGTAAGGGATTGATTAAACAATGCAAGAAATGTAGTGCTACCCTCCCCTTAAACGTTTTGGCAACTTTCTTCAAATTGTGACTTTTTTCTAGGGATCTTATCTATGTTTAATTATGTGATCATTTCAACGAATATCGATGATTTTTAGAAGTTTTCGTAAATTTTGTTGATTTTCTTTAAATTGTAAAATTTTCAACTAATCTCATGATTATTGATAATTTTAGTAATTTCATAGTAATTTAGAAGATTTAGAAGTATATTTTAAACTTCAATGTTTTATATGCGTGGCGCATGAAGTACAATTTCGAGTTTAGAAAAGCCCAGTGAACATTTGTCTGAGGTCGCTGCGCGACCCTCGACAAATTTTCTACTCGGGGCTTTTCTAAACTCGAAATTTTACTTCATGCTTAGTCTGGGAGTGGAAGACACTCGTTAGTTTAAAATATGCCACAAGTGTCAAAATATGTATCGTAACTGTCACAAAAAAAAAAATTATATGGTGATCTCATTATAGTTCAATTCAAACTCGTGCCAAATTGGCACGATTGGTTAAATGTTGGCTTACTTAATCAGGGAGTGGAAGCACTCGTTAGAAGCTTCAACTTAAATGATAGTCAATATAAATGTACAGAGTGTTTCTAAATTGATGCGAAAGATTTTAATGGGTGATTTTTCAGCAAACATTTTGGGAAGTCTCATATAATTTTTTGTTTAAAACCTCTTGCTCTCCAAGTCACATAAAATGCTATTCTTTTAATAGTCTTAGTTAGTTGTGCAACATGTTTGCAGTTCATACGTATAAAACTCTCTAGAAATTTGAGAAAATGGTATAATTTCATTTGACATAAGCCTACTTGATTTTTCTTAATAAATATAAACCAATCTTTGAATTGTGTCAAATGAACCTATGTATTATTTAATTTTTTTGTGATCAAACTAACAATTTTAGAAGAAAATTTCAGGAGACAAAAAAGATGCAGATTGAATCTCTACATTTAAATCACTTTGAAATAAAAATATGAAGACGCATTAAAAAGTTCTGATGCTAACTATTACAGGGATTGATTTTTTCACACCCTTGTAATAATATTACAGGGTTACAAAATCGTCAAAAAATGCCATTTTATTAGATACAGTTATCTGCCGAATTTTATTCTTCTAAATTCCTTCATAGTGAATATATGAAATAAAAAAAAAAAATGTTCTCCCTGCAATTTAATTTTAGATAGATGTGTGAAGAAAGAATTAAAAAATTCAAAATAATAAATAAAAAATCTGTATTCTTAGTTTTTATCCTATGGAAACTAAGAATACTGATTTTTTTGTTATTATTTTGAATTTTTTAATTCTTTCTTTACACATCTATCTAAAATATAGTCAAAAAAAAATTAAAAAACTTTAAAATGTGACTTCATCATGCTTTCCAGAATAATTTTGTGATTATATAATTCTTATATCTGATATAAAGAAAACACCTAACTTTTTTATACCACTTTTAAGTTTGACAATAATTATTATTATATTTTGATAGTATTTCATTACAGTAGACTGTATTTTCACTATTATGGCATTTTGATAGTATTTCATCATTAAATTGGCTGTAATTTACATATTATCTTTTGAATCATTTTAAACTTGTATCAAAATTGACATTCTTTGTCAATAAAACGACAATAAACTTATTACGTCAATTTTAAATTGTTTCAATGATGAAAAAACGAGTATCTTCCACTCCCAGACTAAGCATGAAGTAAAATTTCGAGTTTAGAAAAGCCTGAAAATTTGGCTCGGGCGCGTAGCGAAGCGGAGCGACCGAGCCAAATTAGGCTTTTCTAAACTCGAAATTTTACTTCATGCGCCACGCGTACACAACACTGATTTAATGTGAAATGGTCTTTAACCAATTGTGTAATTGAAACTAGTCACAAAAGCAAAATAAAAGTGATTTATAAAAGTTAAGTGTTTTCTTTATATTAAATTGAAAATGAACCACGAAGTGAACGCCTCCAAGAATTCATATATCATTTTCTCATAAAATGTATATTTATCAAAAAATCCATCATAACATCAATACAGACCATTTTATTGGATTATTACATTTTTTCCAGCAAGAGTGCGCAATTATGTACCAAAATAAATATTTTTAAACCACAATTTCATGTGCCCTTATATTATTAAACGATTGTAAATTGAAACGACAGTACGGGTTGAGGGTTGTAACTTGGAGAGGAAGGGATTTTGAACAAAAAAATATATCAAAGACCGCCCTTAATTTTTTGCTGATAAATAACCGTTTAAAATCTTTCTCATCAATTTAGAAATACCCTGTATACTTCATAGAACAATTCCCTGTGTAAGAATAGCATCATAATGCATCGATTTATTTAAGTAACCACTAATACTCACTTTGTAATGATATTCACGATAATCCAGAAAGTTCCCAACTCGCTAATCTACTACCATATATTAAACGGGGTTGGGTGATTTTAAGTTTTCGACGATAAATATTTGTGTCAGGTGGGAATCATCCATAATCGTTCAACATCCGATTCGCCGATGGTTATCCGAAACTATCAAAACATAAATGGATTCGTGCAGTTTGTAATTTTATGCATTTGTGCATCGTGTAAAGGGGGATTTAATTAAAGTGCAAACTAGTTAATTTATATATAATTGCAAAATAACGCACAGATGTGTGAATGAATGTGCATGTGAGATTTATTCCGAACAATTAACAAACATGGACGCAATAAAAGTTTCCAATGGGAAAATGTATAAACGAAAATATTTGATTTTGAAATTTTTTGTTTTATTTTAGATTTCGTGTTATTATTTTGTTATGAATTTTTTAAATCGTATTAGTGAAGCATGCGATTTTTAAATTTCATAATAATAACATACATTTTAGTATAAAATAATATTGTAAGCCTTAGACACGATTGCAACCTGCTTAAATTTAAGCCAGAAAATTTTACGTTACTAATATGATTAATCAAATGTGATTAATTCTAAATAAACCATGAGCCTTAAAAGATATGTTTTATTTTTATGATAATATTTTATTTTTTTCTCAATGATATATTTTCATTTTTGCCGCCAAGTTGCCAATATAATTATTGTTTTTGGTTATAGCGTCGGTAAATAATTTAAAAAACTAATAGGGGACATATTTACTTTCTCCCATATGCAAAACAAAGGGAAAGTATTGTTTTAGCGAACATTTTCAAATCAAAAATGTTAGTGGATATACCTATTTTGACAATTTACATTTGACAATTTATTAGTATTTCTAACTAGAGATAGTAATATAAAATGTTCGATAAAAAAACGCCCGACGCCATAACTTTGTATTTATTGACCGATTTTATTGAACTAAACACCAAAGTCAGTGGCTGTTTAGATACTAAAAAATAACATGAATGTTGATTTTTTCAACCTAAGATTTTAAAATGGCTGCCTATAATTTTGTAATTTTATTACATTAGACTTTATTTTTCTGAATCCAATAACGCAAAATTTCTTGTTTTTGTTCAATGTTTTAGTCGATTTTTTAAATCTATTTAAAATTATATTTTTTAAAAATTATAATTAGTGTGCCTTGTAAGTGAGTAAGTAAGAAGTGACAAATGTCATTTATTGTGAGGTTATGCCAAAAATAGTAACGAAACAACAAATAAGGAAAAATGTAAATATTTTATTGATTTCAATATTTTGATTATTACTCATTTTGTGAAGTGTATTCATAACTTCACAACATTTCAGTGTTTTATACGCGTGGCGCATGAAGTAAAATTTCGAGTTCAGAATTTGGTTTGGTCGCTTGGCGCTACGCGCTACGCGACCAAACCAAATTTTCAGGCTTTTTAAACGGTCATTTTTCAGCAAAAAATTAAGGGCGGTCTTTGATATATTTTTTTGTTAAAAATTCCTTCCTCTCCAAGTTACAGCCCTCAACCCGTACTGTCGTTTTAATTTACAATCGTTTAATAATATAAGGGCACATGAAATTGTGGTTTAAAAATATTTATTTTGGTACATAATTGTGCACTCTTGCTGGAAAAAATGTAATAATCCAATAAAATGATCTGTATTGATATTATGATGGATTTTTTGATAACTATACATTTTATGAGAAAATGATATATAAATTCTTGTAGGCGTTCACTTCGTGGTACATTTTCAATTTGATATAAAGAAAACACTTAACTTTTTTAAATCACTTTTATTTTACTTTTGTGACTAGTTTCAATTACACAATTGGTTAAAGACCATTTCACATTAAATCAGTGTTGTGTACGCGTGGCGCATGAAGTAAAATTTCGAGTTTAGAAAAGCCTAATTTGGCTCGGTCGCTCCGCTTCGCTACGCGCCCGAGCCAAATTTTCAGGCTTTTCTAAACTCGAAATTTTACTTCATGCTTAGTCTGGGAGTGGAAGATACTCGTTTTTTCATCATTGAAACAATTTAATATTGACGTAATAAGTTTATTGTCGTTTTATTGACAAAGAATGTCAAATTTGATACAAGTTTAAAATGATTCAAAAGATAATAGGTAAATTACAGCCAATTTAATGATGAAATACTATCAAAATGCCATAATAGTGAAAATACAGTCTACTGTAATGAAATACTATCAAAATATAATAATAATCATTGTCAAACTTAAAAGTGGTATAAAAAAGTTAGGTGTTTTCTTTATATCAGATATAGGAATTATATAATCACAAAATTATTCTGGAAAGCATGATGAAGTTCCATTTTAAAGTTTTTAAATTTTTTTTTAACTATACTAAGATAAATTAAAACCATCATGCCCTCTGCAATTTTTTTTATTTTAGATAGATGTGTAAGGAAAGAATTAAAAAATTCAAAATAATAACAAAAAAATCAGTATTCTTAGTTTCCATAGGGTAAAGAGAGTGGAAACTAAGAATACAGATTTTTTTTTATTATTTTGAATTTTTTAATTCTTTCTTCACACATCTATCTAAAATTAAATTGCAGGGAGGATTTTTTTTATTTTATATATTCACTATGAAGGAATTTAGAAGAATAAAATTCGGCAGATAACTGCATCTAATAAAATGGCATTTTTTGACGATTTTGTAACCCTGTAATATTATTACGAGGGTGTGAAAAAATCAACCCGTGTAATAGTTAGCTTCAGAACTTTTTAATGCGTCTTCATATTTTTATTTCAAAATGATTTAAATATAGAGATTCAATCTACATCTTTTTTGTCTCCTGAAATTTTCTTCTAAAATTGTTAGTTTGATCACAAAAAAATAAAATAATACATAGGCTCATTTGACACAATTCAAAGATTGGTTTATATTGATTGGCCCCCATTTTTACCACTCCATTTTTACCACCGTCCCTTTTTTACCACAAATTCTTTTTACCACCAACGTATTTACCACCGTATTCTTTTTACCACCAATATTTTACCGCTATTTAAAATCGAATTAGAATAACAACTGACAACTTCAATTCGTAACCTGTCAATGTCATTATCGGTTTGTCATTCGCCTAAATCGTTGGTCACTCCTGCCTTTGCTGATATTGCCGACTACTTCGAGAACATTTACGTACGAGGCAAACCAGCAAGAGGAAGACGACGTGCCACATACCCGCGATATCCGCCAATGCTGTGGAACATGTATCAGGCAGTTCTGCAGAATACGGCACGCACGAACAACATGTCTGAAGGATGGCATAACCGTTTTTCTGTAGTCGTCGGCCGGGATCATCCTAGCCTATATGCTTTTGTCGTCGAGCTTCAAAAAGAACAGGGAGACACCGAGGCAATGTTCCGGGAATTGGACCTTGGGCGAAAAATTAAACGTACGGAAAACCTTGCCAGAATTAGAACTGAGGATAGGATTACAAATATAGTCCGAGATTACGATGTCAGAAAAGAAGAAGGGGAAATTGCAGAATACTTAAGGGCGATCGGTCACAACATACAATTTTGAATAAAACTGATTTTATTTGTAAAAAAGTGTTTTATTGTATAATTATTGGTACAAATATTAGTGGTAAAACTGTATAGCGGTAAAAAAAGTATGGTGGTAAAAATGCGGTGGTAAAAATGGATTGGTAAATTTGGAGTGGTAAAACTGTACCCCTACCGTTTATATTTATTAAGAAAAATCAAGTAGGCTTATGTCAAATGAAATTATACCATTTTCTCAAATTTCTAGAGAGTTTTATACGTATGAACTGCAAACATGTTGCACAACTAACTAAGACTATTAAAATAATAGCATTTTATGTGACTTGGAGAGCAAGAGGTTTTAAACAAAAAATTATATGAAAGACTTCCCAAAATTTATGCTGAAAAATCACCCATTAAAATCTTTCGCATCAATTTAGAAACACTCTGTACATTTACATTGACTATCATTTAAGTTGAAGCTTCTAACGAGTGCTTCCACTCCCTGATTAAGTAAGCCGACATTTAACCATTCGTGCCAACTTGACACGAGTTTGAATTGAACTATAATGAGATCACCATATCATTTTTTTTTCTTTGTGACAGTTACGATACATATTTTAACACTTGTGACATATTTTAAACTAACGAGTGTCTTCCACTCCCAGACTAAGCATGAAGTAAAATTTCGAGTTTAGAAAAGCCCCGCGTAGAAAATTTGTAGAGGGTCGCGCAGCGACCTCAGACAAATTTTCACTGGGCTTTTCTAAACTCGAAATTTTACTTCATGCGCCACGCATATAAAACATTGAAGTTTAAAATATACTTCTAAATCTTCTAAATTACTATGAAATTACTAAAATTATCAATAATCATGAGATTAGTGAGCCTTAAAAGATATGTTTTATTTATATGATAATATTTTATTTTTTTCTCAATGATATATTTTCTTTTTTGCCGTCAAGTTGCCAATATAATTATTGTTTTTGGTTATAGCGTCGGTAAATCATTTAAAAAACTAATAGGGAGACATATTTACTTTCTCCCATATGCAAAACAAAGGGAAAGTATTGTTTTAGCGAACATTTTCAAATCAAAAATGTTAGTGGATATACCTATTTTGACAATTTACATTTGACAATTTATTTGTATTTCTAACTAGAGATAGTAATATACGGGGTGTTCGATAGAAAAACGCCCGACGCCATAACTTTGTATTTATTGACCGATTTTATTGAACTAAACACCAAAGTCAGTGGCTGTTTAGATACTAAAAAATAACATGAATGTTGATTTTTTCAACCTAAGATTTTAAAATGGCTGCCTATAATTTTGTAATTTTCTTACATTAGACTTTATTTTTCTGAATCCAATAACGCAAAATTTCTTGTTTTTGTTCAATGTTTTAGTCGATTTTTTTTATCTATTTAAAATTATATTTTTTAAAAATTATAATTAGTGTGCCTTGTAAGTGAGTAAGTAAGAAGTGATAAATGTCATTTATTGTGAGGTTATGCCAAAAATAATAACGAAACAACAAATAAGGAAAATGTAAATATTTTATTGATTTCAATATTTTGATTATTACTCATTTTTTGAAGTGTATTCATAGCTTCACAACATTTCAGTGTTTTATACGCGTGACGCATGAAGTAAAATTTCGAGTTTAGAAAAGCCTGAACATTTGGTCATGCTTAGTCTGGGAGTGAAAACACTCGTTCGAACTTTAAATTTACCTCTTTTATAAAATCGGCGTACGTAATATAATAAATCATTCATTGAAATCATAGAAAAAGATGCAAAATTTTACCTAAAATCAACTTTTAGAGTTAACTTTATAATTTGTTTGGCTCTTAATGGGCTAATATTCCATTTCTAAGAAAAACAGTATTGATTAAATATTTAAGTTGCATTTAATATAAAACACTGTAAATAAATCGACAAAAATCTAGAAATATCGAAAATGTTGACATATTGAAAATCTTGACAGTCCACTCCCAGACTAAGCATGAAGTAAAATTTCGAGTTTAGAAAAGCCCCGCGTAGAAAATATGTCTCGGGTCGCGCAGCGACCCGAGACAAATTTTCACGGGGCTTTTCTAAACTCGAAATTTTACTTCATGCGCCACACGTATAAAACACTGGAATATTGTAAAGTTTAAAAAATACCAGCCTTAATTTTGTTCGGTTGGTTGACAAATTGTGTTGAATCTTCTAAGCTGATTATACATACTAATTCTATTCATAAATTTGGATCAGTATGAAAAGTCCAATTTTGTTTCAAGGCACACTACATTTATTGCCAAAAAATCATGCGAACAAGATTTATAATCATTTTTTTTCAAGTATAAATATTAAATTAAAATCAACATATCGCGTATAATTGAATTCAGAAAAACAATGCCCAATATAATAAAATAAGAAAAGTATATGCAGCCATTTTAATATTTAAAGTTGACTAATATTTGGCAATGAAGGTCATTTTGAAAAAATATATAATTAGTGTCAATTTATGGTATTGAAACTGCGATTGACTTTGTTTTTTAGTTCATTCAAATCGATCAATAAATAACAGAGTTATAACGTTAGGCGTTTTTTAGCGAACACCCGGTATATGTATTATAATAAATTGATTTGATCTGATAGTTCGGTGAAGATCAAATACAATTAAAGAATAAAGAATTATAAATGTTATTATAATTTATGCTATTTATACTAAATAAAGGTTTATTTATTAACACGTAAATCTGTAATTCTTATAAATCCGGTCTGTGGTATTGTGAATTAAGTTGATGTGTTTAAATGATAACTACCATAAGAAATATTGAACTTAATATCGTATGTTTAAAATCCGACACTCTGTATATGATCCGTCAATTTTGTTATGTTCTGCTAATGTTACTTAGGCTGCAATTTAAATCTCGTTGTCGTTCTAATTAACAAAGAGACAATTGAGTCGATTTTCACTTTATTCGCTATATCTTAAAAACAAATGAAGCAAATTAAAATTTGTTAAAGTAGTTTTATTTTTTACTAAAAATGGAAACTTGTCTAATTTAACCATCTTTGTAAATTGTAACGGTTTATTTTGATAATTAGTTAATTAATTGGTAATTAATTGAATTTCGTGGAGTTGTAATGTATGCAGCCCATTTGCTTCGTATTCTGTTTATTGATTAATTATTGAATAGTAATTAATTGTAATTTTCAGTTATATTATTAATACGGCATTATCCTGCTCGGAATTGTTAGTAGTCATCGTTTTTATTACGCAATATTTAGTATGTGGTTAGGCTTAGTAATGTTGATATGAAGGCTCATGTGACGGAGATTTGATGTTCTAATTGGTCGCAAGTCAACAGGTTTTTATGAATGTTTATTTACATTCGTATGATAAAGACGCGAATATATCTCGCCCGCTAAAACAAAGGATATACCGTTTCTTTCTTACTTAAAAGAAAAACTCGCTGTATATAATTTTTGTAATGTTTTAATTTTAATGTGCCGTCTTTGTGATGTAGAAAACTTTTCCAAAGAATATAATGAAACTATCCTTATTAAATATTTCCAGTTGAATATTTAAATGTAAATTTAATTTCATCCAATTTCACAAAGTGAGCGACGCTTGATTTTTTTGTTTTTTTGTTTTACCTACCGGATATTATTTACAATTGTCTCTCAGGTCGTGCAATATATTACATAAGGG
This sequence comes from Philonthus cognatus, assembly GCA_932526585.2. NCBI lineage: Eukaryota > Metazoa > Arthropoda > Insecta > Coleoptera > Staphylinidae > Philonthus > Philonthus cognatus. The sequence goes on along the minus strand of OW052243.1, from coordinate 24,045,907 downwards.
CCAGAGCCGTCGACAAATAATTTCCAACTCTCGAGAAAATGTTTACAATGCCGCGCACTTTTATAGTCACGTTTCGCTTCTTGAAAAGGAGACTGCAAAGTACATTCTAAAGTTACTATTCTTTTAGTTCCCTTTGTACCTGATAGCGCGCGGAAAGAAAGAGAGATGGAAAAGTTTCGTGGGGGCCTGGCGTACACTTTTGAAATTCTCTAATCGAGTGTAACGTTTTAGTTATTTCGGCTCCGGTGCTTTTCGCTACACTCACATTTAAAATAATAAGAATAATACGAGTTATGTTTTTAAATATGTTGTATTGCTGTGAATTGTTAGCTCTTTCGTTTGGAATAACGGGAACTTTGTTGTTGGCAAGATAAAACTTTAATTTCTTAAAATATGTGATTAATTTGTCATTGGAGTGCGATAATGTTAAGAAGTAATTGACCGCTATCTAAACGTATAAATCTACTCATATTAGGGAGTTTTAGTTTATCGTTTTTTAAAATACGGTAACGTTAACGTCTACGCTAAACTTGTTTGTTACCCACTAACCGTGTGCGGTACTGGGCAACAAGCAAGTTTAGCGTTGATATTAGCGTTACCCTATTTCGTAAACGATAAACTAAAACTCTCTATTGTCGTCTTAACTACATCCTTACTTAGGTATACTTTAAGAATAGTACAAAATTTGTGCTTGTCTCAATTTAATGATGAAATACTATCAAAATGCCATAGTAACGAAATTACCGTCAACATTTTAATGATGAAATACCATCACAGTCAACAGGCTAAGTAATTTTAAGACAATATTTCACAACGGTCAATAAACAATTGACACGCAATAACGTCACAATGATTAAGGACATTCAAATACGTCACGTATAGTCAACATGTCTTACCTAACTTGGGGGTATATTGCTATTTCTAGTTAGAAATACAAATAAATTGTCAAATGTAAATTGTCAAAATATATATATCCACTAACATTTTCGATTTAAAAATGTTCGCGAAAACAATACTTTTCCTTTATTTTGCATATGGGAGAAAGTAAAAATGTCTCTCTATTAGTTTTTCTTGTACAATTTTGTATAATGGAAATAGGACATGTTCTGTTTGGTTTGGTCACATTTTGTGTATTACACCATGATAGAAAAAAGTATACTATTTTCTTGTACAAGAAAATAGTGTCGTCGAACACAAGCTTAATAAGATCTGTCCATTTTGTTGCGTTTCTCGGACGTTGCCCAAGCAACGTCCGAGAAATTTTACAAAGAAGACATTTTACATGTACTCCAAAGTACATGTAAAATTTCAGCTCGTTATCGTTATAATTAATAAAGTTACAGCAAAAAGATAATTTTATCAATTTTTATTTTTTTGCTACATCCCGAAAACAAATGGCATTAGATGAAATTTGTTAATGCAGTTTTTTTTAATTAAAAATGGACACATTTGTCGTCTTCGCATCTCTAACAGTTTACGAAGTCCCAATGGTAAGCACGAGTAGGCATCTATGTATTTTTTTAGAAAGATGTCCAAAACTGTGTAAGATCCAGTAAAAACAAATTTACCTTCTTGAACTTTAATGACTTAATGCTTTAACATTTGGATTTTCTATCGTTGTATATTATCACAACAAATCAATCAATCAATTTGACGAATAAAGCGCTTCACACTTTTATTTGAATTACCAAATGTACATTTCGGACACAAAGTGACCATTATCAATGGATTAACACTCCCTTTGTTAATCAAATTAATTTCTTAGTGTATTTTATAAATTCAATAAATTTATTAGTGTGATTGATTTATTGTGTAGCATTAAAAAAAATTAAAATATATTGTAGATGCCTTAATTTAATATTAAACAAAACGCACAAATTCCATTAAATTAACAAATTTTATTGTGCCATAAACCTCGCACAAACAACGCGTTTCATTTATATGTCTAAATGTATACATATAAATGATTTATATGCAAAATATTTGTTACGTGAATGTAATAAAAATTGTATGTTATTGTTATATCGAAAAATATACATGATAAAATGGATTTATTTATTTATATACGCATTATATTACAATAGAATAAATATTGTTATTAGTAATTAATATTTTATTCATATTATTTCTTGTTTTGATATAAATCCCCAATTTATTTATAATTTTATAATATAATTCATTAATTAATGTTTCTATTTACAATGTAATATCCGTATTTTTTAATGTAATTTTCAATATCAATTTAATATGATTAATTTTATAATCAATGATTTTTTTGCAAACTTCACATATCTCGATGCATATGCTGTAACATTTAAGGATTTTATTTATTTTAAAGTATTCAATTTAAAACTTTGAACACGTTGAAAACACATTCTTTTATTTGGGCATTCGTTGTTTTTGGAAGCATTTAATTATAAGCTTTTAACGAGTATTTCCACTCCTTGAATAAGCATGAAGTTCTTGATTGCATAGCGAAGCAGAGAGACCTATGAAAATTAGGCTTTTCTAAACTCGAAATTTTACTCCATGCGCCACGCGTATAAAACACTGATTTATTGTAAAGTTAAAATATATAACGCTTAAATGTGATGGTGATCAATATTAACCGAGATGTAGCGAAAAAATGCAAGAATTATTATGTTATGTTGTTATTGGGTCCACCGGTCGTGTGGCCTCTGGGCCTTTCGAAATAAGCTCTACCTAAAAGATCTTTTGTAAGTATCCCTGACCTACTTGAGTCCCTCAATGTCTAGACCTCTTGCGTTGTCTACAATAACTTGAAGGCTAATGTGTATCATGTCATCAGGTTTTAAAGTGACCGATGACAGGTCAGGGCAGAGCATTCAGAAAGTAGGTGCTCTGCTGTTTCTTGTGCCTCGTTGCAAAATCTGCAATTGACATCTGTCTGACCCATCTTAGCGAGCTGGTATTTCAAAGGACAGTTATGGCTGGTTATGAGCCTTAGGTTGCCCTTGCTTAGCCTGAGAAATGGTTTGGTTCTTACGGCAGAGAAGTTGATAAACCATTTCGCCTACCTCAAGCCACTTGTGTTTCTCAGGTGAGCACTTTTGGCAGCATCTTCCCACTCCTGAATCATTCCCTTGATGCGGACTTTAGTTATTCAACTATAGGGTTCTGGTCCAACAAATAGAGTTTTGGAGCCTTCTTTGACAAGGCTGTCGGCAATTATATTACTTTTGATCCCTGCATGACCTAGAGCCCAGAGAAGTTTAACTCTGTTGTTCCTGGCCAGCTGCTGTAGGGATAGTTTGCACTTCCAGACAGATTTAGACTTGCATGTAGGTTATTTTATTGCCTTTAATGCAGTCTGACTGTCTGAGCATATGCATATCCTCTTTTTGTTTCCCCTTTCTACACATACTTGGGCGCATGTGCTCAAGGCCTCGATTTCTACCTGGAATATCGATAGGGACTGTCCCAAGGCCCTCAATGACATAAATTGAAGGCTAGGGATACCGATTCCGATTCCATTTTTAGTTTTAGATCCGTCAGTGAACCAAACTAAGGAGCCTTGTAACTGCTTGACTTTTGCTGCAACATTGTGGCGGCCTTGGATAGTCACTTTAATCGTTTCATTGAAGTCGTAGATCGTTGACATGTAATCTTTGGGCATGTATACTTTTTGTGAATAGTTTTGAAATAATAATAATAAAAGTTGAATAAATTTAGTTTAAGCAACTTTTGCATAGTGTTGATATTTAAACCATCAAATCTTAAGGAGGGAAAGTGCTATGATGGACACATCACCATTTTTTTAATAAATAAAATAGAAGTAAACAAAGAATATTTGATTAAGAGAATAATACGATTCATTGTTCTTAATAAAGCTTGTGAAACGCAATAAATCTCCACCGAAGAATATTATAAGCGATTTGCATAATTACTGTTTCGGGTCCCCTCATCCTCATCGCTTGTCATCTCGCTCGGAATACAAGTACGCCTGCGACTTGGGGTAGGTGGGGGTAGGATTTGGGTGTTATGACGTCGAGTCTCATTTTGTTGAAGCGGTCGACTGTCAATTTAACAAAGTGACACTCCTCGCCGGGATTAGCGGAGCGAGATATCCACTTTTAAGGGCGCCATGTCGTTTAACGATGTTAATCTTTAGATTTTGATTAAATTGATTAAATTCGCCTTATAGGCTATACCTCCACCCCCATAATCACTTAAATTGCGAGGGAACGTTTTCTGGGCGAAGAATTCGCGATGGAATTTATTAAGCGCGGGAATTCCGCCTACCCACCTCCCGCCAACCCCACTCGACATTGTTTTTAAGTTAATTTTTTCTCTTCTTTTTCTCAGCGTGGATTAAATTAAATTACTTATTTTTTAAGCTTCGAAAAATCGGATTACATTCATTCTTATATCACTTATAAATTTATCATGCCTTTTACAAACACGAAATAATTATCTCCAGGATAAATATATTATTATTTCAGATTTGAATATACGGGAAATTTTTCTTTAAAATGCATATACATATACCGATGTATATGTTATAAACTTCTGAGCATCATCACATTCGTAATAAGAAGTATATCTTTACAATCCATGCGCCATGTGAATAAAATACTAATTTTGTTTTGATTTGGATTGGATAATCCTAACATAACTGATTTAATGTAAAGTATACTACTTAAATTTTATCCCACAACCCGCAAGTAAATTGCTTGAGGCTAATCAATTTTGGAATATTTTTTTATCGAAAGAAACATTTGCATAGACGTAGCCAGGATTTTAACTAGAAAAGGTCCAAAAATTACAAAAAATTGTGATGTGCCGATCATAGCACTTTCCCCGTTAAAGATATAATGATTTAAATATCAACAATATAGAAAAGTTGCTCAAACTAAATTTATTCTAATTTTATTAATATCATTCCAAAACTATTCACAAAAAGTGATTCTTGCATTTTTTCGCTACATCTCAGTAAATTTTGATCACCATTACATCTAAGCGTTATATATTTTTAACGTTACTGTAAATCAGTGGTTTATACGCGTGGCGCATGAAGTAAAATTTCGAGTTTAGAAAAGCCCCGTGACACACACAACGATTATAGGCAACCTAATATACGTTTGAGTTATAGGATTGCCTATAATTACTGTTTTAAACAATTTGTTCAGCGCAGAATTTGACTCACGTTTTATTCACATCTACATATTGGATTGCTAAAGCCGTAAATTTTAAACCTTACGATATTTCAGCGTTTTATACGTGTGACGCATGAAGTAAAATTTCGAGTTTAGAAAAGCCTAATTTGGATTGGCCGCTCCGCTTCGCTTCGCGGCCAATCCAAATTTTCAGGCTTTTCTAAACTCGAAATTTTACTTCATGCTTAGTCTGGGAATGGAAGACACTTGTTACTTTAAAATACATCACAACTGTTAAAATGTGTATCGTAACTGTCACAAAGGAAAACAATAACATGGCGATCTCATTATGTAGTGTACTGTATTTCGTCTATTCTTATCATTATTATCTTATCTTATTTAACAACTCTCTTAGCTACATTTCCTCCTGAATAGCTAAACTCATTGAGACAAATTTGGCCTCTGCTGTAGATAAATCAACAATTCTTTGCTTTCTTCAATTCCACGAGACAGCACCTTCTTGTAGCATGAAAACAATACCGGATACAGACTTTCTTTTATCCAAATCGCCAGCGAAATCTGCATCACAATATCCAACAAGACGATCCTTAAACTTACAATTTCCGGTAAAAGTAAGTTTCTTGTTTGCTGTTCCTTTTAAATATCTTAATACTTGTTTGGCAGCAGCCCAATGCTGTATACCAGGGTGTCTGTTGAATTTGCTTAAGAAATTGTCTGCAAAACTAATATTTGTTTCGGAAACTTAGGCACAGAATAGCAAGGAACCAATTAATTCTTGATAAGGTATTTTCCTTATTCTTTCCTCCTCCTCTTTTGTTTTTAGAGACTCGTTAAAATGTTTCAAACTTGTGTTCATTGGATTAAATCGCTGTAGCATTTATTTGATATACTGCTCTTGATCAATGCAAATGTTCCGTTCTTTTCTATTTCTAGTAATTCGTACTACCAAAACCAAACTTGCAGGTCCAATGCCTTTCATATAGAAAATTTCTGACAAATATCTTTTTAAACGATCTTTCAGATATGTCAGATTTGATAGCAATAGCAGATCATCAACGTATAGAGTAACAATCAATGTCAGTGGTGCTATTGTTGAAGTAAACGCACGAATCACATTTTGATTGTGTCAAGCTAAAATTTGTTAGTGCCTACTAAGTTTTGCATTCCACATTCTGGATGATTGCTTCAAACCATAAATGGATTTCTTTAATCATAAACCCTTATTTCCTTCTGGAAAACCTTCATTCTGTTTAATATAAATGTCTTCGTTGAGATCTCTTTGTAGAAATACACTAATAGCTTCTATTTGGTCTATTTCTAAATCCAGTTTAGCTAACACCAACAAGCACCTTATTAAACTGTATTTTACAACTAGCGAATAAACATCATTGTAATCAATTTTTGCTCTTTGATTGCAACTTTTTGCCACTAATCTTGCTTTGTACTTCGCTACTTCTCCATTTACATCCATTTTCGTTTTGAATACCCATTTTGCACTTAAAGTTTACTTTTCTGGAGATAGATTATCTTTTTCCCATGTCTGATTTTTGATGAGTGACTGAAAGTCTTCTATTGCTATTTTCCATCTGCTATGTTTATGACATCAGAATAGAAAACACAATAATGAAAAATGTTGTCTTCATTTACAAGATACAATTAAAAATCACAAAATTTAGATGGGAATATTTTTTTCTAACATTACTTGTCAACATTTCATTGGGTTGACTTAACATTTTTTGAGAATTTAGAGTTTCGGAATCATCCTCACTAAGGGCTTCACATTCTTCAAATGAAATCGGGAAAAAATCTGTTTCTTTGTAAGTCACTGCTGTTGTGTTATTGAAAAACATTTCATTTTCCAGAAAAACATCGGCCATACTGACTGAGAGTTTTCTTTTGATAAGATTATAAAGTCTGTAGGCTTTTTGATTTTCGCAGTAGCCAAATAGAACACCTTTTTTAGATTTCTGATCAAATTTTCTTCTTTATTGGTTAGGAATATGTACCATTTGCTCTAAGGCCCTTGTCGAAGTTCTGTTTATCAGATAAACTGCTGCTAACACGCACTCAGCCCAGTCATCTTTCGGGAATTGACCTTCGAAGAGTAAACATCTTGCCTTTTCCATTATGATGAATAAATATTGATTATTTTTTCAATTATTAAAAAAGTAAACAGCAAAAAATATATTCAATAATAATTATTACCTAAGTGGGCGCCACGTTTACCTTGTGGAAAAGCTGTCTCTGAAGAAAACTGAACACTGTTTTTAAAATCGGAGGCCTAATTTATATAGACATTTAATAGGGCTCGCATTTTCTCTGTCACGATTCACGTGAGTTGTCTTTACACGTTGTATTTGCGATTTCATGGCTTGAAAGTAATAGATATCGACATTTCTAATTACGTTTACATGGTAGCTTACCTGTCGCGTAAAAAAAATCAAACGAGGACAACCGTATTTTACAGATGGGGAATAGCCAACAAAGGTTGGAAAATACTGGTGTAAAAGATAATTAATTAAATAAAGAGAAAAAAATATTCAAGTAGAGTGATATCAAGCGGACAGTGTATGAGAGATGTGCGAGTGGTTATATGCCAGAGAGGTCATCAGTTTGGAGGGTTTGCTCGTCAAGTGTCAGCCAGTATGAGTGATGACAGTAGACAGGTCTCAGTGGACGATCCGCACAAAGGACATCGGTAAACGTAGTATTGTCAAGCCCTTCATCCTCCTTTCCGCATTTTAAAGCCCTTTTCCATACACACACAACAACCAAGAAAAAAAGAAACCGCACAAACGCAAAAATCAATCCACACGAAAAAAAAAAAATCGCTTCAACACCGAGGAAAAAATACAATTCAGAAGCACTCAAGGAAATGAAATCATTTTTATGAAAATATAGAAGGCGGAAATTTTATTTATTGTTTTCGATGTACGGAACGCATTTATAGGATTCTCATCGAGGCATGAAAACCCAAATCCTTATAACTTATTGATCTCGTGTATTGATACCGCAAATAAAAGTTATGTATGGGATCATAAAGGCGATGCAAAAAGGATGGAGGGATGGGGAAAACGCCATCAATAAAGAGGAAAGACTTTCCGGACGCGGCGTCTGCTTGGGAAAAAGGGGGGAGAGAGAGAAAGAGAGAAAAAAAAAACCATCCACCAATTTAGTTTTGTGTGTTTGTGTTTTCCTTTTTCTCTCGGACACCTAATTCCGATGTCTGATGTATGGATCGATCTGTTTATTTAGTAAATAATTTGGCTTTCTTGTCTGTACTTACTTAAGAGATGAAATCGTAAATTGCAACCAAAAAAAAACAAATATTCTAAAAGTTGAAAAGGAAATAATAACATTATATGTTTATTAATTTTTGTGAATTAAATGTATTCACCTCGACATTAACTATATAGTTGGCTAAACCTAGACCTAGTAATGCAAAATTAGAGGTAATTTAAAATTACGTAATAATAATATGCGACAAACTTCTCATTGACAAAAAATAAGTATTTCGAAACTAATAAAGCGACTGAAATAATATTACAGTCACTTTATTAGTTTTAAAATATTTTTTTCTTAAACTAAACGTTATAAATCTGAAATATAAACTGAAACCAACAGATTTAAGGGGGTGCATTAAAACTTGTAAACTGTGTAAAAATTGAGCAAGAGCCGGCAACAAAAATCGATAGCAAATACCTCGAGGGCTTTCTTTCTCCTTAGAACTTCAACCAAACTGACCTTATGATGTTATAAACTATACGTTTTTTTTTAATTTTCTTTTGCGTCCGGCAAACACTTTAATGCGGCCGTGTAAAAAACAATGGCTGTGGATCAACTGTTGTCAAAGAAAAACGCGCCCGGCCACTTCAACTGTCAACTGGGCTCAAGTTCTTTTCCTAAATAGCCCTCAGATTAAAGTGAAGTTGGGCGCAATCCATCTTGTTTTAATGTCCGCGTGAAGTCGCGTAAGAATCACTGTTAGTTTGTTTTCTTATTGTTATTAGACTTTTCTCTCACGCTTGTCTGATTTAAAAGTTTTCCATTAGAATCAATAGACAATTTCGGAGAGTTAAAAATAATACTCAAATATATTTATAGATAGTACGCACACATAAACTGATTATTACAATTATTTTAATTTTAATGTTTGAAGTATTCTGAAACCAAGAATTGGCTATTTCATTTATACTTATGTTTGAACAGTAACGTAACTGCTAGTCTAAGGCGTCAAATTGTTTAGCGGGAATGGCAAAGCTATACTGATGAGAGATAAATCTCGAAACGCTTTTATAGATGGCCTGAATAATTTGACCCAAATTGTTACATTTGCAGTAGGTTACTGTACGTAACAGCAAACACTTGTTGTATAATTCAATGTCCGTCGGGGTATTAGCCCGGGGAGTAGTTGTGTCAATGAGTGTTTGATATAGTCTTTGTAAGACTAACTTGTTTTAGATTGCGAAAAGAAGCAGACCGGAGCGACCAAACCAAATTTTAAACTTTTCGAGTTTAAAATTATATTTCATGCGCCACGCGTATAAAACACTAAAATATTGTAATGTTTAATATATTCTTGTTTAGCAGTAAATTGCTAAATTGTAAACTAACAATAGTAATCTATTAAAATGTTCTATTAATCCGAAAATGTTGATATCATAAAGCTGTATGCTATCGTTTATTAATGAGGCTGTAAATCTTTTATATGGATTATTATTATTAGTTAATAATAGAATAAGTTTAAATTGTTATTCAAAGTTTTGTGGTAATAAGCATGTTGAGAACGTAGGAGGTAACTTTTCGCAAAACCAGCTGTTTTTTCTATTATAAGTGGTTAAGAAAAAAAAAATTGTATATCTTTCTTAATTATTAAAGAAGTCATAATTGAGGAAACTTTATTTATACAAGTCAATTAATTGACTCTTCTTTCGATTTGATGACCTATGTGACACATTATTCTTTGGAATATTCCATTTACAAAAAGTTATGTACCTAATGTAAATAATATATTCACGTAATAATAGAAATCAGAGTAAAAAAACACCTAAGAGAATAAATCATTAGAAATAATACCCCTTTTTCCTTTCTTTACAACACATAATCGAACGATTTATAATTCAATCTAAAACATATATAAACGTAATACCATAAAACACGTGTGGAATGGGAGCGCGCAACTTTTTTTATATGTCCACATATACACACACACAGTATATTTCCTCCTTTTCTTTTTATTCAAGTTCAGCGAAAAGGTTCAATATTTTATAAGGAAAGCCGTGGCTGGCTGTAACATATGTTCAACACGACGTTATGAAATAATTAGATAATAAATCATGGCCGGGCAGGAAGTAATATTGTCGTCGTCGGGGGCTTTAAAACTATTAGAAAGGCAGGGGTGTGTTTGTCAAAAAATCCCCCATCCCGGAATTAACAAAAGTAATAAAAGTTGTGAACTGGATTCTCGGACCGGATTGATTGATTGCGTAAATAAATAACGGACGTGTGTACGGAGGACATATTTATTAGGCAGGTGAAAGTTCACGGGTTGTCGTTAAACCCTGCACAACTTTCTAACTTTTATTATCAAATACAGGGAATTTTTCATATAACATTTGCTATGCATACGCTGTACATTTTTCCACATACGTTTTTTTTTTTTTTAATAGTTTAATTAAGAGTATTGTCTACTCCTAGATTAAGCATGAAGTAAAATTTCGAGTTTAGAAAAACTTGAAAATTTGGCCAGGCGACCAAATTAAATTTTCAGGCTTTTCTAAATTCGAAATTTTTCTGCATGCTTAACCTGGGAGTGGAAAACAATCGGTTAAAGCTTCAAATTTAAAAAAAAAAAACGAAAAACCGTAACCAAATCGATATATTTTTGTTTAATCGACCCGGAACGAAAACCGGAACGAAAAAAATAACGTACAACGTATATTGTACGATGAGCCAGAGCTGGGCAGGATTCGAATCATTCAGGATTCGAATCCTGGATTCGAATCCTTTTAGAGGATCCAAAAGAAGCATTCGAATACTCTAGTTAAACTGGATTCATGATCCGAATTCGTTACATTTTTTAAGAGGATTCATATTCGAATCCAAATGCGGGTGATTCGAATCCTTATAAATGGATTCGAATATTTATAAAAGAAATCGGATATTTATAAAAGGATTTGAATACTTACAAAAGGATTCGACTATTTACAAATGGATTTGAATGGTCTAAAATAATTCGAATTAATTGTGAAATTTTACTCCATACACCACGCCTATAAAACACTGATTTAACAAGGAATTTAAAAACACATAAAACAAATTTTTCATGTTAAAATTTGTTTTGTGTGTTTTTAAATTTCTCGTTAAATCAGTGTTTTATACGCGTGGCGCATGAAGTAATATTTCGAGTTTAGAAAAGCCACGTGAACATTTGTCGAGGATTACTGATATTTTCAATATTGATACTTTTCACCATGATGTGATGTATTTTAAACTAACGAGTGTCTTCCACTCCCAGACTAAGCATGAAGTAAAATTTCGAGTTTAGAAAAGCCCCGCGTAGAAAATTTGTCGAGGGTCGCGCAGCGACCCGAGACAAATTTTCACGGGGCTTTTCTAAACTCGAAATTTTACTTCATGCGCCACGCGTATAAAACACTGATTTATCCTGAAGTTTAATATATCATATATCATCATTTACTAAAAAATTAATTAATCAGATATTTAGTCTGTAAATAATTAGGTTTACAAAATTTTTGTTAATAAAAACTGACGGCGATATTAAAAATTTTAATGGTTGCAAATAATAGATTTAAATTGATTTTTAAAATAACTCTATGTTTTTGAGTTTACGTGAAGTGATTATTACACTAATAAATACTTCACTTTTTATTTTTATCGTTAGATGTACATTTCGAGACCCAAAGTGCTCATTATCAATAACAAACTCTTCATTTTTAAAGAATTTGTATCCGTGAGTCAAAAAAGAGGATTGGAATCTTTGATTCGAATCATATTTTCTCTTAAGAATCCTTTATTCGAGTATATGTGATTGGAATCATATTAAGTGATTCGGATTCATAATTCGAATCCTGTTTCCAAGGATTCATCCCAGCTCTGCGATGAGCATAGATAATGCTTATTTTTCACGAGTATGAAGCAATGATGGCCATTTTAGTTACTCCATAAGTATATAGCTACGCCACTGGGCACAGTTCATGGCAAAATCGTCCATTTAATCGCATTCGCCATAATTTCGTACTGCTAATGCAACACTTATATTTCCGTGTGTATTATTATATTAAAATAAAGTAAAATACTGCTTGGAAAAATATTTCGTTCAAATATTATCTGAACGATTTTTTGTCCTCTTTTTCTTTTCTAAAGTGTAAATGGTTAAATGTCAATAGAATCCCACCGCAGCAAATTGTGAGTGTATTGTCACATCCCTTGGAGACTTTACGTCAGCAGTATTTCGCAAAACGAGCTGTACTGATTGAGGTTATGTTACCCGGAAATGCCCGGAAACAGTGCCGCGGCGGACACTTTTTTTGTTGCGCCCGGCGCTCTCTCCTCTTGATTGATTTATCTTTCCGGGCCCGCTCGTGTTTGTGACTTGGATTAATTAATTTGATCTTACTTTTATCCAATTTTTACCCGACAACGAAATATCCCCCTCCACCCCGACTTCAACAAACGATCGGCCCCCCCTTTTCCGCCATCATTGCTTTTATTACAGCTTATTTTATCGTCCTCCGTTTAGCCCTTTGTTTGCACAATATTTACCGAGTACACTAAACCGCTTTAATTAATTAATCAATTTAATTGCTTAGCACGGTCATGATTTCATAACGTGCCCTATAATCTATTATCTCGAATTTACGTTTACGCATTAGATATTAATATTAAAGGAATTATACAAACACGCACACAATAATCCTTAACATTCATTTCTATAAACCTAAACATAATTAATTAAGTATCCGCCATGAAAATTAGGAAGACAATTTCCGTTTCAAAAGTGTTGGCCCCTGTGTTTGAATGCTAATAAACCACAAGTATTTCTTCAATAATCATCATTTAAAATAAAATAAGCATACACGTCGATTAATTCTACAAAACATAGTTTGGTTTTGATTTTTGTCCTTTACAAATATTGTTTTTATTCACCTTTACATTAGAGGAGGTACCTATTTTATGGTATTATTTCAGAATATTCAACTATACGAATTTATTTCTCGGCATGTACTACATAAAATACAATATTTTTTTTATATATTATGTATATCATTATCCTGTATAAAATCCCTTAATTTGAAAATTAATTATTCTATGATATTAGTAAAATTTCGAGTTAGGAAAATCCTTAAAATTTGGTTTGGTCGCTCCGCTTTGTGCGGAGGCGCGGAGGCTTTTCTAAACTCAAAATTTTACTTTATGCGTCACGGGTATAAAACACTGATTTAATGCGAAGTTCAAATAAATCAAATTATAAAAATATTAATTTTTGTTTGTTGTTAATCTTTTTAAGTTAATATGTTTAGCTCAAGTTTATTTGAGAAATTTAGTCAAATACTACTTACAATTACATTTTTAGGACAAATTAAATTTTATTAGCTAAATATCATACAATTTAATTAAAATGAGATGCTTAATTTATTATAAATCCAACAAATATTTTAAATGAATGAACGTAAAAAATATGGGATAAACCATTAAAAATATCAAAGAAAAGAAAAATATTTCCATTAAGCTCCTCTTTTATATAAAGATTTACTTCTCGATTTCAAATTACATTTTCCTCTTTTATAATAATTCGTTGTATTTCTATTTTATCAAACCTTTTGTTTTTATTAATTTTTCTGTGCCCTCTCTCTATAGCTAATTTAACCCTTTCCGGTGCCTAAGAAAATGTTTTGTACACTGCGTACTATTTATTACTATCTCAGATATACAGAGAGTTTTTCTTTTAAGAACAAATATCTCAATATATTGTAAATCTTTGAATATTCGTTGTTTTCGCAAATATTTTAAATTGAACTTTCAAACGAGTGTTTTCCATTCCCAAACTAAGCATGAAGTAAAATTTCGAGTTTAGAAAAGCCTGAAAATAGGGCTTGGTCGTGTAGCGCGTAACGCTACACGACCACACCAAATCTTCAGGCTTTTCTAAACTCGAAATTTTACTTCATGCGCCACGCGTACAAAACACTGATGTGATGTGATGTTCAGAATACACGTTTTTAGCATATTGCTTTAGTAGAATATTTTGAAATTCACCTAAAATCAGTGTTTTATACGCGTGGCGCATGATGTAAAATTTCGAGTTTAGAAAAGCCTGAAAATTTGGTTTGGTCGTGTAGCGCTACGCGCTACACGACCAAACCAAATTTTCAGGCTTTTCTAAACTCGAAATTTTACTTCATGCTTAGTCTGGGAGTGGAAAACACTCGTTTGAAAGTTCAATTTAAAATATTTGCAAAAAGGCTTCACTTAACTCGAAATTTTACCTGGGAGTGGAAAACACTCGTTTAAGACTTCAAATTAAACTATTTAAAAAACAAACGATTATCGGAAAAGTTACAGCTCTTGCATACATGTTTGTATATTTAAAAGAAAAATTCCCAGTATGTTTACCAAATTTTAGTGATGGAAAATGCCACCGTTAGGGCCAGAAGGGTTAAGATTTCTTTATGAAATTAGTCTTTTTAAATCAAGCAAAATGTTTTGTAACGAATTACTTTTCGTCGAAAAAATGAATAATATAAAAGTGTTTCTTATTCGGGCAGTAATCCTGCGATACACGATTTTTGAATAACGCAGTTTTTATTTTTAATTTATTAGCTATATCATAATCAGATAACTAATTGAAACCGCTAATAAAGCAAAGCAGTAATAAAATGAAATTGAGTGGAAGTTTGAAAGGCTGAAAGGCACAGGGAAAGGCAAACTTTGTATTAAATATTTACACTGTTGTTAATTTATGGTGAAATCGATTGTAAATAAATCAGCCATCAGGCGATTACATATGAAATACAGTATCGGGCCGGCAAACCAAACTTTTCACATAAATGTCTTGTTGGAATTACGGCCCTTTGATACGGGCACGTTGGCTTATTTTAATTAAAAAATTCCGAGCGTTTGCATCTATCCGTGAATATTTGCAGTACACGTCCGCTCGTGCATTAAAAAATAATGACCGGGCGAAAACTTCTCCCAAAGTATCTCGACATAGAGTTGAAAATAATAAAAAAAAAGAGGGTAAAAGGGAGACAGAAAGGAAAAATTCGCGAAAAGTTCGTTCCAATTAATCTCCTTAGGAATTGATCCGCGGCTTTAAAGTTGATTGTCCTTACGATATCGACTAAACTAATTTTAAGTTCGCCTTAAGTATTATTGAAATTATATCGGAGGGAAGACTTTCCTGGTTTATTATGCAGTCATGATAAAGTGCACTCGATATTCCGGAACTATTACCGGATGGATTTTTACTTAAGTTTTTTTAAGTTGTTTTATTTTTCTTTCTGCAACTCGGATAGCTAATTCCAAGAGATGTATCTTTCGTAATAATTGGGGTTTAATTAACCATTTTTACTATGATTTCTTTGATAAGTTCTTTCAAAAATAAACAACCAATAGAATTGCTCCATATTCGTTTCACAGAGCATTCTAAAAAACTTAGACAATCAATTCCCCGAGGGCTAAAAGCAGTTTAAATTATAACTAACATTTAAAAAATAGATATTGTCATCTGACATTAAAACAGCAGAAACAAAGTGTTTCATTGCATATACTTTTTACAAAACATCATCCAATTTATTAATTGCTGTTAAGGTTATTACATATTATTCTAAATTAAATAAACAATACCTCCGTCAATCAAAAGCAGCAATTACATCCCAAACACACAACTCGGAATTCAATAAATTACATTATAGAGAGAGCCCCGCGCCGTCAAAACCTTTCCAATCCTAATTATCACAGTTCCAAAATTAATACCCACCCAGTGGGCCCACCCGAAATTCGCCCCTTCGGCCATTATCCATTATCAAATCACCCTTTAAACAGAGTTTACAAATCGCAAATCGATACAAGCGCGATTCGGAATGGGGTTCGGGCTTTCGAGAAAGGCGGTAGATGCGCGTTATCATCCGCCACCCCTTTCATCTCTCCCACACACATTCACATACACACACCTATACATTACATGACAGTTTTCAAAATTGAAAATCAAGCTTTCAATCATCGGTTCCGATATGAATGAACGCAAGGTATTTAATACCGCGCGCTGTTGAGGTGGGTTGTCGGAGGAAATGCACGTCACGCACTCATCTCTGCACTTCACTCAAAAAGTACATCACGGGAAATTTCTATATATTGAAGAACAAGTTTTATTTCAATAGAATACTTTATAATAGGTTAAGTTCACCGAAACTGGTGTTGGACTGCTTTGACACACTGAATCACCTGGCGAGACAGAACAAGGTTACACTTGTCTGGACGCTGGGTTAGTCGAGGGAAATGAAAAAGCTGACGAGCTAGCAAGGCAGGGCGCTACCATATCATTTATGGGACCTGAACCTGTCTTGGGCATCACAAAAAAGTCGAGTCGCCTAGAAGTCAGAAAGTAGATTCGCAACAAACACAAGGAATACTTTGTAAACAGACCAGGCCTTAACAACAGTAAGGCCGTTATAAATAGACCTAACTCTAACAAGCTGCAGAACTACTAACACCAAGTAGGGCACAGCTAAAAACAACTATAGGACTAGTAACAGGCTACATGACTGTTAAAGAGCACCTAAGGAATATAGTGGCTGTTATACAACAGCGACACCAGTTGTCGGCTCTGTGATAAGGTAACGGAAACAACAATGCACATTCTGTGTAGCTGCCATGCGCTGGAAAACAAAAGACAGCTCATATTTGAAAACAGTCAAATGGTACCAAATGATTTCCACACGCAACCCCTGAAGGACCTGCACAAGCTAGTGCAGGGGATCGAGTTTGGAATAATTGCGAGAGTAAGACAATATGGGGTAGTACAATAAGCCCCCTAGGCTGCAGTGGATCCGGATCCGCAAGGGAGACAACCCCCACAGGAAGATAAAAAAAATACGTTAATATACCGTTTAAGTTAAAGTTGGCTTTAAACAAAAAAGTTTTTAATGATGAAAATCATGTCACTAATCAAATCACAATAATTGAATGTGATTGGTGACAATTTTATTTTGATTAAGTTGTAAACTCTTTTGGATATCTAAAATAATATATATTTTTGAAAAAAGAAACAAAAAACTTGCTGTCGATTATAATTATCTAAATCAACGATGGGAGGTCGATGCAGTTTGATAGAGGGACGATGATTAGCAAAGAGTCGATTGGGGGTCGATGATGGGGGTGGATTGGGGTCAATGATCGTCAAAGGGTCAACAACCAAATATAACAAGATAATTACCGACATTATCTAAACTAATAAATGCATCTAAAATGTTGATTAGATTTATTAAATATAATCGAATGGTATAAGAAATGTTTAATTCAAAGATTGTGTAATTTAGCGTTTCTAAAAATGTGGTCTGCGGACCAGTACCAGTCCGCAGGACTTATTTTGCCGGTCCGTCCCAAAATGTTATGTTCAATTTGTAAACATTTGAAAAATATATATTGTTATGTAAATATTGTCTGTTTTCTTTAGCATACAAAATTTAACTCTAAATCAATGTAATGCCCGGATTTTAAGCAGGGTGGGGCACTAGACAAACATTATACCAAATTTAGTTTAAAACATAAGAAACCTCATTCGCTTCTACATCAAATATCGCAGAATGATGAAAATCATGAAGAATCTAAATCAAATATTGATAAAATTATGGTTATCAAAATTGGACTTCTTAGACTTATTTGTGCACACATATTGATAATTCAATATTTGTTGATTACTTTCGTCAGTTTTTAATTAACTCTCCAGATATGAATCAAAGAAAAACATGAACAAAATAATTCTTTATGTTATCTTGTACTGTATTATTGTTATAGATGAAATATCTTTTTAAACTTAATTTTAAATCATTGTTTTTGCGTGGCGCATGAAGTAAAATTTCGAGTTTAGAAAAGCCTAACTATTTAGATTTGCGGGCGCGACTCAATTTGCTGGCGCTGGAGCAAATCCAAATTTTCATCCTTTTTTAAACTCGAAATGTTACTTACTTCATGCTTAATTAAGGATTGAAAACCCGGTATGACCTAATGGCTATACTCGTTTCTGCATAAAATTGTTTAATTTTTATTCCAATCTATATTCATTGAATATTTTGTATAATCCTGATGGATGCATATCAATAATTGACTTAAAACACCCTGAATGGCCATAAATATCCGTATCCGTATCTTGGAAAAAAGGAAGGCTAAAAGAGGCCGTGCGTTAGAACTGTTAGGGAAAGAGAATCCGATAAAAGTTTATGTATGCAGCCTTAAGAATCATACTTCATCCTTTTGATATTCGAAGTCCGGCCCCGAATTTATGGTATTGAATTGCCCTCGAAACGACGATAATGGTCCTTAAAGACCCCACCTTATCTATGAATAGCTGAAAACGAGCGAACGACCATCTGGAAATGCTAACGGGAAATTCATGCAGCGCCCCCTTTTTTGCTAAAATAAAAGAGCGAAGAAAAAGCGGAAACGGAATATATTTTGTTTTAATGGAATTTAAATATTTATCGGGCGTGCGGATATCAATTCACTATAGGCACTGGATGTGTGTATGTGAACGGGCCCTGCACGGCGTTGACAAAAAACCGTCAGGGCTTTCGGTTCGTGAATTTTTTATTGGCTTTCTCCAGACGTTTCTGGCCTACTTTATTAATGGGAAACCACTTCTTCAAATCATATAATATTCATAAAGTATAATGTTAATATGTGTTTTACATTTTATTCAGCCATGCATATATAATATTTTGTTCTCTTATAAAATTCATACGCTCAAACTTCCCTCATGAGCTAACTTATTTATATACTTAATATATTCTAATAATTTTTGTTTCTACGCATGTATATTTATTATGTTGAAACGTATACAAAAAAATTATTTTATAGATTGCAAGTGTTGCAGAATTATTCAGACGCTTTGGAAAATTATATAAAATATAAATTGGTACCTTTAACAAGAATACAATATTGAGAATATTAAAATCACAAGCTGCAATTTGATCTAAGACAGTGATGAGCAAACTTCTTAAATTACTGAACCACATGGAAAATTAAAACATTTGTATGGACCAGAGCTGGGCAGGATTCGAATCATTCATCAAATCATTCATGATTCGAATCATGGATTCGAATCCTTTTAGAGGATTTAAAAGAGGCATTGAACTGGATTCGTGATCCGGATTTGTTACATTATTTTAAGAGGATTTGTATTCGAATCCAAATGCTGGTGATTAGAATCCTTATAAAAGCATTCGAATATTTATAAAAGGATTAGAATATTTATAAAATGATTCGAATAGTTACAAAAGAATTCGAATATTTACAAAAGGATTTGAATCGTCAAAAATAATTCGAATTAATTGTGATGATTAACATGAAACAATAACAGTTTGTTAGTGATAATGAGCACCTTGTGTCTCGAAATGTACATCTAACGGTACAAATAAAAAGTGAAGTAAAGAATAACAGTTTTTTTATGTGTAAAAATCACTTCACGTAAACTCAAAAACATACAGTTATTAATATGAAACTTTTTTTTGTGTGATTTTAAATTTCTCGTTGAATCACTGTTTTATACGCGTGGCCCATGAAGTAACATTTCGAGTTTAGAAAAGCCCCGTGAAAATTTGTCTCGGGTCGCTGCGCGACCCGAGACAAATTTTCTACGCGGGGCTTTTCTAAACTCGAAATTTTACTTCATGCTTAGCCTGGGAGTGGAAACGCTCTTTCGAAACTTTAAACTAAATGCTTTAATAAGAACATTTAATGACTGAAAATGTTTTTAAAGATAATATTCCAGTTTTATTGTTGTCAATATTTAAGTTGGTTTTATACATTTTTACGTGTTTTGAAATTTTTATGATGCCTGTTGATTTTGGTAAATTTAATATTATCATATGACTTTTTTGTTAGTGTTTTTGTCAATTTGAATATAATTCCATAACTTTTCTCTGACTTTTCCAGTTTTAATGATATTCAGTGAATTTTTTCTTTACGGAATTTTCAGACATTCGTCGATTTTATATTAGAGTTCAATTTGAAGTTTTGAACCAGTGATTCCACTCCCGGTTAAGCATGAAGTAAAATTTCGAGTTTAGAAAAGCCTGAAAATTTGGTTTGGTCGCGTAGCGCGAAGCGCGGAGCGACCAAACCAAATATTCAGGCTTTTCTAAACTCGAAATTTTACTTCATGCGCCACGCGTACAAAACACTGATTTGAAGTGAAGATCAAAAACACACAAATACATCTTTAATCAGAGTAACAGAATCTAGTGGTCACTAGTTGTCGATGAGCTAATATCGGTGTTATCCAACGACGGTTTTGACGTACAAGGCTATGCTGACGACATCGTCATCATAGTTAGGGGAAAGCATGACGATACGGTGTCCAACCGCATGCAGTCAGCCCTTCGGAAAGTAAGTACATGGTGCGTGCAGAAGGGGCTCACTCTCAATCCCAACAAGACTGTAATTGTCCCATTTACAGGTCGTAGAAAATTAAATCTTAAGGCACTAACCATGAATGGGACACTCATTGGGCTTTCCAACACAGTTAAATATCTCGGTCTCACCTTTGACCAGAGGCTAAACTGGAAAACCCATGTAGATAACATCACTGCCAAAGCAGTAAGGGCAATATGGGCTTGCCGCAGGCTATTTGGCAAACGATGGGGTTTACACCCCAAGATGATATACTGGCTTTTCATTACGGTGATAAGACCAATAATCACCTATGGTTCCGTTGTCTGGTGGACGAAGACAACGGAGATCACAACCCAAGCAAGGCTCAGCAAGGTTCAACGGCTGGCATGTTTGGGCATCACAGGGGCTATGAACACCTGCCCGACTGGAGCAATGGAGGCTATGCTCAATCTCACACCTCTGCATCTGCACGTGAAAAGGGAAGCAGCACTAGACGCATTAAGAATAATCCAGACAGACATACCAAAATATGGATACCTTAACGGGCACCTAAAAATCCTCAACACTGTGTGTGAAAGAGCGATATACATGCCCAAAGACTACATGTCAACTGACTACGACTTCGACACAACGATTGAAGTGGCCATCCATGGCCGCCATGATGTTGGAGCGAGGGTCAAGCAGTTACAAGGCTCCTCGATAGTTTGTTCACTGACGGATCCAAAACTGAGAACGGAGTCGGAATCGGTATCACTGGCCCTCGATGCGAGTTATCAAGGGCCTTGGGACGATCCCCATCGATATTTCAGGCAGAAATCGAGGCCCTGAACACATGCGCCCACATATGTTTAGACAGGGGATACAACAACAAAGGCTGCATTAAAGGCAATAAAATCGCCTACATGCAAGTCTAAATCTGTCTGGGAGTGCAAGCTATCCCTAAAGCAGCTGCCTAGGAACAACAGAGTCAAACTGGTCTGGGTTCCGGGACACGCAGGGATCAAAGGCAATGAAATTGCCGACAACCTTGCCAAGGAAGGGTCCAAGACTCCATTTGTTGGACCAGAACCTTACAGTGGAATAACTAAAGTCCGCATCAAGGGGATGATCCGGGAATGGGAAGATGCTGCCAAAAGTGCTCACCTGAGAAACACACCTGGTCTGCGGCAGGCGAAAAGGTTCATCGCCTTCTCTGCCGTAAGAGCCGGACAGTTTCTCAGGTTAAGCAAGGGCAACCTAAGGCTCATAACCGGCCTTCTAACTGGACACTGTCCTCTGAAGTACCACCTCACCAAGATGGGTCAGACAACTGATGCCAACTGCAGGTTCTGCAACGAGGCACAGGAAACAGCAGAGCACCTACTTTGTGAATGCCCTGCCTTGTCCCTTCAAAGAGGGAACTACCTGTCATCGGCCACTTTAAACACCGAGGAATTGGTACACATTAACCCTCAAGTTATAGTAGACTTCATAAGAAGTCTAGACATTGAGGGACTCAAGTAGGTCAGGGATAGTTACAAAAGATCTTTTAGGTCGAGGTAACTTCGAAAGGCCCAGAGGCCACACGACCCACCGACCCCATAACATAACATAACAACAGAATCAGATATTTAGTCTGTTATATATTTTGAATATTTTTGTTAAAACAACTGGTAACGATATTTATATTTTAATGGTTGCAAAAAAATAATTAAATTAAATTTATTCTTAAAGAATTTGAATTTTTTAATTCGAAAAAAACAGGATTCGAATCTTTGATTCGAATCATATTTATCTCTTACGAATCCTCTAGTATGGACCTCAAACATATGTTTTCCTATAGTTGCCACATTAATCACAGTTAGTTCCTATGTATATCACAAAATAATATACGAGAAAATTATACTTTATTAATGTTGTCTAATACTCCCACCAAACCACAATTTCAGGCAATTTTTTTCTAAACTCAAAATTTTACTTCATGCCTAATCTGGGAGTGGAAAACACTTGTTTAAAGCTTTAAATTGAACTACTTTAAACAGCGAGTATCTTAAGATTTACAGCATATACGCTGGAATTGGAATATGTATACTTGAAAGGAAAACTTTCTGGATGTGTTTTTCAACCTTATTTTGAAAATTAACGATTTACATGCCTAGTGCATGAAGTAAATATTTTCAGCTTAGAGAAGCCTGAACATTTTAATCGAGAAGTGCAAATCCCCGTTAGACAATAATATATTTTGTAGTTTTCTTCGTTGTGAAACTATAAGTTAAAAAATTATTTTTTTATAGAAGTTTACTCTTTCTATATTAGATTTGTCAATTACTCTAATATTTTAACTTAAATATCTTGTATACTTTATGAGTTAATAAACATATACATACTTAGATATTTTTGTCAACTTTGAGTGTTTGCAATTTTATGTCCTGTCAAATATAACAAAATTGTCGGAACGGTCAATATAGCGAAGACACCTGAGTTGTGTAAAACTGAAATTATGATCATGGGAACAGTCAATGTTGTCAAATAACATTTGATACACTCCTAATCTGTTTTATATGGTAGCATAATATGTATTATTATTGTCCGTAACCTTAAAAACGTGATAAGTCCACGTGATAAGTCCATTATACCTACAAAATAAGTTCCGTTTGAACTGTCAAAGAAAACAAATACATATTAAGACCAAAAAATTATAGTGAAAGAATCTTTGAACCTTAAATTATTTTTCTATTAACTCCCACCATTTTTTTACTCACTTGTCATAGCTAGGCACAAGCTTTTGTATACATGTTCTTTAATCTCATCGTCATTGTTGAACTCTTTGCCATCAAGAAATTGTACATTTTCGGTTATCTTAAATCATTTCTTCAACTACAGCAACCAGCTCATTACTAGTCAAACATGGACACTCACTTCATTCGTCATCAAAAACATTATCACCTTCTTCACATCCTTAATTGAAAATGTGATAACTGATTAAATAGTACGGAGATGGGTAAAAATGTCATTATTATTAAATTACTTATCACATTTTGTCCATACAGCTCACAGATCTATTAATAAATGTGGACTGGTTTAATGTTCTGCGCATTGAGGAAAGGAACTCCAGACCTTATCTTACAAGCGGCGGGATTTTCAATTTTATTCCCCATTTCAAACAAGCACCACCAAGCGTACCCAACACCAGGGATGGGCGGCGTCAACAATGTCACGTCGACAATGTCATTGTCAAATTTC
The DNA here is from genome assembly GCA_932526585.2 of Philonthus cognatus. Taxonomy (NCBI): domain Eukaryota; kingdom Metazoa; phylum Arthropoda; class Insecta; order Coleoptera; family Staphylinidae; genus Philonthus; species Philonthus cognatus. The sequence goes on along the minus strand of OW052243.1, from coordinate 24,021,914 downwards.
ACGTCGACGTCGACTATTTATACGACGTGCCTGACGTTGACAATGTCGACAATCGTTTTAATTAGTATAATTTTTGAACTCCTGCCTTCTAGGCAGACAAGCACAAAAGATGGGTCCTGAGCACAACGACTTTTGCAGAGGGTGCCTGGATGTGGAGGAGGAAGAGACAGTACTCCACTATCTGGAACAATGCCCTGCTCTTGAAGGGAAAAGAATCAATTACTTTGGTATGCACTACGCGATTGGACTAGCGGACCTCACACCTCTAGATGTGAGAAATCTGATCGGGTTCATTAAGTGCTCGGATTGGTTTGTATAAGTGGGGAGGGAGGGGAGATCTGACTCCTTTTTACCCTTATGGTATCAAAAGGGGCCCTTTGCGCCTAAGTGAGCGGTCTAACTGCTGCCATTGAAACCTAACCTAACCTAACATTTGGCCTATTCAGCCTAATGCGATGCAATTTCGTCAGATGGCTTGGAGTATCCAAAGTATTCAAAATCACCCAAAAACGTAACATATTCAATATAATAACATAACCTTGAAATAATATTGTTGACATTGTTGACGTTCTCGACATTGTTGGCGTTGTAGACGTGCTGTCACGTCGACTATTAAAATCGACGCGTCACGTCGTGGCCCATCCCTGCACAACACTCAGCTAACTCATATTACCGTCAACTTCTTCTCAATAAGTTATGGCAAGTACCGCGCATGCGCGAAATTGCAGCTCTGCGGTACCAAGAAATATAAACGGAACTTACTCTCTAGATACACCACGTAGTTCCTTTCCCTGACGTGCATTTATATAAAAAAAAACGTTTTAAATAATCCTTAAAAATCCAATACCTGAAACCTCTTATAACAAAAAAGCTTCAATGCACGTAGTTTTCAATTTTAAGCTAAATCAGTGTTCCACACAGTTGCACATCAACTAAAATTTCGCATGAATTAAAACAATTTTTATAAAGTTTCTATGTTGCGTCTTAGCTAAGCTTATAAAATTTAAAATCCCTTGCGTTTAATTTAAAAAGGATAAATAAATCAACGTTTTAAATTTATACAATTCAAGATAAGGGTCAATTTCTACGCAATTGTGATGTGGCAAACAATAAATAACTAAAGTCCAAGTTTTGCGTCGGTGTTTAATTCCCACGGGTGTAAGATGTTAATGGTGTCTTAGTGTGAACACTCTCCGACTGTTCGGCGGGGGGAAGTGGGAGTGATTTATCGGCGGAGGGTGCTACCTTCGGGAGTAGATTACTTGTATTAGGTTACCGGATAAAAATTGATTGTTCCAACTTTTCAAAACTATACTCTATATATTGTACACGAAGGGCTAGTGCGGCGATAAATCATGATTAACTTCTTATTTTTCCTCAAAAATCGTGTATTTTAACAAATAAATCACAACGTTCCGATGCCACATTGTAATTGATAGAACAAAAAGCGCACCGAGTCACATCCATCATTTATAAGCTTTAAGGTTTTTACGGAGGGGAAACTATACAACGTTTTATAATAATTTATCCTGCGCTCTGGAGCAGTTTTTTAATGTACTGAGATTTTTTTCACGTATACATATCTTGATAATTACAGCGTTTGGAAAATTTGCATAATTCGTTGTTTTTATAAAGGCGGTTAATTTAAAGATTCTAACAAATATTTCCACTCCTTGATTTAAGAATGATTTTCAGGCTTTTTAAAACTCACCATTTTACTTAATTAAGGAGTGGAAACACTGGTTAAACGCTTTAAATTTGACACTTATAAAAATCAAAGTATGCTTAGAATTTTACAGCGTATTTTATACCGTGTGTCCCCGGATTACTGCCCGGATAAGAAACACTTTTTTAATAACCATTTTTTGACAAAAATTAATTCGTTTGAAAAAGTTTTTGATGACTTAAAGACAACATTTTCATTATCAAATTCTAATTTGACCACAAATGGCGCTAAAAATTAAGAAAAACAAAAGGTATGATAAAAGAGAAGTTCCTCTAATTGTATTTCTAGGAGAAAATGTTATTTAAAAAAGTAATTTGTAATTGAGAATTAAGTCTAAATACATTTTTTTTTTTTTACTTAATAAAACCATTTTGTTTTCAATGTTTTTTTGATATATTTTATAACATTTATTCATTTAAAATAATTGCATTTCTATTTAATTACCTCTTTTGAATCAAGTTATGGTAAACACCATCTGTCTCCGGGGATAGGTATTAGTTTTTTGTTATTAATGTTTAAATTTTTAATGTTTATAAAACGTTTCGCCTCTCTTAAAAATATTATTACCATTAATGACGTAATTAATTTAGATATACAGGGATTTTTTAAAAAATATTTACAGCGATTTTTTTATTTTAGGTATACATATTCTAAAAAGAAGTCAATTTGAAGCTTTAAACGAGTGTTTTCTACTCCCAGATTAAGCATGAAGTAAAATTTCGAGTTTAGAAAAGCTTGAAAATTTGGTTTGGTCGCGTAGCGAAGCGGAGAACGACCAAACAAAATTTTCAGGCTTTTCTAAACTCGAAATATTACTTTATGCGCCACGCGTATACGACACAAGTCTTAAGTAAAGTTTAAAATATACATCTGTAGAATACTGCTTTAGTGGCATATTGCAAACTTTACAATATTTCAGTATTTTATACGCGTGGCGCATGGCGTAAAATTTCAAGTTTAGAATAGCATGAAAATTTAGTTTGGTCGCTTAGCCTCGCGGTATATTAAAAATATATTGGTTTTTTTTTATGTAAAGTCTCCAGTATATAATTAATGGCCACATTAAATTTATAGCATTTTGTATTTCTTATTATAACTAAGATCTCTATGATTTTTAAGTAAAATATCACTCAATTTGGTTTAATATATAGCAAGACGTTGATACAAAATTTTCTTAATTTGTACCAACACTGGTCTTAATTCACAAGCAAAATTTACTTGACTGCGTTTCTATGCATTAATCTAACTACTAAAAACCAAACACAAGAGCTGTTTAGTTGATTAACTAATTATTCAACAGCAGAGAAACTAAATAAAAGTATACATGAAATTATTGAAAAATAACTAATTAAAAAAATTTAATAAAATTCATAAAGATTGTCGAGAAACGAAAAAACTTTGTTTCAACTAGGGCTGGGAATTAGAATATTTGAATATTCAAACATCACATTTGCTTACATAAAATGATTCACTTACTCTCATATTTAATTAATTAAACTCTTTGAATATTCAAATATTTGAATCATTTAGTGTTAGAAAATATTTAATATTTGGTTTAACATTAAATAAAAATCAAGTTTACAAACTTCAAATCACTACTTACTTAACTTTAGATTAACCCAGTATTAGCATTTTATTTTATTTTATGTTTTATTACATTAAATATATAAAAAATCTAAAAGTTACATAATCTATTTATTTTACTGTTTTGAATATTTTTCATATTTAATTATTCGAATATTTAAATTCCCATCCAGTGACTGCAAATGAAATGACAAACACTCAAATTTGACTAAAATACTTATGAATAATATTTTCAAGTACATAAAATAGTGTATATGATTTAAAATAAAAATATTTAGATTTATATTGAGGAATACAGACCTTCAAAGTGAACTAATAATAAAATATAAAAACGAATTAATTTCAACTTTTTGCATAAATGTAATCTGCTTAAGACTTTTTCAAATATTGAATTACATATTGAATATTTGATTTATACAAACAGATTTACTGTTTTTTATGCATAATTTATATGAAAAATGTAACATCAGGTCACCAAACTAAATTAACAAACAGGAAACTGAAAATTTTGAAAAATTTACAAGGAATAATTAAAAACTGGAAGAATTTTAGGCTTTCTTAGACAAAAAGTGTAAAGCCATACAATTTTTTATTTTTCTTCAATTTACGGCAGTTAAAGACTAAGCATCATATGTGAAATATGAAATATCAATATGAAATGTCAAATGTAAAATTATTGTTTTATGCGGGTGGCGCATGAAGTAAAATTTCGAGTTTGACAGTTGACATTTGACATTTGGTATTTGACATTTGCCGTATTTAGACAGATAGACTTTTTTAACATTTTATTGAAAATATTTTTAAACGTCATTTTCGAATGTAAATTATTATATAAAGATTACAATTATAATTGTCATATTCTGTCATATAATAATAAATCTAAGATAAGCATATACTATTATTTCGTTGATATTTTAGTTGATCACATAGCCAAATTTGGTTTCAATTTAAAAAATGCAAGTTTGTGTTATATTTTAAAAACTAATTTAACTAGAAAATATCTGAAAAAACTTTATTATTCAGTGTAAAATTATCTAAAACTTTGCAATTTACAGTTTTTTCTATTTCTTTTAATAACTGAGAAAAATCGATTTGAAATAATCAACACTTTTCAAAATATCTAATTACCCTTGGCTTTTACGAAAACTTTACAACTGTCTTTTTATTGAGCTCGCAAACCTGCACTACTAAATTACTTATTACCCCATAGAGAACATTAAAAAAAAACTTACCCTGTATATTATTATTATTATAGACACGCTTCGAGATTTATTTCTTATCAGTATAGCTATGCTTCAGACTTTCAATATCAAAAAATTACAAATTAAAAATAAACAGAAAACTGTCGGTAAAGTGTGTCGTGTAAATAAGTAAACAGGACAGGGGCGAATGAAAATGACGGGATGTTTCATTGAATATTTGAAAGATCCTCAATAGACTAAATGTTTGCAGAAATTCGATATTAATTCGCTTTTATATTTTGTAAATACTCTGTAAACAATTGGCAAATTAAATGTTTATTTATGTTCTACTAATAATGGTTTTTTAATAAGTCCTAAATAAAATCAACTAAGCTTCAGATTTTTATAAAATCATAACAGTTAATTAAAAATAATTACTTTTTCAACGATGTAAAAATGGAAATCGATCAACTAGAAACAAAATTGCAAACGCTGAGATTAACTAAAACATAAAATGTATGCATAATACGTACAAATGGATGTAAAAAAATGTTTAATTTTAAAAACGAAAGTATATTTCTACAATTAAGTTTACAATTACCAGAGCTGGGATGAATCCTCAAAAACAGGATTCGAATCACGAATCCGAATCACCTAATATGATTCGAATCACGAATACTCGAATAAAGGATTCGTAAGTGAAAAATATGATTCGAATCAAAGATTCGAATCCTCATTTTTGAATCACGGATACAAATCCTTTAAAAATAAATTTGAATCTATTCTTTGCAACCAGTAATATTTTATTCCATCAGTTTCTATTAACAAAAATGTACATTTACCGACTAAATATCTGACTATATAATGATTTTAATTAATGATGATATATGTGTTATTGAACTTCATTATAAATCTGTGTTTTATACGCGTGGCGCATGAAGTAAAATTTCGACTTTAGAACAATTTATCTCGGGTCGCTGCGCGACCCTCGACAAATTTTCTACGCTGGGCTTTTTTAAACTCGAAATTTTACTTCATGCTTAGTCTGGGAGTGGACAACACTCGTTCTTAGAAGTTTCAAATTAAAGGATCACTCTAGATTACTAAGTTAATTACCATTTTACAAAGGCTACAGCTCGAAGGACCAATCATGGTCTTCGGAGACCGAAGGACTACAGGGAATCGAAGTTTATTTACAAGAAAACAACGAATATCTTAAGGTTTACAGCGTGGATAGGAAAGAAAACATCCAATTTTGAAAAAATATCGAAGTTGGGTTGATTTTCAGTGCGTTTTTAACTTCACTTTAAATCAGTGTTTTATACGCGTGGCGCATGAAGTAAAATTTCGAGTTTAGAAAAGCCCCGTGAAAATTTGTCTCGGGTCGCTGCGCGACCCTCGACAAATTTTCTACGCGGGGCTTTTCTAAACTCGAAATTTTACTTCATGCTTAGTCTGGGAGTGGACCGTCAAGATTTTCTACATGTGGAAATTTTCGATATTTCTAGATTTATGTCGATTTATTCACAGTTTGTTATTGTATTAAATGCAACTTTAATATTTAATAAAAACGGTTTTTTTTAGGAATAGAATATTCACCCATTAAGAGCCGATCAAATTATAAAGTTAACTCTAAAAGTTAATATTAGATAAAATTTTGAATCTTTTTCCATGATTTCAATGAATGATTTATTATATTACATACGTCGATTTTTTAAAAAAGTTAAATTTAAAATTCAAACGAGTGTTGTCCACTCGCAGACTAAGTATGAAGTAAAATTTCGAGTTTAGAAAAGCCCCGCGTAGAAAATTTGTCGAGGGTCGCGCAGCGACCCGAGACAAATTTTCGCGGGGCTTTTCTAAACTCGAAATTTTACTTCATGCGCCACGCGTATAAAACACTGATTTAAAGTGAAGTTAAAAATGCAATAAAAACCAACCCAACTTCGATTTTTTTTTAAAATTAGATGTTTTCTTTCCTATCCATGCTGTAAACCTTCAGATATTCGTTGTTTTCTTGTAAAAAAACTTCGATTCCCTGCAGTCCTTCGGTCTCCGAAGACCATGGTTGGTCCTTCGAGCTGTAGCCTTTGTAAAATGGTAATTAACTTAGTAATCTAGAGTGATCCTTCAATTTGAAACTTCTAAGAACCAGTGTTGTCCACTCCCATACTAAGCAAGAACTAAAATTTCGAGTTTAGAAAAGCCCCGCGTAGAAAATTTGTCTCGGGTCGCGCAGCGACCCGAGACAAATTTTCACGGGGCTTTTCTAAACTCGAAATTTTACTTCATGCGCCAAGCGTATAGAACACTGATTTCAAGTGAAGTTAAAAATATACTATTAACGTTGGATACTTTTCATGGTTAAGTAACCAAATATCCATTCACAAATATTTGAATTATTCGAAAATTTCAATATTTATATTCAAATATGAATAATTTAGTGATTTAAATATTCATATTAGAATACTTAACTATTTGAATTAATCGAATTCGAATTCCAGCCTGAATAGCGATGATTCGAATTATTTAGGAGGATTTGAATCCGTGTATGAGGATTCGAATGCATTTATAAGGATTCGATTCCTTTTATAAGGATTCGAATCCTTTTATAAGAATTCGAATCCTTTTATAAAAATTCGAATCCTTTTATAAGGATTCGAATCATCTACGTCTGGATTCGAATACGAATCCTTTTAAAAAAATGTAACGAATCCGGATCACGAATCCGTTTTCAGTAAAGTATTCGAATACCTTTGTTGAATCCTCTAAAAGGATTCGAATCCGGGAATCGAATCCTGAATGATTCGAATCCTGCCCAGCTCTGACAATTACATAATAAGTTTTTGATTATTGTCTAACGGGGGTTCGCACTCCTAGATTAAGCATGAAGTAAATATTTCGAGTTTTGAAACGCCTGAAAATTTGGATTTTCTGGTCGAAGCGAAGCTTTTCAAGCTTATCTAAACTTGAAATATTTAGTTCATGTGCCAGGCATATAAAACAATGATTCCTGAACCTATTTATTGGATACAACACATATTTTTCTACATAATAGTTCTAGTCATGTCAAAATACAAGATTTGTTTTCACTTGTTTGTAAGGAAACGTACACAGAAAGTTTCCGCTTATTTTTTTATTTAATTTTCTTAACTTGTATTAAATTTAAAAACCTTGTGCAGATACATAATATCCAAGAAGAACTCAATATTATTATTATTAAACAATTTGTAAACAGCATCAGTCGTATGCAAATCTAAACATACAACACAAAACATATTTGTATGCTCATGGCGTGATTTGCTGACCCAGTTTAAATATAGATATATATATATATATATATATATATATATATATATATATATATTGTACACACATACGTATTTATATGTGTTCTATTTATCATGATGTAGATTTATGCAAATGATATATGACAATATAAAATTTCTTCGTCGACGTCGCCGTAATAAAATCGCGAGTATTTTTCATATTTTTACATAATACTTGTATCTACTTTGTCCCCTTCGTTTTTTTGGGTGGCATTTTGTTCAAAACGCGAATTTGTATAAATATAAATAATTCATACGCAACAGTGGAGATGCATCGGGTGTGTTGAGCTTAAAGCTCAAGAAAGTACGCTCAGAAAATGCTAAGTATAAATTCATGAATTTAAAAATTAGTTTATTACAATACATTTAACACGAATGTGGTAAACAATAACCGTTTGCCAATCAATATTTGAAATGTTTTTTTTTATAAATACTGAAAATGTTACTTTTAAGTATACATATACAAAGAGGCGGATTAGGCTCTTAAAAAGTTACCGGGGAAAAAAAGCAACAGGCTAGTGTGCGGCCCCCATATACCGGATGATTCAGAAAATAATCGGTGGAACTAGTATTAGGTTACTGAGGGCATATCTGCATACAGGACCGCCCTAATACATCCACGCAGTTTTTGCCACCCCGAGAGCGGGCCGTGTACCCACTTCAAAACAAACACTTAAAACATAATTTAAAGACTTCCTAAATAGTCGAAAAAAAAACTGTAAAAAGAGATTTATTGATTTCTTAAATGGTCGAAAAAAAATGTTGAAACAGATGACTCCGAATTCTGTACTGCTTAATAATGCCAGATGTCGCTATCCTCATAATAAATTTCATTAGTTGTTCACTTTTAATTTAATTTTAGTGATATTATAATAACGATTCAATTTGAAATGTTATATTTTGTTACACAATAATATTTTAAATACAGTAAGAGATGTTCTTGATGCCTTTCACTAGTACCCTACTCTATGAACAAATGGTTGAAGATTGCATACTTTTTCATGATGAGCTTGCTTTTGAAACAAATTTTCCAATAAAATAAAATCTTTGCAAGCATTGATAGATCGTTATCTTACTTTTATTTATTATGTTTTTCGGAAAGGGGCAATTTTTATTTTATTTTACCGAAATTTCATTCTCCCACATTCTCGGTAATTGAACTTTTTACAATATAATTTGCTCATACTTTTGTATTCCAGTTAGCATGGTTGCTTAAATTACTCTAATAAGAAATGTTCTATTTCTTTTGAGCAAAAACTTTCATTGGTGTAACAAAGTTTTACTTATTAAATTATTAGAAATTTCAGAAAGGTTAGTTTCCGAGAATGAACTAAATATGAATTTTGTTACAATAATGTTAAAATAATGTATATTGTTTCAAAAAATGCATTAATTCTGAAATTTAATTTAATTTTAATACAAAAACTAATGTACTTTCCAAACTGTTGGATTTATAGGTTAACTGAACAGCGGTAAACATATAACATTTAATCTTTTGTTTAATTTAAATTAGATGACATTTTTGTATTTTTAATGTATTTTATACTGAAAATATGTTAGAAACTTATTAGTTACCTGTGAAGTTTTGTATTAAAATATAATAAAAAATAAATTAAATACAAGTCTAATATACATTTACTTGTAGTATAATATTTCACAGTCTTCCAAAAAGATATTTTTATTATATGCCAAATTAAAGAAAATTAAATCTACAAAATAAGCTCATAGCCAAATTTAGCGTTTATAAGAAAAAATGAAGTTAGTATGCATGTACGGGGTGTTTGATAAAATACGCCCAAAATTAAAACTCGGTTATTTATTGACCGATTGGAATGAACTAAAACACAAAGTCAGGAGCCGTTTTATTACTATAAATGGACTTTGTTTTTAAATTAACTTCATTGCCAAATAATAGTTAACTTTAAATTTTCAAATAGCTGGATATACTTTTTCTATTTTATTATATTGGAAATTTTTGTTCTGAATCAAATTATGCTTGACATGTTGATTTTAATTTAATATTTATGCTAGAAAAAATTTATATTAAATATTGTTCACATGATTTTTTGGCAATAAATGTAGTGTGCCATGAAACAAAATTGAACTTTTAATACTGATCAAAATTTATAAATAGAATTAGTGTGTATAATCACCTTGGAAGATTCAACACAATTTGTCAACCAACAGAACAAAATAAAGGCTAGTATTTTTTAAACTTTACAATATATCAGTGTTTTATATGCGTGGCGCATGAAGTAAAATTTCGAGTTTAGAAAAGCCCCGTAAGAATTTGTCTCGGGTCGCTGCGCGACCCTCGACAAATTTTCTACGCGGGGCTTTTCTAAACTCGAAATTTTACTTCATGCTTAGTCTGGGAGTGGTCCGTTAAGATTTTCAACATGTCGAGATTTTCGATATTTCTAGATTTTTAAATTTATTTATTTGTTATTATATTATATACGTTGATTTTAGTTTTATATTTATGCCAGAAAAATATAATAATAAATCAATCACACATAAAAAGAATGTTATTCTTTATTTCAAAAAGTAAAGTAAGGAATAACAGTATTTTTATGTGCAATAATCACTTGCCGTAAACTTCATATAATATACAGTTATAAATCAATCAATCAATTTATTGGTTTATTAGATTGTATAATATTAGAGAAGTCATGCAAACACATAATAATACAAATCTTGTTCACATGATTTTGTGGCAATAAATGTGAATTAAAATTTAAGAAAAAATGCAACACACGCTGTTGTAAAGAGATGCAATTTATGTATTCAACAAAAATATCGTCAAATATAATTTATTTTAAAGTAATGTCAACCAAAAAAAAAGAACAACATTTCTAAATTGTCCTTTTAATATTGTTTAAATTATTTAGTGGTTTATATTTAATCCGCGTGTTCCGTGAACTAATTTACTATACATTCATAGTTTGTTATTATTTTAATCGCAATTTTAATATTTAATAAATACTTAATTTTTTAGAAAGAATATTAATTTAATACTTGCACTACTTATTTATTCTATGCTACATAAAGTATCCAAATATACAAGATTCAACTAATCTAACCTCTAAATTTGATGTTAAGAAACATGATTTAACAATCCTAGCCTTGAAATTTTATGTAAACTAACCTTACCTTAAAATTTGAGTTAACAATCAATATTTAATTAACCTAACCTAAAAACTTGATGTAAACAAACAAGATTTAACGAAGCTAACCTACAGATTTGATGTTAACAAACACGATTTAACAATCCTAAAATCCGAATTTGATCTAAACAAACAGGATTCAACAAACATAACCTCAAATGTTAATGTCAAGAAACAGGATTTTACAAACGTAACCTTCGAATTTAATTTAAACACTGGAGATTTTAACGATGTAAGCTCTAATAATAAGGTCCAATGATGAAACGAGTGTTTTACACTCCCAAACTAAGCATGCAGTAAAATTTCAAATTTTCACGGGGCTTTTCTAATCTCGAAATTCTACTGCATGCGCCACAGGTATAGAAGACTGGTTCATAATAAAGAATTTTTAAAATTAATGTATTCGAATATTTTTTGGCCAGGCACATTAGTTTAATTTTTAAAAAATATAATTTTAAATAGAAGATTCATTTTAATTTATTTTCGACGACAATATTTTTGAAAAACAATATGTTGGGCATTTTTGCATTCAGAAAATGAAAATAAAAAATTACAGTCAGCCATTTTCAAATTTTAACCCATTAACCGCCAAGCAATTATAGAGTTAACTCTAAAAATTGATTTTAGCTAAAATTCCTCACTAATTATTATGATTTCTATAAATGACTTATCGTATTACATAGTGTGCATTTTTATGTTAAATATACATAATGTATGTGCTGTACATTTTCAGGTATTAGTCGATTTTATATAAAAACGTGCAATATGAAGTTTAGAACGAGCGTTTCCACTCCCAGACTAAGCATGAAGTAAAATTTCGAGTTTAGAAAAGCCCCGTGAAAATTTGTCGAGGGTCGCGCAGCGACCCGAGACAAATTTTCTGGGCTTTTCTAAACTCGAAATTTTACTTCATGCGCCACGCGTATAAAACACTGAAAAATTGTGAAGTTAGAAATATACTAATAATGTAATGAGTAATAATCGAAATATTTAAATAAGAAAATATTTACATTTTTCTTCATACATTTTCAAGTAAGATCAAATAATGTAATATATCAAATTAACTTATTTAGTAATTTAATTAACAAAAAATAAATAATAGTGCGTGTATGCATCAATGGTGTTTAATAGGTTAAGTAAGAAGCTTCATTAAAATCTTTTATAAAATCAACGGTTGTTTAAACATGTATGTACAGCGAAATATCGTAATATGTATACTAAAAAAAATTCCCTACATACAATATGATGAAAAAGAATACATAAATATAAAAATAGTATTCTTATAGACAGAATATTTTAATTAACATTCTTATCGCTAAACAAACAAAATAATAAATCTATTATGCTCTTAACGTTGTATAAATAACACTTGCTTATTTTAAATAGACTTATAATTATATATCGCATGTTCAATAAAATAAAACCTCTAGAGTGCTATGGAATATATTCTAAGTTGGCAACTCTGAAATTATACATTATAATAATTATGTCTGACGTTTTATATGACAATTCCTAAAGGAGTGTATCCAACTTAAATTTAAAAAAGATTAAATCATCTTTGTTTAATCACTTTATTATTTTGTGCTACTTAATAAAATTGCGTTTAACATTTACCAACTTAATATAATCCTTCATGATATTTTTAATGAAAATCTTTTCACCATCATCGATCATCTTACTTTGCACCTTTCTCCCCTTCTCGTACTTATTCTTAGGGTTTTCCCTTAACAATATAATCACATGGGATTTCCGAAAGTTCACGCCCTCAACGAGAATGCTTTATTGGTAATTTTCAGTTAGGAAATTTAAGCAGAAAATCGCATTTATTAATATATTCGTATATACAAAAAGTGTTATCTCGCTTTATTGGTAATTTTCATTGAGGTTATTTGAGCGAAAACCCGCATTTATTATTGTACTCGTAGATAAAATGTTTTAACTTTAACAATGGTAACGGATTGAAACACTTGTCGGGTAAATGAATAAAAATATAGAACAAAACAATTGTTGTGTCGTATGTTCAATAAAATAAAACCTAGAGTGCCATGGAATATATTGTAAGTTGGCAACTCTGAAATTATGCATTATAATTATTATGTCTGACGTTTTATATGACAATTTCTAATGCGTGTAGCCAGATAAAATCATAGCACTCTAAAGGTTTTTTATATATTGAACATATGATACTTTACCAAATATGAACATATGGATCCCACAAGAAAGTAGCACAAAGCGTATAAATATAGCTCTTTTTATATAAAAAGTTCTTATTACTGACTAAGAAAGTGCTATGATGATTGGTAATTGAGTTTTTAAATAATGCAATAACAAACAACAATAAATTCTGTAAATTATTTGAACATGCAATCCTAATTTAAACAATTTTGATTTGTCCGTCACTGCACTTTCCCTGCCATTTAAGCAAGTGACAATTGACATACTAAGCTTATTTCACTTGATAATTCGACAATAGTGTTGACAATCGTGACATTAGTCTGTCTATATCGCTTTCGGTTAAAAATCATTCTCACATTAAATCAGTGTTTTGTACGCGTGGCGCATGAAGTAAAATTTCGAGTTTAGAAAAGCCTAAATTTCGATTTGGTCGCTCCGCTTCGCTGCGCGACCAAATCCAAATTTTCAGGCTTTTCTAAACTCAAAATTTTACTTCATGCTTAATTCGGGAGTGGAAAACCCTCGATTTATCATTAAAACAATTGACATAGTAGATTGATTGTTGTTTCGTTGACAGATGGAAACTATATCAAATTCCACGTCGATTTTGTTTGAAAAGTTTTTCTCTGCCTGTCGACATAAGCTAGTTATCGCCATTTGACAGCTTCGTTTCATGACAGTTTGATTTTTCAAAAATGTCAAAAATTATTAAGAGTCCGAGTTACTACGAAATGTCGAGTGTCCACCTAACGTTAGAAAAGTCAAACAATATTTAACTAACCGTCAAAAATGTATCACACGAAAAACACCACAGTTATGTCAAATTATCGTTTTTGACACATTACAAGAGGTAATGGTGTTAGTTTACGTTGAGTTGACGTTTTTATTTATTTATTTATTGACAGTAAATACCATTAAATACAATTTGACAAGTAATAAAACAATATACAAACATGTTAAAATATAAAATACTCAGAAAGAAAAAATAAATTACACAAGTCAGTTTTCGACAAATGAGGTAAATGTTAATTTTTGTCAATTTGACGTTTTTAACACATTACAAGAGGTAAATTTTAGTTTAATTTGAATTGACGTTTTCGACACGTTACAAGAGGTAAATGTTAATTTATGTCGAATTGAGGTTTTTAACACGTTACACGAGATAAATGTCAACTAACTTCAAAAATGTCAAATTATATCAAACCGAGAATTATCAATGACGTTTTAAAACAAAATGTCAGTTTTGATATTAGTTAAAGAGAAATTTGGGCTTTTCCAACTCAAAATTTTACTTTATGCGCCACGCGTATAAATCACTGATTTAGTGCAAAGTGTAAAATATACTGATCATTTAATAAAAAATAATTTAACGTGCATTAATTAGTAGTTTTTACAATTGTTAAGAATTCTTCATACTTTTTGAGAATTCACGTATTTCTCAAAAAAATTATTTCGAAAATTTGATCAATTTATAACATTTTCGTCAACTTTTCAATATTTTCGTTGATTTGTAAAACGTGCATCAGATATGTAGAATTTTCATCAGATTTTCAACATCTCGAGATTTTTATCAAATTATATTTCGAGATATTCGTCAATTTGTAAAATGCTCATGAGATATTTAATATATTCAATATGTTAAGATTTTTCTCGATTTATAAAATGTTCATGAGATGTTTAGTCTTCATTTCATTTCATTTGGGTCAAATTATTATTTGACCCAAATTGTTACATTTGCAGTAGGTTGCTGTATGTAACAGCAAACACTTGTTGTATAATTCAATGTCCGTCGGGGCATTAGCCCGGGAAGTAGTTGTTTCAATGAGTGTTTGATATAGTCTTTGTAAGACTAACTTGTTGTAGATTGCGAAAAGAATCGCACTTTTAATGTTTGAAGTATTCTGCAACCAAGAATTGGCAATTTCATTTATACTTAAAACATTATTAACAATAGCGGATAAATTGATTCGTTTCAAATTAGCCTTAAATGTTGAAAATGAAGAATGATGTAATAAAAAATAATTGTTATTGTTTAATTCGTTACAGTAACTCATCATTCTGCATATTGGAATAAATTTTTCGTAATTAACTGCATGATAGCGCAAATAAAAGAATAATTTCGATCTATTGGGACCTTGGGACCCAATACTTAGAAATTTTCGTAAGAGTTTCGATATTTTGAATTTTCGTCAATTTATAAAGTGTTCATGAGGTTTTATAACTTGACGAAAATCTCGAAGTATTGAAAGTCTTACGAAAGTTTCGAAATATTGAAATTGCATGAAAATTGAAAAAAAAAATAGATATTTCAATAGTTCAAAATTTTTCTAAGATTTTCAATAATATGAGATTTTTGTCAAATTATAAAATTTTCTCGAGATGTTCAATATTTCAAGGTTTTTCCGTTAATTTTTAAAATTCTGACGATTTTCCTGAATTTTGCAGATTTTTGTCAATTTTTAAAATATTGGCACTTTTCATAAATGTTTGTCCATTTTTAAATGTTTGGCAGTTTTCATGAATTTCCTAAACTAATATTAATAATGTCACTTATCATATTATTCCAAGATTTTCGTTAATTTTCATAACTTTAACTGCTATTATCTTAAATTTACCGTAACTTTCAAATTCTTGAACGGTTTTCATAAACTTCCTAGATTTTCGTTAATATTCAGAATCGTAACTGTTTACGTTTATTGTTTATATCAATTTCTAAAATGTCGAAAAATCAATGATTTCAGTATTTAATCAGTTTTTTTTATATTTTCATTTGTATATTTTTTTTTTGAAATTAAAGAAAATTTAGGAAATCCGTGAAAACTGCCACGATTTAAAAAATTGAAGGAAATTCATGAAAGTGTCAATATTTTAAAAAATTAACCAACATTTATTATAAATCTTATAATTTGTCAATTTATCATTTTTTTATTTTAACGAAAATTTAGGAAACTCATGAAAACTGCCAAGATTTGCAAAAATGACGGAAATTCATGAAAAGTGTCAACATTTTAAAAAGTGATCGTTAACATTTTGAAAATCAACGGAAATCCTAAAATTTTACGAATACATAAAAACTAAAACATTTTGAAAACTTATTAAAATCTTGCGAAATTCCTGAAAGGCGTTGATATTTTTTAAGTTGACGAAAATTTAGGTAACTAACGAAAACTCATTCTTGAAAATTTACTAAAAAAAATGTTCATAAAAGCGTATTTTTTTGTTTAATTAATAATAATGATAGAAAATCATTAATGAATTAAAAATTGACGCAAATCTTGTAAAGAAATGAGTTTTTTAAAATCAATTAAAAACTTGCAAATGTTATCTCACAAGTGTTTTCCACTCCCAGACTAAGCATGAAGTAAAATTTCGAGTTGAGAAAAGCCCTAAGAATTTGGATTTGGACGCAGCGTCCAAAACCAAATTCGGGCTTTTCTCAACTCGAAATTTTACTTCATGCGCCACGCGTATAAGACACTGATTTCGTGGAAAGTTCAAAATATACTGCTCATTTCATATTTAAATTTTTAGTCGACTTTTAATTTTCGTGAATTTATTAGATTTTTGTAATTTTGATGAAATATTCAAGAGATTTTTAATATTTCGACATTATTGTAAATTTATACAATTTTCATAAGATTTTATAATAATAATCCATGTATTGTATATCAGAAAACATTTCCCAATTCCCAATTTTTAAAATGTCGGAAAATCAACGATTTCAATATTTAATCAGTTTTATTTTTATTTTTTCAGTAGTATCATTTTTTTTAAATTAACGAAAATTTAGGAAATCCATGAAAACTGCCAAGATTTGAAAAATTTAAGGAATTTCATGAAAAGTGTCAACATTTTAAAAAATCAACCAAAATCTATTTTAAATTTTATAACTTTTTACTTTCCCCCGTATGTAATACAAAGGGAAAGTATTGTTTTCGTGAAAATTTTCGAATCAAAAATTTTAGCGGAAATACCCGTTTTGAGGTCCCCTGAGTCGAATAAGACCATTTTTGAAAAATGTCTGTCTGTCTGTCTCTCTGTCTGTCTGTCTGTGTGTGTGTCTGTGTGCGCTGTACCGCAAAAACCGCTAAAGATATCGAGATGAAACTTGAAACTTTAGCTTTTTGTTACAATCGGAAGAACTGAAAAGCTTTTGGTGAAAATCGGAAAACCGGAAGTGGTACTTTACTCTTAGCGTTTTTCAGTTTTTTCAGATTTTTTCAATAAATGTTCATCAAACAAAAAATTCTTTCAAATAAAAGTTGTAGATAATAACAAAATGAAGATGTATTGTTCACTTACTTTTTGTCATAGCACTCTTAGTTTTTGAGATATTTAATAAATAGTGTTTTTTATCTAGTCATTGATTTGTGTCAGTGTGTGTGTGTTGATACAATTGGAAAATGTTTCAAATAAAAGTTGTAGGTAATAAAATATTAAAGATTTTTTGTATCTCACTTTTTGTCATAGCACTCTTAGTTTTTGAGATATTCAATAAATAGTGTTTTTTATCTAGTCATTGGTTTGTGTCAGTATGTGTTGATCCAATTGAAAAATGTTTCAAATAAAAGTTGTAGTTATCAAAAAGTTGAAGACATTTTGAAAATAATAATGCTACAAATATTTTAAAAGTGATTTAATACGCAAATTACGGGGGAAAGTACTATGATGGACACATCACCATTTTTTAATTAATATTTTTTTAATTTAACGAAAATTTAGGAAACTCATGAAAACTGCCAAGATTTGAAAAAATTACGGAAATTCATGAAAAGTGTCAACATTTTAAAAATCGCTAACATTTTGAAAATCAACGGAAATCCTAAAATTTTACGAATACAAAAAATAACGAAAACATTTTGAAATGTTTTTGTTTTTTGAAGTTGACGGAAGTTTAGGAAACTAACGAAAACTCACTCTTGAAAATTGACTACAAGGAAAATGTTCATTAAAGCGTATTTTTTTGTTTAATTAATGATAATGATAGAAATTCACGAAAACTGCCAATATTTTAAAAACTTACCACAGTTTTGAAAAGAATTAAGTATTTTAAAATCAATTAAGAACTTGAAAATGGTTTCTAACGAGTGTTTTCCACTCCCAGCGCAGCGTCCAAATCCAAATTCGGGCTTTTCTCAACTCGAAATTTTACTTCATGCGCCAAGCGTATAAAACACTGATTTAATGGAAAGTTCAAAATATACTGGTCATTTTATATTAAAATTTTCAGTCAACTTTTAATTTTCGTAAATTTATTAGATTTTTGTAATTTTGATGAAATTTTCAAAAGATTTTTGTTCGAGATTATTGTAAATTTATAAAATTTTCATGAGATTTTATAATAATAATCCATATATTGTCCAACAGAAAAAAATTCCCAATTACAAGACAAATAGAAAACATGCCCAGTACATATAAAAATATATTAATATTTAAATTACAATAATTCTGTAACAATATAAATTTTCCACGATTTCTAATATTTTCAGATATATGTGTATACATTTTAAAAGCCCTAAGAAATAAAAGCCCCAAATTCAAATTCGCGCTTTTCTGAACTGGAAATTTTACTTCATGCGCCACGCGTATAAAACACTGATTTAGTGGAAAGTTTAAAATATACTGCTTATTTCATATTTAAATTTTTAGTCGACTTTTAATTTTCTTGAATTTATTAGATTTTTTGTAATTTTGATGAAATTTTCAAAAGATTTTTAATATTTCGAGATTATTGTGAATTTTTAAAATTTTCATGAGATTTCTTAATAATAATCCATATATTGTCCTACAGAAAAAAAAATCCCAATTACAAGACAAATACAAAACAGTAGGCATATGTTTTGTATTTGTCTTGTAATTGGGATTTTTTTTCTGTAGGACAATATATGGATTATTATTAAGAAATCTCATGAAAATTTTAAAAATTCACAATAATCTCGAAATATTAAAAATCTTTTGAAAATTTCATCAAAATTACAAAAAATCTAAAAATCTAATAAATTCATTTTTACATATAAAAATATATTAATAATTAAATTAGAATAATTCTCTAACAATATACATTTTCTACGATTTATAATATTTTCGGATATATACACATTAAAAGCAAATTTTTTGATTATTTACAACTTTTTTAACAAGAATTCTTTATAAGAAAAATCTAAAAAAAATGTTAAGAGTAAACTACCACTTCCGGTTTCCGCATTTTCACCAAAAGTTGATCGAATACTACTATTGTAATAAAAAGCTTAAGTTGATAGTGTGATCTTAACAGCCCAATCGGTTTAGACTTTATCGTGGCGTCAGATGGACAAAATTACAGGCAAACATTTTTCAAAAATGATTTTAATCAACTCGGCGGACCTCAAAATGGATATATCCATTAAAATTATCAATTTAAAAATGTTCGCGAAATCAATACTTTCCCTTTGCATTACATATGGGGATAAGTAAAAAATAGTTAGGTACATTCAAATAGTTTACTAAATTTATTGTTATTTGTTATTAATACTTCATTATTCAAAAACTCAATCGCCACGCAGTAAATCCTATTCATGAAGCTCAAACAAAACTGTAGAACAACGAATCATTTATGTAGTTCCCAATCCAAACATTCAATTCGGCCCGCATCTATTGTGTATAAAATTCATTGTTCCGCCACCTACGATATTAATAATGAGGCCGAATTAAATGTTATCCATTCATAAACATCACCGCTGCAACGCCAATATAGAAATATTTTATGAATTAACAGAATGAAGAATATATATTTAATAAACTGTTTCTATATTCATAACGTACATGGAATTTTTATTTTATGTATACATATCGTATACATCGCTGTAAATTTAAAGGCATTTATTGTGCATGAAAAGCGTTTAATTATAAACGTTTAACTAGTGTTTCCAATTCTTGATTAAGCATGAAGGAACATTTAAAGTTAAGAAAATTCTGCATTTTTACATCATGCTTAATCAAGGATTTTAAACTTTAGAAGTTTCAAATTAGACGCTTATAAAAAACAACGAACTTCTCAACATTTTCAGCGTATGTTAAAAGAAATATTTAGTTTATAGGGTGCATTTGTAATAATGAACAGGATTTGAATAGGATATATACAATACCTACTTTGAACATCCTAAAATAATAAGTGCAATAAATAGTTGAGACACAAATAAACTTTATTAATTTATATGAATTTGATATCAATGGATCCCCTAAATCCCCCCTCCCTGTCTACGCCACTGTATTTGGTAATGTCTTAGATAAAACTTATTTTTTATAGTAACATATAACAGAATAATACAGTTACGTGCTTTGACTCCTTTTCAGTTACTATTTACCATTCATCAATGTATGTTAGTTTTTTTCTCAATTTTTTTCCAACATATATTAATAGAAGTGACTAATACATAATATATACTGTGAGTTTTTCTTTAGAGTATACGTTTTCCAAATTCATTTTTTTCTTTAACTCATTAGGCATTCGTTGTTTTTTTTAAAGAGTTTAATTTGAAGCTGTAAACGAGTGTTTTCCACTCCCAGACTAAGCATGAAGTAAAATTTCGAGTTTAGAAAAGCCCCGTGAAAATTTGTCGAGGGTCGCGCAGCGACCCGAGACAAATTTTCTGGGCTTTTCTAAACTCGAAATTTTACTTCATGCGCCACGCGTATAAAACACTGATTTCAAGGGGAATGGGACGTTTCACCGCCGGGCCAGTTCATCGCCTGGCCAGTTTATCGCCGAGCCAATTCATCGCTGGCTGTTTCATCGCGAAGCCAGTTTATTGCCAGGCCAGTTCATCGCCAGGCCAATTGCGATAGGATATGTCAGGATAGGTTAGGATAGGTTTGGATGGGTCAGTAACAGTGGCAGATACTTCCACGTTTATTGCTGAAGAATCAAGCGAATGTACATTTAATTCATGTACAACATTTCCATTTTTTGTGTGTATCCTGCATTTGGTGATGTCTTAGATAAAACTTATTTTTTATAGTAACATATAACAGAATAATACAGTTACGTGCTTTGACTCCTTTTCAGTTACTATTTACCATTCATCAATGTATGTTAGTGTTCAGAGTTAAGAACCGTTCCGCAATTTGCAATCCGCCGTTATTTGGCTTGAATTTGCTAATTTCCGAGCGTATAAATATGTTCCCAGGTGAAATATGCATGGAATTTTAAGTCTGTGTGTGCATTCTGCGGTCTGTAATGGTATCGCATGCATCTGGATGTCCCTATCTTCCCTTCCCCGGCTTCTCTGCCCGAATTGGATTATATGTCATCTGAAATGGTCTGCTTTAAACTTGGTGTAATTGAAATGGAAATTAGAGTACGTTTACGGCGTCACATTATATATAAATTATATTTGTTTTTTTTTGTAGCAATTTAATAAATATTAATTATTTTCTGAATTATGATAAAAAAATGTTGATAATTTTGCGAATAAGAATTGTGTTTTTTTCCGACGATGAAAAAGTTGATAAATGATGTTCAGTAGAAAACAACGTTAAAACAACGTTTCCTGTAATAAAGTCGAGTATATAGATATATCGTGTATAAAACACAACACGCCGGCATCGGCATCGGCACAGCAGCGATTGAGAAATATAGTGCAGACGGAAAACGATTTATCACCAATTTGTGTCGATTAAACCGTTAAGCTGCAAAGCTGTGTGTCGTTAATAGCAGCCAGGTATTTGATGGAGTGATTGGCCGTTCTATAAAAGACCGTTCCTCAATTCCACCTAAATAAATGATCACTTTTACATTACCGGCAAAGATCAATCCCTACCCTAAACACCGACTAAAAGCAGCTGTACACAAGATAAAAATCGAAGATTTCTCTCTCTTCCCTCCCTTCCTTCGGAAAAACGCCCAAGGTCCACAGAAAGCATTAATCTTTGTGTCCCGAGATTTTCGTTTATTCTGATGAAATTGTGTGAAACAACATAAATAATAAAACATCGTGTCGTTAATTTTATTTCTATACAAATCATAGTCGATATTGTGATATTCATTTATCAGAGAGCATACATATCCTTTAATTTTAAAGGTTCCTTGATTCCAAATATGATTTAAAAGAGATTAGTAAAATTTCACTAATATTAAATTTAATCAAGTGCTTTCATTTAAATCAATTATTCTACATTTTATACTGTAATGTCAAAAATTACCTTGGTCAAGGGTGGTCATGGACTTAAATTGTCGTAGCTTTGATCGTGCATTTATGTCAATAATTTTTTAATTTTAAAAATTTGTTACGCAGCTCTGCTGAAACTTTCTTGTTATTGTAATTCTAAGCAGTTTTGAAATTATGGTGCACAGTGTTTCGAGTATATGGCAGCATGCCATATACTAGTGGTTGCAATTTTTTGTTTGTTTATATTTTAATAATAAACATATATTATCATCATTTAACACTTATATACATATTTTTTTTATACCGGTGGTAAAAAAAAAACTTTTTTTTAAATTTTCTATGTATGTTCTGGATCACATCACAAAATCTATGAAGGATTTTTTTTTTAAATTTCCTAAAAAAATCCGTTCACCAAAAAAGCATACGAAAAGTTTTTAAATTTATTTTGTGAATATAAATCCGTTTTCAGAAATAAAATGTAAAATTTAATAAGCGAGTAAAATAGGTTTGAAAATAAGTTCTAAATTATTTTGTTTGCAGTTTAGGACGCGTTTCTTCTCAATTTTTTTCCAACATATATTAATAGAAGTAACTAATACATAATATATACAGGGAGTTTTTCTTTAGAGTATACGT
This sequence comes from Philonthus cognatus, assembly GCA_932526585.2. Taxonomy (NCBI): domain Eukaryota; kingdom Metazoa; phylum Arthropoda; class Insecta; order Coleoptera; family Staphylinidae; genus Philonthus; species Philonthus cognatus. The sequence goes on along the minus strand of OW052243.1, from coordinate 23,998,970 downwards.
TTTCCAAATTCATTTTTTTCTTTAACTCATTAGGCATTCGTTGTTTTTTTTTAAAGAGTTTAATTTGAAGCTGTAAACGAGTGTTTTTCACTCCCAGACTAAGCATGAAGTAAAATTTCGAGTTTAGAAAAGCCCCGTGAAAATTTGTCGAGGGTCGCGCAGCGACCCGAGACAAATTTTCTGGGCTTTTCTAAACTCGAAATTTTACTTCATGCGCCACGCGTATAAAACACTGATTTCAAGGGGAATGGGACGTTTCATCGCCGGGCCAGTTCATCGCCTGGCCAGTTTATCGCCGAGCCAATTCATCGCTGGCTGTTTCATCGCGAAGCCAGTTTACCGCCAGGCCAATTGCGATAGGATATGTCAGGATAGGTTAGGATAGGTTTGGATGGGTCAGTAACAGTGGCAGCTACTTCCACGTTTATTGCTGAAGAATCAAGCGAATGTACATTTAATTCATGTACAACATTTCCATTTTTTGTGTGTATCCTGGCGTTGCAACGTCCTACGTGGTCACACCGCCAAAATTTAAAACATTGGTCAGACTTACTGTTTTTGTCAAAATTATACATATGTCGTCCGTGGATAAACGTTTCTCTCCCTCTTTTGGTCAAAATTTGTGTTTCCATACTTGCAAATAGTAAACCTTCATCTGAATTGCACTCAATGACATATATCAAAAAACGACAGCATTCTCATTCGATTTTTATTAAGTTTGAGTAACGATTACTTGGTTATAAAACCTAACATAATAATATAATAATTTCCAGAATTGGGTAATATTTGAAATTTTATCATTAGATGTGATCTTTTTTTCAAAATTTATTTTATAAAAATATTAGCGATGAACAGTCCTGGTGATGAAACGGCCGGCGATGAACTGGCCCGGCGATGGAACGGCTGCGATGAATCGGTGGCATTGAATCGGTGGCGATGAAACGTCCTAGACCGGATTTCAAGTAAGGTTAAAATATACATAAATTTCACAATATGTAAGTGTTTTATACGCATGGCGCATGAAGTAAAATTTCGAGTTTAGAAAAGCCCAGAAAATTTGTAATATGAAAATCCTTAAAATTAAATGTTCATTTTTTAATTTTTGTCCATTGCTCGAAACACTGTGGGGTGTGCTAATTAATGGAATCTGGAAATACAGTCAACGTTTACACATAGACAGTTTTTGACAGAGTTGGGCATTTTGTTACTCAAGTAACTGAGTATTGAGTGATGATTTAAAAAAAACGTAACTAATGATCGAGAGTATTCATTAAGCACCATCAAATGTTGTAGGTATAATTTTAAAGTGTTTACAAAAGTTGTAATTAATGTTGACTTTCAAATTAAATTTGCTTAGCACACACTAAATGTTCGCAGTCGAGGGTAGTATGCTATAGCGGATTTAGCACATGATTTTAGATATAAATAATAACCAATGAATAATAAAAGAATATTTTTACATTTTGAAGAACTTTGTACGCCTGGCTCATGAAGTAAATATTTCGAAAAGATTGAACATTGGGATTGGTCGCTTTGCTACGCGGAAACTATTTAGTAAGTATGTGTTTCTTTCTTTAATCTTGATGCCTTTCTACCCTTTTGTGTGTAAGGCTTTGTAAGTATGTAAGTAAATTAATTTCTTGCTCATACTATTATACAGGGGATTAGTTTCAAGTATATATATATATATATATATATATATATATATATATATATATATATCCCAATGCATACGTTGTAAATTTTTAGGCAATCATTGTTTTTGAAAAAGTATAATTTAAAGTTTCTAACAAGTGTTTTCACTCTTTAATTAAGCATAAAGTCCCATTTCGAGTTTAGAAAAGTCTAAAAATTTGGTTTTGGTTTGGACTAAATCAAATTTTTAAAATTAATTTTGCCAACTAATTTAGTCATACTAAATACCATACTATAAAAAAAACCTTTATTGGCATACTGCTATTTACTAGCTAGCTACTATGATACCATACTATAATTGAGTCGTTTTAAGTTTGTAATTTAGATTTAGTATTTTGCTCTGTTATTGGACTGTACTTAGTCTGTTGGGCAATAAAGCATTATTATTATTATTATTATAAACTGACCTAAGGATTTCGCAATTTTTTGTATTTGACTGAAATAATCTCATAATTTGAAGTTTTTTGTCATAAACAACCATTTCTGGGTAGGTATATTCAGAATATATAATATATATTTTGAATATACATAACTACAAATTGTTTTATGACTGAAAACCCTTAATTATAAAGGTTATTACAGTCAACAAGAAAAAATTGAGAAATGGAGTTAGGCCACATAAACCGAAAATATTTGTTTATATACCAACCTAATAAATGATATATTTTACGAGTCGAAATGAAACAAAGCGTTTGATGATATAAAGAATACCTCCGATATTGAATTTAAACCGGGGCGGAATTGGACAATCGGAACGTAATTAAAAGCGAAGCCGATATTCGGAATAGATGAAGCGAGAGAGTTTGTTTGGCTAGTCGTGTTGCGCTTTTTTTTAGTATTTCGAACGAGTTTCCATCATTGGAAAATTATAGATTCGATGCATGTAGCATTAAATCCAAATAACTAGTCTTGTAAAAGATAACAACGTGGATTTCATCTAAATCACGGGCGCCGATAATATAAATTGAATTCGCGGACGCGCGCACGAATTTATATCATATAAAGTTGGCAGGGATGTTTTGCATATATCATATTCGCTGTGTGTGATGATTATCGGTAAATAAATTGTTTTAAATTGTTTGTCCATGGCTTTACAGACTGACTGATAAGCCGTATCGATGAACAGTAATTGCACTGCCTGTGGTTGTATTTCATCCAGTCTCAATTCGGATGAAAATTCAGGTGTTGCATAGGAATATAATTCAACACTATTCCCGCTCTAGAAAATTTTGTTATTTCAACGGGTATTCACACCATATAACGAATATTTCTTTTAAGTATACTTATCTCGATGTATTAGACTGTGCCAAAAAATCGATATTTTTTTATTTTGGTTTTCATCAAGTATATTGTTCTTTATTCAAATTTATTAGAATTTCCTAAATTTCAATCAAATCGAACAGTATCTAGAGGTCTACCAAGTCCAAAACGTTTTAGATACTTTTTCCCAATTTTTTACGTTTCATAACACTAATCTGTATTAACCCATTATGTGCCATTGATGTATATACGCAACATTATTAATTTTATGTTAGTTAAATTACTAAATAGCTTAATTTGATATATTATATTATTTGACTTGACTTGTATGAAGAAAAACGTCATTATTTTGTTATTTAAATATCTTGATTATTACTCATTTAAATAAAATGTTTTCAGTGTATTTCTAACTTCACAATATTTTAGTGTTTTATACGCGTGGCGCATGAAGTAAAATTTCGAGTTTAGAAAAGCCCCGTAAAAATTTGTCTCGGGTCGCTGCGCGACCCTCGACAAATTTTCTACGCGGGGCTTTTCTAAACTCGAAATTTTACTTCATGCTTAGTCTGGGAGTGGAAATACACGTTCTAAACTTTATATTGTACGTTTTTATACAAAATCGACGAATGCCTTACATTTACAGCGCATACATTATTTATATTAAAAAGAAAAATTTATAGAATGTAATACAATAAATCATTCGTAAAACTCATATAAGAAGTGTAGAATTTTACCTAAAATCCACTTTTAGAGTTAACTCTATAATTGCTCGGCCGTTAATGGGTTCATGACGAATCTGAATATGGGGATAAATTATTTCATTACACATCCGTTCTTTATAGTTTATATTGATGATGTTCTGGCCGACGATTTAACGTTACAATTCTTGGTTGCAGAATACTTCAAACACTAAAAGTGCGATTCTTTTCGCAATCTACAACAAGTTAGTCTTACAAAGACTATATCAAACACTCATTGAAACAACTACTTCTCTACTTCAATGTCCGTCGGGGTCTTAGCTCGGGAAGTAGTTGTTTCAATGAGTGTTTGATATAGTCTTTGTAAGACTAACTTGTTGTAGATTGCGAAAAGAATCGCACTTTTAATGGTTGATACACTTTGTAACGAACTTTACTTGCATCGATTGTCACAGCTGATAAATGTGAGATTTATGGGTTGGCAATCGATACTATTCCATCTATATATTATTAACTTTATGAAAGTGTACGTCTTTATTTTAATTTATCTATTTCACAGATAATGCCTGAATTTACAATAAGTTGGCAACACTTCGTTGCCTGTCTTTAATTTAATAGATTTATGGGTCTGGCTATAAAAATAGTTGCCGGAGCGCTCAGAAAGCAGACTGCGCTGAGATTTCAGCTAAGTATAAGCGATCTTCCAGAGTAGCCTCCTAATTGCATCTCTGCTATGCATAAGCGAGTTGAAATTAGACCGGCTAGAGTACCGAGAGGTTTCTGCTATGTATAAGCGATTCCTCCTCGTTAGAACATAGCATTACCTGCTAGCAGGAGAGTCCTGCTACGTATAAGCGTTCTCTCTCTGTTGAGTTCAAATACCCGTACCTGTTCCGTTGAATCACAGAGGAGTTCTGCTATGCATAAGCGTTCTCTCTCTGTTGAATTCAAATACCTGTAGTAGAGGAGTTCAGCTACGTATAAGCGTTCTCTCTCTATCCCGTTTGAATCAGAAGCGGCCGGAGTTCAGCTACGTATAAGCGCTCTCCGGATCCCACTCTGAGCTGTATTACCAGTATATGTGTGCTATTGTTACCGCAGCGGAAACGTGTTAGTTTGCGCGTCTGCTACGCATAAGCGACCGCTAACCAACACTGGAAGTTGGCAGACCTTCCTACTACTGCTGCTACGCATAAGTGCTACAGTAGGGAGGCCTGTAATTGTATATAAATATATTGTAGATATTTACTTATTGTGTTTATTTAAACTTAACCAGCCTAATTAATCATTGGTTTATTTTCTCCTAATAGAGACACCTGACGGTCCAGAACCGAACCCGGAGCGGTACGAGGAGAAGACCGAGCCAGAGTTGGAATGTATATGTATATAGGGTTGCGTTTTGTTTATTTAATAGTATATATTAAGATTATTTTTATTTCATATTATTTTACGAATAAATTTTATTTTTTACAAAATATTGTTACATTATTTCTGCACTAACAGGGACTCTGATTAAACCTGAACCTGGACTAACCCGAGGTGTACCCTAAAGGAGGGTTAAAACCGTTACAACTTTTCAAACAAAAGAAGTTTAGAAATCGGTTATTTTCTAAACACGTAATTAAAATAACTTGTTCCTTATGTAATTTTGAATGGCGTTGTGATTAGCATCTAAATTATCATTATAATTAAAGCTATGTAATGTTACGTAAAGCTAACACTTCATAAGGCACATCGCGACACTAAAAAAATTAAATTATTGAAGTGGACAGTAAAACCGGTTTTAGAAATTAGAAAGAAATTAAGATCATAAAATGTAACAGAAATTGCAGTCAATAGAACAAATTTAGGTCACAAAATTATCAATAACAAAGGAAAAACTAAAAAGATCAGGAATTTATAAAATAAATTGTTTAAATTGTAATGGAATATACATAGGTCAATCGGGAAGAAATTTTGAAACAAGACAACGGGAACACAGAAAATCAATAATTAACAGGACAACAAACACAGGATTAGCAGACCATTGCACAACCACAGGACACCACATGGGGGAGATCAAACCAATTCATATTTGCCGAAAAGGTCAGAAGCTGAACCTATCAGAGGAATTAGAGATCAAACGAGCCATCAGCAGGGGGGATTATCTACTGAATAACCAACATGAAATCAACATCACCGACGGATTATCCATATCCAAATTAGTTTTAACTTTGAAAATGATGGTAACGGATTCGAAACACGTGTCAGGCAACTCAAAATAAAAACATGGAACAATACAAGTGTTTACCTTTACCCAATATGTCTGAAACGACTGTTTATATAATAATCCTTATTTAGTGCATTGAATGTTTGTCTATGTCATTACTTTGAATTAGCGGATTTGAAATTAAATGAGCGTTAATTAAAGCTTAAGCACATTTCTGTAATTAAAACATTACGTTTTGTAGATATGCTCAAAGAATATTTTAAAATCAACTCTTTTTTCCTTTTTTCAATCGTATGATTAAACAAAAATGTCACTAGTAATTTTCGCGTTCGAGAAATATTATTTTAATTTTGCTGAATGTAAACGATCGTTTTGACTTCAATTGATGTGAGCTCATAAAAACAGCGTGACGCATGAAGTAAAATTCCGAGTTTAGAAAAGCCTGAAAATTTGGATTTGCCGCTTCGCTCGCGCGCTCCGCCTAATCCAAATTTTTAGGCTTTTCTAAACTCGGAATTTTACTTCATGCTCAATCTAGGAGTGAAAACCTTTGTTTAAATAATCAAACAAAACATTACAACAAAAAAATAAATATTGAACAATGGAGTGGCAACAATCGTTAGAAGCTATAAATTGACCGCTTTTATAAAAACAACGAATTCCTGCAAATTTCCCAAACTTTTTAATTATCGGAATATATATATATATATATATATATATATATATATATATAATTAAAAGAAAAATTTCCTGTATGAGTTTATATTAATTTGAATAACGAGAGTCGACCGGCGCATTCACCATATTAAAAGAGCCAGTCATTCATCTGTGATGCATGCCCCATATTGACCCCATTTATCGTCAGTTCTAAAGATATAAATCATTATGCAAATAGATAATTAATGGAATTTAATGACTTTTGCCTTTATAGCGACGGGGTTTTCGAAATCACACAAAAATTACAAGCAAATGTGTTTATCATAACATAGCATTCATAAGCATTACAAATCTCTGAATTAAATTAACAAGTAATTGAATTTGTTTGCCGTTCCAAAAGATCTCAATGAAAAAAAAAACAATAATTACAAGTTTTAGGTCCTAGAGTATTCAAATATTGTAAATAGATTTATTAAAGTACGATTATTTTTTTATTCAATAACTAATTTGTCTGAAAAAACTATACAAACATCCATTGAAACAACGTTTAGGCTTTAATAAGACAAATTAGTTCAAAACAATTTTAATAATAGCACTCTTAATAAATACAAAGTTGTTCTATTGCATTTCACTTTATATCGAATTTGTATCCCTTTATCTTAAATATATTTTCCATTTATCAAATACATTTTTCTATACACCACTACATTTCCTTATATGTCAAAACTTTATCACAGTGTGTCAATTTCATTTCGCTTCCCAGCAAAATGGCTGTAGTTCGTCAAAAAATGCATCTCAGCAATGAACTAAGAGGACTCCTTATCCGGAGAATGGATGCTGGCGTAAATAATGTTACATACAGTGAATTTTATAAGCTGTGAATTTTCCCACATTCGTTGTTTTTTAAAAGAGTTCAATTTGAAGCTTTAAACGAGTGTTTTCCACTCCCAGACTAAGCATGAAGTAAAATTTCGCGACAAATTTTCTGGGCTTTTCTAAACTCGAAATTTTACGTCATGCGCCACGCGTATAAAATATTGTGAAGTTTTTGTAGATTCTAATTTTACTTGAAATCTGCGTTTTATAGGCGTGGCGCATGAAGTAAAATTTCGAGTTTAGAAAAGCCCCGAAAATTTATCTCGGGTCGCTGTGCGACCCTCGACAAATTTTCACGGGGCTTTTCTAAACTCGAAATTTTACTTCATGCTTAGTCTGGGAGTGGAAAACACTCCTGTAAAGCATCAAATTGATCTTTAAAAAAAAATTAAAATTTAAATATTTACAGAAAATAGGCTGAATTTGGAATACGTATACCTAAAAGAAATACTCCCTGTATGTGTAAATACAAATAAAATATTTCTAGAAGAAAGTTATTGTAACTGCAAAAATGTTCAGGAAAAATATTAAAGGAAAAAGTATTTGGTGTATAATGAAACTCATTTCGTAAATCGGGAAATTTTTTGACATATATTTGACAAGGTGAAAGATATTTGGGATACAGTGAATGTCATTTGATCAATAGTAAAATGCAACAAAAAAACCCTCTAAGTTAAAAATAATTATGCAACTAGCTATTTTCCGCGTCTAATAAAACTTGTAAAAATAAAACAAAAGAAACGGTTAAATACTTCTTATTCCTTTATACTATATTTCTATATTTTTATAAATGAAATATGTCTGAATATGACTTACCGAAAAAAGGGGGCATCACGCTTAATTAATCAAAAGAGCCATTAATAAAATAATATATTTGTGTAACTGTCGTGGGTGTAGCCATCGCTATCAATGATTTCACTCCGGGAAAAACATAATTGATGCTTTTTCAGTCGGAGCGACGAAACAAAAAAAAACGAAGGCACGGACGCTGCTAGAAAAGACAGCGTCTGCTGCTGAAGGACCAAAGGAGGAATAACAAACATCGAAATAAAAACTAGGGTCGTATTGTAGCGAGAAAACGCGTTTATTTTAACAAAAGGTTAGTAAAAGATAACTCTTCCTATTTTCTATGGGAGCGCCCCGGTCGGAGGAAAACGAGCGGGATTATAGGACAAGTCTGTGTCTATCAGCTGAACAGGTTCAATTGGATTAGAGGTATATTCATTTGGTAATTCAGAACTCGGACAATGGGCGACGAACAATGCTCTGTTACGCTATCTCCGTCTCCCTCTTGCACTAATGAGGAGAGGACGGTTAAATTGTTTTAATATGCTTTTGTGTTAAGTCACAACTCCTGTCTCTCTTTACTATTGCTTATTTATAGAAACGTACATTACTACTAGTGTTTTTAGTTATTTGTAACTTATATGTTATTGTTTAAAAAAATAAGCACTTGTCGCCAAAAAAACCCACATCAAATTAATTTCCAATTTAGATTTGACTTCACTACTTTCCTAGATGTTTAAATAATATATCTACGAATATTTTATTATTATTTCTATGCAACTAAACTTAAATTCAAACCAAAAAAACAATGTTTTCTTTTTTTTAGCAAATCTGCAACTAAATTAGTTGCAGATTTGCTTGAAGAAGAAAACATTGTGAGCATTTTTTTGGTTTGATTTTAAGTTTCAACAAATCAACTAAACTTAAAATCAAACTAAAAAAATGCTTACAATGTTTTCTTATTTAGCAAATCTGCAACAAAATTAGTTGCAAATTTGCTTGATGAAAAATACATTGTGAGCATTTTTATTTCTGGTTTGATTTTAAGTTTAGTTGATGCATACCAATAATAACAAAATATTCATAGATATATGTCTTACAAAGACGAATTTAATTATTTCAATAGATGTTTGAGTTCATCTTTGTTAGATAAATTAGTTGTAGATTAATTTTTTAAATTTTGTTTAAAATTTAATTCAATGATAATGACAAAACAAATCTTACATCGGTCATATATAAAAAGCACATACTGTTACAACAATATGTAAATTTTAAATGGGCCAATTGTTGGCTCCCTTATTAACTTTTGCAGAAACTTGTATTGAAACTAGATGTACTAGATTAGATACCTACCAACTCTGAATACTTTCTACTAAGCCGTTTTGAAGTTATTTGTAAAATGATGTACTTTAAATTTGCACACGATCCTAATACAACCTAAAATAAAAAGTTATTTTAAGCCATATGTCTTTTATATTGATGGTTACTAGTGACTGCAGTATTCGCAAACTATTAATTTAAAATGGTCAAACACTACATTTCGAGACTTTGTAAATTTTATATATTACTAAGAGAAATTTATTATTTACAGAGTTTTTCTATTGCATTTCACTTCATATCGAATATGTATCACTTTATCTTAAATATATTTCCCATTAATCAAATATATTTCCCTACATATCACTACATTTCCCTATATGTCAAAACCTTATCACAGTTTGTCAATTACATTGTCAGCAAAATGGCTGCAGTTTGTCAAAAAATGCATCTTAGCAATGAACTAAGAGGACTCCTTATCTGGAGAATGGATGCTGGCGTAAGTAGTGTTACATACAGTGAATTTTTCTTATATGCATGAGCTGTAAATTTTCTAACATTAGTTGTTTTTTTAAAAGAGTTCAATTTGAAGCTTTAAACGAGTGTTTTCCACTCCCAGACTAAGCAGGAAGTAAAATTTCGAATTTAGAAAAGCCCCGTGAAAATTTGTCGAGGGTCGCGCAGCTACCCGAGACAATTTTTTTGGGCTTTTCTAAACTCGAAATTTTACATCATGCGCCACTAGTATAAAACATAGATTTCAAGTGAAGTTCGAATATAGATAAATTTCACAATATTTCAGTGTTTATACGCGTGGCGCATGGAGTAAAATTTCGAGTTTAGAAAAGCCCAGAAAATTTGTCTCGGGTCGCTGCGCGACCCTCGACAAATTTTCACGGGGCTTTTCTAAACTCGAAATTTTACTTCATGCTTAGTCTGGAAGTGGAAACACTCGCCTAAAGCTTCAAATTGAACTTTAAAAACAAACAAGGAATATCTAACAATTAACAGAAAATAGGCTGAATTTTGAATAAAGAAAACTAATATATTTCCAGAAGAAAGTTATTGTTACTGCAAATATGTTCAGCAAAACGCAATTTCAAGTGAAGTTATAAATATCAAAATTATCAAAATTATCAAAATTATCAAAATTATCAAAATTATCAAAATTATCAAAATTATCAAAATTATCAAAATTATCAAAATTATCAAAATTATCAAAATTATCAAAATTATCAAAATTATCAAAATTATCAAAATTATCAAAATTATCAAAATTATCAAAATTATCAAAATTATTAAAATTATCAAAATTATCAAAATTATCAAAATTATCAAAATTATCAAAATTATCAAAATTATCAAAATTATCAAAATTATCAAAATTATCAAAATTATCAAAATTATCAAAATTATCAAAATTATCAAAATTATCAAAATTATCAAAATTATCAAAATTATCAAAATTATCAAAATTATCAAAATTATCAAAATTATCAAAATTATCAAAATTATCAAAATTATCAAAATTATCAAAATTATCAAAATTATCAAAATTATCAAAATTATCAAAATTATCAAAATTATCAAAATTATCAAAATTATCAAAATTATCAAAATTATCAAAATTATCAAAATTATCAAAATTATCAGAATTATCAAAATTATCAAAATTATCAAAATTATCAAAATTATCAAAATTATCAAAATTATCAAAATTATCAAAATTATCAAAATTATCAAAATTATCAAAATTATCAAAATTATCAAAATTATCAAAATTATCAAAATTATCAAAATTATCAAAATTATCAAAATTATCAAAATTATCAAAATTATCAAAATTATCAAAATTATCAAAATTATCAAAATTATCAAAATTATCAAAATTATCAAAATTATCAAAATTATCAAAATTATCAAAATTATCAAAATTATCAAAATTATCAAAATTATCAAAATTATCAAAATTATCAAAATTATCAAAATTATCAAAATTATCAAAATTATCAAAATTATCAAAATTATCAAAATTATCAAAATTATCAAAATTATCAAAATTATCAAAATTAATTTAAATTGTAAAAACATCAAAATTACCAAAATGTCACCTCGTAAATATAAAAAATATTAAAAACTTCAAAAACTTGGGGTGTTGGTAAAATCGATTTACGTCAAAATTATTATTTTATGTCAGTACGTGACAGTTTGACAAACACGTTCTTACAAAAACGAAAATTTCGGTCAAAATCAGTAATAATCTTAGAAAAGTTATTTAATAATATAAAAACGGTCATGTTATGTTAAAAAAGTAAATATGGAATATCAGAAATATCAAATGTCAAAATTGTCGTCTAATGTCAAAAAAATAAAAAAATATCAAACGTCAGAACTGCCATCTAATGTCAAATATTTCATTTAATGTCAACATCAAAATTATTAAAAAAGTAAAAGATGTCATTGTTCATCTAAAGCAACATCTAATGTGAAATATGTCATCTATTGTCAAGAAACGTAGTCTATTATCAAGAATTTAATCTATTGTCAAAAATTTCATCTAATGTTCATTTACGTCCATAAGGTAAAAAGTATCAAAAATGTCATCCAATGTCATGATATGAATATGTCTTGAAGAAAGAAACAAAATTTGAAATTTGTTTCTTTAAATAATGTTCGAATATATTGCTAAATTTATTTATTTCGAAAACGGAAAATTTTATGAAAATATCTATTTGTTAAAAATGTTATAAATCGACATATCAAGTGTCAAAATTTGATTCGGAATGTCAGAAATATCAATTGATATGAAAATTGTCAAAATAAATTTCGAAACGTCATAAATGTCAATCCGTGTGAAAATTGTCAAAACATGATATTATTGGTAACGCTAAATATATTAATTTGTTAAAACATTGTCAGAATACTATTGAAAACGTCGAATAATAATATGATCACATTTAATTTCTTGAATTATATTTCTCATCTGGCACTTGGTAAAACATCACAATATGTAAAGTTATTTAAACTAAAAATACTTGGTAGTGTTATCCCAATTTCGACTTCCCTAATTATCTGAAACAAAAATATTTTTATATATAATATAAAAATGGTCTAACAAACCAAAACTAGTCGGAATAAAGTTTTAATTTGTGAAACAATACCAAGTGTTTTTAATTTAAATATCAAATTTGACGGAATTGTTCAAAATACAATTTAAAATGTCAAATTTGACGGAAATCATCGAAATTTATCAAAATGTTAAAGTTGACAGAAATCATCGAAATTTATCGAAATGTCAAATTTGGCGAAATTACCGAAAAACAATTAAACATTTTCATGCCTGACAACAATATCGAAATTTATCAAAATGTTAAATTTGATACAAATCATCAATGTACTTGATTTTTGATTTTATCACTTTCGAACGAGTGCTGCCCACTCCCACTCTCAGACTAAGCATAAAGTAAAATTTCGACAAATTCTCACGGGGCTTTTCTAAACTCGAAATTTTACTTTATGCGCCACGCGTACAAAATACTGAATTCAATATACTCTTTTGAAGTGATTTATACAAGATTAATCAAAAAGGATTCTTTTGCAAATGTTTGACCATTTGGACATGGACAATTTATTGAATGATGTGCTGAAAATTATCCAATTTTTGATAGTTTTGACAGTATTTTGCCACGTTCGACTGTTTTAACTTTAATCACTTTCTGATGACAGTAAATCACTAGATTATCACTAAAAACTTCCAACAAACAGCAGAATTTAGCCACGTCTGAATCACACACAATTTGTCTGAATCCGAAGGTGCAAAACACCAGATTTGATGACAAAATCACTGATTTGGCAACCTTAACGATATCCTTAGTTAGCTAGAAAAAGGAGAAAATGTAAGAAACAATGTGTGCGAGGGGGATAATTGATGACAGCGCATTTAGCCCGCGTGGAAAAAGCGAGCAGAGGCATGAAAATGATCAAGGTCGTTTCCCAACTGAACGTTCTCTATATTTCGCTATTTCGGTCATAGAGAACGTGCTGCCGAATTTTCGTTAACTCACAAGACTAATTGTGCTGCTACCCAATGACTATATAATGACTTGAGAGAGACGTCAATTATTTTAATATGTAAAAGTCAATTTTGATGTATCACAGACATCATAAATATCGCTTAAGATTTGTATGGTCCAATAGTTAGGTTTTTCGAAAAAAATCCCTAGTTTTTCAAAATAGGGAAAATCATCAATAAAAAACCTAGCCAAATCAAACAACTGCAGGGTAACTCATTTAAAAATAAATTGAAACAAAAACCCATTGAAAAATGTTATTACAGCATCAACGAATATTTAACAGACACTGACATCTAAACCAATTGTAAAAACTGTATTTTTGTTATACATTTAAAGCGTGCCATATGCAAAAAGTCGTAGGTGTCAATTTTTGAGTAATGCGTTTTATATACGGAATATGTTCTAAATATAATGCTTTACTTGTACAATAAATGCTGGGGCGATAGTGCTACTACAATTAGCAGAAATAGGGACTCAATCATCAAAACGTCATACGTGCCATAGTACATTCATTTACGTTTTATGTTTCTCCTGTTAAATATGTCATTTAGTACTTACGACCTTTTGCATATTTATTGGATATAGGTTTTAATGCATTCCACCGTTTCACCCTTATGTTTTCTAATTTAACTATATTTAGACGCCACAAATCCATTCAGACACATCCATGGACCCAGGTGGAATCATTTTATAGTTTAAAATGACTCCAACCGGCGGGACTCGAACTCGCTACCCCTGGGTTAGGTATTCAAATTTTCACATACGTATTTTGATATTCTGTAACAGATAAATTTCGTTATGTAACGTACTAAAAAAAACGTATGTAAAAATTAAAGTGCACACGTTTAAACAGCTTTATTAATTTATTTATTATATAACTCCAAGTCGTGTGGCATTAAATAAAATCATTTCACGTTAAACGTTAGACAAAGATCATAAATCACATATTTTGTCTTTCATTATTTTCTCATTATTTGGTTGGTGGAACTTTTACAATTTTCATTTAAAAATTAAATACTCGAGATAAACATTTCAGCCGAACTAATGATATCATCATCCATTGTATAAAATTTATGGACTGCATCTTATTTTGTATCTTCAAGTCGAGGCACACATGAATATTTAACTCGTGCCAACTAGAATAAGAGCCGGTGTCTGGGCTAAAGAGAGAAAAAGGGAGCAAAATGTCCTCGTTCTCTCCTCGTGGCGTGGAGTTATCGGTTGTGTTTGAGTTCAGCTGGAATTATTTATGGAGTGGCCATCCGCGAGTTTATTATTCCAGACGTGTCTCTTTTAGAATATGAAACGGCTTTGCGGCTCTTCTTTTCTTTTTCTGTATTTATAGGACATTATGCGCAATTTATACTCGATCGAATATTTTACATTCGAAAATATGTATATATCGATATTGAAAGTTCTAGCCAGTGTACAAGTTAATATACACTTCTGTGCAATAGAATTAAGCACACAAAATATGTTATAGTTTAAAAAGGACGTGATGAGTTTCCTAGTTACAAAAATATGTAAATATGTCAATTTCCTTAATGTCAAAATTCTGCGTCATTTAGACAACAATTCAAAAATTCGAATTCTAACTAAAATAGAAGATGGTTTTTCTATTTCAGCACTGTTGTATTTATAATGAGCGTTTTTTTTTTCAAAAGGTTATCCATAATTTTGGTTTTATAAATAAGGTGTTTTTTTTCAACTTATGGTGTTTCATCATGTATTGAAACTGCTGCTGGGCAATTAACACAGTCTCGAATTATACAACAAGAATATAGTAAAAAATAGTTACGAGACCTGTGCTTAATTTTATTGCACAGAAGTGAACATTCGATCATTTATTTAATTTATGAACTGAAATATATACAATAATAAATTACTATGCTAGAAACTTAATTTTGTTATTTAAATAATAAATAAAAAATGTATTTTTTTCAACTTACATCGACATCAATGTGTGGTATGGCGAAAACTTTTGAAGGAGGGGCTTCTTTCGGCACGTATCTGTAGAACTCGACGTCGTAACGATACCACTTGATGGTGTACAGAGCTACCTGCTCCAGGTCATAATCACAAGCCAACGTCACCGTATCACCGACCCGAACCGCTTCCGGTACTTTGATGTGCATGTCTCTCAAACCGGATACACCTAAAACACAGAAGACCAAAAGTCAAACACTCAATCAACTAGTCGCACAACTATACACACATATGTACATGTATGTGAGTATGAAAGCCTATTGATACCGACAAATCAATAATATTGCACATCATCAAACACCCCCCATTTTTAAATATATGCAAGGATGTTAATATATTCGTAATTACTACATGCGCCAGGCGTATACAACATTGATTTAAATTAAGTTAAAAATATACTGATTTATCGTACAGCTTTAGCAGTATATTTTAAACTTCACAATAGTTCAGTGTTTTATATGTGTGGCGCATGAAGTAAATTTTCGTGTTTAGCAAAGCCTAAAATTTTACTTCATGCTTAATTGGGGAGTGAAAGCACTCGATAGAAGTTTAAAACTAAACAAAAAGTACACATCATGTATATGACATAAAAAACGATGAATTTTGTATTTAAATCAGAAATATAAAACTGTTTGCTGAATATCAGGGGTGGTGTGTTTAAAACACTACAGTGTTTTAAACATGTTAAAAACAGCCGTCATTTTTTAAACTGTTTTTTTTTAAACATGTTTTAAATCTTAAATTTGTTTAAAACGTGTTTTAAACGTTAAATTTGTCTAAACATTTTTATTTTTTACCTTAAATTTACTTAATTATATTTTTCATTACTTCATTAGGATTTTTTGTTTACATTTTTAAATTTTAGCTAAATTATTGAAGATATTTAAAATTACATTATTAAACATAACATTTTATTACAGTAAAATATCACAACTGTGTGTGCATAAATCTGATTTTTAAATACAAGGAATTTTTCTTTCAGGTATACATATGCATACACTGTAAATTTTACGACATTCGTTGTTTTTTTAAAAGATTTTAATTTGAATCTTTAAACGAGGGTTTTCCACTCCCAGACTAAGCATGAAGTAAAATTTCGAGTTTAGAAAAGCCTGAAAATTTGGATTGGCCGCGTAGCGAAGCGGAGCGGCCAATCCAAATTAGGCTTTTCTAAACTCAAAATTTTACTTCATGCGCCACACGTGTAAATCACAAAAATATCGGTAAGTTTGAAATATACGGCCTTAGCAATCTAATATGTAGATGTGAATAAAACGTGAGTCAAATTCTGAGCTGAATATATTGTTCAAAACAGTGATTATAGGCAACCCAATAACTCTACCGTATACTAGGTTGCCTATAATCGTTATTGTATGTGTGTGTTTTTTAGCTTCACTGTGAATCAGTGTTTTTCAGTGGATTGGCCGCTCCGCTTCGCTACGCGGCCGATCCAAATTCTTAGGCTTTTCTAAACTCGAAAATTTACTTCATGCTTAGTCTGGGAGTGGAAAACACTCGTTGCCTTAAATTGAACGCTTTGAAACAACGAATTCCCGCAAATTTAAAAATCGATGTAATTATCGGGATATGTATTCTCAAAAGAAAAATGCCCCGTATGTTCTGTTTTAAATACGTTTTAAACATGTTTTAAAGACGTTTTAAACATGTCTTCAATTGTTAATGTTTTAAGCGCTGTTTCAATGAAAAAAAACACGTTTTGTTAAAAAAACTGTTTGTTTTAATTAAAATGAAAAAAACGTTCTTTTTAACAACCCTGCTGAATATTTATAAACGTTAAAACTTGACAAATTTATAAGTGAAGTAAAATCCATAATATTACGAAAAAAATTGGTAAAAATTGTTTGCCCCATTCTTCCTGTCAATTGAGGATTTTGGAATAAATAGACTTGTAAGACACTTATCATTATCCTTTTTGACTTAATAATTCTACCATAAGCGGATCCAGAGAGCAATTATCTTTGAGACAGTTTTAAAATTTAGGTTAAATTTCACTAATCAATAAAATTTTACATTTTTGTGGATTTCGAATTTTTTTAAATTATTTGTCAATTTGTTCTAATTTTCCAGTTATAAAGTTTTTTTTTTAATTTTATGTTGTGTGTAGGTTTTGACGATTTTATTAAAACCAGTAGTAATTATTCCACATTTGTGATTTTTGTTAAATATTGACATAATTCATAATCTTTATTTCCTTAACAGGCAAAAGCCTAATTACAAAGAAAACATATAAAAATAACGAAAAAGAAGAGGGTGCTTCTATATAATACAAAAAAAGTTTCCAAAAATGACAAAATTAAGAATAAGAAAAAAATAACATACTGTGTTTGTTAATTAAGTTAAATTAAACAAGATCTTAATGTACTCAAAAATTCTGCCTTATTGTTAAAAAAGATATCAACTCCGTACTGAACACAACTCCCAAATCATTAACGCCGTTTGCTTTGCGAATCGGGGAGTCGTTCAGGCTAGAGATGGGTAACTCCTGAGTGAATCGACTCAAAGAGTCAGTTCAGTGAAGTGAGCTAGTGAGCCAAGGGGCTCAGTTCAAAATGTTCAGCTCTTTTTGAGCCATGACTCATTTTTATTCGCCCGCTCTTCTAGAGGTACACGACTTACTTTGAATGTTGATTCGCACTGTATTAACGGCTCTTGATTTTCACGCGGCTCGTCGATCGGCATTTCTTAGTCTGCGGCATTTTAGTGAATCATCTTTTTTTTCAATTATGTGTGTTATTATGTTTCGGTATGTAAGTAATTCAAACATTTCTTTAATTAAAATAAAAAATATGAGAAATATTAGAGAAAATAAAAATAGTAATTTTTTTTGTTGATTAAATAACTTAGTAAGATTAGAAATATAATTAAAATTAATTTGTAAGCAATTTTAATTTGGCTTGGGCACGACCACACTACTTAATTGATTTATAAAAACAACATGTTTCACGGCATTTCCTAAATCTATGTTATTTGTTTATTTTAATTAAAATTCGCCTCTGTTAATTCACATATACTACAATTTAAAATATCATAAGCAAACACCCATGTTTACTGTATAGTAATCATTAGAAGTCTAATTTTTCTTTCGTCGCCTATTTGTAACCAAAATTGTAAATTTAATAAGAAGTGTTTATTTTTGTAGTAAAAAAAAAAAAAGATAGGTATCGTTATATTCCTATCTTATTTTATTGCAGCATCATCGATTCGAATTTCGATGCGTAAACCCATTGAGCGATTCGACTCTAAAAGAGTCATGACGGTTCTTGAATCCGATTGAGCGGCTGAGCCGATTGAACTAGCGACGATTCGACTCTAAAAGAGTCATGACGATTCTTGAATCCGATTGAGCGGCTGAACCGATTGAGCTAGCTCGCTCATTGCGACCCAGTTCCACGTTGCATCGCGACGATTCATAAATCGTCGCGATCCAGGTCGGAGATTTGGAGTTGGATCGCTGTTTTCGTGCTGAATGTATGTGTGTTTTTATAGGCGCGCACACCTATTCAATATATTTAAACACACTTGAAGTATAATCGCACGTAATTAATACGCGATTGTTATAATTTTGATTACATATTCATACTCTTACGTATTTATATAAATTATGATTAAATTATTGCAATCATTGTATAGCCGACATTATTAATCACCGTATTGATCAATTTAATGAGTTGGAGAATAAGATGAATCTATAAGAATCAGAACTCTCGGCGGCTCGCTCGCTCGTAACTGAGTCATGTAACTCTTTTGAGCTGACTCAGTGAATCGACTCTTTGAAGTGAGTTAGATCTTTTTAACCAGCTCACTGAAAAGAGCCATTTCGCCCATCTCTAGTTCAGGCTATACTCATACTCACGGACTTTACGGCCTCTGCATTTAGATATGTTAATTTTCAGACCATTTGCTAAATACCAATTTGACATTCTTGTGAGATTGCTTTGTAATTCATAATAATGCTCTGTACTTTCTATAGCAGCAAACAGCTTTACATCATCCGCATACATTAAAAAGTTGCAATTACTGACTTCGGTTATTTCATTAAAGAATATAAGAAACAATAATGGACCCAGGTTTGATCCCTGCGGTACACCACTATTCGCAGTAAAAAAGTCAGAGTATGAGGAATGTCATACTGGTCCAAGCGAAGTAAGAGCTTATCGTGAGGCATGGTGTCAAATGCTTTCGTAATGTCTATAAAGATGACATCTACTTGTCGGCCATTACCCATTTCATTAGATATATATTACGCTAGACACATAAGATTAGTTTGCGTATTACGCATTTTAACAAAACCATGCTGATTTGTAGAACTTCGATGATCAACATAAGTATGAATACAATCGACAGAATTGATTTTATTTTCAAAAACTCATGAGTTTTATTTTTACAAAAACTTGGATTATGGACTATACAAAAATCTTAAGCAATATTTATGAAGTCTACGAAACATTAAAATTAACCTTTGCTTATAAAAACAATCGACGTCTCGTATTAAACTGAGATTAAACAAACAAAAAACACAAGCGATATTATTTAGAACAAAACGAAACAAAATCCAATTAAACGAAGAACTAGTTTTAGAAAATAAAACGATCCAGTTGAAATCAAATTAAAATTTCTGGGAATTAACATTGATGAGCATCTGGATTGGCGCTCGCACGTCGACTACTTGATAACAAAACTGGCGAGAATGTGCTACGTTATGTATAATATCAATTCCTATTTAAACCCCGAGTCAATAAAAACTATATACTATGCGGGCTTCGAGTCAGTCTTAAGATTTGGTGTCACATTTTGGGGAAATAGTACATCAATTGAAAAATTATTTGTACTTCAAAAACGATGCATACGAACCATATTCGGGCTAAAATATAGAGCGTCATGCCGAGGACTGTTTAAATCAAATAGAATCCAAACAGTTTTTTCTGTATTCATATATTAGTGTTTAATGTTTGTTTTTAAAAATAGAGAGATTTTCATTGCTGATGATGACCGACATTATTGTACTCGTAATAGAGAAATTGCATATCCTCATCATAAGCTCACCTTAACCGAGCGAAATGCGATGTATCAGTGCATTAAATTTTATAACGCGTTACCAAACAATATAAAAGGAATAGATTCATTTAAAAAATATAAGACAGCCATATAAGATTTTCTGCTGCAAGCAGAATTATATAATCTAATTATATAATTATTATAATATAAATGAATACTTTGCTATTCAAAACAGATTATTCCTAAAGAATTTCTTATTTTTTATGTATAGTGGATTATTTAATTTAGTTGTGACACAATTTCATTTATGTTCCAGAGTTTTGTATTAATTTTGTGACCATTTATCTAAAATAAAGTTAGTTTATTATTATTATTATTATTATTATTATATGTCATTTTGTGTGGATGGGTTATTTGCACGCAAAAATGGCGAATGCGCCGGGATAAACATTTGTAATTCAAGTTTTTAATTCAAAATAAGTAAATCATGATCTTTTCTTTCATTTTCTTTTAAATGAATACTTTTCTATTCAAAACAGATGATTCCTAAAGAATTTATTATTTTTTATGTATAGTGGGTTATTTAATTTAGTTGTGACACAATTTCATTTATGTTCCAGAGTTTTGTATTAATTTTGTGACCATTTATCTGAAATAAAGTTAGTTTATTATTATTATTATTATTATATGTCATTTTGTGTGGATGGGTCATTCGCACGCAAAAATGGCGAATGCGCCGGGATAAACATTTGTAATTCAAGTTTTTAATTCAAAATAAGTATAATCATGATCTTTTCGTTTGTGAATATCATTGTATTAAAAGTTAAATTTATTAATTACTTATAAAGTGAGCTGCAATTAGTGATAGTTGAAACTAAAGGCCGCTGCTTAAGCTTTTGTTCCAATTATAAAAATATTATTAATTATAACAGAATAATAAAGCAAACATTTTAAGGGACATACACGTTTTTAAACGCTCAGGCTATACTAGTTCCGTGGCACGGGCAGCATACCACGATTTTCTAAAAGTTGTTTCTCTATGCGGTACAAGCTACACTAATTACTGCTCACTTTATAGGTAATTAATGAAATTAACTTTTAATTCAATGATATCTACAAACGAAAAGATCATGTTAACACGATTTAATGTTTCGTTTAACAACTATTTTTCTATGTTCTATAAGTATGTAAATTTATTGAATTGATTAATCGTCAATTTTGAATATTGTGCGTACTATATTTAATACGATCAAAGGGCTTAAGGCGAAACGCTTTGAGCGGATGAGGTTAATTAAAATTCAACGCGAGCAGTGAAATTAATTTTATTCTAGCCGTCTTTCTTAATATAATAACATATACAACTGGAAATCCTCTTAGAGAAATCTTACACTTGTGAACCATTTCACTAATGCAATCCGTGATTCCGGAGTTTCCTAAGCGGATAATAATTATTAATGTGTTCCTGCAATACAACTACAAAGATTTAACGCAATTTACTGTTCCTTTGCTTTCTTTTTTTTATTTCATTCATATATTTTCTCCGTAAATTTAATGACATGTATTTATCAGTGATTATTTTATCAACATTTGAATTTAGAATCACTAAGGATGTTAAAATCTTAGAATATATACTAATCTACCGTATGTCCCCGGATTACTGCCCGGACAGAAAGCACTTTTTTGTTGTCTATGTATTCGTATTTACAAAAAGTTTTGGATGACCTGAAAACACTATTTTCATGGTCAAATTTTAAACTTACTAGAGGGCACACAAAAATTAAGAAAAACTAAAATGTTCATAAGAGAAACGTACCTCTAATTATAATTTTAGAAAAGGATGTTATTTGATAAAGTCATTTTTAATCAGGAACTGTGTTAACATAGAAAATATTAACCTAATAGAAACAATTTTACTTGTCTAATTTATTTATTTTTATAATTATGAATCGTATATTTTTGTGATTTATTGAGTATTTATGCAAAATATTTGTATTTCTAATAAAATATCAATTTTTTATCAAGTTTTTTGATATTTATCCAATAAAAAATTAACATATAAAAATTAAATCTTTGGTAAATATCTTGAATAAACTTAAGTTTCTTTTAAGTATATATATCCTAATTATTCTGTAAATCTTTACATATTCGTTTATTTTAAAGTTCAGTTTCAAGCTTCAAACGAGTGTTTTCCACTCCCAGTTAAGCATGAAGTAAAATTTCGAGTTTAGAAAAGCCTTAAAATTTGTTTTAAGTATACACAGCCTTTATTCTAAGTATATATATGGATACGCTGTTAATTTTCCGATATTCGTTGTTTTTTTAAGTTCAATTTAAAGCTCTAAACGAGTGTTTTCCACTCCCAGGCTAAGCATGAAGTAAAATTTCGAGTTTAGAAAAGCCTAAAAATTTGGTTTGGTCGCGTAGCGCGAAGCGCGGAGCGACCAAACCAAATTTTCAGGCTTTTCTAAACTCGAAATTTTACTTCATGCTCAGCCTGGGAGTGGAAAACGCTCGATTAAAGCTTCAAATTGAATTAAAAAAAACAACGAATGTCGGGTTATTTACAACGTATCCATATGTATACTTAGAACACAAATTGGCTGTGTATACTTAGAAGAAAAATTCCCTGTATATTTTAATTAATTACGTCATTAATGATAATAGTATTTTTAAGAGAGGCAAAACGTTTGATAAAGAATGACTTGGAATTGAAAAATTGATAATAAAAAACTTATACCTATCTGGGCACAAACCCGTATATACTAGAATTTGATTAAAAAAGGTAATTTAATAGAAATGTACATATTTTGAATAATTATATCTTAAAAAATATACGAAAAAACATAAAATACAAACTGTTAACGGTAAAGTTATAATCGTGTTTCATTTATAAAATACATAATTTCTAAAACATAAAACTGTTTCTATCAAGTTACAATTTTGTATTTAGACTTAATTCCCGATTATATATAAATAACATTTTTCCCAAAAAGTATAATTAGAGTTATTTTCTCTTATCATACCTTCTGTTTTTCTTAATTTTTCAGCCTCCTCTGTGGTCAAATTAGAATTTGATAATGAAAAGGTTGTTTTAAAGTCATCGAAATTTTTTTCGAAAGAATTCTTTTTGTCAAAAATTTGCTAATAAAAAAGTGTTTCCTATCCGGGCAGTAATACGGGGGCACACGTTATATTGAATTAAATTATTATTTGTTCTGATGTTAATTATAACAAAATTCTAACTAATGTAATTTGTATTCACTAAACTGATTATGATTTTTTTAGTAAAATGATGAAATTAGTAAATAATTGAGAGTTTAAACATTGCATTATTATAAAATTATTTTATGAATTGCATTTAAAATTATACACTTTACCTCTTTAAAACATAATCCATTGAGCAATTTTTGGAGTCCTAATAAGGAATGATTGATAGCCCATCAAGATTATTGGATGAAATAACCTGGATCCAGTAAGAGGAAAAGGGAGAGCAAGAGAAGAGGAAACCTGGGATCCTATTACGATAATCCCTTTCTTTCTTCTTCTTTTTCTGGACTCACGGGGCCCTCGGCTTACTCTGTCTCACACTGAAAAATAACCTCACATAACACCATCTGCGTCCCTCCAATAAGAACGTGATTTTTAAGCACTTTTATAATTACTCCCCCTTCCTCCGCCACCCTCCTCGGAACTTCACCCACTACACCGGAAAAATTAACTTAAAAGCTCCGGTGATAATTAATTTGTTCCAGATTTTTCCGTAAAACGCTCCTCTGCTTAATGATGTATTTAACGACTTTCTACGTGGTACCTTTTAAAAAGATTGATATTCTAAATTTTGATTTTATTTTTATTTATTTGAATATCTGTTTAATTACATCAGTAATTTTAATTAATCTAATTATTCAAGAGTGTTACCAATACCTTTCATTGACTTGACGTAATTTTTACAAAAGCGTTTAGTTTAAAACTACTAAGGAGTGACTCCACTCCTTGATTAAGCATGATTAGTTACTCCGCTTCGCGAAACAACCAATCAAATTTTCAGGCTTTCCTATACTCGAAATTTTACTTTATGCTTAATTTGGGAGTGGAAATACTCGTTCGAAGCTTCAAATCTAATGCAACAATTTACAACATCGACGAATGCCTGAACATTTGCAGAGTTTACATTATGTATATTCAAAAGAAAATTTATCAGTGTGTAATATATTATTATAATAAGTTATTCATAGAAATCATAAAAAGAAGTAAAGCATTTAGCCAAAATCCACTTTTATAATTAACTTTATAACTGCTCGGCTGTTAATAGGTTCAAACAAAAAATCCCTGCATGTATCTTAAATGTAATTTTTAATAGTCAGTCAAAGGTTTAATGATTTTAGATCTTATCTTAAAAATCTGCTAGCTAATATCCAGAACAAAAATGTTGTCACACCAATAAAACTAACTTAATTAAAAAATAATATAAATAAATTATATATTTACATATTATAAGTTAGATCAATTTTCTGACAACCTTGATTTTAGATTAATATGTGGCCGAATGTGGAATATTCCGTCTAATCCCTTTGATATCATGTGAACAATTGGGTAAATTACAATGCAAACTTAACTTATCCCATACAATAACATTGCACCTTAGTATTACCAAGTGATAGATTTGGCTTGTGTGGAACTCCGAAGTTCATATCCACAACTTGCTTAATGAAATATGAAGGATATCTTCCTGAATAGTTAGGTATTAAAATTAAATTGCTTAGTTTGTATGATGGAGGCTTTTACTCCGTTATACATGTTAATTTAACAAAAAAAATAAACTTTTGATTGTTGACTCATCTAACACTTGGTGAAACATCTTTAAACTTTTTATATAAGGTTGATAGAATAAAACCATAAAACCAAGTGTTTTATTCTATCAACCTTATAAAAAAAAAAATAAGTTACAAAACGTAACATACTTAATATTTAAACGTGTTTTATTGTTAAATTGCTAACGTTTTTTATTGATAAATTGTAAACGTTGTTTATTGGTAAATTGTTACGTTTTCTATTGTTAAATTGCTTAAATTTAGAATTAGAAGAATAAAATAACGTTGCTTTAAGAATGTTTGGATTTTCTTAATTCCATTCTAAATCAATGTTTTAAAGCTACTCTGAAAATTTTTAATTTTTAGTAAATTTTGAAAACATCTCCAAATATAAACGAATTCACTAATGTTTAAGCCAATTCTTGGTAAAGTAGTTTAAAACTAGATATATCTGGACCTCAGAGCCAAAGGGTATCAATCAAATCCACCTCTCTTTAAAAATGAAGTTTAAAGTTGTTTCAATATATTTTTTCGCACAATTTTTAGTGCTGTTGAGTATATATTATGTTCTATTTTCGCTTATTTATTAAATATCTGTGTAAAAAATGTATTAAGTCAAAAAACCAATAAAGCCATTCTGCATTAACAGATCATAATATAGTGTGGTTCTAAAACGTATAATTTATTCCAAGGTAATAGGTCAAATTTTAAGATTACAGCGTTTTAGTATTAAGTCACATTTGTGTTACTGGAGTCGTTATTAAACTGTAGTGAATATTAGACCGATGTGATTGTAATTTAATGCAAATGTTGTTGTTTTAAATATACAACACCTTAGATAATGGATATTAGTGTCTGTATTAGTTTTAAACTAACCAAATCTAAGAGTGTGAATCATAAATATTATTGAAAATTTAATAAATGCTGTTATATTGTTAATTTAAAAAGTGGAAATAAAATTACATTTACTTAAAATACAGGAAATTTTTCTTATGACTGATTGATTGTCCTGAACTCCTTTCACAATTGGATTTTCAAATATTATCGAGCACGCGTCGACATAGAACAATGCCTCTTTTCCGATTGAAGACTTTCGGATCAAACTACACCTATAACAACCCTATAAGTAGGATGATGAGATCGGCAAATACATTTAATTCACAGCCATGGTTTAATTTGTTTGAGTTGTCACATAACCACTTTAAACATAACTTGTATAAATTTATATAATTGTTAATTTAATATTTTAGTGTATAATGTATAATGTTAGTGTATAATCTAGTTATTCTAATTAAGTTTGCAATATTTTATTGTATGTTAAGTATTTGTTATGTATGTATTTTATGTAATAGGGGTTTCCCGTTTAAATAAATGAAATTAAAAAAAAATGAAATAAAAAACTGTACATACAGAGAGTTTTATGTAACACCGAACATTCCAGAAAATGTTCAATGTAAATTTTCCAATGTTAGATGTGTTCTGGGACGCATCAAAGCATTAAGCGCGATTTCATTGGGTACGATTTTAGTAGTTCTAACGCAACTTACATTTAACGTCAAAATGAAATGTGTCATTCAGTAATCGCCTACATCACTAATAGAATGTTAATATTAAACAGCAAAGAAGAATAAGAAAAAGAAGAACAGATTTTGCTAAAACGCAAAAATAATAGAAAAACAGATTCCTGTTACTTCCGTTTGCTAATAGTTCCAGATGAGTTTATAGATTGCTTCAATTTCACTTGAGATGATTAAGAATTTCAATTCAATGTATTGTGTAAACTATTTGATCAGGACCACTCCAAGGTACATTGCTTCGGGTGTACCAGTAAAAATGCCGTACCAAAACTGTTTTTCGGCAGCTTTAAATATAAATATTTCAAAATGGAAGGGCAAGGCGAGGCTGGTTAAAATTTTTGCAAGTACCGCCCCTAGGTCTGCTGCTAGCACAACAATACTGGGGTGTTAAGTGTGCTGCTTCATTTGGCAAACATTTCAATTTTCTTTTATTTGTTTACATGATACTTAATAAAGCAAATATTAATCTTGTCTTGCTAATGTCTTGCTTTGGGCAAAAAAGTATGTTCTATATTCCCACATACTGCACTCACCATAAGCACACAAGATTATATAATTGACATATTTTATTTTGACGTTACATGTACCCTATTTACATTAGTCCTAATTTGCATAAGAACTACTAACAATCACAACCAATAAAATCGCACTCAGAAGAGTGTAAATTGAGTTGACTATATTACCATTGAAAATCGTAGCCAATCACATCGCACTCAATGCTTTGATGCGTCCCAGAACAAATCGAACATAGGAACATTTACATTGAACCTTTTCTGGCATGTTCGGTGTTACATAAAACTCTCTGTATATTTTGATGTATATGCCGTGAATTTTAAGAGATTCATTATTTGTAAAAAGCGTTCAATTTGAAGCCTATAACGAGTGTTTCCGATCCCAGATTAAGCATGAAGTAAAATTTCAAGTTCAGAAAATCCTGAAAATTTGGTTTGGTCGCTCCGCGAAGCGGAGCGACCATACCAAATTTTCAGGATTTTCTAAACTCGAAATTTTACTTCATGCGTCAAGCGTATAAAACACTGATTTAACGTAAAGTTTAAAAATACGTTGTTCAATAATTTCAGAAGGAAATCCAGGGAATTTTATTTAAATTGAATAATGTATTGTTTTTCACAATTTTCAACAGAAACCATTCGTAGCAATTTATCATTATCTCGTTAGTTTAATCTTTGAATAAATATATAAAAAATTAAGTCTAGAAATTCCTGGCTGCATTAAAAGAAAAAAAAATTATTTATGCTTTAAAAAATCACAAAACTAACGGTTTTGACATTTCTGCTATTAAATAACACCGTTAGTCAACCCAACAGCAGCCTACTAGATATCATAATTTTTTGGTGGTGTGAAATATCCTATTTTGTCAAATTTTTACTATATCTCCGGCCAGAATAAAGATATTGGGGTGCTGTTTGAGCAGTTTTATCATATTTCTCATTCCATTTAATGTAATGTAACCAAAGTAAACATGCCAATTTGAAAAGTTTAAGAAAATTAAATCAATTTGGCACATAATATAAAAACTCAAGTAAATCAGGTAAAAATATGTTTTAAAATCAACATTGATGTTATAAGATCAAATTAGTAAAGTATTACTATAAATAAATAAATAAATAAATCGTTTATTGACGGGATTATCCCCAATTTCAAAATTAAATACATAAAATGTACAAGTAATATCACCACTAACTAACTAAACCAGTGATGGGGAAACTACGGCCCGCGGGCCAAGTCCGGCCCGCGGAAAGGTTTAATCCGGCCCGTTTAAGAGTGCCGTCGTGAGAATGTTGAACGCGTTCTTACTTCGTAATGTGACGACCCGCATAAAAACTACCTACCTACGATTAAGCATTATTCGTTGGCCCGCTACAATTGTCTGGTTATTACAAATGGCCCGTCTTAAAAAAAATTTCCCCACCACTGAACTAAACAATTAAAAATAATACTACAAATCAATAAGTCAGATCAACATAAAACAAATTTGTTTGAATATAAATGCCCATAATTAAAATTATAATAAACATAACAAAAATTACTAAAATTAATTCAACTAAATCAATAATTTTAAATTTCGTTTAAATAAACTAAATTCGCTACCAATTAAATTAAAACGTGAATCATTATTAAGCTGATTAGAAGTTCTTAATAGTCTATTAAGCGGACTATTAAAAGTATAATTAGTTTTATTAATGCCAAGCTTAAATAATGCAAAATTCCTAAATTTTGTACAATAAGGATTCACATTGAAATTGACCAAACCTAGAAGCCCCGAACATTGTATATTTCCTGAGAGTAATTTTTGGGAGAAACATAGCTCTAAACCAAGTCTTCGAGACTGTAATGTCTTGAGATTTAAATCATTTAAGATTAAGTAATAATTGCTGGGATCAATGAAACCTAATTTGAACGAAATCATTTTTATAAATTTTTGTTGCACACATTCAATTTCTGAAATTTAAGTAACGTAAGAGGGGGACCAGACAATACTACCATATTCTAATTGTGACCTTACCAACGAGCAATATAAAATTTTAATAGTTGATACATTAAACATATAGCTATTTCTGAAGATGAATGATAGTATTCTCATAGCTTTCCGAGTGATTATTTCGATGTGTTCTCTAAAATTTAGCTTTGAATCAAAAACAATCCCTAAATCTTTAATACTGCCAACCTCGTCCAAACTTAACCCTTTCATATAGTATGTGCAGTTTAAATTGGTATTTCTTCTAGAAAATACTATATGTTTACATTTATTTATATTAGGTCGAGATCATTACGTTAACACCAATCAATCGAGGTGTTAATATTGTTGTGAATTGTTCTGAATTATAAATAAATAGTTCTCCCAGAGAACATAAAAACCCAAAAAAAAAGACTTAAAACGATTCAAGAGATACTCGTTAAATTACTTAATTGAGAAGGAACCATACTCACTACAAGATTTATTATTATAACTAGTTTGTAAGTCTTTGACATTATTATTACTTTGAGTATTTGTGTATGTGTGTGTGTGTATATATATAAATAAATATATATATATATATATATAAATATATATATATATATATATATATATATATATATATATATATATATATATATATATATATATATATATATATATATATATATAGATAAATTATATATATATATGTTTCACTGTTTCTTCGGGTTTGGTCCCGCGTATTTTGTTGGCTCTGGTCCATTGTATTTTTAATTCGATGGCCTAAGACATTAGTTTTAATCCAAGTCCTTTTACTTCTAATTTTTTTGTTAATTTTCCTTTCATTTTAAATGTGTATTTGTTAGTTGGTTTGAAGAAAATTTGACCTAAACGTTACATATACTTTAATAGAGCGTTATAACAAATCAAATTAAATAAGATTTTAAATATTTCATTGTATAATTCAATATCCGGAGGTGTATTTGCACGGGAAGTAGTTGTTTCAATGGAAATTTATCGTCTTAAGTTGTCTTATTAATTAAGACATTATTTGCATATTCACGAATAGTTTTTTTGTAATTTTATATATTATATTTAAAGTGTGCAAACTATAAGAAGCGTAAGCTTATTTTCTGGAATTCAAATAGTTTTGAATTTGAATTTATCTTGTTTTAACATATTATTATTATTATTATTGAAACAATACATAATTTAGGATTTGGTTAGAAGAGTTTATAACTTACAAAAAGTTAATTGACAAATACTCTCTATTTATGTAGCTATATTTTTATTATGATTTTTTAATCGGAAATTTTAATGATTTTTATTAACTATGTATCAATGTAAAGCTAATTTAATGCGCTATTCGATGACATAAAAGTATATAGGTTGTTCCATTAAAATAAATGCGACATTGTGTCATAACTCGGAAGTCCGAATAAAAAAATAAGTACGGCATTGCATTTTACGGTGTAAACTTTACAAGTAATTATTGAACTAAGAAAGAGATATTTTAAAATAGCTAACACTTAAAAAACGCCTGGTATCTTCCAAACTAATCAAGTTAGCCATGTTTTTCTAACTGTTTTGGTTATCGAAATACCCTATGTAAACTCGAATTGGGGCCACCCTGTACATAAATAATGATATTTACGGAAGGCGCTTAAATTGGCCGTAATTAATTCATGTATCTACATCCATATTTAGCAAGTTATCAATTTACTTCGGCAATAAAGTTTTAATTAGCTCCTCACATAATAATTAAATTCTCTTGTTCTCGATAATTACTTATAAGGGGGAGGATCTGCTTGGTTATCGCAAATGTAATATTTTCCAAAGTCGGTAATTAGAGGAAGCTCATTGAGACGAGACGTAATTACTTTAATAACAGTAAACTATTTATGCGTTTTTAATATAAATATATATATAATATGAGAAATATAAACATAGGCACCCGCATGATTTTTCCTAAAAACTCGAAATTTTACTTCATGGACTCAATTACTGTAAAGTTCAAGATATACGTCTTAAACATATTCCTTTAGTAGTATATTTTGAACTTCATTTAAAAACAGTGTTTTATACGCGTGGCGCATGAAGTAAAATTTTAAGTTTAGAAAAGCCTGAAAATTTGGTTTGGCCGCGTAGCGTTACGCGATCAAGCAAAATTTTCAGGCTTTTTTAAACTCGAAATTTTACTCCATGCTTAATCTAGGAGTGGAAAATACTCGTTTTTGACTTCGATCTGAGTTCTTTAAAAAAAGCATTTTAACACGTTATCTTGAACCTATCAAGGTTTTTAATGTATCGTGTTCAATTTGAGATTCCATAATAAATAAATAAATACAAATACAAAAATGTCTAAAAAAAAATCTATTATTCTCATTTATACAAATCTACATTAGAGTCTCATAAGTTTAAGACGTAAAAGAATTATATATTTTTTGGGTCGAATATTAAATATTGCTTATTTCTTAGTAGATCTTAAGAATTTTAAATAAATTCGACTGTCGATACGTTTTTAATTAGCCTTTAAAATAGTGTTCAATATAGAGAATACCCCTAAATTCTCACAACTTTATTTTTGATACAATATTATCGTTTTCTGGACTGAATAATTAAAAATGGTAATTTAAGAAAACATGGATTTTCAGTTACAGTATGTAAAAGCAGTGGCGTAGCCAGGAAGGGGCTACGGGAGGTTGGAACCCCCCCCCCCCTAGTCGCTGCTATCAATTTTATTTTATCTTTTTGAAATCGCCGCGTGTTCAAAATCATTGAAAAATTGTGCGTTAATAAGCATCTGCACACGCCCTGATTTAACGCGAAATTATATAATAAATAGTTGGTTTTTACGTAGTTTCTATAAAAATATTTTATGTTTATGCAAATTATATTATTCTGTCTAAACTGTTTTTTTTTCTGTGCCTCAGTTAGAACTCCCCTCCCTAAAAATCCTGGCTTCGCCACTGTGTAAAAGTAAATTTACTTATTCTGAAAATATAAACAAATAAACTTTAGATTTACTTGTATGAAATTTATGAAGATTACTATTACCATTCTTTCAACGTTTTCTAATTGAAAATTGGTCAAACTAGAAGAAAAATCGGATACTCCAAAAGTTGACTAAAGCACCAACTCTATTTAATTTAGTCATAAATTTTACAATAAAACGAAACTGCAAAAAATTGATGATTGGATGTCTAACGAGTGTTTCGAATTACAGATTAAGCATGAAGTAAAATTTCGAGTTTAGAAAAGCCTGAAAATTTGGCTCGGGCGCGTAGCGAAGCGGAGCGACCGAGCCAAATTAGGCTTTTCTAAACTCGAAATTTTACTTCATGCGCCACGCGTATAAAACGCTGATTTAATGTGAAATGATCTTCAACCAATTAACAAGTGAAATACGTTTAGTATGTTAATCATCAATTGTTTAAATGGTGGAGAAAGTGCTACGATGAACACATCATCATTTTTTGTATTTGTTTTTGTATAACTTTAGAAAATAAATTTATAAAAGAAAATAATAACTTAAATCTCTAACACAAAAAGCTATCTATGCCACTGCTTCCATCTAAACCATATCTAAGTATACATGTAATGGTTAACTAATAATGAAATGTCTACAAAATAAAAATGAATGTAAGTTGTACACAATACGTGACTTTTATTTTATTAAAAATCACATTTTGTGAACAACTTACAATTGATTTAATTTTGTGGACATTTTCTTAGTAGTTGAGGTCATTAAATACAACCATCCTTATATTTTTGAAGATTGAACAAATAACTTGCTGTCAATTGAATTGATCAGTATCTCTCCATGTTTGTTTAATTTAAGGACAACCAATATTTTCGTGAAAATTATCATTTTTATTGTCATATCATTTATTCTACGAATCACCATTACAAGATTAACACAAAATGTAGTATAGAAAAATTAAATATAAAATAAATACAATTAAAATAGATAATACAATGTTCGTATAACCTACAATTATATTTATATTTCAGGCTTTAATTAATACGAAAAAAAATTATAGAACTTTATGTAGAAATGTTTACACTTATTTAAAATTATTGACGTGTTTACTCTTACATAATTAGAGAAGATCAAATTCCAATATAATGAAATTAATATTAAAATCCTTTGTTCTATGTTATCCATCTACACCCTGTATATCATTTGTACAGAATTAACTTGATTTTGTAGAATTTCGAGAATAATATTGATTATTTTTTAAATATTTACATTTTTAATCAGTAAATCGTGATGTCTGGAACTGTATATTTTGTGGTTATATTGCGATTTTGTGGTATACATAAATGGTTAATGAGGTTGAAAATGAAGTAATTCTTGAAGAGTTTCTAGGCGAAGTGTTTGATAATTGATAACATTTAGCAAAAAACAACTGACTAAAATCATCGTCAAATTGTGAGACACTGAGTTTTTAAAGAAGTTATTAAAGATTATATGTTACAAATACCGAAAAGTCAATTTAAAATCTTAATTGATTATAACATTTCATTTTGATTACACAAAAACCTCGATCTTGTGTTTTCTGCAATTCCATGCAAAAAGCATGTTTTTTAAAAACAGTTTTGATAGATTCTCTTAACGGCCGAGTAAGTCCAAAATATTCTTCAACTGTGACTTAAATTTTAAGTTCCGATTTAAGTTCGAAATTCTTGAATTTTACATTACATTAAGGCAACATTTTTAGATCTTGTTTACTTATTGTTTCATGAAAATATAACGTTTTTAATAAAAGTTGTAATTTATTATTCACCAAATAATTAAATTATTGAGATTAAAACGTGTGTCAAAAATGTTCACTTTGACTTATAATTGAATCTCTGATTTAAGTTTAAAAATAATGGTTAACATTTCATTGTAAAAAACATATTTTATAATTGTGTAGTGTTACACAAAAACCTCGATCTTGTTTTCTGTTTAATTCCTGCAAATAGCATGTATTTGAAAACAGTTTTGATGGATTCCAAAATATTCTTCAACTGTGACTTAAATTTTAAGTTTCGATTTAAGTTCGAAATTATTTAATTTTACATTACATTAAGGCAACACTTTTAGATCGTGTTTACTTATTGTATCATGTGAATATGACGTTTTTTTAAAAAAAAGTTGCAATTCATTCATTCACATTTTTGACACACGTTTTAATTTCAATAATTTAATTATCTAGTGAATAATAAATAATTAAATTATTGAAATTAAAACGTGTGTCAAAAATGTTCACTTTGACTTTGACTTTGGTTAAAATTTCATTGTAAAAAACATATTTTATAATTTTGTAGGGCCCCAAAAATTTTTCCAGCAAGGCCTCGGTATATATAAAATATTTATATCCCTTTCAGAACTACAAACAAGATGCTAAAAAGAGCTTACCCGGAATGAAGGATCACAGAAGCAAAGACAAAACTGTCAGATCAAACACGACCTCTGAATCTAAATCCATTAAGGTCGCCTAGTCTCAAGCACCGCGCGTGACGTTACATCGAACCAGCGCCATCTATTACCTTAAGTGACAGTGAATTTCAATCCCGTATTTTTCACATTTTTTTTTATGTTTCACTCGCGCTATATTGTGTCCTATCCACAATAGCACTTAATGCCTTCGATATAAACGCTTTTCATTTTAATATGACATTTTCCATTTTCTCGTTCCGTCTGCCGCTGATGAATTTACGGAATTCCCTGAATATAAAGGCCATTGTTCGGTATCAAATTACAATTTCAAATTAACGCAAATAACAATAAGTATTCGAAAATATTCTCCGCCGCAAACAAACGCAGACGTTAATTTATTTTAATTGGATATTATAGTTATTAATACGTTATTGGTAAATTAAAGTTGATATTGATTTAATCAGCGCGTTTCATATGCATACAAATAATTATATCAAGTATTTATAATTGATTAAATATTCAAATTAATTATATAAATTACGTATGTTAATTAAACGTGTCCGCTTTGCAAATGCTTATATTTAAATATGCATTATGTCGCATATAATTAATAATAATAAATTGGTTAATATTTTGTTTTAAGGCGCCTTTTAATTTAATTAAGGCAGAAGCTAGAGCTTCTATGAAAAGGTCTAAGATGTGAGTTTAATAAAAACTGGATATGTATACTGAAAAGAAAAACTCCCTCTATATAAATAATTTAATTTAATTTAATTTATTAACGGAATCTCCAAATTAATATTACAATAATGCATTTACATTTTATAATGCATTGAATTGACAAAAAAATTAAACTCATACCACTACAAAAATATTTCCAAATAACAAACAACAAAAAATGCAAACTACTGTATACAAAAATAAAATAAATAAAATGACATATTATTATGCTACGCCATACAAATAATTTTGTATCTTTTTTACAATCTATTGCAATGAGTAGGTATCTATTATTTGAATGCATAATTATCATAATCTTTGCTAAATAAAAATATTAACAGTTAAAATTCTAGAAAACCACTTAGTCAAACTCAAAATAATTTTTATAATTGTCCTAATTTCTTTAAATATAAATGTTCTACAATTATCATCTATTTAGATTTGTGTAACAACCTTAAATCAGGACTATAAAGTAAGTGTAGTTTACATTTATCCAATGATAAATGTTATAATTCAGGAAGTGGATTTAACTCGCGCATTGATCAGTATTATTCAAAGGGGATTAAATTATTAAGAGACTATAAATATAAACGATATAATTGACGGTGGTGTGGGTATTAAAGCATGCTAATTAGGGTCGTGGCGTTAAGAGGAGATTTCCATGAAACCATCGCAAACTCCATGTAAAATATATTAATTTCCGGAATTATTGAACGGATCATGTAATTTACTACCTCGATAAGTTGGGCTGCGCTACTTAGACGATTTCATTTAATTAGATGTATTTAATTAAATCGTGGTTTTAGAGGTTTCACTAGCTTGGTTAATTATTCAGAATTTTGATTAAATATTCACACCATATATTTTAGTAAATAAAATTATATCGCTGCGACTTAATTAATAACTAAAATCAATGGGTACTTAAAATAAAATCCGGGTATAGAAGAAAAGTTTTGCATTTCTTGGCAATCATTTAATTACTGAAAGTTCAATTGAAATAAAGTTGTTTTTGCTGGTAGCGATAAATATTAAGTTCTATTTACTGTTATTCTTGTAGAATATTAAAATTCTTAAAACACAAAATCTGCAAAAATCAAATTGACCAAAGTCGTCTATATAATATTTATGAAAATTTCAAAACATCAACGAAAATAACAGACGCTTCTTCTGTGAATAACGAAATCAACAGAATTGACAAAATTAAAACGAAAAAAAAGTTATTAATCCCACAAAAATTAACTTTTAGCACTTGTCTTAGGTACAATGTTTAAGCTTCAAAAACATTTGACAAGTTTAACAAATGCTTATTTAATCCATCACTTTAATAATGATGAAGATTTTATATATTAGAAATGAAGTTTAAATTAAGGAAGTGATACATTCATAAAAGTGTGTATTTTATTAAAAATAAAATGATAATTAAATAATATTCCAACAAAATAATAATAATGATAATAATCTTTATTATGGAATCACCATTTAAGAAAATAATACAAACAAAAATATACCAGTGCTACAATAAATCAATACATATGCAAAAAAGAAATTCAAAAAATTAAAAAAATATATTAATGATTAACGCAAAAAATGGTTATGTGTCCATCATAGTACTTTCCCCCGTAAATTGCGTATTAAATCACTTTTAAAATATTTGTAGCATTATTATTTTCAAAATGTCTTCAACTTTTTGATAACTACAACTTTTATTTGAAACATTTTTCAATTGGATCAACACATACTGACACAAACCAATGACTAGATAAAAAACACTATTTATTGAATATCTCAAAAACTAAGAGTGCTATGACAAAAAGTGAATCTACAAAAAATCTTTAGTTTTTAATTTCCTACAACTTTTACTTGAAACATTTTTCAATTGTATTGACACATACACTGTCACACACCAATAACTAGATTAAACACACAACTTTTGAAATATCTCAAAAACTAAGAGTGCTATGACAAAAAGTAAATGAACAATACATCTTCATTTTGTTATTATCTACAACTTTTATTTGAAAGAATTTTTTGTTTGATTAACATTTATTGAAAAAATCTGAAAAAACTAAAAACGCTAAGAGTAAAGTACCACTTCCGGTTTTCCGATTTTCACCAAAAGCTTTTCAGTTCTTCCGATTGTAACAAAAAGCTTAAGTTTCAAGTTTCATCTCGATATCTTTAGCGGTTTTTGCGGTACAGCGCACACAGACACACACACAGACACACAGCCAGACAGACATTTTTCAAAAATGGTCTTATTCGACTCGGGGGACCTCAAAACGGATATTTCCGCTAAAATTTTTGATTCGAAAATTTTCAAGAAAACAATACTTTCCCTTTGTATTACATACGGGGGAAAGTAAAAATTAAATCATTAAATCAAAAATTATTTTCTATTAGCTATTTAGAATGAATTAGGTTTTAATGAAAGTTGCTTTCCATTTTTGTATTAAAAAAATTATGTCCGATACATGCAGTCAAAGTTGAATTTTATATTTTAAACAACGAATTTCGAGAAATGTTTATTCGGGCTTCTAGGTTAATTATTTTTCGGGGAAAATATAAATAGCCCGGATTGTTTCTGATATAGACTTTTTAAGACATACACTTTTATATGAATATATTTTATTTTATGAAATATCTAAAATTCGCAGAAATTCTCACAAATGTTTTTAAATTCCATGAGTAACCATAAAGTAAATTGTTTAGTTTAAATAAGCCTAATGGTTTTCAGGGAGTTCTAACCTTGAAATTTTACTTCTTGCGCCAGGTTTATATAATACTGTAAAATTAAAAATATATATTACATGCGCCACGCGTACAGGGTTGTTATGTGTAAAACACTTTGTTTTAGAACAGTGTTTAAAAATAGCCGTCGTGTTTTAAACGGTTTTGTTTTAAACATGTTTTAAACATGTTTTGAAGGTTAAATTTGTCTAAAACTTTTATTTTATTATCTTAAATTTGATAAATTATATTTTATACTACTTTATTAAGAGTTTTTGTTTTCGTTTTTAAATTTTAGCTAAATTGTTGAAGATATTTCAAATTACATTATTAAATATAACATTTTATTACAATAAAATATCACAACTGTGTTTGCATAAATATGGATACACTGTAAATTTTACGACATTCGTTGTTTTTTAAAAGATTTTAATTTGAATCTTTAAACGAGGGTTTTCCACTCCCAGACTAAGCATTAAGTAAAATTTCGAGTTTAGAAAAGCCTGAAAATTTGGATTGGCCGCGTAGCGAAGCGGAGCGGCCAATCCAAATTAGGCTTTTCTAAACTCGAAATTTTACTTCATGCGCCACGCGTATAAAACACTGAAATATCGTAAAGTTTAAAATATACGACTTTAGAAATCTAATATGTAGATGTGAATAAAACGTGAGTCATATTCTGCGCTGAATAAATTGTTTAAAACCGTGGTTATAGGCAACCTAATAGCTCTAATGTATATTAGGTTGCCTATAATCGTTGTTGTATGTGTGAGTTTTTAAAACTTCACTGAAAATCAGTGTTTTTAAGCGTGGCGCATGAAGTAAAATTTCGAGTTTAGAAAAGCCTAATTTGGATTGGCCGCTCCGCTTCGCTACGCGGCCAATCCAAATTCTTAGGCTTTTCTAAACTCGAAATTTTACTTCATGCTTAGTCTTGGAGTGGAAAACAGTCGTTAAAAGCCTTAAATTAACCGCTTTGAAACGACGAATTCCCGCAAATAAAAAAAAAAAACGCTGTAATTATCGGGATATGTATACTAAAAAAATAAACTGCCCTGTATGTTCTTTTTTAAACATGTTTTAAACGTGTTTTAAACATATTTTAAACACGTTTTAAACTTATTCAATTGTTAATGTTTCAAACGCTGTTTCAATGAAATAAAATCCTTTTTGTAAAAGAAACTGTCTGGTTTAATGAAATTGAAAAAAAAAACTTTTTTTAGCAACCCCGCACGCTTATTAAACACTAAAAACAATTAAATATTGTTAACCAGTGAACTTCACTTGAAATTAGTGCCTTATATGCGTGGCGCATGAAGTAAAATTATAACAAAATAAATCGCTAACAGAAAAATAGCTTTTTATTTCATTCTCTTAATTTTCAAGACTCATATGGTGGGATTAATCCCCTAAATCCCCCTCCATCTAACTTAGACTGAATTTTACCTTACGATGTGTAAAAGAATTTTATTGTTTATTTTTATATTATCTTGTAGATTACAAATAAAGAGCTAGCTGTTTATAATAATTATTAGATATGATTAGAATTAGAATTCTATAGAATTCAAGATATATTCAGCAGACATTTAATTTAAGAGGCAGTAGCTACAACCACTAGACGAAAAAAATAAACTACGGAAAACATTGTTGGTTCTTTTAGTATTTTTCTAATTAAATCTGAAATAAATGTTTACTTAATGTATTAATTATCAAAGTTTAAGATTACTAAACAGAAATTGAATTGAATTGAATTGAATATACTTAGAACTAAAATAACGGCTACTAAAAATTAGAATTTAGTGTAAACAAAATTTAAGTAGAATTTTATTTGATAATTTGTAAATTGTTGAAATTTAGCGTTAAGGCTTTAAAATCTAATTTAATTAATGTAATAATTTTAACGGCTTTCCATTTACATGAAAAATACAATATATATATAAAAAAACACATATATACATACACTAAACAAGAACAGTTAGAATTCTTTTAAGAGGCGCGTTAATAATGAAAAAGACCCATTAAAAAAGGCAAATTTTAAAATATTAGCGTGACGCGAAACACGAACAAAAGCAGAATATTTCGCATAATCCGTGCGCCTGTAGTCGATATGGAATGTAATGTCAGACCTAACCCGTATATCTAGGTAATTTATGTAGACTTGACCAAAATGCAAGGCATAATGAACAGACATTAAATTCTTTACCGAAAAGTCGAATTTGGGAACATCTAATTTGTTTACACATTTTTAAAGAAAATTCCAAGAAAATATTTAAGTTCTCCTTTTAAATGGCTGTAACTTAAAAGGAGAACTTTAATATTTTCTTAGAATTTTCTTTAAAAATGTGTAAATAAATCAGATTTTTCCTAAAAGCTTTTATATACAAGATAAATTCAAATTCAAAACTATTTGAATTCGAGAAAATAAGCTTACGCTTCTTATAGTTTGCAACTTTAAACATAATATATAAAATCTTGTATTAACTGTACCGTAAGGTAAATAATAAGGTCTCACATTCTTCATACCTGCTAATGACATAATCCCCTTTTTTACCTATAAATACCGACCATCATTTTCACTCATTCCATTTCTGTGTACCTGTTCATTCCACACACAACACTTTTTCCAAACAAGTTTGTTTTAATTTTATTCCTATTTTTTTTAACGTCATACGCAAAGCTATACTGAAGAGAGATAAATCTCGAAACGCGTCTATAGATGGCCTAAGACATTAGTTTTAATCCAAGTCCTTACATATACTTTAATAGAGCGTTGTAACAAATCAAATTAAATAAGATTTTAAATATTTCATTGTATAATTCAATATCCGGAGGTGTATTTGCACGGGAAGTAATTGTTTCAATGGATATTTATCGTCTTAAATTGTCTTATTAATTAAGACATTGTTTGCATATTCACGAATAATTTTTTCGTAATTTTATATATTAAGCTTTTATATTTTGATAATTTATTAAGAATTGATTATTGCTTAGAAGACAATCAACAGAAATTACAGTTTTAATCAGAAGTTCACAAATCCATTTTGTACTATTGTTTAGCACCCTTTATTTTTGTGAATATAACATTTTTTATTTAATTACCGTTGACGTGAAAAATGAATGCAAAAAATAATAGAACTTTCCATAAACACAATACTTTTTGCATTGAACAATCGAAAAAAGTCCTCAGATAGCCTAATAAACAACAAAATAATATATTATAAATATTTTACTGTATTGTACATTAAGTTTGCATATAGTTTCTTAATAAAGATATTTCTATATATAAATAATATTATGAATCGATGCAAAATATTTTATTCGACCAACAATAAATGTATACGTTTGTATTAGATTTCATAATAAAGATATGTGTATATACATATAAATAATAGCCTGAATCCATGCGGAATATTTTACTCAACAAAAATAGTATTTACATGTTCGCTCTCAATTAATTATTAAATTAAATATTCCAATATATACTAACATTACAAATCCTCCATTCGTTTTATCAATCTTCAACCTGTATACTGAATTTTCGGTATAATAAACATGCAGACTAACATAAACAATTATAATCTAATTCCTACACAAACAATAAATAAACAAATACCAATACACCCGTACATGAACCTTTTATACAATAAAATTGTTTTTAGCTGTTACCTCATTGTAATCCAACGAATTGGAATTATTATTGTTTCACAGATTCAATTGTTTTAAGCTATGATCCCTTTCCACATAAGTGCTGATTATTGTAAGCAATGAATGTACATGTACACTCGAAAATAAACGTTTAGTTAATAATCCGAGCTATAAACACATTAATGGTTGTGAGGCTAGTGCGTATTCATTAATTAACCTTGAATGTATAAATGTTCACGTTCATGTTTCTCACTTGGAGAAATTCCTATCTCTCTAATATTAGTCAG
Organism: Philonthus cognatus; assembly: GCA_932526585.2. Taxonomy (NCBI): domain Eukaryota; kingdom Metazoa; phylum Arthropoda; class Insecta; order Coleoptera; family Staphylinidae; genus Philonthus; species Philonthus cognatus. Next base: position 23,956,741 of record OW052243.1, on the reverse strand, counting down.
AAGCGGATCCAGCGAGACATTTTTGAGAAGGGATAATTATCTTTTAAAGACAGTTTTAAAATTTAGGTTAAATTCCACTAATCAATCACTTAATTGACTTTTTACTTTTTTGATTTTTTAAATGTTTACATTTTTTGTCAATTTTTCCTAATTTTTACAGTTCTGAAGTTTTAGACAGTTTTAAAATTTAGGTTAAATTCCACTAATCAATTACTTATTTAACTTTTTATATTTTTTTTTGATTTGGTAAATGTTTACATTTTGTTCAATTTTTCCTAATTTTAACAGTTCTGAAGTTTAATATATTATGAGGTGTGTTGGTTTTAAAATAGTAATAATTATTCAAAATTTGTGATTGTTATTAAATTTTGACATAAAGGGATTTTTTCTTTTAGGTATACATTCACATATTCCATATAATCATTTGTAAAATTATTGAACATGTAATCAAACCTAAGCAGTATATTTTTACCATAACTCTAAATCAGTGTTTTATATGCATGGCGCATGAAGTAAAATTTCGAGTTTAGAAAAGCCTGAAAATTTGGTTTGGCCGCTCCGCGCTTCGCGCTACGCGACCAAACCAAATTTTCAGGCTTTTCTAAACTCGAAATTTTACTCCATGCTTATTCTGGAATTGGAAACAGTCGTAAAAGGCTTCAAAATGTAAACATATTAATATAATAACCAATGTCTGAAATTGTACATCGAAAAATCGTGATATGTTTACCTACAAGAAAATGTTCCCGTATTTATCTTTTCATTTTATTCATTTCGACATTTCCATAATATTTTTATTATTGCTAAAAATACGTTGACATTTTTTAAATTCCTATACCTATTTTTTGCAAAATTGTAGTATTTTATCAAAAATAAATAAATACATTTTATTTGATCGATTTGTATGAATAATTAAAGACATCAAAAAAATGTTAATCGCATTTTCTTTGTTTGTTGAAATTGTCAACATTTACGAATTGTATTGACTGGTAAATCTTTATGTTTGTTGCTTTTGACAATTTCATTTAAAATAGTTTTTTAACAATATTTATAAAATGTACTATAATTGCTTTTCATCACTTTTTACTATTTTAATTAAATTTCACTATTTGTTCGTAAAATCTTTTTTTTTTTAATTTTCAGATCATTTCCATTGTTTTTAAGAACTTTGACATTTTCAACGAATTCTCTAATTTTTGTAGTTCTATAAAAAAACGTAACGTTTTTAATTTTTCAGTGATTTGGTCAAAGTTTACGATTCCAATTAAGCATTTTATCGCTGTATCCAGATCTGGCCACATACAAGAAATGTTTCTTTTAGGTACACGTTTCACGATTTTTTTATGTACATTTTCAGCAATTCATTGTTTTTATAAAAGCGTTTAATTTGAAGCGAGTGTAGTGTTTCCAATCCTAGATTAAGCATGAAGTAAAATTTCGAGTTTAGAAAAGCCTTAAAATTTGGTTTGGTCGCTCCGCGAAGCGGAGCGACCAAACCAAATTTTCAGGCTTTTCTAAACTCGAAATTTTACTTCATGCGCCACGCGTATAAAACACTGATTTACAGTAAATTTTAAAATACCCACCTTTCATGCTTAATCCTCACTTCAATACATTCTATTTTCCCATATACTAACATTCGTATACACACTTTGTTGTAACTTTTGGATTTTGAGATATTATCTTTTTCATATTCAATCGTCATTTCAATAACGAGGTACTACCATGTGAGAGAAATGTTTTATCCTCTAGCATGCCATGACTTTTGCTTGCATTTAAATGTGAGCTGGTACTACTGACAAATTCGCGTGACCTGACGCGGCCCGACATCTGACGCGCGACGATAAGGTTATGTATGTATGTATTTTGTATACAAAATATTGACAGTAACGGGGGGCAATAGTACATCCCAAAAGAAATCAATCAACCTTAAATTATCTTATTAAAAGTCGTCTCATAAGCGAGATAATAGATGGTTTTTGCAACAGCGTGAAGGAATTCTAAATTTTCCTTTAAATGATTTGGCGGTTGTCGAAGCAATACGTGACGTAATAAATAATTTTCGAAAGTTTCATACCTAGACGTGAGAATAATTATGGTATTTAATAATTTGTTACCAACATTATGTTTTTTTAGATATAATTTCATAGGTTTCTACAATATAAAACTTCATAATATGGTGGCTTTATAAATAAATAACAATTTTATTCGTTTTATATCAAAATTATTTCATCTAAAAATCTGGTTAATGTTGACTGATGCACGAAGATAATACTTTCATATCCATTTTTTCATGATTACATTTTATTAATTCACTGACTATAGAGGCTTCTACTTCGTTATACATTGTTGAACATAAATAAAACACTGTTTATCACTTTGTTTGTATAACAATTGGTTTATTTGGTGACTATAGTTTCGATACTACACGTATCATTATCTAACAGTTTGATAATGATACGTGTAGTATCGAAACTATAGTCACCAAATAAACCAATTGTTATACAAACAATGTGATAAACAGTGTTTTATTTACATTTTATTTATAACAATGAACTACTATTATTAAACATAAAATACATTTTTATTAAAATTTACTTAGAAAGTAAAGAAATTATTACATATGAGAATAATTTAAGGTAAAAACCTTAAAATCCCATAAAGACCATTAAGGGCGAAGTACAGGGGGAAAAAATCTTTTAAACGTTCGAGTTTGGTGTCTTCCCCTTTCCCGTGGGGATGGATATGCAGCCACTGGATAAAAGGAGAATTTATAATGTCTTAAAGTATTATAGGGGAGGAATTTTATGTTACGGTTTCGGTTAAACCAACACACTCGTATCAAATGCCATCATTCTAACCCCAACAGTGATTTATCCGTGTTCGCCCCCCTCTTCAGCAAAAATATTATTATCTATTACGGGGGAGATTAAGCATAACTGGAAATATTAATGTAGATAAATCAGCGATCCGACCCTACTCGTTTTGTAGTTATGAATGGTTGCTTGAGATTAACAAACGGGACAGAAGGAATTTAATTAGTGTTCCCTCTCGAAAAAATTATTAAAATTCATTACAGAAAAATATTTATAGGTATAATGGTTTTCCGTTAAATGATTTGGCGGTTGTCGAAGCAACATTTACACGCGACGGTATACATAATTTACGAAATTTTCATATCTAGAGTGTTCAAAATCTGCATAGTGTTAATAGGGGGCATATTCAACAGAGATTTTCCTTAAATGTATGGACTACCTTGGTAAACGGGCAACTTATTGGCCCTTTTCTTCTTGCAAATAGGTTAACCGGTAACGACTATTTATTATGTTTACAAAATAATTTGGCTGAATTGATAGAAGATGTTCCTTTAGCTGTTCTCCAACAAATGTGTTTGTTCAAGATGGTGCACCTGCACATTTTAGTCATTTAGTTTGCCAACATTTAAATGACATTTATGTAGATAGGTAAGTAGGTCGTGGCGGCCTTGTTGCTCGGCCTCCATGATCACGAGATCTCACACCTATGAACTTTTATTTGTGGATAGAGAGCAATTGTGTGCCAGTAAGGGCGGGCATATATCTCTGCTAAGCCGCATAAGTGGGCCATCAAATTATTTATTTTAGCTGGTGTATCTGGCTTTGCTTATAACTTTAAGGTATATGTAGGAAAAGGCATTAATTCATACATGACACTGAGGAGGATCTGGGACCTACCGGAAATTTGGTTCAACGATTATGTAGAAACTGAAAAGAAATTGCAATTGATAAAAAAATACGTTCGGCAACGGCCTCTTTCGTTCCACCGAAAAACGTAAAGCTTGATGGGGCGTCATTGGCCAACATATGAAGAAACTCGCCAAAGATGCAAGTACCCTTCATGTAAATTGTTTTCTTACATAAAATGTTAGAAATGCGGCTTACATTTTTGTTCAAACACAAATAGAAATTGTCTTGTAAAATTTCATACTTCTTAAGAAGATCACTTATAGAAGCATTATGTATCATATATGCTACAAGTATAAATTTAGAAAAATAAACATTATAGTTAATCAAGATTTTTTTATTATTTTTGCCTTTAGGTAAGTATAATTTTACAGTCAAAAATATTTTTCTTATCGCTAATATACAAATTTCGTACTAAATAGTCTAAAATAGTCTTTTTAAATTTAGTATTATGCGGGGGCGGACTCTCAGATCTGCTGTTTTACTGAAAGGGATGATTGGTTACCGCTAATGTACCACTCTATTCACCGCCTTCTTGAAAGAGCCAGCACGACCCTGTACGTGAAGTTGTTTTAAGTATTCGTAATTTTTTTATTCCATGCTTCACTGTTTGTTCGAAATGCGCATGTAGCGTAGAATAAATTACAGTAAAGAAATACTTACAAATACTAGAGACCAGTCGAAAATTAAGTGGAAATTTTAATGACAAAATAAAAGACAAAACGATTGGAAACGTTTATCAATTTTAAATCATATTGTTAATTTAACAAACCAAACATCTTAAACGTTCTATAAATCTGAATTTAGTTGTTGATTGCTAAGACTATCTTCCAAATCCTAAAAAAGAGTACATTAATTTTAAAACCAGTTTCGACAACTCCTGGGGTTCCTCAAGGAACCCACTCTAGGGCAATATTATTTATAATTTTCATAAATCAAACCTTAAAAAAATGATTCCACTCCTCAATAAAGCATGAAGTAAAATTTCGAGTTTAGAAAAGCCTTAAAATTTTCAAATTATCGGGCTTTTCTAAACTCGAAATTTTACTTTCGCCAAGCGTATATAACACTGATTTAATGCATAGTTTAAAATACACTGCTTAAGATGTTCATTGGAAGGTAAAGTTTTTTTTAAGTTATTTTTATTGTATACTACAATTACTTAAAAATAAATTATTTTCTATTTGTAATACAAAAAATGATGTTCTTTCTTTGCTTATTTTTACGCACTCCTTAAGTGCACCCCTGCTAATTCCTTTTAAACACTCTTCATCATCAAAAAGCATTTTTTAATTAAAACAAAACGCGCTATGAGTTAAGTCTCCCCGCCTGTCTAATTAAGCGCTGACATTATCCCGCCATTTTCCCTCATCTCTTGACCATAATCTTAGCATAATACCTAACTAAGAAAAATCCCACATTTACGATGCACGACCCATTATCTTCGCAGGAAACGATTACAACTCTCAAGCAGCGCATATTAATTTATAAGGCTACGCGCAACGCCGCCTAGTAGCGAAAATGACCCCTCTTGGGTTCATTAAAACTGCAAACAGGGCTCAGAAAGGGGTCTTCCCTACGCCGAGAGCACCTGATGACCAGCATAAAACATATATCCTAAGCTATACTTTGGTTATAATAACACCCACCCCTGGAACTGAAAGGGCTCGAAGGGCTTGAAGGGCTGAAGGACTGTTGGTGTTGGTGGCCACATTGTTATTATAACAATGAGTACTATCCTTGGGGATACGACGCCGATTCCTCCTCTATCCTCCCTCTCTTGATACTCCAGTTTCAACGTCCGGGAACACACACCTTGAGTATCATACGTTTATTTAATTACACGGGATCTAAACATAACAAGTGATACCGGTTTGTAATTGAATTCATTAAGTTGATCTTGCATTATACGCATCTTTGTTTATTTATCTACGAATTCTTTTACCCATAGTGATGTTAATTACATGTAATCTAATGTTAAGTCATTTTCTTCATCTAATTAGGTACTATATTTTGAGTAATAATGCATAATATTTATTTACATACTCGTAGGTGTATACACATCCTAATGAAAATAACCACAAGTAAGATTTACTTAATCGATATAAATATTTTTAAAATGTATTAACGTGAGGAGCCATAATATTTTAGTGTTTTACACTCGGACGCATGAAGTCAAATTTTGAGTTTAGAAAAGCCTGAAAATGTAGAATCATTCTACCATCGTGATTTTTCTGAACTTAATACTTTAGTAGAAGAATTACTAAAAATTGTGATGTGTCTATCACAGTACTTGTCTCGTCATTTAAACAATTGATAATTGGCACACAAAATTTATTCAACTCTAATCGATTCGTTGAAAATTTCACTTCACGTCAGTGTTTTATACGCGTGGCGCATGAAGTAAAATTTCAAGTTTAGATAGGCCTGAAAATTTAGATTTGCCGGGGCGCGACTCGCTTCGCTCGCGCAGCTCGGTTTCACTCATGAATATTATCGATGATAATCATACCACTTATTATATTACAGCTGATAATAGAGCAAGAGTAAATGTCAAAAACTGGGTAAATGTATTCATATTGAGAAGAGGCACTTACACTAGCTCAAAGAGCCGCGGTTTGCGGACACTGGTGTATACAATTAAATCTCATTAATTTATTATTGATTCGAATGTCACGCAGAAGTGATTAAATGATGATAGTTTAACATTTAGCAAAAGTAAGATATTGGATATTAAATTCATGTATTCGAGTAAGTAAAAGTAAATAAAAATAGAATATTCCCATGACCATTCTCCAAGTGCACATTCCGAAAGCAGTTGCACAAAAATATGAGCGAAACTGGCGCATAGCGCGGCGCGGTGTGAGAAATATAGTTTTCTGTTTGCGCCAGAAAGCGGGGGGCCGGAGCAGAAACCCGACCCCGTTTGTTGCACATTTGCATTAGCGCCCTTTTTCACCCTTGCGCCTTCAGTTCGCACTCATTACAATTTCAAATTAGAATTACCGCCGTCGCAATCACCAGCCAAAGCCACCAGCAAACAGCCCTTCGAAGATTTATTATTAATAGGCAGCGTTATTGTCACTGTTTCAGTTATTTGTTACGCCCACCCCCGTTGACGACTATTCAAAGAAATACATAAATTACTGTTTAAATAACTCACTGGCTAAAATAATATGCGGGATTAATGATGGCCTCGTTTATCACCGAGCCAATCCCCCTTCTTCAGGCGACATCAATTTACTCTAATCTGAATAATATTGCCGTTTGCTTTTTATGCCCGACAGAAGCCAAATAAGTAAACACTCATTATGACAAAGTTATTTAAGTTTTTTGATTAGATTCGAGTGAAATGATCTAACTTTATAACAAAGCAATATTTCTTTCGGTAAATATTAAAACAGGCGAAGGGGAATCAATATTTTGACTAGAACAACAAAATATGAAAAATTACAAAAATTGCGAAAGTTCATATTTTTAAAAAGGCTTACAGAAGTGAAGGTGTACAGTAACTATTTGAATATAATAAATAATATATGAAAACACACGTATAAATCTAATGCAGAGCAAGGTTTCCTTTGTACCACTCTAGTATAAATTTTATCTTGTATAAATATTGAAAAACAACTTTACAATCTTGTAATAATAATTAAATGTTAACACGAAATCACATTGTAAAAACATAGAATTATTATATGAAAATCATTATTGAGAATATGTTTGTATTCTATACTGAATAATTAATGAGCCCGTTCATCAAAAACAACAGTTAGGAATTTACTGCCAACTGTTGGGAAATTCTCTGATGAGCGGACTTTTAATTGTGAATTTGTTTGGAATTTTTGCAATCATATAAAATAGACCGATTGGTGTTGGCGATTGGTTTTGACGGGTTAAAGTTTTCAAAATGGCCGGGTACCGTTCATTAGATACCAATATGCATCACAAACAAATCCAAACATGTATATATATATATATATTATATAATGCATGCGCATTATTGCAAAACGCTCCAAAAAGTAATGCATCTGAGTGGACTCTTTCCGACCAGAAGACGCGATATAGACTAATACATACATATATATATATATATATATATATATATATATAAAATAGTAACACACCACTTAATGTGTGTATTACAAAATTACATTGTTTTTTAGCTATTTACATATTATAATCCATTATCTACACATCTCATTGTTTTTAGCTGAAATCCCTTTACACGCAACAAACAAGTGACGATTATTGTAGATAATTTATGGAATGTATAGCTGAAAATAAACGTTTAATTAATAATCCGAGCAAAAGTCATACACGCATTAATGGCTGTGAGGCTGGTGCGTATTCATTCATTAACCTCAGATGGATAAATGTTCATGTTCATGTTTCCTACTTGGAGAGATGACGACCTATTTATATCCCTATAATGTTAGTAGTCTGAAGACTTGAAGGCTGCGAGAGGGGAGGGAAGGGTGTGTGTAATAATCGGGATTGTGATTTTACCCACAATGATGAGGCTGGAGTTAATTCTAATTCAAATATTAGATTAGTATAATGTAAAATTAAATCGGTAAATATAATTTACATTTTATGTTCACTTAATGTTGATCTCTATATTAAGTGAAAATAATATGTAAAATACAACTGAGTTAATAATATTGAAATGTATTAGAAATTTAAAGTCCTAGAAATATATGAGCCACTTATTTTAAAAGTGGCCTAACTTAATTTCTTATTTTTTGCGTTGGACTGCAATAACCTTTATAATTTAAGGATTTTTGTTTAGAACAAAAACTATTCGTGGTTAAGTATTAATAAGAAATTGTTGGTTGTGATAAGAAATCTTAAATTATAAAAATTATTTCAGTCAACGACAAAACATTGAGAAATGAAGTTAGGCCACTTTCAAAATAAGTAGCACATATATTTCTAGTACTTTAAATTTCTAATACATTTCAATATTACTGGTTCAGTTGTTTTTTACATATTATTTTCACTTAATATAAAGATCAACATTAAGTGAACATAAAATGTAAACTATATTACCGGTTTAATTTTACATTATACTAATCTAATATTTGAATTAGCATTAACTCCAGCCTCACTTTCAAAATAAACGGCTCATATCAGGAAGTTGGATAATTATAATTTTATTAACAGTTTCACAACTATTACCAACATTTCAAAACACAGAAACAAATTAATTGCAACACTTAAACATTTTATTTTTAAGAACACAAATCCCGAAATTTAAGCTAAAAATGCCCAGCAGTTTCTTGTTTTGATAGATAGTGGTAAATTTGTTATTTGAGGCCTAGGACAAGTGTTTCCACTCCTTGATTAAGCATGAAGTAAAGTTTCAAGTCTAGAAAAGCCTGAAAATTTGGTTTGGTCTTACTTCATGCGCCACGCGTATAATACACTGAAATATTGCTAAGATCAAAATATACGGCTTATTTTTGTTTTCACGTTAATAAATTGTTTAAAAGCTTATTGCGTCCAAACAAATTGTTTAGGAAGTGGAGGCCTCTACTACTTATACACTACTTACTACTTATACATGTTATTTTAACAATAAAACACTTCTAATTTTTGGTGGTGGAGGCGGTTACTTTGTGAAACATTTGAACTATTTAATTAAATAACACTTTTAACTTTTTTGTATTCACTTTTTTATTTTTACGGTGACTAGTTTCGACTCATCAGTGAGCCATTCTCAAACTTAAACTCAAACTTGGTTTGAGAATGGCCCACTGACGAGTCGAAACTAGTCACCGTAAAAATAAAAAAATAATTACAAAAAATTTAAAAGTGTTAATAAATTAAATATTTCTAATTTTGTTTGAATAACATTTTTTTTTAATAATACCAAGCTAAGTTTGCTAAAACTACAGTACCATAAAACACTTTTAACTTTGTATAACATTTTTTTTATTAATGACAAACTAAAATTGCTGAAATTGCAGTCACGTAAAAGTAAAAAGTATTATACAAACAAATTTAAAAGTGTTTCATTGTTATATTTTTTACAATTTGAGCGCTTCAATTAATTTGCTTTGGGATATGTATGTATGTATGTTAGGTAAAAGAAAAAGATGGGTATTATAATGCAAATAGTATTTGTTAATACATATATAAAAGTATAATTGCTTTTTAAATAATTAGATTTGGAAGTGCTACGGTTATATGCCAAATAAAGGTTATTTATATATATAAAAGTACCAGAAACAAACTAAATCACATACGTTGAGAAAAAAGTGAATTAAATATAAAAAAACCTACGTAACTAGACTTCCATGTTTTTTTAAGTATGACTTGAACTTTAGTCCTGGCTATTATGCAGACGCACCCCTTCGATACTAGCTGACTCAATTGTTTTTACTTTTAATCTAAATTTTCTGTCTTTTCTAAACTCGAAATATTTACCTTATGCTTAATAAAGTAGTGCAAACACTCGCCAGAATAATATCGAAGACTTAAATTATAAAATCCTTTAATAACATTTTTTAAAAATATAATTATTTAAATTTATATTGATACCAAACAAATCATATTTTTTTGCAGGAATGCGTTTGTTCTCAGTTTACACTTTTTTCTGTACCTGGAGGAAAAGTATTGTTATTGTGAAAATTTTTAAATTAAAACTTTTAGTGGAAATATCCGCTTTGAAGTCGATTAGGACCATTTTTGAAAAATGTTGGTGAAGATGTGTGTCTGCGGACGCTGTACGGATAAAAGATATTTAGATAAAACTTTAAACTTAAGCTTTTTATTACAATATGAAAATCCGAAAAACGTTTGGTGAAAATGCGGAAGCCGGAAGTGCGTTTTTTTGATTTTCAAGATATTTTTGTTAAATATTGGTCATATCGAAAAATATTTAAATTAAATGTTGGAGATAATCAAAAAATTAATATTTATTGTTCACATAATTTTTGTTGTAGAACTTTAGTTTTCACTCAGTTTTAAAAAAATGAATTTTCGCTCCATCTCGTTTTTTTAGATGAAAATTTACATAATTAACTAAATCTGATTAAAATAGTGAACATTGAAGAATATATTTGAACAAACTTACACAGAAATTAGTAAACTTTGACTGGTTGCAATCGAAAAAAACATGTCCACTAGGGTGATTCAAAAATATGCACTCTTTAAATTTCCTGCGGGACACCCCGAAAAATTAAAATATGAATAATTTAAAAGCTTTTCCTCTTGTTTAGAGCCAAATCTGTCAAGTTTAAGAAGTCGTTGACGTCGATTATAAAAAAAATTGTGTACATTTTCGAATATGAGTAAATTTTAAATTGTTCATATCTCGACTATTTATGAATACAAATTTGTAAATGTTTCATAAAAAATATTTTATGTTTTATATTTTAAAAGGGTGTATTTATTTATGAATAAAAATTTGTGAATGTTTTACTAAAAAAAAAATTTTATGTTGTATATTTTAAGAGGGTCTATGGTCAAAGTTTCATGTGAAAAATCAATTTCCATTCATAATTTTGGTTCATCTTTTGAGCAATGATATCTAATCATTTTTTCATCACTGCTAAGTGATAACGCTTCGAAATTATGCTAAAAAGAAGAAGCGATGGAAACCGTTGCCCGATTGTATCTATTAAGTCGGTTTATTACAATTTTCCTAGAAATGTTTGTCGTCGCCAGTACGGAATCCAGCGAATTGGTTTTATTTTTAGTAAAACCTTCTTTTTAGCATAATTTCAAAGCGTTATCACCTAGCAGTGATAAAAAAATGATTAGACATCTTTGGTCAAAAGATGCAACAAAATGATTAATAAAAATAGATTTTTCACATGAAACTTTGAAGAAGCCAAATTTGACTATAGACCCTCTTAAAATATATAACATAAGATTTTTTTTAGTAAAACATTCATAAATTTTTATTCATAAATAATTAAGATATGAACAATTTAAAATTCACTTATATTCGAAAATCTACATAATATTTCTAACACCCTCTTAAAATATAAAACATAAGATTTTTATTTTTAGTGAAACACACATTTTTATTCATAAATAGTTGAGATATAAACAATTTAAAATTCACTCATATTTGAGAATTTACTCACATATTTTGTATAATCGACAATAGCGACAATAGCGACAATAGCGACCTCTAAAACTTAAACGATTTTGCTCTGACCAAAAGGAAAAGCTATCAAATTAATCATACATTAATTTTTTGGGATGTCCCGCGGGAAATTTAAAAATTGCTTATTTTTGAATCACCCTAAATACAGAGTGCATTTTCCGTTATTTGTTGTTTTTATAAAAGGTCTTAATATGAAACTTCTAACGAGTGTTTCCACTCTCTGATTAACTATGAAGTAAAATTTTAAATTTAAAAATGCCTGAAAATGTTTATATATTATTCAATTTTTCATGATACATGGAATTTTTCAAAGTTACAGAATATTCATCAGGATATGTATTCTTAAAAGAAAAAATCCCTGTAATGCAATTCAAAAGTGAACTAAGTTAATTATTAGTTGTAAAGTGAAGTTGAAAATATTCTTGAATCTTGGAGGCGTTCACTTCGTGGTACATTTTCAATTTGATATAAAGAAAACAGCTAACTTTTTTATACCACTTTTATTTTATTTTTGTGACTAATTTTAATTACATTGTCAAACTAAGTACCTAAAATACGTAATTTAAGTACTTAGTGTGACAATGATTACCGTGTAATTGAAACTAGTCTTAAAAGTAAAAAAAAAAAGTAGTAAATAAAAGTTAAGTGTTTTCTTTATATCAAATTGAAAATATTCTGCTTAAATTGTACGTTTATAATTCATAACTGACTTGGCTTGATTTTGTTGGATCTTATATTAATAATTCGATTGTTATGCAAATGTTTAACCTAATTTAGCGCCTTCAAAATTTAACCACCTGGAGCAGTTTACTCCAACTGCTCCACACTAGCTACACCCCTGATTAATGACATAGAAAAGCAATCTTATTTAATTTTACGTCGACGTCAGACTCGTAAGTAATGTGGAAAGTTCGAGTTCTGATTGACTTGCATATTTTGCATCAAACACTATTCGAGAGTTCGGTAATTACAGGAAATAACCGTTATCTACCTACTATACTTTGATGATGCGGAGAATCTTGCTTACTAGTGACAAGGGCCTGTCACACGTTAGAGATCCCCATCTAGTGTTCCGATCAATATCGGAAAATTTTGTGCATTTCGTCATGCGCCAATTAAAAGCAGTCTTGCAATTAGGAGAAAAGTTTCCCTATCTTCGAACTTGATTCGATTTGCAATCTCGTTTTATTTAATTCGCCGAAATTTGCATGAGATTACTTTTGTATCTATAGAAATGGGGAGTAACGAGGAATTATTATTTCGTCGTCGGGCGTCACTTCCCGTCAGCACCGGGTAATAACTTGTTCTTATTTAAATTAACTGTCATCGTAAAATACGGTCCTTACTCAGATTTACCCTCTCGAAGAGTTAAGGGACTTTATTATAAAACTTGTATTACTTCAAAGATTTTATTAAGTAAATACTTATCTATAATGTGTACTGAAAGAAATATTTCTTCATTTAACTTATTTTCGTACTATATTTGCAACCCAACAAACATCTCGAATTTATTGAACTAAATATTAATGGGTGCATTGGTCCTCCCTAGCGTACGAGTTCATGCAAATCATAGCAATTACACGAAGTTAATTTTTGTAACGTGTTTTTTTAATTAATCATTTCTTTGGTTTGGTTGAATGTATTTTTACCTGAATTGTTAAATTTTGCAGTAGTTATGGAATTGAAACAACGAATATTTCATTATACGGTATACGTTGGTTCCAAATTCCGAAAAGTAGCGAACTTATTTGTTTAATAAATACTTAATTCTATTGGGTCTGTAACATTAACAAAGTAAATTAAGAAAATACTAAAAAAAATATGTTTTTTTTATCAAATGCCCCACGTTGAAAAAATTATTGTATGAAGTGAGTGTGCAAGGAGGACAGAAGACGACGACGATCGTTTCGCTCTTTTTATGAGCTCCTCAGGCCGCCACATCCACCATCCCATACACACTCACTTGATATCTGGAACTTGTATAGGTATATACTGACTTCGCCAACCATAAGCCGGTTTTACGTGAGTATTTATTAATGCTACTGTATTGAAACAGGCATTGATCTCATTTTGCTTCTACAGTTAGTGTCAGTTTTTGGTTTAAACCATCAAACATCGACTTTTTTCAGCATAACCTAATTCGGTGTTATATCTTATTTGGTACTTATAGGTGGGTCGCTAATTGTAATTTGTTTTTTTTTATCTATATCTTTTAAGGTAACAAGATGACGAAACAAAATTACGTTTACCTACCCCACCTCCTTTCAAGGAATTCGTGTTAACGCGATCCAAATGACGTTAATTAATATTTCCCCAAGAAACTAATTTTGTTCTTCTGCGATAAAATATTCAAGTGTGTAAGCACACTCCGGCGGGCTTCGTTTCATTAATTAAATATTAATTATTCGGTGCAAATTCTGAAATTGAAAATTATTACCGCTGCGGTGGCAAATTTAAAATGCATTAAACAGGGACATTTACCAACAAAATTGTAAGAATAACACATAAATTAACTACTACAATTTATATTTAATTGTATAATGCCACATTAAGGTTACTCAAATTCTTATTTAAACTGACATTGTACAAAAATTTCCCTGGGTACTGGTATAGAATATGATAAATTAATATGTGAATCTATGTAATCTTGGAAATACGATCTAATATCAAGTGTTCATTTAAAACCACGATAAAAAAAGGCGTTGCTTTTTTGATAAAAGGAAATGAAAGGATAAAGTGAAGTCGCAGTTAATTTACGTTTTGTCATAGCTGACAAATGTCAATTTGTGTTAATCAGTAGTGTATTAGTTTGCCTTGTTCTTATAGTGGTTGTGTTATTTCTTCTTATTCGCATTTTTCCTCTTGTAAGTGCGCATTGAACTACCGAATAAAATAAAAATCTTTTATAAAACTGGGTAAGATTAAAACTGACAGGAGCGACTGACAAATCACGTACGACCTATTTCAAAATGTTTTAAAAATTTTACAGCCAACTCGATCGTGCTTTTTAACTGAACATCCGATATTTGATACATTTAATTATCTTTTTTTTTAAACATTGAGCTATATCAGATTACACAAATTCTGAATAGAGAGGGTTCATTAAATGAAAATCTAATATACATGTATTAACTCAATCATCTCAGCAACTAATAATAACAAAGGCTTTGTGCGTGTGCCGCATTAGGAATTTGAGGAATCTATGATAAGCCATTAACATAATACGTAGTTGCAGCGGGAAATCATAAAGGCTGCAAATGACACCTGAAATCTACATGTCACGATATTAAACAAAGTTGGCTTCACTTCTGCCATGGGGATAGAAGTAGAGAGCAGTATTGAAATGCAAACATCAGTTGCCTTTATGACACGACGCTCGACAGTTTCGACTCGATTTGTTCAAATAGAAACACACACAACACTCAAACTGGATCCAACAAAAGTCTCTGTATGTGTGTGTGTGTGTATATCGTGCGAGGTTTTGTTTGATGCTGCACTGAGGTATTGACATGTCAATCATATGTAGTTTCGCGGATTTTAATTAAGATATTGTTATGTTTTTTAGACACTATTTTCTTCAACAGTTGAATTTTAAATATATTTAAGGCATATTTTTACAGTGCACTTAAACGCAATGTCTATACCTTTTCAACTTCAAACTGAGACTAATTATTATCAAATTTGGAATAAACAATTTCAAAATCTAACACAACAACATTGGGATAAAACAACATTAAATTGAGAATAAGCAATTTCAAATTCGGGGCAAACAAATATTACTTAAAAAATACGTGTATCTGCTAAATTTAGAGAATTGGGAATGTATTTTTTAATTTGAAAAAGAAGGAACAGATTTCAAACATTAATTTCTTTCAAACTACAAAAGGTATAACCACAATTCCAACGTTCCTGGACAGACAAAAGTTTAAAATTTGAACAGTCCAGGCAGAAGTTCCAACCACGGCCTCATTGGAGCTGTTATTTGTTATGTTGATTATCTGTAGTAAAATGGCGACACAACAAGAAAAATCATTTTGTGTTCTGCAATTAGCAAACCTAAAGTCCATTATTGAAGTTTAACGTGTTTTTCGCCGTCAGTTTAATAAACAACCGCCTTCTCATGAGCAGATTTACCAATGGCATCAAAATTCGTAGATCATGGTTGCATCTGCAAACAGAAAAGCACGAGATGTCCACGCACATCGAATGAAAATGTCGAGAGTATTCGTACAGTTTACGAAAGGGAGCTTAAAAACCTCTCTTGAAAATATGCGACATCGAATTGTTGAAGCTGTAAATTCGATAACTAGAGACCAGCTGATTCGTGTGTGGCAAGAAATATACCACCGTTTTGATATTTGTCGCGTAACACATAGTGGTCATATGAATTCATAAAAAATTAACTTTTCTCTTATAAGGAACGTTGGAATTGTGTTTCTATCTTTTGTCGTTTGGAAGTAATAGATGTTTAAAATCTGTTCCTTCATTTTAAATAGCCTTAAACATTTCGTACATTTTTGTTTTCAATTTGCGCTGCATTCAATTTGAAGCTTTTAACGAGTGTTTCCACTCCCAGGTTAAGCATGAAGTAAAATTTCGAGTTTAGAAAAGCCTGAAAATTTGGTTTGGCCGCTCCGCGAAGCGGAGCGGCCAAACCAAATTTTCAGGCTTTTCTAAACTCGAAATTTTACTTCATGCGCCACGCGTATTAAACACTGAAAGTACTGAAATATTGTGAATGATTAAACTTCGCTGGAAATCAGTGTCTTGTACGCGTGGCGCATGAAGTAAAATTTCGAGTTTAGAAAAGCCTGAAAATTTGGTTTGGCCGCTCCGCTTCGCGGAGCGACCAAACCAAATTTTCAGGCTTTTCTAAACTCGAAATTTTACTTCATGCTTAACCTGGGAGTGGAAACATTCGTTAGACGTTTTAAATTTAACTATAAAACACAAATATCGAATGTTTAAAATATTAAACACCTGTTGAATTTTTTTTAATATTTTAAACTATTAGTGAATTTTTAACACTCCTTTTGATAGTTGAGGAATTTTCTTTGTTTCTATATAAAAATAAATGATTGTGCTTTTTCATGGAGAAATCTAAAATTTAAAATACATTTGTTTAGCAGTACATTTTTAATTTCACAATATTTCGGTGTTTTGCGCCAGTGGGAAATGCTATTAGATATAATAATGTTAACAAGTTTATTGGAAAATTACAAATGTCTGGATTAAACGATTTTTTTAAAAGCGCAATGTCTTAGAGTTTCTCCCTATATTTACTCTTTTTTTACAAAATTGTATATTCCTACCAAAAATAGTTTTATTTATCCATAATAAATTTTAAAACCTGGAAAATTAGACGAACTTATAACAAAATTACCATATCTAGTATTCCGTACTTGCTTAGCAAAACACAATTCTTTAGAAATGTTTAAGTTTCTAAGTTATATCTTTATTGTATTAAAAACGTTTTTTAGAATAGACATTCCAGGTACTTTATTTCAAACAAGTTATCTTCAAGATTTTTACATATTCAGTAAATTTTACAAGTTAATTTCAAAATTCAAATAGAAATCACTGTGTTATTAAACATTTCCTGTCGATAATAAAATGAGTCATAATTTAATTGCTATGCCTGTACAATGTAATATATTTTTTTTGATAATATTATTTTGAGTTATATTCAAATAATGGCACTTAAGTAAATCAACTTTTTTCAAAGACATTTTTATTTTGAATTTAATGGGTCTAATTCTAGAATTGTTGTCTTCATTATTACAAATTAGTAATCTTCTCCAGCACAAAAATTAGATAATGAACATAAAAAATGATTTATGAAAGTGAGTGTTCGATATTCCTTGAAACTATCTGAGTTTTTTTTTAAATAAAGTGTAATAATAATTTTTTTTCTGTGATTCTAGATTTGTTTACATCTTTAAAACAAAGTCACGAGTTTTCTATTTTATGTACTTTGGAGGAAAAAGCAAAATATCAGGTTTAAAATTTTGTAATATTTATGATTTAAAATAAAATTTGGTAAGTTAAATAGAGGCCATTAAGTTCTACAAACCAAAAATGGGATTAATTTCCAACTCCTTCAAAACTAAGATATTTTTTTAAGTAATAATATTAGTCAAATTCGAACTTTAAATATAGCTGTCAGTTTAAACACAGTTAAATTGGCATTAAACAACATCAAATTGACAATAAGCAATTTCAAAATCGGGTTAAACAAATTTTATTAAGGAAAAAAAAACGCGTATCTTCTAAATTTAGAGCGTTGAGAACGTATTTTTAAATGTGAGCGACATACAGGGAATTTTTCTTCTGATATATACGTCGCAGTTTTTTTAGTTATTGTTGTTTTTAAAAGGCGTGTAATTTAAAGCTTTTAACGAGTGTTTTCCTTAAGCATTTGGTAACATGTCCAGTTTAGAAAAATTTGGGTTCGGTCGCTATATTAGATAATACATACGATTATTATCACAGAGATGTTGGTATTATTTATTAATAATGAGAAATCTTCAAAAGTTTTTTTATTAAAAAATTAACATTTTAATTAAACCTAATTTTATTATTTTGTTAAATATTTATATCAATGTGATGCTAATAAATGAGATAAACATATACAGAGTGATTCACTTAAAAAAAAAACTTTGTGTCATTACTCTGAAATTACAAGTTGAAATAAAAAAAATTGTAAGCTAATGAATTCTAAGATGAATACTGTACAAAGAAACTAATAAACTATATTTTTGTGTATCTTATAGTTTTTAAGTGAAAAATCGTATTTTAAAATATCCAATCATTAAAAAAACATCGGGATCAGGTTACCGAGATACCCTCTAAGATCATCGAATTTGGGTCACCCTGTACAGATAAAATTTTAAATTGAAAATTTTATATATATATTTTATGTGCACACTTTTTGGGGGTACATCAGGGATTTTAGCGAATTTCACATATATTATAAAGGCTATCAAGACATGGTGTTTGGTTGTTACTAGAGGTTAAACAAATTATTGTGTCAAAAGTTATAACAATATAAACTTTTAGTTCACTTTTATTTTGCACTCAAAAATATCGTAAACCGTTACCTATACAAAAAAAGTTACTCTGTACTTTTTTGTGCTTAAATGTTCAAAGTTTAAAATAAATTTGTTTCCAAAACAAAAAAACTTTATTTAGATAGATTTTTTTTTATAAATAAAATATCTCAAACAATAATCGAATACTCATGTTTTAATTTTCTTAAAAAAAATATATGTTATACCCTGATCCTTCCTAAAAAATTTTCCGTTTTCAAAAGCATGGGCACTTTAAAACTTTTTAAGATGTGATTTTTTACCCGAGCGCTACATTGACATGAGGCGCTCCCGCCAATGGTGTAATGGCCCGGATCGTGGTGAGCGCCTCGCGTCAATGCAGCGCTCGGGTAAAAAAATCATATCTCAAAAAGTTTTAAAGTGCCCATCTTTTTGAAAACGGAAATATTCTTAGGAAGGATTGGGGTATAATATATATTTTTTTCAAGAAAATTAAAACATGAGTATTTGATTATATTGTGAAATTTGTTTTATTTATTAAAAAAAATCTATCTAAATAAAGTTTTTTCGTTTTGGAAAAAGAATTATTTTAAACTTTGAATATTTAAGCATAAAAAAGTCAAGTAT
This sequence comes from Philonthus cognatus, assembly GCA_932526585.2. NCBI lineage: Eukaryota > Metazoa > Arthropoda > Insecta > Coleoptera > Staphylinidae > Philonthus > Philonthus cognatus. The sequence continues at coordinate 23,937,224 of OW052243.1, read as the reverse complement.
AACTTTTTTTGTATCAGTAACGGTTTACGATATTTTTGAGTTCAAAATAAAAGTGTACTAAAAGTTTATATTGTTATAGTTTTTGAACCAATCATTTGTTTAACCTCTAGTAACAACCAAAAACCATGTCTTGATAGCCCTTATAATATATGTGAAATTCGCTAAAATCCCTGATGTACCCTCAAAAAGTGTGCACCTGCTTATAAGTACCAAATAAGAAATAACAGCGCATTAGGTCATGATGTAAAAGTTATTTTTTATCAAGTGAGTGTGCAAGGAGGACAGAAGACGACGACGATCGTTTCGCTCTTTTTATGAGCTCCTCAGGCCGCCACATCCATCATCCCATACACACTCACTTGATATGTAGAAGTTGTATATATCAAGTGAGTGTGTATGGGATGATGGATGTCGCGGCCTGAGGAGCTCATAAAAAGAGCGAAACGATCGTCGTCGTCTTCTGTCCTCCTTGCACACTCACTTGATAAAAAATAACTTTTTCATCATGACCTAATGCGCTGTTATTTCTTATTTGGTACTTATAAGCAGGTCGTTAATTCTAATTTATTTAATTTAATTCGGCGTTCCGAATATTATCATCGCATTGGTTCGGGTTTCTCGCCGCTCCGATGCTAGTCGATGATTTAAACTAAAAACCGACACTAACTGTAGAAGCAAAATGAGATCAATGCCCTTATCAATGCAGTAGCATTTATAAATACTGACGTCAATACCGGCTTATGGTTAGCGAAGTCAGTATATATACAACTTCTACATATCAAGTGAGTGTGTATGGGATGATGGATGTGGCGGCCTGAGGAGCTCATAAAAAGAGCGAAACGATCGTCGTCGTCTTCTGTCCTCCTTGCACACTCACTTGATAAAAAATAACTTTTACATCATGACCTAATGCGCTGTTATTTCTTATTTGGTATATATATATATATATATATATAATATATTTTCATTATTGATATAAATTTGAATTTTTTTCATATATCGCCAATATATGTTAATAATGACATTCTAAAATTATAATGGAATGGAATTTTTAACACATGGATTGGCATTTTTGACAGTATTATAGTACCTAATTATGATTTTTATCTATATTTTCAATATTGACATAAAATGACGTTTTTTTCATATATCATCAATTTATGTTAATAATGACATTGTTTGACTATAATGAAATGTTATTTACGACATATGGATTAGCAATATTTGACAGAATTGTATTAATTACGAATTGTCTCGGCTGTTGAAATAGTTTGATACGTTACGTTTTTACGTGGCACATAAAGTAAAATTAATAATATATTTTGATAGTTATATCGTTTTTGGACAGTTTTTCGACAGTTATGATACATTTTTGATAGTTATAATAACTAAAATAAATATAATATAATAGTGTTGTAATAATAGGAAATAGTCTATTGTGTGAATAACGTTTCCTTATAATCTTAAATAATAAATGTCAATTTAAACACAAATATTTGGCATTTAATTTTTCAACGTAAGTTTTCACTCTTAGACTAAGCATGAAGTAAAATTTCGAGTTTAGAAAAGCCTGAAAATTTGGATTTGGCGGGGCGTGCGAGCGAACGAGTCGCGCCCCTGTAAATCCAATTTTGTAGACGTCACTAAACTCGAAATTTTACTTTATGTGCCACGCGTAAGTTTAAAATATGGATTACTTATATAATTTAAAATTTCTGATTTAAATTTATGAAGTTTCGGATCTTTGGCTTCGATAACGCAGTACTCTGCTTGATGTGCCTGGGGACGTCGCATCTTAAAAAAATAATTCAAAATAATAATAATTAATTGCTACTGTGAAAAATGTAACGCTTATAATAACAAGATTTTCTTAATTAAAAATGTTTTGTTTAGTTAATAAAAATTAACATCAAGATTTTTGAGACCTTTATTATGTGGTATTCCATTTCAAATATTGAATGGAAAAATTATACTAAGTTTAATACCAATATATATTTTTATTAAAAGAACCCTACTCAAGCTTTGACATCGTTAGCGTTATTTTTAAATAAGTGACCAAATAAAATATGAAAATGTCGAAACTTGAGTATTCTTTTAATAAAAATATGTAGTGGTATCAAACTTTGCACATTTTTTTCTATTCAATATGTAATAAAAATTATCTATTTATTATTTAATATTGTCAATACAGTAAAGAAGGTTTTTGGTTAGTTTTCGAGACAAAAGGAAATTAGCAAATTTAACGGCTAGTAAACAGGGACGGATTAATAACGAAACCCACTTCCTCGAGTAAAGGGGGTTATGAAAAGGGTTATATTCGCGTTTAATTCGGGTTAAAACGAGAAGGTACAATGTTTATACGCACCTCTTAATCCACCATTACCATGTGTAATGATAACGTAATCAAGTAAGGGTTCACATTATATTTTTTATGGGAAAATAAGACGCACGTTTGGGTCCATTTTAAAATCATTATGCTGTATACATTTTTGAAGCCAAGTATTTTTGTTTCAAATTTTATACCGTGCGATCATTTAAAATATAAATTAGAGTAGGCTTTAAGATTGGCACTACTGACTGTTAATTTATAGTGTATCATAACCTCATATTTATTCTATCATTCAATTAACATTCTGGGCAACCGCAAACAATTATTATTTCACAATAAATAGTTAATTAATTCACAATAAATAGTTGAAAAATTTACCTAACGTGTAAATAAAATTATCTGAATATTCAGATAATAATCGTGACATTTCCTTGATTTTTCATTGTATTTTGGATGTATTTATGATTTCCTTTTTGCAATATTGTAGGTATGATATTTTTTCCTCCTTTGTGTAATCTATTTAACATTTTCAGAAAGTTCCATTCTTTTCCGTCCCGACTTTCTCCTGGGAAATATTTGCATGAGCGGTTCCGGTCTTAATGTCGTTTTGATATCTCCCGTAACTTCTACCCCAATGACTGGATAAGCGGGGGTAGAGCGGCACTTCAAACATTATTTTTTCAATCAATCCGACTTTATGGATTTCAGGGCGAATAGTTTTCACATCATTTACTATCGATACAGTTCTCTATCAAGTTGATGCTTTAAATTCAGATCATTCCAATAACATAAATATACCTATTTCTACCTTTGCAACACATTTATTGGAAAACAACCATATCTGCACTGAAAACAGCATGCTTTCAGTAATCCATTTGTCAGATAAAGGCCGAAGAATGGATTTACTGGTGGCGCTGGAAATTAACAAATTTAAAGCTAATCCGGAAATTCCCCTCATTAATGACCAGACCGACATAATATATACCCCTCTCTTTGATGCTGTAATATAAAAGCAATGTTCACATAATTTTAGGCACTTAGTTTGATAATGACTGGCTTGTAGTCGAAACTATAGTCACTGAAAAGTAAAAATAAAAGTGATAAAACAAAGTTAAGTGTTTTAATTAAATTGTTATGAAGATGTACCACAAAGTGAACGCCAACCAAATTAAAGATAAATATATACCTAAACATAATCTTAAATTGTATCGATTTTTTTTAAATAATAAACAAATAACACATGTTACAATATAAGTTCCTTTTCTATTTTATTTATAATCGCCAAAAGTAATATCATCACAACAATATACAGTTGCAAGAGAATAAAAACTAGTACAGCAGGGAGCTTCAGCCACTTTTAAAATATCGTATTTTTTTCTTGTAAAACAAACTTGTCATGTACAGGTTAACAACAATTTTTTTCTTGACACTTTTTGCGTTTCAGTCAGTTGGGGCATGTCGACGTTAATTTCATTTCGTTTGACATTTCAGCAGATTTGTCAATTTGATTGACAATTTCAAAATTAAAGTAATTCCAGTTCACATAGCCAAATATTTCGCTGTAATAGTTTTTTTTATCTCGCAACTGTACATTAAAAATTACTGCTTCAAATAAAAAATATCGAAGTCGAGGATCCGGCAGGTTAAACTGCCATTTTAAAATTGCTGTGAAAATAAAAGTACTCAAAATTTTCAAAATTTATAAATACCACATTAAGGTAAAGTTCACCCGAGAATGCAGTTGTTTTCTGGTTGTTTTCATTGCCATTCCGGCATCTCTAAACTCCCTAAACACAACGTTAAAGCAAGCGTTAAATACATGAAGTTTTGTTGGTAATACCCCACAGCGTTACCGCTTCACCATTCGTAATAAATCCATGCAAAAACTCCAAGTACGAGGAAGAGTGAATCCTAATAAATATATTGTAATAACAAAAAATCTTTAATTAAGAAAAAACTTTGACTAACCTTCCTTTATATCGAACATTCTAACAAAAGAAACATAACTTTTAAAGAGACCCTCGTGGTATTGTTATTATTGCAGGGGAAGGGGTTCGAATAATAGTCGCATTATAATAATGCCAATTAGCACTAACATTTCAATGCACGTTAAAATTCATATTGATGCGTCACTACAGCTAAACTATAATTTACTACTTTTTAACCATTCATAACTCAACGTTAGGCATCTAGCACCTAACGTTTTCGGATGGATTTTTAGGTTATGTTGAATGTACTCTTGACAACAATGCTAGGACTTTAAATATATAATAATCAGTTTAGAAAGTTTACCCGGAAGATCCACCTCTAACAATCTTTACCCTAAAGCAAGGCATTCGAGATGAAGTAGCTTAAATCCCAGGTGAAATGTGATGGCAAACGTTAGAATTCGACTTAAACAATGTCTAAATTTAAACAGAGAGCATATTTTAGATATTATTTTTAAAAATACACTATTTAAATTGCTTACTTATACAGGGTGGGGCAGAAAAACCTATCCGATTTCAAAACGTTATAAAATTAAAACCACTCATCTTGACAAAAACATTTTTTTATTAACATATCGCAACACTTCAATGTGGTGCAAATACATTTTGAAAGTTTTGAAGACAAAAAGTATTCAAAAATCGCTTATTAAACTGCTGAATTCTGTATCTCTATTTATTCTTATTTATTTTAGTGTTCAGTGACAACAAGGATACTAAGTATTAGATAATTTTATTCTTTCCCGAGAAATAAATAATTATTCTGCATTCATAATTCATTTCGAATGTCAATAGTAAATTCCTGATTTTCTATTCGGAGACCTTGTGAATGCAAAAGGTAATATTAGGTATATTTATAATTCCCGCGACATTGTGGAAATATAATATATTATATGGATGCTGCGGATCTTTTTGTTAAGCAATGGTTTGTAAATATCTGTGAATGTATATAAGGCTTTACTTTATATAGTGAATGATTAGTCTTCTGCTTTCTGTCGTGTTGTTTCTTTGATAAAGCACCCTCGGGGGGAGAGACAATGTATGTGCCGAGATTTAATGTCTTCTAACAATGCTGTTGGCGTTTTCGTATAATTTATTCTAAACGAAATCATATATTACTCCATCAAAAAGAAACGAAAAAAAAAGCGGTGAACGGCAAAGTTAATTATATTATGCTTTTAAAAAGAGAAGATAAAATGTTGCTTTTTGTAGTTATTATTTCTGCATGTTGTTCATCTTGTAAGGATTTCGAGTGTAATCATAAGTAAACAATATAAGACTAACTGAAATTAGTCACATACATATAATAGCTATAATATAATAATATTTAACAGAGATAAATTTTCGATATAAAGTGAAATGCAAAAAAAAGTATTTCACTTTATATCGAATATTTATCCCTTTATCTAAAATATATTTCCCATTTATTAAATACATTTCCCTATATACCACTCAATTTCCCTGTTTGTCAAAACCTTATCACAGTTTGTCAATTACGTTTCATTTCTCAGTAAAATGGCTGCAGTTCGTCAAAAAATTCATCTTAGCAATGAACTAAGAGGACTCCTTATCCGGAGAATGGATGCTGGCGTAAGTAGCGTTACATACAGTGAATTTTTTTTTTTTAGGTAAACATATGCATAAGCTGTAAATTATCCGATATTCGTTGTTTTTTAAAAGAGTTCAATTCGAAGCTATAAACGAGTGTTTTCCACTCCCAGACTAAGCATGAAGTAAAATTTCGAGTTTAGAAAAGCCCCGTGAAAATTTGTCGAGGGTCGCGCAGCGACCCGAGACAAATTTTCTGGGCTTTTCTAAACTCGAAATTTTACTTCATGCGCCACCGTATAAAACACAGATTTCAAGTGAAATTTTACTTCATGCTTAGTCTGGGAGTGGAAAACACTCGCTTAAAACTTCACATTGAACTTTGAAAAGAAAACAAGGAATATCTAAGGATTTACAGAAAATAGGCGATACGTATTCTAAATTCAGCCTATTTTCTGTAAATCTTTCGATATTCCTTGTTTTTTTTTAAGTTTAATGTGAAGCTTTAAACGAGTGTTTTTTACTCCCAGACTAAGCATGAAGTAAAATTTCGAGTTTAGAAAAGCCCCGTGAAAATTTGTCGAGGGTCGCGCAGCGACCCTCGACAAATTTTCTGGGCTTTTCTAAACTCGAAATTTTCCTTCATGCGCCACGCGTATAAAACACTAACATATTGTGAAATTTAGGTATATTCGAACTTCATTTGAACTCTGTGTTTTATACGGTGGCGCATGAAGTAAAATTTCGAGTTTAGAAAAGCCCAGAAAATTTGTCTCGGGTCGCTGCGCGACCCTCGACAAATTTTCACGGGGCTTTTCTAAACTCGAAATTTTACTTCATGCTTAGTCTGGGAGTAGAAGCACTCGTTTAAGGCTTCACATTGAACTTAAAAAGAAACAAGGAATACATACCTAAAGATTTACAGAAAATAGGCTGAATTTGGAATACTTAAACTTATCAGAAAAACTCCCTGTATGTATAAATACAAATAAAATATTTCCAAAAGAAAGTTATGGTTACTGCAAAAATGTTCAGCAAAAATATTAAAGGAAAAAGTATTTCGTATATAATGAAACCTATTTCGTAAATGGAAAATCTTATGGCATATATTTGACAAAGTAAAAGATATTTGGGATATAGTGAATCTCATTTGATCAATTGTGAAATGCAACAAAAAAAACCCTGTATATTTAAAATCTTTTGATTTCACGAAAACCGTTGGAATTTTGAAAATTAAGAGACATTTTGGAAATTTACGAAAATCGTTTAGATTTTTAAAACTGACCGTTAAAAATCTAATTAAAATTTGTTTCGTCAATTTTTCAATAACCAAAATCATAAACATTTTTATTTAAAATAAAAAATAAGCAGTGTTTAAAAGTAGAGACATTTATTGGGGAAAAATGATTATTACGGAAAAAAGAAGCTAATATTATTTGCAACATCGATATATGTTTTTAAGTTTAGTGAAGAGTATAATCGATAAATCTATTATTTATTAACATACTGGGGGTTCGATAAAGAACGCCATAACTCTGTTATTTGTTGACCGATTATATTGAACTAAAAACCAATGTCAATAACGGCCATTGACTTTCGTTTTTAGTTCAATAACAATAAATACTAAGAAATGACATCAATATATTTTTTTAATAAATATACTCAATGACATTAGAAGCGTAACACCCAGAAGGAGTTATTATTTTAACTTGATTTTTTGCCAGTATGGTAGTCTTACATCAAGAATAAAATGATTACATTTTCAAGAAATTTTATTAAAAAACAATCTAAAAAAAATTAAAAATGTGTTTGGCGACCCCTTTGCTGTATACACTCCTGTAGACGTCTGGGCATCGACAAAATGAGATGGTCGATGTATTCTTGAGGCATTTCGTTCCAAGCAACTTGAATTTCATCGATCAACTGTGCTAGAGTCTGTGGAGGATGGTGCAAAGAGAATATTCTTCTTCCCATGATATCCCACACATGTTCAATGGGATTTAAATCCGGCGAACGGGGCGGCCACGCCAAAACATTAACACCAGCTTCATTAAGAAAGTTCATAGTTCGACGAGCAATATGGGGACGTGCGTTATCTTGTTGAAAAAGTACGTCTGGGCGGCCATCTAAATAAGGCAACAAAGTCGGTCGTATGACGTCTTCAACATAACGCGCAGCTGTCATACTGCCTCGAATGAATACAAGAGGTGATCGACTAGCATAAGCAATAGCCCCCCAAACCATTACTCCAGCAGTCCTGTGTACATGCCTCTCAATAGCAAACCTAAGATCAGGTCGTTCTCCACGGTAGCGTCGTACCCTTCTACGGCCATCATGCGTGCCTAGACAAAATCGTGATTCATCGCTGAATACGACATCGTGCCATTCTGCCTCCCAATGCTGCCGTTCTCTGCACCAGTCCAACCTTTGGCGACAGTGTCTCGCTGTTAAAGGAAGCACTAATCTTGGACGGTACGAAAGAAGCCCAAAGGATTGAATGCGGCGATATAAGGTTCGCATACTAACGGGCCTACCTTCTTCTCAAATCCATTGATCACCGATTTGACGCGTAGTAGCGAAACGGTCTCGCAGGGCTATTTGTCTTAAGCGCCGATCTTGACGTTCTGTGGTACGCCTTGGTTGACCAATTGGTCTTCTTCTTGCTCCTCTACCTTCTTCTGTCCATACCTGATACACACGTATTACAGTTGCTGCAGTGGAATCAATACGGCGGCAATTTCGCGATAGGACATACCGACATCTCGATAAGCAACAACTCGACCCCGGTCAAAATCGCTCAAATGGTGATATTGTGGACGTCTTCGGACTCGAGGCATTTTATTTAAGCTTAACACACTCAACGGAAACACGAAAACTAAAAACATCTGTACTAAACAGCTCACATAAATAGTTTTATCAAAAAAAAAAGTGAAATATTTTTTTCACAATAAATATAAAAGGCACAAGGTTGAAATTGTTATCAATGTATGCTTCAAATATAGTCACTCTGTTGCTAAAATATGAATTCAAAAAAATCATTCCTTCTTGGTGTTACGCTTCTAATGTCATTGAGTATACTTTATTGCTAAATAATAGCCAACTTAATATTTTTAAATGGCTACCTATAAGTTTTAAGTTTTATTACAATTATAACAAGGAGCGTAGGAAGACGACGGATCTTTTGGCTGTGTAACTTTAGAAAATGGTTCAACTATAACTCGAACCAATTATTTAGAGCAGCTGTTTAACGAGTTCGGATAGCCATGATGATTGCCAACCTTTTGAAACCGGTGACGTTACCGTAAGAAGAAGTTTAACATGCACTAAATGTTAAAAAAAAATTATCGATCGAGTTTACTCGTTTCGGTTCTACTGTACGCGCTCATATTAAAATTCATGTACGAAGATTGTCTGGAAAATACGTATAAAAAATTCGGGGACGTGTCAAGGCGTTGTGGAGGCGCTTTCCTGGTGGTCCTCTCTCGCTATGCAATTCCCTTGGAGCGGTCAGTTCGAACCAGAGCGCTCTGCGAGTAAGTAGGAGTTTACGTCTGCTTGTTGAACGTAACCCTTTTTTTACCTGCCGTCGGCATGGAGCTCTGGAGCTCTCTCTGATTGAGGAACAGCGCATCAACATCAAGTTTCTTGCAAAGCTAGGCAAGAATGGCCGTAAGATTTTTGAGTGTTTGAAACAAGTTTACGGAGACAATTCTCTACCGTCAACAAGTGGTTAAAAAGGTTGCGAAAAGACGCGAAAGATGACCTCCGCTCAGGACGCCCCTCCACATCGAAAATGTTGAACGAATTCGGGTTTGTGTTCTTAAATGCCGTCGATTGACAATTGGAATGATAGCTGAGGATCTGTCAATCCCCAAAACAATCGTCCACGAAATTCTGACTGAAAAACTTGAAATGAAAAAATTGGGCGCGAAAATCGTTCCGTTGCTCTTAACTCTAGAAAAAAAAGCAAGGAGGGTTGCTTGCTGTGAGGATTGGTTGGAAGCAGAGGAAAGAGAGGGCTTTCTCAACCGGGTCATCACTGGAGACGAGTCTTGGTTCTACGAATTCGATGTGGAGCTGAAATCTCAAAGCAAGGAGTGGAAGCAAGCAGGGGAACCGAGAACAAAAAAGTCGCGAAAATCAAGGTCCAATGTAAAAACAATGTTGATTGTTTTCTTTCATTCTAGAGGCATTGTTCACCAGGAATTTGTCCCTCCCGGTCAGACAGTGAACGGAAATCCTGAAGTGGATCCTTCATCATGACAACGCGCACGCTCACACGTCTCTCGTTGTGCGTGACTTTTCGGCCCGAAGCTAAATCACCATGACAGAGCACCCGCCTTATTTACCCGATTTAGCCCCTTGCGACTTCTTCCTGTTCCCAAAATGCAAAATGGTGCTTTGGGAGCGGCACTTGGGGGACGTGGAAGCCATCAAGGCAGCAACGACACGGCAACTAAAGAGCCTCACACAACAGTGGAAACGGCGTTGGTAGAAGTGCATCTTGTCTCAGGGGGAGTACTTTGAAGGAGACCATATTGAAATACCTGAATAATTGTAAAATAAAGTTATTATTCCACTACGTATTTTCCGGACAAACCTCGTACACCTAATTTTATGATTGTTATAAACAGAAAGTGTAGATTGTTACAAATAATTGTTACTGTTGGATCAATAGCTTATATTTCCAAATTCATCCAATCAACACAAATGGCCTTTGTTTTCGAAGTGCTGTAGAAGTGATCCGAAATTATCCTTCTCTCTTTCTGGGGCTGGTCATAAGGGCCCTCTGTCCTTCTCACAATACACAATTTTTGTGAAACCCATCACGGTATATAATTTATTGCCTAATTGCTTATACATGTTTCATCAAGTGTTAAACGAAACATTAGTTCAAGCGTTATTTGAACTATTGTAATAAATCCAATTTTCCGTTTATCTGAGCTATAAGTTAAAGTGCTCGTAATTTTGTAAATTCCGTTGCAAATTTTATGGTGTTGTTTTATGTATTATTAGTGCATTTGCTCGTCTGCTAACACTGTCCCTGTATAACTTGCACGCTACAGAGTGAGGTATCTGCTAATTAGCACAGCTCCAAATATCCTTCTATACACAATGTCCAATTAAGACGTGCTCAATAGTTATAATCCCGTAACGACGTCGCTCGCGTCAAGTACGTGAAAATATAATTAATTTTAGTTCGGTGCACTTTACACAAGTATTTACCAAATTATATTTCGAAAACAATAAGGAATATTAATGAAAGGAATTATGCTATTAATAATTAATAATAACGTATTTTATTAAACAGATTCTCCTTTAATAATATTCGTTATGATTTAGTATTATTATTAGTTTTAAATCAGAGGTGTGAACCCTTCTAGCATTGCTGGGCCACAATTATTAAATTCGAGTTGTCTTCAGCCACAGTAAGTGAAAAGCAAAGAAAAAACGGTTCACATATTTCTACTTAGAGTAAATGAAGAGGAGAAAAAACAACCATTAATTCTTAACAATCAAAATCGTTGATAACAGACTTAATATTTTCTTCTATATTATTCCAATAAAACTTGTACGTATGTGTTTTTTAACTTTATTTTAAATCAGTGTTTTATACGCGTGGCTCCGCAGAGCGACCAAACCAAATTTTTAGGCTTTTCTAAAGTCGTGGGAGTGGAAAACCTCCTTCTAGGTAGATCATTAAATGCTATTAATTTTCAATGCATTTAATAACTATTAGCTGTAAAATAATGTATCGTGATTTGCGAGAAAATGATAGGTAAACCAGTTTAGAATCACAACTTTACCAAATTACCGGTAATTAAAAAAGTCAGTAAATTAAATAATAAAAAATGGTTATGTGCTCATCATAGCACTTTCCCCGTTGAAGAAAGCTATGATGATTTAAATATCAACAACAATAATATCATATGTTCAATAAAAAAAACCTCTAGAGTGTTATGATTTTATCTTTTTTTAAATTTATGTTGGCTACATGCTTTAGGAATTGTCACGTCAGACATAATAATTATAATGTATAATTTCAAAGTTGGCAACCTACAATATATTCCATAGCACTCTAGAGGTTTTATTTTTTAAAACATACGATATAATACATAATATAATTTTTTTAAATATTTCTTTGTATAATTCAATACCGCCGGATATTGAATTATACAAAGAAATATTTAGTATTTATTGTTATTTTGCACGGGAAGTAGTTGTTTCAATGGATATTTATTGTCTTAAGTTGTCTTATTAATTAAGACACTGTTTGCATTTTCACGAATAACATTTTCGTAATTTTATATATTATATTATAATATATATTGTAATATACAATATTATATATATTATATAATATATTTGAAAATTAATATAATATATAATATAATATATGTTCACCTTGGGTCGTGGTTTGGACACCCCTGTTTTAAATTATTTTGATTACATGAGCATAAAATAATGTCAAAACATTGTTAATTTTCCACTTTGTGAAACAAAACCAAGAAATATTCCTTTCAATAGCTAAACAAAGGGATACCATTTCAATGTAATTTATTGTTTTAATTTACAAATAAATTATTTGTTTGTCTTACAAAGTAAACAATCAATTCAACGTTTTTCTGTTTATCGTATGTTTTTTTTTACTTAACGTTTACTTTAGTATATAAAGGAAGCAATTTAACGGAATTAACTTCGAGAAACGGGAATATTGAATCATAGCGGGGCGTGTTTCAATAATCCCGCATTCTAATTTCTAATTTCATCATATATATTCAAATTATTCCAAAGTAAAGTTTAGTGCACGGTGGACGCTCCGGGCCATTATTAAGTGCTAAATTGTAAAGTTCCCTCCTATGCTTGGATTATTGATTATTAAACGCTCAGAGTGTTAATGTGTATGCTTGGAAATTAATATTATGCAAAACAATAATCACTTAATATTTATAGTGTTTAACCAACTAGAATAATTTAGGTAAATAAACCCTTAGGGGCACAAAGACAATAGCACTGACAGGGGCGCACAGTGGTCTGAAACCGACCAAAATGCTACAAAACTCCAAAGTTTTTTTTTCAAATTTGTGGGATATTAATTCGGTATGGATATACTTACAATAAATTCGAGTTTACTGGTAATCCAGAAACTTTAGTTGAACATTCGGTTTCTCCGGAAATCATATGCCTTTTGAAAATTTAAATGAAACACAATATAAATTTTCTTGTTTACATATTCAGGCGGATATTTTACATACAAATCAATTGTTTATTTAAGACCCAACTTACTTGATTGAAAATAAAAATCAACTTTTTAAATACAATTTTATTTTTCGTTTCACAAGTCTCAAATCTCCTAGCGGTAAGTTTAGGAAGCCAAGACAAGTCTCATTAAACTCTTCAGGTAGGTTTTTATTATGATTTTATTCTCAAAGTCAAAAGAAACACTGTGTAAAAATAAATGTCTGGTACAAAACACTGAAATATTGCGAAGTTAGAAACACATTTAATAATAATAATACTTTGTTTAAATAAATACTAATCAAAATATTTAAATAAAAAAATATTTATATTTTTCTTCACACAGTGACTTCGTAATTGACCTAATTTTGAAAGGAATAAAATAAGTTAAAAATTTAAAGTGTTTTATGCGTACAAAGTTATAACCACGTATATCATTTACTATTTTTAACTATAGTTTTGTATATTTATTGGTTTAACTTGACTTCACTTGAAATGAATTGAATCGTAAACGGGGATTCGCTCCTTTATCTGCAGTTATGGGGTAGCGTAAGACTAACATCATCAATCTACGAAAGGCACATTGTTGTTATTTCTGTACGAATTTAATAAAATTCAATATTTCAATATAAATTGCCAACTTGTTAAACATTAATGTATAGTTCTTTAATTGTATAAATATTTGTAAAAAGGTAAATCCGTCAAATAAATAAATAAATCTTTAAATTGTAAGAAAACTAAGGGTTAAACTTCTTATTTAGAATAAAATTTATTTTAATTTAAGCTAGGAACACAAAATAATATTTGTAACGAAATTTTAACTAAGAAGAATGACTTAAATTTCATAATAAGGTATTAAAAACAGTTTAATCGCTAAAATTTAATTATAAAGTAAAACCCTCTAGAATCCCCATATTCATTTAATAACTCCATCTGCGTTTGTTTCACCAAATTAAATTTTAGACAACATGTCATATTAATAATCCTTATCATCTCCGGTCCTGCTTCATTTCCTTTTTCACAACTTTGTTTTTTTTTTAAAGAACGAGATAAATGCCACTGGGGACGGTTATTACGCTCATCTCTGGATTCGAGAATTCCACGATCCTCTCTCTTCTGGATAATCAGTGCGATTGTAACAAAATATATTTTTTCTTCTTCTTTCAGACGAAACTCTTGGCCGGCGAGGAGAAGAAACTGGGGAAACTTCTATAATTGTCCACTTCTCGTTTTATAAATTGCTTGTTATCGCAAGTATTATCCGGGACGTTTTATCACATATTTTATTTAATCATATTTTACTTTTACATTTCCTCGAGGAAAAGTTGAAAGTTTCCAGTTTTCCAGTTACGCCTTTCGTTAATTCGATCAATGTGTTTCGTAATTTATTTCCGGCTCGGTCGGGAAATTCTTGCTTGACACTACAAAATTGGAAGCGATAAATGGTGTGAGTGATTGGGTTTGTTTGTTCGGACTTTACACGGAAGTGGCTATTTCTCATCGTGGTTTACTCACATCAAATATGTGCTTAAAGATTATCAATCTTGTACACTGGCCCGGATTTCTAGCAAGCAGCGACTTGGGCATATTTCAAATTAGCTGCACCTCTTAAACATATCTATTACGGATTGTTTATTTACCGACTTTTTCAATTGTCGGTCATATAGTATATTTTACGAATGTTTACTTTATCTAATATAATTTTGTGCCTTTAATATATATATATATATATATATATATATATATATATATATACATATATATATGTATCACTGTTTCTTCGGGTTTGGTCCCGCGTATTTTCTTGGCTCTGGTCCATTTTATTTTTAATTCGACGTTTCGATGACGTCGCAGTCATCATCGTCAGGAATAAATATCAAAATAACTATCAATTTTGATAGTTATTCCTGACGATGATGACTGCGACGTCATCGAAACGTCGAATTAAAAATAAAATGGACCAGAGCCAAGAAAATACGCGGGACCAAACCCGAAGAAACAGTGATACATGTTACACCCGCGAAAATCTACGTTATACCATATATATATATATATATATATATATATATATATATATATATATATATATATATATATATATATATATATATATATATAAATTTGGGGAAGTAACACCGTAAAATCTGAAGAATGAAGTAAGCGGAAGTGGGGAAAATAACTGCTAGCGCTGTAAGCAAACTCATTTTTCAAATCCAATACATCGCCAACCGTGTCGGCTTCCTCAGATAATATTTTATTTACTCTTAGCAAACATAACCTTTCATTACAATAAAAATTAATTACAGAAACGTGAATTTATTATCGAGCAAATAGTCATCGGATTATTCTGTTAATACAGGTAATTTCTTTTAAGTATATATACAGGGAATTTTCTATTAGGTATACATATGCATAAGCCTTCTTTTTAAGAGTTCAATTCGAAGGTTAAAACGAGTGTTTTCCACTCCCAGACTAAGCATGAAGTAAAATTTCGAGTTTAGAAAAGCCTGAAAATTTGGTTTGGTCGCGTAGCGCGAAGCGCGGAGCGGCCAAACCAAATTTTCAGGCTTTTCTAAACTCGAAATTTTACTTCATGCGCCACGCGTATTAAACACTGAAAGCACTGAAATATTGTGAACGAGTAAACTTCGCTTGAACTCAGTGTCTTATACGCGTGGCGCATGAAGTAAAATTTCGAGTTTAGAAAAGCCTGAAAATTTGGTTTGGCCGCTCCGCGTTTCGCGCTACGCGACCAAACCAAATTTTCAGGCTTCTCTAAACTCGAAATTTTACTTCATGCTTAACCTGTTAACCTGTTCGTGGAAAACACTCGTTTAAACTTTAAATGGACTACTTTTAAGAAAACAACGAATATTTAGAAATCTACAACACGTAATTGGGATATGTATACCTAAAAAAAAAATGCACAAGAAATGATGATTTAAAGCTTTTCTAAAAGAAATAACACTAATATACTCGCGATCTAAACAGTACGACATTGTCATGTAACGTCAAAATTTGACACAACTAGAAGAAATCGTTGGAGGTACGACTGTCGATATACTCTCTAAAAAATTTGAACCACACATTCCACATCAATGAGTTATAGGACATATCTCTCTTTCTCTCTCTTTCTTTCTCTCTCTCTCTCTCTCTATCTATATATATATATATATATATATATATATATATATATATATATATATATATATATATATATATATATATATATATATATATATATATATATATATATATATATATATTTTATTTATTTTATTTTGGGTTTTACGTCAACTATTTCATATATATATATATATATATATATTATTTAAATTAGAAGAAATTAAGATTTGTCTGCAGTACAGAGATAAACCAGAGGTTTTTATGGAATTGACGCTTTATGAATTTAGTAGAACATATCTTAAGAACATTCAACTCGGCGAGGACACATAAACTTTAAACAATAAATCCTCCATCACACATTAATTATTAAGAATCATTATTATTTACATCCGTTTTATGTTTTTGTAAATAATTTATTTTATGTTCTACGTGGTCGGTTTGAGGTCAATTTTCCGTCGAAGCGAGCATCGGAAGGAGTGAGTGGATCCGACTTTTGTTTACATTCTAATTATTGCGAATTTCAGATGGTTCGCCTCGGCACATTCAATTCCATTCCGGACTCGCGTAATGTAAATAGGGTATTTAATTACAATTTCTGAAATTTCTCCGTTCCGCGGGCTTTAATTATTACCGGACGTTATTTATTCCACGAGGAAAACAAAATCTAATTTACCGTGCGTTTCGGTATGAAATAGTTTGTAGACAAATACGGGCATCAGCTTTAATTGATATGCTTAATAATAATATTTACTTTATTATCAAACATTAAAAGTAATAAAATTGAATCACTTAGAAGTAATGTTTGTACATATGTTGTTTTAAAGCACGGCAAACGTGCGCACAAATTTCCAATGAAATTAATATTACCAAATTTTTAAACACGATTGATGCGAACTTAAATATGTGTGGATAGGTATACTCAAGGAACAACACATAACATGTTCCTTGAGTATACCCATCCACACATATTTAAGTTCGCATCGATCGTGTTTGAAAATTTGGTAATATTAATACTCCAACATGTTTCATGCATTTCATACATTTACGAGGTGTTCTTTCAGTTGGGGCGGGCGCTCATTGGAAATTTGGCGCACGTTTGCCGTGCTTTAAAACAACACTCCGACACATAATATGTCGTCGTTGAGAGAGAACCACCGTTAATCATCATATGCTGTTTTCTCCATCCACCCGACATAAAGCGATATATCAACCCCGGGGGCTTTACAGGCCCTCACTCGAAATTTCAATCGATTACTGACGTTTATTCCTTAAAAATATGAATGAATAACGACCAACAAAAATAACTGCACTGCGTGCGATATACAGGGAATTTTGCTTGTAATATACAGGGTAATTCTTAATATATGCGACAAGCTTCTGGGGTTATTTTGAGCATAAAAGCTCATATGAATGAAGTTATAGGATATAAAAACGAATTAAAATTAATATCAACTTTCTGCAAAAATGTTGTCTCATTGAGACAAGTCTCCAAATATTCATTGAAACAACTACTTCTTGAGCTAAAACCCCAACAGATATTGACTTATACAATGAATATTGGAGTTGAACGACAGATTTACTGTTCTATGCAAAATTTATAATTTAGAGACAAGTTTTAGCTCAAGAAGGAGTTGTTTCAATGAATATTTGGAGACTTGTCTCAATGAGACAACATTTTTGCAGAAAGTCG
The DNA here is from genome assembly GCA_932526585.2 of Philonthus cognatus. Taxonomy (NCBI): domain Eukaryota; kingdom Metazoa; phylum Arthropoda; class Insecta; order Coleoptera; family Staphylinidae; genus Philonthus; species Philonthus cognatus. The sequence goes on along the minus strand of OW052243.1, from coordinate 23,919,307 downwards.
ATATTAATTTTAATTCGTTTTTATATTTTGTAAATATTCTGCAAACTATTGACAAACTCAATTTTTTTTTAATTAAAATTTTCTGTATGAAGTTAGAGGATGTTTAATTATTATTTATGGACATAAATGAGTGGTCTTACTGCAAAACTCTCATTCTTTACTTTTAAAAACTATTAGCAAATTGCAAAAAAACACGTTTACTTTAACATGGCGGACATAAAAAACCACTAACTCAATTTTCACAAAAAGTGAAGAATGTGAGTTTTGCAGTTAGACAACTCATTATTAAACATGAAGAAAATATTTTGAGTTTAGATAAGCCTAAAAATTTGGCTCTGTCACTTTTCAAACTCGAAATTTTACTATTAATTAGGAGTTTATGCAATAAGATGTCAAGATGTTTTGGATATTTATTCATATGAATTTTTATTGATCTATATAACCCGATTCTTAGGGTCTTTAGATCACGCAAAGTTCATATGAATAAATAATAGTCCTTAAAGTTTGTCATATATTAAAAATCATCCTGTAAAATAACATATGATGATGATTACAGTGTTTGTACAATTTTGAGGAATTCGTTGTTTTTTAGTTAAGCATTCAATGTGAAGTTTCTTACGAGTGTTTGCACTCCCTAGTTAAGCATTATTGAAAAATTAACCCATTTGAAGTTTCTATTGAACTTTGATTTGAACAACTACAAATATTGCAATATGTTAACCAAGTTGTTTTGACAACTAACCTAACTAGATTTATGTAAGTTACAATAACAATCTATAAAATTCTTTCTCTCTAAGAGCTAACTGCCGCCCTGTCACTACAGGCTCAACGCACACCTATACAGGATAGGGATAGTTGACTTTCCATACTGCAGAGGGTGTAACATGGAAGACGAGACTGCCGGACACATTCTCACTGATTGCACTCTCGTCAACTAGAGGCTCCTTACTGGGTGAAAGATGGCCTAGAATGGCATATATAAGGGATCAACCCACCTCGGTTTTACCAGACTACCAAAACCAGGTAGGCTGGCTAAGCAGAGGTTTGGTAATCGACGGGAGGAAGCACAATGGGCCTAATGAGGCCTAAGTGCAGAGCAGAAATGCGCACTTCCCAAAGAACCAGAGCCAGAGCTAACGAAGTCTTCAAGGTAAGTCGGAGGTCGAAGATCACGAGAAGTGTGTCGCGAAGAAGGTCTGTTGCAGGGTTCATACTAAACCTCCAAGCAGGATCTGATGAAGGTCCCTGTGTAAGTCTAGGTTTGGAAAGCTTTTTATTTTTGCTAGCAAGTTCAATTTCTTCCTGGATCAGCTCTTGACCGATTTGAGGGCTGCTATTGTCCATTGATAAATTCTTAGCTGCGGTTAATGATATAGATTAACCCCAGCTAAATGCCTAGTGGAAACAGCAATCTCTCTGCCATCTGGAGATCTTACGAGAACATATTCTGAGATACCTTTGAAAAACAGAGTAACCTAATCAACTATTGAGTCATGCTCTAGCAACCATGTTGGGATGGACAGCCCGTAATAGTAACGAACGAATAGAGTGAAGAGCAGCCTGTAGGACTGATACCCAATGAGTGATGTTCATTCCATTGTTGTTCAGAGTCAACTAGTTGATTTTTTTTCACAAAACCATTATAGCACTCGACTTGTCCATTTTCTTGAGGGATATAAGAAGTAGTTTTACTAAATAGTAGCAACGCCCAATGATATTAAGAAAATATTTAGCTTTAGTTCTGGTATAGACGGAAGTGTGCATTGCTATACAACATTTAGGTCTGATTAGGTCCCACTACGGGTCACCCATCCACAATTCAAATCCAAATTTTCAAGCTTTTCTAAACTCAAAACGTTACTTCATACGCCAACCATATAAAATACTAATTTATCGTTAAGTTTAAAATTAAATCCTCTTTAATTAGAACAATACGTATCAGATATTCAATCTGTTATCAATGGTATTCAGTGTTGATAAAAATATTTAAGTTTTGAATATTTTTGTTAAAAACTACTAACAACGTTCCTGCCTTTCTATTAGTGTAAAATATGCTTAATATACCAGTAAATATGTATAAAAGATAGTAAAAAATCGCTGTGCAGCTAAACAGAATTCCAGCCCAGAGTACTTTCAGTGCCAATCAATGCAAATACTGTGATTCCGTTTAGAAAGGCAGAAACAGTGGCCGAAGTTGAACAAGGTGAAGCACCGGACGTAAAATTTAGTAGTTTTAAAGTTAAAACCTTATTTCTGTTGTCAGAAGATCGACAGGCTTTAGAGTAGTGCCCCTTTTTCATTTCTAGCATGTCATTGATTTCTAGAATGGATATTGTAAATTGACCGCTTTTATAAAAACAACAACCTGCTTAAAATTTACCGAACGTTGTAATTATCGGGATGTGTATACTTATAAAAGAAAAATTCCCTGTATGTATCATATAAGCATTGAAAATTATTTATATTATTTTAGTTTTATTGCTTCACATTTTTTATTAAAGTGTAATATCTCAGTATTGAATTTATGGAGCGGAATTAATATTAATTAAATATTAAGCAAATTAATAGTGTTCCTAAGTTGTCTTTTTTGAAACGCAAGCGATGAAATAATTCTTAGAAAGAAATCAATTACTAAACAAAATTGTATACAACACATATTTTTCTGATTTAATATAAAACGGATTTAAATAATATAGCTATTAAAAATATGTACGAACCGCTTTATTACAATTACATTATAAAGCAAGTTAAAACGACTGAAAGAAATTCCACGTAAAATGAATTCACCGAAATTACAGTCGGCCGCGTGTAAACCGACGCGAAAATTAAGAGCAAAAGCCGTTCCTGCGTGTAATTGCACGTGCAACAAGAAATGATGCCCTTAACTACAAATTTGCCGAGCTTCATTTCTTCCCCTAATAACCGCCTCTGAATGTTACAATTGCTGCAATTAACCCAATAACACCCACACATCATTTCACCCCCATCCTTGCTCGAATAAATATTTAAATTAAATATCAAGAGGGGGTGAATTAAGAATCGGTCGAGGCGCCCTTTAAAAATCGCGTCGCGCAGTAAATGAATTTTTCAAATCAAATATTCATTTATAAAACCCACCAGCGGGTGGCGAGGGGAGTCTCTATTATGTAATGTTATTGTTGTAAGTGATTAATGTCCTTTGTTGGAATAATCGATATTTTCTGGGAGATGCTGTGTAAATAAAATTACACGAGGATCGGCGGGAAAGTAATTCGGTTTGTATTTAATTTCAAATTGCATTTCGCCATTGCTTGCTCTTTCAAGTCCTAAATATTTAATTGTTTCCGGAGATGTATACGCGCTTGGTGTAAGATAGATTAGTAGTGTGAAATACTGTTTGAAAACAAAAAGTTTAAATACAAGGTAATCCAGAATGTTCTCAAAACATGAAATTCCCGAGTTTTTTGTATATTGTGAAATAAAATTACTTGATTTGATAAATAATATACGCTGCATATTATTTATTACTATCTCAGATGTACAGAGAGTTTTTTTTAAGTATACATATCTCAATATGCACGCTGTGAATCTTTAGATATTCGTTGTTTTTTCAAATATTTTAAATTGAACTTTCAAACGAGTGTTTTCCACTCCCAGATTAAGCATGAAGTAAAATTTCGAGTTTAGAAAAGCCTGAAAATTTGGTTTGGTCGCGTAGCGAAGCGCAGCGACCAAACCAAATTTTCAGGCTTTTCTAAACTCGAAATTTTACTTCATGCGCCACGCGTACTAAACAGTGATGTAATGTGATGTTCAGAATACACGTTTTTAGCATACTACTATAGAAAAATATTTTGAACTTCACCTAAAATCAGTGTTTTATACGCGTGGCGCATGAAGTAAAATTTCGAGTTTAGAAAAGCCTGAAAATTTGGTTTGGTCGCGTAGCGCGACGCGCTACGCGACCAAACCATATTTTCAGGCTTTTCTAAACTCGAAATTTTACTTCATGCTTAATCTGGGAGTGGAAATCACTTGTTTAAGACTTTAAACTATTTTAAAAACAAACGATTATCACAAAAGTTACAGCTCATACATACATGTATGTATATTTAAAAGAAAAATTCCCAGTATGTTTACCAAATTTTAGTGGTGCCAAATGCCACCGTCAGGGCTAAAGGGTTAAAGTGAAGTCCAATAACACATATAACAAGAATTACAGGTAACCCAATACAAAAACGGTAGTGGGATTATGTTAAGTACTTTGTGTCGTTTGTTTTATTTCAATGTGAATATTCACAAAAGTATTCTTAAAATTATTTACATGATTATGTTGTTGTAGCGCAAAATTGAATTTGCCAATTATTAGCAGAATATTTACAAAACATATCAAAGAATCTATCGACGTTCTGCGATATTATGTCTCCTTGAAACTTTTCCAATTGTTTCCATTAATATTTAGAAAAATCTCAACGAGATAAAATTATTGCAGAAAGTCGATAAATTCGCTTTCAGATTTTGACATTTTTTATAGTTTTATATTTCACCTATCCAAAAAAAAACATAATTAAATCCTGTTTGAAAACAAAACACTAACTAATCCCCATTTACAAATGATCTAGCCAATTTGATACGCACGCATACACACACACAACACGAATTGAATTTAACAAATCGGACTAAACAATAATGAAATTGTTTTTATAGAAAATTCAATCGGGCGAACCCGCAGCGTGTAAAATAATTTATCCCTTGCGTTTTTTATTTATGGCGTTGCGTCAGTCTGCCAATTTAAAATGCATTGATCATGTTTTATTGATAGGAAGCCGAAAACAGTGAGTGCGTGATTTATACGAAATTAAAATTTGTCAAATGATGCTTGAGTGGATGTTACGCGCGCGCCCGTATCTATGAAAAGTAAAATTAATTAGAAAACATCCATAAAAGTGGATTAATTAGAGGCGACGCGAAAACCGTTTATTCGGTAAGTAATTAATGCAATTTGCGCTAATATTTCAACAGGATTCATTCGGATAATTAGTATTGGTACTTGCTTGCTATATTGGCCGGTTAGACCCGATTATTATAGCAATTAGATGTAATTATTTCACTGCGTATAATACGATTAAATAGATGACCGATTGGGTGTGTAATTTGTGTTTGTTTGAGTGCAGAATTAGATGGAAAGAGAGAGATAGAGAGAGGGAAATCTATTTCGAGTTTCATTAGAGAAATAACATTCATTTTAATTATAATAAACTTCTATCCCAGTGGTTCTTAACTTGAACAAAAAAATTGTTATTCAGACAAAAGATTGATCATTATACAGAAATTGCGAAAAAAAAAACGACTGCAACATTTGAAAAACTTGAAAGGGTAATTTAGACAATAGAATGATATGTCCATCATACATACATGTCTGCGAAACATAATTATTTATAATTAACTCTTTAAAATGTTGATAACAGACTAAATATTTGATTCCGCGTTATTCTTATTTAATAGTATATTGTACAACGAGCATATAATAATAGCTATTAATCACGAGAACAAGGTTTGCGGAACGAGCCCAAGGCGAGTGGAGCAAGTCGTTCGAGTGATTAATAGCCATTATTTGCAAGTTATACACTATACTTTGTTCACGACAACAACAATATATAACACAACATTTATTATATATATTTATCAAAGACGCGTCAGTTTTAATTATCGGTTTTGTTTTATAATAATTTAACAGATAAATGACAGCGATATTATGATTTGAATGTGTAATACGGTTAATTCCACTTTAACACAAATATGAACAATCGTTCAACAATAAATAATACTCACACAGTCCACCATTTTGCCCAAATTACATAGAAACACGCTCTATGCACAAAAAACGAACTCTTCCGTTTGGATGGAGTTTTCACGTTGTTAACGTTTGTTCCGCTTTAAAAAAACACTCACGACGGATAGAAGCAGAATTGTTTAACCGATTTGAGAATGATTTATGTTTACAAACGCGTTTTACGTGGGTTCAGCTAGTGAGAACCGCGGAGATGTTGACGCGATTACTTCGTACTTTAACAAAATGGCGTCGACGATTTCATCACCACCATGGTCAAAGGTAAGACAAAAGAAACTGATTTGACTAGCACAGCGCTGTTACTGCATAACGGCAAAAAATCGATGTCGTCGACGACGTCATCACTACCATGGTCAAATGTAAGACAAAAGAAGCCTAATTGACTAGCACAGCGCTGTTACTGCATAGCGGCAAAAAATCGGACTAGGCAATTATTTATATTCGTGTTAAAAAAACACATTTAACACGCAAATCCCGTGTTTAATGTACTTGAGTGTTAAATGCACCCCATTTATGCTGCCCACACAATTAAATAATGCACATATTATAAGATTGTCGTGAACAAAAACCTTTTTGAACTTTATTCTAATTCAATGTTTTTTTACGGCTTCGGTAAATAGTTATATTTTATTTTTTGTTTGTAAAAAGAAACTTAATTGAAACTTAGATGAATATATTATTTAAATGTTGTTAGAAGTTTTTAATTAAGTAAATCCGAATGCTGAGCATTGCGAGAAGTTAATGCCGGTCTCGTTTCATTGCAGAAATATTTGGCAGTGTTAAAGCGGCGAGCAAATCTATTTATCTATCGAATAGAATTTATTAACGGTATTACGCTATTCGTTAAGCGGGCAACGGTTGCGAATGTCTCGGAAGTCCTTTCAATTCGCAGCAACACAATTTCTGAAATTGCCCCGGGCGAAACTTTTCAAGCTAATACTTAAACTTTATGTGTAACATATAACAAATTTAGAAGTTTTATTATTGGCCGATCTTTTGTCTCTAAATTAAAGCTTCGTTCTCTTTCTTTTTACTTTTTATTTTTTTGTTCTCTGCTGGTATTTATTTCAGTTCTTCGTATTTGTTTTATTGATATAATTTTATATTTTATAAAATATACACATATCGATTATATCGATTGTGTCTTAATTTGTGTTTAATTAGTTATTCTGCTCCTCTGAGCTTGATATAATATTTCATCTCTTGTAAATAAATTATACAAGTGTTTATTTCGTCTACCTATATTAAATTTCTCTGCAATTAAATCTCTGTATCCGTTGAAAAATAAATAAATAAAAGAATAAGGTTAACAAACTTGATTTTTTATTTTGAAAATTTATGCTGTTATATCAATAAATTGATATTTTTATTTTATAATTAATTTAAAAAATCAAAAAGTAATTCAATTTCGTTCAGTTTGAATGAAATATATATTCGAATTATTTTGCGTATTGCGCGGAAAAATGTATTAATTGAATTTTATTTTTGTATAGAGACATACAAATGCGTTTCTATGTGTCCCACGTGAAATATATATATTCAGTTTGAATGTATTGAAATCAAGTGAATATTTTATTGGCAGATATTTGATAGGATACTTCGTTTTTTATAACTCAATCATCATGTTACGTTTAAATAAACGCCAATTGGATTTTAAAGTTGGCTATGAATAAATATTATTTATTTAATTACTGGTATAAACCTGATTTTATGGACTTAGGCCCAGCTGTTGAATAGTAGCTTAAGCCGAGGTTAGATTTAAACTCGGCTTAAATACATTTCGGTGTTTTTTAATCATGGCTTAAACTCGAGTTTTCCTAAGCTGCCGACCACCACCGCTTAACGCCCAAAGCTCAAGTTCATAACCTTAAACATCAAAAATAGTTTACGTTTTTAATACGCAATCGGCCATTTTATGAATATTCACAAATAAACAATATTTGTGAAATGGCCGATTGTGTATTAAAAACGTCAAATATTGACCTTTAAATGATATTTTTGTATTCTTTCAGAATTCTGCTCTATAGAGAAACTTCATTTTTTAGACGTGGTGCATGAAGCAGAACTTCGATATTAGAAATTTAAATGTTTACGTAATAATTTGGTTTGGAGAAATTTTGTTTAAAAATTAGTAAAAAAATCAAATTTTACCTTAAAGCTTCAAAAACTAGGTAATTTATACAGAATGAATCAAAGTTCAAGACATAATCAACAGCAATTAAATTATTCATACAGGCGTGGAATTATGGTCAGTCAATTGAGAGTTAAGTGTAAAATGTTGAATATTTCAATGGATTTTTGTTTGAAAATTTGGAATTAAAGCATCATAAACTTGGTAATTTATGTAGAATTAATCAGAGTTCTAGATAAAACAGATAAAATATACAGAAATTAAATTCTCCACCCAAACGTAGAATTATGGCAAATCGATTGAGTTGTTGAATATTTTAATAGGATTTTGTTTGAAAATTTGTAAAAACATCAAATATTACCTCAAAACTTTAAAAACTTAGTAATTTATACAGAATTCATTTAAGTTCAAGATAGAGTCAACAGAAATTTAATTCTTTACCCAGAAGTGGAGTTACAGCTACTCAAAATGTATAAGACAATACATTTTGAACTTGACTTTAAATCAGTGTTTAATACGCGTGGCGCATGAAGTAAAATTTCGAGTTTAGAAAAGCCTGAAAATTTGGTTTGATCGCTCCGCTTCGCGGAGCGATCAAACCAAATTTTCAGGCTTTTCTAAACTCAAAATTTTACTTCATGCTAAGTCTGGGAGTGGAAACACTCTTTAGAAGCTTCAAATTGAACGGTTTTTAAAAACAACAAATGTCGCTAAATTTGCAATGTATGTTATATCTAAGCATATCAATCTTTCTTAATCTTTTTACTGTCGTGTCACATTTACCAAAAAAAAAAAAATGTACACGGCAAACATAAGTATTAGGGCCAGTTGCACCAAACACGCTGAACTGGTTCAACTCTGAACTTTAGTGCAAAGTGACATTAGAACAATAGGAACTGTCATCTTGAACTCGAGTTCAGCTTGAACTTTAGTTCAACTTTTTTGGTGCAACTGGACCTTAGTCTTAGAAGTACAAAAATATTTATTTATTTAAAACATCCTTACTGATTGTTAAAGAGCACCTAATTAAAAATAGAATGTAATAGTGTAATTATTACCCCAAGAGAAATCGCTAGCTTTGTTTCAAGCCTGAAAAATATTTGTAAAAAAAATCAGAACATCGCACCAAAAAAGATGGCCAACATTATTTTTTAAATTTATAAATTTTATACCTGTTTGGTTTATTTAAATATAATATTAAAGGACGGTTATAACGAATTCTATAAATAAATTGTAATTATAACTAACAAAAATTTGAATAATGCTGACTTTTTACCTATTTGGTTTACTTAAATATTAAAACAAATAATGGTTATAACGAATTTTATAAATAAATAGTATTTCTAGCAAACATGTAAAGAAAGTTGAGGAATCTAATTTGCTTCAAGTTGAAATTTTATATTTGAAAAAACCGTGAAGAAATTTGAAGAATCTAATTTGCTTTAAGTTGAAATTTTATTTTTGACAAAAATGTGAAGAAAGTTGAAGAATCTAATTTGCTTTAAGTTGAAATTTTAATTTTGACAATTTTTTAAATTTGAATTATACATTATTTTATGAATATTATTCAACCACCTAATCCAACCACTCAAATAGTTGCATCAAATGTTTGTTACAAAATAACTAAAGCAGGAATTTTCTTTAAGCATACATACATGAATATATATACAGTTTTATGTAACACCGAACATTTTCATAACGAGAAGTTTTCTTTAAAGTATCCATATGCATACGTTGCACATTTGCCGATGCTCGGTTTATTAAAGAATCCAATTTGAAGCTTTAAGCGAGTGTTTTCCACTCCCACGCTAAGCATGAAGTAAAATTTCGAGTTTAGAAAAGCCTGAAAATTTGGTTTGGTCGCGTAGCGCGAAGCGCGGAGCGGCCAAACCAAATTTTCAGGCTTTTCTAAACTCGAAATTTTACTTCATGCGCCACCGGTACAAAACACTGATTCAATGTAAAGTTCAGCGGTATGTTTTAAACTTCTAAATATGTCAGTGTTTTGTACCGGTGGCGCATGAAGTAAAATTTCGAGTTTAGAAAAGCCTGAAAATTTGGTTTGGCCGCTCCGCGCTACGCGCTACGCGACCAAACCAAATTTTCAGGCTTTTCTAAACTCGAAATTTTACTTCATGCTTAGCCTGGGAGTGGAAAACACTCGCTTAAAGCTTCAAATTAAATTCTTTTAATAAACCAAGCATCGAAAATGTGCAACGTATGCATATGGATACTCCAAAGAAAAATTCTCGTTATGAAAATGATCGGTGTTACATAAAGCTCTCTGTATATTTGTATGCTTCATTTAAAGCATAAACGCTGTAAATTTTAAGTTATTCGTCGTTTTTAAAAATCATTCAATTTGAAACTTCTAACGAATGTCTTTCACTCCTTGGTTAAGCATGAAATAAAATTTCGAGTTTAGAAAAGCCTGAAAATTTGGTTTGATCGCTCCGCGAAGCGGAGCGATGAAACCAAATTTTCAGGCTTTTTTAAACTCGAAATTTTACTTCATGCGCCACGCGTATAAAACGCTGTTTTGAAGTGAAGTTTAAAATATTTTATTTTTATTTATCAATGGTATAATTTATGGCTGGAAAATAAAAAAAAGCAACCGATATATTACAATTGTTATTACCGTTAGTATTACATGCGCCATGTTGAAACAGAGTATATTTACTACCAACATAACTTAAGCTACGCTTAAATAAGCTTGGCTTAACATGTGATTCAGAAGCACACTACGAAATAAAGCCCAGCTTATCTAAATCAACAGTTTACGAAAACTGCAGCCTAAGCCACGATTCAACCACTGGCCCTTAGTCATTTAGTCATGAGAAAAAACATGTAGACATAAATTCTCGTTTAATAAGTCTTTTCTTTATTTTTTAATTATGAAACACTTTTTTTAAACAAATCCTATTTTCATTAATATATTCTTTATTCTTCGCTTTTTATGAAACACTTTGTATAAGAAAATGTATATTTTTTTTGTATCTACAAGAATATTATTATAACCTGTTACTTTACTTGATTTTCGAGTAAACTAATAAGTTAATAAGGCTGTGTGTTTACAGCGTTTTGATTGTGGAATATATATCAGATTACATAATATGCTTATTAGTTGGATCATGGCCAGGAAACTATTAAATCTTCTGGGTATGAATTTCAGAGGACGCATACCCCCAGGCCATCCAACTATACACTCTAATAACTGCCACTGGCCATTGGCTACGGAATATATTTGTTTTGCCCGACGATGTTCTTATCAGGCCAATCAGGCATAAGATATAAAATATATCTACGTACAATTATTATTAGCGATTAGAAACTATATAACTGGATGATTTCAGAAATTAACGAAGAAGTTTATTTATATTTGATGCAATGAAAGATACATACATGTATAGAAATGTATGTAGAAATGATTTACTTAAAGTGTAGTCCTCCTATAAAGTTTAAAGTTTATTTATTTATATATTTGATAATATATATGGCGGACCATTTACAAAAACAATAATTTACAATAGTAATATCACAATTGTGATATTACTATTGTAAATTATTGCTTTTGTAAATGGTCCGCCATATATATTATCAAATATATAAATAAATAAACTTTAAACTTTATAGGAGGACTACACTTTATAAATACCATTTACAAAAACAATAATTTACAATAGTAATATCACAATATATAATAAATATTAAAGTACTTAAAATAAATAATAAATAAAAAGTAAATTTAAAAATGTAAAAATATAATATAATCACTTTAAAGATAAATACACAAAATAGCAATAGAAAGGATCATAATAAAACATAACATTTTATTGGCTACGCAAATGTTCTCTTAGCGTAGAATACTCTCCCGCAAGCATATCGAATTGTACTATATTAGCATAGGGCAGAATACGCACAGAGGCCGAATATCTTGCATAATCTGTACTTTTAATTGGTACATGAAAAGTGTCATCGTTGCGCAGCATTCTAGCTGGAACGCGGATGCCAATTTTTCATAGTAAATTAGGACAGTCCATATGCCCATGCAAAAGTTTAAAAACTAAAAGTATATCAGCGTCAATGCGTCTCTACTCCAAACTCTTAAGACCATATCTATATAGCAATCCTTGGTAAGTATCCTGCACATCGAATTTAAATGCAAGATACTTCGGAATTTCTTTTGTACCCGCTCAATTTTATTTATGTTGCACTGTGTGTAAGGTGACCAAACAGATGAACAATACTCCAAATGTGGACGTATTAGGGAATTATAGAGGAGTAATATTGTTTTTGCGTTCGTGAAATCTTTGCTGTTACGCTTGATAAAACCTAGCAGTTGAAACAATTTTTGAAATATGGCTTGAAAAAGTCCAATTATTGTTTACTACAATTCCAAGATCTTTTATAGAATTGACTCGCTCTATATTTCTATCATTTAAATGGTAAACGGCATCTATTGAGGATGCTCGTATTGAATAAGAAATTATTTTGCATTTATCCACATTTAGTCACAGTTTGTTCACCCTACACCAGTTACAAAAAGAAATAAGGTCTACCTGAAGGTTATTTGTGTCTTGCAATGAATTAATACGTAAAAATGATCTTCATGTCATCCGCGAATAACAGAGTTTCGGCATATGAAAAACAGTTAACATCATTAATGAATATTTAATACGGATACATGATGAAACTCCATAATACTATTTGAAATAAAACAACACAGTTGGGAGGGTTTCACTTTTATTGTTGAACATTGTTGAACACTGCAGTGTTCAACAATAAAAGTGAAACCCTCCCAACTGTGTTGTTTTATTTCAAAAAATATTAATGAATATGTTAAATATGAGGGGTCCAAGGTGGGAACCTTGAGGTACTTCTGATGTGACGCTTAAAGATCGTGGCGTCGATTGACCTATTTTAAAGTAAAAGTAAGTAATCTCAACATTATGTTATTATAAATATGCCTATTTTTCTATAAATTATATTTGGTTAAATAAAGACAACATTTTGCAACTGTACAAAAATGAAAAAAAACTGGTGAAGAAAAACACTTGTTTTGTTCCATGATTTTATTCTGAGTTTCCTGACACGTGTTTCGGTTTTTACAAATCATTATCAAAGGTTAAATTTGATAATGATCTGTGAAGACCGAAACACGTGTCAGGAAACTGAAAATAAAATCATGGAGCAAAACAAGTGTTTTTCTTCACTAAATTTTTACATCCGGTTCCAGCGGGAGTGTAGCGCAACAAGCATCAACTATATTAAAAATAGCAGAAGCCAACCATCCAGTATTTTTTCTGTATAAATTTTAAATAAGCCAGAAAATATCGTACCTTAAATATTGACTAAAACAGAAAAACAGAATATACTGCTCACCATAAGTAAATTAACTTACTCAGTAAATCTGAGTCAATTTTGATAACATTTTTGGGAATATATTCACGTTTACTAGGTGTTCATTTACCTGTAGCGATATACAGGGTGCCCGTATTTCAACAAAATGTATGGGGATCTCGGTTATTTAAAGAGTCGGTTAAATTAGGGTAAAGTTGCTAAAGTTGTCTAAAAACAAATTTGAAATATCTTCTTTCGTTGTTGAAATATTGTCAAAAACGGATTTTTCTAAATTTTGTGTTTAGTTTTTTATTTATATACTATTAAATCCAGACATTTACAAATTTGATATTATAGAGGCACTTTTTAACGAGAAATGTAATAACATATTTTATTTTAAGATAACTATAACATTTACGCAAGGACCATAGCCAACTTTTGTTTTTCTTATGGGCGCCATTTTGGATTTTCATATTTTTTTGAAGAATATTCTTCTCTGAATTCAATGATGTATGACACCTACAGTTTATATGTAAAATTTTATTTTTTTGTTTTTTGTAAAGAGTGCCTTTTAAACAGTTAAGTAACTCACCCACTCAGCCGGCATTTGAACTATAATGTCAGTTGACATAAATCGGCGCTAACCGACATTTGGACTATAATAACAGTTGACATAAGTCGGCGGTAGCCAACATTTGAACTGTAATGACAGTTGACATAAGTCGGCGTAAGCCAACATTTAACCAATCGTGCCAACTTGACACGAGTTTGAATTAAACTATAATAAGATCGCCAAGTTGTTGCTTTTCTCTGTGACAGTTATGATACATATTTTAACAGTTGTGATGTATTTAAAAGTAACGAGTGTCTTCCACTCCCAGACTAAGCATGAAGTAAAATTTCGAGTTTAGAAAAGCCCCGCGTAGAAAATTTGTCGAGGGTCGCGCAGCGACCCGAGACAAATTTTCACGGGGCTTTTCTAAACTCGAAATTTTACTTCATGCGCCACGCGCATAAACCACTGATTTACAGTAACGTTAAAAATATATAACGCTTAGATGTAAAGGTGATCAATATTTATTGAGATGTAACGAGTAATGCAAGAATTACTTTTTTTGTGAATAGTTTTGGAATAATAATAATAAAATTAGAATAAATTAAGTTTGTGCGAATTTTCTATTGTATCGATATTCAAGTCATCATATCTTTCACGGGAAAAGTGCTATGATGGACACATCATTATGTTTTGTATGATAATCGATACTTATTATTATTATTACAAATGATTTACAGTTATTAATTAATTTTGACTGCTAACTATGATTGATTGCTGTCAAGATTTTATTTATTAATAGATATGATGCCATTGTTTCCGAGGCACTCTTTGCAAAAATGAAAATATTATAATTTTAAATATCAAATCTAAAATAAATTAGAAGTGTGGTACATCACTTAGTTCAGAAAAAAATATTCTTTCAAAAAATATGAAAATCCGAAATTTCGCCCATAAGAAAAACAAAAGTTGGCTATGGTCCCCGGGTAAATGCTATAGTTAAACTAAAATAAAAAAATAAAAAGATTTTTCAAAAAATCAGTTTTTTGTTGATATCTCGAAAACAAAAAAAGTTATTTCAAAATTGTTTATAAATTATTGTTAGGCCCTAACATACGCAACTTTGCTACAATTTAACCAACTCTCTATTGTTTCAAATAACTGAGATCTCCATACATTCTGTCGAAATACGGACACCCTGTATCTGATACATAAGATTTTTATGAAATGTGCCGTAATTATCAAATAATAATCATTCCCCTGATAATTTGCTTTGTTTATATAGAAAGATGAGATATATTTGGTTTAAAAGCTTTAAATTGACTGAGAATAGGCCATCTGCGCGTCAGTTAGTGAACGCTTCTTTCGATTCTCTGCCCAAGAAATACAAGAAATAATTCATTGGCAATAAAAAGGGCATAAACTCAGAAAAAAAAACTTTTCAATCTAAGTCCCCCTAAATTTTATGATTGCCAAAGTATATTTGCGAATAATCACTTTCCTTTATATAGATGAGGCAGTTTAAACATCTTTTATTGCGCCTAAAAAGAGAAAGAGAGAGAAAGAAAGGCGATGGTGAAATTCTCAGGGCAATAAATATTTTTTAATTAAAATCCATCCCCAATAGGAGCGAGTCGTGAAACCGGGGGATTATAATGTTGGAAACAATGGCTCGTTTTTCGGATGCGGAGTACAAAGATAAACACGCACACGCTAAGCGGCTTTTTTACAAAACGCTTCCATTAGATGGAATATTACGGGAATTACCATAATACCGTCAGCCAAGCCCCGGCCAGACAATGTGACTCCGCCACCAACACCTGTACATAATGGCCCATCACTAAACTGCCATTTCGGATATCCCGAAGCCCTGCCTGCACCTCCCCAGCTCTCACATCATTATGGTTTATAATTAATTTTTACACTAACTCATCGCCATACGTTTTCTAAGTACATGACTTACAATATAATAATATTAAAATTCCCACATTAGAATTATTTAAAAACTCTCTATTAACTTTTATTTATAATTTAAATACAGGGAATTTATCTTTTAAGTATACACATCCCGATGCATACCTTGTAAGTTTTCAAGCATTCGTTGTTGTTATAAAAATGTTCAATTTTAAACTTCCAACGAGTGTTTCCACTCCTTGATTAAGCATGAAGTAAAACTTTGAGTTTAGAAAAGCCTAAAAATTTGCCAACCAAACAAATTTTCAGACTTTTCTAAAATCCAAATTTTACTTCATGCGCCAGGCTGTTAAAACCCTGATTTAACGTAAATTATAAATATACTACTTTTGCATACTGCCTTTCCAGTATATCTTAAACTTCACAATATTTTAGTGTTGTATAAATGTGGCGCATGAAGTAAAATTTCGAGTTTATATAGCCTAAATGTTCAGGCGATATAAACTCGAAATTTAACTTTGGTCGCGCCGCTTCGCGGAGAAAAATTCCCTGTATGTTTTCTTCCCATTGCCGTTTCAAATATTTTCACCTTAGCAATACTTTACTTCTAATTCATTTGAATGAAGTAAATGTGATTTACATTAAGTAATTTTAATATGAAAAGGCATTGGAATGCTTGTTATCACGTTCTTGGCTAGTTTATTAATATTCTCCTCTAGCACTTCTGACTTATCTTAAAACGGGATTTACATTTTAATTCGATTTATTTTAACTTTTACCCCCGCGAAACTCTTCCTCTCTTTTGTAGATTAGGGAATTTATAGTATTTTAACTAACTGTTATACTTGTTAAATACACAAAATTATATATAATAAAAAAAATTATCTAAAAGAACTCTAAAAATAATAATTAATAAAATAATAAATAAATCAAAAGTTCGCCTTCTTTTAATGTTAATATGGTTGATTTAAAACAAAATTGCAGAATAAGAATATTATTTTAATGAAATGTTAACAACTATTGTGTGTAATCTTAATATTCGTATTTTAAAAAATGTGTTCCTTGGACTTTAACGTTTAATATGGAATCAATCACACGTATAATCGAGACGAGTTGGCTGTGATTCCCACAGTTAAATTAAGCAATAAAGTAATAACCTTTGAGGATTTTGTCAAAATAGGTACTTTCATTTTTTGTATCTCTCTTCAGACATTCATTATTGTATAAATAGTTGAATTTGAAGCTTCTAAGGAGTGTTTGCACTCCTTGATTAATCATCAAGTAAACTCTCGAGTTCATAAAAGTTTGAAAATTTGGATGTGGGCGCCGAGCGAAACGTAGCGTAAAAATCCAAATGTTCAGGCTGATTAAAACTCAAAATTTCACTTCATGCGCTAGACGCATAAATCAACAATTTAGTGTAAAGTTCAAAATATGTGGCTCATCTTAATTTATTGTTTGATTTCTCTCCAATAACAATAATAAAATTTATTGTTCAACAGGAGACACTCCTAATTACAAGACAATATGTTTACAAAAAATTGGAATAAATAATGTAAATACACAGTAACATGAAACAACATACAGATAATAAATATAAATAAATTAATAAAGTTTAATAAGAGACGAAATGTGTCAACAAAAATATCACAGGTTGATGGTAATTGATTAAAAATATCGCAGATTATGCTGAACGGTGACTTAGAGCCAGGGTTGTTTAAAAAAAAAACGTGTTTCTCACTTTAATTAAAACAAACAGTTTTTTTTTTAACAAAACATGTTTTTTCATTGGAACAGCGTTTAAAGCATTAACGATTAAAAACATGTTTAAATCGTGTTTAAAATATGTTTAAAACTCGTTTAAAACGTGTTTAAAACAGAACATACAGAGCATTTTTCTTTTGAGTATACATATTCCGATAATTAAAAATTTGCAGAATTCGTTGTTTCAAAGCGGTTAATTTGGTGCTTTTAACGAGTGTTTTCCACTCCCAGACTAAGCATGAAGTAAAATTTCGAGTTTAGAAAAGCCTAAGAATTTGGATTGGCCGCGTAGCGAAGCGGAGCGGCCAATCCAAATTAGGCTTTTCTAAACTAGAAATTTTACTTCATGCGCCATGCTTATGAACACTGATTTACAGTGAAGTTCAAAAACACACACATACAACAACAATTATAGGCAACCTAATATACGTCAGAGTTATTGGGTTGCCTATAATCACTGTTTTAAACAATTTGTTCAGCGCAGAATTTGACTTACGTTTTATTCACATATACGTATTAGATTGCTGAAGCCGTATATTTTAAACTTTACGATATTTCAGTGTTTTATACGCGTGGCGCATGAAGTAAAATTTCGAGTTTAGAAAAGCCTAATTTGGATTGGCCGCTCCGCTTCGCTACGCGGCCAATCCAAATTCTTAGGCTTTTCTAAACTCTAAATTTTACTTCATGCTTTGTCTGGGAGTGGAAAACCCTCGTTTAAAGATTCAAATTGAAATCTTAAAAAAAACAACGATTGTCGTTAAATTTACAGTGTATGCATATGTATATCTGAAAAAAAAATTCCCTGTATTTAAAAATCACATTTATACACACAGTTGTGATATTTTATTGTAATAAAATGTTAGATTTAATAATGTAATTTGAAATATCTTTAACAATTTAGCTAAAATTTTAAAATGAAGTAGTAGCGAATACAGTTTAGCCTAATAAAAAAAAAAAACGTTTTAAACAAATTTACTGTTCTTTTTAAACATGTTTAAAACACTGTTTTAAATCAAAGTGTTTTAAACATAACAACCCTGCTTGGAGCCATAAATTGTGCGATTAGAAGCAACATTAAATGTGCTTTTATTCGTACTATTAAACGTTGGAACACGTAGATTGATAGAATTAAGAATGACGGGACAATCAATTCTATTATGATGAATTTTATATAAGATGATATTCCCACTATATGTCTACGCGTTTAAAGTGCGTCAAGATTGAATTTATCCAGAAGGACTTCTTGACTGAAACCTCTTAATGGGCAAACGATCTCCACTTTAAAATATAAAAACTTAAAATAAATTGCGCTGGATGCTTTCAATAAAACTAATTTGATATTGAGTTTAAGGGTACCAAATCTAAGATGCGTATTCCAACTTTGAACGCACAAAAGCATTAAAAAGTGATTTTAAGGCTGTGACATTCTGAAGATTCAAGGAGTTGCGGTGGATGAAAACTTAAGCCTTAAATGAGCTACGAACAGTTTTTTTGCACATGCATATTAAAAGTAAATT
Source organism: Philonthus cognatus (assembly GCA_932526585.2). Taxonomy (NCBI): domain Eukaryota; kingdom Metazoa; phylum Arthropoda; class Insecta; order Coleoptera; family Staphylinidae; genus Philonthus; species Philonthus cognatus. The sequence continues at coordinate 23,900,255 of OW052243.1, read as the reverse complement.
AATCACCAAACCATACTCCGAGATCCCTGAATACCTTAACCTCTTCAAGATGATTATTGCAAATATTATAATCGAACTTGACAATGTTAATCTTTCTAGTAAATCTCATAACCTTGCACTTGCTACCATTCAGCAATAAATTGTTTGAAGTACTACAGTTTGAAACTATTCCCAGTTGATTTTGTAACTGCTCACAATCAGTTAATGATGACACAGATGTATATAGCTTCAAATCATCGGCATATAAAAGATGTTTGCACTCAAGTGCAGCCGAGAGATCATTAATAAATAAATTAAATAGTAAAGGGCCTCAAATGGATCCCTGTGGAACACCTGAACTTGGAAAGTACGATTTTAGATTATTAACAGAATTATTAACAGAGAAATAGGTTTCACGGTTATTCAGATAAGATGCCAAAAGTAATAGTGGACAGTGGTGAACCCAAAACAGTCCAACTTGTTCAACAGCAATCTGTGATCGACTCTATCGAACGCCTTAGACATATCTGTGTACACCACATCAACTTGACCCGATGAATCTAGAACTATAATAAAGTGTTGTTGCTATTATTATTTAAAAAAAATGAAAAATTTAATAAAATATATTGAAAGTCAGAATACTCAATTTGAGTTCAAATTTTTAATTACTAACTGTGATCACAAGCACAGTTTAAAATCACTGATATTAAACAAATTTCAATCACAAGTAACAACATATTTCAAGTGCTGTTGTGAGTTGGCGAAAATTCTCGAGCACGTTCTCTATGACCGAAATGACGAAATATAGAGAACGATCTGTTAGGGAATGACCTGGATAATTTACATGCTTCCGCTCGCTGTTTTCTCGCTGGCTGAATGCGCCGTCATCATTTATCCTCGTCACACTCTTCAAATGTAATGTAATAACAACTCCCAATATTATACATTTATTAGAAGACATTTTCACAATATTTATCCAACTCAACAAATGACACTCACAAATGACATTGAAGTATGCGAAGCTCTCGCAAACACCGTGTGTCTCACTGAGTCACATAAATAATAAAATAAATATTTCTTTCACTATGTTTTCATTAATCACTTGGTGAAACATGATTGAATATATAAGTATAAATATGTGAAACGAACCTAGTGATTTTTATTTAAATAATATTCATACTTATATAAATAAATATTTATTTAATATTAATTATACTCCTTTAAAAATGATATCCTTATGTACGAGGAGGATAATTGATGACGGCGTATCTAGCCCGCAAGAAAGAGCGAGCAGAGGCATGAAAATTATTTCGGTCATTCCTCAACAGAACGTTCTCTTTATTTCGCCATTTCGGTCACAGAGAACGTTCTCGAGAATTTTTGCCAACTCACAACACTAGTTTCAAGTCATATTTGTCATTATTTCAAGTTTTTCTTACATTATTTGGTCGAAGAAAATGAATTGCGTAGATTATAATAAGATTAATTATAAAATTTTACGAATTTTTCGAGTGTTCTGGTTATAAACAGTCTCATAAATGATGGATTTTAAAATACAAGAAACTAATTTTTGTTTGATAACAAATACAATTCTTCCTAAAAATATCTATTATACTATTGCCTACTTTTTGCAGACGATACTGCATTAATAAGTCATGCTTCAACACTACAGAAGGCACTAGGCAGACTTCAAGAGCTGATCGACACACTACAACAATGGTTTTGTAAATGAAGATTAACAATCAACTATAACAAATCCCAATTATTCATCCCATACCACCGAATTACAAATTATCCATATTCCTTCACCATTAATCACCACCAATTATTTCCACTCCCAATATGCAAATACCTTGGAATATCCTTTGACACCAAGTTTACCTTTAAAGCCCACACCAAATCCCTTAGGCTGAAAATCAAGAATAGGGCTTGGCACTTCAGATCCTTAACATACAAGGATGAAGGAATTTCAACCAACACAGCAGTACACATTTATAAAATGATTTGCCGGCTCCTGCTTGATTATGCAGCTATCCTATTCCATGAACCCAATCCTACATCCTTAAAAAATATACAAGTAGGTGAACGATCAGCTCTTAGAATACTAACAAAAATTAGGCATCCAGATAATCCACTCCATAACCCTTCTAATGCCCTCCTATATCAACGTACCCAGTTAATACCAATTGAAGAACGCATCACACATCTAAGTACAAAATTCGCCACCAACCCACACATCGTAGACACCCCAAATCACCTATGCCTTTCCCGCAATCCCAATCAAAATCCTAAATTCAAGCATCCAGCAAATACCATCTATCAGTACATCTCATTTCATCAATAACATAAACTAAAACATCAATGTCAGCAGACTACAGGCTGAAAGACCGCTGGTCGATAGCCCTTCAAAGATCAAGATCAAATTTTAAGATGTATACATTTCATTCCACATTGTAAACAATTATCTTGTACTGATCTTTAATAAAGATTATTATATATATATATATATATATATATATATATATATATATATATATATATATATATCTATTATATTTATTATAATTTTAAATATACTTTATTTATTCCAACAACATTGCATCTAGGATAATTTCACTTGGAAGGTACAAATGTGTCGGATAGAAAAAAGAACGAAATAAATTCTATAATTCCAAATCTGCGCAAAGTTTATACAGTTTAATTAAACTTCATAACGAAGAGAAGTCTGTAAGACCCTTGGTTTCATATGTAAATTCTCGGTGCATGAATTTAGCAACGAGATTGTGCAGAATTAAAATTCATTACATATGGTTTTCAGCGAAACAGCGTAAACTAATTAAAGAATTTCGGAATTACTCGCGTATCTCCAGATTTAAAACGCTCAACAAAATAACTCTCGTGTTTCTAAAAAAAATAAATTGAATTCACGCTATTCAATATGACCGAATTGAGTTTAAGATTATTTCATAGTAAAAATTAGAGGTATGATTTCATTCAATTTTGTCGCTAAGTGAAAAATGTGATATTTTTAAGTATACATGTATACTTAAAAATATCACATTTTTCACTTAGAGAAACACGAGAGTTATTTTGTTGAGCGTTTTAAATCTCGACGAGATAAGGATATGTTTATCCCGATGTAAATTTGTAATTGCGTTAAGTTTGAAGCTTCTAACGAGTTTTTCCACTACTTGATTAAGCATGAAGTGAAATTTTGAGTTTAGAAAAGCCTGAACTCGAAATTTTACTTCATGCGCCACGCGTATTAAACATTAAAATACTGTTGAGTTTAAAATATACTAATATTTGATCTCGCGTTAATATTTATTTCCTTATAAGTATGTAGACTTAAATGAAAAAAAATGTTTGTATAATGTTTATATTAGCTTTATTATAGAGGTAATAATTAGGTATATACAAGTTTAAAACTTATGATTTAGTAATATAAATGAGTAATGTATGAGGAACGCATAAAATTAGTTATTAAGTTAGTCCATAAATTAGGCGCATAATGGCGGAATAACTGGCGGGAGATTTACGGCGTTTAAGATAGTTAATGTATTAAGATTTTCAGTGTATATTAGTCGGAGGGGGCGCGGGTGAAAAAAAAAAATACAAAGGGGTGTGGGTTTTATTATGAGTGGTTGGAGGAGGATAGTAAACTGTGCGTTTTTCTTTTGCTTTTCCCCGTTCCCAGGAGGGTTGTCTAGGAAATGTGCCGCAGCCTGGCCGAGAGCCAACCAGACCTAATTTATTTACGACGAAGACGAGAGTGCCTCCTTGGTCCTTCACCAAACGAATATTTCACCTCAAATCTTCATTTATTAAAATTGCCCATCTTATAAACGCGTCCATTTCTTAATATTTCATACTTCGTTTTCACAGCTTATCTGCGGAAATTTATTATTATTACAAGTAGTTTCTTATAAAATTGCCTAGGGACAGAAACACAATGAATTGACATTTTCTAAACCTAACATTATAATCTGTAAAATGTCACAAGTTTTTTGTTTGAAATATGTTCTACAATTATAAATACGTCATTACATTTTAGACTCTTGGAAATCGGGCAACATATTATTATCATTGTTTGTAAGTATTTGATAAAATGACTATTCACTTCCCTAAAGTATAAAATTAATCTTGTATAGATGGATATTAAAAAAAAACAGTTTTACAATGTTGTAACAATTATTAAATGCTAACACGAGATCATATTGCAAAAGTATAGAATTAAAATATGAAAATCATTACTATATTTTTATTCTATATTGAATCATTATTGTATTAAGATGATACATGTTGGTACACTATTGATTTAATGTATGTAACAACAGCTATAACCAAATACTTCAAAATTTGATCATACATAATCACAGTTGCACAAGAATAGGAAAAAACATGCGTTTGTTTATCGCAGCTTGTCTGTTATTGAATAATGTTGTTTATTATTGATACAATATTGAGATTATCTATATTGAATAATTCTATTGATACAATATTGTAGATGTATTGAATATTCACCAATAACATTACATTTGTAGTTGAAATATGTAAAAATCATAAAACTTTCGATTTTTCACACTCACATAATTTAAATTTTGTTGTTTTTTTTTTTAAATTTTTTCGTCAGCATTTTTCGTCTAAATCAGTAAGAAAATTATAAAATGTATCAATATTTCTTAGGATCGATCAAAACTAACATGAACTAACGAAATTGTTTGCTGTTTGTAAAAATGTCAATAAATTTAAAGAAAAGCCGCGACTAAAATTATTTAAAATGGTTAAGATTAAAAAAAACGTATAAGAATATCGCTATTTATTGAAGAAAATGTATTATTCTTGTGTATTAAAAATTAATAACATCCATACAGGAAATATTTTTTGGAAACATACGTATCCTAATGTATTCCTGTGTTTTTCACTCACTCGTTGTTTTTACAAAAACGTTCCATTTAAAGCTTCTAGCGAGTGTTTCCACTCCTAGATTAAGCATAACGTAAAATTTCGAGTTTAGAAAAGCCTTAAAATTTGGTTTAGTCACGTAGAAAATTTGGTTTAGTCACGAAATTAGTATGCTTTTAACACATATTGTGAACTCCAAATGTTTCAGTGTTTTATACGCGTGGCGCATGAAGTAAAATTTCAAGTTTATAAAAGCCCAGAAAATTTGTCTCGGGTCGCTGCGCGACCCTCGACAAATTTTCACGAGGCTTTTCTAAACTCGAAATTTTACTTCATGCTTAGTCTAGGAGTGGAAAACACTAGTTTAAAGCTTCAAATTGAACTCTTTAAATAAAAATCAGCGAATACCTGAAGACTTACAGCATATACGCTATAACTGGGACAAATATACTTTAAAGAAAAACTTCCTGTATAAAGCTCATTCATTTTTTGTTCTTTTCAAAACTCGAAATTTTACTTTAATTGCCACGCATATAAAACACTGGTTTTAATTAAAGTATAAAATATACGTCCTTAGTATACTGCTTTAGTAACATATTGTGAACTTCACAATGTTTCAGTGTTTTATACGCGTGGCGCATGAAGTAAAATTTCGAGTTTAGAAAAGCCGAGAAAATTTGTCTCGGGTCGCTGCGCGACCCTCGACAAATCTTCACGGGGCTTTTCTAAACTCGAAATTTTACTTCATGCTTAGTCTGGGAGTGGAAAACACTCGTTTAAAGCTTCAAATTGAACTCTTTAAATAAAAATCAGCGAATACCTAAAGACTTACATCGTATACGCTGTAATTGGGACATGTATACTTAAAAAAAACTTCCTGTATAAAGCTCATTCATTTTGTATTATTTTTAAAACTCGAAATGTTATTTTAGTTGCCTCGCGTATAAAACACTAGTTTTAATTGAAGTTTAAAATATACTTCCTTAGTATACTACTTTATTATCATATTGTGAACTTCACAATGTTTCAGTGTTTTATATGAGGTAAAATTTTGAGTTTAGAAAGGCCTGAAAATTTGGTTTGGCCGCTCCACTTCGCGGAGCGACCAAACCAAATTTTTATACTTTTCGCGTAACGAAGCGAAATTAGTATGCCGCTCTTAAAACGTATTGTGAACTTCAAATGTTTCAGTGTTTTATACGCGTGGCGCATGAAGTAAAATTTCGAGTTTAGAAAAGCCCAGAAAATTTGTCTCGGGTCGCTGCGCGACCCTCGACAAATTTTCACGGGGCTTTTCTAAACTCGAAATTTTACTTCATGCTTAGTCTGGGAGTGGAAAACACTCGTTTATAGCTTCAAATTGAACTCTTTAAACAAAAATCAACAAATACCTGAAGATTTCCAGCATATACGCTGTAATTGTGACATGTATACTTAAAAGAAAAACTCCTTGTATAAAGCTCATCCATTTTTTCTTCATAGCTCTTGAAATTGTCATACAAATGTGTATTTTGGTAATTTTCTATAATATTTAACTATCCTGAGTCAATGATTTTATTTAATTTTTAGCTTTAGATTTGAATTTTTTTTAATTAAAATTGATTAAAATCATTAAATAAGGAATTTTCATTTCTACTTTGTAATTACACAAAAATGTAAGTATTTTTTTTATTTTCTAATTCCTAAAAGTTGTATGAAAATATGATGAGTAATTTTCTATACTTTTTTAATAATAACTAGAATCTACTGTTTATTTACAAATATTAATGAGTATCTACTTCATTTATAATAGTCCAAAATTAATATATAATTGTAGTGTTAGCAAAATGAACTAAAAATTCAGGCGCGTAAAAAAAGCAAATTAAAAAAATATGCCATAATGGAAACTGCGGGAAAAATATTATCACCGTCAACACAAAAGAAATCGTATATATATGTAAAATAAACGAACATGATAGGGATATAGTGACATGAATAGTACGGTGAGAATTAATGTATACCGGGCGAGAATACATTTCTCAAAACCCAAATAAAAGAAAATATACGCGTGAAGATAACGCTATAAACAAGGCGGCAACGGGACCGTGAATTTTCGCATAAAAAGATGCTGAATAATGAATAAAAGTAAATAATTTAAATGGGGCGCGCGCTTTTCAGTTTTCAGGATTAAACTTTTGAATGGAATAGGAGATTGTATAGTTAATTAAATGTTGCGTATAAATTTCCGAATCCTAGAGATTACAAAAATAATAATGAAACAATAGGAAACGGAGGGTATACATTAGCGTGTATGTGGGGAAGATTTAATCCATTCGGGGGGGATATTTATTAGGCTAAATATATATGAGAACAAATTAAATTTCCGGATTTCCGGGCTGTAGCCGTCGTAAATATAAAAAGCGGCAATTTTTGTTCAATTATCCGGCTGGACCCTTTCAATATAAACAACCAAAAAGGAACATAATGAAAATGCACGGGTCGGAATTAAAGACAGAATTACAACTGGTATAAACTAGCTTGGTGGACACACACAAAGCATTGTGAGCTTTGAGCACAAAAGCTTACAGCTTGCAGAGCGTGGAGCTTTCCGTCCTCTCGTTTCAGTTCGAGGACGAAATGTTTTATGACTTTATTACTGTGTAAATTTCGGTTCGATTCAATGAAGGAAACAATCCGAATCACAACAATCGTTGAATGCTGCATCGAGCACCTATTCGGCTTCCGATTCGAGCCAATTTCCCCCACTAGATCCGTGTGTTTCTGAGTGGTTTCAGTCGGGGTGGATGCGTGCACAAACATATATCATGTTTCCGATACATGCACTCACTCACGAAACTATTAACCATCCAAACGAATCTCTTTCGGTCTATAGTTCATACAATTTCCACAAAACATTCAATTCAAATAAAATTAATATTAACACATTAACGGCCAAACAATTATAGACTTTAAAAGTTGATTTTAGGTGAAATTGTCTTAATAAACCAATTTAAATATATATGTAATCGTGAGTAATGTCAGGATTTCTATAATAGTATAAGATAATGGACACTTAGTGTCCGAAATGTACATATAGTACTTAAATAAAAACAGCGAGGAAAGGAATTTAAACGCTTTTTATTACAATTTAAATATAAATCTACATATTTTTTTGCACAAAGAAATGAATATTGCGTTTTGGCGTTAACAGCCGAATCCACTTAAGAAAGTAATACATGAATAACTCCAATTCAAAAATATTTGAGTTCGAGAAAATAAGCTTACACTTCTTATAATTTGCACACTTTAAATATAATATATAAAATTACGAAAATATTTTTCGTGTAAAAAATCAAATAAAATATAATATTTAAATATTTCAGTGTATAATTCAATATCCGGGGGTATATTTGGACGGAAAATAGTTGTTTTGATGGATATTTATTTTCTTAAGTTGTCTTATTTAAGACACATCGTTTGCTTTTTACACGAAAAACATTTTCGTAGTTTTGTATATTATAAGTAAAACATGTATTATATAATAATAAGTGCACAATTTAATTTATTAACTCAAACCATTTAAAATGGATTTTTAAAAATGTTGTGTCGATCTTGACGAAATCTACCTTAATTACAATATGCAATAGTATAAAAATATCTTATCGATAGTTTTTTAACCAAAAACTCTTTTTGAAAACATGTCACTAAGTGTAAACAGCAAAATTTGTCTAAGAACCAAAGTTGTTATGTTTAAAACACTTTGTTTAAAAACAGTGTTTTAAACATGTTTAAAAACAGCCGTCGTATTTCAAACGGTTTTGTTTTAAACATGTTTTAAATCTTAAATTTGATTAAAACATATTTTAAACGTAAACTTTGTTTAAAACGTTTTTTTATTATCTTAAATTTGCTAAATTATTTTTTAAGATTTATTGTTTAAATTTTTAAATTTTAACTAAATTGTTGAAGATATTTAAAATTACATTAATAAACTTAACATTTTATTACAATAACATATCACAACTATGTGTGCATTAATGTGATTTTTAAATACAGGGATTTTTCCTTTCAGGTATACATATGCATACACTGTAAATTTTACGACCTCGTTGCTTTTTTTAAAGATTTCAATTTGAATCTTTAAACGAGGGTTTTCCACTCCCAGACTAAGCATGAAGTAAAATTTCGAGTTTAGAAAAGCTTAAGAATTTGGATTAGCCGCGTAGCGAAGCGGAGCGGCCAATCCAAATTAGGCTTCTCTAAACTCGAAATTTTACTTCATGCGCAACACGTATAAAACGCTGAAATATCGTAAAGTTTAAAATATACGGCTTTAGCAATCTAATATGTAGATGTGAATAAAACGTAAGTCAAATTCTGCGCTAAGCAAGTTGTTTAAAACAGTGATTATAGGCAACCCAATAACTCTAACGTATATTAGGTTGCCTATAATTGTTGTTGTTGTATGTGTGTTTTTAAACTTCACTGTAAATCAGTGTTTTTAAGCGTGGCGCATGAAGTAAAATTTCGAGTTTAGAAAAGCCTAATTTGTATTGGCCGCTCCGCTTCGCTCCGCTTCGCTACGCGGCCAATCCAAATTCTTAGGCTTTTCTAAAGTCGAAATTTTACTTCATGCTTAGTCTGGGAGTGTAAAACACTCGTTAATACCCCCAAATTAACCGCTTTAAAACAACGAATTTCCGCAAATTTAAAAACATTTTAAACGCTGTTTCAAACACGTTTTGTTTTTGAAAAAAACACGTTTTGTTAAAAAAAACTGTTTATTTTAATTAAAATAAAAAAAGTTTTTTTTTTAAATACCCTGCTAAGAGCAGCATACTTTTCCAATGTTCTAATTTTTGACATACTCTCAGCATGTATGGCTTCTAAAGCAAGGGATATGTCTTTTATATGTATGTTTGGTTTTGACACATCAATATTTATATTTTTAGTAAATATGTAGCACTTGGTGTGAAGCGAGATGATGTTTATCAAAAGTCAAAAACAATATACCTACTAAACACAAAATTGGATTCCGTTAAAAATAACATATTATGTGGTTACGATTGTTACGATGCTAATTTGAAATAATTTCGTGAATGAATCATGACCAATCAAAGAAAATTCCAAACATAATATTAACCTCTTCCGAAATAATTTAAGTTAAAAATATCCAGGATTCATTTGCAATGACAAGGGAGCAGGTCTTTAACCTGGCGCGAATAGTGGAGAGAGTGATGGAAAAAAAAGAATGTGTATAGGCGGTATTCCTAGATTTAAAGGCAGCATATGACTCTATACCGAGGTTGAGTCTGATCAGAGTGCTTGAGGAGGAGAGGGGTAAGGGGATTGTTGAGTGGGTGAGGAAAGTGTATGAGGAGACATGGGTAATGGTGAAAGTGGGGACGGACGTGTCAGAGTGTTTCAGAACTTGGGAGGGATTAAAGCAGGGGTACCCGCTGAGCCCGATGTTGTTCAATATATACATAAGTGAATTTGAAGAGGTGATGAAGAAAGGGCAGGCGGGGGGGTGATGATGGGTAAGAGGAAAGTGTGGATGTTAGCGTGTGCGGATGACTCTCTTATCCATGAACCTCTCCGCTCTTTTCAACATGTCTTTCATCCCTTCATGCTCTCTTGCCATTAACACCATGGCAAGAGAGCATGAAGGGATGAAAGACATGTTGAAAAGAGCGGAGAGGTTCATGGATAAGAGAGGGATGAGTGTGAATGTGGAAAAAACGAAGTGAGTGAAGTTCAGAAATAGAGGGAGGGAGGGGAAGGTGAAAGAATTGGAGTGGAAGTTGGTGGTTATTAAGAGGGTAAAACGTTTTAAATATCTCGGGTTTATGTTCAAAGGGACGGGAGGGTATAAGGAGCATATGAAATGGGTGCAGAGTAAGGCTAGGAAAGCGTGGGGGATGGCTTGGGGAAAGTGGGGGAAGTAGATGGGGAATAATGTGAGAGTGGCATGTAAAATATGGGATGCGTGTGTGAGATCGGTGCTTATGTATGGAGTAGAAGTGTGGGGGACGAAAGGGTATGAGTGCATGGAAAGGGAACAGATGTGGTTCCTTAAACTCATGTTGGGGGTGGAAAGGTCCACGCCCAGCTATGTAGTGCTTTAGGAGACTAATTGAAAGAGTTTAAAGTGCGAGGCATGAGATGAGATTGTGGGAACTGGAGAAAGAGAGATTGGTGAAGGATGTATGGGTGACGAGCATGTGTGAGGGTGAGGGTAGATGGAGGGGGGAGATGAGGAAAATGTAATGAAGGTAGGGTTGTCAGGGGCGAAAGTAATGGAATGGCTAGGGAATGTGGTGAAGGTGGATGAGTAGGTGAAGGGGAAAGGGAAGGAGGTGGAAGGGCAGGAATGGCAAGAGCGTATCGAGAGAAGTGAGTACAATGAAATGTATGGGAGGTGGCAGGTGTATAGAAAAGTGCCGAGATGTCTGATAGAGAGGGGATGGAGTAGAGAGAAGAGGGTGATTGTGCCAAGGGCGAGGTGTGGATCGGAGGAGAGAGGAAGGAAAGTGTGGATGGGGGAAGAATATGGAAGGTGTGTATTGTGTGAGCAAAGGAAGGATACGAATGCGAGGGGGTAAAGGAGGAATGGATGGAAGCGAAGGAGTCGAAGGGCGATGGAGTGGATGGAGAGGATGGGGTAGGGGTAAGGACGTTGGCTAGAAGGGAGGGGATTTAGTTTTAGAATAGAATGTAAAGTTTTGTTTGTAATGAAGAATGCCAATAAAGGTCTTTTTTTTAATTTACAGTGAAGTTTTCTTTTAGATTTGTATACGAAGATGATTACAGCTTTTGTTAAGTTTTTAGGAATTCTTTGCTTTTATAAAGGCGGTCAGTTTGAAGCTGCTACGAGTGTCTGTACTAGTGCAAACACTCGTAAAAGCTTCAAACTGACCGCCTTTATAAAAGCAAAGACACGAGTTAGTGTTGTTAAATTCGCGATTTAACACGAATGCGATGCAAACCAAAATTTACAAATATTCGGCGAATAAATATTGGAAATACGTTGCGAACATATTTTGCGAACGCGTTCACACAGAAAAATTAAAGCGTTTTGTATGTAACCATCTATCTTACTCTTATTACTAATACATTGCTAATGAGCTGACAAGTCAAAATGACGTTATAGTTTATATTTTTATTTGATTGGCAGTGAAGGTTTCACGTTGTTAGATGAACTTGTTAACAAGAGCGGTATATTTATTGTTAATAACAACTTAATACTTGGAGGATTAACCCAATTTTTGTGCAATATGAGATTTTAGGAAATGCCCGTTTGCGCCGAAGTCAATTTACTTAATCAAAAACATAACAATTTTTGTATTGTGGAGGCTTCTACTTCGTTATACATGTTAATTTATCAATAAAAAACGTTTTAACTTTGTTTGTATAACACAATTTATTTTTATGTGACTGCAGTTTCGGAAAATTTAGCTTGCTATTATCGAACATAACAATTTGTTTACAAATTATTCATAGAATTTACGATATCCTGCAAATTTACGACGTTCTTATATTTTAGAATGTTTCAATTGATTATATTTAATCAGTCGGGGTGCAAATGAGCCCAATTCAATCAATTGGCAGTGTTGTGAAACCATGAATTGCATTACATGATGGAGAACGATGTGCAAAGTAACTGCATTAAAAGATTTGGTTTTGTAAATTTTAGGATTGCCAGCTTCTTCTGCTGCCTTACATGTTCTTTCAGAACGTATTCATTGTTTTTCATTTGCATAGTACTAAAAAAAACTTGTTAAGCGCAGAATGACCCAACACATTAGTATACATGGTGAAAGTTCTAAATTATTAAATCAAATGAAATTGATTTAGATTGTGGATACATTTTTAATGTATTTCATACAAATATTGTTTTATCTAAATTATCATTGTAGTCGTTTTGCCAAAAAACTATTTCTGGCTGAAACTAGCCAAATTTGATGATAATCTAATTCAATTTTCCCGATCTCCTATTAAATAGCAATAAGAGTGAGAGAGATAGGTAGATGCGAAAGTGCTGTGTCTTTTTATTTGCGAACGAGTTCGCAAAATATGTTCGCAGCGAATTTTTAATATTTATTCGCTCTGCCTTGCTTACCGAATTTACATTTTCTGAATATTAAAAAAATATATTTGTAACCAAAACCAACAGTTCCAATAATTCTACCGTTTTACGTGGTTTTGATGACACTGTATTTTGTCAACATTAAAAATGATATGAATATTATTTAATTAACCAAAAATATTTCTTATTTTATTTATTTTGTTTACTTAGCAACATGTAAAAATATAAATAAATATATAAAAAAGGTTGAATTGTGACACCATTCATAGTTACAGATTAGATATTCTATACAGTTTTTTTTATTTTGATTTTAGTTTAAATAAAACACTTATTACTTCCAAACACTGTATTGTACTCGCGACAATTGTTTCGTCACACTTTGGCTTCTTCAGGCGAAGAATCATTATTCTTCGCCTGAAAAAGCCACCGTGTAGCGAAACAATTGTCGCGAGTACAATAAAGTGCTTGAAAGTAATAAGTGTTTTATTTAAACTAAAATCAAAGTGAAAATGAACTTTCAACTATTAACTGCCTCAACAATTAAGTTTTTTTATTGATTCAAAATATTTGAGTATCTTGCCAATTTAAACGTTTACAATACTTTTCTCCTATTCGCACTTATTATTTTCTTTAAAAAATATTTCCACTTTTATGAACCCATTCAAATAAAAAGATCCAACAACGTGTTAAATCAAATTATTTAATTACAGTGATCAAGCGGATAACAACCATACAAATATAAAATATTAGTAATATTCCGCGCCGTTTTAAAGATGAAAAAGGTTTTTTTGAAGGGCGCGGAAAAAAAAATCGTATATTTAATGGCAATTAGCGCGGCGTAATACTTAAAAATTAAAATGGACAAAGTCAAAGGGAAATATTCTTTTGAAATCGCAATCAGCTTTGAACAAGAAGTCCCTACATTTACGTAATAATTAATTTGACGGGACACATGAGTGTAATCCTTCGCTAACGATGATAAATCAGTCTTCGTTTTGTGTTTTGTTAAGTTTTTACCCACGAGTAGAACGCTAATAATGATGTATTAAGATTGAGAATTAGTTAGGAATTACATGTAGGAAGTAATGTGGGATTATTTATACTTATACGAAAATTGTGTGATCGTATTGTTATGTGTTTTTTCGATCAAATTATATCCTTTTTAGAAATTGAAAAATATTACTACTAAAATGTTATATCAAATTAAAACCATTTTTTTGGCTTTTCTAAACTTGAAATTTTACTTTATGCGCCACTCGTATTAAATATGTATCGGAGTTTATAAATATTGATATACAGGGAGTTTTTCTTTTAAGTATACATATAGCAATTACAGAGTATATGTTGTAAGTCCTCCCCAGGGATTAGTAACAGGAACGTTACTAATCCCTGAGTGTTTCGATGAAGTACGACCGTTACTTCCACCTGAGTATACTGTAAATCTTTAGATTTTCATGTTTTTTGCTATAAACGAGTGTTTTCTACTCCCAGATTAGGCATGAAGTAAAATGTTGAGTCTAGAAAAGCCTGAAAATTTGGTTTAGTCGCGTAGCGCTACGCGCTACGCGACCAAACCAAATTTTCAGGCTTTTCTAAACTCGAAATTTTACTTTATACGTCACGCGTATTCAACACCGATTTCAAGTGAAGTTGAAAGTATATAAATTTTACAATATTTTAGTGTTTTATACGCGTGCCGCATGAAGTACAATTTTAAGGCTTTTCTAAACTCGAAATTTTACTTCATGCTCAGACTGGGAGTTAAAAACACTCGTTTGACCCTTTAAATTGAAGTCTTTAAAAAACGACGAATGTCGGAAAATGTATGTGTACTTGAAAGAAAAACCCCCTGTATATCATGATAAATATGTATATATATCGCCGATCCCTATTAATATAGCATTAGTAATAATAAATTTAATAACCAATTCTCAATTTATCTGTTATTTTCTCTGATGTCTGATTGTGGTTTATAGCTTGTGATTAATACAGATAATGCGTCTGCCTTTTCGTATACGGCGAAATCTTTAACAATGTCGAATTCCTGCGGAGATATCGGACTGGATTGTCCTTTGTTATGGTGATTGTGTGGCCGTATCCATGAATTTGGGAATAAGGAATAAGCCCCCCTGGCAATTTATTCAATTCCCCTTTTGTGCCGTTATTCTTAATTCCGAGACCTGATTTGATTCCCTTAAATACATTTAATAGATATATGGCTACAGTTAACTCAATAACCAACATACATTTTGTTCTAGATGCTATTTATGTGTATAAGTATGTATTATTTTTTCCCCCTCATATGCAAAACAAAAGGAAAGTTTTGTTTTTGCAAAAATTTTCAAATCAATAATTTTAGTGGATGTATATTAATATCAAAAATATGAAATCAAACTCGATAAAAATTCGTGTAATAATAAGTTGTATGGGTTAACCTAAACGAAACTGTTTTGTTTATACGCTTAGCATCGCGTGTTTGCTGTCACAAATAAAAAAAATCAGTTTATGATTCTATGACTATTTGTCTTAAGTAACACCCACAACGTATGCAGATAAATATAACTTTTTGAAATCGCCAGGTTTTCATTACAGACATTTTTCAGAAATGGTCTTAATAGATAAAACAGATATTTCTTTAAACATTTTTGATTTAAAAATGTTTACGAAAAAAATACTTATTTATTAATTTATTAAAGTAACAATACTTTCCCTTTGTATTACATACAATGTCTGTATAAAAACTATGGTGAATGTCTTATGGGCGTATTGTATTTCCTGCTAGAGAAAATAAAAAAGTAGATAAGAAAGTATATCAAGAATTTTATGTATTAAATAAAAGTCCGGCATATGCGGAAGTCGTTCGAGAAAACGTATGTGCATTCATCATGAAAACCCTATAAAAGGTGTATAAAACGAAAGAAATTGGCCGAGAATTAGAAGATTTGAAGTGTATATAAATGCGAGAGAGGGCGGAATTAACAGATACTTTATAGAAGAACAGGCTGTTGCCGAAAACGACATTAACGGCGCCGCCCTCGGGGGGTGGCTTTATGTGATGTTTCGTTATAATCACTCTTCGCGATAATTCTGCCATTCTGGCCGTACACACTGAATAAAACCTGTGAGGACGGAATGAATGCACTTTCGCCGTAATCGTAAATATAATAATAATCTCCCTGGAACAACCTATAAATACTGTTCACGTACGATGATAAGCTTCATAAAAATTTATCATGGGTTTTATACTTTTTTTATGTTAAAGCTCTTTAATAAAATTACCTACTGATAATGTTAAGATACTGCATTCTAAAAAAATTATAAATACCCTTCAACGCCTCTCTTAAACATAAATTTAAATTAATTATATTATAGGTAAATACGTAAGTTACCACTAACATCACTACCTAATCTTAGTGGTAATTTACGTCGGTAATTGACACTGGTAATTTATGTAAATTACGGAACATTATCCAGCTATTTCTGTAACATTCTTTTATGCGTATTTGGAAGCGAACATTAAAGGTATAAACATACTTTCTTGGAGAAAATAAAATTTGATTTAAACTACTGTTACATAATGGTATACTATATTCATAATTATTGATGTTAGTGGTCATTTAAAGCGGTAATTCACAGTGGAAATTTAACGTAGTTTATGGTACATTACCTGGCGGTTACGGTAACATTGGTAACATTCTTGAGCATACAGAATCGATCATTATACAGGGTGATTCTTGACTTATATGCATTATTCCGAGGAGTTATAGTTCGTGATGTGTCTTGATGGGAAATAAAAAAAAGTGTAGTAAAGGTTTTGAATTAACAGAGATAACAAATTAATAAAGTTGAGATAGGAGAACTGGTAAAATTATCGCAATTGCCTTGAATTGTATCTTTTGTCACTAGTTGCCAAATTAGAGCTTCTTTTATTTGTAAAAAAAATTAGGTCGCTGCTTAGCCTCCTAGGTCGCCTGACCTAAATCCCCTTGACTTTTATTTTTGGGGATACTTGAAAAGTTTGGTGAACTTAACCGAAATGAATACTGAGGAAGAGTTGCGAAATTGTATACATGCTGCTGCCAAGTTAATTCGGCAACATACTGGTTTACGCCATGTGTTCAGTTTTGCATTGAAAACGAAGGAAATCACTTCGGACACTTCTTGTAATACTTCCGTTTAAGTTACATAATTAATTCGTTATCTCTGTTAATGAAAAACTTTTATATTTTTCTTAAATTTTTTATGAATATACTAACTGTAATATAAGAATTTAACGTTTTTTTTCTTTCTTCGGGCTAGAGTCCGGACAAAGAAATTAATAAAAAAAAATTGAAAGCACAGGATTTATTATTAAGAAATAAATATTTGTAAAATGTATTAACGTGAGATCAAATATAAGCAGTGCATTTTCAACTTAATCGGAAATCAGTGTTTTGTACGCCTGGCACATAAGGTGAAATTTCGAGTTTAGAAAATCCTGAAAATTTGGGCAGAGCGACCAAACCTAACCTAACTTATGGAGATTCCGTTAATAAATAAATAAACTTGTCGGTATTTTTGCATTTAAATACAAATTACTTATACATTTTAAATATATCCCTCGAACATTTTATGAAAATCCTAAAAAAAGTTCGTTATAATTTCTTGAAAAATAATTTTGCTAAACAAATTGGGTTAAAACTGTTGATATTTTCATATTTTCAGACTTTCTGAAAAGAGACTGAATATCCCCGAAAAATTTCTTGAAAATCTAAACAAACATTTTTACTTACATGGGGATGTGTAAAAGAAAGGAAAAGTATTGATTTCGCGAACATTTTCGAATCAAAAATGTTAGTCGATGTATACATTTTGAGGTCTCCTGACTTGATTTTAATAAAGATCTGTCTGAAATTCTGTGGTCTAGTCTAAGTTTAAGCCGATTAAGCTGTTAAGATGATACTCTATATAAACTTAAGCTTTTTATTACAAAAGTATTATCAACTTTTGGTAAAAATGCGGAAACCGGAAGTGGTACTTTACTCTTTGCATTTCTTTTATTTTTTTAAATATTGACCATATGAAAAATCTTGTTATTAAAAGTTGTAGAGAATCAAAAAATTTGCATTTAATGTGTATAAAATTTTTCATTGTTGCTCTTTTAGTTATTTAAAAAAACATTAAATGAGAATTTTTGATTTTTTTTTGCCCTAAATCAGCAAGCATTAATATTAATGACGGTAGTTTGACATTGACATGATTAATATTTTGGGGAAAAGGGAACACATAAGTGAGGCTTACGAAGAAAGTTTGGCAGGAATAAGAAATATATATTGAAAAATTGGGTTCTGAAAAGTATTGGTTTCAAGTATCTAACCAAACTTTGAAACTGGACGTTTACTGGAAAAAGTATCTTATGTTCAATAAAAAGAAAACCTCTAGAGTGGCATGATTTAAACTTTTTTTAAATTTAAGTTAGCTACACACTACAGGAATTGACATATAAAACGTCAGATAATTATATAATTATAATGTATATTTTCAGAGTTGCCAACCTAGAATATTTTCCATGGCACTCTGGAGATATTATTTATTTGAACATACGATACTATATAGACACATTACAATATTTTACAATTGTTTCAATGAAAACATTCTCCTAAAAATTGTTGATTTTATTGTATCATTTCAGCTGTAGCTAAATATTTTAAGAAGATGCGTTGAGATACTTTATTTTCTTAAAAATTTGAAGTTTCTAACGAGTGTTTCCAATCCCAGATTGAACATGAAGTAAAATTTTGAGTTCACAAAAGCCTGAAGTTTTACTTCATGCGCCACTCGCATAAAACACTGAATAATTGTGAAATTTATATATATTTGAACTTCATTTAAAATCAGTCTTGTATACGCGTGGCGCATGAAGTAAAATTTCGAGTTTAGAAAAGCCTGAAAATTTGGTTTGATCGCTCCGCTTCGCGGAGCGATCAAACCAAATTTTCAGGCTTTTCTAAACTCGAAATTTTACTTCATGCTTAGCCTGGGAGTGGAAAACACTCGTTTATAGCTTCAACTTAAACTCTTAAAGAAAAAACAATGAATATCTGAAAATTTATAGCGTATAATTAGGATATGTATACTTAACTGAAAAACTCCCTATATATAGAAATATTGAAGTTAAAAATTCGACAAAAAAAAACAGACAAGTTAAAATAATGGTACAAATAAAACCTAAACAATAAATAAATTAGGCAATTATGGATATTTAAAACACTTGGTTTGTGAAACAAACCAAGTGTTTTAAATATCCAGAATTATTTCAAAAATGTTTTACCGCGGGTTAAGTGAGAATTAATTAAACATAAATTAAGCAATAAAATGACATGAAAAAAATAATAAAATTGAAAAAAAATCAAAATGTTAGTAGTCTTTACATCAATAGTAATACATTGAAATGTTTTGTGAAATGATATTTTTAACGTAGATTGTCATTAGCAAATATCAAAAAATGTTTCAAAAGAAAGTTATAGATCTCGTCGAAATATTAAAACCATATTTCGAATAGTTTTCGAGTTATTCGGTTTTATTTGTTTTTTGATAAATCGAAAATACTTGACAGAAAGCCTGAATTGTCACTTGTGTCAACTTGCTAAATAGCTAATTTTGTATTTCGTTATTTCTCATGATCATTTGGCAATTTCAAAAAGTAAAAAAATCTGCAGCGTTTAATTATCTTTTTATGAAAACTATAAATGCATTTAAATATGTTTCTTTATTTTTGCTAACATCGAAAAAGATGGAAAAATCGCATTTATAGTTTTGCGTATAAAAAAAGTAAAAAAGGTAGACCTTTAATAAAACACTGTAGAATATTTCATTTTAAATTTCATGTTTTCTAACTTAATACGTATGCCGTTAATTTCGATTTTTTTAAATCTCTTGAAGGATTTTTTTTTATAACATCAGAAATGTTTAAAGTTCTGCAGCGTTTGTAATTATTTTTTATTTTCTACCATATTTTCTTCATGTAAACGAACGTGTTTATCAATTTTAAATAGTTGTTCTTAGTTTGTTTCAACTTTGATGTTCTGTAATTTTATTTTTTTAACGTTATTTAAAAATATTACCTCTATACATTTTATGTCATAAATTTTGTAATATAGGAAACTGCAGAATATGTTTTTGATTGATCGTCTAACGAGGGTTTCCACTCCCAGACTAAGCATGAAGTAAAATTTCGAGTTTAGAAAAGCCTAAAAATTTGGCTCGGGCGCGTAGCGCAGCGGAGCGACCGAGCCAAATTAGGCTTTTCTAAACTCGAAATTTTACTTCATGCGCCACGCGTATTAAACACTGACTTTATGTAAAATCTTTAAACGGTTTTTTACAGTGAAATAAATTTATTAAGTCGATTATCAATTGATTAAATGAGGGGAAAGTGCTATGATGGACACATCACCATTTTTCAGTTACAAATTCATGAAAAAATGTTTAGAAAAAATTCAATATTTTTGCATTAAAGTGAAAATAACTTAAAAATGATTACCAGGGTATTTTCATATTTTACTCATTCTAAAAGAGAACAGTCCATTTGATATCCCAGTAATTATGTATTTATTTGAGGGAATCCCTTTATACAAAATTGCCATATCTATAAAGGTTAACAATAAAATATAATAAACTATTAATGGATTCAATAGCTAACGCCATCTAATGCTCCATAGTTGCATCTATGCCACTATGGAGCATAAGATGGCGTTAGCTATCGAATCCATTAATAGTTTTCACATATTGGCTTGAAATAGTCAGAAATGTTCAGTATTCCTCACCACTGGGTGACTACACTGAACCTTGAAGTCCGAAACGCGTCTGTGGGTATCTGGTGCCGTAATACTGAACACAAATTCAATTTTGATAAAAGATAATAATTTAATTAAAATTAATAATAAGAATAATAATATTAGTAACCAGGCAATTATTATTCCTATATTTTTATAATTAAACAATTCAAATATTTGTACAATTTAGCAATTCCAATATTTCTACAATTTAGCAATTAAAGTATTTCTACAATTTAGCAATTTAAATATTTCTACAATTAAACAACTCAATTATTTCTAAAATTTTAAATCCAGCCAATCAAAGTTAATTTTCACGTTAAGTAAGTTTTAACTCTGGCAGTTGATTAGGCACGGCAACCATTTTCAAAACTATACCAACATCGACCGTGCTCTTCATCTCCACCTTAAACATCTCTTAAACATTCTGGAGCTCTATCTGCAGCTGAAACTCGGCGATTTTCCTTCCGACGCAAGACCGGCTCGCCATTGTCAACGGCAACGATGACTGCGCCATGTTTTTACATCTACTGTTCCATCTTTCATCTTTTAAAGAATCGGGATTTTCGAAGTAGAAGCTTTGTCCCTTCCCGAGTTGTATAAACTGTAGAGGATTGAGGTGTTTTTTGGGATTAGGTAAGCGCTTATTTTTAAGTCTTCGGGGAAGATTCGCGTGAGGAATCGGGCTACTGGGTATACGCGTAGGGTTTCTTTGATGAAGTTTTTAAGAAGGGATTCGTGATTTTCATCACGATTCGGATTGTTTAAGTTTTCTTCATCAAAATGTTGGTATTTCTTCACCAATATTTTCCTGTTCATTCCTTACATTTCCTTCATCAAGATATTCATGTTTTTTTGATTTAGAATCTTTGTTATTTCCTCACTCAAAAATTCTTCTGTATTGTTCTGCATAATTTCTTGATAAAGAGATGCTTTATCAAGAAATTATGTTCTTGTTGATTCTTTGATATTTCATTACAAATATTTTTCTGTTGCTTGCTCACATTTCCTTCATCAAGACTGTAACGTGCCGTTTTATAGAAATGTAAATAGCGTCTTGGGGCCACTTGATTGCTACGCCTATGTTTTTTTTTTGTTTTGACTGTCAAGGAAATTTTCGGGAAAAAACGCGTTAGCGAGAGCGGGCCATCTTGCGCGGAGGACCGCGAAACTCAAGGACTCGAGTTTGGGCAGCCGGCGTGTGAACAAGTGTGTGTCAGGTGAGCGTTCTATTGTTTGGATTTATTTTGTTTATTATTGTCGGTGTATTGAAGTTAATAGAGATTATTTTATTGTGGCTTGTAATTGAGAGCCGCTGATTGTTACGTGCGTAAGTCAAGCGCGTAAGTAGCCAAAAACACACACACTTGTTCCATTTGCCCGACCGGGTTATCTTTGTTATTTTTTTGTGATAATGGTGCGGGGTTGCAGGATGTCTAGTTGTACGTGTTGTTTGTATTATGGATCCCGGCCCTTTTGAATTTTCCCTTGCGCTGAGCGTAAATTCGCGTTACTGTCACGCTAGTAGCCACATAGGGCTTCATTAAATTACGTAATACTGCCAGAGTATTTTTCAACCGTAGCTCTTCAGCCGCCCAGGGCCCCGTTCCTTTAAGACGACGATATTTGGGAAGAGAGACGCAGCCGGACCAGACGAAAGCGGAAGCTGTTATGAAGTAGCTGCCAGCTCTAGAGAAAGGGTTTTGAGGAGTGCTTGCCCAGTAGCCAAACTCCCAAGCTGATTTCCTAAGCCAGATGTAACGCATGCGCTTATCCCTATTCCTGCAGCACTACAACGCTTGAGCAAGGAGAACTTCTGGTGAGACGTCCTGTCAAATTTACTAACCATCCCTTGAAGGGCGGGCCAATGGCAGATTTATTCCAAGAAGAGGCAGTGACGCTTTCAATTATCCTGTAGCTTTTGTTTTAGATGCTGTGGCTGCTTAACTTATTTGTAAAGCTTTAAATTCATTTCTTAATATTTTAAATTCTATCCGTAATACTTTTTATTATTAAATTCCATATGGTAAAGCCTATATTTTCATTATTTAGTTGAGTAATATATTTTGTTAACATTTAAATTTAGCCGAGTAATTTTCTTTACTAACTCCCGAACGAATTAACAGTTAAATTCCCCCCTTCTGTCACTAGTGACTGGCGCCCGACTGATGTTGAAGTGGTACAAGTTTTTGTTAGTATTCACCCCTGACCGTGCGCCGCTTACAGATCAGCTGGCCGTGGCATTTGTGAAATTTAACGTCACAAGACATTCATGTTAAAACTATTAATAGATTCGATAGCTAACGCCATCTAATGCTCCATAGTGGCACCGTCAATGACACGAATGTACAAAGTGCATATACAGGTCACTGTTTGGTCCACGAACGAGCTAAACTCTGTTTGTGAAACCAGAAAACAAATATTAAAATTGAATTTGTGTTCAGTATTCCGGCACTAGATACCCACAGACGCGTTTTAGACTTTAAGGTCCTCTTCAGTGTGGTCCCGACTCAGTGCTGAGGAATACTGAACATTTCTGACTATTTCAAGCAATATGTGAAAATTATTAATGGATTCGATAGCTAACGCCATCTAATACTTCACAGTGGCATCGTCAATGACACATGTTGTTTTTGATTTAGAATCTTTGTTGTCCCCTCACTCGAAAATTCTTCTAAATTGTTCCTCATAACTTCTTGAATAACAATTTTCTTTTCGTCGTATTCCTGTTGAACAATTTCGATAAATTGTTGTTGATGATGGCATTTGTCAAATACAATTAAAACTACGATTAATCGTGAACTTACATATCTAAGCAGTATATTTTGAGTTTCACTTAAAATATATGCATACGCGCATGAAATAAAATGTCGATTTAGAAAAACCTGAAAACTCGGATTTGCCGGCGCGCTACGCTTCGCTTCGAGGGGAAAATCCATGTTTTTAGGCTATTCTAAACTCGAAATTTTACTTCATGCTTAATCAAGGAGTGAAAACACTTCAAATTGTACCATTTTATAAAATCGACGAATGCCTGAAAATGTACAGCGTATTGTGTAGATTCGCTTTCAGGCTTTATTTTATAATCCAACTGTAGTTTTATTATAACATTTAATTCTAAGTAATACATAGCTGTAGTTTACAACAATTTGATTAAAATATCACGTGACAGTAATACGTTACGTGCAATTAAAGCGTGGGGGCATTTCGCAAATGTTCTGGTGAAAATTTCTGGGACGGGTCTTTTTAGCGCGTTTGTTTTAACCGCGTAATTTCGAAATGTCAGTTGCGGTTTCGGAGCCCCGCAAATGAGAACGCATTTCAGGCTGAAAATAGGTTGGCGTAGTTACGGTTAATTTTATATTAGGGATGCTATTTGCAATTTTCAACGAGCCGAACACCCCGATTCTTTTTTTCCTTGCGTCCGCTGCCTCTTTTTGAAATAATTACGGAACGTTAGTAAGCGCCCTTTAAGCAAAACGAGTACACGATTTTTTTTCAGTTCTCAACTGTACATTTACAGTTTTGTAAAACGCGTACACATTGAGGTAGGTGTACCTAAAAGACAATTTCTTTAATATGGATTGTACAATTATTAAATAATATAATGTTTAAGCACTTACAAAGAAACATTAATTTGAATATATGACATGAAAATTATTATAGGCTACTTTTATTTTTGTTTGCTTTAACATTTTTCAGTCCGTATAAATTTACTGTTTAATAAAGGGCGTTTGTTTAGTTTATCCGTTCCATGGTAATAATGTTATTTCTTCGTAAAACATAATAATTTCCGATAATAATACATAATCCCGAGTTTATTTCCATCGCATAGCCGGCGTAATAACATTTCCCGAAAATATGCATATGAATAATACATGCAATATTTCAGCGAGCCAATTTAATTTGCGTGATCTTTGCTTCTCCTCTCCCTGCAGAATTAATAGTCATCTAAAACCCCATCATAAAATAAATTGTGTAATTTATTAATAGCGCACTCTCTCTTTCTCTCTCTCAAAGACCGCACACAACTTATTAGCCCACAACTTAAACGGATTAAGAACTTAAACTTGAGCGTTTGCATTAAAAAGTTATGTAATGTAACCAACCAGGGGCTGTGCTTGCTAAGCTGCTTTTATCAATTTAAGAATTAGCGATGGAAAGGGGGAAGGATTTTATGGGAATGGGAGGAAATACTTAAATTAGCTTTTATTAGTTACGAGATAAATTAACGGATTAAAATCGATAAAAATTCAATATCAATAAGAATGGGGGGTTACAGATTGCAGATTGTAATTTGTGGATTGCGGATTGGGGACGTTCGGTGGTTTATGCGAGATGGGAGTCATTTGAGCCACCAGAGACAAACTGAGTCATAAGCGTAAAAGACTCGCCAAAAATTCTGCGGCGATAAAACGCGAGCAGTAAAACGCCCACAAACTTTTAATCTAAGCTACACTAAATTTTATTGTTTGCCGGAGTGTATTTGCGGGTAATCGGGCCGGATTTTACTAGTTTATAGTAAGTAAATGAAAAACCTTTATTATTGCCTGTGTATTTCCCTTTTTTACGATTGTGAGGGCCATGTATAATAATATAAACACGAGACTGGAATATTATATTGAATAAATAAGAAAATACAGAACAAAATCGCACAATGAATAAAATTATATTAAAACTTAATAATAACATATAATCTAAAAGTTCTATCCTCTCGAAGGCTATGAAATTGTTTCTAAAAAATGTGATGATAGTAACAAGTTATTAAATAATAATAATTGTCACTATCAATATTTTGTATGCAAAATACATGCATAACATTATCGTCGCGTGTCAAATGCCGGGCCGCGTCAGATCACGCGGATTTGTTAGTGGTATCAACTCACATTTAAATGCAAACATAGGTCATAACCAAGGACAGTCGAGTATACGGTAAGAAGGATCGACAGAATCGAAGATTTTGGAGTGGGGTTAGAGATCGCTTACGTCACAAATGCGCGCTGAGTTTAAATGTGATTATTTCATAGTAAACTTTAGATGAGCATGCATAAGCTGTACATTTTCTGACATTCTTTGTTTTTTAAAAGAGTTTAATTTAAAGCTTTAAGCGAGTGTTGTCCACTCCCAGACTAAGCATGAAGTAAAATTTAGAGTTTAGAAAAGCCCCGTGAAAATTTGTCGAGGGTCGCGCAGCGACCCGAGACAAATTTTCTGGGCTTTTCTAAACTCGAAATTTTACTTCATGCGCCAAGCGCATAAAGCACAGATTTTAAGCGAAGTTCGAACATACATAAATTTCACAATATTTTAGTGTTTTATACGCGTGGCGCATGAAGTAAAATTTCGAGTTTAGAAAAGCCCAGAAATGTTCACGGTGCTTTTCTAAACTCGAAATTTTACTTCATGCTTAGTCTGGAAGTGGAAAGCACTTGTTGAAAACTTCAATTTGAACTTAAAAAAAAAACAGGGAATATCTAAAGATTTACAGCAAATTGGTTGAATTTGGAATACGTATACTTTAGAGAAAAACTCCCTGTATAATGTAAATACATATTTAAGACAAGCGGAAATTAATATTTGAAACATCCCACTGAGCAAAAAACAAACAAATGACGTTGTATCAATATTGTAACAACATTAAACGTTGTTTTAATGTTTCTGAAACATTATTTACATGTGTTTGCTCAGTGGGATGCTAATAATTTTATTTATTTACAATTTATTATTTTTTTCCTCTCTGCATTTTATTTATTTTAAGAGATTTGGCTCTTCAAATCTTTGTTATTTTTAAAAAACTTAATATTAGTAATTTAAATAATTAATTCTCATAAATAATCTTTGTTTCAAATATGTTTTTGTTATAACCCAATCAACGTTAACATATTTTTTTGAATGTAATTACACGTAACACAAACTATTATTTTAATTACAAAAACGTAAAAAAATCTGCAGCGTTTAATTAATGTTTAATTATTTTTTTATCAAAGCTATAAATGCGTTTAAATATGTTTCTTTATTTTTGCTAACATCGAAAAAGAAGGAAACCTAAAAACGCATTTTTACGGTTTTGCGTATAAAAAAATTAAAAAAGGTAGACCTTTAATAAAACACTGTAGAATATTTCATTTTAAATTTCATGTTTTCTAACTTAATACGTATGCCGTTAATTTCGATTTTTTAAATCTGATGAAGGATTGTTTTTTTTTTATAACATCAGAAATGTTCAAAGTTCTGCAGCGTTTTGTTAGTTTTTTTTATTTTCTACCATATTTTTTTTCATGTAAACAAACGTGTTTATCAATTTTAAATAATTGTTTTTAGTTTGTTTCAACTTTGATGTTCTGTCATTTTATTTTTTTAACGGTAATTAAAAATATTAACTCTATACATTTTATGTCATAAATTTTATAATATAGGAAACTGCAGAATATGTTTTTGATTGATCGTCTAACGAGGGTTTCCACTCCCAGACTAAGCATGAAGTAAAATTTCGAGTTTAGAAAAGCCTAAAAATTTGGCTCGGGCGTGTAGCGCAGCGGAGCGACCGAGCCAAATTAGGCTTTTCTAAACTCGAAATTTTACTTCATGCGCCACGCGTATTAAACACTGACTTTAGGTAAAATCTTTAATCGGTTTTTTACAGTGAAATAAATTTTTTAAGTCGTTTATCAATTGATTAAATGAGGGGGAAAGTGCTATGATGGACACATCACCATTTTTTAGTTACAAATTCATGAAAAAATGTTTAGAAAAAATTCAATATTTTTGCATTAAAGTGAAAATAACTTAAAACTGATTACCAGGGTATTTTCATATTTTACTTATTCTAAAAGAGAAAAGTTCATTTGATAACCCAATCAACGTTAACATATTTTTGTGTATGTACACGTAACACAAACTATTATTTTATTTACACCTAACACTAACACAAAGTCTTATTTTAATAACACTACTTTTAACACAAAATATTCAAAAATCTCTATGAAAGTACAGCGAAACCGGAAAGAGAGGTGATGATAGACTCAAAAACGTAACCAAATATAACGTAATTGTACCCTCTCTCAGGAAGTAGGGCCTGCAGGGAAAGGGGTAGGGGAAAACATGTAAAGATTAAATTCTGTCATACCTTGTAACACATACAGTGAGTTTTATGTAACACCGAACATATTCATAACGAGAATATTTCTTCTAAGTAGACATATGCATACGTTGCACATTTTCCGACGCTTGGTTTATTTAGAGAATTTAATTTGAAGCTTTAAACAAGTGTTTTCCACTCCCAGGCTAAGCATGAAGTAAAATTTCGAGTTTAGAAAAGCCTGAAAATTTGGTTTGGTTGCGTAGCGCGAAGCGCGGAGCGGCCAAACCAAATTTTCGGGCTTTTCTAAACTCGAAATTTTACTTCATGCGACACCGGCACTGATTCAATGTAAAGTTTAGCGGTGTGTTTTAAACTTCGTTATATGTCAGTGTTTTGTACCGGTGGCGCATGAAGTAAAATTTCGAGTTTAGAAAAGCCTGAAAATTTGGTTTGGCCGCTCCGCGCTTCGCGCTACGCGACCAAACCAAATTTTCAGGCTTTTCTAAACTCGAAATTTTACTTCATGCTTAGCCTGGGAGTGGAAAACACTCGTTTAAAGTTTTAAATTGAATTCTCTTAATAAACCGAGCGTCGGAAAATGTACAACGAATGCATATGTATACTCAAAAGAAATATTCCCGTTATGAAAATGTTCTGTGTTACATAAAACTCTCTGTATGTTCATATGTATTACGCCCATAGACGTACCTTGAGGCATAGCATGCTAGAGGATAACACTTTTCGCTCATATGGTAAATTTTTAAGTAATTTGTTTGATTATATTTATTTATGATTATTAAGTGAATCCGATAATGTCTTTTTTAGACAAATGAACTATAGAATAGCACAATCCTAAAATTATAATTCAATAAATTGCCAAACGGGCCCACAGATAAAAAAAATCCTGAAAATTTGGTTTGGTCGCCAAATTAAATTACTCAGGCTTTTCTTAACTCGAAATTTTACTTATATAAAATACTGAAATATTGTGAAATTAAAAACATTCTTGTATAGCAGTATATTCTTATCCAGCTTTAGTAGTTTATTTTTAATACTGATTTAGCAGTATATTTTTTATTTCGCAGTCTTTCAGTGTTTTATACGCGTGGCGAATAAAGCAAAATTTCGAGTTTAGAAAAGTCTGAAAATTAGGTTTACTTTATGCTTAATCTGGGAGTGGAAAACACTCATTTATAGCTTCAATTTTATCTTTATTAAAAAAAATGAATATCTAAAGATTTACAGTGTATGCATATGCATCCCTTAAAGAAATATTTTCTGTAAAATAATAACCTAATTTATTTCACTTTTTATTTATTGCAAATGAAAAACACAGTTTGTTATAAAATAGTAAAACATGTAACATTTTAGACACTTTCAAATTACTTAGGAATCTTAGCCATTGGGCGCGACCAATCTGAAATATAAAATTTTCCTAACAAATTCCCTGTCTTTTCCCTGATTGAATTTTTTATTCCTGAATTTTGAAAATAACCTCGTTTTATACAAATGCCAAATAGAAGTAAGAAATAAAAGTAGAGATTAGTATAAATGAAATTGCCAATTCTTGGTTGCAGAATACTTCAAACATTAAAAGTGCGATTCTTTTCGCAATCTACAACAAGTTAGTCTTACAAAGACTATATCAAACACTCATTGAAACAACTACTTCCCGGGCTAATACCCCGACGGACATTGAATTATACAACAAGTGTTTGCTGTTACATACAGTAACCTACTGCAAATGTAACAATTTGGGTCAAATTATTCAGGCCATCTATAGACGCGTTTCGAGATTTATCTCTCCTCAGTATAGCTTTGCCATTCCCTCTAAACAATTTGACACCTTAGACTGACGGTCACGTTACCGTTCAAACATTAGTATAAATGAATAAATTGTAGATTGCGAAAAGAATCGCACTTTTAATGTTTGAAGTATTCTGCAACCAAGAATTGGCAATTTCATTTATACTAATGTTTGAACGGTAACGTGACCGCCAGTCTAAGGTGTCAAATGTTTAGAGGGAATGGCAAAGCTATACTGAGGAGAGATAAATCTCGAAACGCGTCTATAGATGGCCTGAATAATTTGACCCAAATTGTTACATTTGCAGTAGGTTACTGTATGTAACAGCAAACACTTGTTGTATAATTCAATGTCCGTCGGGGTATTAGCCCGGGAAGTAGTTGTTTCAATGAGTGTTTGATATAGTCTTTGTAAGACTAACTTGTTGTAGATTGCGAAAAGAATCGCACTTTTAATAAAAGTAGAGATTGTAAATTTAGAAACGTTTGCAATTAATTAATCACTGTATCGTTAAAGACAATATACTTTTCTTTATACATTTTAAATTGGATTTTTTCAAGAAGTTATTTGTTCTTAATTAAACAAGGTTTGAGTTGAGCTGTAGATCATTTTTTTAATTTAAAAATAAAGCTTAGTACATGCGCTCAAATTTAGATTTTAGATTTAAAAAAAAATTACCCATTAACATATTTCGGAAATATTAGCAACAAAATCAAAAGATCCCTTGAAAAGTGTGACGTCAATATAGTTTTTAAACCGTACAGTACAATAGCCAATATTCTTTACAATCCCAAAACCGCCATAGATAAAATCAAAAATCCGGTATTTATAAATTACCGTGCGAAACATGTAAGGGAGCATACATTGGTCAATCTGGTAGAAATTTTGAAATTAGAATTAAAGAGCATATGAACTTATTACGTTTAAAAAACAAGAGGTCCACCTTTGCAACACATTTATTGGGAAACAACCATACCTGCACTGAAAACAGCATGCTTTCAGTAATCCATTTGTCGGATAGAGGCCGAAGAATGAATTTACTGGAAGCGCTGGAAACTCACAAATTAAAAGCTAATCCGGAAATTCCCCTCAATAATGACCAGACCGACATAATGTATACCCCTCTCTTTGATGCTGTAATATAAAAGCAATGTACACATAATTTTAGGCACTTAGTTTGATAATGACTAGCTTGTAATCGATACTATAGTCACTGAAAAGTATAAATAAAAGTGGTAAAACAAAGTTAAGTGTTTTAATTAAATTGTTAGGTTTTATTGGATTGATTATTATCTAATTGTTTTTGAAAGTTGATAAAGATGGGTAAAATATTTTTTTTTTCTTGGAAAAGCGACCAAATCTAAATTTTCAGGATTGTCTATACTCGAAATTTCACATCATGCTTAATCTATGATTAGACAACACTCGTTTGTAACTTCAACTTGGACCCCTTTCAAAAACAACAAATATTTGAAGATTTAATGAAATAAAACACTTTAACTTTGTTTGTATAACACACTATTTTTATTTTCGTGACTGCAGTTTCCGCAATTCAACTTGCGGAAAACTGCAGTCACGAAAATAAAAATAGTGTGTTATACAAACAAAGTTAAAGTGTTTTATTTCATTGAATTAACATGTATAACGAAGTAGAAGCCTCCACAGTTCATAATTTGGAGATTTAAAAGAAAAAATCCCTGTAGTCGTATGTATATAGATAAAATTCTTCCTGTATTTACTTAATGCTATTTTCTTTCTATATTTTCCTATTTATTACAAAAATGTTATATGCTATAACATTTATAAACATTGTTATAAATATCAGGTTATTCTTTTGTTTTTTTAAACACTACCAAATTTTTTATAAAATGTTTGAAATAATAAAAGAATTGTACACATTTACTAATAAATGAAGTGTTGACAATCCTTCAAAATAGCATTTCTCATGTGGAATTTGGTTAAACAGAATTTTCGGAATTATTTATGTTTGGTAGTTTATTTGACGTTGCTTTAGGGTGCTATTGATTTTCTGCGTGCATGGAATTTCAATTTAAGGTGAATACAAACCGAAACGTATGTGAACAACAAACAATCGAACGTACCTGCTCTACTAACTGTTTCGTGTCAACAAAATTAGGCGATTGAGGCATAGATTGATTAAGCTAATAAAGCTGTAGTCCATTAGCGCCTTTACAAATCAGTCAATCCAGTTAATCCAAAATGCGATTTGCAAATAATATAAATTACCATTTAACAATGAAAATTTCACAAAGAAAATATACAGTGAATTAAACAAAACATTCAATAATGAACGTTTATGATTTATCGCCAATTCCGCTTGATTTTATGTTTTATCTCACATTATAAATTTGACGAATGTTTTAAAAATTCATGTTTATTTCGCTTAACATTATTTTGCGACTTCAAAACTCGAAATTACTGGAACATCAGCTGTTCATGAAGTTTAAAGGAATTACCAAAAGTAAGAACTTTTTTTTAATTTAAAACTCGAAGAATTTACTTAAAATGTTTGATGTGTCCATCGTAGTACTTTCCGTATTAAACGTTCAGTCATAATCAGCAGGGTCTGATAAACGTTTGTTAGATACTTAAAATCAATAGCGTTCACCTACCTTATTTTTCAACAAATGTTTCTTATTTCTGTTAAACTTTGAAAGCCTCACTTATGTTTTACCTTTCCACAAAATATGAATCATGACAAAGTAAAACTAACGTCAAATAAAAACTCTGAAAATTAATTCGAAAAATTCACTTTTTTAAAACAATATTAATAAAATAACTAAAAGAGCTATGACATAAATTAAATACGCATTCATTGCTCATCGTTCGATTATCTACAAATTTTCCTACCAACATTTTTTTATATGATCAATATTGAAGATAAATCAAAAATTGCGCATTTTCACATGTAATACCATTAGTTGTTTAAAATGTTTAGAAAAACTTTGTTTTTAACGAAAGCTCAGTTGTCTAACAATAGAACGAGATGAAACTGTCTCTGAAAGCGAGTTCGTAGAGCGAGTGACTTTTTCTGACAGTTTCATCGAGTTAAATTGCTTAAGACAACTAAACTTGAGTGTATAAAAACAAAGCCTTTCTCGACAAAAATTTCAAACAACGAGTGGTATTTGAATGATTGTTTAATTAAATTAACAAAAACCGTCTTGTTTGCTCATGTTGTATGCTTTTAATTTTAAAATACTTGCCAGATCTGCTAATTAATGTAAATTCGTAGTTGTGGACGTTCCAAAGGATATGAATTGTTTCCAACATAATTATGGTTTTTAACCGTGTTTGTTGGAAAATTCATCAATTTTTTGATCTGTGTTACTCCCAAAGCGATTCATTATTAAATTAATGATTAAATATGATAGGTAACAGATTTACATACGCGATAAAAACAAATCGATGAGACGAATATAAATACGATTTTGGAAAGACGATTTTAGAAAGACCACGATAGCGACTGTTTCCACGGAAAGACCGTAATGACAGCCAATCACAATCCGTTATTTAGATTTGAATTAAATAATCACCAAAAGATGATCGAATAGTGTCATCTTATCAGTTCAATAAGTTTAGACTTTATTAATGTAATTGAGTCAATAAAGTAAATCTTTCGTGTTTTAGCGGATGAGAATTATATTGGCGTTTAATTCTTAGGTTAAAATTATCAACATAATATCGAAAACACTTTTATATAATCATCTTATTCTCAGAATCGTCTGGAATAAAAGTCAAATATATGTATTTGATACACTTCTACAATAAAGCGGTGCAAACATAAAGGTAAAACTGGCTTACTTAGAAAACATTTTTATTAATTAAGATCAATGTACCGAAAAACAATGCAAAAGTTTTAAAAGCAAAATAAACAGTTTTATACACCAAGTGAAAAGTAAATGGAAAAATGTACGTAAATTTCACAATATTTTAGTGTTTTATACGCGTGGCGCATGAAGTAAAATTTCGAGTTTAGAAAAGCCCAGAAAATTTGTCTCGGGTCGCTGCGCGACCCTCGACAAATTTTCACAGGGCTTTTCTAAACTCGAAATTTTACTTCATGCTTAGTCTGGGAGTGAACAACACTCGTTTAAAGCTTCAAATTGAACTCTTTTAAAAAACAACGAATGTCAGAAAATGTTCAGCTCATCTAGAGTTTATTATGAAGTAATCACATTTAAATTCAGCGCGCATTTGTGACGTAAGTGATCTCTAACCCCACTCCAAAATCTTCGATTGTGTCGATCCTTCTTACCGTATACTCGACTGTCCTTGGCTATGACTTGTGTTTGCATTTAAATTTGAGTTGGTACCACTGACAAATCCACGTGATCTTACGCGGGCTTTTTTAAACTCGAAATTTTACTTTATGCTTAGTCTCGGAGTGGAAAACACTCGTTTAAAGTTTAACTTAAGCTCGTTTGAAAAACAACGAATATCGGAAAATGTACAGCCTATGGATATGTTTACCTAAAGGAAAATGTTACCGTTGTTTTTTTTTTAGAAGAGTTCAATTTGAAGCTAAACGAGTGTTTTCCAAACCCAGGCTAAGCATGAAGTAAAATTTCGAGTTTAGAAAAGCCCCATGAAAATTTGTCGTGGGTCGCGCAGCGACCCGAGACATATTTTCTGGGCTTTTCTAAACTCGAAATTTTACTTCATGCGCCACGCGTATAAAACACTGATTTCAAGTAAGGTTCAAATATACATAAATTCATATAATTTTTGTTTCTAACGCGTGGCGCATGAAGTAAAATTTCGAGTTTAGAAAAGCCCAGAAAGTTTGTCTCGAGTCGCTGCGCCACCCTCGACAAATTTTCACGGGGCTTTTCTAAACTCGAAATTTTACTTCATGCTTAGTCTGGGAGTGGAAAACACTCGTTTAAAGTTTCAGTTAAGCTCGTTTGAAAAACAACGAATATCGGAAAATGTACAGCCTATGCATATGTTTACCTAAAAGAAAATGTTAACGTTGTTTTTTTTTTAGAAGAGTTCAATTTGAAGCTATAAACGAGTGTTTTCCAAACCCAGGCTAAGCATGAAGTAAAATTTCGAGTTTAGAAAAGCCCCGTGAAAATTTGTTGAGGGTCGCGCAGCGACCCGAGACATATTTTCTGGGCTTTTCTAAACTCGAAATTTTACTTCATGCGCCACGCGTATAAAACACTGATTTCAAGTAAGGTTCAAATATACATAAATTCACATCATTTTTGTTTCTAACGCGTGGCGCATGAAGTAAAATTTCGAGTTTAGAAAAGCCCCGCGCAGCGAACCGAGACAAATTTTCTGGGCTTTTCTAAACTCGAAATTTTACTTTATGCGCCACGCGTTAAAAACAAAACTTATGTGAATTTATGTATATTTGAACCTCACTTGAAATCAGTGTTTTATACGCGTGGCACATGAAGTAAAATTTCGAGTTTAGAAAAGCTCCGTGAAAATTTGTCTCGGGTCGCTGCGCGACTCGAGACAAATTTTCACGGGGCTTTTCTAAACTCGATATTTTACTTCATGCTTAGTCTGGGAGTGGAAAACACTCGTTTGAAGCTTCAAATTGACCTCTTAAAAAAAACTACGGATATCTAAAGATTTACAATAAATAGGCGTGATAGGCGTGACAAACTGATATTTTTCTCAAAAATAACGATTCTTAGCTTAACAACATTTTTAAACTACCGATCTTGACTTAAACCCGGACGTCCAGAAAAGGAATTTGAAGAATCAAGATTTAAGGAAAAATATTTTACTAAAATAAACTGAAAATACTTACATATGTCTGGGCTTTATATATAAGAGAAAAATTGTCAACATACAGACATGTATATTTAAGTATAAATGAAGTTGCCAATTCTTGGTTGCAGAATACTTCAAACATTAAAAGTGCGATTCTTTTCGCAATCTACAACAAGTTAGTCTTACCAACTACTTCCCGAGCTAATACCCCGACGGACATTGAATTATACAACAAGTGTTTGCTGTTACATACAGTAACCTACTGCAAATGCAACAATTTAAGTCAAATTATTCAGGCCATCTATAGACGCGTTTCGAGATCCATCTCTCACCAGTATAGCTTTTCCATTCCCTCTAAGTAATTTGACACCTTAGAATGGCGGTCACGTTACCGTTCAAACATAAGTATAAATGAAATTGCCAATTCTTGGTTGCAGAATACTTCAAACAATAAAAGTGCGATTCTTTTCGCAATCTACAACAAGTTAGTCTTACCAACTACTTCCCGAGCTAATACCCCGACGGACATTGAATTATACAACAAGTGTTTGCTGTTACATACAGTAACCTACTGCAAATGCAACAATTTAAGTCAAATTATTCAGGCCATCTATAGACGCGTTTCGAGATCCATCTCTCACCAGTATAGCTTTTCCATTCCCTCTAAGTAATTTGACACCTTAGAATGGCGGTCACGTTACCGTTCAAACATAAGTATAAATGAAATTGCCAATTCTTGGTTGCAGAATACTTCAAACAATAAAAGTGCGATTCTTTTCGCAATCTACAACAAGTTAGTCTTACCAACTACTTCCCGAGCTAATACTCCGACGGACATTGAATTCATTTAATTTACTTTATTGACGGCTTATCACCATTTTACAATAATACAATATAAATTTAATTCATGATACTTAATGATATAAAAAACAAATAGAAAATAGATACAAATGTAGACAGTGAACAAAATAGAAATACATAACAATACATTCATATGAATCTAAGTCAAACATAAGTATAAATGAAATTGCCAACTCTTGGTTGCAGAATACTTCAAACACTAAAAGTGCGATTCTTTTCAGTATGCAAAATCAGTATATTTTAAACTTCGGAGTATTTCAGTGTTTTATACGCCTGGCACATAAAATAACATTTCGAGTTTAGAAAAGCCTGAAAATGTGAATACATTTTCAGGATTTTCTAAACTCGAAATTTTACTTCATGCTTAGTTAAGGAATGGATATAATCGTCAGAAAATTCAAACTGAACCTTTTTAAAAACAAAGAATTCCTAAAAATGTCGGCGATTAGCTAAGAATTATTTGATCAAACTGTAATTCCAATCGAGTTTAATTTTATCAATACAAACTCTACATCACATCTACATCAATAACGTGTA
Source organism: Philonthus cognatus (assembly GCA_932526585.2). Lineage (NCBI taxonomy): Eukaryota > Metazoa > Arthropoda > Insecta > Coleoptera > Staphylinidae > Philonthus > Philonthus cognatus. The sequence continues at coordinate 23,863,446 of OW052243.1, read as the reverse complement.
GATGTTGTAATTGCATTTTCATTGAAATTTATTAAAACCGTCTAAAATTATTATTATTAGATATACCAAAGCTGAGATTAACTAAGTCGCGCACTGGGATTTCCTATTTTGGACCTAAGCTCTATAATGCCTTACCAGCAGTATTAAAGTCTCTGCCACCTATTCAATTTAAAAACAGAATAAAACATTTTCTTGCACGAACCTGCGTTTATAGAATTGACGAATTTTTAAATAGTGACATGTCAACCATCTGACTTATTTGTCTGTTAACAAGTTTGTGAGATGTGTATTATATTTATGTATGACTTAATTTATTTTATCAACTTTGATTTTACTTGGAACTTTATATTTAATGTATGTATATTTCATGTATTTGTCAATTTATAGCTTAAGCTATTTATTATATTATGTATTTTGACTCGTGTAAAACCATTATGTTATAGCACAAATATATATTACTTACATAAACCTTAAATATTTTCTCTGATTAGGTGTAGTAGGCTTAAATTAATTAAATTAAAATTTATGTTGGACAAACTCAAAGCAATTTGCAGACCAGGTTTAAAGAACATACCTTACACATCAAAAACTTTAATGCAGATAAATCAGCGGTAGCTCACCACGCCATCGAATCAGGTCACAAATTTTCAATAGATAAAATGAAATTATTAAAATTCTCCAGTAATTACCGGCTTAATACCTTGGAGGCAATAGAAATGAAAAAAGTGGAAAACCGGCTATTAAACTTTGATTTAAGCCCATTAGTAAATCCTTTTCTAGAACTGATCCCAGCGCTCTAATCCCAGTCACCCGAAACAGTGTAATTATAATCCGCCCTTTACCTACCTGTACCGCTTCCCCACTAATCACGAATCTGCATCCACGTGGTATAAATTAGGTTTCCGTTTGTTTTTGTAACTAGTTAAGCATTGATAATGGTCACATCGTGACCGAAATGTATATTTGCGATTTTTAAATAAATCTTGTGAAGAAAGGAGACTCAATTCTTTTATTTAATAACTGTAGTAGGCTTGTTTTAAGCAATAATTATCAGGTAACAGATTTTAATAAAACTAAGAATGATTATTCATAAATAATTGACCTTATTGAGTAACATTTTCACAAGCTGTGCTTTATTATTTTTCAAGATTTTTTCTTCAAAAATTAGTAAAAATTAAAAAAAAAACACAGATATTGTGTAAAAACAAATTGCCCTTTTTCTGAATTGAGGAAAATGCAATTATGTAACGTCAATATTTTATGACAAAAGCATGCACTTTTGTGATTATTGATATAATTAAATCTACTTAATTATGCAGATATGATTACTATCGTACGTACTAGTCTATAGATATGATATGATGGAATAGAATTTAGATGTCGACGAGATATGAACATTAAATATTCATTTGTCACGTAGAAATGGGCAATGAAGTGTGACAATGTGCGACATGAATAATAATCGTTAAATGGAATTACCATATGTCTGAGAGTAATTTGCGGAATCAGAGTAACGCAAGATATGTGCCAATTTTATCGGTAATGTGACCTGTCGCGGTCAATCGCACTCGTTACATACACGACCGCATAATTCACATGACGGCCCGTCGCTAATCATTTTACAAATTACACGTTTTGATTCGATTGTATGCGAAAATCTACTATTTGTCGATATACTCATATTTGTGTGTTGTGTTGAATAAATTGATTACGGCAGTATTTACAGAAAAATATATCAAACAATATATAAAATCAACACATCAACTTCAGTAGAAACAATCTTCAATCTTAGTAAAGGTCTCAACAATCTTGATGTTAAAATTATCATCAGAGCTGGGCGGTACTCGACACGACATAAACTGTCAAAAAGTAACATTATCCATAATTTATTAAATTGTCGTCGTCGTTAGCTGGCGCTGACTTATGTTCCTTGTCATTCGAGTCAGGCTACTGTTAAATATAAACATTTTACATTAGATGTAATTTTTAACATAAAATGCCAATACTGTCAAATATATTAAATATATACAGGGTGCCCGTATTTCGACAGAATGTATGGGGTTCTCAGTTATTTGAAGAGATAGAGAGTCGGTTAAATTAGGGCCAAGTTGTGTATTTTAGGGCCTAACAATAATCGGCAAACAATTTTGAAATATTTTTTTTTGTTTTCGAGATATCAAAAAGAACTGATTTTATGAAAAATCGTTTTAATTTTTTTATTCAAAAACTACTGAATCTAAACATTTAGATCTTTGACAATATAGAGGCACTTTTTACTGAGGAATCTAGTAGCATTTTTTTTTTAAGATAACTATAACATTTACCCGGGGACCATAGCCAACTTTTCTATTTCTTATGAGCGTCATTTTGGATTTTCATATTTTTTGAAAGAATATTTTTTCTGAACTCATTGATGTATCACGCTCATAGTTTATTTTAGATTTGATATTTAAAATTATGATATTTTCTTACAAAGAGTGCCTTGGAAACAATAACGTCATATCTGTTAATCAATAAAATCTTGACAGCAGTCAATCATTGTTAGCACTCAAAATTTATTAATAACTGTCAATCATTTGTAATAATAATAATAAGTATCGATAATCACATAAAAGTTGCAAAAACTAAATTTATTGTACTTTTATTATTATTATTCCAAAACTCTTCACAAAAAAAGTAATTCTACCATTTTTTCGCTATATCTCGGTAAATATTGATCACCATCACATCTAAGCATTATATATTTTTAACTTTACTGTAAATCAGTGGTTTATACGCGTGGCGCATGAAGTAAAATTTCGAGTTTAGAAAAGCCCCGTGAAAATTTGTCGAGGGTCGCGCAGCGACCCGAGACAAATTTTCTACGCGGGGCTTTTCTAAACTCGAAATTTTACTTTATGCTTAATCTGGGAATGGAAGACACTCGTTAGTTTAAAATACATCACAACTGTTAAAATATATATCGTCGGATGCCCGTCTTCGGGGGTGATATGTAAGCAAATTATGGGTCCTAGGAGTAGTCAAATGAGTGACTTAGTCAACTGTTTCCAAGGCACTTTTTACAAAAAACAAAAGATTAAAATTTTAGAAATACAGTGTACAATAAACATACATCATACACCATTTAATTCAGAAAAAAATATTCTTTCAAAAAATATGCAAATCCAAAATGGCGCCCATAAGAAAAGCAAAAGTTGGCTATGGTCCCTGGGTAAATGGTATAGTTCAGTGGTGGGGAAACTTTTTTTAAGACGGGCCATTTGTAATAACCAGACAATCGTAGCGGGCCAAAGAATAATGCTTAATCGTAGGTAGGTAGTTTTTATGCGGGTCGTCACATTACGAAGTAAGAACGCGTTCAACATTCTCACGACGGCACTCTTAAACGGGCCGGATTAAACCTTTCCGCGGGCCGGACTTGGCCCGCGGGCCGTAGTTTCCCCATCACTGGTATAGTTATTTCAAAATAAAATATGTTACTAGATTAATCGTTAAAAAGTGCCTGTATAATGTTAAAGTTGTAAATGTCTGGATTTTTGAATAAAAAAAATAAAACCGAAATTACAAAAAATCATTTATTTGACAATATATCTAAAATATAAGAAGATATTAGAAATTTGTTTTTAGATTATTATTGGGCAACTTTTCCCCAATTTAACCGACTCTCTATCTTTTCAAATAACCGAGACCCCATACATTCTGTTGAAATACGGTCACTATTTATCACATATAAGCATTAGTTAGTTTCGTATGTTAGGTTAGGTAAGGTTAGATATCGTATGATTGGATTAGACGACAGTTACTAATGTTAGATTAGAGGCTGAGTATCACTTTTAACGTAAAATGTCAAAACTGTCAAAAATATCAGATATTTTTCATAAAAAGTGCCATTAGTAAGTACCGCTTAAGTTAGATTAGATATCGTATGATTAGGTTAGACGACAGTCACTAATAACAAGTTAAAGATCGAGTGTAATTTATAACATAAAATGTAAAAACTGTCAACAATGTGAGAAATTTGATATCGTGTGCCATTAGTAAATAATCAGGTTAGGTTAGACGACGTCGGGCAGTGGGGAAAACCTGGGGTTTGAAACCACGCACGACTCTGTGGTTGTACACAGTTGTCATAAGGCCCATGCTGACTTACGGAGCTTCAGTTTGGTGGCCCAGAACCAAACAGAAGACCACGAGGAAGCAACTCTCGTAAGTGCAGCGGACAGTCTGTCTTAGTGTAACAGGCGCCATGCACACTACTCCGACGATGGCGATGGAAGTCATGCTATGCCTTCCACCACTTGATATCTACGTGGAGAAGGAGGCCATGGCGAGTATACTTCGCCTTCAGTGCAGTAGGATTTGGAACAGTAACAGCTGTGGGGAAAATAGAGGACACCTTTGGAGGAATGTCTGTAGAGATATACCTCTTTTAGAGGCTGTTAATGACTGCTGTGTACCAACACTAATACGGAACACACCCTACAACGTTACTGATCTAAAAGGAGAGAAGGATCGGGCCTTGGAGTTTTCTCTAAAACCCTAAAAATCCAAGCAAAGGTTCCGATGGGAATTCATGGAACCATCACGCAACTGGAGCTGATGGGAATAACACTTGCGGCTGAGTACATCATAAACCGCAAGGTGGCAAATGTAGCCATACTAATCTTAACAGATAGCAGGCAAGCGATTCTGTCTCTGCAGAAAGCCTATGCTCCGTCAGAGACCGAAATAGAGTGCCACGGGAAACTCAGACAGGCAGCAATGCACAACAACATTGAAGTCTGGTGGGTGAAAGAGCATGATACAGACACAGGTAACGGGAGAGCTGACGCGCTGGCAAGAGCTGCGGCTGGGATGAATCTACTCTCACCGGAGCCGCTAGTGCGGTTAGCTCCTCTCTCCTTGTGTAACATGTTACAAACCAATGCCCTGGAGAAATTCAGGATGCGTTGGGATAATATCGAGGACTGCAAGCTCTCTAAGGAAACACTTGTGTATCCCAATGAGAGATCAGTGAAACGGTACCTGCAGCTGGCTAGAGGGAATCTCAGGCGTTTAACTGCCATCCTTACTGGTCACTGTGGACTAAACGGGCACCTCTATAGGGTGGGGATAGTTGACTCCCCATCTTGTAGAGGTTGCAGCATGGAAGACGAGACTGCATGGCATTTTCTTTGTGAATGCCCGGCACTATCGTCAATCAGGGAATCCATATTGGGTGATAGATGGCCTACAATGGCCTACATAAGAGATCTACCCACCTCAGCTATGCTAGAATACCTAAACAAGGTAGGCTGGCTAAACTGAGGATGGGTGATCTACGGGAGGTGGCACAATGGGCCTAATGAGGCCTAAGTGCAGTGCAGAACTGCACACTCCCCTTTGAACCAGAACCAGAACCAGGTTAGACGACTGTCAATAATATCTTAGCATTAGTGACAGTTGTATAATCAGCCAAAGTTAGATCAACATGATCAAAATATATCTAACCTAATCATTAGGATTGGAATATAATTAGACCCAAATTTAACGTAACGACATAAATTGATGCTTTAAAGTGAAATTACAGCACCGCGCCGTCGTAAATTAACAATATTATTTTACAGTCAAAAAACGGCAATTTATATTTAAAATGTTAATTTATGCTAATAATATCATTTTATATAGAAATGGTATTTTATCACAAATATTACATTTGAGATTAATGTTGACCAAGCGACTTGTATTATATTATCAATATTGTAAACATGTTCCATCAAGTGAATATCATTATTATTATTGTTTTCATTTCTTACCTTGGCATGTTTGTTCCAAAAAGATATTTTACGTCAAACACTATTAAACAATAATATAAAATTTGACAGTAACAATATATTGACAATATCGACATAAATTGAAGATATTGACGTTATGAAAGTGACATATTCACACTGGTATAGTGTTCGTATCGAAAATAACATAAAATACAACACTGACAAATGACCGAAAATTACGATATTAACATAATATCGACTGAAAAAATCGACATTGACGTAAAATCACAATGAAATCGTTTAATTTGAAGCTACTAACAAGCGTTTTCCATTCCTCGACTAAAAATGTTTAGGTTCGATATCATTTTATGTAGTTAGATTAGGTTAGAGTTAATTTATTTGATTAGATTATGTTAGATGTAACTTTGTGGACTTAGGTTAGACATTTCTAGTGGTAATGTAGTTATTATTGGATGAGATTTGAGTGGTCTTTTTTTAAATTCACTAACTTTTTTTATTCAAGTCCCCCCGTAATTTTTGTAACTAGTCTTTTCCAACCCCACATAAAGTAAAATTTAGAGTTTACTAAAGCCTGCCAAATTTTATAAATTGATGAAAATCTCGAAATATCAAAAAATTGACAAAAATCTTGATATATTAAAATCTTCACGAAGATTTTAAAATTTTTCAAAAACCTCGAAATATTGAAAATCTGATGAAAATTTAAAAAAAATCTAAAATTTCGAAATATAAGTTTGACAAAAATCTCAAAATATCGAAAATCAGATGAATATCTCGAAATAATGAAAATATGATACAAATTTTAATAATCAAAAATCTCGATATGTTGAAAATCTGATGAAAATGTTATAAATTGACGAACATCTCTAAATATCCAAAATCGGATAAAAATCGAAATATTGAAAATCTGATGAGAATTTTAATAATCGTTGAAAATCTCGAAATATTAAAAATCTTATGCAAATTTGACACACGTGACATTTCATTAACTATTATTTAATCAACATTGACACGCGTGACATTCGACATTGACATTTATTATTTCCGAACGAGTGTCTTCCACTCCCAGACTAAGCATGAAGTAAAATTTCGAGTTTAGAAAAGCCCCGCGTAGAAAATTTGTCGCAAATATCGAAAATATGATGAATATCTCGAAATATTAAAAATCTGATACAAATTTTATACTCAAAAATCTCGATATGTTGAAAATCTGATGAAAATTTTATAAATGGACGAACATTTCTTAATATAGAAAATCGGATGAAAATCGAAATATTGATAACCTGATGAGAATTTTAATAATCGTTAAAAATCTCGAAATATTCAAAATCTGATGAAAATTTGACACACGCGACATTTCATTAACCATTATTTAATCGACATTGACACATGTGACATTCGATATTGAAATTTATTATTTCCGAACGAGTGTCTTCCACTCCCAGACTAAGCATGAAGTAAAATTTCGAGTTTAGAAAAGCCCCGTGAAAATTTGTCGAGGGTCGCGCAGCGACCCGAAAAAAAATGTCAAAATATCATAAATTTGACAAAAATCTCAAAATATCGAAAATCTGATGAATATCTCAAAATATTAAAAATCTGATACAAATTTTAATAATCAAAAATCTTGATATGTTGAAAATCTGATGAACATTTTATAAATGATCGAACATCTCTAAATATAGGAAATCGGATAGAAATCGAAATATTGATAACCTGATGAGAATTTTAATAATCGTTGAAAATCTCGAAATATTGAAAACCTCATAAAAATTTGACACACGTGACATTTCATTAACCATTATTTAATCGACATTGACACGTGTGACATTCAACATTGACATTTATTATTTCCAAAGTAGTGTCTTCCACTCCCAGACTAAGCATGAAGTAAAATTTCGAGTTTTGAAAAGCCCCGCCTAGAAAACTCGTCGAGGGTCGCGCAGCGACCCGAGCCGAATTATCACGGGGCTTTTCTAAACTCGAAATTTTACTTCATGCGCCACGCGTATACAACACTCAAATATTGTCCAGTTTAATATACACTCGGCTCGATTTTACGTTTTCGTCCACATAAAACACGTCAATATTGACATTTCTCAAATAATTAAAATTACACATAAAAAAACTGTTATTTCTTACATTCGAGATAAAAAATGTCAAAATATCATAAATTTGACAGAAATCTCAAAATATCGAAAATCTGATGAATATCTCAAAATATTAAAAATCTGGTACAAGTTTTAACAATCAAAAATCTTGATATGTTGAAAATCTGATGAAAATTTTATAAATGGACGAACATCTCTAAATATAGAAAATCGGATAAAAATCGAAATATTGATAACCTTATGAGAATTTTAATAATCGTTGAAAATCTCGAAATATTGAAAATCTCATAAAAATTTGACACACGTGACATTTCATTAACCATTATTTAATCGACATTGACACGTGTGACAATCAACATTGACATTTATTATTTCCAAACGAGTGTCTTCCACTCCCAGACTAAGCATGAAGTAAAATTTCGAGTTTAGAAAAGCCCCGCGTAGAAAATTTGTCGAGGGTCGCGCAGCGACCCGAGACAAATTTTCACGGGGCTTTTCTAAACTCGAAATTTTACTTCATGCGCCACGCGTATACAACACTCAAATATTGTCCAGTTTAAAATACACTCGGCTCGATTTTACGTTTTCGTTCACATAAAACACGTCAATATTGACATTTCTCAAATAATTAAAATTACACATAAAAAAACTGTTATTTCTTACATTCGAGAAAAAAAATGTCAAAATATCATAAATTTGACAAAAATCTCAAAATATCGAAAATCTCATTAATATCTCAAAATATTAAAAATCTGATACAAATTTTATAATCAAAAATCTCGATAAGTTGAAAATCTGATGAAAATTTTATAAATGGACGAACATCCCTTAATATAGAAAATCGGATAAAAATCGAAATATTGATAACCTGATGAGAATTTTAATAATCGTTAAAAATCTCGAAATATTCAAAATCTGATGAAAATTTGACACACGCGACATTTCATTAACCATTATTTAATCGACATTGACACATGTGACATTCGACATTGACATTTATTATTTCCAAACGAGTGTTTTCCACTCCCAGACTAAGCATGAAGTAAAATTTCGAGTTTAGAAAAGCCCCGCGTAGAAAATTTGTCGAGGGTCGCGCAGCGACCCGAGACAAATTTTCACGGGGCTTTTCTAAACTCGAAATTTTACTTCATGCGCCACGCGTATACAACACTCAAATATTGTCAAGTTTAAAATACACTTGGCTCGATTTTACGTTTTTGTCCACATAAACCACGTAAATATTGACATTTCTCAAATAACTCAAATTACACATAAAAAAAACTGTTATTCCTTACTTCACTTTATATAAGAAGTAAAGTAAGGAAAAAACAGTATTTTTATGTGTAATAATCACTTCACGTAAACTCAAAAACACACAGTTAACTCAAATTAGGAGATTTCCGATGTACCTATATTAAACACGTCAAATTTGATACTTTTCGATGTACCGACATTGAACAGCTCAAATTAATTTTACATTTTCGATGATTCGATATAATACAAGTCGATATCGACATTTCCGATTTATCGATATTAAACTCGTCAAATGTAACACTTTTAGACTTACGACAAATTAAAATTTTGACAGAACATTAATGCTAAGCCGGTTAAATCTAAAAAATTTAGTACACATTTATACGCAATACCAAACTTTCAGGCGTTTATAAACTCGAAACTTCTCGTATAAAACACTGATTTAATTTGAAATTCAAAATATACAAACACATTTTTGATCAACGACTGTACGTTTTTACATATTTATTTACATGTTTAATTAATTTCTTACTTAACCCGTGGTGAAACATTTTTGAATCTAGTTCTGGATATTGAAATAAAACATGTGGTTTGTTTCACCAATAGAAAATAGGAGAAAATATAAATCAGTGAAACAAACCAAGGGTTTTAATTAAATATCCAAAATTATATTTATTACTGTATGTTTTTGAGTTTACGTGAAGTGATTATTACACTAAAAAGACTGTTATTCCTTACTTCACTTTTTATTTGTATCGTGAGATGTACATTTCGACACACAAGGTGCTCATTATCAATAACAAACTATTTGTTATTGATAATGAGCACCTTGTGTCTCGAAATGTACATCTAACGATACAAATATAAAGTGAAGGAAGGAATAACAGTCTTTTTTAGTGCAAAATTATATTTATTTATTATTGTCATATTCTTTAGCCACTTGATGTAGTCAGTACTTTGTACTCGTATAAGTACTTAATTACTTATTGTTATGTACTTGTACTAGGTACTCGAATACATTTTGTGTAGAGTACTTATACTCATTAGTCGAGTACATTTTACCTGTCCTCGAAACAGCTCTGTTATCATAATCAATAATCGAAAGTAACCAATACATTATTTTATTTCATTAAACGGTTTTTTAAAGAAATGTTTAAATGTTCCGTTTAAAATTTAATTCTATTGGATTTATTTTCCTGAACCGGTGACTTCAGGAAATATCTGAATAAATGCTAAAGTCTGAAATTAATTTATATGACTAGTTACATTTAAAATTCTTGCAATTTTCTATTTGTTATTATTCTACTCATAGTGTACTTTATATAATAATTTTAAAAGAAATAAATACTTTTCAAAATTAAATCAACGTTCATTTTCATAGTTTCTACAAAATTAAAACGAAAATGTTGCAGATTTTGCAATAATTAAACAATTAACACGTATTAGAGCGCATCCGCGCTCTCTCTTTATTTAAATTTAACAAGAGAGTATATTTTACACAATTATTATAAAATAAGAAAAGGTGCTCGGGACGTGACCGTATTTGAACAGTAACATGTTCGCTAATTCCAAACCAATTAGAACATGCGAGTGAGAGGGAGAAAATACAGGAAAGCTCTCCCATTGTAAATGAAAACCTAATATTCGCAATATGCACATTGTTTAGTTCAGCTCTCGAACAAAATAGTTTACGTCAGAGCCAGATGAAATATGATGTAACAAATTCGAGCATGTGTTCTCTAATTCCGACACACAGTTTATTGCTGGTGTATTCTAGATATTTTACATTTAGTATTCATTGAAATGTTTGAATGACAGGATTAATTATAAAAGAATTAAAAAAAACACTATAACTAAGTTTGCGTTTCCCTTACGCAATAATTAAACGTTTCTAAACTGTATATGCGTCACGCGTATAAAAATACTGAATTATTGGGGCGATCAAAATATACTACTTTAGTACAATATCCCTTAAAATCAGTGGTGTATACGCGAAGTGTATGAAGTCAAATTGCGAGTTTAGAAAAGACTGACATTTTGGATTGGTCAAAATTACGTCATGCTAAATCAAGGACTTCAAATTGAACTATATTAAAAAATAACGAGTTCTTAAAAATGCACAGAATAATCGCCTGTATTGCATGCCATAATTTTTGTTTGCATTTGAATGTCAGTTGGTACCACTGACAAATTCGCGTGATCTGACGCGGCCTAACATTTGAGGCGCGACGATAAGGTTACGTATAGTGGAATTCGGGAGAGATGTCCTATGACTCATTGATGTGGAATGTGTGGTTCAAATTTTTTAGAGAGTATGTCAACAGTTGTATCTGCATCGATTTTTCCTAGTTGTGTCAAATTTTGACGTTACATGACAATGTCATACTGTTTAGATCGCGTGTATATTAGTGTTTTTTCTTTTAGAAAAGTTTTAAATCATAATTTCTTGTGTTTTGATTTTTTGAGTATATATCTCCCAATTACTTATTGTAGATTTTTAAATATTCGTTGTTTTCTTAAAACAGGTCAATTTAAGTGTGTTCCACTCCCAGGTTAAGCATGAAGTAAAATTTCGAGTTTAGAAAAGCCTGAAAATTTGGTTTGGTTGCGTAGCGCGAAGCGCGGAGCGACCAAACCAAATTTTCAGGCTTTTCTAAACTCGAAATTTTACTTCATGCGCCACGCGTACAAGAAACTGATTTTAAGTGAAGTTTTCTCGTTCACAATATTTCAGTACTTTAAGTGTTTAATACGCGTAGCGCATGAAGTAAAATTTCGAGTTTAGAAAAGCCTGAAAATTTGGTTTGGCCGCGTAGCGCGAAGCGCTACGCGACCAAACCAAATTTTCAGGCTTTTCTAAACTCGAAATTTTACTTCATGCTTAGTCTGGGAGTGGAAAACACTCGTTTTAAGCTTCAAATTGAACTCTTTAAAAAATAGCGAACGCATATGTATACCTACTAGAAAATTCGCTGTATGTATACTTAACATAAATATTCCCCGTATTAACAGATTAATCCGATGACTATTAGCCAAAATCTACTGAATGCGCACTCGATTCAACTTACATTTTCGTTTGAGCTTCCACAAAATCAACATAAATGCAATATTTATTTCTGTTAGTACCCGAAGTATTTAGTAGATGTGGAAATTGGAATTATACCACTTAAACTCACATTTAAAAAGATAGTGCATATTCATTAAAATGATTTGTGGCTGGGTATTTGCAGATTTAGTTTTACGAAGACATTGTCAAAATGTGACGTTTAACCTTAAAATTTTAAAACTGCAGACATACGGAACATACGTTTTTCGTATGTTCCATCTAAAAACAATAGCAGACATTTTATGAAGTTTTCTGTCTCTTTTCACACACGTAATCTGATGACATCAAACTATTTTCGTATTACATGTATTGGTGCAGAAAGCACTACAAATTAAGGAAACCATGGGACACCTCTCGTGAATCGTAACTTAAAGTTCATTTGATTTGTATATTAATTCTCAAATTGTTCTTAAGTTGGCAAAATGCAATATTTTAGAATAATAAATTTTGGCAAATGTTGGTAGTTAGTCCTAAATGTCATAGTGACATTGTCATTTCAATTTTGATTTTGAAATCGACGATCTTCTTTCTAGTCAAAATGTCCAAAAAGAAGGAAATCTTAGCACAAAATAGAAAATCTAGGGTGATTTTATCCCTTCGGAAAAAAAACAGCAGTGTTCAGATACATTAAAGACCTTAAAACAAGATTATAAAAAAGAAAGAGCTTTGTGAAAGAGCTTTTTTGTCGTAAGTTTTATGTATTTACGTTGACATCATCATTTTTAATACTGAATTAAATTAATTCACAGATATTAACTATTACAGTTTTTGAAATTTGAAAAAAATATAAGCTAAGCAGTGATGTTAAGGTTCAAAATAGTCGTGGCCGCAAAAAAATAACCTTACTTTAATTTCAGAATCTAGTAACTTAAAACGGGTGATTCAATAAAAATTTTATAATATCTGTAAATTAATTCAATTCAGTATTGAAAATTCAATTCAGTATTGAAAATGATGATGTCAATGTATTTATTGAATTATTTATTATACCAAGTGATTTTTTACTGAAATTTTGACATTGATAATTAATTTAAAAATCAAATGAACTATACAGGGTGTTCATTTGAAAACTTCCCAACGCGGATTTATGGAAAACCACTGATTAAAAATAAAAACGCCGAGACACGTCCAAAGATTTCCCAAGGGGGACAACTTTTTAATTAAAAACGACTTCACCCCCTTTTACCCCCTCTGCCCCCCGGGGTCATCCCCTTAAAAATTTTAAATAACAAGGGGTATCAAGTAATAGCTTGTTTGAAAGGCTTTTCAAAGTGCTTTAGTTTGACGTTTGAATTTTTAAAATCGGTCGATTTGTTTACGGAAAAATTAGAAAAATCTTTATTTATCTTAATTTGTTCATATAGAAAAAAAAAAAACACACGAAAATATCACTTTTTATTTTATTAATAAGTGTTCAAAAACCAACAAAACTTGGCAGCAACCAAATAAAAACCCTAATTTTTTTCGCCTTCTTTTCATCAATACGGAGATAACATTTATTCTTATACCTGTTTAGTTTGGGTTAGTTGCTATGGAAAAGAAACAATTCCATTTGCTGTCAGTTACCTTTGTGACAATCTTGGGATAGTGAAAATAAATTTATTGATTCATATTTTACTTCCAAAATGGTTTACACACTAGCCGAAAGAGTGGAAATTATTCTAATTTATGGTGCCCAAAATCAATGTGCTCGGCAAACTGCCGTCACATTTAACGCCAGACATCTGGACAAAATAACTTCGCATAGGTATGTTTTGGACCTTGTTATTAAATTTACTCAAACTGGATCTGTTGCAAATAAAAAACGTAATCATCGTAGAGTTTTAAATGAAGCCGCTCAAATTGAAGTTCTGGGTCATTTTGGCATAAATCCTAATACTTCATTACGCAAAATTGGTGATGCGACTGGTATTTCATTAGGCTCTGTACACACAGTTACTAAATTATATAAATTTCATCCATTCAAAATGCAAATATTGCAAGAGTTAACCGAGGGTGATTTCGATAGGCGAGTTGAGTTTTGTGAACAAATGACTGCAGCGATTAATGATAATACCATTCATGTAAAGAATATCTGCTTCACTGATGAATGCACATTTTATCTAAATGGATTTGTTAATAAGCATAATTGCAGGTATTGGAGCAATGAAAATCCTCATGCTTTTGTAGAAGGGCATACTCAGTACCCCCAAAAAATTAATGTATGGGCAGGCATTTTAGGAAACAAAGTGATTAGGCCATTGTTTATTAATGGGAATTTAAATGGAGGCATTTATTTAGATATGTTGGAAAATACCACCAATCCGCTTATCACTGAAACCATTGAAAACCAAATCGGAGACGATGGAAACCCTATACTTGATGAGGCTGAAATATATTTCCAGCAAGACGGCGCTCCTCCTCACTATGTTCTTCCGGTTCGGCAATGGCTAGACGACGAATTTTCAGATAAATGGATTGAGCGAAGAGGACCTATAGAATGGCCTGCTAGATCTCCTGACTTGTCGCCATTAGACTTTTTTCTATGGGGCCATTTAAAATCTATTGTGTTCACTCCCCAACCTGAAAGTTTAGATGAACTTCGTCAACGCATCACTGAAAGCTGCCATGATCTCCCACAACATGTTTTTGAAAATGTCCGGCAGGAATTTGAACATCGCCTATATCATTGTTTGGCCAATAACGGGCAACATTTTGAACACTTCATAAAATAAAAAGTGATATTTTCGTGTGTTTTTTTTTTCTATCTGAACAAATTAAGATAATTAAAGATTTTTCTAATTTTTCCGTAAACAAATCGACCGATTTTAAAAATTCACGCGTCAAAATAAAGCACTTTGAAAAACCTTTCAAACAAGCTATTACTTGATACCCCTTGTCATTTAAAATTTTTAAGGGGATGACCCCGGGGGGCAGAGGGTAAAAGAGGGTGAAGTCGTTTTTGGTTAAAAAGTTGTCCCCCTTGCGAAATCTTTGGACGTGTCTCGGCGTTTTTTCTTTTAATCAGTGGTTTTCCATAAATCCGCGTTGGGAAGTTTTCAAATGAACACCCTGTATGTATGTATTTTGTATACAAAATATTAACAATGACAATTGCAATGAGATTTATTATTGTTTTCAATAATTTCTTACCAACATAATATTTTTTTGAAACAATTTCATAGCCTTCTAGAGAATAAAACTTTTAGATCATATGGTACTTTTAATATAGATTATAATATTCTTAATAGTTGGTTTTATTTTGTTAATGATCTACCCGATATTAATAATAATGTATCTATAATATATTTATTAATAAACACTAAACTATAAAATCAATAAGCCGTTTAAATATGAATTAAAATAATTACACAATCAGTGCAAATGTTTTCGATTCATATTCATTTATTATTACGCGTAATATTACAATTTACAATTTCGGAATTGAGCGCTGCAATAACTTTATTTCTGGTTTAATTCAATTATGATATTATATTTCAATTAATATCGATGCAATAAAAAGGCCCATCATTGTTAAAATACGACCGGTGCATATATTGAGGTACTTATATGCATTTCGATTCAATTAAATTTGATCTTCGCTAAATAAATTAAAATCCCGTGTTATGGGTATACTAAGAGTTAGTCGTGTTTAATTGAAATATTTTACAATAAGATTTTATGTGTTCATTTTTCGTCGTTCGAAATTCAAGAACAGGTATGTATACTTAATTAATCAATTGATAACGAATGAGCCTTTTCACTTTTCAGAATGATATTTTTTAATTGTATAATATTCATTAAATTTCAATTTGTATTTTCTCACTATATAGGGTGGTGTATTTTGGTGGTACCACAAATAGAAAACTTTTCTATTTGAGGAGATATTGAAAAAACAGTTTTCGCGAGTTGGAGTCACTGTTTCGTGTTTTAATCAATGGCGAAAAGAAAATTGATCTATCTCTAATCGTTTCCGCTCTATAACCGGAAGTTGATAAAATGTCATTTTTATGAAGTTACTGTAACTCGTTTGTTTTATAAGTTATAAGCAAACAATTAAAACCTAATGACTCATAATATCTTAATGACTCATAATATCGCGGAAGTCTTAGATTCCAAAGGGCAACTTGATGTTATTTACACAGATCTGTCAAAGGCTTTCGACAAAGTTCCACAAAACATACTTCTGGCCAAATTAAGTAGGTTCGGTTTCTGCAAATCTTCAATATCTCTAATGAATTGATTGTGAGTTACGTGAACATCAAATTAATTTGACGAATGAAGCACTAATAACCTTTCTTCACAAGATATGAGTTCATTGGAGATTTGACGAATAAAGCACTAATACCCTTTCTTTACACTTTTATTTGAATTACCAAATGTGCATTTCGTACACAAAGTGACCATTATCAATAAATTAACACTAAATATATTTAGTGTTAATCCATTGATAATGGTTACTTTATGTCCGAAATGTACATTTATATTTAGTGTTAATTTATTGATAATGGTCACTTTGTGTACGAAATGTACATTTGGTAATTCAAATAAAAGTGTAAAGAAAGGGTATTAGTGCTTTATTCGTCAAATCTCTAATGAACTCATATCTTATAACACATTTGAATCAACTGCATATTTACCTTCTTTGGGGTACCCCAAGGTTCGATCTTAGAACCGTTGATATTTAATATTTTTATAAATGATCTTTCAGAATTGTTAACCTGTCGTTATTTACTTTATGGAGATGATTTAAAATTATATACTTCTGTTAAAGACATCAACGATTGCCTAATGCTTCAGAATGAATTAAAATTGATTGCTTTATGGTGTGAGAATAATGGACTTACATTAAACATCAACAAGTGCAAATATATGTCGTTAACTAAAAAATATAGCCCTATCAATTACAATTATTTTATTAACGATATGAACCTAGAAAGTAAAAAAAACCCAAAAATACCTCAATTATACTGTTTACCAAAAATTCACAAACCAGGTAATAAATTCCGCCCGATTGTTTCAAATATCAAATCTCCCACATATAAAATTGCTAAATGGTTAGTCACCCAGTTCCAAACCTTAGAAATAGAAAACGATTTTTCAGTTAGAAATTCCATAGAATTAACAAAACACTTAGAAAAGATAAAAATCTCATCCGATCATAAACTAGTGTCCTTCGATGTTGAATCACTATTCCCGAGCATACCAATCAAGAACACCATTTCTATTCTAGAAGAAATTTTAATAAAAAATAATATTCCAAACGAACAAATCAAAGAATACTTACAGCTTACCGAACTAGTGATGGATTGTAACGTGTTTGAGTTCAATAATTCGTACTATAAGCAAACATTTGGTACTGACATGGGTAACCCGTTATCACATTTTCTTGTTCACATTTTTCTAAATAATTTTGAAAATACTGCCAAAAAATCAATAACCCAGTTTCCGAATATTTGGTTTAGATATGTCGATGACATATTTGCTGTGGTCGAAACAAATTTCGATATTAACAACTTCATCTCATCCATTAATAATATTTACAATAGTATTAATTTTACATACGAGTTAGAGGACGAAAACTCACTGCCCTTCCTAGACATTCTTATAAAAAGAGAAAACAATAAATTAGAATTTGATATATTCAGGAAACATACTCATACTTTCAATTATATTCATGCCAACGCATTTGCACCAATGAAATATAAATTATCTGCCTTTAATAGTATGATTAATAGAGCCTTCAGCATACCATTATCACCCGAAATTAGAAAAAAGGAACTAAAATTCATTCACACAATAGCAGCACACCTTAAATACAACAGAAACCATAAAAGAAACAAAATATGTCAGACTAAGTTATTCCCCCACAATCGAAAATAATTTCAAAAAATTGTACAAGAAATTCAATTTAACCCCAGCGTACTATGTAAATACAAAATTACACAATTTACTAGGGAACACTTTTAACGAAACACATTTCTTAGAAAAATCTAGAATTTATTCCATTAAATGTTCGAATTGTGACAAAATATACATAGGACAAACACAAAGAAACATTCAAACTAGATTCAAGGAACATGTCTCACACATTAAACACCGGAATCCGGATAAATCTGCGGTCTCTAACCATGCAATTGAAACGGGCCATAAGTTCATTTTAGAAAACGTAAAATTATTGAAACATTCAACACACTATCATTTAAATATGTTGGAGGCAATTCAAATGAAAAAACAAGAAAACCTACTGTTAAATTTCGATTTAAGTCCGCTCGAAAATGTTTTATTAGATTTAGTGTGTCCACCTGAAACTCGGGTGTTTTCCTAATCCCTTGGAATCCCCATCAAACACGTACCTACTTACCCACAGATAACCTTTTTTCGGCTCAAATTAGTTTAATACCACCATAACCACACCCTCTACCGACACCCTCTAATTCCCTCATTTTTTGGTGTATATATATCAGTGTAAAATGTATATTTTTCGTATTAGTATCAAACCATTGATAATGGACACTTCGTGTCCGAAATGTACATTTGGTTACAAACTAAAGTATTGAAGAAAGGTTCTAAGTGTTTTTTAATCAAAGTATAATTATCTTCAAGTAACTCAATCAATCCAAATAGAAAAATGTACTGTATTTAAAGATCTCGGTGTCTACTTTGACAGTAATCTAACATTCAGTGCTCACATTGAAGCAGTCGTCAATAATTCATTGAAAGCTTTAGACTTTATTCATCGCAACTCGTTTAGTCTTGAGAACATCAATGCATTAAAAACCCTATATAACTCTTATGTACGCTCAAAGCTGGAATATGCAGCCTTGGTTTGGTTTCCTTAAACTCACAATCAAATAAAGATGATTGAAAGCGTATAACGCAGGTTCTTAAAATTTGTATTTTATAAAACTGAAGGATACTACCCTGTCAGAGGATTTGATCATGACACACTTCTCAATAAATTTAGTTTAGAATCACTTGAATTTCGTAGAAAAAAAGCATCTATCTCGTTTATGCATAAATTATTACACAATGAAATAAACTCACCAGACTTATTGAACCAGATTGGGCTGCATATTCCAGCTTTTTGCAGCAGGCAAAAACCCACGTTTAGCATTCCTATACATAGAACTAAGCTGAGATTAAAATCGCCCATTGTTATCATGTCTGGAATATCTAATAAATTTCCACCCTGCTGTGATATCTTTCACCACTCTGCGAAATGTTTAATAAATAATCTTTTACATATCTGTCGCAAACCGGAGCAACCAAACCAAATTTGCAGACTTTTCTAAACTCGAAATTTTACTTCATGCTCCACGCGTATAAAACACTGTTTTCAAGGGGAGTTTAAAATATACTGCTAAAACAATATGCCAAAGCAGTGTATTTTGAACTTCACGTTAATTCGGTTTGGTTCAAGCATCCATTGCTTTTTTTGCAAATTTGAACTTTCGAACTAGTGTTTCCACTATTTAATTAAGTATGAAGTAAAATTTGGAGTTAAGAAAAGCCTGAAAATTTAGTTTGGTCCAAATCAAATTTTCAATATACATCAGCAATTATTTTTCATGAATATGTGTTATATTTATAAAATTTTCAAAAACATGCTACCAAATCATCTCACCTGTTTAATAAAATAAAAAAATAGTGACATTTTTGAACACAATACTAGAACAAAAAATCATTCCCATATACAAGGTTGCAAACAACAACGGATCAGTATTTTTTATTTTTTTTAAGATCTGTTAAATTTAATTAATAAAAACTTTTTATTTATTTATTTAACGGTTTCACCTTTTACAATAGTGTATACATATATATAGAACTTTAACTCAACAATAATATTCCACAAAAATATAACAAGTGGGGTGTGAATATACATAATATAAAACAAACACAAGTTTAAAGTAACTAATTAAAGTAAAAAAAAAATAAATAAACAATAGTAGCACTATAGCAAATGAATAATATAGAAATAAATTGTATCTCAACTAAGAATTGAAAAATCAATAGATCTTAATTGAGATTTGAAGGCTGTAAATAAAGTCCCAAAGAGAGTTGAGTCGATCAATTATATTATAATGTCTCATCATTCTGCTCAATGGACTATTTCTGCCAAAGTTTGAGCGGTGAAAATGCTCACGAAATGTTAGGTTAATACGTGTATTGCTAGGCACGTTGAAATTAATTAAATGGAGCAACTCAGAGCAGTCTATTATCGAATTTTCAATTTTGAATAGAACACAGAAATCAAAATAAATGCGCCTATTTTCAAGGCTTTCTAAGTTAATTGTAGCCAGCATATGATTGCGACTATAATTTATTCTTAAAATGCCAAATTTGTAACTAATATTTAATAGGAATTTGTTTTGCACTCGTTCGATTTGGTCTTTACGGTTGGAATAATGTAGAAACCATATACATAACGCGTATTCTACTTCAGTTCTTACTAATGTGATATAAAAAAATTTTTGTGTGTGAATGGAAAAATATATAAATCATTATGTATTTCAATATATTTGTTAAAGAGAAATAAAATTTATTGTTATTTATTTAATTTTATTTAGGTTAAAATAAATAATGTATATTTAATATGTATAAATATATACATTTAATAAATATTATTAGGATTCGAATCATTCAGGATTCAATCCTGGATTCGAATCATTCAGGATTCAATCCTGGATTCGAATCCTTCTAGAGGGTTCAAAAGAGGCATTCGAATACTTTAGTTCAACTGAATTCGTGATCCGGATTCGTTACATTTTTTTAAGAGGATTCGTATTCGAATCCAAAGGTGGGTGATTTGAATCCTTATAAAAGGATTCGAATTGTTATGAAAGGATTCGAATATTTATAAAAGGATTTGAATATTTATAAATGGATTCGAATATTTACAAAAGGATACGAATACTTACAAAAGGATTTGAATAGTCAAAAATAATTTGAATTAATTGTGAGGATTAACATGAAAAATGTCTTTTGTGTGTTTTTAAATTTCTCTTTAAATCACTGTTTTATACGCGTGGCGCATGAAGTAAAATTTCGAGTTTAGAAAAGCTCAGAAAATAAAATAAATACCTGACTCCCTGTTACTCTGATTAAAGATGTATTTGTATGCTTCTGAACTTCACTTCAAATCAGTGTTTTAGACGCGTGGCGCATGAAGTAAAATTTCGAGTTTAGAAAAGCCCGAAAATTTGTCTCGTGTCGCTGCGCGACCCTCGACAAATTTTCACGGGGCTTCTCTAAACTCGAAATTTTACTCATGCTTAGTCTGGGAGTGGAAACGCTCGTTCGAAACTTTAAACTGAATGCTTTAATAAGAACATTAAATGACTGAAAATGTTTTTAAAGATAATTATCTAGTTTTCAAAATTTTGTATAATATTATTTGAAGTAAAACTGTCATGGTAGTTACAAACTGAAATGTAAAATTTTTCCGACATTTTCTTGATGCAAGATTGTTTTCCCTAGCCTTTTATAACCTTCTTCTGTGGGAAACCCCCATTCTGTTAAATTGTGGTCATTGTTTTTGTCAATATTTAAGTTAATTTTATAAATTTTTACGTGTTTTGTAATTTGCCTGCTGATTTTGACAAATTTAATAATATCATATGGCTTTTTTGTTAGTGTTTTGGTCAGTTTGAATATAATTCCATGACTTTTCTCTGACTTTCTCGGTTTTTAAGATATTCAGTGAATTTTTTATTTACGTAATTTTTAAGCATTCGCCCATTTTATAATAGAGTTCAATTTGAAGTTTTAAACGGGTCTTTCCACTCCCAGGCTAAGCATGAAGTAAAATTTCGAGTTTAGAAAAGCCCCGTGAAAATTTGTCGAGGGTCGCGCAGCGACCCGAGACAAATTTTCGGGCTTTTCTAAACTCGAAATTTTACTTCATGCGCCACGCGTACAAAACACTGATTAATCAGAGTAACAGGGAGTCAGGTATTTAGTCGGTTATCAACGATGTTCAATGTTAATAATATATAATTAGGTTTTAAATATTTTTGCTCAGACAACTGGTAACGATATTTATATATTAATGGTGGCAAAAAAATAATAAAACAAAATTTATTCTTAGAGGATTTGTATTCGTGATTTAAAAGAATAGGATTCGAATCTTTGATTCGAATCATATTTATCTCTTACAAATCCTTTATTCGAGTATACGTGATTCGAATCATATTAGGTAATTTGGATTCGTGCTTCGAATCCTTTTTAGGAGGATTCGTCTAAGCTCTGTTACTACTACTACTACTACTACTAATAATAATAATAATATACTACTACTTCTATAAGTGTATAACAGAAACGATAAGAATTTAAATTAGGATAAGCACATCTCTCATTGATAAGTAGTTCACCCTAATTTTTTTTCCAATTGTTTTTTGACCATTGAGGAAATAGATGAATCTATTTTTCCACATTTTTTTGCCATGTAGAAAACCTTTAGATCTATTTAAAATGCTTGTTTTGAAGTGAGTACACGACCCGCTCTCGGGGTGGCAAAAACTGTGCGTATCCTTTTAAAAGGTCTGTGAAAAGTAACATGCATAACCAAAATCCATATTTTGTTTTAAAAATTAATTTGCATAGTGTAATTATTTTAATTATTATTGTCGTAAGTTTGTTTTAATGTGTAATAGAATGAAAATTGATGCGAATTTCATTTCATTTAATTTCGGATAGAGAGAGTAGAGAAAAGCAAAGCAGAGCCATGGCAAGGGCAGTGATGCGCCATTAAACAAGTATTTTATGGGATGGCAGATATAGAAGCAATAAAATAATTTGGTGTCGTAATATAATAGATGTAAAATAGCCAAATGAAACTCGAGGGCGGCATAAATTAGGGCCATAACTCTATTCAATTCATGGAATTGTACTTAGACCACTATATCATATAAACTGCACCGGGGAAATATATAGTGATCATTAAAAATAACTTACACACTGAAATATCGTACAAACCAACCGAGGCTTATCCGATTTTAACGCTTTGATTCGAAGTATAAATTATGTAATTAGATTCATTTATAAAGTATTGTTTTTATCTACCGCACACTAATACATGTATGTTGTGATCAGTCATAAATGGACCCCCATACGTTTTAGGGTCTCAAGAACTTGAATCAAGTCTTATCTCAGTGGTGTAAGTTTGTCCTTCTGTTGGGCAGTTTCAGCGGAAACGGCTGATAGAATATTGATTTTGTATTTTGGTTCTAGTCCATAATATTTCGAAATTACCAACTTAGATTAGATTTATTGTGTATTTCTTGATTCTCTACAACATTTGTTTGAGAGATTTTTTAGGTATGTTGATAATTTGCGAGATACGAAGAAAACACCAAGAGTAAACATCCACTTCCAGTTTCTGTATTTTCACCGAACTTAAGTACGGAAACCGGAAGTGTGATTTTTTCCTCTCTCGAAAGTTATTAACATACCTAAAACATCTCTTAAACAAATGTTGTAGAGAATCAAAAAATATATATTTAATCTAATCTAAGTTGGTAATTTCGAAATATTATGGAGTAGAACCCAAATACAAAATCATGTGTGTATATTCTCTTGTCGTAGCTCATTCAGTTTTAAGTTATTTTGAAAATAGTAAATTCAATTTTTTTTATAGTTTTTTTATTGTTCGATATAGAGATAGACTGTTGTTCTATCCCTGTATAGAACAATAACAAAAGAATTGATAATAAGTGAAATAAATAATCAATATATTTCGGTAAAAGTAAACATTTTCCGGTAAATATATACATAAACCTCCATGTTTGGTAAATGTTAATTCAGAATAAATCAGTCTTATATACGCCTGGCGCATAAAAATATTTCGTGTTAACCCTTTCGGCCCTGACGGCATTTGCCACCACTAAAATTTGCTAAACATACTGGGAATTTTTCTTTCAAATATACATACATGTATGCATTAGCTATAACTTTTCCGATAATAGTTTGCTTTTTTGTTTTTTTTTAATAGTTTAATTTGAAGTTTTAAACGAGTGTTTTCCAATCCCAGATTAAGCATGAAGTAAAATTTCGAGTTTATAAAAGCCTTCAATTTGGTTTGGTCGCGTAGCGCGTAGCGCTATGCGACCAATCCAAATTTTCAGGCTTTTTTAAACTCAAAATTTTACTTCATGCGCCACGCGTATAAAACACTAATTTTAGGTGAAGTTCAAAATATTCCACTAAAGCAGTATGCTAAAAACGTGTATTCTGAACATCACATCACATCAGTGTTTAGTACGCGTGGCGCATGAAGTAAAATTTCGAATTTAGAAAAGCCTGAAAATTTGGTTTGGTCGCTCCGCGCTTCGCGCTATGCGACCAAACCAAATTTTCAGGCTTTTCTAAATTCGAAATTTTACTTCATGCTTAATCTGGGAGTAGAAAACACTCGTTTAAAAATTTAATTTGAAATATTTGTAAAAGCGAATATCTGAAGATTTACAGCATATACAGTATATTGAGATGTGTATACTTAAAAGAAAAACTCTTTTTTAATCTGAGAAAGTAATAAATTATATTTAGTGTACAAAATATTTTTTGATCACCAGGAAAATAAAATGGCTGAAAGGGTTAAGAAAAGCCTGAAAATTTGGATTGGTCCAATCCAAACTTTCAGGCTGTTCTAAACTCAAAATATTTATTTCATGCTTAATCAAGAATTGTAAATCTTTAAAATTATACTGAATAAGTATTTTAAACACTTTCTTGGTTTTTACGTAATTTTCAGTCAAAAAAATCAAATTCAATAAATCACTTGAAAATGATACATCTAATATATCTTTATTAATATATAGTTAATTTGCGATTTTAATTTACTAATGTTTGAGAATAACTACTAAATAATTAAACTATAGTCATATGTTAAGTGTAATGTAAATACAGTACTTAAACAAAGTTAAAACATGTTGGAGATGTGGAGAAAAAATAACGAATTTTCATTTATCGTTGAAAACATATAAATTAAACGTGTCATATATTTGACATTTATCAGATTTTTTCTTTGGTTGGGTAATTAAACAAATTATTTTTTATTGGATTCAGAGAATTTTAATCATTTTATTCATCAATAAATTTGTGGCGAATCTTCAAATATAAGTCTACTAGAAACCAAAGTGTGTGATTTTTGTTTTGTTTAATGTTCAAATTGCATTCTTATAACTTTAATTCAAAACAAAATATTTTTACCTGTTGTGTAATACAAAAAGAGAGACATTCTTAGATAAATTACCAATTATTCACGTAGAAACCGTTTTACAGAATATACAAATATTTTATAAAATAAAATATAATGCTAAAGAGACAAAAAATTAATTAACCATAAAGTAAATTAAAAACATCGCAATTACTAAGTTATATATTTAACGATGCATATAATTAATATTAATGACAGCATTCCAATCTTTTAATAATTCTCATAAACTTTTTGGGGGAATCCTGAGGATTTTAAATGATTTTGAATGTGGATTCATTTTGAAATTGGTTTTAAATAAAAGTCTATGAAATACAAACACTTTTAAGTCTCATAACTTGAATATTTTAGAAGTCTCTCTCTCTTGTTAATCAAAAATCAATCAAACATTTCAATTATATTGTAAATATAAAAACCAATTGAAATTAATATCGACTATCTGCAAAAATGTTGTCTCATTGAGACAAGTCTCCAAATATTTATTAAAACAACTTCTCGAGCTAATACCCCGACAGATATTGAATTATACAATGAATATTTGAGTTACACGACAGCTCTACTGTTCTATACATAATTTATATCCAAAATGCAACATCAGGTCAAATTATTCTCTCACCAAACTAAATGAAACAATAGAAAATCGAAATTAATTGAAAAAATTCAAGGAATGAATATTAATTGTCTTAAGCCATATATAGACGCGTTTCGAGATTTATCCCTCATCAGTATAGCTATGCTTTAGACTTCCAATACAAAAAAATATTAAAATAAACAGGAAATATTGTAAATATTCTGCAAACTATTTACAAGCTCAATTATTCTTTGTGTTAAATTGTCTTTATATATTGTAAATAATTTATTTAATTTATTTGCGTAAGGGAATTCTAAAAAATTGATGGTCTGTCTTTATCAACTTAAGTGACCTTAAAATAGATATATCCACGATAAATATTAATTTCACGAAAACAATACTTTCCCTTTATGTTTTATACAAGGAAATACAAATTAAATTAAAACTAGTGATAAAGAAAAAATCACGAATACCATACTTTCCATTTATGTTTCATACAAGGAAAATAAAAATAGAGACTTTCTACATTATTTAGTAATTCTAATTTTATTACATTTTCATTATTACAAATTAATGTTTTTTTTTTAATAATCTAGAGTGAATTCATGAAAATTCAGTGTATATTTGTATAATTCTCGTTGTATTGATATGATAATTAAAGCCCTTTTGTTGAAAGTGTAGACAATAAACACAAAGTCCAAAAATGCCTTTTCGGTTGCATTCAAAATATCCAGGACAAACACCGGGCGCAGGCAGGCGAGGGAGGGGAGGTGGAACAGGAAGGAAACGGAAAAGTGGAGAGAAGAGAGGATAAAGGGCCCGGCAGGGTTGAAGGACGGACACGGCAGACAGGGAAGAACAATAACAAAACACCCCCAAGAACTTTGGACCGTGCAGATTAAATTGAGAATAATAGCGTTCTTATAAATAAAATAATGAAATGCTTCTTTAAGGAAGAGACAAGACTATAATGGTAAAGGCTGTAGTAAATTGCAGCTATTATGTTTAAATGGTCTTATAAATATACACTCACTACAGCAATTAAGTAAATTTCTCCAGCATTACTAGAAAACGCTGAATGCCGTCCCCCTCTTCTAAAACATGAATATCTTACAAAAGGCTTGCACGTAATACTAAAGCTAAACATATTCGGATTTTATCTTATGCATATATATTTCAAGATTACATTATGTAAATTACGCACATTTGAAATAAGGACCAAAGAAGGGATATTCACAAAAGGAAAACCATTTGTGGAAATTAAAAATAAAACGGACTCCACAAATTTTACAAAATAATCATTATTTATACAGGTACATTTTCTTTTCAGTATACATATCAGGATATATACGCTGTATTTGTTGAAGCATTTTCGCCTTTGAAAATCGTTAAATTTAAAGCTTCTAACGAATTTCTCTACTCCGAGATTAAGCATGAAGTAAAAATAATTTAATTTTGAATTTCTTCCTTTCCGGGAATTTTTATATGGGAAATGTTACATTCTATACTTAATTGCGTCCAAAAATACTCTTCTTCTTTTTCATAAATAAGGCAGTAAATTATTAATGTTACCAATATCTGAGAAATTTCAATAGGAATAAGTTTTATATTTTACACAATATTTAATATTTATAAATTATAAAATATAAATAATTTGCGTAAAATTTGATTAAATTTTAATTAAAAATTTTTAAACCTTAACTGTTATTCGATCGCTATTAATTAAATTTATATTATTTTTCCATATAAATTATTTTTAGGGTAAACAGCAAAGATAAATATAGTACTGTCAGGAAAAGGTTTTAGCATTAAAATGAAATTAGGACGATAATTTATGATTATAATAACATGTACAAATAAAATCAGGACCAGATACGCGATCGTCCGCTTTTTATTCGCGCTAATTTTAATTTATTTGTTTAATTTTATCGCGGCATCATTCCGTAATTAATGAGCGTAAATATTAACACATGCAATAATATTTCACGTTAGTGTGTAAATAAACACCCATAATATTCTAAAATCCTAAATAAATTATACAAATGACACAAAATGCTCATAGATTAAAAAAGATTTACTTTTATTTACATTTATTGGATATTAGTTTTAAACTAATCCCACATTTCACCTTTGTATTTTGTAATTTACTATATTTAGACGCCACAAACACATTCACGGAGCCAGGTGGAATTATTTTGTACTTTAATATGACCCCACCCGGCGGGACTCGAACCTGCGACCTCTGGGTTAGGAGGCAGGGCCTCTACCCACTACCCCACCGAGGTCCCCAAAAGAACAGTATTTTAACAATAAAAATATTGATCAAAAGTTATTAAATGATGAAAGTATTGTTATAGTGATAGTGATATTTAAGATAAAATGAAAATGGCTTTAATAATATTAATCCTATAGTTACGAAGATTTAGTATAAGAAAGAATTGAGAATGCAAAAGATACAAAATAATGTTGATATGAAAATACCTAACAGAAAAGTGATTCCATTGATTTCGAATATGTAATCATAGGACACGTGATTTCTAGTACGCAAATTCAAAATTAAATTTATTCAATAAATTATACAGTTACATTTACATTTACATTACATTTATTTTCAGTTTTGTTTTTCTTACTATACTTCTTGTGTCTAATGGTCAATATTTCGAGTACAAATATTTTTTTCATGTTTTCGTATAAAACATAAATTTACCTTGAAGTTTAAATTATACTGCTTTAGCATAATGTTTTACATTTCGCAACAATTTAGTGATTTATACGCGTGGCGCGTGAGGTAACATTTCGAGTTGAGAATAGCCTGAAAATTTGGTTTGGTCGCTCCGCTTCGCCAAGCGACCAAACCAAATTTTCAAGCTTATCTAAACTCGAAATTTTACTTCATGCTTAATCTGGGAGTGGAAACACTAGTTCGAAACTTCTAGGGTGGAGTACCCACAGCCACCCCTTCAAAAAATGTCAATGGTAAGAGGAATGAGGTGACATATCATTTTTAAGCTGCTTTCATTGTCTATGCAACCATGATTTAATTTTCTATTTTAATCCATTTTTTATTTTAAAATATACCTCAATTACTGTTAGAAGAAACAAGAGCGGTTATCGAAAAACAAATCAATTTAACGAATGTACGAATCGATTTTAAAAAGCTTGCTTAACGTTTTTTCAAAAGAGTATAATTAGAGCTTCAAACAAATGTTTTGCACTCCCAGGTTAAGCATAAAGTATAATTTCGAGTTTAGAAAAGCTTGAAAATTTGGTTTGGTCGCTTCACGCTTCGCGCTACGCGACCAAACCAAATTTTCAGGCTTTTCTAAACTCGAAATTTTACTTCAAGCTTAATCAAGGAGTGGAAACACTCCTTCGAATAATGTTTAATATTTTTTTAATAAACACTTGTATTATTAAAATCGATTTAAAATCAATGAAAATCTGTTTAATCAACAATTTAGATGAGGTCCTGATTATGGAAATATACATATATATAGAGAGAGTTAGTGCGCGCCCTTTTCCGAAATGTTTACATTGGAAACTAATAAAGGGCCTTTAATTAAAGGCGCATTTCGGTATTCCACTGGTAAGAAAGGGAAGGCCCTTTAATTACATTTCTCGGCATTTTAATTATCCTTTTATGGAGTAAGTAGAGGCGAGCCTGAAAAGTTATTGCATAATTATTTCTATGAATGGAGGAGCCGAAGTGAAAACTTGCATTAATTAAATTATTTGTAACTTCGCGCTATTTCCGGATTTTGTCCTTCCCGTAGAAAGTAATTAAACATCCGATTCTCTGCCTTTTTACCTTGTTGTTCGTATAAACAACCTCGTTATACAACTATTTAATTATACAGGGTGTATATAAATCACTGATAGTTTTTACATTACATGTAAACAAGGTGATTTTTTATTAGGTTTTCAAAAATCTAAACGTGTGTCTTCCACTCCTAGACTAAGCATGAAGTAAAATTTCGAGTTGAGAAAAGCCCCAAGAATTCGGGTTTTTCTCAACTCGAAATTTTACTTCATGCTTAGTCTGGGAGTGGAAGACACACGTTTAGATTTTTGAAAACCTAATAAAAAATCACCTTGTTTACATGTAATGTAAAAACTATTAAATTACTTTCTACGGGAAGGATGCGCCACGCGTATAAAACATTGATCTAAAGTGAAGTTTAAAATATACTATGCAGGTTTGATCTTAAGTAACCAATATTTACAAATAATTATTTCTCCTAACCAAATCTTGCACTTTTAAAATTCGAGTTTTTTTTTTGGGATGTGTAAGTATAATTAAAACGAAAAATCCGAAAGCAGATTGTTCCAGGCATTTGAAATTTGAAACATTTGGTTACAAAATTCAAGCGATAAAATGTAAAATCGCTGCATATATTTTAATTTACATTATACTACATATTTAATTTGTGATTTTGTCTGCCCCTTAAAATAAAATCCTGGCTGCGAAACTGAATCCCTGTTTCAAAATTAAAATCATTATTGCAAAGTCAATAAATTCACTAAAGAAGAAGAAGATAAAGCCAATCATTTATAACGTATGCAACGGGATTTGTATACTTAAAAGTATGTATTTGAGTTCAGCATTCTGGCACTGGATACCCACAGACGCGTTTCGGACTTCAAGGTCCTCTTCAGTGTGGTCCCGACCCATTGCTGAGGAATACTGAACATTTCTTACTATATCAAACCGATATGTGAACACTATTAAGTGGATTGGATAGCTAACACTTGTGCATTCGTGTCATTGACGATGCCACTATGGAGCGTTAGATGGCGTTAGCTATCCAATTCTCTTAATAGTGTTCACATATCGATTTGATATAGTAAGAAATGTTCAGTATTCCTCAGCACTGGGTCGGCACCACACTGAAGAGGACCTTGAAATCCGAAACGCGTCTGTGGGTATCCGGTGCCGGAATACTGAACTTAAATACAATTTTGATATTTGTTTTCTGTGGTTACACAGAGTATAGCTCCGTGGACGAAACAGTGACCTATATATGCACTTGTGCATTCGTGCCATTGACTATGCCACTATGGAGCGTAGATTCACTTAATACTGAAAAGATTACTCCTTGTATATTCAAATATAGGGTAATTTAAATATACATTGCTATGCTATATAAACAAAAAAATAAATTTTTGTACCTAAACTATTTGCATTAATATAATGCTTTGTATTAGTAAGTAAAATAACATTTTTTTATAGGTACTAAAATAATTTTTTATCAAATTTATGTTTTATGCCTTTAGCATTAAATGTATCGTAAGCCTGGTTTAATTAAAACTGAAACAAAAAAATGTTCGAAAGCTTTAGTTCGTATCGAACACAAAACCAATATAAAGGAGAAAGGGGACGAACAAAGGGGTGTATTATCCCTTAAATTAACCAGTACTTTAATTATAATATTAATCCTGGATTTTCCTCTTTTGTATTTATATATTTTTTTTTTGTTGTCGGTGATTTTATTATGGGCTGCTTTTTTGTCTAAATAAATAATTTTTAATAATTTATAATAATTGGGTTTAATTTAAAATGTTAGTAATTTCCTAATAATAATTTTCTCATATTTATAACATTTACTTGCATATTACTAGATTAGTAAGAGATTTGATTAAATTTTTTAAATATATTAACGTATTTAACACCGAACTTGACAATATTCCAGCGTCTTGTACGCGTGGCCCATGAAGTTAAATTTCGACTTTAAAAAAGCTACTACGCTGCGCTTTCCGCCTGTAAATCTAAATTTTTAGGCATTTCCAAATTTGAAATATTACTTCATACTTGATCAAGAAACTCTTGTTAGAATCTTCGAATTGAACGCTTTTAAAAATCAACGTATTCCCGAAAATTTATAGCATATGCATCGGGATATGTATACCTAAAAGAAAACTACTTGTATATTCAAATATAGGGTAATTGAAATTAAAAATTGCTATGCTATATAAAAAAAATGTTTGTACCTAAACTAAAAAAAAAACATACATCCCCGGATGACTGCCCGGATAGAAAACACTTTTTTATTAACCATTTTTCGAAAAATTTTGATTCTTTACAAGAAGTTTTGGATGACTTAAAAACTATATTTCCATTATCAAATCCTAGTTTGACTACAGAGGGCGCTCAAAAATTAAGAAAAACAATAGGAGAAGTACCTAAATTATATTTTTAAGTATAAGCGTTGTTGGAAAAAGTAGTTTATAATCAAGAGTTGAGTCTTAATAAAAAGTTTTAACTTAATAGAAATAATTGTATTTTTTAGAAATTATTAATTATTTCAATGTTTTTTCGTATATTTTTTAACATTTATTTATTCAAAATAATTGCATTTCTATTAAATTATCTCTTTTTAATTAAATTATGATGTATACCATGTGTCCCCGAATAACCGCCCAGATAGGTATAAGTTATTTATCATCGATTTTTCAACACGAAGTAATTTTTTATCAAACGTATTGCATCTCTTAAAAAAAAAAAATTATGAAGACATTACAAATTTGATGTAAGGGTCTATACAATAAATAAAGAATAAAATTAGCTTATGATAGAAGTAGCTTAAACTTCATTAGAGAAGAAATGTTATAAGACAAACACGTATTTAATGACGTAAATAATTTAAATATAGAGCGAATTTTTATTTTAAGTATACATACGGATACGCTGTAAATTTTCCGACATTCGTTGGGTTTTTTTTATTTCAATTTGAAGCTTTAAACGAATGTTTTCGACTCCCAGGCTAAGCATACGGTAAAATTTTGATATTTGTTTTCTGGTTTCACAAACAGAGTTCTGCTCGCTCGTGGACGAAACAGTGACCTGTATATGCACTTTGTGCATTCGTGTCACTGACGATGCCACTATGAAGCATTAGATGGCGTTAGCTATCGAAATCATTAATAGTTTTCACATATTGGCTTGAAATAGTCAGAAATGTTCAGTGTTCCTCAGCACTGGGTCGGGACCACACTGAAGAGGACCTTGAAGTCCGAAACGCGTCTGTGGGTACCTGGTGCCGGAATACTGAACACAAATTCAATTTTGAAGTGGTTTGAAGATCAACTTATTGCAAACTTAGAAAAACAATCCTTAATTATACTAGATAACGCAACTTATCAAAGTCGTCTAGAAGAAGAAATTCCGAGAAAAAGTTGGACCAAAAAACGTCTTATAGATTGGCTTTGAAAGAAGAATGTCCCTTTTCCAAATAATCTTTTAAAAGATGCTGTTTGGAATCTGGTTGAAAAGCAAACAGTGCCGGAAAAAAAATATCATTTAGATAAATACGCTGCGGAGCATGGTCATTGTGTTCTCAGACTGCCTCCCTATCATTGCCATTTTAATGCCATCGAAATGGTTTGGTCAGAGACTAAAAGATGAAGCTATTTTTAAAACTACAGGGTCACCTGCTAAAGTTTTAAATGTATGGAATAACGTAGTGGAAAATGTACCGCAACAGCACTGGCAAAATTACATCAACCACACAGAGAAAATAATTACCAAGGCAGGGGAGGTAGAAAATAAATTGGACTTGTTAAATATCGAATTGTATCTAGAAAATGTACCGCAACAGCACTGGCAAAATTACATCAACCACACAGAGAAAATAATTTCCGAGGCAGGGGAGGTAGAAAATAAATTGGACTTGTTAAATATCGAACCAATGGTGATCACTGTGTCGAATGAATCAGACGACGAACCATCTTTATCGGAAAGCGAAAGTATTAATCAACAAGATATTTTGACTTTAAACTTTTAAAATCACTTCGTCATTTATTTAATATAATTAAACCGTAATTATATATTATTACTGCTTGTTACAATCATGATTATTTTGTTACAGTTAGATTACTTTGTATTTATAGCAGGGCCATTGCTAATTTATTTCTCACCATTTTATAGATATTTTATATTTTTACACAACCTCTTGCTTTGAATAAAATCATATTTTATAACTAACTTAAATATCTTAAAAGTGCAGAGTATTCTTCGTAATTCGAGCTTTGCTCAGGGAAACGTTTTGCATGTTCAATCTAAATTCGAAAATCATTACGTGTTTGGATCTTTAAGCCTGTATAGTATATTTTATGGAACTTTTGGATATATTATAATAACATAACAGCACAACGTCCATATACATTATTATGTTTCATATTATGAAATTAATTAATATTTGTGATCCTACGCCGCCACTGGTTATATTGATTATCATGTTACTCCACCAATGCCCTAAGAATAATGGTCTAGATGTCAGCCATTTGACATGACAAATTCCTAACCTAATTTTGTGTGTGTGTTCAAGAAGACACATACGTTAAGTCACTAAAACGACTGCTACTTCCAAATAGGTATTAAAAATACTATACCAATAGTGATTTTTAATAGCAATCGCCAAGGTACGTCGATGGGCGTAACACATATGTGTTACAACGTATGACAGAATTGTATCTTTCCATGTTTTCCCCTGCCCCTTTCCCCGCAGGCCCTAGTTTGTGCGAGGTAGAACAATGGCGTTGATTTGGTTACGTTTTTGAGTCTATCATAACCTCTCTATCCGGTTTCGCTGTACTTTCATAGATAGATTTTTAATATTTTGTGTTAAAAATAAGTGTTATTAAAATAAGACTTTGTGTTAGTGTTAAGTGTCGACCAACCGGTTTCAGTGAAAACCAACCAGTTTCAGTGAAAACCAACCGGTTTCAGTGAAATATAATTCAGTCGAAATAATGCACAAAATAATCCGCCAGGGAAAGCTGACTCAATTTTTCCAAAGACAAAAAGTGGAAACGACCCTTAAATATGTATTTACATTATACAGAGAGTTTTTCTTTAAAATATAAATATTCCAAATTCAGCCTATTTTCTGTAAATCTTGAGATATTCCTTGTTTTTATTTAAGTTCATTTTAAAGCTTTAAACAAGTGATTTCCACTCCCAGACTAAGCATGAAGTAAAATTTCGAGTTTAGAAAAGCCCCGTGAAAATTTGTCGAGGGTCGCGCAGCGACCCGAGACAAATTTTCTGGGCTTTTCTAAACTCGAAATTTTACTTCATGCGCCACGCGTATAAATCACTAAATTATTGTGAAATTTATGTATATTCGAACTTCGCTTAAAATCTGTGTTTTATAAGCGTGGCGCATGAAGTAAAATTTCGAGTTTAGAAAAGCACAGAAAATTTGTCTCGGGTCGCTGCGCGACCCTCGACAAATTTTCACGGGGCTTTTCTAAACTCGAAATTTTACTTCATGCTTAGTCTGGGAGTGTACAACACTCGTTTACAGCTTCAAATTGAACTCTTTTAAAAATCAACGAATGTCAGAAAATTTACAGCTTATGCATGTTTACCTAAAGTTTACCATGAAGTAACCACATTTAAATTCAGCGCACATTTGTGACGTAAGCAATCTCTACCCCCACTCTAAAATCTTCGATTCTGTCGATCCTTCTTACCGTATACTCGACCGTCCTTGGCAATCGCGTTTGAAATCACAGTCACAGTTTAAGTAGCAGTCACAGTTTAGGTACCAGTTGTGATTTTAAGTAGCAATCACGGTTTAAGTAACAGCCGAAGTCACAGTCACACTGAAATACGCTTATTAGTAGCAGTTGCGACTTGGGATTTTTCAATATCATTGAAAAATCACTGCTACTTGAAATTTCGCACATCCTTACTAGTGACTATTAATCGAAACTATACATTCTGTACTGTTTAACTTTTCGATTGATAAATTATTCAAACAAAAAATAATAGTTACATAATATTGTATATTAAAACAGATCTTTGTTATAAAACTCGCATTTAGATAGATAAACTTTCATTTCATTTCGTTTCGTTTCGTTCGGGATGTTTGCGGATTTTTGGAGCATGGCCTGTTGGTCGTTAAAAGTTGACTAGTTAATACTTTTACAGTTGCCAACAAATAGACATAAAGAAAACATTAAATGTACCGTCTCTCTGGCCTTCTCTCCGCCTTTAAACAGGAAACTGTAGACATTTGACAATACCGCCGGCTGGTTATTAGTTATGTTATTGTGAAAGTTATAATTACTTTTGTTCTGTTATTTTACCGAATCAACTTACGAAGAGAGAGAGAGAGATAGAGAAAAAACGCATAAGTATGATAATGAGAGTAATAATTGAGCGCGATGTTTGATACTTAACTTTAAATTTTTTTAAAACATGTTTCACCAAGTGTTAGGTGAAAATTTAATTAATGGGTTATCAAAATTATTATTTAGTTAAAAAGGCTCGATTAATGAAAACAGATTATTTTTTAAAACTTGCGAAAAATCAATGCGTTTCTGTATTATTCTAAAACCTTTATTTCAGTAAAAAAAAAAAACGAAATATCTGGAATAGTTTTTATTCTCTAATTTTGTGTCAAAGTTTAATGTTGTTTAATATATAAAAACACTTATAAACAAAATTTTGAAAAGTTGTGAGAAATTAATTTAAGAGATAGCGAAATTACTACTTAATAAAAGAGGCTCGATTTAAAAAGATATTCAATTTAAAAAACTTATGAAAAACCAATGAGTTTGTGTATTATTTTGATTTTGTTTCAGTAAATCAAATCAAAATATTATTTTCTCTACAACCGTCAAAAAAGGTAATATTGACACACCGTTTTTAATTTGCAAAATGTGCTATTTATTCACTGTGAAAAAATGTAATAATTTAGCTTGAAAAAAAAGTCTTTTTTTCACGCTAAATTCCAATATGGCGTCAATTAATTCAAAATATAAATTAACAATTTTTATTTAATGCGATACCTAGTAATTAATTGTCCATAGGTGCTCATAATGTTGCATTGTGGATCTCCGTCAGAGTATCACTGCCACTGCAATCGTCGTAATTCATCAATATTTGTACGAACACAAACTGTAGAAATTTTGACAAATTCCTTCACTGATTAATGTTTTTGTTAACGAACTCGTGTCCATGGTTACATTAACTTAGGCAACTAAGTAGAATGAGATCTTTTAAATGAATTATTTAATTAGTTTGTGCGAAAAATCAATATGTATTTTGACCCATTCGAATTCATTTTTAGTCTTGACCTGCGGTCTTGACTAAACATGCATTCTCTATGCGTCCAAAAAACACTGATTTTGCGCACATAATACGACAATTATATATATATATTTTTTAATTAAAATAAGTGCAATAGGTAAACATTTTTCTAATTGATAAAAACACTTTTTAGCTAAATTTTCAAAAGTTAGTGTTATTGTAAGAAATTTGTTCAAGAGTTACCAACATTGTTATTTAATTAAAAAGGCTGGATTTAAAGAGATATCTGTTTTCAAAAACTGGCGAAATCGAATGCGTTTGTGTATTATTTTGAAACTAATTTTGTTTCAGTAAAAAAAATCAAAATATCTGGATTTTTTTTTCTAATTTTGTTTCAGTTAAAATTTTGTTTAATTTATAAAATACTTGTTAGCTAAATTGTCAAAAGTTTATGTTATTAAATACGTATAAGATCTTCTGATTTTTTAAAGAAATAATTAACTTAGTTATTTGAAATAAAACAACACAGTTGGGAGGGTTTCACTTTTATTGTTGAACACTGCAACATGTTTCACCACACAGTGGCTTCATCAGGCAGATGAAATAATGATTTGACAAAGTACAGGTAAAATCTTACATACTAATGCAATTAAGTTAATAGGAGGGGGGGGGGGGGGTAATGAGGTAATTAGGCTGAAACTAATACAAACAATTTTGAGCGACTAAATATTGATTAAGGGTGAATTGTTTACTTCTATTTGGTCATTTAATAGAATACGTTTTTTGTTATATTTATTAATTTCTAATTCTTCTAATAAGTTTAATTTACGACTTTTGTTACATTCATGCAAAATGTTGAGTTTAGGGTTAAAGTTATGTTGGTATTCGATTAAATGATTGGCGTAGGTTGAGGAGGTTTTTTTTAAATTGAAAGCATTTTTGATGTTCTGAAATGCGATCTGGGAAGCTACGTCCAGTTTGTCCAACGTATACCTTAGGGCAATCCCCACACTCCAGCAAATACACGCCAGAGTTCATAGTTTTATCAGATTTGTTTTTAGAATTATTAATGAATTTATTAAGTGAATTGACCGTTCTAAAGGAAGGAGTTTGGTTTAAGGATTTGAGTTTTTGCTGATGGCAATCGAAGGGGGACCGTTAAATGTTAATGAGCAATATTTATTATTCTGATTTTGAAAAATGGTGGGATATACTAATTTCAGGGCTTGTTGTTTTTGATTTTTAAAAAGGATGTCTTTTCCTTTGTTTTGGATGAAGAAGTTAGCGATGGGTAATCCCCTCAGTCCGTTATTTGCCGAAATTTTCATGAATTCATTAGAAGAAATTATTAGTAAACACCCACTGTTTAATAATTGCCTATACTGGTTTAGATATGTTGATGATATTCTCACCTGTTTCACAGGAACGGAGAGACAGTTAGATCAACTTTTAAATTTCATTAATTCAATTCATAAGGATATTTCATTTACTAGGGAGATCGAATCTAATAAATCTATTAATTT
The DNA here is from genome assembly GCA_932526585.2 of Philonthus cognatus. Taxonomy (NCBI): domain Eukaryota; kingdom Metazoa; phylum Arthropoda; class Insecta; order Coleoptera; family Staphylinidae; genus Philonthus; species Philonthus cognatus. The sequence continues at coordinate 23,824,877 of OW052243.1, read as the reverse complement.
TTTAGACTTAACAATTTCACATCCAGGTAAAAAACATGAATTCAATATTTTTCACAAGCCGACCGATACAGATACTGCGATCCATAGCACATCATTCCATCCTATGCAACATAAACTAGCAGCTTACCATTCCATGTTGCATAGGCTAACCACTATCCCCCTATCAATTAATAATTTTAATAATGAGCTCAACAGAATTCTCATAATAGCTAATAACAACGGCTTTCGTCAAAAGCTTATCTTAGACATCCTTTTTAAAAAACAAAAACAACAAGCCCTGAAATTAGTATATCCCACCATTTTTCAAAACCAGAATAATAAATATTGCTCATTACCATTTAACGGTCCCCCTTCGATTGCCATCAGCAAAAAACTCAAATCCTTAAACCTAACTCCTTCCTTTGGAACGGTCAATTCACTTAATAAATTCATTAATAATTCTAAAGACAAATCTGATAAAACTACGAACTCTGGCGTGTATTTACTAGAGTGTGGAGATTGCCCTAAGGTATACGTTGGACAAACTGGACGTAGCTTCCCAGATCGCATTTCAGAACATCAAAAATGCTTTCAATTTAAGAAAACCTCCTCAACCTACGCCAATCATTTAATCGAATACCAACATAACTTTAACCCTAAACTCAAAATTTTGCACGAATGTAACAAAAGTCGTAAATTCAACTTATTAGAAGAATTAGAAATTACTAAATATAACAAAAGAGGTATTCTATTAAATGACCAAATAGAAGTAAACAATTCACCCTTAATCAATATTTAGTCGCTCAAAATTGTTTGTATTAGTTTCAGCCTAATTACCTCATTACACCCCCCCCTCCTATTAACTTAATTGCATTAGTATATAAGCTTTTACCTGTACTTTGTCAAATCATTATTTCATCTGCCTGATGAAGCCACTGTGTGGTGAAACATGTTGCAGTGTTCAATAATAAAAGGGAAACCCTCCCAACTGTGTTGTTTTATTTCAAATAGTATTATGGAGTTTCATCATGTATCCGCCTCATCAATTAAATATTAACTTAGTTACTTTAAATAGTTAGTCATAAACATTTTAATGTCTGGTACATCTGTGAGTTTATGCGGAGAATAAAATACTGATAATAAAACTAAATATTAAATATTTATAAAAAATTAAAATAAATATTTAAAAAAGTTATACGGTTATAAAATTAGAAAAATGTCCAGTATATTATTGAAATGAATTACGTTTTTAATTCAAATTCGCAATTAATAAAAATCTAGTTCTAAATTGTATTTTATATCAATTTTAAATTTTAAGAACCCACGCAAATTCACTGTATTCCTATCCAAATAAAAATTACAATAATTCATTAATATTATTTTGTATAAAATTAATTATATTTGTGTTTCGGTATTAAATTGAATTCGTGCAATATATTAAGTAAATATTTAATTTAATATCATCCATTCGGTTATGATAGATATTTTTGCAACGAATATAAAGCACATTATATTAGTGTCATCGGAAAATAAATATGGGGATTTCGGATCGTTACGTAAAACCACAATTCAAATATTTGCCTCCAAACGAATTTGAATCACGCTCTTGGCATTAGCGAATTTTATTAATTATAATAATGTGTGTGTATACATTTTATAATAATATTAATTTTGTACTAAATATTACGATGCCGTTTATTTTTGAAATTGTTTAATATACAATGCAAATATACCGTGTGTCCCCGAATTACTGCCTGGATAGGAATAACTTAATTGTCCGTTTTTCGACAAAAAGTCTATCTTTACAAAAAGTTTCGGATCGCTAGGAAACACTATTTTCATGGTAAAATCTTAAATTTACTATAGAGGGCGTTCAAAAATTTAGAAAAACTAAAATTGTTATAAAAGAAAAGTACCTCTAATAATAATTTTAGAGAAAGATGTTATTTGAAAAACTAATTTGTAATCAAGAATCAGGTTCACATACAAAATATGAATTTAGTCTAAACAATTTTATTTTTATTAAATTTATTTATTTTTATAATTATGTATCATATACTTTTGACTTGTGTTCATTCAACATAATTGTATTGCTAATCAATTATCATTTTAGTCTCAAATTTAGCCAATAAAAATTAACATATAAAAATTGAATCTTCTGTAAATATGTTGAATAAACTTAAGTTACTACATGCGCCACGCGCATTAAACACTAAAATATTGTGAAGTTAGCAATATGCTACTAAAGCAATATTCTACAGACCTATATTTTGAACTTCACTTGAGACCAGTATTTTATATGCATGAAGTAAAATTTCGAGTTTAAAAATGCCTGAAAATTTGGTTTGGTCGCGTAGCGCCAGGGTTGATAAAAAACGTTTTTTTTAATTTTAATTAAAACAAACAGTTTTTTTTTAATAAAACGTGTTTTTGCATTGAAACAGAGTTTAAAACATTACCAATTAAAAACATGTTTAAAACATGTTCAAGACACGTTTAAAACGTGTTTAAAACAGAACATACAGGGCATTTTTCTTTTAAGTACACATATCCCGATAATTACAGCGTTTTTTAAATTTGCGGGAATTCGTTGTTTAAAAGCGGTTAATTTGAGGCTTTTGACGAGTGTTTTCCACTCCCAGACTAAGCATGAAGTAAAATTTCGAGTTTAGAAAAGCCTAAGAATTTGGATTGGCCGCGTAGCGAAGCGGAGCGGCCAATCCAAATTAGGCTTTTCTAAACTCGAAATTTTACTTCATGCGCCACGCTTAAAAACACTGATTTACAGTGAAGTTTTAAAAACACACGCATTCAACAACGATTATAGGCAACCTAATATATGTTAGAGTTATTGGGTTGCCTATAATTACTGTTTTGAACAATTTGTTCAGCGCAGAATTTGACTCACGTTTTATTCACATCTACATATTGGATTGCTAAAGCCGTATATTTTAAACTTTGCGATATTTCAGTGTTTTATACGTGTGGCGCATGAAGTAAAATTTCGAGTTTAGAAAAGCCTAATTTGGATTGGCCGCTCCGCTTCGCTACGCGGCCAATCCAAATTTTCAGGCTTTTCTAAACTCGAAATTTTACTTCATGCTTAGTCTGGGAGTGGAAAACCCTCGTCTAAAAATTCAAATTAAAATCCTTTAAAAAAAATGTCGGAAAATTTACAGTGTATGCATATGTATACCTGAAAAAAAATACCCCGTATTTAAAAAATAACCTTTATATAATATTTTCTTGTAATAAAATGTTATGTTTAATAATGTAATTTGAAATATCTTCAACAATTGAGCTAAAATTTAAAAATGTAAACAAAAAAAATGTATAAAATATAATTTCACAAATTTAAAATAATAAAAAAACCGTTTTAAACAAATTTAACGTTTAACGTTTAATTTAAAATTTAAAACTTGTTGTAAACAAAACCGTTTAAAATACGACGGCTGTTTTTTAAACATGTTTAAAACACTGTTTTAAAACAAGGTATTATAAACATAACAACCCTGCGTAGCGCTACGCGACTAACCCAAATTTTCAGGCTTTTCTAAACTCGAATAATCTAATAATCTCTGTTCTCGGAATTCGTTCAATATTAGTTTAAACATAAAATATAAACGCATTTGTATATATGTCCAGTTCTTTTAAAATGTTATCCATATAGTTTCATTTTCATACACATACATACCTTCAGTAAATTTTGAGTGCTATCAATTAAACAAGGTCTATTTGTTCATTCTCTATAACTTTTTTCAAGTTTCAAATATGCTTTTAATATTTGAAACAGAAAGCTTACTTTTATGTACATACTTTAAATTATTTCACGCAATTTTCAGCTTTTGTAATTATTTCATAGTTCTTGGATTTTATTTTATTTTTATCATAATAATTAATATATTGTCAATTACTTATTAATCTCTGGGCTTATGATCAAAATCTATTATTCGCTATTTTTGAAAGATTCTCGATGGAGAGCTCCATTAACTCACACTTTGAATAATTTCAGTTAATAGTGAACTTTTGTAATTTAGTATTTATTATTCTTATTTAATAGTTTGCAATTTTAGTTAATTTAATTTATTGCAAGTGTTTACAGACATTGTTTAAATAAACTAAAATAATTTGAACCAAGTCTTAAACTTTTGATGAAAATAAGCTTACGTTGCTTTTAAAAAAATGTGTACACTTCAATCTACTTAGCATGTCCACTCCTTGATTAAGCATGAAGTAAAATTTTGAGTTTAGAAAAGCCTGAAAATTTAGGGTTAGAATATATTATATTTCTAATAGCGATTTTATTTGTTCATTTACAAATAGTGACACACAGCAATCAATTAAACGTTTCGGTAAATACACGTCTTTACTTGAGTAAATATCAGTCGAGTCAGATGTAATCGCTGGAGATGGCACAATTGCATTGTGTTGCACCTCGAGAAAAGTGGAGCGAGAGCTTTAAAGCCCAAAGGGCGACAAAGACGGCGAGCAAACACAATAATGCGGGCCAAAGAGGACCGGCTCGGCACAAAGAGAGACGGATGTGCTCCACCAGCCGCCGAAAAACCTCCCGAACTCCCCGGGGCGAAGTTTTTCTTGATATCTCATATCCAGAAGACGCGGGGCCATTTAATAAGAATTCAATATATTTTATTGTAATGCAGATCGCATAAATTACGTTTATTTTTGCTCGCGAGCTGGATGAACGTCTCAATTTAAGGGAATAAGAGAAAGGAGGCAGAGAAAGGCCGGAATATAACGGGGGGGGCGCTGTAATTTCACTTTTTTCCCCTCCTGCTTTCGCCTTTTCCTTCCGTATTTTTTTTTGTGTGTTTCTTAAAAGGGGGAAATCAAAAGCCGTGATAGGCAGAAAAAGTTTTTGCAAAAATAATTGTAAAAATAATTTGATTTGTAACGCAACTAGAATTTTTGGGGCCCCCTTTTTAAATAAATAAATAAATAAATCGTTTATTGACGGGATTATCCCCAATTTCAAAATTAAATACATAAAATGTACAAGTAATATCACCTCTAACTAACTAAACAATTAAAAATAATACTACAAATCAATGTCAGATCAACATAAAACAAATTTGTTTGAATATAAATGCCCATAATTAAAATTATAAAAAACATAACAAAAATTACTAAAATTAATTCAACTAAATCAATAATTTTAAATTTCGTTTAAATAAACTGAATTCGCTACCAATTAAATTAAAACGTGAATCATTATTAAGCTGATTAGAAGTTCTTAATAGTCTATTAAGCGGACTATTAAAAGTATAATTAGTTTTATTAATGCCAAGCTTAAATAATGCAAAATTCCTAAATTTTGTACAATAAGGATTCACATTGAAATTGACCAAACCTAGAAGCTCCGAACATTGTATATTTCCTGAGAGTAATTTGTGGAAGAAACATAGCTCTAATTCAAGTCTTCGAGACTGTAATGTCTTGAGATGTAAATCATTTAAGATTAAGTAATAATTGCTGGGATCAATGAAACCTAATTTGAACGAAATCATTTTTATAAATTTTTGTTGCACACATTCAATTTCTGAAATTTAAGTAACGTAAGAGGGGGACCAGACAATACTACCATATTCTAATTGTGACCTTACCAACGAGCAATATAAAATTTTAATAGTTGATACATTAAACATATAGCTATTTCTGAAGATGAATCCTAGCATTCTCATAGCTTTCCGAGTGATTATTTCGATGTGTTCTCTAAAATTTAGCTTTGAATCAAAAACAATCCCTAAATCTTAAATACTGCCAACCTCGTCCAAACTTAACCCTTTCATATAGTATGTGCAGTTTAAATTGGTATTTCTTCTAGAAAATACTATATGTTTACATTTATTTATATTAAGGTCGAGATCATTACGTTTACACCAATCAATCAAGGTGTTAATATTGTTCTCAATTATAATCTGATCTCCCTGACAGACAATACGTTTATATAGTTTAAGGTCGTCTGCAAAAAACAAATATTTACAGTCTTTAAACAGGTCGCTCAGATCATTAATAAATAGCAGGAAAATAATAGGCCCACAGTGCGTGCCCTGGGGGACACCAGAATAAACTGGAATAAATTTAGACGTAATGTTACCTATTCGCACTGACTGAGACCTGCCTGTTAAAAATGAGTCGATCCACTTAACAACATTTGCGTGAAATTCTAATCCACTGAGTTTATCAATTAAATGACGATGATTGACTCTATCGAATGCTTTGGAGAAGTCTGTGTAAATAGCATCAACTTGATAGCCTGCCTCCAAAGCATCTAGAAGATATGATTGATAAACCAATAAATTAGTTACTGTTGAGCGACCTGTATAAAAGCCATGCTGTTCAGGAATAATAACATTTTTTGACATCCACATTAATTGGTTAGAAACCAATTTATCGAGCATTTTTGGAAGTACCGACTGAAGTGCCACACCTCTATAGTTACTAATCTCATCCTTCTTACCAGACTTGTACACAGGCATTATAAAACTATGCTTCCACATTTCAGGAAATATACCAAGTGATAACGATCTTTCGAAAATTAAATAAATAGGTTTGGTTAATGTGCAGACACATTTACTAAAAAAGTCACCAACAATTCCATCAGGCCCACTGCTATAACTATTATGCAAAGAAAATAATTCATTAAAACTGTCAATTTCACTAATAGAAAATAATTCACAGCTGGCACTTGAACTACACTTAAATGACGATAACCCACCAGATGCTGTTCCAGGTTTTTTATAATTTGAAGCAAAACTGTCAGCAAATGAATCCACTATATCCTTGAGGGTATTGAGAGTATTGCCATTCGACAACATTGTCTTTAGGTAACCTGCTTCCTTCTTTAGATTGTGGGTATGTCGCCAGAAATTGGACGGTTTAAGGTTGATATCGGATTCAATTTGTTTGTAATATAAACCTCTCAAACTGTTGCTAATTTGTTTACATTGAGTTCTTAAATGTTGAAACCTTCTGTAATTCTCCCCTGTAGGTGTCGTTTTATAATTTAGATGAGTTTTTTTCTTATCTCTTGTTAATTTAATTAATTTTGCACTGAACCATATACATCAGAGCTGAGACAAATCCTAGGAGAAAAGATTCAAACCATGAATCCAAATCACCTAAAATGATTCAAATCACGAATACCCCAATAAAGGATTAATGAGAAAAATATATGATTCGAATCTTTGATTTGGTTGGCGTTCACTTTGTGGTACAACTTTATAAAATAATATTAAAACACTTAACTTTGTTTTACCACTTTAATTAACTTTTTACAGTGACTATAGTTTCGACTACAAGCTAGTCATTATCAAACTGAGTACCTAAAATACATTGTACATTGTTTTTATATTACAGCATCAACGACCAGACCGACATAATGTATACTCCCCTCTTTGATGCTGTAATATAAAAACAATGTACAATGTATTTTAGGTACTCAGTTTGATAATGACTAGCTTGTAGTCGAAACTATAGTCACTGTAAAAAGTTAATTAAAGTGGTAAAACAAAGTTAAGTGTTTTAATATTATATATGATTCGAATCAATCATTCGAATGAGCATTTAATCATTCGAGTGAGCATATGATTTCTAATCATATTTTCCTCTTGATAGATTTATCAACATTTCTTCATTAGCTTTTAAGTATTTGTTAACTTTAAGCTTCAGTACATTTATATTTATTTTTATTATACTTATCTGAAAACACTTCGTTTCCATATGCCTTTAGAATAATGAAAACGTCGCTTTTTCAAGTCACCGTACGGAAAATATTTGTTTGTGCGCTCTTTTTGTGAGCTCTCAAATGTTGCCCTAGCAATTATGTATTTCTCACTGACGTTTTATTTTCCGTCAGTGAAATAACGTAAGTTTGGTTGAAATGTACGCAAACTTAGAAGAAATTGATTTTGTAGATGATATTTTAACCCAAGCGGCACATGTAAGCGTATAGTTTCCTACTAGTAAAATCCAGATATAGATACGAACACAGGCGAAATAAAACTATAAAAAACACAAAAATTGTGAGTCACGTAGTATAATTTCTATTTTATTTCACTGAAAAGGCCAAATTCGTAAAATCGTTCACCTTATGATATTGATTCGCCACGTTAAAAAGATGTTTGGCTTTAAAAAAGTGCTAACCAAATCAAATTTCGAATTTCTGGTATTCAACTTCATTTTCTATCTATATCTATATCTCTATATTACGGTTTAAAAATAAAAATAAAAAAAAGTTTTCAGATAAGTATAATAAAAAAAAAGCTTTCATTACACGTGCAGAAATGGATTTTTCCGTGCTTGCATGACTGTCACGCGCGCACGGAAAAATCCCCTTTTCTGGACTCCTAATGAAATATACTATTTTACTTTATTATGGAATTCACCGACTTTTTCAGTTAACAACTTGCTTAATCTGAATAGTGTAAGATATTTTTTTTAAAATGTATATACAAACATTTAAGCGATCTTAAAATATTTGATTATAAAAAACGTTTATGAAGTCGATGAAATAATCGATGATACATACGATTTGTTTTTTTTTTAATTATGAGTTGTTATATATATTATTTTATAGTTTTAATTTGGGTAGATTTTAAATGCAGTGTGTAACTAACTCTAATTGGCATAGTTAATTAATGTAGCTAATTGTATCCTCGGCGATTGCAGCATCTGACTGTTTCCCATATTGCGAACTACGGGCATTAGGTAACAATTGGAGGTGTCGGGGAAAATTGTTTGCGCAACAATCAGCGGACCGTGTCAAATTAGTTTTGCATAAATTACCCCCCAATAATTAAAACCCAGGACGAAAACTGCAGAAAACAACTTTAGCCACAATTTTATTATGATTTCATTACGTGAAATAACTGAAGCTTATAGTTTTAATTACATTATAAAAACATCTTTACTTCATTGTTTAGCTACAGGAACAAGCCAAATTTTCAGGCTTTTCTAGACTCGGAATTTTACTTCATGCGCCACGGTATAAAAAGCTCAAATATTCTAAAATTATAAATATGCCGCTAAATCAGTATTAAAAATAAATTGCTGAAGCAGGATATAAAATACACTGCTAAAGTAGAATATTTTGAATTTCACAGTATTTCAGGGTTTTGTACGTGTGGCACATGAAGTAAAATTTCGAGTTTAGAAAAGCCTGGAAATTTTGTTTCGTCGCTCCGCTTCGCGGATTTTCAGGCTTTTCTAAACTGAAATGTTAATTCATGTTTAATCAAGGATTGTAAAAACTCTTTAGTAGCATCAAATTAAACTTAATAGGTAAAACAACGAATGCCTCAAAATGCATACGCATCGAGAAATGTATACATACTTGAAACAAAAATTCCCTGTGTGATTATGGCTGCAGCCCCACAAATAAACATTCTGACGATCCGCCATTTATCTTCAGTATTTAAAAAAACTAATATTCACTTCATTGGTGAAGCTGATAATAGTCAAAAAATGTATTTCCATTTGTTTTATTTATAAATATATATATCTTTATTGACAGATAGTCACAGTAAATACAACAAACAAATAATAAGTATGTACAAATTACTATAACGTTAAATAAAAATCCATCTGTCAATTGGCTATCGACCAATGGTCTTTTCGCCTGAATTTATTCTTGTGTGTCACTGTCGTATTTGGTGTAAAAAAAGGGTCATGATTGTTAATGTCGGAAGTAGTGTCAAGGTGGAACTTCTTTAATCGTCATGATCGCAAATGTCATAAAATGTTGAAATGAAATAGAGTATGGTAGAGGAGGGATATTTGCGTTTTGAGGTTATATTTTTATTTCGGGGGATACAGAGAGGGTCTAGGAAATCATGGTAAATAGGATTTGAGGCACATTTTTCTGCAAGTTGGAAGAGGCGAATTTGGATGGGAACAACATTAATTGGTTAATTCATAGAGTAGTATGTTCAAGGGATTGATTGTGGAGTGGGTTTTGGTGGTGTCGGATTTTAGTTAGGACTCTAAGGGCCGATCGTTCCGCTATTTGCAAATTTTTAAGGGTGACTGGGTGGGGGTTATGGAAAAGGATGGCAGCATAATCAAGTAGGGGGCGGCATATCATTTTGTATATATGTACAGCTGTTTTAGTACTTATTCCTTGCTGTTTGAGACTTCTGAAATGTACCGCCCGATTCTTGACTTTTGTTTTAGGATTATGGAGTGGTTCTTGAATGTGAATTTTGGATCAAAATGGATACGTAGGTATTTACACGTGGCTGAGGGATGTATTATGTGATTATTTATAGAAATTGTAAAAGGGGAGTTGTTTGATCGGTGAAAAGGAATCAAGAGCTGTGATTTGTTTGGATTTATTGATATTCGCCATTTCACGAACCACGTTTGTATCGAATCGATCAGGCCCTGTAGAGTACTAAGGGCTTTAGGGAGTGTGGCGGCATGCGCGATTAGTGCAGTATCATCAGCATAAAGGAGAGGATAGGCGAATTTGTTTATATAGTTGGGACCAGGATTGTAGATGTCATGAACGAGGAGGTTATAGAGGAAAGGTGAAAGAGGGGAGCCTTGAGGTAAACCCTGTTCCGGTGTGAAGGAGTTGGAGACAGACTAGCGTATTTTGACTTGAAGGGATCTATTATGGAGAAAACTGTCTAGGAGGTTAATTAGGTGAGGAGGTACATTCAGGGAGCTGCATTTAAACAACAGGCACCGGTGCCAGACGGAGTCGAACGATTTTTGGATATCTAAAAATAAAATGGCAGATTTGAGACCTTCGAGGCTTGCTGTTTGGCAGTTGGATGTGAGGATAGTTAAAGGTAGAGTTTGTGGAGCGGTTTTCAAGGAATCCGAATTGGTAGGGTGGGATGAGGTCAGCTGTGCTGAAAAATAGTTTCGAATAGCTTTCCAAGGACAGGGAGAAGAGTAATAGGACGATAGTTGTAAGTTCGTTTTTTATATTAAGTATATCCGTTACTAAATATACAAATCTGAATATACTATATACTATGTACTTTTTGATATTCCCTGTTTCTGAAAAGAATTTAAATTGAAGCTTGAAACGAGTGTTTTCCACTCCCAGACTAAGCATAAAGTAAAATTTCGAGTTTAGAAAAGCCTGAAAATTTGGTTTGGTCGCGTAGCGCGTAGCGCTACGCGACCAAACCAAATTTTCAGGCTTTTCTAAACTCGAAATTTTACTTCATGCGCCACGCTTATAAAATACTCATGTAAAGTGAAGTTAAAAATATACGACTAAAGCTGTTTGCTAAAGACGTATATTCTGAACTTCACATAAAATCAATGTTTTATACGCGTGGCGCATGAAGTAAAATTCCGAGTTTAGAAAAGCCTGAAAATTTGGTTTGGTCGCTCCGCGCTTCGCGCTACGCGACCAAACCAAATTTTCAGGCTTTTCTAAACTCGAAATTTTACTTTATGGTTAACCTGGGAGTGGAAATCCCTCGTTAAAAGCTTTGAATTGAATTCCTATAAAAAACAACGAATGTCGAAAAAATTACAGCGTATCCATAAGTATACGTAAAAAAAATGCCTGTATATTATTTCTTACGAGATATATTATAAAATTTGTTTAATAAATATTTTTTTAGTAATTTCAGAGCTCATATTATGAAAATACGTTTTATTTTTATTATTTGATATCACACACACACACAAACACATCATAAGCGTGGCCAGAAATATCAATATCAGTTGATATATGAGCCTATAAAAACAGCAGATCTGATAAAAAAATTACAAAATCGGATAAAACGAACTGAATTGTTTGATGTAGAATGAAATAACAGTAAAAATCGTAAAAGTATATTGCACAATATCCTGGATAATTGTTAGAAATGACAAATAATATGAGGTTTGCTTTCCGATTTTTTAATTATTTCTCTATATAATTCAGTGGGTTACAACATTTTTTTACCATAGACCATTATGATTTTTTGTTTCTAGTAGGGAATGCAAACTTTAAGATTAAGGGAGCTCTTAGATGGACGTTTTGAACGCGAGGCGGAACGGGATAGGACGCAAGCGTTTACGTTTTAACACATAGGTTTATATGAGAGTCCGTAGACAGACGGGTGCGAGGCGGAGAAAACGCCAGCACTCGCGCTTGTTTAAATTTAAGCGGAGCGGGACGGACGCGTTTTTCAGTTTTAGCACATGGTCTTATGCGCCTTCTTATACGGGCGGGTGAAACGCGTTTTCAAAGCGGGCGTTTTCCTTAATATTTTTTTAAAAAATCGGCAAAAGCGACTTAAATTCGTAATATTTTCCTTACCATATGTAGTCGTTTTGCGTCTGGATAAGTGTCCAAAATTAAAAAAATAAACAAAAAATATAAATTATAATTTTTTAGGTAAACTTCCACCTCTAAGATATGAGTATAATTTTATTTAATATTTAAAAAATCTATGATATTTTCTAGAAATTGCGAAAAATGAAATAACTAACAATTTAAAATCGCTCCCAATCTCTTGTAAAAATAGTGTGATAAGAACCAAATAATTAAAAGAATTAATAATATTTTTTTTGAGAGCGGTCTCTGTGCTCGTAAATTTTGTACCCCCAGCAGCTTCTCTTTTCCCTTACTCTCCAATTAGCCAACAGACTAGGGAAATGACCATTTCACAGTCTATTTTTAATATGCAGGTTATTACCCATTAAAGTGTGTGAAAATTTTCACAGAAATTTGTGTACCGGTTACGGGTTAAATAAAAGGAAAAAAATCCTAGAGCTAAAACGTGATTTTATAAGTATGTTTGATACAGAAAGATTTATCTTAGAAATTGAGGCACCGCTCACTAAACAAATCCATTTAAGTAATGTTTCATCAACATCAAAACAACGTTTAATGTTACTGCACTGTTGATATAACGTTATTTGTTTATTTTTACTCAGTGGGCGGAGTGCATGTGGAATTTAGGTAAGTAATATTTATATTTATAAAAACATTAAATACATAAATACAGTAATGTCTATGTATAATAAAGGATAAATAAATAATAATTTGACGCAATTAAATCTATTTCGTTCATGCTTATTACTCAGCGTAACACAACTGAATGATAGACGGCACCGAAGGCTCGGCGGCGAACTCGCCTAGCACCCGCTTGCAAAACGCGTTTAATCGTATAAGAGCTAAAAGCGGAGATTTCATAAATAGCATATGTCCAAAATTGCATATATCCAAAATTGTATAAATTTTAGCAGAATTTACTCTACTAAATGCTGCTAAAATGTCAATTTATACAATTTTGGACATATGCTGTTTATGAAATCAACGCGTCAATTAATCAGTGTTTTTATGCGCGTGGCGCATAAAGTAAAATTTCTCAAGCTATCCGATGTTCTAAGTACTTCTTTAAAAACCACATGTGTACAAAGCTACAACGCTTTAAATTTTAGCTGATTCGGCAAAAACAGCATAAGTCCACACCGTCTCTGATAAAAATAGCACTTGTGCTAGACATAGCTCCAGTAAAAATCCAAAACCCTATGGGATTTCTCAAAAACCCAGAAAACAACCAGTTTTATTAAACAAATCTTTTTCGAGAATAGTTGCAGCAGTGGATATGGACAGCCAGAAGTAGAGAACGAAGATAACAACAGTGAATGTGAAGATTAGGCGTCATTTAAATTTTTTCAGTGTAGAAAATAGTTTATTTTCAAGAATTTTATTTTCAGTTACTAATAATTATTTATTGTTAGTGTATTTCATAAAATAAACGAGTTGATTGCAACATTGTGCCTGTTTTTGTCAAAAATAACATATATCCAACTGTTTTTCCTTATTTTTTCTTAATACAAGTAAACTGACTGAATGATTAGTCACTTAATACTATCAGTTCTATCTATCTAATAAGTAATAAAAATAATTGTAAAAGTAGAAGTTGTAACGGTTAGAAAGGTTAGCAGTTTATTGAATTTCTCAAAACGTATTTTTTGGACAAATGCAGTTTATGAAATCAACGCCTCAATTGTTAAGTTAAATATTTAAAACATTTTTTTATTACAGATAATCACTTTTCGACATATTGTATGTTCAGTAAAATAAAATCTCTAGAGTGCCATGGAAAATATTGTAGGTTGGCAACTATGAAATTATGCATTATAATTTATATATTTGACGTTTTATATGTCAATTCCTAAAGCGCGTAGCCAACATAAATTTTAAAAAAGATAAAGTCATGGCACTCTAGAGGTTTTTTTTGACATTTCATCACTTTTTGACATTGTTTCAACATTTTCACAAATTTAAACATTTCATCGTTTTTCGACAATTTTCGATTTTTTTCAAAATTCTAGCAAATTTCAACGTTTTGACCTTGATATTTCATTACTTCCCATGGTAAAAGATTCTGCGGCCGCCCATGTTTGTGTGCCAATAACAGAATGTTCGATTTATTCAAAGCCTAAATCATTCTTCTTCAGGCAGTAAATCATCAACTGCTTAAACAAGTATGATTTAGGCTTTTATTTAGTTTGATTGAAATAAACACATTTTTATTGAATTTCGAAGCTTTTCCACTTGATTAGTACTCCCATTAGAAAATTCAATAAAAGTGTAAAAACCCATTGAAAAGCGAGTGATATTAATCCAGAATTTTGTGAAGCGGAACAACCAAAGCACGATCTATTAATTCCCCCGTTTTATACTTTCATACTTGGCAAACGCGAGAAGCTGCGTTACGTAATTTTTTTACGTCGCCCATTAGAAGCGCCGTCAACGCGGTTTTCTCTCCATTTTTCGCCGACGACGTTCGACTAACGTCAAATACCACCCTTTTAATATCTTGTAAATAAGAAAGACACAAACGCGAACCGCTAATGTATTTATCATTTCCCGGACGTCGGGCTTAATAAACGTAACGGACGAAAGAGAGCGTGTGCTGTAAAGCTCGATTTTCACGATTTTTCAGGCGGTTCATTATGTTTGTGTTAAAAGCCCGAGCGATGACATGTTTCATGTAATATTAAAGGGAAAAAGGGAAGATTGGAATCAGGTTCAATTTATTACGTTAAATGTCTTAGGTTTTAATATAAAGTTGAATTGAAGTTTTCGTGAAAGCGCCTCACAGTAAGCAATTTAACTAATCTAGCAGAACAAAATTCATGGACATGTTTTTATAACCCATTCTGGATTAAAATATACACAGACTTTTTTTAAGTAAACATATTTCTATCAGTTCTTTGTACATTTTTACAACCAAACCAAAATTTCAGGCTTTTTTAACTTAAAATTTTACTCCATGCTTAATCAATTAATAGAAATACTCGTTTGCATACTTAAAATAATCCCTGTATCCCATTAGTTTCACTTTTAATATAATTGAAATCTCGTGATTCACAATTTATCTCTGAGTCTTCTTTTAAGGATAATATACCGGGTGTTCAATCAAAAAACGCGCGACCCTATAACTCTGTTATTTATTGGTAGATTTGAATGATAAAAAAACAATGTCAATCGCATTTTTAATACCATAAATTGACACTAATTATATATTTTTTTAACTTCATTGCCAAATAATAGTCAACTTTAAACTTTTAAATATCTGCATATATTTTCCTTATTTTATTATATTGGACATTGTTTTTCTGAATCCAATTATGCTCGATATGTTGATTTTAATTTAATATTTATGCTAGAAAAAAATTATAATAAATCTTGTTGACATGATTTCTTGGCGATAAATCTCCTGTGCCTTGAAACAAAATTGGACTTTTATTACTGATCAAAATTTATAAATAGAATTAGTATGTATGACCAGCTTAGAATATTCAACACAATTTGTCAACCAACCGAACAAAATAAAGGCTAGTATTTTTTAAACTTTACAATATTTCAGTGTTTTATACGCGTGGCGCATGAAGTAAAATTTCGAGTTTAGAAAAGCCCCGTGAAAATTTGTCTCGGATCGCTGCGCGACCCTCGACAAATTTTCTACGCGGGGCTTTTCTAAACTCGAAATTTTACTTCATGCTTAGTCTGGGAGTGGACCGTCAAGATTTTCAGCATATACAGATTTTCGATATTTCTACATTTTTTGTCGATATATTCACATATTGTTATTATATTAAATTCAACTTTAATATTTAATAAATACTGTTTTTCTTAGAAATAGAATATTAGTCCATTAAGAGCTGAGCAAATTATAAAGATGACTCTAAAAGTTGATTTTAGGTAAAATTTTGCATCTTTTTTTTTTATGATTTCAATAAATGATTTATTATATTGCATACGTCGATTTTATAAAAGAGTTAAGTTTAAAGTTCGAACAAGTGTTTCCACTCCCAGACTAAGCATGAAGTAAAATTTCGAGTTTAGAAAAGCCTGAAAATTTGGTTTGGTCGCGTAGCGCGTAGCGCTACGCGACCAAACCAAATTTTCAGGTTTTTCTAAACTCGAAATTTTACTTCATGCGCCACGCTTATAAAACACTGAAATGTTGTAAAGTTATAAATACACTTAAAAAATGAGTAATAATCGAAATACTGAAATAACAAAATATTTACATTTTTCCTTTACTTTTATTCTACATTAAGTTGTTACGTATATTATTAATCGCATAACCTTACAATAAATGACATTGGTCACTTTTTCAGAAGGCACACTAATTTAAATTTAAAAAAAATATTTGAAATAGAAGATTTAAAAAAAATCCACTAAAACATTGAACAGAAACAGGAAACTGGACGTTATTGGATATAGAAAAATAATGTCCAATGCAATAAAATTAAAAAATTATAGGCAGCAATTTAAACATTTTAAGTTGGCTATTATTTGGGGATAAAGTTATTATTGAAAAACATCAATATTTATGTCATTTTTCAATATCTAAACGGCCATTGACTTTGGTCTTAAGTTCAATAAAATCGCTCAATAAATATAAGTGTTATGGCGTCGGGCGTTTTTATCGAACACCCGGTATAACAAGACAAATAAAATGGTAATCCTATATATACAAAAATAATAATTTTATCTATTGACGAATAAAATGGTAATCCTATATATAAAAAAATAATAATTTTATCTATTGACAAATAAAATGGTAATCCTATATATAAAAAAATAATAATTTTATCTATTGACGAATAAAATGGTAATCCTATATATAAAAAAATAATAATTTTAACTATTGACGAATAAAATAGTAATCCTGTATGTTGCTTACATAAAAAAGAGCTTTTATAGTAACAAATAAAAAATATTTACAATATTTACAGGATATGTTTCTATAAATATCAAGTAACGTTACCAAACAAAGATATTTATTCTTTAACCCGAAACAATTCCTTCATTTCGCAAATCTTTCCATATTCTCTCTCCAGAGCGACTGAAATCCACTGAAATATTGTAAATTTTACATGTTTCTTTAACGCGATTTGAAAATGAAGTATCGGCCGTATATTTTAGAATTTTCAATTTTCATGCTCGCTAAATATTTCGTATTTCCTATACCCCCCCAGAACACGGACGGAGAATTCATGAATACAAATTTATTCAGTTTGTGAATTTCACCTGAAACTATCTGTGGGCAAATATAAATTGTATCCCGTTGAATGCAAGCCATGTAGTGTTAGTACGTTAGTTAATAAATCCACGTGGACAGGAGAAGGCAGCTTGTATTAGTTGCTTTAATTCCAATTCCAATTTCGAATTTAGAAATCTGTTCTCTCTAGTAATTTACTAATACGAATTAGGGTCTCAGAATAGAATCGCAACTCATTTCAATTTTAAAAAATTGGTATAGTAATAAATGAGTTACATTATACTAATTAATAAATATCTTAGATCATTCCTAATAGATTAAAATAATCATACACAACTTACAGAATTACAAATCTACAAGCGTGTACCATTTTGTTTAAACGAGAAGGAGTTACATTATACTAATTAATAAATATCTTAGATCATTCCCAATAAATTAACTTATAATAATTACAAATCTACAAGTGTGTACCATTTTGTTTAAACGAGAACGATGTCTAAAGCTAATACAAGCTTTTGACATCGTTCTCGTTCAAACAAAACACTAATTTCTTGCACAAGAAAATTGTTCGGTTTTGTTTAATTTCCGTCAAAAGCACCAAATGTAGAATATTTGATTTTTTATTTATATTTTGAATATTCGCGAGCTTGGATAAGGGCATATTGGGCATAAGGGGTGACGCTCATAGCGCCAATTTGCAGAGAAGAAGTCGAGTGAGACGCGTGCAACGCGAGTGTGTTCGTTAAAATACAACTCCAACTTAAAAAGACTATCGTGTCTTTAGGCCAGTGATGGGGAAACTACGGCCCGCGGGCCAAGTCCGGCCCGCGGAAAGGTTTAATCCGGCCCGTTTAAGAGTGCCGTCGTGAGAATGTTTGAACGCGTTCTTACTTCGTAATGTAACGACCCGCATAAAAACTACCTACCTACGATTAAGCATTATTCTTTGGCCCGCTACGATTGTCTGGTTATTACAAATGGCCCGTCTTAAAAAAAGTTTCCCCACCACTGCTTTAGGCCATCCAACCACCGAAGCATACATAACACAAAACCGGGGTAAGTCACCCTCAAAACACCACTTTCTAGCTGGGTCCGCAGATCAGTAAAATAAATAGTGTAAGCGCCTGTATACGCGCATCACAACCATCAAAAACTGAAGTTATAAATTATACAAAAATAGTATACTATTTTCTATCATGGTGTAATACACAAAATATGACCAAACGCGAATCTTGTACAGTTTTGTATAATGGAAATAGGACATGTTCTATTTGGTACACCATGATAGAAAATAGTATACTATCTTCTTGTACAAGAAAATTGTTGTCTAATACAAGCTTAATTTATGAAAATAAAACATTCCGCTTTGAAAACATTAGGTGTATAAATGATCATTAGTGAGAAAACCGTGCGTCCGGTTTTTCTGCGGTTTCCGGGTGTAATAACTTTTATTGGGTCTTTTTATTTTTCGCCGGCTCGCAAACAACACCACCGACAAATTCAATTTGCCTTCGGATACCTGTCAATATTACTCTGGTGGTAAAATGAAATATGTTTGCTGGGGGGTAGTGAGTTTTATTCGATTTTTCGTAACGAATATTTCCGCTTGGATTTATCTGCTTCTATGTATTTTTGTTTATCTCCAAATTCGTCATAATTTAAAAACTATATGTAGATTAGTTTATAACTATCTATATTACTATACAGGGATTATTTTTATGTATACATATCCTGATTATTAGGTTTGTTGAATTTCTAATAATTGTTTTTTTAAACGGTTAATTTTATACTTCTAACGAGTATTTTCATCCTTGATTAAGCATGAAATAAAATTTTAAGAAAAGCCTGAACGTTTGGATTTGAACTTATATAAAAGTTATAAAAAATGCAGCAATCCATGACGTAAAATAGTTGAACGTAATATTATTCCCATTATTAATAAATGAATGAAAATGAATCCATGACACAAAATAGTTGAACATGGCATTATTCTCATTGTTAATAAATGAGTGAAAATGAATCGTTATCGTACTCGTGCTCGATTGTACTTGTGCTTACCAGATGGCGTTGCCAACGTTTCCGTGCATTTTACGTTCGCATGTGCGTGTTTTAAACTCGCCGAAAGCATGCAGGAGGTAAGATCATACTTCACAGGATCATTTCTGTAGTATATCTTCAACATACTCATCATTGACTTGAAGAGTATTCGCAAACCATGTTGATGAGTTGTAGCTCTGAACCTTGAGCGTGAGGCGGAGGTAAGTGATGTCGATAATTTGATGTTGCTTTCTCATCGATGACCGTTCAACTCGCATTTCTTGTGAGCTATGAGAGTCAGAGCCGTCTGAGTGGTTTGCAATAAGTTATTAAAAACAAATTTGGTGATTACGCTTAATAAAATACTACAAAATATCTTTTAGACCAGTGGTCTCCAAACTACGGCCCGCGGGCCAAATCCGGCCCGCGACTTGCATGAATCAAGCCCGCGGTTGTTTGTAATTTTTTTGTAAATGTCATATTTTGAAATATAATAATATATTGTAACAATTGTTCCTTAAATTTTTCATAATTTTCTAAAATTAATCGGATCTTGGCCGACTTTATTATGTAGAATTGTATTTGTGGCCCGCGAAGAAGATAGTTTGGAGAACCAGGTTTTAGACGAACATTTTGACATTAATTGTGAGAACATTATAGCCGATTTACTCATAAAAGTCAATATCAGTGTTGCCAAGCCAGCAACATTATTTGTGAGAATATTATAGCCGATTTTCTAATAAAAATCAATATCAGTGTTGCCAAGCCAGCACATTTTGAAACGAAGTTTTGGCAATAACCACCCTTACTACTTTGTTTAATTTATACACATTGCTGGGAACTGGGAGGAAAATTCCGTTATTGGATGATTTCTTTTACCATATCAATTTTTGCCACCCGTTATGCTGAGCCTCATAATTTTTTTTTAGATAAATTTGATAATTTCTTAAACATACAACAAAATTATTAAATACTCGTATCTACTAACTTCTAGAGATGTAAATATCTGTTAATATTCTCAGTTTCTCCATTAAAACATGCAATTTAAATTAGTGTGCTTAATGTTATACAAACTGTAAATATTTTATTTAAATCTAATCGAGTTGATTATATTTTAAAAACTATGTTAAAACAAAAAATCTATTTTATGCAAGAAATCTCCGCTCTTTGCAATTTCATTTTTTGGATATTCTTCAGAGAAACGCTCTGGATGTTTTGATCGAGTCCTAGAAATAGTAGGTAAAAGAGGTATTTTTAATTTATAAGAAACATTTGTTTAAGGTTCATAAACTATTGTGGTCGTTTTTTTACTGAAATGGATAAATGTAAGTGTATTTAAAAACACTTAATCGACTTAAACTTTAGCAGTGTTTGAACTTTACTTTAAAACAGTGTTTTGTACGCGTGGCGCATGAAGTAAAATTTCGAGTTTAGAAAAGCCTGAAAATTTGGTTTGGTCGCGTAGCGCTACGCGCTACACGACCAAACCAAATTTTCAGGCTTTTCTAAACTCGAAATTTTACTTAATGCTTTACCTGGGAGTGGAAGACACTGGTTTTGTTGAAATATATCTCAACTGTCAAAACGCGTGTGATCACTTTTGAAAGAAAAGAAAAACAGTAACACGACCATGATTATAGTTTAATTTAAACTTGTGTCCAGTTCGGACTAAATGTGGGCTGAAGCCGACTTGTGTCAAAACTATCATAGTATGAATGTCAATGTAGATGACCGTTAAAAATGATACATTACCAAAATCGTTGGAGAAATAAAAACGACTTTGTTTTCGTGTGAAAAAACATGACTTTGTCTTCATGCAAAAAAACGGCGTTTTCTTTATGTACAGGGTGAGCGAAACTTGATGTCTCACTCTATTATAAGAAAACAAAAAACGATAGAAAAAATCTGATTAAAGGTTCATAATTGTGATTGAATAAGGTCCATTTTATGCTAACATTACATATTTTTCTAAATTGGGAAACTGATGTAATCACATACATACTTATATTTTTGGATATTTAAAAACTTTTGTTGACTTTAATATAAATTGTTATTATTTGTTTTATAAAATAACTTGAAATTATTCAATTATTGCATCTCCTTCTATCATGTCGGATAATTCAAAAAAGAGTGTCATCCGCTGCGCCAAATGTAAGCAGCCCGTGTCTGTTTCTGGTAAACACGTCACTTGTTCGATATGTAACTCTGGATTTCATTCAGCTTGCGCTACTAGACTAAATTACATTGTTACTCTCGGCGATAGATCGGTCGACTGTTGTACACGTCGTCCGTATCGCTTAAGAAGTACTGACTGCTCTGGTGAAAATGATCGACTTGTTAATGAACAATCATCTCTTAATCAAGATACTCGCCCAGCCCAAAATGATGATAGATTCGATTTATTAATTACAGCCTTCAATTCCTATAAACGTGAAGTTTTTGATAAATTGTCAGCCTTGTCACAGCAAATAGCTGAATTAAAGTATAATTCTAGTAATGATTATAATAGACAAAATACTGAAATTTTGGGTGCTGGGAGTAATAGTTCTAAAAGTAAATCGAGTGTGGATGTGGTGCTACCTACTTCGCATGAAATAACGCGTGATAATTTTTCAATTTCAACTGTTACGTCACTCCCGAATATCGATAAATGTACCTCAGGGCAGGCGGTTTCAGTTTCTGTTAATAAATGTCCTACCACGAGTGAAAATAAACCCCGTGATAGAACATCGCTAGTATAGTTTCTGATAAGAAAAAGAAGCAAACCAAACCACCGGTCATAATTGCAGCCGGAGCATCTGACTTCGGGTTTCAGTCATATTCAATTAAGAAAAAGTGGCTACATATTTATAGGATTCAACCAAATGTAGATCCAAAAGCTATTGCTAGCCACGCTAAGAAGATATTAGGCGTGAATGCTGATGTCAAATGCTTCAGACTGGTAAACTCCGATCAGTCATCATCGTTCAAAATTGGTGTTGATGAACCTCATTTTAATACATTACTCTTCGTCATCATCATCAACGGCATTTTCGAATAGAGAAGCCGTGTATAAGCCCAAGTTAGTTACTACTAATAGATATGGTCTATCTGTATTCTACCAAAATGTTAGAGGGTTAAGGACAAAATTATTTGAATTTTATAATGCTGTTTTGGCGAATGACTATGATGTCATATGTATTTCTGAATCATGGTTACATTCCGATATAGGAGATAACGAAGTTATCGATAACCGATATATTATATATCGCT
Organism: Philonthus cognatus; assembly: GCA_932526585.2. Taxonomy (NCBI): domain Eukaryota; kingdom Metazoa; phylum Arthropoda; class Insecta; order Coleoptera; family Staphylinidae; genus Philonthus; species Philonthus cognatus. The sequence continues at coordinate 23,802,105 of OW052243.1, read as the reverse complement.
GTGATCGTGACAATATCACATCAATTAGTTCAAGAGGCGGCGGCGTCTTTATTGGAGTGAATAGGAAGTTAAGCTCTTCTCTAGTTACTGTGGATTCCGAAAACCGTGAAGAGATTTGGGTGTCTATCAACGGCCAGACCATTATTGGCTGTGTCTACATTCCTCCACGATCAGCTGCTGAGATATATGCCGGACATATCCGAAATTATTGATCGATACTCGGATTCTAGCATGCTCTTGCTTGGGGATTACAATCTACCGGAAGTGAAGTGGATCATCGAGGATGAAAGCATTGGATATTTACCAATAAATACGGTTAGTGAAAGTGCCCGTCTTTTATGCGATTGTGTTATGAGTGGCGGTTTTTATCAGTTTAACTCCTTTATTAATAATAGTGGTAATATTTTGGATCTTGCTTTTTCTAATGTTCCCACTGTAAATTGTTCTATCTCGGATCCATTAGTGAAGTGTGACATTTATCATCCTTCGTTACGAGTAGATTTTAATGTTCCTAGCAGTTAATCACCCTTAGATGAATCATTTCACTACGATTTCTCTAATGCTGATATTGTAGGTATATGTAATTATATTGGCAGCTATGACTGGGTAAATATGTTTAAGAGTACTTCGATAGAATATGACATTGACATATTTTACGAAATCTTGTACGATGCTTTTAATCGTTATGTCCCTAAACGATAGAGATCAACATCGCATTTTCCTAGTTGGTTTTCGAAATCTCTTATAAGTTTAATTAAAGAAAAGCGAACAGCTCACAGAAATTTTAAATGGTCAGGCTCTAGAAATGATTACACAATTTTTTCTAATTTACGTGCTGTCTGCAAAGATGCTATTGTTAAGGATCACATAGGTTATATCGAGGATGTTGAGAGGAGTATACCTTATGATATCAATATATTTTGGAAATATTGTAAATCTAAAAATGGCAGTGGCAGAGGTCTTCCATCCAGTATGGCATATGGAACGCGGGTCGCAAACTCGGTTAATGGCATAGCGGATCTATTTGCAGACTATTTTCAAAATTCATATTCATGTCCAACTACCATTAGTCCTGAAGTTAGTGAGTTCAGTGACCTAATATTTAATAACTTACAGTTTAGTGAAACAGATATTATGGAATGCCTATTTGAAATTAAAAATGGTGCTGCACCAGGTCCTGGCGGAATACCGCCTGCCTTGGTAAAAGCCTGCGCATCGACTCTGTCTTTACCTCTTACTAAATCATTTAATCTCTAGGTTCTCTAGGAGATGGATTCTTCCCATCTCTTTGGAAGCGATGCTACACTGTCCCGGTCTTTAAATCAGGCATAAAGACATGTGTTGACAATTATATAGCGATAGTTATTCAATCATGTTTTCCTAAATTATTAGATAAGTTGGTGCGAAGTATATGTTAAATATTTTTAAGCCACTTTTATCTGAGCAACAACATGGATTCTTTCCATCAAGATCTACTGCTTCCAACTTGTTTGTATACTCCAATTTCATTACCGACGCGATGGAGGGAGGGGCAGTGGTAGACTCGATCTATACCGACTTTAGTAAGGCGTTTGACAGAGTTAGCCACTGTAGGCTTTTATACAAACTTCGAATCGTTCATAAGTTGTAGACAACATGTGGTGAAAATAAATGATGCAGTTTCTGGTTCTGTAATAAATGCAACTTCAGGTGTGCCCCAGGGTTCTCACCTTGGACCATTGCTATTTCTCATCTTTATCAATGATATTGGTAAAGAAATTCAATTAAATGTTTTGCTTTATGCAGATGATATGAAGCTGTATCGTAAAATCACCACCAGTGACGATTGTCGCATCTTGCAGAATGATCTGGATCAGTTTATTATATGGTGCTCCAGTAATGATTTGCATTTGAACACAACTAAATGCAAATATATTCGTTTTTCAAGAAAACAAGGGATCTATTAACCGGCTATCTATTTTCTAGATAGTAATCTTTTAGAGAGGGTTTATAAAATCAATGATTTAGGCGTTCTACTTGACTGTAAATTTCAATTTCATGAGCACTTAGATTTAATTATTGCAAAAGCATTCCAAAGAATTGGTTTCATACGGCGTATTACTATACATTTCAAATCTATCCGTACTTTAATGACATTATACTCCACCTTAGTCAGACCAATTCTAGACTATTGCTGCATAATTTGGTCACCGCACTATCAATGTCACATTGATAGATTAGAACGTGTACAACGTAAAATGATAAAACTCATTTGCTACCGGTCAAACCTTTTGTACGATAGTAATAATTATGACCTACTTCGTACATATCTCGGTTTGTTGTCTCTTGAAAAACGAAGGATTTATTTTATGCTATGCTTCGCATATCGTATACTGAATGGACTGATACTTTGCCCATCCATTTTGTCGTCTATTGGCATTAACGTTCCAGTTCGCTCAACCAGACAACAAAAACTTCTTGCTGACGTACACCACATTACTCTGTATGGCCATAACAGCCCGCAAAACAATTTAATAAGATATGTTAATTCTTATGGCGAGTCAATAGATTTTTTTGGTGTCTCGTTGAACCGTTTTAAAAGACTTTCTTTAAGATCGATTAACTCCTCTTAAGGTCCTTTATATAATTATTTATTTGGTCCTCTTTTATTAGATGTAACTTCTGTCTCTGACTGTATTCATTTGTACATTTTTTGTTTGTTTTTGTATTGTTTTGTGATTATTGTGTATATATTGTTGTATTTTTAATGGTCTCCCGTAATAAAGAATATATATGTTCGAGTACAAAAAAAAAGAGCTAATTTTTCTGAATTAACTTTCTACAGAAGAAAATTTGCTATCTTCTTCCGTTAAAAAATTATAAGCAAACTTGAAAGAAAGTAAAAAAAATTCACAATTGTCACGATTTAAACAAGTAGACTTTGGAAGCAAATATCAAAGTCGCATCTGTCAGTAATTAAACATTAAAAAATACATAAAATATTACTATATTACTATTATTTATTTATTTACGGATTTCTCTTTTTTTACAACATTATGAAAAATGTATAAAAACAAAATAATAATACGTAATTTACAAAAAATTAATATATGAATATTAAACAAAAAACACCAAATAAATGACCACAGAAAAAAAGATGTGTTCTAAGTTGTAAAGTTTCTAATCGTGGTAACCATTTTTTCTTTTTCAAAATATGTCGTAACAAACTATATTTTAAATTCAACTCACGATAGGGTTGCCGAAGCGAGTTCCTTGGATGGTCTTGAAAATACTGCAAAGCACAATAATAATGCATTGTCAGAATTAATCCTTTTAGCAATTTGTCTTTCCTTTCGAGCAGAAAATGCCTCGTTATTTGCACGTAAATTGCGTTCTAATATTGCAAATATATTAAAAGTTCAAGGTATCTCTAGGCGTATAACTGAACTTTTTCAAAATCAAATGACAACAAAACAATATTTGTGAACCATTAGTTTAATTTTTGACAGACGCGATATTGTTATTTGCTTCCAGAAGCTACTTGTTTAAGTCATGACAATTGTAAATTTTTGATAATACTATATTTTAAGTTTGCTTATAATTTTTTAACGGAAGAAAATAGCAAATTTTCCTATTTGGAAAGTTTATTCGGAAAAATTAGCTCTTTTTAAATATCCAAGAATATAGGTGTTTCTGGAAAAAAAATTCGATGACTTCATTACTTTAGTTTCCAAATTTAGAAAAATATGCAATTTTGTCTTAAAGTGGACCTTACTCAATCCCATTTATGAACCTTTTTTCAGATTGGTTCTATCGTTTTTCTTTTTTTTTATAATAGAGCTGAGACATCGATTTTCGCTCACCCTGTACATTTTCATTTTTTGCGTATAATGTAATTTTTATCTTTCTCCGACTAACAAAAAAATAACATAGTTTTTGACGTAAAGTTTGTTATTCATTTTAATCAATGACGGATCTATACCGTATGATCGTTTAAATTATGATTTAGAGTAGGCGGCATTTTTTTTGTGCGGTTGCCCAGAATGCTGATTGTATGGTGGAATAAATTTGGGGTTATGCTCAACTATTTGTTTACAGTCAGTAGTGCCACTCTAATTTAAAACTCAAAGCCTAATCTAAATCATATTTTAAACGATCGCACGGTATAAAAATTGATGTATAACGTCGTCGATTGACGATAGTCAATTTAGTTACTATAGTCAATGTTGTCGAAAGATAGTCAATAAATAGTAGTCAAAATAATTGATATAGTCAACATTGTCAACGTTGTCAAAAGACAGTCAGACTTTGAAGCGTCCAAATCCAAATTCAGGCCTTTTTTAACTCAAAATTTTACTGCATGCGCCACGCGTATAAAACACTGATTTAAAGTGAAGTTCTAAATATACTGCTAAAGTTTTTAAAGCGCCTGGAGTAATTTGTAATCGGATTTTTGTTTTAACTATACTTACACATTCCAAAAAAACTGCTCGAATGTTAAAAGCGCATGATTTAGTTTGACGAAATAAATATTTGTAAAATGTATTAACGCAAAATCAAACTTAATCAGTAAATTATGTACTTCACTTAAAATCAGTGTTTTATATGCCTGAAGGATAATGTAAAATTTCAAGTTTAGAAAAGCCTTAATTTGTCCAAATCCAAACATTCAGGCTTTTCTAAACTCGAAATTTCACCTTATGCTTAATCAAGAATTGGAAACAGCCGTCAACAACTTTAAATTTACCACTTTTACAAAATCACTGAATGCCTGAAAATTAATATTTGTAAAAGAGAAGTTCAGTGTACATTAATCGATTATAATTTGGGTTGTTAGGCAGAAAAATCCCGAAAGAGAAATTGTGTTATTGAGATTCCGGATTCTGGCAATATTGTTTGAATTGTGAACAAGCGATGCAATGTTTGGAGGGATTTGTACCAAACATGGACTACAACGATGGCTGTGTACAAACAGTGCACAGTTTAATATAAACCTTACATGCGTACGATGTTCATGTTTTCCCCTAACAACTTGTCATGTTATCCAGCATGTATCCCGGAAAGCAAATATCGAATTGACCACTTTGTAAAATTTCTAATAGCAACACGAATAACGACAATTACAAAAAAAATAATAGTATACGGATGTATTTGGTTTGAGTTCCGTGAAGAGTTTAATATAATAAACTGAATAAAACAGTAACACTTTCTTTACTGAAAAAATATTTTTACTTTGCTGAATTAATTTCTCATCTGGCACTTGGTGAAACATATTAGAATATGTAAAGTTATTTAAATTAAATTAAAAATACTTGGTATTGTTTCACAAATTAAAACTTTAATCTGCCTAGTTTCGGTTTGTTAGACCATTTTCAAAGGAATGTCACATTCCTTTGAAAATGGTCTAACAAACCGAAACTAGTCGGAATAAAGTTTTAATTTGTGAAACAATACCAAGTGTTTTTAATTTAATTTAAATAACTTTACATATTTATTTTTACTAAATGTACATTTCGAACACTACGTCCTCATTTAATACTATAGCCTACTATACGAATTATAATTAGCCTACTATACGAATTATAATTATTCGGGAATTGTTTAAAAAGAAAACTAATATTTTACCAAATAAATGTTCACCGAGGCATTGTATATTTCCTGAATTAATTACTTTTTTTCTCTCCCTCTACAGGGGGGCGGATCCAAGGGGGGGGTATTAGGGAAATTGCCCCCACCCAAATGACCAGGCAAAAAAAACGAAAACATGGTTATATATCAATAATACTATTTAACTGTCATTGACATTTCCATTTACTAGTGTAAAAATGATAATATCCAAAATTGAAGAGCTTTAAAAAAAGTGAATACGTATATTAGTAAATATATAATATCCCAAAGCAAATTGCTAAAGTCGCATTTGTAAAATGTAAACAGCAGTGTAGAATGAACTTCACAATATTTAATTGTTTCAGACGCGTGGCACATTAAACTTAAGTAGTATATTATGAACTTCACTTAAAATCAGTGTTTTATACGCGTGGCGCATGAAGTAAAATTTCGAGTTTAGAAAAGCCCCGTGAAAATTTGTCTCGGGTCGCTGCGCGACCCTCGACAAATTTTCTACGCGGGGCTTTTCTAAACTCGAAATTTTACTTCAAGCTTAGTCTGGGAGTGGAAAACACTAGTTACTTTAAAGGGGAATGCCCGGGCCCTCCTCTAGATACCAAAAAATCATACATTTAAAATTGTTGCAGGCAAGTTGCACGAAAACTAAAAATATAGTTTAAGCAAACCGTTGTAATTAATAAAAATAGCTAATTCAATAATTATAAATTACTCTAAAAATTAGGGAAAAAATGATTTTTAATAACTCAATATTTACAAATATTAAAAATGAGCAAAATTTTCAAAGTTAGCAGAAGTAGCATTACATCAAACGTTTTATTTTTAAGTTATCAATTTAAAAAAAAATCAACTGTAATTTTATTCAGTATTTTTTTTTAAATAAATAAACATGAAAATAAAAAAACTTCAAAATATGAGATAAATTAAGAAATTGATTGAGATAAAAATGTTTGATATTTATTTATTTCTTTCCAATGTTTTTGTATTTAGAAAATACTGGTACTGAATAATATTTTAATTGATTTGTAATTGAAATATTAATTTTTATTTTAAATAAAATGTACAAATATAAAAATTAACAGAACTCTTCTAAATTGTGAATATAAAATAAATTAAAATTTATCAAATAAAAAATAAAGATAATCTATCTGTCCTTCATTTCAACAGAGTATTGACAAAAAACTACAAATAAATAGTAAAATAATACAAATAGCAATAATATGTATTATCAAGAATCCTAAAAAAAAATTTAAAAAACCGAACATAAATCTGATTAAATTCTTCGAAATCAAAAAAGTCAAAAGACATAATAACCCATTTTATATATCTAATTCTTATGTATTCGTATACCCTGTACATTTGCGGGCATTCGTTGATTTTATAAGAATTCAGTTTAAAGTTCGAACTAGTGTTTCCAATCCCAGACTAAGCATGAAGTAAAATTTCGAGTTTAGAAAAGCCCCGCGTAGAAAATTTGTCGAGGGTCGCGCAGCGACCCGAGACAAATTTTCGCGGGGCTTTTCTAAACTCGAAATTTTACTTCATGCGCCACGCGTATAAAACACTGAAATATTGTAAAGTTTAAAAATACTAGCCCTTATTTTGTTCGATTGGTTGACAAATTGTGTTGAAACCTCTGATCTGAATATACATACTAATTCTATTTATAAATTTAGACAGCTTTTTGTCAATTTTTAAGTAGATAATTTCCTTAGTTAATAACATTTTATTTTCTAATCGTTAGATAAATAATTATTTATTTTAATTTGGGTGAAAACTTGGCTGCAACAATTTTAAATGTTTTTTTGGTATCTAGAGGGGGGCCGGGCACCCCCCTTTAAAGTTAAAAGTGTTTTCCATTCCCAGACTAAGCATGAAGTAAAATTTTGAGTTTAGAAAAGCCCCGCGTAGAAAATTTGTCGAGGGTCGCGCAGCGACCCGAGACAAATTTTCAAGGGGCTTTTCTAAACTCAAAATTTTACTTCATGCGCCACGCATATAAAACACTGATTTACAGTAAAGAAAAAATATATAACGCATAGATGTGATGATGATCAAAATTTATCTAGATGTAGCAAAAAAATGGAGAAAAATACTTATTTTGTGTATAGTTTTGGAATTATAACAAAAGTAGAATAAATTTAGTTTGAGCAAGTTTTCTATATTGTTGATATTTAAATAATCATATCTTTAACGGGGAAAGTGCTATGATGGACACATCACCATTTTTAAAATTGATGTCATTTCCGGTGAAACCGAAAGTGCAAATAAGTTTTATGGAAAATCTGTAAACTCGAATTTCTGTTTAGTATAAGCATACCAAATTTCAAATTGATATCTCACAAAATAAAAAAAAACGGTGGTGTTTTGTCGCGTTTTGGTCGGTTTCAGAACACTGTGCGTCGCTCAATTCAATGAATTGGCGAATCAGATGGATCTCTAAGAGTCAGAACTCTTAGCGGATCGCTAACTCGTAACTGAGTCATGTAACTCTTTGAGCCGGCTCACTGACCAGCTCTTTAAAGTGAGTCAGATCTTGTGAACCAGCTCACCGAAAAGAGCCATTTCGCCTATCTCTAATATAAATACTTAAAAGAAAAATTACTGCATTGCCGTAAAAATTTGCCGAATTAGAATTGTGGAAGTTGTGATAATTAGAAAAAATATATATAAATCATGAAAATATCGAAATTCAACAGAGGTTATCAATATTAACAAGCTGGATTAAAATTAACGGAAATGAGTTGCAACTTAACAACAGATATATTTTTCTTTTAAGTATACTTTCACATATTCCATATAAAAATTTGAAAAGTTTATGGACGTATGATCAGAACTAAGCAGTATATTTTGAACTTCACTTTAAATCAGTGTTTTATACGCGTGGCGCATGAAGTAAAATTTCGAGTTTAGAAAAGCCTGATTTGGCTTGGTCGCTCCGCTGCGCTACGCGACCAAGCCAAATTTTCAGGCTTTTCTAAACTCGAAATTTTACTTCATGCTTAATCTGGGAGTGGATGACACTCGGTTAAAGCTTCAAATTGAACTCTTAAAAAAAAATAACGAATGTCGAAACATTTATTGTGTATGCATATGTAAACTCAATAGAAATGTATAATAGATACAATTTTAAAAGACAATTAAAAAACATGATTGATTATTATAGTATATTTTTTACTGATTACAATGTTCAATTTTATAAGGTAACATTTGCACAAACATTTTAAAACAAACCGAGTGATTTATTTCTTCAGTAATCAATCAATTACCTATTTATTCATTACTATCAAAAAAATGTATTCAAAAAAGAGTTAACTCCTGAATGAGCTGTCAATAGATCCGGCAAAGATTTCCCTTCCCTAATGACAGCCTTAATGGATAGTAAATGCACCCTTTCACCATTTTTTTTACCTCGACTCGCATTTTTTTGCACAACACAAAAAACCCTCACCACTTTTCGGCGTTAATTGCCTTGTTCCCATGTCGTCGGTGTATTTTTTCAATTAAACGAAAACTATTTGGAGCGAATCAATCAAACCCTTTTGCGCCCGACCCTCTCTCACTCTATTTTTTCCTCCAGTAAATTCTGTTTGCCCGATTTAAATGAAATTCCAGCTACGTTAAGTTAATAGATTTCGCAATCTCGAACAGTTTCACGAATTATTCCATTTTAATCAGTTTTTGGCTTTACGTGCAATTCAAACCGCGGAATTACGTTTTAATCATCGTTCCAGTTTTGAAATTTGTTGCGATCTATAGAACTAGAATTGACAATTATACAATATCAATGTAAGGATTTACTTAAATAATAATTTTCAACTATTTTTTGTGTATTTCACGACAATTGTTACTGTTTTAGCCGAAGAACTTTCAATTATAAGTTCTTCGCATGAAGAAGCAACAACATTGCGAGACAATTGTGAAATACACAAAAAAATAGTTGAAAATTATTAAGTGTTTAAATTAAGTAATCATGAATTTTTAAAAATTAATTGCCTTAACTATCTACTATCGTTTCAAAATATACAGGGTATACAAAAAGTAATGTATAGGCTGGATATTTCGGTTTGTGATAAATAAAATAAAACTTTCAGCTTCTAATTTAAGCTAATAATGGGCAATATTTTTAAATATACAGTGTGATTCATTTTTTGAGGTACTCATCAAACTTACTTATTTTAAATGGAATACCCTGTATAATTCGTCTGAATTCGATAACTTGTTAAATCAGAAACATACTAGTAAAAAAACACATATTATTAAGTTATGTGAATTAAAAGTTAGATTATCAAGCTGTAACATTATACAATATACAATTAGTTAATAATATCATAATTGCATTCTATGAAAGTTTTAGTAATTTTTTTAGTTTTATAGATTAATTTATTTGTCAAATTCGACGATTTCATTAATTTTAAGATGTATGTGTTTTTTTTTAGTTTCAAGAAATATTAAATTTTTAATGATTTTAGTGAATTTTGAAGAATTCGTTTTTTCCAGGCTTTTCCAAACTCGAAATTTTACTTCATGTGCCACGCGTACAAAACACTAATTTAAAGTGAAGTTTAAAATATAGCTCTTTAGCATACTGCTTTAATAGCATATTGTAAACTTTACAATGTTTCAGAGTTTTAGACGCGTAGCGCATGAAGTAAAATTTCGAGTTTAGAAAAGCCTGAAAATTTGGTTTGGCCACTCCGCTTCGCGGAGCGACCAAACCAAATTTTCAGGCTTTTCTAAACTCGAAATTTTACTTCATGCTTAATCTAGGAGTGGAAAACACTCGTTTCAAGCTTCAAACCTAACTCTTTTAAAAAACAACCAATATCTGAAGATTCACAGCATATACACTGTAAATTGGGTCACGTACACTTAAAAAAACATACTGTACGAAATTTGTTGTTTTTCAAGTATACATATCCCTGTGGATACGGTGTACATTTTTAACAATTTATTATTTTTATGAAAGTTCAATTTCAAGCTCCTAACCACTGTTTCACACTTTAATTAAGCATAAAGCAAAATTTGGAGCTCAGAAAATGTTGAGAACATTTCCTTCCTTTTTACAAGCATTTAATTTGAAGTTAAAACGAGTGTTTTCACTCCTTGATTAAGCATGAAGTAAAATTTCGAGTTTAGAAAAGCCTAAACGTTTAGTTTGGTCGCTCCGAATTTTTAAGCGTTTCTGAATTCAAAATTTTACTTCATGCTCCCCGCGTATAAAATACTGATATATCGTGAAGTTTATATTATTTTGCTTTCATGGTAATAAATTTTACAAATTTTTAATTCGTTGTAGGTACATACGTACCTATACTTAAAAGAATAAATCTGGATTTGCGTATACATAACTAAACATTTTGTTCTTAAATTATGTAAATCTAAATCAAATGTATTACTGAAGGCTGATAGACATACATATATCGAAGCACATTAGTAATTCTATGTGTTTATAAATTGTCTTATTTTTTTTACTATAATTCACTAATTATTGTTTCCTAAAAATATTTGTCTAACATTTTTTTTCTTCTGTAAATAATAATATAAAATGATTACTTATTTGAAAATTGTGTTATCTTGAAATTCAGAAAATGGCACATGCTGTTGTAAATATGGTTATGAATACGAGTTTGTGTACAAGGAAATCCCATCGGGAGACGTCGGGGGTGTAAAAATTCACGTCTGAAAAATGATTATTCCTGACCCAGAAACAATTTATAAGGGTTACTGAAAAATGGGTTAATATTCGGGACCTTCAGAGATGCATCACGTTTCACGATAAAAGCGTTAAAAAATTTGTGGATTTCTCATGTAAATGCGAGATCATATATAAACATTTTTCCATGTGGAAATGTTGTACATTTGTACGTACATTTATTTATTTATAAAGGAAACTACGATATTATAGGATATTTTGCTTTTGATTAGGTTGGATGTTACTGATTGATTATACAGGGTGCCCGTATTTCAACAGAATGTATGGGGATCTTAGTTATTTGAAGAGATAGAAAGTGGGTTAAATTGGGGCAAAGTTGCGTATTTTAGGGCCCAATAATAATCTAAAAACAAGTTCGAAATATCTTCTTTCGAATATGTAAAGTTATTTAAATTATAAACACTTAGTATTGTTTTATAAACTAAAACTTTATTCCGACTAGTTTCGGTTTGTTAGACCATATTTTAAAGTTTTAATTTGTAAAACAATACCAAGTGTTTTTTTTAATTTAAATAACTTTACATATTCTAATATATTTTACCAAGTATCAGATGAGAAATTAATTCAAGAAATTATCTTCTTTCGTTTTTAAGATATTGTAAAAAAAACTGAAGTTTCGTTTTTATTTTCTTATTAAAAAACCATTGAATCCAGACATTTACAACTTTGACATTATAGAGGAACTTTTTAACGAGAATTCTAGTAACATATTTTATTTTAAGATAACATTTACCCAGGGACTAACTTTTGTTTTCGTTATGGGAGCTATTTTGGATTTTCATATTTTTTGGAAGAATAGTTTTCCGAATTCAATGATGTATCATACTTATAGTTAATTATTTATATGTAAAATTTTAATTTTATTTTTGTAAAGAGTGCCTTGAAAACAGTTGAGTAACTCACTCATTTGACAACTCCTAGGACCCCTAATTGTTTAGATTTGATATTTACCAGTTGTTGTGTATTTTAAACTAACGAGTGTTTCCACTCCCAGACTAAGCATGAAGTAAAATTTCGAGTTTAGAAAAGCCCCGCGTAGAAAATTTGTCGAGGGTCGCGCAGCGACCCGAGACAAATTTTCACGGGGCTTTTCTAAACTCGAAATTTTACTTCATGCGCTACGCCTATAAACCGCTGATTTACAGTAGTTAAATAAATTTCAGTCAAATCGAATATAGCGCTCAATCGTTACAAATAAAGTTATTAATTTTTTTTTTAACTTTAAAGACTGATTCCGGCCTAACTGTAAAATTTCGGATATAGATAAGTTGTGTTAAATCATCATATTTTTATTCCAGAAAAGTATGGTTAAGCCATTTCCCCACATTAACGGGACACCCTGTATGTTCAATACAGTGATTGTTGTACATACGATTAGTTTTGCATACATGGCAACCATGCCTTTTAATAATTTAATTTATCCGTACTAAAGGTGAGTGGTTTATTATTAACTGGTTAAAGCTTATAAAGACCACCCTGTCGTGTTTTCTTCTGATTTCTGGATATTTCCAAAAATTTTAAATTCGCCCTAAAACGAATGTACAAAATTTTCAGAGAATCTCTTAAATACTGCATCCAATTTATTTGGAATTGGTTCCTTTAAGATATTTTTGTTTTACGATGCACATGGTGAGTGTTTCTATATGATCTAATGTTCAAAAACTCGTTTCGTACCAATTCTATAACTTTTATAGGAGGTTATCTGACATTAAACGTATTACTTTTGCTCAATCTCCGGGCAACTAAATGTAAGCAGTATAACAGGCGATATTAACATAAACTAATGTTAATGAATTCATAGCAACATTGGCCGAAGGTACATTTATAGATAATGGTTTGTAAATTAAATTCACTTGGTTTTGTTTCACTTATATGTATTTTATTTTCTACTAATTTCGGCTTAATGTCTTTATCAAGAATGATGTACAAATGGATTTGTTTGGGAATATATACTGTATATATTCCCAAACAAATCCATTTGTACATCATTCTTGATAATGGCATTAAGCCGAAACTAGTAGAAAATAAAATACATAGTGAAACAAAACCAAGTGAATTTACAAACCATTATATATTAAAATTTTTTACCAAGTGATTAATGAGAAAAAAGTGTCCGATACATTTATAGATCTGCAATTGGTTGAGATTTGATATTTAGCGTTTTGCCATTTGAAAGATCGTAGGAAAAAAAACGAATGTATTGCTTATATCAAAATGGCAAAATATTGACATTGGCCTTTTTAGCTCCAAACCACAGATATAAGATATAGTATATATTTGAGAAAATTGTATTGAATAAACAACACATGTTACTTTATATTACTGTTTAAATACACATTATATCACGAAGTGACAATGTTTACAGTTAGTGATTAAATTTTATGTGTTTGACGATATAAATAATATTCGAGTATTTTGAATAAATTTAGCGAATAGGAATACAATTACGGATTTTAAAAAATAAGCGAATTTTCACTGATTCATATACGAACATCAGTATTCCGAACATTTATGGAGGCCGCAAACATGTGTTCCTCCATTCCCCGCAATCTTGCAGAGAGCTAGTCCACCCCTGAATTTGAAATGTAAACATGTAATATTTGTGATGAATTAATTTCTCACTTAGCCCGTGGTAAAACATATTTGATTAATAATTGAATTTTAAATAAAACACTTGGTTTATTTCACTGATTTTTATTTTTACTCCAACTAGTTTCGACCGTGAGAATGACCTACGGTCGAAACTAGTTGGAGTAAAAATAAAAATCAGTAAAACATACCAAGTGTTTTAATCAAAATTCTATTATGAAATATTTGTTTAATTATAATCTCATTTGAAAATATGAAATAATAATTTCTTAAAAGCAGTAAACACATTCGCATAAATCGGTTTATCCCTTCGCCCTCCCGTGAAGCTATTACAAAGTAATTAGGGCCCGGTTATTATTTACAGCACACAGCAACGCGTACTTGCGCGTATATAACTTGATTTATACGTCATGTTCACCACCATAATGTTTCAGGTATCCTCTGGTGTAACACGCTGTTCTAGTTCATTTATTTCAATGAGTGCTGCCGGCAATTACGTCTATCCTCTCCCGTATTAAATAATCCGGCCACTTTCGACGAATTAGGATCCATTTGCCTCAAACGTACAAAAAATCGGCCATTTGCGTTATAATATGGGGGAAATGTGGGTGGGAGAATGGCCCCCCTAGGGTGGCGGGAGATTGGGTTTCAGGGGAGCGACCACAATTTTGTTCTAGATTTGAAATTGACAAACGTGCTGAAGCAGCTGTGACCTCTCGTGTCGTCGTCGTCTATTGCTGATTCCGCGGATTTTTACTTCGATTGATTCGATTGCTCTTTTTGTCTTAAGTTATATGAGATTATTTTTTTGACAAATAACTGAATTACTAAAGTAATGACTATTAGTTACACTAAAAAATACTGTTATTCCTTACTTCACATTTTATTTGTATCGTTAGATGTACATTACGAGACGCAAGGTGCTCATTATCAATAACAAACTTAGTTAGTTAGTTTTACGAGTAAGTACCTAAATATAGTTTCTTTATGAAAAACTTTGGTATCGTTTAGATCTCTAGCAGTATAAATTGACAGAGCTAATTCGAAGTATTCAGGTATATTTCCTTTTAGTAATATATTGTAGTGTAGAAATGGACGATGTCAAAAATTCCGTAAAATATCTACATCATGGGTGGCCAACCTTTTTAGCAGCCGGGCCAAATCTGTAATGTAATATTTCGCGTCGGGCCACACTACGAAATGTATGATTCCTACGACCGGTCCAGAAAACAAACATTTCGTCGCTATACCTGTTGAAAGGTGTCAATTGTATAGTTGTATTTTGAGAAGTAATGTCACGCTTGAAAATTGAATTTTCAAATCTAGTTTTGAAAGTAAAAAGCTCAAACATCAGCGTCAAAATTATTAAAATAAAATTAGTAGTGACAAAGAACAATTAACGCCGCCGCTGTTTGGTCGTAGGAAAAGCAGAGTGTTAAACATGTTTTGAAAGCTGCATTGCATGCTCTTTTGGAAGCTGCATTGCATGCCCTGCGGGCTCGTAAATGCAATTTGGTATTCGCATGCAATACGTAGCTTTCAAAACTTATCAAACAATCTACTATTGGTATTCAAAGCAAACAAATAATACAGGGTGCCCATTTTTTAAGGTGGGGTCTCGATTATTTGAAATTTGATGCTACTAACGAACGAGTGTTTCCAATCAAGGATTCGAAACACTCGTTCGTGGCATGAAGTAAAATTTAGAGTTTAGAGCCTGAAAATTTGATTTGGGCTTTTCTCAACTCGAAATTTTACTTTATGCTTAGTCTGGGAGTAGAAAACATTCGTTAAAAAATAATGACTGGCTTTTTACAATATTTTTATTAATTTACAAAATTTTAAGGCTTTTCAATTTTTTGCTCAATTTATAAAATCTTGTCAATTTTCGTGAATTTCCAAGATTTTTATTAATTGTGAACATTTTTCCGACTCGTGAGTTTTTCAATACGTTCGTTAATTTTGAAACTTTATTTTTGATTTCCAAGATTTATAACAATTTACAAAAAATTTACAATAATTATGTATTTTTCAGTATTATTGCAGGTTTTCAAATTCTTGAATTCTTTTTTTACTTTCTAAAACTTTGACGCTTTTCATGTACTTCCTAGGTTTTCGTTAATTTAAAAATTAAATGCCAGTATTCATGAATTTTCAAGAATTTTGTTAATTTTCTGGTTTCGGGTTAACAACCAAACCTCCATCCTATTTTAACCCAACTTTAACTCATCCCAACCCTACTCTAACCCATCCCAACAGAACTCTAACCTATCCCAACCCAACCTTACCCAACTCTAACCCAACTTTATCACATCGTAACCCAACTCTAACCCATCCTAACCCAACTCTAACCTATCCCAACCCAAATCTAGCCCTTCCCAACCCAACTTTAACCCATCACAACCCAACTCTAACCCATTCTAACCCAACTCTAACCTATCCCAAGCCAAATCTAACTCATCCCAACCCAGTTTTAACCCATCCCAACCCAACTTTTACCCATCGCAACCAAACTCTAACACATCCCAACCCAACTCTAACCCATCCCAACCCAACTCTAACTTATCCCAACCTAACTTCAACCCAACTTTAAATACAAATTTAACAGGAGTATAATTTACAGAAACGAGAAGATTCAAAACACTTATATCATCATCAAAATTGCCATACTCGTTGACAATTTGGTGAAATTGATAAATTCAATATATAATGATTAGGATCTTCAGAATATAAAAATCTTATGTCAATATTAAAAAATTGGATTATTACAAAGAAATACTTAAACGTTAGTTTTTAAGATAAATTAAAATATGTATACTGTGAATTTTTGCATTGAAAACCGTTTAATTTGAAGCTTAAAACGAGTGTTTTTCACTCCCAGATTAAGCATGAACGAAAATTTCGAGTTTAGAAATTACAAATTAAAACCAATGTCATAGGCCATCTATAGACGCATTTCGAGATTTATCACTCTTCAGTATATCTTTGCTTATGACTTTAGAAATCTAAATTTAGGAATAACAATGTAATAAACTTACTTATAAAAAGTGTTGTATTTCTTTTGAACAGGTACTCAGAAATAGATTGAGTGAAAAATAAGGTTGATATTTATACAGGTGGATTATGTCATTAGCAGGTAAGAAGAATTTGAGATCTGATAATTTACCTTATGGTATAGTTCAAACATAAATATTTTAAATTCAAAACTATTTTGATTTGTGAGAAAAAGCTTACGTTTCTTTTAGTTTGCAAAAACATGTATTTGTAGTAGAGGTTTCAATGGATATTTATTTTCTTAGTAGTCTTAGTAATTAACCTAAACTTTATGTTTGACAATGAAAAGTTAAATTTATCGAAGCTGCAGTCACATTCAATAAAACATGTTATACAAACGAATTAAGAGGTGTTTTATAGTGAAATTAATATGTATACCAAAAGAAAAGCCTCCACAATACAGAATTTATATATTATATTTAATGTTTTTGCAAACTCAAAGTAGCGTAAGCTTATTCTCTTTAATTCAAAGAGTTTTGAATTTGAAATTTTCATATATTTTTGTTGTAAATAAAATAGAAAATTGTTAATAACTCAGTTATGTTTATAAATAAGTAATAAATAATAAAAATAAATAGTTTGTCGTATATCTAACTAATCTAACTGATGTCTAATATTTTATTATTTAGTGTAAAATTATCTAAAACTTTGACCTTTTTAGTTTTTACCTCTTTTAATACCCGAGAAAAATTTGAAAAAAAAATTTGAATTTGAAAATGTTCACAGTTTTCAAAATATCTAGTTACCCTTAACTTTTTCAAAAATTGTACAAGTGCCTTTTTGTTCAGCTCGTAGAACTGCACTACTTTGCCCATTTTACCATTTCTCTATGTCTTAAAGTTTCCGAGATCTTCATAGAGAACACCCCCGTAGAAACATATAATTTGTGATTAATAGTACGAAACACAAACGTTAGATCCAGATTAATAACTTGTATATTATAATATGTTAAATCAAACAGCTTTCACATTTTAAAAAACTACCCGTAGTTTAGAAATATCGATTTCAAGCAAATTATTCAAGTTAATGAACATCTCTATTTGAAATTCTTCCATGCATATTTGCAAATTGGTGAAAAAAGTATACGTTGAAAGAATCGAACAAAAACAAAAAAACAGACTAGGACTCTCACATCAGATACATGTCTCTATACCCGTACACGGAATATTTCTGGTTGGTATTTCAGGAACATATTTCAAGACGCAGCGTTTCCCATTTATTATGCTTTAGTTTTTTTTAGTTATCTGAGAGTCATATCGGCTTTACTGTGCGACTGAAATATTAATGTGCCGCCCAAATCATATATCAACTTGTCATTCTTCGCGCACATGTCCTCACACACATATGCATACGGATAGATGAACATATCAACAATATTACTGGAACTGCAAACCGCATCTAACGACAATGCATATACGTGAATAATAAGTTTATGGTAGAACGAGTGCAAGAATTATGTGACTGAAATTTCACTGTCTGCACTATTCAATTTAACGATTCTTCCTCAGGGTCTAAGAAATGAGATAATAAAAAAAGCTCTTGAAAATGTTCACAATCATGCATGAAGATAAGGCCTTATGTTTATTAGATAAGGCTTATTTATAGACTTTTGTGGTAAATAACAATATAATAAAACATATACAGTGAGCTGTTTTGAAAAAGAAAACACTTGGTTAAATTTCACTAATATTATATTGGTGAAATTTTACCAAGTGTTTTTTTTTTAAAATCATGGTTAAATATGTTTCACTACGTGAAAGATGAGAAACTTTTAGGATATACAGTGAGTATTACATTTCTTATAACTATACATTTCCCAATTATTTGCTGTAAATCTTCAGATATTTGCTGTTTTTTTTTTTCAAAAGAGTATAATTAAAGCTTTAAACGAGTGTTTTCCACTCCCAGGTTAAGCATGAAGTAAAATTTCGAGTTTAGAAAAGCCTTAAAATTTGGTTTGGTCGCGTAGCGCGAAGCGCGGAGCGACCAAACCAAATTTTTAGGCTTTTCTAAACTCGAAATTTTACTTCATGCGCCACGCGTATACGACACTGAAACATTGTGAATATAAAATAGACTGCTCAAGTAGTATGCTAGAGCAGTATATTTTGAACGTCACGTTAAATCAGTGTTTTATATGCCTGGCGCATAAAGTAAAATTTCGAGTTTAGAAAAGCCTGACAATTTGGATTGGTCCCTTCGCTTCGCTACGCGACCAATCCAAAATTTCAGGCTGTTCTAATCTCAAAATTTTACTTCATGCCTAATCAAGGAGTGGAAAACATTCGATCAAAGCTTTAAATTAAACGCTTTTATAAATACAACGAATCCCTGAACATTAGCAGAATATACATACAGAGAATTTTTCTTTCAAGTATACATATCTCGATTCGGCGTTTGTATTTTCAGGCATTCGTTGTTCTTTTAATGAGTTCAATTTTAAGATTAGAAGAAGTGTTTTCCACTCCCAGACTAAGCATGAAGTAAAATTTCGAGTTTAGAAAAGCCTGAAAATTTGGTTTGGTCGAGTAGCGCGTAGCGCTACGAGACCAAACCAAATTTTCAGGCTTTTCTAAACTCGAAATTTTACTTCATGCGCCACGCGTATAAGAAGCTAGTTTTGAGTGAAGTTTACTTGGTCACAATATTTCAGTGCATTCAGTGTTTAATACGCTTGGCGCATGAAGTAACATTTCGAGTTTAGAAAAGCCCAGAAAATTTACTTCATGCTTAGTCTGGGAGTGGAGAACACTCGTTCTAAACTTAAAATTGAACTTATTAAAAAAACAACATATGCATACGCATTGCAATATATAATGTATACTTGAAAGAAAAATTCCCTGTATATTATATATATTTAAAAAAAATTGTCTAAAATGAATGCTATTTGGAGAATTTTTTGTACACTAAAATTGTAAAACAAATTATACATAAGGAAAGTAATTAGTTGAGTAGCATTAGCTAATAGTAAATTGAGTTAACATAAACTTGAAGTAATTGTTATTGTATGAATAAATGTGGACATATAATTTCTTTTTAATAATTCGTAATAAGTAATTATTTTTAAGGAAAAATACAATATTACGGAAAGGAAATAAAATTTATAATTTAAAAGTTTAATTAATTCTCTTTGAACTTTTTTGATTCCGTAACAAGTTTCTTCGCCGAGTGGACTTTGTTTTATGTCAGTCACGGGGAAAGCAAATCAATTAATTTCTTATTATGAAAAAGTTATTCACAGATTTTTTCAATTATTTCTACATAACGACATTAAAATTAAAATTCTTGTAAATGTACTTGTAATAAAATGTTAACTACTTATATACTTTTCCAATTAAACAATACTGTCTTTTAATTTCATTCACTTCAAATTAAATAAAAAGTTTACATTTACATAAAGTTATTATAAAAAATCTGGACTAAACCCATGGATATTGCATTTAGCCCAGATTGTGACTAGGTAGGGGAAGTAATAATCTCTGTTAAGCCCATGGATATTATTGTAACCAGTGTCTATAAACTGTCGGCATCTCGGTTGCTTTGAAAAACAAATTCCATACCTTAGATTATGCCATACGAAACAGTGAATCTTGGAAACATTTAATTATGTCATTGGGTAGTGTCACACTGCTGAATTTAATTACGACGTATGTTTCTGACTACAAACCTACTGCGATGCCGACAGTTAATAGACACTCGTTATAATAAAATGTTAACTTTTTATTTCAATTAGTTAATTATTGGGAGTAAATAAAATAAAAAGTAAGATGATACAAAAATATATTTGATGAATAAAGCATTAATAACCTTTCTTCACACGTTTATTTGAATTACCATTTACCGTTTACCGTTGAAGAAAGGTTATTAATGCTTTATTCGTCAAATTAAATTGATCTTCACGTAACTTATGGCCGGTTTCATAATCAACTTCAGCTACTTTAAATATTTAAAGTCGACTTTAACGTTAAATTTCGTTTCATAATGCAAATTAAAAATAAAAGTCGACTTTAAAGGTAAAGTCAGATTTTGATACGTTAAATAGATAAATCCGGCTCTAAAACCAACCTAAAAATGTTCTCAAATGTTAAAAAAATTAATCGCTTGGTCTGTAGAACTGCTAAGCCAGAGCCATTAATTTCGTGAAAGAGGAAGAAAAACCAAAAGCATTTTGGATAGCAATTTATCAAGCCATGAAGAAGCTATTGTGGTTAAAAGAAACGTCGTGTATGGAATGAGAGTAAATTGTTTTTAACTATTTAAGGACACGGGCTTATATTCTAAAATTCCGACTATCAAAAGCAACGGTAATAATGTTTTCGTACTAAATTAAAGATGTCACTTGAATCGAACAGGTTAATCCATATTTATTAATTATATTCAGTCAATTCAGCAAATACCTGCTGGTCGAACTTTTGCCTTTTTGAATATTTACAATTTATTTATTTAATATTGGACTTAGTGTGTGCATTTCACTTTTAACAGGGTATATCAAAAGTAATTTGTCTTCTTTTCTAAAATTAATTCCAGTATCCTTTTTACTTATTGTTAGTTGAGATATTTAGAATGACACAATTGAAAGATATATAATAAAATTGACGTTTGTGCAACATTATATAACAAAAATAACTATAAAACGGCGTTACCAACCCATATTCTTTACCTTAAAGTCGACTTTTACTAAAGTCAGATCGGCAATTGATTATGAAACACATTCGTATTTAAAGCCGACTTTAACTTAAAGTCAACTTTTGTTAAAGCTATTTTAACCCAATTATTATGAAACTGGCCGTTAATCAATCAACAAAAAATATTGTAACTAAAATTAAAAACCTAAGAATTGTCAATTATTAGAATTACACTCCTCCTTGCGTTAACATGGAGTAAAATTTCGAGTTTATAAAAGTCTGAAAATTAGGATTCGAAAAACCTATATTTTGGGGCTTTTCAGGCATTACTGTAAATTTAATTTAAGTAGATGTGTAACTTCTTTTTAGAAACTGCGTTATTATGCAACGCAAACCCGGCGCACCCACTATAATCAAAATGTTCATGTTTTTCCAAACTAGAATTATTTCTACATGTGCCAGGCGTATAAAACACTTGAATATTCAAGTTCAAAGTATACTGTCTTAGCATACTGATTTAGAAGTATATTTTAATTTTTACAATATCACAGTGTTTAATACGCTTGGCGCATAAAGTAAAATTTCGGGTGCAGAAATGCCTTAAAATTTGGTTTGGTCGCTTTGCTTCGCTACGCGACTAAACCAAATTTTCAGGCTCTTCTAAACTCGAAATTTTACTTCATGCTTAATCAAGGAGTAGACAACACTCGTTTGAACCTCCAAATTTAAGGATTATCAAAAACAACGAATTCTTCAACAAATACAGCGAAAATATCTAGATATGTATATTTAAAAGAAAATGTTGCTGTATAATTGTTAAAATTACGAAACTATTCATTATTCAAATTATTTATTTATTTTTCCACACACATGTATGTTAAAATAAAGTGAAGCTGTATTTATTAAATAAATAAATGGTAATTTAAAGTAGATTACGTTAAAGCAAACAAAGAGACTTTTATGTGTGTACGACAATAAACACCGGCATTACTTTTTGAAAACAAAGCTGCCAGAATCACACATCGGATTGGAAAGGGGATTTAATCGACATAAGGGTTAAAGGATTCACTGACCCTACCCTCAATGCTCCCTTTGTACTCTATATCTTTCTAATTAACCTCTTATATACAATATATAGCTCTTCGTAAAAAATACAACGCTATTTTTACCTAACCAGACTTTTATGTTACATTTAATGTAACTAGATATAGTATTAATATTAAGCATTATGTACCTTAAATGGAATGTCCGTAAATAAACATTCAACATTAAATGTCAACTGTCATGGGCGTATTCACTTTCAAATGTATCATAACGGATATTACTTGTAACTAAAAAAAATATATTTTTTTCTGATTTCTGTGTTTTTTCGTCAAAAACCTGATAAAATTCAATAGTATCCACATAAAACATCAAAATTGAATATAACTTAAATACCAATATTTCAAAAATGAAACATTTTGAATTTTAAATAATAATTACTATTTTATATAGAACTTGGAAAATTCAGTTGATATTGACAGCAGTTGACAAAGCATCAAACTTGATCAAAATGAAGGTTTTCTGCAAAATGAATTTATATTAAAAAGACAACGAAAAAAAATATTGAAGTTTATTATTAAAATATTATTTTATCATGTTTTTTACTATCTAAAATGTTGTATATACTTACTCAAGTATATACAACATTTTTCTTTTATAATTGTACTATATTGTTAATTAATTTATGCCACCATTGTTCTTAATAGTTTTTAAAATGTAATTTTTTTAATTGTTTTTAAAATGTTCACGTAATAACTGTGTAGTCTCGTAATTGTTTTAATTGTTTTATATCCTTTTTTTCTGTACACTATATTTATATGTTCAAGAATTAATTTAAATTAATATACTTATAATAAGCAATCAATGTATTGACAAGTGTAAAGCTGTTGCTATTGACACAATAAATGCATTGAATTGAAAACATGCATGCATGATTTCGTTGTTTATACCCTGTACAATATACAATAACACATGTAATCTTGTCGAAATTTTTTTTTAGAATTTATGTAAATTTAGTTATTTAAATCTAAAAGGCTCCAGCTTTTAGATTTAAATACTTAAATGAGGGGGCGGCGAATTTAGTCTACGCCCTAGGCGGCTTAAACCCACGCTACTCCACTGAGCATCGTTAAATGTTTCTAGAATATTATATTAACTTACAATATAAAAGTATTAATATTTTCCAATAAAAATCGTGGAATATAAATTTGAGTACTTTATGTGTGTGTGTGTGGGTTTTTGATGTAACGCGGATTTGAATTATTGGATAATTTAAGAGGAGATCGCAACGCTCTGGAGTACTTGAAAGCATTTTTACATGAAAATCGCACATATTACAGAAAGTTCTTTTTCCGCAAACTGGCATTATTCATATTTGACGGTTTAAGTTATTCGTTTTAACTCCGCCGGTCCCGCAGAGAAGTGAGTGATTTAGGAGTTTAGCTCGTTGCGAAATAGCGCACTTTGCTGCATTCTAATATTGAAAAATTGTGCGCTAGGATCGATGTTATTTTTTCCATTAACAAAATGGATTTTTTTTATTATAGTTTTAAGAAGAAAAATTCTAATAATATTTTATTTAATGTCCACACTGTATAATTCACACTCCGCATTTATGTTTTTGATTTGTAACCGCGCGTGGAAAAATAGTCTGTTTTTCTTTGTGTTGAAATCTTCATAATAAAATAATTATTTTGCGAGTTATTTTTTTTGTCGGGTGGATTTGTTATTTTCATCTTATTCTTTATTAAATTCATCGTATTTCGATATATAATTGACAATTGGCAATTATGTTTTCACGTTTTAATTACATGTAGAAAAAAAACACCGTTGGTTTTCGCATGTGTTGAAGTCAGGGAAAAACATTGTTAATTAATTCATTATTTTCCGAGTTAAATTAATTTGTGGGGTATATATCTTATTGCTAACGCAATCTTCGTTAAATTTAGTGCAATTTGATTTATAAATCATACTAGAGAATCGTATATTCGCGTTTTAATTACTTTAGGAAAAATAGTGTTGGTTTTCTTGTATGTGAGTTCGAGTGCAAGTGTGTTAATCATTCTGAACTTGTACAATTCTGTTTTTTTATTCAGATAAATTGTAAATTCAATGAATTTTAATGCTCGCTTTCCGTACATAACAAACACACACACGCACAAATAAATACATCTTTCTTTGAAATGTGTAGAAGAAATATAATATTTTCTCTAAAAAATTAAGCATTTGTAGGCTTTGATGAAGTGCTTACAAAATTAGCTAAGGCAGCAGCAAACACGCTGGTAGATCCACTTGTATATTTAATAAATAGGTTATATGAACATGGTTTATTTCCTGAATGCCTAAAGCAAGGTATTATAATACTTATACATGGTTATTCAAAATGAAGGAATAGATTTCAAACATTTATTTCTTCTAAACTACAAAAGATAGAAACACAATTCCAGCATTCATGGAAAGAGAAAAGTTCAATTTTGTATGCATTCAATATGAGCACCATGTGTTACACGACAAATATCAAAACAGTGGCTTATTACTGGCCACACACGAATCAGCTGGTCTCTAGTTATCGAATTAACAGCGTCTACAATTCGATGTCGCAGATTTTTAAGAGTGTCAGGCATAAGGGGGATATAAGCACGGTCCTTTACATAACCCCACAGATAAAAATCACAAGGAAATGCGTTTTCTTGTTGTGTCGCCATTTTACTACAGACAACCAACATGATAAGCAACAGCGCCAATGCGGCCGTGGTTGGAACTTCTGCCTGGGCTGTTAAAATTTTAAACTTTTGTCTGTCCATTGGAACGTTGAAAATTACCTTTTGTAGTTTGAAACAAATAAATGTGTGAGATCTGTTCCTTCTTTTTGAATAACCCTGTATATAAAAAAGGTGATCCAGCGGACTCAAACAATCATCGGCCGCCTACTCTTGTATCAGTTTTTTTTAAATAACTGAGAACAGCATATCACAGGGAATAACCTCTTTTTTTCAAACGCATAAAATATTATATGGGGCTCAAATTGGTTTCTTGACAAAAATATGACTACCACCGCGATATTTGATTATATAACGCAAGTTATGGAAGCCCTTGAGGGGTCGGAAATGCCTCTAGGCATATTTCTAGACCTATCAAAGGCTTTTAATAGAGTATGTTACAATATTTTAGCCTGAGTTTGGATTTGGATTTGGATTTTGATTTGGATTTGGACGTTTCGCCTCCAAATCCAAAGGCTCAGGCTTTTCTAAACTCGAAATTTTACTTCATGCTCAGTTTGGGAGTGGAAAGCACTCGTTAAAGTTAAAGTCATCACATGATTATTAATCGTCCATGTAATTAATGAGTTTTATCTCTAAAACAGGGATGCTGTGATCAAATTTGCCAATTTTATCATGCAAATACTTCAGTATTTTGTAAATAAAACACTTTTTACTTTGTTTAACCACCAATATTTTGCACTGAATTTGTGACTATAGTTTCGATTATCTAGTAGTCATTATCAAACTAAAAGTGAAAAGCCATTTTTAGTTTAATAATGACTACAAGATAGTTGAAACTATAGTCACAAATTAAGTGCAAAATATAGTGGTTAAACAGAGTAAAAAGTGTTTTATTTACAAGTGTATTTAAGATGTACCACTAAGTGAACGCCTACAACACAAAACACTTCAGTATTTCCTTTCCTTTTGAATAATTCCATTTAGGCTCACTCAAAAACAAAGCACAATCATTCTTTTCATAATATTTTATTTTATTTGTCAAATCAATACAAGCCATTTACGAAAACACATAAATATATAACACAAAAATATCTAAATGTGACGGCAATTCCACCTGTGCAGTGGAAAGGGTTGTAACTTTGACTGTGAATACACAAAATTAAGAATGATATTTAGAATTTCTCCGGATTTTTAAAGTGATTTTAGTTTTAAACAAAATCTGCCAAAACGATTAAAAGCGCATTTAATTTCTTTCTTTTTAATTTTGTAAAACGTATTTTCCAAATATCCAATGTTTTTTTTCTCAATGTTTCCCAAAAATGTATCATGATTTCGAAGAAGTAGTAAAAATGGATGATGCAAAAAATACGATATAACTGAAATGTTAAAACATAATTGTACGATATTTTGAATTGTGGAGGCTTCTTCTTCGTTATACATGTTAATTTAACACAATAAAACACTTTTAACTTTGTTTGTATAACACAATTTATTTTTATGTGCCATTATCAAACATGAATGATGTTTGATAATGGCAAGCTGAATTTGCCGAAACTGCAGTCACATAAAAATAAATTGTGTTATACAAACAAAGTTAAAAGTGTTTTATTGTGTTATAATTGTACGAATTATTAAAATCTTATACCTTCATAGAATCAAAATGATAATAAAACAACGATAATCAATTGTTAATTGTTTTAATAAAAATAAAAAACGAGTGTTTTCCACTCCCAGATTAAGCATGAAGTAAAATTTCGAGTTTAGAAAAGCCCCGCGTAGAAAATTTGTCGAGGGTCGCGCAGCGACCCGAGACAAATTTTCACGGGGCTTTTCTAAACTCGAAATTTTACTTCATGCGCCACGCGTATAAAACAATGATTTATTCTAAAGTTCAAAAACAGATACATATTTCATCTTCCATTACCGAAACCTACTGAAAGTAGAATTGAATGTGTGATATATAATTACAGCACATTGATAAGGGAAAGGAGATTTTCGAAAACTTCTTTTTAAGTCGTCAGAATTTATATAAAATTTCAAAAATACTAGCTTTACATTTTCTACGTTTATTTCGACAATAATGGTGAAATAAAAAGATTTCGCCACACTTGGAAAATTTTGAGACACACACAATTTGCTATCGTGATGTAAAATTGAAAAAAAAATGGAAAATTAATAAAACATTTAAATAAAATTAAATTTGTGAAATTCTTCGAAATTTTATAATATTGAAGATAAACTTTAAAACTCTATTTTATTAACGGAATTCAGTAAATAACAAATTATGAAACATGACGATAATAATTAAAACATATTGAACATTTTACAAATGCCCAAAAATTGATCATGATTTCGAAGAAGTAGTAAAAACTGATGGCACAAAAATACGACATAACTTTGAAATTTTAACATAATTGACAAAAATAACCGATATTAGCAAATGTATAAGAAGAATAGTCATAAAATAAATTAGTGACAAATGTATTGAAAATTCTACGAATTATTGAAATCTTGAACTTTGATAGAAGTCGATATATATTTTTTATAAGTTTTCTCTTGTTTTCTTAAAACTCTGATAATAAAACAACAATAATCAATTATCAATTTTTTTAATGTGAAACGAGTGTTTTCCACTCCCAGACTAAGCATGAAGTAAAATTTCGAGTTTAGAAAAGCCTGAAAATTTGGCTCGGGCGCGTAGCGAAGCGGAGCGACCGAGCCAAATTAGGCTTTTCTAAACTCGAAATTTTACTTCATGCGCCACGCGTACACAACACTGATTTAATGTGAAATGGTCTTTAACCAATTGACAAGTAAAATAAGTTCAGTATGTCAATTATCATTAATTGTTTAAATGACGGAAAAGTGCTATGATGAACACATCACCAGTTTTATTTAAATTTTAACAAGGCAGTTCAATAATAAAATTCAATAAAAAAATATTACATTGCAGTTATGTATGTTTTGTTTTGTGTTTCTGTTTGTGTTTTAATTATTGAAAATTTTACAAATGCCAAAAAATGTATCATGGTTTCGAAAAAGTAGTAAAGACTGATGGCACAAAAAATACGATATAACTTTAAAATTTCAACCTAATTGACGAAAATGAACGAAATTAGCAAATATATAAGAATAGTCATAAAATCAAATTGGTGAAAAATGTTTAGAAAATTGTACGAATTATTGAAATCTCGAACTTTAATAGAACTCGATTTGTTTCTCTTGCTTACTTTAAACTTTGATAATAAAACAACAATAATCAATTATCAATTGTTTTAATGTAAAACGAGTGTTATCCACTCCCAGACTAAGCATGAAGTAAAATTTCGAGTTTAGAAAAGCCTGAAAATTTGGCTCGGGCGCGTAGCGAAGCGGAGCGACCGAGCCAAATTAGGCCTTTCTAAACTCGAAATTTTACTTCATGTGCCACGCGTACACATCACTGAGTTAATGTGAAATGGTCTTTAACCAATTGACAAGTAAAATAAGTTCAGTATGTCAATTATCATCAATTATTTAAATGACGGAAAAGTGCTATGATGAACACATCACCAGTTTTTTTTAAATTTTACAAGGCAATTCAATAATAAAATTCAATAATAAAATATTACATAAATATGGTGTGTATGTTTCGTTTTGTGTTTCTGTTTATGTTTTAATTATTGTTTGTAATGCCCAAAAATTTATCATGGTTTCGAAAAAGTAGTAAAGACTAGTGGCACAAAAAATACGATATAACTTTAAAATTTCAACATAATTGACGAAAATGACCGAAATTAGCAAATATATAAGAATAGTCATAAAATCAAATTGGTGAAAAATGTTTAGAAAATTGTACGAATTATTGAAATCTCGAACTTTGATAGAACTCGATTTTTTTCTCTTGCGTTCTCTAAACTTTGATAATAAAACAACAATAATCAATTATCAGTTGTCTTAATGTGAAACGAGTGTTTTCCACTCCCAGACTAAGCATGAAGTAAAATTTCGAGTTTAGAAAAGCCTGAAAATTTGGCTCGGGCGCGTAGCGAAGCGGAGCGACCGAGCCAAATTAGGCTTTTCTAAACTCGAAATTTTACTTCATGTGCCACGCGTACACATCACTGAGTTAATGTGAAATGGTCTTTAACCAATTGACAAGTAAAATAAGTTCAGTATGTCAATTATCATCTATTATTTAAATGACGGAAAAGTGCTATGATGAACACATCACCAGTTTTTTTTTAATTTTACAAGGCAATTCAATAATAAAATTCAATAATAAAATTCAATAATAAAATATTACATTAAAATGTTGTGTATGTTTTGTTTTGTGTTTCTGTTTATGTGTTAATTATTGTTTGTAATGTCCAAAAATTTATCATAGTTTCGAAAAAGTAGTAAAGACTGATGGCACAAAAAATACGATATAACTTTAAAATTTCAACATAATTGACGAAAAT
The DNA here is from genome assembly GCA_932526585.2 of Philonthus cognatus. NCBI lineage: Eukaryota > Metazoa > Arthropoda > Insecta > Coleoptera > Staphylinidae > Philonthus > Philonthus cognatus. The sequence goes on along the minus strand of OW052243.1, from coordinate 23,772,311 downwards.
GACCGAAATTAGCAAATATATAAGAATAGTCATAAAATCAAATTGGTGAAAAATGTTTAGAAAATTGTACGAATTATTGAAATCTCGAACTTTGATAGAACTCGATTTTTTTCTCTTGCGTTCTCTAAACTTTGATAATAAAACAACAATAATCAATTATCAGTTGTCTTAATGTGAAACGAGTGTTTTCCACTCCCAGACTAAGCATGAAGTAAAATTTCGAGTTTAGAAAAGCCTGAAAATTTGGCTCGGGCGCGTAGCGAAGCGGAGCGACCGAGCCAAATTAGGCTTTTCTAAACTCGAAATTTTACTTCATGTGCCACGCGTACACATCACTGAGTTAATGTGAAATGGTCTTTAACCAATTGACAAGTAAAATAAGTTCAGTATGTCAATTATCATCTATTATTTAAATGACGGAAAAGTGCTATGATGAACACATCACCAGTTTTTTTTTAATTTTACAAGGCAATTCAATAATAAAATTCAATAATAAAATTCAATAATAAAATATTACATTAAAATGTTGTGTATGTTTTGTTTTGTGTTTCTGTTTATGTGTTAATTATTGTTTGTAATGTCCAAAAATTTATCATAGTTTCGAAAAAGTAGTAAAGACTGATGGCACAAAAAATACGATATAACTTTAAAATTTCAACATAATTGACGAAAATGACCGAAATTAGCAAATATATAAGAATAGTCATAAAATCAAATTGGTGAAAAATGTTTAGAAAATTGTACGAATTATTGAAATCTCAAACTTTGATACAACTCGATTTTTTTCTCTTGCGTTCTTTAAACTTTGGTAATAAAACAACAATAATCAATTATCAGTTGTCTTAATGTGAAACGAGTGTTTTCCACTCCCAGACTAAGCATGAAGTAAAATTTCGAGTTTAGAAAAGCCTGAAAATTTGGCTCGGGCGCGTAGCGAAGCGGAGCGACCGAGCCAAATTAGGCTTTTCTAAACTCGAAATTTTACTTCATGCGCCACGCGTACACAACACTGATTTAATATGAAATGGTATTTAACCAATTGACAAGTAAAATAAGTTCAGTATGTCAATTATCATCAATTATTTAAATGACGGAAAAGTGCTATGATGAACACATCACCAGTTTTTTTTTTAATTTTAACGATAATAAATTAATTAATAATAAAATTCAATGATAAAATATTACATTAAAATGTTATGTATGTTTTGTTTTGTGTCTGTTTGTGTTTCAATTATTGAAAATTTTACGAATGCCCAAAAATGTATCACGGTAGTAAAAACTGATGGCACAAAAAATACGATATAACTTTGAAATTTCAACATAATTGACGAAAATGACCGAAATTAGAAAATATATAAGAATAGTCATAAAATCAAATTAGTGAAAAATGTTTAGAAAATTGTACGAATTATTGAAATCTCAAACTTAAATTAAAAAAAAAACTCGATATTTTTTTTATATAAGATTTCTCTCGTTTTTTTTTAACTTTGATAATAAAACAACAATAATCAATTATCAATTGTTTTAATGTGAAACAAGTGTTTTCCACTCCCAGACTAAGCATAATGTAAAATTTCGAGTTTAGAAAAGCCTGAAAATTTTGCTCGGTCGCGTAGCGAAGCGGAGCGACCGAGCCAAATTAGGCTTTTCTAAACTCGAAATTTTAATTCATGCGCCACGCGTACACAACACTGATTTAATGTGAAATGGTCTTTAACCAATTGACAATCAATTGTATAAATGACGGAAAAGTGCTATGATGTTAAAATTTCAAAGATATTTCGTATTTTCTTCAATTAATTTCTCATCTGGCACTTGGTGAAACATATTAGAATATTTAAAGTTATTTAAATTAAAAAAACACTTGGTATTGTTTCAAAAATTAAAACTTTATCCCGACTTTATTTCGACTTTCCTTATTACCTGAAACAAAAATATGTATACAGGGTGTCTACGCTAAACCGTTCGTTAAAAGTTTATGTGGTTGCCGTTGCACTAAAAATTTGAAAAAAATTCTTGTCATATAGTTGAATCAGCTCTTCTCATGTGAAATATTTTCAACTTTATATCACTTCTGGTTTCACCGGAAGTAGCACCAAGTTTGTTATTTTAAATAGAACACCCTATATATTAGTAATTTTTTGTTTTTCTCGTTTAAATTCCAATATATTTTATTCAAACATATGTACACTTATCTCTTATAGTTTTCAAGAAAAAAATATATTTCTAAAATTCTGACCTCTTAAGGGCATTTTGAAATCTGTCTGTAAGTTTTCTTAAGAATAAGATAAAAATATGATTCATATCTCTACTTATACCTAGAGGATGCCTCTATGAGTGAATTCATTGGAAACTGTCAATTTTCACAATAAGTGTTCTTAAAATGTCAATTTCTAAGTGCCCTCTTCAATATCTAGTAATTCAATTTTTTAAATGGAATGACCCAATTTTTATCACATGGTACGATTGGGGGGAACATTTTCTACAAAAAAGTACTATAAAACTATACTCCTAAAGTAAGTAGTTTTCGAATTACTTCGAAAATTCGTTTTTTGTCTCATTTATGCAGGGTATAATGCGCGCATAAGTCGCAATTGAATTTTAGTAGGCCAGTAGTATGCTTTTGTTTTGTCACGATTGTATTGCGAAATGTAAAATAATAAAAAGAATTAGTACAAAGTTTTACAGAAATCAACAACATGAATAATTACACAAATCAACAAATTATCAATTTATTCTTTATACATGGCAACTGCCAATTTGATTCCTATTTTCTAAATCTTGTTTTATTCATCGGCAGCAAATGTGGATAAGTTTCATTAAATATTCTTGCCATGTATAAAGAATAAATTACTAATTTGTTGATAGGTGTATTTATTTATTTTGTTGATTTCTGCATAACTTTGTACTAATTGTTTTTATTATTTGACATTTTGCATTACATACGCCACAAAACAAAAGCATTACTACTTGCCTACTAAAATTCAGTTGCGACTTTTGCGCGCATTATTCCCTGCATAAATGCGACGAAAAACAAATCTTCGAAATAATTCGAAAACCACTTGCTTTAGGAGTATAGTTGTTAATACTTTTTTGTAGGAAATCTTCCCCCCAATCGTACCACGTGATAAAAAAAGGGTCATTCCATTAAAAAATTGAATTACGAGATATTGAAGATATTAACATTTTAAGAACACTTATTGTCAAAATTGACAGTTTCCAATTAATACACTATATAGAGGCATTCTCTAGGTACAAGTAGAGATATAAATCATATTTTTATCTTATTCTTAAGAAAAGTTACAGACAGATTTCAGGATGCTTTTTAGAGGTCAGAATTTTAGAAATATTTTTTTTGCTTGAAAACTATCAGAGATAAGTGTACATATGTTTGAATAAAATATGTTGCAATTTAAACGAGGAATCCAAAAAAATACTAATATATAGGGTGTTCCATTTAAAATAACAAATTTGGTGCTATTTCCGGTGGAACCGGAAGTGATATAAAGTTGAAAATATTTCATATGAGGAGAACTGATTCAACCGTATTACAAGGATTTATTTCAAATTTTGAGTGCAACGGCAACCCCATAAACTTTTAACGAACGGTTTAGCGTAGACACCCTGTATATACCTAGACAATAATTTGTTTCTGTACATTCCTTTAAAAATGGTCTAACAAATCGAAACTAGTTTTAGTTTGTGAAACAATACGAAGTGTTATTTAATTTAAATACCTTTACACATTATGTCGAATTTTTTGTGCCATCAGTTTTTACTACTTCTTCGAAATCAAGATCAATGTTTGGGCATTTGTAAAATTTTCAATATTTTTTGATTATTATCGTCATGTTTCATGATTTGTAATTTATTGAATTTCGTTAATAAAGTAAAGTTTTAAAGTTATTCTTCAATATTATAAAATTTCGAAGATATTTACAATTTTAATTTTATTTAAAAGAGTAATTAATTTTCAATTTTTTTAAATTTTAACAAGGCAATTCAATGAAAAAATAATTTTTCTTCAATATTATAAAATTTCGAAGATTTTTACAATTTTAATTTTATTTAAATGTTTCATTAATTTTCTATTTTATTAAATTTTAGCAAGGCAATTCAATAATAAAATATCATATTAAAATTTTATGCATGTTTTGTTTTGTGTTGGTGTTTTCATTATCATGTTACAAACAGTTGTTTAATGTCAATAATAAAATATCACATTAAAATGATATGTGTGTTTGGTTTTGTGTTTGTGTTTTAGTTATCATTTTACAAACACCCGTAGATGTAATCAAACAGGTGTTTGTAACAGATAATTAAAACACAAACACAAAACAAAACATACATAACATTTTAATGTAATATTTTATTATTGAATTGCCTTGCTATAATTAAAAAAATGGTGATGTGTCCATTATAGCACTTTCCCGTAAACTATTTATTAAAAATATGTTTTATGTGTTTATTTAAATTAATAACTAGATATGCATGGCTATTGAATGTAACTGACTAATGTCGTAGAGTTAACGTCATTAAATACTATTTATTTACAATGCACTAAAGAATCATAAAATAAAGATATCACAATACAGATAAATTACCGGTTTTTATTAAAAAATACACCGAAAAAGTCGGTATACTGAAAAAGTCGGTATATTTCTAATCCCTATTTACCTAAAGATTTAAATCACTTAATTAAACACAGTTATTTAGTTCTTAATTTTATAAATGTAATTATTTATAATCAACAAAAATGTATTGTATTAAAATGTATTCAATTAATGATAATATAGCAATAATAAAAATAGTTTGATACTTTAAATATTTTTTACAAATCACTTCTATAAATAAATCTTTAAATGGTTACAAATGTAATTATAAACTTAACTCTTACGTACCCATACAAATATGTATATTGTTGGTAAAAATAAATTCAATGCTATTTTATATTTAATTTAAATATTCAAATAAATAAATAATTATTCTAATATTTTACTTTTTCTCTAGCTACGCTCATGGATACATTTAATAATAACTGCTTGCTGTTAAAAGACAAATAATTTTTTCATTTAAAGTGTATAGTACGGTCCATTATATAACAAGTGGTATTTAAAATCAATAAATAAAATAAATTATGTACTTCTCGTTATAAGTTTATTTCATTTTTAGACTAGTTTCGGCTTACGCCATTATTAATAAAAGAACGTTAGAAGATTTTACTGATGATGTCGTAAGCTAAAACCAGTTTTAAAAGAAAATATACTTATAACAAGAAGTACATAATTTATGTTATTTATTGATTTCTATTTAACATTGTTCATCTTATATACAGGGCTATTCAAAATAAAGGAACCGATTTCAAACATTTATTTATTCCAAACTACAGAATGTAAAACCATAATTCCAACGTTCCTGGACAGACAAAAGTTTAAAATTTGAGCAGTTCAGGCAGAAATTCGAACCACGGCCGCATTGGCGCTGTTGCTTGTCATGTTAATTGTCAGTAGTGAAATGGCTACACAATCACAGAACGTATAATACATAGTGCTCATATTGAATGCATACAAAATTTGAACTTTTCTCTTTCCAGGAACGTTGCAATTGTGATCCTATCTTTTGTAGTTTGAAAGAAATTAATGCTTGAAATCTGTTCCTTTATTTTGAATAGCCCTGTATTTATGGTGCATACCTTTCTAAACAGTTTACATATATATTCTAGATGTCTATAATATGACACAAAGAAAATAAAAATAATATTAATTATAAAAACACAATATCGAAATATTAACAAAATATAAAAACGAATTAAAATGAATATCGACTTTCTGCATAAAATTAGTCTTACTGAGACAAGTCTTCAAATATTCATTGAAACAACTACTTGATACTGAATATTTGGAGACTTGTCTCAATGAGACTAAATTTTTGCAGAAAGTCGATATTAATTTCTGCAAACTATTGACAAACTCAATTTTTTTTTATCGAAATATTAAAATAAAATAATGAATATACAAACAGATTAGACAAACAATATTCTTAACTAATGTTTAATACATAAATAAATGTAATTGCAGTCCATAAATCTTTTTTATGATATTAATTTAATTACCAGTTATCAAGTGCTATTATAATTAATTTAATTAACATGTCTCTATTATTTAATTTTCACTAGTTAATTACGATATAATTAGCGTAATGGATTCGTTCGCTCGTTAATGCTTAAGGTAAATTAATGCATACATATATTTGGTAATGTAATTATTTCAGCCCTTTATCCGATTATAAGGTATGTAGATGTGATGTAACAGAAAACCACAGTGTGTATGGAAATTTTACTTATTTGCGTTTGTTGAATATACGCACACATTTCAGTCAACATTAATTATTTTCAAAGGTTTCATAAATATTAATTTATTTATGTATTAATAATAAGTGAAGCTAAAGCCTAAATGTAAATAAAGCAATTTTTAATAATTAATATTAATATAATATTTAATTATAACTGTAATTTTGGAATGACTGCCGGTCAATTTGAAGCTTTTAACGAGTGTTAGTAAAATTTCGAGTCTAGAAAAGCAGTCTTATTTTTCAGTGTACATAACCCAATGTATACGCTGCAAAGTTTCATACATTCATCGATTTTATAATAGCTTTCAATTTGAAGCTTCTAAAGAGTGTTTCCACTCCCTGGTTAAGCATGAAGTAAAATTTCGAGTTTAGAAAAGCCTGAAAATTTGGTTTGGTTGCGTAGCGCGTAGCGCTACGCGACCAAACCAAATTTCCAGGCTTTTCTAAACTCGAAATTTTACTTCATGCGCCACGCGTATAAAACACTGATTGAAGTGAAGTTTAAAATATACTGCTTGAGTTTGATCTCAAGTTAATGAATATAACAAATATTTATTGCGAGTATTCAACTCTTAAAAGTTTAAACGTCTGAAGTAAATTGCTTCAGACGTTTAAACTTTTAAGAGGTCTTGTGGATTGGTTCCTATTAATAATAATTTTGTAAGCGTAAGATTTGGTTATAAGAAATTAATATTTTTAAAATTGATTAACTCGTGATCAAACTAAAGTAGTGTATTTGAACATCACTTTAAATCAGTCTTAAACTTATACGCGTGGCGCATGAAGTAAAATTTCGAGTTTAGAAAAGCCTGAAAATTTGGTTTGGTCGCGTAGCGCTACGCGCTACGCAACCAAACCAAATTTTCAGGCTTTTCTAAACTCGAAATTTTACTTCATGCTTAACCAGGGAGTGGAAACACTCTTTAGAAGCTTCAAATTGAACGCTATTATAAAATCGATGAATGTATGAAACTTTACAGAGTATACATTGGGTTATGTACACTGAAAAATAAGACTCTGCTTTTCTAGACTCGAATTTTTACTAACACTCGTTAAAAGCTTCAAATTGACCGGCAGTCATTCGAAAATTACAGTTATAATTAAATATTATATTAATATTAATTATTAAAAATTGCTATATTTACATTTAGGCTTTAGCTTCACTTATTATTAATACATAAATAAATTAATATTTATGAAACCTTTGAAAATAATTAATGTTGACTGAAGTGTGTGCGTATATTTAACAAACGCAAATAAGTAAAATTTCCATACACACTGTGGTGTGTTTTATAAACAAAATTTTAAAAAAAAATTAAGGCTTTTATAAACTCGAAATTTCACTTCATGCTTAACCAGGAACTGGAAACGCTGTTTAGAAGCTTCAAATTAAACGCTATTATAAAATCGATTAATGTATGAAACTTTACAGCGTATACATTGGGTTATGTACACTGAAAAATAAAATTCCATGTAAAACAGACTTTTTTGAATCGACCCACTAAAATCTGCATGGCATTTTAAAGTTGAAGTTAAAATAATTTCCTAATATCATATATGAGTGGTCTAACTGCAAAACTCACATTCTCCACTTTTTTGAAAATTGAGTTGGCGGTTTATTTATGTCCGTCATGTTAAAGTACCCATGTTTTTCGCAATTTGCCAAAAGTTTTCAAAAGTGGAGAATGTGAGTTTTGCAGTTAGACTACAAATATATTATAAATAATTAAATAAATTAATATTCGTTGTGGTTTAAAATGGAGAAATAAACTATAATTATTTAAAAAGCTATTCGTTTTTTTTGTCTCCAGTAAAAAAGTAATGTAATAAGTTTGAGATAAATTATGCAATTTTATTGCGGAAGACCCAACAGTTTTATATAATACCGAGACATGATGCATAATAAGGATGTTCCGCTATATATTATAGGTATATACAAAGTTCATGTAAGGAACAAGAACAAGTTCAACTAATATAAACTTGTACATTAAATTATATACGGCAAGTTTGCTGGTAGTGCCAGTAAAAGTAATAATTATTTCATACACAGCGTCTAATTTAGTTAAGACCGACTCCGACAACCGAATAATACGTAATTTCATTGCGAATTTGTGTAAATGCTGGATTCACTGGGATTTGCGAAAATTTTGTAAGTTTATTGAATGCTAACTTTTAACTATCGGACTGTAGTTATCAAGTTAATTTCGTAACGTGTTATAATTAGTTTTCCCACAAATTTAGTTTCACCTACGTTGTGAAACAAAATTTAGTTACAATTAAATTCTGTTTACCAAAATTAGGCTCATTGTAGGTGAAGAGGAAATTACCAAATAAAAGAATAATTAACTATTTCAATCATTGAACTGGATCAAAATAAAAATAATATCACTAATATTCAAAGTTTATATTCCAATGTTTATTTATTTTCGAATGTTTGCTAAAAAAACAAACTTTAAATATTAGTGTTCTTTTATTTGTTTTTAGCGAAAAACATTTGACAATACCTTTTCAATTTGTGAAGTTCTCCTTATTATAGCTTATTTGTAAATGCCTCTTACCTGCACAAACAGAAAAAAAACATCATTAGTTAGAATATCAATAATAATAATCATTTTATAAATATCAGGAGCATTTTTTTATAGACTTTCTTGTATAAACCATTTTATTATTTAGGAAAAAAATGGCTGTACAATTCAAACTATCTATGAATGCAACTAATCTATAAATTATGAACTGTGGAGGCTTCTACTTCGTTATACATGTTAATTCAATTAAATAAAACACTTTAACTTTGTTTGTATAACACACTATTTTTAATTTCGTGACTGCAATTTCGGCAATTCAACTTGCCATTATCTAACAGAGTAACTTAAATTACGGTATGGTACAGGTATACCTGTACCATACCGTAATTTAAGTAACTCTGTTTGATAATGGCAAGTTGAATTGTCGAAACTGCAGTCACGAAATTAAAAATAGTGTGTTATACAAACAAAGTTAAAGTGTTTTATTTCATTTAATCTATAAATAATTGTGTAATTTATGAATAATGTAAACACTTCCAGCATATAAATACTATCAAACGAAAACCAAAAAAACGCTAATATGCTAATGCCGGGTTTTACCAACGGTAAATAAATCGACCAGTAGTTATTCATCGATTAAAATCTAAAAATATTTACATACATGTTAAAAAATCAATCAATTCACACGAAAACGATGTTTATGACATGGAAAATATCTACTTTAATCGGCAAATAAATGTAATAATAATAGTAATAATAATAATTTATTACGCAAAACCATTTAAATTATTACAAAATAGGTACATTTTTTTAAACAATTAGCACTATGTTAACACAATAATCTAAATATAAATAAACATTTAAAAGAAGTGTCGGCAACGTGACGCGCGCCATCTATATGTGTAATACCTCAAAAGATGTAGAAAACTTTATGTGCATCTCTAATATTTTACAACCATTTACCAGGAGATATTAAAGATGAATCTAATTTAAGATCTTTTAAGAAAATAATATTCATTTATTTATATAACATAGAGCCGTATTCCATTGATGAATATATTAACTATTGTCAATATTTTCATGTATGTATTTTGACGCGCTTTCATGTATTATATATTATGTTTTTCTACGGTGCGATCGTTTAAAACATGATTTAGAGTAGGCTTTGAGTTTTAAATTAGTTTGGCACTACTGACTGTAACACATAGTTTAGCATAACCTTAAATTTATTCCATCATTAAATTAGCATTCTGGGCAACCGTACAAAAAAAATGCTCTACTCTAAATCATAATTTAAACCATCGCACGGTATGTATTTATGTGAGAGGAAATAAACTATTACTATTTAAAAAAGTTAAGCACAGTAACAGGAGAGTATTATCCGTGCTTCAAGATAATGCACCAGTACACAAGTAAAAAATCTCAAAAGCTGCCATTGCTAAATGTATAATAATAATATCTTTATTTACGGAAACTCCATTTTTACAATATACTACAATTTAAAATTTATATAAGAATAAATAAAATACAATAAAACTTAAATTATATTAAATAAACTACGAATAAATAAGTCAATTATTACATATTTGTCAGTGCATTCATGTCAACAACTTTTAAATAACGCATCAATTCCTGCTGAGACATAGAAAATAAATCAAAGTTAGAATTGCGTGAAAAATTATTAGCATAGCGCATAAATTGACTGAAACAATTGTTGATACCATAATTAGTCCTGTGGAACGGTATTCGGAATAACGGTCTGTAGCGTGTTAATTTGTTATCAGCGCTAATATGGAAGTCAATTTGAGACAGAATATCAGGGCATTCAACATCCCCATTAATAATTTTATGAAACAATATCATAATCGCAGAAACTCTTCTGCTGCTTAAAGTGTCTAGACCAAAACTAGTCATTAGAGTTTCAAGATTTCTGGTATTCCCATTACCGATCTTATAGGAAAGAGATTTTAAAAATTTGTTTTGAACATTTTCAGTTTCATCTTGATAACACTTCTGACTAGGTGACCAGACACATGAAGCGTACTCCAGCTGAGAGCGCACAAAAGCAACATAAATGGTTTTATAAGATGTGGGATTTAAATTACGGGAAATTCTTCTAATGTAACCTAACATTCTAGCTGCCGAATTGCATATATTACTGATGTGACTAGAAAATGTTAGCTTCCCGTCAAAGAGGATGCCAAGATCTTTAATCTTTGTAATTTTAGATAATGTTATTTCCTCGATTTTATAAATGAAATCATGGTTCGATCGTTTTCGTGTGAAAGTAATTGAATTGCATTTATCTGCGTTAAAAAATAACTGATTACGGCAACACCAACCGCGAACAGATGACAGATCCTCCTGAAGCAATGCACAATCATTAGATGATTTAATTTCTTTGAAAAGCTTGAGGTCATCAGCAAAAAGTAGAAAGTGTGAGTGTTTGATTACTGCTGAAATGTCATTAATAAATAAAAGTAACAACAAAGGTCCCCAATGCGACCCTTGAGGTACACCTGACGGAACATGCACGATTTCAGAAAGGTGGTTTTTTATTTTTACACACTGAGTCCGATCAACTAAAAAATGTTTAATCCATTTACAAACAGATTCCTGGAATCCTAATGATTTTAATTTTGATACTAAAATGACATGATGTACTTTATCGAATGCCTTCGAAAAATCTGTATAAATAGCATCCACTACATTTTTATTATCTAAGGCATTGCGTATGAATGATTCATAAATTAATATATTTGTTGATGTTGACCTACCATTTCTGAAACCATGCTGTTCATTTATTAAAACGTTTTTACTCATCCAATACAGTTGTTCAGTTAATAATTTATCAAATAACTTAGGTATTGCTGACTGAATCGAGACACTGCGATAATGTGTACCTTTGTAAAAATTGACAGTCCACCTTATAGTCTAGATCTGGCCTTCTTTCTGTAACTATTTACTGTTTCCAAATCCCCAGAAAAAAATCGAACGTGGACAAAATTTAGAAACAATACAGAACTTATAGCTGCTGTCAAATGTGATTTTGGGGACAAGACAGAAGAATATTTTTATAATGGATAGAAGTTGTTATTGAAACGGTATAATTCTTGTATTCAAAGGCAACAACTTAATTGATAAATACATATTTTCGATCTAGTATCTTGTTTTCATGCCTAGTCCGGGAATATAAAACGACCTCCCGTATTTATCGGGCGAATCTAGTCAGCAATTTTTTTAAATAGATTTGTTTTGAGGATGAAAGCACCTTTGCACACATTTTTGCCTCTTCTGGGAATAGAACACAAAAAAAAACAAGTACTCTCCTTAAACTACTACCTGAATTATAGCCTCTCTCGATAATTTAACACTAATTCCTTATTACCTGAATGCAACATTTTACAATCTTTTGAACTGAAAAAGTGATTAGATGAGATGCAATGTTTTGCGAATAATAATAGTAATAAACAGATCACGGGTTTCGCTAAACGTTGCATATCATCTAAATACTTTTTTAGTTCAAAAGATTGTAAAATGTCGCATTCAGGTAATAAGGGATTAGTATTAAATTATCGAGAGGGACTAAAAATAAGCAAAGCTATAAAATCGGGAAAAAACGTGGTCAACGAGAAACGAGGACCCTTGGGTTTCCCTGATAATTAAAGCACTTATTATACCTGAAATACCGACATCCAGTGTACATAACAAATTCTGTTTTTTTTTTTGTACATCATGCATGAAAATGGCATTAGGCCGAAACTAATCGAAAAATAAATTCATCAGTTAAACAAAGCAAATTTAAATTCAAAACCTTTATGAATACAAATGCTACCGTAAAATTAAATATTTATTATTTCTAATAATTACATCTGATATCATATTTCTAGTTTATTTTTTATTATGTAAGGGAATTCATATAAAAATGTACAATATGTTTAACCCTCGCGCATCATTTTGTTATAATCGCGGTGAATTGTGGTATAATCCTGTGGCGAATTTAATGCCACCCCATTTCATTAAATAAAATTGCGAGCCGGTATGCTGCGTGCGTGTGTGCTGATATATTACAACGTCCAAAAATTACATGTGTTTGCCGTGACAAAGGGTAAGTAGACTGCGGACGCTAATAATTTCACCAAACTGCAATTTTCACAATGTGCTATTATACGCAAACACAAATATTTACAGATATGATATACGTTGTTTTTAAAAAAATATTTACATTGGCTGAAACGAATATTCGTCATTTTGTTAACGTACCTACTTGACCTAAATAAAATCATCTCTGATATGGTAAAACAAACAAAAAATTATAAACGTATACTAAACAGATATAATGTCATAAAATGAAATATTTTTAATTTTAGGCGGAGCGACCAAACCAAATTTTCAGGCTTTTCCAAACTTGCAATTTTACTTCATGCGCCACGCGCATACAGACACTGATTTCAAGTGAAGTTGATTTGTTAAAAATATTTCAGTGTTTTCAGTGTTTAATACGCGTGGCGCATGAAGTAAAATTGCGAGTTTATGAAAATTTGGTTTGGTCGCTCCGGTTCGCTACGCGACCAAACCAAATTTTCAGGGTTTTCTAAACTTGAAATTTTACTTCATGCTTAATCATGAAATGGAAAACACTCATATATAGCTTTAAATTTATCAAACTAAATGTTCAGGCTATCCTAAACTCGAAATTTTACTTCATGCGCCACGTGTATAAAACACTCATTTAATGAAAAGTTCAGATTATACATCTTTAGCATACTGCTATAATAGTATATTTTGAACTTTACTTGAAACTAAATGTTCAGGCTATCCTAAACTCAAAATTTTACTTCATGCGCCACGTGTATAAAACACTCATTTAATGAAAAGTTCAGATTATACGTCTTTAGCATACTTCTTTAATAGTATATTTTAAACTTTACTTGAAATCAGTGATATTTACGCGTGAGTAGAGGGAACTAGCTGATTCTAGAACCTCCTCCGACCTTGAGAGGTCATGAGGAGGTTCTAGAATACGGCTAGTTCTAATTTAGAGGTCATTTGAAGGTCCTTCTCTGACCTTGAGAGGTCGTGATGAGGTTCTAGAATACGGCTAGTTCTAATTTAGAGGTCATTTGAAGGTAATTTTAAGGTCAAGGTGAGTTTTAACATAAACATAGATTTTATTATTAATCATTTATTTCTTTTTCCATTTTTGCCGTTGATTCAATCGAAACTGTTTCCGTTCCGTTCTACTCAAAAGCGGCGGTGGTTGTCTGACTATGCCAGGCCCGGGGTTGGGAACATATGCTGGAACTTCTAGGGCGTCGTCCCAAGAATCAGTGTCTTCAGCGAGATTGCCACTCAGCATAACAGCATCTCTTTCTTCTTCAATAAATTAATCATGGCTTGTTGATGGTTGTTCCATATGTATAGTATAATGCGTGGCATCCCTTCCACCCTGTAGGTATTGCTTCATCCCCATAGTTGGGATAGGCACTCCCCGAAGATCCTCATTTGGTACCGATAAAGATTAGTCGTCTTCATCGCATATAGTAAAATTTTAAGTTAGGAGAAGCCTGAAAATTTGGTTTTGGTATCGAAATTTTACTTTATACTTAATCTAGAAGTGGAAACACTTGTTTCAAGCTTCAGTTTGAAATCATTTCAGATACAATAAATATCTGAAGATTTACAGGGTATGTAGCATATTGAGATATGTATACTTAATATAAATACTCCTTGTGTAGTAGGTACCTACACATTAAAATTTTCTAAACTCAAAATAAATTCTTCATTTGCTAGGCGGCTAAATACCGATTTACATTGATATCCGTAATCCTACTCACGCACACACATAATTTTTAATTAGAAAATTTATTTCGAAGATTGTAACGATATCATTCTGGTCCAACATTTTACTTAGCGTATTGGACGTTACGTCATTAACACTGACTTAATTGCCAAATTTAGAAATTGATGAAAATCAAGGAATTTTACGAAAACCTGTACAAATCATCACAATACAAATGTTTATGTCAAATGATGAAACACCTAGAAATTGGTGCAAATTAAAGAGATTTTCGAAAATCATGAAACCAAAAAAATACTTGATTGTTTACGAAAGTCTTAGGAAATCATTAAAATTTAAATTAATCAACATAGTATTTAAATTATACAGAGAATGTTTCTTTAAACTATACTTATCTCTCGATATATGTATTGTAAACTTTTAGTGAGTCGTTGTTTTTAAAAAGAGTTTAATTTGAAGCTAAAAA
The DNA here is from genome assembly GCA_932526585.2 of Philonthus cognatus. Classification (NCBI taxonomy): domain Eukaryota; kingdom Metazoa; phylum Arthropoda; class Insecta; order Coleoptera; family Staphylinidae; genus Philonthus; species Philonthus cognatus. The sequence goes on along the minus strand of OW052243.1, from coordinate 23,757,169 downwards.
CGGGTGTTTTCCACTCCCAGACTAAGCATGAAATAAAATTTCGAGTTTAGAAAAGCCCCACGTAGAAAATTTGTCGAGGGTCGAGACAAATTTTCACGGGGCTTTTCTAAACTCGAAATTTTACTTCATGCGCCACGCGTAGTAAACACTGATTTAAAGGAAAGTTGATAATATATACTGCTGAGATGTGATAGGTCAATATTTACCGAAATACAGCGAAAACTAAAAACAAAAATTGCATTTTTTGTGAACATACAATTCGCATCGCAAAGCGACCAAACAAAATGTTCAGGCTCTTAACTCGAAATTGTACTTCATACTTAATCTGGAGTGGAAAACACTCGTTTCAAGCTTCAATTTAAAGCTAAAAACGGCTGTTTTCTACTCCCAGACTAAGCATGAAGTAAAATTTCGAGTTTAGAAAAGCCCCGCGTAGAAAATTTGTCGAGGGTCGCGCAGCGACCCGAGACAAATTTTCACGGGGCTTTTCTAAACTCGAAATTTTACTTTATGCGCCACGCGTAGTAAACACTAATTTAAAGGAAAGTTGATAATATATACTGCTGAGATGTGATAGGTCAATATTTACCGAAATACAGCGAAAACTAAAAACAAAAATTGCATTTTTTGTGAACATTCAATTTGCATCGCAAAGCGACCAAACAAAATGTTCAGGCTCTTAACTCGAAATTGTATTTCATACTTAATCTGGGGTGGAAAACACTGGTTTCAAGCTTCAATTTAAAGCTAAAAACGGGTGTTTTCTACTCCCAGACTAAGCATGAAGTAAAATTTCGAGGTTAGAAAAGCCCCGCGTTGAAAATTTGTCTCAGGTCGCGCAGCGACCTGAGACAAATTTTCACGGGGCTTTTCTAAACTCGAAATTTGACTTCATGCGCCACGCGTATAAAACACTGATTTAAAGGAAACGTTGATAATATAAACTGCTAAGATGTGATAGGTCAATATTTTCCGAGATACAGCGAAGAAAAAAAAACAAAAATTGCATTTTTTGTGAACATTCAATTCGCATCGCAAAGCGACCAAACCAAATTTTCAGGCTCCTGGCTCGAAATTGTACTTCATACTTAATCTAGGAGTGGAGAACACTCGTTTCAAGCTACAATTTAAAATTTTTTCAGAAACAATGAATATTTGAAGATTTACAGGATATGTAGCATATTAAGATATGTATACGTATTAGAAATAATAGTAGGTAACTACACATTAAATTTTTCTAAACTCAAAATAAATTCCTTATTCGCTAGGCGGCAAAATACTGATTTACATTGGAATTCCAAATCCCACTCACATACACATAATTTTTAATTAGAAAATGTATTTCCAAGATTGTAAGTCAAATGTTGAACCATAATGATGTTCAACATTTGACTTAGCGTGTTAGACATTATGTCATTAAAGTGTTCGACAATAACACTGTTTGACTGTTTTGATTCACAAATTTTCCGAATTACCGGTCATTAAAAATGTCGGCAAACTAACAATCCCTATTTGTCATTCATTCTAAGAATAGTGGTCCCTGTTTAAAAACAGTTTAAAAACCACTTGCTTAGACTTTCAGAATTTGCACATTGACTTGATTAACTTAATAATAATCAAACTGTCTATCCATTCGGCTTGTTTCTTTATTGTTAGAGTATGTTTTAGCTTGAGTATTTAAAGATGTTGATAAAACTTTGCTTCTCGCACATTAATATATTATTGCAATGAGAGAATTTTGAGTTCGTTGAAACTAATAACAATTTGTAATAGTACAAATTTAATAATAATAATAATAATTTATTGACCTCTTGTATTACATATAATCCACATAATATAATAATAGTAATAATAATTTATTGACCCCTTGTATTACATAAAATCTACATAGATAAAACTTTGTTTCTCGCACATTAATAGATTATTGTAATGAGGTAATTTTGAGTTCGTTGAAACCAATAACAATTTGTAATAGTCAAATTTAATAATAATAATAATAATAATTTGTTGACCCCTTGTATTACATAAAATCAAATAATAATAACAATAATGGCGCAATAGTAATGTAACTAGTTCAATAGGAATTTAGTCAGATGAAACTAAAGGGTTTCTTTGATCTTCCACAAGTTCCTGTATAGGATAAGACTATATAACATATAATATAATACTGTATGTATGACTTAACCTTAATAAATGAGAATATAATTTCATACAGTTAAAAGAAAGTTTCAAGCCTGTACTGTAGTTTATAAACTATTTATTAAATCAATTACCAAGGTGAAGTATTTTTAAGTGTTTTTTACATTATCAGATATAAAATACTATTAATAAGCTGGAATATGTTTTAAAGTGTATACTTTCAATTAATTTCAGTCATTATTTTTTCTTTCTTTCTGAAGATGTCGAAAGTGGATGGGTATTCATTACTCGTTGGTATGAAAGAAAATGTCTTAGAGCTTCTTGCCAACATTCATTATGCGACACGCAACGATGCCTTTAATGGATTAGATTTAATAATGCGGCTGCATGATTAAGAATAATTGCTTTCACGGCCCCGAAAAAAAAAGATCGTTCGCTGAAAGATTTAATTAACATCCGCAAAAATTAATATTAAGCCAAATCATTATTTTTTGTTACGAGAAGATATCATTTTTAATAAACGATAAGAAGATATTACAGGGTTTTTCTATTGCATTTCACGATTGATCAAATGAGATTCACTATATCCCAAATATATTTCACCTTGTCAAATATTTGCCAAAAGATTTCCCGATTTACGAAATTAGTTTCACTATATTCCAAATTCTTTTCTCTTTAATATTTTTGTTGAACATTTAGGCAGTAATAATAACTTTCTTTTTGAATTATTTCATTTTTATTTATACATATGTAACACTACTTACGCCAGCATTCATTCTCCAGATAACGAGTCCTCTTAGTTTGTTGCTAGCATGCATTTTTAAACGAACTGCAGCCATTTTTCTCACAAGTGAAATGTAATTGACAAACTGTGAAAAGGTTTTGACATATAGGAAAATGTAGTAGTATATAGGGAAATGAATTTGATAAATGGGAAATTTATTTGAGATAAATGGATACACATTCGATATAAAGTAAAATGCAATTGAAAAACTCTGTAAATACAACTTTAATTAACTTATATTTAATACCTAATCTGTTCTTACAAATCAATATGTGAAAGGTAATCTACACCAAGTCACATTTTTTTTCAAAATACGTTTTTATACTGTTGAAATTTGAATGTTTACTCTATCGAGAGGTAGGGTTAGGTTAGGTTTCAATGGCAGCAGTTAGACCGCTCACTCAGGCCCAAAGGGCCCCTTGTGATACCATAAGGGTGAAAAGGAGTCAGATCTCCCCTCCCTTCCCACCTATCTGGTATTTGGTATCTGGTATAAGTGGAGTGCGCTTTGCTGCACTGCGCTTAGACCTCATTAGGCCCATTGTGCTGCCTTCCACTGCATGCCCTTCCCACCTATACAATCCAATCCGAGCACTTAATGAACCCGATCAGATTTCTCACATCTAGAGGTGTAAGGTCCGTTAGTCCATTCGCGTAGTGCATACCAGATCCTTTTCCCTTCGAGAGCAGGGTATTGTCCCAGATAGTGGAGTACCGTCTCTTCCTCCTCCATATCCAGGCATCCTCTGCAAAAGTCGTTGTGCTCAAGAACCATATTTTGTGCATGTCTGCCTAGGAGGCAGTGGCCCGTGAGGATGCCTACCGTCTTCTTTATGTCAATTCTGCTAAGTGCAATTAATCTGTTGCTGTTTATAGTATCCCATATAAGCCATAGCTGCCTTGTTATGAGACACGTATCTTCTTCTCTCCACTTATGCTATCATTTGGTTCCTAAGTAGTCTCTCCACAAGGGGAATGTGGGTGGAGAGTTCAGTAAACAGGTCCTGCATTCTTGCCCCTTTCCTTGCAAGGTCGTCGGCAATTGAATTCCCCCTCATATCACTGTGACTAGGTACCCACATGAGTCCCGCGTCACGGTTACTTCAAGGTGCATCGAGCGGTAAATAGTATTGTAAAATTTCAAAAATGTGACTCGGTGTAGTTTACCTCCCACGTACAGGTATAATAATATAAAACTATATTATTCGTATAAAATATTCATATTATGTAGGTAATATGTTAGAATAAAAGCCTGAAACTAAAACATTTACTTTAAGATATAACATTCTATACCCTCCGGTAATTAACAGAGTTGACACCTTTATAAACATAAGTAAAGCTGGGCTATATTTTGGAAAAGCAAGATGGTGTGTATGTGTGTGTCGAAGTAATTAAACAAAGGACGTCCTTTGCGCGCCCTTTAAGCCCCGGTAAAGTATGGGGACAGTTGCGGTGACCTATAATCAGAGTATCAGTTCCGGAGTGTCCGGAGAATTTGCACACTGAAACCGCCGGCGAAAGTATATCACCACCAGGGTTTAAGTTCCGACAAAGAGGAAATGCGACGCGCCCCTCCGAAAACACACAGAAAAAAAGAGAAGGCCGTGATCTTCATCAAAGTGGAGGTCCTAAACGAATTACGCAAACCCGCGCGTCCTTTTAAACAATAACGCTTCCGCAAGGTTTTTATGAATTAGTAGGGGTTTGTAAAAGGAGTGGTTTGGATGAAAGTAAATAGAAGTGGAAGGGTGGTTTAAATACGCCTGAAAGAAACGTTGATTTTTTGTGTCCACAATATTTTTATATCTCTATTTTAATACTATTTATTTTTCTAAATATACGTAATATTTGCATCTGCGTATTGTAGAAAACTAAAGATTTATAATATAAATAAACAAATGTGTGAAATAGTAACTATACTCTTTTAACTTCCAATTCAGACTATCCATTTTTAAATTAAAAATAAACAATAAAATTGGAAATGACTTGTTAAAACCAAATTGTTAACGAAGAATTTCACTATAATAACAAACAAAATTCACAAATTAAGTGACAGAAAAATTATTTAAAATATATTCATATTCGCCAACTTAAAAAAATTAACAGAAACATAAATCCAACATCTGTCTAATGTAAAGTATTAATAGAATGGTTTCCTGAAATTCCTGCCAAAACCCAAACACATTTCACCTTCTTTTAGCAAAGTTTTGCATCCAGGAAAAGTTTTCATGAAAATTAAATATTGAAATTTGTTCAACATATTTTCCAACTGCTAAATTTTAATTAGAATTTTATGTTTTGTAAATGTTTGTCTAGGCATTTTTAATATTCCCGGCAGAGAAAAAAAAAAGTCGGATTTTCGTAATAGAATAGTGAGATGACATGTAATAATATTACAGTAAGTTTTATTCTGTATAACTTTGAGTAAACTTAATTGTTTTCTTTTTATAAAAATTAAATAATTTCAGCGAAAGAACATATTTTCAAGATAAAATTAAAATACAGTTTAATATCTACTAAAAAAAATGGTGATGTGTGCTTCATAGCATTTTCTCTGTTAAAATCAAATATTAAAAATATGGAAAAGTGTCTGATACTTAATTTTTCACTGAGCAAAAAACAAACAAATAATTTTATAGCAAAATTAGATGTTATTTTATAATAAAACATTACTTAAATGTGTTTGCTCAGTGAATTCCGTATTATTAATTATAAAATGTTTACAAACAATGCTATTTTTTTTTCGTTATATCTCGGTAAATATTGACCCATCACATCTCAGCAGTATATATTTTTAACTTTCCTTTAAATCAGTGTTTTATACGCGTGGCGCATGAAGTAAAATTTCGAGTTTAGAAAAGCCCCGTGAAAATTTGTCGCTGGCGACCCTCGACAAATTTTCACGGGGCTTTTCTAAACTCGAAATTTTACTTCATGCTTAGTCTGGAAGTGGAAAACACCCGTTTTAGACTTGAAATTGAACTCTTTTCAGAAACAAAAACTTCCTAAAAGTTTACAAAATACATATCGAGAGATAAGTATAGTTAAAAGAAAACTTCTCTTATAATTTGAATAATTTGTTGATTTACTTAAATATTAATGATTTCCTAAGACTTTCGTAAACAATCAAGAATTTTATTTGTTTCATGGATTTTTAAAAGTGTCTTTAATTTGCACCAATTCCTAGGTTTTTCATTAATGTTTCATCATTTGACATAACTATTCGTATTGTGATGATTTTTACAAGATTTCGTAAAATTCCTTGATTGAGTGATCCTTGATAGAATTCCTTTGATTTCCTTGGATTCCTTGATTAATTGCCAAATTTCCAAATTTGGCAATTAATATTATAATTTGAGCCTTTTTTTAGTAATTTTACAAAGTTTGTCTATTTTATTAAATTTACTTTTTTTGTATACAAAAGTGAATCGAATATTCCACATTTGTATACACAAACAAGATGACTAAAAACGATTATTCAAAATTATATAAAATGCCAATTATTTGCATTAAATCGGTGTTTTCTACGCGTGGCGCATGAAGTAAAATTTTGAGTTGAGAATTAATAGAATGGTTTCCTGAAATTCCTGCCAAAACCCAAACACATTTCACCTTTTTTCAGCAAAATAGATTAATTTTGCATCCAGGAAAAGTTTTCATGAAAATTAAATATTGAAATTTGTTCAACATATTTTCCAACTGCTAAATTTTAATTAGAATTTTATGTTTTATCAATTGTTGTCTAGGCATTTTTAATTTGGCAGGTAAAGAAAAAATAGTCGCATTTTCGTAATAGAATAGTGAGACGACATGTAATAATATTACAGCAAGTTTAATTCTGCAAAACTTTGAGTAAAGTTAGTTGTTTTCTTTTTATATAAATTAAATAATTTCAGCGAAAGAGCATATTTTCAAGATAAAATTAAAATACAGCATATCTCTACTAAGAAAAAAGGTGATGTGTGCTTCATAGCATTTTCTCTGTTGAAATCAAATATTAACAATATGGAAAAGTGTCTCATACTTAATTTTCCACTGAGCAAAAAACAAACAAATAATTTTATATCAAAATTAGACGATATTTTATAATAAAACATTACTTAAATGTGTTTGCTCAGTAAATTCCGTATTATTAATTATAAAATGTTTACAAACAATGCTATTTTTCTTTCGTTATATCTCGGTAAATATTGACCCATCACATCTCAGCAGTATATATTTTTAACTTTCCTTTAAATCAGTGTTTTATACGCTTGGCGCATGAAGTAAAATTTCGAGTTTAGAAAAGCCCCGTGAAAATTTGTCTCGGGTCGCTGGCGACCCTCGACAAATTTTCAGGGGGCTTTTCTAAACTCGAAATTTTACTTCATGCTTAGTCTGGAAGTGGAAAACACCCGTCTTAGACTTGAAATTGAACTCTTTTCAGAAACAAAAACTTCCTAAAAGTTTACAAAATACATAAGAGATAAGTATAGTTAAAAGAAAAATTCTCTTATAATTTGAATAATTTTTTGATTTACTTCAATTTTAATGATTTCCTATGACTTTCGTAAACAATCAAGAATTTTATTTGTTTCATGGATTTTTAAAAATGTCTTTAATTTGCACCAATTTCTAGGTTTTTCATTAATGTTTCATCATTTGACATAACTATTCGTATTGTGATGATTTTTACAAGATTTCGTAAAATTCCTTAATTGATTGATCCTTGATAGAATTCCTTTTATTTCCTTGGATTCCTTGATTAATTGCCAAATTTCCAAATTTGGCAATTAATATTATAATTTGAGCCTTTTATTAGTAATTTTACAAAGTTTGTCTATTTTATTAAATTAACTTTTTTTGTATTCAAAAGTGATTGATTGTACTTGTATACACAAACAAGATGACTAAAAACGATTATTCAAAATTATATAAAATTATATTATATTATATTAAATCGGTGTTTTGTACGCATGGCGCATGAAGTAAAATTTTGAGTTGAGAAACCCAGAATTTGGATTTGGACACTACGCGCCCAAATTCAAATTTCTTATGCTTTTCTCAACTCGAAATTTTGCTTCATGCTTAGTCTGGGAATAGAAAACTCGTTAAGTTATCTGAAAATGTTGATAAACTTTGAAGATTATATTTAATAATCAAACTTTTGACGAATTTTGGTGAATTTCTAAAATTTTTGTTAATGTTTAACGCATTTAGTTAATTTTCAATAAATTAACGAAATTATCAAAAATTCGGAAAAAAATGTATAATTTTGAAACCTTGGATATTTACGAAACATCATTGAGATTTGGAAAATTAAGTATAATTGTGTGAAAATTTATACAAATCGTCGAAATTTAAAATGTAGCGATACTTAAATTTTTATTACATTAAATAATTTCGACGATTCTCATTAATTTTCCATAAATGTATGATCACTACTACGATTTAAAAAAAAAGAGGATGAAAATTCATGAAAAGTGTCAAATTTTGTAAATCTAGGGAAATCATGAAAAACGTTAAGGTTTTAAAAATTGCCGAAAATCCTGAAAATTCATGAAAAATATTGAAATTTAACGAACATTTAAGAAATTTACGAAAACTACAGAGAATTAAAAAATCGACAAAAATTTATGAAAAGTGTAAACTTTTTGAAAATTAACGAGAGTTTGAGAAATTGAGAAAAACCATTTATCAAAGTTTTCACGATTTTTGGTGAATTTCCAAAATGTTAATTAATATTTAACGCTTCTTGTAAATTTCTAAGATTTCATTTAATTAAAACAAAATCTGACGGTTTTCCTGAATTTCCTATTTTTTTGTTAAATTTAGAAATTTCAATACTTCTTATAAAAATTTATAAAATCAACGGGAATCTTGGAATTTCATGAAAAACTTCAACATTTTTTATGGTAGCAAATATTTCGGAAATTCATAAAAATTGCCAAGAATAACAAAATTGAAGGAAATTTTTAAAATTTATGGATAGAATCGAACTTTTTAATATGATCGGAAAGTCACGAAAACCGTTAGAATTTTGAAAATTAACGGAAATCTTGAAATTTTATGAAAAACTTTAACAGTTTTTAAGTTAGCATTTCATAAATCGAGGAATATTTCAAAATCTTGACGCTGTTTTATCATCAAGATAATGAAAATCAACGGATATCTGTAATATTCAGGTAAAAATAAATAAATTAAATAAATGTTTGACGCAAATCGTCGGGATTTTGAAAATTAACGAAAATCTAGAAAGTAAGAAAAACCGTCAAGAGTTTTCATGAAATTCAATGTTTGCTGTCGTGATATTTTTTGCAAGAGTTCCATCATTCCACAATCGGATATTTTGAAAATTCACGAATAACCGTCATGATTTTTTAAAATAACGAAAATCTTAAAAGTTAGCGGAAATCTATTAAATTTACGAAAAACCTTAATATTTGAATCACTAGTCGTTCTTTTACTAGTCGTAGAACAAGTTGAGTCTAAAACTTGAGTGGATATGGGTTATATCTCATTCGTGCCACAAACTTGCCATTGTGAGATATAAGCATCATATTGACTCTCGTACAATATACTATTATATAACATATTGCATTTTAACACAATTTAAATAAACCCTCAAACCGTGAGCAACGTTCCTTTTCAAAAGGACTTAAAAAATTATAGTGACTATTCCGTCAAAAGTGAATTTGACTTATGCAAAAAGAACATCCAATTTATGAACCCAGTGTAAGAATTTCTGAAACAACTCTATCCATTTCCACAATATCACCTTGTAGTATATTAATTATTTAAAAAATTATTATTCAATATTTATTTTTCAAATTAGTGGATTTTATACAGGAAGATGATATACATAACATATATATACAGTACATGCCGAGAAATAAATTGGCAAAGTTAAGTATTCTAAAATAATAAAAACAAAAAAATAAATAACTTTTTTCATTTTTCAATATAAACAATATTTGTAAAGGCAAAAAATTAAACCAAAATATGTTACGTAGAATTGATTGCTGTTTCTGTTTATTTTTAAATGATTATTGAAAAAAGGTTATTAGATTTATTGGCATTCAAACACAGGGGCCAAGACTTTAACAACGGATATTAGTTAAATAGGACGAGCTTTGTATAGGAAATATGATAAGTGTAATATTGGACTATTTTTTAAACGAGCAATTCTATTTTTATTTTACTTCGGTTTTCTCTATACAGTCACGACTTATTTTTCTGAGCAATTCTGTATCGTTAAATTTTCTATAAATAAACTGTCAGCATTTCTAACTTGAAAGCTAATTTGTATCAAGAAAATATGATAATTATAATGTAAGGAATGAATTTCTCAAATAAACAATTCTAAATCGCTAAGCTTTCTATAAATAAATTGTTGGCATTCTAATTTAAAAGCTAATCTATATTCGGAATTCGGCTCGCATCGGAAAGGGCGTTTTAATAAATTTTCTCATTTATTTTGCTTGCATTAAATTTGCTAGGGACGCCGGACGACAGAGGTTCCTTCTTAAATAGCCGATAAAATCAATTCATCGCTTATGTCTGGAATGCCGTGTATTTGATTTTAAAATTTATGAAATTCCACATCGAAGCAGAATAATCTTAGTTTTATATATACAAAAAAAAATACAATAAATCAACTATACAAAACATAAAATTACATACCATGTAAGGCATTTTATAATTGTATTATCAAAATAAATTCAAATTCAAAACTATTTGAATTCGAGAAAATGAGCTTACGCTTCTTATAGTTTGCACACTTTAAACATAATATATAAAATTACGAAAAAACTATTCGTGAAAATGCAAACAATGTCTTAATTAATAAGACAACTTAAGACGATAAATATCCATATGGATATTTATCGTCTTAAGTTGTCTTATTAATTAAGATATTGTTTGCATTTTCACGAATAGTTTTTTCGTAATTTTATATATTATGATTAAAGTGTGCAAACTATAAGATGCGTAAGCTTATTTTCTCGAATTCAAATAGTTTTAAATTTGAATTTATCTTGTTTGAACTGTACCGTAAGGTAAATAATAAGGTCTCACATTCTTCATACCTGCTAATGACATAGTCCCCTTTTTTACCTATAAATACCGACCATCATTTTCACTAATTCCATTTCTGTGTACCTGTTCATTCCACACACACCACTTTTTCCAAGTATGTTTGTTTTAATGTTATTCCTAATTTTTTAAACGTCATAAGCAAAGCTATACTGAAGAGAGATACATCTCGAAACGCGTCTATAGATGGCCTAAGACATTAGTTTTAATTCAAGTCCTTTCACATCTAATTTGTTGCTATCTTTCCTTTCATTTTAAATTTGTATTGTTAGTTGGTTTGAAGAGAATTTGACCTAAACGTTACATATACTTTAATAGAGCGTTGTAACAAATCAAATTAAATAAGATTTTAAATATTTCATTGTAAAATACAATATCCTGAGGTGTATTTGCACGGGAAGTAGTTGTTTCAATGGATATTTATCGTCTTAAGTTGTCTTATTCATTAAGACATTGTTTGCATTTTCACGAATAGTTTTTTCGTAATTTTATATATTATTATAATTGTATTATGTTAAATTGTTTATGGTTTTTTAATTAAGGAAAAATATAGTACTTCTAATGAGTGTCTACAAACTGTCGGCATCTCGGTTGCTTTGTAAAACAAATTACATATCTTAGATTATGGCATACGAAAATCATGAAAACGTCAAATACATTTTATTATAGGTCATTGGGTAGTGTCACAGTGCTGAATTTAATTACGACGTATGTTTCTGACTGGGTTGCCGACAGTTTATAGACACTCGTTAGAAGTACTTAATTTTATTTTTATTCGTTAGTTAATATATATATTTTTAAAATGAAAGCAGTAATCAAATAAAAATATATTAATAAAATCAATAATGAACACCTTTTAAATTATTTTACATACAGGATTATTTCTTTTAAATATACAGAGAGTTTTATGTAACACCGAACATTTTCATAAAGAGAATTTTTCTTTTAAGTATACATATGCATACGTCGTACATTTTCCGACGCTCGGTTTGTCAAAAGAATTTAGTTTAAAGCTTTAAACGAGTGTTTTCCACTCCCAGGCTAAGCATGAAGTAAAATTTCGAGTTTAGAAAAGCCTGAAAATTTGGTTTGGTCGCGTAGCGCGAAGCGCGGAGCGGCCAAACCAAATTTTCAGGCTTTTCTAAACTCGAAATTTTACTTCATGCGCCACCGGTACAAAACACTAACATATTATAAAGTTTAAAACACATCGGTAAATTTTACATTGAATCAGTGTTGTGTAGAGGTGACGCATGAAGTAAAATTTCGAGTTTAGAAAAGCCCGAAAATTTGGTTTGGCCGCTCCGCGCTTCGCGCTACGCGACCAAACCAAATTTTCAGGCTTTTCTAAACTCGAAATTTTACTTCATGCTTAGCCTGGGAGTGGAAAACACTCGTTTATAGCCTCAAATTAAATTCTTTTAGCAAACCGAACGTCGGAAAATGTACGACGTATACATATGTATATTTAGAAAAAAAATTCTCTTTATGAAAATGTTCGGTGTTACATAAAACTCTCTGTATGTACATACCTCTAATGTACGCCGAAATGTTTCAGGAAACATTCTTAATCAGGGCATTAAAAGTGACTGATTAAAAATAAATTCTACCATATTTTTGTACCACTATAATTAAGCGTCCTTTATAGTATTTTAAAATAAGTGCTTAAGAGTTCTGATCTCAGTATCTTATTATATAAAAATCTGTTTGCTATATTCTGTTACAGAAATTATGGTGTAATTTGCGTTAATGTTGTTTGGGTAATTAATAATGTTGATTTATTTTTATAATTATCGGATAGATGAGTTTTATAAATTGGCCTTCCATCAATGTTATCTTTAACCGTTAATCAAGGTACTGAACAATTTGTCGTACAGTAAATTATGTCGGCTAGACGGGGTGCAAAAACGTGAGAGGGTGAGATTTCTTCTTAACTACGCGGCGCCGGGCCGTAACTCATTTAGGCCCGATTAATAACAGGGAATAAATTTTATTGGCGAAAACCCCCGTGAAATTTCATTAACAATGTATCAAAGAAAGTAACGTACAAAACCACTAATGCTAATAAAAAGATATTGTGTGTGTACAATGTGGATACAGTTATCATTTTATTTACTGAAGTAGACTTCATTGCAATCTTTGTTATTTTATTTATATAAGCCCAATCATTTTTTTTTAATAATTTATTGAAAATAAATGTAAAGTGTTTGCCACGATGGGTAAATATAGTTTCAGTTATTCCATTGCATCATGACTTGTATTAATAATTAAATAAGTATTATAAATTGACATTGAATGATTAATCATAAATTATAATGCTACAAAAATAAGACACTTTAAGGTCGGAAATTCACATGTTTTTTGGCCACAAGAACGAACAACGATTAATCTTTCACAATAATATAAACAGACCTTTGAAACTTATACATATTGCACATTGAAGCTTTGCGAATAAATTGACATTATTCGTTTTATTTAAATGTTTCTTAAATTATATATAAATCAACTAATGGAACACTCTTAAATGATCACGTAAATCCGTGCAATACTTCCACAGAAAACATTATTTTTTTCTTTATATTGCTTTAATTTATTGAAGTAATTATTATAAGCATGTTGTATTAAATAGATTAATCTAAAATAAATGATAAATAAAATTAATCGTTGCTTAGAAATTTCCATAAGAGCAATTTAAATTTTGATTATGCTTTTAATAAATATGGGGCAGCATTGTGCTATTTTAGTAATATCTTAAAATTATACTGTAATTTCCAAAAACATGTGAAAAGAAATTGGGTTTGATATGTAGATAGAATTCGTGTAGGGCATTTGTCGCGACACGGGTTCCCGGTGCGCGGCCTTGAATTGCGAATGTAATTTTTCTGCCGCGGACTGTTCATTGATTGTGATGTTGATACACAACAAAGAAAGACATTATTAAAATATTTCCTAGAAGTTCATTTCTGGTTTCATATTTTGAATAGGAATGCCGGTATATGATGATATATGTTGTATACAAGATAAATTCAAATTCAAAACTATTTAAATTCGAGAAAATAAGCTTACGCTTCAAATTAAATAAGATTTTAAATATTTTATTGTATAATTCAATATCCGGAGGTGTATTTGCACGGGAAATAGTTGTTTCAATGGATATTTATCGTCTTAAGTTGTCTTATTAATTAAGACATTGTTTGCATTTTCACGAATAGTTTTGTCGTAATTTTATATATTATGTTGTATGCGTTGATTCAAGTGATGAGTCGTAAAAATTCCTATTTCATTTATTTACCAAATTGTGCGACACTTGGCATCTAGAGTTCGAATTGGGTTATTGTAATTTCTCATTTTTTGTACGGCTTAGCCTACTTAGCTTGAAGGGTTCCCCACCCAGATTAAAGAGTAGACCCCCTCTCGTGTATGCATCTATTCCTTATGTGTGCTTCATTGCAATTTTCCAAATTAAGGAGTGCAGCACCCGAGCACCCGAGACAAATTTTCTGGGCTTTTCTAAACTCGAAATTTTACTTCATGCGCCACGCGTATAAAACACTGATTTCAAGTGAGGTTCAAATATACATACCTTTCACAATATTTTAGTGTTTTATACGCGTGGCGCATGAAGTAAAATTTCGAGTTTAGAAAAGCCCAGAAAATGTTCACGGGGCTTTTATAAACTCGAAATTTTACTTCATGCTTAGTCTGTGAGTGGAAAACAATCGTGTAAAATTTCAAATTGAACTCTTTTAAGAAACAACAAATCTCTAAATATTTAAAGAAAATAATCTGAATTTAGAATACGTATACTTCAAAGAAAAACTCCCTGTATATACTCATATGGAATATCAAACTAAAACTGCATCTGTTTCGTTATATAGTTGTATGCATGTCGATAGAAATTAAAATCGTGAATATTTATCCTGTTTACTTGTGACTTCTGTAATTCAATACCCATTCATTCATTCGCACGGCGCTATGTAAACAAATAAACAACGCGCTCTGCACTCATAATTTTTATTATTCGCTGTGATAAAATTCGACAGGCACTATAAACCAATACATAGTCAAAACTACTTTCTGCAATTTTCCTATTTCTGCTCCATCTCGTATCCCAGAAACACACAACCAGCAAAAATTGGCACTCTTAAATGTTTTATTAATTCAAAACTAATAATGTAATTATGAATTTGTTTACACTGTTTAAAAAAGTGATTCTTAAAGTTTACTTCAGAAACTTACAGGTGGAGGAGTGTTCGAACAATAGGTAACATTTCCACTTATTAGCTTGTTGCTTTTTTTGCAGAATCGTACGTAAATTTATGAACTACACAATTTGGTTGAATTCGGCGAATCAAATAGTAGATAGAAAAACCTAGTCAAAATGTCCGTTTTCGAACAAAAAGGAACATTTCTACTCATTTATAAAAAAGGTTTCTGTAGGTGTAACAAAATATCCTTACATTTACTTAAAGGAAGAGTCTATCGAGCATTATTCCAAGTTTGGCATAGTCAGAATCATAGGCTGTGACTAGTGTCTTTATGACTTAAAAGAACTTGAGAAGAAGTTTAAAAAAATTGACCATATTCACAATTTAAAAAGGGTTATTATCAAAAATCATATTAAGTGGATTGGATAGCTAACGCCATCTAACGCTCCATAGTGGCATCGTCAAAGACACGAATGCACAAGTGCATATATAGGTCACTGTTTCGTCCACGGAGCTATACTCTGTGTAAACACAGAAAACAAGTATTCCGGCACCGGATACCCACAGACGCGTTTGGGACTTCAAGGTCCTCTTCAGTATGGTCCCGACCCAGTGCCGAGGAATACTGAACATTTCTTACTGTATTATACCGATATGTGAACACTATTAGGTGAATTGGATAGCTAACGCCATCTAACGCTCCATAGTGGCAGCGTCAATGACACGAATACACAAGTGCATATATAGGTCACTGTTTCGTCCACGGAAGAGGACCTTGAAGTCCGAAACGCGTCTGTGGGTATCCGGTGTCGGAATACTGAACTCAAATACAATTTTTAAAAATCATATTGTTAAAAGCCGTTTATAGTGCCGTGTAAAGGGGCTAGAAAATGTCGGATTTGAGAATGAAATGGAAAAATTTTGAGATTTGATAAAAAGAGGACAAAACTACAATAACCTCAAGTTGCCTACCATTGAATTAGTTTGTGCACTGAATACTAATAAAAAAAAAGATGTTCTTAGTTTGCTAAAAAAAAAAAAATATTTGGGGAAGAATGGGCATAAAATGAAGACTTATCTTGGTATAAGAGTATTTTGCTAGAAGATGGTGATGTTGCACAATATTCACGCTTGAATAAGTAATAAAAGTGTGCTGTTGTGACTGTCTTGAATATGATGCTAGGATCCATATTTAATTAAAAATTAAGTAGAAAACTTAAACTTTATGTACTTACAGTAGTTTTTTTATGATAATAATAATACAGATGGGCTTTTGTTAACAATAAAAACATTACTTGCATTTGATTGCTTTTATTTTATTTCTTCCAAAAGGTAACATTTCCAATTAACGATTATCAAATAGTAGCATTTTAAATATTTACTGAAAAATGTAACATTTCCAAATTTCAAACCAGATTAGTAATTGATATGTAACTTATTCAATGTATATTTCTGTATATACATGATATTAAAAACAAATATGTTCTCTCTTCATCTTATTTTAGTGATTTCTCAAATAATAGCAACGATGGAAATGTTACCTTTTGTCCGAACACTCCTCACATATGCATACGCCGTAAATTATACACTCGTTGTTTTTTTAAAAGATGTTAATTTGAATCTTTAAACGAGTGTTTTCCACTCCCAGACTAAGCATGAAGTAAAATTTCTAGTTTAAAAAAGCCTTAAAATTCGGTTTGGTCGCACCGCAAAGCGGGGCGACCAAACTAAATTTTCAGGCTTTTTTAAACTAGAAATTTCACTTCATGCGCCACGCGTAGAAAACATTGATTTGTTGTGAAGTTCAAAATGTATGTCTTCTCTTGAAATCAGTGTTTTATACGCGTGGGGCTTGGATTAAAATTTCGAGTTTAAACGAGCCTGAATATTTGGTTTGGACGCTCCGTTTCGCGAACCTGGAAGTGAAAAACACTCGTTTGATGCTTTAATTTTAATTCTTTACAAAAATATCTGAAGATTTACAGTTATGGAGATGTGTTATTCCATTGCAGCATGACTTGTCTTCATATTTAAATCAATATTAATAATAATTATAAATTTCCTATGATTGGTTAATCAAAGTTTTTAACAGTAAATACAGAGTAACTACGAAAGTAATAGACCCATTCAATGTTTTAACAACCCAAAACTAATATTGTTATTATAAATTTGTTTACACTGTTTATAGAGATGATGCTAAAAGTTTACGTTGGAAACGCACAGGTGCTCAACGCAGAGATTTTTCTTTTAAGTAAACATATGCATACGCTGTAAATTTTACAACATTCGCTGTTTTTTAAAAGAGGTTAATTTCAACCTGTAAACGAGTGTTTTCCACTCCCAGATTAAGCATGAAGTAAAATTTCGAGTTTAGAAAAGCCTGAAAATTTGGTTTGGTCGCGTAGCGCGAAGCGCGGAGCGGCCAAACCAAATTTTCAGGCTTTTCTAAACTCGAAATTTTACTTCATGCGCCACGCGTATTAAACACTGAAAGCACTAAAATATTGTGAACGAGTAAACTTCGCTTGAAATCAGTGTCTTATACGCGTGGCGCATGAAGTAAAATTTCGAGTTTAGAAAAGCCTGAAAATTTGGTTTGGTCGCTCCGCGCTTCGCGCTACGCGACCAAACCAAATTTTCAGGCTTTTCTAAACTCGAAATTTTACTTCATGCGCCACGCGTACAAAACACTGATTTGATGTAAAGTTCAAAATGTACGTCTTTAGAATACTGCTTTATTAATATATTTCGAACATTAATTGAAATCAGTGATATATATATTTAAAAAAATTGAAGCTTTTACCGACACTTTTTAATTTTTTTCTAAACTCTAAATTTCACCTTACGCTAAATAAAGGAGTTGAAACACTTGTTAGAAATACCCTGTGTATTAAAATATAGGCATTTAGTACCTTTATATTACATCATTTTACTTTACATTTAATTTGTGATATTAAAATGGCCCCCCTTGTCCAAATGTGCGGGCACCCATGTGCTTAATCAAGGAATATGTATAAAAAGCATTCAATTTGATATTTGCCGAGAGATTCAGGCAAATATCAAATTGAATGCTTTTTATACATATTCCTTGACAATGAAAAATTCACTGTATTTTTAATTTATTTGTAGTTTACTTGTTTTGTCTCGAAAACTAATAAGTGCAAATGTAGTAAATTTAATTATTTAAAAACAATACACTTTAAAAGTGTATCTATAATTTTCTCATAATTTTTACTACTATATTTGCACTTCTCAGTTTTCAGGACAAATCAACTAATGTATGATTTGTCCTGAAAACTGAGAATTGCAAATATAGTACTTCCATTTTTTTTACAGCAATGAAAATACTTCACTTGCTTTTATTTTTCGCTGTGTTTTTTTCTTTTAGAATTTCAAATCAGAATATACACATATTTCGCCAGACATTCCTAGATTTCCACTTGATATTCAGTCGGAGCAATTTCTGTTGACACTTAAACATTTGATTTATTCCTTCAATCATTTTACATATATTTTTGGAGTCACTTTGAATTTCTGTTCGGGGTACACACATACATACAGACAGACACGACCTACTGCACTTATATGTTTTGCAATATTTCTCCGGGAAAATACGTGTGTGTATACGAGCGACGAAATCAGGCCCTCTATAAATCACGTATGGCTTAAATGGAAATGTCCCTTTCCGTTCTGCAAAAATTGTATGCGAAATTATCGTTATGGGGGAAAATGATAGATATATTTATTATACATACAGATATTTCATTCAATAATATAAATTTGCATCATATAACTCAGTATATCATATGTAAATAACATTCAATAAAAGTAATACTATCAGCGGCGGCTCGCAGCCTAACTTCAGGGTAGGCCAGAGACCCAAGGTAATATGTATCCGTTATTGAAAGGTGACTTTGTTGTGCAATTCCTTGTATTTATAAAGAGCGATACCAACCTCAAATTTTGTGTGCCTTGGCGCTGTGGCCGACTCTGAAGTTAGGTTGAATACTATTATTATAAAAAAGTATTACTATCCGATATATGAGTAAAATCAAAGGTTTTTAGTAATAACTAATTCGAGCATTCAAAGGAGAACGTAATATGCAATGGAGATAATTGGTAATGAATGTTGAACTAATTGAATGCTGAATTTGCGGACACGCTTATATTTTTAATTGTAATAAATTCATAATTCATACATAATTTTTTAATGAAATTATAATTGTGTTCCAACTCGGAATTTAAAAAAAAGCTCTAGATACAATTACTCTAATTACTCTACGTCATTAGTACTTAAGCGTTAGTTTAAGTTTGTAATCTATTATTCACCTGGCTGATGAAGCCACTGTGTGGCGAAACAATTGTTGCAGTGTCAATCAATAAACAGTGAAATCTTAGCCAAGAGTGTTATTTACTAAAAGTGTTTATAGTTACACTAGTTAAAATTTATTAATATTCAGATGTGTCACTATTCTATCAACGGAGCGATTTATTTTTTATTAATAAGTATTAAGTGGTATATTTTAATTAATATAAATGTTTTGTAAAATTAATGTATAACGTGAACGTGTGGGAAATTGGATCTATATCTATATCTATTAGCCGCACGTTTATCCCGTATGATGAAACATAGATCTCAAAGATCCCCTCAATATTTCAGTGTCGAAATGCACTCTGGCTTCACGAGCGTAACAAATTGTACGCCCGTACGGCTCTGACTTTCCTGAAATTTCCCGAAGTTCTACTGAATTGTGTTGGTCAGTCATCCGCGTTAAAGAAAATAGGGATAGGGCGGAAGGGCTCAGAGTAATCATCCTTATTATTCGATTGAATACATCAAGATTTACACATTAATTAAATGTATGGGCTTCTGGAAATTTCGTTTAATAAAATTAAAATGTTCCTTCTAATTATTAACGAAAACATATAATGTTTTTAAGAAATTTCCAGTGGTGGCTCGTGACAATTTGTATACATATGCTCGAAAGCGTAAACGCCATTTAATGCTCATTAGCTTACATAGCATCGTCGAACATACAAGGAGTTTTTCTTGTAAGTATACATATCCCAATTCTGTGCTATAAATGTTCAGATATCCGTTGTTATTTTGAAAGAGTTCAATTTGAAGCCATAAGCGAGTGTTTTCCACTCCCAGGTTAAGCATGAAGTAAAATTTCGAGTTTAGAAAAGCCTGAAAATTTGGTTTGGTCGCGTAGCGCGAAGCGCGGAGCGACCAAACCAAATTTTCAGGCTTTTCTAAACTCGAAATTTTACTTCATGCGCCACGCGTATAATACACTGATTTCTAGTGAAGTACGCTCGTTCACAATATTGCAGTGTTTTCAGAGTTAAATACGCGTGGCGCATGAAGTAAAATTTCGAGTTTAGACAAGCCTGAAAATTTGGTTTAATCTAAACTCCAAATTTTACTTCATGCGCTACGCGTATAATACACTGATTTCCAATGAAGTTCGCTCGTTTACTATATTACAGTGTTTTCAGTGTTCAATACGCGTGGCGCATGAAGTAAAATTTCGAGTTTAGAAAAGCCTGAAAATTTGGTTTGGTCGCTCCGCGCTTCGCGCTACGCGACCAAACCAAATTTTCAGGCTTTTCAAAACTCGAAATTTTACTTCATGCTTAACCTGGGAGTGGAAAACACTCGCTTATGGCTTCAAATTGAACTCTTTCAAAATAACAACGGATATCTGAACATTTATAGCACAGAATTGGGATATGTATAATTACAAGAAAAACTCCTTGTATGTATGAACATTTGGTTTGATCACGTAGCATCAGAGAATTCCCCAACAGTTGGCAGTAATATCTCAACTGTTGTCTTTGATGTACGAGCCCACGTACATTTGACAGTTGGCTGGCGATCAATTTCAGGAATACCGGTCCTACACTCATTCAACGAAAATTTCGGATGTGTTTTAACAAACTAAATAATAAAATCACTGAATTATGAGTGTTCAATAACTAAATTAATTTCCTTTAAATGTAGGTTGGCAGCAGCGACGCATGCGCACCGGGCGTAGTTCGCGCAGTGACATTTGTGTAGTGCCGTCTTTTTGAAAATCCGCTCCTATTTTTATCAACTTTCTTTAGGTAAAATTCAATCAGAACCGAAATCAACGAACATCAACGCGTTATTCACGAATTTCCGCTCATTTTAATATATAATTCACCCCCAGCACTTACATTTTACGCTTTAATCCCGCAGGTAAAAACAGCGTTTGTTTTTACCTAGGACGACATCTTGCAAGATCCTTGTTAATAAATACGTATTTTGTTAGTTAATTCTGCTCGTGGGTTAAATATCTCGTTGTTGGCTTATTCATTAAGGAATTCCTCGTGTTTTTCTGTGCGGTCTATAAGTGTGTGTTGTTTTCACAATTTGTTGTGCTGATGCGAAGATTAAAAACACAGCGTTAAAAGAAAATGGCGGACGGTAAATTGGGAAAGGTTACGATTCGGTCGTATTGAAATCTGTCATTTAGATAGGGATTTAACATGAGAAATTGACAGGCGGGCGACCGATCGTGCGATCAATTTCAGGAATGCCGACTCTGTTTTTAACAAACTAAATAATAAAATCACTGAATTATGAGTGTTCAATAATAATATTTATTTTCTTTAACTTTAGGTTGGCAGCAGCGACGCATGCGCACCTTGTGATTTGGAAAATCCGCTTCTATTTTAACCAACTTTCCGTAAGTAAAGCTCAATCAAGGCCGAAATCGACCAATACCAACGCGTTATTCATGAATTTCCAATTAATTAATAATTCACCCCCAACACTTGCATTTTCACGCTTTAATCCGTAGGTAAAAACAGCGTTTGTTTTTACCTGGGCCGACATCTTGCAAGATCCTTGTTAATAAATACGTATTTTTGTTAGTTAATTTTGCTCGTGGATTAAATATCTGGTTGTTGGCTTGTTCTTTAAGAAATTCCGCGTGTTTTTCTGTGCGGTTTTTAAGTGTGTGTTGTTTTCACAGTTTGTTGTGCTGATGCGAAGATTGAAAATACGGCGCTAAAAATTGGGAAATTGGGAAAGGTGAATCTTCAACAGGATTTCTTCTCGGTTGATTTTAGAACAACGCGGAGGGGCTTTGAAGACCCGCGTTCTGTCGACTTCAAAAACGTAAGTGATAATAATCTGATGCTTGTTCTTCTATTTTTTATATTATTCGTTCTCTCAGTGTTAACTTCTTATTTGGAGTAATGTTAAAATAAGTTCCCACTGAGCAAAGAAATATTACATGACACGTTGCATCAATGTTACTGCGTAACACGAAACATTGCGTTTTAAGTTGCATGAATTTCAAAAAAAACGTTGAATAAACGCTGAATGTCCGCCTGCAGGAACGTTGCGTGTTAACGTTCAAAGAAAAATGTTGGTGCACCTTTGACAAAGCAACGCGCATGCAACACGAGCGATTGCTTTTAGTTGTATGCAACCCAACATACGAATGTGTGTGTTGAGTTGCATACGATGAATGCATAAAATCCGTATTGTATACAACCTGATGTGCAGCAATTAAGTGAACGCTATAGGAATGTTTCTCTCGTAACTTAATGCAAAATTAATTTCTGGGTTTAAATGGGTCAAAAAAAAACAACTATATATTGGCAACAAGAAAAAAACTGTCTTACAAAAAGTAATGTATAGTCTAGGGGGGCAGTACCCCGGTACCTAAACATTAAAAACATTAAAATATTGTTAACGAGTGCATGCACTTAAATTGAAATCAGCGTCTTATACGCGTGGCGCATGAAGTAAAATTTCGAGTTTAAAAGAGCCTGAAAATTTGGTTTGGTCTTCATGCTTAATCTGGGAGTGGAAAACACTCGTTTAAAGCTTTCAATTGAACCTTTTTAAAAAAACAACGAATATCTGAAGATTTACAGCATATAATTGGGATATTTTTACTTGAATGAAATTCTCTCTCTGCAACCCCATAAACTTTGAACGAACGGGTTAGCGTAGACACCCTGTAGTCATTAGATTAAGTTCAGAGCAGAACCGTAGTTAACATGTTTATGCCACAAGCCCAGGCGATTTTCATAAAAATAATAATGACATTTTCTCTTGGAGACATTTTTCTAAAAATGTACATACTCAGGTACATGTAAATAGGTACACACGTTGTAATAGGATTATCGCGTTTTGCATTCCGTGTTCCGTAATCCAGTCACGACTTATTTGCTCAAGGGTATAACTTACTGCCTCGTGTCTATTTTGCATCACATTTTACATACATCTACATACACCGCCGGCATGGCCTGCCGGATTACACGTATAATTTTCTCTTCTGTTAAGAATTCTCCGACGGTTATTCGGAATGCAGAAAATATCAAATGATATTACACGTTCCCCATTTTAGTTCATACGTGAAAAGGGGCAGGACGATGGAAATTTGCAATTCAATTCCTCCTAGGCCCCCCCTTATATATCCTGATATCTCTTCGAATCGCTACCATTATAATTTATACATTTTCCCAGAAACGAATACTTTCTTTTATACATTTTAATAAAAAATATTGTTATTGCTTTAATGTTAATTGCCTTTTATAACTGCAAAACAGTTTTTCTTTCAATATTTACAATATACAACAAGTTATTTCTGTTGACTTTGCACCATAGTTTTAAGTACTCTTTTTTTGACTAGCACTTATTTTTCACACGATTAAAATTAAATTAGAGTGTGCATCCTTAGGACACATACACACATGATCACAGTGATAAGTTATCAACAAAAGAGTATAGCAGTTTTATCTTAGAAAAATTCCCTATAACATAAAAATGTATTTATGAATTAAAATGTAAATGATATTTTCTATTTTGAGCTCAGGGACCTTACAAATCTTGAGCGATATTTGTGACGTCTGCGCACACCAAAATCGACTTTTACATTTTTAAATAATTGACGTCACTACTACTTCATTGTATGTGAATCGGTTAAAAGAAATGTATCATCATAAACAATAAAACGTTAAAGGTTTCCTTCTGTTTATGTTTTTTCTCCTTTTTTTTATTTTCTTAGAGGGTCAAATCCATTTGGTCTATATTTATTACGCCCTCATAAAATATTTATAAACATCGTAGTTTTAGAAAAAATAAATTGGAAAATCTTGGGATAGTGTCGGGAAAAGGAGGAGGGAAAAAAGACGGCAATTTCTCACACGGTCTATGATATACCGTTCGCACTCAAACATAGGGGGTACATAATGAAATAATAAATATAAAATATGAGGGCGACGATATTCCAAACCGCACTCTTTCCGAATTTTATATAGATGTTCAGTTTGCTATATTTTAACTGGAAATTCCAAAATTGTCACAGCGATAAAATTGTAACATACACACCAATATTTTCTACAATTTATGTACTCACACTTTGAAATTACTTACACTAAATAAATTTATTGAAAATTAAATCTTTTTGTTGTGATACAGAATTTTTTGTTTAAATGTGCACATTCGTCAAAATAGTATCTTCTTTTTATAATTTATTGACCTTAGTAACTAGTCGACTAATTAATCTAATAATAGGATTATAAAGTTCATGTATCAAAAAGAATACGACAATGATTTTATCCCGATGCATGCGCTGTAAAACTTTAGATATTAGTAATGAATAGATACATAAAATATGTTTAAAAGCGTAAACGCCAGCTAATGCCCATTAGCTTAAGTAGCATTTTCAATAGCTGGCAAACTAAACGTTTTGAACATATGTAAATTGCACAGACCATAATAAATGTTAAAAGATATTCAGTATTCTTCAAGCACTGGTTCGAGACTATACTGATGATGGCGTTGAAGCCTGAAACGCGTATATAGTTATCAGGTGAATAAATGAGTACTGAACACAAATTTATATTCTAGATAAATAACAGTTGTTCAGCTTTCCAAATTTCAGCTGTATATTCCAACATTTCAGATATTACTTGATTCTGATAACATTAACGAGTATTTTCCACTTCTTGGTTAAGCATAAAGTAAAATTTTGAGTTTAGATAAACCTAAAACCCTGAAATCCCAAATATTTAGGCTTTTCTAAACTCAAAATTGTACTTCATGCGCCACGCGTGTAATATACTGATTTGACGTTAAGTTTAAATTATACCTTTTTAGCATAGTAGCAGTATATTTTAAACTTCACAATATTTTATTGTTTTATACGTGTGGCGCATAAAGTAAAAAAAAATCGAGTTTATAAAAGCCTAAAAATTTGAGTTGGTCGCTCCGTTTTGCCGAGCGACCAAACTAATTCTTTAGGCTTTTCTAAACTCGAAATTTTACTTAATGCTTAATCAAGGATTGAAAACACTCGTTTAAAGTTTCAAATCATTTTTTTTTAACTTGAAAATTGACTGTGTAATTAATGTAACCTATTAAATAGGGGTATCGAGATAATTAGGTGTATAATTAAATGAAATCATCTCTGTACCTGTAAATATTAGGGTAATATAAAATATAAAATTACAAACATTTTAGGGTAATAAAATCATAACCAGCATATGACAAGTACTTATATTTTGATTACCCTTAATTATATAAATTTACAAGAAGTTATTTAAGTGAGTAAAAGAAAATGAAACTAAAGTATAAGAACTACTCGTAGGAGGGATTAAATTACAAGCGTTAAAACTAATTGACAAATAAACAGGCGCAGTTAAAAGTTTCTTTACAAATATAGTTCACAATTAGTTCTAAATGGAGACTTTGCGTACGGCTTATTAACTCACTTACTTTAGGCCTAAGTGTGATTCTATTGCACAAGAAAGTTTCGAGAGGGAGTATGAATACAACCTGTGGACTATTTAATTAAATTAGTTTCGGGCTTGCTTAGCAATCTAAGTGTATTATTACAACAAAGGGAGAACACGGTTTTAAATTAATTTTAGATAAACATTATTATAAAAGTTCTGGATAAATTACAAAAGAACTTTTTTATTCTCAAAGTACACTTAAATAAATTTTCGTCATTCAAATACAACTCACCTTACCTAATCCCTTGACTTACGAATTAAAATTACATTTAAGATGCATATAGAGATTTTTTATTTTAAGTATACTTTTACGTATTCTTATTAATTAGAATGAAACAATTAAAAAATTAGTTATAACATGAGATCCAACATAAGCAGCATATTTTGAACTTAACAATATTTCTATGTTTTATACCCCTGGCGAAAGAAGTAAAATTTCGAGTCTAGAATAGCCTGAAAATTTGGTTTAGTAAGACTTTTCTAAACTCGAAATTTTACCTCATGCTTAATCAAGGATTGAAAGCTTCAAATTGAATGTATACAAATCCCTGTATACAATGTAATAAAAAAATAATACATGATCAATCCCTCAATAATAATATTAAATTAACCCACCACCCTGTACATTAATTCTTATATTATTGTTAGATTTTACCAAAAATATAAGAATAAATGTACAGGGTGGTGCATTTTGGAGGTGCCACATATGGAAATCTTTTATATTTTAAGAGATATTAAAAAAACTGTTTGATCTATCTCTAACCGTTTCCGCTCTATAACCGGAAGTTGCTCAAATGTCATTTATATGAAGTTTTATTTTATTTTAGCCATTGATTAAAACACGAAAAAGTGACTCTGGCTCGCGAAAACGGAATTTCAATATCTCTTCAAATAAAAAAGTTTTCCATATGTGATACCTCCAAAATGCACCGCCCTGTACATAATAATAAATTTAATTAAACAATTAAAGGATTTATAAAATTAACGAGTGCATGAAAATATACAGCAAAAATTGAGATAAATATATCTAAAAAAAATTTCTCGGTAACATAAAAATGTATTTACAAACAAAAATGTAAGTGATTTTTTTTATTATGAATGGCCAGGATTATCATGTCTCATTCATATTTTGTTTTCAAACTGATTTATGTAATTAAATTGATGTCGTTAATAAAGTAAAAGTAAAGAAAAAACTTAGTTCCTGGAGTATACAAATAAAGAACAATTGTTATGATATTTTTAATAATTTTTACATTAAAATCGACTATTACATTTTTAAATGGGCTGTTAATTAAACCCCTTCGCATAAACCGTCAAAATTAAACTAATTAACGAAACTGCTGTAGTTGGTTTACAGAGCTGTATAGCTGAGGCCATTAAGAGTGCAAGATGGAGATGAACTTGCTTTACTTAACTGTTTGATAGAACTTAGTTAAAAGTTTTTACACTCTACTAAAGATTGTCATGTTTAGAGGAATCATGAACATTTCTGTTGACTTTTATTGATTATGTTAAATATTTTGTAAAATAATTTGATGTTTAACTTTTTTTAGCGGACAATGTTATACTTGATAAAGGGATTAAATTAAGCGGCCATTGAATAACTGGCTATTAGTAAACTTACTAAATAGCAAAGCAAAGCAAGTGCACATGATATTTGACAAAATGTTTGAAGATTTGATTTCACGAAATAAACATATGTAATATTAAATGAAATAAAACACTTTAACTTTGTATAACACACTATTATTATTTTCGTGACTGCAGTTTCGGCAATTCAACTTGCCATTATCAAACACTCTGTTTGATAATGGCAAGTTGAATTGCCGAAACTGCAGTCACGAAAATAAAAATAGTGTGTTATACAAACAAAGTTAAAGTGTTTTATTTCATTGAATTAACATGTATAACGAAGTAGAAGCCTCCACAGTTCATATGTAATATTGTTGGTATAAGAATAATTCAAATTCCAAACTATTTAAATTCGAGAAAATCAGCTTACGCTTGTTATAGTTTGCACACTTTAAACATATATTTTAAACTTCACTTTAAGTTAGTGTTTTATACGCGTGGCGCATGAAGTAACATTTCTAGTTTAGAAAAGCCTGAAAATAAAACAAAATTTCAGGCTTTTCTAAACTCGAAATTTTACTTTATGCTTAACCTGGTAGTGGAAACACTGGTTTAAAGTTATAAATTGAACACTTTTATAAACGAACGAAATCCAGAAAATGTACACATATACAACTTTTGTCGCAATGCTCTTAGTCTATGAGACTTATTGTGTATTGCTATATCTATCTCACTAGGTATTAACAATCTAAATAAATGTTTTATATTATCGTTGTAGAAAAGTTATAATCATAGTTAAAATTCATATATTTTACTTTTCTGTAGTTCTAATTATTTTTGTTTATTACGTTAAAATTGTTTATTCGAATGGTTAACACAGATATAATGAAACTATTACTCTAGCAGAAAAATAATCTAATGACTTCCAATAAATTTAGTTACACAACATAGGTGGATTATTGGTATTTATTCATATTGAACGTCATTATGCAACATAATTTTGTAACCTAAAATAAAATAAATTTATTCAATTTCTGCAGAAACCTAAACATATCTGAAACCTAATTTATTGCACTGCTTAAGTTTGAACATATTCTTGCAAATGTTTCATTTAATTTTTATTTTGAAAATAAGTTTTATCAATACATAGCTATTCAGAAATTCTTTAACTGTTGTATGTGATAGTAATATTATATTACCAATACACTAACTGTGAATAAAATTATCATATGGCACGTTTCATATCTCAAGCTTTCTTATATTTTAAATGTTAGGTACTTTTCACTACTTTTTGCATATTTTGAGCTTTCTTTCGTTCAATTTGAATTATAAATTTGGTTCAATAAAACAGAGCTGGGATGAATCCTCAGAAACAGGATTCGAATCACGAATCCGAATCACCTAATTTGATTCGAATCACGAATACTCGAATAAAGGATTCGTAAGTGAAAAATATGATTCGAATCAAAGATTCGAATCTTCATTTTTAAATCACTGATACAAATCCTTTAAAAATAAATTTGAATCTATTATTTGCAACCAGTAATATTTTATTCCATCAGTTTCTATTAACAACAATGTTCATTTACCGACTAAATATCTGATTATATAATGATTTTAATTAATGATGATATATGTGCTATTGAACTTCATTTTAAATCTGTGTTTTATACGCATGGCGCATGAAGTAAAATTTCGAGTTTAGAAAAGCCCCGTGAAAATTTGTCTCGGGTCGCTGCGCGACCCTCGACAAATTTTCTACGCGGGGCTTTTCTAAACTCGAAATTTTACTTCATGCTTAGTCTGGGAGTGGACAACACTCGTTCTTAGAAGTTTCAAATTAAAGGATCACTCTAGATTACTAAGTTTATTACCATTTTACAAAGGCTACAGCTCGAAGGACCAATCATGGTCTTCGGATACCGAAGGACTACAGGGAATCGAAGTTTATTCACAAGAAAACAACGAATATCTGAAGGTTAACAGCATGGATAAGAAAGAAAACATCCAATTTTGAAAAAAATATCAAAGTTGGGTTGGTTTTCAGTACGTTTTTAACTTAATTTTAAATCAGTGCTTTATACGCGTGGCGCATGAAGTAAAATTTCGAGTTTAGAAAAGCCCCGTGAAAATTTGTCTCGGGTCGCTGCGCGACCCTCGACAAATTTTCTACGCGGGGCTTTTCTAAACTCGAAATTTTACTTCATGCTTAGTCTGGGAGTGGACCGTCAAGATTTTCTACATGCGAGATTTTCGATATTTCAAGATTTATTCGATTTATTCACAGTTTGTTATTGTATTAAATGCAACTTTAATATTAAATAAAAACGGTTTTTTTTAGGAATAGAATATTCACCCATTAAGAACCAAGCAAATTATAAAGTTAACTCTAAAAGTTAATTTTAGGTAAAATTTTGCATCTTTTTTTATGATTTCAATTAATGATTTATTATATTATATACGTCGATTTTATAAAAGAGTTATATTTAAAATTCAAACGAGTGTTGTCCACTCCCAGACTAAGCATGAAGTAAAATTTCGAGTTTAGAAAAGCCCCGCGTAGAAAATTTGTCGAGGGTCGCGCAGCGACCCGAGACAAATTTTCACGGGGCTTTTCTAAACTCGAAATTTTACTTCATGCGCCACGCGTATAAAACACTAATTTAAAGTGAAGTTAAAAATGCACTGAAAACCAACCCAGCTTCGATATTTTTTCAAAATTAGATGTTTTCTTTCCTATCCATGCTGTAAACATTCAGATATTCCTTGTTTTCTTGTAAAAAAACTTCGATTCCCTGTGGTCCTTCGGTCTCCGAAGACCATGGTTGGTCCTTCGAGCTGTAGCCTTTGTAAAATGGTAATAAACTTAGTAATCTAGAGTGATCCTTCAATTTGAAACTTCTAAGAACGAGTGTTGTCCACTCCCAGACTAAGCATGAAGTAAAATTTCGAGTTTAGAAAAGCCCCGCGTAGAAAATTTGTCGAGGGTCGCGCAGCGACCCGAGACAAATTTTCACGGGGCTTTTCTAAACTCGAAATTTTACTTCATGCGCCACGCGTATAAAACACTGATTTTAAGTGAAGTTAAAAATATACTATTAACATTAGATATTTTTTATGGTTAAGTAACAAAATATGCATTCACAAATATTTGAATTATTCGAAAATTTAAATATTTATATTCAAATATGAATAATTTAGTGATTTAAATATTCATATTCGAATATTTAACTATTTGAATTAATCGAATTCGAATCCCAGCCTCAATAGCGATGATTCGAATTATTTAAGAGGATTTGAATCCGTGTATGAGGATTCGAATCCTTTTATAAGGATTCGATTCCTTTTATAAGGATTCGAATCCTTTTATAAGAATTCGAATCCTTTTATAAGGATTCGAATCCTTTTATAAGAATTCGAATCCTTTTAGAAGGATTCGAATCATCTACGTCTGGATTCGAATACGAATCCTTATAAAAAAATGTGACGAATCCGGATCACGAATCCGTTTTCACTAAAGTATTCGAATACCTCTTTTGAATCCATTAAAAGGATTCGAATCCAGGAATCGAATCCTGAATGATTCGAATCCTGCCCAGCTCTGCAATAAAACTGTATTTAGATTAATACATTGACATACATATATACTGAATTATAATTCATTTATTTAAATTTACATCAAATAAATCACTCACTCGTCCTAAACCATTACCAGAGTAACATGTTCTAATCATAACACTCTTTCTTAAATAGAATGATTCTGTGGCTTGGAGCTAAAAAGGGTTATGTCATTTTTTTGGAAAGTAAAATTATTGTTCAGTATATGTGTTTGCACAGACTCTGATTATGTACATCATAATCAGATTCTGTGCAAACACATTTATGAACCAAAGTTACAACATACAACTTTTAGTTTATGTCATTTAGAATTAAATAGTATATTGTACAACGAGCATACAATGATAGCTATTAATCACGAGAACGAGGTTGGCTGAACGAGCCAAGGGCGAGTGGAGCAAGCCGTTCGAGTAATTAATAGCCATTATATGCGAGTTATACACTATATTTTGTTCACGACAACAACAATATATAACACAACATTTATTATATATATATATTTATCAAATACGCGTCAATCTTAATGGTCGGTTTTATTTTATAATAATTTGACAGATAAATAATGATAGATTGCGGTATTATGATTTGAATGTGTAATAGGGCTAATTCCACTTTAACACAAATATGAACAATCGTTCAACAATAAATAATACTCACACAGTCTAGCCTTTTGCCTACGTTACATAGAAACACGCTCTTTTTCACCGCGTTACCGTTTGTTCCGCTTAAAAAAACACTCGCGACGGATGGAAGCACAATTGTTTAACCGATTCAAGAATGATTTATATTTACAAACGCGTTTTCCGTGTGTTAAACTAGTGAGAATGGCGGAGATGTTGACGCGTTACTTCGTACTTTAACAAAATGGCGTCGACGACGTCATCACCACCATGGTCAAATGTAAGACAAAAGAAGCTAATTTGGCTAGCCCAGCGCTGTTTCTGCATAGCGGCAAACAATCTAACTAGGCAATTATTTATATTCGTGTTAAAAAACCACATGTATTACGTAAATCCGTGTTTAATGTACTTGAGTGTCAAATGCACTTTATTTATGCTGTCCACACAATTAAATAATGCACATATTATAAGATTGTCGTGAACAAATAATTTAAAAAAAAACAACTCTTAATGCGCTTTTCTCTAATGCTATATTAGTCTTTTTAGCTCCAAGCCACAAAATTAATTATCTACACAAGAGAACTAAACATTAATCCGCCAAGATGACATTGAACGCTAATTTCTTGTGGCCAGGGTTGGTAGTTAACACTCAGTATACGTCGGTCGTTTGATAAGTTTGGTAAAAAGGGAGTAAAACAATTTTGTTTTTAAACAAATCTGATTTATTTTTTAACATAGTCTCCTTAGAGGGCTGTACACGTAGTCCAACGAGTATCCAATTTTTAAATACCATCGGAAAAATAGATTGTCTAAAAGTCTGCATAATAATCATTCAGGCATCATTCGACGAGCATTTTCTCACATCGAGTTATTTTAAAGTTTGTGAACGGGAAGAAATCTCACGAAACCAAATTTGGAGAACAGGATGGGCGAGGAATCAATTCATAGCCCAATTCGTGTGATTTTGTGTAAAATTGTTTATCACTGCACGGAATTAGTTTTTTCGATTTTTTTTTAGGAACTGCTAAGCCATTCGCTTCAAATGATTACTGAACGTGAACTACATTTCACTTCTGCTTGAAATTTGGTCTGAAAGGGTTTAAAGAGTGCCTCTTTAGAGATGTAGCGTCACCAAATGGATTGTGTAACCATTTCATAGAAATTTTCTATACCTATCAAACGACCCACGTATGAAAAATACTAGATAGTTATGTGTTCTTGTTTTTTTCGCATTTACCCATTAAGGACCGAGCAATTATAGAGTTAACTCTAAAAGTTGATTTTAAATTATATCTATAAATGATTTCAATAAATGACTTATTATATTACATACTAAGACTTTTTCTTCTAAATAAACATAATGTATACACTGTATATTTTCAGTCTTCCCTCGATTTTATAAAAGCTTATAATTTGAAGTTTCGAACGAGTGTTTCCATTCCCAGATTAAGCATGAAGTAAAATTTCGAGTTTAGGAAAGCCTGAAAATTTGGATTTGCAGGGGCGCGGCTCGCTTCGCTCGCGCGCCCCAGCAAATCCAAATTTTCACGCTTTTCTAAACTCGAAATTTTACTTCATGCGCCACGCGTATTAAACACTGAAATATTGTGGAGTTAAAAATACAATGGAACCATTTCTTTTTTTAATGAGTGATCATAAAAATTTTTAAATAACTAAATATTTTCTTTATTCGTGACTCATTCTCAAGTCAGGTCAAATAAAACAATGTATCAAGTTAAGCTATTTAGTAATTTCAAAATAATTAATAATGTTTCCTTATTGCATCAATATCGTTTAATAGGTTAACTTAACCCTTTCAACCCTGACATTTTTCTAGTGTCCAAAAAAACACACAAAACTTTTTTTTTCACCAGAAAAATTCCAGCGCTGAAAGGGTTAAGTTAACCTATTGATGCAATAAGGAAACATTATTAATTACTTTGAAATTACTAAATAACTAAATTTGATACACTGCGTATTATGTATTACTATCTCAGATATACAGAGTGTTTTTCTTTTAAGTATACATATCTCCATATACTGTATACGCTGTAAATCTTCAGAAATTCGTTGTTTTTACAAATATTTCGAATTGAACTTTCAAACGAGTGTTTTCCACTCCCAGATTAAGCATGAAGTAAAATTTCGAGTTTAGAGAAGCCTGAAAATTTGGTTTAGTCGCTCCGCGAAGCGGAGCAGCCAAACCAAATTTTCAGGCTTTTCAAAACTCGAAATTTTACTTCATGCGCCACGCGTACTAAACACTTATGTGATGTTATGTTTAGAATACTCGTTTTTAGCATACTGCTTTAGTAGAATATTTTGAACTTCACCTAAAATCAGTGAGTGGCGCATAAAGTAAAATTTCGAGTTTAGAAAAGCCTACAAATTTGGTTTGGTCGCGTAGCGCTACGCGACCAAACCAAATTTTTAGTCTTTTCTAAACTCAAAATTTTACTTCATGCTTAATCTGGGAGTGGAAAACACTCGTTTAAGACTTCAAATGAAACTATTTTAAAAAACAAACGTTTATCAGAAAAGTTACAGCTCATGCATACATGTATGTATATTTAAAAGAAAAATGCCCAAATTTAAGGGTTAAAAATTAAATATCTTTTTTACAGAGTTTAAACATAGGTGACATTAATACGATTTTTATAATTTGTAGCTTAAAGTTAAATATCATTTTTCAAACACAATAGCTGGTTATTAAAACAGTTAGTTGACTTAGTTGTTGTTTGATCTCCGCAAATGATATAGATTTACTTATATCTTCTTGCTAGTAACATTTTGATAAGTAGGTTTTAGTTTTCTATTCATACATGCACATAGCTACACTTCAACAAGTACCTAATTCCTCACGCTATCACATGAGTGCTTAAATAGTGAGGTTATATTTGCAGTTGCATTTAAGTAAAATAACTTATTATTCAAATTGAGATTAAACCAAGCTGAATCCGATATGCTGAAAGCTAGGTGTATGTATGTATGTGTGCGGAATTCTAGAGCACGAAATCTGGGCGGTGTTGATTTATGTGTGAAATGCAATGTCTATTAGAAGCTCGTAATTTGCACATGTGTGAGGGTAATAATTGTAATGATTGTATGTAACTGAATACTGGATTTAATTGCGACCACAAACTGACTGACTGACGGTTCAATTAATGGTTCAATCACAAGATATATTTATCAGAATAAATATAAATCACTTTTAATTAAAATACACGACTTACAATATTACACTTCAAAATAATAACATTGTGTTTTTCTTCGTGATTTATTAAGTAGTATGCATTTTTTTAGATAGTATGATATGTTTACTTTTTTAGAATTTCGTTGGTTTATAGAAGTGTTCAATTTGTAACTTCAAACGAATGTTTCCACTCCCAGATCAAGCATGAATTAAAATTTGAGTTTAGAAAAGCCTGGAAATTTGGTTTGGTTGCGTAGGTAAACATATAAGGATTTTTGGATGAGCAATTTCAAACATTCGTTGATATATTAAAATCTTTTATTTTGAAGCCTCTAACGAGTGTTTCTAGTCCCAGCGACCAAACCAAATTTTCAGGTTTTTCTAAACTCAAAACTTTGCTTCATGCGCCACGCGTATAAAACACTGATTTAGGTGAAGTTTAAAATATTTTACTAAAACAGTATGATAAAAACGTGTATTCTGAACATCACATCACATCAGTGTTTAGTACGCGTGGCGCATGAAGTAAAATTTTGAGTTTAGAAAAGCCTGAAAATTTGGTTTGTTCGTTTCTCTTCGCTACGCGAGCAAACAAAATTTTTAGGCTTTTAAATAGGAAAAACTGGGGAATCCCCCCCACAAGGTCGAATACCATAAGATCGAATCCCATTAGGTGGAAGCGAAAAGATAGAAGTACCATAAGGTCGAATTTGTATTGCAAAAAAACAACTTTTTCTGTGAAATAACTTTTATTTAAATAGTTTGAACAATATTAGTGTCAGTCGCAACTGTTTCGAAAAAAGTAATGATATCATCGTCTATTAAGTATGAGGCCAACAAATGTTTATACATTTGCCATGCACAGCGGGTCTTGATTGAGGAGAGGCTTTATAAATGCATTCTTAACCCTAAGATGATATCTCTTAATCCTAAAAATGTTGTTTGAATTATTATGTGCCAAACAAAAACACACTCCACGTCCTTGTGGAACAGGCATCGGGCGCAAAATGACTTGCGCAATTTATTCTATTGCAAACCTTTCTACTAACCTAACCTAACCAAACCTAGAAGTATGTAAAACTGTTAGCGTGTGCAAAGATACTTAAGCAATTTGAAACCTTCCACATCAAGCCTTGGTGCTTTATTAGAAAGGCCTCATACTCAATAGACGAAGATATCATTACTTTTTTCGAAACAGTTGCGATTGACACTAATATCGTTCAAACTAATTAAATAAAAGTTATTTCACAGAAAAAGTTTTTTTTTTACAATACAAATTCGACCTTATGGGACTTCTAACTTTTCGCTTCGACCTAATGGGATTCGATCTTATGAACAATACTTATAAATTTTAATTTTTTGTTTATCTAAAACTATTTGCTTTTTGATATGTTCAGTATTTAACAAAATATCAAAATATTAAAAGCTTATCAGTTTTGATGCTTGTAATTGAAAGCCTATGTTTATAAGAGATTCATCAAATTCTCGAGGTCGATTATTCTGACGATTACTTTACTATCTCTTTACAAAGTGAAAACAAAAATAATTTTCTGGAGACATTCATAATTATGCAATGCTTTCGAAACTTTGAGAGGTTTTGCAATGTCCTAGCCTATTATTTAATTTTTACACTTTTTTTTTAAATCAGTATTGGCATTAGCCTGGCTTTAGTTGATATACCATTAGCCATCAAATATATAATAATAGTTTACTTATTTTACAATCATTCGTACAGTAGGATAAACAGGGTCACAAATTATTCTTGCCTAGGGACTCGTCAAGGCACTTTTAAAAAAAACATACTACACTGAGCTACAGTTGAACCATACATTGGATATTCATACACACATAATTTACATACTTTACTAAATTTAGATTATAATATTTAATTTATTAAGAAAAGAAATGACTATCAAAAAGTATAACATTTTCTGAACTTAATATTCCATTGTAATTGAATAAAAGTTCTAACTTGGGGGAAATTGCATATTTTTACACTTATAGCTAAGAAAATAGACAGTGAACTCAGCTTTATCATAGGTTAATATAAAGCATAAAAGCTTACAGTTTGTATTTTATCAGATATTATTCAACCTAGAAAACCGTATAACATTTTTTCTGTATTGGTATTTGAAGAAAGACGAAAATGTATGTGTGGTAATTTCGTTTGTATCAAACTGAGAGCGATTATAAATTATAATTCATAATTTATCGTCTATTGCGGGCGCGCGAAACGTAAATTACATTCGAATTGGAATTACGCTCGGATAGCAATCGCTATATTGATAACCAACAAAAAGGTTATATATTTCTCATGGAATTATCAACAAACTCGCTGCGATCTCTCGATGTGTGCGCGCCGTTATAATTGCGCAGGAAAATGAAATTGTATTAGGTAATTACAGCGATTTCATTACACTGTCTGCGATGCCCAATCGTTTCCGGCCATTAATTAATAACGCGTCCAGTTTCGCCCGTTCGCGAATGGTATGTTTAGCATTTTGCAATTTGCGGATTTTAGTTTATTTTCAAATGCTCTAGCGCCGCTTTCCCAATTACTGCGTTTTGCAAAATCTATAAATATCACACGTTAACATTTAAACTGTGCACACATAGTGCTAAATAATTAATGTTTCAAAACATTACAATTGTGGCATTTAAAATTCGATTTTTAATAATAATAAAATAAAACAAACAAATAAAATAATATAAAAAATTAATAATCCAACAATTTGTGAAAACTAAAATATTATTTTTAGAATTATAAATATAAAATACACCAATATTTATTTCAATTTTTATCTGGCTTTGTGTTATTACAAGAAAATATGACATTTATGTCGTGTTTTATGCGTCATATTTTAACATCCTGCATATTTATTTGACTCCTTTAACTCCACTTTTGGCACCAATTAAAAATGAATGAGCTGCTTTTGAGCTTTAAAATAAATCAGTGTTTTATACACGTGGCGCATGAAGTAAAATTTCGATTTTAGAAAAGCCTGAAAATTTGATTTGGTCGCGTAGCGCTGCGCGCTACGCGACCAAACCAAATTTTAAGGCTTTTCTAAACTCGAAATTTTACTTCATGCTTAGTCTAGGAGTGGAAGACAATCGTGATATTAATTAATTCAATAATAATATATTAGTTTAGCTTTAGTGATTTTTTTTTCAAGTTCGCGCTTATTTTAACTAGTTCACTAATTTCCACACATTTTTACTGTAATACAAAGGGAAAGTATTGTTTTCGTAAAAATTTTCGAATCAAAAATTTTAGCGGAAATATCCGTTTTGAGGTCCCCTGAGTCGAATAAGACCATTTTTGAAAAATGTCTGTCTGTCTGTGTGTCTGTGTGTCTGTGTGTGAGTCTGTGTGCGCTGTACCGCAAAAACCGCTAAAGATATCGAGAAGAAACTTAAGCTTTTTGATACAATCGGAAGAACTGAAAAGCTTTTGGTGAAAATCGGAAAACCGGAAGTGGTACTTTACTCGTAGCGTTTTTCAGTTTTTTCAGATTTTTTCAATAAATGTTCATCAAACAAAAAATTCTTTCAAATAAAAGTTGTAGATAATAACAAAATAAAGATGTATTGTTCATTTACTTTTTGTCATAGCACTCTTAGTTTTTGAGATATTTCAAAAGTTGTGTGTTTTATCTAGTTATTGGTGTGTGACAGTGTATGTGTCGATACAATTGAAAAATGTTTCAAATAAAAGTTGTAGGAAATAAAAAACTAAAGATTTTTTGTCTCTTCACTTTTTGTCATAGCACTCTTAGTTTTTGAGATAATTAATAAATAATGTTCTTTTATCTAGTTATTGGTTTGTTTCAGAGTATGTGTTGATACAATTGAAAAATGTTTCAAATAAAAGTTGTAGTTATCAAAAAGTTGAAGACATTTTGAAAATAATAATGCTACAAATATTTTAAAAGTGATTTAATACGCAATTTACGGGGGAAAGTACTATGATGGACACATCACCATTTTTATTATTTATTCCATTCTAAATATTGTAGTAGATTTAATCATTTTCATTTTTTACGATTTCTGTTTTTTGTAATAGAAATTAATTAGTTTACTAATTTCCACATATTTTTATTCCATTCTAAATATTCTAGTAAATTTAAAAATTTTAATTTTTTACGATTTCTGTTAGTTGTAAAAGAAATTAAGGTAATCTTAAACGTAACTAAAATTTGACAAGTATATTTAAATTCAACCTGTAATTGGCTGAATATCACGCAAATTATGAAAATTGACGCAATTCAAACGAATAAAAATAATATTGTAAACATTTATCAAAATTATGTAAAGCAAAAATGATGAGTAGTTACAAATATTTTCTTTTGTATTATTTTTACTTATATTGTAATTCAATTTAATTTATTTCTTGTTGTCCTATAACTGGAAATGCAAATTCTGTGGGGGAAATACAGAAATAAATAATAATAATAATATTAATATACATATTAATGATTAATGTAACGATGTAATTCAGTTTTTATAGAATCATACAGAAATAAATCTGTGGTTTTGAAGAAAAACCAGTTGTCACTTTTTTGATCAAATTGATTTAAGTACGGACTTAAATACATATTCATCTACAATTTTATTTTCTGACCTCGATACAATGTTATCTGACAGCTTTCGCGTAATTTGGACAAAACCTAATCAGTGAGGTGTCATTTTTTTGAGGAAAAACCAGTTATGTGATATTTCTTTGCGGAAAAACAGTTGTTTCATTTAGATGCACGTTAAACTAATAACGAACATTTTTACAAGTTAAACATGAATTTAATGCTTTTTGTAA
Source organism: Philonthus cognatus (assembly GCA_932526585.2). Classification (NCBI taxonomy): domain Eukaryota; kingdom Metazoa; phylum Arthropoda; class Insecta; order Coleoptera; family Staphylinidae; genus Philonthus; species Philonthus cognatus. Next base: position 23,717,364 of record OW052243.1, on the reverse strand, counting down.
AATATAAATGATAAGAGATAGAAGGGAGCAATTTTAAGGTACTTAGGAAGTTGACTTGTAAAACTTTAAACGCAAATAACTCGAAATCATGAAAAAGTGACTTAACTGGTTTTCCTTCAAAACCACAGAAATAATAATAATAATAATAATATACGAGCAGCTTGGTGGTGTAGTGGTTAGAGTGTTGTACTGCCACGCCACGGGCCGGGGTTCAAATACCGGCCTAACAAGTTGTCTGCATTTATATAGGTTAGGATAAAAATGCCAAACACTCTGTCTTCTCGGATATGACGTTAAATGCATGTAGGACCCGTGTACTACCTGGATGTTGCGTGCACGTTAAAGATCCCTACCGGTATGTTGGAACTCCCACCGGGTTCGGCAAAATTCCCGGATAGCTGTAGACCTAATCTCCGGCGTCATGATTGGCCATAGCAGCGGAAATAGATGACGTAAAACCAAGGGTAGACAATGCTTATGGGAGAACTGGATTCCGGGTTTTCGAGGATAGAAAAGGAGAGACTGTGGTAGGGAAGTGGGTCCATCTACTTATGAATAGAGTAAGGTAGAAGTATTCTAGAGAAAACTGCTCCGGTTGCGTCTACACACACACACACAAACGCACTCGCTCTTATTTCGTCGTGTAATTTGATCCCGTCTACACCACTTGTACGATGATAAATTTGATGACCTTCAGCAAAAATAAACTGTTCCGAAACATTTCTTTTATATTCAGATTTCCAGCGTGTTCAAAATTATGGACTTTGGGAATCAGATATATTTAAAAAGCTCCTAACTAAACCTAAAATTTAACTAAAAATCAAAAAATTAAATTCAATGAGTTTACATTAAAGAATTCATTTGATATTATTTTTATCTTGATTGTTTTTTTTTTCTTCATAAATTCAATTAAAACTTTGGTATGTACCAAATTTGGCAAATAATTTATATTGTTGATTAGTTATACAGACAGTTTTTTAAGTATAAATAACTCAATATACAGAATACACTGTACATTTTTCTAGGCTTTTATAAACTCGAAATTTTACTTCATGCGCCCCGCGCACAAAACACTGATTTTACGTGAGGTTCAAATATACTTAAATTTCACAATATTTTAGTGTTTTATACGCGTGGCGCATGAAGTAAAATTTCGAGTTTAGAAAAGCCCCGAAAATTTGTCTCGGGTCGCTGCGCGACCCTCGACAAATTTTCACGGGGCTTTTCTAAACTCGAAATTTTACTTCATGCTCAGTCTGGGAGAGGAAAACACTCGTTTAGTTAGTTAATAAAATGATAAGTTGATGTATTTGTTTTACTTTTTATAAAAAGTTAAATAGTTTTGTATTTTAAGTTTTTTGTACAAAATAAATAATACTTAATGAATTTTACAACGTTCACATATAATTTCATAAAATCTATTCTCTAATAACGCAGAAAATAAAATTGTAGAAGGAAACGCATGAATGAATGTAACACGCATCCTTAGCTCGTTAAAAGAAAAAAAAACGTGTTTTCAAGATTGAAAAATCAACATCTGGAATATGATACAACGAAAAGCGCGGAATAGATGGAGAAAGAAATTGTCTCTCTCTCACTCTCTCTCTGAGACTTGATTTCGCGACATCTGGAGTAAAATAGTCGTAACCGACCGACCGCAGGAAGCCAGACTGGTGTATATAGGCAGCCATATACACCAATTTGGCATCCAGCGCTCTGCTCCCATTCGCGTGTACCCAAAATTTATATGGGGACTGGCTAACTGGATATATATGAACTGTGGTAAAACCCAACAAAAAAAAAAATAATATACATGTACATGATTAATGTAACGATATAATTCAGTTTCCATGGAGTTATGTCCTTAAATTATTCTATAAACATAATATTCTTCGAAATGAATATATCTTAAGTACAAAATTTAAACTATTACATACACTATTTTAGTAACTAAATAATATATTTTAATTTTCTTTAAAACAAGTTGACTACATTTTCGAGATTTTTAAATATATTTCTTAAAAAAAAAATGTAGACTAAAGTAAAAGTATAGACCTTTTAAACGTACTAATTTCATTTTTAATATGATTGTTAGTTTTGGAGGAAAAAAAATCAAAAAACCACACCACTTAAACTTAAACAACAATAATTAACTTTTTACAAGTTTTGGACGAAAATATTCTCTTACAAAATTTGGCTTACAAATTTATGAAAACGTATTAAGATTAGTTTTAAGTTTTTTGGTAAGATTAGTAAATTTCTAGTTGATCAAACCCTCTTTATTCATACACAATAAAATTTTACAATTTCAACGTTGTTGTAATAATTTAGAAAACCCATATCTCAGTTTTAATGTCCTTGTAAATATAATGAATTTTATGGTTCTTTCTCTTTTTATTAATATTATTCCTGCTCAATTTGTTTATTTGATTATTTAGACAAAAACAATGTCTACATGGGACTATAGTTAAGCCTACAAATATACTTGATTTTAAGTATGTAAAGTTTGTGGCCAAATTATTAGACTCAGATGGTAGATAAACTTTGATAATGTGTTTTTGTTAATTACTAACAGATGTTTATTCATTTTATAAACCAGCGGTTTTAGATTTTACTAATTTTGTTTTACCAATTTGACCCAATTGTGTTCAAATACACAGATATTATATTAGTTTGATTTTATGTAAAAACTTCGATGTTGACAATTTTAAGAGCATTTTATTAATCAGCAAAGCTTTTTCAAATACCTAGGTTGATTTTTCTGTAATTTTGAGCCAAACTTTCATTTATTAAACAATCGTCAGATTTAAAGAGGCATTTGATTTAGAGAATGCGTTCTTGGTTTATTTTAAAAATGATAAACAACTTAAAAATACTCATAGATTAATAATCAGTAATAAACATTTTGTGTCAATGTTGACATTTTGTTGAGAAAATCACCCAATTCAATGTGCTATTGAATTACTTTAAAATTCCCAGATTTTGTTGTAAAATTAATTTATTCCTTTACATTAAATCATTAGCTGATGTTTTATCAAAAAAATTAATAGATATTAACTCTAAAAGTTAATTTTAAATTCTGCACTTTTATAATTTCCCTGAATGCCTTTTATATTTTATACTGGACATTTTTCTTTTAAATGCATATACTGGATACGCTGTAAATTTTCAGGCATTCGCCAATTTTATAACAGCGTTTAATTTGAAGTTTCGAAAGAGTGTTTCCACTCGCAGATTAAGCATGAAGTAAAATTTCGAGTTTAGAAAAGCCTTAAAATTTGGTTTGGTCGCGTAGCGCGTAGCGCTACGCGACCAAACCAAATTTTCAGGCTTTTCTAAACTCGAAATTTTACTTCATGCGCCACACGTATATTATTGTATCATTAGCCTTTAATAGGTTTATTCTAAAAGTATTTAAACAATAATTATCTAAGATCACTTTAATAGCCAGTAAATATTATATTTAAAATATCAGAGCTGATTTTCACTGTAAGTTTGAACTAATGTTGAAAAAATAAGGCAATTTATAATTTTAGCCATAAAATAATAAATTGCTCTATTTTTTCAACTTTGGTTCAACCTTACAGATAAAATCAGCTCAGATTTTGTTTGAAATAAATTTTGATTAAAACTGTCAAACTTTGTAATATATTGATAAATATACTGTCCAATTTTTATAAATTCAATACTTATTTACAAATTAAATGATTTTCCTAACTTTAATATAAAGAAATTAGTAATGTTTAACTTTTTAAATAAAAAAACCTATTTTATAAAAAAAACTTGCTTTTTTTAATAAAACAAACAGTTTTGATTTAAAAAATAATGATCACTAAAAAAATAGCCTTTTATTTTATTCTCCTATTTTTCATGACTAATAGGGGGGAGAGGGTGTTGATCCTCTAAATCCCCCCCTATCTACGCCACTGACATAGAGTAATATGACTAAGTGCCACATGAGAAATTATTTTAAGAGATTTTAATGTTTCCACAGTAAAGGCCATTCGCGCTTAAACAAGAATTGTTGATTATATAATCATTAATACATTCAGTGAACTGTAAATTGTGAGATATAAAAAATATATTGATTCATAAACAGCGACGAAATATCACACGCGGTGCGAATACTCGCACTCACACCCCCCAATAAAACTAATAGATTCCGAAAGGTCCGCAACCCCTCGCGACGAATCCATACAGTCCTTATACTTATACATTTTTTTTATGGAAACGCTTGATGGATTACGAGTTTTTGTGGCACTTGGTGTATTTTATGCTTTTTTGCCCCAGTGCAAACATTGAATGATAGACCGGATTTACTCCCAGAGATTGAATTATACATTTTTTTGTATAAATCTATTTCCCCCCATTTATTTTTCTTCGCCCCGGGACAAAATTGAAACGGAGGGAAAATGGCCCACGACGTCCTTACTTTTCATCTTTATTTAAAGTAAATAAACGCGGACTAGACGACGGGCTGTGGGAACAAAAAAAAACTGGCCATTTTCACAAACTCGCTTCGGGAAATTGTAAATAAATAAAGTTCGTGTTACATCAAAGTGATGAATATTTTATGCACGCTTTTTTTCAATTAATGTGGTATTTTGTTTTAGTAATTTTACTTCATGCTTAAACAAGGATAAAAAACCTATGTTAAAATAATAAAATAAAATACTTATAATTGGCATTTTTTAAGAATTAAATCAACCAAGGTAGACATATTTTGTTTGTAACATTCTTTCAAGATAATAACCTTATCGTGTCGTTTTGGTTTGGTTTTAATTAGTTCCACATACAGGTGGTACTACATAAAAACAAACATATTTTAAACATTTGCGAACATGCGAACTTTACAATATTTCAGTGTTTTATACGCGTGGCGCATGAAGTAAAATTTCGAGTTTATAAAAGCCTGAAAATTTGGTTTGGTCGCTCCGCTTCGCAATATGCTACTAAACGGAGTGGAAAACACTTGTTTATAGCTTCAAATTACACTCTTTTAAAAAAACACCGAATATCGGACAGTTTACAACGTATGCGTATGTATACCTAAAAGAAAAATTCCCTGTATACACGCATTCCGCGATTATCCGACAAGATTTTCCTGCTGAAAACTGCTAGCCTGTACATTATTTATTTTTTCTACATAAACTTTTTGCAATCATTAATCACCGGGGACGTATTACAACCCGGAGGAAAAAAAGTGGATCTCTTCTTCGGGGAAACATGAATATTTGCAAGAAACAAAAAGCCGCGCCCACGTAACCAAAGTCGCCGTTGTTTCAACGAGAAATAAACAATTAGGATTTAGCACTTCCTCCTCTTATGTTTCGTTAACAATGACAATGTAGATAACGCTGTGCGCAAACTTTCTGCACGCCCTCAGGCGAATGCTATTTGGAAAATATGTGTCGTCTAATTTTCGTGTTGTCGCGAGATACACGGAATTTATTTTGTGTGTTTTCTAAAGTTTGTTTAATTAGGATGTAAATACAACGGATTATATTTAAGTCAGATTTTAAAGTGTTAACAATAATCATTTATTGTCCAACAAAAAACATTTTCCAATTACAAGGCAATTACAACACATAAAATAGGCTGGTTAAATGATCGTTGCGATTTTTAGATTGTGTCAAATTTGATGTAACAGTTTCTCTCAAAAAAACTTTAGAGCAAAATATTATTTTTCCAAATAACCTCAAGTTGAAAAAATGATTAAGAAAATCTTCATAAAGTTTGTCGGGTGTAACAGTTCACACATTCTACTATAATAAATTTATAAAGTAAGAATAAATATGCCAATACTTATTGTAGAGTATTAAAAAATAATAAAAGTGCGATTTTTCGCCCAATCTATTACAACTCCCTATCGGTGTATATTTTGCGAGCAAGGAACGGTGGATCACCGCCATATCTGCGAACAACTGCCCGTCGGAGACCAACCCACGTGTGGACCGGAGGGGCGAGTAGGCACCCCTGGGCTTTTCAAGGCCCACCCCCGACTCCTCATTTCGCGGCGACAAGCACCAGGGCTAGGTCAACCCCACCATGTATCCAAGATAGGGACACAGAGGTTACCTCAGAAAGGTCTACAGCTCCGATTTGGACAATCGTCCCCCTCAAACATCCATCATCCGAAGACTCAGGTCTGCCCCAGACGCCTTCTGTTAAGGTGTTATGATGGACCTCCAACTCCCCTGAACAGGGGTCCCCCAAGGATCACCTCTTGCACGTCTTCTTTACAACTTATTTGTCCTAGATATTTATAATTCCGACCCTAAATTCCTTAACCCTTGTGCTTATCCTCTGCTATATGTTGATGACGCTGCCCTAGTGACACATGCGCCCGCGTTTGAAAAAGCTCTAACTACCATTCAATAACTTATACACACGATTTAAACGTGGTTCGCAAAATGGAGAATCTTAAATAACCCCAATAAATCCAGACTCCTGATTCCTTTTCACCGCCTTAAGAATTATCAATTTTCAATCACTATTTACAACAATCAAATTCCACTATTCTTATCCTGTAAATATCTCGATGTAATATTCGACGCTAAATTCACATTTAAATCTCATGCCCTAAACCTTAAAGACAAGGTCAAGAAGATAGCGCGGCATTTCAGATTTCTTACTTATATAAATCAAGGAATTTCAACAAACACCGCAGTCCATATTTACAAGATGACTGATGATTCTTGACTATGCCGCTATCCTTTTCCACAATTCTCGTCCCGTAGTTTTACAACAAATCCAAGTTGCTGAACGTTCAGCTCTTTCCACACTTACCAAAATGAGACACCCCAATATTTCCTTACACAACATTTACGAAAAAACAAAAATAATTCCTATTGACCAAAGACTCGAACATATAGATGTTCGAGTCTTTGGTCAATAGGAATTATTTTTCTTTGCAACCAACCCCCTTAACCCCCCTTAACCTAGACACCGTACCCCATCTGTGCCTCACACGCAACCATAACATCTATCCTAAATTCAAAAACCTAAACACTACCCTATATCAATTCATCTCATTTCATCAAGACAATAACTGACGTACCGACTGACATTACCATGACAATTAACAATTTTTGCTGAAAGACCACGGGTCGGTAGCCGATTAGCAATAAAAAGTCAACCTTTTATAAATTTATATATAAATATTAGAGCTGGGCAGGATTCAAAATCATTCAGGATTCGAATCCTGGATTCGAATCTTTTTAGAGGATTCAAAAGATGCATTCGAATACTTTAGTTAAACTGGATTCATGATCCGGATTCGTAACATTTTTTTTAAGAGGATTTGTATACGAATCCAAATGCGGGTGATTCGAATCCTTATAAAAGGATTCGAATACTTATAGAAGGATTCGAATACTTATAAAAGGATTCGAATCGTCAAAAATAATTTGAAATAATTGTGAGGATTAATATGATAAATTTGTTTTGTGTTTTTAAATTTTTCATTAAATCGGTGTTTTATACGCGTGGCGCATAAAGTAAAATTTCGAGTTTAGAAAAGCCCCGTGAAAATTTGTCTCGGGTCACTGCGCGACCCTCGACGCGGGCCTTTTAGAAGAAAACACTCGTTTAAAACTTCGAATTGGACGATTTTATAAGCTATCTAAGTAACTGGCAACTACCCACTGAACACGGAACATTTTAAACAATGCTCGAATGTTGAACCTGATACTCATGATATCTTATAGACTTCAATTCATTTCTTTTAGACAATTACGAGACGAGTACGACACGAGCACGAGACGTGCACGACGCGAGATGAGCACGACACGAGCACAAGACACGAGACGAGCACGGGACATTCAACACACTCGTGTCATAAACGTCTCGTGCTCGTGTCGTGCTCGTATCTTGATCGTATTTAAAAATTCATAATATAGTACAACTAAAAATATAAAATACACATTAAATTTTTGTTTATATTGACAATTCTATTGAAAGTTTATGTTTTTTGTCATATTCATGTATATATTATTGATTTTGATTTGTTTGACTATTTTTTATTAATTTGACGATTTGTTTAGAATCACTTCTATAAGTTTTATCGATTTAGAAAAATTATTAATTAAAAATGTTACAATTTTGTTATTAATAAAAAAATATTTTCAGTTATTGTATTAAATTATTTTCAGTGTTTACGTCTTTTTAATTAAATAATAATATTTATTAACAAACAGAAGAACCCAATTACAGAATAATATTACAAAAAGATAACTTCTTAGAATAATAAAATAATATATATAAATTACTAAAAATAAAGATTTTGTCAATTGTGGTCCTATTTGTTTTTTGCAAGTGTTTTTTTAAATTTTTTTTGTTGATTATTATTAATTAATATTTTTTGACGTCGTATTATTTTTTAATTTGTCAGGATTGACAATTTTTTGCTGATTAAGTTGATTTAAATGGTTTTTTCATTTTTAACTTTTTTTGTTAGTATAATATAGAAGATTTCTGTAATTTCCAGTTTATTTAATCAATGAAAATGTTGAACATTTTTATTATTATTCCCATTTAAATTATATTTATAGAATTTGTTACTGTCTAAATTTGTATAATTTATAATTGAATAACAATGATAATTGCCTACATAAAAAATAAATAATGACAACAATAAATGTTGTCAACGCTAACAAAGTTAATTGATAAAACAAACTAGAAATAAAAATCTTCTTACACAACTAATATTCAAGTTTATTGATTTTAATAATGTTCCAGATTTTTATAATAGTTGACTGTATATATGTATATATTTTCATAATTTCTTATTACTCTGCTAATATAAATATTTTTCTATATTGTTGCATGATTCTTAATAAATGTCAATAATTTTATTATTTTTCATAATTTCTATGTATTTTCTTACTTATTATGTAAACGTTTTTTTCAGTGTTTTGGTCAATTTGAATGAAATTCTATGACTTTCTCTGACTTATTATGTAAACGTTTTTTTCAGTGTTTTGGTCAATTTGAATGGAATTCTATGACTTTCTCTGACTTTTACGAGTTTAATGATATTTAGTGAATTTTTTTGCGTAATTTTAAGGCATTCGTCGATTTTATAAAAGAGTGGTCATGATTCTTAATAAATGTCAATAAGAAGTTTTAAACAAGCGATTCCACTTCCAGGTTAGGCATGAACAAAGTTGAACAGGAATAAGAAACATTTTTTGAAAAAGCTCAAGCATTTAACACGGGGGAAAGTATTATGATGGACATATCATTTTTTTTTTCATTCTGACAGTTACAATACACATTTTAACACTTGTGACATATTTTAAAGTAACGAGTGTCTTCCACTCCCAGACTAAGCATGAAGTAAAATTTCGAGTTTAGAAAAGCCCCGCGTAGAAAATTTGTCGAGGGTCGCGCAGCGACCCGAGACAAATTTTCACGGGGCTTTTCTAAACTCGAAATTTTACTTCATGCGCCACGCGTACAAAACACTGATTTAAAGTGAAGTTAAAAATGCACTGAAAACCAACCCAACTTCGATATTTTATTAAAATTAGATGTTTTCTTTCCTATCCATGTTGTAAACCTTCAGATATTCGTTGTTTTTTTGTAAAAAAACAATTCTCTGTAGTCTTCCGGTCTCCGAAAATCATAATTGGTCCTTCGAGCTGTAGCCTTTGTAAAATGGTCTTTTGAGTAATAAACTTAGTAACCTAGAGTGATCCTTTAGTTTGAAATTTCTAAGAACGAGTGTTGTCCACTCCCAGACTAAGCATGAAGTAAAATTTCGAGTTTAGAAAAGCCCCGCGCCACGGGGCTTTTCTAAACTCGAAATTTTACTTCATGCGCCACACGTAGGAAACACTGATTTGAAGTGAAGTTCAAAAACACACAATAACATTTTCAATCAGAGTAACACGGAATCACATATTTAGTGTGTTATCAACAATGATCAGTGTTAATAATAAATAATTAGGTTTTGAATATTTTTGTTAAAACAACTGCTAGCAATATTTAAACAGTAATGGTTGCAAAAATTAATAAAATCAAATTTATTCTTAAAGGATTTGTATTCGTGATTCGAAAAAACAGGATTCGAATCTTTGATTCGAATCATATTTATCTCTTACGAATCCTTTGTTCAAATATTCGTGATTAGAATCATATTAGGTGATTCGGATTCGTGATTCGAATCCTTTTTACGAGGATTCGTCCCAGCACTGATAAATATACATGTTATGTAATTGCTTGTTAATACAGATTGTTTGTTGTTGCTGTTGTTAATTTATCTCACAAAGACTAATTCAAACATTTATTAAAATATCATATTGCTAGGGTAAGTCGTTCTTTCAATAAAAGTCCTTTTTTTAGTCTTTGTAAAACAAATCAGTAGCGAAATGAATCGCGCTTTAATATTTTGAATTAAATTCATATGAAATATTAATAAATTTTATTAACTAAGTTTTGTTTTTGAATAAGTAAAGGCCTGAGTTTATGTTTAAATAATAATGTCTATAGATGGCCTGAATAATTTGACCCAAATTGTTACATTTGCAGTAGGTTACTTACAAACACTTGTTGTATAATTCAATGTCCGTCGGGGTATTAGCCCGGCAAGTAGTTGTTTCAATGAGTGTTTGATATAGTCTTTGTAAGACTAACTTGTTGTAGATTGCGAAAAGAATCGCACTTTTAATGTTTAAAATAATAATGAATTTTTAAAAACTAAGTGCCTCAGCCATATAATTTTTTTATATCTTGTCAATTTTAAAACTTGTACATAAAATATAAAATCACGATAATGTTTGTATTTATATCATATGTTCAATAAAAAAAAACCTCTAGTGCTATGATTTTATCTTTTTTAAAATTTATTTATGTTGGCTACACGTTTTAGGAAATGTCATATAAAACGTCAGACATATTAATTATAATGTATAATTTCAGAGTTGCCAACCTACAATATATTTCATAGCACTCTAGAGGTTTTATTTTATTGAACATACGATATTATAAGTTTAAACTAGGAGAAACGTAAGCTTATTTGTTTAAATTCAAAATAGTTTTAAATTTGAAATATTCATTTTGTTTTAAAGTTATACATATTTGGTATCCAGAGGAATCCATGTAAATGTTGTATCCAAAAATATTCCATAAATATTTTCTCATCCCGTCGCGTATTTTTTCAGCATGATTATATTTGTTTTCAATCTACGCAACGGGGTAAGTTTATAAGCAGATTTATTTGATCGCCCTGGCTAAGGCCAGATTTACATGTCTCCGCTGATTTCGAAATTGGAATTTTTCAATCTATTTACCCTGCGTATAGATGTTTGCACATGTGCAAAAACACACACACACATGCCAAAAATTGAAAACGCGAAAATGTATGTACGAAAGCTCGCAGAGAGAGCATCACGCGACTTATCGACACGTTGTTTACTCTTGTCAGTGACATACATATTACGTACACACAAAAGCTGAAACTTAAAGCTGAAAAGCCGAAAACAATCTGACGTGCATGCATATAAAACTATCTATTTTGATATCTAATCGTTTATTTCCCATCTAACGCGCTGAATTTTGTTTCACTGGGAAAAATGGAAACTTATCTATGTCGCGAGTGTGTGTTTCTGACGTTGAGAAAACAACTTGAATATATTTGCTTTTGAAAATATTAATGTTTTTATAAACGTATACGTTTTACATATCGTATAAAGGGATAATATACTGTACAACAATTTTTCACCCAGCATAGCAAAATCCATAGGTTTATACAAACTATTGTTATTGTGATTGAAAATCAATAAAATAATAATATTAATCCTTCAAATCTCAACCTGTATTTCTACAGGCCCCATAAGTTTAAAATGTATTTTATTTATGCCCGGTATTATAAAACGTTTTACTCCCTAAATAAAATCTACTTTAGGAATAATTTATTCCAAAGATTTCGGTAATATAAACACAAAATAACTTTATTTGGCTAATAAATCTCCCCAGTAAATTATTTGTTTGTTTTTCTACCAAGTAAATTTTATTCTCTAAATAATTTGACAAAAAAGTGTATTATATTATTATAATTACTTTAGATTCTTCCATTTGTAGTTATTAATTTCATTACGGTTATCATGTTTACCATATCATCCATGTCAGATTTAAGTTCGCTCATAGTATCTTCCCTGACAGTGATTAATTCGAACCACAAGACATTCTAAGGAGTCGAAGACCTAGAGTTTTTCAAATCAGACGTATGCATACTATTTTTTAAATTAATTCTATTTAAAGTTTTAAACGAGTGTTTTCCACTCCCAGACTAAGCATGAAGTAAAATTTCGAGTTTAGAAAAGCCTGAAAATTTGGTTTGGTCGCGTAGCGCGAAGCGCGGAGCGACCAAACCAAATTTTCAGGCTTTTCTAAACTCGAAATTTTACTTTATGCGCCACGCGTATTCACACTGAAAGCACTGAAATATTGTGAACAAGTGAACTTCTCACTTGAAATCAGTGTCTTGTACGCGTGGCGCATGAAGTAAAATTTCGAGTTTAGAAAAGCCTGAAAATTTGGTTTGGCCGCTCCGCGCTTCGCGCTACGCGACCAAACCAAATTTTCAGGCTTTTCTAAACTCGAAATTTTACTTCATGCTTAGCCTGGGAGTGGAAAACACTCGTTTAAGTCGTTTATAATTTCTAATTAGCTTTCGTTTTCTTGTTCTGTGTAATTCTGTCCTATTCCACGGTTATCCTACATAATTATAAGGAATTATACTAAATTTCCAATTTGATTGACAATTTTATTTGAAATATTGACAATTCAATTTAACAAATTGGTGGTTCTAGCTGTAAAAAAATGTATAATTGTGGTCTGTAATCTACTAATTAAATTATTTATTTCTAGAATTGCTATTTATTTGGTAGGTTTGCTTAATAATATGCAATTTTATTTGCCATTAGTTTACTAGGTAAATACATTTACTCCACAAATAGTTATCTAATGATTTATTATTCGTTTATAATACCGGGCATTAATATATTTATTTTTAATGTGTATTTTATTAAATTATGTTCTCACTCATCATTCAAATTTAAACACAATTGCGCGTGTTTCGTGAAATGAGGAATAGGACCCTTTTTTTGTTGTTTACTCTTAAATCTGCAACGTATAAATCCATGACTCATCATTATTTTCCATTTTATTAAAAGGTAATTATGCATTTGTATTGCGATACGTGAAATAATGCCAGCCTTTTTTGTCGTTTATTCGAAATTTGTGTGCGCACATTAGACTTTACTCAGTATATTTCCAGCATTATTTCGGTACGGTCGTGTCGTGGATTCTATATTCTATTAAAACGCGAATGATTTTTTGCGACCTCCTCTGGTTATATTAATTAACCGCGAGTGATTAAGTGCAAGTTCGCGGAGTATGCATTCGGATTATTATCCGGTGTTAAACGTAATCGAAATTGTTTGGTTTTTGCTGTTTGTTAGATCTAAAATCAAGTGCTTAATATTTCTTGAATAATTTTCTCACTTATCACTTGGTGAAACATTTTTAAATATTGATAATGAAGGTTTAAATTAAATTACACTTGGTTTGTTTCACAATTTTTTACTTTACTATTTACTCGACTAGTTTCGCGTTTTACAGCATTATCAGGAGTGCTTAAATCGGTGGGATTAGATTATAAAAAGGTTAGTTAGATTCATCCCCCTAAAGTCCTTGTGTAGTATTTTTGATTAATTTTTTGGTAAATTTACACAATTATCGGAATTTTTAATTATGTTTCTTAATCAATAATCATTATAATAATTTAATAACCGTTAATCAATGCAATTAAGTAATATAAAGTAGAGTAGTAAAATAAATAAACTGTAGTTTTACGGTACGGTGGTAATTCGATAAGGGATACTGTTCATTTATTTGTGGCAAATTTTGAGCACTGGCGAATTCCACATTGTTGAACAATTTCAAGAATTGTTTATGCTTTTGAATAGATTGGATGTGCTGTTAAATGTATCGTATGAACCATAAAAAAAACCTGTAGAGTGCCTTGGAAAATATTGTAGCTTGGCAACTCTGAAATTACATAGTATAATTATTATGTCTGACGTTTTATATGCCAATTCCTAAAGCGTCTAACCAACTTAAATTATAAAACAGATTAAATCATGACACTCTAGAGTTTTTATTTTATTAAACATACTATACATACATAATGTATAAACATGTCCGTACACTAATCACTACACGTCAACATGGTTTCATGAAAAGAAGATCAATTGTATCAAATCTGATGAACTTTTCTGAATATGTTTCTCAAAATCTAGATAATCGCAAACAAATAGATGCAGTTTACACAGATTTTCAGAAGGCGTTTGATACAATTGACCATCAAGTAATTACTAGACAATTGATTTTTTATGGATTCAATAAAGATGCAGTGTCTCTGATTTAATCGTATTTATATAACAGGTATCAGTGTGTTTATTTCAATGGCTATACTTCATGTAAATATGTTGCACAACCAGTGGGGTCCCACAGGGATCTAATCTTGGACCACTGCTTTTTTTTTTAGTTTGTTTGTTTGGCATAGGTTTTTACCATTCAGCCACTAACGTTGATTTATATTAACTATATTAACATATATTTCAACTAATTTGGACGTCACAACACATTCACACACATCCATGGAACCGGAGACGAGTATTTTTCGTTAGAAAAATTACTCGCCTCCGCTGGGAATCGAACCCAGATCACCTCCGTGACCGATTTGGCGAAACCGGCGGCTCAACCGCTCGGCCACGGCGGGCCCGACCACTGCTTTTTATCATTTTTATTGATGATATTGTAAAAGGGCTTCAATCTAATGTACTACTTACTCTATGCTGATGATATGAAGATTTATGGCGTCATTGAATCTGTAAGTGTTTGCATTAAACTACAGGATGACATTATTCGCATACAGCAATAGTGCAGCAATAATGGATTGTCATTAAATCTAAATAAATGCAAATGTCTATCTTATTCACGAAGGAGAGATGTGATACATTATGATTATTCGTTAGACAATGTCATTTTTGAGAGACTTAATATTATACGTGATTTGGGAGTTATATTTGATGAACAGCTTACTTTTCGGGAACATATAAACAACATCTGTAATAAAAGTTTTAGAATGCTAGGTTTCATTCATCGTACCTGTAAGGAGTTTACTAACATACAGGTCATGAAAAAATGATTTTGCTCATATGTCAAATCTTGAATTTGCGAGCGTCATTTGGTCGCCTAACTATTATGTTCATATAAATCGACTAGAAAAAATTCAGAAAAAATTTCTAAAAATGATTTTCCTTAAAAAGTTTAATGAATATCCGCTATTAAATATTACATATCAAGAACTTTTAAACACTTTTGAAATATAATCGTTACATCATAGGCGTAATAATGCAATGGTTTTATTCTTACACGGTTTGCTTAGTGACGATATTGATGACCCAAATCTTCTCTCTAAAATCAATTTTTTAGTTCCACGAGTAAATTCACGTCATACTTAGTTATTTTACACATCCCATGTTGATACTGTTGCTAATTTTCATTCACCTATAAATTCTATGGTCAGAACCTATAACAATGTTAACTTCTTAGCTGACATTTTTATAGATTCTCGTTCCACATTATTGCGAAATATATCACAGTTTGTCTAAATTTGTAACATTTTTATAATTATTTGTCTATATAATACCATTATACTGACATAATTTTAAGATTAATGTTAGGTTTAATCTTTAGTCTTCGCATGCTTTTTTATCTTTTTTATCTTATATATCTTTTTTTATCTTTTTATTTTATATAATTTTTTTTATTAGTTTTTTGTTAAAGAATATTTACTTTATTTGAAATCTAATTATAATTATTATTTATACAATATTTCCCTGTAATTGGATGTTATCTGTTGGGAAATGAATAAAGTTATTATTATTATTATTATTATTAATATATTTTGAGCTTTAGAATAAATCAGTGTTTTACACGCGTGGCGCATGAAGTAAAATTTCGAGTTTAGAAAAGCCACGCGACCAAACCAAATTTTCAGGCTTTTCTAAACTCGAAATTTTACTTCATGCTTAATCTGGGAGTGGAAAACATACGTTTTAAGCGAATTGAACGGTTTTAAAAATCACGAATGCTTGAACATTTTCAGTATTACATATTTTAATATATCTTAAAAACTTATATTTACGTATTCCTTTGTAATAGTATAATTTTCTAAAATTGACATTTCGATTTTTATATTGTGAAGAAGGTCCTAATCATTTTATATTGAATTTATCAAAATATTTGTGAAAATGCTTTAGTCTCACAAAGTTTTTATTATTTTAGAGTTTTTCGTTGTTAACATAATTTTAATTCGTTTAATAAAAAAACGAAAACATCTAATGATTTCTGCTTATTTTTAACATAAGACTTTTGAACATTTAATGGTTTGCAGTTAGCAACACTGATCAAAACTGTTTATTCTTCTAATGTTTTTCAATTTTACAAATAACCTGAGTTTTGCTTAATAAAAAACATATAAAATTTTAATTTCACACACTATGCAAATTTACTCGAGACGGACACGAAAATTAAAATATGTTGACTAGAACGAAACGTGTTAGGTTTAACCGCGCTAAGTTCCAAAATAAACGCTCCCTATTGTTTTAGGCATATCCAAAAAGCGCCGAGAGAGACAGAGAAAGAGAGTGTGTGAGGGAAAGAGAACGGATGGTTGGGTCAGATATTATAAAATGGAACGAAAACAATCTGGAGGGCATTTATATCCCTCCGTGTGTACGGATGAGCGATATAAAATTCAGAACGTGTATTGCGACACAATCTCACTGATCTCTATAGTATATTTGACATGGCATCCAACATCCAAAATCGAACAAACATATACATACATACATATAGTGAGGGGGCGAAATATAAATACAAAAACCGATCACGCTTTCGGTTAAGTCTTCCTTCTTTTTTTTTTGTTACAAACTGAAATGCAAATCAAAAGTTCAGAGAATTAAAAACAAACATGCGAGATTCGTTAATATTGTTACTGAGTTTGATTTATACTATACTAACACTTTATACATATATGTTTTTTAACATTACCTATGTATGTAATGGGTTAGTATTCAGTGATTAGTATCCAAAGATCGGCAAACAGCAGCTCGCGAGCCGCATGCGGTTTTTTGAGCAAATGTAAGTGACTCTTCTCAATATGTATAACAAATTTACAGATTTTTTTTACTTCTGTTGTTGTTTTTTAATCAAATTTATACAAAATATAAATTGTAAAAAGTTCAGAACCTAAAACTTGTACAAATACAGGTTTGGTGTGGTAAGGATTGTTATTATTATTTAAAATACAGCCAAAGTTTTGAATAGTGAATTGAGTGATATATGAACTTGCAATGGATTTCAATGAGAAATCGATTGCTATTGTCCCATCTTTAAAAACAAACTAACCACGAATAATGAATTAGGTATTCTGACAGTTGGACGAAATTTGTTAAACTGCTGAAACGTAGACTGTATTCCATATAAAACTAGCTAGTTTTTCTCAAATTTTGGAATGTTTGTAAGTGTCGATGATGTTTATGATGCCATTTAGCAACAAACTTATTTTAACTGCAACATTCTAAATAAAGTTTTGATCATTGATCGAATACTGAAATTTTGCATATGTTCATATTTTTTTAACAAACTCTAAGTTACACTAAAAAAATATTATTATCCGATACTTCACATTTTATTTGTATCGTTGGATGTATATTTCAAGACATTCTAAGTTGCATATAAACAAAAAATTTACGTTTATTCAATATACATTTTTTTGTCATAAAACTCTGGTTTTCGCTCAGTTTTCAAATAAGTCAATCCACCTCGATAAGTATTAAGAATATTGTAAAATATTACAAATACAAATTGTAGATCTTGTCGAAATACTCGAAATCCATTCTTTTCTGTAGCCCGAATAGATTCGAGTTATAACATGTTTTCTATTTGGAGAATTGTTATTGTTTTCAATAACTCAAGTGGACTGTTTTGACTGTTTTAACATTAAACATAAAATCACTTGATACAGAGATTTTTCTATGTTTTACATTTAGACATTAAGTCTGAATTTCTTACTTTAACAAAAATGGAAAATGAAAAATTGTGAGAATTGCTGAAAAATGTAGCTATTGTAAAGTGTTGAAATAGTCAAAGTTATCAAGTGACAATGTAGTCATAACAGTAAATGTAGTCAAGAAACAGTTGATATTGTAATTTTGTTCAATGATAGTTAATATAGCCAACTTAGTTAAGATAATCGATACAATCAATATAGTAATTATGGCCAACATAATCCCAATACAGCCAATATAGTCAGTACTGACAAAATAGTCAATATAATCGATCTGTCAATATTATCTGTAATATCAAAATAATCAATATAATCAATACACTAAATATAGTCAGTACTATCAAAATGGTAAACATAATCCCGATACAGCCAATCTAGTCAGTACTGACAAAGTAGTCAATATAATCGATCTGTCAATATTATCAGTAATATCAAAATAGTCAATATAATCGATACAGTAAATATAGTCAGTACTATCAAAATATTCAACATAATTGATACAGTCAATATAGTCTGTACAGGCTGATCCAAATTCGATGTTTTTATAGGGTATCTCAGTAACCTAAATAGTTTGACAAAATCTGTTTGTCAAGACCTCTATTTCAGAGAAAACAACAATGTCATTAACAGATCATGGCTAGCTTGATTAGTTTGGAAGATATCGGGCGTTTTTCAATTGTTGGCTATTTTTCTTTTTCTTAATAGTCAACATAATCTATAAGATATACGAGTAAATAGTTAAATAGTTATTTGCCTAGTTTTGAACGTAGAATGCAGTAGCGTACGTATTTTTTTATTTTAACTTTTTATTTCAGTTATGAGACAAAGTTGCGTTTTTTTAAATTCAATACATGTTTTTATGTCATTAAATAGCATTTTAAATTAGCTTTACATTAAAATACATATTTAACGAAAAATCGTAAAAATAAGCAAAAAAACGATTATATTGAAAACTAAGTTAGTTTAAATATTAATTTTATAGTTTTTGAAGACTTTTGTGATCAATTACAGACTCCTTCATTATTAATAAATAATTCTAACATCTCTGTAATTATAATATTATGCATTATCGAATATTTATCTAAAAGAGTTAGAATCACAATTTTTTATTAAAAAAAAAACTAAATTTTATATAAAATGTAAAGCTAATTTAATATGCTATTCAATGACATAAAAATATATTGGGTGTTCCATTCAAAAATATGCAACTTCATATCATAGTTTGGAAATTACAAGTCCGAATATAAAATAAAAAAGTTTGAATTTGGGCCACTCTGTACTGTCAAAGTAGTCAACATAATTTATATAGTAATTCCTTTCAGTGCAGAAAGGAATGACTACAATAATTAATAAAACACTTCACGTAACTAAAAGAAGAATATAATTTATATAGTCAATATTGTCAGTACTTTCGAAATAGTCAACGTCATTGATACAGTCAATATAGTTAGTAATGTAAAAATAGTCAATATATTCAATCTGTCAATATAATCAGTAATGTCAAAATAGTCAACATAATCGGTACAGTCAATATAGTCAGTATTATCAAAATATTCAACATAATCGATACAGTCAATATAGTCAGTACTGTCAAAATACAATCGATCTGTCCATATAATCAGTAATGTCAGAATAGTCAAGATAATCAATACAGTTATATTCGATACAGTTAATATAGTCAGTAGTGTCAAAATAGTCAATATAATCGTGTGAATATAGTTAGTACTGTCAAAATTAATATAGTTAGTGCTGTCAAAATAGTCAAATAGTCTGATACAGTGAAATGCTAAGTTAATTGCATAATTGCCTACTTATAATTAGTGTCATTATAGTCAAATGACAGTATTTTGTGTTTTTTTTTTATCAAACAAAAATTTATTTAAAATGACATTGATTTAACTTTTTTAATATAAAATAAGATTTTTTACTTTAATGTATTGTCATTTTTAACATGGAAGATCACATTCTATGTTAAAAATGTGAATACATTAAAGTGAAATCTAATAATTTAAATTCATATTTGTTGACGCATAATGAAGTAATTTGACTTTTATATAAAAAAATGAGATTCTCGGCATATAACGCTCTCTTTATTATAGTGTGATAATTTACTGTTTTGAACACAATTTGTCAATTTGCACATAAATTCATATTTTTTATGTAATTTGTCATTAATAAATGAATTTGGTTGAGTTACGTGAACTTGAAATAAAACACTTTTAACCTTTCTTCACAAATTTATTTTTTACCAGATGTACATTTTGGACAAAAAGTGACCATTATTAATGGTTTGATCAAACCATTGATAATGGTCACTTTGTATCGGAAATGTACATCTGGTAAAGAATACATTTGTGAAGAAAGGTTAAGGCCCAATTGCACCAAAAACGTTGAACTTGAGTTCAAGCTGACCTTGAGTTCAAGATGACAGTTCCTGTTGTTCTATTGTCACTTTTAACTCGAGTTCAGAGTTTTACCAATTCAACGTGTTTGGTGCAACTCAGCCTAAAAGTGCTTTATATCAAGTTAACTTGTCATTATTGACATGCATTGACATTCCGTGTTGAAAGTATGAACTTATTCTAAAAGAAATTTATATGAATATATTAGTCGTTTTTTTTGTTTCTTTGGCATAATTTGATATGTTCAACGTGTAAAACAATTTTGGCCAACTATGAAATTTTAGCATATTTTTTTCATTTAAAAAGTAATAAAGTTAGGTTAGATTAAATGACAAGTTGTGTGTTGCGGCTAATTTCAAACCTACCAAGTTAAATGAAAGAAACGTTATTTTTGTAACCTAACCTGCCTTTTAACTATCATGTCATTGTGACATAATTTAATGAGCTTGATTATTGTAACATTACTGCATTAAATCACTATGTCAATAGTTTTGTGACCATTATAAAATATTGGTGATTTTATTACTTAACCTTTTGACTGCGATAGTACTTTATCATAAAATGATTATTGTGTCATTTTTACTGTTAGTTTCTTAGTCAACTGTATTATCACTATTATTATGGCATTAAGTCCCTTAATCGAATGTGAATTGTCGTTTGACCTCTGACATAAAAAACAGCTCTTCCTTTTTAACTTTTATAAAAATTGATATTCTGTTTTGGCGTCATAAAACATTCTTTGTCAATAAAACGACAATAAATATATTATGTTAATTATTAATTGTTTTAATGCTGAAACGATTGTCTTCCACTCCCAGGCTAAGCATGAAGTAAAATTTCGAGTTTAGAAAAGCCTGAAAATTTGGCTTGGTCGCGTAGCGAAGCGGAGCGACCAAGCCAAATTAGGCTTTTCTAAACTCGAAATTTTACTTCATGCGCCACGCGTATAAAACACTGACTTCAAGTAAAATCTTTAACCAATCGGTGAGTAAAATAAGTTTAATATGTTTATTAATTGTTTAAATGATGGGGAAAGTGCTATGATGGACACATCATAATTTTTATATTATTGTTGTTAATAATAATTATTACCTTAATATTCAGTGAATTAGATTAATGATAAAAACTATTTTTGTATTAAAAAGAAAACGACGAACAAAAGAAACATTTTTCTATCGTTCTATTTTTCATATTTTTATTAAAATTTATGAAATATTTTTGCAAATTACGGGGAAAGTAAGTACTATGATGAACCCCACCATTATTTTTAAATAATTTCTAACATTTTCTACTAATTTCTGATGATTTTTTATCCATTGCGGCTCTTTGTGAATTTTTATTTGAACACTATAAAAATGGCTCTTTGCACAAAAAAGTTTGCCGACCCCTGTACCATTCTGTGCCATTGATGTAATACCGCAACATTATTATTTTGTTAATTAATAATTACTAAATAAGTTAATTTGATACATTGTATTAATTCACCTGACTTGGAGATGTGTGAAGTAATTGCGGAATCAGATAATTGGTCTGTTAATAACGATTTTTAGTGTTAATAATATATAAAAGGAAATAACTCATGAAAAAGATGAATTATTGTACAAAGAATTAAACTTTAACTAATTTAGGCTTGTTGAAATAAGTAATTTATTTGACTAAAAAATTACGTAATTTTTAGTTATTGAAATTAAATTCAATCTAATATCATTATTTTATAAACTAATTCATACAATTAATTTAAAAAATAATGATTTTATATTGAATTTAAAAAAATATATTTATTAAATAAATATTTTAGGAATTGGTAATTCAATAACTAAAAATTACGTAATTTTTAGTTATAACTCTAGATGTGAATAATGTAGGTGTCACAAACAAGACATTCGTAGAAGAAGTAAAGAAAAAAACCCGCAGCATTCATTATTCATACAGAAAAATCTAGTTCCATATAAATTCGGACGTGGAACTTTCGGTTCGAGGCGAAATTATATTAATATCCTTCTTCTTTTCGCGTCTTTGTTCCCTCCTCCATCTTTTTAGGTGCAAAATTTAATACGTTTGCATACTTATGCAAGTAAGTTCTGAAAGGACATAGTTTTACGAACTTTAACCGTGTTCCCTGGAACGATAATGCATAAATTCCCGACCTTAAAATTTCGAAATTGCTCAGATTTTCGCCCCCATTGTGAAATCTGGTGATTATTTTGCGAATAGCAATGGGGGCTTTATAAAACGTAATAGTATGTTAATTACGGATTAACATGCCAATCAATTCTGACGCTCAATGCTGATTTGCATTTAAAATCATTTGGAACTGTTTAATGTGGTGCTATTAACGATTCGGTGAATTTGGCGAATTTTAAATTAAATCTGACTAAATGGATCAATGTAGCTCACGAATTGGCAATATTATAAAAAAACAATTTTTGGAATTTGTAAAATAATATTACGAGTAGTTTGAATTTGGCCGGATAAATTTTATTTTGCACATCGATACAAATTTTGAGAATGAATTGGGATGGAAAAAAACGAGGAGCGCTTGCGCGCGTGGTTTTTGCCTAATCACAATTTATTTGAGAAATTTGTGAAGCAATGACTAGTGCTAATAATATAATTTATCCTGCGCAAATTCCTAACACAAATGTTATTTGGTGAGATAATTTAACAAATTAAGTGAATTTTCTGCAAAATTGTCCGTCTTTAATTTTCGCTGTTGTGTTACACTCCACACTGTCTTTACAACGTTTTTTTTTTAATGTTTAACAGAGTATTCCTAGCTCAATATTTGCAATACCACATTGTGTGAAGCATATTATATAGAATTAATTATACAAAAAATGACAATCAACTGACAAATACAAATTGACAGATTATAAAAACTATGGAAATGCATTACATTTTACAGCAAATTTGCGATGTTGTCATATCTACCCTTCGCATCATTTGCATGTGATCATTACAATATTCGTGTGATTTCAAATAAACCACCCATCGCAATTTTTCAATATGTGTGCGAATTTTAGGATTCGTAAATTTTTGCATGCGAATGTTTCCAAGTTATTTCAAATATTCCCCCCCTGGGAGTGAAATACAGTTGTTTAAAGCTTCAAACTAAACCCTTAAAATAAACCAAATATCTAAAAATGCACAGCACATAATTGGGATAAGTATACTTAAACAAAAAAACTTCTTGTATATTTAATTGAGCTAAAACAAAAATTAGTTGATAGTGTATAGAAACATAGGAGTAGAAAATGTAATTAGCATAGTCGCGCTGTCATTGCGTGAAATTCAGTTAACAGCATTCCAGGATTAACAACTTCAACTCTAAACATTAGTTCTCGCCGAGTCCAATGGCCCTGTTTAGATTCACGTGTTAATGAGATTTTATTTAATTTGGCAAAGCCCGGCGCGGCGCGACGAATGTGTGTGCGGCTCACGGCTTTATATTTATTATGTTTTCAGGACCGGATGAAAAGCCTGAAAAGGGTGTGTCTGCTGAATGCCGCCGCCGGGGCTTTAACACAAAACCACAACCGGATTTACTATTTTAACAATTTTACTTGATACAATTTAATCAATTCGATGAATTTTCACTTAAATTGAATGATACACTCGAAGGAATGTTAGTAAATAACTAGTGCATTTCTTTATTTTGTTTATATGGATATTGTCCGCTTACAGTTTATTAGGGCGGGCCCTAGGTTACCTAGGCAAAATAAAATGAGGCACGTAATTTTTTTGGAGTCAGAGCACCTAATTTTTTTAGAGGCGGAGGTCAATTATCTGAAAAAAACGGTTCTAAAATGTAAGGTTAATTGCACTAACCAATTATTATTTTGTAATTTTGTAGCTAACACAAGTGTGTTGCCAAATGGCATCATGATGCTTTTAAGAGTTATTTATTGTCAATCTACTTAAATTGACATAGAAAACGAGACTATTACGTTGTCATGTCAATTTTAACCCTTTCAGCCCTAACATTTTTCTGGTGCTAAAAAAAATGTTTTGTTCACTGCATATTATTTATTACTATGTCAGATATACAGAAAGTTTTTCATTTAAGTATACGTATCTTAAAATACTGTATACGCTGTAAATCTTCAGATATTCGTTAATTTTACAAATATTTCAAATTGAACTTTCAAACGAGTGTTTTTCACTCCCAGATTAAGCATGAAGTAAAATTTCGAGTTTAGAAAAGCCTGAAAATTTGGTTTGGTCGCTCCGCGCTTCGCGCTACGCGACCAAACCAAATTTTCAGGCTTTTCTAAACTCGAAATTTTACTTCATGCGCCACGCGTATAAGACACTGATTTCCAGTGAAGTTCAGTTGTTTACAATATTTTAATGTTTTCGGTGTTTAATACGCGTCTAAACTCGAAATTTTACTTTATGCGCCACGCGTACACTGATGTGCTGTGATGTTCAGAATTCACGTTTTTAGCATACTGCTTCAGTAGAATATTTTAAGCTTCACCTAAAATCAGTGTTTTATACGCGTAGCGCATGAAGTAAAATTTCGAGTTTAGAAAAGCCTGAAAATTTGGTTTTGGTCGCGTAGCGCTACGCGCTACGCGACCAAACCAAATTTCCAGGCTTCTCTAAACTGGAAATTATACTTCATGCTTAATCTGGGAGTGGACAACACTGGTAGACTTCAAATTAAACTATTTTAAAAAACAAACGATTTTTGCTAAAGTTACAGCTCATGCATATATATATTTAAAAGAAAATTGCCAGTATGTTCATCAAATGTTAGTGATGGCAAATGCCACCGTCAGAACTGAAAGGGTTAATGTTGAAGATGTTTATCGGTATTTATTAAATTTATCTTGAAGAAACTTTTCTTATCTTTCACGTGGTTAAATTTCACTAATATTTATGATTATTAGCAACAGTTTGGTATCCTCATCAGCTTTACTTGATTAATAAATTGGAGATGGTACAAAAGAAATTCCTACGTCGTATAGCATACAGGATGAATATAAAGGATCCACATTTTAATTATAATTTACTTAGAGTTATTTAGATATGACAACATTACTTTTCCGCAAAAATTATTTTGATATGTGTTTTATATATATTTTTAATTTTAATTTAATTTATTTTTACGGTAATCACTTTTTACATAAATCAACAAAATAGTATTTCTTATGTTAACAATTAATTAAGTATAAACTCATAATACCAGAAACAGATATAAATAAACAAAATTCCGCAACTGAAAATAGTTCCTCTAAATCAAGCGTTTATGATATAAACTCTTAGACGGAAATATTTGTAGTCCTGCGTTGTTAGGAAGTCTTGACTTTTGGCAACAAAATGCAGGACCTCACACAAGGCAATTGATTTTATCTAGGGAAAAAATGCATTGTTCTATGTATGTCAACAACAATTCGTTAATTAGATTGATCCACACCGCCAATTGCTTAATTTCCTTATCAAACTTTGATATATTTACCCAGAATTATTCAAGCTTTCGCAAAACTGCCCTGCGAAACCTTGAATAATTCTGAGCAAATATGGTCATCAATTTGGATTCGACTCTCAATTAGTTGAGGTAGTTAATAGAATTAAATTAAGTATTGTTACTTTATGTATGGGTCTAATTGGTGGGATTGTTTTCAGTTGTTTTCAATTGCTTGTATTTGTTAATAATTTTATAATTTGTAAAGAAGTTTTCTTTTAAAATTATTTTAAAATTTTTTTAAATTCGACGATTTTTTGTTAAATTTGTCAATTTTCTTGTGTGTTAATTAAATTTGTTAAATAAATTTTGACGATTTGTATTCAGTAAATTTTGTGGATATTTGTCTTAAACAAAAGTCATATATTATTCGATATTGAAAATGTTAATGCAATTTAACATACAAATTGTCAAATTTGACAATTTTTACTATTTTGTCAATTTTTTGTGTAAATTTTGATCATTATTTCCTATTTTATTTATTTGTTTTATTTTTTCTCTATATTCCTGTGTTGATTGCAATTGTTTAGTTTTCGCTGTTTACATTTTTGTTAATTTGTGTCAATTTTGATAGTTCTAAAGTTTTTGTAAAGTTTGATGTTTGTTGTATTTAATGATGTTATTTTAAATAATAATTATTACTTGAAATTGATAACATTTAATAATGAGTATGTAAAGTTATTTAAATTAAAAACACTTGGTATTGTTTCACAAATTAAAACTTTATTCCGACTAGTTTCGGTTTGTTAGACCATTTTTCACATTCATTTGAAAATGGTCATGGTCTAACAAACCGAAACTAGTCGGAATAAAGTTTTATTTTGTGAAACAATACCAAGTGTTTTTAATTTAAATAACTTTACATATTCTAATATGTTTCACCAAGTGCCAGATGAAAAATTTATTAAAGAAATTTAATAATGAATTAATATAATCATTATTAAATTTCTTGAAAATTTTCCGAACGAATAAGGACAAAATAAAAACAATATACTAGCACAAAAAAACATAAAATACATTATTCATATGATAATGAATGCGCTTAGTGATAGCATTAAAATATTATTATAATAATAATACACAAAAAATTAATACTCATAATAAAGTAGTAGTTTCAGTGCAGTAATCAGTAATGAACCGAAATACGATTTTAAATAATTATTTAAGATTTTCACATAACAAAAAATGTCTTTAAAGTATTTATTAGCATTTATGCATATCCACATTTTCTTAACTGTTTATTTAGATGTCCTTTGATTTTATAAAATCAAAAGATATAAATATAAAAGGTATAATAAATTTATTGATTTCAAATTGTCATTACTATTTTTATCAAACGAATCTCTAAATAAATAAATAAATTTAATTTTAACTAATTATTCCAATAATTACAGACGATAAACGTAAAATTGTATTTCGTTTTTGATTGAAATTTTTCATTTTAACAAATGTTATCGAGTTTTAAAACTTTATGCAGTTTATCGCTATCGATTATTTTACTTAAAATTTATGTATTTTGTCAATTTAATAAAAAGTTTGATTTTGATTATATTTAATAATTTTTATGAATTATTTATATATCAATCATGTGTTTTATTAATTTATAAAAGCCAGCAATAATTATTTTAGTTTTTTTTCAATTTTTACGGTTTTAATAATCTTAATATGATTTATCTTCATTGATTTATTTGTCGCCACTTGATTAATTCTAACGTCGTATAATTCTTGAATTTCTAAATTTATTTATTTATTCAGTTTTCGTAGTCCATTCAATAAAACATAATATTGTATACCCAATACCACCCATAATAATATTAAAATAACATCAATTTTAAAAATTCCTAGCCTTATTTTGAACTTTACTTTAAACCAATTTTATACCGGGTGATGCATCGGCTTAGGACATATAGGAAATCCAGTGTAAATTTTAAATGGGATAATTATTGACCCCTCTAGTACTTTAAAAAGTTTTAATACAAGTCTCTTCAAAATTTTATAGAGGAGACAATAAACTTGGATTGAAACTTTTCAAAGTACTAGTAAAAAGTTTCAATCCAAGTATCTGCATTAACTTTTGCAGATACTTGGATTGAAACTTTTTACTAGTACTTTGAAAAGTTTCAATCCAAGTTTATTGTCTCCTCTATAAAATTTTGAAGAGACTTGTATTAAAACTTTTTAAAGTACTAGATTAGATAACCAACCCCGAATATTTTCTACTCAGCCGTTTTGAAATTATTTGTAAAATGATGTTCTAAACAAATTTAATTTGCATAGGAGCCTAATACTGCAACCTAATATATAATGTCATTTTGAGCCACATGTCTTTTATTTTGATAGTTACTAGTGACTGCAGTATTTAGATCTTAGGCAAATAAAATTTTTTCAGGACATAGTTTTAAAAATAACTTCAAAACGGCTTAGTAGAAAGTATTCAGGGTTATTAGGTATTCTTATCTAATCTAGTATTTTAAAAAGTTTTAATACAAGTTTCCTAAAAATTTTATAAAGACAATAATTGGCCTCTTTAAAATTTATATTGGAAACAATAAAAATATTCAAATATTTAAATATTCGAATATTTCAAATATTTAAATATTCGAATATTTTAAATATTTAAATATTCGAATATTTCAAAAACATTTTCTTGAATATCTATCCTGACAATAAAGGATAAAAGAGATTAAGTGCCATTGATTTGATGTATACTTAATCACTTTTAATTTTACACTAACGATATTTTCATATACGTTTGTTAGATGTTTTTCTTAATTTAATGTTTACCAAACTGAACCCTATATGTTGTAGTGCCCTTCATATTTGAATTTGTTGGATGCCAATACTACGAAGAGGAAAACTAAATTACAATAAACAAACATAAATTCCCTATCGTCCATATGGAATGTTTTCACAGCAGTGCATCTATCCCCAAAAAAACAACTTTCTACAGCGGATCCTGGGGGATTCCCCCTCGGGCAAGGCACAGAGTTGAGCGCTCTCTTCTCTCGTTCATAAGACGGCCCATGCATAATTCATATTTCAAATTGTTAATGCCCGCCTAAAGACAACGGCACTCGAACACTGATTTTTAAAAATGTTTTCCGCGAAAAAATCCCGAAGAATATTGACGCGCCCGACGCCGAAAAGATTATGCAAATTCGACGGCATCCCTCCGCCACCCCCCTGAAATCGCTCTCTCGGCCAAATCCATAAGTGGGGTAAATAATATTTCATGCCGTTTTAATTTTGAGGGCCGGATGATTTCCAATTAAAGCGCGCAGATTTATTCAATCCTTTTTACAATTCAAATTTCGACGGAAAAGAAAATATTATTAATCAACTCGCTTTAAACATGCATACAATAAATAGGAATTTAAATATTAGCACGCTCAGATTATTATTAATTTTGATATTGAATACTCCTGAAATATTTAGGAAGCATAATAATTTTCTAAATCAATTTTATACACACATTTTGTAGAATCTGCATAAATTCCAGAAAAAAAAACAGAAACATGACAATAAACGGACTTATATTTATTTTCTGCTATTTTCAGCACTATGTGAACAACACTATATTTTATGTTATACAGTGCCAATTTATGAATTACCTTATACATTACATAAACAGGATGTTTTTCTTGTAAGTATTCATACCTTAAATGCAGGGTATATACTGTAAATTTTCAGATATTCTTAGTTTTTTAAATGAGTTAAATTTGATTCTTTAAACGAGTGTTTTCCACTCCCAGACTAAGCATGAAGTAAAATTTCGAGTTTAAAAAAGCCCCGTGAAAATTTGTCGAGGGTCGCGCAGCGATCCGAAACAAATTTTCTGGGCTTTTCTAAAGTAGAAATTTTACTTCATGCGCCACGCGTATAAAACACTGATTTCAAGTAGGTTTAAATATACCTAATGTTTACAATGTTTTAGTGTTTATACGCGTGGCGCATAAAGTATGTAGTATAATTTGTCGAGAGTCGCGCAGCGACCCGATACAATTTTTTTTGAAAACATTTTCTTGAAAAATGTTTCTTGAAATCACTTGAAATCAGTGTTTTATATTATGTTTTATTATTATTTTAGTCTTTTATATGCGTGGCGCATAAAGTAAAATTTCGAGTTTAGAAAAGCCCAGAAAATTTGTATCGGGTCGCTGCGCGACCCTCGACAAATTTTCACGGGGCTTTTCTAAACTCGAAATTTTACTTTATGCTTAGTCTGGGAGTGGAAAACACTCATTTAAAGCTTGAAATTAAACTCAATAAAAAAAACAACGAATATCTTAAGATTTAAGGAAAGTAAGCTGAATTTGGAATACGTGTACTTTAAAGAAAAACCCTGTATATTCCTAAATTACATAATGTTGATAGATCTATGTTATTGACATCTACAGACAATATTTCCTGATTGTTGAAATAAAAATGTTGTTATCATCTACAAATCTTATTATTGTCTCTTGTTGATAATAATTATAAAAATAATAGGTCCAAGAATACTTCCCTGTGGAATGCTTTTTGAAACATCTAAGATAATAGATTCAGTAATTTTATTTTCTTCTGTTAGTCTTATTTTCTGCTTTCGGCTGCATAGATAGGACTTTATTAAATCAAGGTTTATACCTCTTATACCATACTTATATAATTAAATGAAAAGTATGTGTTGATCTATGCAGTCAAAAGCTTTTGATAGATCTAAGGCCCAATTCACACCGAACAGGCGTCGGGCGAAGACGCGGCGCAGGCGAGCCGAGAAGCGCAACGCTTCGATGTCTCTTCAATATTATATGGGTCAAACCACACCGATATGACGAAGCGGAGGCGCACGCCTCTCCGCCTGCGCCTCGCCGTTTTCACGCCTCTCAAGTTGGTTTGGAAAAGCGCACCTCTCGTACGCCTCTTAATATTAATTAGCCATTTTTTATCTATTTTGGATAATATGCGAGATAATCCATAAAGGATGAAGTTTAATAAAATTATTGCCTAATTGCACCACAGCTAATTAACTTTAACCAGTAATTAGTACTGCTTAAAAGCACAATAATATTATTCACAAATTGTTTAAATATTTGCATTTAGATGAAAGAAAGGTGTTTGGGATCTTACAAATTTAAAATATTTTTACATTGTCGAATTTTGATTTAATCAGAGGGTTAATCGTGATTAACATCTTAACCACGATTAAGTACAATACATTGTACATGTATTGTAAAAGACGCTACAACTGTTTCGCCATACTGTAGCTTCTTCAGAAGAAGAAATGTTGCAGTGCATTCCTATGCTTTTTATCGCACTATTGCATGGTGTTTCCAACATGTTAGAAATTATTGTTAGAAATTTCTCTCCACTCTTTCCTCGACTCAGAAGTGCTATTTACACGTGCAGTTTTAACTGCATACTAGATCGCGTTTTTTGGTCGAAGAATTTTGTCATTCACACTTTTGCGTCAACTCCCGGCATTGCTTCGTAGACGCAAAAGTGTATGTGTAAAGAGCCCTATTCTATCTTCGATCTTTCGGTTTGTCCTACGTACATTTTGGGGCAGTATTTGCAGGTTAGTAAGTAGACACCACTTTGCTGAGTTTTTACAGTTTTGTCTTTGTTGTTTTTAACGATTTTACAGCCTTTATTCTGGACTAACAGCTTTTCTGTAAATAGTATCTCTTCTGTGAGGCTTAACAGGATAACAACTCTGTAGACACCCTCGTGGCATATCCGGTAATAATTTTGAAACCTATCCGGATACATTTCTAGCTCTCTCACGACATAAAACTTGCCTTTTTTTTGATTTTCCAACCACAAAATATGAACCCAAAACCTTCTCTGGTTGTTCAAATGTAATAAAATCAAGAGGTCTAAATCGTCCTCGCCACTTTCGTGGTCTAAAATCATTTTGACAAATATCATATGATCTATCAAACTGTTTCTCGCGATAACCGCACATCGTCGCCGCCTTTTCTGTGTGCATTGAGCTCGCCTGCGCCTGTGCCTCGTGTCGCTTACGCCTCGCCTGCGCGCCTCCGCCATTTCGGTGTGAATTGGGCCTAAGAAAATGCCCAAAGGTATTGTTTTATTTTCTAGGGCTTTTGCGACAAAATTAATCAATTCCACCATGGCAAAAGAAGTCGATGTGTCATCTAAGTAACCATGGTGTGCGGGGTGAAATAAATTATTCTTGGTAAAAAAATGACATAAAACGATCTTTTATGATTTTTTCTACTATTTTTGAGGTAAACATATGGATAAGCTGTACATTTTCCGTTGTTTCCGTTGTTTTTGAAAAGGGTTCAATTTGAAACTTTAAACGAGTGTTTTCCACTCCCAGACTAAGCATGAAGTAAAATTTCGAGTTAAGAAAAGCCCTGTGAAAATTTGTCTCGGGTCGCGCAGCGACCCGAGACAAATTTTCTGGTCTTTTCTAAACTCGAAATTTTACTTCATGCGCCACGCGTACAAAACACTGATTTCAAGTGAGGTTCAAATAAACCTAATGTTCACAATATTTTAGTGTTTTACACGTGTTGCGTATGAAGTAAAATTTCGAGTTTAGAAAAGCCCAGAAAATTTGTCTCGACTCGCGCAGCGGTCTTAACTTTGGGCTTTTCTTAACTCGAAATTTTACTTCATGCGCCACGCGTATATAGCACTAAAATATTGTGAACATTTGGTATATTTGAACCTCATTTGAAATCAGTGTTTTATACGCGTGGCGCATGAAGTAAAATTTCGAGTTTAGAAAATCCCCTTCGCAGCGACCCTCAACAAATTTTCTGGGCTTTCCTAAACTCGAAATTTTACTTCATGCTTAGTCTGGGAGTGGAAAACACTCGTTTAAAGTTTCAAATTGAACTCTTTTCAAAAACAATGGAAACAACGGAAAATTTACAGCTTATGCATATGTTTACCTCAAAAATAGTAGAACAAATCACAAAACTCGAAATTTTACTTCATGCGCCACGCGTATAAAACACTGATTTCAAGTGAGGTTCAAATATACCTAATGTTCACAATATTTTAGTGTTTTATACGCGTGGCGCACAAAGTAAAATTTCGAGTTTAGAAAAGCCCAGAAAATTTGTCTTGGGTCGCTGCGCGACCCTCGACAAATTTTCACGGGGCTTTTCTAAACTCGAAATTTTACTTCATGCTTAGTCTGGGAGTGGAAAACACTCGCTCAAAGCTTTAAATTAAACTCTATAAAAAAACAAAGAATATCTAAAGATTTAGGGAAAATAAGCTGAATTTGGAATACGTATACTTTAAAAAAAACTCCCTGAATATTGGTAGTTTTTAAGGTTAACTCACTAAGCATCCTAAGCATTTTTTATATTTCATCCCCAAATAAGGACGTAGGTTAGACGACAATATGTCAGAATTTTGTTTAGATTGTGTGGGAACTCTTTTTAATGATTTTTATCAATTAAAACAGTTTTTAATTAGTTTTAGTATAATTTAAGAGAAAATATTCAACTTTGATAAGAATCACAGTTAATAAAAGTCAACGAAAGTAATTAAAAGAATAGGAAAATACATTTTATTATTCAAAATGTATTTGCCTATTCTTTCAATTACTTTCTTGAATCTTGGAGGGGTTCACTTCGTGGTACATTTTTAATTTGATATATAGAAAACACTTAACAGAATTACAGATGAACAAACTAGACTCAAATTATTCAAAATGTGATATAAAGAAAATGCTTAACTTTTTAATACCACTTTTGTTTTATTTTTGTGACTAGTTTCAATTACATGGTAATCATTGTTAAACTAAGTGAGTAATAAGTATACAGGGTGTCCCGATGCATCGACTGCCTAATCGGGACATTCTGTATATACGTGTGTAACTCGAATTTTAAGTATTTAGTTTAACAATAATTACCGTGTAATTAAAACTAGTCACAAACATAAAATAAAAGTGGTATCAAAAGTTAAGCATTTTCTTTATATCACATTTTAAATAATTTGAGTCAAGTTCGTTCAATCTGTAATTCTGTTTTCTTACAACAATCAATCGAATACAATTATTTAACTAATTACGTAACAGCTGAGTGCTTATACGCTGGAAAATTGTAGAGATAGTTTTTTTTAAGTTTTTTAGTTCTCTATACCGGGTGACCCAATTTAATGTATCCATTGGAATATCTCCACAAATATGCATCGTACAAAAAAAATCGTACGATATGAACAAATTTAAAATAAATACGTAGATTAATTTAATATGAATTTATTGAATTAAAAATTTCTTAGATAAAACTTACATAATTTTTGGTGTAGAATTCGAATCTTCAATAAAAAATAGCGGTTCCTATGTAACGAAACCATTAAACTTTTGTTCAGAACATACAAAAGTTTAATGGCTTCGTTAAATAGGAACCGCTATTTTTTATTGAAGATTCGGATTCTACCCCAAAAACTCTGTAGGTTTTATGAAAGACATTTTTAATTCAATAAATTCATAATAAATTAATATACTTATTTATTTTAAATTTGTTTATGTCATATTTATTTATTTTATTTAACTTTAGGGTAGGAATGAGCATGTTTTATATTGTCGGGTTTATCAACTATTTGAAATTCTTAATTGAAATTCTATATATTTTTATTTATTTATTTATTTGACGGATTTACCTTTTTACAAATATTTTACAAATAATTATACAATTTAAGAACTATAATAATAATAATAATAAATTTTATTTTCCAACAGAAGATACATTATACAATATAAATTATAATAAATTTATCGCAATTTAAATTGAAATATTGAATTTTATTAAATTCGTACCGAAATAACAATAAAAAATATATTTGCAAATATTTCTTGTGTTTAAATTTGTTTTTTTTTGTTAATGTATTGTGTTATAACATATAAATATATTAAATTGGAGATTCTATAAAAAAATTAAATCAATCTTAAGCAGTTCACATTTAGATATAAGATTGTATAATTCTTTTACGTAACTCAAAAATATTTTTCAAAATGTATTGCGGCAATATTTAAAACGTACTTACGTCAATGTATTGTACAATTTTATATGTATTTAAATGAAAAGTGTTTTAGTTTAATTACAATTATTTAAGCAATCTTCAATTCAATTCCTCAAATTATAAGATTTTTTTCCATATTTACTCAAAATTATTTGAAGAAAAGTCTATTTTTTGGTATATGATCTTAAAACACTGGACACTTCTTCAAACATTTCTCTATATTTACGCTTTATTAAAAATATATACTGGATATTTTTATTGCTAATAATTTATTTTAAAAATGTTGTCAAAACTGTTCAAAGGCAACAACTTTACTTTTAATAAATTACTCAACTTTAACATTCATAATTTTAATTGATTTTTGCAACAACAACATTTTTATAACTTCAATTGCTTGTATCCATTGAAATTGTAACTAATTTTAAAATAATAATAGTATAATTACACGACGTAAATGCCTGCTGGGAAATAAATTAATAAATAAATATTTTATTGTCAATTTTATTAACGTGATTAAATAATACAGTTTTTACCATCGAAATGCAATTTTTATTGAATAATTTCTGGACCAGCTATTAATTTTTAATAAATTTTATGATATTTCAGTATCAATTTATTTTTTATAATTTGCTCTTTTCATCTTTATCATCAAATAAAATTTACTCACATTTTTAATTTTTATTCAATTTATTATTTATTAAATTTCCACTACATTTTATAGAGGATGCATTAATAAACAGATTCTCTACCATTCATGGGAGCAACGTTAAAAAAAACGATCTCTGCAGTTTAAATTTTAAAAAGTTTAGCCCATAATAATTAAAACCAACAAATTGATTGATTGAGTTACGTGAAGATCAAATTAAATTGACGAATAAAGCACTAATAACCTAACTTCCACCGACTATTATCAATGGATTAACACTGGTTATTAGTGCTTTATTCGTCAATTTAAAAACCAATAAGTTTGTGGTCTTTGGTAAATGTGGCGCGGCGCGTATTTATTTAACCGACATCACAAGTTGTCTGACTGTTTTTAAATGATCTTAAACATTCGGAATTCCCGGAAAATAAACATACTTAATTATTCATGTGACATTATAACCGCAAATATCCAAAAGTTTAGGCGCCCCAATAAAGTGCCGCCCGGGGCCCCCCCTGCCCTCTGCTTAAACTTAAACTTTGAGTCGTAGTAATTTCGCTATTTTTATTATTTTTTTAACAATCTCTATTATCTGCAATTTGGTTCGCATTAATCACTTGATGAAACATGTTTACAATATTGATAATTAAATCTTGGTTTGTTTCACTACTAATTTTTATTCTCTCCAACTAGTTTCGACTTATTGTCGTTCTCAAGGAGTACTACAGAAAAATGTTTTACAAGATACCTATTTTTTTGAAGGTCAGGTAATAAGAGCTTTAAGAATTGGGAAGTTCCAGATGTCTTCGTACTCATTTACGATGTGTTTTACCTGTTTTATTTCCTTGCTAATTTCCAGGCCTTC
Source organism: Philonthus cognatus (assembly GCA_932526585.2). NCBI lineage: Eukaryota > Metazoa > Arthropoda > Insecta > Coleoptera > Staphylinidae > Philonthus > Philonthus cognatus. The sequence goes on along the minus strand of OW052243.1, from coordinate 23,680,851 downwards.
TCTAAAATTCAATTCTCGTCCCTTATTACCTGAATATACAATTTGGAAATCGTCTGAATTAAAAAAGTGATTGGATGCGATGCAATGACTGTCAAACCCCGATGGATTTTTTTCTCTATTAATTATATAAAAAATTGCGTTTTTGTAGATATTAGGCGAGTTTTATTCAAGAAAATTTGTTTTATTTTTTCCAGCGGTACAACAAATTATTAATTTCTTAACTATCCCTATTAATTTTGTCAATATGAGACATTTTTATACATATTTCGCATGGATTTTTTGTACGAAAAAGAACATTTTTGTATTAGTGGATAAGCTTATAGTTTCATGGAATAGAATATAGAACTTGTTTTGATTAAAATGTGATACCCATGGAATAACATATTGTAATCAAAAATTATCATAAGAAATAATACTAGCAAATTCAAATACAATATCGAAGTGAAAATGTTTAAACCTAGTCGAGCGAATATTTCTATCAAATTTTTTTCCCTCATGTAAAAATTCAGCCCTTTGTAGATCCCGGCATGACTAAATAAATACGCATTTGATATTCTTCCTCCTCCGCGATGGCTCTCGAGAGCTCCAGGTGCAAACCTCTTTTATTTATTCGCATCGTGTTACTTTCTTTCATGATTAATGGTTTTTAAATTGTCGTTTCATGTTTACATAAGCATTCGGCGGAGTGTATTTCAAACCGCGCCGTTCTCTCCCTTTTTTTTTTTGTTCTCTCTTCTGCTGGGAAATAAGGGAAATATGTCAGGGATCATTAAGCCCAAACCTGCAGTAATATTCAGAAATTAAATTTTATCCGGGACTTATTTAAACTGCTCTATTCATAATGCTTCCCCCAGCGGGCGAGTCGAGTTTACTTTAATCGAAAAACGTTTGGATAAGTATGGGTTTACCAACGGGGAAATCGTTATTTGTTTTGAACTTACTTCATTATTCCAGCAGGGAGATTAAATGTGAGTGAGTGGGCTTTCTTCTCTTTTCATGTTATTATTATTAGAATGATTTATCGTTTTATTATATCGTTGATCATATCTATGCAAAACTTTCACACAGTTATTGTAACTTTCAACAGATTAACTTAATTCATTAATAATTAATAGAATGTCATGAGTAGTCAATATTAAGGTAACATTTTAATATAAAAGAAATTATAATTTTTTTCATATTAATTTTTTTATTCACTTCCGCTTGCGCCACTTGGTATCGACCTAATTTTTTAATTCCTGTGCATCCTTAATAAAAATATCATTTACAATGAGTTTAATAACTTTATCTGAAAATTAAAAAACGTAGCATTATTAATTGTTTGCTTATTGAACTACTAAATAAGTTAATTTGATACATTGTATTAATTGACCTGACTTGAGAATGTGTGATGAAATATGTAAATATTTCCATTATTACTCATTAAAAAAAAAAAAAAAACAGGTGTATTTCTAACTTCACAATATTTTAGGGTTATATACGCGTGGCGCATGAAGTAAAATTTCGAGTTTAGAAAAGCCTAATTTGGCTCGGTCGCTCCGCTTCGCTACGCGCCCGAGCCAAATTTTCAGGCTTTTCTAAACTCGAAATTTTACTTCATGCTTAGTCTGGGAGTGGAAGACAGTCGTTTGTTTTATCCTTGAAACAATTGAAAATTGACGTAATACGTTTATTGTTTCAAGTGAGGTTCAAATATACATAAAGTTCAAAATATATTAGGGTTTTATACGCGTGGCGCATGAAGTAAAATTTTGAGTTTAGAAAAGCCTGAATATTTATGTATAAAATGTATGTATTAATAAATTTGTACTTTATATATAAAAAATTATGATTACCTTTTTATGTTTTCAGAAGAGTGTGTTTATTTTTAAGTAAACTTTCATTTACTTGAAGAAGCAATATTTATTGCTTCCGAAACAATTGTGAAAACAAATACACTTTTTTTTATTCAAAAAGGTATTTATAGTTTTGTATAGGGTTTCGAACCGTTATTTTTTGCGTTTCGGTTTTCGTTCCGTTTCAACTAATAAAATATATATCGATTGGGTTCCGTTTTTCGTTTCCGAAAAAATAACGGTTTTTTTGCGGTATTCGGTTTATGGTTCAGCTTCAAGTGATTGTTTTAATTTTTGAAATGTTTTTATTTCATATTAAAATAAATGTTCTTGTGTCCATTATAGCACTGTCCTCGTTATAGATATGATGATTTAAATATTGAGAATATGAAAAAGTGCCTTAAACTAAATTTGTTATAATTTTATTATTATTATTTTATCTTTTATATACAGTAGTTTATATTTTTGTTGTTTGTTATTTGGAAATATTTTTGTAGTGGTATGAGTTTAAATTTTGTTATGAGTTTTTTGTCAATTCAATACATTATAAAATGTAAATGTATTATTATAAATTGGAGATTCCGGTAATAAATCAAAATTAAAATGAAAAATTATCACAATTACAAAATATTCACAAAGTAAATATTCTTTGCATTTTTTTGCTGTATCTTAGTAAATATGTATCACATCTCAGCAGAATATATTTTCAACTTTACTTAAAATCAGTGGTTTATACGCGTGGCGCATAAAGTAAAATTTCGAGTTTAGAAAAGCCCCGTGAAAATTTGTCTCGGGTCGCTGCGCGACCCTCGACAAATTTTCTAAGCGGGGCTTTTCTAAACTCGAAATTTTACTTTATGCTTAGTCTGGGAGTGGAAGATACTCGTTACTTTAAAATATGTCACAACTATGAAAATGTTTGTCGCAAGTGTCACAAAAAAAAAACAATAACATAAGATATTTCAAAAATTAAATATATATATATATATATATATATATATATATTTCTAAAATTAACAATAGACGGCTGACGCCGATTTGTGTCAGGTTTAATACGTTGAACTAAATGTCATTTCAAGTTGACAGGATACACTAATGTCGGCGGACTGTGACTTCTGTCAAGTTGACACAATGGACTAAACGCCAACGATCGTCGTTTTAAGTCAAGTTGACATGATAGACTAATGTCAGTCAATATAGTAACTTATAGTCATAAAGTCACAATAGTGAAAATTCAGTCGCTATAGTGATTTAATTACAAAATCATATCATAAAGAAAGACAGTAAACCAAGTGACTTACAGTCATAGTATCGCAATAGTGAAAATACAGTGAATTAATGACAAAATCCAGATAAGTTGAAATGCAGTCAACCTAGTGGTTCAGCTCTAGTTTTCGTTCCTACAAAAATAACGGTTTCTTCCGGTTTTCGGTTTACGCTTTAGTTCCGGTTCGAAGTCCTGATTTTATTTATACAAAGTGAATATGGGTTTTCAACATGTTAATACTTTATTAATCAACCAATTATTAATATTAAATATGTATAACTTTAATTATGCATGGGCAAAATATGAACCTACTATATTTTTATGTTATAAATATCTAATGTATTTTCTTTTTTATCTTTTCTATCACTGAAGTGGGCAGGTGGTGGCCGAGCGGTAACGTCGCCGGACGGTATATCACTCGGCGAGCCATAGATCGGGTTCGATTCCCGTGCACGGGGAGATGTTATTTAAAAATAATATCTCGTCGTGCCCCTGAGTGTTGTGTGAATGTGTTGTGACGTCCCAATATACATGTTATATAACTTGGAATAAGTCAAATAAATATTGATACAAAATTAAAATTTGATGTTGGCTAACAGTCAAGAGACTAAGGCCAGGCAAAAGCCAAAACAAAAAAAAAAAAAACAAATCACTGAAGTTTTTTTAACACTTTCTGATAAATAAAACAATATTTAAGTTTTTATATTTTTTAAACCAAGTTTTTTGTTTCGGATTCGAAGAAAGCATTAAGGTTGCGGTTTACTAGAGTGAGATGAACCTATATTTCTATTTCCAGCATAAAAAGATAAACGTAATATATCATGGACATTTTTTTAAATAAATGTTGAGCTAATTGAATGCAGAATGTACGGAAACCCTTGAATTTTATGTAGTACAAGTTTTTGTTGCCTTTAAAGGAGTAAATAAATGACTAAAAAAAAATTAGGATTTTTTTCAAAAAAACTAAATATCTTAATCGTTTTAAATTGGTAACATTAGAATCCCCCCAGTTTTAAGATTATTTTAATGTATCATGTAATATTGTCCCATAATCAGAACATGAATGGTGCTGGTAAGTATGAATGGCAAAGTCCAACGTTTTTGGTAGTCACTAGCTACCAAAAACGTTGGACTTTACCCATAATAAATCGCAACTTTAAGACATTGATTCGAATTTTAAATATATAGAACACCAATATTTTATTTTTCATAAAGTGTAGTAGCAGAATAGTAAGTAATCTAATAAAACAATTTTCACATGGAATGTCGCAAAAAGACGAATACTAAGAAATATCTGTAAAAATCATATACTCACTTAATCTTAAAATAAGTGAAGAAAATATGGGTTTCAGCGTCGATAAAATCAGAATTATTGATTCAAGAAAAAAAAAATCATGCCAAAGGGATAGATAATATATACCTTACACACCATCCTCGATGGCAATATTATATAATAGACTGCATTCATGTTGAGGGAAACGAGCCCTTCAAGGGATATCCATACTGTCACGCCTCGAGGGGGGAGGAACTTTAAGGGCCTGATTGACGCCTGATTTTATGATAACGATTCACATTCTCTTTATTTCATTCGATCTACTCTAATATATCATACGTTTTATGATTCGTTACATTTTTCCACACAATGTAACGAACATGTTCAATCATGGTAGATTTGTGAATATTCTAAAATGATATAATTTTGAAGAACATTTGATTTTAAGTGAAATTCATAATGTACAGATTACATATATTATGTTCATTTATAATTTAACTATCTTTCAATATGTGATATGTTATATATAACACGGATATATTTATGTCCACTCTCTTACAAACACATTCATACATCATACATATTCCGATGTACGCTGTAAAATTTTAAGCATCCATTGATTTTTCTTAAAGCGTTTAATTTGATTTTTCGAACGAGTGTTTCTAATTCTCGATTAAGCATGAAGCAACATTTCGAGTTTAGAAAAGCCGACATTAGTCTATCCTGTTAAGTTAAAATGACATTTAGTCCAATGTATCAAACTTGACACAAATCGGCGTCAGCCATCTATTGTCAATTTGAGACAACTATTATTTGACATATATTATTAGATGGTCATGTTGTTTTTCTCTGTGACACTTGCGACACACATTTTAATAGTTTTGACATATTTTAAAGTATCTTCCACTCCCAGACTAAGCATGAAGTAAAATTTCGAGTTTAGAAAAGCTCCGTGTAGAAAATTTGTCGAGGGTCGCGCAGCGACCCGAGACAAATTTTCTCGGGGCTTTTCTAAACTCGAAATTTTACTTTGTGCGCCACGCGTATAAACCACTGATTAAAAATAAAGTTGAAAATATATACTGTTGAGATGTAATAGATATTTACTAAGATATAGCGAAAAAATATATTTTTGTCCACTCTCTCACAAACACATTCACACATCATACATATTCCGACATACGCTGTAAAATTTTAAGCATCCATTGATTTTTCTTAAAGCTTTCAATTTTATTTTTCGAACGAGTGTTTCTAATCGTTGATTGAGCATGAAGTAAAACTTCGAGTTTAGAAAAGCCTGAAAATTTGGTTTGGTCGCTCCGCGAAGCGGAGCGACCAATCCAAATTTTCAGGCTTTTCTAAACTCGAATTTTTACTTCATGCGCCACGCGTATAAAACACTGAAATATTGTGAAATTAAAAATATACTGCTAAATTAGTTCTAAAAATAAACTGTTAAAGAAGGATTAATAATATACTGAGAAGCAAGAATATTTTCAATTTTACAATATTTCTGTGTTTGGCGCATAAAGTAAACTTTCGAGTATAAAAAATCCTGAACATTTTCACACTTGAAATTTTACTTTACGCTTAATCAAGGATTAGAAACATTCGTTAGTAGCTTCAAATTGAATTTATTAAAATAGAGCAAAGAATGACTCAAATTTAAATCATTAAAATCCTTGCAGTTGCAATTGTTATTTTTTTGACTTATTTACTTGAAATTGTGAGTAAATTGTAATCATTTTTTTATTGATTATAAGAACATTTTGAAAACATATCAAAATCAATTCTTTCCGATGATTTGTTTGCAATTGAAAGAATAGCTTACTCAGAAAGTAGAGCTTGATTCATGGTGTATTTAATCTAACTCTTAATTAATTTTGATTTTGAAAAACTAAACTAAATAATTGTTGAAGAAACCTAAAACATATTTTAAAAAATAATACTTTTAGCTAACAATAAAATAAAAAAGTTGAACGAAAGAAAAAATAGCACGGTGTACACAAAATATTAATCTGCAAATTAAGTTAAACAAAGAAAGAAATCAAGGCAATTGACTTAATTTCGATTTAAGCCCGCTAAATGGAAATTATTTAGTTTGGCTAAATCGAAATTCATTCATTTGTATTGATTTTGTTCTTTGTTTAACTTGATTTGTAGATTGATATTTTAATATTTTTGTTTCCGTGACTCTACAATTAATTAAATCAAAAATATTGTCATTTTTGCTATTGATAAGGGAAACAGTTAGTTCTTATTCGAATTGCACATACAACCTAAAATAAAGAAGAGTGAAGTAGAATATAATATAATAGAAATTTATTCAAAAAATTTGTTACAAACTTATTCAACTATTTTGAATTCGTCAATAAAAATTAATCTATAAATTAAATATCAATGAAACATACTACAACTTATAACTAATAAATAATAAAATTAGGTATAGGATAGAATAGAAAGAAAACCGCCAAGCAAACCAATACAGCGAAAGTAGTAAGAATCTAAAACTCTTCGATTTTGTATAGTTCTTTATCAATTAAGGATTCTCTCAATTGTTTTTTTAAATGTTAGAAAGAAAGAAATGTTCTTTATATATGTGGGTAGTGGTAGTGGGTATGTGGGTAGTTTGTTATACAGTTTTATAGCATTATATCAGCGACGGCTCGCAGCCTAACTTCAGGGTAGGCCACAGCGCCAAGGCACACACAATTTGAGGATGTGATCGTGCTTTATAAATACAAGGAATTGCACAACAAAGTCACCTTTCAATAACGGATACATATTACCTTGGGTCTCTGGCCTAACCTCAAGTTAGGCTGGGTGTTTTTTCATATAGCGTTAATCGATGCAGAGAATACGCATAATTATTAATTCGTCTATTACTATAAGTATGTTGGAATTTATGAGAGTCGAATTTATATTTATATTCGAAATGGAAGACTAGTATTTCATATATATAAATACTATAAAATGTGAGTACATTTGTCCGTTTAAAGTAGCCCTTACAGGAATTTCTCGGCTTCAGATTACATATTATTCTTAGTGCTCTTTTTTGCACTAGGAATATCTTTTCTGCAAAAGAAGACTTTCCACAGAATGTTATGCCATGTCTGACAATCGATTTAAAATTTGATCTATAAATCATCAGTAATGCAGTATGGTCAAATATTTCTTTTAAAATTCGAAAAGTTTAACCTTGTTTAACGATTTAATTAGGTTTAACCTAGAAATTTTGTACTCTCTTTTATTTCTAGCCGAATTTCATCTAAAATAACTTTATTGCAGATGCTTTACCTAATGCGCCAGGCGTATAAAACACTGATTTATTCTTAAGTGTTTTTAAAGGGCCATGAAAATATTAAAGGTTTCTCTGAAACAAAAAGATTATAAATATAATTTATAAAACCTTCTTTATTTAAAATAAAAATTGATCATCAACAAGTTATTTAATCAATATTTAGGTGGGTGGTGAGTAATTTAATTTCTGAATAGGGGGCTGTCGAATAAAGAAGGTTAAGAATCTATGCTCTACTTAATTGAACAGCCGAAAATTACTAAATTCAATTTTTAAACTTATTTAGTTATTAAATCCTTATAAAATCCTATTACAAACCGAAGAAAAAGAGTAAACAACATCCTGATTTGATATCGTACATCAATGAACACGAATAGTTGACCAGAGGTGGGTTGAATTGTAATGGAGAGCATCCCTAAACACTTAAGAAAGTAAGATGTAGGTCCAGATAAGGGCGCAGGGATAATATTTGAAATATAAGAGGCCACTTGCAATATAAGATGACCATTCTAGAGGACGTAAAACTCCCGTTTAACGAACAAGATATCCCCGGGAAAACTTATTTGCTTCCACAGAAAACACCGTACTAAGCACAAAAATATTCCACTCCACTCCCCTGAAAATTTCCACCGCACCGAAATATTTAACGACCCGCATAACACTTTCTGGACGAACACTCCAAACGCAATTGCGGAACAATAAAAATTAAATATTTGAATAAAATTTAAATAACAAAGTGCCCCGGGTACGTAAAACATTGGATGTGAGTTTATTTTTAACCGTAACCAAAAATTGCATTAAGATCAGGAAAACGTCATTATGAACTACAGTTCGCGCTAACTATTTTGTTTTTTTAACGTCATCACACATTGTTATAACGAGTGTCTATAAACTGTCGGCATTTTGGTTGCTTTGAAAAACAAATTACATATCTTAGATTAAGTCATACGATTCGGTTAATCTCGGAAACTTCAAATAAATTTAATTATATATCTAATTATGACGTATGTCGACAGTTTATAGACACTCGTTATTATTTGTAATTTGTAATGAGGAGAAGTTGGGGGAAGAAAGGGAAAGCAGGAGGAAAAGAGGGGGCAGCGATTAGTGTAGATGTAATGTAGTATTATGCCAATAAAGGTCTTTTTTTTATTATTTGTAATTAAACGGGAATTTCATTTGACAAAATGGAACAGTCAATTGTTAAATAGTAAAATATGTTAGTACAAATGTCAATTTTGTGGGATCTTCATATAATAAAAGGGGAATTTCATTTGTTTCATAGTGAAAATCAAACGAAAAATCCTGTAAATTATATTAAAACTGCGATATTTATAATCTACAAGTAAATCGTCTTACAAAGACGATTTCTTGAATTTAGCCAAGAAGATGATTATCATGTACACAACGTACTTATTACGAAGCAAGATGTAGGAAAAATCAGTAGAGAAACAAATAAAGTACGTGTTCCAGTGCGGAAAAATAAAAGAGTTTAAAACGAAGTAAACAGTCCCCCGAGGAAACGGTCACGTTTCATAAGGTCACCACTTTATAATCTTTGTGTGTGTTCCTCGGCGAATTTCCTCATTAAATCTCGGAATGCGGACTGCAAATTAAAAAATAAAACACGAAAACCCTCTCCACTAAACAAAAGGACATTCCTTCTAGGAACAAAATAACAAAACCATAAAACCTCATATAATGCGGAAACATTTCCGGACAGATAATAGTTCTTTGACGAACTGGTTTATTAATAATGGTGGGTTATTGTCGAGATAATATAATTAATTAAGTTTGAAAATGTATGTATTATCAAAACTATTTGAATTCGAGAAAATAAGCTTACGCTTCTTATAGTTTGCACACTTTAAACATAATATATAAAATTACGAAAAAACTATTCGTGAAAATGCAAACGATGTCTTAATTAATAAGACAACTTAAGACGATAAATATCCATTGAAACAACTACTATAGATGGCCTAAGACATTAGTTTTAATCCAAGTCCTTTCACTTCTAATTTGTTGCTATCTCTCCTTTCATTTTAAATTTGTATTGTTAGTTGGTTTGAAGAGAATTTGACCTAAACGTTACATATACTTTAATAGCGTTGTAACAAATCAAATTAAATAAGATTTTAAATATTTCATTGTATAATTCAATATCCGGAGGTGTATTTGCACGGGAAGTAGTTGTTTCAATGGATATTTATCGTCTTAAGTTGTCTTATTAATTAAGACATCGTTTGCATTTTCACGAATAGTTTTTTCGTAATTTTATATATTATGTATGTATTATGTATAATATGCAGTTTATATATAAAAAATTGTGATGAAATTTTATGTTTTCAAAAAAGTGTGGTTATTTTTAAACCAAACAACATTTTCAGGCTTCTCTTAGGGAAATTTTACTTTATGCTTAATCTGGGAGTGGAAAACACTCGTTTAAAGCTTTAAAACGAACTCTTCTAAAAATCAACGAATATCTGAAGATTTGCAGCGTATACGTTGTAACTGGGATGGTATACTTAAAATACAGGGAATTTTTCTTTTAAATATATGTATCTCGATATCCATGCTGTATTTGTTCATTTGAAGCTTTAAACGAGTGTTTTGCACTCCCAGACTAAGCATGAAGTTATATTTAGAGTTTATATAAATTTGTCATTAAATTTTGCTAAAATACAACGAATTGATAAATTTGGATTTTGCTACGGACCGGCAGAATATGTTAGGGAAGCGCTAGTATAAAAGACGTAATTTCATATTAAAAACTCATATTTTATGAACTTACTATTCATTGCAAATTCTTATTTAATTTAATTTAAATTATAAAGATAAACTTAAATATCCTTTCAATAATCACATCATTATTTTTGCCATAAATGATATATTGATGGATTTCATAAGGTGTTTTGAAAAATATTAAAAATAAGCAACAAACAACAACAAACATGCATGGTGATTGGATCACGTTTCCCAAACATGTATTGAATGATGTATATTTAAATTTAAAGACATGCTCTATATGTCAGGGCATATAACCTGCATGGCGCATCTGCATCTATATTGCATTATATATGTCGGATTTGAGTATGCAACAGCAATTTCAGGAAAACACCGGCGATTTTTTCCTTTAACTAAGAATAAATACATCTTCCACGGGCCATTTAATAATTTATCGAAGTTCGAATGGAGTTCGTTCAGGTAAAAGTTGGGCGTTTTTTCATCCGGGCCTAAACAAATTATCATGCCAACGCCAATTGATATAAATTACCCGTGAAATATTTAAGAATCATTCTCGCGCGCGCACGCGGGCAGGAAAAGATTACGTAATTATTTACGGGGGGTAAATTCGCAAATTCACAAATTCGAGGGGTTTCGGTAATCGATAGGAGAGCGCCCGCATTTCTTTTTTTTTTAGAGTGTGCTGATTTTTTCGCTCGCGTTAAATAGAGGCGTGCTGATTTGCAAATTCGAATTCCGTTTTTTTTCCACGTGGCACGGATCGCTAATTCTAATAAGGGTGAACGGACCGGGGAGTGCTTCCGTCTTTTATTCTTGTATCTTATTAATTCGTGCTTTGACGATGCTCTGCGTTCCATTTTTGGTATAATTCGCTTTACGCTCTGTTAACGCTAACTCAATTTCTTATAGATCACGAAATGTGCGATTCAAGATTATTTCAATATTGATTTACTGTCTTAAATTATTATTATTATTATCAATTTTCTAAACACATATTCCGGTGAAAATCGGTTGTTTTGCTAAAATGTATTTATTTTTATATTTTGTGTATCATATATTTTTCACGTGTATTCATTGAAAAATTAAAATTAACATATACAAATTTAATCTTTTGTAAACATCTTGAATAAATTTAAGTGACCAATTATTCGGTAAATTTTCCCATACCAATTATTCTGTAAATCTTCCAACATTCGTTGTTCTTTAAGAGTTCAATTTTAAGCTTTAAACGAGTGTTTTTCACTCCCAGCTTAAGCATGATGTAAAATTTCGAGTTTAGAAAAATCTTAAAATCAACCAATTGGCGACCGATGGGTTGAACACCACTAGCCTAATCAAATTTACCGTTAAATCACAACATAGATAATTTTCGCATATAAAAGTAAATTTATTTCAAGTTTAAATTGAGATATTGAGTTTTATTAAAAATAATGATGTTTATTTTACTGTTAAGCGATACATTTTCTTTGTGTGTGGAAACAGAGCGAGGGCGAGGAAAAAAATTGTATAAATGATTAGAGGGGAAATTGTGAGTTTGTGAGTTTTCTTTCGCCACCTCCTGTATACTTTATTCCGTAATTCCCAGTGCTTATTTCACGAAGTACACAGATGTACCCATTTCCCCGGCAATAATAAAACAAAATAAAGAGTCCACGTATCTGGCAAGTCGGTTTCTTTTCTTTGCATTGCGTTCGTGTTTCACTGGTGCGAGTTAAATTTGAAGGAAGAAAGGAAATCCGTAAATATTTTAATATTCAAAGTAGCCTGTCAAAGAAATCGTATAATTGTTTATTTAGTACAAGAAGTAATTTATTAAGAACATTACTCTTGTTTTTAAGATCGCAAAAAAGAATTACCACTAGCCTGTTCTTGAAAGGTTACTTCAGCGGAACCTTCCTGGCGCCTTCACCATAACTTAAAAACGCGTATTCCTAAAATCATTGGCGCTCGCACACATGGGCAAGAGGAGGTACTTGCCCCTCCCTGGAAATCTCATTTCCCGTTTATTTATACACAGCGTATTTTAAATTATCGGGCCACTATTAGTAACTTTGTTATCTTTGGTGTTACGAAGTCGGTTAAATTAGCAAACTAGTAGTATTTTTTATGTACATTACGTTGGCGTAAACAGAAAAACAAGTGAACCTCAGGCCTTACATTTATTCGCAAAAATAACTTTTTTTTATAAATTGGATGCCTTGTATATTTTGACATATTTAGAAATAGAAAAAATAGACAAACAAAAACGGCTTAATGAATGATTATCCTAAAATGTATGTTTTTTACAAATTACTCAAACTTGGTGTGTATTTAAAATAATTACTTATCTAAAGTAAGTATAATATTTCAAACTAGAACGAAAAAAAAATTAAATTAGTAAATAATTAACTAGTGCATTTTTGAACATAATAAATAATACTCTAACATGTTACATTTTTCGTTATGACGAAAAAGTATGGCAAAAATTACGATAATGCAAGATAATTGGCTAAACGTCAATATGCATGGATACTTTGACAGTTTGTTTGTCGCCATTTTGATTTTGAATATTTAAATCCTGTTATAAAATATGCAGTATTTTAATGGCCCAGACCTCCTTTATCTTTCTTTCTTTTTCTCTTTCTAAATATGTCAAAATATACAAGGTATCTCCTTAAAAAAAATGTTGTTTTTGCGAATAAATCTTGAGGTTCATTTGTTTTTCTGTTTACACTATCGTAATGTACGTAAAAAATACTATTAATTTACTAATTTAACCGACTTCGTAGCTCTAAAGATAACAAAGTTACCAATATTGTATATCGTTCATTTATATATATGGACAAAACGCGTTAACACGAATTGTCGGACGAAAATTTTATAGGATCGGATGCCCCCCTCGAAAATATTGAACTTTTTTTCGAAACATTTTTTTGTACTCGACAAATATGCTTCATTCGTCGAGATATTCTAGTCAATAAATTAAAATAGGTCACCCTGTATAATCATTTAATCATACATGGATTCTGTTAATTAAAGTTGAGGTTAAAGTTAAATAGAATGTTCTTTTTTGTATTTTTTAGTATTATTTATTACGATTGTCAAGTTCTCTTATGCATTCATCGACATTTGCTTAGCACGTACATTTATTTCTACATAAAATAAACTATTTTATGTGAAATAGAACACTCATAAAATAGTTTATTTTATGTAGAAATAAAGCAAGCTACTCGATACCGAACTTATAAAAGACGACGTTATTCTTTTTACATTTTGTCGTTTTATTATAAAATCTATAATAATATACTAGATATTCTATAACATTTCCAATACTTTAATATTTGAATAATTAAAATATAAATCCACATATCATCGTCATTTAATTTTAATGAATCAGAGCAAAAATACATTAAGTTAATAACTAATAAATATAAACATTTTAAATATACAGGGAATTTATAAGTATACATATCCCGATGAATACACTGTCAATTCAGACATTTCGTGTTTTTGAAAAGCGATCAATTTGAAGCTTCAAACGAGTGTCGCCACTTGATTAAGCATGAAGTAAAATTTGGAGTTTAGAAAAGCCTGAAAATTTGGTTTGGTCGCGTAGCGAAGCGGAGCGACTAAACCAAATTTGCAGGCTTTTCTAAACTCCAAATTTTACTTCATGCGCCATGCGTATATAACACCGATTTAAAGTTAAGTTATAAATATACTGCTTAAGTTTAATCTCAAGTTTATAAACGTTAAAAATGTTTATTTTGTAAAGCAATTTGATTTCGAATTTCTGCTTTTAATTACACTTACACGTCCAAAAAAAAATCGCTCAAATATTTAAAGCGCTAGATTTGGTTAGGTCAATTAAACATTTGTAAAATTTATTGACCTAATTATAAACTTAAGCTGTATATTTTGAACCTTAATTGAAATCAGTGTTGTACACGCGTGGCGCATGAAGTAAAATTTTGAGTTTAAAAAAGCCAGAATTTAGATCTGGACGCTACGCGTCCAAATTCGATGGTTCAGGCTTTTCTAAGCTCTAAATTTTACTTCATGCTTAATGTATGAGTGAAAGCACTCAGTAGAACCTCTAAATTTAAACTTTCATAAAAATAACAATGAATGACTGAAATTTCACGCGTATACATTGGGATATGTATATTTCTAAGATATATTTCCTGAATATCTCCGTATGTTTATTTATTCTGTTTAGTAATGTGTTGTAGGATTAAAGAATTGTTTAGTATTAATCATATTTAAGTTGATAGGTCGTATGTAAGCTTAACAGAATTATAAGTAGTTTAGTAATAATTGTAGTAAAATTATTTCAGCTTAAAGTTTAAAGTACATTGGCACTTTAAACTTTGATTGCAAACAGGATATTTCATCCATGGATATATACACTTTACGCATACTGCAAATCTGCTTATCTGGAGTAGCTCAACAGAATATGTAGCATCATTAAAGTTGTTTTAAAATTGAATTTGTGTTCAGTATTCCTGCACCAGATACCCACAGACGCGTTTTGGACTTCAAGGTCCTCTTCAGTGTGGTCCCGACCCAGTGCTGGAGAATACTGAACATTTCTGACTATATCAAGCCAATATGTGAAAACTACTAATGGATTCGATAGCTAACGCCATCTAATGCTCCATAGTGGCATCGTCAATGACACGAATGCACAAGTGCATATACAGGTCACTGTTTCATCCACGAACGAGCTAAACTTTGTTTGTAAAACCAGAAAACAAATATCAAAATTGAATTTGTGTTCAGTATTCCGGCACCTGATACGTTTTAAATAAAATATAAAAAAAATGCCTAATACCTCAATATTAGTCTAAATGGCGTAGTTCTATGGCAATTAGTGTGATTTTTATTGTAAATTAAATGTTGATATTAGTTAATTAAACAACTCAATATAAGAAAAAATGTTAATGATCTTTGACGTAAGCCACTTGTTATTAAAAATTAAAATTACAACTATTTATAATATGAACATAATATATGTCAGAACATTAAATTCATTTACTACTTGGACAATTAATAGCATTCAATGCACTAACGATATATTCACGATTTTCGTTAATTTTGTAGTTTTTGTAATATTCGGCAATGTTTAAAATATGCTGACTTAATGTATTCATGCATCATGAATACATTAAGTCAGCATATTTTAAACATTGCCGAATATTACAAAAACTACAAAATAAACGAAAATCGTGAATATTATCAAAAATAGTAACTGTTATCTCCAAGTATTCAAACCTAAACATCTAGTAAAAAATGGACTAAATAATAATATTTATTTTTTTATTTTCCGACAAAAGCTTGCATTATTTTTTTGTTATATTTATATCAAGAAATATATTATTAAAAATGTAATTTACTGTCATGGAGAATTTTAATGATGATAACAAAATTAATGACAAAAGCAATTGTTGTCCAACTAGTGTTTCCACTACTTAATTAAGCAATTTGTTTTTAGTATGTTGTATTATTCATTTATTTATTTTTGCACTCTATTTTTTTATTAATTATTCATTATATTTCTATGATTGACGTGTGTTAGCCTTGTAGCAGCACAAATAAAGGAAAATGTAAATAAATAAGTAAATAAATGTGAAAAAGCATGATGTAAAATTTCGAATTTAGAAAAGCTTAAAAATTTGTATTAGGGCGCTGAGCGAAGCATAGCCTCCAAATCTATCTATTTGACAATTTTTCTGACAGTTTTGACATATGTTGACTGTTAAATATTTAGATATTGTATTTGATATTTATATAAAATTTTTATTATTAAAATTTTTTTTTTTGTAACATTACTGGCTTATATATAAGCCGGTCGGTTTCCTCTGTAATCCACTCTTGATAATGCCGTAAAAAGCGAAACTAGTCGAGTAAATAGAAACAAATAGTAAAACAAACCAAGTGTTTTTAATTTATCCTTCAATATTATTACTGGCTTCATTTAAACATTTTGATATTTTTCATATTTGTACTAATATATGTACAAGAGAACTTTATTTTAATCGTGTTTGTACAAAAATGTAAGATATGTGAACATAACATGAAATTTTGTTGAGTTTTTTTATAATACATACAATTTTACTTACATTTTTGTCAGTATTAATATAATCATTAATGGAATAGAGTTCCAAATCCAAAAATAAATAATATACAGTAGTCATGTATTTAGAAAACCGCGCTTTCTTGCCTGTACACCATTCGGGAGTTTATACTATAGTATCAACACTTCAAAAGGATTTTGGTCAGTTACTTTTAGCTTATGCTTCGGATAATTAATGTTCTTATTTTGTAGCCATGGGATTTTTTAGTATAAATAATCGATTTATTTTTGTACACAAATTTGAGGCACTCGAAAACAAACAGAGATACTAATGTAAGAATTATACAGGGTTGGGCAAAAGTATGGGAACATCGTATTTCTAGCTAAACTATACGTGCGATGAAAAAATACTCTCAATATAAGTTTTTGTAGTCGTTTTCATCTATTTAAGGACTTCCAACAGCTATCCTATTTCTCAAGGTATGACATGATCGGTGTTTTTTTTAAATGAAACTGTATATTTTAAACTTTTTGGATAAACACTTGCTACGCAATTACAATGATGTCCAGTTTGGTGGGTGTGCGACTTGTGGTTTTTATTTTAATAAATCATTATTTTTCAAAGACCTTTTCAATGATACCACTTTTGAACTACCATGCTGTTTAGAAATCTCAAGTGATTGACATTTTTTAGCAAACTCTCAGGGATGCCAACCTTTTTGCAAAAAAAAATCACCATTCGATTCTTTAATACGTCTTTTGTTATACATTTTTTTGTCCCCACTTTTTAGGACTAGCCGTTTTATCAAAAAAAAGGCTGATACGGGTGCTCCGGGACACCCTGTATAACAACATTATAATAAATTCTAGACAACTGTATACCGGGTGTTCGATAAAAAAGGCCCTTGTAATTATTGACCGATTTTATTGAACTAACAACCAAAGTCAATGGCCGTTTAGATACTCTACTTTAGATAAAACGACATGAATATTGTTTTTTTTTTCAATAATAACTTCATTTCTAAATAATAGCCAACTTAAGATTTTTCAATGGCTGCCTATAATTTTTTACTTTTATTGCATCAGACATTATTTTTTTTAAATCCAATAACGCTCAATTTCTTGTTTTTGTTTAATGTTTTGGTAGATTTTTTTGAAATCTTCTATTCAAAGTTTTTTTTTTAAACTATAGTTAGTGTGCCTTGTAAAAAAGTGACAAATGTCATTTATTGTGAGGTTATGCCATTAATAATAAGGAAACAACAAATAAGTCCCTACGTTACAATTTAATGTAGAATAAAAGTAAAGGAAAAATGTTAATATTTTGTTATTTCAATATTACGATTATGACCCATTTTTTTAAATGTATTTATAACTTCACAACATTTCAGTGTTTTATACGCGTGGCGCATGAAGTAAAATTTCGAGTTTAGAAAAGCCCCGTGAAAATTTGTCGAGGGTCGCTGCGCGACCCTCGACAAATTTTCTACGCGGGGCTTTTCTAAACTCGAAATTTTACTTCATGCTTAGTCTGGGAGTGGAAACACTCGTTCGAAATTTAAATTTAACTCTTTTATAAAATCGACGTATGTATATAATAATAAATCATAGAAAAAGATACAATATTTTACCTAAAATCAACTTTTAGAGTTAACTTTATAATTTGCCCGGCTCTTAATGGGTTAATATTCTATTCCTGAAAAAAAAAACAGTATTTATTAAATATTTAAGTTGCATTTAATGTAATAACAAACTGTGAATAAATCGACAAAAATCTAGAGATATCGAAAATCTGGACATGTTGAAAATCTTGACAGTCCACTCCCAGACTAAGCATGAAGTAAAATTTCGAGTTTAGAAAAGCCCCGCGTAGAAAATTTGTCGAGGGTCGCGTAGCGACCCGAGACAAATTTTCACGGGGCTTTTCTAAACTCGAAATTTTACTTCATGCGCCACGCGTATAATACACTGCAATATTGTAAAGTTTAAAAAATACTATCCATTATTTTGTTCGATTGGTTGATAAATTCTGTTGCATTTTCTAAGCTGATTATACATACTAATTCGATTAATAAATTTTGATCAGTATTAAAAGTACAATTTTGTTTCATGGCACACTACATTTATTGCCAAAAAATGAAGTAAACAAGATTCATTATTCATTTTTTCTTTAGCATAAATATTAAATTAAAATCAACATATCGAGCCTAATTGGATACAGAAAAAAAATGTCCAATATAATAAATAGAAAAGTATATGCAACCATTCAAAAATTTAAAGTTGACTTATTTGACAGTGATGTTAATTTTGAATAAATATATAATTACTGTCAATTTATGTTAGCAAAACTTTGTTTTTTAGTTCATTCAAATCGGTCAATAAATAACAGAGTTATGGCGTTGGGCGTTTTTTTTATTGAACGCCCAGTATGTTGCATGAAAACAAAAACGTGTGATAACTTCAATTGCAGTATTGAATTTTCTGTGAGAAGCAATAATAGAGATTTCCTTGACAGAAAAACATTTAGTGCGAAAAAAGCTGTTAAAACGCAATTAGTGCATAATTCCCATGAATTCCATTAAAACCCTTTTACGAGCGTTGCACTGATCTTAGTGCAGCAGCAGAGGCATTGGCGGGAATTAGGCATCAGGAAACAAGGGGCACATTGTATCTCACTTGTAATTAACACATGCCTAACAAGCGTCACGACAGAAACAGGACGAACAGGATAGGGCTGCGACCGTTCGGGTGTGATATTTCCCCGATAGGACTCAACCAATTATTCGTCCAATCGAGCAATTGCAATTCCCGTAGCTATTCTTCTCGACGGAGGGGCTATTACATTGATGGAGAATCCAACTTTCATCTTGCGACTCCACTTTAACGGTCTATTTTGATGTTTTCCGCATCAATCTCGCCCCACTGGCCCACTGTTGTTGACAAATATATAATATATAAGGCGCATAAAAAACAATTCGCCGGAGTAAATCAATTAAATTGGAAAGTATTATGGCTGCCTGCTTTATGGCGGCCGTAAAATTACTTTATTTTTATTTTATGCCATCATTACCATTTCAATTCCCTGACTGTATCAAGACGTAATTAAGGAAATGTTTTGCATACCGGATTCTAGGATGGGACGTGTATTCACCCCAGAGGCGCATCAAACTTGCAAAACAATACGATTTCCTTTAGTAATTAGTAATCCCTTCAATACTATGTTAACTTTATTTTATACACCGAATTATTTTTAATCCTTAATGACGCAAACTACTGCAAGCGCAAACTTACATTAGTACAAATTGTATAATAGTTGAGGCTCTTACTTGGTGAAATTCCATATCAAAAACTTTTAGTAAATAACACACTTGGTTAAGATTTCACTGTTTATTGATTGACACTGCAACAATTGTTTCGCCACACAATGGCTTCATCATCTGCCTGATGAAGCCACTGTGTGGCGAAACAATTGTTGCAGTGTCAATCAATAATCAGTGAAATCTTAACCAAGTGTGTTATTTACTAAAAGTTTTAGTACAAATTGTATTATTTATTAACGTGAGATCAAATATAAAATCAAGCTGAGTTGGCTATAAATCCTAAAACGTACATATTTAAGCAGGATATTTTTTACTTTACTTGAAATCAGTGTTTTACACGCCTGGCGTATAAAATCTCGAGTTTAGAAAAGCCTGAAAATTTGGTTTGGTCAAATTTTATGGCTTTTCTAAACTCGAAATTTTAATTCATGCGCCACGCGTATAAACACTATTTTTTTCTGAAGTTCAGATACACATTATTCATAAAATTTTACAAATGCAAGTGTTGATAGTTTAGAAAATTTGGATTTTTCAGATATTAAAGCTTACATATTTGTAGGGCAAAATAGATCAAATTTGACTAAAATCATTAATAAAATAATAATACACTCTTCATTTAATGCCAAAATCTAATTTGACTTCTGGCCAGCATTTTGGGCGCTGCACAATTGAATAACAAAAACAATGTATAATCGATGGTAATGGCAATATTTTTGATTCACCCGCAATCTACTTTATGGTGGCGACCAATTTTAAATGTTAAATTTCCCTAACTTTTTCGTGATTTGTCCCCGATTCCAGATTTTTTTTTCTGACCTCTTAAAATAATTTTATACCGAGTGTCTGGGATAAGGGGCGAACAAAGGAATTTAACATGTAAAATTAAATATGTGTAATTATTAGCCCCCCTATTAATTTTAGAGAAAAATCGTAAAGGAATATTTTTTTAGAGAATTAAAAACTGTAATAAATGTCTTTGATTTGGTTGGCGTTCACTTTGTGGTACATCTTTATAAAATAATATTAAAACACTTAACTTTGTTTTACCACTTTAATTAACTTTTTACAGTGACTATAGTTTCGACTACAAGCTAGTCATTATCAAACTGAGTAAAGTTTGATAATGACTAGCTTGTAGTCGAAACTATAGTCACTGTAAAAAGTTAATTAAAGTGGTAAAACAAAGTTAAGTGTTTTAATATTATTGTATTAAATGTATCCATTTAATTTAAGTTTTTACCAGAATCCACCTTCAAAATAATAAAAATAAGTACCATTTAATAAAAACCCTTGCCATGAGTTTGAAAAATGTCATGTTATAGTTAAAATAATTTTGCTAGTCAGATATCAATTGACGCATTATAATTGTTATGAATAATAATCTGATTTATTCCAATGAAGAGAGGGTATTCATTATAAAAACATTTTACAGTGGCGTCAGTTTACGCAGAGTTCGTGACTTATTTTCGGTTAAATTTAACAATCGACGAATTCCGTCTGTATCAACAATTACCAAGTTTGTGAAAAAGTTTGAAAATGCAGCAAGTGTAGCGGCAGATAATTCAAAAGGTATTTTAATAGTCCAATTTCAACAAATATTAATTCAAAAACATTAACTTTACAGGCAAACGGAACAGAAGATGCAACAATGAATTGGAAGAAAGAGTTTTGGGTTTGATAAATGCTGAACCAACAACTAGCATACGATGTATTGCTCGTGAGTGCAACGTGTCTAAATTCTCTGTACATAAGATTCTGAAGAAGCATGGATACCATCCCTACAAACATCAATGTCATCAGGAGATACTACTAGTGGATGAAGAAAGCAGGCGTGTATTCTGTGAAATAATGCAGGATCGATCAAACACAGACCGAAACTTTTTGCAGTCTATCTGTTTTACTGATGAATTCACCTTCACTCTTAATAACGAGCCCAACACACAGAACACGCGATACTGGACCCAGGAAAATCCACGGATACGCTTGCAAACTAGAAACCAGTTCCCGCAAAAAATAAATATTTGGGCTGGTATTTTTAACAATAATATTATTGGGCCATTTGAAATTTATGGAAATTTAAATTCGAATTCTTATTTAGACCTTTTAATTGACCAGGTTGACCCTGCGTTAGAAGAAGTTGCACGTAAAAATCAGGAGATATGGTATCAGCATGATGGATGTCCGGCCCATTATGGTTTAAATGTGAGGGATAATTTAAATGCTAATTTTCCCAATTATTGGATTGGTCGCGGTGGCACTATCAACTGGCCACCAAGATGTCCTGATTTAACACCATGCGATTTCATTTTATGGGGTCACCTGAAAAACAAAATTTATAAAAAACGCCATCCAAATATTGATTCTTTGCGGGAAGCAATTTTTGTGAATTGCAGATTAATTACAGATAGGCAGTTGGCTAATGTAAGGCAGGCATTTTATAACAGATTGGGTTATTGTTTACACCAGAATAGAGAACTTTTTGAGTACTTGCTCTAACATTTCCCATTGGGCGTAGATACAGTAAAATAAAAATTTAAACAAAAATAAATCACGAACTGTTTGTAATCTGACACCACTCTAAATTATCTTGATAATAAATTAATTATCTTTCTTCCATTAATTAGTGTTATTATTATGATTCTCCCAAACGATAAGCATGCATTAATTATTTTTCATCATTTAAATTTCTTTGGTCGCATTTTGATAATATGGATTCTGGTACAAACGTAAATTAAATCGATACATTTAATACAGTTTTTAATACTCTAAAAAATATTCCTTTGCGATTTTTCTCTGAAATGAATAGGGGAGCTAATAATTACACATATTTAATTTTACATGTTAAATTCCTATGTTCGCCCCTTATCCCAGACACTCGGTATAACTAAACTAAATTATGTATATATTTAAATTTTACTTTAAATCAATGTTTTATGCGCGTGGCGCGTGAAGTAAAATTTCGAGTTGAGAAAAGCCCGAATTTGGATTTGGACGCCGCGCGTCCAAATCCAAATTCTTAGGGTTTTTCTCAACTCGAAATTTTACTTCATGCTCAGTCTGGGATTACAAAACACTCGTTAAAATTATATTAGGAACTTGAATTGGCCGTCAGATGGATAGTGTTTGTTTGGTGATAACACATACAAATCGTAACAGCTGTCGTTTGATTTATTCTATTTTCACAATGTTTGTAATTTTTAATGTTTTTTTTTTACGTTTTATTACATTTTAACATATTTAAGTAGGTGTTCATTTTTAATGGCAATAAAATTGACAATTATATTTATTTCATTAATTGACAGTGTCACTCAAATAAAAATGTCCTCAAAGTTTTTCTTTGAGTGACACTGTCAATTAATGAAATAAACATAATTGTCAGTTTTATTGCTATTTAATATGAACACCTAGTGCTCAAAATGTACATCTAGCATAATAAAAATAATAAGCGAAGAAAGGAACTACTACAATAATTAAATAATTTTTTTTTGGGCCCGGTGGCCGAGTGGGTAGAGACCCTGCCCACAGACCAAGAGGTCGCGGGTTCGAATCCCGTCCGGTGGAATAATTTATGAATAATAAATTATTCCATCCGGGTCCATGGATGTAGTGTGAATGTATTGTGACATCCAAATGATTTAAATAAGTGTATGGAATTAGTTAAATTAAATAGAAAACAATACAATAGTAGATGGCTGTATGGCGAAAGCCGAGGCCAAAGAAACAAAAAAAAAATAATAATTTGTTTTCTTTTTCATTTGTAACAAATTTCATATCATTGCTTTATACTCATCATTTCACGACTTAATATTTCATATGTTTTTTTGTATAAACCAGAATAAAACAAAATAAGCAATTGACAAATGCCGAACGAGTGTCTTCCACTCCCAGACTAAGCATGAATTAAAAAATATATAAATTATTAAAAAAATCGTGAAATGATGAATATATAGAAAATATATGAGATTTGTTAAAAATGATAAAATAATTTTATTTTAATTATTGTAGTAATTCTCTTCTTCGCTTATTATATTTATTAGAAGAAAGGAATTACTATAATAATAAAAATAATTTTTTTTTTTCATTTTTAACAAATTTCATATCTTTTCTTAATATTAATCATTTCACGACTTTTCTTAATATTTTATACATTTTTTGTATAAACCAGAATAAAAAAAATAAGCAATTGACAAATGTTGAACGAGTGTCTTCCACTCCCAGACTAAGCATGAAGTAAAATTTCGACTTGAGAAAAGCCCTAAGAATTTGGATTTGGACGCGCAGCGTCCAAATCCAAATTCGGGCTTTTCTCAACTCGAAATTTTACTTCATGCGCCACGCGTATAAAAACACTGATTACAGTCAAGTTCAAAATATACTGCTTAGATGTAATAGGTTTCAATACTCATCGAGATACAGTAAAAAATTGCAAAAATCACTATTTTGTGAATATCTTATTAATTGTAAGTGCACATTTTCAATGTTTAAATCAGTATATTCTACCACTATTCCAATATTTTCACATTTCCGGCAGTATTAAACTATCAATATACAGAAAGTTTTATTTACCACCGAACATTTCCATAACGAGAATTTTTTAAGTATACATAAGCATACGTTGTGCATTTGCCGACACTCGGCTTATTAAAAGATTTAAAGCTAAGGCTAAGCATGAAGTAAAATTTCGAGTTTAGAAAAGCCTGAAAATTTGGTTTGGTCGCGTAGCGCGAAGCGCGGAGCGGCCAAACCAAATTTTCAGGCTTTTCTAAACTCGAAATTTTACTTCATGCGCCACCAGTGCAAAACACTGATGCAATGTAAAGTTTAGCGGTGTGTTTCAAACTTCATAGTATGTCAGTGTTTTGTACCGGTGGCGCATGAAGTAAAATTTCGAGTTTAGAAAAGCCTGAAAATTTGGTTTGGCCGCTCCGCGCTTCGCGCTACGCGACCAAACCAAATTTTCAGGCTTTTCTAAACTCGAAATTTTACTTCATGCTTAGTCTGGGAGTGGAACACACTCATTTGAAGTTTTAAATTGAACTCTGTTAAAAAAAACAACGAGTATCTAAAGATTTACGGCATATACGCTGTAATTGTGACATGTATACTTGAAAGAAAAACTCCCTGTATGTACAAATTAAGGCATTAATTGCGATTGATTGGCTACAATTTTTAATGGTCATATAGGCAACCCAATTAACACATAACTTAAAAATTAAAGGTTTCAAATTGTATTGGATGTAAATGTTCGGTGTTACATAAAACTCTCTGTATGTCTGACAAGGGGAAAGTACTATGATGGACACGTCACCATTTTTTGTTCTGTTAGTAAAAATTATACATAATTAATATTGTAGAATTTATTAATTTTTATAGGTTTAATTAATTTTTACTTTGGTGTTTATTTCTGATTTATTAGGATTTTTATTTTCTTTATTTGTTTATTTAATGTTTGTTGGTTTTTAAAGTTTCTATTTTTAATAATAATTATTATTATGTAAAATTTACGATTTTTTGTGATATTTGTTCTTCACTTAAAACATTCAGAAATCGAAAAAACATAATTGGATTTTTTGTTTGTTAAAATTGTACATTTAAACGTATTTGCCAATATTTAATTATTTTTACGATTTTATATAACGTTTATGATTTTTGCCAATATTTAGAATACCTATAATACTATTAATTGTGATTTGTTTAACTATTTTAATTTGGACGTCTTATTATTCTTGAATTTGTCAATCTTGATGTTTTTTTTATTGATCCAATTAATTTGAATGATATTTTCACTATTATCTTGTTTTGTTCTTTTTTTTTGTTTGTTTAATATTATATAATGTTAAATAATTAACACTGTTGTATCCTTTCTTCACACTTTAAAGTGTGAAGAAAGGATACAACAGTGTTAATTATTTATGATTATACTCTTCACGAAACTCAAAAACAAATATCGATTATATAATGTGCCAAATTCGTGCTTTAAACAGAACTAACAATTTGTCAATTCTTGAATCGTGTTATTTGCATATTTACTATTATTATTTATTTAAAAATTCTCTGACTTTTCGCTAAAAAGGCCTAATTTCCCTGATTTTTTCCGACAAACAAAATCCCCTGAATTTTCCCTGATTTTCCCGGTGTTCCCGATCGGTCGCCATCCTGTACTTTTATAGTGAACGCCTAGTTATAGTGCATAATTTCTTTAATTAACAGCTAAATATCAGTTGTTTTAACACTAACCAAACACAGAGCTGTATGTGTGCATACATGTATATAAGGAAATGTGCACATTTGCCGGTTAACGTACATTTACTCCGTAACATATATCTTTAATGTTTCATTTGTAGAACCACTAATGCACTCTTCATAAACTTACTTCTATAAAATACAGCACCACGTAATGAAAATAACAGAAGAAGCAATTCTGTAGTAATTTACCCGACACCGAGATTCTTCATCAAACCTGCGCTCCCTTGATTGGAAAAGCTTCACTGATTAAGTGTTTCCCTCCTCCTCTTTCACTCTTTCACCCGATTCGCAGAGGTGGAATAATTTAAATGTAAATTCTCGAATCATTTTAAAACAACCCCTCCTCTATTTTATCGATTGATATTTATATTACATAAGTATGATATAAACAAAAATAACGTAGCAGAGAAAAATAAACTATCTATATATACAGAAAGTTTTTGTATTAAGTATACATATTCTAATTACAGCGTATATTCTGCAAATCTTCAACCATTCGTTGTTTCTGTTTAATTGTATGCTTTTAACAATTGTTTTCCACTCCCAGATTAAGCATGAAGTAAAATTTCGAGTTTAGAACAGCCTGAAAATTTGGTTTGGTCGCGTAGCGAAGCGGAGCGACCAAACCAAACTAATAATAGTCTTTCTTTTCAATAACATTTCAATTATTGCATAGCAACTTGATACTGTTTAGTTGCCATAGCAACTTGAACAACAACAATAATTAAATAAAAGCTTAATGATGTGCATAAATTTCTGTTTCCATAAGAAAAACAAAAGTTCAGTGTATAAAACAGAAACGAATTGCTTTAAATATTTTAAACGTTAACTATTCGATAAGTCACAAGAAGAAAGGAATTACTACAATATTTCATGAAAAGGTGCTATAAGAAAGTGTTTACACAATATGAAAAAAATTTAAAATAGCGGAAATGTGGACAGTATAAAATAACCGACATTTTCAGTTTTTTTTTTAAATACAACGAAATAATTGAAGATATTTTAAATGTGAAAGCAGATTATTAACTAAAATTCGCAACTTTGACCTCTCTCTCTTCAAATAAGCGAGATCCCCATAGTGCCGTTCGAAAAACGGGCACCTTGTATACAGATTATGTAAATCAAATAAATTTCCTAACCACTAAACAAAAAACAAACCACTTTAAATTAACCCCACACATTCATGATTCTAATGTAATTCATGCCTCCGTCATAACCCAAATTATTCGACCCAGTATCACAATAAGTACACACTAATTACAATTTAACGACACGAATGAGAACTGGCTGATTGTGTGCGTACCAGCAAAACACACACACACACACACACAAGTATGGCTTAATTATTTTTTAGACGCTAATTTACTTAATTGAGAGAAGTGTGCTCGAAACGCGTGTTTAATTATGCACGCGCTGATCTAAAAACCGGCGAAGCCGAGCTTTAATAGAATTAATATTAGGAACAATGTGTATATAATAGAGATGAAGGGTGGAGGGGGTCATAAGTAAGGGATGCGGTGGGCCTATAAGATTTACAGGGGGGTTGTGGGGTGGGATCGGGCCCGGCGTCAAGAGGAATAAATCCGAGGTCTGAGGGCGATGATTTAGCCTCGCGTCACCCACACACTCGTTATTTAGTGCGCATGATCGGACATTAACATAACCTCTGATTTATAGACAGGGGTGATACAATCATAATTCCTTAGCGCGCGATTTACGGCCACTTCCGACTTGTTAGCTTGTCTCATCGCCTCTGCTAAGGATAATTTAATTCTGCTAGACTAATTTGTAAACTAAGGCCTGTTCAGAAACTGCTACGTTAGGGTTAGGGTGTGTGAGTATTTCATTTCGTACACATGGAAAAAGTTATGTCAATTGAAATTAAATCGCCGTTCTTGGGGCTGGTCGAAAGGGTCTAGTTCTCAAGGAAACTACTGACGTTGATCCCCCCGTGCAACCTTTTGATTTTCAGATATTAACTTTTTCATATCTAATCGTAATTTTAATAACGAGAATTGAATTAACGTTTTAATATGAAAAAGTTAATATCTCAAAATCAAAATCAAAAAGTGTATAAATATATTAGTAAATAGTTGTTGTTGTTTCTTTATTAAACGGAATCTCCTTTTACATAGTAAACATTTGTAGAATGTTTTGACGTGAGGATCAAACATAAGGGGTGGGTTATTTTAAAATTCACTTTAAACTAGTGTTTAATACGCGTAACGCATGAAGTTTTACTTCATGCTTAATCTGGGATTCTAAACACTCGCTCCAAATTAAAAACTTTTTAAAAACAAGCAATGTCTGGAAATGTACACCGAAAAATCGTGATATGTATACCTAAAAGAAAAATGCCCTGTGTGTGGTCAGGCCTAGATGCAGCAAAAAATTGGAATCGTAAAAATTGACTAAATCTCTGAACAGATTTATTGGAATTTACGAAAATTGTGATTTTTATATTACTACAACATTTACAGAACTCGGTGAAAATTTCAAAGTTGTTGATAGAAATGAAAATTATCTAAATTTATAAAGAAAGCGCACACATAAAGAGAATCATTTCTAATTGATTTTTGAATAAATGTTTATAATTCTTTTAAATTTCAGAAATCTTGTCATTTTATCAGTATTTTTTTGTAATTTTTAAATTGCAAAAAATACTGATAAGATAACAAGACTTCTGAAATTTGCAAAAAATAATGAACATTCATTTAGAAATCAATTAGAAATGATAAAAATAGATGTAAAACTGATTTAATTAAGCAAAGCTTGAAATTTATTTATTTATTTACGGAAAACTCCTTTAAACAAAGCAGGTAACATGTGTGTACAATATTAGACCAAAAACATAATATTAAGCACATATTGTAATACATAATATAATATAATATAATATATAAGTGGTGAAGGTGGCAAAAAATAAAAGAACAGAAATAAATGTACATATTGTACATATATATAAAATCGTCCAAATCCAAATGGTGTACCAATAGTAACAATACTAATGATACTAATGATCGGCCAATCTCAACGCTAATCCCAGATAGCAAATGAATCATGTTTAAAAAAAAAGAAAAAACAGAATAAAAAACAAACAAAAAGCAACCTGACAATACTTATTTACAAGAATAACACAAAAAATATATAAATAATTATAAACAAAGATTGTATCAAAGATATTTTATTAGTAAAACTGACACAAAAATTTATAAAAATCATGACAAATTCAAAATGTAATATTTTTATTGATATTTGTTGACTCTATTGAACAAATAGTAACAAAGAAACGTCTGAAATCATATAAATTAAGCAAAGTTTAAATTGACCCAAAAATTGATAAAAATAGTGTTAAATTCAAGACATTAATTCTTTAATATATAAAATTACGAAAAAACTATTCGTGAAAATGCAAACAGTGTCTTAATTAATAAGACAATTTAAGACGTTAAATATCCATTGAAACAACTACTTCCCGTGCAAATACACCTCTGGATATTGAATTATACAATGAAATATTTAAAATCCAAAAAAAAACCAACTAACAATACAATTTAAAATGAAAGGAGAGATAGCAACAAATTAGAAAATCTAATTTGTTGCTATCTCTCCTTTCATGAAATTAGAAAATCTAATTTGTTGCTATCTCTCCTTTCATTTTAAATTGTATTGTTAGTTGGTTTGAAGAGAATTTGACCTAAACGTTACATATACTTTAATAGAGCGTTGTAACAAATCAAATTAAATAAGATTTTAAATATTTCATTGTATAATTCAATATCCGGAGGTGTATTTGCACGGGAAGTAGTTGTTTCAATGGATATTTAACGTCTTAAATTGTCTTATTAATTAAGACACTGTTTGCATTTTCACGAATAGTTTTTTCGTAATTTTATATATTATGTTTAAAGTGTGCAAACTATAAGAAGCGTAAGCTTATTTTCTCGAATTCAAATAGTTTTGAATTTGAATTTATCTTCATTAATTCTTTCTTCACTTTATTGCACAAATATCAAGAAAGAAACGATAAACATTGAAAAAAAATATAAAGATTGGAAAAATCGTTAACATTTTAGGGAATTTTTATAAATTGATGAAACTCGTAGAGATTTATTGAAATTTAATAAAAATAGTAATCAAAATCAATTATAATATATTTTATAAAAATTGTAAAGAAAAATAAATTTCAAATGAAATTGCCACAAGCAACAAACAAATATGTACCTACCAATAAAAATCGTAAACATTACCAATTTAAACCAAAAGGAAAATGCAATTATAATTTTTTAGATGACTGTATTGTTTTTGTACAAATGATAAAATTAAATTTATTTGTTTATTTTTGAGGTCCATTTAAAATATAAAATACCACAATTGTATTAAAAATAGGTTTCAGAATTTAAAATAATAATTAAAATAGCATAAAAATGTTGAAATCAATAAAATGAATCACTTGCATACCCCAACGAGACCAAGACCGCTCCCTTGTATCCAGCTACCGACCAATCACCCTCCTTCCTGTCGTTGGCAAATTGTACGAATCCCTAATCAAACAAAAAATTATGTCCCATATATCCCATTTAATTCCCAGCTACCAATTCGGATTCCTTCCCAACAGATCAACCTCTCTCCCGCTCACCATCCTTACCTCCAATATGCAAACAACACACCTCGAAGGCGGGTCATCTGCCGCATTGTTTTTAGATATACAGAAAGCCTTCGACTCCGTATGGCACCGAGGTGTGCTGTATAAATGCCACTCCCTGAATATACCCAACCACCTAATTATTATCCTTAACAACTTCCTAGTAAACAGATCCCTTATCGTAAAAATCCACAGCACGACATCCCAAACATTTAGTCCCGAACAAGGTGTTCCGCAAGGGTCACCTCTTTCCCCTCTACTGTATAACCTCTATTGTATTGACCTATACAACCATAACCCTGCTCACTTCAATCCAGCCTCCTATGTTCTGCAATTTGCCGACGACACAGCCCTAATTACCCACGAACCTACCCTCTCAAAAGCACTACAAACCCTACAGCAACTTATAGACTCACTCGAACTGTGGTTTGCCAAATGGAGAATAAAAATTAACCCTAATAAATCCCAACTCCTTATTCCCTACCACCGTAAGAACAGTCCTACCAACATATCTATTTGCCAAAATCCGATTTCCCCAGCACCCTATATTAAGTACCTTGGTATTACATTAGACGGCAAACTTAATTTTAAAAAGCACACGTCCATTTTAAAAAGTAAAATTACTGCTCGAGCTAGACACTTCCGTAGTCTAACATACCGAAATCTTGGCATTTCAACAGAGAATGCCACCAAAATCTACAAGATGATATGCAGACCCTTGTTAGACTACGGCTCCATCCTATACACAACTTCCCCCAATCCCACCCTCCATAACATTCAAGTTAGCGAACGCTCATCCCTTAGATCTCTTACCAAAATTCGACACCCAAGTAATCCACTTCACAACCCATCAAACGCCCTTCTCTATAACAAAACTAAAGTCATTCCTATCGCCGAACGAATCCCTCACCTATCTAAAAAATTCTCACAAAATCAATTTAACTTCGAAATCCTCTCACAACTCTGTATTCCCAGAAATAACTCCATCGACCCCAAATTCTTAAATCCCTCAAACACTCTGTTCCAGCTCATCTCTCATTATAATCAGAATTAACAAGTTATTTTTTTTTTTTTTTTTTGTATGTATATATAGTCACCGCGATCACTTCACCAAACATGTAAACTTTTCTTTATAAACATCTACACTGGCAGAAAGGCCACTGGCCGATAGCCATTTACCAGAACTAAATATTTACTTTATTTTTAAAAATGTTATGTATTACACCTTGTAATTAGTATGGTAATAAAGATTTTCACTACTACTCAATAAAATGAAAATATAAATACTGGGGATTGTTTTTTTAGGTAATAAATACATACCACGATTATTCAATGTAAATTTATAGACATTTGTTGTTTTATTAAAAACTCCTAATTTGAACCCTCTAATGAGGGTTTTCAATCCCAGATTAAGCATGAAGTAAAATTTCGAGTTTAGAAAAGCCCCGTGAAAATTTGTCGAGGGTCGCGCAGCGACCCGAGACAAATTTTCGGGGCTTTTCTAAACTCGAAATTTTACTTCATGCGCCACGCGTATAAAACACTGATTTAAAATGAAGTTCAAAATATACTGCGTAGGTTTAATTACATGTTCAATAATTTTACAAATGTACGAAGTTTTCTATGAACAATTAAAGAGATTTTATCAAGTTTTAAGCCAAAATGAACTGGTCAATCGAAATGGCGTAATTCTTCAACACGATATGGCCCGTTCATAAACAGCATAAATCACTACAACAAGTTAGTCTTACAAAAACTATATCAAACACTTTCCGGGCTAATACTCCGACGGACATTGAATTTTACAACAAGTGTTTACTGTTACATACAGTAACCTACTGCAAATGTAACAATTTCGGTCAAATTATTCAGGCCATCTGTAGACGCGTTTCGAGATTTATCTCTCATCACTTTGTTTTAATAAAAACTTGAGAAAGTTTTATAAATTAAAACTCTATCAAAACGTTGGCCAGAAGTAGTTCAAAATGATGGCAGTTAAATTATATATTAAAATTTATTCAGCTTTTGAAAAGGCAGTCTTTAAATTTTGCCTCAAAAATGAAGGACCCGATCAAAACATCCACACAGTTTTTCGCCACCCCGAGAGCGGGTCGTGTACCCACTTCTAAACAAACGCATTACACATAATGTAAATAGATTTATGGGTTTCCTAAATTATAGAAAAAAAACTTTAAAAATATATTTATTGTTTTCTTAATTAAATTACTAAATAATTTCATTTGATATATTGTACTATTTGACCTGACTTCAGAATGTGTGAAGAATAATGTAAATATTTTGTTATTTAAATGTTTTGATCATTACTTGTTTTCAAAAACCGTTTTTAAGTATGTTTTTAACTTTAAAATATTTCAGTGTTTTACACGCGTGGCGCATGAAGTGAAATTTCGAGTTTAGAAAAGCCTGAAAACTTGGTTTGGCCGCGACCAAACCATATTTTTTAGGCTTGTCTAAACTCGAAATTTTACTTCATGCTTAATCTGGGAATGGAAAATAATCGTTTGAAGCTTTGAATTGAACTTTAAAAAAAACACCGAATGTCGGAACATTCACAGCGGATGTATACTTAAACAAAATATTCCCTGTATACTAGCATTCGTTCCATTTGATTATTTTGTAAATGTTGATGAAATTCATCACTTTATAAATATAATTATTTTCGTCAATGTTTTTGATCATCTCATTTATTAACATGTGTTGCTTTCGCAAAAATCTTTAAGTTTTACTATATTTATCGACCCTTGTGATATTTTTATCAGTTTTAATAATTTTTGAAAATTTTATTTAATTTGTATAATTTTAAAAACTGCAATAATTAATTAAATACATTTCTATTTGTTTCGTCATTTTTGATAATTTTTAAGTTTTTATATTTATTTTAAATATCTGCGAATCTTATGATACTTGAACCATTTGTTGCTTTTTATAATTTTTCAATAAATATATTCTTATTAATTTTCTTGTACACGTTTAATTGAAGTTCAAAATATAAGTCCTTAGCATATTACTTTAGTAGTATATTATGAACTTTACAATGTTTCAGTGTTTTATACACGTGGCGCATGAATTAAATTTCGAATTTAGAAAAGCTACGCGACCAAACCAAATTTTTCGGCTTTTTTAAGCTTGAAATTTTACTTCACGCTTAATCTGGGTTTGAAAACACTCGTTTAAAGCTTCAAAATAGACTCTTTCAAAGAAGCAACGAATATCTGAAGCACATACAACGTAATTCTGATAAGTATACTTTAAAGAAAAACTGCCTGTATGTATATTAAGCAGGGTATATTATGTTTAAAACACTTTGATGTAAAACAGTATTTTAAACATGTTTAAAAACAGCCGCCTTGTTTTAAACGGTTTTATTTTAAACATGTTTTTAATGTCAAATTCGTTTAAAACATGTTTTAAACGTTACATTTGCATAAAACGTTTTTTTTTAATTATCTTAAATTAGTTAAACTATATGTCATACTTTTTTATTAAACATTTTTTATTTACCCTTTCAAATGTTAGTTAATTTGTTGAAGATATTTCAAATTACATTATTAAAAAAAAATACATTTTTTTAAATAATAAAATATCACAATTATGTGTGCATAAATGTGATTTAAATCGTGTTTTAAACATTTTTAGCCTTATTATAGTTTAATGCTAGTTAATCTCCACTAAACGCATACAAACACGATACTAACATTTTGTATTAATAGAGTTAAATCTGCATGATATTAGTTAGTTTTGAAATAATAATAAAATGAACGTGGCAACGTTACATTTCCATGTGTTTTATCTTCATTGTAATCAAGTCATTTAAAAGGTGTATTACACTGTTTTGTTTTTATCTTTGTGAATTTTTTTTTTTTTCTGATAAATTATTAGATTGATATTTATTTCTAACGAGTGTCTCCACTCCCAGACTAAGCATGAAGTAAAATTTCGAGTTTAGAAAAGCCCGAAAATTTGGTTTGGTCGCGTAGCGCGTAGCGCTACGCGGCCAAACCAAATTTTCAGGCTTTTCTAAACTCGAAATTTTACTTCATGCGCCACGCGTATAAAACACTGATTCTAAGTGAAGTTTAAAATATTCGGATAAGGGTATACATTGATGATTTATTGCATTATTAAATGAATTCTAAATAACCCTATTTTGTTATGACAGTTGAGGTTATGTATAATACTTAAACTGGGGCTTTTAAATTATTAGTTATAAACTTACAGTATTAATCTACTACAACGTTTTATTAATCTCAAAATGTCAAAATCATCCTTAGAATTATGCCTATTAATGGGGCTGGTTATTTTGAAACACGTTTTAAACATGTTTAAACACGTTTCAAACATGTTTTTAATTCCTAATGTTTTAAACACTGTTTCAATAAAAGAAAAACACGTTTTGTAAAAAAAAAACTGTTTGTTTTGATTAAAATAAGAAAAAGTGTTTGTTTTAACAACTCTGATATTAAGGGTGTTGAGACTAAAAATGGGCTATGCACAAAATGAATTATATCTACTATTACTATATTAAATAATGGCAGCAAATTAATCCATTAACTATTACAATCATTCAAATACAATTAACTCATATTTTTATATACACATATTTATGTATAGTAGGGCAAATCGAATTTAAATGGAATAAATATGAGTAATAACATTTCCGGAAGTCGCGCACTCGCACGCTTGGGGTTTATACATGTTAAGCCGTAAGTTACATATGGGACGCGATAAGTAGATGGATATCTGTTATGTATTATGTATACACAGTCATCACATGTCTGTTATCCAAACTGCTTGAAAGTTTTGTCAACAAACATCATGTAAATCCGACGGGGGAGCGAATTCGAGCCAATATTTCTGCTTCATAAAATTCGCCAGCGTCTTAGACGAAAGATGATAAACAAATACAGATAAATGCGTACACACGCGCACACGAGCACACACGCACGTTTGTGTATCCATCAACCTTTGATAAAAAAATGTATAAGAAATGACACGAGGGTGGATTATTTATTACCCTTTCATTTTTGTATTTTTTTTTTGCAAAAGTTTAACGAATACAAATATGAATAAAATGATTAACATCTATTGAGAGTGAGGTTTGATCATGTAAAATTTCTATAATCATATTTCAATAACAGCATTATTATAAATTAATAGTTTAAATTTTTTTTTTTTACAAAGATATGTATTAATTAAACCTTTCGTAACGGAACACTGCAAACAGATGTTTTTTTTTTAAATTTAAGTGTTGACTAAATTTTTTTTTGTTCCGTTACGAAACGTTTAATATACAGGGTGTGAATTTGAAAACAAGCAAGCCACAATATGTTTGGAACCGTAACAGTTAGAGAAAATTTTCCAAAACCGTTCCTAGAATATGGAGGGGGAATCATTTTGATCCACATAACAATCTTCTGCAACCAACCCCTTAGGCCAGTGATGGGGAAACTACGGCCCGCGGGCCAAGTCCGGCCCGCGGAAAGGTTTAATCCGGCCCGTTTAAGAGTGCCGTCGTGAGAATGTTTGAACGCGTTCTTACTTCGTAATGTGACGACCCGCATAAAAACTACCTATCTACGATTAAGCATTATTCTTTGGCCCGCTACGATTGTCTGGTTATTACAAATGGCCCGTCTTAAAAAAAGTTTCCCCATCACTGCCTTAGGCTGTAGCCACCCTTGCCCATTTTTTTTTAAATAGCATGACCCCACTTGTGATATATCATTACAAAGGTCTTTCAAAATGCTAATCAGTGGTACCAACTAAATTTTTTATTGGTACATAAAAAATGTAAAAAAAATTATTATTAAATTATAGTATGCTCAAAATGATTTAATGAAAGATTTATTTTTATTTCATTGGTGTTTTTTGCCAACGTTTTTTTTTTTATATTGCGGACAGGTGCAATTTATTCAGTTAATAAATGTATTCCATTGAACCAAATTTTGTTATTATTTTAATATTTTTTTTAGAGTTGTCCATATATTAATAAAACAATAGGTAACTCTGATTAATATTGGGTATTATTGTGTTTATCTGTGCATTTTCATTTGTAATTTGTAAAAATAAATTGTTATAATACCTAATTTGACAACAATTTTAAAATCAAATAAATTGATTTAATTTTTTTTTGCATTTTTTTTGTAAAAGTAAAAAATTTAGTTGGTACCACTGTTGGTATTAGCATTTTGAAAGACATTTCTAATGATATATTACAAGTAGGGTCGTGCCGTTTAAGGCTACAGCCTAAGGGGTTGGTTGCAGAAGATTGTTATGTGGGTCAAAATGGTTCCCCATCCATATCCTAGAAACGGTTTTAAAAAATGTTCTCTAACTTTTACGGTTCCAAAGACATTCTGGCTGGCTTGTTTTCAAATTGATCTTATCTTTGTAAAAAAAAAAATTAAAACTGTTATCATAATATAATCATTGGATTATATTATTATTATTATAAATTATCAATTTTTTAACAAAAAAGTCATTCTTTATAAAACGTGTTGGCTCTAGTAAAACTACCATTACTATAATGACATTACAGATTTGATATAAGAGTCTTTAATTCCTCGTCATTAATTATGTATTTAGGAAAATGGATCCCTTTTTGAACATTTAATTTAGAATGATTTTGCTTTCTGTTTATGACAATAAATGTTTTAATTTTTTTTTAGATTATGATTACATTACCTATTAGTGTTCCTAGAAATAATATTTATATTTAAAATTAAAAGCGTTATGACTTCTGAACAAAGAAAGATAGAACGTGCGTTTATATGAACATTTTTTTATGAAATTAAATCTACATTTCGTTGCCAAAGTTTGCAAAGAGGCTAATGAATCACCCTGTATATCTGAAAGAAAAATTCCTTGTATGTTTATATCTGCTGCCGTACCAATAAAAATTCTCACAAGCCGCCACTGTTTTTTTTTTATGTTTGTAAAAATGTATTTCTTCTGATATGAACATTTCTTTATGAAATTAAATCTACATTTCGTTGCCAAAGTTTGCAAAGAGGCTAATGAATCACCCTGTATATCTGAAAGAAAAATTCCTTGTATGTTTATATCTGCTGCCGTACCAATAAAAATTCTCACAAGCCGCCACTGTTTTTTTTTTATGTTTGTAAAAATGTATTTCTTCTGATAAATTATTAGATTGAAATTTACTTTTTTAAAAGATAGAACGTGCGTTTATATGAACATTTCTTTATGAAATTAAATCTACATTTCGTTGCCAAAGTATGCAAAGAGGCTAATGAATCACCCTGTATATCTGAAAGAAAAAATTCCTTGTATGTTTATATCTGCTGCCGTACCAATAAAAATTCTCACAAGCCGCCACTGTTTTTTTTTTTATGTTTGTAAAAATGTATTTCTTCTGATAAATTATTAGATTGAAATTTACTTTTTTAAAAGATAGAACGTGCGTTTATATGAACATTTCTTTATGAAATTAAATCTACATTTCGTTGCCAAAGTATGCAAAGAGGCTAATGAATCACCCTGTATATCTGAAAGAAAAAATTCCTTGTATGTTTATATCTGCTGCCGTACCAATAAAAATTCTCACAAGCCGCCACTGTTTTTTTTTTATGTTTGTAAAAATGTATTTCTTCTGATAAATTGTTAGATTGAAATTTAATTTTTTAAAAGATAGAACGTGCGTTTATATGAACATTTCTTTATGAAATTAAATCTACATTTCGTTGCCAAAGTTTGCAAAGAGGCTATTGAATCACCCTGTATATCTGAAAGAAAAATTCTTTGTATGTTTATATCTGCTGCCGTACCAATAAAAATTCTCACAAGCCGCCACTGTTTTTTTTTTATGTTTGTAAAAATGTATTTCTTCTGATAAATTATTAGATTGAAATTTACTTCTAACGAGTGTCTCTACTCCCAGACTAAGCATGAAGTAAAATTTCGAGTTTAGAAAAGCCCCGTGAAAATTTGTCTCGGGTCGCGCAGCGACCCGAGACAAATTTTCTGGGCTTTTCTAAACTCGAAATTTTACTTCATGCGCCACGCCTATAAAACACTGATTTCAAGTGAAGTTCAAAATATTCGGATAAGGTTTACACATTTATAATTTATTGCATTATTAAATGCATTCTAAATAACCCTATTTTGTTATGACAATTGAGGTTATGTATAATATTTAAACTAAGGGTATTAAATTATTAGATTTTGAAATATCCTTCGAAAAGCACATCTCATCATGTATTCCGCTTTATAGAAAACTGATTGATTCTAGTGAAATCTCCCAGCGTTTTCCCCGTCTCCCTCTTTACCATAATTTCATGAGTAATGAGACGGGGACAATAGAAATGTACATATAAATCGCGCCCGGAAGAGAAAATTTCCGAGCATCTGCGAAATACGAATTCTCCAATCAGTCAATTATAATAGAGTTTTCCTATTACAGGCGTTTTCCGGCAAGAAAGGCACTGCCTGCCCGGTAATTGGACTACTTTTAGAGACGGGCGCGCGGATTTAATTTTTTTTTCTTCTTTCAATAAAAGTGCCGCCTCTTTACCTCTTTAATCAACCAGATAAAAAATCTCATTACGGTTTACACAACTTGATTATCCGTTCTCGGCATCGAATCATAATTCGCGCCACTAATTCCATTTTAGAGAGGAGGGAAAATGAAAGAGAGCGCGCGGGACTGCAAAACGCGCGCGCCGCATTTAAATCAGTTTAGCGATTAAATTCTGATAAGCGCAATTTAGAATTTTATTTATTGATTTTTGTTCGTAATGTGAATATAATAAGTTGAATTTCACATTTAATTTTACTTAAAAATTCCAACTTTAAATACTTTTACAAATTAAATAATAAACCTATTATTATAAGATCAATATCAAATCAAATTTAATTTAATTTAATTTATAAACGTTTTATTTATTAATTTTTTTTTATAATGTAAATATATTAAATTGAATTTCACATTTTATTTTACTTAATAACGCCAACTTTAAATACATTTACAAATTAAATAATACATAATAATGAAATCAATAGAAATCCCCGTATACCATCCAAATACAAATTTCCCACTAACACAATATTTGAAACCATTATAGCATCACGTCGATAACTCACTAACACCAAAATATCTGCAAAAAAGAAGAATGAAGAAACAAAATAGGTGGAAAGACCTAAGGTCGATAACCTGTTTGACAAACAAAATAACATATAAGTATGAATTGTATAACATGTATATTCTATTTTGTCAAATAAAGATGATGATGATGATGATGATGAAATCAATATTAAATCAAATTTAATTTGATTTGATTTAAAATTTTCTTATATCTTATGAAAGCGAGGCTCATTTTTACCTGTAGTATTTTACATCAGCGCTTCCTAAACTATTTTGTGTATCGTACCGGTATATTTGTTCGCAGTTTATCAAGGACATCCATGGGCGTATAAAAACGTAACAAAGTCCAAATTGACAAATAATATGAAATCAGAGTAAAACTTTGAAATTCTAAGACTATTAAGTTAAATGTAAATCAAGAAACGAAGATGAAAATAGGTATTGAGTGTACAAATGACTGCCTTTCATTCTGTCAATAATTGCCCTTGGTACCTGGTTTTAGAATTATACATTGAAATCGCTGAAGAATGAGGCTATTAGATTACAAATGTTTACTGTCTAAATTTCAAAGTTAATTACAACTAACCAAAATCATCAACGTTATAATAAATACAAAAGTTCAATGATCAGGATTTATATGCACTTCTATGTAATTTTTTATTAAACAATTTTTACAAAGTATTTAAGTTTAACCAATTAAGTGCAAAAACACAATATTATTATTTTTTCAATTCAATTACTAAATAGGTTAATTTAATATATTGTATTATTTGACCTGACTTAAGAATATCTAAAGAATAATGAGAATATTTTATTATTTAAATATTTTGATTATCATTCATTAAAATAAAATATTTTTTAGGTATATATTTAACTTCACACTATTTCAGTGTTTTATACGCGTGGCGCATGAAGTAAAATTTCGAGTTTAGAAAAGCCCCGTGAAAATTTGTCTCGGGTCGCTGCGCGACCCTCGACAAATTTTCTACGCGGGGCTTTTCTAAACTCGAAATTTTACTTCATGCTTAGTCTGGGAGTGGAAGACACTCGTTCTGCTAAAAAAGCATAACAAACATTAAATGAAGCTTAAGAAAAATGTTTAAAACCAATCAAAACTCTTACAAACACGATTACACTTAAAATGTTAATGCTCTCATTAGAAAATAATCAACATACTGCAGTACTAACGCTATTTATAAATCTTTTGCCAGGTGCATCCATTTGAAAATTGAAAAAAATTAAGTTAATTTTCCTCTTTTTGAAAATATACTGTTTATTTTAACTATTTATTGAGTTTATAAAAGTGTTTCCAATCCTTGATTAAGCATGAAGTAAAATTTCAAGTTCAGAAAAGCCTGAAAATTTCTTTTGCCGGGGCGCGCGAGCGAAGCGAGTCGCGACACGGTAAATCCAAATTATCGGGCTTTTCTAAACTCGAAATTTTACTTCATGCGCCACGCGTATAAAGCACTGATTTGAATTAAGTTCAAAAACATACTTCATTTATAACAATAATACATTGCATAATAACGTAAAGATTAATTTTGCTTTGGTTTTTCTGTGGTTTAAATTTGGAAAGTTAACTAATACTGATGAAAGTAATCAATATTAAAGAATATCAAATCATTAATTTGTATGTACAAGTAAGTCTAAGAATGTCAATTATGACAAACTTAATTTGCACAATATTTGATTTTCATTCTTCATGATTTTCATCATTCTTCTAAATTTTATGTAAAAGCATTTGAGATTTCTGCTCAAAATGTCTGCATTCCATTGATTTGGAGTTCACTTTTAAATGCTTATGAAAGCAGACAATATTTAGATAACAATATATATGTATATTTTAAATGTAATTTAGTAGTTTTTTGCCGTGAAGTTATCAAACGCTTCTATAAACTTTTTTGGGGAAAAGCGGCAGAATTCAAGAATTATATTTAATAAGAATTATATTTATAATTCTTGAATTCTGCCGCTTTTTCCCAAAAAAGTTTATAGATGTTTTTTTTATTTTAAATGTATACAAATTGAACATAAAATGTTGCGACGTACCGGCAGAATACCACAATTTGGAAAGCGCTGTTTTACATACATAGAATAGTGCAAAAATCCGTATTACAGGAGTAGTTTAATAAGTTAAATATCGCAATGTTACAAAACAATCGTATTTTTCAAGCCACATTTTTATTAAGGTACCAAGCAAGGCTGATCAGTAGCCTTGCTTGATTGTGGTACGATACACAATCAATTTGATTCTTGATTTATTGTGTATCGTATTTGATTGATGGTAAACACAGTCTAACATAAATGAGTCATTCAATTTGGAAGAATTGTTTCTTTGAGTATCTTTTATATGTAAAAATTATTCAATTTAAATATAGAAATGAAGCAAACAGAAACGTTTTTTTTACTTCAAAAAAAGGTATTTTTAGCTAATCGCTAAAACTAAAATACAAGTGTTGTAAATAAAGTTCAGTCTTTTCTTTGCTTTCACAGTGATGATTTGTTGTTCGTAATTATTGACAAAACTAGTACACTCTTAATTCTCGATTGTTTATGATGTTTTATTGATTAATGTGTGGGTTTTTTTTTGCGATATACTATGCAAATTATCTGCGATACTGCCAAGTTAGTGAATTTATGGGCAAACATTAAAAATGTTTATTATGGGAGACAACGATATATGTATGCGGCAAGAAAGCGATAAGGAAGTTATTTCATGCTGATGTTACGTTTAGAATTTTACTCCTCGACGCAATACCGCTTAATGTAAGACAGAAATGGTCGAGAAATTGTGACTCCCAATTGTTAATAGAAGTCTGTACTAAGTTTTCTAAGGAAACAATTAATAGATTTAACAGTGCATGCAGAATTATAATTATATTCACAATAATTAAATATTATCCGAAGGAAAATATTAAGAATATAAATGTAAAATTAAAAATGGTGATGTGTCCATCATAGTACTTTCCCCCGTAAATTGCGTATTAAATCACTTTTAAAATATTTGTAGCATTATTATTTTTAAAATTTCTTCAACTTTTTGATAACTACAACTTTTATTTGAAACATTTTTCAATTGGATCAACACATACTGACACAAACCAATGACTAGATAAAAAACACCATTTATTGAATATCTCAAAAACTAAGAGTGCTATGACAAAAAGTGAAGTTACAAAAAATCTTTAATATTTTATTACCTACAACTTTTATTTGAAATATTTTCCAATTGTATCAACACACACACTGACATAAATCAATGACTAGATAAAAAACACTATTTATTAAATATCTCAAAAACTAAGAGTGCTATGACAAAAAGTAAGTGAACAATACATCTCCATTTTGTTATGATCTACAACTTTTATTTGAAAGAATTTTTTGTTTGATGAACATTTATTGAAAAAATCTGAAAAAACTGAAAAACGCTAAGAGTAAATTCCACTTCCGGTTTTCCGATTTTCACCAAATGCTTTTCAGTTCTTCCGATTGTAACAAAAAGCTTAAGTTTCAAGTTTCATCTCGATATCTTTAGCGGTTTTTGCGGTACAGCGCACACAGACACACAGACAGACAGACATTTTTCAAAAATGGTCTTATTCGACTCAGGGGACCTCAAAACGGATATTTCCGCTAAAATTTTTGATTCGAAAATTTTCACGAAAACAATACTTTCCCTTTGTATTACATACGGGGGAAAGTAAAAATATAAATGTAATATTAAGAATATAAATGTAATATTAAGAACATAAATGTAATATTAAGAATATAAATGTAATATTAGGAATATAAATGTAATATTAAGAATATAAATGTACATTCCCGGTAAATTTACGGTATGTGTTAAGCAGTGGTTCTTAAACTTTTTTGATTAGGGACCACTGCCATGCCGTTTGTCAGATTTTAATAAAATTCATAATGATTATTTAACTGTGAACTAGTTTTGTTTTATTGGATATAATAATGAAAACGCCCGAGGGAGACAGTGTACAATCCGAGAGCCTCCGGTCATTTAATGTCTAACAAGTTATTTTTGCTTTGTAATCATTTACTAAACAATAATCTGGCCTTGCAGTGACTAGGCAAAACATTTGTTTTGGCAGGCTTTATTTCTTTATAACGCCCTAGGTTCTGTTATTAGAAAAATAACGCCCGCGACCATTATTTTCATATTAACGTAT
Organism: Philonthus cognatus; assembly: GCA_932526585.2. Lineage (NCBI taxonomy): Eukaryota > Metazoa > Arthropoda > Insecta > Coleoptera > Staphylinidae > Philonthus > Philonthus cognatus. Next base: position 23,636,856 of record OW052243.1, on the reverse strand, counting down.
CATATTTTACCAATAACAGTGTCGTAGGACAGTCAATTCCTAAACAGCAAAATAGTTCACAGAAAAAATAAAAATAGTGCTTTATTTCAAATTTGATAAAAAAATTATCATCTTGTCAGATTTAAAAAATAAAACTGGGAGCTGAGCTAAGTTAGGCCGGATAAGATATGAATAAACGTTTAATGCGATTTAAATCATTTAAGTCGTTATAAATTTTGTATTGTGGAGGCTTTTACTTCGTTATACATGTTAATTTATTAATAAAATACGGTTTAACTTTGTTTGTATAACACAATTTATTTTTATGTGACTGCAGTTTCGGCAAATTTAGCTTGTCATTATCAAACATATAGTGTTTGATAATGGCAAGCTAAATTTGCCGAAACTGCAGTCACATAAAAATAAATTGTGTTATACAAACAGAGTTAAACCGTATTTTTATTAATAAGTCGTTATAATTACTGAAATTTCAAATCATAATTTACTAGATTTGTTTTTTTTTTAAATTTTCCACTGATATAATTTCATTCTAAAGCGAAGCAATAATATTTCAAGTATCTCACAAAATAATTTAGTCTTTTAGATTTAGTATTTTTATTAATGCATTTAATATGCGTTCATCAAGTGTTCCTACTTTTCGATTAAGCATGAAGTATAATTTTTAACATTAAAAGTGCGATTCTTTTCGCAATCTACAACAAGTTAGTCTTACAAAGACTATATCAAACACTCATTGAAACAACTACTTCCCGGGCTAATACCCCGACGGATATTGAATTATACAACAAGTGTTTGCTGTTACATACAGTAACCTACTGCAAATGTAACAATTTGGGTCAAATTATTCAGGCCATCTATAGACGCGTTTCGAGATTTATCTCTCATGAGTATAGCTTTGCCATTCCCTCTAAACAATTTGACACCTTAGACTGGCGGTGACGTTACCGTTCAAACATAAGTATAAATGAAATTGCCAATTCTGCAACCAAGAATTGGCAATTTCATTTATACGTATAATTTTTAGTTTAGAAAAGCCTAAACATTTTGTTTGATCGCATATTTTTTCCTAAACTCCTATTTTTTTTAAAAACACTCTCTTAGCGAAAATACTAGTTCAGTAAACATACATATTGTGAACCATTCGACCAATCTTCAAAACATGCGATTGTTTTTATAATCGAATGAATTGATAATTTTTATTCAAATTACCATCACCAGCGTAGAAATTATCTTGATCAAACTAATTGATGATTAAAATATCTAGATTATTCCCATCACTAATGTTGATCAAAACCTGTCAACATATTCAAATAAATAAATGTTCCTAAAATAATTGGCGGACCATGTTTTGCTTCTTGGCGACCACCGGGGTATAGCAACTAAATTTGAATTTGCCGCCACAAGTGCCGTTGACTGGTACAATAGGGTTGGAAAGTGATGACGTCAAAAATTAGTGGAAAATTTGAACGTGTGTTATAAAACCTTGACGACGAACATAAACACGAAAATAAAATAGGTTGTTTGGAGGCTTATTATACCAACTTTCGTTTTACATATTTAAGTAATAAATTGGTCTGATTTATTAAATATCATGTATTATCCAGTGCCGACTTATGGGAATTTTTATTGGTAGGCCTGCAACAAGTATGACGGTTACTTACCTTTGTAAGTAACGGTCGTACTTGTAGAGAAAACCTAAAACTTTGTAGCAAGGAACTCAACCTCCAGTAATAGGCTAGTTACAGTTCCAATTATTTTAAGCGTTTGGAAATTCAGGGATATTACTACAAATAAATTACAGAAATGTAAACCAGCATTTTAAAGATAAGCCTATTATTAGTGGTCGAATTCCCCGGTACGAAGTTTTGTGTATAAAATAAATTTCAAACAAGAATAATTCAAATTCTAAAATATTTTATTTCGATAAAATAAGCTTAGGCTTCTTATAGTTTGCACATTTTAAATATAATATATAAAAATGTTTTTCGTTTAAAATGCAAACAATGTGTCTTAATTAATAAGATATCTTAAGACAATAAATATCCTTTAAAACAACTACTTCCCGTACAAATACACCATTTGTTAGTTGGGTTGAAGAGAATTTGACCTAAATGTTACATATACTTTGATAGAGCGTTGTAACAAATCAAAGAAAATAAGATTTTAAATATTTCATTGTATAATTCAATATCCTGAGGTGTATTTGCATGGGAAGTAGTTGTTTCAGTGAATATTTATTGTCTTAAGTTGTCTTATTTATTAAGACACATTGAATTTTACACGAAAAACATTTTGTAATTTTATATATTATATAAAATACATATTTATATACATAAATAGCTAGCAGATGCTTAATCAAAATCAAATTTGCAAAGACATCAAAATGCAAATTTACTTATATCTTTTAGAACAAACTCCTTGAAAGGAAAATCAAGGAAATATTTTATTGATTAATGCGTGGAAAGTGTATCGGAGAAATTAATACACTCATTTGTGTTCGATAAAGCTTTTCCCGGATAAATAAATGTATAGCGTAGGCGTTTTTTGACAAAATTTTCAATAATTATGATTGATGGTAGAAGTAATTAAGCTAAAATACTGTTTTAGCAAAGTCACGGAAAATTTGATATCAAAAAAATAAGATATAATTCATGTATATTACATTACAGGGAATTTTACTTTTAAGTGTACATACCCCGATGCATGGGTTGTAAAACTTCAGGCATTGATTGTTTTTAAATACGTTCAATTTGAAGTTGCCAACGAGTGTTTCCACTCCCAGATTCAGGGTGAAGTAAAATTTCGCGTTTTGAAAATCCTTAAAATGTTACTTTATGCACCACGCGTATAAAACACTTAGATATTATAACGTTTAAAATATACTATTAAAGCTGTTGGCTAAAGTAGTATAAGTTTTACTTTGCAATATTTCAGTGTTTAATACGCGTAGCGCATGAAGTAACATTTCTAGTTTAGACTAGCCTAAAAATTTGGTTTGATCGCTCCGCTTCGCTACGCAATCAGACCAAATTTTTGGGCTTTTCTAAACTTGAAATTTTATTTCATGCTTCGCCTGGGAGTGAAAACTCTCTCGTTAGCAGTATAAAGTTTGAAGCTAAGAAAACGTTTTATGTAAACTTAAAGCGATTTAACGTTTAATGAAGAATCCGAAAAGTCCAAAATCGAGTTTAAAAACGCCTGAAGAATGCTTGAAGAGAAAAAATCGCTGTATTCAATTTTCCACACAAAAATGATGATTTTGGAAAGCATGCATTTGTAACTATTCTAAAACAATGAATCAATAATGACGATATAATTAATGTTATATTATTTAATTAACGGTATAGTCTGAATAAAAACGTAAAATATAAACAAATCATTAAACAATCGCGCTCGTCGAGAATTATGACTATTTATCCGCGTGCAATAATACTGCTGGCCGGTAATTAATTACTCGTAATTCGCTAATTGCATAATAAATGGTCCGCAGGCATTTTATCACCGTAGTTGACACATATTTGCTATTTTGCCGCGGTAAAATTATTTCACGCTTTTGAAATATCTCGACTCGTGCATCTCATCTAAAAATTTAATAGCTCCAGAGGGATTGCAACAATATTCATGCGTTTGCTTCTGTTCGGGTTTCTTTTCATCGCTATGATATTTTCGCTATAGTTTGTGACACAATTTGTTACAAAGAATAAGTGACTCATTTATCTATTGCTGTTAGAAAGCATTTAGACCAAAAAAAGAGGCGGACCTGTCATATGGCCTGCAAGATCACCTGACTTAAACCCTCTAGATTTCTTTCTTTGGGGATATTTGAAAACCTTACTCTATGGTACTCCTATAAATAGTCTCGAGGAGCTGCAGCTATGAATTAATCAAAAATGCCAACAAATCCGATCCAATTAGGGCATTTTAGGAAGAGTTTGAATATCCTTCAGACAAAGATGTCGTGTCTGATTGGAAATGGAAGGAGGGTAATTCAAATATCTTCTGTAAGGCTGTTTGTTTTTTGTTTTTGCTAGAAGCTCCATTTGTTTGTTTGCACATAATCAATAAGTAATAAATAATTGCAAATAAATGTTTCAAACAAGAATAATGTTCTATAGCTCCGAAACCATAACTTTGAGGACTCATGTTTATAAAGATTGTTTTGTTTATTTTGGTTCATATACAGGGTGTTAAAAAAGAGTGTAAAATATTTAAGAGAGTAGTAGACTCTCTTAAATATTTTACACTCTTTTTTAACACCCTGTATATGCAATATCTAAAATATTGGAATAATTCTATTATTTAAATATTTTTAGAATGAATATTCAAATGGTTAAATTCCCAGCCTTACTTTTAACCACTAGGCAATCACGCGCAATTATTTTTTAAATACTTTGCTACTAACTATATATGAAAATAAAAAACGGCGGACGGACAGACAGACAGATAAATAGACTAATAGAATTCACATGAAGAACTAAACAATTTGTTCGTCGAAACTTACACCAACCGAGTCGCCTAATTACAAAATGATTGTGTATGTTGTGTGATTTATATTATTATTTTTCAATCATAATACTCTTTACAAAAATGTATAACCTCAGACTAAACCGTAATTTTTTACTATAAACTGTAAAATAATAAAAATAAAGGTTTGCTCTAATGTGTTTTACAAGCCCTCAAAGAATATTATATAAAAAAAAAACTCTTTTAGCTTTCTATTTAGTAAGAATGAACTATTCTTTGTGTCAAGTTTTTATCGAATTTTTATTTTTTTTAATTTATATTTTATTTGCCAAAAATTTTGAAACTTGTTGACAAGCCATAAATGGAATTTTTTTATTCAGTATACATAAGCATACTAAGTAAATTTTTCGACAATCATTGTTTTTTAAAAGAGTTCAATTTGAAGATATAAACGAGTGTTTTCCACTCCCAGATTAAGCATGAAGTAAAATTTCGAGTTTAGAAAAGCCCCGCGTAGAAAATTTGTCGAGGGTCGCGCAGCGACCCGAGACAAATTTTCACGGGGCTTTTCTAAACTCGAAATTTTACTTCATGCGCCACGCGTACAAAACAGTGGTTTCAAGTGAAGTTTAAAATATACGTCTTTAGCATACCGCATTAGTGGCATATTGTAAACACAATATTTCAGTGTTTTGGACGCGTAGCGCATGAAGTAAAATTTTGAGTTTAGAAAAGCCTGAAAACTTGGGACCAAACCAAATTTTCAGGCTTTTCTAAACTCAAAATTTTACTTCATGCTTAATCTGCGAGTGGTTTAATTTTATTAAAAAACAACCAATATCTGTAAATTTACAGCGTATACATTGTAATTGGGACATCTATACTGAAAAGAAAAACTCCCTGTATTTATTTGGCATTGTAAATAAATAATTTATATGCGATTTACAAACGGTGTAATGTTTGGAAACCCACGTGTAAATAATGAATTATATACATTCTATACATGCATAGTATATAAATAATTCGAATTCAGCACATAACTGCTCCTAGATATTATAATCAAACACAATCCGCATTTGCATTAAATTAAATTCAATAATTTACCGTATATTACTTCGTTCGAAATTGCAATGATAATATTGCGTTCGCAATTATTGATATCGTGCAAATTTCTAATTGAATTACAAAATTAAAATTGAACGCTATTATACAATAATCGTAAAATATCATATTAATGATTTCTGTGTTAAATTAATAAAGCATTTTTAATTAATTATTGTGTGATGTAACTAAAAAGCCGCTAAAAACATAGTTTTCTAATCAAAAACGTTTCAACTTTGTGTAACGCTATTTATATTTTCGTGACTGCAGTTTCGGCAAATTTAGCTCGCGGTTACGAAACATTTGCCAAAACTGCAGTCACGTAAAACTGCAGTCATATAAAATTAAATAGTGTTATACAAACAAAGTTAAAACGTTTTTTATTGTTAAATTAACATGTAGAACCAATTAGAAGGCTTATTGTGGAGCCATAATTTTTGTTTTAAAGATTAATATTGCATAAATTCAAGAAAACTGTGGTTTTAACAACATGGGGAAATTGCTCACATATAGTATAGGAATTGTAATACCGGTAAATCCAAATAGGCTTTTTTAAACTCGAAATTTTACTTCATGCGCTAGACGTATAAAACACTAATTTAACCTGAAGTTCGGAAACAGTTATTTCATCTTTTATTACTTGTAGTTGCCAAAAATAGAGTTAATTATGTGAAATAAAATTAATAATTAAATATTTTTTGTGAAATATATTTATTTATAAATAACTATTTGAAGGGGCTTATAAATATTACTTTACTAGGTCACATTTTCTCCGTATAATGCGTATAAAAAAATGTTAATTTAAACTTCACCAGTTATACAAAAAAACTATATATCAGTTGAAAAGTCCACATTATATTCAAATTTATTTAAATTCAGAGTAATATATGTCGGAGCATCTTTTGTCCTCACAGTAAGTTTTAAGCACATCTTTTGTTCTCGCATTATCCCCTCGGCTACAACATTATCAAGCACTCACAGGGCAACTGAAGCCCTTCAAAAGTAGATATTACCAAATTAATTTAACGCCGCGCGCAAAAATAACCTCCAGTTAAGTCCGTGAGTAACGCTCCACCTAATTAAATCCACTCCCGCCTCTCTTTCACTCCTTCGCTCTCTTTTTCTCACCACTCTTTCCTTTTTTTTAATTATTTCATTTCCCTGAAAGCCCCATATATTTAAATAATCCGCTTCCAATTGAATTAATCGCGCGGAAAATCAGTATGGCCAACAATGTCCGGGAATTTCGGCAATTATAAGGGCACGGAATGGAAAGATAACGCAATAACCCCATACTTGAGGAGATAAGGATGTAAAGGAGAGTGGAAAAAAAACGAAAGAGGGGAAATATTTTGTAGGGTTAATTAGTTTGGTGGGTTATTATTGAGGTGGAATCGAGACGTTTGCTTGAACTTTGTTTGGAGTTTCGTTGAGTGAAAGTTCGGTATTTATGTGCCATCAACAAACAATTCAGACAATTAAAGTCTATAGTGGTTCGGATATAAAGCTTAAGATAATAATGTTTGTTAAATGGCTTTGTATAACTTATAACTACACAAACATTGCATATTCTTAAATCGTTACATTTTGATAATTCATACTATGTTTTTTTGTTTAAAAAAAGGGCATCAATCACAGAAATTTTTAATTTTAAAATATTGATGTGTTATAATAGTTAGTGTGGTTTATCCATTAATAATATATTTTTACAGGGAATTTTTCGTTTAAGTATATACAGCGATTTTTCATTTTAAGTATATACAGCGAGTTTTCATTTTAAGTATACATATGGATACCCTGTTAATTTTCCGACATTCGTTATTTTTTTTAAAGTTCAATTTAAAGCAATAAACGAGTGTTTTCCATTGCCACACTAAGTAAAATTTTGAATTTAGAAAAGCCTGAAAATTTCGTGCTTTTCTTAACTCGAAATTTTACTTAATGCGTCACGCGTATAAAACACTGGTCTTGAGTGAAGTTCAAAATATACGTCTGTAGAATACCGCATTTGCGAATTTCAAGTTATTTGAGTGTTTTATACGCGTGGCGCATGAAGTAAAATTTCGAGTTTAGAAAAGCCTGAAAATTTGGTTTGGTCGCTCCGCTTCGCGGAGCGACCAAACCAAATTTTAAGGCTTTTCTAAACTCGAAATTTTACTTCATGCTTAGTCTGGGAGTGGAAAACACTCGTTTAAAGCTATAAATTGAACTCTTAAAAAAACAACGAAATAGTAAGAATTTACAGAATAATTGAGGTGTGTATACTTAAAATAAAAACTCCCTTTATGTATTTCATTTAGAAATTGAAAATCTTTCTGTCATTAAACGATTTATTTATTTATTTATTTATGATATTTTCTAAGTGTGTGTATACAGAATAATTTATGATAAAACGACTTGTTAAGTTAATTATGTGCGTTTTCATCTTCCTTTATGTATGTACCAAGTGCCAAATTTAGGGGATAATCAGTATAATGCGAGTCCTATCTAAACAGCACTGCGGTAATTATATAGTATCTATATAATTATGTACCACAAGAGTGGAAACGTTAGGTACATATGCAATGTTTACACCCTGTTTACATATGGTTATAATCTGCTATTAGCTAATGTATTATTAATTTGGTTATGAATTATCGCACAATTATTAATTAAGTATTTGTTAGAATTGCAACTGAAATTATATTTAATTGTAAATTGAGATGTTAAGCAATAAAATTAGAATAGTTAAGTCATTAAAAGCTAAATTAAACATGTTTAATAGTTAAAAGCTCAATTGCATAATGATTTTGGAGTGGCAATTAATCTCTAATTAATTAACACTTGTATCCTTTCATCACACTTTATTTTCTATTCTTATTGATAATAAGTGCTTGGCACATATTATCAATAATTGAAATTCATTGTAGAGATAAACTACACTTTTAGTCTATACTTTTATAATTCAATAATTTATTACCTTCAAGATTTATAAAACAACTCTATTGAAATTCATTGTAGAGATAGATGAATTACACTTTTAGTCTATACTCTTATAAATGAATAATTTTTTACCTTTAAGATTTATAAAACAATGTTCAGAATAATTATAATTAGTGCCTAAATTATTTGTGATTTCCTTAATATATTAATGCTATAATCCTGAAACTTTGTTTACAGTTAAGAGAGTTTAATTTTTACATGATAAGAAAGAAGTATTTTAGTTACTTAACAATTACTGTGATTTTTATGAAAACCAGTTTAGTGATTTTCTTTTGGGATTTTGACTAAAAGAGGGCTGTTTCTTTAATTTTAATTGCAAGTATTAAAATTAAAGAAACAGCCCTCTTTTAGTAAAAATCCCAAAAGAAAATCACTAAACTGGTTTTCATAAAAATCACAGTAATTGTTAAGTAACTAAAATACTTCTTTCTTATCATGTAAAAATTAAACTCTCTTAACTGTAAACTAAGTTTCAGGATTATAGCATTAATATATTAAGGAAATTACAAATAATTTAGGCACTAATTATAATTATTCTGAACATTGTTTTATAAATCTTAAAGGTAAAATCATAGAAAAGCAATAGGCCGCAAGGGCTTTTGGATACAGTTAGCTCATAAGATTATTTATGTCGTATATTTAAATTAATAATTTAATGGACTAATTATTCGTCTAAATCCTGGGTCTCCAAACTATCTTCTTCGTGGGCCACAAATACAATTCTACATAATAAAGTCGGCCAAGATCCGATTAATTTTATAAAATTATGAAAAATTTAAGGAACAATTGTTGCAATATTTCAAAATATGACATTTACAAAAAAAAATACAAACAATCGCGGGCCAGATTCATGCAAGTCGCGGGCCGTAGTTTGGAGACCACTGGTCTAAATGAACAAATATAAACATAAATGAGTAATCTATTTACAAGAATACTTTATTTGCAATATATGTCCATGTTGTTTGTTTTTAGCATTAAAATAATTAATTTATAATAATAATTTAGAGTTAAGTTTGTATGATTTTTTTTTTTTAATGCGAGAATATCTACAGAATATCTTATTTTGTTATCGATTTATTCCGTCGAAACACTGTGCATTCTATTTTTTTTTTTAATTATTACAAATGACACGTACCTAAATAGAATAGATTTATTAACCCAGCAAATTCATCCTTCATCCTTTCTGTTAGTTTTTACGTACCTAAATAGAATAGATTTATTAACCCAGCAAATTCATCTTTCATCCTTTCTGTTAGTTTTTATGTTATTGAAAAGATGCATACAGTACTCTAAGAACTTGATACGAAATTATTGTTTTATACGCGTGACGCATAAAGTAAAATTTTGAGTTTAGAAAAGCCTCAAAATTTGGATTTGCCGGCGCGACTCGCTTCGCTCGCGCGCCGGCAAATCCAAATTTTCAGGCTTTCCTAAACTCGAAATTTTACTTCATGCTTAAGCAGTGCAAAACACTCGTTAGAATAATATTAAACGCTTTAATAAATATACAGCGCTAGAAGAACTGCAAACTAGATGTTTGATTTAATTTTAAATTCACATTAATATGTAAATGTTCAACTGCTCTCAAGAACATAATTAGAAAAGGCGGTTATTAGGTATTTTGTTTAAAAAATTATATTAAAATCAACAAATTCGATCAGTTCTTTGATGTACAGGGAGTTTTTTTTTAAGTTTACGTATTTCAAATTCAGCTTATTTTCTTTAAATCTTTAGTTTTTCGTTGATGTTTTTAAGAGTTTAATTTAAAGCTTTAACTGAGTTTTTTCCACTCCCAGACTAAGCATGAAGTAAAATTTCGAGTTTAGAAAAGCCCCGTGAAAATTTGTCGAGGGTCGCGCAGCGACCCGAGACAAATTTTCTGGGCTTTTCTAAACTCGAAATTTTACTTCATGCGCCACGCGTATAAAACACTGATATCAAGTGAGGTTCAAATATACATAAAGTTTACAATATTTAAGTGTTTTATACGCGTGGCGCATAAAATTTTTAATAAAAAAAAAATATATAAAAAAATCCTAAAATATACCAAGTTCAGTGTAATATAACAGAATCACTATAAACTTTTAACTTTTACCTATTTTGTTAGACCTAAATTATACATCATCAGCAGTTTTTGATCATTTAGTTTTATAAAAATCAAGCTAAAATAACGTTTTTCTCCAACACCCTGAACAAGACACCATATTTTAATAGTTATTAGTACAAAAAGAAGGACATTTGTGTCCATTATTAGAATCCATGGCAGTTGTACAAAAATGTAAATTCTCTTCGTCCAAGACCGCAAAGTAATTTGACATTGATATTTAATGACATATCAAACTTCAAGTTCTTATTAAACATTTAGATAAACCAAGTGCGTAATGGAAATGAACAGTGATTCCGATAAATTGATTCTCTGCACACTACCTGGTGTAAAGGATTTAGCTAATTTGGCCACTTTGGAATTGGAACATTTTTTTCCTAATGAAACGAATATCTAAATTTGAAAATTAACTGAAACAATACTAAAACTACGAATGGGGAACCTATTTTTAAACAGTATGACAGATAATTTTTAAATTGATTGTGTTTGTGACGAAATTAAAATTATTTAAATGATTAATTTTTGAAAATATAATCAATTATCAAAATAACTTAAAAACAATAATAGGGTATATTTATATTTTCACATACATATTTTGTAAGAGCTTTGTGTATTTAACATCAACAGCAAATATATTGAAAAATCATAAAGGAGTATTTTTGGAAAAAAATTGAAATAAACATTATTCCTTAAATAAAACACTTAATGATTTTCAACCATTTTTTTGTATATTCAGGTGAAAAACTTAAGGTCCTCACCTGAAAAAGCAAGAAGTCGTCTCTCTTTTGCAATAAGAAGCAACAACGTTGCGAAACAATTGTCGTGAAATACACAAAAAATAGTTAAAAATCATTAAGTGTTTTATTCAAGTAATCATGGATTTAAAAAAAAATAAGTGCCTTAACTATCTACGATATACAACATTATTCTTATTTAAAGCGAAAAGGACGAAACAGTTATGAGAGAGGTTTCTTTCAAGATATAAAAAAATCATTAACACCAACATATTTAGCAAATTTTATTAAAATCCTTAAAGAAATCTTCAAGTTAATTGAGATTCTATGCTGTGAGAAGTACTTTTTTTTACCAAATTGCAACAAAGGTTTCTCTAAAAAAGTAACATTAGGTACACTTAAAATATTTAATAAAAGTATTTCTTACACACTTGTATGATACAAAATAGGGCCTCTAAATTCAAACTTACCTCTAAAGTTATTGTGATCGTTATTAATTTCAATACGCTAATGTACTTGACATTTAGAGAGCCAGTTCGCTTTTGGTTCCAATCCACTTTAATCTTTAACAGTCGTTCAATTTACATGTTTCCAACATAAAGACAAAATTTGGTTATTTCTTATAAAGTTCATACATGATCAAGAGTCCTAACTGATATTTTATTATTCTATTATCTTTTTGAACTCAATTGACATCAAAAATAATTCTTGATTAGGTGAAAATGTTCTCTTCTTAGGTATTATTAATCAGATGTCAAAATACAACTTGGTGAACCATTCTTTGATATAATGGGATGTATTGTCTTTTGTGTTTTTTATTTTGGGGGGGGGGGTTGGCTTTTGCCTGGCCTTAGTAACGTAGACTAATATTGGCTAACAACATTTTTAATTTTATTTATTCCATTTAAGTATTTAATTCTTTACACGCTTATGCAACTAATTATGGACGGCACAACACATTCACTCACATCCATGGATCCAGAGGGTGCCAATTTCCCCATAAGAAACTGGCACCCCCCGGTGGGATTCGAACCCACGACCCTCTGGCCCAAGAGCAAGAGCTCTCACTCACTGACCCACGAGGGTCTCCCTTTTGTGTTTATTTTTACTAATAATTTTTCGATTTTGCAAATATGAAACAAAAAATACTTTGGAGGCGCCGGGTATCGATCCCGGTACCTCTCGCATGCTAAGCGAGCGCTCTACCATCTGAGCTACGCCCCCTGTCAATAACAGAAAGAGATCAATAAAAATCAATACGGTAAAATGTTTCACAAATAATTTATGGTGCATATTGGAAGAACTTTCCACATACAAAATTCAAGTCGCATAGGTCCAGTTTTGCCATATTTGAAGAAAATGTCTTCAATATAAAGAGTTTTGATCTTAAATACTGGCTATAGAAGAAAATAAGAAAATTTTTAGATTTTAAAGAATTTTGTGTTATTGTGAAGCTGAATAAAGTTTTTTTGAAACTTCATACTAAATCGGCGTGTAATATCCCTGGCGCATGAAGTAAATATTTTAAGTTTAGAAAAGCCTGAATTATTTACTTCATGCTTAACACAGGGTGGAAAACAATCGATTTAAACTATTGCACACTTACTAAATACTAACCTAGTTTTGTTTGAAATTTAATTTAATATTAATTAAAGTAAATTTCATAATACATCTTCCATTCATGTTTGACCCTCACGTTAATATATTCTTGAAATGTTTACTATTTACTTTTTCTACTATTATCTTTTTCATTTCTAATCGTCATTTTAATAACGAGGAAATAGTATTATAAATAAAGGGTGTCTCAACAAGAGCGCCGCATTTAATTTCCAAGAAAAACACTTTTTTGTCAAAATAAGCAAATATTTATAATTCAACGTGAAGAGGAATAGGTGCGATTAAACATAATATTGGAGAATTTACATTTCGTGGTGGCTGTTTGCCCGATGTCCTATTTCGTGTTTAATCGCAACTATTTCTCTGCACGTTAAAATATAAATATTTGCCTAATTCGGAAAAAAAAGTGTTTTTCTTGAAAATTAAATCCGGCGCTCTTGTTGAGACACACTTTACATAACCATTTTTTCGTTTTATTTTTTGTCCCAATGTACATCAGGATAGACTTGATAAAAAAATTCCCTATATATCATTAAACATTCATACAAATACTGAAGTGAAATATTTCTTGTGGAAAAGTGATAAATTCTAATTTGCATTAATCTTTCGAATCGTTGAACTTTTGTTTATTTACGGCGCCCGTATTAACATGGAATAAATTCGAAGCACTTAAAATACGAAATTAGTTGGGAAAAGTTTACAGGAAACGCGCGCGCGAAAAAATGTGATTAGTAAAGTTTTGCACCTAGTCTCCATAGCTGCAACGGGCTCCAGCTATATAGATAGCTACAGCTGTTTCGATAAGGATAAGGAAATGTAAAGCATACATTTTCCATGTTAGATATGCAAACACATATATTGTTGATAGTTGGTAAAGTAAACATTTTATTAATTATTTTATTAATTATTATTTGCGTTTCATTGAATTTTAAGTAAAAATTATTCATTATGTAATTAATACAAGAGTTGCACTAAGAAATGAAAAGCCTGAAATTTTGGATTTGCCGGGGCGCGCGAGCGAAGCGAGTCGCGCCCCAGCAAATCAAAATTTTCAGGCTTTTCTAAACTCAAAATTTTACTTCATGAGCCAAGCGTATAAAACACTGATTTCAAACAGAAGGTATTTTTTTTTAAATGCGCGTTATTTCATTGTTTTTAATTTTTTACTTGATCTTTTGTGCTTCCTATTTCATGGTATTTTACTTATTGTGAATCTAGAATTTAAGTGTCAAACTTTTTAACATGTTAAATATTAAATAAAACAATAAATTTTGAGTTTGCGATTTTTTTTTTAAATATTTGACAGACAATTATGAATTTTGTGTGGATCTATGCCACTATTTTGTCCATCTCGATGTCAGATTAAATGACGTATTTAAAAAAAAATTGTGACTCTAAAGACAATTAAGAGCTCTACAAAAGTTACCGAATAAAAAAAAATCCATTTATAAAAATTGCCGATGATGTCACACGTCAAACACTGGTGACGTCACAGTATTTTTGAGAGCGTGATAAAGAGCACATTATTGAACAAAAATCGACCTGTTTCAGCGTTTTTGAGAAAACCGGTTGAGTTCATTTGTATTTTTAAAATTCCATACTTAACTCGCACCCTGTATAAATTATATTGTACAAATTGCTAATATATAATCTGTTTTTTTTTTTAATATGGCTAATCAAATTTGACATTTCAAGAATATAGTGGTATAATTCAGGTTGTGTGTTTTAGGTTAGGACAAGATTAATCACATGTAACTTTTAATTTGTAGGTTATGTGAAGAGAAATCTGACATAAATATGACAATTTAATGAACTCACAAAGATTACGATTACAAATGTTTTTACCTATCACCGCCTCGAATTATTTGTATCTACTAAATAATTTAATAAAGTATCTCTGAGGATCAGGTAATATTCCTTGCTCAGAAATATCTGTGTTCTTTATTATCTGCCCATTTATATGTTCAAATTTTAAAAAAGTTCTAAATACAAGAAATTTTTCTTTTGGGTATACATGTTATGATTTTTTTATGTAAATTTTCAGACATCCGTGATCTTATTAAAAACTTTCGATTTAAAAATTCAAACAAGTTTTTTCCACTCCCAGACTAAGCATGAAGTAAAATTTCGAGTTTAGAAAAGCCAAATCAGGCTTTTCTAAACTCGAAATTTTACTTCATGCGCCACGCGTATAAAACACTCATTTAAAGTGAAGTTCAAAGTACACTGCTTAGTTCTGATCACATGTTCATTAATTTTACAAATATTTATATAGAATATGTGAAAGTACACTTAAAAGAAAAAATTCCTGTATGTGTTGTAAAGCTGTAAGTTGTAACGTTCTCTTTTTTGAAAATCTCTGCATCGTGACAATTTATTTGACAAATTATGATTTATTTGTCACATTGATAATCATTTACCAACCTCTGAAAATTTGATGTTTAACCCTACTGTTAAAGCATGGCTGCAACTGTTCGCAGTAAATACACCCTAAGTTTGGTCATATTAAAAAAAACAGTGTACATATATAAACATTGTAAAATTGTTGATAAGTGGAAATAATTGCATGTTTTTACGTTTTATTGAATTTATCCGAAGAAAATACAAAGACCAACAACAACATCACAGCAAGAGGATGACAAAAAAGGGGCAACTTTGAAATGTTTGTACTTCTTTTAATGCTATAGGTTGCATCTGGCGTTTTTCTGGGGCCATTTAACCGTAAAATTGGGAGACAAAGGACGCTCCCCCGGCGTTGCGAAATCAATTTATAAAGGACATCTCCATCGGCCAATTATAAAAACAATTATTGGCGCGGAATTGAGTATTTGCCGGGGAGTTCGTCTTCTTATGGCGCCTAAAGACCCACCCCACGTTTACCCGCCCGAGCCGAGGCTACAAACAAAGGGAGCATCTTCTTGTTTCGCCAATTTCCATTTATTTACGAGGCTGCATTACCTTACCGTTCGTTTTCCGCGAGTTGAAAACGGCTTGACGCAATCACCTTTGAATGAATGAATGAACGAGTGTTTCCGTTTATAATTATTTCCGATCGAGTACATCTTTTTAATGATCAATGTTTATTTTGTATGGATGCCTTTAATACACAAGAAATAACAACATTTTCCATTTGTATTATTACGCATATTATGAAAACTTGGATTTGCCGGGGCGCGCCCCGACAGATCCAAATTTTCAGACTTTCCTAAACTCAAAATTTTACTTTATGCACCAGGCGTAAAAAGCGCTGATTTAAAGTTCTAAACATAGCTTACTTACATTATTTAAAATTTTTAATTTAAATTTATAAAATGTCTGATGTCCCTTTGCCCCGTCCTTACTGCGGCCCTAATCATGTGAATAACACACCTAGCAAATTATTTTGTATGTATTTTAAGTTGTTTGCGTTAACTATGAAATAAACTTACATTTTCTGTTTCAAATGTACCTCTCATTACAATAAAAATTTACTTTTATTCCACAAACAAACACAGACACTTTTCTTTTGGAACGTACAAAACTGCATTTTTCGCAATTCTGAAAATGCAGTGTGCTCTGCTACTCGGAGAAGTAGAAGCAGGTCTTAATTGTAACACGGGTTTTATGTGCGCGTTATTGCAATACAAACAAGCGGATGGGCGGAAGTGGCCATTTTGTAAATGTTGAGGGCGTTTTAAATCTGCGGCCCGGAGAATGATAAAGGACTTCAAGTGTATGGACGCAGGGGGTGTTTATTTAGTAAATTTGTTTGTAGAGTGCTCTTGGGTTGGTCAGGCTTTGTCCGGTTCCGGTGTTACAGCAACTCTGCGATTATGACATTTATGAGAGATTGCGCCTACTCTACGACTCCACTTCCCGGAATGAGAAACGAGAAGTGGAACGCGGCCAGTTTCCTTCTATTTTACATATCTCGGTGCGGATTAGACACAAAGATTTATATTAATTAGAATAAACGCTAAATTCTAACACAGTCATTCAAAAGAATGGGTGAAATCATGGGCGCCCGCAGAATCTTTTTCAGTGGGGGGAATAATAACAATCAGGGGCGCAGCTAAATGGAGGAGGAGGGGGGCTTAAAAATTTTAAAAATTAAATAATATAGAGAATATCGAAACAAATAGATTCAGTACTCATTCTTTCACCGGATAACTATATACGCGTTTCAGGCTTCAGCGCCATCATCAGTATAGTCCAGAACCAGTGCTTAAAGAATACTGAGCATCTTTAATCATTTATTATGGCCTGTGCACTTTACATATGGTCGAAAGCGTAAACGCCATCTAATGCCTATTAGCTTAAGTAGCATCGTCAACAGCTATTGACGATGCTACTTAAGCTAATGGGCGTTAGATGGCGTTTACGCTTTCAAAAGATAATTATTTATTTAATTATTGCAATTCTTAAAGTTATAAAAACAAAACGAAATTTTTAAAACTTAATAAAGTTGACGAAAGAGTCGATAAATGTAATAAAATTGAATAATTTTCGTGATAAAGTTCGCGAAAGCAATCCAACCCTTTTTGATACGCAGTTAAAATTTATCAAAAAGTCTTAATAATTAAGATGGTCGAAAACATTAACAAAATTAATTAAATCAGAGTTTTATACGCGTGGCGCATAAAGTAAAATTTCGAGTTTAGAAAAGCCTAATTTGGATTGATCGCTCAGCTTCGCTACGCGACCAATCCAAACTTTTAGGCTTTTCTAAACTCGAAATTTTACTTCATGCTTAGTCTGTGAGTGGAAAACCCTCGTTAAAAGCTTCAAATTAAACTTTAAAAAGAAAAAAAAACGAATATTTAAAGATTTACAGCATATACGCTGTAATTAGAATATGTATACCTAAAAGAAAATCTCTCTGTGTAAATAATTGAAATCCTGCTTAAGTTTAATGTTTAGTCTTTCAATTTTGATAAAAGTAATATGAATTATGATGATTTTCATGAAATTCAATTCTATACAATCCAATTTATTTATTTTTAAATAGAAGAAATGATACTTTTATGAGTGAGTCAAGTTTAGTCAATAGAATTATACAAAATTATAGCAAACAATAGTAAATAGACAGACTGATAAAAATATAAATAAACAGGGCGAATCGGAGATTATTTAATAACTGAAATGAGTTAGTCATCGGTTTAAAAGAAGAATTACAACCTTCTTTTTACAATAATAAACTATTTGAAGAAATTAAAGCTCGTACTCAAGAATTAAATGAATCAATTGGAATTCATCTTTCAGTAATACAAAATTTATTCAGTCGTGTGTCTGTTATTTTATCCGAAAGTGCTCAATTAAAAATATTATTGAAAAATCTGTTACCGTGCTATCAAGTACCATTAAGTATAGTTAAAGTTACATCAGTGGATCAATTGTTAAAATTAGGTGAAGCTAGTCAAACTGTAATGCAAAAGTATTTACCTCCACCTAAACTTTCATTAACTTTAGAAAGTGATTTAGCATACATCCATTTAGATAACGTATCTAGTTGTAGTACATTTAATGTTTAATCAAATTTGCCAGCTATTAATAAATCGTATTGGAACTGTCAAAATCAAGGACACTTAAGCATAAATTGTGCAAATAAAAGGAAGGTTCATTGTTATATATATGCGGGAAGGTTAGCTTTACTAAGTTTAATTGTCCTAATTACTTTAAAAATAAAACTAAGCTGGAAAACTCTTCTGAAGAAATTTTGGTAAAATAGTTTTTAGGTTTAGATAATAAAATTAAATTCTGTCTTAATTTTATTTTATCACACGACCATAAAGATGATCGTCCATTTTTATAAGTTAATTTGTTTAAAAAATCATTGTTAGAATTATTGGACTCCAGAGCATCTCGCACAATTTTTGGCCAATCTGGTTGGAAAGCGTTAGAGTATCTTGATTTAAAAGTTAATAGCCCTTCGTTGTCAAATTGTGTTATCGCGAATGGAGAAAACTGTTGTGTTCTGGAAATGGTTACGTTGCCAATATGTGTGTAAGGTGTGACTGTTGTTTTAGATGTATTTGTTATTCCCGTAGTATCGCAAAGTTTAATCTTAGGGATTGATTTCTGTAAACGTTTTGGTATTGTTCCTAACTTTCGGAATGATTCATGGCAAGTTGGTTCTGGTGAAAACATTGCTGTTAATGCAATAAATACTTTTTCTGACTTTTCGCCTGAACGAGTTTGAGAATTAAATGAGTTGTTTGATAACCAGTTTAAATCAATGGGAGATTCATTTGGATGTACTACCTTACTTTAACACGAAATTAAAACTTCTGCGGATCCAATTAAACAGCGTTACCATCCTCTCACCGAATTCCTAAATAACATCTATAAAACAGGCATAATGCCAACAGAATAGTTGAACTTGAATTTCATCAAAAAATGTGAAGAACATCGTACAATAAGTCTTATGTCTGATACATTATAACTTCTATTAAAAATAATTCACAAATGAATCTAGTTAGAAAGTTGGAAGAAGAAATAAGCAATAGCCAGTTCGCTGCCGAAATTGACTGGGATGCAGAGAAGCTCTTTTCAATCTTAATTTCCTCACACAGAGATGTCTCGACGTCAAAAGAGACGTCTATGCCTGCTATATATACTACGAAAAGGCGTTTGACAAAGTACACCATGAACATCTAAGAAGTTAACAACTAGACAAACGAGACATTCAAATAATAGAAAACCTATATTATAACCAAACAGCCACTATAGAAATAGAAGGTCAGAAATCAGATCACATAAACATAGAAGAAGAAGTAAAACAGGGATGTGTATTGTCACCAGTATTCTTTAATTTATACTTTGAAATGATAATTTCATAAACAACTTACAACGAAACAACTGGCATCAATGTCAATGGCAGAATCATAAACAATATACGCTACGCAGACGATACAGTTCTAATAACAGACAATCTTCAAGATCTCCAGAGGATGATCGAAAGAGTCCAAAAAGTCAGCCAACAAAACGGGCTAACCATAAACCCAAAGAAAAAAATGATGATCTTCTTCAAAAACTCCAACAAGAATGAACAACTTACCATAGCAAATAATGTCGTGGAAAAGGTAAATAGACAGAAGTACCTGAGAACGTGGGTTAACTCGCAAAGTGACAGCACAGATGAGATAATAAGCGAAATAGAAATAGCTCGCAACATATTTATAGAAATGAAGAAATTTTTCTGTTGTAAGCAACTCAAAAATGAAATAAAAACCAAAATGGTAAAATGCTACTAAAGAGTATCTATAAACTGTCGGCATCTCGGTTGCTTTGAAAAATTACAATTACATACCTTAGATTATGCCATACAAAACGGTGAATCTAGGAAACTTAAAATATATTTAATTATACATCATTGGGTAGTGTCACAGTGCTTAATTTAATTACGACGTATGTTTCTGAAGTCAGAACATACTGGGATGGCGCCAGTTTATAAACACTCGTTATATGGAATAGAAGCTACAGCACGCAAAGCTAATGCAAATAAAGGACTAGAGGCATTCGAGATGTGGATACTAAGAAGAATCTTTAAAATACCGTGGACTGATAAAATAACTAAATTCGAAGTCTTGAGGAGAATGGAGACAGAAAGACACCTAATTGACACAATAAAATACCGAAAACTGGAATATTTAGGCAATGTGATGCGAGTCGAAAGATATGAGCTCCTACGATTAATAATACAAGGCAAAATCGAAAGGCAGCAACTCGGACGACGTTCAAGCAGCCATTGCAGATAAGTGACACGTGCGTTTGAGTGGAATATTTAAAACCATTGCAGGTTTCCTTAGCTTAGATTTCCTTCCATTCTAATGATAGGTGTATTAAGTTAGACAGTAAATTGGTAAAAAATCGTGTTTCTAAGTTTGAATTGAATTTTTATCTAGTGTTTTTCACTCCTAGATTAAACATGAAGTAAATATTTTAAGTTGTGTTTTCCACTCCTTGAGTATGCATGAAGTAAATATTTCGAGTTGAGAAAATTTAAATTTGGTTTAGTCGTGACGCTAAGCGGAACGACCGACCCAAATTTTCAGGCTCTTCTAAACTTGAAATATTTACTTCATGCACCAGGTGCGCTTAACGTTGATTTAAGTTGAGTTCAAACTAAACGATCGTGTTTTCTGGTAGTTTTGTGAATTCGAAATGTTGGTGAAATATTAGTTTCTATAAGAAATAAGTTACTTTGTGATATTTATAATATTAAGGAGAAAATCTTTTATTTCTCAAGATTTTTTAAAATGTTGGTGGGCTGCCGAAAATATTTGACCAGAGTATATTTCTTTTCTCTGTGATTCTCAATCACCTAGATTACAATTTCAAACAGCAATTGGATTAATTTTCCTGTACCCCTTCAAGCAAGTATTCCGTTTTTATCTATTTAAGTCGTTCGAAACTGGGTTGGGAAATAGAAGTAAAGGGAACGAGTCTTTGCATAATTGATACAATTTAGTGATCGAACCAATTGAATTTTAACAGCGGACGCTAAACTCCACTAATACAATTATATTTCGCTACGCCCGTCGACTGACAACGAAAGAACGGCGTTCCTCTTTAAGGGAATTGCAGATTAAAATGGCATAATCGAATTCCGCTACGGGATATATCGCGATATAGCCATTTCGAACAAATGGCATTAATTCGCCCAATAGAAAGAAAGAAAGCGAGAGCTAATTTCGTTACCAGGGGAAGTCCTTGCATTATTTTTTATGCAAGTAATAAAATAACGAAAGATTCTTAAGATAAGACTATACAAGCGAAAATAATAGGGTATCGAAGATAAACTCTTGTGTCTAATAACAGTTGAAAATTAAGAAATTATATCTCTAAAAATTTCAATATGAGTCAGATAAAAGTGAATGAATAAATTAATTGTGCAAACGATCTAAGATCTGTAACAAGCAGAGCTGGGACGAATCCTCAAAAAATAGATTCGAATCATGAATCCGAATCACCTTATATAATTCGAATTACGAATAACTGCAATGGGTATATAGCTTAAACTTAAAACAAAACAAATTTGGAAGGGTTTCAGTTTATACCAAATAAAATAACTGTTCTGTTTTATTTTAAGTATAATTCTTATCCACTTAAAATAATAATAATAAAATTATAACTACTAAATTACCCCAGTGCTCGCATCTTTAATAAATAATATAAAATCGTGGAATAAATCTTTCTTGTGTAATTTACTTGTCTATTTGATTTTTTTATTTATTTATGTTTGATGTCGTAAAATGGAAACCGTGGGGAAAATCGATAGTCATTAAATTGGTAATGCAGACAGGCGGTGTGTACCCTCCTTTCCCCAGCAAATGTTGCTCGGAAAATTGTAGTGAAAAGATTAAGGGCAATTCCCGGATGCACCTGGTGTATACATTCGGAAATTTATCAATAGAGATCAAAGGTTTATTTCTGGGCACTCATTCTGCTTCTATCATTTCAGTTTTATACCTTCCAGAATATCACCACACATTACAGGATATTGTTACAAACAATTTATCACACTATAAAAACTAATACTTTAAAATTAGCAAACGATATAATAGAAATGTTGGGGTACACAGGGATTTTTTCATTTAAGTATACATATAAATACATACGCTTTTTTTTAAAAGAGTTTAATTTGAAGCTTTACACGAGTGTTTTGCACTCCCAGGTTAAGCATGAAGTAAAATTTCGAGTTTAGAACAGCGTGAAAATCCGCACGTAGCGGTTTTTCGCGCTGTTTTAAACTCGACCAAACCAAATTTTCAGGCTTTTATAAACGCAAAATTTTACCTCATGCTTAATCTAGGATTGCAGACACTCGTTAGAAGCTTCAAATATAACTTTTTTTTAAATACAACGAATGTCCAAAAAATTACAGTGTTTCCATTGGGATATGTTTACTTACAAGAAACATTTCCTGTAAGCATAAGAGAAATAGATAAAGAAAATCATATTTTTTTAATGACGTATGTCTAAAGTAAATGCACAATTTAAACAGAAATGTACTTAATTTAAGTAGGCCAGGCGCATGTGTCTTGAATTTTGGGCGTGGTGGACAACTTTCGAATAGTGACCACTAACAATTTTGGAACTAAATTAGCGTGTTTCTTACTGATATTTATTTAATCAACAGGGGGCGTAGCTCAGATGGTAGAGCGCTCGCTTAGCATGCGAGAGGTACCGGGATCGATACCCGGCGCCTCCAAAATGATTTTTATTACATGCATTTTGGCCTCCTCGACGAATCGTCATTAAAAGCAATCGACAAAAAACATATAAATGTAATATCATTAAATATATTTTTTTTAGCTTTTGTATGTTAAAATTTTCATGAAAATTTTATAAATTGATAAAAATCTCGAATTATTGATTTTATAAAATTTTTCTAAATCGACAAATATCACGAGATATCGAAAAACTGATGAAAGTAAATTTCGAGTTTAGAAAAGCCTCGCGTAGAAAATTATTCGAGGCTAATTTTCACAGGGCTTTTCTAAACTAGAAATTTTACTTTATGCGCCACGCGTATAAAACATTGATATATTATTATTATTATTTTGTAAAAGGTGAATATTGATAATTTTGTAATAGTTATTAAAGTATTTTTGTCAATATTATCAATCTTAGGTGAGTTCAAGATGAACTTTAGTTCAAAATGACAGTTCCAATTGTTCTAATGTCACCTTGAACTCGAGTTCAGAGTTAAACCAGTTCAACGTATTTGGTGCAACTGACCCTAAATCTAAAATATCTGGTATCGCAACTGATCGATATTTTGAATATCGATACAATTCACTACGTTATTTTACCGTATCGATACTTAGCTATACGATATAATTAATACCCAATATTGATATTTTTCTTTAGGATCGGAACATACCTACACTGAATTATGCAGTGCAAACTCACGCTGATGTTTACGCAGGCCGCTATTTTTGTTTAGCACATCACGGCGTTTGCCTGGCCTCATTAAATTCAAATTTAATTATCTATAAGAATTTTATCAATTCTGTTACACACAAACATTTAATTAGCACTCGCTGTAAAAATTCATGCACGAAAAGACCACATTTCGGGTTAAATTTTTCGCGCTTCGATCGATATTAATTAACACTGTTCGAAATCTACGCAGTGGCAATGTGAAATTTTAACGGGCCGTTATTATTTACGGGAAGCCCCATCTCCATAAAAGTCACGCTCGCGAAAAAAAAGCACACAACAACAATGATCGAATTCAATCATGCCTATCACCGTTTTAATGGCGCTAATCTGCCAAATGCATATGTGATAATATTTCGGATTTGTTTTAACCAGATTTTTAATTAAAACATCACAGCATTACCGGTTTATTGGGATTTCGATAACGATGCGTATTGCATGGATTAACGAATCTAAATGTTTGAAATATTAAATGATTTTTGGGAAAATAAAGCATCAAGATTGTGCATGTTTTCTATTTTTACTCTGTGATTATTCGAGACGATATTCTTCGTTATTTTCCATATTCTGAATAATTGAAGTTTGTAATTTTTGGTAATAAATATTTATAAGTTAACATATTTCTCAGTATTTTGTAATGAAACAAAGAATCTTGTAAAATTTACGATCAGAAATCGCTGCGATAAGATAATAACAAACCTTAACAAGTGCGCATTCTGGCAGTGTTATGCTTCGAGCTGATTGTATCCAATTACTATTAAGATATGTATATGGCGATCGTAGAATTTTGATGGTTCCCCCCGGTGGACTATATAAATGTAAAGTAGTGGCATTCGTCGATGGCATTATATTCAATAACCGGTGCACACAGTTATTTCGGATTGTTAGATTGTCGGATTGGTTAGATTGGATCGGTCGGTTGTTTGCAAGAGGAAGCCATTTATTAGATCCGAAAGGACGCGTATGACGTCATCTTATTAAAGCCCCGGGGGTTTGTTTGCCAAGCCATAAAATAAATTTTCCGACACACTTTCTTGCCCCCAAACCCCCCCTTTTTCCCGCGCGCCCTGTTTTGTTTTGCTTGATTTATCGGCGCGTGATTTGAATTCTCCGCGCGCGCGGTCGCCTCCAGAATTTGTAAATTAGTTTTATAATTTGATCAAATGTTAAAAGGTAACAGAATTTTAAATAATTATCAATTTCCAAAGAAAACCGTACAACCGTTGGAATAATTGGAGTCATCCTCCTTTAAAAAAATTTCTTCGACCGGTAACAACTCCTTACTGTTCTCCAGAGCTTCGAACTGGAACTGAACCGAAAACTCGTTATTTTGTCTGAATATAATTCAGAGCTGAACCGAAACAAAAATATCGGTTTATTTCGTTTCAGTTCAAATATGAGTGTTAAATTGTTCTAATTCAGTAATGAGCAACATTTTTATTGATGGACCACATAAAAACAGGGTGGCGACCAACCGGGAAAACCGGGAAAGTTAAGGAAGAGTCAGGAAAATTAGGCCTTTTTAACGTAAAGTAAGAGAATTTTTACATAAATAATAATAGGAAATATGCAAATAACACGACTATGAAATTTTTCACTGTATCTTCTATTAATCCCATTACATCTAAGCAGTATATATTGAACTTAAGTGTAAATCAGTGTTTTTATACGCGTGGCGCATGAAGTAAAATTTCGAGTTGAGAAAAGCCCGAATTTGGATTTTGACGCTGCGCGTCCAAATCCAAATTCTTAGGGCTTTTCTCAACTCGAAATTTTACTTCATGCTTAGTTTGGGAGTGGAAGACACTCGTTTGACATTTGTCAATTGTTTATTTTGTTTTATTCTGGTTTATACAAAAAAATATATAAAATATTAGGAAAAGTCGTGAAATGATGAATATTAAGAAAAGATATAAAATTTTGATTGAATAAAATATTAAAATCAACAATTTTTATTATTTGTATAATAATGAGCGTTACTACGTGGTAATCCATAATAAATAATCAATATTGAGAAGTGTTTTAATGCTTTATACCATTTTATTTTAATATTTCTAACAATAATAATTAACAAACATTCTGGAAAATTCATGTAAAGAACAACATTTTTATAATTAACTGAAATAATCACGATAGGAGCATTATTTTTTGAATTTCACGAAAACTGTCAGCACATTTAGAATTAACAAAAATCTAGAAAATTCAGGAAAACCATTAGAGTTTTGAAAATTAAAGTAAATCTTACAAATTTACGACAAGCGTTAATGTTTTTAAAAAAGTGCATAAAATTGTGTTATTTGTGACATTCACATCTGCTGTATGTAAAAATTTTGGAATTTCACGCAAAGCATCGAAATTATAAAAATTAACGAAAATCTAGAAAATTCATGAAAATTTCCAAATTATTAAAAACTGTCGAAAATCTAGAAAATTAAGGAAAACTGGCAGAATGTTAAAAATTCAAGCAAATCTTGAAAATCTACGAAAAGCGCAAAGGTTTTAAATTTTGACTGAAAACTTTAACATTCTCGAAAAACCGTAAAAATTAATCCAAATTTTGGAAACTCATAAAAGCATTAACATATTTAACGAAAACCACCAAGATTAAAAAACCAACAAAAATTCAGAAAATGTATCAAAATTTAACAATTAACGAAAATCTACGAAATTCGGAAAAACTGTAAGAATTTCTAAAATTAACAAAAACTGTGGAAATTCATGAAAAACATTAAAATTTTAAAAATCAACAAAAAAATTATGTTATAATCTTGAAAAAGCTACTAATTTAATAAAAAATTTTCTCATATGTGCATCCATACATTTTTGAATAATTATTTGATGATTGATTTTTCACAATTATTAATGATTTTTAATTTGTTACAATTTTCGCATATTTCAACTTTCTTTTTGTCATTTTCCATATTTTCAACAAGTTTTACATTATCGCCAATTTCAACAGTTTTGACACTCAATGTTATTTATAACGTTTATCAACTCAGTCGACATATATTAAAACTAACATACCAAGTGTCAATGGTCTCGAATAGTAATGAAATGTTAAATATGTTAAAATGTAAAAAAATAGCGTTTTTTTTTTGGCTGTTGCCTGGCCTTGGGAACTTGCCCATTAGCCATCATCAATCTATATATTTTTGTATCAATTAATTTATTACATTTTACAATTTGTAGTATTTAACTATTCATTCGGACAATCACACACATTCATACTATACCCAGGGTTACGACGAGATATTATTTTTCAAATAAAGTCTCCCCGTGCACGGGAAAAAAAAGCGTTAAAAACATTAAAAATTGCAAAAATTGTGTGAATACAGAAAAAAAATCACCAAACAAAAATTATCTATCTCACGGTCAATTCAAGTCCCTAATAAAATGTTAACGAGTGTTTTCCAATCCCAGACTAAGCATGAAGTAAAATTTCGAGTAGAGAAAAGCCCTAAGAATTTGGATTTAGAAATCCAAATTCGGGCTTTTCTCTACTCGAAATTTTACTTCATGCGCCACGCGCACAAAATACTGATTTAAGTAAAATTTGATATATATTTTGGTTTAGTTATATGAAATTATTTTAAGGGGTCGGGAAAAAAAACAAGAATTAGGAAAGAGTCAGGAGAATGTAACAAACATTTCAAATTGGTCGCCACCAAGATTTTCTAAATTATTACGATATAAATGTTATAATGGCCACTGTAATAGATATCAATTGTATATTACCTATTTTATTATTTATTAAAAAAATATTTGTTTAGAAACACACTTACCTATAGAAGAAAAAATAAAGTTGAGCGGTGTTTTTAATTAAGTTGGAACATACCTGAAACAAAAAAGAATCATTAATTGTAAATTATCAGTACAAATAAGCAAAAACATCAACAATCCGATTGATTAAATAAATACTTTCAGATGAGAAATATTTTTAAATCTAATGTTAGTATACAGGGGATATCTAAGTATAGTATAATTTACGATAGGTATCCTGTAATTACAGATTTGAAATTTATGGTACAATTTTTTATCCAGGTTTTTTCATATGAACATTGTTTCTTCTAATTTTGTGTGTTCAATTGCAACTTACATGTATGCTAACTTCTCTAAACTAGGGGATTTATATTGTTAAACTTATTTGAATTTGAACTTACGTGTGATACGACACCTCTCGCGAACTCGACTATAGACATATTTTGATGCATACGCTATACATTTTTAGTTGTTTTTCAAAACCGTTCAAATTGAAGCATTTTACGAGTGTTTATACCTAAATTTAAGGCTGGGATTAAAATACGAATAATTCAAATATTTAAATAGTGTAATAATCAAATATGAAAATTTCAATTAGCAAGTTATTCATTAAATTTAATATTCGAATATAAAAATATTTGAATATTCAAATATTCGAATATTTGAACCATTAACATTCGACTGTAATAGTATTTCATCAATCAATGACTATAGCAACATATTTACTGTAAGTTTCTTAGTCAACTGTATTGTTACTATTATAGCATTTTGACGTTAAGTACCTTGATCGACTGTAAATTGTCGTTTGATGTCTGACATAAAAAACGATTGCTTTCTCTTCAACTTGTATTAAAATTGACATTCTGTTTTTGACGTTATAAAATTTCCTCCGCCAACAAAACAAGAATCAAAGTTTTGTGTCAATTATCAATTGTTTTAATGCTATAACGAGTGTCTTCCACTCCCAGATGAAGCATGAAGTAAAATTTCGAGTTTAGAAAAGCCTGAAGAATTTGGATAGGTCGCGTAGCGAAGCGGAGCGACATATCCAAATTAGGCTTTTCTAAACTCGAAATTTTACTTCATGCGCCACGCGTATAAAACACGGACTTCGAGTGAAATCGTTAACCAATCAGTTGGAGTGAAATAAATAAGTTATGTGTGGAATCTTAAGCCAATCGATTAGAGCCTGGGTCTCCAAACTTTCCAGCCTTAGGGCCATACTGATTACTCCAGTAAGTTTCGAGGGCCAAAACCATATTATCATTGTTGCCGGTGGTATAAAGTGAAATAGTCCACTGATGAAAAAAAAATGTCCGAAAAAGTACGCAACGTTTAAAAAAGGCTGCAAATCGGACTAATGTCCGCAAAACGGCAACACTGCATATTATTAATTTTCCTGTCATTATCTGTAATTTCTCGATTGGTCGTAGAGTACGAGCTATGAGGAGTAACGTGACACGACATCTGGTGGACACAAACGAAAATAGGTAGTACCTTCTATCGCTAACAGATGGCGCCAATCGCAAGTACAGAATAATCTCTTTGGTTCGAGAAAGTTCAGGTGTCTTCCACTCACTTCTAGATGGCAGTAATTGGAATATATAAGAAGGCTAGTGGCGCAACCACAAATCAGTTCCTATGACACTGTTGTGAAATAAAATAGTGCGTACCTCCTTAAAACGTGTTTGTGCGTGTTTAAGTTTAAGATATCTTTGTAACAGTATTTTGATTTGAATTGTTGCTTTTGTGTGTGATTTAGTAGTATGGAAAAGAAGCGAAAAATTGATAGTGAATGCAGAAAATTCAAAGAACAGTGGAACATTCAGTATTTCGTAATTGAGTCCAGTAACAAGGCGCTATGTTTGATTTGCAATGAAAGCATAGCCGTTCTCAAGGAATATAACATTAAACGTTTTTATGAAACACAACATTTTCAAAATTACTCAAAATATACAGGAAGTTTGCGGACAGAAAAATTCGAAGCTATGAAGCGCGAATTGAAATCGCAGCAATCTTCATTTACAAAACTCAAAACTGAACAAGAGGCTGCAACTCGTGCCAGCTTTCGTGTGGCTCTTGAAATTGCAAAACGTGGAAAACCATTCACCGATGGAGAAATGATCAAAGAATGCATAATTGCAGTAGCCGGAGAAATGTGCCCTGAAAAGGTAAATTTATTAAAAACTGTCAGTATGTCAGCAAACACTGTGGCTCTAAGGGTAGAAAACATCGCTGAAAATATATCCTCTCAACTGTTCGACACAAATGGACATGTTGAGTGATTTTCTTTGGCCTTGGATGAGTCAACGAATGTGTCAGATACTGCTCAGGTGTTGATTTATATTCGAGGAGTAGATAAAAGCTATGAAGTGCATGAAGAACTTCTTGATATGTATAGTATTCATGGCACAACCACTGGTACAGATATTTTTAAAGGAGTTGAAATGGCCATTATTCAAAAGAACCTTCGATGGAAAAACTTGAAATGTATTACAACTGATGGAGGCAAAAACATGAGTGGGAAAGATAAAGGAGTGGTCGCTCTTGTGTTAAAGGCTGTAGAAAATGACGGTGGTTCAAAACCATTAGTCTTACATTGTATCATTCATCAACAGTCTTTGTGCGGAAAATGTTTGGATATGTCTAAAGTTCTGAAACCAGTCATATCAACTGTTAATTTTATCAGATCTTTTGGGCTGAATCACCGACAATTCCGACAATTTATTGAAGAGATTGGAGAAAATGACTTACCTTATCATACTGCCGTACGTTGGCTTAGTTGTGGGAAAGTCCTTCAGCGCTTTTTTGAACTTCGAGCAGTGATCGAAATTTTTTTGAATGAAAAGCATCGCCCTCTTACTGAATTACAAAACAACGCATGGCTGTGGAAGTTAGCATTCTATGTTGATTTGACAAAACATGTGAACGAACTGAATTTGAGATTGCAAGGAAAAAACCAGCATCTTCCTGATTTATACACTAATATTAAATCATTCCGGAAGAAATTGATACTGTTTCAATCACAACAACGAAGTAAATGTTTTTCACATGTTAAAACATGTGAAATATTCAGCCACACCACTGAGACTGAGTTTCCTATCGATTTTGCAATCGAAACTTTGAGTGCTTTGAAAAAAAATTTTGATACTCGTTTCTCGGACTTTGATGCCATTGCGAATCAAATTAAGATTTTTCAGAATCCTTTTGATACTGACATGGAAACCCTAGCCCCGGAACTTCAAATGGAAATGATTTATCTACAGTGCAGTGATATAATTAAGAACAAATATCAAAACTCATCTTTGTTGGAATTATATAAGGGTCTTCCACTGACACAATTTGATAATTTGCATAAATTTGCTCGTGGGCGGTTTTGTGTTTTTGGTACTACTTATTTGTGTGATAAGACCTTCTCCAAAATGAAGTACACAAAAAATGTTTACAGATCTAAATTAACTGATGAGCATCTTAAATCTCTTTTAATAATTGGTACAAGTAAAATTAGTCCACAACTACAAACTATTGTCAGTGGAAAATCTCAATTACATAAATCTCATTAGTATTTCATATGTCATTATGCTTGTTATAAGTTATTTTTTTATTTAAAATGTATAAAATGTTAGTTGGATTCATTTCAATAATTTGTTAGTTATTATATACTGAAGTTAAATTTTCTGCATATTATACATGTCTTTACTCATTACAATTCTGTGTTTCTTTATCCAACTTATCACAAAAACAATAACAATAAGCCTACAACAATGTTATGAGTAGTTAGCCCATGACCATATCAATGTAGATGTCATATTAATAATTATTTAACATAAAATTAGAATACTTCAGTAAACTAAATGGAATTTGCTATAAAAAATATGTTCTCTAAAAGAAGTTTTCAAGTATGCTAGCTCTCCGCGGGCCGGACAAAATCTGTCCGCGGGCCGGATGTGGCCCTCGGGTCGTAATTTGGAGACCCCTGGGTTAGAGTGAAATGAATTAAGTGTGTTAATTGTCAATTGTTCAAATGACAGGGAACGTACTATCTATGATAGACACATCACCATTTTTTTTACTGACATTCTTAAAAATTCTAAAGTTTAGAAACAGAGAAAGATGATTTAATTCAAAAATTCGAATATTCAAATATTTAAATATTCGACGAATTTTTGAATATTCGAATATTAAAATATTTGAACATTTGACTATTTGAATATTTGACTATTTTAATATCCAAAAATGTGAATATTTGGAATATTTGAATATATTTTTGAATAAATATTTGAATACTGAAATTTGAAAAATTCCCAGCCTTACTTAAATTGATTCCTTGATTATTAATAAAATAAAATGTCTATTAAATCATTATACGTTAAATAGTTATAATTGTTGTTTTCCTCACATTGTGTGTATAGATAAACGTCTAATGAATAAAAATAAACTTTGTCTGCTATTGTGTGTTGCTATATAAAGGAAGAAAAGCGTGGAATCGTGGAATTAGTGTAAGAGAGTATAAAAGCTCGCAAGGAAGATTTTTTTTTATTTAGGGCATTTACGGCCACTAAAGGGATATATACATTCGGAAAAACAGTCGTTTAAGTCGGTTTCGGTCTAATTGCACTGGACTATAAAACGGATAGAAACATTTTCCTCCCTTGAGTGTTTTCCAATAGTTGCCGCGCGGGCATTAAAATTCCTGAAACAAAACGGCACTTTCTGCCATTTCGACAAATTCCACTTTTCAGCGTTTGGTTTTTCCGCGCCGGTGAATTAAATGCGGATAGGAAATCGGCGAATCGCACTGCGGTGAGTGTTTCAGACGAGGTCGTAACGAAATCTTCAGAGTCGATTTAATCTAAACTTACAGATACGGTTTTAACACGCCAATTTTAACTGAACATTCCGCAGGTTTTTTTTTCTTTAGTTATACATTAGAAGGATCTTTAACGCTATTTTAGATTAAACAATTTGGAAGAAAATTGAATTTTGCAGGCGCTACATTAGATTATACCATTTACGAAAGATTTGTAAAACGTTTGAAAAACATTTGTAAAATTTACTAACGTGAGATCAAACATAAAATGAAACAGAGTTGGCCATGAAATATAAGCTTTTATATCTAATGAGTATATTTTGAATTCCACAATATTTCAGTGTTTTATACGCGTGACGCATGAAGTAAAATTTCGAGTTTAGAAAAGCCTGAAAATTTGGTTTGGCCGCTCCGCTTCGCGGAGCGACCAAACCAAATTTTCAGGCTTTTCTAAACTCGAAATTTTACTTCATGCTTAATCAAGGACTAGACACACTCGTTGGAAGCTTCAAATGTATTTATTAGTGAACTTTATAATTTCACTAAAAGTCAATTTATTCTGAATTTTTAAAGTTTCGTCAAAGAAAATGAACTAAATAGATTTCTTAACAAATTCTATGAATGGTATTGATGTCTAAGGTTTGGTAAATTTTAGTTAGCTATTTTATAAAAAAATCTATGTATTTAAGTGAACATTTTCTGGGAATTGTTTAAAAATGAATGGATTACTCAATATACAATTTACAGATATTATTTAAAATTGAATAATTTATTATTATTATTATTATTATTCTTAATTTTCTCAACAAATACATACGAATATCCAATTACAGGGAACTTAATATTATATAATGCTATGCTCTCTAATTTTAAAACATACAAATAATGTGGAATTATAATGTTATATAAAAGAAAAATTGAAGAGAAATGAAAAGAAAAAAACCGTAAAGCCTAAAGCTTAACAACAATGTCAATGGTACCGATAAGTCTGATTTTATTTTGATGAGGAATTTTCTGATAACTACGAAAATATATATTCTATTATTTAAACCATTGAACGTTCTAATCATTTTTATAATGGGTGAATTAAAATGGGCTATCATATTGGCATGTGGTTAAAAAATAGTTTACTACTGCGAGTTGTTACTTTAGGAACCTGAAACTTCAGCTTACCTAGGATGTTAGTATAAAAATAGGGTTAGAGATTAAGTACACCAATCACTCAATCTTTCGACATTAAATGTTTGCAAAAGGTTATCATATGTAAAGGATGCAGATGGATATACCCTATTTTAAAAAAAAACATTTTATATAACTTTCTTTGAACTGCTTCAACTCTACTTACAGTAATTTCGTAGTACGGTGACCAAATAACAGAGCAAACTCAAGGTTAGAACGAGTATGAAAAATATAATTTTCTACGCGGGGCTTTTCTAAACTTGAAATTTTACTTCATGCTTAGTCTGGGAGTGGACAACACTCGCTCTTAAGAGTTTTAAATTGAAGGATCCCTCTAGATTACTCAGTTTATTACCATTTTACAAAGGCTACAGCTTGAAGGACCAATTATGGTCTTCGGAGACCGAAGGACTACAGGGAATCGAAGTTTTTTTACAAGAAAACAACGAATATCTGAAGGTTTACAGCATAGATAGGAAAGAAAACATCCAATTTTGAAAAAATATCGAAGTTGGGTTGGTTTTCAGTGTATTTTTAACTTTACTTTAAATCAGTGCTTTATATTCGTGACGCATGAAGTAAAATTTCGAGTTTAGAAAAGCCCCGTGAAAATTTGTTTCGGGTCGCCTCGACAAATTTTCTACGCAGGGCTTTTCTAAACTCGAAATTTTACTTCATGCTTAGTGTGGAAGTGGAAGACATTCGTTTAAAATACATCACAACTATTGAAGTATTATCGTCGGATGCCCGTCTTCAGGGGTGATATGCAAGCAAATTATGGGTGCTAGGAGTTACCAAATAAGTGAGTTACTCAACTGTTTCCAAGGCACTCTTTACAAAAACCAAAAGATTAAAATTTTACATATAAAATGTACAATCAACTATAAGTGTGATAAATCATTGAATTCAGTAAAAAATGTTCTTCCAAAAAATATGAAAATCAAAAATGAGATAAACAAAAGTTAGCTATGGTCCCTGGGTAAATGTTATAGTTATCTTAAAATAAAATATGTTACTAGATTTATCGTTAAAAAGTGCCTATATAATATCAAAATTGTATATTTCTGGATTCAATAGTTTTTGAATAAAAAAATAAAAACGAAATTTAAAAAAATACGTTTTTTGACAATATCTCATAATCGAAAGAAGATATTTCAAATTTGTATTTGGATTATTATTGGGCCCTAAATTACGCAACCTTGCTCCAATTTAACCGACTCTCTATCCCTTCGAATAACCGAGATCCCCATACATTCTGTTGAAATACGGACACCCTGTATACAAACTACTTTGGTGGAAGGTAAATTTTCAGTAGTGGGGAGGTGGATAATTTAAATTGCTCGTTGAGGAGCAGTCCGGAATTTTGCTGTTTATTTATTTTCAAATTTTCTAGTAGGTTTAATTTTCTGTTTTTTTTTTTTGATGTTTCTAAAATGTTTACACCCTGGTTAAAATTGTGGTTTTCATCTATTAGGTGGTTGGCAACGTTGATGCCTTTTTTGTTTAACGTGGGCTTATTTGTGTTCCTCCATCCTCTCCTCGAACGATCTTTCGGTTTGCCCTATGTAATATTTAGGGCAGTCACCACAATTTAACATATAGACTCCAGATTTTTTGTACTTTTCAGTTTTTTCTTTATTGTTTTTAATATATCTTCCTAGGCTAAACTCTAATTTCGCTCCAAGGCCCTAAATTTTCTAATTTCGATACGTTAGAATCAACTAATAAGAAATCGTAATTTCTGTGAATTTTATTAAAATTTTACGTTTTCTTGATTGTTTGGAAAGATTTTTTTAAAACAAAGCAGATTTTTTGCTGCATATATTGAGCAATTTAAAGTAGCTTTAATTTCGCTAATAGTTAATTACTTTTGTTTTTCTTTTTTCAACGTGAGAACAATTTTTGTTAATTTCTCAACAATCTATACAGAATTGGTTTCTTTTAAGTATACATATATATACCAATAATTACAGCGTTTAATTTTTAACGATTCGTTATTTTTATAGAAGCAGTCAATTTAAAGCTTCTAAGGAGTGTTCCATTCCTTAATTAAGCATGAAGTAAAATTTCGCGAGTTTTTCTAAACTCAAAATTTTACTTTAAGTGCCACGCATAAAAAAAACAATTATTTAATGAATGTTAAAAATATTCCACTTAAGTTTGATCTCACCTTAACACTTATTACATATGTTTATTGTAACCAAATCTTCCGAAACGCAAGCGCCTGAAGGAATTTGCTTTCTGATTTTTTATTCTACTTACATATTCCAAAGAAAATTTGTAAATTTATTTTTATAGTGAAATTAAACCTATGCTGAACATTTTAAATTTAAAAACTATTAATGGATTTGATAGCTAACGCCATCTAATGCTCCATAGTGGCATCGTCAATGACACGAGTGCACAAAGTGCATATACAGGTCACTGTTTCGTCCACGAACGAACGATGCCACTATGGAGCATTAGATGGCGTTAGTTATCAAATTCATTATTAGTTTTCACATATTGGCTTGATATAGTCAGAAATGTTCAGTATTCCTCAGCACTGGGTCGGGACCACACTCACGAGGACCTTGAAGTCCGAAACGCGTCTGTGGGTATCTGGTACCTGAATACTGAACACAAATTCAATTTTGATATTTTAAATTTAACATTAAAGTCACTGTTTTATACTCGTGGCGCATGCAGTAAAATTTACTGTTCTATATACACTGAAAATAAAAATCATTGTGAGAGTTAATTTTAAAATTGATACAATCACATGTCTGCGTACATTCAGTACAATCCAGCAGCTGAAATTTCCATGTTTTGTACGCCAGAGCGCTGCGGAGAGGAAAGCAGGTTTTCCGGGATTACAGCGCAATGCTCTCACACTCATCTAAATCAGCTTAAAAGTTGAGTCGGAAGAGTGGCTGGTGTATGTATGTGTGTGTGGTCCCGCTGCAAAATTAAAACTACATCGGAATCGATAGCGAACAAAGAGGAACTAAAACATTCTGACGTTCTGTTGTTCGGTCCACGGTTTTTGAGAAAAAGGGCCCGTTTCATTTGTTCGCCAAACTTTCACACTTTATTTTGCTAATGGTCGTTGGAAGAGGGGAAAAAGTTGCCGTATTGTGGCCGGGCCCGCTGCTCCGATGGAAAAAATATCATTGATATGCTCCGAGTTATTTTATTATGAAAGTATTAAGGCTTCATAAAAGTGTCGTGGAATAAAATGTTGCTCGAACTTTTAATCGGCTTCCGTTCGACTTAATTAATTTCAACAAGTTTTTCAACCTATTGCTAATGTTGATTCATATTTATATACACACTTCAATTTTTTCGTACAGGGAGTTTTTCTTTTGAGTATACGTATCCCAATAATGTGTTATAGATTTATAAATATTCGTCGTTTTCTTAAAAGGGGTCAATGTTAAGTTTAAGTTTAAACAAGTGTTGTCCACTCCCACGTTAAGCATGAAGTAAAATTTCGAGTTTAGAAAAGGCTGAAAATTTGGTTTGGTCGCGTAGCCCGAAGCGCGGAGCGACCAAACCAAATTTTCAGGCTTTTCTAAACTCAAAATTTTACTTCATGCGCCACGCGTATAAAACACTGATTTCAAGTGAAGTTTAAAATGTACTCCTTAAAGCAGTATATTGTGAACTTTAGTTTAAATTAATGTTTTATACGCGTGGCGCATGAGGTGAAATTTCGAGTTTAGAAAAGCCCAGAAAATTTGTCTCGGGTCGCGCAGCGCCCTCGACAAATTTTCACGGGGCTTTTCTAAACTCGAAATTTTACTTCATCCTTAGTTTGGGAGTGGAAAACACTTGTTTAAAGCTTCACATTGAATTCTTTTTAAAAAAACAACAAATATCTGAATATTAACAGTGTATACGCTGTAATTGGGATATGTATACTTAAAAATAAATCTTCTTTAATGGATTACCTATTAAAGTTTAGACGATGTATTTTCAAATAAAAACTAGTATTATTTCTGTGTAATTGCATGTGCTTTAATGTATTAGAAAAACGGGCTGTTTTTTATAAAAGCAATAAATATTAAATTCACTCACCACTCGAATAAAAAAAAGATTGTTTTTTCACTCCGCATCTTCTTCCGCCTTCTTCGTGTAGATCCTAGGAATTCCTCACGCACAAACACTTATTTAATAATAACATATGATTCAATCGGTTATTCAACATCCTCTTTAATATTTATTTTAAATGATGCGTTGTTTTTCTTTCCAATCTATTTATTTTTAGTACTTAAAATGCACGTTTTAAACAACGCAATCCCTTCGGCTTGAGTTTACCCCATTTAGAAACAAAACAATAGGACGCTTTGGTATTATAAACAAACGCACTTTGTTACACTCGTGCGGATTGGTTGTTGTAAATGTCATATCTGGCGCTGGTTGGTTGGGTTGGTATGTAAGCCGGGCGCTGATTGGTCGGATTGGTTTGATTGGTGGCGCTTGCGGGATTCTGCGGAAATTCCTTTGTTTAAGGTCAGTGACCGAGGGGGTTCCAAAGAGTTATCACGTACATTTTTGATTGTTGTAAAAAAATAGTGTTAGAGTAATTGCAATTAATTAATTAGAAATAGCAGAAAAATATGTAATCGTATTTTAACTAATTAATTAAAGGTATTTAATTATTGATTGCAATCACGCAAACACTCATTTTTATCAATAAGAAAATTATTAATCAGTGATTTGGTGATGGTTAAAAGAATTTGCAACTCTTCTGTTCTAACGGTGAGTGTTTTCTTTT
Source organism: Philonthus cognatus (assembly GCA_932526585.2). NCBI lineage: Eukaryota > Metazoa > Arthropoda > Insecta > Coleoptera > Staphylinidae > Philonthus > Philonthus cognatus. The sequence goes on along the minus strand of OW052243.1, from coordinate 23,598,421 downwards.
AAAATCTTAAGTTAGTTTATTCCTAACACAGGAAATGTTTTTTTTTAGTTACATGTCCCGATGTATACTCTGTAAATTTTCGGACATTCGTTGTTTTTGAAAACAGTTTAATTTGAGGTTTCTAACGAGTGTTTCCACTCCGAGATTAAGCATGAAGTAATATTTCGAGTTTAGAAAAGCCTGAAAATTTGGATTGGTCTTGTAGCTGCTAACGAGAAAGCTAGCGCTAGTAAGACAGTGGCGTACCTGACGATTGTTTTTTTATTCCTTGATAACTCAAATCGGTATAAATCGGGAACTAACTGTACGATTTCAATATTTTTTTCCGCATTAGAATACCTAAAGTAATGTCCATTACCACTGGCAACGAGATAGCTAGCGCTTGCAAGACAGTGGCGTACCTGACAATTGTTTTTTTACTCCTTCATAATTCAAAAGTAAAATATCGAGTTTAGACAAGCTTGGAAATTTATATTTGGTTGCTACCGCTTTTCTAAACTCGAAATATTACTTTATGCTCAACCAGAGAATGGAGAACGATCTTTTGTATAATATCAAGGGTAGACAATGCTTATGGGAGAACTGGAGTCCGAGTTTTCGAGGATAGAAAAGGAGAGACTGTGGTCGGGAAGTGGGTCCATCTAATTATGAATAGAAAAAACGTAGAAGTATTCTAGAGAAAACTGCTCCGGTTGCGTCTACACACACACACACACACACATACACAAACGCACTCGCTCTTATTTCGTCGTGTAATTTGATCTCGTCTACACCACTTGTACGATGATAAATTTGATGACCTTCAGAAAAAATAAACTGTTCCGAATCATTTCTTTTATTTTTAGATTTCCAGCGTGTTCACAATTATGGACTTTGGGAATCAGATATATTTAAAAAGCTCCTAAATAAACCTAAAATTTAACTAAAAATCAAAAAATAAAATTCAATGAGTTTACATTAAAGAATTCATTTGATATTATTTTTATCTTGATTGTTTTTTTTCTTCATAAATTCAATTAAAGCTTTGGTATGTACCAAATTTGGCAAATAATTTATATTATTGATTAGTTATACAGACAGTTTTTTAAGTATAAATAACTCAATATACAGAATACACTGTACATTTTTCTGGGCTTTTCTAAACTCGAAATTTTACCTCATGCGCCCGCGCACAAAACACTGATTTTACGTGAGGTTCAAATATACTTAAATTTCACAATATTTTAGTGTTTTATACGCGTGGCGCATGAAGTAAAATTTCGAGTTTAGAAAAGCCCCGAAAATTTGTCTCGGGTCGCTGCGCGACCCTCGGCAAATTTTCACAGGGCTTTTCTAAACTCGAAATTTTACTTCATGCTTAGTCTGGGAGAGGAAAACACTCGTTTAAAGCATCAAATTGAACTCCTTTAAAAACACAACGAATATCTACAGATTTAAAGAAAATAAGGTGAATTTGAAATATGTATATTTTAACGGAATACTTCCTGTATATGAACTGTGGTAGACGAATAATAAAATTTATTATCATCACAAAAAGTCTATTCGAAAATATTTCTTTTATTTTGAGATTTCAAGCGTGTTCCAAATTATGAAATTCGGGAATATATTTTATAAAAACAAATTTACAATGAAATTAACAATTCTAAAATATATTTTCAACGTTTTTAGTTATTTTATATATTTTTAATAAAATAATTGTTAAAATTATTAGATTAATAGATTATTGTTTCAAATATTCATAATTTGTATAAATAAACAAAGTCATTTTACAATGAAAAAATTTAAAATATATTTCCAACATTTTTAGTTATTATATATATTTTTAATAAAAACGTGTTTAAAAATTAATAGACTTTTAACATATTTATGTTATTAAACATTTTTTATTTAAAAGGTAGATAAATACAAAAATCTTTTTACAATGAAAAATCAATTTGAAAAATGTTTGATGGGTATTTTAATTGGAATTGATAATAAAAAAACAGAAATTATTTCAATAAAATAGATAAATTATTTACGAATACACAAAACTAAAAACATAGCAATATAGATTCATATAAACATTCATATATACGAAAAACTAACAAACATTAAAAAACTATATTAAATATACATATAACTGTTTTCTTATTTATTAACGATATTTTAGAAGCAGATTTTCGTTTTTTTTTTATTCAGTAATAATTATACAGAATTGATCGAAGTGTAACACAAAATCAACAGAATATATTTTAAATAAAAAGCCAACAAATCAACACCTCATCATTTGCTTGTTTAATTTCATGACACTCCGGTTTTTAAAAATGCAATAAATAGCAAAGCTCGGTGTGTATATTTTTACTCTAACCAAATGAATATCATAATTTTCCTGAAATAATTAGGGAAGATAATATTTTAATTTTGAGAAATTAACATTAAAAATGCTACGTTCCGCTTCATCCATTTACACTCTGAATAACGTGTATGAATATCGAATTAACTCTTTTCCTTGACTATTTTCTTTTTGGACAATATTCATTATTTTAGTGGGGATAGCTTTATAGAAGGGATGAAAAATCAAATTCTTCGAAGTGATCTATCTGTTTTTACCTATTTGTAGGCATTTTTTCGACCACGTTTTTATTATGGTGTATACCCTCAAGTATTGCGCGACCAGAACAATACCACTGCAACTTACTGATAATCCGCAACCTTCTAAAAACCATAAATATTTTGGGATTTAAAAAGATTATTTACTGTTGACACATTTAATCCGTATCCGCAGAATCCAATTCGGTAATTTCTTATCATGTTTTTCACTAACCGATATTTTAGTTAGACACTTTTTGATCGGGTTTTCTTAAATCATTTTGAATTATTTTTACTTACCTATTTAATCTCTAACATAATCCCATCGGTACCTTTTGTAAATGTAATCTGACTAAGAATAAAACCATTGAAATAATTGAATTAACCTGATATACAAAACATTGTAAACTGGAAATAGAGTATTCAATAATTTTTGCAATTACACTTCTCAGAGAAAAACTATTATACTTATTCTATTAAAAGACATCTTGTTGTTTTCTAAATGTTTTTGATTATCATCACTTAACGAGACTTTTCAACATATTTCAATATTTGAGCCAATTATCTCAAATATTATCGATAACACTTGTTTCTGATTCCTGGGACCCTAAAACGTATATTTCCGTACAAAAAAAGATAGCCATAAGGTCGGTAACAATTATTAAAATGTAAAATTTATAATGTTATTAATGTGACTAATTACTTGATTTAACAAGTTTGTTTGTTTCGCAGTTTTTGATAATATTCTCAATTATAAAGTTTCATGATTTTTATATAATTTGTACTTTCTCTATATAACATTTCGTGTATCTCGGGAAGTATTGAGAATATCGAAAAATATTTCTGCTTATTCTGTTTTAAATTATCCCCATGCAGCCGCACGACGGATGCCATAAATTTTAATCCAAAAATTAGGTAACATTTTAGTGCTCGCTGAGTGTTGTCGGTGTTGGTCAAATGGCACACAATAAGCGTTTATAAAATTTCAATCGGAAAAGTACAAGTTGATCATGTAACAATAGTTCAAAGTAAACGGATAATTAAAGTAGTCAGTGCAAAAACCACAAATTTCTGAAACTGTTAATATTTATTAAAAGTATGGTTCATTCAATAAAATACGCATCGTGATTAAAATATATACTGAGTTCATTTTGGGATCTGATTTTTTTCTTTTGCAGAATAAACACTCATGTTGAATTGAATTATTGCTTTGTGTTTTAATAAATTTGATGCCAAACACTGACTTTTCGTAGCAACTACTGTTTTGACGATTTTATTTTCGTCTAATAGTTCACTATTTTCAAGCTATATTTCAAATGAAACTGAGGAGAACTCAAAAATAATACCTCGAAAATACTGCTAGTAGGTAAACAAATGATTTTAATTTTATTGTAATCGTTTTGGTTCAATAAGCGATACAAACTCAAATTCCAATTACATTGGAAATCTTTACATGAAACATACAATGCGCATACATGAAACGGGACACATAGTATATTTAAAACTATTTTAACCCATTAACAGCCAAGCAATTTTAACTCTAAAAGTTGATTTTATTTAAAATACTACACTTCTTTTAATGATTTCTATGAATGGCTTATTGCATTACATACTGTGAATTTTTTTTAAAATACACATAATGTATACGTGAATTTAATAAAAAGTTAAAAATCATAAATAGTTTATTATTATTATTATATTAAAGTGATAATGGATTTTCAAAAAATTAGTGCCTCAACAATGTAATGTATACGCTGTCAATGTTCAGGCATTCATCGATTTTATATAAAAACGTGCAATATGAAGTTAAGAACGAGTGTATCCACTCCCAGACTAAGCATGAAGTAAAATTTCGAGTTTAGAAAAGCCTGAAAATTTGGCTCGGGCGCGTAGCGAAGCGGAGCGACCGAGCCAAATTAGGCTTTTCTAAACTCGAAATTTTACTTCATGCGCCACGCGTATAAAACATTGTAATATTGTGAAGTATTTATAATACACTTTAAATAACAAAATATTTAAATTTTTCTTGGTACATTTTCAATTCAGGTCAAATAATATAATTTATCAAATAAACTTATTTAGTAACTTAATTATCAAAAAATAATAATGTTGCGTGTATGCATCAACGGCGCTTAATAGGTTAAAAACTTCAAAGGGTAATAATTCAAAAACTAAAAAAAATTACTTAAATGCATTTTGCACTGACCCCTCTAATTAAAAAAGAAACCCTTATCGATCAGTAGATTTGATCTGATCAATAGGATTGATCTGATTAGTTAATAAAATGATAAATTGATGTATTTGTTTTACTTTTTATCAAAAGTTAAATAGTTTTGTATTTTAAGTTTCTTGTACAAAATAAATAATACTTTATGAATTTTACAACGTTCACATATAATTTTATAAAATCTATTCTCTAATAACGCAGAAAATAAAATTGTAGAAGGAAACGCATGAATGAATGTAACACGCATCCTTAGCTCGTTAAAAGAAAAAAAAACGTATTTTCAAGATTGAAAGATCAACATCTGGAATATGATACAACGAGAAGCGCGGAATAGAGGGAGAAAGAAATTGTCTCTCTCTCACTCTCTCTCTGAGTCTTGATTTCGCGACATCTGGAGTAAAATAGTCGTAACCGACCGACCGCAGGAAGCCGGACTGGTGTATATAGGCAGCCATATACACCAATTTGGCATCTAGCGCTCTGCTCCCATTCGCGTGTACCCAAAATTTATATGGGGACTGGCTAACTGGATATATATGAACTGTGATAATATTGATTACTTTGATGAACACTCGCCCTCTTGATTGAGATAAAACAACTGACATTTTCTTGTAGATACTTTATGGATCACCCTATACAAGAATAATGAACGTCAAAATTGCCGATATGCATGTACATTTTTCTTAGCTCAAATAGTTTTGAATTATAACGTTTTTTGTGAAAATTTGAAAATATTTAGAATTTACTCGAGTATGCTCGCTTTGTTGGTATTTTACTAAGTTTAATTATATTCAATTCTTCACGTAACTCACACCAAAAACACAATTAATTAAAAGATTAACATCTCCCTGAGACTTTCTTTAGGTAATAAGAAACAAAAAACAAAAGCTTTACGGTGAAAAATAAACTATATAAGTTGTCTATCTATAACTTTTATTGATTAAACTGTTTACGGTGGAGGTTTCTACTTCGTTATATATCATAATTCACAAATGAAACACGATTTTAACTTTGTTTGTATAACTGAGACTTTATTAAGTGACTATAGTTTCGACAACTTTAACTTGTCATTTTTAAACTCCAAGTTTCACTTCACTTTGAGTTTGAAAATGACAAGTTAAAGCTGTCGAAACTATAGTCACTTAATAAAGTCTCAGTTATATAAACAAAGTTAAAATCGTGTTTCATTTGTATAACTTTTATTTTAAAAATGGTTCGATTGACTCAATAATAAAAGATATCTAAACTTGGAACGAAAACACTTTCTTCGCAATAATTTTAATTTTGCTAGATGTACATTTCAAGTACTATGTACTCATAATCGATAGCTTACCTAGTAAGCTAAAGTCAACACATTACCTTTTTACCGTGACGTCACAAAAAAACAAAATACAGTATAATAAACGCATGCCCACATTTTTGTTTGATTTTATGTGACAAATCTGTCAGTGAACAATCAAATTATTTCAAAAGAAGGAACGATAAACGAGAACAAACTAAGGGATTTCTCCAAAACGAAATACCATTATTTTTTAGCGTTTTTTAACGGAACTGGGAGTAAGCTTGTGTGGGACGAACAAATCTTAAAATAAAGTTCTTTCGGAGACTTACCGTTTAGCCGCAAATTGTATTTTAAGTTCAAAATTTGAGATTATATACGTTAGTATTTTCGGATAAATAAGCACATTACGGTATTAATTGTACAAAATTATTTTGAAAATATGCAGTAATTAATCAAAATTGTAGTATTATCTTTACTTATACAGCCAAAATCACGATATTAATTTTACGCTAAATGTGACGTTTATTTAAAATAATGGATATATAAATTGGATCCATTATAAAATTACAAGTATTTTAATTTATGGCATAAAAAATAGATGGCGCCATTAATCTACACAAATAATAATGTGTTAATATTTAATTTAATAATTTATAATAAATAAAATGTATGGCTGTACGCAAATTTTAATCTTAGTTACCGACTTAACGTTAGCAACTTGCAGCCTACTTTACCGACTGAAAGAGGGAAGTTTGAAATGTTTTTGTTTTGTTGTTTATTATAACAAAATATTATATTTTATCACTCACACGTAATTTATTTTGATCAGTGCAATTTATGCACTCAGTTATTTATAAAATTACAGTAAACACTTAACTTTCAATTTTTAATAAATTCACATTTGCCATTTACAAAAATCAACTTGGGTTGCAGCAGTGACAGCAGTAACAACAAAATGATTAGCCATCAACGCAACCAGAAATTACGGTTATACAAGTTAAAGATATTTCAATTACATAAATAATTTTTCACGTTATAGTCGCAGTCATTAGAAGAACATTTCAGTAAGCGGTTATTTTTTTAAAATAACTATCTCCTTTTTTATACCAAAAGTTAAAATAGTCATAATCTAAATATGGATAATAATCAATCTAGATTGAATTTGTGTTCAGTATTCCGGCACCAGGTACCCACAGACGCGTTTCGGACTTCAAGGTCCTCTTCAGTGTGGTCCCGACCCAGTGCTGAGGAATACTGAACATTTCTGACTATTTCAAGCCAATATGTGAAAACTATTAATGATTTCGATAGCTAACGCCATCTAATGCTTCATAGTGGCATCGTCAGTGACACGAATGCACAAAGTGCATATACAGGTCACTGGACGAAACAGTGACCTGTATATGCACTTTGTGCATTCGTGTCACTGACGATGCCAATATGAAGCATTAAATGGCGTTAGCTATCGAAATCATTAATAATCAATCTAGAATTATATATCCATAAGTTTAAATAAACGTCACATTTAGTGTGAAATTAATATCGTCATTTTGGTTGTACAAATGAAGATAAAACTACAATTTGCATTAATTACCTCATACTTTTGTAGATAATTTCATCATGTGTACAAGTTATACCTGTAATGTGCTTATTTCCCCAAAGATACCAACGTATATAACCTCAAATTGGAACTTAAAATACGATTTGCGGCTAAACGGTAAGTCTCCGAGAGAACTTTATCTTACCATTTATGCGTCCCGCACAGGTTTACACACGGCTTATTTTCAAAAATTTTTAAAATCGGAGTATTTCGATCTGGAGATACCCCCAAACTGAAACCTATAGAACAGTAAACCGAAGTTAAATTGGATATTAACAATGTGCTTAGTATTGGATTAGTCGCAATATTCAAGAAAATATACGTTTACAATCACAACAAATCTGTCTTGGTTCTGCGACAAATTGTAAGTAGACAATCTCTATGGATCCTCTTTTTTCTTTAAATTGTACATACAGGGAACTTTTCTTTCAAATATACATTACATATTTCAGTGCGTATGAATTTAGAGGTATTTGTTGTTTTTTCAATAAATTTGATTCTAAGTTTAAAACGAGTGTTTTCTACTCCCAGACTAGGCTTGAAGTAAAATTTCGAGTTTAGAAAAGCCCGAGCCCGAGCTCAGGCTTTTCCAAACTCGAAATTTTACCTCATGTACTCATGTGCCAAGCGTATTAAACACTGAATACACTGAAATATTGTGAATAAGTAAACTTCACTTGAAATCAGCTTCTTAAACGAGTGGCGCATGAAGTAAAATTTCGAGTTTAGAAAAGCCTGAGTTTGGATTTGGACGCTTCGCGTCCAAATCCAAACCCACAGGCTTTTCTAAACTCGAAATTTTACTTCATGCTTAGTCTGGGAGTGGAAGACACTCGTTGAACAAAAATTATGTAATAATATTTTACATACAGTTAAGTAAAGGATATGCAAGGATTTTTTTGTTAGATATACATATGCATACGTTTTTTTTAAGTTTAATTTGAAGCTTCAAACGAGTGTTTTCCACTCCCAGACTAAGCATGAAGTAAAATTTCGAGTTTAGAAAAGCCCCGTGAAAATTTGTCGAGGGTCGCGCAGCGACCCGAGACAAATTTTCTGGGCTTTTCTAAACTCGAAATTTTACTTCATGCGCCACGCGTATAAGACACTGATTTCAAGGGAAGTTTACTCGTTCATATTATTAGTTACAACAAGTTTTTTAACCTATTGCTAATGTTGATTCATATTTATATACACACTTCAATTTTTACATACAGGGAGTTTTTCTTTTGAGTATACATATCCCAATAATGTGTTGTAGAATTTAAAGTTTAATCGAGTGTTGTCCACTCCCAGGTTAAGCATGTAGTAAAATTTAGAGTTTAGAAAAGCCTGAAAATTTGGTTTGGTCGCGTAGCGCGAAGCGCGGAGCGACCAAACCAAATTTTCAGGCTTTTCTAAACTCTAAATTTTACTTCATGCGCCACGCGAATAAGACACCGATTTCAAGGGAAGTTTATTTGTTCACAATATTTTAGTGCTTCCAGTGTTTAATATGCGTGGCGCATGAAGTAAAATTTCGAGTTTAAAAAATCCTGAAAATTTGGTTTGGCCGCGTAGCGCTTCGCGCTACGCGACCAAACCAAATTTTCAGGCTTTTCTAAACTCGAAATTTTACTTCATGCTTAGTCTGGGAGCGGAAAACACTCGTTCTTAACTTAAAATTGAACTCATTAATAGAATAACGAATGACTCAAAACGCATACGCCGAATCGAGATATGTGTACTTTAAAGAAAAATTCCCTGTATTTATATATTATTCTTTCACTTACTTTTAATGTAAACCTTTCCGCTCACTATGGGAAATCCCATATGTTTCTTCTTTGAACAGTTACGCCATAGTTCAAATAATATTTTCAGCATTTTCATCAAATGTTCCCATTTGACGTATTTTGTCAGGCGTCATGGTTGTCATGTGACAGAAACGCAAGCTTAACATTCGACATGCCAAACAATTAAAGATGTTCTGTTTCAACCAGAATTCATTGATTGAAAACAGGTAGAAGTTAATGACATAGGGTAGAAAGGTAATGTGGTAACTATTTTGATAATGAGTACCTACATACTACATAGTCAAAATGTATATCTAGCAAAATCAAAATTATTGTGATAAAAGTGTTAGTTTTTTTATTCGAATTTTAGTTTAAGGGAGCTCTTAGATGGACGTTTTAAACGCGAGGCAGAACGGGAGCGGGCGCAAGTGTTTGCGTTTAAACACGGAAAAAACGCCAGCACTCACGTCTGTTTAAATTTGAGCAAAGCGCGATGGACGCGTTTTTCAGTTTTAACACATGGTTTCTTATGTGCCTTCTTATACGTGCGGATGAAACGCGTTTTCAAAGCGTCCGTTTTCCTCAATATTTTTTTTTTAATCGGCCAAAGCGAATTATATTCGTAATATTTTCCTTACCATATTTAGTCGTAACGCAAAAATAAATAATTTTGCGTTTAGATAAGTGTCCAAAATTTAAAAAATAAATAAACAAAAAATATAAATTATAAATTTTTAGGTAAACTTCCACCTCGAAGATATGAGTATAATTTTATTTAATATTTAAAAAATCTATAATATTTTCTAGAAATTGCGAAACATGAAATAACTAACAATTTAAAATCGCCCCTAATCTCTTGTAAAAATAGTGTGATGAGAACAAAATAATTAAAAGAATTAATAATCATTTTTTTGAGAGCGGTCTCTGTGCTCGTAAATTTTGTACCGCTAGCAGCTTCTCTTTTCCCTTACTCTCCAATTGGCCAACAAACTAGGGAAATGCCCATTTCACAGTCTTTTTTTAATATGCAGGTTATCACCCATCAAATTGTGTGAAATTTTTGACAGAAATTTGTGTACCGGTTACAGGTTAAATAAAAAGAAAAAAATGTGAAAGTCTATATCCTAGCGCTAAAACGTGATTTTGTAAATATGTTTGATACAGAAAGATTTATCTTAGAAATTCAGGCACTGAACAAATTGATTTGAGTAATGTTTCATCAACATTAAAACAACGTTTAATGTTACTGCACTGTTGATATAACGTTATTTGTTTGTTTTTTGCTCAGTGGGCGGAGTGCATGTGGAATTTAGGTAAGTAATATTTAGATTTATAAAAACATTAAATACATAAATACAGTAACGTCTATGAATAATAAAGGATAAATAAATATTAATATGACGCAATTAAATCTATTTCGTCCATGCTTATTACACAGCGTAGCACAATTGAATGATAGACGGTACCGAAGGCTCGGCGGCGAACTCGCCTAGCACCTGCTTGCAAAACGCGTTCAATCCGCTCCGTATAAGAGCTAAAAGCAGGGCTGAAAAAACGATCCGTCCCGCTCCGCTTCCGCTCGCAAAACGTCCATATAAGAGCGCCCTCAATCTTGAGTTAACTCAAAAAAACATAATCTTATAAAAAATGTGTATATAAAAATTATGTATTTTCTCAACAAAAAAAAAAAAAAATACTGAGACTATACTGCCGTTTTCCGGTTTAAGAAATGTAGCCAAAAGTTTATACAGATCTACAATTTTTGTGTAGAAGCTAAATATTTATAAGTTTATCATCTCATTGTGTTCTTTAGTTATCGAGTTAATTGACACAGCCAGACATACAGTTAGTCTGTGTGACATAATATTTCGCAACGTGAAGATATAATACTTTACTTAACCTCTGATAATCAATATCATAAAATTTCAGTTAATTAGCATACATTTACAACCATTTTTATAAACTTGTACATTTTTCATAAATGATTATTAATTTCATAAATTCGTACGTGTATGTTTAATATTTCCACATCATGTATGCATACATGTATATATGCGAAAATAAAAAAAAGTACACACACAAACAAGGCAAACATCTCCCTTTTGTAACGATCGCGGTTAATTATGCATATCTGTTTGGATTACATTAAACACACTCCATAAAAACATAAATAATAATTCCACGGATTGTTTACAGTCGGGCTCATTTTTTTTTTATTTTTCATCTACCCGATTATTTTATATTTATAAAATGTATACACGGGGGGCGCAACACATACGCAATTTACATAACACTTTTATTTTACTTATAAATCGTTGTGTAACACATGATGAATAAACTGTATGAAAACTTTGAATTTTTTTTAAATATTGTTACACATTATGGATGATTTAAATCCATAGAGATTTATAAATAAACTTGAGGATTTACATTATAATGTGTAACAATATTTTATAAAAATCTGGATATTTTCATACATACATATGTAGATTAAGTTGTAATTTTCATGGGTTTAAATGTTCATGGCTTAAAAGTATTTCGGAAATTAATAACATTTAATGACCTTAACTCTCAAATTATTTGCATATTCATATATTTTTCTTTAACCCTACATGAATAACTGTGAGGATTCAAGAGGAATCCTTTTGAGGAAGGGTTTTTTTTTATTATTACAATTGCCTGTTGTTCGTTAGAGGATTTGTCCTAAATGGGCAATTATCTGCCGATTCAAACTTTTTTTACGACGGGCCGCACATCCCGGGATGGTACTTAGTCATACTAAATTGTCAATTATATTTCGTAAATTGCTGAAGGGCGCATAAAGGGTATTTAAGTACATGTTGTTGGGGGCGAAGTCGTGTTACAAATTGCCGTACGCATTAAGCGCTTTGTCACTTTTAATGCCTGCTTAAATTACGTACTCGCTAACTGCCCTTTTGCAATGCCCAAAGACATATGTTTTCTTTTTTTAGTTAGTATTATTGTTAAATGGATATATCTTACTGGAATATTTTAATTAAATCATTTTTAAGGTTTTTACGTAAAAGATTAAAAAGATAGAAAAATATAATATTAATTAAGTGATGTTTCCGTCAGGGGATAATAAAAAATAATCAACATTTCTAAAAATAAAAATAACAGCTTTAATTTTTCTTATAAAAATGTATTAATTTATTATTAACACTAATTAGAGATAATGTGTAAGCGTTTTTGAACTTCGCCCTAAATCAATGTTTATACGCGTGGCGCATGAAATAAAATTTCGAGTTTAGAAAAGCCTGATAATTTGGATTTGGATAATTTTACGCTTGATTATTTAGAGTACTTCTAATCTAATCAAACCCTCTTAAAAATCAGGCACCCTCTACAAACCCATGCTCAAAAATTGGTCTAAATTATTGACAATTTTAAGTATAGATCTTGGTTTAAGACCTTACAAGATCCACCTCGTACACGAATTAAAGCCCACTGACCATCGGTTGTGTCGTTTGTTTGACGAATGGCCTGGAAATCAAATGTAAGTGTTTAACGATCAAGTTAGTTTGCGAAATGGACTCTTTAACGTAAATATTTACATCTACTGTTTCAACTTTTATAAACTTTAGAAATTATACAATAACAGATTGTAAATATTTGATTTATTTTAAATGTCATAATGTCAAAAGTGTTATCGGTCTTGAGTCTTTTCACTTGTTAATGGATACATTTCTTGAATTAATTAAGATAGATTTTTAAGTAAAGTGCAGTGTTAATTGAAAGATAATTATAAATGTGAACAGCGTGTACTTAATAAGCCATTCGGAGTGAATTAGCGCACGAAATCATTCGCTACTATTTTTCCTGCTTCTTAGTATTTTTTTTCATTTTCTAAGGGGATAGTCTCTCGCGAGTGCAATTTTAGTTTTAATGAAATATGTTCGCCGAGGATGGTTTTTCTGGATCCACTTAGAGTTACATTGCCAGATTTCATTCCCACTCCTCGCTTTTAACAGAAGGATCTTTCTTTTTAGACTCGATTCAATGCGGAGTTGTTTTTCTAGAATATAACTAAAATAAAATAATTAGTGACATAGAGAATGAAATATCATTGTTTATTTAAATGATTCGTACTTTGAGTATAATACATGTACAGGGTGGTGCATTTTAGAGGTGCCACATATGGTAAACTTTTTTATTTGAAGAGGTATTGCAAAACCGTTTTCGCGAGTCAGAGTTACTTTTATGTGTTTTAATCAATGGCGAAAAGAACATTGATCTCTCTCTAACCGTTTCCACTCTATAACCGGCAGTTGATAAAATTTCATTTATATGAAGTTACTGAACTCATTTGTTTTAAAAGTTATAACCAAACTATGAACACTTTCTTATGGTAACTTTTTACGCCCATTAAAATGACGTACGTTTTTGTTTTCCTACAACAAATGCACTTCTTCTTATGCGCGCATATGAAGATATGCATATCATTAAACAGCATTTTTGATGCCTATTTCAACGATGTGCCACTTGTGTACCTTTGTGAAAAAAATATTTTTTGTTATATATACGACAAGCAAAGTAGCAGATTATGTCAAACAAGAGTGCTTATTTATAAAACAGAATATACCCCATCGATAATAGTCATATTTTTGAACAAATTGCAAACATCACCTAGTAACGAAATTGTTTCCCAGTTGTCATAGCAACTTTGTCAATGACTTTTTTTGACAAAAGTAGGCATGTGGCACATCATTGAAATCAGGGTTAAAAATGCTGTTTAATTATGTGCATATCTCCATATGTGCTCATAAGAAAAATGTGATTTTGATAGAAGAAAACAAAAACGAAACGTCCGTGAAATAAAACAGGTACGTCATTTTAATAGGCGCAAAAAGTTGCCATAATAAAGTCTTTACAGTTTGGTTATAACTTTAGAAACAACTAAGTTACAGTAACTTCATAAAATCGACATTTTATCGACTTCCGGTTATAGAGCGGAAACGATTAGAGATAGATCAATTTTCTTTTCACCATTAAGTAAAACACGAAAAAGTGACTTTGGCTCTTGAAAACGATATTTTAATATCTCTTCAAATAAAAAAGTTTTCCATACGTGGCACCTCCAAAATGTACCACTCTGTACAAAATTTACAAATTTCCTTTTAATTAACTCGAAAAACTGCACTACTTTGCCCAGTTAACCGTTTCTCTATCTCTTTTAAAGTTTCTAAGATCCCCATAGGGAACATGAACAAAACTCACCCTGTATACAGAAGTAAAATTTCGAGTTTAGAAAAACCTAAAAACTTGGGTTTTCGTGTGATATATTTTTTTTTTGTTATTCAGTTTAATAATTAATGTAAATTATAACCATTACTTACTTAAACACAGTGAATGGATGTGTAATGAACACACATAAATAATCCTTAAAGTAAAAAAAAAGGAAAGACAGCGTGCTATCTGTAACAGGTAATAGGCAAAAGCCTGCGAGGAAAAATCACACGTCAGTTAACGTCTTTCAAGCGATCAGCGGAAGTCACGTTGAAACCGTTTAACTCTAAGTACTAGCAATTTATTCCCAGATAAGTTTTTCACGACAGACTGTGGCGAATAAACAGTTTTTCTTGTATATTCCTCGCCGAGGATCCGCATTTATAAATATATGTGCCAACAAACTGTGAAAAATTTATTAAGTCTGATGTCTCGATGTATTTTTTTGTTTGTACTTTCACCAGATATATCCGGTTTAAGGGGATACCACTTTTTTTTTCGTCGGATCATATTTTTAATTTTTTAGGTAATATAAAGGAGTCACATAATTATGTCAGTATTTAGTTCATTAGACAATAAAAATAAATAAGTGAGGCGTTCGGAGGATTATGCGACGAAAATAGAAATTAGTGTAAAGAAAATTTAACATAAACAAAAATTGAGTTTGTCAATAGTTTGCAGAATATTTACAAAATATAAAAACGAATTAAAATTAATATCGAATATTTGGAGACTTGTCTCAATGAGACAACATTTTCGCAGAAACTCGATATTAATTTTAATTCGTTTTTATATTTTGTAAATATTCTGCAAACTATTGACAAACTCAGTTTTTCTATATATTGAATTTTCTTTATGTTAAACTGTACCGTTAAAGGCGGTATGTTACTCTCTCTTAGGTATCAAATTGTTCGCACCTACTAATGACCTAATCCCTTTACCTATAAATAACATTCCTTCATTTTCATTCGCCCCAGTTTCTGTAAGTTTCCGGTTTATTTTAATATTTTTTTTCTATTGAAAGTCTAAAGCATAGCTATACTGATAAGGGATAAATCTCGAAACGCGTCTATAGATGGCTTAAGATAATTAATATTCATTCCCTGTAATTTTTTTAATTTATTTCAATTTCCTGTTGTTTTATTTAGTTTGGTGAGAAAATAATTTGACCTGATGTTGCAATTTGGATATAAATTATGCATAGAACAGTAAAGCTGTCGTGTAACTTAAATATTTATTGTATAATTCAATATCTGTCGGGGTATTAGCTCGAGAAGTAGTTGTTTCAATGAATATTTGGAGACTTGTCTCAATGAGACAACATTTTTGCAGAAAGTCGATATTGATTTTAATTCGTGTTTATATTTAGAAATTAGTGTAATGGCTAAATTATGCATAGAACAGGAAAGCTGTCGTGTAACTTAAATATTTATTGTATAATTCAATATCTGTCGGGGTATTAGCTCGAGAAGTAGTTGTTTCAATGAATATTTGGAGACTTGTCTCAATGAGACAACATTTTTGCAGAAAGTCGATATTGATTTTAATTCGTGTTTATATTTAGAAATTAGTGTAATGGCTCATAACTTATTATGGCAAAACGAATAAGTAAATTTTTATATTTCAATCACAATATTATTCACAACTTTTGTCATTAGTCTTCCTATTATTTAAGAATATCGAAATGCATTTTAAATGCTGTTAAATTATATGACAAAATAGGCTAATATTTAACATCTTTCAAATTATTTTACACCACTTGAAATACTTTTGTCGAAAAAAATAAATAATAATAAGTCTAGCAACATTCTTTGACTTATATAAACATTTCAGCAATGTAGTATAAATATTGTGATTGTAAAATATTATGAGCCAACATTCAAATTTGAGTTATTTTTTCAGTGAGTGATTCCCCCCTAAGGTCGATGAATTCGTTTTGACCATTTTTGAAATATGTAAGAAAACAGTAAGAAAACACTACTCTTTTAAAATATGGAATACAAGAGGCCCAATAACACAAGTAAGTTCTTCTTCTTCTATTTAAATAAATGACACTAATTATAGTTTATATTGACTTTTTCTTAATTTACGGCGACTAGTTTCGACTTGTTAAAGAGCCAGTGGCTTAGCAAGGAAGGTGCAGACCGCCTAAGGTGTCATCACTGCAAGGTGAAAAAAGGGCAAATAATTATTCGTTGCTAAATTTAAAAAATTGTGATGTGTTGATCATAGCACTTTCCCCATTATTTGAGCAATTAATAATTGTCATACAAAATTAATTATACTCTAACCAATTGGTTGAAGATTTCACTTAAAGTAAGTGGTTTATACGCGTGGCGCATGAAGTAAAATTTCGAGTTTAGAAAACCCTAAAAATTTGGATTTTCCGGGGCCCCCAATCTAAATTTTCAGGCTTTTCTAAACTCGAAATTTTACTTCATGCTAAATCTGGTAGTGGAAACCATTGTAAAACGATCAAGCAGAAATAAATTTCATGTTTGTCATAAAATTACATATTTTTTTAATGAATTTCTTTAATTTCCCAGTTTCTTCAATTTCGCTTTTCAACGGACAAAAATCCAGGTATTGGTTGTTTAAATTTATATAAAAACGTTCAATTTCGAGCTATTAACGAGTGGGTTCCAGTCCCAGATTAACCATGAAATAAAATTTCGAGTTTAGAAAAACCTGAAAATTTGGATTTGCCAAGGCTTTTCTAAACTCGAAACTTTACTTTATGCGCCATGCGTATAAAACACTAGAATATTTTAAAGTTCAAGGGCATACTTTCATCTGTGATAATATTTCAACAGATTTAAAATATAAACATTTATTTGTTCATGTTTTCTTTAAATCTCTGATCAAAATCCTGGTTCGCCTATTCCTAAAGCCGTTAAGTTAATGCTTTTTTCATGCACTTAATGAGTTTTACCCGAACACGAATATATTGAGATTTACTGGTAATGTATTGATGTGCATTTTTATACATTTTTGTATTTATACATTAATTAAGTTAGAACAACATAATCTTAAAATGAATTCAATACAACTACGAAAGTTTATTGTTCAAATATAAAAAAAAATGGATGTGTAACATCATAGTACTGTTCCCCACGTACTTGATATAATAGCTTTCACCTACCTTATTTTTCAACAAATGTTTTTTATTCCTGTTAAACTTTGTTCGTAAGCCTCACTTATGTTTTTAGTTATCCACAAAATATAAATAAATTTTAAAATAACTAAAAGTGCTACGACAAAGTAAATACGCAATAAATGCTAATTTTTCGATTAACTACAACTTTTCTTGACAAGATTTTTTTATATGATCAATAATAAAGAAAAATCTAAAAAATGCTAAGAGTAAACTACCACTTCCGGTTTCCGATTTTTACCAAACACAGAAGGACAGATGGACAGAAGGACAAAAGGAAAGAACAGAAGGACAAAAGGAAGGACAGAAGAACAGAAGGACAAAAGGACAGACAGACCTTTTTTCAAAAATGATCACAATCAACTCGGGGACCTCAAAATAGTTATATCCACTAACATTTTTGATTTGAAAATGGCCGAGAAAAAAATACTCTCCCTTTGTTTTACATATGAGGGAAAGTAAAATTCAAATATATTTTCGCGTATATAAATTATTTTCCTTCAAAACATTTTGTTGATTAAAATCTACTATATAAGACATGATTTTTTTCAACTGAAAAATATATCAATATCGTAAATTCATTTAAAATTTGCTAATGTTTCCAAAAAATTCCTTTAAATTTACATGTTAATTACCTTTTTCTTATTTATTATCCCGAACAAATGTAAATGAGAGGAGCATCTCCAGCTGCGGAGATTAAAGGGGATTTTCGGCGTGGGGCGAGTGAAGCGTTTTAAGAAATTAAATTATTGAGGGAAATATGCACTTATTTATATGCACCTTAATCCGCCAGGATTTTCATTAGTGAGTTATGCAGTGCCGACTTAACATGCAGTACACTCGGATACTTGGATTTAGATTCAGATTAAATTCAATTAACTTGAGTACACGCATACTAGGATTTTTACGGAGAAATTGTTTATGGAACTTTATAGAGGATCTACTTTAAATTTAAAATGTTTAGTAGATAAAATCTAAATGAAAACAACAAACACACATATAATATACATACAGGGATTTATTCTATTAAGTATACATATGGATGTGCTGTAAATTTTCCGATATTCGTTTCTTAAATGAGTTCAAGTTGAAACTTTAAACGAGTGTTCTCCACTCAAAGATTAGGCATGAAGTAAAATTTCGAGTTTAGAAAAGCCCTGTGAAAATTTTCTGGGCTCTTATAAACTGATTTTAAGTGAAGTTCGAAATACACTTTTTATGTATTATATCACGTTAATACATACATTTCACAATATTGTAGTGTATTATACGCGTGGCGCATGAAGTAAAATTTCGAGTTTAGAAAAGCCCAGAAAATTTGTCTCGGGTCGCTGCGCGACCCTCGACAAATTTTCACGGGGCTTTTCTAAACTCGAAATTTTACTTCATGCTTAGCCTGGGAGTGGATTACACTCATTTAAAGCTTAAAATTAAACTTTTTTAATAAACTCCGAATATCTGAAGATTTAGGTATATACGCTGTAATTGGTATATGTAGACCTAAAACAAGAAATCCCTGTATATGTAAATAATTAGTGTGAAAATATATGCTTAATATATATGTAAAGATAGATAATATACATGTACATTTTATATAATATAATTCATATACATTTTATTACATGATAAATACATATTAATTATTATGTCTTTTAATTCAATGTAATCTACTGAAGTCAACGCAAATTACACATGAATTTTTACTTTTAATTCAAAACTTACAAAAAATGTAATCCACTGAAATCAACGCAAATGATTTGAATTTAAAATATCACAATTATATGTTGTATCTCATAAAAGTTCAACTTAAAACAAAATCTATGGTCAACGTATTTTACTTAAAATAGTGGCTATAAACCTACCTATAAAGTTTTTAGCACAGATAAATATCTTTTTAAATAAAAAATATATTTCAATTTTTGAAAATTGTCATATTTTGAATTTTGACGTGTAACTCAAAAACAATTAAAGATAGACACATTTTGATTAAGCTGCAAATAGGCGGAGCGACCAAACCAAATGTTCAGCCTTTTCTAAACTCGAAATTTTACTTGTAGCGCCACGCGTATAAAACACTGATTGCAGGTGAAGTTTAAAATACACTTTTATGTTTTAAATAAATCTACATATCTCAATTTTAGGATTTCGGAGACGCAAGATTTGGTTAAATAGAATAAACCTTTGGTGTACGTATTAACATATGTTAATACGTACACCAAAGGTTTATTCTATTTAACCAAATCTTGCGTCTCCGAAATCCTAAAATTGAGATATGTAGATTTATTTAAAAGAAAAAAATCCCTGTATTTTGAAAAACAAAAATTATGTGAGAATGCAACTTTTGTGGTATGTATATTTGAATTAGGTTAGGTTAGGTAACAAATAACTTAGGTCAACAATATTTTGAAAACTGACGCAAATATTGAAAACTGGTTAAAATCAAGAAAAATCGGCTTTCATATATTTTAACAATAAAAATTGTTTATTGACCTTTAGAAATTACAGGTATCTAAATTATCGGGCCACCATTCGTAACTTTATTATCTTTGGAGCTATAAAGTTTATTAAATTAGCAAACTAGTAGTATTTTTTAGGTACATTACGGTTGTGTAAACAGAAAAACAAGTGAACCTTAGGTTTTTGATTGATTCGCAAAAACTATTTTCAAGGGGATGCCCTGTATATTTTGACATATTTAGAAACAAAAAAATACATAAACAAAAAAGTCTAAGTGAATGACTATCTTAAAGTTGAAGATAAAGGAGATCTGGGCCATTAAAATACTGCATATTTTTTAACAGAATTACCTGCTCGAAATCAAAATGGCGATAAACCAACTATGTTGTATGTTGTCAAAGTATCCATGCTTATTGACGTTTAGCCAATTTTCTTGTTTTATGGTGATTTTCGCCATGCCTTTTCGTCATAACGAGAAATGTGACATGTTAGAGTTTTATTTATCATATAGTAATTTAGTAATCCAATCAAACACAACTGATGTTTAAAAAAATAGTATTTTTGTATAAGGCGTCAAATATTACAATAACTTACCGGTATCAATCACAAAAATTACTGACATTATTAAGTTTAAAATTAGTTTAAAATAATATTTTTTGCAACGCCAATAATTTATAAAATTGAAAATTAATAAAATTATAATTAACAACACTAACCCTCAATAACTTTTAGCCAAGGAAACGAAATTCTCCAGTACTAGAATTAATTTATA
The DNA here is from genome assembly GCA_932526585.2 of Philonthus cognatus. Lineage (NCBI taxonomy): Eukaryota > Metazoa > Arthropoda > Insecta > Coleoptera > Staphylinidae > Philonthus > Philonthus cognatus. The sequence goes on along the minus strand of OW052243.1, from coordinate 23,577,342 downwards.
TAATCAATTTTTGTTGGAGATAAATTTCTACAGCAAAAACAGTAAAAAAAAATTCAAAAAATCCATTAGTTAATTATTTATTAATTTTTTTTCTCGTTATAATCAAAAATAGAATTCTTAATTTAAATAAGTAATTATTTTAAATACACGCACACCAAATTTGAGTAAATTGTAAAAAAATAACATTTTTTCAGTTACATTTTAGGATAAGCCTTTTTTGTTGTGTATTTTTTCTCTTTCTAACTATGTCAAAATATACAAGGTATCCCATTTAAAAAAAAAAACGTTGTTTTTGCAAATAAATCAAAAACCTGTTTTTCTGTTTACACCATCGTAATGTACGTAAAAAATACTACTAGTTTGCTAATTTAACCGACTTCGTAGCTCTAAGGATAACAAAGTTACCAATGGTGGCCCCATAATTTAGAACACCCTGTATACAGAAAATAAAAAAGAGAAAGTGGAAATTTAAGTCATTTGAAATATATGACTGGAATTGAAATTACATAGTTAACTAAAACTTATAAAAATGATTGATTGCTTTCACCAATAATATTCATACAATTATTTGAGTACAATATTTGACACATATTTTGATTTTTCATTAATCAAATTTTAAACCTGTGCAGGTTCTTTGGAGATCTAGACAGCCCTGAAGAGGAAGTCGACCGCTCTCTAAACGTATAAAAGTAAGCATACTGCCATCTTAATTACATCCTTGTTTAGGAATGAAATATTTTGAAAAAACAGGCATACTTTAAGGAAAGTGAAATCTTAATGCCTGTCTCAATAAAATATTTCCCACTTTGACCGTTCTTTTATAAAAAAAATATCAAACATTCTTAAACTAGCGTAATCGCATCTTCAATATAATTTTTTTCTGCAACATTTATATTGGGAAACTAAATCAGTCACATTGTAGAAAAATTCTTTTCGAAGAATTTTAATTTTTTCTAATTATTTCTATCGTACAATAAATTCACTGGGACGTCGCGCGATATTGAAGTTTCAGAAAATTTGGAAAACTGTTTGACGCGCGACAACCTAGTGACTATATTTAACCAAATATATAAATGAAAAAAATCACATATCTTTGCAAAGGAATTATCTAAAATATGACTGATTCAGTTTTTCAATATTTTTTATAGATACTGTAGACAAAAATAAAATTAGGAACGCGATTTCGCTAGTTTACCAATGTTTGATATTATTTTATGAAATAACGGTAAAAGAATAAAATATTTTATTGAGACGGGCTTAAAGATTGTACTTTCCTTGAAGTATACCTATTTTTTTTAAACATTTCATCCCTAAACAAGGATGTAATTAAGACGGCATTATGCTTAGTTTTATACGTTTAGAGAGCGGTCGATTTCCTCTAAATATACATTCACATACAGATATAAAATAATAATTAAATTACATGTTACAATTATCAATATTTTAATTATCAGAGAATGTTCTAAATATTGCTGTAAGATCATTTATGATATCTAATGACTAATAATATTATTTTAATGAGTAATAATTTTCTTAAAGCTATAAGAATATTTTATCAAAATCGTTTATTCAACTCTTAAAAACTTTATTTATTTATAGGCGTAATTAAATATTCATAAAATTCATTTAGGGAGTTTGTTTATTTTATCGGGTAAACTTCTTCCAACCTCAACACAACGAAATTATTCCTTGAGGTATTCAACGTTCTGCATTTATAACTAAACAGCGAAACTTACTAAAGAACGAGTGAGTGCATCAAACTTTCATTCTGGCTGCTGTTATTTAGCAACTTTATCGCGAAGTACCCCAGTTAATTAGCTGATTTTATTTCAAGATATACACAAGACTTTTTAAATATTTGTTATGTGCATGAGTATTAGGATATGTGTTATTTTATCGAGGGAATATTTGTTTGTTTGTAGTCTCGCCTCCTTAATTTCAGGTAAACTTCTAACGAGTGTTTGTAATTCTTGGTTAAGTATGGAGTAAAATTTCGACTTAAGAAAATCCTGAAAATTTGGTTTGGTCGCTTAGCGAAGCGAAGCGACCAAACCAAATTTTCAGGCTTTTTTAAACTCGGAATTCTACTTCATGCGACAGGCGTATAAAACACTGAAATATCGTGAAGATCAAGATATACTGCTTTAGTATACTGCTTTAGTAGTATATTTAAAACTTCACAATAGTTTAGTGTTTTATACGCGTGGCGAATGATGTAAAATTTCGAGTTTAGAAAAGCCTGAAAATTTTGTTTGCTCGCTCTGCTTCGCTACGCGACCAAACCAAATTTTCAGGCTTTACTGAACTAGAAATTTTACTTCTTGCTTAATCAAGGAGAGGAAACACTCGTTAGATATTTTACAGCGCATCCATCGGGATATGTATACTAAAAAAAATCCCTGTATATACATTTATTATTACATTTACAAAAGATAAAGAATTTATTTTCCAGCGTATATCGCGTTTGGAAATGCCGCATGATATTATGTATACAATGTATGCAAAGTCTTAAGATACGGCATAATATTTGACTTGCAATAAAATATAATCCTCCCGAGTCTGTTCGCCGTTTGCCGTTTTGTGTACGGGATATAGGTACTTGTAGTCGTATTAAAACGTTAGCACGATCCACTATATTATGTACCGTAATATTATATCACATTCATGCTCGAGAAGTTGTTGCGACAGTCCACAATTTTATATACGTACACATAAATCATGTCGTAACAACGCCCTACATGATATGAATTTTTATAAAAAGCCACCCGACCAATATTTTTCCAGTGGGGATTTATTTAGATGGAAACTAATTTTGAATTATGACTGCTTTAGAAAAATAAACTATTACTTATATGAAGTGCTATCATCAACATTTACTAAACTTCTAAAATATTTGACTTATTTTTAAATATTGAAGGCCCAAAATTAGGTAGATAAAATAAACATTTCTAAATTTATTTTGAGCAAGTTTCTCATTTCTCACGTGGTGAAACATATTTAACTATGATTTAAAAAAGAAAACACTTGGTTAAATTTCACTATTTTTTTTAAATCATTTCTAAATTTATCAACATCTCACGTTAATAAATGTTACAGATGATTGTTTTATGTAACCTAATTTTGCGATATTTAAAAATAAAAATAAAATAAAACTATTAAAGGTATAAATCAAAAGTAAAAGGCCTTAACTCACATTCTTTAGTTTATATTGGAGAGCGATTGATACGCATGTGCTCTATACAAATGTTACATACGCATTGCAGCTCGCTATCTTTATAATTAGCGAAGTCATGACAATTAGAACATTTAGTCGATTATTAAATGTTTCGGCTTATTTTAAAAACAAATGACACTACGAGGGGCACTGCGAAAGTTCGCGGAATCAAACACTCCTTGTATTGTCAGCGTTCTGCAACCTACGAGGGTAGTTTGATAAGTCAGTGACTTTTTGTATAAAATAATTTTTTTTGTCGGCAAAAAAAACTTTTTATCTCTCTACATTATCTCCTCAATACATTTATTCCAGCGTTTTTATAATTTTTTTATCCTTTCTAAATAATAGGTTTCCACAGGGGCTTCAAAATAGGCGTTGGTTTCAATGATAACCTCTTCATTAGATCCAAATCTCTTACTGTCAAGCCATTTCTTCTTTGGGTTTGGGAACAGGAAATAGTCGCAGGGGGTTAAATCAGGAAAATATGCTAGATGAGGTAGCAGTTCGTAGCCCAAGGTTATGGATTTTTGCCATGGAGACTACACACGTGTGCACCCTTGCATTGTCTTGGTGAAACAACACTTTTTTATTTGCCAAATGAGGGGTCCATTGCAACAATCAGCCAAGTCCATTTTTATGAGAATTCAATATTCAATATTCTTACAAAGTTTAAAATTCTGTTATAGCATCATGCAACAATCTGTTTTAAATTTGCAGTGCATTGGTGTATTGTTAGTTGCATTCATTATAATCATTGTTTTTTTTTTGTTGTTGCATGTAAACAGTTGTTTGTCTCTCCTGAACATTTTATAAAACTGGACTTGGCTGGTTATAGCATTGGACCCTTCAAATGCGGTCGTTTTTCTTCAAATCAATGTCAAATCTCTCCAACAGCTCTGAAAAGTATTTACCATTGATCGTTTTACCCTTATCAAGGTAATCGATGTGAATGACACCGCGTGCATCCCAGAAAACTGTCGCCATGACCTTATTCGCCGACAGACCCACCGTGGCCTTCTTTATAGTGCTCGTTCCCACGAGGTTAGCTGCTTTCAATAGCTGCCAAACACAAACTGAATGACACATCTTGCTCAAAATTTGACAGAAGTCTATTGACAGATGGCAGTTGACATGAGCAGTGTTGCATTTAATGTTATTAGTCGAGACATTCAAAAAGTCACTGGCTTATCAAACTACCCTCGTATAATTCAGTTAACACAACAAACTATCGAGTTTTTTGCCCATAGTCGCTTGATTTTGATTTATCGCTCATATAACGATATATCAAGAATTAAATGCATAGTTAGCGTTTTTTGTTGCCTGAAGAGAGCGTTAAAGCATTTAAATCACTTGTTTTGCAGGTAGGTTTTGGAGGTGTCTAAATTTAAAAGGAAAATATTTTGAGAAGCAATAATGCGATTTACATAACTTAATTTGTGTTTTTTTTTTAGCAGTGACCCTCGTACATGAAAGTTGTTAACACACTTTTGTTTTGTACTAAAAGTATAAACTATTTGTTATATTTAAGTATCTTGGTATGGTTGAAAGAAATGTGTCCTTCACAGTGAGAACATGAAATTACTCGTTATACCTTTAAACTAAAAGATATCTTGTCGTTTTCTAATTTTTTTTTGATTTCTATCACTTAACAAGACTTTTCGCCATTTTTCAATATTTGCTCCAATTACCTCAATTATTACCATATATATATTTTTTTTAGAATAAAAATTACATAATTAATTAAATTCGACGAAAAGAGTCAACATTAAAGAATCAGTTAGATGAACTTACACATAAATTAATAAACTTTGACTAGTTGCAATCGAAATTAAAATATCTAGAAAAGATTTTCCAAAATGTGAAATAAAAGTTTAAATTTCGTGAAAAAGGTGATTTATTTTAATTTAAACTAAAATAAATCAAAGTAATATACAATTAACATTAAATTATTCTATAAATTTAATGTTATTTGTACATAACTTTGATTTTTTTTTTAGTTTTTAATAAAATAAATCACCTTTTTCACGAAACTCAAACCCTGATTATACATTTTGGAACGGATTGCACTTACATCTACTTTAAAGAAAATAAATGATCACAACGCGTTTTCATAAAATATTGAGCCAAATTGTATTAATTTTGAATAATTTCTAACCATTTTGTTAAAAATTTTTCGATTTAATTTTTTCCAACGTTACAATAAAAATTGTTAATTAAATAATTTATTAATCTGTGGGATTTTATTATTAAAATTGGTTGTTTGGTAGTTTATTTATTAACCTTTATTTTACATAATTTTGATATAATTTAAGCTTTTATAATTTGTTTATCAATGTTTAGTAACACATAAATAATGCTCACAAATTTTTATTTGTTCTAAATTTGAGCTAAAAACTAACACCAACTCTAATTATTTTATGTCGTTAATTTGACAATAAAGTAAATTGTAAAATAAGTGATTAATCGTCTAACGAGGGTTTCTACTTCCAGATTAAGCATGAAGTAAAATTTCGAGTTTAGGAAAACCTAAAAATTTGGATTTACTGGGGCGCGCAAGCGAAGCGAGTCGCGCCCCATCAAATCCAAATTTTCAGGCTTTTCTAAACTCGAAATTTTATTTCATGGCCACGCGTATAATTCACTAATTTTAAGTAAAATCCTCAACTACTTGGTTAAATGGAAATAAATTTAGTAGGTCAATTATCAATTGTTCAAATTACGGGGAAAGTGCTGATAGATACTTCACGAATTTTTTATAATTGTTTAATATTATTTAATGTGTTAAATCCGTGCTTCGAACAGAACTATTAATTTGTCAATTCTTTAATAGTATTATTTATATATTTATCATCATTATTAATTTAAAAATTCCCTGACTTTTCGGTAAAAAGGCTGAATTTCCCTGAGTTTTCCAAGACTTTTCCAAATGAATAAAATCCCCTGACTTTTCCATGACTTTTCTCGGTTGGTCGCCACCCTGAATTATAAAGATAACCATTGAAATTGGAATTTATACATGGGAATTTATTATGAGGCTTCTTCAGACCTCCGAGCCCACTGTATATGAAATTGCCAATACTTGAATGTAGAATATTAATAAAACGCGCATAACTTTTAACACTGTATTTAATTTATGAACATGAAATCAGTAATTAAAAGTTATTGTTCGTTAGCAAATAATTAAAGCGTAATATTTCAGCTGTCCGTAAGTGAATAGTGTAACATGTGCCATGTAGCAGGTAGCAGTTACGGTGTTTGAATATTAATAATCCAGCTGGATATTGTACTGATATATACGTGGGGATAGGTGAGGCTTTAATCTCTTCTGCTGGCTCTGTGTGTGTTGCGTTATCGACTGGACTGTAGCCCTATACCCCAGCATTCTGCCTATATACAGCTGACGCGAAATGCGAAACAAGCAAATAAGCGAAATAAGCGGTCGGTCGGCTGCTTGCCTACCGCTTTAATAACCAAGTTAAAATTGCTTGCGGTCCTGTTTATGTTTGTCTTTATTGCTATACTACACATGCCGCGGGCCCGCAAGAATTTCGGCTAATGGCAAAAAATTCCCGCCTCTCTTTTTGTTATTAAAGCCTTTGATCGTTCAAATGCTTCTTTATGCGGTATTTAAAGATCGTTTTCTGTAAAATTACACCTGTGACTTTTAAATTAAGCGCAGAATTTAAGATTGCTCAATCATTTTACTTATTTAACTATGCAATAAAATGTATGCCCAAAATTGATAATATTTTTAGAGTTGTTTCATTTACCAATTAGTAATAATTCATTCATATAATCACAATGAATACATTTCATATATTTTCTTGAAGTTTTATTTATACCTATTAGAGATTGCTCTTCCCTGTGCTCGAATTTTAGAAGAGGAAGATTTGTAAGTTCACTGTAAATTGCTTGTTGACTGTTTTTTAACTATGCTAGGATTTTTTTAATTTTATGTCTCCTTCGACTGTATTTTGACTATTGTGATATTATGACTCTAAGTCACTAGGTTGACCGTATTCCAACTTATTCGGATTTTGTCATTAATTCGCTGTATTTTCACTACTGCGATATTATGACTGTAGGTTACTTGGTTTACTGTCTTGTGATTATTAAATGATTTTGTCATTAAATCACTATATCGACTGTATTTTGACAATTGTGACTTTATGACTGTGAGTTACTATATTGACTGACATTATCGTGTCAACTTGACTAAAGACGACGATAGTCAAAATCAAATTTAGTCTAATGTATCAAACTTACCACAAATCGACGTCAGCCGACTATTGTCAATTTGAGACAACTATTATTTGAAATATGTTATTAGATGGTCACGTTATTGTTTTTCTTTATGATACTTGCGACACACATTTTGATAGATTAAGCATGAAGTAAAATTTCGAGTTTAGAAAACCCCGCGTAGAAAATTTGTCGAGGGTCGCGCAGCGACCCGAGACAAATTTTCACGGGGCTTTTCTAAACTCGAAATTTTACTTCATGCGCCACGCGTATTAACCACTGATTTAGAGTAAAGTAAAAAATATATACTGCTAAGAACTATATACTAAGATATAGCGAAAAAATGCAAAAAAGTATTTATTTTATGAACATTTTCTGAATGTGATAATAATAATAACAGTAGAACAAATTTAGTTTAAGGCACTTTTCCATATTCTTAATATTTAAATCATTATATCTATAACGAGGACAGTGCCATGATGGACACAATACATTTTTTTTCAATGTGAAATAAAAACATTTAAAAAATTAAAACAATCACTTGGAGCTGAACCCAAAATCGCAAAAAAACATTATTTTTTCCGGAACGAAATCCGGAACTAAATCGATATATATATTTTATTAATTAAACCGGGACGAAAACCGGAACGCAAAAACTAACGATTTGAAGCCCTGTTATTAACTATTTAATAAATTTACAAAAATATTGGCTAAATTTATATGATATATAGACTAACTTAATTTAAACACAATGAATTTAATTGTACAAACTACTAGCATTTAGCCCGATTTACCAACCGGGGAGCCGAGGGCCGAATCAAGGAAATGTAGAAATGTAAAGAGAATTGCATAATTAAAAAAAAATAAATGATGTTGAAGAAAAATATATGTATAATAGTGCCAAGGGTAAAGGGAGGGGGAGAGGCGTTGGTGCATGAGCCGAATGGTGGTGACTGCAAGGTAAATCGTTGTTTTGTAGTGGTTATGGAGTGGATGGATGTAAAGGTCCGTGAAAAGGTTGGAAGAGATGGTCGCTTCGCTCCAGCCGCTCGCTTCGCTCGCTTGCCTTGCTCGCTTCGCTCGCTAGGGTGCTCGCTTTGCTCGCACATAGAGAGGGTAGTTGCTCCTTTATCCCCGCGAAAACAAATTTTCTCTAGCGCAATTTTTGCACCGAAAATTTGCTGACACACCGGGAAGGCGGCCATTTGTTGGCTCGAAAATAATTTGCTGAGCACCGCGAGGTCAAACCATACCACCCTACGTTTAAACAAATCGTTTTGGAGCATTTTAAGTCGGTCAAAAAAAATAATCAAGAAAATCACGGTTTTAGACCACCCTGTATATACACATTAAACTTAAAAATTAATTAATTTTAATTGTTTTGTTTCGTCTTGTTTCATCTTATCGGTTGCGGATAATTATTCGAAATCGAAATGTGAAAACCAAATTCCTCTATCGCAATTTTTCGACCGAAAATGTGCTGACAGCCCGTGAAGGCGGCCAATAAAAAATAAAAAAAACATGTCCCAACACCGCTAAATTTAATCCTAGCGATCTGCGTTTAAACAAAACATTTTGGAGAAAAAAATAAAATCCATCGATTAAATGCGAGATTTAGACACCCGGTATATATTTTTATGAAATTTCAATTGCAAAAAAAAAAAAATACTTTTCCTCGATAGAAAAAATTCTCGATAGATAGGTCGTGTTTCTAATGGAATTCTAAACACGATAGACGCAAAATTTTGAAAATCTATTTTTTTTTGCAAAATCGATTAAATGCGATATTTTTTTTAATCGGGTGATTTAAGCGCTCGTAAGTGTCGCGTTGGAAAGCCCAGGTCAAATCCCATCGAAATTGTGCGCGACCTGAAAAAGTTCCGTGTGAAGCAAGACCAGCGTGTAAAGTATTGAGGTTAGGAAATCTTTCGCCCGGCGTAAAATTAAAAAAATGATTTAAAATAGAAAACGCGGTCGGATTTGAACGCCGCTTAGCCTAAGACACGCGGAATTTATTTTCGGTCCTGTGAAAATTTGAACTTTCTAAAATGAATTCTTCGATTTTTCCACTCCCGGTGACAGTCGTCTCTCATAAGAGCAATGTAAAAGTGGTTGCCATGGCGACCGAATCGCAGCCTTCTCGGATCCCCGCTGCTTTAACGTTCTTATTATGGGAGACAAATTTACATATTATATTTATTGAATTTACTACATCAAAATTGTTAAGATCGTTACAACGCGGTGCTCCATTTCGAACAATTAATTGAATATTATTACAATGTTTAATACCACTATTTATTCTATTAACTATTAGCTTGCAACAACTCGAGTTGTAAACTAATAGAATAAATAGTCGTATCAAACATTGTAATAATACTCAATTCATTATTGAATTGGTTTTACCAGACTTCTTCAAATTAGGGAAAACCTTTATGTTATAGTTACTTTAAGAATTAACCCATTAGGCCATTGATGCAATAATGCAACATTATTAATTGTTTAATAATTATTATTTAAACTACTAAATAAATTAATTTGATACATTGCATTAATTTGACCTGACTTAAAAATGTGTGAACACAATGTAAATATTTTGTTATTTATATTTCGATTATTGCTCATTAAAAAATAAATGGTTTAAGTGTATTTTTAACTTCACAATATTGCATTGTTTTATACGCATGGCGCATGACTTAAAATTTCGAGTTTTGAAAACCCTTGCGGGTTTTATTTGGTCTGGGAGTGAAAAACACTCGTTTTAGGCTTCAAATTGAATTCTTTAAAACCGAACATGAAATCCCTAAAAATTTACAGCGCATGCAGCGGAATATGTATACATAAAAGTAAAATTCTCTGTATGATTAAATAATTTAGATACGTATCTAAATTACACACCCCTTTTAAATGTTCACCAAATTAGTCCTGTTTTTTTTTAGTCATTTTAAATGTAGGACGCCCCAAAGTTTAAATGAAAAGTTTTTCATGCAGTATCAAGTTAGAAAATTGTATACTATATAGATATTTTACTGCACTTTTCTCTTTGTCCATTTCTACAAAAATATAAACTAGAATACGTCTAAAACATTTATCTTTCAATGTATACGCCCTGCAGCCTTTATAAACGAGCCGCCACTATATATGTATAAGTCTCAATTGTATTTTGTGTATATTATTATTTCTCCTCTTGAAAATGAAAGCTTGGTCGTTTCCTTTATCCTTTATCCACGTTTGGATATTAATGTTAATGTTCCAGGCCAGAGTTTTAAAGTGTGTCACGGATAATTACCGCCAGGAATTATCTCGTGTACATCATCCCTTGTTTACATTGGGCATTAAGTCGGTGGAGAAGAGTAATTCAATTTAGTTTTGGTCATTAAAGTTTGTACTTGGAATTAAATATATTTATATCATCCCACACGCAAACCTACATGTAAATGTAATTACTTGTGAAATAACTATATAAATAGGAATACTGTCATGTTATATGTATCTAAAGTAATTATTTAATTGTATATTTAAATAATGTTATTCTATTGTACTGAATGTATAGGGATTTGTTTCTGACAGGTAAAATATCAAGATATATACGCTGTACATTTTCAGGCATTCGCTGTTTGTTATAAAAGTGTTAATATTAAACTTTTACCCCACGGTCGATAGCCAATTTACAGAATTTTAATGTATTTCTTGTAATTATTTATTATACAATATGATTTTTATTTCATTCTATTTATCAAATCAACGGAAGCCCTTTTATTATGTATTCTAACAATAAAGATGTTATATACAAGGTCTAGCCACCTCATCATAAAACATCATTATTTTCAGAACATATAATCAAATGGCTTCCGTTGATTTGATGAATAAAATAAAATTAAAAAAAAAAATAAAATATTAATGTATAATAAATAATTACAAGGAATAAATTTAAATTCTGAAATTAATAATGAGTAAAAAGCTTCAGATAACGTGATTCATTAATTCGTTTTGAATAGAAAATTAAAACAGAAAAATATTGTGTGAGTCTTCATTAAGACTTACGACGCCATTGAAAATTTAAATATGTCACAAGAAATCAGCAATGTTTTTGAAGTATTTTGATTAAAATCATATCTATCAATAACAAGCTTTACATTACAGATGTTTATATAATGTTAAGTCGATTGTTAACAGCAATTATTTTATACAAAATGTTAAAAACAAATTCTAGTCACATATTTTTAATACTAATCCCACTGAGCAAAAAACAAACAAATAACACTATATCAATTAAAGCAACGTTGTATTAATGTTAATGAAACATTACTTGAAGTGTTTGCTCAGTGGGATGGCATCGTGAGGCTTACTGAATAATAATACAATACTTTTTAAATTTTTATTAATTTTTTTTTAATTTTGAATTTAATTTTGATATTTTTATGTACTAAAAATTGATTAACGAATCGCGCTACGTAAAGCTTTTCACTTATTTTCTGGCAACCTTGTATACATGTAGGAGTATTAAAACTTCTAACGAGTGTTTCCACTCTTTGGTGAAGCATGGAGTAAAATTACATGAAGTAATAAGTATTCATTTCTAAATTATTTTTTAGTCGATATTTGAATAAATTCTCATACAGATAGAATGTTAAAATAGCTGCTTTACTGTAAAAAAGGCTCCCTAAGAACATGTTAAATGAACGCCAGAATAAAGCGGCGAAGAATACATGTATAAGTACTCTCAATATATCTTCTCGTGTTATATATCCAGTACAATCAAAACAATAAATCTCAAGATGGTGAAAATAAAATAAATCGCAAGAAATATTAATCGGTCATTGGACTTTGGATAAAAGCGGTTGAGAGAAAACGGAGGAAGGAATGCATTCAAATACCGAGGGCACTTCCCAATATCGGATTTTATGATTTTATGTGAGGGCCACTAACAAAATGAAAAAATCTGAATGGAATTAAATAACATTTTTAGAAAAGAGATTTTTGTTTCCAATGATATACTATATATTCACTAATGAAAAACTTTTTAATTTTGTTTGTATAACTGAGACTTTATTAACTTATAATTCTCAAACTAAAATATATATTCGTCCAGGATTCTATGCATGTATGTGAATATGTTGTGTCGTCCAAATGTTTTAACTTGTGAATTATAAGTTAAAAATTAATTATAAAAGTTACAAATCAAATACGATGTCAGCTAATAGCAATATTTGTAAATACAGGGCCCTCCTCCCCTCCATAAAAAAATAAGTGATTAATTGAGTCGCCCAGATGCAAAAAAGCCATACACCAATTTTTGTATTTTGGGTTTTGGTATCCCTGGATTCTACTCGTCTTAAGATACAATTTCAAAAATAAATTGGCCTTTTAACCCCATCATAAACCTATTGAAACTGGGAGTGAAACATGAAAATGCACTTGATACTGTTATAAGTATATCTTTGAAATACTTGTAATTGTACCAAGTGTTTTTCCATTCATTATCTACACCAGTGGTGGGGAAACTTTTTTTAAGACGGGCCATTTGTAATAACCATACAATCGTAGCGGGCCAAAGAATAATGCTTAATCGTAGGTAGGTAGTTTTTATGCAGGTCGTCACATTACGAAGTAAGAACGCGTTCAAACATTCTCACGACGGCACTCTTAAACGGGCCGGATTAAACCTTTCCGCGGGCCGGACTTGGCCCGCGGGCTGTAGTTTCCCCATCACTGATCTACACATACTTTTACACGACTTAGATTAAATAATAAACATATTGTGATGTAGCTCGAAAGAGAGTTTTTATAAGTTTAATTACAAAACACTTTTTTTCATACATCATTTATTTTTGGTATTTTTAGTTTAATGCACAAATAAAAATCTATATGTTAAAATGTATCAAGAATATACAAACAGCAATCAAGTTGAATGGGCATATCGTGTGTATGTGGGTGTGTATTAAGCAGAACCCTTGTTCCAGAATTTTATGACATGTAAACCTTAAGAACCCCGAAGGGCTGTGAGGAATAGGGACTTGTCACCACTAAATCCCGAATCTTCGCCCTTTCCAGCCCCATCGTAATAAAATCCAAATCGGCCGAACTTAATCACAATTTAAAATAACTGCGATCAAAGGGTAACAGATATTTACATGTTACATACTTCTAAAGTTTAGATAGATTTACCATTATTGATTAAATTACAGGTAAATATGTACTTGGCGTCAAATATAGTTTTATTGCAAGATAATTAAATTCAAGGCATTAATTATTGTAGGCCATTGTAATTATTCGAGTGTAATATACCCATTTTACACGAGTTAAATACTATACTTCACAGTATGCTGCAAATTAATGAAACTATGTGCAATATTTATTGGGAAAATATTCCTCTTCAAGTTCAAGTTGACACTATACAAATTCAAGTTGGCAGTAATCAAAATAAAGTTGACACTAATCAAAATAAAGTTGACAGTAAACAATTTCAAGTTGGCACTAATCAAAACAAAGTTGTCGCTAAACAAATTGACGTTGACCATAATAAAAATCAAATTGTCCATAAACCATATCAAGTTGTCCAAAAACAATATCAAGTTGTCCGCATTTAATTTTTCTATACTTAAATGTCTCTTATCTGTTGATTCAAATTCTGTGAAATCCTGTTGAATTATAGCAGGAAGAACTCGGAATATAAATATAATCAAATAATATATTTCAGATTATGGCAAATATATTAAACCTATGTTAAAACATATTCCAGCAGCATTAAATTAACAACCAATTTTTGCACTTTTAATTTTTCATTCGATATAAATTCAATAATATGTAATACATGTATTTAAGTCCTACTAACTTAATTAGTAATTTTCATTATACTTATTGTTTAAACTCCCAGATTTTTTTTATTAAAATAATAAATAATTAACTATTGGCAACTTAATTTTTTTTAATGTCAAGTTGAACTTGTTTAATACTAACTTAAATTTGATTAGTGACAACTAAAATTTGATTAATCCTAACTTCACTTTGTTTACGGCCAACTTGAACTTAAAAGCATACTGAATTATTACTTGTTTAATAAAATAATACTTTAATAGAATTAGGCAATTGATATTTCAGTAATTATTATGAAAATAGTGCCGTTATTATATTAATTGAAACACGGTTTTCAAATTTATTTCATTAGTTTTTGGCATTTTCGAGAGATCTTGTCATTTCAATAAATACCTATAATAAAATATTTTTTTACAAATGGATTTAGAGGTTTTTGGAAATAGGCAACTCATTTGTAGAAATTACAATATTCAAATAAGAACATTTTTAAAAATGATCCATATTTCCATCAACTTTTTACGTTTTTTGAATATATCCCGATTGCGTTATTGGACAACATGAAACCTATTCATTGTAATGATCCCATGTATTTATTTAAATTATCAAACTTATGATGCTTTTTAAGTATTTAAAATGTATGTTGTTGCTTTTAATTGTTTTGGCTCGTAGCTATTTCTGTCAGCTTTCTAAAACAAACAGTTTTATTAACATTTGGCCTTTCTACTAACGTGTATCTTATTTGCGAGTCGCAATTTCTTATATAAAACTATACTAATAAATTGTAAGAGTTTAATAATTTTTTAGATGTACAGGAAATGTTTATTTTAAGTACACACACCCAATGCATATGCTGTAAATTTGCATGCATTCGCCGTTTGAAACGAGTGTTTTCAATCCCTGATTAAGCATGAAGTAAAATTTCGAGTTTAGAAAAGCCTGAAATTTTGGATTGGTCGCGTAGCGAAGCGAAGCGACCAATCCAAATTTTCGAGCTTTTCTAAACTCGAAATTTTACTTCATGCGCTACGAGTATAAAACATAGAAATATTGTATAGTTTAAAATATACAACTAAAGCAGTATATTTTGATCTACGCACTAAATCAGTGTTTTATTGGCACATAATGTAACATTTCTAGCTTAAAAAACCTGAAAATATTTGGTTTGGTATATAAAAGATATAAAAATCTTCTCTTAACTTTATTAAAATCTGGTTTTCAATTATGCTTTTTATTTACAACTTCTACAAAATAACGTTTAAGTGCCTTACATAAATTATGTAAACTTATAATTTCATTAATTTTGTATCCAATCTCTATATTTTATATATTGTAAACCTAGAACAAAGTTCATCAATTATATGTTTAAATTATCAATTCGTGTAAGCTTTATTACAAATCTTATTAAATACATTGACAATTTAACAAAATTTATATACTAATTTAATTGTAACTCAAAAGCTGCATCTATTAATAATTAAATTCACTAAAAGATACATTTAAACCCGGCGCAATCACCATTAATGAACAATATGCGTTTCTAGATTACGTTTGAATTATTCAATAAATCAGTTAAACAAATATAAAAAATTACATTTGTAAACGAACCAATTTAACAAAATACGCAGACTGACAACATTTTCATAAAAAAAGTCCGCGGAAAAAAATAAAATAAATCGGAGAGCCGGCATTAATTCAAACTCGTAATGTTTGCGTATTACGCGAAGCGCAGAGACGAGTTTAACGTGAATATTTTAATTTTAAATGATATATAAGCCAATTTCGAGAAAAAATGGGACTCACGGAGATATATTCGCTACATTTATTTTCCCATGCATCATAGTTACGAGGATGTATTATAAACAAGAAAAATCGACGAGCGCCTGTGCCTTCGTGTGTGTATATGTGTGTGTGTTT
Organism: Philonthus cognatus; assembly: GCA_932526585.2. Lineage (NCBI taxonomy): Eukaryota > Metazoa > Arthropoda > Insecta > Coleoptera > Staphylinidae > Philonthus > Philonthus cognatus. The sequence continues at coordinate 23,561,159 of OW052243.1, read as the reverse complement.
ATTTGTTGAGCCTGGATCTGACATATGTAGAAATATGTAGAAATAGAAGGCCGTCTTTAATTTACGCATGAAGGTTCATTCTTATTTTCGTACTCCATAACATTTTATATTAATAATAATTTGTTGGATGATACAAATAAAAATATGATATATATACTTTTTGCTTTTAGAAACATTTATAAAATGTTTGTAAAAAGTATTAACTACAGCTACTAGATTTTTTGTTTTTACAGATGATGTATTAATGTTCACGTCGTAAAATTTTATAATATAAAATTTGTTTGATGATATGAATACAAAAGTAATATGTGTACTTTTTACTTGTAAAAAAATGTTAGAAAATGTTTGAAAAATGTATTAACTACAGCTACCTTTTTTTATACACATAATGTACTAATATGATTTCAAATTTCACACTAAACAGGTGTTCTACGCGACTGGCGCATGAAGTCAATATTTCGAGTTTAGAAAAGCCTGTAAATCCAAATTTTCAGGCTATTCTGAGCTCAAAATATTTACTTCATGCTTAATCTAGGACTGGAAAACACTCGTTAGGCAATTAACAACATTTTATTTTGAAGTTTTTTTTATTGTAAATTTTTTTTTTAAATAGCCCTCTTAATCGCTTCTTTTTGAACTCAATTTATGTATTATATTATTGTAAAATTTATTAGGTAACATAAATTGAGTTAGTAAAATTTTATTTCATAAAAATATTCTCTTTGTGTCTAATAAATACTAGACAGCGTTGCCAACATCTATAAATTAAATTATATCAAATCAAATCACCTTTATTTCAATTAATAGAGCAATGCATTGATATGTACAAACGTATATGAATTCTATATATTTAGCAAAATATTACAGTATGTGTGACAAAATTACCGTATACACCCCATATTAATAAAAAATATAGGTTTTCACGCCATTTTCTTTATCTTTCTTAAAATATAAGAAAATCACACTTTCATTTTTTTTATTTCGTTCTTTTAACTAAAGTTGACAAGTTATAGTGAATTAAAGTCATTAATCAGTTCATATTTAAAGATAATGCTAATGAGTGTCTTCCACTCCCAGACTAAGCATAAAGTAAAATTTCGAGTTTAGAAAAGCGTGAAAATTTGGATTTGCCCGGACGCGCGAGCGAAGCGAGTCGCGCCCCGGCAAATCCAAATTTTCACGCTTTTCTAAACTCGAAATTTTACTTCATGCGCCACGCGTACAAAACACCGATTTAAAGTAAAATTTAAAATATAGATTAATTATATAATTTAAAATTTCGGATTTAAATTGCATCTAAGTAAAAAATAATACCATTTTTTACACTTTAGAAACATACATTTATCAAATTAAATAGTAATTTAAATCACCCAGATCACAAAAAGCTATCTACGCCACTGCTTCAAATGAGCGAATTTCGATTACACTCGTACTGAATCTTCTTGTATTAACACATTAGTCTGTTATCTCTTACATACAACAATAAAATACATGCATAATATTTTACTCTTAAGGATGCCATAAGCAATAGAATAAATTAAGAAGAATAGTCGAGTATGAGAAAACAGCGTATTCATGAGTAAATTAGAAAGAAAGAAGGAACAAATAAAATTAAGAAAAAAACAGTAGAAAATGTGAAAGAGCATCGCTTTTAAGTAGCACTCAGATACTTGTGGAGTCTCTCCACATCTCATGCATCTATAAAATTGCACATCCCGAAAGAAAAATTAACTTTTCTTTTCCCTTAAAAAGATATACCTTTTCAGTGGGAGCATTATAGGGCAGCATATTTCATCCCGACTTCCATACATTCAAGCACAAAAGCATGACAATATTTTAACGGGACGTGCAGATAGATGTTTAAATTATAAAGAAAACGCTCCCCTCTATCGAATTACAAAAAGAACGCATTATCCTCTTTTTTAATTTTTTTTTTTGAGCGCTCGTTATCTTTGCTCTTTTATTCGAGTTTATTTTCATATCATTTCCTATCTATTAATTCCGATTTATCTGGATTTGTATTTGCATCGCCCGCATTTCCGTTGAGTATATCTTGATTTCGTGTTTGCGGAAAATTAGGCATACTTATACGGGTACTCAGATACTGTCCTTTATCGAGTTTTTTTTGTTAAAAAAAAAACGAAACATTTAAATTGTATATTTAACCCATTCAGCGACATTAATGCAATAATATTAATTTTTATGTTTATTGAATCACTAAATAAGTTTTTTTTCCATTTTGTTTTCTGGCATAAAATGTAGTTTCAGCAATTTCTAACATTAAGTAGAATGTCGGCAACTTATATTGAATTTTTTAAGAAAATTTTAAAAAATCGTCATAAATTTGTAATGTTTATAATGAGAAACAGAAATGCTTATTGTTAAAACAATCCGAAAAATGCACAGACACTCTTATTGATAAAAGAAACAATGTAATCTAATAACACAGACATGTTTCGGAATTCAAAGTCTTCGCCACTGTGGTGCTGAGGAATACTGAAGTTATTGAAATTCAATTTTGATATTTGTTTTCTGGGTTTCACAAACAGGGTTCTGCTCGTTTGTGGACGCAACAGTGGCCTGTATGACCACTTTGTATAATCGTGCCTTTGACGATGCCACTATAGAGCATAAGATGGCATAGCTATCAAAATTCAATAATACTTTAACTTTAATTTGAATTTATGGAATATCCAGTTTGGATCATTTCAACTGTAGATGTATTCTGGTAAACAGAAGATATATCATTTGTTGCTGTTTTTCATTAAAATCCTATTATTTTTAAAACACAAATGTTTGAATCACCACACACAATATTTCTTGAATAATGAAATGGTTGTGGTGAACGTAACGCTTTTCGAAAGAATAAACACCTCGTACTGTAACAATAAATTAACGCAAGGTTTGTGCTTTTGACAGTATTGATTGACACATCCATCAACAAGCTTTGGAATCCGTTCGGCCGAAATCGAACAATTAACTGCCTCTCTGTTTGGTGATTGATTGCCGAAAGAAATTTTAATACTAATTTTCCTAATGCTACACACACACAACGCACACATATTCATCGCGCTTTGCGCTTAATGCATACATAATTTCGCATCACGCAAATCAAGTTATATCTCTCTATTGTTTGCACTTAGTTGGCTTTACTACGCTATTAATTATAACGCATCAAATGCATTATGTTAATCATATATGTATTTTAGTAGATACGTACTATTTTAGGGATTTGTATAGGGTGCAGTATTTTCGAAAGTTTCTTTAAGTAAAGTACCAGAAATATTAATGATAGACATAAACTAAAATATATATCCAGAGCTCTTTAGAGTATATTTAATGTGTTGTGGTGGAGGCGGTTACTTTGTGAAACATTGTAAATATTGAAATAATTAACACTGATTACTTTTAATTAAAAAAGTGAATACAAAAAAGTAATTATATTTAATGTGATTAATTAAAATTTGTCTATCATCAATTGTTTTCAAGTTATACGCCAATACTCAAAATTCAGCAATTGTAAAATATTGAAATAACTTCTTTATTTATAAGAACTTTGGAATGCGGTAAAAACTTTCTAGGGGCACTTTTTTTAGTAGAATATCCTGACCATATTAGATTTCGTTTTAAGTTTAATTTTCTTAAGATATGACATAAAGTTGTATTATTTTAAATACAAATCATAGTTGGCCATAACTTCATACGATCACGTTTTGATTTAGTACTACAAGAATAAGCTCAAACAAATTTATTTTAGTTTTTTGTCTATATTTTTTGTCATTGTCATTGATATTAATAGTACTTTACTTGAAGAAACCATCGAAAATGCTGCACCCTGTACAGTTTCTCAAATAAAGATACACATTCTCACATAAAAATTGGATGAAATAGTAAACAATTATACCAAAAATTCTGTCATTATAGTCAAATGACAATTAGAGCTTTTCAGAGAATAGGTGAGACCTAGGGCTACTAATATTTTTGAAAGTCTTCGAGTTTTTAAATAAATTTGCGTTGCAATTTTAAATTCCGTCTAAAAAAAATTAGGTTGACTTTCTCATATCGTCCTGTACTATTATTTTACGAGTTTAATTCCACAATAAATCAGTGTTATATACGCTTGGCGCATAAAGTGAATATTTAGAGTTAAGAAAAGCCAGAAAATATTTACGTCATGTTTAATCAAGGAGTGGAAACTCCTCGTTAGAATAATATTATAATGATTCGACTCTAGATATTGTACAAATTTATAATTTGTATTATTATTTACGCCGTGTTGTGTTTAGTTTATTTACCAGGTTCGTTGTTTGTGTCAATTTGTATTATCGTGAATACTGCATCTTTCTTCCCTTTTAATTTGACCAGGAGGATGTGTGGACAACAAATGTATATTTAGCTAATCTCAAAAGTTGTATGACTACTTGTGAGGGAAAATCAACTAACCCCTGCATTTGCATTACGAGATGAGAAACCCACAAAAACCACCCCAGAGCCAGCGGTTAGTTAGTGGGACAAACCAAATTTGTATACCATGCATATTTAAACCATTTATATTTAAACCTCACTTGAAATCAGTGTTTTATACGCGTGGCGCATGAAGTAAAATTTCGAGTTTAGAAAAGTCCAGAAAATTTGTTTTGGGTCGCTGCGCGACTCTCGACAAATATTCACAGGGCTTTTCTAAACTTGAAATTTTACTTCATGCTTAATCTGGGAGTGGAAAACACTCATTAATAGCTTTAATTTGAACTATTTTAAAAAATAACGAATATCTGCAGATTTACATCGTATACAGTATATTGATATATATATATATATATATATATATATTTAAAAGAAAACTCCCGGTATTTCATGTAAATATCTAGCACAATAAAATAATAACACTTCTATTATTAAATTGATTGAATAGAATCAAGTGTAATATAATCGTAATTATTGACATACATATTTTATGTAGGTAATATCTAACACAATAAAATAATTATATTTTTATTATGCAAAGAAAGGTTATCAGTGCTTTATTTATCAATTATTATTATTATGATTATTTACATTTTTAATACCTACACTAACCCGACGCCCTAAGGGGCAACAAGGGATAGCAGAAGAAGAAGAATACCTACACTAATAGTTAAAAAAACACCTCTCAAAATATTATAATTATTTTAATATTACGTGTATTATCTTGAAGTATATTCTAATTTTATTGTTAGTCTAATAATAGAATATTAGCAGAGCAACTAAATATCATTAAAACTTTTGTAACCACTAAATATCATTCTTGGGGTGGTTGCAATGAATCAAAGACCTCTTCTTCCCCTCTCACTCTTTCTCTTGCGGTTATTAGCGGCGACAAATTGTATAGAATTGCTTTCTGCGCCCGTCTCTCGGAGGCAGAAAAAAAAGTCAATACGTTCTTTGCAGTTCATTGAGTTTCATACTTCATTTCGTGATTTCGATTATGAATGCTTCCTATATTGAAATTTCCCGAATGAGGAATGGCATCAAAATGGGGGTCGTGTTATTTGATTTATAGCCGACGCCGCTCCTTCTTAGAACGACAGTATTTTCTTCTACTACTTTATACTTTTTTCAACAATTGTCCCGTCTTTATAGTTTGAATATAAAGAGGAAATATGGTAAACGTACTTATAGGTAGAAGGAAATAAGGTTTTTTTTTCTAAAACGAAAGACAAATCCATGTACAATGGCAGATTACTCAATAATAATATATTACGTAACGAGAGTGGTATGCAGCATATTACATATGAGCGGATATGTTGCGCACGAGCCGCGCAGCGGCGAGTGCAGTATTCCGCGAGTATGTTATTGCCATACCACTCGAGAAACGTACGATACTCTACGTACGCCCAAACAAAATATACAATGAGCATGAAAGAACAACTTATTTATTGCAATAATTTTTAATAGTAACATGACAATGATAAAAATTAATTACTACTTGATCAATATTTTAATTTTAGGTAAACATATGCCTGAAGCCGTACATTTTTCGACAGTCGTTGTTTTTTAAAAGAGTTCAATTTAAAGCTTTAAACGAGTGTTTTCCACTCCCAGACTAAGCATGAAGTAAAATTTCGAGTTTAGAAAACCCCGTGAAAATTTGTCGAGGGTCGGGCAGCGAGCCGAGATAAATTTTCTGGGCTTTTCTAAACTCGAAATTTTACTTCATGCGCCACGCGTGTAAAACAGTGGTTTCAAGTAAGGTTCAGATATACATAAAGTTTACAATATTTTAGTGTTTTATACGCGTGGCGCATGAAGTAAAATTTTGAGTTTAGAAAAGCCCAGAAAATTTGTCTCGGGTCGCTGCGCGACCCTCGACAAATTTTAACGAGGCTTTTCTAAACTCGAAATTTTATTTCATGCTTAGTCTGGGAGTGGAAAACACTCGTTTAAAGTTTCAAATTAAACTCATAAAAGAAACAACGAAAATCTAAAGATTTAAAGAAAATAATTTCTTTTGGGTAAAGAAGAAGGTAAAGAAAATTTGTCTCAGGTCGCTGCGCGACCTGAGACAAATTTTCACGGGGCTTGCCTAAACTCGAAATTTTACTATATGCATAGTCTAGGAGTGGAAAACACTCGTTTAAAGCTTCAAATTGAACTTTTAAAAACAAAACAACAAATAACTAAAGATGTAAAGAAAATAAGCTGAATTTGGAATACGTATACTTTAAAGAAAAACTCCCTGTATATGGAAGAAATGTCATTTGGTTGTGCAGTAAGCAATCTGCTGTTCAGTTGTCAGCACGTAATGTACTTGCCAAAGCTATTACGTGCATGTGTACATAATGTTATTCACACTTGTCAAAATTACAGTGTGGTATGATGCGGTGACTAAATAGGAGGTAGGTAAAAATACTTTTTTTTTTGTTTGTTTTTGTTTGGCTTTTGCCTGGCCTTAGTTGCTTTGACTATTGGCCAACATTAATTATTTATTTTTAACTTATATTATTTAATTTATAACTAATTTTTTTAAGTTGTATTAACATATATTGGACGGCACAATACATTCACACCACACCCAGGGACACGACGAGTTATTATTTTTAAATAACAACTCCCCGTGCACGGGAATCGAACCCGGTCTGTGGCTCGCCGAGCGATTTACCGTCCGGCGACGTTACCGCTCGGCCACCACCTGCCCTAAAAATACTTATATGACTACTTATTTATTAGAAGAATCAAAGGAAAATCAGTCATGACATTTCAAAAAAATTAACAACTATTTTGATACTAGACATACAATGTGAAGGCCTTAAAAAGGATTGTCCGATGTGGGCCAGGCAAACCAATAAATGCAACCAATTGATAATGATTGTGTAATGTAATTATAACTGTAACAAGTTACATTGAAGAACACATTACTAAATGGTGATGTGTCCATCCGAGCACTTTCCTCGTCATTTAAACAATTAATAATTGACATACTAAACTTATTTCACTTGTCAATTAGTTAAAGACCATTTCATATTAAACCAGCATTTTATACGAGTGGTGCATAAAGTTAAATTTCTAGTTCAGAAAAGCCTCATTTGGCTTAGTGGATTCGCTTTGCTACGCGACCAAGCAAAATTTTCAGACTTTTCTAAACTCGAAATTTTACTGGGACTGGGAAGACTCGTTAGACGATCAATCAGAAACTTATTTTGCTGTTTCCATTATTGTAATTATTGTATGAATCCATTGATAATGGTCGAAATGTACATTTGGTAATTCAAATAAAAGCGTAAATAAAAGTTATTAGTGCTTTATTAAAATTTATTACATAAAGTAAATAGAGTTGATGTTTTTTTTTGTTTTAATTAGGAACAAACTTTTAGTATTTAAAATTTTGCAGCCTTCTCTTGAAAATGTTTACAAAATAATTTGGAACATAAATCTCGTTAAATGTCAAAGAGAACGAACAAATCTCGTTTTATTGCGAAATGAAATAAATTTCAACAATTGTCAAAAAAAGGCAAAAACTTAAACTATACCGGAATTTTGTAAGTACCTAAAAATAAAGCCTAATAAATAAACTTATAAAAACGAATTTAGGTAGCTTTTAAGACAATTAAAATATCACAATTCATCTAATTAAATCTTGATTGAATACTATATTGATTTTATTACAAATTTCTGCAACAGAATATTTTTAAGTTTATTCATTCCTCGTTCACCCCTAACAATGTTAACAAAATTCGACATTTCTTTCGTAATCTAAGATCAAAAAAAGATTAACCATACTTTACTTAGATACAAAGTTTATGTATTCTTCGGCAATCCCTAAAAATGTTATTAACGGGAAATGTGGGGTTTCCTTTATAATCTAAGGTAAGAGAAACTAAATTTTTTTATATTTTATTATTTCTGTGGCTTCTAGCTAAGAAGCTAAAAAGCTAGAAAGGACATAATCAGATTCTGTGCAAATATATATGTGAACCAAAGTTGAAACATACTTCTACTTTATGTCATTTAGAATTAAAATAATTACAAAAAAAACTTTCAATGCGATTTTCTCAAATGCGGAATTTTCGACATTGGCCTTTTTAGTCCCAAGCCACAGATTTATTCATTAATAAAATTTCATTGAACTTTCAGCGTCTGTAATTTTGTTAAAAACCGCTTGACATTATTTTTTTAACTTAGACACCAAGTGTATTCATACCTCGACAATCTCTAAAAATGTTATGAAAATCCGACATTTGCTTCATACTTTTAATATTTTGCAATATTTATTTTTTGATAACATTTTATTTAACTTCAAGCCTCTCTTATTTTGCCAAAAATCGCTCGATGTTTTCATTTTCAACTTTAGCACTAAGTTTATTCATTTCTTAACAACCCTCGTTTTAAAGCATTCTCATGTTCAATATTAGTATTATTTCAAATACCGTTTCACTCCACTAACTATGGAAATCACAATCCCATAGTAAGAATGATGAAATATTGCAATATTTTACACTGTAATTCCAATTTTTACTTTTTACATTTTTTCATTTATTTAGGTGTAGTCTGAGGGTTATTGACTTATCAAGGTGTATTTTCTGTAAATCTTCAGATATTGCTCGTTTTTTTTTTCAGAGCTCAGTTTGAAGCTTTAAACGAGTGTTTTCCACTCCCAGACTAAGCATGAAGTAAAATTTCGAGTTTAGAAAAGCCCAGAAAATTTGTCTCGGGTCGCTGCGCGACGCTTAACTAATTTTCTCGGGGCTTTTCTAAACTCGAAATTTTACTGCGCCACGCGTATAAAACACTATAATATTGGGAAATTTATGTATATTCGAACTTCACTTGAAATCTGTGTTTTATACGCGTGGCGCATGAAGTTAAATTTCGAGTTTAGAAAAGCCCAGAAATTTTGTCTTGACAAATTTTCACGGGGCTTTTCTAAACTCGAAATGTTACTTCATGCTTAGTCTGGGAGTGGAAAACACTCGTTTGAAGCTTCAAATTAGACTCTTTTAAAAAACAACGAATGTCGGAAAATTTACAGCCTATGTAGTTTGTATACTATTAATTGTAGTATCATTGTTATTTTAGTTAGGGGGGGTATTATACTTATTTTTAGTTTAATTTGTATATTTTTTGTTATTATTATATGCAATTTTGTCTGATGTCCGTAAATAAATTAATAAATAAATATGTAAAAACGTGTGGTTTTTGTTTTATAATTTGTTAAACAAAATATATCGAGTATTTACCTTTTTTTTAAATTGGTAACTTTTATTTTAATTTTTGGAAAACGCCAGTAGAGACATTAAAATTGTAATTATTGCCAATCGAAGTTTATTCATTTCTGTGTACATTATATGAATGTTATGTTGATTTGATTATCTTTTGATTTTTGTTTTCAAAGAGAAAACTCCACTAAAATCATTGATTTTATTGCATAATTTTAACTTTAACTTATTGTTTTAGGAACATGCGTTCAGATAATTTAATTTTCTTCAAAGCATATGCAAGTGCAATTATATCTAAGTAAATTCTGTGAATTTCATGTTAATTGTATAAAACTTTAAGTTTTTACAAATTTTCAAACAAGATAAATTTCTCGATCATATTTTTTGCAAAATTTGATCGTTGATTTAATATTTTTGCAAATCCAGTGGATATATTTAAATTTTTATTGAAAGACATAATTTAGGCCTTAATTAATCAGTATATTGGTCAAATTTTCTATGGGGGCTCTCTGCTTAATTTATTTGCATTACAAACTTTCGTTCCAGTTCACTTCTGTAGACTTTAATATATTCTGTTTATCTATATTCTATATTCGTGCCGCCCTGTGTTGTATGAATAAAGATGCTGCCATAGTTGATATGTGAAAATGCTAAAAACAAATATAATTAATCTTAAGTTGACTTCGCTGCATGAATGAAGTTAGAATTATGCAAAATGCAAGAAATATAATTTAAATAGTATATTAGAGTCGTCTAGATGCAAAATCAGTTACATTATTTTTTTTTAATAAAGTAAACTAAACTAAAATGCTGATTATCTCCAAAACCACGATATTTTGGCAAAATTAGTTGTGGTGCTTCAGCGTGTATCCTTTATAGCTATAGAATGTACCCATGCCAAATATATAACGAGTGTCTATAAACTGGCGGCATCTCGGTTGTTTTGAAAAACAAATTAAATATCTTAGATTAAGTCATACGATTCGGTCAATCTCGGAAACGTCAAATAAATGTAATTATGTGTCCAATTACGACGTATGATTCTCAAGTCAGAACCTACTGAGATGTCGACAGTTTATATACACTCGTTATATTATCAAGGCTCATCGAATGAAACTTTTTTTTTCTCTGCTGAAAAAAAAAAACAATTTTGGATGTAAACGATTTTACATCTGTACGACTCATATAATTAAAATCACATCAAAACTTTATGTTTACATTTATTTTTACAAAAATATAGAAACAACTTTCATTGTGTTCTCCTTAATCACTTGGTAAAACTTGATTAAAATAAAATAATGGCTTAAAGCCGAAACTCGCCGGAATAAATTAAAACGTTAGTGAAACAAACTAAGTGTTTTTTATTTCAAATTTTATAGAAACTACTATTTACTTACACCAAGTAATGTATCCATTTCCATATCGTACACATAGAAGTCTGCATTTGGCTCGTCTTGAATCGATATAGAAAATCTTTCAATCAACGTTTTCAGTTGTGCAATTTCAGGGTATTTTAAATAATATCTGTGCACAATACTTCCAGTACGTTCAAACTACAAAAATCCAAAAGTTAAATAATATTATTATAAATATCTTTATATCTCTATAGGATTAACCAATTATACAGGGTGTCCCATTAGTGCGTTCTCGGAGAATATCTCGGATCACGTTAAAGATACAACAGAGGTTTCTTCTCCAAAGTTGCTTGGTTTTAAGAGCTGCATATATGGTCTCATTTAAAAAAAATCAAGTTATCTTTGATTAAATATGTATAAACTCAGCTACTTTTATTTGGTTGCTAATTAACTTAAACGCAACAACTGTATAGTGCAGCTGATAGTTCCCTCTATTCTTAAAAGAATGGCGAAAATTGCAACTCTATCTTATTTAGTTTCAGAGATATTTTAGGTTTACGATACCACCGCAAACGTCATTTTTGTGGATAAATCTTAAATAATTTCGAAACGGTACAACTTAGATCAAATATTTTTAGTAGAATGCACCGCAATGTTTGTGAGGAGTTCAAAACACAAATAATATACAGGGTGATCTTAAAATAAGCAAGTTACATCAGCTACTGTCTTTATGACACATCCTGTATACATGAAAATATATTTAGGTTATGCAACCCTTAAAACCAAGCAACTTTGGTGAAAAAAACGTGTTTCTATATTTAACGCAAGCCGAGACATCATCCAAGAACGCGCTAATTGGACACCCTATATAACAAACATATAAACACAGATAAAAATATAACTGGGGCCAAATCTAAACTATCGGGTAGATGATCAATTGCTACAAAGTCATGTTCGTGTAGCAATTTTATTATTGTTATTATTATTATTATTTTCGTCAGTTTAGTTTTAATCTCAATTTCATTTTGATACGACTCTCTGAGGCAATGCATTATATTCGCTAATACTCTCGTATTACTGTGCTGAAATATGAGTGTGATTCATCATTGTATTCAGGAAAAAATATAAAAACAAAAAAAAGGTTTTTTAACAATATCTTGAAAACCAAAGAAGATATGTCAAACTTGTTTACAGATTTTTATTTGGCCCTAAAGTATGTAACTTTGCCATAATTTAACCGACTCTCTCTATTGAAATAACCGGAATCTCCTTACATTTTGTCGAAATACGGACACTGTTAATAACTGTACCTGATACGAATTTCTATCAAAATTGATATACATAGCGGAGGCGGATAACGTAATCGTACCAATATAATAAATAATCAAAATCGTAACCATATTCAAACCCACTTTACGAGAAATTACTAAATTGAATAGATTGCAAAAATCCAAACCACATTCCAACATTATCGAAAAAAAAAGCAAAAAACCTAGAGTCTTAAACGTGTTTATAATATAAAAATAGTGTTTTCTCATTGTCAAATACAAAACCTCAGCACACCTAAAAAAAAAAATTAATAATATCAGCATTAGATGGCGTTAGCTATTAATAATATCAGCCTTGTTAATAGACTTTAGCATACAGCTTTAACACGGTTTTAAGAATGATAGTAACGTTTTCGTATTATTAATACATTCTAACAGATTACTATTGTTATTTTACTCTATAAACTTTTTTTTAAATTTCAAAATCACGTAATGAATTAACATAAACAAATTACTTATATAATTTTTGCTCATATCTGAAATAATATTAAAGAGTCAAGAGTCATAATACATGCCACATTTAAATAAAAACTTATGAAATGTTAATTGTTTTCAGGTAAAACTAAATATTTTCTAGTTCAGTTTTACCAAATTAATATTAATCGAAAGGTAATTAAATACATTATATTTAAAGCTCGGTTTTCTCGCTTGAGCATTTTGGCAATTGCTATCAGCTGAAAGAAATTATTTTGATGCTATTATTTCTAAATGTTCAGATAAGTTAGGTAAAAGAGGTTTTAAGTGCTTATGCTCTAAATATCAAGTAAATAAACCAAAAATAACACAAATTCCTGTTAGAAAACTCATTAAAGTAGTGTTTAATCAAGATTACAACAAAGTTTCATGTTATAATGTTGATGGAACGATATTTGTTTAGTTCTTGCTTAGTGGGATAACTATCAGCATTTTATGTTTCTTCTTTTAATAACACAGTGCGACACTAAAATTTTGAATTGAAATCTGAAAACAAAAATAAATAGTGTGTGTGAAATAAAAAATACATCGGACTGTTTCTTTGCGATATTAGGTAATTTAAAGATTTAATCGAGGTCTGAAGTTTCAAAAATTGGATATATACAAAAATAGGGATGTTTCGATCCTAAAAAAAGTATCGATATTAAGTATCGATTATATTGTATAGCAAAGTATCTATACTGTAAAATATCGTAGTAAAAAGGATCGATATTTAAAATATCGATGATTTTCGATACCAGATATTTTAGATGTAATCTTTATTTTTAGAAGGCAACCTAGATAAAATATTCACGAAAATGGTAATGACAGTTAGAAAATTAATTACAATCAGCTGTTTTATAAAAAATAATAATAACAAATCGATACTTCAATTTGAACATCACTTTAAATCAATGTTTTATACGCGTGGCGCATGAAGTAAAATTTCGAGTTTAGGCAAGCCTGAAAATTTGGATTTGCCGGGGCGCGACTCGCTTAGCTCGCGCGCCCCGGCAAATCCAAATTAAAGTTTGTTAAAAACAAAGATTTTAATTTGGTGTGAACTTTTTTGCCACAAAATGGTGTGTTTCATAGGTTTTTTTTTTAACTTTTTTATCCAAAATTGAAAAACTAATCGAATTAAAATGATTGAACTTCTTTCACCTAAAATTACGTGCCTTATTTCAAATCTGATCTTTACATAGGCTATTTAATTTGATTCTTTTGATAAAAAACTTCTCTTAGGTATATATCTAATTTTCGAAACTTCAGACCTCGATAAAATCTTTAAATAGCCCAATATCGCAAAAAACAGTTAGATGTATTTTTTCTTTCATACATATTTTTCATTTTTGTTTTCAGATTTCATTCATAAAAAAGAGTTTGATTTTGTCGCACTGTGTTATTTAAATGTACGTGTAAGAGGGAGGTGTGGACAAAATAATTCCTGACCTTGCTACGCCACTGCGTAAACATGCAATGGTGGCAGGTTCATTTTATCGATAGTTTAAAGCTAATATCATGTAGATTTTGTTTTAATAATACAAAATGCTAATTTTGTTTTTGTATGAGACTAGTAGAAATTAACTAGCAGGATACTATACTATAATGATATAAATAGCAATTCTATTAATTAGACTGTAAATCGTTTATGTTAGGTGGATTAATTAATTAATTTACCTGAGTTTTTGTAAAGGGCACATTGATTTGAAAGCAAAGGCTTTCAAATAATATTTATCAACTAAATCAAAATCCTCTAAATCACATGTTTTATAAAAATATCTATTTAGACTTAAACCCTCGCTTAAGGCATCGTTTACACATTTCATAAGCGCTCTGATCCGGGTTAACAATTCATGCAATATAACCAAGTGATAACACACGAACACAGCTACCAATTTAGTTTTCACCGTATCCTTAATCGTCTCGTCAAAAAACACACAAATATATGCTAGAGCAGTCGGCATGGACATAACTATTACAAAAGTAATTATTTTACACTGGCAATTATTATAAAAATCGTCGATCAACTTCAAATTAACATCTGCAAATATTTTTTCTACTTCAGCGATTCCTTTGATCAGTTTTATGTATTTGTCTTGCGAATAAAAGTGTGAGTTAGGTATAATTACTACGATTGCCATTACTAAGGTGTATTGGAGGATTTCTGTAAAATCGGCGACGACGCTTCCTGAATTCTGCTGCGGGAAAATTTGCCAGGACAAAAATGTGCAAAACAGGCACCAGATTGCGTGTTGGATTTTCGTGCACTTGGAATAATTTGGTGTTAATTCGTTTTCCTCGTTGAAATAGATGTAATTGTTTCCTGTTATTCGCATTATTGTACAAAGGAATTTTATTCTTTTATAAATTGAAGGAAGAGTTTTCATGTTGGTGAAATAGATGTGCTTACGATTATTGTAAATATTCTTTTAATTCGTCATGTTTATATAATTCATATGATTTAATATTGAACACATTAAAATTAATTATTGAAAAATTAGATGTGCCATTAATGTACTTGATTTTATCGGTGTAATTATTTGAAAGCAAAAAATATTGATTGAAAACAGTTCGAACGTAACTTTTAATTTATTATGTGAATCGCGAGACGTCTCGACTAAAACACTGTTTTTTTTTTTTAATAAGTAAGCAAATAATCATACATTATTTCTAATTTTTAAATACTCAACAAAATTTATCATAATGAATAATAAAATCACTTGATTTTTTTTAAACAGTAATATTTACGTTTCAATTTAAATTACCCTATATCCAAAACCTAATTATTTATTATTAACACTGAATATTGTTGATGACAGACTAAATATCTAACCCCGTGTTATTTTAATTAAAGATGATGTATGGTTTTTTTTAACTTCACGTTAAATCACTGTTTTACACGCCTGGCGCATGAAGTAAAATTTCGGTTTAGAAAAGCCTGAAAATTTGGATTGGTCGCTCCGCTTCGCTCCGTTTCGCTACGCAATCAATCCAAATTTTCAGGCTTTTTTGAACTCGAAATTTTCCTTCATGCTTAATCAAGGACTGGAAACCCTCGTTTAATAATAATTATAAAAATAGGTATTACGTTTTAATGGATACTGGGAATAAAGATTGATTCAAGGGATCCTGGAAATCAATATTTTTGTTAATGGATCCTGGGAAATTTAAATAATTTTAACTATAAAATAAATGAATGGCCAATCTTTATATAAAAGTCTACATGATATTTTAAATTTATTCAAAACGCAGACTTCAACTCGAATAATTATTCTTGAATATTGCTTTTAACTGGGCCCTGTCTTGTTTCCTTTTGGCTTTTTTTATTATTAATTTCTTTACAATCTATGAGATTAGACAGAGTATTCAAATCATTTTATAGGGATTCGAATCGCCTACATTTGTATTCGAATACAAATCCTCTCAAAAAAATGTAACGAATCCTGATTACGAATCCTTTTTCACTGATACATACGAATACCTCTTTTTAATCCTTTAAACAGATTTCTGTGTTTTTATAAAAATAATTATTTTTTGTCAAAGACAATGGAAAATAAAGTACAACAAAATTTATATGATTGTATATTTGTCATTAGTATTTTTTAAACATTTTGAATAAAGACAATTTATTATTATTACTAATATTATTGTAAATCTCTACTAAATCACTATTTTTTTTTCAACTTTGATTCGATATTTTGGAATATTAAGAAAATATATATAATTAAAAACTGTAAACAACCAAATGGTTTTGATTTCTGTGTAAATTATAAGGTAATTTTGTAAATTTCATGTTTATTGTATAAAACTTCCATTTTTTACAATTTTTCAAAATATTTTTTATTCATTGGAATTTCGTGTATTTTCATTATTTTTGTGACATTCCGATATTATTATTTTTTTTAATTTTTACTGCAGTAAAGCTTTCGTATTTACTCTTATAAAATATAGCGGCTTAAGCAAAATAATATATTTGATAACATTCCTAATAATAATACAAAATTGAATTGAATTAGTATTGCTTCCGCCATTATTAGAATAGAAGTGCTGTAAAAGAGGTAGGTTTTCTTAGAAAATCTGACAGGACCCATACTGAAACAAAGGAGAGTCTCAGGGAACTAATAAAAGTCCACTTCCCAGCCTTAACAATCTTGTCAGAGGAAGCCACACTCGACAATCCCGGTCAATAACGAAAAAAGCCAGATCTTCAGAAATTATTGGAGGTTAGCCACATAGGTCACAAGACCAAGCAAAATTAGATCGGCCATAAGCAGGTTCCAGCCCTATAAGTCCGCTGGAATAGATGGGATCTTTCTCATCCTGCACACATACAAAAGGCGTGGCAAAGTGTAAGGATAATCTACTTGCCTTAGGTAGGTAGAATAGCAGCTCTAACACCGAAGCCTTACAGACCCATCAACCTATCTTCATTCCTACTAAGAACAATGGAGAGACTGGTCGATAGGTACCTTCGAGACGAGATACTGAAGAAAGATCACCTTAGTAATCGCCAGTACGCATACCAGCCAGGAAACTCTACGGACTCGGCGCTGGACGACCTAAATAGGCTCATTACAAAGTCAGTGATCTCTTAGCTTTGGTACAAGCAGGAAAAGGCGTCCCGCCAAGTCTCTACCAATGGATAAGGGCTAGCCTAGAGGAAAGGACAATCATTTCCACTCTAGGAGGGCACGTTGAGGCTAGAGCCGGCAGAGGCTGCCCGCAAGGTGGGCTACTATCTCCACTGCTATGGGCAACTCTAGTGGACGATTTACTAAGGAAACTGTCCGAAGAAAACATTCATGTGACTTGGCCATAGTCATCAGAGGCCGGTTTCCAGGAGTTATCTCACAACGAACACAAAGGGCCTTAAACCTAATAGACAATTTGTGTCGACGGAAACGACTAGCGGTTAATCCCGAAAAAACAAAAATTGTCGTGTTCACATCCAGAAGAGTGTTAGAAGGCCTAAGGCCACCGACGCTCGGGGACACAAAAATTTCCTCCGTCAAGGAAGCGAATACCTGGGAGTAATCTTCGACGATAAAATGACGTGGAGGACGCACATCGCAAAACCCACCAAAAAAGCTTCAATAGCATTGGGAAGGTGTCGAAGAATGTGCGGGAAAAACTAGGGTCTCAACCCAAAAATGACCCTCTGGTTATATACAAGGGTGATCAGGTCCATTATAACCTACGGAGCAGTAGTGTAGTGGTGAAGGAGCGGGGAGCGATAAGGCTCCTGAACAACACACAAAGATGCTAGTCTCAGTGTCACAGGAGCTATAAGCACTACCCAGACAGCAGCCCTAGAAATTATGATGAACTTACCACCACTGCACATCTTCATACAACAGGAATGCCAAGCGATGCCATGGCCAAGAAATATAATTTCGACAGGAGATACAAGGTAACTGGTATAGTCGAAGCCGTATTATACGGCACAAAATCCGAGACAAAGATTTTGTTCAGTCTGGCGAGAAACACCACAGTGTTCAAGGCAAAGGCGATCGCGGTTAACCTCTGCAAAAACCGCAGTCAGAAAATCTATCAAAAAATGGGCGGAGATATAAACTCAAACCTAGTGAACGAACACACCAGGGCAGAGGCAGGCGAAACAGTTTCTTAAATAACAATCGCTGGCTTTTACGACCGATCTTATCAACCAAGAGAGGAAAATGGTTGAGGCTATAGTACGTTTACTGATAGGACACTGTATGGCTTAACAAACATGAGCAAAATAGGTCTGGCAGAGGATACGATATGTAGATTCTGCCAAGAAGAAGAGGGTGACCCTTGTCATATCCTGTGCCAATGTGAGGCCCTAGCAAGGGTTAGATATCTAAAGCTAAAGCTCACTGTCAGGATTAGCAGGGCTAAGATAACAGGGATATCAGGGATTCACAATAGATCTGCAAAGGTCGTGGTGGTACAGGCCAAGAGGCCTCTCTAACAATTATCTATCTATCTACATCAATTTCCTGATATTGGTCGTTCATGAAGTTTTAGTAAATATGACATATATTTGTTTATGTCGCTGCCCGTCCCTGCAGAAAATGTTTATGTAACTTATTATTTTTAATCATTGCATTAGATTTGTGTGCAGATTTTTTAATCGCTTATTTAAAATAAATTTTTATGATTATTGAAGCAATTTTATTGAAAAAAGGGTAAATTCTAACTTATGTAAAAGCTATGTTGAACACATCAATAAATTATTATCATTATTATTATTAAATGTTTTTACACTACAAACTAAGTATTTTTGTTAATCTATATAAACTATAAATCACTCTTTACTTTTTATAGAGCATGAGTTCATTTTACGAGCCAATAAAAGTTAGTCTGTTTAAGCTCAGACACAAAACAGCTCATACACGTATGCGAGATTGGACGAACGTGCGAATGCCGGTAATATAAACGTACAAACAGGATAGGGTTTGAAAAGGATATGTGGATGCAGGATACAGGATAGGGCGTATTTTGGAAAGGCGTTTTGTCGGGGGAAACTGAGTAATTTTCCACCCATTTCAATTGACTGCAGAGTGTAGAAAATTCGAAACTAACCTACAATTTATCCCGGGGGTCGATTGATGGTTTTCATCGGATCCTCGCTGATGTTTTTTTTTTGTTCTCTTTTCTGCATTCCCAATTTAATTGTAAATAAATAATTCAAAACGAGAGATGGGCCGCGATTAAAGCCGTGTACATACGCCTTTTTTCAGCGAGTGTTAAAACATTCAATTTATTTTCGATGTGTGTGTGTGGATCGATTTCGCGATTTCGTGTCTGTCTGTTCATTTGAATGAATTTAATGATGACTCTTTGTTTGAATTTAATTACCCTGCGTATTGGGATTTTTTTGCGAATATTGGAAAAGGCACATTTTTAACCATCCAATGAAATGAACAAGGGATTCCACTCCTTGATTTAGCATAAAGTACAACTTTACCAGTATTATCTCTGTAAGCATGTATTCATGAAAATAAATATTTTGACGTTAACACACCATGTTTCAATGTTTTTTGTTTATCAAGAAACATATAGACAATATCGTAATTAGTCTTCTTAAAATAAAATTTCAAAAATCAGTAAAGTAACTGATTGTTTTTTTTTTCTTTCTTTTTTTCTCGCTTATTCGGTATTAGATCTTTACACAGTTTTGTTTACTACATAGAAAGCACCTTCCTCCGATTTTAATTTTTGAATTTGCCTCCTTCGTGTCAAGAAATATTTCTTAACATGGTGGTGGAGACTGTTTCATTTTGTTAATATTGTTTATAGATAAAATATATAACATTATGATGTTTCAAACCATTTAACTGATATTGGTTGTTATAGAAACGTGACCAAAACACAAGATATGTAGCACATTACTGAATTAAGTATAAAAATGTACCCTTAATAGAAAAACAACAAATAAGTCAAGATAAACAAGTATTAATTGCGCCATAAATGAAAATTCGTCACGTTCTCTTAAAATGATAATTTTGTAATGTATGAATTGGTTCTATATTTTTGTAGCGTTCTTTCTTAATTTCATTATTATCATTATGTGTATATGTATTGTGTCAATTAAAAAAAATCGAATGTAGAGTTTTAATAACATTGAAAGGCGGCAACAAAGAGTATTTGTCGTAAAGAAAAACATTTAGGAGAAACGTTAGGGTCTATTGAAAAATAAACGCAATTTGAGCGGAGCTACCCTTGCGACAACCAAGAAATAAAACTGCGCCACTGCGTCGTAAAGTTAATTCCGCTGAAGTAATAGTACACAATTTAATCTTGAGCAGTTTGCACTTAATTTATTAATACCTTACCTACTTTACTTTTTTCTTTTTCTTATTTTACTCGTACAAAGGAAATTACAACATTCAGAGTGATTTAAATTCGATCTTCAAGATAATAGATACAAGAGAATCAAATAATTACGTTAAATCGCTTAAACTGTATTTATACAGGTCATTTTTTATTTAAGTATACATTATACGGATTTATTGTATATTTTCAGGAATTCGTTGCTTTTATAGAACCGTTCAGTTTTAAGCTTCTAGCGAGTATTTCCACTCCTTGGTTAAGCATGAAGTAAAATTTCGAGTTTAGAAAAGCTTGAACATTTTCAGTCTTTTCTACACTCGAAATTTTACTTCATGCGCTACGCTAATAAAACACTGATTTAATATTTAATAATATTTAATAATGATTTTAAAAAATACACTGACTTCGCGAAGCGGAGCGACTAAACCAAATTTTCACGCTTTTCTAAACTCGAAATTTTACTTCATGCGCCACGCGTATTAAATTCTGATTTCAAGTAAAGTTTAAAATATACTGCTTAAGTTTGAGTTCACGTTAATAAATTTTACAAATATTTATTTACTCTTAGCCAATTTCGCGCTTTCAAAATTCAAATTCAAAATTGATTGTGCAAATAATGTAAAACTGTAACAAGTTTATTGTTAATTGTTAACTGTCTTTGACAGAAAAATTGAAAAATTCTACCAAATTCTTTGGGGTATGAGAGTAAATTTAAAACCAAATGTTCAGGCTTTTCTAAACTCGAATCACTGAAATATTGTTAATAAGTAAACTAAATATGGTTAATAAGTTCATAAGTAAACCCTGAAATCAGTGTTTTATACGCGTGGCGTATAATTTTTAGATTTTATAAAAACCTGAAAATTTGGTTTGGTCGCTCCGCTTCGCGGAGCGACTAAACCAAATTTTAAGGCTTTTCTAAACTCGAAATTTCACTTCATGCTTAATCTGGGAGTGGAAAACACCCGTTTAAAACTTCACATTTAACTTAAAAAAAAACAACGCATATCTAATAATTTACAGCATATAATTGGGATATGTATACCAAAAAGAAAAACTCCCTATATATAGCATCTATTTCTGTGAATTATGAAACTGAACATTCAGTGTGGAAGGAAGTAATGGCGGCGAGCCTCAAAGTTTCACGAAGCTAAACCGCCGGTAAGCTGATAAACAGTTTGCTGCTAATTAGACGGGTTTTAATTACGCCTCATAAATATTCCCTGAAATGGGAAAAATCGTCGATCGATTAATTTTTTAATAACGCAACTTCATGAATTAAGTACTAAGTTATAAAAAAAAATGGTGATGTGTCCATCATAGTAATTTCCCCTCCTTTAGTCGTATATTGATTTAAATCTAGAGAAAATCGAAATATTTTTTGATAATTTTTATTTATAATTTCAATTTAAAATACTGCATTTTCATTAACATTATCTGAGCCTTAAAATTGATTTTACGTAAAATTCTGCACTGATTATATTACATTCTTCTATTACATATATACATAATCTATACGCTGTAAATATTCAGGCATTCCTCGATTTAAAAAAAAATCAATTTGAAGTTTCGAACGGGTGCTTCAACTCCCAGATTAAGCATAAAGTGAAATTTCGAATTTAGAAAAGCCTGAAAATTTGGTTACATGTCATACATATAAATTTAGAATTGTACAATTAATAATTAATAAAAAGGTATATAGCAAACTCTAAAAGATACTTTGATTTTAGTTCAAATAAAAGACATTACTTTTAAAAACACTTTATCGTACTCGCGACAATTGTTTCGCCACACTGTGCCTTCTTCAAGCGATGAATAACGATTAAAATTATGTGCACAGCTTATTATACAGGGTGTCAGTCAAGTATGGAATATTAAAAATAAAACCACTCAACCGATTCTCATAAACACGCCGAAACATGTCGATTTTTGTTTATTAATCCGCCCTTTTTTGAGCGCTCAAAAATATTATGACGATACTAGTGTTTGGCGTGTGCGTCATCGAATTTTTTTTATTGGAATCAGTAAATCAACTTTTTGAGTTAACTCCATAATTTCTCGGCCGTTAATGGGTTAAGGCGATATCGCTAATCGATATAAAATAAGAAAAGAACCCCCACTTTCAATACCCCCAAAAATCCTATACAGACATAATAAATGTAAAGGGTGATCAACAATGATTGTAGACAAGTTAAATTTCCCGCCGAAAAATCTGGGGAATTTGATCGCTCCAAGTTCATGCCAAGGAAAAATAATAAACAGTAACTCGATTTGACATTAGCAGCGGCGTGCGTCGTATTTTGCCATTGTGTTAATTCATTCTTCGAATTAAGTTATTTTTCATTCTGTTTCATAGACATCAGTTCTTATCAGGACTACTTTGTATAAGTCTTTGTTTTGTGGTAAGTGATTCGCTGTTTTTAAGGTTAGAAAATTAGAATATTTAAGTTTAATCCTAAATTTACAGATTTTAAGAGAATTCGCTTGTGTTTACCGTGATGTTTGCACCACAGCATGATGCTTTCATCCTGAAGGCTCATTATCGAAGTGGAACTATGAATGAAGATGGCACATGGACTTACTCATTACAATCGTGTCTGAATCAATTTATTCAAGGCTTCCCCGATATCCACATTCCTTACAAAACATGTTCCTCGCATAAAACCCGCATTGTTGACCGTTTTGAGGGAAAGTATTGTATCTGTAAGGGCAAGTCAGCTGGAAGACTGCCTATCTTAACAGAAGAGGTTGTTGGCGACATTCAACGACGACTTGAACAAAGCCCAACAAAACCTTTAAGAAAACTTTCAGCTCAAACGGGTATGTTCTTAATTTTAAGGTGCGCACAAATTTTAATGTTTAATCCTTTTACAGGAGTATCGTATGGGAGTTGCATAAAATCCGCAAAAAAAATTCTGCATTTGCACCCGTATAAGGTATCGGTAGTTCAACAACTTCAGCCACTTGATTTCCAAAAAAGAATTGATTATTGCAATTGGTTTAATCAGAATTTAAATGATAATGGTATGTTGGACAAGACCTTTTTTACTGACGAGGCGTGGTTTCACGTGTCAGGATATGTGAACAGCCAAAACTATCGTACGTGGGCTACAGAAAATCCTCATACTTTTATTGAAACGGATTTACATCCACAAAAAAATGGTGTTTGGGTAGCAATTTCGAGACGTCGGATAATTGGCCCAATATTTTTCAACGAAATAATCAATGCGGAGCGCTACCGAACACTCATTCTAGATGAATTTTTGAATCAATTGCATGATGACGAACAGATACTGGGTTATTTTCAGCAAGATGGAGCTACTCCTCATATTGCGTTGGCGACATTAAATTACTTGAGGGAATTTTACGATGATCGCTTGGTAAGCGACGGATTATGGCCACCACGTTCGCCAGACCTCACTCCGTGCGATTTTTATTTATTCGGGCATTTAAAAAATAAGGTTTTTAAAAATCGAATGCATACCCTAAACGAGCTTAAAGCAGCAATTGAAGATAAGATAAGGAACATAAATCCGAAGAGGCTTAAACGAGTATTTCAAAATAAAAACGTAGAGTTAACAGTTGAAGGCCATCATTTTCAACATTTATTATAAAATTAGGGATGCTAACTCTGCGTTTATTAAAAATACACAAAACCTTAACTTACTTCAATTTACTTTGTATATTTAATTAAATTTGAAAAAATTATATATATAGTTATGATTAAATATTTAATTTATTTTGGGAAAAAATGTTTGCTACGCCAATGGAAAAGCAATCTAGGGAATTTTCTTTTCATATAATCAGTTATACCAACATTTTTTTGGCGGGCAATTTAACCTGTCTACAATCATTGTTGATCACACTGTAACATAGACAAAGTGGCAAAAGATCTAACGGACCACATGACAGCTCATCCAATAATAAACCCAAGCTCAATTTCCTTATTTCTCCATATCTTATCAGAGTCAGTTAAAACACATACCCCAACAAATACCCACCAGCCTTTCAAATACCCATTACCTAAATTTATCCTATCACTAGTTAAATTCAAACGACAATTGTACAGAGACTTTAGACAATCAGAAGACCACCCCAAAAAAGAAAGTTAACAAATTAAACAAAGACATTCACGCACTCATTAAAGAATATAAAACTGACCTTTCGGTTTCAAAATGCAACCAAATCAACGAACTAGAGGGTAAAGAATACTGGCGGGAACTTAAAAAACTATCAAAATACAAGAAAAATGACTATCTACAGAAAATACAGAACCCTACACTAAACACTGACGTGACCGATGACAGAGAAATGACAGATATCTTTGCCCAATATTTTTCTAACTGCTACTCAATGACAGACCATGACAGTTACTATAAAGACTTCTTTGATAATATAAACTCCTGGTACACATCCTTCAAATCCAATTCCCAAACATACCCCCCTAATGATGAAATAAAGGAAGAAGAGTAGAATACCTATATAAAGGTAAAAACACCACTCCAAGTTATGATAACGTTTCTAAAATAATCCTCAGAGCCCTACCCGAATATGCCCATAAACACATCCTAAACATCTTTAACCACATATACAACACCCAAATTATCCCAAGTGAATGGAAACGAGGCGTGATAACCTGCATCCCAAAGCAAAATAGTAGTTCTCTCCTAGTATCCAGTTATCGCCCCCATCACATTACTCCCAGTCCTCGGAAAATTTTTCGAAAACATCCTCAAAACCAAACTCCTACAACATATATCGGACCGCATACCACCCTACCAATTCGGCTTCATGAAACACCGCTCTACCACTTTTCCTCTATTCATCCTAACCTCCAATGTTCAAACGGCCCACCCAGAAGGTAAAAAGTCAGCCATTTTATTTTTAGACATTCAGAAGGCCTTTGACTCCGTCTGGCATCGGGGACTTCTGTTTAAATGTAACTCTCTTAACATTCCTAAACATTTACTTAACCTTATAGACAATTTCCTGTTCAATACGCCGATGACTGCCTTAAGTTTCCATGCACCCACATTATGTAAAGCCCTTAGTACTCTGCAGGGTCTGATCGACAGCATTCAACTTTGGTTTGCTAAATGGAGAATAAGCATCATTCCAAACAAATTACAACTCCTAATACCTTTTCATCGACCCAACAACTCACCTTTCACAGTCTCCATAAATAATCACCGCATCTCCACAGCTAATACCGCCAAGTATCTTGGAATTACATTTGACTCCAAATTCTCCTTCAAACTACACTCCCAAAACCTCAAGTAAAGTATGAACAAGGGCACAACATTTTAGAACGTTAACGTATCGAAGGGAAGGTATTACTACCAAAACTGCCGTTCAAATATACAAGATGGTTTGTCGGCCTTTGCTCAACTATGCTGCTGTCCTTTATCACAATCCTCTGCCCTCAGTCCTAAATCATCTCCAAGTTGCTAAACGATCGGCCCTCAGAGTACTCACCAAAATAACACCCACACCCACGGAACCCGTTACACAACCCTTCCAATACCCTCCTATACCAAAAATGCAATATAATCCCTATAGACCAACGAATCATCCACCTATCCCAAACATTTGCCTAAAACCCTTATATCCACGAACTAATCAACCACCTATGTATCCCTCGAAATCCCAACATCAGCCCTAAATACAAACATCCAATCACAACAACTCATCAATTCAAATCATCATTTTTCAGAGACAACAACTGATTACTGACATAGACACAGCGCTGACAATATGACAAGTAATAAGACAACGACACTAATAACAAAGACAGGCTGAAAGACCGCAGGTCGATAGCCGATTTACAGAAATATATTTTGTTTTTATATCTAATCTAGAATAGATGTTATATATTTTGTTAATTTTCTGTAAATAAAGATATTTATATACACGAAAAGAATTGGCAAATATACCGTTTTACTAAAAACTAATAAAACACAGTCATTAAAGTGCACAGGGTTTAGTGGAGTTATTTAGAAGTGATCGTCATCTCCCCTCGGTGGACACAATTCCAGCACCTCGCCACCCTTTGAGCACACTTAATTTTAATTATTCTTCGCGGTTGTTTATGCATGCCAGGGGGCGCGATTGAACACAAAGAATACTAAATCTCGAGGAGATCTGACTTATGGTTTACTTTTTAATGGGGTTGAAGCA
Organism: Philonthus cognatus; assembly: GCA_932526585.2. NCBI lineage: Eukaryota > Metazoa > Arthropoda > Insecta > Coleoptera > Staphylinidae > Philonthus > Philonthus cognatus. The sequence goes on along the minus strand of OW052243.1, from coordinate 23,534,333 downwards.
AAAAAAGAGGCAGAGTCGGGAATAAAGGAAAGAGCAGAACGGGACCGGGGCACGTTTTGTTTGATGAAAAATCTCCACAATCAAGAAATATAAGCTTTAGTTATCCGAACAATTTGGGATGAGGCATCTCATGTGATATTAAACAAGCGAGGGTGAACCGTGCGGCCTTCGCCCGAATTTATCAGCGATATTATATGTGTGTTCGAAAATTGCCAAAACAATTAGGACGGTCGTTTTATCTGTCCTTCATGGATATGGAGCGGGTATTATTTATTTCGCTCGGAGATTATTAATCCAAGTTGATTAATTCACTTCAGAAAATCTATATGTTGGATGATATAAACACTCTCTAAAATTACTTACCTCATTTACTTCTAGCTTTATACATTTATCTTCTACAAATTTGTGATTTTAATAAACAATAAAAGGTAAACTATTTAATTTACGAGGCGAATACATGATGAAACTTCATAATACAATTTGAAATAAAAGATCACAGTTGGAAGGGTTTTACTTTTATTGTTGAACTCTGCAACATGTTTCACCACACAGTGGCTTCATCTGCCTGTAAAACCACTGTGTGTTGAAACATGTTGCAGTGTTCAACAATAAAAGTGAAGCCCTCCAAACTGTTTTGTTTTATTTCAAAAAAGGTAAACTAATTAAATTGCCATCATATTTTTCTATACTTTACAAGAATACCTACTTTTAATAATATTTTTCTAATAAATAAAAAAAAAGGTTACCTCGTTTGTATTGATTTGAAATGACGTAATAGTTCTGTTAGAAGGTTTAATACGGGCGCATAAACTTATATTATCCAGTCGGTTGGATTTTCTTTATAACTTTAATAAATTTATTTCTTCCCCCGGTTCCGCTCCTTTTTTTTTCAGAAATCCTCTAAAGGTCTATTGAAATCACGAGAGGTATGGGAGATGGCGGTTAAATGGAAGAGGGAGAGATATTTCAATTAAAGTTGATTTAAATAATGGTGTTGTATAATGATTGTAAAAAATGACTGATTATAAAAACGTATTATTTGGTTCTAGTCACTTTATACTAATTTTCACAGAATTTTTTTTATGAAAAAAGAAAATGAATTGCAAATAAAAATAATAAAACTGTAAACGGAGTTACAGAAGCTTAAATTAAAAAAAACATATGCAAGAGGACAAACAAATATCTAGCATTAATATACCAAAGTTATAACAACAAGAAAATTTCAACGATTTTAATATGTTTCGCTATATTGTGAAAACAAATAAAAATAGTTGAAATTTGTTAACGTAATTATATTTTATATTGAATATGTAAACTTTTGACTAATTTACCGTTTCCGTATCTCTAACAGTTAACGAGATCCCAATGGTAAGCACGATAAAACAAACGAACGGTATAGGTGTAGTGGCATTCGGGACAGATGTCCCATGACTCATTGATGTGGAATGTGTGGTTCAAATTTTTTAGAGAGTATGTCGACAGTTGTATCTGCAACGATTTTTCCTAGTTGTGTGAAATTTTGACGTTACATGACAGTGTCATACTGCTTAGGTCGCGAGTATTTTAATATTCTTTTTTGTAGAAAAGCTTTAAATCATAATTTCTTGTGATTTTTTTCTTTTGAGTATATATATCCTAATTACGTGTTGCAGATTTTTAAATATTCGTTTTTTATTAAAAGAGGTCAATTAGAAATTTACACGAGTGTTTTCCACTCCCAGGTTAAGCATGAAGTAAAATTTCGAGTTTAGAAAAGCCTGAAAATTTGGTTTGGTCGCGTAGCGCGAAGCGCGGAGCGACCAAGCCAAATTTTCAGGCTTTTCTAAACTCGAAATTTTACTTCATGCGCCACGCGTACAAGACACTGATTTCAAGCGAAGTTTACTCGTTCACAATATTTCAATGCTTTCAGTGTTTAATACGCGTGGCGCATGAAGTAAAATTTCGAGTTTAGAAAAGCCTGAAAATTTGGTTTGGTCGCGTAGCGCGAAGCGCTACGCGACCAAACCAAATTTTCAGGCTTTTCTAAACTCGAAATTTTACTTCATGCTTAGTCTGGGAGTGGAAAACACTCGTTTTAAGCTTCAAAGTGAACTCTTTAAAAAAAAGCGTAGGCATATGTATACCTAATAGAAATTTCCCTGTATGTATACTTAAAAGAAAAATTTCCTGTATTAACAGATTAATCCGATGACTATTTGCCAAATCTACTGATTGCGCGTTCGATACAACTAAAGTTTTCGTTTAAGCTTACACAAAATCAACATAAATGCATTATTTATTTCTGTAAATGCCTGAACTATTTAGTGGATGTGGAAATTAGAATTATACTACTTAACCTCACATTTAAAACGATTGTGCACATTAATTAAAATGATTTGTGGCTGGGTTTTTGCAGATTTAGTTTAACGAAGATATTGTCAAAATGTGACGTTTATCTACCATAATTGAATATATAATTTCTATCAGTGTCTCAATTATTATTATTTTTTATCATTTCGCAACATTTTAATTTAATAAATATTTATTTCTAAAGACAAACACATGTCCAACACATATTATACCTTGTCAAACATAAAACAACCATAAAACTTCCCCCAAAACTTCGACCGGTCAATTTACATTCCTTTGCCAGCAAACGGAAACTTTACCCAAAAACGTCGCATGCACTGTTTTTTTCTCTTCTTTTTTTTTAATTGAGGATTTCTAGATAATAAACATCGCGATGATATTAGCGGGCATGTGTCGGACACATCGGCCACGTATTATTTAAATCTAATGCGAGGGCCCCCCCCATTTGCATACAAGCGACCCAATAACTCTCCCCTAACTGCTAAATAAAAATCCCCCCGGAATCACCCCGAAAAGTTTCCGCGTGTAAATTATTCAAATAGTACGAATTTATATCTGCAACATTTTTCGGTTAAATATATTAATAATTCATCAAGAGGGGATGTTGGAAAAAACAAAAAATAAACGGGGAAAGTGCGATAAATTAAGTTTCGAATTTTTTTGTTCGGTTGATAAATATAGAATTTCACCGTCAACGAGTAGAATCAATTGTATTAACGACTCAATGATAAATTCGGATTAACATTTCATCTTTTAACTAGACAAATAAGTAAAACTCTCAATTATAGAATATTTTCCTTATTTTCTAGTAATTTCTAGACCATTAGGCATTTATATTAGTATCGTATGTTCAATAAAAAAAACCTCTAGAGTGCCATGGAAAATATTGTACGTTGGCAACTCTGAAAGTATACATTATAAATATTATACCTGACGTTTTTATGTCAATTCCTAAATCGTGTAGCCAACTAAAATTTAAAAAAAAATAAATCATGGCACTCTAGAGTTTTTTTTAATTGAACATACGATATAAAAATCGTGTAGCAAACTAAAATTTAAAAAAAAAAGAATAAATCATGGCACTCTAGAGTTTTTTTTTTTAATTGAACATACGATATAATAAATGATGTAATTACTTTAAAATAACTGCTTTACACTAGCATTTGCTGTGCGTTTTAAAATTCTTCAAATGAATAAGATGAATGAGAATATTATAAGAATAATAAAACATACAAATAATGCGAATTAAAAATAAATCATCCTAATATTTTAAATTTTTTGAGAGCTATGTTTTAATTAAATTTAGAAACTCTTCCAGGCAAGAAGTTACAATTGTAACTTAATTGTGTTGGATTTCTAAAAGAGACGTATATATCAAGAACATGGTTGAATAAATAAAATTTAATTCCTTGGATTGTTTTCAGCGGTCCAATTAATTTTCCGCTTCAGAATAGCCAATTCTGCCCCAGCGCCAACACACGATCTTGCTGAGAGTTATTAGGGTAATTCGAGGAAATCTTGAATAATAAACATTTACATAATTCTTTCAAAAAATGATCTATTCTTTATATTTCCCAATGCAGAAATTAAAAAAAAAATACAATAATTATAACTTCACATTTTTCGTTAGTAAGTACGAAAAATAGCGAGGAAACTTGCTAAAATGCCATGTAACATAAATTATTCGGGTAATATGTTACCAATATTAAAAATAAGTAAAAATACATACATATACAGGATTTTTTCTCTGTATACATATCTCTTTTGTATACCTAAATCAAACATATTGAACCATCTTTATCGTTTATAATTTACAAAATTCAGGAAATATTCTACTTTAATAATTTAGAAAATTCAAGAAATATTCCGCTCTCATAATTTAAAAGAATGAATCTTTTAAATTATGAGAGCGGAATGTTTTTTTTTTATTAAAATATTTCCGATATTGTATATATTCTACTTTAATTCAAAAATGTTTAAATATTTCAATTTCCTCCGCAGAATATTTCATTGGATAAATTGTTGAAATATTTAAATTTTCTTTTCAGAACATTTAAGTGAATCAATTTCTAAATAAAATCACTTAATTGTTTATTCAAGTTTCTTTTCTGAATATTAATGTGCATTCATCTCTGCATAAAAAATCAATTAGTTGTAATTTAATTCAGTAATAAATATTGATTTTTACATACAGTTTAAATTAAAACATTTAATTAAATACTTTCTGAAAATATTTAAAAAAAAAAACTTTAAACTAAATCAGTGTTTTATACGCGTGGCGCATGAAGTAAAATTACCAAATTTTCCAAATTTTCAGGCTTTTCTAAACTCGAAATTTTACTTCATGCTTAATCTGGGAGTGGAAAACCCTCGTTAATAAAATCAAATAAAAACATAATAATAAAATAATTAGAAGTCTTAAATTATGAAAATTTAACTATTTAATGAATAAGTTTTAAATGAATTCCTTTAATTGGATTATTGGTGCACAAATTGAAGAAAACTAGAAACTAATAGATTTAGTCTCTAGTTTTCTTTATAAATTTGTAAACCAATAATCCGAATTATTCACGAATTTCATTTTAAGTTAATTCCTTGTTGGATTTTTTTTTACAAATCCTTGAACAAAATTAATTCAACTATAAAGCAATAATTACTAAGACATTTTTTTTTCTATTTATTTACAAGAAAATCGTATGTTTTATTAAACATCTACAAAATATTCTATTATTTTTTCTGAAAATAAATGAAAATTATAGAATGTTTTTATTATTTTAAGGAAATATATCACGAACATTGCTCATTTTCTTTGAAAAATTGTCAGAAAATATTAAAAGAGTAAAACAATTTAAAACTCATAGAATTAACTTAGAAATAACTGCTCTTTAAAATTTAAATCATAAAATTGGAATATTTTAATCGCTTTATTAGAATTTTTTAATCAAAGTCGAATTTTCTGGAAAAATGCTGATTTTAAGGAGACTTTAGTTTGAAAAATTAGAAGAACATATTGAATTGCTAAAACAATTTTAAATTCTCAGAATTCACTTACTAATAATTGCTTTTAAAAAATATAAATAAAAATAAAGATAATGCAGTATCTCAATCGCTATAGCAGCAATTTTTAATCAAAGTTGAATTTTATTGAAAAATACGAAAATTGAGCATTATTTTAAAGAGAGACTTTTGTTTGAAAAAATATAATAAATTGTGACTGACTAAAACAATCAAAAACTAATAGAATTCTTTTAAAATAGCTGCTCTTTGAAATATTAAACAGGAAATCCAAATATCTCAATTGGTTTGGTAGCAAATTTTAATCAAACTTGAATTTTATTGGAAAAACGAAAAAAAAATCTCATTTCTTGAGGAGACTTTTATTTATAAAAATTACTATAAATTATTGTATCTCTGAAACGGCTTAAAACTTACGGAATTAATTTGGAAATAATTGCTCTTTTAAATTAATGATTAAATATTTTTGATCAAAATTGAATTTTATTGGAAAATACGAAAAATGAGCATTATTTTGAAGAGAGAATTTTGTGTGCAAAAATATTATAAATTGTGAGTGACTGAAATTGTTAAATACTAACAGAATTCTTTTAAAATAGCTGCTCTTTAAAATATTAAATAGAAAACCCAAAAATTGCACTTGGTTTATTGGGAAATTTTAATCAAACTTAAATTTTATTGGAAAAACGAAAAAAAATCTCATTTCTCAAGGAGACTTTTATTTATAAAAATTACTATAAATTATTGAATCTCTGATACGACTTATTACGGAATTAATTTGGAAATAATTGCTCTTTAAAATAATAAAGAGAAAATCAAAATAAATCAGTTGGTTGATCACCAATTTTTAATCAAAGTTGCATTTTGCCAGAAAAACGAAAAAATGCTCCTCATTTTTAAGGAGAATTTTATTTAAAAAATTAAAATCAACTATTGAATCTTTGAAACAACTTAAAACTCACAGAATTCACTTGAAAATAATAGCTAAAAATATCAAACAGAAAATTGAAATATATTACTTGGTTATCAGCAATTTTTAATCAAAGTTGAATTTGGATAAGGTAAAATTGTTTATTTTTGCGGAGATGCGTTTAAAAAATTATAAGAAATTATTGAATCTATGTATCAATTTAATACACAGAATTCACATTGAATTAACTGCTTTTTAAAATATTAAACAGAAAATCGAAATGTCTTAATTTTTTTAATGAAAGTTGAATTTTGTTCAAAAAACAAAAAAAAATAGAATTTTAAGAAGACTTTCGTTTAAAAAATTATAAAAAATTGTTAAATCCTTAAAACAACTTAAAATCTCATGCAATTCGCTTACAAATAGTTCCTCTTCAAAAAATTAGAGAGAAACTTAAAATATCTTAATCGCTTTATTAACATTTGGATTGATTGAGTTACTTGAAGATAATTATACTTTGATTAAAAAACACTTAGAACCTTTCTTCAATACTTTATTTTGTAACCAAATGTACATTCGGTTACAAAATAAAGTATTGAAGAAAGGTTCTAAGTGTTTTTTAATCAAAGCTTTATTAACAGTTTTCAATAAAAGTCCAATTGTGTTTTAAAATTTGTTGGAATTAAAGCGTTAATTAATTTTAAAAAATTTACGAAATGTCAGATTAGTTAGTAAGACAAGTAATTAAACGCCGAAGGAAAACATTTTGAACAATTTCTGTGATTTTTTGTTATTGCTTTATTTTTATTGTTTGCTAAAATATTATTAAATGATTTAGCTTTTTAATGGAATAAAACTAGTTTATGTTATTCTAATTAGGCGCAATAACAACAGCTAATTAACAACTACAAAAATTTGCTTCAGAATTAAATGATAAAATACATTAACACAAGGTATAATTTTTAGCCTGTAAAATCTTATGGCCTACGATAAAAAAAATACGGTATATATATATATATATATATATATATATATATATATATATATATATATATATATATATATATATATATATATATACTAGAAAAATATCTACGATTCGCGTTTCCTTTTTTCATTTTCTATATGAAATCAGTGTTGTAATTAAAGGTTCTAATAACTGCCTAACAAGTGTTTTCCACTCCTTGATTAAGCATGAAGTAAAATTTCGCGTTTAGAAAAGCGTGAAAATTTGGCTTGGGTAATCTTTTCATGTTTTTTTGTCTAAGAATACATTGGTTTCATGACAATATCACCCTCTTTTCTCTTCGAAATTTGTGAGTTTAAGTTTCTGCAGTTTTTCCAAACTACTTTCAACTGTTATTAATTTTCATAATACTCGAAAAATTCCCTGTATATATACAGATCATTATTTGATTATTTTTGATATTTTCAAGAAATATACTGCTTAAGTTTGTTTAAACTTAAGCAATATATTTTTTTAAAATATACCTAATAAAAATGATGTGTGTATATACAGGGATTTTTTCTTAAATATACATATGCAAACGATGTGAATTCGTTGTTAAATTTAAGCTATAAACGAGTGTTTTCCACTCCCAGACTAAGCATGAAGTAAAATTTCGAGTTTAGAAAAGCCCTGTGAAAATTTGTCGAGGGTCGCGCAGCGACCCGAGACAAATTTTCTGGGCTTTTCTAAACTCGAAATTTTACTTCATGCGCCACGCGTATAAAACACTGATTTCAAGCGAAGTTTAAAATATACTATTATGGCTAGAAAATTATGAAATTGTACTTTTCATGTATTGAAATATTTAAAATATTCGAATATTTTTTCAAAATCATATTCAAATACTTGAATATTCAAATATTTAAATATGTGAAAATGTAGTAAATGGAATATTTATATTTAAATAATCGACTATTTAAATTATTCGTAGTCGAATCCCAGCCTTAAACACTTATTAAACGTATTATCTATCTTTAGTTTGGTTCTCATTAATCACTTGATAAAACATGATTAAATATATGTAAATTAGTTTGCAAAAATTAGTAGAAAAGGAAATCACTTGGTTTGTTTCACTAATATTGGTTTGAAACAAACCAAGTGATTTCCTTTTCTATTAATTTTTACAAATTAATTTGCATATATTAATATCTATGTACACAGGCGTTGTTGCAGTAAATATTATAATTTTAATAACACTTATGTATGTATTCGATTTAGGTACTTAGTGTTTGTAAATTAATAATAGAAGAAATATTTAACATTAACTTAATATAACTTACACTAATTTTTATCAATGTTCGTTAATTTGAAAAGTTAGATGACTTTTTTGTTAATGATTAGAGAATATATTATAAATTTAGAAAATTGCCTTCAACGTGGGAATTTTCAACGAAAATTCTGGATGCAAACTTTTTAAGTTTGCTCTGTTTGTTAATTAGAGCAAATACTAGAATTAAAATATCTTATATAATTTAATGAAACTATTTATACATTTAAAATAGTTTTATTAAATTATATAAGATATTTTATTTCTAATATTTGTTATAATTATCGAATAGAGCAAACTTAAAAAGTTTGCATCCAGAATTTTCGTCGTCAGTTCCGTTTTGATCGAGATGATTCATCCTCGAATTGCCCTCACTTAGAACTCAAATTGCTGGCGTGGGCCTCATGTTGAGAACCACTGATGTAACGTGAGTAGAAAAAAAATCATCGTAGCAGCATCAACATTTTTTTAACTGTCCCAAACACACGCAATTCTGGCTTGTGTTAATCTGAATTGGATTCAACGGTGGGAGCTTTCATGTCTGTCTGGAAAATATTTTAATCTCCGGCCGTTGATATATTGCAAAAATTTTAATCTGCGAACGGCACAATTACGCAACGCGACGAGCACTTTTTTCCCACAAAAAAAAAACTGGGGAATTAAGTCTGTTTACATCCGGGCAGGAAAATCGGAGAATGTATCACCAGAACAGAACTTGAAACGTTCTTATAAATCATGTCTCGCGAAAGCGGAAATATAAAAGCCTACTTTTACTCTGACATATTGATATAAATTGAACTAGATTGATAGAAAATATCCACTCGGATGCGTTTCCACTTTTTCCTTTATGCATTACGTAAACATTTCACAATGCGAAAGCGCTCGTCCTTTGAATAATATATTTCCTCTAATAACAAATGTACCGACTTTACCAAGAAATATTACAATATCGTATACCTATGTACGCATATAAATGCACTAAGATTTTAAAGAAAACATGTTTATGTTACATAAACGTTTCTTAGAATAAATAATAATGTGTTGATCATAGTATTGGTATTTTGTGTATTTCGTATACAATTATTACAAAGACCTTTTTTATCCTTGCACATAATAGGGAAGATGTAAACAGACAAAAACACAAATCAGTTTTCTCAATATTTAAACTGTTAACTGTGGAGACTTCTACTTCGTTACACATCCAAACACGTTGAACTGGTTCAATTCTGAACTCCAGTTCTAAGTGACATACGAAAATAGAAAGTGTCATCTTGTACTAAAGTTTAGCTTGAACTCAAGTTCAACGTTTTTAGTGCAACTGGGCCTTAAACTTTGTTTGTATAACTATAGTTTCGACAACTTTAACTTGTTATTATCAAACTAGAAGTACTAGTTTAATAATAACAAGTGAAAGTTGTCGAAACTATAGGATTTTATTGTGACTATAATTTCCTCAGTTATACAAACAAAGTTTAAGTACCTAACTTGTGTTCTCAATATTTCTTTCACTGCACATTTTCTAAAGACAAACATTTTCGCGACTCACCTGTGTAGTCATAAAAGAAGACACTTTATTGTATTGTGCTTATTGGAGATGTTTCGAATACACAAAATTGTGTCGAATCCGAATACTGACAATTTGGTTTGATCGTGTATCAAAGCGGAGCGACCAAACCAAATTTTCAGGCTTTTCTAAACTCAAAATTTTACTTCATGCTTAACCTGGGAGTAGAAAACACTCGTTTATAGCTTCATATTTATTTTTTTTAGAAAAAAGCGTATGGGAGTTTTTCTTTTGGTATACATATCCCGATTATATGCTGTAAATCATCAGCTATTCGTCTTTTATATAGTATAATTTGAACCGCTGAAACGAGTGTTTTCCACTCCCAGATTAAGCATGAAGTAAAATTTCGAGTTTAGAAAAGCCTTAAAATTTTTAGGCTTTTCTAAACTCGAAATTTTACTTCATGCGCCACGCGTATAAGACAATGATTTCAACTGAAGTTCACTTGTTTACAACATTTCAGTGTTGTCAGTATTTAATACGCGTGGCGCATGAAGTAAAATTTCGAGTTTAGAAAAGCCTGAAAATTTGGTTTGGTCGCTCCGCTTCGCTACGCAACCAAACCAAATATTCAGGCTTTTCTAAACTCGAAATTTTACTTCATGCTTAACCTGGGAGTGGAAAATACTCGTTTATAGCTGCATGTTTAATGTTTTAGAAAATTGCGTATGGAAGTTTTTTTTTTTGGTATACATATCCCGATTATATGCTGTAAATTATTAGCTATTCGTTTTCTTTATATAGTTTAATTTGAAACGTTAAACGAGTGTTTTCCACTCCCAGATTAAGCATGAAGTAAAATTTCGAGTTTAGAAAAGCCTTAAAACTTGGTTTGGTCGCGTAGCGAAGCGGAGCGACCAAACTAAATTTTCGGGCTTTTATAAACTCAAAATTTTACTTCATGCGCCACGCGTATTAAACACTGACAACAAACATTGTAAACAAGTAAACTTTATTTGAAATCAGTGTCTTATATTATTACTTGAATTTATGTTCTCATTTTCGAACAAGTATTCGGATCGAATTCGTATTAGCAAAAACACAATTTTGTGTATTCGAAACATCTCCAATAAGCATGCTTAATCTGGAAGTGGAAAACACTCGTTTATAGCTGAATTCTTAAAAAAAAGCCTATGGATACAGGGTGATTTTTTTATGTTCTTTATGGGGATCTCGGAAACTATAAGAGGCAAATGGGCAAAGTTGTGCACTTTTATGAGCCAAATAAAGAGACATTTGTTACATTTTCGAAAAAGTAAAGAGTAACTAGATGCTTTAAAATATGTGACACGGTCGATTTTTTAAATCGGTTTTTCTCAGTTAATAAAAGAGATAGAAAGAAACTGTAAAAGGCAAAGTTTTGGATAATTTTACACTAAATAATAAAGTTTTATCAGATACTTTGTATTGACATTAGTTTTCGAAATGGAACACAAACTTGCATTTTTTCAAATGGAAACTATAGTTGGCTATAATCTCCTGCCCATACAAATTAAAAAAAAATAATAACAAAAAAACTAAAACAGCATTGTACAATTATTAACTTGATCTGGAGCCATATAGTCTCAATAAATGTTATTCGGAACATTTTAAATAATAAATTTAGTTTAGGAACTATAATTTGTGTTGTCTCCTCAGTTATAAGCTCTTAGTTATAGTATGTCTCAATGTTTAATGTACGATAGGTTTACTATTGTTACTATTATTATTATATCCATGACAATTTTTTATGTACAAGTTATAGTATTTGTAACTCTGTCATTGTAAATAACGATTCTATCTATCTATCTATCTATCTATCTATCTATCTATCTATCTATCTATCTATCTATCTATCTATCTATATATCTATATATCTATCTATCTATCACTTGACATACTTATTTGTAAATATTACTTAGTCATTAACATTAATAGATTCGAAGAGCTAACGCCATCTAATGCTCCATAGTAGCATCGTCAATGACACGAATGCACAAAGTGCATATACAGGTTTTGTCCACAAACGAGCTAAACTTTGTTTGTGTAACCAGAAAACAAATATCAAAATTGAATTTGTGTTAAGTATTCCGGCACCAGATACCCCCAGGCGCGTTTCGGACTTCAAAGTCCTCTTCAGTGTGGTCCCGACCCAGTGCTGAGGAATACTGAACATTTTAAGCCAATATGTGAAAACTATTATTGGATTCGATAGCTAACGCCATTTGAAGAGGACCTTAAAGTCCGAAACGCGTCTGTAGGTATCTAGTGCCGGAATACTGAACACAAATTCAATTTTGATATTTGTTTTCTGGTTTCACAAACAAAGTTTAGCCCGTTTGTGGACGAAACAGTGACCTGTATATGCACTTTGTGCATTTGTGTCATTGACGATGCCACTATGGAGCATTAGATGGCGTTAGCTATCGAATCCATTGATAGTTTTTACATATTGGCTTGAAATAGTCAAAAATGTTTAGTATTCCTCAGCACAGTGAAGAGGACCTTGAAGTCCGAAACGCGTCTGTGGGTATCTGGTGTCGGAATACTGAACACAAATTCAACTTTGATATTAGTTATTAACAATTTTCTATTTTTTTTGACAACAAAAAAATAGTTGGCACTGAAAAAATGACAATTATAAAACAAAATCAGCATTTTGTAATGTAGGAGTTTTTTAAATGTTTGTCTAATAAGTTTATTTAAAAGTTATGTGTACTAAATGGAAATTGGTAGGAAATAATGCCTATAAAATAACAGTTGTTTTTAACACTAAATTTATTGACAAAAATACAACAATGAAACTAACTGTTACAAATAATCGCAATTGTTTTATAATTTTTATATTTTCATGGCCATTATTTTTGTGTAAATAAATAAGAAAATAGTTAATAACTTAGTTATTTTTGTAAATAAGTATTAAAGAGAAAATAATCCGTTTCCAATGATGACATAGCCAACTATGGTTTTTATTTTAAAAAATGCAAATTTGTGTTATATCTCGAAAACTAATGTCGATAGAAAAAATTCTAATAACATTTTATTATTTATTGTAAAATTGTCAAAAACTTTGCAAATTAAAGTTTTTTTCTATCTCTTTTGTTAACCGAGAAAAATCGATTTAAAAAAATCGACACTTTTCACATTTTTGACAATATCTAGTTACCCTTGACTTTTTACTCAGCTGGAAAAACCGCACTATTTAACCGTTTCTCTATTTCGTATAGTTTCTAAGATCCCCATAGGGAACATGAAAAAAAAAACTCACGCTGTATAATATTTAATACAAAAAAAACAAGTAACTTAGTTTTGTATCAAATGAAGATTACATGATTTTTATTATTATTGATGAACATTTATTTTTAATTTGTGATTTTTATGCGTTTAAATAAAATGTATCACAAAGTGAAAGCCACAGCAATTAACTTCTTATAATTATTAATTCATCTTTTTCATAATTATTAGTAACATTTACTTCGTTTCAATATTACAGATTCCCACAACGTTGAAACCCTTAAACGAGTTTAACGCATTAAAGAGTAATAATACAAAAATGAACCCATTCCACATTTTCGGAATATTAATTAATTACACTTTGTCTGAGTCCGTCCAGTTAGAACAAAACATCGCAATAATTACGCAAGTTTATTTTCGGTCTAATTAAAAATTCGAGGCGGGGAATTAAACGGAATTCTTTCTGTATCAATCTAATTAAGGATTTTTCTCTTTTTTTTTTTTGTTCGGAGGAAGGGGCTTAATTTTAATAAATCCTCTGCGCAAAAAAGGAGAAATAACAAAAGGCCGGCCCTTTCGCGTTGATATTATTATCCCGTAATTACCATATTAAGGTCGGACTTTTTTGCGCGCGCCTTCCGTTTCTCGGATTTCCTCTGGTCTCTTTTTTTAGTCCTGTGCAAATTTGCTTTGGTCAATTGAACTTTTTAGGAATTGTAATGGGATAGGGATCAACAAATGAAAGAGACAAACTTAATCTTCTTAAAAGTGTTATCTTTTACTATTTATAAAAACATACAGGCAATTTTTCTTTTGAGTGTACAAATTCCGATGCATCCGCTGTGAAATTTCAGCTACTCATTGTTTTTTTTAAAGCGTTCAATTTGCAGATTCGAATACATTCGATAAATAACAGAGCAAAAATAATCGAAACGCCTTGAATTTCCGAAATGTCAGATTGATTAGAAGGACAAGTTTAGCTGCCGAAGGAAAGCATTTCGAACAATTTATGTGTTTTTTTTTTATTTGTTGTTATTGTTCTATTTTTATTGTTTGCTAATATATTATCAAATAATTTCATTTTTTATCAACCAATATTGAGACGTGTTTCGATGTTTTTTACCACTTTATTTAAATAATTGTACGACTCGAGTTTCGAAATATTTAGTGTCATTTTCAAGTTTGACAATTTACAGTGTTTCTATAGCTAAAAAGTATTAAGCAGTGGTGAATACAAATATTGAATTTCATTTTTTATGAAATAAAACATAAAAACGAATTAAAATTCATATCGACTTTCTTCAGAAATTTTGTCTCATTGAGACGTCTCCAAATATTCATTGAAACAACTACTTCTTGAGCTAATACCCCGACAGATATTGAATTATACAATGAATATATGAGTAACACGACAGCTTTACTGTTCTATGCATAATTTATATGCAAAATGTAACATCAGGTCAAAATATTCGCACACCAAACTATATGAAATAAAACATGTTTATGTAATTCTAATTAAGCGTATTATGTAGAAGAATAATTATTACATACATTAACACAGAGTATATTTTTTAGCATGTGAAATCGTATGGCCCACGATAAACAAAAAACTGTATATTTGCTCTCGATTTTCTCTAAATATATAATATTTCTAAGATATTATATAATTAGTATGCATATATTATATAATTTGCTTTGCGGCTATGTGTATACTGATTTCATCTAATATAATGTTTCGCCTTTAAAATTCCCGCGCTTGGAGCAGTTTGATCCAACTGCTCCAGACGTTAGCAACAAATATACTTCTAAGAAGACAAAATAATTGACTTTTTAAAACATTTTAATGACCTAATTAAATGAATATCAACCTATTTTACCAATTAAGTTTAGAAACATACAAACTCAAAACAGAAACGTAATTAAATTTGTATCATCTCAAGCACACACACTCGGTAGAAAACTATATTGTACAAGTGTGGAACTAGTTAAAGATGACAGGACACGCAAGCTGGATATCAGAGCACTTGATGAGGGAAGGCGGAAAGAAACTTTGCCGGACTTTTGTTCGACCCTAGTTCCGGCCATCAACTTGTTATTTTCACCTATTTGGCCTGCTAAAGGACCGTTTAAACGATGGGACCGAAAATGAAAATGTGAAAACTTGTTTGTCTTTAAAAAAAAAGGGGCGATTGAATCCCAATAGGGAACACACGCACGCACGGATGGATAGAAAGAGAATTGAATGGAAGGACTTTCACACGCGGAAATTAAAAAAAGTCTTAAAACTAATAGATGTCCTTCAGAAATAAAAAAAGACAGAAAATTAAAGTCTGGATTTACACACCAAACTCTGTAAATTTTGTTTAAAATAACATAAGGATACATGCTTTAATTATTTTTTTAAATTAAAGTGTTTAAATTTTCAATCAAAAACATATCGCCGTTATTTTGATGAAACCTCCTATGTGACATTTTTTACAAAATAGGGTTTTGGTATCAAGAGACTGTACGTTATCAGCCCGATGAGTTCATGAAACTTCCTATCTAGTAAAGTTAACTGTTTTGCTTCAAATATATTCTCCTATGTGTTTAAAACTCCCTAACAATTTTTTTAAAACAGTTTTTAGTGTTTCCTGAAAATGTTTGTTCAACTCACATTCATTGAAATAACGACGATATTCAAATGCAAATATTGAAATATTTGAATTATTCGAATATTTAAATAGTTGGAATATTCGAATAAATCGAATATGTTTTGAAATGAATATTCGAATACATTAATTTTAAAAATTCCCAGACTTATTTTTACTTTATTCTGAACCAGTCTTTTACATGAAGTAAAGTTTTGAGTTTAGAAAAGCCTGCATATCCCTGAAATTTGCTGCACATCCCTGAAATTCAGTTAAATATAGCAAGTTTTGTTGATTCTTTGCATTTTTTTGCATACATTGTTAATAAAAATTTTCAACGTTAGAAAAAAGTTTATACATTTCTTAATATTATCTGTAATTTAAAAATAAAGACGTGGTCTCTAACCGTCTATTTTTTTAATTTTAATTTTGATACATTTACAAGATGCCTTTTAGAGGTCAGAATTTTAGAAATATTTTTTTTTCTTGAAAACTATAAGAGATAAGTGTACATATGTTCGAATAAAATATGTTGCAATTTAAACGAGGAACCTAAAATATTACTAATATATATGGTGTTCCATTTAAAATAACAAACTTGGTGCTACTTCCGGTGGAACCGGAAGTGATATAAAGTTGAAAATATTTCACATGAGGAGAACTGATTCAAACATATGACAAGGATTTTTTTCAAATTTTTAGTGCAACGGCAACCCCATAAACTTTTAACGCACGGTTTAGCGTAGACACCCTGTATATATATATATATATATATATATATATATATATATACAGGGTGTCCCATTTTAATCCGCCAGTAGCGATAATTCTGAAACATTGCATTGAATCAAAAAGTGTTCCAAATGAAAAGATAATGGTTCTGAGGGGGACATCTGATGCCGTAGACTTTGCCCCCCAGCCCCCCAAGGGGGGCGGGAACAGGGGGCAACTTTAAAATCTTAAGTGGAAACTCCTATTTTTTATTGCAGATTCTGATAGAGGGTTAAAAAGTATGTAAGTTTTATCCGAAACATTTTTTTTATTGGTCGAGAGATGGCGCTGCAAATGTAAAAGTTAGGTTTTTTGTCAATTAAATTGCGAAAATCGTCACGTAATTAACTGTTATTATTACTTAAGACTTACTCACAACCTTACAAAGTTGTTTTTTTCTCAGATTGTTTTGTTTACATTCAAAAAAGATTTCTTGGATTTTTTTTATTTTCGTTCCTTTTTTAAATTTAGTTTTTAAAAATGAGTTCAGTACGCAAAGCCAAGTCGTTGAGTAATCATGGACTACTCACCGACCGAAATTGTGGACATCCTAAAAGTCATTGGAGAGTCGCTGAACAATTACACCAATGCAGTAGAACTGTATCGCCAAAGATTCCCGGATCGTCGGTGTCCGTCTCGCAGTACAATGCGAGGGCTGGAAGAACGTTTGCGCCAAGGTCACCTACAACGACACCGACCTCGAGCGAATCTAGTGGATGACGACCCCCGCACCATCGCCATACTTGGAGCTGTACACCTCAATCCGCATATCAGTCTCCGAGAAATCCAGGCAGAAATCGGCATACCGAAATCGACGGCTCAACGGTTACTCCGCGCGGCAAAGTTCCATCCGTATCACATCATGCGCGTTCAAGAACTTCATGGAAAATCGTGTGGGTTTCTGCAACTGGGCTTTGCAGCAGATCGACCGCGACCGTTTATTCTTCCACCGAGTCCTGTTCTCCGACGAGTGCACTTTCCAGAATACCGGATTCGTCAACATCCACAATGCCCATTATTGGAGTGCTGAAAACCCCCACTGGGTTCGACAAGTGAACGCAAAGCAGCGATGGAGTATCAACGTGTGGTGTGGACTTCTCGGCTCACAGATAATCGGACCATTCTTCTTCGACAGGACGTTAAATGGCGCGAGGTACCTGGAATTTCTCCAGAACGATCTTCCTGTGCTGCTAGAAGAAGTCGATTTGCGTACCCGGAGGACGATGTGGTTCCAGCAGGACGGTGCCCCACCACACTACGCTCGTGCGGTTCGACAACATTTGGATGAGCTGTTTCCAGCGCAATGGATTGGTCGCGGAGGACCTATTGTTTGGCCACCCCGATCTCCGGACTTGACATCGCCTGATTTCTTCCTTTGGGGTTACCTGAAAGACGTCGTCTTCCGCGATTCTCCAACCACGCGCGAGAACATGATGGTGCGGATAACTAATGCCTGTCATAAAATATCTCCAAATACGTTGCGGGCGTGCGTGGAGAATTTCGCCAAACGAATACGATTGTGTCGATACCATCAGGGACACAATTTCGAGCAGTTCTTGTGAATTGCAACGGCGACGAACTCACACACACGCACACGCATGTGGGGGGCCCGGTCAAACACTGTTTAAAAAAAAAATGACATTCTTTTTTGAATTATTTTACCATTATTTAATTTGAAAAAAAAGTACTCAATCGCTATTTTTGAGTACTTTACGTCTTTGTAGGGGGGGGGGGGGGGGTAGTATTTGGGCAGGCTGAGAAAAAAACAACCTTGTAAGGTTGTGAGTAAGTCTTAAGTAATAATAACAGTTAATTACGTGACGATTTTCGCAATTTAATTGACAAAAAACCTAACTTTTACATTTGCAGCGCCATCTCTCGACCAATAAAAAAATGTTTGGATAAAACTTACATACTTTTTAACCCTCTATCAGAATCTGCAATAAAAAATAGGGGTTTCCATTTAAGATTTTAAAGTTGCCCCCTGTTCCCGCCCCCCTTGGGGGGCTGGGGGGGGCAAAGTCTACGGCATCAGATGTCCCCCTCAGAACCATTAACTTTTCATTTGGAACACTTTTTGATTCAATGCAATGTTTCAGAATTATCGCTACTGGCGGATTAAAATGGGACACCCTGTATATATATATATATATATATATATATATATATATATATATATATATATATATATATATATATATATATATATATATATACAGTTTTATGTAACACGGAACATTTTCATAATGAGAATTTTTTGTTTAAGTATACATTAGCATACGTTGTATATTTGCCGGCGCTCGGTTTATTAGCGTGAAGCGCGGAGCGGCCAAACCAAATTTTCAGGCTTTTCTAAACTCGAAATTTTACTTCATGCGCCACCGGTACAAAACACTGATACAATGTAAAGTTTAGCGGTGTATTTTAAACTTCGTAATGTCAGTGTTTTGTACCAGTGGCGCATGAAGTAAAAGTTCGAGTTTAGAAAAGCCTGAAAATTTGGGTTGGCCGCTCCGCGCTTCGCGCTACGCGACCAAACCAAATTTTCAGGCTTTTCTAAACTCTAAATTTTACTTCATGCTTAGTCTGGGAGTGGAACACACTCATTTTATGTTTAAAATTGAACGCTTTTAAAAAAACGAGTATTTAAAGATTAGCGGCATATACGGTGTAATTGGGACATGTATACTTGAAAGAAAAACTCCCTGTATATACAAGTTGTAATTGTAATTGCGATTGATTGGCTACAATTTGTAATGGTCATATAGGCAACCCAATTTACACATTATTTAAAAATTAAAGGTGTCAAATTGTATTGGATGAAAATGTTCGGTGTTACATGAAACTCTCTGTATATAAGAAATAACAGCGAATTAGGTCATGTAGAAAAAATTATGTTATCAAGTGAGTGTGCAAGGAGGACAGAAATCAACGACGATCGTTTCGCTCTTTCTGGCTCTGTTTGTAAAATTAAATGAAGTTTAATAGGAAGTATATAAATATAGCCAACATATTTTTTATTTAATAGGAAGTAATAACTCTTATACAAACATTAACTTTTTTTGTTAAAGCGTGTATAAATAAGCTTCTTAACGTAATACATTAACATAACACTAGAGGTTTATATAATGAAGGGCTTTGGACGCACAATGGGGGTTTCTGAATATTATATCGGGAGTTGGGTTTCGGTTAGCTGGTAGGAGAGAGGTCGAATAAATAAAGTTGTTGATTTTCAATAAAGCCGGAGCCGATGAAACTCAATCAATTCTTCGGAAAATATTCAAAGAGATGTATATAAAGCGGTAAAATTGGCGAAATCTACCGTAAAAGTAAATTAGGAGAGATCAAAGGTCCTCGTGGAGAGCACTTTGTGGTCACGACGCGCTGACAAACCAAACCGTGCTTGCTTGTATGAGAGATGGATTGAATTGAATTGGTTTTTCATGAAAATATGCACTAATAGATTATCAACTGGTTTAATTTCATATAGCCATTGGGTTTTAGATTTTAAAAAGAATATCATTTTGTTGTTTTTTAAGAGGGAATAATTTTAAAAGAAAACACTTGGTTAAATTTCACAAATATTTTAACAGTCATAGTTAAAAATGTTTAACAAGTGAACGATAATATTGATATTGAATTGTTTAGTTTGAACATAAATTAGAAAAAATCTCATAAAACAGAATAAATTTAAAAAAGACTTAATTAATTCTATTATCGATTATACAAAATATATCAAAAGCCTAATCCAGATTCAGATTCATTCGCGGATTTAAATTAAAGAGTTTGGGCCACTTGACTCAGTATATATTTAAGCTTCAATTACTGAAATATTGAAATTTTCTTAAGTACAATAATTTTTACTTTCCCCCATATGCAAACCAAATATAAATATTTTCATTATTTATGATTCGTATGTATTTGTACAGCGAATTTTTATTTTAAGTATACATATGGATCCCGCGTGGAGTTGCTAGTCTCCCATCGGGCAGCTTCCCTGGTGGCGGAGAGGGACTTGCCTCCCAGAAATGGGAGGGGCAGACCAAAACTAGTAAACCATTCTCAATGAATAATAACAAACGGGAACCTAGTCACCAGGTGTAGTACGAAAGTGCGCAATCCCACCCCGCGGAAACAGGCAGCCCAGCCGGATCTGGTATGGGCAATTATTCAGCAGCCCTTAAAGAAGTTGAGCCTTAAAGGGAAATTCTCTTCCAAAAAGGAGAAAGGTGCAAAGCTAGCGGTCACCAAACCTGGCTCTTCCTGAATACCTACTAGGATGGACTGGAAAGAGAGCAGAATATAGGCTCACTCAACGTCTTTACGGACGGGTGTAAGAGTGACGATAAAGTAGGGGGAGGGGTCTTCTGTGAAGACCTGAACCTCCGCATCTCCTTCAGATTGCCAAACCACTGTAGTGTTCTACAGGCGGGGTGATAATCAGGACAGCCGCAGAATGGCTAAAGGTAAATGGGATTTCTGCCAGCCAGGTCCATATACATACCGATAGCCAAGCTGCTATTAAATCACTAACAGGTGTTATCAGCACCTCGAGGGTGGTATCCGACTGCCGGAAGGCATTAAATGAGCTGGCAGCTCGGATAGAACTTCAGCTCATCTGGGTACCAGGGCATAGCAATAACCCAGGTAACAACACAGCAGACGAGCTAGCAAAAAACGGAACCAAGTTACACTCGTCCTCGATTAACCAACACCCAGGTCTCCCCTTTGCGACAACCAAGGCGATTCTCTATAATATTATTTCAAAGATCACCAATAATAAGTGGAGAAATGAGAGCGCCTGTACCACCGCCAGGCAAATATAGACTCAGTGCAACAGGAAAAGAAGCGAGGCACTTATCTCTTTAAAGAGGAGTAACATCGCTCAAACGGTAGGCGTTATTACGGGACACTGCCCTTTCGGTAGGCACGCTCATAGGTTAGGAATTCCATACAATGACTTCTGAAAGCATTGTGCACTACCTTTGTCAATGCCCCTCTCTAGCTGGAATAAGAGCATTCATACCTAGGCTGTTCGTAGCTCGTTGAACTCTCTGACCTCGAGTCGCTAGATATTTAGAACCTGGCAAAGTTTGTCATCAGCTCCAAATGGTTCTCGTAAGAGAATAGTTAAAGCGTGGTATCACAATGGGCCCTTTTCGGACCTAAGTGTGCACCTTCAGATGCGGTGCAACCATTACAACCTAACCTATACATATAGATTTGCTGTAATTTTCCCAACATTCGTTGTTTTTTTTTTAAGTTTAATTAAAAGCTTTTAACGAGTGTTTTCCACTCCTAGATTTAGCATAAAGTAACATTTCGAGTTTAGAAAAGCCTGAAAATTTGGTTTGGCTTTTCAAGCTTTTCTAAACTCAGTATTTTACTTCATTCACCACGCGTATACAACACTGGTCCGAAGTGAAGTTAAACATATACGTCTCTAGAATACTGCTTCAGTAGCATATTGCGAACTCCACAATATTTAAGTGTTTTATACGCGTGGCGCATGAAGTAAAATTTCGAGTTTAGAAAAGCCTGAAAATTTGGTTTGGTCGCTCCGCTTCGCGGAGCGACCAAACCAAATTTCAAGGCTTTTCTAAACTCGAAATTTTACTTTATGCTTAGTCTGGGAGTGGAAAAGACTCGTTTAAAGCTTTAAATTGAACTCTTAAGAAAACAACGAATATGTAAAGATTTGTTAAATAATTAAGATATGTATACTTAAAAAAAGACTCCCTGCATGTATTGACATTTTCCATGGTTTTATTAAACAAAATGATCTGAGCCATATGATCAGAGAAGCATGTGTTGATGCTCTATTAAGGCTATTTACATAAACAAGTTCTGCTATGTTTTGCTATGCAAGTAGGTTGTGTAATTAGGTACGTTGCGCCGAATTCAGTTAATACATTTTTAAATTATTGTAACTTGTGACTTTCGGCTAAAAAGTCGATGGTAAAATCGCCTAAAAGTTTTTGAAAAATATACCATATTCTGCAGACGGAGGTCTATAAATACAAACAGCATAGTATTATTTTATTCCTATGCAGGGTTTACTGCCAGTACATTCAAATAATGTTTGCGAATTTAGTTTATTAATGTATAGAATATCTCTTGATTTAAATCCCTTGCTACAGTATAGCGCTGCACCCCCATGTTGTTTCTTCTCTCTACAAGACGACTATAATGACAGTTGACGTACAAGTCGGCGCCAGCCGATATTTGGATGATAATAACAGTTGACATAAGCCGGCGGTAGCCGAAATTTGAACTTAAATGACAGTTTACATAAGTCGGCGCCAGCCGCCATTTAGTCCATCGTGTCAACTTGACAAGTCGGCCGAAGCCGACATTTGAACTATAATGACAGTTGACATAAGTAAGAGCAAGCCCACATTTAACCAATCGTACCAACTTAACACGAGTTTGAATTGAACTATAATGAGATCGCCATGTTATTGTTTTTCTTTGTGGCAATTACGATACACATTTTAACAGTTGTGATGTATTTTAAACTAACGAAGGTCTTAAAATCCCAGACTAAGCATAAAGTAAAATTTCGAGTTTAAATAAGCCCCGCGTAGAAAATTGGTCGAGGGTCGCGAAATTTTACTTTATGCGCCACGCGTATAAACCACCGATTTACAGTTAAGTTAAAAATATATAACGCTTAGATGTGATAGTGATTAAAATTTACTGAGATGGAGCAAAAAAATGCAAAAATTACTTGTTTTGTGAATAGTTTTGGAATAATAATAATAATAAAAGTAGAATAAATTTAGTTTGAGCAACTTTTCCATATTGGTGATATTTAAATCATTATATCTTTAACGGTGAAAATGCTATGATAGACACTTCACCATTTTTTTAATTCTTGGCCCTCTCCTGGTGAAAATCTTGACTACGCGCATACAAATGTTTCTTTCAATAAAAAAATATTTCAAAATTGATTAGCCTGGAGCAATTTGCTTTTGGGTTGGTTAGCGGACATATAGTACATCGTGTCAACTTGACATAAACCGACGCCAGCCGACATTTGGACTATAATAACAGTTGACAGAAGTCGACATTTAAACTATAATGACTGTTAACATATACTGCTATGTTATTTTTTTTTTCTTTATGACAGTTAAGATACTTATTTTAACACTTGTGACATATTTTAAATTAACGAGTGTCTTCCACTCCCAGACTAAGCATGAAGTAAAATTTCGAGTTTAGAAAAGCCCCGCGTAGAAAAATTGTCGAGGGTCGCGCAGCGACCCGAGACAAATTTTCACGGGGCTTTTCTAAACTCGAAATTTTACTTTATGCGCCACGCGTATAAACCACTGATTAACAGTAAACTTAAAAATATATAACGCTTAGATGTGATGGTGATCAATATTTACCGAGATGTAGCGAAAAAATGCAAGAATTACTTTTTTTGTAAATAGTATTGGAATAATAATAATAACAGTAGAATAATTATTGTTTTAGCAACTTTTCCATATTATTTATACTTAAATCATCATATCTTTAGGTATGAGGGACACATCACCATTTTTTTAAAATTACTTTCTGCATTTATAAAATCAGTACCAACATTTTACATCCAGTTAGATGTTCTATAACTTTTTGTTTAAGCTGCGATAGCTACGAAAAGGGATTTACTTTAATTTTGAGTAGAATCTAATTAACTTCTCTCGTGTGAAAGCTTTGAAATGAAAATAAAGAGAAAATAAAAATCAAATAAAGAGTTAATTAAATATCAGAGAGTGTCGCTAGGCGTAGTATATTTAAAGAACACCCTCTCCTCTTCCCGTCTCTTTCTCTCTCCCCTCGCACGTATGTGTATAACAATGAAATGTTAATGATGTAATGTAATCCAGCAGCACTAGCTTTGAACTGAGGCATAAAGGGCAGACGAGCGCCGAGTTGCTACTTGCCACTTGCCGGCAGATCTGCTAACTAGCGACTGTCATCATTCCTAGGTGTGACGTGAGTGTGTACAAATTACCTCGTGAATGGGCGAAGTGTAATAAAATTTTCTTTTCAAGTGGCGCAGTATTAATTCCGGTGGATTTCAAGGGAGGGTGGCGGCAATGGCACGAGATTGGCATTTCTGATAGTCGGGGAAATGTGCACCGATTTTTTTTTTTAATTGGATAGGGTGTTTCCGGTGTTAATTTGAATTGGAATTTAAGTCGAGTATGAGTGTGGGCGAGGGGATGATTTTATTGCGCAATCGAATCGGGTGGTTTTTACATTTTTCCTGCATCTACATGAATTTTTTTAATTAATTTTAATAAAGTACAGAAATGCTTTACTAATAGAGTTTTAAATATTTTCATTTCACAGTCGCAGGAAAAGTGTTCTGCAAAACATCCGTAAATCCGTCCTACGTACTCTTTCGGTTTGCAGCATTCCCCTGCGGAATATGCTGCAAACTTCTTACTAGTGTATACTAGAGTCTACAAAAATAGAAGAATGAAATAAAATACTCTTTTTTTAAACATTAAAAGTGCGATTCGTTTCGCAATCTACAATACTCTATATTCATTTATACATACTCTTTTTTACTTTCCCTTATATGTAAAACAAAGGAAATGTATTGTTTTCGCGAAAGTTTTTGAATCAAAAATGTTTGTGGATATATCTATTTTTAGGAGGGGATTTTGGGTCTTTAAAAATAAGAAAATGAAATAAAATTTTCTCTTTTTTTGAGAATTAGATTTTATTGAAATCGTTTAAAAAAAATCTGACCTAGCTTGAGAATTTGTGAAGAAAAATGTAAATATTTTGTTATTTAAATATTTATTGTGATTATTTCTCATTTTAAGAAAGTATTTTTAGGTGTATTTCTAACTTCAAAATATGTCAGTGTTTTATACGCAGGGCGCATGAAATAAAATTTTGAGCTAGACAAGCCTGAAAATTTGGATTGGTCACTCTGCTTTGCTCCGCGACCCATCCAAATTTTCAGGCTTTTCTAAACTAGAAATTTTACTTTATGCGCGACTCGTAATAAAACACTAAATTATTGTGGAATTAAACGTATTGCTTGTATTTACGTAAATACATTTTACGAATACATAATTATACATACTTATAAGAAAAACATCACAATTTTTCTATGGGAAGTTTGTATTGAATATGAAAAATAAATGCAATTTAATAGTGCAACTTTAGGCATTTTTTGCAATCCTCGGGACATTTTTTACTTGTTGCGCTGCCCAAAGATAAAATAGGTTGCCTTTTACTGACAGAAAATTAATGGCATTTAATGAGTTTTACCATTAAACTAAAATATTGGCATTTATTGATATTTGCAACAAATTTAAGTGATAAAAGGCAATTATTATCATACAGATGCATTTGTTCATTAACACCATAAATAAAACAGATTGTGCACAGCAAAAAACAGCGCGCAAAAATAAACGTATAATTTAAATGTAAACACAATCATAAATTCGTGTGGTTCATTAAAACGTTGAAATTTCAATTAAGCTCGCGCGTCGTCGGGAGAGATGGAAAAGTGAGGGCTTCCGTTTTAAAATAAATTTGAAATTTCTGTCCCAAGGGCGTATCCCCTTTTACTTTGTTTTTATTGCTGATACGCGGGCCTTTTCTCTTTTTCCCTTCATCTGCACCTCCGTCTCTTCAGGACATGATAACTTTAAATTCAATTAATGCGCTTAATTTTATTACGGGACCGAGGGGAATTTCCCATTCAAGTTCCGGCCGTTATTCCAATTTTAATACATCTATTAATTTTAATATTTCAAATGTAAATTTAAATTTACGATTGTTAAATAGGTTATTGTGCAGTATATTTCGAAGAAGAACACTGATGAGAAAAATAATAGTTTTCCCGTAAATTAACATAGAGATTTAATTTAAAAGTAATTTGTTTAAACAAATTCCAAAACGCAACAGCTGCGATACAAAAATAAGATAATAACTTAATTATTTCTTACAGAAGTCTACGGTACAAAATAATCTCAGAATATGGCCTGTATACTGAAATGACAGTCGCTCTTAATATTATTAGTCAGTATTGTCAATATAATTTTAACAGTATTTATGAAGACCCTAAATCAAAATAAATATGTACGATAATAACTGAAGTTGTGAAATACCCTGTATATTCGTATTTTAGCAAAATGTATGGGGATCTCGGTTATTTGAAGAGATAGAGAGTTGATTAATTGAGGCAAAGTTGCATATTTTAGGGCCCACCAATAATCTGAAAACAAATTTAAAATATCTTGTTTTGTTTTCGAGATATCACCAAAAAACAATTTTTTTTGAAATTTCGTTTTTATTTTTTTATTTAAAATCTATTGAACCGACTCTCTATCTCTTCAAATAACTGAGATCCCCATACATTCTGTCGAAACGGACACCCTGTATTGATCAATAATCGTCAAAATTGAAGAAATTAATTAAATTCGTGGAGAATTACAAATATTATTAGGAAATTTTATTCAAATAATTTTAACACTTTAGGTGATTACATAACATTTTAAGGAATTTTTATCGCAATTAGTTTTTTCAAAAAAGTACAAATATCGAGAAATTGATCAAATTTGTGAGAAAATTAAATTAGATAAATGTTGTATAAAAACCTTAAGATTTATTAAAGCGACCGAATTCACGAGTATTAACATTTTTGTCAATCGTTTCTCAATTGTTTATTATGTAAATCGTAATTTACAACATGATTTAGAATTATTCCTGTGGACGTAATAAAAGTGTATAAATTTAAAAAAAAACTGTATGCAAATATTAAAATTTGATTTAATTTTAAATCATATTTAATCAACATTTTTTGAATGTATTCTTCCTAGCACGCATAATAAAAGGTGTTGCTATTTTAATTCCGTATTTCCTCTTGACATTTTTAAAATAATAGTTTTCTTTCGACCAATCATCAATCCTTAATGTTAGCATTAAGGATTGATGATTGGTCGAAAGAAAACTATTATAATAATAACTTTAACCCTATTCACATACAATAATTCCCTGTAATGTTTATTGACGAAATCAACCCTGTTTGCGTCATTAAAAATTATCAAAAATTTTAAAATCTTCCGTCTTTTCATTGAGTTTTCTTCGCAATAATTTTGTTTTACAAGATTTCCACAATTGCTCTTTGCGTGCATGTTGGCCAAGAAATTTCTCGATAAAGGATTTTTGTGAGTTAATTCACATATTTATTTCGTATTGCTTAACTAGATTTTGTTTCTATTTGTATTTTCATAACATTAATCATATTTTAATTACTAACTGCGAATTTATATTAACTCTGAGATGATGTTTAGCAGGTTGATCGCCACCTTGATAACAATAAAAAATATTACCTCAGGCCGCTGCTTAACTTTTTGTTCCAATTATACAGAATAATAAAGCAAACATTTGAAGGGACATTAACATTTTTAAACGTTTAGGCCACCTAGTTCTATGTCTATATAGTTATACTAGTTCCGTGGCACTGGTAACAGGATGCTTTAAAAGTCATTTCTGGATGCGGCACACGGTTCATGCCGCGCAGCCTAAACGCAAATTTAACTGCGGCACAAGTGAATGCCACGCAGCGATCAACGTGTTAATTTGTCGACGGTAGTTTTAAATTGTTTTACGTTATGTAAAATGTTTCTTCTTTTCATCGACTTTTCCTCGCAATAATTTTGTTTACAAGATGAATACAATTACGATTAAAAGTTCTTTTTTCGCAGGCATCTTGTGCATTAAAATTAAAATTTCTCTATAAAAAATGTTTGTAGGTTAATTCACATATACATATTTATTTTGTACTGCTCATCTAGATTTAATTTCTATTTGTAATGAGATAATAAAATATTTAAATGTTCTACAGCTCATTCCATTGATAATATATAAAATTACGAAAAAACTATTCGTGAAAATGCAAACAATGTCCTTATTAATAAGACAACTCAAGACGATAAATATCCATTGAAACAACTACTTCCCGTGCAAATACACCGCCGGATATTGAATTATACAATGAAATATTTAAAATCATTCAATCATTCCATTGAACTAGGCGAGCAACGCCTATATATCCCAATTCGGACATAATTGACATAATTTAAATATTTTATTATGTAGAGTTTATCTGTTCAACTAATAAAGTTATTTGTCTAAAAATAATGATATTTCTTTACAATTATTCACTTTTTATAAGTAAAACAAGTCGCATCTTAAAAGTTTTCGTGTACAAATATTTTATAGTTTCTCTCCTGGTTAAATGAAACGAGCTATAATGCAATTTATTTTATGTTGTTTACATCACTGAAATAATATTTGCATTTAATTAATGTAGTAATTATCATTTACCTGTGGTTATAAGTAGTAAGGTGGAGAGTAGAACAACCGGATCCATATTTTCCTTCAAAAAAGGGGCACACACACACAAAACTTTATGAAGCACAGACACCCCAAGTGTGTTTAAATCCAAATTTTCAGCGTAGTTTTAACATAACACAACAAACTTTACCGTAGAACGAATGTCTTTAAGTTGATTAAAGTTTATGAGACTGTAAGAGGAACGAGGGTAGAGAAATGTGTGCGAGCCAGTAAAATATAGTGCAAATAACCAACATAACTCCAGATTATATAAAAATATTATACGACCCCAATTACCAAAACTAATTCCAAACATTATATAAAAATAGTAAATACAAGACAATGAAAACTTTAAGTTTTATTTATCATTTGTTAAGTATTATTATTGTAATAAATATTTTGTATATTCTGTGTGTGAGCAATAAAAGTGAAATTATTTACATTTGCAGCAAGAATTTTTCAGATTTCGTGCATCTAAAACAATTTATTTAAAATTCAACAAACCTATAGGCTATTTTGAAAAGCGTCTATTTTGAAACTTCTAACGAGTGTTTCCACTCCCAGACTAAGCATGAAGTAAAATTTCGAGTTTAGAAAAGCCTGAAAATTTGGTTTGGTCGCGTAGCGCTACGCGCTACGCGACCAAACCAAATTTTCAGGCTTTTCTAAACTCGAAATTTTACTTCATGCGCCACGCGTATTAAACATTGATTTAACGTGAAGTTAAAAATAGACTGCATAGATTATTATATAAGTTTATAAAACATGGCCATTTCAGCTTTATTTTATGTTTGATCTCACGTTAATAAATTTTACCAATGTTTACCTCGTATTACCTAATTTGTACACCTTTATTTACACATATACTGTTGATATTCGGTTTTCATTAAATTGATTATACTAACCTAACTCAAAAAGTTATTAGTTATTAGTATGCTTAAGAATTTCCACGATGTTCAATATTTGCTGGACATTTTTGTTAGTGATTAAATTAATTGTGATTTAATATTGTAATTTAATCTTGTAATTTTATATACAATTAAGCCTTTGCCTGTAAAGGAATGATTAAATAAATAAATTAAATTAAAATATTTAACTGTATTGTGTTATTGGCGTTAACTGTGTAGTCTAATAATAACTAATCTATCAAATAGCTGTCATACTCACTAACGTCTTATTATTAGTTAGATTTAAATTGGCCTAAATGTATATACCTTAATTGTATATTATAATGTATTATTGCATTGTCTTGTAATTGGAAAATTTATTGTTGGGCAATAAAGACTTATTATTATTATTATTATTACACTAGTAAAGTATAAAAATACCACAGTACATTGGATTTAATTGATTTATTGTACGTTGGTTAAACAAAACTAAAGTTTCTTGTGGTGGAGACGGTTACTTTGTGATACATTGTAAATATTTAAATAATTTAAAATAAAAAAGTGAATACAAACAAGTAATTAGTGTTAATTATTTAAATGTTAAAATTGTTTTAGTTACAAGTGTTATTGTTATTTAGTCAAACTAACTTATTTGCATGATATTCCTAAATAAAATATATGTATGTTTTGTAATTTGAGATATATGTGGGTGTGGATGTGGAATAAGTTAGGAATAAATTGCGGTGATAAAAAGGGGTGGGTTTTTCTGGAGGGTTTTTGATGTGTTGTTTAGTGGCTCACTTGAGCTTCAAGCTGCATTACCGGTGATTGCCTCGAAAAATCGGAGCCCTATCAATTTTGCCGGCATGCGTGGGGGGAAAGCTAAGGGCTCAATTTCTGTAGGGCGAGAGAAAAAAAAACACCGTACACACGTGCCTGACACCGATTTGATTGATGGATTACACCGGAGAAGGAGGAGGAAAAAGTTACGAACAATATGTCAAAAAACAATCGATAAAGTACGAACAGCATTAATTATTTTAACACGGATATTTTAAGAATGATATTCCAAAACCAACATTTCTTATTTACCCGAAAGAGGAGGAAAAAGTTACGAAGAATATGTCAAATAACAATCAATAAAGTAGAAACAACATTAATTATTTCAATACAGATAATTGAAGCATGATATTTCAAAATAATAATGTGTAATTAACCAAAAGAAAACGGAAAAAGTTACGAATAATATGTCAAAAAACAACAACAAGTGGGAACAACATTAATTATTTTAACACAAATAATTTAAGATTTATATTCCAAAATGAAACATTTGTAATTAACTTGAATGGGGAGCTTAATTAAACACTTTCATTTTGGAATTTTATTTTTAAATTATCTGTATTGAATTAAATTATGTTGTTTCTACTTTACTTATTGTTTTTCGACATATTGTGGAAACTTTTTCCTCCTTCGGGTTAATGACAAATTTTTATGCTAGACTATAATTCTTAAATTATCTGCGTTAAAATAATTAAAGTTGTTTCTACTTTATTGATTTTTTTACATAATGTAAAGTTACGAACAATATGTAGAAAAATAATCAATACAGTAGAAACAACGTTAATTATTTAAACGCAGATAATTTAAGAATTATATTCTAACATAAACATTTGTCATTAACCCGGAGGAGGAGGATAAAGTTTCTACAATATGTCAAAAAACAATCAGTAAAGTAGAAACAACATTAATTATTTCAATACAGATAATTTAAGAATGATATTCCAAATATAATATATAAAATTACGAAAAAACTATTCGTGAAAATGCAAACAATGTCTTGATTAATAAGACAACTTAAGACGATAAATATCCATTGAAACAACTACTGCCCGTGCAAATACACCTCCGGATATTGAATTATACAATGATATATTTAAAATCTTATTTAGTTTTATTTGTAACAACGCTCTATTAAGGTTTATGTAACGTTTAGGTCAAATTCTCTTCAAACCAACTAACAAATACAAATTTAAAATGAAAGGAGAGATAATAAAAAAAAATTAGAAGTGAAAGGACTTGGATTAAAACTAATGTCTTAGGCCATCTATAGATGCGTTTCGAGATTTATCTCTCTTCAGTATAGCTTTGCTTATGACGTTTTTAAAAATTTTATATATTATATTTAAAGTGTGCAAACTATAAAAAGCGTAAGCTTATTTTCTCGAATTCAAATAGTTTTGAATTTTCATTTATCTTCATTTCCAAAATGATAATGTGTAATTAACTAGAAGGAAAAGAAAAAAGTAACGAATAATATGTCAAATAACAATTTATTAAGTAGGAACAACAATAATTATTTTAACACAGATAATTGAAGAATGATATTCCAAAATCACAATTTAAAATTAATTCACAATGTTATTATTTACTAAACAAGTTAATTTGATACATTGTATTATTTGACCTGAACTCGATAACTGAATAACTTAATAATCATCCCCCATTTTTTTGTCCACTCTTTTCTCTTATTTTTCCTCTCTCCAAAAATTTTACGTTGCATTTATGAAAGTCAAATCAAGTAGAAAGTTCATTGAAAGGGACATTTTAACCACTCGGTAAATTCTCCATAACGGGATCCCTTTAATTCCACATTCAACGTTTAATATTCCCTCTCTCTTTCCACCCCCCTTTTTTTCGCTCGACTCTTGATACACATTTGCACAGAATTAATAACCCAAAAAGACTTTTTTCCCTCTCGCTCTTTTGGCCCTCCAGTATAAATCCACTTTGTCCGGGCCGTTTAAAGGGAACGTAATGAAAATGTATATTAGTTACCAGAATCGAGCTTTATTCGATTCATGTTGGATCTAATTTATGATTAAAGTCGGGTTTGTTTTTTTGTGAAATAAGGTTAAATAAATACACAAAAAAGATTACGTTTGTGGAATTGAATTTGGTTTCTGTTAGCCTTATTAATAGAGATTTAATATATTTAATGGATTTGCGGATACGCGGATAAACAAAATCACAAATGAATATTTTAAATAAATGACAACATCGGATAATTTGTTTGAATAATTCCTCATAAACTAATTCATTACTTAACACTTAGTGAAACATGTTTAAGCCATTATGTGAAAAATTATGCACTGTGTGTTGGACATAAAGTAGGTGTTTAATTTTTTACCGTATTTTACAAAAATTAATAAGTCCATTTTAATCTTCTAATATGAACATATCAATGTTACACATTTATATAACTATATACATGCATTAACTGTTTTATTACGTTTATAGTTATTTTAAAGTGTAATTCAAATCACGATTTTTTGCTATACATTTTCAGGGGGTTAGGTGAGGTTAGGTTAGATTAGGTTAGGTTAGGTTTATTGTGCGAACCAGGATTTTTCCTTTTCGGTATACATATCACGATTTTTCGCTGTAATTTTTCAGACGATCGTTGTCTTAAGGGGTTGGGCCACTCTAGAGGCAGAAAATGGGCATATTTTGTAAAATAAATATTTCTTATAGTCAATTATACTTGTAAAATAGGGATCTTTCTTCAAAATTTCATTTTAAATCATTGTTCCCTCATATGCCGAATATTTTTTGCTGCTAGAGTAATGAAATACTTAGACTATCAAGAAAATTTAACCTAAAGAAAAATTGACTTTGTCAATAGTTTGCAGAATATTTACAAAATATGAAAACGAATTAAAATTAATATCGAATTTCTGCAAAAATGTTGTCTTATTGAGACAAGTCTCCAAATATTCATTTAAACAACTGCTTCTCGAGCTAATACCGCGACAGATATTGAATTATACAATGAATATTTGAGTTACACGACATCTTTACTGTTCCATAGATAATTTATATGCAAAATGCAAGATCAGGTCAAATTATTCTATCTCCAAACTAAATGAATTAATAGGAAATTAAAATAAATTGAAAATATTAGATGGCTTAAGACAATTAATATTCATTCCCTGTAATTTTTTCAATTTATTTTAATTTCCTGTTAATTCATTTAGTTTGGTAAGACAACAATTTGACCTGATGTTGCGTTTTGCATATAAATTATGCATAGAACAGTAAAGTTGTCGTGTAACTCAAATATTCATTGTATAATTCAATATCTGTCGGGGTATTAGCTCAAGAAGTAGTTGTTTCAATGAATATTTGGAGACTTGTCTCAATGAGACAAAATGTTTGCAGAAAGTCGATATTAATTTTAATTCGTTTTTATATACTTAGACTAGTTGTTATTAATATAGTCATTATTAATTGTTTGTCTTATTAGGAACATCTGCGATTTTTGGGATTTTTAAAATCATAAAAATGCACATGTGAACAAATTTTAGGTTGTAGGAAATGTTTAGTTTTTAAAATATTTAAAAAACAGTCAAAAAGCTTCTCACAAAGATTATAAATTACCAGTGCTCTTTATTTTCCCAAGAAAAAAAATATTTTCATGAAGTTTTATATATTCTTTCCTTGTATATATTTTTCATATTTAAGTCATTTATTCTAAAAATCACCTAAGTCCGTTTCTCAATGTTTTGTTGTAGACTGTAATATCCTTAATAATTTGAGCTTTTTAGTTCTAAATAACAATGTATAGCTAAGTATATTCAAAATACATACCATATTATATATTCTAAATATACTTAATTACAAATTGTTGTTTTTGGCAAAAAACTTTAAATTAGGAAGATTATTACAGCCAACAACAACGAAAAAAATGAGATTATGGACTTAGGCCACTTTCAAAATAAACGGCTTATTTATTAAAAGGTATACTCTTCACGTAAACTTAAAAACATAGAGTGATTATTTAATATTTTATTTACATATATATATATATATATATATATATATATATACTGTGAATTGTGATTAATTATGTTTATCTACTCTGCTATTATTAGACTTAAGTAAAGAAAACTAACACTTCACACGAACATTAAAATGTGTAAATAGACGTTAGTAGAAACTTATAAGGCTGTAACGTACTATTAAAAGCAGTAAACAAATTAAGAAAAGATAGTAGAATATTTTAAGACTCTAAAATACTATTGGCATTGTTTAGCAACTTCCATTAGTAAGCGAATTAGTTATTACTGTGATAATGGTGAATGCGTTGGGCAAACGCATACAAATATTGTATAGGCATTATAGGCAATTAAATGTTATATGGTATATTTTAAATAAGCTGCACTATAAAAATGTAATGTTAACGTTGCTTTAACAAACATGATAATTAATTGCCTTTTAGAATGGAAATATCTAGATTGCATTACTAGTTATAGGTTGAACATTTACAAACGAAATAAAAATGTTCTATTTTATAACTCTATTTTCTGAGATTTGAAATTTGAAGTTTTTGTCGATTATATTAAGTAATTTCATAAATTGGATTAAAGCAGTGGCGAAGAGAAATATTGTTTTTAAGTGTACATATTATTACTTCTTGATTAATCATGAAATAAAACTCCGAGTTTAAAAAAGCCTGAAAATTTGGAAGCGGAGCGGCCAAACCAAATTTTTAGGCTTTCGTAACTAGTTTTATTTCATGCGCCACGCGTATAAAACAATGACATATTGTATAATTAAAAATATATTGCCAAGTCAGTATTGAAAATAAATTGCTAAAGCAAGATTAAAAATATACTGCTAAAGAAGATTATTTTAAATTTCACATTATTTCAGCGTTTTACACGCCTATCGCATGAAGTAATATTTCCAGTTTAGAAAAGCCTGAAAATTTGCTTTGGCCGCTCCTCTTACAAATTCCCAGGCTTTATTAAACTCGAAATTTTATTTCATATTTAATTAAATTTGGAAGCGGAGCGACCAAACTAATATTTAAGGCTTTTTTTACTTCATGCTTAATCAAGGAGTGGAAACACTCGTTCGAAACTTTAAATTAAAAAAAAAAACGAATGCCTTGAAATGCATACAAATCGAAAAACGTATACAGTAGAACCTCGCTATACCGGGCCTCGAGATACCGTGATTCGGATATATCGGAGTCATTTTTCAAGTTTTTTTTTTTTTATGATGTTAATTTTAACAATTGACTGCGTACCGCCCTGATTAGGTAAAACGTTCCGGCGTCATTATTGTATTATATAGTATGTCTTGTTATGTAGGTGGCTACTGCACATACCTGCATTAAGCCTATTATGTTAAGGGGATTAGTAAATACTGGGTTCCTTGAAAATATATACATATATATATATATATATATATATATATATATATATATATATATATATATATGCGCGTGTGTGTATGTGACTATTATACACATTACATATATTCGGATATACCGTGTTTTCCTTATATCGTGCTAGGTATAGCCAAAAGCCATCCCGGTATAACGAGGTTCTACTGTACTTGAAACAAAAATCCCTTTGTGTTTATGTCTCCAGCCTCACCAATAAAAATTCTCGTGAACCGCCACTGAATAAAAGTACTTTTTGATATTTATTAAAACTAAATAAAAGTGAATTTCTCTTATACATTTTTTATCTGTCTGTATTATAGCATATGCAATATTAATCATCGACTTCCGGTCAATTTTTCATTCGTATTTTTCCCAGGGCGAAGTGTTTTTGGAAAAATTCAGGTGAAGAGGTAGGGGGGAAGGGGGGCGACCCGTTCGGTGACGCCGGGGCTTGTTAAGGGCTTGATTGATGACCTTTTTCCCGGCTCCGAATAAAAAAGTTAAGGAGGAGTTTACACTTTTCCCTCAAGCCCTCAGGGTTATAAAGTCACAATTCGCCGCAACTTTTCACTCTTGCATTCTTTGAATGCGGCCGAACAGATTTAACGACGAGATTTTTCAATGAGAAAAAATAATCCGCTATAAAATAAATTAATAAAAATTATTTGAATTTCATATAATGAAAATAATAATTTAAATTTGTTGTCTATTATATCAAGTAATTTCATAAATTAGAAAAAGTACTTCTTGAGATTTATTTCTTTATTTTATTTTGCATAACTCTTATCGTTAGTAAAAAATAACTGAATTTTGTCTGAATGAATGCACTGTTTTTTTTTTTTTTATGTAGATTGTGCATATTAGTAAAACAAGCACGAGTTTATTTCGCACGCAAAATTTTATTAACAATTCCGTCCGTGTAAAACAGAGGAATCCGCAAGCACTTGTAAAACGAAGGTAATCCGAAGGGACCGGCAATTTATTTCATTTCAACGCTTGCGTATCGTTTCCCTTTGTGTCCCACGTATGGAAATCCCTTTCCCTAATCAGCGGCCACAACGGGAAATTGGCGTAATTAAGTCCCGGCACCGCCTTCAAGAAACAAATATATAAGAAAAGATGGTTCTCTATCATCCAAAAAAAAAAGAGAATAAATCCTTTAAAATCAAATGAATAAATAACAAGTGGAATTCGCTCTTTAATATGAAATTTATTCAACATTTCTAGCTATAATATATAAAATTACGAAAATGTTATTCGTGAAAATGCAAACAATGTCTTTTCGTAATTTTATATATTATGTTTAAAGTGTGCAAACTATAAGAAGCGTAAGCTTATTTTCTCGAATTCAAATAGTTTTATATTTGAATTTATCTTATTTCTAGCTATGTTTAATTTAAAAAAAAACAGTGATTTAACATGTTTTCTAATTTATACTTATAAGAAGATATGATCGTTCTTCTGAAATCACAATTTTCAGTTTCTTTTAAATTGCATGAAAACAGTTGAAGGTTAGTCATATGTTTTAATAGATTATAATCCATTGAAACATTTCATTTATTTTCAACTGTTTTTATGCAATTTAAAAGAAACTGAAAATTGTTTTTTTTTTCTGCTGGATTAATATAAAAATGCGGAATTCTCAATTAACATTACTTGCCTTATTAAAGACGTTAGCAGGCAGTTTGTGGCACTATTAGGCATGTAACATGTCAATGAATAAAGCTGTACAATTTTTAAAGATTGATTGGAATTTCTAATGATTAAAATCATTGGAAATTCTAATCAATCCTTAAAACTTGTACAGCCTTATTCATTGACATGCCTTATAGTGCCGAAAAACTGTCTGTTAAAGTCATTAATAAGGCAGGTAATGTTAAATAAGAATTCAGTATTTTCATGTTAATCCAACAGAAAGAAACAAAATATAAAAATATGTATTGTTTTATTATTCCATCAAAGAAAACTTCGCTATTTCTACCATATTTTTTATGTTCTTGAATTAATTTCTCATTTGGCACGTGGTGAAGTATATAACAGAATATTTAATTGATGAGGCGGATACATGGTGAAACTCCATAATACTATTTGAAATAAAACAACGCAGTTGGGAGGGTTTCACTTTTATTGTTGAACACTGCAACATGTTTCACCACACAGTGGCTTCATCAGGCAGATGAAATAATGAAATTATTTCATCTGCCTGATGAAGCCACTGTGTGGTGAAACATGTTGCAGTGTTCAACAATAAAAGTGAAACCCTCCCAACTGCGTTGTTTTATTTCAAATAATATAACAGAATGTACAGCTATTGAGAGGAAAAGGTATTGTTTCACAAATGTAAAACTTTATTCCGGCTAGCTTCGGTTTGTTAAACCATTTTCAAAGGAATATTGAATTATTCGTTTGAAATTTTTCTAACAAACCGAATCTAGTCGTAATAAATTTATTAATTTGTAAAACAATACGGTGTTTTTTCTTACAATTACTTTACGCAGTATATTTTTATATTAACCCATTAAGGGCCGAGCAATTATAGAGTAGTACTTTATTACCATACTTATATATACAGGAATTTAAAATTATATACAGGTATACATACAGGAATTTTAAATATTACATTAAATTGATTATAAAAAAGTAAAAATACATTTCTGGCAAATGGCCGTCGGCCAGTAGCCTTTTTGTTATATATAAAGGTATAGGCAAAATTCTGCACTAATTTTAATGATTTCTATGACTTATTATAATATATATTGGGATTTTTTCTTTAATATATACATAATGTATATGTTGTAAATTTTCAGGCATTCGTCAATTTTATAATAGCGTTCAATTTGATGTTTTGAACGAGTGTCGTTCACTCCCAGACTAAACATGAAGTAAAATTTCGAGTTCAGAAAAACCCCCCGTACAAAATTTGTCGAGAGTCGCGCACCAGAAATACATGCGTTATTAAATCCAGAACAATGGTATTCTTGCAGGAATAAATTATTAGAAGGTATTTTCCAATACATAAATACATTATTAAAAGCATCATCAATCAAATAATAATGATTTAATTAAACTCTAAATATCAAATTTTCAATAAATAAATAGATCAATAATACCTTCCTCCTTTAAGAAATATATTAAATTAATTAAATCCTGAACAAAGGTAGTTTGCCAACAATAAATAAATAGGAGTTATTCTTCAAAATAAATAAAAATTCCCTATATTTTTTGATTAAGTATGCCTTTATACTTAATTAAAAAATATAATAATTTTTCTCTTATGTCTACATATTGTATACGCTGCAAATTTTCCGATATTCGTTCTAGTTTTAAAAGAGTCCAATTTAAAGCTTTAAACGAATGTTTTCCAATCCCAGATTAAACATGAAATAAACTTTTCTAAACTCGAAATTTTACTTAATGCGCTACGCGTATTAAAGACTGAACGCACTGTAATATTGTAAACAAGTGAACTTCAGTTAAAATCGTTGTTTTATACGCGTGGCGCATGAAGTAAAATTTCGAGTTTAGAAAAGCCCCGTGAAAATTTGTCTCGGGTCGCTGCGCGACCCTCGACAAATTTTCTACGCGGGGCTTTTCTAAACTCGAAATTTTACTTCATGCTTAGTCTGGGAGTGGAAAACACTCGTTTAAAGCTACAATTTAAACTTAAATAAACCCTTATGTTCAGATTTACAGCAGTGTGATTGGGATATGTATACTTAAAAGAAAAACTTCGTTTACATATCGCTGCTTTGCTTGGATAGTGGCACAACTAAACAAAAGTGACGTTTATGTTTTGCATTAAATCTATTCAAAAGTCAGTGAACTTTTATTGTAGCAAGCGGCACGCATATCTTCATTTCCCCTGAATAGCCACCAAAGTACAGTTGTACCGGTATCAACTTGAAAACAATATACAAATATATATATATAAAATACAAATTAACAAATTACACTTGTGCCATTATCAAAGCAAAGCAGCTATATTAAATTAAACCCTGAATAGAGTTATTCTGCAATAAATAAATCATTCATGAATACCTTTTTCCTTCAAGAAATTGATATTTAATTAAATCTTGATTGAAGGTATACTCCAACAATAATTAAGAATTATTCTTCTATAAATAAATAAATTATAAAAATCATTCTCTAGAAAAAATCAATGTTTAATTAAATTTATATATGCAAAACTTTCGCTCATTTATCCGCAGATATTTTGTATCGTTAGATTAACACTCATAAATCTGAGAAAGGCACATGGAATGTTTGCTTTGTTAAATCATTACCTAGCTACGCCAATTATACGTTGTTGTTTAGTTTGTTGTATTTTTTATATTTTGTACCAGCTTAATAAAATTCAATTTAGTTTTGAATGTAAAATGCGAAATTTCTATATTTTTGTACTAGTTAGTTTTATTTAACTAGTACAAAAATATAGAAATAGGTACATTAATTAAATAGGGTGTTTCACCTAAAACATCCCAGACTAATTAACAAGAAACTAAAAATTCTATTAAAGTTTCGTTTGTTAAGATTAAGATTTCTATATTTTTGTACTAGTTAAATAAAATTCAATTCATTCTTTAATGTAAAATGGGAAATTGTTAAACATTTAATATATAGTTCTTTAATTCTATAACTATATATACAGGGTGTTTCACCTAGAATTCCCCAGACTAATTTACAAGAAACTAAAAATATTATTAAAGTTTCGTTTGTTGTAATCAATGGATGTCATGCAAGGGTTTAAATTAAGATAGAATTGGTATCACTCATAATTATGGTTTCGCTGTCAGAGGCGTGAGAAAGTGTCATTCGATGAACGGAACTTTGGAGGACTTTTTCTATAAGAATAGAATATTTTAGGAGATTTTTATCATATGCATATTTTTAATTAAATTGGCCATTTAAGTTATAACCAATTTTTATATTTTTAAAACTTTTAACATTTCATATACACATTTAAAGTAGTTCAACTTTTCAAAGCTAGCATATCTGACAATAAAAATTATTAAATTAGCGGAGTATATGAGCTGAAATGTGATGACTGCGATGCAATATATATAGGGCAAACGGGCAGGTCTTTTGAAACGAGATTAAAAGAACATAGGAAAGATATTCTAAATAATAAACAGACCACGGGGTTCGCAAAACATTGCATCACGGCTAATCACTTTTTCAGCTCAAACGACTGTAAAATGTTGCATTCGGGTAATAAGGGATTAGTTTTGAATTATCGGGAGGGTTTAGAAATAAGTAAAGCCATAAAGGCGGGAAAAAACGTGGTCAATGACAACGAGGACCTTTGGAATTCCCCGATAATTAGAGCGCTTATTACCTGAAATGCCGACATCTAGTATATATAATCAATTTTGCTCTTTTGTACACCATTCTTGAAAATGGCATTAAGCCGAAACTAGTTGAAAATAAAACAATTTATTAGTAAAACAAACCAAGTGAATTTCAATCAAATACCTATATATTATTAAATTACATTGGAAATCACAAAACAATAATAATAATACTATAATTTATTTTGTATTACCATTTATTTCTTAATTGTTAAACATAAGTTTTAAAAGATACTAAATCGTTTTACCGGATTGAAAAATACATATTTAAAATCGTATTTAACTATTCACTATTCAAATATTAAATATTTTCTAACAATAATGTCAACAGATGACATGGCAGGCTTTATTAATAAGATTTACGCAAATTGTGTAGCAATCTCTTTTAGATGATTGTGATGTTTCTCTTCGGAAACGATTTAAAATGTGTATTTTTCAATCCAGTAAAATATTTTAGTATCTTTTATAACTTTTGTTCAACAATTAAGAAAAAAATGTAAGCAAAAATTAAATTCTACTATTGTTATTATTATTGTTTTGTAATTTCTAATGTATTTTAATAATTGTTATTGTTAGATATGCTAATTTTGAGAAGTTGTACTACTTTAAATGTGTATATTTAAAGTTCTTAAAAATTAAAAAATTGGTTGTCACTTAAAAATTGTGAATTTAATTTAAAATATGCATATGACAAAAATGTCTTCAAATATTCTATTCTTTTAGAAAAAGACACTTCCAATGTTGTGCTCATCAAATGACATTTTCTCACGCTTTTGACAGCGAAACCGTAATTATGAGTGATACCAATTCAATCTTTATTTGAAGCCTCGAATGACATCTATTAATTACAACAAGTGAAACTTTAATAAGATTTTTAGTTTTTTTGTTAATTTGTCTGGGGAGTTTTAGGTAAAACACCCTGTATAGTCAATGTCTCTACTTATTTATAACTAATTATTTAAAAATGATTGTAAAAGAACAAATCTTTGTATACTTAAATACATTGATAACTTAAGACTGCACTGAGTAATTTACAAATGCTTGGTAGAGTAAAAACATTAATTTTCAAATTAATAAGCTAGTTTCCGAATTTTCTTGTTTTCTTTGCAAAATTGGTTCAATATTTATTTTAATAATGTATTTATTTATTAAACAATACTTCTTAATTATTTATTGTTGGATATAAGGAATAGTTAATTTAAGTAATTTCTATTTAGAGCTTCTTTAATAATATAATAATAAACTCTTAATAGAAATTACTTAACTGTTTGGTGTTGTAGGCGTTCACTTTGTGGTACATTTTAAATACACTTGTAAATAAAACACTTTTTACTTTGTTTAACCACTGAATCTGAAGATTCAGTGGTTAAACAAAGTAAAAAGTGTTTTATTTAGAAGAAATTACTTAAATTAACTATTCTTAATATTCAACAATAAATTAATAAGAGGTATTATTTAATAAATACAGACATTTTTAAAATCATCTTTCAGAAGAACCAATATTTAATTGAACTTTTGCTCATTTATCTGCAGATATTGGGTATCGTAAGTCTAATACTAATAAACTTAAGAAAATCACATAAAACAATTAGCTTTGTTTACTTATTACCAAGCCACGCCAATTATATATTTTTTTATTGTTATTATTTCTATATTTTTGTACGAGTTGATTAAAATTCAATTTATTTTTAAATGTAAAATGCGAAATTAGTAAATATTAAATGTATAGTTCTTTAATTCTATAATTTTATTAAAGAAAGTTTGTTACAAAAAGGGACTGAAAAATCCGTTAAAAATATTAAAGTAACTCCTCCTCTCAAGAATAAGTAAATAAGAGTTTTTCTTTAATAGAGAAATAATTTATTAAAATCATCCTCAGATATTGGGTATTGTAAGACTTATACTTATAAATCTTAGAAAGGCACATGGAATAATTTACTTGGTTTAATCATTTACATTTCACTTGAATTTATTAACCGCTGGATTTTTTATAAAAAAAAATTATTATTAAAAAAAATCACAATAAATTCATGTTTCGTTTAAGGAATTTTTAAAAATCACCTAAACACCCGATTTTTATGAGATTTACAGGAGTTAATGAAGAAAAGATTGGGCTTTGTTTATATGTAAGATTAGACAAAATCTGTTAATTTTGGAAAAAGTTACAGAAGCAGCTTAAATTTCATTGAAATCATGCAAATGTAAACAAAATCTCATTAAATTGATGTTTCGTAAAAAGAATTTTGAAAAATTACTGAAACATCAGATTTTAATGAGATTTGCGGATATTATTAAAAAAATTACAGGGCTTGGTTTTTGCGTGAGATTT
The DNA here is from genome assembly GCA_932526585.2 of Philonthus cognatus. Taxonomy (NCBI): domain Eukaryota; kingdom Metazoa; phylum Arthropoda; class Insecta; order Coleoptera; family Staphylinidae; genus Philonthus; species Philonthus cognatus. The sequence continues at coordinate 23,490,449 of OW052243.1, read as the reverse complement.
AACAAAATCTGTCAGTTCGGGGAAAAGTTACAGAAGGTTAAAGTTGATTGAAATTATGAAAAAGTAAATAAACTCACAATAAATCTATGTATTTTACATAATTTCGGTATAATTTAAGCTTTTGCAATTCGTCCCTCAAAGTTTACTAATACACACGAATTTGTGTTTGTTCTAAATTTGAACCAATAAATAACATAAACTCTATTTATTTCATGTCATCAATTTGACAATAAAGGAAACAGCAAAATAAGTTTCTGACTGATCGTCTAACGAGGGTTTCCATTCCCAGACTAAGCATGAAGTAAAATTTCGAGTTTAGAAAAGCCTGAAAATTTGGATTTGCTGGGGCGCGCGAGCGAAGCGAGTCGCGCCCCAGCAAATCCAAATTTTCAGGCTTTTCTAAACTCGAAATTTTACTTCATGCGCCACGCGTATAAATCACTAACTTAAAGTGAAATCTTCAACCAATTAGTTAAAGCAAAATAAATTTAGTATGTCAATTATCAATTGTTTAAATTACGGGTAAAGTGCTATGATGGACCCATCACCATTTTTTTTTTAATGTAAAATGCGAAAGTGTTAAACATTAAATGTATAAAATTTAAAAACGAATTAAAATTAATATCGACTTTCTGCAAACATTGTTTTTATAGTCTCGTTGAGACTTCTCCAAATATTCATTAAAACAACTACTTCTCGGGCTAATACCCCGACAGATATTGCATTTTACAATGAATACAGATTTACTGTTCTAGGCATAATTTAAATGGAAAATGCAACATTAGGTCAATATTTGGAGAAGTCTCAAGAAAACTGAATTTTTGCAGAAAGTCGATATTAATTTTAATTATTTTTTAAATTTTCTAAATATTCTGCAAACTATTGGCAAATTCGGTTTTTTTATATTAAATGTATAGTTCTTTAATTCTATAACTATATTGCAGAACGTTTGTAAAAAGGTATACTCTTTAAATAATTTAAATTAAATCCTAAATTGAGTTATTCTGTTAAGCATAAATAAATAACAGTTATTCTTTAATAAATAAATTAAATATTAAAACCATCGTCAATTAAGAAATAAATATTTAATTAAAACCTGAATAGAGATATTTTTCAAGGGATACATAAATAAATAGCAAATACAGTAGGTACTTCATTAGAAAATAAATAATTAAATCAGGAAGAAGAGTTGTTCGTAAAGAAACAAATAAATAAAAAGCGAGGGCCGTTCCTATTTCCTAATTTCCCAATTTTATAACAAAAGCGTCCCGTTTCCTAATTTATTAGCGGCGACAACATAAAAGAGAAACGAAAGAAACTCACGGAGAGAAAACGGAGCGTTTTTCTTATTTTTATTACCAATATTCAGACCGGTTTTTATTATTACAGGCTATATAAACTTTGTTTACTTTACTAACTCGCACACATAAAATAATCCAATCCAATTGATCCTCCTAACAAATCCCCTCTTTCTTCAGTGGGGTGTTTATACTTTTGTTAAAACACTAATTTACGTTTGTTAAAAAAAACGCACTCTTTAATTCATTTTTAAGGAAAACTGTGTGTTTAATAAATAAAAACTTGTTTTTTCTTTTAATAAAGAAAATTCCTTGTAACTTTTTATTATTTATAACATTCGCAGCATTTGCGTGTATTTTTGTGTTTGCGCGTTTCGGAGCTTCGTTGCGTCGCGCACGGATGGTGAAAAGGGGACTGAAAATCGCGAATATCACGAGGTACGGATTTCCCGACATTAACGCCGACTGCCAGGAAAAGCCCGTACTATTTGGGGGATGGAGTGGCTGAGCGAGGGAGAGAGACAAAGAGAGGGTGGTACAGATACAGCATGCGCCACTCTTGGCTCCGGATTCCTAGTATATATCTCTTTACTGCTTCGCATGGTTGCTAATTCAATTAGTATATTGGGATATTTGTAACGGGTTTTTATTTCTCCGCTCTTTTGCGAGTTTTTTTCGGATGGGGTTTTTCTCTGTGTGAGTGTTTGTAGGGTAGATGCCTCTATCCGGAACTATCTGGTCGATGAGATGAAGGGGGTGTTGCGTATATGAAATGTTTTCATGTAGTTTGCGTAAAATCTTGGTCGTTTAAAAAGTATAGAAACTTTGATATTATTCCTACTACAGTCATAGAAAATATATTTGCATTAAACGCTTAGTGTTTATATTAAATTGTAACATCTTCGAGCAGTGGCGTAGATAGGGGGTGGGGATTTAGGGGAACAACCAATCCCCCCCCATGAGTCTTGAAAAATAGGAGAATGAAATAAAAGGCCCTTTTTGTAGGGGCAGGGTTGTTATCAAGGCTGGGATTTGAATACGATTAATTCAAATATACGAATATTTGAATATTCAAATATGAATATTTCAATCACCAAAAATATTCATTAAAATGATTATTTAAATAATGTAATACAGGGTGTTCGTATTTCGACAGAATGTATAGGGATCTCAGTTATTTGAAGATATAGAGAGTCGGTTAAATTAGGGCAAAGTTGCGAATTTTAGGATTTAATAATAATTTGAATATAATTTTGAAATATCTTTTTTTGTTTTCGAGTATCAACAAAAAACTGTTTTTTGAAAAATCTTTTTTATTTTTTTTTTTATTCAAAAACTATTGATTCTGGACATTTAGAACTTTGACAATACAAGGCACTTTTTAATGAGGAATATAGTAGAATTTTTTTTATGATAACTATAACATGTATCCGAGGACCATAGCCAACTTTAGTTTTTCTTATGAGCGACATTTTGGATTTTTTTTTTTCTTGTATTTTTTGCTACATCTCAATAAATATTGATCACCATCACATCTAAGCGTTATATCTGTGGCTGACCGCAAAAACCTCATAACTCGAATTTTTGTCGAAATTGAGTTAGTTGCATTTTCGGTATTGTGTTGGTCCCTAGTTTCATTTATAATACCTATTTCACATATTTGCTCGTTATTTGACGAGAAATCGCCAAGAGAAAAAAGCAACAAAGTGGGCATTTCCCGTAAAAACCACATAACTCAACCATTTCCCGTAAAAACCACTTAACTCGACCAAATGCTTACAAAAATGCAAATGCTTAGTTTTGAAAAAACAAACAAAGCAAACAAATAGCGTTAATCGACCTGGAGGATAGCTCAAACTGCCATTTCAATATTTTTAAGGTCATTTGGTTGTATTTTTCACGCCTTTTTCACGCCTACTTATGTAAGGTTAGCTTCATAGGTACAATTGATGCATACAAGGCGGAAACAATGCATCTGTTTAAAAGTAGTAATTAATAATGTGTTGATGATTAATTAAATTATTTAATTGGTTAATTTACTTACTGTAAAACAGTTTATTCTAGAAATATTAATAATTTATAATCATGACCGTAAGAATCACTTAAGTGCGTTTCCCGTAAAAACCACATAACTCATTTTTTCTTGGATCACGGGCCTTCCTGCAGACAAAATACCTTCAGCACATAATTTCTACGTTTATTGTCATCCACTGGACACGTATTGATCGCTCAATTGATGTTATTTAATCAATAAGCAAAAGTAGCTTTCAAAACTTTAAACTCAAATATCTCGAAATCAAGAAAATACGAGTTATGAGGTTTTTGCGGTCAGCCACAGATATATTTTTAACTTCACTGTAAATCAGTGGTTTATAAGCGTGGCGCATGAAGTAAAATTTCGAGTTTAGAAAAGCCCCGTGAAAATTTGTCGAGGGTCGCGCAGCGACCCGAGACAAATTTTCTACGCGGGGCTTTTCTAAACTCGAAATTTTACTTCATGCTTAGTCTGGGAGTGGAAGACACTCGTTACTTTAAAATACATCACAACTGTTAAAATATGTATCGTAATTGTCACAAAGCAAACAACAACATGGCGATCTCATTATAGTTCAATTCAAACTCGTTCAGGTTGGCACGATTAGTTAAACGTCTGCTTACGCCGACTTATGTCGACTGTCATTATAGTTCAAATGTTGGCTACCGCCGACTTATGTCAACTGTTATTATAGTCCTAATGTTGGCTGGCGGCGACTTATGTCAATTGTCATTTTAGCTGAAATGTCGGCTAACTGTTAACTGTCCTATGACTATTTTAGGATTTTGTCTAATTATGTCTCCATGGACTGCATTTCAACTATTCTGGTATTATGACTGTAAGTCACTTGGTTAGCTGTCAGTTAACTTATTAGTATTTTGTCATTAATTCACTATATTGACTGTATTTGATATAGTGATTTAAGTGACTTAAAATCATAATACCACCATAGTCGAAATACAGTCAGTCCATAGAGAGACATAAACAGACAAAATTCTAGCATAGTCAAAAGACAGTCAATCAAGCCACTTACAGTCACGGTAGTCAAAATACGGTCAATAATGATATAATATGACAAAACTCCATGATAGTCTAAAGACAGTCAAGCAATTTATTAAGATTCAAAATGTCCTGTATTTCGTTTATAAACAAGTACATTTTCTATCAGTACAGTAATTAATCATGCCCGTCTTCAGGGGTGATATGTAGGCAAATTATGGGTCCTAGGAGTTGTCAAATAAGTAAGTTTGTTTACAAAAGATTAAAAAATTACATATAAAATGTACAATAAACTATAAGTGTGATACATCATTGAATTCAGAAAAAAATATTCTTCCAAAAAATATGACAATCCCGAATGGCACCCATAAGAAAAACAAAAGTTGGGTGAATGTTATAGTTACCTTAAAATAAAATATGTTACTAAAGTTTTCGTTAAAAAGTCCCTGTATAATGTGAAAGTTGTAAATGTCTAGATTCTTTTTAAATGTCTTGATAGTTTTTTGAATGTCTAGATATTTTTGAATTAAAAAAAAAAATTAAAATAAAAAAAATCCGTTTTTTGACAGTATCACAAAAACCAAAGAAGATATTTTAAATTTGTTTTTAGATTATTATTGAGCCCTAAAACACGCAATTTAGCCGACATTCTATGTTCTTAGATAATAGAGATCCCCATACATTCTGTTGAAATACGGGCACGCTGTATATGAATATTGTCAATACATTAAAGTAAAATCTTTAATTGTGTTTATTGACACATAATGAAGTCATTTGAAAAATAAATCAAAAATATGAATGTCAACTCTCTTTATTATTATTATTATTATTTTTAGTTTAACCTGTCACTATTAACATACATTGCCATTCCGTGTTAAAAATATCGAATTATGCTAAAAACAATTAATGTGAATAGAATGGACGTTTTGTTTTCTTTCGCATAATTTGATATTTTCAACGTGGAAAACAATTTTTGGCAACTATGACATTTTAGCACAATTTTTTCGTTTAAAACTTAATAAAGTCATTAATGGATTCGATAGCTAACGCCATCTAATGCTCTACAGTGGCATCGTCAATGACACGAATACGCAAGTGCATATTAGAGAACTACACGAGTACGTATGGAATCGGCGATTACAGATACAAATACTCATCGTTGCGATGCAACGATGAGTATAAACATACTCGTAATCGTACTCATGATTACACGATTATAATCGTTAATTTATGCAGAATCGTATGAGTAATCAGTAATACAGGTACATTTTTCTCAATGATTTTAAACAGTTATTAATATCTTTAGATATAACTGCTATATAAAAAATATAATGGTTTCACTCAACATAGCAAAGCACATCAATTGCAAAAAATAATAATCTTAAAAGGTGTATGTGTTGCAACGTCTACGTTTATTTCAGACACAAAAATTGTTTTAAGTCATTTTTGGGGACATGTTCCTCCGCTCAGCGATGGTTAAAATTGTGTTCTGTGCTAAATTAAAATATATTGAGTCGCTAGAAACCTCCGAACACAGGCAAACTTGGGAGGTGTTTGAAATTTTGAAATTTTTTGCCAGAAATTGACGTGAAGGAAAGGTACTACACCAATGTGTTTAGATCAAAGAGAGATAATTATTTTTGTTTTGAATTATTTGAAGATTACGTTTAATAAAGATCTGGTCGGCCAATGTAGTCGGAGTTCAACACTTTGTTTGTAACTCGGACACTTAATGGTCAATAATTCATCAGTAATTTATTTTATTAATGATTGTCATGAATAATATTCTTTTCTTAATAATTCTAATAAATTTTACAAAAAAATATCGAAAATTGGCACTTTGGCTATCGGATTTAGTTACTATCGCGATTTTTTTATACTTGAAGAAAAAATTATATGAATTCAGCATAAAAATATTCAATTTAATATAATATTACATCACATAAACACGATTTACTCACAATAAACATAAAACATATAAAGATGATTCTTCATAAAATGGCCTTGAAGCACGTTAAGGTTCCCAACAACCGGCCGAAGTTCTACAGAGATTATTGATGAATCAAACTCAATAGTTTATTTTCTGTAGTATCTTATTATACTATACTACATTATGGTCTTTTAGAATAAGTATATTTATTCTAATTTTTAAAACGAAAAGAAAATGATGTGGCAAACACCATCAATTTTGAAATGTTTCGTTTCAAGATTAACCCTAACTTCAACAAACGACTAAGCCAAAGCTTTAAATCCCTCCCTATTTACAACATCCAAAGAACGTAGATCAGTTGCCACAAATTTTACATAATTGTTCATTATTTCCTGCCTACGCTTATGCCTGTTCAACTATCATCCCCATGTTCGTATTTATTTTGAAGGACCTGCACCGTTTTACGAATTAAAATATCTTCTCACATACCACACATTTTACGAATAGTGCGATTTCTTTCGTTGCACTGTTGACAATCTTTTTAGAAAAAAGCTAGACGGCACTCGTACCCGACTCTTCGCTTAGCGTCCCTGCACTACGGTCTCCGTGGTCCTTTTGTGCTCCTCTGGTTATTTTACTCCCTGTATATTCCTGTGTCTTCTAAGAAGTCCAGGAGTTTGGGCCAGGGGATGTTCTTGAGCTGTTCTTCAGGAAGCACGGGCTTCCCGAGTTGCTCCGTGCGTTGCCGTTTATAGGCTTCGCATGTGGACAGTAGGTGTTGGGGAGTTTCCTCTTCTTCCAAGCACCCACGGCACACAATGTGCCAAATCCGAGCGCGAGCGCCAGGGGGGGATTTGGAGGAAAAAAATTAAATTAAAAATTTCGAGAAAAAAACATATCCACTCCATTGTAGATACATGAAACCCTTATAATCTTGCATGTTTATATTTTTTAACCCCCTATATTATTAACAATTAACGCTTAAAGTTGAGCAATTTAGAAAACATCGATTTTACGGCATTTCATTCGCAAGTTTAAATAATTTATTACATGGATAGTAGGCGTACTATAAATATAACATTATACACTACTGTTTATAACATAATACTGTATATTATGGTTGAAAGATCTACTCTCTAAATATTTTAGAAAAAAAGTTAAAAAAATTTGAATATGAAATATATTTTAAATATAAATTTTAACTTTAGAAAGTGTTATAAAAAAAATGCCAACTCGATGAGGTCTGTGACTATCACTAAAAATTAGTTCTATGTTTTCTCTAACTACCCTCAAAATTTCGTATCTCCACCGGTGCGTTTTTGGGGTCTTTTTAATTTTTTTATTCGACGCCACCAATTAAAATTGGGTCTGGCGAGGCCCGTGTGCGGTGGCATCGCGGAGTCGAGCGCGCTATTCTCGAGCAGCACGCAACATTATTTCTACGTTGGCCCCGAACAAAAAAATAATAAAAACGCACTTAAAACGCACATGTAAAAATTCAAAAAAATTAGGGCTGTTACAGAAAATATTGAAAAATGTTTATATAATAGTCATAATCCTCACAATCTACAATTTTTCTAATATACAGGTATATATCATAGGGAAATTATTTCTTCTCTGAGTATTTTTTGCAGCATTTAAATCACATTTACAAAAATAGTTTTATGGGTTTTTTTCTTATTGATATATAAGGGTGTACATCTGTTACTGATAAAGGTCATCTGGTTTGTGTTTACATTTTTATTAGGGGTCCGATTGAAGCTGTCATTTACCGTAACAAATGGCATTCTTGTCACACAGTTTTTACGGTTTAAGTATCTGAAATGGATTATTCTTAATTTTCTTGAAAGAAAAATATGCGTTTAGTGTTGAACGAAGTCTCCAACAGTTCACATATTTTTCTGATCCCTAAGCGAACGATTGAACATTATAAAGTAATTATTTATTAAGTTAGTGTTAAGTGTTATTTAATTTGTTGACTATATACTCTTTCTTTGATGTAGTGTTTTTTTGTGTATAAAATAGTTTACTTTAATTAAACTAGTGTTTAGTGTTAGTGTAATTTAATTAATCCAAAACGCTGAGTGATAATGGAGAAAATTAAAATTACAAACGGTGATTTATATAAGGTATGGTACGAACTAAAACCTAAAAACCTTATTCAGTCAAGCAATACCATTGATTATTTAATAAAATATATTGAAAATGTTTCGACGAAAAACAATAGTGAAAATGATGACATTCTTAAAAAAGTTAAGGGTTTCTGCAGTACTCTTAATAGAAAGTGGAAAATGTGCTCAAGATCTCATATCAATTTCATTAAAAAAAATAGAAATTGGTTACTGCTACCTTTTAAATACAACGAGGGTTCTGTCTTAATTGAAAATACAAACCCCTTTGAAAATATAGAAAATATTTCACCAATACCAAGTACATCAGGTACACAGTTCACAATACAAAGTAATACATCTAAAAGAAGACAAACTAATTTATTGATCACCGAAAATACACCAGAACAAATATTTTCAGCAGCAAAAAAAATTTTACGCGATAAAGGAAATATACCAGCGGCCAAATTAGTGGAAAGTGCTTCCTCGGATTCACAGGAAAAAATAAAAAAAGTCTTAACTTATTTAAAAACAAATGAAGTTGAAACTGTAAAAAAATTTACAGATGAAGAAGCTCTATCAATTTTTATTGATTCAAAAATGACGGCAGCAAGTTATAAAAATTTAAGAAAAAAACTACGTTCTCATGGAGCAAAAGACCTTTTACCATCTTACAATAAAATTAAAATAATGAAGACAATGTGTTACCCAGCTAATATTTCTATTTCTCAAAATGGAGCATCAGTACCTTTGCAGAGCCTTCTTGAGCATACTTTATGTAGATTAATATCAACAATTAAATTTCCTCAAGATACATCATTTAGTAAATTAATTTTGTTGTGTAAATATGGTTGCGATGGCAGCTCAGGGCACTCTACTTATATGCAAAAGCCATCTGATGATAGCAGTACAGATGAAGAAGAAATTACAGAGAAGAGTGTCTTTGTGTTTTCACTGGTTCCACTTAGATTATTTTCTGATGAAAGTGTTATTTGGAAAAACGAAAAACCTTCATCTATTAAATTATGTAGACCGATAAAATGTATTTATGCTAAAGAAACAAAACAGCTTATTCTAGATGAAGTTAAGAGTATGAGGCAAGAGGTAAATTTATTGGAAAAACAACAAATTTATATTAATGGTAACCATGTAGAGGTAAAATTTAATTTGTTGTTTACAATGATCGATGGCAAAGTTATAAATACCTTAACAAATACTCCGAGCTCAAATTGTTTTATATGCAAATGTTCTCCGAAGGAGATGAATGATATTGAAAGAATTAAAAATATTCCTATTATCGAAGATAATTTAAATTATGGTATTTCTTCCCTCCATGCATGGATTAAGTTCATGGAATGTGTTCTTCATATCTCCTATAAATTAGATTTGAAGAAAACAACTACTCACGGATGTACGATAGAAGAGAAAAATAATATATTTAGTCGGAAAACTAGAATACAAAAACTCTTACGTAAAGAGTTAGGGATAAGGGTTGATATTGTTGTGCAAGGAGGAGGTACTTCAAATACTGGCAACGTTGCTCGAATATTTTTTCGAAATTATGAGAAAGTAGCTGTCATCACTGAATTGAATGAAGAATTATTGAACAGATTTTATACAATTCTTATAACAATATCGAGTTCTCGTAAAATAAATGTATTGATGTTTGATAAATATGCAGAAGATACGGCCCGACTTTACACCTCGTTATATGGATGGTATAGAATGCCTCCTAGTGTCCATAAAATTTTAATTCACGGGAGCAAAATAATTGGACAATGTCTTTTACCAATCGGAGAACTTTCGGAAGAGGCACAGGAAGCAACCAATAAAATATATAAGAGAGTTAGAGAAAACCATACTAGGAAAAACTCTAGGCTTAATACAATTCGAGATTTATTTAATATGCTTCTTGTATGTTCTGATCCAATAATTTCTTCTTTGAGAAGCGATGTAAAAATTCATAAAAAACAACTACCTGCAGACGCTAAAAAATTAGTTATTTGCGAAACGGACACAAGTGACAGCGAAAACGAACAGACTGATGAGGATACTGACAATTTTTCATTTTAAAAAAGTAAGTAAATAAAACAGTATAAAATACATAACTTCGTTGTGCAAAATCAGAAAAATGTAATGTATATTCTGATTAAAAAATCATATTTTAAACAACAGATTAAATTATTTTTAAACTACAGCAGATACTTTTCACATTTGTACGTTTTTTGAGGTGCTTTATTTTTTATTAGGCGCAACCGATAAAAATCGACTCGGTCATTCGCAAAAACCTGACAAAACGCACATGTAGAGTTACGAAGTTTTTAGGGCATTTAAAAACATACCACAGTTTTTGGTGAAAGTCACAACCTATGTAATGATTATAACAATTGTATATAATTTTGCTGCCTTGAATTATTATTATATTATTTTTTTTATCATATAAACATTTGTTAATATTTTCTGTAACTGCCCTAATTTTTTTGAATTTTTACATGTGCGTTTTTATTATTTTTTGTTCGGGGCCAACGTAAAAATCATGTTGCGTGCTGCTCGAGAATAGCGCGCGCTCGACTCCACGATACTCACCGCACACGGGCCTCGCCCGACCCAACTTTAATTGGTGGCGTCAAATAAAAAAATTAAAAAGACCCCAAAAACGCACCGGTGGAGATACGAAATTTTGAGGGTAGTTAGAGAAAACATAGAACTAATTTTTAGTGATAGTCCCAGACCTCATCGAGTTGACATTTTTTTTATAACACTTTCTAAAGTTAAAATTTATATTTAAAATATATTTCATATTCAATTTTTTTTAAACTTTTGTTCTAAAATATTTAGAGACTTGATTTTTCAACCATAATATACAGTATTATGTTATAAACAATAGTGTATAATGTTATATTGATAGTACGTCTACTATCCATGTAATAAATTATTTAAACTTGCGAGTGAAATGCCGTAAAATTGATGTTTTTTAAATCGCTCAACTTTAAGCGTTAATTGTTAATAATATAGGGGGTTGAAAAATATAAACATGCAAGATTAGAAGGGTTTTATGAATCTACAATGGAGTGGATATGTTCTTTTCTCGAAATTTTTAATTTAATTTTTTTCCTCAAAATCCCCCCCTGGCGCTCGCGCTCCGATTTGGCACATTGTGCGGCATAGGGGGCTTTTCTCAAGACCCATCCTATGTTTGTGCTTATTCAGGTCACAGTGCCCAGTAACTAGTCCTGTGATTTTCCTTAGTTTCATTCTGCTCAGTCCTGACAGCGCTAATGCGCTATCAGGTACCGGGCCATCTAGGAAGAGTCTCGTGTGCCTCAATCCCATTTGGTTGTGCCATGCCTTTGTATGCTCCTCTGCTAACTTGCGTCGGATTATTTCCTTTCCGGTTTCATGTGGTATTCCGAAAGCGGGTTCAGGTCCGACTCTTACAAACATTTTAATTTTTTTCGGAAATATAAATTTGTAATTGAAATTGTTTACCAACAAAGAACGAAATATATCGATCGCCACTTATATGACACAATAAATTACAAATGTCAAACGATACTGAAAGTATAAATCAAATTATTATTTTTGATTAATAATCGGTACAGCCTGACAGATCTGACATGATTATGTTTGAATTGTAATCGCCGATTACTAATCGTTACAGGTCTACGATGCGACGATGCCGACGTATCGTATCGTATCGCGTAGCAACGTAATCGGCGATTATTAACAAGATATATTTTTACGTACTCGTGCAGGACTCTAGTGCATATACAGGTCACTGTTTCGTCCACGAACGAGCTAAACTTTGTTTGTGAAACCAGAAAACAAATATTAAAATTGAATTTGTGTTCAGTTAATAAAGTCAGGTTAGGTTAGATGACAAGTTGTGAAGTTAGTTATAATTCATTTTTAAACCGCCAAGTTAAACGCAAACAAGACATTATCTTTGTAACCTCGCCTGTATTTTAACTGTCATTACGTTTTGACATAATTTAAATAACCTTGATTATTTTGACGTTATTGTATTAGTATAGTGTCTCAGATATAGTTTCTGCATTTTGTTTCTTGCGTTTATTTGTTGTATTATATTATCTGTGATCCATAGGTTTTCATCTTTTCTTTGTATTAAAATATCGATTCATTGTTTTCTAAAATATAGCAAAAAAGTGGAAAAAATATTTATTTTGTGAATATTTTGTAAATGTGATAGTAATAAAAGTATAACAAATTTTGTTTTGGACACTTTTCCATATTCTTTATATTTTAATCAGCATATCTATAACGAGGATAGTGCTATAATGGACGAATCAACATTTTTTTAATATAAAATAAAAACTTTTCAAAGGACAATCTCTTGGAGCTGAACCGAAAACCGTAAAAAACCGTTATTTTTTCCGGAACATAAACCGGAACCGAACCGATATATATTTTATTAATTGAACTTCGAAATTACTACTTAATAATCTAAAAAAAAATTATTTTTTCATAATTCGGTTAAACAATAAATTATATAAAGAACATTTGTAAAAAAATTGTAATGCTCTTATAATTTTATTTTATTAAGGTAGATTTCTATAACACAATTATTGTAAAAAATTTTTATAAAAATATTGTAAGTGATAAATTGTATAAAATAATATATAATATATGAATTTCGACAAAATGTATTACTTTTATTTAAAACATATTTCATTATTTTTAAAACTTGCCGAGATATAGCATAATTGCACCTTTTTCAATACAGGGTGATTCATTAGCCTCTTTACAAACATTGGCAATTAATAGTAGATGTAATTTCATGAAGAAACGTTCATATAAAGGCAGGTCCTATCTTTATTTGTTCGGAAGTATAGCGCTAATAAAATTTTAAGTTGAAAAAACGTAGAAGTCGTGATTTGGCCAAACAAATTTTAGTAACTCTCATTTTAAATTATCACCTGTCAAAAATAGTTTGGTTATGTTAATGGGCCCCTTCATCAGAGACAACATTTGGAAATTTACTGCCAACTGTTGGGGGATTCTCTGATGACCGGATTGTTAATCGCGAACGTGTTTAATATTTCTGCAATCATACAAAATAGGCCGACCGGAGTACAGTTCATTAGATACCAACATACATCACAAACAAATCTAAACATGTTGAATGTTGAACATTTTGATGAACGGGCCCAATGCTTTCTATCACAATTTATAAAAATGGTGATGTGTCCATCATAGTACTTTCCCCCGTAAATTGCGTATTAAATCACTTTTAAAATATTTGTAGCATTATTATTTTCAAAATGTCTTCAACTTTTTGATAACTACACTTTTTATTTGCAACATTTTTCAATTGGATCAACACATACTGACACAAACCAATGACTAGATAAAAAACACTATTTATTGAATATCTCAAAAACTAAGAGTGCTATGACAAAAAGTAAGTGAACAATACATCTTCATTTTCATTTTGTTATTATCTACAACTTTTATTTAAAAGAATTTTTTGTTTGATGAACATTTATTGAAAAAATCTGAGAAAACTGAAAAACGCTAAGAGTAAAGTACCACTTCCGGTTTTCCGATTTTCACCAAAAGCTTTTCAGTTCTTCCGATTGTAAGAAAAAGCTTAAGTTTCAAGTTTCATCTCGATATCTTTAGCGGTTTTTGCGGTACAGACAGACGGCCATTTTTCAAAAATGGTCTTATTCGACTCAGGGGACCTCAAAACGGATATTTCCGCTAAAATTGTTGATTCGAAAATTTTCACGAAAAAAATACTTTCCCTTTGTATTACATACGGGGGAAAGTAAAAATGTGATAGAAAGCAGTGAAGATAGCAGTGATAGAAAGCAGTGAGCGGTGATGAATATGCTGGCATTGTTTTTGTGTATGCACTTTGTAACGGAAATTCACGTAGTGCAGCGAGACATTACGAAATAGATTTCCTGATAGACATCAGCCGTCGCATACGCATGATGTAAATGTTCAAAATAGTGAAATCGTACTAAAGAACCGGAAAATAGTATCAGACGCATAGCACGAAATTTGGGGATTTCACAAAGTTTTTTATGGCGACCAATAAATCAGGAAATGCTGCACCCTAATTATCGACAAGGTGTTCAAGTATTGCATCACGGAGATGCTCAACTGCAAATAATTTTTTGTCACTGGATTTTACAACAACACGCCTAAGATACCAATTGTATTGCAAAAATTCTGTAGTCAGATGAATCCAATTATTCAAACGACGCTATTAATTCCATAATGAGCATATTTGGTCTCTGGGCAATCTACATGCGACCAGAACGCATAATTTTTATCAGAGATTTAGTGTAAACTTTTGGGGTGGCTTATTTAATAACGCGTTACTTATAAATGTGTTTGTTGGAAATTTAAATGCAGGGCGGTACTATTATTTTTCGAACGCGACATTGTTTGATCTTCTGGAAGATGTTCCACTCCACATAATACAAGATATGTGGTGTCAGCATGATGGGGCCTCGCCTCAACGAGGAAGACAAGTGACCCAATGGCTGCATACTCATTTCCCAAATTAATTGATTGGGAGCGGAGGTATGGTATCGGGCCACCTTGGTCACCTAACCTGAATCCTTGCGGTTTTTATTTATGAGGTCACTTCAGGAAACGTGTTTATGCCGTGGAAATAAATAATCGTAATCAGTTATTGCAAAGGATTTAAGATAGTTCAACTTATATTAGAAATAACATGAAATAACAAGAGACAATATTTCAAAAACGCTATAACTTTCAAACGAGGACAGGCATAGTCAGCACATTAAGGTAAGATTCACGAGAGGTGTCCCATGGTTTCCTTGAATTGTAGTGCTTTTTGCACCAATAAATGTAATACGAAAATAGTTTGATTTCATCAGAATACGTGTGTGAAAAGAGACAGAAAACTTCATAATATGTCTGCTATGGTATTTAGATAGAACATGCTAAAATGTATATTCCGGTATGCAGCTTTACAATTTTAAGGTTAAACGTCACATTTTGACAATGTCTTCCTTAAACTAAATCTGCAAAAACCCAGCCACAAATCAATTTAATTATTGTGCACAATCGTTTTAAATGTGAATTTAGGTGGTATAATTCCAATTTCCACAGCTACTAAATAGTTCAGGTATTTACAGAAATAAATAATGCATTTATGCTAATTTTGTGTAAGCTCAAACGAAAATGTTAGTTGAATTGAATGCGCATTTAGTAGATTTGGCAAAGAGTCATCAGATTATTCTGTTAATACAAGGATATTTTTTTTAAGTATACATACAGGGAATTTTCTATTAGGTATACATATGCATTCGCTTTTATTTAAAGAGTTCACTTTGAAGCTTTAAAATTTTGACGTTACATGACAATACTATACTGTTCACATCGCGAGTATATTAGTGTTCTTTCTTTTATAAAAACTTTAAATCATAATTTCTTGTGAATTATTTCTTTTGAGTATAAATATCCCAATTACGTGTTATAGATTTTTAAATATTCATTGTTTCCTTAAAAGAGGTCAATATAGAGTTTAACCGAGTGTTTTCCACTCCCAGGTTAAGCATGAAGTAAAATTTCGAGTTTAGAAAAGCCTGAAAATTTGGTTTGGTCGCGTAGCGCGAAGCGCGGAGCGGCCAAACCAAATTTTCAGGCTTTTCTAAACTCGAAATTTTACTTCATGCGCCACGCGTATTAAACACTAAACGCACTGAAATATTGTAAACGAGTAAACTTCCCTTGAAATCAGTGTCTTATACGCGTGGCGCATGAAGTAAAATTTCGAGTTTAGAAAAGCCTGAAAATTTGGTTTGGTCGCTCCGCGCTTCGCGCTACGCGACCAAACCAAATTTTCAGGCTTTTCTAAACTCGAAATTTTACTTCATGCTTAACCTGGGAGTGGAAAACATTCGTTTACATTTTAAATTGACCTCTTCTAAGAAAACAATGAATATTTAAAAATGTTTGTATGTAAAAGCGGTCCCGCAAAGAGCAAAAACAATAGCCAGGGGGGGGCTGGCTACAGCCTTGCATTTATATGAACATTTCTTCATAAAATTAAAACTACTTTTAAATGCCAAAGTTTGTAAAGAGGCTAATGAATTACCCTGTATATCAAAAACTAATAGTGTTACGACAGAAAGTGCTTTTAAAATTAAAAATATTTTTTGATAATCTACAACTTTAATTTGCAATATTTTTTTAAAATACACAATATTTAATAAAATAATAAGAATACTCCTAAAGATTTAGTTTGGTCGCTTCGTTTCGCTACGTGACCAAACTAAATTTTCACGCTTTTCTAAACTAGACATTTAGTTCATGCTTAACCAAGGAGTGGAAACACGTGTTAGAAAATTCGGGAAATGTGTAAAACATATATGTCACTGTATATGCTTAGCAAATATCAGTGTATATACTTAGCAAATGTAAAATGACTTTAAAAATAAAGTGTCAGCAAAATCAGTGATTCGTGATTAAATAAAAAGTAATATTGAAAAACATAATGTAAAAAGCAAGAAAATGTTTCATCGAAAAAACGTTTCGAAAATAGAATGTTATAATGTTAATATCTGTTCATATTCTTGAATATTAAAGGTGTGCTCTTCGTGGTAGATTTTCAATTTTGATATGAAGTATACACGTTTTTATACCATTTAAATAAAAGTAATGTAATATAAAGTATACACTTTTTTATACCACATAGTTTGATTATGATTACCTTGTAATTAAAACTAGTCACAAAAGTAAAAATAAACTTGGTATAAACAGTGGCGGCCCTAGCAACATTTTTAGGTGGTGCGAGATCTCATGGTGGCGTCTCTCCCACCCCCCCCCCCCCCACGCCAAACACAAAAATTAGAGCTTATCCGTGATTAAGCTATACGAGTACATACAGACAGAACAACGTGATCTGCGCGTTTTCGGCGCCCCGAGCGGTTGCACCGCTCGCACCGCCCTAGGGCCGCCACTGGGTATAAAATAGTTAAGTATTTCCTTCATACCAAAATCCGGTAATAGAATTTTTTAAAAGATGAACATTATTATTTTAGCGAAATCGCGAACTGAATACTAAAGAATGTATGAACACGTTGTTGTAATAGGTTATGTTGTAATTTGTTGTCATTTTTGGTATCCTGAATTAATTAATTTTAAGTTTTTACTTTCCCCCATATGCATTGTTTTCGCGAAAATTTTCAAAAAAAATTGGTTGTGGATAAGTCCATATTAAGATTCCCCGAGTTTATTAAGACTTTTGAAAAATGTTTGTCTGTTAATTAAGATTTTTGAAAAATGTCTGACTGTCATTCTGTCGCCGCTACGATAAAGTCTAAGCCGATTGAGCTATTAAAATGTCACTATAAGCTTTTTATTACAAAAGTTGCATTCAATCAACTTATGGTGAAAACGCGGAAACCGCAAGTGGTAGTTTACTCTTAGCATTTTTTTTATTTTTCTTTAAAATTGATCATATAAAAAAATCTTGTATAGAAAAGTTGTAGATAATCGAAAAACTAGCATTTAATGCGTATTCACTACATAGCGTAGCTTTTTTCGTTTTTTATTAATATTGTTTTAAAAATAATAAATAAGCTATTGCTGCAAATGACGTTAGTTTGACTTTGTCATGATTAATGGAAAACTGGAAACATAAGTGAGGCTTACAAACAAAGTTTAACCGGAATGAGAAATATTTGTTGAAAAATAAGGTATGTGAAAGCTATTGATTTTAATTATCTAACAAAGGTTCATCAGACCCTACCGATTATGACTGGACGTTATTATGATGGACACATAATTTTTTTTTAAATATCAAGAAGCAGTAATTTCACCCACCCATCTTAATAACTGTGTGTTTTTGAGTTTACGTGAAGGGATTATTACACTAAAAAAGACTGTTATTCCTTACTTCACTTTTTATTTGTATCGTTAGATGTACATTTCGAGACACAGTTTGTTATTGATAATGAGCACCTTGTGTCTCGGAATATATATCTAACGATACAAATAAAAAGTATAAAATAAATAATTATTTTATTACTCCCTGTATATTTAAATTCAAATCAAAGAAATAACAAGTATGATCAAATTATATTTATTATATTAGAGATTGATTTTACTTCTCTTGCTTAATAATTAATGGAAAAAATAAACTTTTCCCCGCTTGTTTATTAAAGTTTTCGAGAGTTAAAGAGCTGCTCGTTAAAATTAATTTCATCCAATTAGAAAGGAGTTAAAAAGTACCGTCCGTAAAAATAAATATATTTTCTCTGAAAATTAAGAATAAATTGACGTCTTCGTAAATTTACTTTTCTCGAGAGCGCTTAAAATTTATACACGAATCTCAACAATAAGCGCAGTGTTGATTGCGCATAATTAGTCTTCGGTTATGAGCTTTTAACACCTCACCTTTTGTGTCGCGTTCCGCAAAGAGTTGTAACTCGGCCCACAAGGTGTAATTGCGAGAATTGAGAAGTGAGAGGACCCATTAATAAATACCGAAAGGGTGGAAACAACAAGGGGGGTTGAATGTAAGGCCCCGAGGGCACATTCCCTATAACGACAATATCTCGGCGCAAGCAAGCAGTCGTTAATATTGATTCACTCAATTCCATTTGTTAAATAAGTGGATACCCTGGCCCTTCTTCCTTTAATACCTATAAGTCTGCCCGGGCCGTTCGTGATGAATGATTGTCTTAAATCGATTAATTCGCGGGGGCTTAATTGATGGCTTATAATTATTTAGCTTAATGTTTAAGTACTTAATGTTGGTTAAGCTTTATTGTTGACAATAGGAATTACTGGTTAATTTGTATATACAGTGTGAAAAAATTCTTTAATAATTTAATAGTATATTGTACAACGAGCATATGATAGCTATTATTCACGAGAACGATGTTTGCGGAACGAGCCGAGGGCGAGTGAAGTGATTTATAGCCATTATATGCGAGTTTTACACTATACTTTGTTCACGACAACAACAATATAAAATACAACATTTATTATATATATATTTATCAAATACGCGTCAGTCTTAATGGTCGGTTGTGTTTTATAATAATTTGACAGATAAATGATGACAGATTGCGGTACTATGATTTGAATATATAATACAGTTAATTCCACTTTATCACAAATATAAACAATCGTTCAACAATATATAATACTCACACTTTGTACAAAAAAATAACCCTTCCGTTTGGACGGAGTTTTCACGGTGTTAACATTTGTTCCGCTTTAAAAAACACTCGCGACGGATACAAGCACAATTGTTTAACCGATTTAGGAATGAGTTATGTTTATAAACGCGTTTTACGCGGGTGAAACTAGTGAGAACGGCGGAGATGTTGACGCGTTACTTCGTACTTTAACAAAATGGCGTCGACGACGTCATCACCACCATGGTCAAAAGTAAGACAAAAGCAGCTGAATTGACTAGCACAGCGCTGTTACTGCATAGCGGCGTAAAATCGAACTAGGCAATTATTTATATTTGTGTTAAAAAACACATTTATCACGCATGTCCCGTGTTTAATGTACTTGAGTGTTAAATGCACCCTATTTATGCTGCCCACACAATTGAATAATGCACATATTATAAGATTGTCGTAAATAAAATATGTTTTATCTCAAGTTAAGTAAGGCACAGTATACGATTTAACCGATCTAGCTTAGCAAAATTCATAGACAAGTTTTTATGGTTCATTTTGGATTAACTTTGATATACAAACAGACAGTTTTCCAAAAAAATATTTAAATAAGTTAATAAATAAATTCATTAAGAGATTTGAGGTACATTATCAACAAAA
The DNA here is from genome assembly GCA_932526585.2 of Philonthus cognatus. Classification (NCBI taxonomy): domain Eukaryota; kingdom Metazoa; phylum Arthropoda; class Insecta; order Coleoptera; family Staphylinidae; genus Philonthus; species Philonthus cognatus. Next base: position 23,470,275 of record OW052243.1, on the reverse strand, counting down.
TTCAAGCTTAAATTGAAACGCTTTCTTCTAATGCAAGCTTTTTATACTATTTCCGAGTTTAAATTCTCCAATTTAGCTTAAAATTACCCATGTAATGTATTTATTCTTAATATGTTCTTTAGCATATTCTATATTCGTAACTTTTATTCTGTATATTACCATTTATACTTTTTTATGTTAGTATAATGACTTATCTAATATCGTATTATACAATCTTATAGACCCATGAATTGATTGATTGATTGAAAATAAATATTTTTTCTTGTAGTTTATTTTGCATAAATTTAGCATTAGGTTTCTCATTGAACTCATGTTGTGGAGTTTTTCTTGTGCATTTATTAACGTATCAACTCTTACAAAAACACAAACATATTATAAATCAAATTTAGAAATAAAAAAAAGCTTGCCTAGATCATACATAGATAAAATACAAGATAAATAAAATGAAGTAAAAAAGAAGTTATACGTGCATGAGTCTAAAAATACTTACGAAATGTGAAACCAAATAATTCCAATTATTAGAGTTTTAAGACTACAAACATTTTTTTGCAAAATAATGGAATTGATGAGTTAAACAAGTCAATATCATTCGACGATTTTGTAGAAATGGACGAAGAGGAATCTCTGTTTATAATGATAAGCTGGGGACCCTCGTGGGTCAGTGAGTAGAGCTCCTGCTCTTGGACCAGAGGGTCGTGGGTTCGAATCCCACCAGGGGGTGTCACTTTCTTATAGGGAAAGCTCCAGACCTCTGGAGCCATGGATGTGTGTGAATGTGTTGTGCTGTGCATAATTAGTTACATAAGCCTGATTAAAAACTTAAATGGAATAAACTAAATAAAAATTGATGATGGCCAATAGTCTACGTTACTAAGGCCAGGCAAGAGCCAAAAAAAAATGATATGCTGAATGTTAATTTAAAGTCTTAAAAACTACGAGTATATGATGATTTAAAATAAAACAACCCATTTTTATTTCATTTAAATTACCATATAGATTTTTTTATAAAGAAAAAAAAAACGTATTATTTAGATAGAATGGAAAGGTAAGACAATTTGGTTTCCTTGGCGAGACCTAGTTTACTTTACACAGACTTGAGCTATTGAAACTGTACTAATTAAACGCTCTCTCTAATTGAGAGCAGACTTAAAATAACGGGCTTTATTTTTAAATAAAGTTAAACTACAATGGTATTGTTTACACGTTCATCTGGTCCTCGGTAATTATTAATAACTCTAATGAATCGGTTATTCATTATAATTCATTCATATTCACTAATTATGAATATTGGATAAATTTAATCCTATATTCATAATTAGTGGATATAAATGAATTATAATGAAAAATTGAAATTTAATATTTTAGGTGTATAATAATCAGTATAAACTATATTAATATGTAAAGAGGTAGATATTACCAAAACTTCTTGATGTTTTTAATTTATTCTATTAACAGAAAATAAAATAAATTAAAAATATCAAGAAGTACTCTTAATACTTAATACTATAAATTAACTTTATACTGGAAATTTTGCATTTAAGTATACATATCTCGATGTATGTGCTCTGAAATGTTGATCAAATTTCTAACAAGTGTTTCCAATCCCAGATTAAGCATGAAGTAAAATTTCGAGTTTAGAAAAGCCTGAAAATTTGGTTTGGTCGCGTAGCGCTACGCGCTACGCGACCAAACCAAATTTTTAGGCTTTTCTAAACTCGAAATTTTACTTCATGCGCCACGCGCATAAAACACTGATTTATAGTAAAGTTTAATACTTAGGTAGGTTTAATCTTACGTTATTAGTTTTCACAAACATTTATTTTGTAAAACCCAACCTCGCGCTTTCAAACTTCGAGAAATTGTGTAATTAAATGTAAAAATCCAAAAGCAAATTGCGAAATAAATTTTTGAAATAAACATTTGTTATATTTATTAATGTCAGGCAAAACTTAAGTAGTATTTTTTAAACTTCACGTTAAATCAGTGTTTAATACGCGTGGCGCATGAAGTAAAATTTCGAGTTTAGAAAGGCCTGAAAATTTGGTTTGGCCGCAACTATTTTGGAAATTCCCGAATTAAAGACTTTATGACATTTCCTTAATTAATAAAAGTCTTGAACAAAATTACAATTTCTTAAAATTAACGATAATCTTTAAATTTCATGGAAATCTAGAAAATTCATGAAAAGTGTCAACATTTTTAAAACTAACATTTAACCCAAAAAAACCCACGAAAACCGTAAAAATTGTGAAAACTACGAAAATCTAAATAATTTAAATATCTTACGAAATTCTTAAAATATTGAATATCTCATAAAAATTTTAAAAATCGAGAAAAATCTTAATATATTAAAAGTTTAATGAAAATTTACGAAATTCACGAAAACTGCTAAGATGTCAAAACTTGAAATTTTCTTGAGATCAGTGTTTTATACGCGTGGCGCATGAAGTAAAATTTCGAGTTGAGAAAAGCCCGAATTTGGATTTGGACGCTGCGCGTCCAAATCCAAATTCTTGGGGCTTTTCTCAACTCGAAATTTTACTTCATGCTTAGTCTGGGAGTGGAAGACACTTGTTCGACAACTGTCAATATCTTATTTGTCTGTTTCTGTTTTTCAGAACAAAATTAATACTAAGAAATATTGTAGAAAACGAATGAAATTATTTAAAACCGAAAAAAAATGATAAGCTTTTTTATTTAAAATTAAAATCATCAATTTTTACAACAATCGATAAAAAGCTTAGGCATTACGAAAAGAGTCGACATTTTCAAAAATGATGATAATTAAGAAAACAAATGAAATTATTTAAAACTGAAAAAAAAGATAAGTTTTTCCATTAAAAATTGAATTCATCAATTTTTACAACAATCAATGAAAAGCTTGGACATTATGATAATAGTCGAAATTTTCAAAAATAATAAATACTAATAAAACAAATGAAATTATTTAAAACCGAAAAAAAAAATATAAGTTTTTTCATTTAATATTGAAATCATTAACTTTTACAATAATCTATGAATAGCTTGGACATTAAAAAAAATATTGAAATTTCATGAAAAACGTCGAGAATTACCAAAACATTTTGGATATTCACTAAAAACTCATAATTTTTTTAAATTTAACTACAATCTTAGAAAACTAATAAAAGTTGTAAGGAATCGAAATTTTCGAAGATTAAACGAAATCGTCAGCATTTTGAAAAGTAATTAAAAATGAAACCTTGCATATTTACGAAAAGCGTCAACATTTTCCTACAAATTGACGAAAATCTAGAAAATTTATAAAAAGTTCCAACATTTAAGAAATTGAGGAAATCCTTCAGAATTTTCAATATTAACGGATAAATAGTGTCAAGATTTTAAAAATGAACAATAATCTTGAAAATTTAAAGAAATCTTGCAAATTCAGGAATAGCGTTAAAATTATAATTAGAAAGATTAACATTTTAAAATGAATCTGAATCTTGGCAATTTGCACAAAGTATTGACATTTTTAAAATTAACGATAATCTAAGAAATTCATTAAAAATTGAGAAAAGTCTGTTGCGGTTAAATTTGCGCGCTTACAATTATTTTAATTAATTCGTGGTATGGTAATGTATGCAATTTATTATTTATGCGTAAAAATCAAAAATACGTATTATTTTTCATTCTGCCCGCTCAGACTCGGTGATTTCTTTTCGTACCAAGACGGTGGTAGTTTTTCTACTCTTGGCCATTTTGAGCAGAGAAATAAAGTTAATGCGCTGTAAGTTACAAGAATTGTTGAAATGAACATTAAGTTCGAGTTATATGAGAGAATAAAACAGTGCAGAAGGGGGAATTTATTACTTATTTTGAGAAAGGGTATTTTACATATTTTGTTATTTTTGGATAACCCTCAATTTACTATTCTTGTTGATTTATTGTAATTTGTATTAGTTTTGTACTTTGGCGTTATTTTAACAGTTGAATTAAACTTTTATTTTGGGTGCAGTATACTTTGAGAAACAGAAAGGTTAAGAGAATAGTTATAGTAGTTTTTCGTGATTTTCATTTTTGAGTCCTGTGGTATCGTCGTGAAAAATCACGTGGCGCCCTAATTAAATAAATTCCTAACCCACTCCCACTTGACTGAGTTAGTTGGCCGGTGATTACCCACATTACTATAGGCAGGACTGGTAAGGAAAAAGCGGAGTTACAAATTGGCGCCCAACGTGGGGCCATATATAAAAAAATATTAATAAACGTTTTTACGAACTGAGCCCTAAAAAAAAATAATCATAAGCGGCGTTACAAGTCTTTTAAAAATTCATGAAAAGTATAATTTTTAAAATTAACTTAAATTTGAGAAATGTACGAAAATTGCAAATATTGACAGTAAATTGCAATACATAAAATGTTCATGAGATTTTTTTAAGATTTTTAATATTTCGAGATTTTATAAAATGTTAGTTACATTTTCAATAAGTGAAGATTTTCGTCAAATTATGAAATTATTAACATAGAAATTTTTGTAAGATAAAATGTTCATGAGATTTTTTTATTTTAAAAATGTTTTCGATTCTTCGTGATTTTTTTACGTGAATTTTCACCAATTTTTAAACTATTGACAATTTTCATGAATTTCTAAGATTTGTTTTAAAAATTGATAGAAATTTATCAAAAATCTCGAAATATTGAAAATCTTTCGAGAATTTCTGTTAAAAATTTTATGAAAATCCCGACATCTTGACAATCTCAATAACATGATATATATATATATATATATATATATATATATATATAATCAAAAAATTCTTGTACCCACGGGTGTTGGGTGTTAGGTAATAAATAACATTATATGAATTATAAATTTCGAAATATTGAAAATCTTGAGAAAATCTCATTTACATTTTATGAAATGACGCAAATCTCGAAATACCGAAAATCCGAACAAAATCTCAAAATATTGAAAACATTTTATAAATCGACAATAATTTAGTGTCGAAAATTTTATAAACATTTTATATATTGATAAAAATCTCAAAATATCGAATACCGTACGCAAATCTCGAAATAATGAAAATCTTAAGAAAATCTCATAAAAATTTTATGAATTGACAGAAATCTCGAAATACCGAAAATTCGACAAAAATCTAGAAATATTAAAAATCTCACAAACATTTTATTAATCGACAATAATTAATAATTTTATAAAAATCTCAAAATATCGAAAATGTTACGCAAACCTCGAAATATTGAAAATCTCATTAATATTTTATAAATTCACAAAAATTAAAAAGTTTACGAAAATCTTGAAATATCGAAATTCTTCATGAAAATTTTATAAATTGATGAAAACCATCAATATTTCGAGGTTTTCATCAATTTTTAAAATCTTAATGAAGAAAGAAGAATCGACAAATATCACAAAATATTGAAAATCTCATGAACATTTTATAAATCGATAAAACGAATGATATCCACTCCCAGACTAAGCATGAAGTAAAATTTCGAGTTTAGAAAAGCCCCGCGTAGAAAATTTTTACGGGGCTTTTCTAAACTCGAAATTTTACTTCATGCGCCACGCGTATAATACAGTGATTTATCGAGAAATTAAAAAAAAACACACAAAAAAATGTTTTCATGTTAATCCTCACAATTAATTCGAATTATTTTTGACGATTCAAAACCTTTTGTAAGTATTCGAATCCTTTTATAAATACAAGAATCTTTTTATAAGGATTCGAATCACCTACATTTGGATTCGAATATGAATCCTCTTAAAAAAATCTAACGATTCCGGATCACGAATCCAGTTGAACTAAAGTATTCGAATGCCTCTTTTGAATCGTCTAAAAGGATTCGAATCCAGGATTCGAATCCTGAATGATTATAATCCTGCCCAACTCTGGTATCTAGTGCATAGCTGGATGTTACGTTGAGAATAAAATTATGGAATATAGTGACATATATGCACTCCAGATTTTTTTTGATTTATTAACGCGAAGAACAGTAATAACAATGATCCAACTAAAATATTTTTAATTTGGTTCTCATTAATCACTTGATGAAACATGTTTACAATATTGATAATTGATTAAAAGTCACTTGAAATAGTTAATAGAAAAATTGTAGTTTAATACCACCATATATAGTGGTGTACCACATAGTAATGGTCTCAACAATCTTGATGTTTAAAGTCACTCGGTTTGTTTTACATCTGTTTTTATTTTCCCTGAGAAAATAAAAATCAGTAGTGTAAAAAACCAAGTGAAGATTATTTAATCATCAATTCAGTTAAATGTTTTCTGTAAAGGAATATAATAATGCTTATAACTATACTAACTGATTATTTATTTATGATCAATGCAATTGAATTATAATAATTCTACCTGTGGTCATTTCTAATTATCCGATAATCGATTGTGTTTGAAACTAATGATATCCCCATTTGAACAACTAACGTTCAGAACGTCGCGCCGGATCGTGTGTGTGTATGTATTTGTAGGACTGAACCCGGAGCTAATTCGGCAACGGATTTAATTAGTGGCCATCGGTCACGTAATTGTTTACAAATGCGCCATACTGCTCCAGAGAAGGAGTTGTTTTTGAAATAAACGGGACAACTTTTACAGCGTCCGGTAAAACATGTAACAACTCTACAACTTCCTCTTTAAATTCAAATACGTATGTTTAATTAAATGTTTTATTAAAAATATGAATTCATGAGATTTAATTACGTGAATTATTCTAATTTGGGAAAAGGAGAATGTGGTTCAGGCTATGAATTGGACTCTTATATAGCAGAAGTTTAAATGAGTTAAATATAAATTACTAACAATTATATAAAAAATTTAGTTGATAATCAAGTCAAAATGTTTGTAATATTTATTAATGTGAGATCAAACATGAAATTAAGTATATCAGTATATTTTGCTAAGCTAAATTAATTAGACACATTAATTAAGCTTAACAACTTGTCATCAAACCTAACCCAACATTACTAAAGTGTAAACGAATTGAATTGTCAGAACTGTCCTAAAATGTCGTAGTTAGCCAACGTTGTTTTCTGTGTTAAAAATACCAAATTATACGAGGGTTGCCTTTTATATTTCGGGATTGGGCAACCCTAGTGTTGCAATCTGGCAACTGAGAGCTCTATCGTAAAGTTTGACATTTTTGAGGTTATACGTACTCAGAACGTTTTGACATATGAGCGTTATTTGTGTCGTTTACACTAACTTAAAAGATTTATCTCGGCCAAAGAGTGGAATTAAATCGTGAACATTTTCGTGCGATTATTTTTTACAACTTTCGACGTGGATTAACTCAACAACAGTGCATGGATGAACTTAATTCAATTTTTGGCGATGAAGCTCCATCAAGGACCAGTGTTTATCGATGGTATGGTGAATTCAACCGAGGTCGTAGTTCACTCCAAGACGAATTTCGTGGAGGTCGTCCAAAATCAGTTGTTGTTCCGGAAACCATTGATGCTGTGCGCAAACAAATATTGCAAGATCATCATGTGACCTATCGTGAGATTGAGACAACCTTAGGCATTAGTGGGACCAGCATACATTCAATATTGCATGAACATTTGACTGTCAAAAAAATTTGTTCGCGTTGGATCTCACACAATTCGTCAATCGCTCAAAAAAAGGCTCGTGTCGATTGGTGCAAAGAAATGCTCAAAAAATACGATTGCAGTGCTTCGAAACACGTCTATGACATCGTGACAGGTGATGAATCATGGATTTACGCGTATGAGCCCGAAAGTAAACAGCAGTCGACCGTATGGGTGTTTCAAGATGAGCCAAATCCAACAAAAGTTGTTCGCGCACAAAGCACTTCCAAGCAAATGGTCGCCTGTTTAATTTAAACCTTCATTATCAATGATTAATATTTATTTTTGTTCTCTAATCCCGAAATATAAAAGGCAACCCTCGTGCCCAAAAAACCGACAATTTTGTTCACATAAATTGACGTTTTTGTTTTGGCATACTTTAATATTTTCAACACGGAATGACAATGTGTGTTTAAAATAAATTATGTACAAATTGAAATTCTGCTTTAGGCATAAAATCTAAAATTTAACTGAAATTAATGATTATGCCAATTATGAATTGCTTAAATTTAAAGGTTCTAAAGAGTGTTTTCACTCTAAAGTCGCAATTTTACTTCATGCTTAATCGCGGATAAGCATGAAGTAAAATTGCGACTTTAGAGAAGCCTGAATAGTTGGTTTGGTCCAAATTTTCAGGCTTTTCTAAACTCGAAATTTTACTTCATGCCTAAGCTGAAAGTAGAAACATTCGCTCGGAACTTCAAATTGAATGTATTTATAAAACTAACGGATGCCTGAAAATTTACAGCGTATACATTATGTATACTTGAAAAAAAAATTCTCAGTAGGCAATATAATAAATCATAAAAGAAGTACCGAATTTACCTAGAATCGACATTTAGAGTTAACTACAATTGCTCGGCCGTTTATAGGTTAAGAGCACTATTTGTTTTGTATTTTTAAACTTTTAAAACAACAAATATTTGAATTTCAAGTTGGAATGAGCGATTCGAGTGAAATATTAACGATTGGTTGGTTAATAATTGGGCTTCAGAGCTAAATCAGGATAAGTTTGAGGATTGCGGTTTCCCGGGGGAACTCGCTGTGTTAGTGCCAAGTGCATGTTATATATTACGTTATCGGAAATTGTAACTTATATTCCATAATTTTATTCTCAACATAACATCCAGCTATGCACTAGATACTCATACATTTACTTGATATATTGCTGTAAAGATAATATTATCACACTTCGTTTTAGTAATAATATTATGGGAGCAGTATTATAAAAATAACATAAAATCAAATAAATAACTCAGACTGTATGTGTAAGTAACTATTAAAAACTGTCGATTAAACTCTTTCCCAAATGTATTTTTTAAAAGCCTTTATCTAAGATTGATAATATTGCCAAGAATAGTTTAATGACGGTTACGAAATTATCAATATTCACCTTTTGCAAAATAATAATAATAAGATTTCAATGTTTTATACTCGTTATATTTTTAACTTTACTGTAAATCAGTGTTTTATACGCGTGGCGCATGAAGTAAAATTTCGAGTTTAGAAAAGCCCCGTGAAAATTTGTCTCGGGTCGCTGCGCGACCCTCGACAAATTTTCTACGCGGGGCTTTTCTAAACTCGAAATTTTACTTCATGCTTAGTCTGGGAGTAGATATCACTCGTTTTATCGATTTATAAAATGTTCATGAGATTTTCGATATTTTGTGATATTCATCGAATTAGAAACATTTCATGATTAAAAAGTTCACAAAATTCTCGAAATTCTAAATGAAAATTTTAAAAATTGACGAAAACCTGGAAATATAGATGGTTTTCATTAATTTATAAAATTTTCATGAAAAATTTCGATATTTCAACATTTTCGTAATCTTTTCAATTTTTGTCGATTTATAAAATATTAATGAGATTTTCAATGTTTCGAGATTTGCGTAATATTTACGATATTTTGAGATTTTTATCATAATATAAAATGTTCTTTAGAATCTCGACACTTCGAGATTTTCGTAAAATTTTCATTTATTGTCGATTAATAAAATTTTTATGAGATATTAAATATTTCAAGATTTTCGTCGGATTTTCGGTATTTCGAGATTTTCGTTAATTCATAAAATTTTTATGATATAAGATTTTCAATATTTCGAGATTTTCAACTTATAAAATGTTAATGAGATTTCCAATATGTTGAGATTTTCACAATTTTCATGTATTTCTAAGATTTCTTTTAAAAATTGATAAAAATTCATGAAAAAAAAAACAGGAAGAATCGAAAAAAAAAAATTTAAAAATCTCATGAACATTTTATGAATTGACGAAAATCTCAAAAAATTAAAAATCTCTAAATATCGAAAACCTTACGAAAATTTATTTGTTAAAATTTATAACAAATAACTTTTCGTAAGATTTTCGATATTTCAAGAAAAAAGAAATTATTTGTTAAAAAATAAAATTTTTAACAAATAAATGTTCGTAAGATTTTCGAAATTTCAAGATTTTTATTTTTTTAGATTTTCATCAATTCATAAAATGTTCATGATATTTTAAAAATTTTAAATTTTTTTTCGATTCTTCATGATTTTTTTTTTCCATGAATTTTTATAAATTTTTAAAAGAAATCTTAGAAATTCATGAAAATTGTCAATATTTTAAAAATTGATAAAACTTCATTAACAAAAGAATCAAGAAATTTTTGGACATATTAAAAATCCTATGAATATTTCATGAATTGGCGAAAATCTGGAAATATTAAAAATCTCGATTTATCGAAAATCTTACAAAAATTCCTTTTAAAAATTTTATAATTTGACGAAAGTCTCGACATATTGAAAATCTCATTAACATTTTATAAATTGAAAATCTCGAAATATTAATAATTTCAAGAAAATCTCATGAACACTTCAAGTATTGCAATTTAATAATTGATTAATAATTTATTTATTTGTAAGTAGACATAAAATTATTGTCAATATTTGCAATTTTCATTCATTTCTCAGATTTCCGTTAATTTTAAAAATGTTGATACATTTCATGATTTTTTAAAAGATTTTTCTCAATTTTGAATGAATTTCTTAGATTATCGTTAATTTTAAAAATTTAAATACTTTATGCGAATTGCCAAGATGTAGAATAATTTAAAAATGTTAATCTTTCTAATTATAATCTTAACACTATTCCTGAATTTCCAAGATTTCTTTCAATTTTCAAGATTATTGTTAGTTTTTAAAATCCGTTAATATTGAAAATTCTGAAGGATTTCCTCAATTTCTTAAATGTTGGAACTTTTTATAAATATTCTAAAATTGACGATTTCGGTTAGTCTTAAAAAATTTCGACTCCTTTCGTAAATTTTAAAAATGTTTATTAATTGTAAATATGTTTACAACTTTTATTAATTTTCCAAGATTGTCGTTAAATTTACCAAATTATAAGTTTTTAGTGAATACGCGCACAAAACACTGATTTATTCCAAAGCTCAAAATATATTGATCATGTATGTACATTTATTTACAAATCATAGCATAGCATATTTAGTCGATTTTCAGCGTACTGTAATAAATAATTGAGAAATCAGAATTCCATATGTGCGGCCGCTCACATAATTATAATTAATGTTGATTGAAAGAAACTAAATAAGTCAAAAATACCTAGTACGCGAAGAATGTCCACTAAATACTCACGGGACCTAAAAAATGCTAAGTTGACTCGGTGATCAAATCGCCGAATTGTTCCGACTCAGCACTTGAATCAACGTTTACTCGCATTGCACATTCCTATTCAAAACATAAATCTAGAAATACAATGATATTTACAAAATGTATGGGAAAATATTCTAATAATGTCTTTATTTTTTGTGAATCAATAATATAATGAATGAATTCCGCGTCAGAAAAAATACATTCTCAACCCAAGGTCGGGAGCTGGGAGCCCGTGTCGCGACAAATGTCGTACATGAATTCTACTTATCAATCCTAATTTCTTTTCACATGTTTTTAGAAATCATAGTATATTTTTAAAATATTACTAAAGAGGCACCATGCTGCCCCCTATATATTGTAGAAGATTTATCGTTTATCGTTCTTTGTTCTTATGGCCAAATATTATGTTAATTTCCGACCTTAAAGTTAATTGCAATTAATTTTAAAACCACCAAGTTAATCGAAAAAAAACGTTATTTTTGTAACCTTGCCTGTCTTTTAACTATTATAACATTTTGACATAATTTAAAAAGCTTGATTATTTTGATATTACGATATTAAATCACTGTGTGAATTGTTTTTCCACTAATAAAATCACTTAGTCTTTGGACTGTGGAATTTTTATAATTAACGACTATTGTTACATTTTGACTGTATGTTTCTTACGTCGACTGTATTTTCAGTATTATGGCATTTTGACGTTAAGTCCCTTGATCGACTCCGAATTGTCATTTGACGTCTGACATAAAAAACGACTGCTTCCTCTTTAACTTGTATAAAAATTGACATTCTGCTTTGACGTTCTAAAACTGTCTCCGCCAATAAAACATGAATTAATGTATTATGTCAAATATTAATTGTTTTAATGCTAAAACGAGTGTCTTCCACTCCCAGACTAAGCATGAAGTAAAATTTCGAGTTTAGAAAAGCCTAAAAATTTGGCTCGGGCGCGTAGCGAAGCGGAGCGACCGAGCCAAATTAGACTTTTCTAAACTCGAAATTTTACTTCATGCGCCACGCGCATAAAACGCTAATTTAATGTGAAATGGTCTTGAATTCAACGAATTGATATGTGAAATAAGTTTAGTGTGTCAATTATCAATCAATATATTTTTATTACCGACATTGTTAAAAATTCTAAACTGGTGATACAAAGAAACTTAATTTTCTCATATATTGAGAATTATAACAAATTTTAACAATTTATATTAATAATGTAACAAAATCACATTTTCGGCGAATATATTGGCATTTTTGACAGTATTGTATTACTGATGTTTTTTTTGAGCCATTGTGATATTTTTGGACATATTGGAATATTCGAATATTTTAATATTCAAATATTTGAATATTCGACTATTTGAATATTTGAATATTTAAATATTTGAATATTCGACTATTTGAATATCTAAATATTTGAATAAATGTTTAGTTATTTTATTTTTTATTAAAATGTGATATAAATAATTGTTTTTTAAACAAATAATTTAGACTATAATTTTGGTGTTCTGTTACGTTTTTTATATATTTTTAAGTGTTGTTACGTAACGTTTTATAAACACTTTGTAAAATTGTGTCCTGAAGTATAATATTTTCATCAATGTTGATATCATCAATAGCTACTCCTCCTAGCGAATTGGCTAACACGTATTTGGCTTTTTTTACTGCCGTAATCGGTTCTTCAAATCCTACCCAAACACCCTCAGGCTGGTCATCAGTTGGTAAACGAAGGCCATATGATCCTAAATGATAAATTAAAAATTAATGTAATTATATTGGATAGTTTATTAGTAAATTAAAATGAAACAACAAAAAATATTTCAACACATTTTCCCTCTGTTCTAAAAATGAAAGGCTAGTTTTGTTCCAAACTATGAAAAAAAACGTGTGCTTGCACGAGTTTGTTTGCGTTATGCACCTATTAAAAATAATAATAATATGATCAATATTTACGAAAATATCAAACAAAATCGAAAAACCGCAAAGAGTAAATGAAGTACTACTTCCGATTTCTGAATTTTCACCAGAAGCTTTTTAGATTCTTACATTTTAATAAAAAAAAGTTAGTTCCAAGTTTATTTAATTTCAATATCATTGGCGGTTTTTGCTGTACCGAGTCCGCATCTTAATTTCACTTTCCCTGTACGGAACATTTATTTGAAAATGTTTACGAAAACAATACGTTCCCTTTGTATTACAAAGGGAACGTATTGTTTTCGTAAACATTTTCAAATACATTTTTTAGCAGAAATATCCGTTTTGAGGTCCCTAGAGTCGACTTATATCCACACAGATTGACAGACAAACACATTTTTCAGAGATTAAGATCATTTCTGAAAAAAGTCTGTTTGTTTGTCTGTCTGTCTGTCTGTGTGGATATAAGTCGACTCTAGAGACCTCAAAACGGAAGTTTCTGGTAAAAAAATTATTTGAAAATGTTTACGAAAACAATACGTTCCCTTTGTATTACGTACAGGGAAAGTGAAATTAAGATGTTTCCAGATTTCAACGTGTATTGTATCGTGCGATCATTTAAATTATGATTTAGAGTAGGCGGCATTTGTTTGTGAGGTTGTCCAAATGGCTAATTGAATGATGGATAAATTTTAGGTTATAGTAAACTATGTGTTAACAGTAAGTGGTGCCAATCTAATTAAAAATTCAAAGCATACCTACATGTATTTCTATTATATGAGTATTTGTAATTTAATTTTGTACAATTCTATACTTTATATCCACACTAACTTACCTAGATCATGTACAGGATCTCTTATTATCCTTAAAGAGACAAATGCGTTCCTATAAGGAACTTTATCTGGCATAGATGTATATTGTCCAGTTACTTCAAATGGAGAAATTCCCACATCCGTGTACTTGTCATTCATTTTCCATGCTCGTCCAAAAGTGGGTATCCCAAGGATAAGTTTTCCAGGTTGAACCTCTTTCTCTAACCTAAACAAAAATAGCAACATAAATAATGAATATCACACACGTCAAGAATAAAAGTATAATTTATATTCCGTTAGTGAAGATAATAAAAGCAATAAAGGAAGAAGGTGACCCTAAGGTAATTAGTCAAATATACTTTTTGTGCCAATCAAATCGATAACCTTTATACTGCTTATGTATTGGTATTTAACAAAATAAATATTATTTCCTCACCAATATTGTACAACAAAATCAGCATTTGCATATTCGTTCTCATCCGCAAAACTGTACAGCGCTGATGGAAAATAGGCTTCATTCGGAAATGTACGAGGCGAGTAAAAATCAAACGCCTGAAGTATTACATAGTCAACCAGCAAAGATATTGCTTTTGGTTGAAAATACTCTGGCGTGCTTCTATCATTAGTTAAAGTCATTGTAGTCCGGGTTCCATCGGTGTTCGTTTCTGTCACTGTTGTCTCTTTGGGTAAAGAATAATCTGGCATGTTCACATTGGGATTTACAGTAACTGTAATCATGAAGTCGTCATTGGTTTCCGAATATTTCCTAAGATTGGACAGAAACTCTGTGAACTTTGTTTTATAATCCGTTGGCTGTGTGAACAAATATTTTACATTATTATAAAAAGAACCTAAAATATAAAAAGTGGTTAATTAACTAAATTGACTGAGTCTTGGCGAAAGGGCGGAGAAATTAGATTCATAAATTAATAATTCAAATCAAAAAAAAATTGTATTCGAGAAAATAAACGTACGCTTCTTGTAGTTTGCACACTTTCAATATAACAGAGCTAGGACGAATCCTCCAAAAAAAGGATTTTAATCACGAATCCGAATCACCTAATATGATTTGAATCATGAATACTCGAATAAAGGATTCGCGAGAAATAAATATGATTCGAATTAAAGATTCGAATCCTGGTTTTGCGAATCACGAATACAGATCTTTTGAAAATAAATTTGATTTTATAATTTTTTTCTAACCATTAACATTTTAAGATCTCTACTAGTTGTTTTAATAAAAATATTCAATACCTAATTAGTTATTATTAACACTGGACATCGTTGGTAACACAGACTAAATATCTGATTCCGTGTTACTCTGATTAAAGATGTAATCGTGTGTTTTTGGGCATCACTTGAAATCAGCTTTTTAATAGGCGTGACGCATGAATTGAAATTTCGAGTTTTGAAAAACCTGAACTCGAAATTTTACTTCATGCGCCACGCGTATTAAACACTGATTTAACGTGAAGATTAAAAACACAAAAAAATTGTTCATGCGAATCCTTAGAATTAGTTCGAATCCTTTTGTAAGTATTCGGATCCTTTTGTAACTATTCGAATTCTTTTGCAAGTAGGGTCGATCAACAGCGGCGGCGATATCTACCTTTGCCGAAACAATTATTGATGCATTTGAGGAAGGCTCAGTATCAATGGCTACTTTCCTGGACTTGTCTAAGGCCTTCGACTGTGTTTCTCATGAAATATTGCTGCGTAAACTGTATTTTTACAATATACACCCAGATAGCTGTCGGCTCTTACTCTCCTATCTCTCTGGAAGAACGCAGTGTGTCTTATCCAACGGAATCATATCTGAAGCCTCAGCTATTGAACATGGGGTACCGCAGGGTTCGGTATTAGGACCGCTTTTATTTCTACTCTACATTAATGACCTACCCTGTGCGTTGTCAGCCCCGAAAACCATTTTATATGCGGACGACACCACCATTATTAATAAAGCGCCGAATTTGACCTCAGCTACCTCTTTTCACGATCAATCACTTAACGAAGTTTCAGAATGGTTCCTAAATTACCGTCTGAAACTCAATTGCAGTAAATCAGCTACGCTCACTTTTTCGTTAAAGAGCAGAGTGCAGCAGCAGGCTTCTACGAAGTTTCTGGGAGTTCATATTGGCTCTTTTCTATCTTGGAATACCCATGGGGACACACTTGCTGCAAAGCTCTGTTCTACTATATTTCTTATTCGCAGTCTAGTACCTTTGGTTTCGAAAGATATTGTTCGGACGACATATTTCTCTCTATTTCAGAGTAAAATATCTTATCGGTTTATTGCTTGGGGACACGCTGCCATCCGACACCGGATTTTCGGACTCCAAAGAAGAGCAGTCAGAGTCATCGCTGGGATCAACTACACAGACGACTGCAGACAAGTATTTATTGATCTAAACATATTGACGTTCCCATCACTCTACATACTTGTTTGCCTTTCCCATATTAAACGCAACTTAAATGATTACCTGACATGCAGCGATATTAATAAATACAATACTCGACAGAAATCTGATTTGTATTTAAAAGCTACAACGCTGACAAAAGCGCGGACGGGAGAACTTTTCTACGCCATCAAATTTTTTAATGTCCTGCCTACGACCACTCAGGAATTACCCCACAATAAGTTTTATCGGACAAGGAAGGAGTTCCTATCAAGTAATGCATTTTACTGCTGGGAGGATTATCTCGATTTTAATTTTATTAAAGCGTTTACATTTTAAATTTCAATTGTTAATATTATATGTTATTATTTTTATTATTATTTAAGAAGTGACTTATGTAAAACATGTACATTGTTATTGCATCAATAAATATGAAATATGAAATATGAAGTAGTATATATAAGGATTTGAATCACCCGCATTTGGATTCGAATACGAATCCTCTTAATACAATGTAACAACGAATCCGGATTACGAATCCTTTGTAACTAAAGTATTCGAATACCTCTTTTGAATCCTCTAAAATGATTCGAATTCTGGATTCGAATCCTAAATAAATCGAATCCTGCCCAGCTCTGCAACATAATATATAAATTACGACAATGTTCGTTTAAAATTCAATCAATACTCCTAATTGATAAGACTACTTAAGACAATAAATACCCATTGAATCAACTACTTCCCGTGCAAATACACTGCCGGATATTGAATTATACAATAAAATATTTAGAATTTTGTTTGATTTGTTACAACGCTCTATCAAAGTATATGGAACATTTAGGTCAAATTTTCATCAAACCAACACAAATAAATATAAGAAATGGACAAAATTACAAGAAATTAGAAATAAAGAGGACTTGGATTAAAATTAGAAGAGAGATAAAAGAGAATGTCTTATGACAAAAATTTTAATCCAAATCCTTTTTATTTCTAATTTCTTGTAATTTCTCCTTTTATTTTTCATGTTTATTTGTTAGTTGTGTTTTTATATATATCAAAGATTAATCATTTATGTTAAGTACTATGTTTAGAATGATATGTGGATATTTGGACTACAAAGACACATTCAATCTCTTATGGAAACAATTACTTCCCTGCTACAACAAGTGTTTGCTGCTAACTTACTGTAAATCAAACAATTCAAGTCAAATTATTTAGCAGAACTGGGCAAGATTCGATTCATTCAGGATGCAAATCCTGGATTCGAATCCTTCTAGAGGATTCAAAAGAGGTTTCGAATACTTTAGTTAAACTGGATTCGTGATTCGGATTCATTACATTTTTTTAAGAGGATTCGTATTCGAATCCAAATGCGGGTGAATCGAATCCTCATAAATGGATTTGAATCCTCATAAAAGGATTCGAATCCTCATGAAAAGATTCAAATGCTTACAAAAGGATTCGAATACTTACAAAAGGATTCGAATACTTACAAAAGGATTCGAATACTTACGAAAGGATTCGAATACTTACAAAAGGATTTGAATCGACAAAAAAATTTGTGAGGATTAACATGAAAAATTTGTTTTGTGTGTTTTTAAATTTCTCATTAAATCACTGTTTTATGCGCGTGGCGCATGAAGTAAAATTTCGAGTTTAGAAAAGCCCTGTGAAAATTTGTCTCGGGTCGTTGCGCGACCCTCGACAAATTTTCTACGCGGGGCTTTTCTAAACTCGAAATTTTACTTCATGCTTAGTCTGGGAGTGGAAACGCTCCTTCGAAACTTCAAACTGAATGCTTTTACAAGAACATTAAATGACTGAAAATATTTTTAAAGATAATAACCTAGTTTTCAAAATTTTGTTTAACATTATTTGAAGTAAAACTGACATGGTAGCCACAATCTGAAATGTTAAAGTTTTCCGACATTTCCTTGATTCAAGATTTTTTTCCCTGACCCTTTCTGCTGTGGTAAACCCCCAGTTTAGTAAATTGTTTTCATTGTTTTTTGTCAATATTTAAGTTGGTTTTATAAATTTTTACGTGTTTTGTTATGTTTTATGATGCCTGTTGATTTTGACAAATTTAATAATATCATATGGCTTTTTTGTTAGTGTTTTGGTCAATTTGAATAAAATACCATGACTTTTCTCGGACTTGCCCGGTTTTAATGATATTCGGTGATTTTTTTATTTACGTAATTTTCAGGCATTCGTCAATTTTATAATAGAGTTCAATTTGAAGTTTTGAACGAGTGTTTCCACTCCCAGACTAAGCATGAAGTAAAATTTCGAGTTTAGAAAAGCCCCGCGTAGAAAATTTGTCGAGGGTCGCGCAGCGACCCGAGACAAATTTTCACGGGGCTTTTCTAAACTCGAAATTTTACTTCATGCGCCACGCGTACAAGACACTGATTTGAAGTGAAGTTAAAAAACACACAAATACATCTTTAATCAGAGTAACGCAGATATTTAGTCTGTTATGAACGATGTTCAGTGTTTATAATAAATAATTAGGTTTTGAATATTTTTGTTAAAACAACTGATAACAATATTTATATGTTAATGGTTGTAAAAAATGATAAAATAAAATTTATTCTTAAAGGATTTGTATTCGTGATTCGAAAAAACAGGATTCGAATCTTTGATTCGAATCATATTTATCTCTTACGAATCCTTTATTCGAGTATTCGTGATTCGAATCATATTAGGTGATTCGGATTCGTGATTGGAATCCTTTTCACGAGGATTCGTCCTAGCTCTGTTATTCAGGCCATCTGTAGACGTGTTTCGAGATTTATCCCTCATCAGTTTAGCTATGAAACAATTTGACAAATAACAGTAGCATGGACGTTGCCGTAAGAATGACATGGCTCATAATTTTCGGTCCATAGATGGCCTAAATAATTTGACCTGAATTGTTACATTTGCAGTATTTTTTATTATCTTACCTAAATATGTTGGCTTTGAAAAACAAGTGGGAAAATTCCAAGCTAAATTTATCCCATCATAATAATGTTTGCTAAGATTTCCAGTTGATTTAATGAAATCGTGTTGTATCTTGCTTTCCGATGTTAGCTGTTTAAGTTATAAGAATATACTCAATTTTATCTCTTGCATTTTGTATATTTTGTATTAAGCATTTAAAAATAATTAACTTCAAAAAATATTTATCGGTTACAGCGTAAATTCTGATTGTTTTCATAAACAATTTTATCTCTTGTTATTTGTATACTTTGTATTAAGCATTTGAAAATAATTAACTTAAAAAAATATTTTTCGGTGACAGATTAAATTCTGATTGTTTTCATAAACTTACCAATTTCATATATTTATTATTTTTATCATCTGGAACTGGATCATGCTCTCCGCCAACAGTTAATAATATCAATAATCTCGGATATAGCTTTTTTAAATCCCTAATCAATCCATTATCTTCAGGATAAACCACTTTATTCTGCTCACTTGTTACAGACCCCCTCAAAGCCGTGCCTTTATTCTCCCCAATTGTTCCAGGCCTGATCAGCAAATGCGTGCAGTGGTTTAATTTTATTTTCAGAATCTCATCTAAATTATTGAAATAATATATTTATTTACCATTTAATGAAAATAAAAATAACTTTAATAAATGTAAAATTAGGATAAAATTTGTATAATCTGCAAACAGTAGGAATTAATTAATAAGACTACTAAGACAATAAATATTTATTGAAACAACTACTTTCCGTGCAAATACACCGCCGGATATTAAATTATACAATTATCCAAATTGTAGTTTTTAATATTTATTATTGAATGTTTATGCAACCAACTACGAGGGTTGCCTTTTATATTGCGGGATTGGGTAACCCTAGTGTTGCAATCTGGCAACTGAGAGCTCTATCGTAAAGTTTGACATTTTTGAGGTTATACGTACTCAGAATGTTTTGACATATGAGCGATATTTGTGTCGTTTACACTAACTTAAAAGATTTATCTCGGCCAAAGAATGGAATTAAATCGTGAACATTTTCGTGCGATTATTTTTTACAACTTTCGACGTGGATTAACTCAACAACAGTGCATGGATGAACTCAATTCAATTTTTGGCGATGAAGCTCCATCAAGGACCAGTGTTTATCGATGGTATGGTGAATTCAACCGAGGTCGTAGTTCACTCCAAGACGAATTTCGTGGAGGTCTTCCAAAATCAGTTGTTGTTCCGGAAATCATTGATGCTGTGCGCAAACAAATATTGCAAGATCGTCATGTGACCTATCGTGAGATTGAGACAACCTTAGGCATTAGTGGGACCAGCATACATTCAATATTGCATGAACATTTGACTGTCAAAAAAATTTGTTAGCGTTGGAACCCACACAATTTGTCAATCGCTCAAAAAAAGGCTCGTGTCGATTGGTGCAAAGAAATGCTAAAAAAATACGATTGCGGTGCTTCGAAACACGTCTATGACATCGTGATAGGTGATGAATCATGGATTTACGCGTATGAGCCCGAAAGTAAACAGCAGTCGACCGTATGGGTGTTTCAAGATGAGCCAAATCCAACAAAAGTAGTTCGCGCACGAAGCACTTTCAAGCAAATGGTCGCCTGTTTTTTCGGAAAAACTGGTCATGTCGCAACCGTACCACTAGAACAACGCAGAACAGTCAATTCTGAGTGGTACACAACCATTTGTTTGCCAGTTGTCATCTAAGAAATCAGGAAAGCCAACCGCCGAAAACGGATCACTCTTTACCACGACAATGCGAGCTCTCACACATCGGCTCAAACAACTGCATTTTTGAGCACGCAAAACATCGATTTGATGAGTCATCCGCCATATAGTCCTGACTTGGCACCAAATGACTTCTTTTTATTCCCATCCGTAAAAAATAAAATGAGAGGTCAACGTTTTTCGACACCTGAAGAAGCGGTTGATGCGTTCAGAATGCATGTTTTGGAGATACCTCAATCAGAGTGGCAAAAGTGCTTCGACAATTGGTTCAAACGGATGCAAAAGTGTATAGATCTTAATAGGGAATATTTTGAAAAACAATAAAGCGATTTTCAATGATTAATATTTATTTTTGTTCTCTAATCCCGAAATATAAAAGGCAACCCTCGTACTAACAATTTTGTATTTATCAATTTCATATATTTTTTTTAATAAATCGTAAATAAATATCTTGTTTCATTATTGTATTTTGTATTATTTAAATACAATTAAGGGTGTTATATTTTTGAATTTGTATGCAACAAATTATTTTAAATTTAAAATTTATCAATAGATGTCTTAAGACATTGGTTTTAATGTAAGTCCTTTACATTTTCATTTTTCTTTTAATTCCTCGTTCTTGTTCATTGTTTGTTAGTTGATTTAAAGAGAACTTGACTCAAAAGTTATATATACTACTAATCAAACACGATTTCGTTGATGAACACTAACAAAATCGTGTTTGATTCAATAGTGTATATAACTTTTGGGTTAAGTTCTCTTTAAACCAACTAACAAACAATGAACAAGAATGAGGAATTAAAAGGAAAATGAAAATGTAGAGGACTTAGATGAAAACCAATGTCTTAAGACATCTATTGATAAATTTTATATTTAAAATAATTTGTTGCATACAAATTCAAAAATATTACGCCCTTAATTGTATTTAAATAATACAAAATACAATAATGAAACAAGATATTTATTTACGATTTATTAAAAAAAATGAAATTGATAAATACAAAATTGTTAGTAGTTGGTTGCATAAAAAATCAATAATAAATATTAATACCTACAATTCGGACACGTAAATCCATATTTTTAGATGGATTAGTAAAAGGTTTATTTACTAAAAGTCCCCTCATAATTAAAGGAGAAACAGGAATTTTGAAACACTGCGATATTTACTGGAATCTTTAATTATTATTTATTTAATTACGGATTTCTCCTTTTTACAACATTACAAAAAATGTATAGAAACAAAATGATAATTTGTATAAGTTACAATAAATAAATATCGCCCATAGCACTATCAACTGAATATTCTAGTAAATATCGCAATCTTCCAAAATTGCTGTATTTATTAAAATATTTTAGTTGCTTAAACCGACTTGTAATTATGAATTTAATACAAACACATCTAGGATTCAATTTTAATTTGTTTCACAAGAGCGAATGTTTCCACTTCTTGATTAAGCATGAAGTAAAATTTCGAGTTTAGAGAAGCCTGAAAATTTGGTTTGGTCGCTCCGCGAAACCGCAGCCCTTTTAATAAATCCAAGCATCTTTATGGCCCGCGAGCAAGTACGAGTTATATGACTTCCAAACGTCATTTTCTTATCAAAAGTTATCCCTAAATCCAAAACCTCACTAAGCTCTTGTAATTCGATTCCATCTATAAAGTACGGTGTGGAAGATACTAGAGGATTGGTCTTTCTAGAAAATCGTATAAATTTACATTTATTAATATTGAACAACAGATAATTTTCACAGTACCACTTATTAATTGACAATAAATCATCCTGAAGTAAAAAGCTATCGTTTGGCGTATCAATTTTCTTGAACAATTTCAAGTCATCTGCGTACAGCAGAAAGGACGAATGCTTAGTTACTTGATGAATGTCATTAATAAAAATTAAAAACAATAGGGGCCCGCAGTGTGACCCTTGCGGGACACCAGAGAAAACTTGGTTTTGTCGCTCCGCGAAGCGGAGCGACCAAATCAAATTTTCAGGCTTTTCTAAACTCGAAATTTTACTTCATGCGCCACGCGTGTAAAACACTGATTTAAAGTGAAGTTAAAAATATACTGCTTAAGTTTGATTTTAAGTTAATAAGTTTATACAAAACAATGATTGTAAGCTAACTTCAAAATATACTGATTTTTTTAAAATTATATTTAATTTTTTAATTATACTTACATATCATAAAACAAATTGCCCGAATGTTAAATCTACAAATGTTGATTTCGTTAAACCTAATTTTGTGTAATATGTAATTATACTTACATATTATACAAAATTTGGTTTGACGAAATCAGCATTTGTAGATTTAAAATTCGGAAAAGAAAAAAATTAAAATATTTTGAACTTAACTTACAATCATTGTCTTCTATAAATTAATTAACTTGAAATCAAACTTAAGCAGTATATTTTGAACTTCACTTTTAATCAGTGTTTTATTCGCGTGGCGCATGAAGTAAAATTTCGAGTTTAGAAAAGCCCCGTGAAAATTTGTTTCGGGTCGCTGCGCGACCCTCGACAAATTTTCTACGCGGGGCTTTTCTAAACTCGAAATTTTACTTCATGCTTAGTCTGGGAATGGAGAACCCTCGTTACTTTAAAATATGTTACAAGTGTTAAAAAGCCCCGTGAAAATTTGTCTCGGGTCGCTGCGCGACCCTCGACAAATTTTCTACGCGGGGTTTTTCGAAACTCGAAATTTTACTTCATGCTTAGTCTGGGAATGGAGGACCCTCGTTACTTTAAAATATGTTACAAGTGTTAAAATGTTTGTCGTAACTGTCAGAAAGAAAAATAATAATAATAATAACATGGCGATCTCATTATAGTTCTAAATTGAACTTGTGTCAAGTTAGCACGATTGTTTAAATGTCGGCTACGAAATTTGCTTTATTTAAGTTAAAAATAAAAATCAAACCTAAGCAGTATATTTTGAACTGCACATTAAATCAGTGTTTTATACGCTTGGCGCATGAAGTAAAATTTCGAATTTAGAAAAGCCACAAATTTGGTTTGGCCGCGTGGCGCTACGCGCTACGCGACCTAACCAAATTTTCAGGCTTTTCTAAACTCGAAATTTGACTTCATGCTTAATCAAGGAGTAGAAATACTTCTCAGAAGCTTCAAATTAATCAATTCTATGAAAACTACGAAAATCAATAAAAATTACGCAAAAAACATTACAAATATTCTGCATTTTGACAACAGACAAGTAATTTAATTTTGTGATATTTTGAATTATATAAACAATAACTTAACTATTACATAACCACCTACCTATTTTTTTATGTGTTAGTTCATAAAAGCAAAAAATCGGCTTCTCTTTCTCTGCACTGACAAGAATAAAAACGATGTTTATTATTGCTAACACGATTATTCTGTGATCCATTTTGAACTTTCCGATAAATACTGATTATACTTTAGACAAACACAAATGAAAATATATACATGTACATTATTTTTAGCTGAGCCTGCGCAATAATTAAATTAATTATCTATCGTATTTATATACTTAGTACGTTTATCATTAACTTTACTTAGTTATTTTTTTTTTTATTTTAATAAATTTGTCTTAATTCAGCACAATTATTATGCAAATTTATTGCTTCTTCGGGTGAAGAACAAAAGCCATAATTTCACCATATTACTTTAAATATAATTCAAAATATAAATGTATTTTTAAAACAATGAATGCGAAATTTTATGAAATAATAACTTAAACTTAATTAATATATATATTATTTTTAGGTAAGTTTTGATTAACATAGATTGATTCAAAATAATGATTTAGAAGATTAGGTTTTAGAAGATTAGGTTGCCTACATAGCTGTAAAAATATGATTTTGAACCTTTTTTTAACGCTCTAAAGATAGAGTTTCAGGAAATCGCTTCTTAGTGTGAACTTATATACTGAGAGTTTTATGTAACACCGAAAATTTTTATTGTTTATTTTCGAATGTTCTGTTTATCTAACCAAAGCATCTAATACGATTTGACACCTTACATTTTTAGGTTATGTTAAAATTGGGTTGCCTATATGACCATTAAAAATTGTAGCCAATCAATCGCAATTTATGCCCCAACTTGTAAATACAGGAAGTTTTTCTTTCAAGTATACATTTCTCAATTATAACGTATATGCCGAAAATCTTTAAATAAAAGAGTTCAATTTGAAACTTAAAATGAGTGTGTTCCACTCCCAGACGAAGCATGAAGTAAAATTTCGAGTTTAGAAAAGCCTGAAAATTTGCTTTGGTCGCGTAGCGCGGAGCGGCCAAACCAAATTTTCAGGCTTTTCTAAACTCGAAATTTTACTTCATGCGCCACCGATACAAAACACTGACATATTACGAAGTTTAAAACACACCGCTAAACTTTACACTGAATCAGTGTTTTGTACCGGTGGCGCATGAAGTAAAATTTCGAGTTTTCGAAAGTTTGGATTTGCCGGGCTCGCTTCGCTCCGCCCGTCAAATCCAAATTTTCAGGCTTTTCTAAACTCGAAATTTTACCTTATGCTTAGCCTGGGAGTAGAATACACTCGTTTACAGCATCAAATTGAATTCTTTAAAAAAAATTTGGATACTTAAAAGATAAAACTCTTGTTATGAAAATGTTCGGTATTACAAAATACTCTCTGTATGTATATAGAACATATTTTCCACATTTCACATTTCTAATATCTTATTCAAAAGTTTTGGCCCCTGTGTTTGAATGGTAATAAAATGAAAAGTATTTCTTCAATGAACACCATTTAAAATTAAGCTTAACCCATTAGGCGCCATTGATGCATATACGCAACATTATTAATTTTATGATGTATAAATTACTAAATAAGTTAATTTGATATAATATATTTTGACGACTTGAAAATGTACGAAGAAAAACGTAAATATTTCCTTATTTAAATATCTCGATTATTAATCATTTAAAAAAAATGTTTTCAGTGTATTTCTAACTTCGCAATATTTCAGTGTTTTATACGCGTAGCGCATGAATAAAATTTCGAGTTTAGAAAAGCCCCGTGAAAATTTGTCTCGGGTCGTTGCGCGACCCTCGACAAATTTTCTACGCGGGGCTTTTCTAAACTCGAAATTTTACTTCATGCTTAGTCTCGAAGTGGAAGACACTCGTTAGTTTAAAATACATCACAACTGTTAAAATACAAATCGTAACTGTCACAAAACAAAACAATAACATGGCGATCTCATTATAGTTGAGTTTTATTTGAAAGTTTCGCGAACAACGACTAATTTTCCATGATATTAAAATGCCAGCCATGGAATTACCACATATTGAACTTCAAATTGTTTTTAGGTAATTAAGGTAATATGATAAAAAAAATATTTTCCTTAGAAGAAATTGACATAAAAGATAGTGATGTGTCCATCATAGCATTTTTCATGTTAATGATATGATTTAAGTTTTAACAATATGAAAAAATTGCTCAAACTAAATTTTATTCTACTTTTATTATTTTCATTCCAAAACTATTCAGAAACAGAATAATTCTTGCATTTTCGCCACATCTCGGTAAATATTGATCACCATCATATCTAATCGGTATATATTTTTTACTTAATTGTAAAACAGTGGTTTATACGCGTGGCGCATGAAATAAAATTTCGAGTTTAGAAAAGCCCCGTGAAAATTTGTCTCGGGTCGCTGCGCGACCCTCGACAAATTTTCTACGCGGGGCTTTTCTAAACTCGAAATTTTACTTCATGCTTAGTCTGGGAGTGGAAATACTCGTTCTAAACTTACTATTGCACGTTTTAATACAAAATCGACGAATGCCTTACATTTACAGCGTATACATTATGTATATATAAAAAAAATTCACAGTATGTAAAATTTTACCTAAAATCAACTTTTAGAGTTAACTCCATAATGCTAGGCCTGTAATGGGTTAAAGAACAATCAATTCAACGTAAAGTATTTTGATTTTCTTATTTTTATTCTTGGCATGCTAAAATGGTTATCTAATTTTTGGTATTATTGCAAAATACTCAACTTCACTAATTTATTGCTCGGCATGTACTGTAAAGAAACATTTTATTTTTTAATGTTATATATAATATCATCCTATATAAAATGTTATATTTTAAAAATCAAATATTATATGATATTTGTTTAAATTGTTAATATGCCAGGTGGATATTATGAAAATAGATTGGGGTATTTTAGTAACTTCTACATTGATTTTAATAAATTTTATGTCCTACCACTGCATTATTTGCAATTAATAGACCTTCTTTTTGTAACGTTACTGGACTTATAATGGAATACTGCGACAAAATTTTTCATAATGGCCCGGTAATTATTTTATTTACTTCTTCGTTGTCATGGTAATATTGTTCGAAATGACAAAAAATGAGAGATCAGACAGAATGAAAATTCAATTTATTTAAACGAAAAATTCTACATGATTATTTATTATAGCCAATATTAAACGTACAATTCGTAAAAGAACCCGAAATAAGAGGGGCAACTGAACTTGAAACATAAACCGATTTATTAGTTTGTATATTGGACATCGTCGATGTCGGCGCAAGAAATTCATCTCTCGATGATCCAGCAATCAATGTAGCATTATTGATTTTCGATTGCATATTAGCATCTACATAGCTTTGTGCAATGCTTCTGCTCTTCCAGCCTCCTAAACGTTGCAAATTTTCTATGCTGCCTTCAGCATCTGAGTGTAACGTTGCAGCAGTACGCCTAAAGCAATGCCCAGTATATTTAGACGCTTCTGGCAAACCTAAATATTTTGCAATTTTTGCTGGTATACTACCAAATTTATTTTTGCCAACGGACTGTAGTGTACATTTTTTCTTCTGGTAATTAAGAAAAAAATTATCTTTATTGCATTTTTACTACAAGGAATTGTAATTTCAATGTTTGAAACCATATCTTTAACATTTCCAACTTTCATTTGTAGAAATTCATGACGCCTACATGCGCCGAAAATGCTTATCACCAAAATTACCATATCCAAAAGATATTCATCAACAGGGGCAGTTTTTAAAAATAACACTACCTGTTCCCGCGACAAAACTTTTGATTTTTTAGGTACATCATTTTTTGAATTTTGTTTTAGAAACGCCTCTAATTTCGAATTTTTTTCAGAAATATTTACCAATTTCTTAGCCATCATTTGCTTCTTCAGCATCGAATACTTGGTAGACAACGAATTAGGAGCAAAGTTCTCGGATAATTCTTGGAAATATCCCAATAAGACCATTTCATTAATTTCCGCTATATCGTGAATATCGGACCATTCTTTAAAATTATCAAATTCCTTTTCGTAGGCTTCTTTTGATTTTATTGGCACTAACGCCTCTCTGGCTTTATTTACTCGATGCAACACATCTTCTGGTAAATTTCTTGTAGCCATTACACGTTTCAAGTAAACTATTTACTCCGTCAAATATTACAAATATTTCAGTGTCAACATGACAGCTGATACTACGATCCATGTGGAATAAAATACTGATCATATTTCTCGTTTTAAATTAATAAACAGGTAGGACATAAAACGTTGAAGGCACCACAGAGCGTTAGTAGGAAATAATGCCCTTCGCCGACGTACAACCCTCGGGCCAGAGGCCCTCGGGCTGTACACTGTCGACGGCAGGCATTATTTCCTTACTAACGCCCTCGGTACCTTAATTACTATAAAGAATTTGTTTTTAGATGTTTCGATCTGTCAGAGATTTTACTGTATTACATATTATGATTATTTATGGTTATTTATAATTACAATAATTAGAAAACTATTGCAGTTTTAAACTGTACAGGCTAAAAATTTGGACCACTTTAACTTGTCATTATCAAACTAATAATTTTAAATTGTATTGTTTGTATTTATATTCTACATAAAATTAATTTTGTTTTATATTGATTAAATCAAAATATTCCTAATATTCCGTTCGTTTGTTTTATCGTGCTCACCATTGGGATCTCTATTAGAGATACGAGGACGGCTAAATTAGACAAATATTTTCATAGTTTGTTAGAAAACAAAACTATGGCAAACAGAACATTCAGACAATTTTGACATTTTTCAACATAGTTTAAAAACAAATGACGCTGTTTGAAATTTATTAACGAAATTTCAAACAGCGTCATTTGTCCACTCCTTGACTGTTAACATCGTTCTGTTTGCTATAACTTTGTTAATTAGAAAGATATCAAGCTATAATCGGCAACAAAAAAAATACCGAGAAACACACTAAACTGACAAATATTATACAGGATGTCGCATTTTAAAGATACAATATCAAAGTTACTTTTTTCTTAGCAGCCATATTTGATTTTTACATCATGAAAATAACAGAAAATTTGGGTTAAAAATCGTGTATCATTTATTAAAAAAATGGGACACCCTTTGTAAAGCACCATGTATATATACAAGGTGGCCAGAAACGGTGTGATAATCTTCAAGTAGAGTGGTTCATTGATTAATTTCAAGCAGAAAATGTAAGTAAAAAAATATTGTATTGTGGCTTATAACTCCTCACAAGCCAATTTAAAGAAATGTAAATTTGACAACAATGGATCAAACAAGTGTTTAATTTAATAATAATCATAAATTTAACAAATCTACAAAAATTAATATTTGAAGTATACATCAAAAATGAAAGATTAAAGTAAATGTTCAAATTGATAACCATCCGTTTCTAAGCAGATCTGGAGCCGCCGTGGGATAGAATTAATTACTCGGAGCAACATCTCTTCAGTAATTAATTCCACTGCAACACGAATTCTATTCATGACGTCTACATTGTCCACTGGAGGTGTTGCATACACCTTTTTTTTTTAAATCCCCAAACGAAAAAATCAAATGGATTCATATCCGGCGACCTTGCTGGCCATAGTATGGGTCCATTGCGCCCAATCCATCTATTTGGAAAATGTTAGTCCAGCCATTCTCTTGAAATTCTTGCTGTATGAGGTGGTGCACCATCATGCATGTACAGCATGTTGTTTACTAAATTTAGTGGAACATTCTCCAAAACGTCTTCTAAAATATTTACATAATTTAAGGCATTTAATCTTTGATGAATAAAAAAAGACCCAATTACACGTAAATTTAGAATACCAAGCCAGACGTTAACTGAAAATTTCCTTTGATGTCCCATTTCTCTAACCGCCCGAGGATTTTCTTCTGCCCAA
This sequence comes from Philonthus cognatus, assembly GCA_932526585.2. NCBI lineage: Eukaryota > Metazoa > Arthropoda > Insecta > Coleoptera > Staphylinidae > Philonthus > Philonthus cognatus. The sequence continues at coordinate 23,440,010 of OW052243.1, read as the reverse complement.
AAGTGATAATTATGACAATTAAATACCTCATCTCTAGTCCAAAGAATTTTAAATAAAAAAATTGGTTCTTCCCGAATTTGATCTAAAATCCTGTCACAAAACATACGTCTACGCTCGTTATCATTTTCATACAGTGGTTGAACTTTTCTTGCATGAAATGGATGCATTCGATTTTCTTTCAATACTGCATGGACTGTTGTTTTACTGGGGACATTTAACTGTTGAGCTATTTGTCTCGTACTAATATTGGGATCTTCTTAAACTGCATTAAATATCCGTTCTTCTAGGTGAACAGTGCGACGTTCCCTAGGTCTCCCTCCATCTATGTTATTATAACCGAACGACCCAAAAGTACGTAGCCTTTGGTCTAATTTTCTAAACGTATTTACGCAGGGCTGTTGGCGATTTGGATATCTTCTTTGGTACTCATCTTTGGCACTAGTTGCATTACCATTGCAGAATCCAAATATCATGTACATATCTGCATACTCGTTGAATGTGTACATCTTCAAAAAGTATGATGAACTTATACAAACTTACACAAATAAATTATGACAAGTATATGTCAAAGTCAAGTGAAATTTAATAAGGTTACATATGAAAATACATAGTTGCCAGGTCTATTTTTATTAAAAATTTGCTTCTGAAGAAGTTATTAATTTGTTAAAGTTTCCAATTTATTTATCACCTATGTCATTTAAATTTTACAAATGTGTAATTGATTGTAAGTTCTATTGATTTTTTCCAAAATAATAGAAAATAACACTAATTTCCAGAGATACGTTTAATATTTTAACGACCTCGTGAGATGTTACGAGGAAGAATACAATATTTTTTTATTTAGATTTTTTATCCAAAATTAATCAACGAATCACACTACCTGAAGATTATCACACCGTTTCTGGCCACCTTGTATATATATATATATATATATATATATATATATATATATATATATATATATATGTGAGTTTTTTTCAAGTTCTCTACGGGGATTTCGGAAACTATAAGATATTAGGAAACGGTTAAATAGGCAAAGTAGTACAGTTTTTAAAGCTAAACAAAAATACGTGTATTAAGAATATGAATTTGTGTTCAGTACTCATTCATTGACCGGATAACTATATACGCTTTTCAGGCTTTAACGCCATCATCAGTACAGTCCCGAAGCAGTGCTTAAAAAATACTGAACATCTTTGACCATTTATTATGTCCTGTGCAATTTACATATGTTCGAAAGCGTAAACGCTATCTAATGCTCATTAGCCTAAGTAGCATCGTCAATAACTCGCAAACTAATCGTTTGTATACAGCAATTGTTCGTCTACAACAGGGCTTTATTTCATAGAATACAAATATCAAGAATATTGATTTTTGTTCAGTACTCATTACTCATTAGATGGCGTTTACGCTTTTGAGCATACAGAGAGTTTTATGTAACACCGAACATTTCATAACGAGAATTTTTCTTTTAGGTATACATAAACATACGTTGTACATTTGCCGATGCTCGGTTTATTGAAAGAATTTAATTTGAAGCTATAAACGAGTGTTTTTCACTCCCTGGCTAAGCATGAAGTAAAATTTCGAGTTTAGAAAAGCCTGAAAATTTGGTTTGGTCGCGTAGCGCGAAGCGCGGAGCGGCCAAACCAAATTTTCAGGCTTTTCTAAACTCGAAATTTTACTTCATGCGCCACCGGTACAAAACACTGATGCAATGTAAAGTTTAGCGGTGTGTTTTAAACTTCGTAATATGTCAGTGTTTTGTACCGGTGGCGCATAAAGTAAAATTTCGAGTTTAGAAAAGCCTGAAAATTTGGTTTGGCCGCTCCGCGCTTCGCGCTACGCCGCCAAACCAAATTTTCAGGCTTTTCTAAACTCGAAATTTTACTTCATGCTTAGTCTGGGAGTGGAACACACTCATTTCAAGTTTCAAATTGAACTCATTTAAAAAAAGAACGGTTATCTAAAGATTTACGGCATATACGCTGTAATTAGGACATGGATACTTGAAAGAAAAACTTCCTGTATGTACAAGTTGAGGCATTAATTGCGATTGATTGGCTACAATTTGTAATGGTCATATAGGCAATCCAATTTACACATAACTTAAAAATTAAAGGTGTTTAATTGTATTGGATGAATATGTTCGGTGTTACATAAAGCTCTCTATATATAAAAATACATGTTCATAAAAGTCAAGGGTAACTAGATGTTTTGAAAAATGTGAAGTGTCGATTTTATTAAATAGATTTTTCTCAGTTATTAAAAGAGATAGAAAAAAATTATAAATGGCAAAGTTTTAGATAATTTTACACTAAATAACAAAAAGTTGTCAGATTTTTTCTATCAACATTAGAACACAAACCGGCATTCTTTTTAAATGGAAACTATAGTTATCTATGTCATCATTAGAGCGGGATTTTTTTCTCTTTTATCAGATATGTCATTTGACATATTTATTTACAAAAATACCTGAGCTATTAGATATTTTTTATTTTATTTACAAAAGAAAATAGTTAGCCATGAAATAATGACTATAATAAAACAATTGCGATTGTTATATTTTTGTCAATTTATTTAATGTTAAAAACAACTGTTTTTATACAACACTTTAGGTGGTATTTTAGTCTCTGACGACTGGACTAATTATCAGGAATTGAAATTTATTATCCGATGATTTTAACAAAATAGTAATTCTTTTGTTTTGATTTATTCTAAATCGTTAAAACTTAAAATTTAAATATTTAGCAGTTTTATAGATCTAACAAGATAAATTCAAATTCAAGATTATTTGAATTTGAGAAAATAAGCTTACGCTTCTTATAGTTTGCACACTTAAAACATAATATATAAAATTACGAAAAACTATTCATGAAAATGCAAACAATGTCTTAATTAATAAGACAACTTAAGACGATAAATATCCATTGAAACAACTACTTCCCGTGCAAATACACCTCCGGATATTGAATTATACAATGAATTATTTAAAATCTTATATAATTTGATTTGTTACAACGCTCTATTAAAGTATATGTAACGTTTAGGTCAAATTCTTTTCAAACCAACTAACAAATACAAATATAAAATGAAAGGAGAGATAACACAAAAAAAATTGAAGTGAAAGGACTTGACTAACTTAAAACTAATGTCTTAGGCCATCTATAGACGCGTTTCGAGATTTATCTCTCTTCGGTATAGCTTTGCTTATGACGTTTTAAAAAAAATAGGAATAAAATTAAAATAAACTTACTTGGAAAATGTGTTGTGTGTGGAATGAACAGGTACACAGAAATGGAATGAGTGAAAAATATGATCGGTATTTATAGGTAAGAAAGGGGATTATGTCATTAGCAGGTATGAAGAATGTTTTAATCCAAGTCCTTCCACTTCAATTTTTTTTTTGTGTTATCTCTCCTTTCATTTTAAATTTGTATTTGTTAGTTGGTTTGAAGAGAATTTGACCTAAACGTTATATATACTTTAATAGAGCGTTGTAACAAATCAAATTAAATAAGATTTTAAATATTTCATTGTATAATTCAATATCTGGAGGTGTATTTGCACGGGAAGTAGTTGCTTCAATGGATATTTATTGTCTTAAGTTGTCTTATTAATTAAAACATTGTTTGCATTTTCACGAATAGTTTTTCGTAATATTATATATTATGTTTATAGATTTAGTTATCTTTGAATATTATTTGAGAATATAATTTTGTTAACTTTAAATTAATTTTTCGCTTCTACATAGTTTTTTTTTTAATTTAATCACAATACAATAACGTTAAATCGTAAAATTTGTAGGTATTTGATTTAAAGATATGTATGATGATAAAAATGAAAATCGCTGAGATATTATTCTGACTATATAACATTGTAAATCAAAGAAATATTAAGCTGAAATTATATACATAATATAGACAAGTCATTGGAAATACAAAGAAATTGTCAAATATTGTACAGGTGAGTAGTTAGAAATACGAAGAAATTGTCAAATGTTGTACAGGGTGTTCTATTTTATATTTTAATGTCGTATCTTAAAAATAAAGCGCACTGTATAAATTCTGTTAATTGTTTCTTGGAAGTTATTCGGGATACATTTCAAATTTCAGTTCGTTATCTCCCAATTAACAAAGTTATAACTAAAAGAAAATGTCGATTTTACATTTGTTTCGCCATATCGCCGTTCCGGTGCAACAACGATGTAACTGCAAAAATAAATTCAACCAATTTGTAATGTAAATCTATTTATAGGTTAAAAAATACAGAAAAAAATCTGGAAAACAACTGTACATTACTAACATAAGACAATCTTCATGTGTTGCTGTTTTTCAGAATTATATCTAAATTTTGAAAATTATGAATATATTTACATTGAAAACTGATTGAAATTAATATTGCAGTTACGTCGTTGTTGCACTGGAACGGCGATATATAGAAAACAAATTAAGTTAGCTAAAATTTGTTAATGTCATTTTATTTTATATCAAAAGTGGTCTAATGTAACCATCTTCGTATATCTAATGGTTTACAAGATCTCAATGGCAAGCACGTTAAAATAAACGAACGGTATAGGTACTGTTTATTTAGAACATTAGTTTCTCGTTTAAATCTATGATACTCTTAATAGAGCATAAACTTTATCAACTAAATAAATTAAAAGTACAAATCCCGGTCGGTGCTTTCGCCAAGACCATTTTGTCTTGTTTATGTGCGCGCGAGCGAACTTTTTCTGATGTTAATGCCCGAAACTGAAAACTGCGGAGTGAAAAAAAAACAGGGAAGAACAAGCGCCCCGTATTGTTGTTTTCAGATGGGCTGACATTTATAAATTCCAACGTGGAAAATAAGAAGTTGCCTCCTAAATTGAGCTTATTGTTATGTAGTTGAGGAGGACTCGCGAAAAAGTTCCGCACTTTTCGTGCATTAACTTATACAAGTATGAAAACTATTTTGTCAGATACATACAAGAAGGGAATACTTAGATTTTTGTTATTGCATACTATTTAAGCACTTATTGTAACGTATTCAATGAACATAAATGAACTTAAAATAAATAGAATTCGAAATTATTCGACGCTGTAAAATTATACTTTTTTATAAAATAATTTAATTTACAGAATCTCAATTTTATATGCGTATTTATAAAATTAAAATTAAGTCTAAGTCGCAAACAATAAGTCTTAACTAATAAGACTACTAAGAAAATAAATATTTATTGAAACATCTACTTTCGGTGCATTTGTTGTTTTTAAAAACTGTTCAATTTGAAGCATTTAATATATACGACTTAAGCAGTATATTTTAAATATTTATCATGATATATATCGATATTTATAAACTCTAATTTATATCATGGATATTTATAAAATGCACAAAAGCATAAAATTAAGAATGTTATACATCAGCGAACGCCTTTCTTCTTCACATTGCATGATTGTAACATTATGATTGTAATGTATTTTAGAAGAAATAAAGATGAGTTATTATTATTATTATCAGGAATTGTAATGGAAAAGTCAGTGATTTTTTGAATAAATATTAATAATAAAAATGCATCGAAATTCTTAAAATAATTTGACACGTGATATTTCATTAACCATCATTCGATCGACATTGACACGTGTCACATTCGACACTGAAATGTATCACTTCCGAATGAGTGTCTTCCACTCCCAGACTAAGCACGAAGTAAAATTTCGAGTTTAGAAAAGCCTCGCGTAGGAATTTTTTTATAAAATTCACAGGGCTTTTCTAAACTCGAAATTTTACTTCATGCGCCACGCGTATACAACACATAAATTTTGTCAAGTTTAAAACACACTTAGCTCGAGTTTACGTTTTTGTCGACATAAAACACGGCAATATTGACATTTCTAAGATAACTCAAGTGCCCACTTTAACAGTATTTTGTTGTAAATTTAAACCATTCTTAAAGAAATAAATTTTACTGATTTTTTATTGAAGAAGCGGGGATTATTCTTTAATAAAAATTTATTTTATTTATTACAAATTCACTGATTATAGAGGCTTCTACTTCGTTATACATTGTTGAACATAAATAAAACACTGTTTATCACTTTGTTTGTATAACAATTGTTATACAAACAAAGTGATAAACAGTGTTTTATTTATTAAAAATTGTTTATTTAAATTTAGTTAGAAGAAAGTATTGTTAATATATTATTTTGGAGAAATTACTATCCAATAAAAATTCAGTAACATTTATTTTTTTAAGAATTGTTTAAATTTAGTTAGAGTAAATTATTGTTAAAATATATTGTTGTTAATTTGTTGTAAAATTAAGTTTAAATGTAAATTTTTGTGAGTAATAGTTGTTTATGCAACAAGTTGTTAATGAGTGGGATTACCGCATTATATCAGTGTTAAATAATTGAAAAGTCCATGTGCGAGTATTATTGAATCAAACAATTTACATGAGTAATCCGCGTTCTAAAGATCCATGAAAGTAAACGATGAAATACGACTTCCCAGCGGCTCTAATCTTATTGTGACGTCGGACTTAAACTCAACTAGCGCACAGAGAGCGCTCCAGAGAATGGTCAAGGTTATCCATTATCACCCGCAACACCGTGTTTGCCCGTTTAACAACAAATAAACAAAACAACAATGCCCGCGCCGAGGAATAATGATGGCACCGGCCAATCAAGACGGGCCACTCAACAATTTATTAATTTAGTGACCTACATGGGGATACACCGTGGACCGAGCTCGAGCTCGACTTCGGCACCGAAGTTTACTGTTTGTTGTCGCAAATAACAAATGCTGGGTGCTGAATAGAAATGGCATTGTTTAAAAAACGAACGCTGCTTTGTTTTATATTCTATTTTATGTGCTGCGCGTGGAATGGCAAGTTCGCCGCTGAAGGTAAAAACAGACATTTTATTACTGATCCACCAACTTTTCACACCGCCGAAACCCCCAACGAATGTTTGTTTTATTTGTGGGGGGAAAACGGATTCCTCACATTTTAATACCGGGGTGAACATTTAGAAATCCATCATAATAACTGATTCTCAAGCAATTGTTTTAAATCTCTTTTTCACTGGGATGATTCTACTACATAAAAAATTGTGATGTGTCCATCATAGTACTTTCCCTGTCAATCTTATATTAATTTAAATTTTGAGAATATAAAAACATTATTTATTCAAATATATTTTTCACAACTCTTTTTCGTTCTGAAATTTTGCGTTTCCGGAGCGAAACTAGATCACTAAAAAGGCCGTGATGGGGACAAATGTGACGTCTTGTCAGATTTTTGTCGGTCGTAATGAACTCCGCATTTATTGGTTTACCTTATAATTTTTTTATATTCGAAATTTTAAAAAATTTACAATGTTTGTTTTCTTGTTGAAAATATTAATGATGGACAATATCGAGTATCTTAACGATTAAACAAGCGATGTTCGGGCAATTGAAGTATCGATCCAATTGCCCATTTGCAACATAACCTAACCTAACCCAATCTGAGCGGTATATTTTTAACTTCACTTGAATTCAGTGTTGTGTACGCGTGGCGCATGAAGTAAAATTTCGAGTTCAGGATAGCCTGAAAATGCCATGGATGCCTTGCCTTTGGCGATTGCAAAAATTACGTCCGAGATTAATTTACAGAATGTTAATAATTTTTTAGAGGGGCGCTCTAAAATAGTGGACGGCGCCTTAAAATGGTGTGTGGCATTGACGATTTTGATGATAAAACAAGGAGATCATTAAATGGCCAAAATCACTCTCAGCAAATGTGAAATTGAAGGTTAAAATCTGACTTGGGTGACAGCTAGTCACGTGACGCTTTCTGATAATTTGGTGGGTTCGAGGTTATCCTTCAATGTTGTAAACCGGTTTATTCCCATTTTTGACACGGACAGGGTACTACAACGATATGGGAGTTAAAATGGATCTACGTGTCTGGAGTTGACGATTTTGATTATAAATCATGGGTAAAGTGTGCGTAAATTTGCGAAAGCACGCGCCGAAAATGCCCATTTTGAGGTTAGATTCTGACTTTAGCGACAGGTGATCATGTGGCCAAGTTCACGGGGTTCGAGGCTAATTTTTCTCGTCAGTGGCGTTCGTCAAAGAATTACATTAAAATGCATGCACTTCATGTGGTACACGCGGGTGTTAACGTGTTAAACTCAAATTTGTTGTTAGTATTAGGGTACCAAGTTTAAAATTAATGTATATCAAATGATAAAGAAATGAAAGGGGGTTTTCTTGTTTTGTGTTACACCCGGTATATACTACTATTATTTTATCATAATTTATGTGAGCGTATTTTTTTATTTATTTCATAGATCAGAAATATGTAAAACATGTTTTAAACCTCTGATTAGAAAATACCTGCACACTTACAATAACTTTTAAATTGCTCAAAAAGGTTTAACTCTAGTATTTTTGTTAATTTATGAGGAAATAAATAACTAATGTTTGTTGCAACAATAACAAAAATGTGTGTGCCGAAGTTGCGGAGGTGATTGCGGTCGGAATTTATACATGAGGGCGGACGACATTTACATTCGGTGGAAACTCGCCGTTTCATCAAGTTATTTGTTTCCCTAATGTTATAATTTATGGCTTATATTTGAATATTTTATAAAATTGACATTGCACAAAATTCCCTCTTCGCAATTTAATTTCGCCATTCATAAATCTACATGATTAACGCACGCACGCAATCAAATCACATACTTTATTTATCATACTTACATGCTTAAATAATTTTTAATTTAATATAAAATCCTTTTAATATTATTCAAAATATAAGAAAGTTTACAGGAAACTTGCTGGTATTTAGTATTTTCTTTTGGAACATCAAATCCAAATACTTGTATATACTGCAAACATTTCTAGTTTAGAAAAGCTTAAAAGTTTGGGCTTTTCTAAACTCGAAATTTTACGGAAATTGGCGAGAATTGATTTTAGAAATCTTAGAAATTCATAAAAATTGTCAAGATTTTAAATATTGCTGAAAATTCATGGAAAAAAAATCATAAAGAATCGAGATTTTTTTTTAAATATTAAATCTTATGAACATTTTATGAATTAACGAAAATCTCTAAATCTTCAAAATTTCGCAATATCGAAAATCTTGCGAGAATGTCCATGTTAAAAATTTTATAATTTGACGAAAATCTTGACATATTAAAAATTACATTAACATTTTATAAATTGAAAATTTGAAATTTTATTTTTTATGATCTGACAAAAATCTCGAAATATTGACACTCTCATAAAATTTTCTAAATGCACAATAATTAAAAATTTTACGAAAATCTCGAAGTATCGAAAATCTGAAAAAAATCGGAAATTTTCGCGTACAAAACAAAAATATTGTGAATTTATGTATATTTGAACCTCACTTGAAATCAGTGTTTTATACGCGTGGCACATGAAGTAAAATTTCGAGTTTAGAAAAGCCCAGAAAATTTGCCTCAGGTCGCTTCGCGACCCTCGACAAATTTTCACGGGGCTTTTCTAAACTCGAAATTTTACTTCATGCTTAGTCTGGGAGTGTAAAACACTCGCTTAAAGCTTCAAATTGAACTTATAGAAATTCATAAAAATTGGCAAGATTTTAAATATGGATGAAAATTCATGGGAAAAAAATCATGAAAACATTTTATGAATTGGCGAAAATCTCTAAATATTAAAAATCTCAAAATATCGAAATATCGAAAATCTTGCGAACATTTTTTAATTTGACGAAATACTAGACACATTGAAAATTTCATTTACATTTTATAAATTGAAAATCTCGAAATATTATTTTCTTATCATCTAACGAAAATCGCGAAATATTGAAAATCTCATTAAAATTTTCTAAATCCTCAATGATTAAAAATTTTACGAAAATCTCAAAGTATCGAAAATCTGATTAAAATTTTATAAATTGATAAAAATTTCAAAATATCGAAAATCTTACGGAAATCTCGACATATTGAAAACCTTATAAATATTTTATAAATCGTCAAAAATTGAAAAGACGAAAATCTCGAAATATCAAAAATCTTCATAAACATTTTATAAATTGATAAAAATCTCAAAATATTGATCTTATGAACATTTTATGAATCGACAAAACGAGTGTTTTCCATTCCCAGACTAAGCATGAAGTAAAATTTCGAGTTTAGAAAAGCCCCGTGAAAATTTGTCGAGGGTCGCGCAGCGACGCGAGACAAATTTTCTGGGCTTTTCTAAACTCGAAATTTTACTTCATGCGCCACGCGTACAAAACAAAAATATTGTTAATTTATATATATTTGAACCTCACTTGAAATCAGTCTTTAATACGCGTGGCGCATGAAGTAAAATTTTGAGTTTAGAAAAGCCCAGAAAATTTGTCTCGGGTCGCTTCGCAACCCTCGACAAATTTTCACGGGGCTTTTCTAAACTCGAAATTTTACTTCATGCTTAGTCTGGGAGTGTAAAACACTCGCTTAAAGCTTCAAATTGAACTTATAGAAATTCATAAAAATTGGCAACATTTAAAATATGGATAAAAATTCATGGGAAAAAAAATCATGAATAATCGAAAAAGTATTAAAAGTCTTATAAACATTTTATGAATTGGCGAAAATCTCTAAATATTAAAAATCTCGAAATATCGAAATATCGAAAATCTTGCGAAATTTTTTTAATTTGACGAAATACTTGACACATTGAAAATTTCATTTACATTTTATAAATTGAAAATCTCGAAATATTATTTTCTTATCATCTAACGAAAATCGCGAAATATTGAAAATCTCATTAAAATTTTCTAAATCCTCAATGATTGAAAATTTTACGAAAATCTCGAAGTATCGAAAATCTGATTACAATTTTATAAATTGATAAAAATTTCAAAATATCGAAAATCTTACGCAAATCTCGACATATTGAAAACCTTATAAATATTTTATAAATCGTCAAAAATTGAAAAGTTGACGAAAATCTCGAAATATCAAAAATCTTCATAAACATTTTATAAATTGATAAAAATCTCAAAATATTGATCTTATGAACATTTTATGAATCGACAAAACGAGTGTTTTCCATTCCCAGACTAAGCATGAAGTAAAATTTCGAGTTTAGAAAAGCCCCGTGAAAATTTGTCTCGAGACAAATTGTCCGAGACAAATTTTCTGGGCTTTTCTAAACTCGAAATTTTACTTCATGCGCCACGCGTACAAAACAAACATATTGTGAATTTATGTATATTTGAACCTCACTTGAAATCAGTCTTTAATACGCGTGGCGCATGATGTAAAATTTCGAGTTTAGAAAAGCCCAGAAAATTTGTCTCGGGTCGCTTCGCGACCCTCGACAAATTTTCACGGGGCTTTTCTAAACTCGAAATTTTACTTCATGCTTAGTCTGGGAGTGGAAAACACTCGCTTAAAGCTTCAAATTGAACTTATAGAAATTCATAAAAATTGGCAAGATTTTAAATATGGATGAAAATTCATGGGAAAAAATAATCATGAATAATCGAAAAAATATTAAAAGTCTTACAAACATTTTATGAATTGGCGAAAATCTCTAAATATTAAAAATCTCGAAATATCGAAATATCGAAAATCTTGCGAAAATTTTTTAATTTGACGAAATACTTGACACATTGAAAATTTTATTTACATTTTATAAATTGAAAATCTCGAAATATTATTTTCTTATCATCTAACGAAAGTCGCGAAATATCGAAAATCTAATTAAAATTTTATAAATTGATAAAAATTTCAATATATCGAAAATCTTACGCAAATCTCGACATATTGAAAACCTTATAAAAATTTTATAAATCGTCAAAAATTGAAAAGTTGACGAAAATCTCGAAATATCAAAAATCTTCATAAACATTTTATAAATTGATAAAAACCTCAAAATATTGATCTTATGAACATTTTATGAATCGACAAAACGAGTGTTTTCCATTCCTAGACTAAGCATGAAGTAAAATTTCGAGTTTAGAAAAGCCCCGTGAAAATTTGTCGAGGGTCGCGCAGCGACCCGAGACAAATTTTCTGGGCTTTTCTAAACTCGAAATTTAACTTCATGCGCCACGCGTACAAAACAAAAATATTGTGAATTTATGTATATTTGAACCTCACTTGGAATCAGTCTTTAATACGCGTGGCGCATGAAGTAAAATTTCGAGTTTAGAAAAGCCCAGAAAATTTGTCTCGGGTCGCTTCGCGACCCTCGGCAAATTTTCACGGGGCTTTTCTAAACTCGAAATTTTACTTCATGCTTAGTCTGGGAGTGGAAAACACTCGCTTAAAGCTTTAAATTGAACTCTTTTAAAAACAACGGATGTCGGAAAATGTACAGCTTATGCATATGTTTACCTAAAAGAAAAATTCCCTGTATACCGTTCGTTTGTTTTATTGTATTGTATTTTAAAAACTATTAGAGATACGAAGACGATTAAATTAGATAATAGTTCCCATTTTAAATACAAAATAAAATTGCAAGTTTCGAGTTTAGAAGAAAATTATTTTTCACGGGGCTTTTCTAAACTCGAAATTTTACTTCATGCGCCACTCGCTTAAAACAATGAAATATTATTATTATTACTTTGTAAAAGGTGAATATTGAATTTCGTAACTGTCATTAAGCTATTCTTGGCAATATTATTACACTTAGGTGAAGGCCTTTAAATAATAATTTACAGAATTGAATACTGTAAATTTTAAATCTAAAATATCTGGTATTGAAAGTTATCGATATTTTAGCTAATCAATACTTAGCTATACGTATAAATGAAATTGCCAAAACTTAGCTATACGATATCGATATTTTCTTAGGATCGGAACACACCTACTCCTTAAGAAGAAAAAACGGTAGAACGCGGTATATTTTAATTAATCTACCGTTTTCTACCGCTTTTTTGTATGCCATCTACCGCTAATTTATTTTACGATCGGTCACCACTGCGCATAATGCTATTTAAAGTTGGTATTAACTTTTTTTGACTTTAATTTCTGTATTTACAGTATTGATTTCTTTTGGCATTAATTTGAGTATTTACAGCATTTGTTTCTTTTAACATTCATTGTAGTATCTACAGCAATTGTTGCTTATTACACAAATTTCAGTATTTGCAGCAATTATCTCATTTGGCAGAAATTTCAGTATTTACAGCAATTATAATTGATCACAATAATTTCAGTATTTACAGCAATTGTTTATTTTGATTATAATTTCAGTATTTACAGCAGTTGTCTCCTTTAACATTCATTTCGGTGTTTACAACATTTTTCTCTTATTCTGCCAATAATTTGGTAAAGTGCAGGTTAAGTGGAAGAGCAATTAATGTCATACTTGGCTGGTTGAACTTTGCCTGCTCTACATTGTATCATTTTTTTCCTCTGTATTTGTTTCTTGGTTTCGAATAAAGACAATTTATTGTTATTATTATTATATAAAATTTGAGAGTGCACAATTTCTATTTATCTCAATAAGATGTCAAATTGTTTAGAGGGAATGGCAAAGCTATACTGATGAGAGATAAATCTGGAAACGCGTCTATAGATGGTCTGAATAATTTGACCCAAATTGTTACATTTGCAGTAGGTTACTGTATGTAACAGCAAGCACTTGTTGTATAAATCAATGTCCGTCGGGGTATTAGCTCGGGAAGTAGTTGCTTCAATAAGTGTTAGGTATAGTCTTTGCAAGACTAACTTGTTGTAGATTGTAAAAAGAATCGGACTTTTAATGCTTCAATAAAATTAATTCATACTTTTTCAGACAAAAAATCAAATCTGTATTTATTCATAATATTATTGCATGTTGAAATAATGAATTGTGAGTTCTAATTATGTTGGAAAATACTCGAGTGTGCGTAATGCTATTTGAAGTTGGCAAACTTTTCTCAAAGTATGTTTGTTATCAGTTTGCTCTACAAGCGTAGACGTTTTCTATTATAGTTTCCCCAAACTCGGGGGCATAGATGTAAATTGTTTCATTACTGACATCGATTATTCTGTGCAGGATTTATTATAAATTTAGATTAAAATTTATAGGAATAATTAGACAAATTTTAATTAAAGAAAACTGGAGTAGTTCCTTAATACTCTTAAAACTGTTAATGAAGTATTGTAAACAACATTGTATAAAATAATAATTAAACAACTGGCCATATGGACTAGTATTCGGGGCCAAGAAGAAAAAACATAATAATCAAACATTGTATGAATAATACGGTATAAATATAATTATGAAAGACACTAATTTTATAGCTATAAACAAGTTCAAATACACAAAAAATCTTATACATAAAAAAACGGATACCAGACACTCATTACATTATTACTGATTCAGTGGCGTAGCGTGGGTTTCAGCGGCCCGGGGCGTTGGCCAAATTCGCCGCCCCCTCGTTTAGGTATTTAAATTTAAAAGACTCCACAATTTATAGTAATCCTAATGATTTTTTTGGCCAGAATACATTTGTTATTGTGTATTATACAGGGTATAAATAAAAAAGTCTTGTATGCATGTTTAATAATAAACTTCAAGATTTTTTTCCCTGTCTTTTCAATAGAAAGATTTTGTGGAAAACCCCTGTTCTGATCAATTTTCAAGATTTGTCAACTGCTGTCAATATCAATTGAATTTACCAAGTTTTATATAAAATTATTATAATATAGTCTTTGTATTATTATTTAAAATTCAAAATTTTGGAACATTGGTATTAACGTTTTATTTAATTTTTATGTTTTATTTAGATACTATAAAATGTATCAGTTTTGTTACGAATTTTACGATAAAATGTATCAGTTTCGTTACGAAGAAACAAAGGAATCTGAAAATAGTATATTGTACAACGAGCATATAATGATAGCTATTAATTACAAGAACGAGGTTTGCGGAACGATCCGAAGGCGAGTGGAGCAAGCCGTTCGAGTGATTAATAGCCATTGTATGCGAGTTGTACACTATACTTTGTTCACGACAACAACAATATATAACACAACATTTATTATATATATTTATCAAATACCCGTCAGTCTTAATGGTCGGTTTTGTTTTATAATAATTTGAAAGATAAATGATGACAGATTGCTGTATTATGATTTGAATGTGTAATAGGGTTAATTCCACTTTAACACAAATATGAACAATCGTTCAACAATAAATAATACTTACACAGTCTACCCTTTCGCCTAAGTTACATAGAAACACGCTCTTTGCCCAAAAAACGAACTTATTCGTTTGGATGGAGTTTTCACGGTATTAACGTTTGTTTCACTTTAAAAAACACTCGCGACGGATAGAAGCACAATTGTTTAACCAATTTGAGAATGATTTATGTTTACAAACGCGTTTTACACGGGTTAAACTAGTTAGAACGGCGGAGATGTTCGATGTCTTCGTACTTTAACGAAATGGCGTCGACGACGTCATCACCACCATGTAAGACAAAAGAAGCTGATTTGACTACCACAGCGCTGTTACTGCATAGCAGCAAAAAATCTAATTAGGCAATTATTTATATTCGTGTTAGAATACCACATGTATCACGCAAATCCCGTGTTAAATGTACTTACGTGTTAAATGCACCCCATTTATGCTGCCCACACAATTAAATAACTCACATATTATAAGATTGTCGTGAACAAAATACAATTATTTTTTTTAGTTGCAAGTGTGACAGTTATGATATATTTAAAACTGATTCCCCCTAGTGAATACGCCCATGACTGTTGATAGTTAGTCTGTAATGTCACATTAAATTTATATGTTTAATGTTTATTTACGAAAAATCCATTTAAAGTACATAATGCTTAGTACTAACAATAAATTAAAAGTATTAAATAAGTTATAACATAAAACCACAAACTATATACAAATACAACAAAAAAATGTAATTTATAATCTCAAATTTATCTTATAATATCACATAACATTTAGATTATTATGACAACATTCGTGATATTTCTCAGTTTAAAATGACAATATTTTCACTTTTAATCAGTGTGGCGCATGAAGTAAAATTTTGAGTTGAGAAAAGCCCGAATTTTTTCGTTGATCCAAATTCTTAGGGCTTTTCTCACCTCGAAATTTAACTTCATGCTTAGTCTAGGACAGTGATGGGGAAACTACGGCCCGGCCAAGTCCGGCCCGCGGAAAGGTTCAATCCGGCCCGTTTAAGAGTGCCGTGGTGAGAATGTTTGAACGCATTCTTACTTCGTAATGTGACGACCCGCATAAAAACTACCTACCTACGATTAAGCATTATTCTTTGGCCCGCTACGATTGTCTGGTTATTACAAATGGCCCGTCTTAAAAAAAGTTTCCCCACCACTGGTCTAGGAGTAGAAGACACTCGTTTAGTTTAGTTTAGTTCATTGAAAATATTGATGAATTTTAAAGATTTTAGAACTTCCAAAGTTTTAGTTAATTTTTAACGTTTTTCGTTTTTGTCTTTAGTTCTCAAAATTCTGACGGTTTTCCTGAATTTCCTAAATGTTCGTTAATTTGAAAAATGTCGATACTTTTTAAAATTTCCTTCAGTTTTCAAATTCTTGGCAATTTTCATGAATTTACTAAATATTCTTTAACTTAAAAAATGTTGAAGTTTTTCATGAAATTCAAAGATTGCCGCTAATTTTTAAAAACCTAACGGTTTTCAATATTTCTTTAATTTTCGATCATTTTAAAATATTTTACATGAACTTTCGTTGTTTTTTGTAATCTTAGCAGTTTTCGTAAATTCCCTTCATTTTCGTTAAATTAAAAGATTTTGATACTTTTTATGAATTTTCAAGATTTTCGTCTTGTCTTTGTCTTGTTCTTATTAAATCTTAGTAGTTTTCGTAAATTTCCTAAATTTTCGTTACATTTAAAAATAAATTTTCCGCAATTTTAGTTAATTTTAGAAATGTGGATGATATTCCGTGAATTTATAAAATGTTATTAATTTTTAAAACTTTTCCTGAATTTCCTTATTTTTTTTTAATTTTACAAATCTTCACAGCTTTCGTGAAATTGATATTCAAAGATTAGCCAATCGCGTTTTTTTTTCAAGATTTTTATAAATTAATTAATAATTTTATTTTTAAGGGTGTCCGTATTTCAACAGAATGTATGGGGATCTCGGTTATTTGAAGAGATAGAGAGTCGGTTAAACTGATGAAAAGTTGCATAATTTAGGGCCCAATAATAATCTCAAAACAAATTTATAATATCTTCCTTCGTTTTTCAGATATTGCCAAAAAACGGATTTTTTGAAATTTTGTTTTTAAGTTTTTATTCAAAAACTATTAAATCCAGACATTTATTTACATCTCTGACATTGTGCAGGCACTTTTTAACGATAAATCTAGTAACATATTTTATTTTAAGATAACTATAACATTTACCCCGGGAGCATAGCCAACTTTTGTTTTTCTTATGGGCGCCATTTTGGATTTTTATATTTTTTAGAAGAATATTTTTTTCTGAATTGAATGATGTACCACACTTATAGTTTGTTGTACATTTTATATGTAAAATTTTAATGTTTTCTTTTTTGCCTTAAAAACAGTTGAGTAACTCACTCATTTGACAACTCCTAGGACCCATAATTTACTTACATATCACCCCTGAAGACGGGCATCCGACGATACATATTTAACAGTTGTGATGTATTTTAAAGTAACGAGTGTCTTCCACTCCCAGGCTAAGCATGAAGTAAAATTTCGAGTTTAGAAAAGCCCCGTGTCGCGCAGCGACCCGAAACAAATTTTCACGGGGCTTTTCTAAACTCGAAATTTTACTTCATGCGCTACGCGTGTAAACCACTGATTTACAGTAAAGTTAAAAATATATAACGCTTAGATGTGATGGTGATCAATATTTACCGAGATGTAGCGCAAATGCAAGAATTACTTATTTTTGTGAAAAGTTTTGGAATAGTAATAATAAAAGTAGAATAAATTTAGTTTGTGCAACTTTTATGTGATAATCGATACTTACTATTATTATTACAAAAGATTGACAGTTATTAATTAATTTTGAGTGCTAATAATAATTGACTGGTGTCAATATGTTATAGATTAACAGATATGACGTCATTGTTTCCAAAGCACTCTTTGCAAAAAATTAAATATCATAATTTTAAATATCAAATCTAAAATAAATTATGAGTGTGATACATCACAGAGTTCAGAAAAAAATATTCTTTCAGAAAAAATGAAAATCCAAAGTAGCGCCCATAAGAAAAACAAATGTTAGCTATGGTCCCCGGGTATTATAGTTATTTTAGAAACAAATATGTTACTAGATTTATCATTTAAAAGTGCCTCTATATTGTCAAAGTTCTAAATGTCCAGATTCAGTAGAATTTGAATAAAAAAATAACAACCATTTTTCAAAAAATCAGTTTCTTGTTAATATCACGAAAACAAACAAAAATATTTCAAAATTATTGTCAGATTATTGTTAGGCCCTAAAATACGCAACTTTGCCTCAATTTAACCAACTCTCAATCTCTTCAAATAACTAAGATCCTCATACATTCTGTCGAAATACGGGCACCCTGTATATATATATATATATATATATATATATATATATATATATATATATATATATATATATATATATATATATATATATAAGTGAAAAGCATTATTTCATTAAATTATCTGCATTTTTAATAAAAAGCAAACAAAAGTAAAAAACAGAATATATGTATAATTACTTTTTCTCTAAAAAAATATATATACAAAAATGCTAGAACAGTTACAAATTTCCACTGTTGCATTCATTCTGTAGCCGTACATACGTGAATCATGCGTGTGGGTGTGTGTGCATTATATATTTTTTCTATATTTTTGTTCTGCATTTGTTGTTTCAAAGTATGCTTTCATGTTAACACTGGTTTATACAAACGCGCGTTTTAAGCTTAATGGAATCACAATATGTGTATACATTTATACAAAAAAAAGGAAAAATAATTTCATTCCGAACTGAATTGGATAAATAGTTTTGTGTATAAATGCTCAGATAATGAAATTATAATGTTGAAAATGTAAATATTCCGAATGGACATTATTGTTTTTATTAATTATGATTGTATATATTCAGTTTTATTTGTGCATCCAGAATAGAGTAGTGATGATGTAAGTTCAATAAAATAATCGATTTATTAGATTATAAAAATAATCAATTCATTTGATTATAAAAATAATAGGTTTTATCCATTTTATATAATAATCGAATCATTCAATTATAAAAATATTTTTTTTATCGAATAATAGTGTCATTGCCTCTATAAACTAAAAATTAAAAATCACATTTAATAAATACAATTATTTCAGTAGAATTTGATTATAATAAAAGCCTAAAATCAAGTTAAATTGGCTGTAGAACAGGGGGTGCAAACGCGTTTTACCAACCGAAATTACGTATATTTCAATCTGTTTTTTTTTTAATATAATTGGCAGAATCCGGGTGTTCTGCCAATTATATTTTTTTCTCCATTTTTATAATTCATTCTTAGGTGTGTTATATTAAAATGATACTTTATTTAGCCGGATTTATCGACAAGGAGTGATCATTGCACCCCCGCGAAACTGTATTTGGAGCTCCCTGCATTTGATCACAGAGAGCGTCTTCAAATTAGCCATGTACTATAATGGCTAAGTCGTCAGCATAGAAGCCTAATTGCTGAAGTTCTTCTAGGAGGCTGTCCAGCACCATCTTCCATAGTAAAGGAGATAGGACACCTCCTTGTGGACAGCCTCTGACAATCTTGCAGGTGATACGTTCTCCACCTTCCTCCACTGTGGCCAGTCGGTTGGCAAGTGCATTGGCAATCCAGTCAAACATTTTTGATGGTACTCCGCGCTTGTTTAGCGCGTTTCTTATCTTCGGTTTGGTCGTTTTATCAAAACGAACCTTCGATTTCAACAAAAACACCCAGTGCGGATTCTTTGTTATCCATTGATCTCTCGATTCTACTCACTACGTTATGTAGGGCTGACTCGGTGGATCTTCCCCGTATGTAAGCGTGTTGCGATGGCATCAGCGGTTGACTTACAAGTGCTGACGTTCTTATGTACCTTTCACAGATTCTCTCCAGCGTTTTTAAAAGAAACGAAGAAATTGTGATTGGTCTGTATGCCTTGGGTGCAGCATAGTCTGCTCTACCAGGCTTCGGTATGAATACTACCCTAACTTGTTTCCAGACCTTTGGGACATGTCCCAGCGCTAGACTGGACCGGAACAGAATCACTATGTGCTCAAGTAGTGCATCCCGTCCCCACTGTAGTAGGGCGGGAAATATACCGTCCGGTCCAGATGCTTTAAAAGCGGAGAAGCTGTTTATTGCCATTGGGGTGTTTTCCTCGTTAACCACCTCCTGGGCTAGTTGCCAGTCTTCCGATCTTATTGAGGTGGTTTCAGGTTCTTCCCCGACGTTCCTATTTAGTATAGTGCAGCCCCGGAAGTGTGTGTTGAGCAATAGTTGCAGACTCTCATGGAGGTCATCGGTCATAGCGCTGTCCTCCTTTTTCAGCATTCCCACAGATTGTTTTTGGTCCTGTGAGAGAGACGTCTTGAGCCTGCTAACTTCCTGCGTGCTTTCTATACCTTCACAGAAAGCACGCCATGATGCTCGTTGACATTGCCTTATGCGTTTTTTTTGTACTCTCTAAGGCGGGCCTTAGTCGGAGCTCACTTTAGAGCGTTAAGCTCTGTTAAATGCTTACCTATCCTCATCTTTTAGGGAGTCGAGATCTGGGCACCACCATGGGGTGGCTCTCCCTGTCTCTGTTCTCTTTTTAAGTGGGCAGGTCAATTTATATGTCTTTAGGATCTTTGCCTGTACTTCCCCCGCGAGGAGGTCAAGGCTGGCATAGTCCTTCGGGCATTCTGTTCTGATATCCTGCAGGCCCTTACCGAGATGGCAGATTAATTTCACTACGGTCATCATGTCTACCATACCATCCATGTTAGATTTAAGTTCGCTTATAGTATCTTCCTTGACAGTAATTAATTTGAACCACAAGAAATTCTAAAGCGTCGAAGACCTAGAGTTTTTCAAGTCAGAAGCAACCCGTTGACATCACCAGGGATGTTTATCCATATGCATACGCTTTTTTTAAAATTAGTTCTATTTGAAGCTTTAAACAAGTGAGCTTAGAAAAGCCTGAAAATTTGGTAGCGTAGCGCGAAGCGCGGAGCGACCAAACCAAATTTTGAGGCTTTTCTAAACTCGAAATTTTACTTCTTGCGCCACGCGTGGTAAACACTGAAAACACTGAAATATTGTGAACAAGTAAACTTCACTTAAAATCAGTGCCTGATACACGTGGTGCATGAAGTAAAATTTCGAGTTTATAAAAGCCTAAACATTTGGTTTGGCCGCTTCGCGCTACACGACCAAACCAATTTTTCAGGCTTTTCTAAACTCGAAATTTTACTTCATGCTTAGCCTGGGAGTGGAAAACATTCGTTTAAGTCTTTAACAATTTCTAATAAGCTTTCTTTTTCTTTGAAATAAGAAATTCTTTTAATTAATAAAATTATTAATTAATTAATAATAATCTTGAAATATAAAATCCCAGTTCGCTAATCTTTGAAAATCAATTTCACAAAAACTGTCAAGATTTATAAAATTAAAAGAAATAAGGAAATTCAGGAAAAGTTTTAAAAATTAATAAAAAATTTTGAAATTCACGAAATATCGTCTAGATTTTTAAAATTAACTAAAATTGCGGAAAATTTATTTTAAATGTAACAAAAGTTTAGTAAATTTACGAAAACTATTAAGATTTAAAAAGAAAAACAAGACAGACAAAAGACCAAACTCTTGAAAATTCATGAAAAGTATCAAAATCTTTAAATGTTACAAAAATTAAGGGAATTTACGAAAACTGCTAAGATTAAAAAAAAATCAACGGAAGTTCATGAAATGTGTAAAATATTTTAAAATTATCAAACATTTAAGAAATTTTGAAAACCGTTAGGTTTTTGCAAATTAACAGCAATCTTTGAATTCCATGAAAAACTTCTACATTTTTTAAATTAAAAAATATTAAGTAAATTCATGAAAATTGCCAAAAATTTGAAAACTGAAGGAAATTTTAAAAAGTATCGACATTTTTCAAATTAACGAACATTTAGGAAATTCAGGAAAACCGTCAGAATTTTAAAAACTAAAGACAATTTTAGAAATTTACGAAAAACGTTAAAAATTAACAAAAACTTTGGAAGTTCGAAAATCCTGAAAATTCATCAATATTTTCAAAAAACTAAACGAGTGTCTTCCACTCCCAGACTAAGCATGAAGTAAAATTTCGAGTTTAGAAAAGCCTGAAAATTTGGTTTGGTCGCGTAGCGCGAAGCGCGGAGCGGCCAAACCAAATTTTCAGGCTTTTCTAAACTCGAAATTTTACTTCATGCGCCACGCGTATCAGACACTGATTTTAAGTGAAGTTTATTTGTTCACAATATTTCAGTGTTTCCAGTGTTTAATACGCGTAGCGCATGAAGTAAATTTTCAGGCTTTTCTAAACTCGAAATTTTACTTCATGCTTAGCCTGGGAGTGGAAAACACTCGTTAAGGTCTTTTATAATTTCTAATAAGCTTTCTTTTTCTTGTTCTGTGTAATTCTGTCCTATTCCACGGTTATTCTCCATAATTATAAGGAATTATAGTAAATTTCCAATTTGATTGACAATTCAATTTGAAACATTGACAATTCAATTTAAAACATTGGTGGTTCCAGCTATGGCCACAATGAAAATGTATAATTTCGGTCTGTAATCTACTAATTAAATTATTTTTTTCTGGAATTCCTATTTATTTGGTAGGTTTGCTTTATAATACGCAATTTTATTTGCTTATTAGTTTACTAGGTAAATAAATTTACTCCACAAATAGTTATCTAATGATTTATTAATCGTTTACAATACCGGGTATTAGTCATCCATATTTATTTTAAAATACTTTAAAGTCAAAATATTATTATTCTAGTCGTCTGCGGTTTAAAATTAATTTTTAAAATTTGTGTGTGGTTATAGTTTACGTGTATTTGTCAATTTTTGTAATTATTACGAACTGTGTAATAAGTTTGTTTTTATTTTTTAGTCAACTATTATCATAAAATTCAAATAAAAGTGTGAAGAAAGGTTATTAGTGCTTTATTAGTCAAACTATTATCATGATAAATCATTTTGCCAACTCCAAATTCAAACTGGTTTTCTCAACTCAATTAATTCCCAAAATCCCCCCCTCTCTATCTACGTTACTGTTTCTTTGATTATATTTTGTTGATTATTTTCTTTGGTCCATATTTTATCTTTACTTCGTATAAAGGTTATTTCCGTAAAATAAATAAGCACAGTTTCGCATATTTTCTATTATAAAAACAAACGCTCTCCAGAATTAACAAAAGCCGCATGGCTTTTGTTTTCCTTAATGGGATTGCGATACATTCATCAGCGTCCCATGTAAATTTCTTTACACGTCGGCATAGTTAAATAGAGTTTGTAGGACGGGAAACACGCGTGTAGATAAGTGAAAGTGTTAATCTGGTAATCTAGTTAGTGAATTGTCTATTTTGGGAATACTCCGTTCCCAGAGAGCAGTAATAACCTTCTGGATGGGTGTTAGTTACAATGTTTTGAAATTCAAATGCGGGCAATTCATATTAATTTGTTTATTTATAGCAGCGTGTTTGTTAGAGATGTGTACAATTGTATGTGACTAATTCTAAAATAGGCACATAATTGGTATTTATTTTATTCATTCATACTTTCTTCTAAGAAAGAATTTTTATCGAGCAATTCTAAAATAGATCAATGAATGAATAAAATAAATACCTATTTTGTTATTTATTTTATTCATTCATTCTTTGAAACAAGGAAGGCACCTTAGCTTCTTTCTTAAAAAGAATTATATGCCAATTTTTATTATATGAACAGGAGTTGTTCAGGCTTTTCTAAACTCGAAATTTTACTTCATGCGCCACGCTTATAAACACTGATTCAATGTGATGTTAACAAACACACACTTCAAATGTAATTATAATAAAACAAAATTAATAAGTATCAAAAATATATAGTCTTTTTTTCTGTTAATATCACTAATACAATTTTGATTTTTTTTTTCGATGTTTAAAGCCTTTTTGAGAGCACTTTTGGCGATTATCCGGTACAAGATATTATGGTTTACCGATATTTCAATCCCTAATAGGAATTTATTATCAAAGTAATTTAGATCAATTTTGTAATATTTATTAGTTTACGACATTACTGATGTTTTAAACACTAAATATACCATATTTTTATATGTTGTGTGTCCCCCTAGTAAAAATCCTGGCTACGCCAAGTTTATCTAGTAATGTCCAGGGTTGTTATGTTTAAAACACTTTCATTTAATACATTGTTTTAAACATGTTTAAAAACAGCTGTCGTGTTTTAATCGGTTTTATTTTAAACATGTTTTAGATCTTAAATTTGTCTAAAACATGTTTTAAACGCTAAATTTGTTTAAAACATTTTTTTTATTATTTTAAATTTGCTAAACTATATTTTATACTACTTCATTAAGATTTTTTGTTTACATTTTTAAATTTTAGCTTAAATTAAAGATATTTGAAATTACATTATTAAACATAACATTTTATTACAAGAAAATATCAAATATGTGTGCATAAATATGATTTTTGAATAAAGGGATTTTTTTTCAGGTATACATATTTTTTTTAATAGATTTTAATTTGAATTTTTAGAGGAGGGTTTTCCACTCCCAGACTAAGCATGAAGTAAAATTTCGACTTTAGAAAAGCTTAAAAATTTGGATTGGCCGCGTAGCGAAGCGGAGCGGCCAATCCAAATTAGGCTTTTCTAAACTCGAAATTTTACTTCATGCGCTACACGTATAAAACACTGAAATATCGCAAAGTTTAAAATATACAACTTTAGCAATCCAATATGTAGATGTAAATAAAACGTGAGTCAAATTCTGCGCTGAACAAATTGTTTAAAACAGTGATTATAGGCAACCCAATAACTCTAACGTATATTAGGTTGCTTATAATCGTTGTTGTATGTGTGTGTTTTTTTAACCTCGCTGTAAATCAGTGTTTTTAAGCGTGGCGCATGAAGTAAAATTTCGAGTTTAGAAAAGCTTAATTTGGATTGGCCGGTCCGCTTCGCTACGCGGCCAATCCAAATTCTTAGGCTTTTGTAAGCTCGAAATTTTACTTCATACTTAGTCTGGGAGTGGAAAACACTTGTTAAAAGCCTCAAATTAACCGCTTTTAAACAACGAATTCCTGAAAATTTAAAAAATCGGCATATCAATAGAAAAATGCTCTGTATGTTCTGTTTTAAAGACGTTTTAAACGTGTTTTAAACATGTTTTAAACACGTTTTAAACATGTTTTAAACATGTTTCTAATTGTTAATGTTTTAAACGCTGTTTCAATAAAAAAAACACGTTTTTTTTTTTAAAACTGTTTGTTTTAATTAAAATGAAAAAAACGTTTTTTTTTTAACAACCCTGGTAATGTCAATATGAAGTTTATTTTTTATTTTTATGTAAAATACTATGTTTGAAGTACTCTTAAGTATTTCTAATAGTAATAAATTATAGAAAGAGTAACTAAGTAATTGTCTACAAATTTATCTCCCCCGGGGGCGATTCGGTGCCGCCATTCTTTATTGTTTTATCTGCAAGTTTTCTGGGAGGGGTGCGAGCGGGCTGTGTGGGTTGTTAGGCCGACTTTGATTTATCCGGTGAAATCTCGCCGTTGAGATTACGAAGTGGGAGAGAATAAGAATGTTATCTTTCAGGTAGACAGGGGGTCGGACCCGGGGAGCAGGATTGGGGATACGTCACGGTCAGGCAGAATGCACACATGTTCTGGTGGCTCCACTACACCACGTCCAACGTCTCGCACTACACGAACCGACCTTTGATTATATGGTTACAAGGCAAGTATTTTAATGTACTATTACTAGTAGTATAATAGTCATCACATTTTCTTCTTATGTTTGAATAAAAACTGTTCAAGACTATTTTTAACTAAAATTAATGCTTCAATATAAATATCGTTGACTTTAAGGTCCAAATGCTTAAAGAAAAAAAATGTGTTTTAGTTACAAGTTATGCACTTGTAAATAAAACACTTTTTTATTTTAAGTAATATCATCAGATTTTAACTGAGAATATTTTAACTGAGATCATACTAATAAAATCACCTATTTAATAAATGAGGAACAAGTTAAAGAATCTACCTATTTTACAACATAAACTGCCAACTTAAACTAGAAGTCTATGATGAATATCCTACATTTATATATTATGAATGAATTTAATCTAGCATTATTGAGGATCTACAAACAAAGAATGATTCTTTTAATTATACATTTTCCCACGCAAACGTTGTAAATTTGAGGCATTCGTTTTTTTTGCGCGTTTAATGTGAAGTTGCTTACGAGTGTTTCCACTCTTTAGTTAAGCATGAAGTAAAATTTCGAGTTTAGAAAAGCCTGAAAATTTGGTTTGGCCATGAACTGTCTTTAGAATAACTATCACACTAACTGTTGTTAAACATTATTTTTTGGTAAAATTATTATTTATTCCACTAAATAAAATGCACAGATAACAAAATGTTTCTATACTAGACAATCTTCGTGTTCTATTTGCAATATACTTTAAAAATCGTCCAGTACCAACACAATCAACAATCATTAAGATAATTCAAAAATTTGAAAATAATGGTTGTGTAAACAATGAAAGATCGAAAGGAGGAAGGGAGAAGCAGCAATTACCAGCGTATTAGCAAGTGTAGAAGTAAATCCAACTGCAAGTTTAAGGAAAATTAAGTCAGAATGTGATTTGAACAGAAGCATCATCTATTGGATTTTAAAATGTAGTTCTTATCGACCTTATAAAAGTCAGGATCACCAACAGCTGTTAGTCGTCAATCCCTATTTACGAAATATATTTTGCAAGGAATGATGGAAACTTGTAACGAAAATGATAGAATGCCAAACTTGGCCTGTTTTACGGGCGATGTACCTTCTAGTGCAAAAATCATGCAAAATACACCTATTTTTTGATTTTGAAGTTATGGTATCCCTGGATTCTACTGCTACTACTATAAATTAATCTTTAAAACCCATCCTAAACGTTATAAAATTGTGTTTAAAAAATTCTGTCGAATGCAAAACCTGCTTCATTTCTCGGTTGGAAAAGCTGACATATTTTTTAGTTGCCACTTGCCGCTTGATTCCTTTTTTCGGATAGGTCTAGGTGTGGGGTCTGTGTGTATAGACACGTTATTTGAGGTATCTTCACAAAAAAGTAACAAATGGTCAAATCTGGTACACTTGGGAACACTGCGCAATTAGCAATGGTCGTGGTTCGCCGAATGTTTCTAGAAATGGTCATTTCACTTTTTGGCAACATCTTGTTACCTCAAGGACCCTTATTTGACCATGTTCAACTTATTTTTGTGGAGAAATCTCAATCACAAGTTGATCGTGAGATGTTGGAAAGCGTATACACCAATTTTGAGTAAAGACGTGAAAACTGCTTTTAAGAGAGTGTGCAACCATGGCCGGCTCACGGCATGAAAAAAGAGGTGCTTGGCATTTGAGCATTAGTAGCAATGTGGTCTACAAACTTAGGCGAAAAATTCCAAGTTTACGATTATTTTTATAAATGGGGGCCAAGATAAATCAGCGATGATCCGTGCGATTACTAGACTAGGGCCGTCCTTGTAGCACCACCTGTCGGTTATTATCATGCATTCATTATATCCAATACGAAGATGTTTGTGTAATAAAATTGCTCTTTTATTAAAAAACAAGTAAGTACAGATCATTTAAAAACGTCCGATTCCCGTTGGTCACTCTGTACATACAATCAAATGATTAAATTTGTTCACTAGAAAATAACATGCCTGGCGCATTCACCATTTCTCAATACATTGTTCAATTTTTTTTAAATATTTTTAATGTATTTGATTTATTTTCGCAATGTTATAAGTTAAAATTACTTATTTAATCTGAATTGCAGCAAGCTTATATTTCTAAAATGAGCTAAGATCCTCATAGTTACTATTAAAATTGCTTGAATTGTTGCAACAAAAAACAAATGATTGTCAGGGCAATTGAGTTTTTGTTTTATTTACAATAATCAGTCGTTTTTTAAAGTAAAAGGCATTAAGTACATATGAATTTAGCACTTAATATCGTTTGCCTTTAAACCGACGCACAGTGGGCCAAAGCATGAAAAAACCTGGTCAAAATATGAAGATGTGTAAGAATATGCTTCAAATTAGTTCCTATTTGGTTTTGGGGGTTGCTGATTACGAATTTGATATCAAAAATTAAAAATTCAAAACGGCGGATCCAAAACGGCCGATCAAATATTCAAAAACCTGTACATAGATAGTAAATTCTGGATATTTTATTAAAACTGACTATACCTTTTCAACTTTAAATTAAGAACAAACGACTTCAAATTGGGAACAAACAGTTTCAAATTAGGAACTAACAATTCAAAAATGGGAATAAACAATTTCAAATTGAGTTGTTCGTGAAACAATAAAAATATTGAAAAAGCAAATGATTTGACAGTAATTTTTTATTTAAGTTTTATGTGCCCTATTCCATCCTATTAAAGAAATGCCATATATAAAAAAAGCTTAAGCGGACAATATTTAAATGCAAATTTGTGCAATGTACAATAGTGTATTTGCTTTTTTCCTAATTTGAAATTGTTTATTCTCATTATGAAATTACTTGTTCTCATTTTAAAACTGCTTGTTCCCAATTTGAAATTGTTTGTTCCCAATTTGAAGTTGTTTATTCTCAATTTGAAGTTGAAAAGATATAGTTTCGACCCTTGGTCATCTTCTAGAACGAATGTGGGTGATCAATGGTCATAACTAGTCGAAGAAAATATAAATTAGTAAAACAAACTAAATAAATCTCCAGAATTAAATTCAAAAATGTTTTACCACGATTTAAGTGAGAAATTAGTTTTACCACGATTTAAGTGAACAGTCATATAGATAGCAAATGTCCATATTTGTCTTCTGAAACGTGTACATTAGGGTTTTTTAGGTCTCCAATATGGTGGATCAAATATTTAAAAATAAATAAAATCGTACAACATACAGGTTTTCGAGGTTGCTAATTGCGAATTTGATGACAAAATTTTAAAATTCAAAATAGCGGATCCACTATAGTGGATCAAATATTTAAAAACCTGTACAGAATTAGTTAATGTCTATACTGGTTTTCAAATACGTGTATATCAAGATTTTGGAAAATTCAAAATCACTTATCAAAATTTAATAATCTATGAAATCGTACAAAGTTTCAACACATAGGTTTTTAATATCTGTGATTACGAATTTGATGTTCAAAAATTAAACACTCGAAACAGTGAATTTAATATGAAGGATAAAACCATAATCGTGTTACATATATTCTACTGACAATTCAAAAATCAAAATCGCAATCGAACACTTTCTTCCTAGTCGTCGTCGCCGCTCTCATTATTTTGCTCGATATTTTCGGCTAAAAGCGGTGCAATTAACAATTCCACAACCTTAGGTGGTAATGGTTTTCCATCATCGGCTTTTCGAGGTTGCAAGTTTTCGTCATGTATTCTAATATGTCATAACGCATACAACATATTGATTGGGGTGCTGAAAAATTAAAATATTAATATTGTGTGAACAAATTGAACATTACAAAATCAAGAAAATTTTGTTGTTTTGAAATAATTGACATTAATATTTGGCGCCAATATTCTACCAGCCTAAGAGCTGTCATTAAACGTTGAGACACCCTATATACTTATCCGCTTTGTGTATTTTTGCCCGCCAGGTATTAGGTATTGTCTGTTGACAGATAACGCGATTCCCGTCAACGATACCCGTGGCATCGCATGGTTCGTAGTTTACGCGCCGCGGCGCGCTGCTCAGTAAAATCGTCATTGTAAGAAAAATAGCAGGCGGTAGCAGCTAGTTCTTGGGTTTTCCTCTTGAGTATAAAAATACGAAGCAGGGAAGCATCCGCTTTGTATATTTTCGCCCGCCAGATATTGGGTATTATCTGTTCACAGATAACGCGATTTCTGCCAACGATACCTGTGGCATCGCAGGGTCGGTAGTTTACGCGCCGCAGCGCGCTGCTCAGTAAAATCGTCATTGTAGGAAAAATAGCAGGTAATAGCAGCTAATTCTCGGGTTTTCCTCTTGAGTATAAAAATGCGAAGCAAGGAAACTATTTTTCCAAGCGGAGAAACGCAGAGAAATTTGTTTACGCCATAATTTGTAAATACTATACACTACGGAAATGAGGTTAAAAGGAACGCGAGATTTGTGCAGATATATTCAATATATTCGTGTGTATATCTGTTAAACTTACCTTTCGGGGTGCAATCCATTATTGGAAGACGCGAGTCGAGGCCAGGATTGCAAATTATTCGCGCAGCACACTCGCAATTGCAGCTTTCAAAACGGCCACTTTTCACTATTTTAGTTTCACTTGTCTTTAGCGGGTCATTCAAAGAAGATTGGCGACTGGAATGTCATTCCGGTATTGAATCAGTGTACACTAACGCCATCTACATCTAATTCTATGAACTAAGACTCGGTTAGTAAGTTTTTTTTTTATTTTGGCTAGGTTTCTTCATGCTTTAGCCCACTGTGCGACGATGTTATTTACTGTATTATTAATCAAAATCTATTTCTCTAAATTGCATCAATATTCTATTTTTAATGGATAAGATATATTTTTTTTTTCTACCTGGTTTTGTTGGTAGTAGAATAGAAATAGTTTTAAAAAAATGAGCATTTGATTTAATTCTATATTGACATTTTCTAAACATTTTAAAACGACGATAGTAAAGGATTTATGTAATACTTCAGTATTTTGAGAAAATAGATTTTTTTATCTCATTAATATAGAGTAGGTATACCAGATTACGCTACTTTGAAAAACTTTAAATAACTACTTACAAAAACGAAATCTGTTATATTTATAAAGGAATTCATATTAATATTTGTGTAGTATCAGTGAATATAAAATAGGAAGTATTTAATTGATGAGGCGGATACATGATGAAACTCCATAATACTATTTGAAATAAAACAACACAGTTGGGAGGGTTTCACTTTTATTGTTGAACACTGCAACATGTTTCACCACACAGTGGCTTCGTCAGGCAGATGAAATAATGATTTGACAAAGTACAGGTAATTAAGTGCATAGGCTAACCACTATCCCCCTATCAATTAATAATTTTAATAATGAGCTCAACTGAATTCTCATAATAGCTAATAACAACGGCTTTCGTAAAAAGCTTATCTTAGACATCCTTTTTAAAAAACAAAAACAACAAGCCCTGAAATTAATATATCCCACCAATTTTCAAAATCAGAATAATAAATATTGCTCATTAACATTTAACGGTCCCCCTTCGATTGCCATCAGCAAAGAACTCAAATCCTTAAACCTAACTCCTTCCTTTAGAACGGCCAATTCACTTAATAAATTCATTAATAATTCTAAAGACAAATCTGATAAAACTACGAACTCTGGCGTGTATTTGCTGGAGTGTGGGGATTGCCCTAAGGTATACGTTGGACAAACTGGACGTATCGCATTTCAGAACATCAAAAATGCTTTCAATTTAAGAAAACCTCCTCAACCTACGCCAATCATTTAATCGAATACCAACATAACTTTAACCCTAAATTCAAAATTTTGCACGAATGTAACAAAAGTCGTAAATTAAACTTATTAGAAGAATTAGAAATTTATAAATATAACAAAAAAGGTATTCTATTAAATGACCAAATATAAGTAAACAATTCACCCTTAATCAATATTTACTCGCTCAAAATTGTTTGTATTAGTTTCAGCCTAATTACCACATTACCCCCCCCCCTCCTATTAACTTAATTGCATTAGTATATAAGCTTTTACCTGTACTTTGTCAAATCATTATTTCATCTGCCAGATGAAGCCACTGTGTGGTGAAACATGTTGCAGTGTTCGACAATAAAAGTGAAACCCTTCCAACTGTGTTGTTTTATTTCAAATAATAAAATAGGAAGAACTGAACGGTCACGCATGGTTTTCAGGCCGAGACAAATATTTTAGTCAATCATAGAGTTCACGGGGTTTTTAAGAACTGCCGTGAGAGATGTTAGCGCGTCACTAGATTGCTTGTCTTTTAACTTGTTAGGATTTTGCTGTTTTTTGTTTATTATAAAATGTCGTATTTTGACTACTGTGACATTATAACTGTAAATCGCTTGGTTGACTGTCTTTTGACTATGCTAGGATTTTCTCATTTTATGTCTCTATCGACTGTATTTCGACTTTTGTGATATTATGACTGTAAGTCAGTTGATTGACTGTATTTCAACTTATTTGAAATTTGTCATCAATTCACTGTATTTTCACTATAGCGATATTATGACTGTAAGTCACTTGGTTTACTGTCTATTGATTATGATATCATTTTGTCATTAAATCACTATATTGACTGTATTTTTACTATTGTGACTTTATGACGGTAAGTTACTATATCGACTGACATTTGTCTATCGTGTCAACTGGACTTAAGATGAAGATAGTCGACGTTTAGTCCATTGTGTCAACTTGACATGAGTCGCCGTCAGCCGACATTAGTCTATCCTGTCAACTTGAAATGACATTTAGCCTAATTTATCAAACTTGACACAAATCGACGTCAGCCGACATTAGGGATATTGTCAATTTGAGACAACTATTATTTGAAATATATTATTAGTTGGTGATGTTATTGATTTTCCTCATGACATTTGCGACACACATTTTGAAGTTGTAACATATTTTAAACTAACGAGCGTCTTCCACTCCCAGACTAAGCATGAAGTAAAATTTCGAGTTTAGAAAATTTGTCGAGGGTCGCGCAGCGACCCGAGACAAATTTTATCGGGGCTTTTCTAAACTCGAAATTTTACTTCATGCGCCACGCGTATAAACCGCTGATTTAAAGTAAAATTAAAAATATATACTGCTGAGATGTGATAGATATTCACTAAAATATAGTGAAAAAATGCAAAAGATATTTATTATGTGAATATTATGTAAATGTGATAATAACAATAATAAATGTAAAACAAATTTATCTTTTACTATGTTCTCAATAATTACTTGGTGAAACATGATTAAATATATATGTATGAATATTAATCTGAATAAATTCACTTGGTTTGTTTCACAAAATATAATTTGTGAAACAAACCAATTGATTTTTACACAAATAAGACAATTAACTTTGTTTGTATAACTGAGGATTTTATTGTGACTATAGTTTCGACAACTTTAACTTGTCATTATCAAACATATGTTTGATAATGACAAGTTAAAGTTGTCGAAACTATAGTCAAAATAAAATCCTCAGTTATACAAATAAAGTTAATTATCTTATTTGTGTAAATAATGATGTATAACGAAGTAGAAGCCTCCACAGTCAACAGTTTAATTGATTTTTATTTAAATTAATAGTTATACATATATATAGAATCAATTTAGTTTGAGATACTTTTCCATATTCTTAATATTTAAATTATCATAACTTTAACAAGAACAGTGCTATGATGAACGCATCAACATTTTTTGTAATACGAAGTAAAAACATTTCAAAAATGAATACAATCACTTGGAGCTGAACCGAAAACCGCATAAAAACGTTACAAAACACTTTTATTCAAATATTGAAGTCTCTATCTGCACTCGATTTATCTTAGTTTTTGCACGTATTTTTGTGTGGCTCTTAAAGTTGTATTCATTAAATAACTGTATTGAAAGCAAATTCATTTTTTTTAGTTGTGCCACTCTCAAAAAAGCAGCAGCGATATAAATATACTGAAGTAACAGTTGTGTCAATAAAAATTCCACATGAACAGTTTATGAAGTTATTTGATAATTAAATGATAAATAATTGATGTGGATCTGTTTTTATCACAAATAAAATTTGCGTCTTTTAGAAATAGCTCACTTTTATTCATTAATTTACTAGTAGATAACAAAAGTCTATTTACAAAAAACTTTCACATCGTCAGTTTTATTCCTTTTTCCTTATCGAATCTCTAGAAGCTCAATTCGCATGTAAAACGCTAAAACCCGGCAATGGCGATGTCTGATTAATTTTTAGGCGGTCCCGGAATGCCATCCAGCGGGTATGGTAATTTCCTGGAAATAGGCCCTGTGACAATGGATATGGAGAACCGGGAGCACACTTGGGTCAAGGACTTCAATGTGCTGTTTGTTGATAATCCGGTCGGAGTGGGTTTCAGCTATTTATCGGATAACGCCACGAAGCTCGTCCAAAATAATTACGAAATCGGCAAGGACCTCTTACACTTTCTAAAGAAGTTTTTAGAAAAATTCGAGGACTTCAAATCGATACCACTTTACATTTTCGGCGAATCTTATGGTGGAAAAATGGCCGTGGAATTCGCATTACAGATCCATAAAGTAAGTCAAAACTAATCAAACTGCATAACTTATTTAATTATTATTTACATTTGTCTTAATAAATTAAATAATTAGTTGTATAATCCCAAAAATCATTATTTATAAAAATTAGCAGCCTTATTATTAATATTGCCGTTAATATCATTATAGTTAAATGCTAGTTAATTTTTACTAAACTCGTACAAATTACGTACTAACATTTCATATTAATAGAATACAATCTGCACGCTATTAGTTAGTTTTGAACTATTGTTAAAATGAATGTGGCAACACCGCATTTTCATGTGTCCCAACTTCACTCTAATTACTTGCAGGGTTGTTATGTTTAAAACACTTTGTTTTAAAACATTGTTTTAAACATGTTTAAAAACAGCCGTCGGTTTTGTTTTAAACTTGTTTTAAGTCTTAAATTTGTTTAGAACATGATTTAAACGTTAATTTTTTTATTATTTTAAATTTGCTAAAGTATATTTTATACTACTTCATTAAGATTTTTTGTTTACATTTTTAAATTTTAGCTAAATTGTTGAAGATATTTCAAATTGCATTATTAAACATAACATTTGATTACAAGAAAATATCAAATATATGTGCATAAATGTGATTTTTAAATGCAGGGATTTTTTTTTCAGGTATACATATGCATACACTGTAAAATTTACGACATTCGTTGTTTTTTAAAAACATTTTAATTTGAAGTTTTAGACGAGGGTTTTCCACTCCCTGACTAAGCATGAAGAAAAATTTCGAGTTTAGAAAAGCCTGAAAATTTGGATTGGCCGCGTAGCGAAGCGAAGCAGCCAATCCAAATTAGGCTTTTCTAAACTCGAAATTTTACTTCATGCGCCACACGTATATAACCATGAAATATTGCCAAGTATAAAATATACGGCTTTAGCAATCCAATATGTAGATGTGAATAAAACGTGAGTCAAATTCTGTGCTGAAGAAATTGTTTAAAACAGTGATTATAGGTAACCCAATAACTCTAACGTATATTAGGTTGCCTATAATAGTTGTTGTATGTGTGTGTTTTTTTAATTTCACTGTGAATCAGTGTTTTTAAGCGTGGCGCATGAAGTAAAATTTCGAGTTTAGAAAAAAGCCTAATTTGGATTGGCCGCTCCGCTTCGCTACGCGGCCAATCCAAATTGTTAGGCTTTTCTAAACTCGAAATTTTACTTCATGCTTAGTCTGGGAGTGGAAAACACTCGTTAAAAGCCTTAAATTAACCGCTTTTAAACAACGAATTCCCGCAAATTTAAAAAACGCTGTAATTATCGGGATATGTATACTCAAATGAAAACTGCCTTGTATGTACTGTTTTAAACATGTGTAAACACGTTTTAAACATGTTTTTAATTGTTAATGTTTTAAACACTGATTCAATGAAAAACCCACGTTTTATTTAAAAAAACTGTTTGTTTTAATTAAAATGAAAAAACG
The DNA here is from genome assembly GCA_932526585.2 of Philonthus cognatus. NCBI lineage: Eukaryota > Metazoa > Arthropoda > Insecta > Coleoptera > Staphylinidae > Philonthus > Philonthus cognatus. The sequence continues at coordinate 23,404,055 of OW052243.1, read as the reverse complement.
TTTTTTTAATAACAATTTATAGGTTATATTACATTGTCTTTATTTATTTTTGTGAAAATGTATTTGTTTTACTAAATTATTTGGATGAAATTTACTTCCAACAAATGTTTCCACTCCTTGATTAAGCATGGAGTGTGATTTCGAGTTTAGAAAAGCCTGAAAATTTGGTTTGGTTGAGTAGCGAACTTTATAGCATTATAATTAGCCTAATTACTACCGGGTGTGGCACTTAAGACGCCTCGGACCATAGCTCCTTTACGATAAAAGCTATCGAAAAAAATCTAGCAAAGTGGTGCATAATTACCGTCGCTATGTTTCAAAAATATTTCTAATCATCAGAAACTAATTGACGCCGGTGCCTAAATTTTGAATTGAGGTACAGGTTAAGACCTCGTATACCTTCACATAATTTTTTTTTTCGGGTAATTTATAGAAAAAAAATAGTTTTTGATTGAACTTCGCATGTTGTCATTTTTTTCGAAAATTTCAAATGGCACCCCCCTAAAAAAATTACGGCGTTGTACAGCCAAAACTCTAAATCTTTCATTGGTACAAAAAAAATTACGCATTGCATAACAAAATTTCGGAGAAAAAAGGAATTTCATCGCAAATGTCGGGAAACGTTTTCCGTTCTCAAGAGTGCCATGAGAAAACAAAAGATTGGTAATTGTCAAAGGAAATTATTAGACGCCAGTAGCAGCCATAAGTCATTTTTGATAAACGTTCTAAAAATGTTCCGAACTCAAGAGGAAATGGTTGACATGATATTTATTCTTGGAGAATGTAACAAGAATTGTTTCTTGGCGTCACGAGTGTACGCTGCGAGATATCCGCACAGGGCACATCCAAATGAACGTGCGTTTCAAAAAGTGTTGGAGAGATTTACTACTACGGGAAGTGTGAAACGGCCAAGGAGAGTTAGAAAGAAGACAGTTTTTACCGAAAATAATGAACTGCAGGTTCTGGAGGCAGTTATTGAAGATCCTCATACCAGTATCCGTGATATTAGTAGGAATCACGATATTTCAACGCGATCCGCACATCGTGTTCTTCAAAATTACAAATTCCGTCCATTTAAGATTCAACTGCACCAAGAATTGCAACCTCAAGATTTTCATGCGAGGCAAGATTTCTGCTTGTGGGCTATCAACAAAATTGAGCAGGAGGAATCATTTCTTATGCGCGTATTATTTTCTGATGAAGCGACGTTCCATAGAAATGGGCATGTCAATCGCCACAACTACCAATATTACGCCGATGAAAACCCACACGCCATGCGAATGATAAACCACCAGCAAAGATGGTCGCTGAATGTTTGGGGAGGCATACTTGGAGAACACCTTTTGGGTCCTTATTTCATCGAGGGGCACCTGAACGGCAACAGTTATTTGAGGTTCCTTCGCGACGACTTGGATGATCTCTTGGAAAATGTCCCTCTAGCCGCTCTACGACAGATAGTTTTCCAGCACGATGGAGCTCCTGCACATAATAGCCGTGTCGTTCGGGAATTTCTCGATGAAACGTTTCCGGACTCCTGGATTGGTCGTGGGGATCCTGTGAGGTGGCCGCCAAGATCACCAGACCTAACTCCCCTTGACTTCTTCCTTTGGGGCCATATCAAAGATGAGGTTTACAGGACGGTACCAACTACTGTCGAGGATATGAGGGAGAGAATCCGCGCGGCTTTCCGCAGTATATCACCAGAAGTCCTTAGGGCAGTGTCTAGTGCATGTGAGTCAAAGTTGCGGTTATGCGTCCAGCAGGAAGGTCGTCATTTCGAACATTTAGTTTAAGTTGTTAAATTTTCTTTATCTGCATTTTTCATATCATGTTGAATAAATAGGTACATACTATTATGTTGACCGTATTTGTGTTTTTGTTTTCTCATGGCACTCTTGGGAACGGAAAACGTTTCCCGACATTTGCGATGAAATTCCTTTTTTCTCCGAAATTTTGTTATGCAATGTGTAATTTTTTTTGTACCAATGAAAAATTTAGAGTTTTGGCTGTACAACGCCGTAATTTTTTTAGGGGGGTGCCATTTGAAATTTTCGAAAAAAATTACAACATGCGAAGTTCAATCAAAAATTATTTTTTTTCCATAAATTACCCGAAAAAAAATTATGTGAAGGTATACGAGGTCTTAACCTGTACCTCAATTCAAAATTTAGGCGCCAGCTTCAATTAGTTTCTCTACACAACAATCTCAAAAATGGGGCGCAATTTTGAAAGAAGGGGTTATAACAGCGAAACCGCTAAAGTGAAGGGTATAACATGTTAGATAAAAAAATAAGTACTCTTCGAGCACTTTCCAAATCTGCAATAAAAAATAGGGCATTCCATTTAAAAAAAACATAAGTTTGGTACGCCACTGGAGTACGGCACGCCACTGATGATTAGAAATATTTTTGAAACATAGCGACGGTAATTATGCACCACTTTGCTCTTAGATTTTTTTCGATAGCTTTTATCGTAAAGGAGCTATGGTCCGAGGCGTCTTAAGTGCCACACCCGGTATATTAAGAACTTCACTTAAAATCAGTGTTTAATACGCGTGGCGCATGAAGTAAAATTTCGAGTTTAGAAAAGCCTGAAAATTTGGTTTGGTCGCGTAGCGCTACGCGCTACGCGACCAAACCAAATTTTCAGGCTTTTCTAAACTCGAAATTTTACTTCATGCTTAACCTGGGATTGGAAACACTCATTACAAGTATAAATAACATCGAAATAACAAAATGGTTAGATTTGGTGATTAACACACTCAGAGCAGGGCGGTACTCGAGTACAAGTACTCAAAATTTGTACTCTGCGGCTTTTCACATACTCGGTACTCAGTCTATGAGTACTTTATTTTCCAAGTACTTGTACTGGCACTCGACGCAAAATGACCTAGAGTACATTTAGATGCACCTACTTAAGTTTATTTTTATATAACTATCAAAACAAATGAGTTATAACACTTGAAATCTTTGTTTTGGCAGCTCTTAATTCTGGCATTAGTCATTTAAACACGTGAAAACTTCACTAAAATACATACGAATTATATCTTTAAAGTTTCGCTCCGACTGTCAAAACAAACAAGCTACAAGCGATTACACCTTTATGTTGACAGCGGTGATATTTTTGTCAAAACAAATAAAAGCTGTTCCAAATTCTACACAATTTTTATGTATGAAATTTGACTTGATATTTCAAATCTATGTCAAAAGTGGTGAAACTTGAAGAGCTAGGTTAGGTTAGATTTTGCTTTGTCAAGTTAGCTTAGATATTACTCTGTCAAATTAGGTTAGGTGGACTAAATGTCGCCTATGGTTAACTTATATCAACTGTCACTACAGTTCAAATGTCGGTTATATGTTAAACGTCGACTTATGTATGTCAATTGTAAATATGCTACCACCACTTTTAGTATATCTCATTACATTATCTGTATTTCTTTAATTGACTTATATATATACATTATTTGTATGAATTGGCATCAATAAACTATTATTATTATTATATAGTTCAAATATAGGCTATGCCGACCTACGCCAATTATCATTATAGTCGAAATACCGGCTAAGGCCAATTTGTATCAACTGCTGTTACAGATCAAATATCGACTAAATCCGATTGGCGCATGAAGTAAAACTTCGTTTTTAAACTCGAAATTTTTCTTTATGCTTAATCTGGGAATGGAAAACCCTTGTTAAAAATCTGTTAAAACCTTTAATGACAACACCAAATTCTTACAAAAAAAAAAATTAACAAGATAATCAACGAAACTCGTAAAGATTATGACAATAACTACAATTCGTATGTTTTCCATTTTCTTTAGGGAATCAGTGCTGTCATTAAAGGTTCTTATAATTTTTGAACGAGTGTCTTTATGTTATTTTGTAATTTCTATCTTAAAAACGAGAACTGTTCGCGCAGAGACTTAACTTTGTGTGTTTATTATTAATTTGTATTATTTGATGACATCTGCGAGATTGATTTCAGATTCGTTTTGTTTAAAATAACGAATAAAAACTCAATTAATCATTACAAGTAAGTTGGAATTCCCTCGTCTTCAATTTAATCGTTTCAATATTTGGTGGTGGAGACGGTTACTTTGTGAAACATTTTAACTATTTAATTAAATAACACTTTTAACTTTTTTGTATTCACGTTTTTATATAAATTATTTATTATTATTATTTATTAAGAATTATTATTATTATTATCATTATTATAAAAAAGTGAATACAAAAAAGTTAAAAGTGTTATTTAATTAAATTAATCATTTTGTGTATTCTAACTTTTTTTAATTTTCTAAAATATATTATCCTGTGTTTCATTCTTCAAAATATTATATTACCTTCCAACACCTTTTGCAAGAATAAATTTATTTATTCTTGCAATTTGTGACACATAATCAAAGATAAAAAAAGACGCGTAAACCGCTCAAACAAGAACATTAAATCAAAATGAACTTAAATCTGAATTGGCTGAAATTATACATGACTAAATTGAAAAATATATAATAATTAATAAACATAACTCGTAGTTAAACGAATTAATCATTCAAACATGATTTCATTAAACCCCTTAGTCTCAGGTGTTTAATAAATTTTTGATAAGACCACTTTACCCGGCCCCGAGGAGATTTATCGCACGTTTTCATTTTAGGAAACGCAAAAAGGAAATCTACGCGCTAATTTGCAAGGAATAGGTCTGGGCGACTCGTATATATCACCGATCGATTACATTATGAATTATGCCCCGTTCGCTCTGAATCTCGTGAGTTTTACAAGAATTCCCGCCCGCCGCCCCCGCCTAACGAGATTTCACTTCTGTAATTAATTGCAGGGCTTAACTGACAGACACGGCTACAAAGCAATCGATGAATTGGCCAAGCTGATTAAAGTCGCCATCGAGAAGAAGCATTTCGAGGAGGCGTCGGAGATCGAGGCGAAAATTACTGATTCTGTAATTGAGGCGACCCAAGGAATTGATATTTATAATATTATGCTGAAGTCCAACACATCTTCAATGCCAAGTAAGGTGATTTTTTTTTGTTTATTATACACATACTTAATATATAAAATTACGATAATATTTATATAAACTGTAAACAACAAGTCTTAATTAATAAGACTTACTGTTTGCAGTTAATGACAGAGGCGTAGCGCAGTGAGAACGTGGGAGGGGGCCTCAGGCGGCACTTTTGGGGGGCGGCAAAATTTTACAATAAATAATAAAATATTATAAGCTGAACTGACATTGTTAACTATTTCATTTCATATTTTTATATAATAATGCTTTTATATACAAGGTGGCGCAAAAGTAATGACCCTATCAGAAGATGCTCTCATTTTCGCAAATGGCGATTTATGTCATCGGGATTTTGATATTTGTGAAGTAGAGAGATGTAAAATACACACCAACAAACAATGCAGCCCTATACTTCTCAAGAACGCGCTGCATTCCTCAAGAAAGCGTTTCCAGGCCAGATTGTGCAGCCTGAAAACGCATGTTTTGGCGATTTGCATTTGCCGCAAGATCAACCGATTTGACCGTTTCCGACTTTTTTCTTTGGGATATGCGTCTATGTGAACAAGCTACAGACTTTAGAGACCCTAAAAATGAACATTGAAAAAGAAGTGGCAAATCTACAGCCAAAAGTGACGGACAGAGTTGATGCACATTAGGGCTCGTTTTTTGAGTATTAAACGAGCCCTAATGTGCATCAACTCTGGCGGCGGCCACTTGACAGATATTATTTTCTCGACTTGACAGAAAAAATTGTAAAGGACCAAATAAACATAATCCACAAATGGAAGCAATTGTTTTCATTTAGAAAAAAAATTATAGCCTTAGAACATGGTGTTATAACTTTTACGTCACCTTATACTAATATTCTAAATATTCCTCATAATTGCCATAATCAAGTTTCCCTTAATTGAAAATTATAAATGCAACCTAAATCTATCGCGGCAACTTTGCAGCGTTGGCGACATCGCCCTCAAGCTGAAGAGGATGAAACAAAACTGCAATTCTCTATCTCATTCAATTTCAGAGGTATTTTTTTTTAGGTTTATGAAACAACACAAACGTCAATTTTTTTTTCAAAAATGTCGAATAACTCCGAAATGGTACTACTTAGACCGAATATTATGTTAACAAACTGTCATTCATTTTTAACAAGGAATCCAAATAGTAAATAATATATAAGATGTTCTATTTAAAATAACAAATTATATTCACATATACGGTGTTTCGGCAAGGACAGAAAGTTCTATAACTCACTTAATATTAAAAATACGAAAAAATGTTTCAAATGGAAGTTGCAAGAAACAACATAACATAAAATTATATTCACATATACAGTGTGTCCCATATTTTCTGGACATTGAATGACGTCCAACAAATATGGGACATTTGTTGGACGTCATTCAATGTCCAGAAAATATGGGACACACTGTATATGTGAATATAATTTTATGTTATGTTGTTTCTTGCAACTCCCATTTGAAACATTTGTTCGTATTTTTAATATTAAGTGAGTTATAGAACTTTCTGTCCTTGCCGAAACACCCTGTATAATATAGTTATAATAACAATCTAATAATAATAATACTTAACATATAATCTAGAAATATTCTTGACGCTATTTCAACATCAAGATTTTGAAAATCAACGGGAACCTTGTATATTCACGAAAGAAATTAACAAACGCAAAAGCCGTCAAGAATTTGAAAGATAGCGGAAAGTTACGAAAAATGTCAATATTTTGATAATTAACGGATGTTTTGAAAGTTTACGAATAAACGTTATGATTTTAAAAATTGGCTAGTATCTTAAAAAACTCATAAAAAGTGGCAAAATATTGAAAATTAACGACAATCTTGGAAATTCCTGAAATGCGTCAATATTTCTAAATTTATTGAAAATCTTAAAAAGGAAATCGCGATTATTTCTAATCTTTGAAAATAAATTTCACGAAAACTGCCAAGGTTTGTAAAACAAAAAAAAATCAAGGAAATTTAGGAAAAGTTTTGATAATTGATAAATATTTTGGAAATTCACGAAATATTGTCACGATTTTTAAAATTAACTAAAATTGTAAAAAATTTATGTAATCCGTCACAATTTACATTTTTTTTAAAATGTAACGAAAATTTAGGAAATTTACAAAAACTATTAACATTTAAAAAATATGACGAAAAGACATAAAAAAAAATAAATATTGCCGAAAATCTTGAAAATCCATGAAAAGTTTCAAAATGTTTAAATTTAACGAAAATTAAGGGAATTTGCGAAAACTGCCAAGATTTAAAAAAATCAACGAAAACTAATGAAAAGTGTACAATATTTCAGAATTATCGAAAATTTAAAAAATATTCACGAACAAAATTAACAAACGCAAAAACTGTCATAAATTTAGAAGAAAACAGAATTGCATTAAATTTACGAAAAATATCAATATTTTCATATTTAACGAATGTTTTGGAATAAACGTCATGATTTTTAACATTTGCGAAAATCATAAAAATTTCATGAAAGGCGGCAAAATATTGAAAATTAACGACGATCTTGGAATTTCATGAAAAACTTCAACATTTTTTAAGTTAAAGAATATTTAGTAAATTCATGCAAATTGCCAAAAATTAGAAAATTGAAGATTTTAAAAACTTATGAAAATTATCGAAATTTTCGAAAATTCAGGAAAACAGTCAGAATTTTAAAATTAAAGGAAATCTTAAAAATGTACAAAAAGCGTTAAAAATTAAGTGAAATATTAGAAACTCATGAAAAACTGTGAAAACTTTTATAATTTACTAAAATCTTGAAAATTTATTAAAATTTAAACGAGTGTCTTCCACTCCCAGACTAAGCATGAAGTAAAATTTCGAGTTTAGAAAAGCCTGAAAATTTGGTTTGGTCGCTCGGCCAAACCAAATTTTCAGGCTTTTCTAAACTCGAAATTTTACTTCATGCGCCACGCGTATAAGACACTGATTTCAAGTGAAGTTGAGTTGTTCATAATATTTCAGTGTTTTCGGTGCTTAATAAGCGTCGCGTATGAAGTAAAATTTTCAGCTCTATAAAGCCTGAACAAATTTTAGGCATTTCTAAACTGAACATTTTATTTATTTATTAGTAGAATTATTTAATCTTTAACTTTTTTATCGTAAAGTAAAATTAAATTTGCCAAATAATTGAAAACTCTTGAATAATTGTGAAAACTTTGATAATTAACTAAAATCTTGAAAAATCATCAAAATTTAAACGAGGGTCTTCCACTCCAAGACTAAGCATAAAGTAAAATTTCGAGTTGAGAACAGCCCTAAGAATTTGGATTTGGACGCGCAGCGTCCAAATCCAAATTCTGGCATTTTCCAACTCGAAATTTTACTTAGATATCGGATATCGGACACTTTTTTCTTATTAATCACTTGGTAAAACATTTAAAAATATAATGGTTTGTAAATTAAATTCACTTGGTTTTGTTTCACTTATATGTATTTTATTTTCTACTAGTTTCGGCTTAATGCCATTATCAAGAATGATGTACAAATGGATTTGTTTGGGAATATATACAGTTTCGAGTTTTAGGTTTTATTGGGTAATAAGGGCATTTAATATCGGGGAATTCCAAAGGTCTTCGTTGTCGTTGACCACATTTTTACTTGCCTTTATGGCTTTTGAAATTTCTAAACCCTCCCGGTAGTTAAGCGTTAATCCCTTATTACCTGTATGCAGAATTTTTAAATCGTTTGAAGAAAAATGGTGATTAGATGTGATACAGTGCTTAGAAAAACCGGTGGTTTGTTTTTTATTCTCTATGTCTTTTTTATGCTCTTGTAACCTGATATCAAAAGACCTGCCGGTTTGTCCTATAAAGTGAAGATGTTCGCATTTCAAACTGAGAAATATCATATATGCTAACTGTCATAATAATCTAAATATTATGTGACATTATTAGATAAATCTGACATTATTAATTACATTTGTTTCTTCTAATTAAATTATTACAAAAGGTTCAATACATATCATTGTAAAAGAACATTTGTAAAATATTATCTTATAACAACGCTGAAACCGAAGTTCAAACATATAAATTTTACAAGGGCTAACCCCCTTCTTAAAAGAAATAATCCTTGTATGTTTATAATTGTAATTTTAATAAGCTATAAAAATCTTATGTTTGCATAATAATCCGTAACGTACATCTTGGATTAATTTTGTATTAAATTTTGTTTTCTCAGGTCGTAAAAACATATTTACTGTATAATATATAAAATTACGAAAAAACTATTCGTGAATATGCAAACAATGTCTTAATTAATAAGACAACTTAAGACGATAAGTATCCATTGAAACAACTACTTCCCGTGCAAATACACCGCCGGATATCAGAGCTGGGCAGGATTCGAATCATTCAGGATTCGAATCCTGGATTCGAAGCCTTTTAGGGGATTCAAAAGAGGTATTCGAATACTTTAGTTAAACTGGATTCGTGATCCGGATTCGTTACACTTTTTTAAAAGGATTCGTATTCGAATCCAAATGCTGGTGATTCGAATTCTTATAAAAGGATTCGCATCCTCGTAAAAGGATTCGAATCCTCATAAAAGGATTCGAATCCTCATAAAAGGATTCGAATCCTCATAAAAGGATTCGAATCCTCATAAAAGGATTCGAATATTTATAAAAGGATTTGAATAGTTACAAAAGGATTCGAATCGTCAAAAATAATACGAATTAATCGTAAGGATTAACATGAAAAATTTGTTTTATATGTTTTTAAATTTCTCGTTAAATCACTGTTTTATATGCGTGGCGCATGAAGTAAAATTTCGAGTTTAGAAAAGCCCCGTGAAAATTTGTCTCAGGTCGCTGCGCGACCCTCGACAAATTTTCTACGCGGGGCTTTTCTAAACTCGAAATTTTACTTCATGCTTAGTCTGGGAGTGGACGACACTCGTTTGTAAGTAATAAAATCGATTAAATTAATGATTTGTGTCAAATTTGACATTTTGATAAAGTTTGATGATTTTCGCCAGATTTGAGATTTTTAATTGTTTTTCCACTTAACATGTCGATTTACAACATTTTTATAAGAATTTCAACAAATCGATATTTTCATAAAATTATCATCATTTCGAGATTTTCGCCGATTAATCAAATTTTTATCAGATTTTGCAATATTTCCTCAATTTTCCTTAATTTATCGAATGTTGATGAAATTTTCAATATTTTTGACATTATTACTGATTTTAACAGAAATTTTCGTTTTTGTAAGAACGTTTTTGTCAAACTGTCACGTACTGACATAAAATGATAATTTTAACGTAAATCGATTTTATCAACACGCCGAATTTTTGACGTTTTTGATATTTTTTATATTTACGAGAAGACATTTTGGTCATTTTGATGTTTTTGGCAATTTTAAATAATTTTGACATATTTTGATAACTTTTAAAACTGAAAACAGTTTCAATATGTTTTTATATTTTTAACTTTACTTGAAATCAGTGTTTAATACGCGTGACGCATAAAGTAAAATTTCGAGTTTAGAAAAGCCCCGTGAAAATTTGTCTCGGGTCGCTGCGCGACCCTCGACAAATTTTCTACGCGGGGCTTTTCTAAACTCGAAATTTTACTTCATGCTTAGTCTGGGAGTGGAGACACTCATTCGTAAATTTTCGAATTATCATAAAGTTGTGTATTTATTTTCAAAAAAATCTTTCTCGGTTTATTGAACAAAAACAAAAGAGCTGAGGTGAAAAGTGTTTAGGTAAAAGTGGTTTATTTTTTCGTTGGCTACAACTTTTGTTTGAAACATTTTTTCATTTAGACGTCGAAAGCCATAATCGGTGGGTTGTTGATGTCCACTAGATTTTTTAGTTTCTAATTCAAAAACAAAAGAGCTGAGGTGAAATGTGTTTAGGAAAAAGAGGTATATTTTTTCGTTGGCTACAACTTTTGTTTCAAACATTTTTTGACTTAGACGTCGAAAGCCATAGTGAAATTCGTTTAATAAAAAAACATCTAATGATTTCTAGTGATTTTTAACGCAAGACTTTTAGACATTTGATGGTATAATTAATATTGAATTACTGAAATAAGTATTTATTTTTAATAGAGACCGTATATTTACGACTAACAATGTAAAATATTTATTTAATTAAAATATTTAGAAAATAACAATACAATAAATTTTATATTATTATTATACTGGGTGTCAGTTTTTAAACGGAATGTATGGGGATCTCGGTTATATAAAGAGATAGAGAGTTGGTTAAAGTGGGGCAAAGTTGCATAATTTAGGGCCCAATAATAACCCAAAAACAAGTTTGAAATATCTTATTTCCTTAATGAGATATTGTCAAAAAACGTAGTTTTGAAAATTCGTTATTATTTTTTTATTCAAAAACTATTGAATCCAGACATTTACAACTTTGACATTATAGGCACTTTTTAACGATAAATCTAGTAATATATTTTATTTTAAGATAACTGTAACATTTACCTAGGGACCATAGCTAACTTTTGTTTTTCTTATGGGCGCCATTTTGGATTTTGATATTTTTTGGAAGAATATGTTTTACTGAATTCAATGATGTATCACACTTATAGTTTATTGTACATTTTATATGTAAAATTTTAATCTTTTAGTTTTTGAAAGAGTGCCTTGGAAACAGTTAAGTAACTCACTTATTTGGCAACTCCTAGGACCGACGATACATACTTATTTATTTATTTATTTATTTTCACCCAACAGACATACGGTCCACTTACAGAGATTTAAACTAAAATTACATGTTAAACACAAATATATATAAGTACATACAATAATTAATATTATCATAATACATTAAGTAGTTGACAAGTATAAAATGCGTTTATTGTTTTATTGTTCCGAGTATTTCACTACGAAAAGATTTATATACTGGCTGAAAGATATCAGTAGAATACTGAATCTCGTTATACGCGCCTGACAACTTATAGACAGGGGAGTTCAGGCAATAGTTAGTATTGGGGGTACAGTATGTAAAGGTTTTAGCATGGCGTGACGATATCCTGGGTACATGAAATTTAAACAGTGATAGAAATTGAGGATTATCTATTTTGTAATGAATTAAATTGTATAAATAACATAGCGAAATAAATAATACTTTAACAGTTGTGACATATTTTAAAGTAACGAGTGTCTTCCACTCCCAGACTAAGCATGAAGTAAAATTTCGAGTTTAGAAAAGCCCCGCGTAGAAAATTTGTCGAGGGTCGCGCAGCGACCCGAGACAAATTTTCACGGGGCTTTTCTAAACTCGAAATTTTACTTCATGCGCCACGTGTATAAACCATTGATTTGAAGTGTAGTTCAAAAACACACAAATACATCTTTAATCAGACTAACAGGTAATCAGATATTTACTGTTATCAACGATGTTCAGTGTTAATAATAAATAATTAGGTTGTGAATATTTTTCTTAAAACAACTGATAACGATATTTATATGTTAATGGTTGAAAAACAAAATAATATCAAATTTATTCTTAAACGATTTGTATTCGTGATTCGAAAAAACAGGATTCGAATCTTTGATTCGAATCATATTTATCTCTTACGAATCCTTTATTCGAGTATTCGTGATTCGAATCATATTAGGTGATTCGGATTCGTGATTCGAATCCTTTTCACGAGGATTCGTCCCAGCTCTGCCGGATATTGAATTATACAATGAAATATTTAAAATCTTATTTAATTTGATTTGTTACAACGCTCTATTAAAGTATATGTAACGTTTAGGTCAAATTTTCTTCTAACCAACTAACAAATACACATTTAAAATGAAAGGAGAATTAACAACAACAAAAATTAGAAGTAAATGGACTTCGATTAAAACTAATGTCTTAGGCCATCTATAGACGCGTTTCGAGATTTATCTCTCTTCAGTATAACTTTGCTTATGACGTTTTAAACAATTTAGGAATAAATTAAAATAAACTTACTTGGAAAAAGGTGTTGTGTGTGGAATGAACAGGTACACAGAAATGGAATGAGTGAAAAATACGGTCTGTATTTATAGGTAAAAAAGGGGATTATGTCATTAGCAGGTATGAAGAATGTGTGCAAACTATAAGAAGCGTAAGCTTATTTTCTCGAATTCAAATAGTTTTGAATTTGAATTTATCATATTTACTGTATTCCAATAAAATAATATTATTTAAAAATAACATTCTACATTCTTCGCTAAAAGAAATACATACAATTATTGTGTTCGAACCATACTCCTGTTTATGATTTACATAAAATAACGAAACGCAATAATAAATTCAATTAGCAATAACAGAAAGAATAAAGAAAACAACGCGACCTCACTAAAATTAATTTAAATTCCATTTGTAACGTAATAAAACATAAAGCTTTTATTCCCCGACGACGACGGAAAGTTATAAAAGGCCTCGGTTAATTTGTATGCAAACTAAGTGTTTCTAAATTTCACCCCAAAAACAAAATAAATCTGCCCTACTAATTATATATGTTATTGTTGGGTCTCAACGGGACCTCCGGCATTAGCATAATAAAAACGCACGAATTGAAAATAGTTGCAATGTTTCACCTTACCCAAAGAAAAAATATATACTTTTTTTTCGTTTTGTTTTAAATTTCAGGATTTTTAAGTTATCAGGACACGTGCAATGAATTCATGAACGGCGCAATTAAGGAGGCGTTGAATATTTCTAAAGACGTGGAATGGGCTTTTATTAATGATGATATTTATAATTCGCTTCATGGGGATCTTATAAGGCCAGTAACTAAGACAAGTAAGTGTAATCAATTATTTAACTATGAGTGTAAGACTATCATAACTAAAAACAAATAGAATTTATTTTAAGGCGCTTTTGTAAATACTGAAATCATTACTTTAATTATAAGTAAATATGATTACAGGCTACCCAATACCGTCACTGTAAATTGGGATGCCTATAATCGTTGTATGTATTTTGTAAGTGTACTATAAATTATGGCTGGGAAGTTTTCAAATTTAAGTATTCAAATGTTAATTCAAAAATATATTCAAATATTTGAATTATTCGAATATTCGAATTGTTCAAATATTTAGATATTCAAAAATCAAATATTCAAATATTTTAATATTCGAATACTCAAATAGTCGACTATTCGAATATTTAAATATTCAAGTTTTCGAATATTCAAATATTTAACATTCAAGCATTCGAATGTTCAAATATTCGAATATTCAAATATTTAAATATGTCCAAAAATATCACAATGGCAAAAAAAACATCAGTAATACAATACTGTCCAAAATGCCACTATATTTGTTTAAAATGAGATTCTGTTTCAGTCAGAGCATCACATTACCTTTATTGTCGTTTTATTGACGAAGAATATTCTGTATTGTTAAAACGGAACATCAATTTTGATACAAGTTAAAAAGGTTTCAAAAGATAATGGTTAAATTACAGTCAATTGAATGATGGAATACTATCAAAATGCCATAATAGTGAAATTACCGTCAAAATGTGAACAATAGTAATTAAATGATGAAATACCATCACAGTCAAAAGGCTAAGTGATTTTCAGACATTTCATGATTGTCAATAAATAATTCACACACAGTAATGTCACAATGATTTAGGACATCCAAATACCTTACGTATAGTCAAAATGTCATGGTGGAAACAGGGAGAGGTTAGGTTAGAAAAATAACATTAGTTTCGTCGCATCTTGGCATCTAACCTAACTTACCCACTGAGCAAAAAACAAACAAATAACATTATATCAACATTGTAGCAACATTTAACGTTGTATTAATGTTGATGAAACATTACTTGAATGTGTTTGCTCAGTGGGTAATTTTATTAAATTATAAATTGTCAGAAATATTCTGAAATATCATGGTTGGCTAAAATTGTCATTTCGTGTTGAAAATATCAAAATTATAAATTATTAATGACACTTTGGCAAATGTTTGACAAAACTTTGATAAAAAAACACACTCGAAATACTGTAATTCGACTCTATTGACTATAATGACTGTACTAACTATAAGTAGACTTACATTTCATTGTATCGATTATATGTATATTATATCAACTATTTTCACAGTACTGACTGTATCGATTATTTGATTATTTTGACATTACTGATTATATTGACAGATCGATTATATCGACCATTTTGATAGTACTAATTATATTATATATATATGACTATATTTATTATGTTGACTATTTTGACATTACTGATTATATTGACTATATCGATTATGTTATTTTTAATAATTTATTTGTGCACATTAGCATAACAATGTTTTACACAAGTCATTTAACAGTAGATTAGCTTTTACAAAGAAAAATACAGCTAAAAAAATACCAACTATAAAATATGACGCTTATAAACGTGAGGCTACGATTTTGAAACGTTGGCTAAATAATACTTTATTGTCATGTACCAAAGTATCAAAGCATGGACAAGAAAATTTAACATTTACAACAAAAATCTTAATAATTATTTGCTCATATTGTCCCAGACATGTTTAATTGGCGATTAGTCTGGTGATCGTAATCGAGGTACCTTTTTGTAACATTTGGAATTTGAGGCCTTGCATTATCCTATTAGAAAATGCTGTTTGGCACGGTCTGCATGAAAGGAACTAACTATTAGGTCCTCCTAGAGCAAAGCAATACTTATCAACTGTATCACATCAAATGTATTTGCTGACATACTTAAGACTGTAGTTTTTATACCAATTCACAAGAAGAGAGAAATAAACGATCCTAATAACTATCGTCCCATTTCTGTACTTCCAGTTTTCTCAAAAATTTTCTAGAAAATTATTTTCAACCAGATCTACGATTACTTTGTGAGCAATGAACTTTTCTGCAATGAACAGTATGGCTTCCGCAAGGGCATTTCAAAGTGTAATGCTGTAAATACTCTAATTGGCAAAATAATTGAATGTTTTAAGAAAAAGCAGTTCGCAATAGGTGCCTTTATAGATATGAGCAAAGCATTTGACACTGTAAATTATGACATATAAACTTCAAAACTAGTTACTTATGGTTTCTGTTCAGGTGCCTGTGACCTCATAGCATCTTATTTAACCAACAGATCAAAAATTGTGAGAGTAGGCTCGCAGGTCTCTACATTTCTGTCCTTGTAGCACGGTGTACCTCAAGGTTCAATCCTTAGACCACTGCTGTTTCTCATTTTTATTAATGATCTTCCTTCATCTGTTAGCAAGTGATGTGATTCTCTATGCCGATGACACTACAATCCTTACATCAGGCTATTCTTCTGACAGGGTTGTGGAGATCAGTAAAAACGAACAAGAATTATGTAGAAATTGATTACTCTTAAATCGGCTACATTTAAATGCTGACAAGACAGGTCACATGTGCTTTTGTCTCCGAA
Organism: Philonthus cognatus; assembly: GCA_932526585.2. Taxonomy (NCBI): domain Eukaryota; kingdom Metazoa; phylum Arthropoda; class Insecta; order Coleoptera; family Staphylinidae; genus Philonthus; species Philonthus cognatus. The sequence goes on along the minus strand of OW052243.1, from coordinate 23,387,636 downwards.
ACGACAAACAATAACTGGCTCAATCTATTAGATTTCTTGGCGTCAAAATCGATCCACTGCTTACTTGGAACGAGCACGGGAACTACGTTGCAAGTAAACTGAGCAAAAATATATTTCTGTTAAAGAATTTAGCAAATTCAGTACAACCGCTTGTTCTCAAAACTGCATATTTTGCCACTTGCTAATCAATATTGTCTTACTGCTTGATTACTTGGGGGCACTCGGCGTGTAGACATAAGCTCTTTGCACTCCAGAGGCGTGTAGTTAGAATATTGGGCAGTGTAAATTACAGGGATGATTATAAGCTTGTATTCATCGAAATGAGTATACTGACGCTACCATGCCTGTACATTTTTCAATGTTTGTTGTTTATCAGGAAACATGTACACAATTACACTTCTGCATCTAATATTCACAAATATGATACTCGGCACAACAAAATCTCGTATGTACGTTTTATAGACTTAATAAATTCAGAGACGGTGTTAACTATTGGTCGCTTAAATTCTATAACAAACTTCTTCCCGCAATACGATGATTGCCTATTGGTGCGTTTAAAAGAAACATAAAACTATTACTGTGTAAAAAAGCCTATTACTCCTGGAACAGTTCTTGGATGACAATTTTTGATTACTTAAGGTAGACTAGTTTATCTATATGTATTTCTTCTATTTTGATTTGAACTGTGTAAACATATTTTCTAGTTGCATTAGCACCAATAAATTATTATTATTATTATTATTATTATTATTAACACTGGTTCCACGACATTGAGAATATACCGATGTGGTATTCTGGAATGAATACAAGGGATGACCTTCGACCCAGAAATATCGCTTCCTAAACCCTGACAGGAGTTAAAACTGTATGACTTCTTTGTGTCAACACCAAATGTTGCCTCTCTCCCTGATAGCGTCGTATTCTTGCACGACCATCATTTACCTATAAACAAAGTCTTGAGTCGTCACTAAAGCCGATTTCGTTCCATTGGTGATTCTTGGTCTGCCTTTCATGACACCATGCACGCCTAACAGCCTTGGTAAATGCGATACGAGTGCATGCCAAACGTAAAAATTTATCTGTACATTTTTTCCATTGATACAAGATGATCAAGAGATCTCGTCTAATCGACACCAATTTATGTTGTTCGGAACCGATTCCTCGTGGCCATTAGTCTTAACAGACCATTTTCTTCCTAGAGTGGTATGATCTCGATTCAATTGTCTGCCAATTTCACGAATTGAAAGACCAATAATAATTATACCAATAATTCGCCTTCTATCAAAATCCAAAATATGAATAAAATTTCTTCATCGTCGAACTGGGGGCATTTTAAGACACTGAGTTTGTTTAGAAACGTCAAAATAATTGAAATTTTATAAAGCCCTCCTCTTGTGGGCTTGTGAAAAAATTAGGTTTAAATTTATGTTAACAACGGTTTCCAGAAACAGAAGTGCTTGAGTTTTTAACGAAAAAAAATGTGCTAAAATGTCATAGTCGGCCAAAATTGTTTTCCACGTTGAAAATATTTAATTATGCGAAAGAAAAAAAAACGTCTATTTTATTCACATATATTGTTTTTAACATAATTCGATATTTTTAACACGGAATGACAATGTATGTCAATAGTGAAAAGTTAGAGTGTTTGGAGAAGAGAGGTGCGAGCGAGGTAGCAGTAGAATGGCTGAAAGAAGTGTATGAGGAAATGGGGGAGAACAAAGGTAGTTGAAAAGGTATTGGAAAAATTTAGAGTATGGATGGGGGTCAGACAGGGATGTCCGCTCAGTCCGTTACGGTTTAACTTATATATGAATGAACTAGAAGAAGTCTTGAGAAACGGGCAAGTAGGCTGGGTTGTGATAGGGAAAATGAAGGTGTGAATGTTGGCGTATGCGGATGATGTGGTGTTGCTGGCGAAAGAATTGGTAGAAATGAAGGAGATGGTACAAAGGGTGGAGAGGTATATGGATAAGCAAACCTCGCTTATCCATATAAGTAAGTATGTGTAAATGTAGGGAAAACGAAATGGATAAGATTTAGGAATAGAGGAAGAGAAGGAAGAATGAAAGAGGTGAAGTGATCGAAAGAGTGAAAGAGTTTAAATATTTGGGTTTTGTGTTTAGATGGTGTGGTGTGGGAAGCACGCCAGATGGGTCCAACTGAAGGCAAGAAAAGCGTGGTATGTGTTGAAGGAGAAGTGGTGAAAGTGGCCGGAGGGGAATTTTTAGATGGCGTGCAAACTGTGGGATGCATGCGTTAAACCAATTTTAATGTATGGGGTTGAGGCATGGGGAATGAGAGCGTATGAAAGGATCGAGGGAGAGCAGGTGACGTTCCTGAAGCAGCTACTAGCGGTGGAAAAGTCATGTATGCATGGAGAGACAATGAAAAGAGTGTCAAGATATGAGATGAAATCGATTGGATTGGGTAGTGAAAGGCTGGTGAAAGAGGTGAGGAGAACATATGTGGAGTAGGAGAGAGTAATTGGAGAATGGAGAGGAGACAAATATATGTAAGAGCAGGGGGATCTGAAAATTTGGTAAATGAGTGGTTGGAAAAAGGGGTGAATGTGGCGGCGTGGATGAAGAAAAAATGCAAGGAAGCGGAAAAGCAGGAGCGTCAAGGGTTTATTGAGAGGAGTGGGTACAATCCTCTATATAATAGGTGGCAGGTACACGGGAAACTGCCAGGGTCCTTCATCAAATGTACACTAAGTAGAGGAGAGAAGGTAGCACTGGCTAGGGCTAGGTGTGGGTCGGAGGAGAGAGGAAGAAAGGTATGGATGGGTGAAGAGTATGGTATGTTTGTGTTGTGCGGGAATGGAAGGGATACATGGAAACATTTAGCGGATGAGTGTAAGAAGATAAGTGATGAATGGACGAGAGGTAGTAAAAGGATAGAGGAGTGGATGCGAGAGGACGGGGCAGGCGTAAAAATTGTGATGAGATTAGGGTGGGAGAGGGAGAGGAGAAGAATAATGTAAGACATGGGGTAGAAGACATAAATTTACTTTGTATTGTATTTATTTGGAGGTGTGTTGTAGTTTTCATGACAATAGAGGGTTTTTTTTTAGTGAAAAGTTACACTAAAAATATCAATTTATGTAAATAATTAAAAATTGTGTTATAAACGGCAAATTATCTCACTACAATAAAGAGACAGTTATATGCCGAGAATGTCAATTTTCGATATAAATGTCAAATTACTTCATAAGGTGTCAATAAACATGATTAAAGATTTTACTTTAACGTATTAACATTTTTAACACAAAAAATATTCAAATATTCAAAAACGCGAATATTCAAATATTCGAACATTTAAATATGTATATATTTGAATATTCAATTTAATGAATAATTTGGTGATTTATATGTTCATATTTGAATATTCAAATATTCGAATATTTGAATATTCGAATATTTATATTATTTCTATTTTAAAATGTCGAGTTTAGAAAGGTCTGAAAATTTGATGTTTCAAATTTTATTTTTTGTGTTATGATAGTATTGCATTCACAACGCGTCATATTTAATTTTCTTTTATACTTTTTTCTTTTCGCAAAATATGTTTTCCATTTATTTCAGTTGAGGAGATTCTGAACAACACTGATATAAAGGTGATCGTTTATAATGGAGTCTTCGATTTCATCGTGAATACTCCAGGTGAGTGACAATCTAGTTTGCTGTGCGTATTTTTGCCATGTAAGATGACATGAAAATATCGGCACATGGCATTGCGAATTTATTGCAATAGGTAATAGTTCTTTTAGAGAGCTGACACATGTTTATTTCATAATGGATTTCATACAAACTGGAAATAATGTTTCAGCTTTGAGCTTTCTTATTTTATTTTTACATAAACTAAGAAAAATAATTTTGTTAACTAAAAATAATAATCACTGTTTGTAGATGCTGTGTTATTTTAATTCTATCATTTTATTTTTACTTAAATAAAGCAAATTTCGTTGCCGGCATTTAAACAATCGTGCTAACTTGACACGAGTTCAATTTAGAACTATAATGAGATCGCTATGTTATTATTCCTTTCTTTTTTCTTTGTGACAGTTACGATACACATTTTAACACTTGTAACATATTTTAAAGTAACAAGTGTCTTCCACTCCCAGACTAAGCATGAAGTAAAATTTCGAGTTTAGAAAAGCCCCGCGTAGAAAATTTGTCGAGGATCGCGCAGCGACCCGAGACAAATTTTCACGGGGCTTTTCTAAACTCGAAATTTTACTTCATGCGCCACGCGTATAAAACACTGATTTACAGTAAAGTTAAAAATATACAACGCTTAAATGTGATGATGATCAATATTTACCGAGATGTAGCAAAAAATACAAGAATTACTTTTTTTGTGAATAGTTTTGAAATAATAATAATAAATTTACTTTGAGCAACTTATCCATATTGTTGATATTTAAATCATCATATCTTTAACGGAAAAAGTGATATGATGGACACATCACCACTTTTCTCTTTAATACCTTTTATTTAACCCATTAAGCGCTATTAATGCAAGATTATACATTTTTTGCTATAAAATTACTAAATAAGTTAATTTGATACATTGTATTATTTGACCTGAGTTGACATACTATAAATATTTTTTTATGTAAATATTTCGAGTGCTTATTTAAAAAACTACATTTTTAGTGTATTTCTAATTTCACAATATTTCCGTGCTTTATACGCTTGGCGCATGAAGTAAAATTTCGAGTTTAAAAAAGCCTGAAATTGAACGCTTTTATAAAATCGACGAATGTTTGAAAATTTACAGCGTATGCATTATGTATATTTAAAAGAAAAAATCCCAGTTTGAAATAGAATAAGTCATTCGGGGCAATCATAAAAATAAATGCAGAATTTGAGCTAAAATCAAATTTTAGAGTTAACTCTTTAATTTCTCGATGATTTTGAGTGGTAGTAAAAAACATAGTAATAGTTTAAATTTAATCTTTTATTTAAATAAGATGACGGATTAGCAGAATGTGAAGATAAAGAAATAAGCAAAAGTCTCCAGCATTAGGGAGTTTATCAGTGCTAGTGTAACACATCCAGGAAATAAATGTATGTTGTTAATGTTGTTGGAATTGAACAGTTTAAATATAATTGTTTGCGGAGCTCCTTCGGAGATGTGTTCACTAATGGAGTAACCGACGTCTAAATAAATAAGTTTACGATACGTTCGGAGCTCCGATTGAATGTTAATTAATTAAATAGTCGGTCAGTGTGTCTACATGTTTGGGTTTCGGGTTTAATGTAGTCCGGTAAACAGTCAGATTGTTTCATTCTCAATAATTACAGAGCAATTTGTACGAAATTAGAGGCAGGTTATGTTTGCCTTCTAACCCAACAGGAAGGATCCGGCTGCGGCCTCATTAAAATTCCTTCTGTCTTATTGTTACCGAAGGTAACTATACAAACATTATTTTAAATTATAGCAGTATTATTATACTAAAAATTAATAATGCTTAATAGCTAATAAATTAAATGAAAAAAATGTGAAGCATGGGAAAAATCATGAAAGTAAAAATAATATTGGTCCTTTTTAATAACACTTCAAATTTTATATACAAAAACTAAATATAGTTTATATACATAAATGTATGTAAAAGGTACGGCAGGGGAACTTGCTGATTTGAATTGGGCACCAATGAGCGAGATGTGGTTAGAAAGGGGTAGGGAGGGTCTCATTCGATAGAGGGGGTCTTGAAGTTTTGTTACCGCTCAAGCCAGTTGTCGTCATGCGTTGGACAAAGGAGGCCTACTTTTCCAAAGGCCGCTCGGTGGTTGCCACCCAATGTGCCTGCCGAACTCGGCCGGCAATCAATCGTTTCGTGGGTGGACGCATTCAGGGAAAGTGGCAGTGTGGCAAAAAAAGGGCCTGGAGGTCAACGCACTTCCAGAACACCAGAAAACCTCGAGAGGGTGAGGCTATCATTGAGAAATGATTAAGGCATTTTTTTCTCCCAAAACTTGAAGAAATAGAACTTGGGGACGTATGGTTCCAGCAGGACGGATCCACGACATACACAACGAGAACTTCAATGGAACTTTTGAGGGAACACTTCGACGAGCGCCGGCGCGCTTTCCCGAGTTGGCTCCCTGTGACTTCTTTCAATGAGGATATCTCGAATCCATTGTTTACAATGACAAACCACGGACCCTGCAACACCTGAAGGGCAAGCATTCGCCAAGCCATCGCCAACATGCCCGTCGATATGCTCGAAAGAGTGAAGCGAAACTTCAAAAAGCGGGTGGATCACTGTATCGCTAATGAGAGCCGCCATTTGTCCGATGTCATTTTTAAAACCACTTGAAACAAAAATTCAAGATGTGTACGATACGATAAAAAAAGACTTAAATCGATATGTGAAATACTTTTTTTTTATTGACCTTTCAAATCAGCAAGTTTACCTGCCGCACCCTGTATATAAAAAGGAGCAATATTATTTTCACTTTCATGATTTTTTATATGCTTCACATTTATTTGAAAATGTGAAATATCATTGTGAATAACCTTATATAGGTATCTATCACCTATATGGAATTTGAATAAAACGTGGTAAAAACTAAAATTAGATTAACAGGTTAAATTCAATCAGATCAACTAAATTCTGGAAATGTTGACTTAACGTGAGGATATCCTAGTAATCAATAACCAGTCTTGGTCATTACTTAAATAAGAGTCCATTAAACAATAAAATACAATTTGAAATAGTCGACTTAAATATTAAATTGACTAAAATTTGAGATACAGAGAGTGTTTCATTTAAGTATACATATCCCAATTATAGCGTATCTGCTGTAAATCTCCATATATTCGTTGTTCATTTTCAAGAGATCAGTTTGATGCTTTTAACGAGTGTTTTCCACTCCTAGATTAAGCATGAAGTAAAATTTTCAGGCTTTTTCTAAACTCTAAAATTTACTTCATGCTTAATCTGGGACTGGAAACATTCATTACAAAATTAAAAATTAATTACTTTGTTTTAATTTTGTTTCAATTAAAAATTTACAACTTATTTTAAGGATATGAAAACTGAAAAAACAATTACTGTGAGAACAACTAGTTGAGATATTACCTTTTCTTTGAAGAATATTAAAATTGACTGTTTTGTGTCGTTGGCGTTCACTTTGTGGTACATCTTAGATAAACTTTTAAATAAAACACTTTTTACTTTGTTTAATCACTGTATTTTGCACTTAATTTGTGACTATATTTTCGACTATCTAGTTGTCACTTTTAGTTTGATAATGACTACTAGAAAGTCAAAACTATAGTCACAAATTAAATAAAAATTCAATGGTTAAACAAAGTAAAAGTGTTTTATCTACAAAAATATTAAAATTGATTGAATTCTGTGTAATTTCAGTGAATTTTTTGACTAAATAATCTCGTATTTTGTTCTAGTTTTTTTTTGTATTTCACTTCGACATATCAACATTAGAAAATTTAATACAAAAATTAGTCAGGTTGTTTAAACTATACCGTGCGTTTTATTTAAGTATGGCCATAGGGATTTACATAGTAAATATTGTTCCCCATGTTAACTTTTGTTGTCATCCAAATTTAAAACAAGTTCTTGTTTTTATTAATAAATCAAACACTTTTCTTCGAAATGTTCATTGTTAGATGAACATAAACATGTTAGAATTCTTCATTTTAGCTTTCGAGTTTAGCAAAACACCCACTGAGCAAAGAAACGTTGCACGACACGTTGCATCAATGTTTTTATTTATATATTTATTTATTAACGGAATCTTCATTTTATATGTTACCGCGTAATTACGAAACGTAGCGTTTTAAGTTGCATGAATGTTGAAAAACGTTGAATAAACGCTGAATATCTGCCTGCAGGGGCGTTGCATGCTAACGTATAAAGAAAAATGTTGCTGCACCGTTGAGAAAGCAACACGAGCAATTACTCTTATTTGTATGCAACCCAACATACGAATGTATGTATGTATGTTAAGTTGCATACGATGAATGCATAAAATCCGTATTTTATGCAGCCCGATGTGCAGCAATTAAGTGAACGTTATAGGAAGGTTTCTCTCGTAATCTCAATGCAACATTTATTTCTGGGTTTAAATGGGTCAAAAAATACAAATATATATTGGTAACAAAAAACAATTAAAAATACTGTCTTACAAAAAGTAATGTATAGTCTAAGGGAGACAGTACACCAGAACCTAAGTACTTAGTACCCTTAAGCTCTGAAAAATTTAAAATTTTGTTAACAAGTGCATGAACTTCAATTGAAATCAGCGGCTTACACGCGTGGCGCATGAAGTAAAATTTCGAGTTTAGAAAAGCCCAGAAAATTTGTCTCGGGTCGCTGCGCGACCCTCAACAAATTTTCTCAGGGCTTTTCTAAACTCGAAATTTTACTTCATGCTTAGTCTGTGAGTAGAAAACACTCGTTTAAAGCTTTCAGTTGAACTCTTTTAAAAAAATAACGAATATCTGAAGATTTACAGCATATAATTGGGACATGTTTACTTGAATGAAAAACTCTCTGTATGTTCAATGTCCAGGAAATATGTAAACATGCATTACAGCATTACAGCAACAGTTTCAACAATTATAAAATGTTAAAAATGCAATGTTACCATTGTCACGATATATCCAATGTTTACAATTCAATGTTGCATAAAAGTCACATTGTAATGATTATATAACTTTGTGTTACTTTGCCGCAATATTTTTGAAACTTTATAAAACGATGTTGAATTTTAGTATCATGTTAACATTTCGGTAATGTATATAAATCAATATTGTACGGAAAACGTTTATGCAATGTTTGTAACGTTGCTAAAACTTTGTTGTAATAATTTAAATACAATATTTTATTTTAGTATCGTGTTCAATATTCGTGCAATATTTAAAATGTTTCCGTGTTCAGTGGGTATATACTTACATTATGACATTTTGGAAAAGTTCATTTTTTTGGCCTAGTTATTTGTATTATTAATTTCAACTTTGAAAGCGAAAATAAAGAAATCTAACATGTTTATGACCTTCTAGCATTGTACATTTCATAGAAAAAATGTTGATTTATCAATAAAACCAAACATTTTTTTCAAATTTGCACGACAACGAAACTTAACATCGGGTGCATTTTTTACCATGTAAATTCCTATGGCCATACTTAAATAGAACGCAGTGTTTATAAAAATAAGTTAAAAAATAAAAAAGCAAATTTATTGTTTTTCTGCAAACATTTATTGACCCGCTGAGACTTTTCCAAATATTCATTGAAACAACTACTTGAATATTTGTAAAAGTTTCAGAAAAACTGTAAACTTGTAAATTCACTTTTATATTTTCTAAATATTCTGCAAATAATTGGAAAATTAAATTTTTCTTTATAATAAATAAGTAATTAATGTTACAATGCGTCGAGTTTTGTGTAAACTTTTTGCTCACACTTTTGCTAAATGCAATGGGATATCTTTTCATAATATTTAAACAATAACTTCCCAAGAAGAAATTACATTAAGTAAATAGATAGTAATTAGAAGATAGAAAAAACTATATTGCGATATATAGTATGTTCAATAAAATAAATCCTCTAGAGTGCCATGGAATAAATTGTAGGTTGGCAACTCTAAAATTATACAATGAAATTATTATGTCTGACGTTTTGTATGACAATTCCAAAAGCGTGTAGCCAACTTAAATTTTAAAAAAAGTTAAAATCATGGCACTCTTGAGATTTTTTTTATTGATCATACGTAGAAACTACATAGAGATGACATTTTTGGATGTAGATCCTACATTAGATGTCTATATAGTAACAATATAGTTTAAATATAGTGACTATATAGTAAAATTATTTATAAATTATAACATGGGTACTTTATATAGAAACTATGTTGGTACTATACGGTAAAAATATATATAGTTATACCATAGTCATTTTATAAAGTAGCTATATAGTAAAACTACTTACAAACAATATAGAAAAAATATGACAAGACAATGTGATTACTATGTTAACATTGTTATATATAATTTTACTATATTGATTCGAAGTTGTAATTATATAGAAATACTATATAGTTTTATTATGTGAAACCGATATAGTGATACATAGTTACTATGTAAATTTCTACTAGGGTTTATTCTTTTAAAAACTTCTCAATATAGTTGGATTATCTATAAAGTAAGATAAAGTATTATCTTTTGTCTTAACTTATTAATTCTCATGGCGATTGGACGTCTGTTGGCTCTTATTTTCTTTAAATCAACTAAACATTTATGTTAAATTCAATTTCGTGAAGCGACCAAACCAAATTTTCAGGCTTTTCTAAACTCAAAATTTTACTTTATGCGCTACGCGTATAAACAACTATTTTAAGTGAAGTTCAAAATTTACTACTTGTGTTTGATAAATTGCAATAACAAATCATTATTTTGTCTAAGCATTTTGCTTATGGATTTGATTACCAGTATTTTTTCAGTATCTAAATTCTAGAAAAAAATTAAACTCTTCTAAATTTTATGAATTGAACAATTATAAATACATTTTACCCTTGCGTCGAAGAAAATCTGGAAAAAAAACTAACAAAACTGTCAAGGCTATACAAATTGCTGTCAGTTTTCTAAAAATATCAACAAAATTAAACAATTAATATTTGAGTAGCCCAGATGCAAAACCAGCCATACACCTATTTATTTATTTTAAGGTTTTGGTATCCCTAAATTCTACTCGTCTGAGGCTACAATTTTAAAATTATGTTGACCTTTAAAACCCATTCTTTACCTTTTAAAATTAAGTTTAAAAAAACCTGTCAAGTGTAAAACCAGCTACATTTCTCGGTTGCAAAAGCTGAGATATTTTTTTAGTTGCAAAATCTGTTAACTTTTTACTTAGTTTTATACATTTTGTGTTCTCCTCATTCGATACAATGCTCATTTAATACTAATTTAATTTCTTCAAAGGCAAAATCAGTTTCTGTCATTTTGCCACAAGTTTGTCAAAACACGTATGGCTGATTTTGCATCTGGGCGACTTATTTCTGAAAAAAAAAGTAATCTTATTGACATTTTTCATGCATAAAAAACGATTGGAAAATGTTCTTTTGAAGTAGTTCTTTCAATAAATGTCATCAATTAATAAAATTAAAAATTAATACAATTTAGGTATGTTTTGAGGTTAGATAGTATATTTCCTCTTATTGTAGAGCAGTACGTCTTATTTTAGCATGGGTAATGTTAAAATGTTAATAAAATACCGTATAAATATTATAGCGCTAAACAAAATTATTTTTATCTTGTCGTCTTCACATTACCCATGCTAAAATAAGAAGTACTGCTCTACAATAACAGGAAATATACTATCTAACCTCAAAACATACCTAAATTGTATTAATTTCTAATTTGATTAATTGATGACATTTATTGAAAGAACTAGCTAATTCTAAAAGAGTATAGCGGGACAGAAAAAATTGCACGAGAACTAATTCCAAATGTAACCTGATAAACATTATTTTGTTCCACACTGTATACCATTTATTTTAAGAATCTATACAAACATAGGGTGTTTGTATGGATTCTTAAAATAAATGTTAATGAAAATAAAATGTGCTGTCTCGAATTAAAAAAAAACTCGCACCAACAAATATTTCAAGTCCTTTTTTGCATTATTACATTTAGTATACAGATTTACATCAGTCACTGGTAATGATTCGTACACGTTTATTTTATTCCCATTCCCCATTCTTATTTCGTTTTTTTCCATAACATAACGACCAATTAGAGTCTGTAGCAATAGCACTAGAGGTATGAAATATGAGTGGGGTGATATTCACATCAAGGGATAAAATATTTAGCGATCGGGGAAAGAAAAGGTGGAGGAAGAGGAGAGAAAAAGGAATTGGAATTACATGAGTTATTACTCCGATTAAATTAGTGCGAATTTTTCTTTTGTTATGTATAGGAACGGTAAATTGGCTGGATAATTTAAATTGGGAGGGCCGAGAACGGTGGCTGAACGCAACACAGGAAGCGCTCGAGATCAATATGATCAACGAGGGATACGTCAAGAAGGTCGATAATTTGGTATTCTACGCCATTCTTAGAGCTGGACACAGTGTAAGTATTTAACAAACAAACATTATAATTGTTTTTAAATAATTATTACAAAAACATGCCTATAATAAATGTATTTATAACAATTCACTAATAAATAAGTGAATTTGAATTTGAATAAAGCACTAATAATAACCTTTCGTCACATGTTTATTTCAATTACCATTATTATCAATCGTGTTAATCTACTGATAATGGTCACTTTGTGTCCGAAATGTATGTACATTTGGTAATTTAAATAAACGTGTGAAGAAAGGTTATTAGTGTTTTATTCGTCAAATTAATTTGATCTTCACGTAACTCAATCAATCAACTTAATAAATAAGTGGCCTGGCCTTATGTCATTTATAGAATAGCCTTATAATAATATTAATTGAGTAATGATTTTACTTACTTTAAAATCTTATAGGTTCCAATTGATAACACTGTGGCAATGGAGGAAATCTTAAGTAGAGAACTTTTAACGTCCTCTCCGGCTTACGAATCCAAACTATCCAGAATTCATTTCTCCGATCCATGGCGAATATAGCAGCCACAACTAATCTAATTAACTTTTGTAATTTTTCTTATACATAACTAGGTTATTATTATTATTTATAATATTTCGTGGGGCGCTAATCTAACATGTAAATAAATTGATAGTAAACTAACATGTTGCTTACTTACAATACCCTGAGGTGGCGTTAAATTACGCTCGCTTGGTGGGAGGAGGAGGAATTGGAGTTCATATGCATGCCAAAAATAGCTTCTGCATAATAGAGAAAATAACCATTATCATTACGTACAGCTGACTTTGCGTATATTTTAACCACATCAAATATTGAGCTTTTGTTCGTCTTTTTTGTACTTTAAAATGGATGGACTTTGTTCATACATACACATATTTCCTGAATATTCCCAAAAGGTTTTCTCATTTCCGAAAAAATATCGCAAACTATTAAAATTATTAGCAATTATCTTAATTTTGTAATCATATCAAATCTGTGGCTGACCGCAAAAACCTCATAACTCGAATTTTTGTCGAAATTGAGTTAGTTGCATTTTCGGTATTGTGTTGGTCCCTAGTTTCATTTATAATACCTATTTCACATATTTGCTCGTTATTTGACGAGAAATCGCCAAGAGAAAAAAGCAACAAAGTGGGCATTTCCCGTAAAAACCACATAACTCAACCATTTCCCGTAAAAACCACTTAACAAAAAAAAAAAAATGCAAATGCTTAGTTTTGAAAAAACAAACAAAGCAAACAAATAGCGTTAATCGACCTGGAGGATAGCTCAAACTGCCATTTCAATATTTTTAAGGTCATTTGGTTGTATTTTTCACGCCTTTTTCACGCCTACTTATGTAAGGTTAGCTTCATAGGTACAATTGATGCATACAAGGCGGAAACAATGCATCTGTTTAAAAGTAGTAATTAATAATGTGTTGATGATTAATTAAATTATTTAATTGGTTAATTTACTTACTGTAAAACAGTTTATTCTAGAAATATTAATAATTTATAATCATGACCGTAAGAATCACTTAAGTGCGTTTCCCGTAAAAACCACATAACTCATTTTTTCTTGGATCACGGGCCTTCCTGCAGACAAAATACCTTCAGCACATAATTTCTACGTTTATTGTCATCCACTGGACACGTATTGATCGCTCAATTGATGTTATTTAATCAATAAGCAAAAGTAGCTTTCAAAACTTTAAACTCAAATATCTCGAAATCAAGAAAATACGAGTTATGAGGTTTTTGCGGTCAGCCACAGAAATATTATCGACTGTAGTAAAAAAAAACAAAGTATCATGACATACGACTTCGTATTCATATACGATAAGATAATGAGATCTTAGAGCTACAAATAATGTGTATTAACTGGGGTTCGGATGATATATATTATCAGATATCTATCATGATATTATAAACTACGATATACAGAGACTTTTATGTAACACCGAACATTATCAATGTTCATTTTCATACAGGGAAGTGTACATTTGCATACGTTATACATTTTCCGGCACTCGGTTTATTAAAAGAATTTCATTTGAAGCTTTAAACGAGTGTTTTCCAATCCCAGACTAAGCATGAAGTAAAATTTCGAGTTTAGAAAAGCCTGAAAATTTGGTTTGGTTGCGTAGCGCGAAGCGCGGAGCGACCAAACCAAATTTTCAGGCTTTTCTTAACTCGAAATTTTACTTCATGCGCCACCAGTGTAAAACGCTGAAACACTCTCAAGCTCAAAATATATTTCAAACTTCGCAATATGTCAGTGTTTTATACCGGTGATATGAAATGAAGTTTAAATACACATAGATCACCTTTTATTAATATGGTGTAAATGTTTTTGAACTTCGCTTTGAATCAGTGTTCGTACACGGGGCGCATGAAGTAAAATTTCGAGTTTAGAAAAGCCTGAAAATTTGGTTTGGTCGCTCCGCGCTTCGCGCTACGCAACCAAACCAAATTTTCAGGCTTTTCTAAACTCGAAATTTTACTTCATGCTTAGTCTGGGAGTGGAAAACACTCGTTTTAAGTTTCAAATTGAACTCTTTTAAAAAAAACGACAATTATCGAAAGATTTAAGGAGCATTCGCTGTAATTGGGTAATTGTAATGAAATAAGTTGAGGCATTAGGCTACAATTTGTAATGGTCATATAGGCAACCCGGCTTACACATAACTTAAAAATGAAAGGTGTTAAATCGAATTGAATGCTTTGGTTTGACAAATCGAACATAGGAAAATGAACATCAAAAATCTTCAGTGTTGCATAAAACTCTCTGTATATCATGAATATTTATGGAATCCACAAAACTATTGAATTGCGCGTCGCCCGTTTCTCGAATTTCCCTAGCTGTAGTTTCTTTAATTAATTAAAGAATTGCGGCACGTATTTGGCTTGGTGTAATCAAAATTTAAAAAACCCATTGATTTATTAGCGACGGTCAAAATTGAGTATCATAAGGAGATTACATTTTTTTAATAATCTTGCATGAATCCTTAACTAACCTAACCAGTTTATTTTGAACTTCGCACTAAATCAGTGTTTTATACGCATGGCGCATGAAGTAAAATTTCGAGTTTAGAAATGCCTGAACATTTGGTTTGGTTAAGACTTTTCTAAACTCGAAATTTTACTTCATGCTTAATCTAGGAGTGGAAACACTCGTCAAAATAATACCCATACAGGTTGAGTCACTAAGCGGATCGGGCGTATCGTTGAAAATAACAAAAAAAGTTTCAAATAAAAGTTGTTCAGAATCAAGTTTTTCATAACCTAAAATTATTGCTAAATATGGCGGCCTATGCTATTTTCAACGATACGCCCACTATAGACCGATTTCCGCTTAGTGACTCACCCTGTATATATCCGATATTTTGATATTTATATAAATATCATGATATTTCCTAGCCCTGGTATTAACAGCAATTTGATTAATATTTTTATATTTTTATCAGTCATATAGCATCTAATAGAATTTTCATTGCGTTAAAGAACAAAAACATAACATTTAAATTTAATATTTTATTATATTATCTTAAAATTGATGCATAATTACATAATTTCTACAAGACAACAAAGTGCATACATAAACTCGCTGATTCCACATTTAATTATAGTTTAATTACATTTCCACGCACATACTAGTACATAGAGGAAGGTTCCTCATGTATGGTAAATATTTGCAGTTAATAATCCCTCCACGCTCGTTTTGTCGTTAAGGTCTTCTCAGGAACAGTAAGTAAACAGTCTCAATTATGCTAAGGAGCGAAGCGCCGATGAACAAGCCTGCAGTGCCTCCAATCGAAACTAAAAATAGTTTTGAAAACTTTCGGGAGTGGAGAGACTTACGTGACAAAACTCTCTACTTCCTCACTAACTGGATACACACTACTGCTACTATATGTGGCCGATCATTACCTACTAAATCCAGCGTGGTTCGCACGACGTTCCTCTTAAATCGAAAACTTGGTAGGGATTGTAATTTAATCGATACCTCACTCCAATTACCTTTTATTCTACAAAAAAATAAGAAACGTTTAAAGGATAAATTAAAAACACTTGGTTTTTTTCACTATGTATATACAAATAGTGAAACAAACCAAGTGTTTTTAATTTATCCTTTAATATTATTTTTAAATGTTTCACCAAGTGATAAATGAGAAAGTTATTCAAGAAAAAAAAAATAGAAACGTTTTTTTTAATTATGTTTAGCACATTTGAAGCTTGAAGCACAATTACTGTAAACTTAATAAAAACCTAATTTTTTGTATTTTTAAATTTCCTGTGCTAAACATTGACAGTTTTGCTTTCTTACATAATTTTATCTTATCGCCAATTTTAATGCATACACCAAAATTAGGCATCATTGTTAAGAAAAGTTTTAAAAAAATTTGGTGCTCGAGTAATTTTAAATATATTTTTATAATGCAATCAAAGCCGTAGCCAGAAAAAAAATTCGGAGGGAGTTATAAAAATTACTGCTAATAATATTGTTTTCGCTCTTTCAGGGCCGCTTTCACATACAAAAATTTAGCGTCTTGAAAATTTCTTCATATCTTCCCCCTCTGGCTACGGCCTTGAATGCAATATTTAGTTTATTCAATTTTTACCTCCAGTAATTTTCTTATTCACAAAATGTTCAATATTTTTAATATATTGTATTTGAAGCAACCTAAATTTACTGTCCTACAAAAATTATAAACATCTGAATTGAAAAAACGTTTAGATTTTATGAAAAATATTCTTTTTCTTTATTAATTTCAGTTTTAATTGGCTGTTTGTGCAGAAATCAAGCATATTCATTCTTTTCCTTACATTGTGATGAACATTTGGTGTTTCGATAAAATTACCACGAACAGCCAAATTAAACTGAAATTAATAGAGAAAAAGAATATTTTTTCGTAAAATCCAAGCGTTTTTTTCAATTCTGATGTTTATAATTTTTGTAGAACAGTAAATTAAGTTGCTTCAAATACAATATATTAAAAATGTTAACAATTTTGTGATTGTGTGTTTTTCTTTCTTTTAGATAATTTTGATTGTTCTTACTCAAAAATTAAGGTTATTCTTTATTTTCATTACTACTGAAAGTTTAAATATTTGTATGTATTTTTTTATCTGTTTTATAGGCCATGCTTCTCTGTTGAAATAAGGATACTAAGCAGAGCTGGGCAGGATTCGAATCATTCAGGATTCGAATCCTGGATTCGAATCCTTTTAGAGGATTCAAAAGAGGCATTCGAATACTTTAGTTCAACTGGATTCATGATCCGGATTCGTTACATTTTTTTAAGAGAATTCGTATTCGAATCCAAATGTGGGTGATTTGAATCCTTATAAAAGGATTCGAATATTTATAAAAGGATTCGAATACTTACAAAAGGTTTTAAATCGTCAAAAAAAAAATTCGAATAATTGTGAGGATTACCTTAAAAAATGCCTTTCTGTGTGTTTTTAAATTTCTCGTTAAATCTCTGTTTTATACGCGTGGCGCATGAAGTAAAATTTCAAGTTTAGAAAAGCCCAGAAAATTTGTCTCGGGTCGCTGCGCGACCCTCGACAAATTTTCACGGGGCTTTTCTAAACTCGAAATTTTACTCCATGCTTAGTCTGGGAGTGGAAACGCTCGCTCGAAACTTCAAACCGAATGCTTTGATAAGAACATTAAATAATTGAAAATGTTTTTAAAGATAATAATCTAGTTTTCAAAATTTTGTTTAATATTATATAAAGTAAAACTGACATGGTAGCCACAATCCGAAATGTAAAATTTTTCCGGCATTTCCCTGATTCAATTTTTTTCCCTGACCTTTTAACATAACTTTCTTTCCCAGGGAAACCCCCATTTTGTTAAATTGTTTTCATTGTTTTTGTCAATATTTAAGTTAATTCGATAAATTTTTACGTGTTTTGTAATTTGCCTGCTGATTTTGACAAATTTAATAATATCATATGGCTTTTTTGTTAGTGTTTTGATCAATTTGAATATAATTCCATGACTTTTCTCTGACTTTCCCGGATTTAATGATATTCAGCGATTTTTTTATTTACGTAATTTTCAGGCATTCGTCGAGTTTATAATAGAGTTCAACTTGAAGTTTTGAACGGGTGTTTCCACTCCCAGGCTAAGCATGAAGTAAAATTTCGAGTTTAGAAAAGCCCCGTGAAAATTTGTCGAGGGTCGCGCAGCGACCCGAGACAAATTTTCGGGCTTTTCTAAACTCGAAATTTTACTTCATGCGCCACGCGTACAAACTGATTTGAAGTGAAGTTCAAAAACACACAAATACACCTTTAACCAGAGTAACAGGTAATCAGATATTTACTGTTATCAACGATGTTCAGTGTTAATAATAAATAATTAGGTTTTGAATATTTTTGTTAAAACAACTGGTAACGATATGTATATAGTAATAGTTTCAAAAAATAATAAAATCAAATTTATTCTCAAAGGATTTCTATTCGTGATTTGAAAAAACGGGATTCGAATCTTTGATTCGAATTATATTTATCTCTTACGTATCCTTTATTTGAGTATTTGTGATTCGAATCATATTAGGTGATTCGGATTAGTGATTCGAATCCTTTTTTTCTAGGATTCGTTCCAGCTCTGATACTAAGCTACTTGCTCTGTGGAATTCTAATATATTTGAGTAGTCTAACTGCAAATCTCACATTCTCCACTTTTAAAAACTTTTGGCGAATCGCAAAAACACGTGTACTTTTGGGACCTCGGTTGCCGAGTGAGTAGAAACTCTGTCCACAGACAAAGAGGTCGCGGTTCGAGTCCCGTCCGGTGGAATCATTTATGAATAATAAATGATTTCATCCGGGTCCATGGTTGTAGTGTGAATGTGTTGTGGCGTCCTAGATGTAATTTCGATATAGAATTAGTAAAAACAATAAAATATAGATTGATGGCTAATGGTCATAGGTACCAAGGCCAATAAAACAAAAAACAACAACAACATGTACTTTTGCATGGAGAACATAAAAAAACCACCATTCAATTTTCACAAAAAGTGGAGAATGTAAATTTTGCAGTCGGACTACTTATTTATGAAAGCTTCATACATTTCCTATCTTAAAAAAATTATTTTCCATTAAATAAATCAAGAAGCCTAAGATTCCTATAAAACTTTCAGTTGTTATGAAAATCATTTTTTAAATAATTTCTGTCATTAAAGAGCAATTGTAATGTATTTCCGAGTTCTTTCATTTTGATTATTGACAAAAATATAGCTTACTCTTACTCATTTTACAATTCCAGCCAAGTTTTATAAGATTCTAACCCTTTAATAACTCTAAATATGTTTTTTTAAATGCAATCAGATTCTAATGTTGGCGTATTTTTTTCATGTAATCTTAATATAAGATTTTTATATATATATATATATATATATATATATATATATATATAATCAGTATTCCCTTTTACCATATGGTGTCGGGTTATATAAGATTTTTATAAAATAAAAAGAGATTTTGTAGAAATCAATGAAGTGTTTTCTTTAACACTGGAAAAAAAATTCAACATCTGCAAATAAAAAATTAAAATAATTATAATAAGAATAAACAATTTTAGTTGTAATTCCAAAGATTTTATAAACAATATACAATATACAGCTAATTTTCCTTTCAAGTATACTTACAATTGCTCCAATTTTGTAAGCGCAAGATTTGATTTACGAAATTTAACATTTCTAAAACTAAAGGAGTACATTTTCAAATTTTCTTTATAAAAAGAAAACCTTTATTGGCATAATAATACATTACATCTACACTAATCGCAACCCCTTCTCTTTCTACTGCTTTCTCTCTCTTCCCCTAACTTCTCTAGCGTCCTTACCCCGGCCCCATCCTCTCTCATCCATTCCGTCACTTTTCTATTCCCTCTTACTCCCTCTTATTCCTCCTTCACCCAACTCGCACTCCTCCGCCAAATGACTCCACCTATCTATTCCCCGCTGACATATTATACACTTCCCATACTCTTCCCCCATCCACACCTTCCTTCCTCTCTCCCCTGACCCACATCTCGCCCTCGCCAGCACCACCCTTTCCTCCCTACTCCTTCCCCTTCCACCAAATACCTCAGCATTCTCCCATGCACCTGCCACCTCCCGTACCTATCGTTGTATTCACTCCTCTCTATACACCCCTGTCTTTCCTGTGCTTCCACCTTCTTCTCCTTCTCTTTCACCCACGCTTTTTTTCTTTATATCTGTGTTTTATAGGCGCGGCGCATGAAGTAAAATTGTGAGTTTAGAAAAGCCTTAAAATTTGGTTTGGTCGCTCCGCAACTTGACCATACAACATGAACTTTAAAAGTGGATTTCTTAATTTTTTATTAGTCACTTACACTTCTTTGTCTGTAGGTGATTCAATTTATTATTAATTAATAATCTATAAATTATAAACTAATGGTCAAAAAAATATCAATATCAATATTTTGTTATATTAAATTGTCAATAAATATAATATAATAAAGCTAATTTCATGAAAATCTGACGTTCAGTTGTTTTTGTCTTAAAATAAAATAACATTAAAGTATCCTTTTCCTCATTAATTAATGAGTACTAATTATATTATAGTTTTTTGTTTGTTTCATGAGCAATTAGTTTATTTTTTTTATTTAATAGAGGAGTTTTAGGTGAAAGAACAGCATTTGTCCAGTTTAGAACTAAGACTAAATCTCACTTCAAGATTTCTACTTTAATAAAAAATAAATATGAATTAATATTATTATTATTAAAATGACATACAAGGAATTTTTCTTCTATGTATACACTTCCCGATGTATACGCTGTAAATGTTATTTGTTGATTTTATAAAAGCGTTAATTTTGAAGCTTAAAACGAGTGTTTTCCAATCCGTGATTAAGCATAGAGTAAACATTTCGACTTTAGAAAACCTTGAAAATTTGGATTGGTCGCGAGCGAAGCGAAACGACCAATCTAAATTTTTAAGGTTCGCTTCGCTTCGTTTCGCTCGCTTCGCTTCGCTCGCGACCAATCCAAATTTTTAAGGTTTTCTAAAGTCGAAATATTTACTTCATGCGCCAGGCGTATAAAACGCTGATTTAGTGTTAAGTTAAAAAAATACACGCAATTCAACTTCAAATACAAGAACACGAAAGAAAATTAGAATATCTTTTACTGATTTTTCATTAACTACTGAGTGAAACATGAATAAAATATGTAATATGTGAATTAAATAATTTAAGTTAGAAATCACTAATACAGTTAGTGAAACAAACCATATCGTTTTTAATTAAAATTATTTTATTCATATATAAAATCAACAATTTCATTCATACTTATAAAATAAACATGGTTAATTATAGTATATTACGAAACGAGAGTGGTATGCAGCATATTACATATGAGCGGACATGTTGCGCACGCGAGTGCAGTATTCCGCGAATATGTAATTGCCATACCACTCGAGAAACGTACGATACTTTACCTACGCGCTAACAAAATAAACAATGAGCATGAAAGAACAACTTATTTGTTGTAATAATTTTTAATAGTACCATGAAAATAATGAAAACTAAATTACTACTTGATCAATATACAAGGAATAAAGCTGTTAATTTTCCGACATTCGTTGTTTTTTAAAAGAGTTCAATTTGAAGCTTTAACCGAGTGTTTTCCACTCCCAGGCTAAGCATGAAGTAAAATTTCGAGTTTAGAAAAGCCCCGTGAAAATTTGTCTCGGGTCGCGCAGCGACCCGAGACAAATTTTCTGGGCTTTTCTAAACTCGAAATTTTACTTCATGCGCCACGCATATAAAACACTGATTTCAAGTTAGGTTCAAATATATATAGAGTTCACAATATTTTATTGTTTTGTACGCGTGGCGCATGGCGCCAGAAAATTTGTCTCGGGTCGCTGCGCGACCCTCGACAAATTTTCACGGGGCTTTTCTAAACTCGAAATTTTACTTCATGCTTAGTCTGTGAGTGGAAAACACGCGTTTAAAGCTTCAAATTGAACTCTTAAAAAAAACTACAAATAACTAAATATTTAAAGAAAATAAGCTGAATTTGGAATACGTATACTTTAAAGAAAAACTTCCTGTACATCAAAGAAATGTCATTTTGTTGTACGGTAAGCAATCAGCTGTTCAGCTGTCAGCACGTAATGTACTTGTCAAAGCTATTACGTGCATGTGTACGTAATGTCAATCATACTTGTCAAGATGACAGTATGATGCGGTTACTAGATAGGGCGTAGGTAAAATTAATTATGACATATAAAATATTGACAATTGTATCAATCACCATTGTATCAATAAACAAAAATTAGGATTATATTTGAAAGACTCTAGCATATGTAAGTAAATAGTAGAGTAATTTTTCATGTTGAAAACTTATCATTAGCCAGAAACTAGTTGTCTGTAATATTTACTTAGCGAAAGAGGATGGTGAGCAGTTTGCAGTTTGTAATTTGGGAGTTCTGCGCTTAAGGATGATAGTAATGTTAGTAGCCGGCCGTGAGCTGTCCTTGCAATAGTACAAGTAGTAGCGAAGTAGGAGGAGGAAGTGCTGACACAGAATAAATAAATTACCCTTTGCGCTCGGAAACGATTTTATATTCGGGCTCGACACATGACGGCACACATTCACACACCAGCCCAGGTTTGTCGAATCCCTTTGCATGCAGCCTGTTTACGGTCTCTGAAATAATCAAATATTCCAACTACACATCGTCTATTTACAGCGAATTTACCTCCACTCACCGAAGTATTTCGTTAAACATTGTAAACCTTCCACGTCGCAATTGTTTTCTTTACCTGAAACGTACACATTGTATTATTTTCTTAGTGTATAGAAGATTGTTTTAGGTCTGTTTTATTGTTAATTTTATTTTCACTTACAACCCATTTACACATAGAGTAAATAAATGAAAAATGGGTCAACTCCTAAATCTGAAAAAAATACTGTTTCTAAAATTTTGTACCTTAGTATTTTATAAATAATAATGCTCACATGCATCGTGCCTTAGAAGTTTTAAGTTTGTAAGATATCTCAAGCATGTCTCTTTCATCAAAATTTTAATGTGTAAACAATGTGTGAATAAAATTGTTGCATTTTCAAGAAGTACTAATCACTGATTGACACTGATTAAAGTTAATCAGCTGTGGTGAAAGTGGGCATAAGACTTGTTAAAGAACGTGAAGAAAATTCGAAATAGAGCTCATAATCTAGTTAACTCTATGAAATACATATATTTAATCAACTTCTATTATTGACTCTCTTCTATTATTGAAAAGCAAAAAAGCAAAGCCGTAGCTAGGAAAAGATTTCGGAGGGGGGTACAAATATTTCAGGGGGGGGTTTACTGGTAAAAATATTGTTTTTGCTCTTCCGGAATCGCTTTTACATACAACAAATTAACATTTTAGGGCAGCTTGGTGGTGTAGTGGTTAGAGTGTTGTACTGCCACGCCACGGACCGGGGTTTCAAATACCGGCCTAACAAGTTGTCTGCATTTATATAGGTTAGGATAAAAATGCCAAACACTCCGTCTTCTCGGATATGACGTTAAATGCATGTAGGACCCGTGTACTGCCTGGATGTTGCGTGCACGTTAAAGATCCCTACCGGTGGGTTGGAACTCCCACCGGGTTCGGCAAAATTCCCGGATAGCTGTAGACCTAATCTCCGGCGTCATGATTGGCCTTAGCAGCGGAAATAGATGACGTAAAACCCAAAATAAAAAAAAAAATTAACATTTTGAAAGTTTCGGGGGGGGGGGGGGGGTGGTAAACCCCGATATCCCCTCTTGCTACGGCCTTGTTGAAAAATGTTGAAATAACCAAGCACAGCAAATTTGTATTAATGCAATACCTATAGTTCGCTGAATAAATAAGTAAACACAAAAGATACCATTTACGAACAAAGCAAACACGTACACTATTTTCAGAGGAGCGGAATTGATGAATGTAAAACAAACGCATTGATTTTAATGTCCACAATAGTCCATGTTGAATATAAATAAATTCATTTATGATATAACCACACACATTTAGCTGTAACCCAGAAACAAATCGTCGATATACAAGTAAAATTCATCAACTACACCGAAAATCGATAGTACTTGATGATTTTTACTGGTTATGTTCGCCCGAACAATGAAGTACAATTTAAAACGCTCATCCCTTTTCAGTGGCGTAGCTACACATGAAACGCACTGGAGCAAATAAAATCGGTATCGCCCCTTGTTTCTCAGACAAAATATGTAAAATTTGTCTTTTCAACATTTAATGCGTATAAAATAATAGTTACTAATCACATGTGATCTGCAAGAAGTAAAATATAGTCCGCGATATATTTTAGAAATATTTATTCATTTCAAAATGTTGAAACGTTTTTTTTTCAAATTAGTTATTGGAATATTTAAGACATTTCAATATTCGATTGTTTTAGATCGCGATATTTTAATAATAGATTTTTACATTTATTATTTTTACTACTACTTTTAGTAGTATCAAATATTATATCAATATATAAATCGATTATTTCATCGATAAAATTAACGTGTTCTTCTTCATCTCCCATCTATTCTAGTGATGGTGTATGCCGAATGGAAATTATCGATTGCTTCGATTATAAAATAATCGAATTATTTAATTATTCGCTCTATAAAGTTTACATTATCCAAACTAAATTAGTAGTTTATTGTAACGTGATATCAGTCATAAAATCAACTACTTTAAACACTGTATCAAATACAGTCAATGTAGTGATTTATTGACAAAATCCTAATCCAACCAAGTGACTTACAGTCATAATACCAGAATAGTCGAAATACAGTCAATAAAAACATAATCAGACAAAATATTACCATAGTTAAAAAACAGTCAACCAAGTGACTTACAGTCAGGATGTCACAATAGTCAAAATGTGAATTTATGACTGTAAATCACTAGGTTGACTGACATAAGTCTATAGTTTTAGCTTGACATAAGTCCATTGTGTCACTGACAACTCGACGTCAGCCGACATTTGGACTGTAATAATAATAATATCTATTACCAGTGTACAATTAATACATCACAACATGGGAATACGTCAACAGAAAAGAGAGATAAAAATAAAAATTACATAAACATAATTAAGAGCTAACTTTTGATGGTAAAATATTCTTGTATATCGTATGGCTCCAGTGTGTACAATTTTCGATAGTGTTTCAATGTTTTTTTATGTCTTGCGGTAAATGGTTATATAATTTTGCACAACTGTAAAGTGGGCCTTGTTCAAACATGGACAACCTATGCAATAGGTATGCGTAAGATATACCATATCTTGTGTTGTGTTTTGTGTTAAGTCTAAACCGCGTGAGTACTGATTTTTGCTTATATATAAATTTAATACACTCATTAATATAGACTGCAGGAGCTGTCAATATGCCTAGTTTTGTAAAAACGCCTTTGCAGCTGTATCTTTGCTTCATTTCACACACTATTCTCACTGCCCGCTACTGAGCTATAAAAACATAATTAAAATGTGTGCTATTACCCCATAATACAATCTCATATTTGAGGTGAAAATAAAAGTTGGAAAATAGAAAGTTTTGGCAATATGTGAACTTGTGCCTCTTATCAATATTTTGAGACCACAGCAGGATTTGTTTAGTTTGTTTAGACGCTAGCTTCTCAATGTGCTGCTTAAAGTTTTATCAATGATGATATCAAGAAATGCTGCATTAATTTTAAATACCAATGTAGTGTTATTTAATTTGATATGTGTCGGAGTTAATAGAGATTGATTTGTTTTAAATAGGATGGTATTTGTTTTGTCTGCATTTAAGACAAGTTTGTTTTGTAAAAAACAATTGTTAAAATTTTTGAGCACTGTATTATCAGACTTTAATAACATCCACATATGTGTTACCAAATAATAACATGTTGCAGTAATCTGCATAACAGGTGATTTTACTATGGTCATTCATTGTATATAGTATATCATTTAAATATATAATAAATAGAAGAGAGTCCAAAATAATTCCTTGAGGAACACCCATGCACCAAATCGGATATAGTCTTTTGCTTTCCATCTTTTAGTTTGATGGACTGGGTACGACCATTCAAATATGACTCGAACCACATATTTGGCATTCCTTGTATACCATAATGGTTTAGCTTCATAATTAGTATCGAGTGATTCGGCGTGTCAAATGCTTTAGATAAATTTAGCATTAGAGGGTGTATTTTTGAAAAAAGGCAATTAAACGTTTTGACATGGTTGGTTTCAAATATCTTAGAAAAGGTGCTTAAAATGAAAATGGGTCTGTAGTTGTTAAAGTCATCTGCATTTACTTTTTTATGTATTGGGGTGATGATGGAATATTTTAATTTAGCGGGATATATACCAGTTTCAAACGAGGTATTAAATATATCAATGAGTGGATCCGTAATATAGTATATGCAATGTTTAATTAAAGTTATTGGTATATTATCATGACCACTGCTTTTTTTGTACTCCATGTTATGAACTACATGCTCTAATTCAAATTGAGTAACTGGTTCAAAAAACATTGTGGAGTAATTCATTCGTATGCTACACACGTAAGAGTTACTATTAGATATCCTATTTTCGTTTAGAATATTTTGCGCAGTATTTTTTAAATTATTATTAAAATCATTCGCTAGTTTGGTCATGTTACTAGGTTTTGGTGGTATACGCTGCTCTTTACTATTAGTTCCTACAACATCATTATTAATCTGCCAAGCAACTTTTGATCACTTAGAAGAATTGTTTACTTTGTTTTCATAATGTGAACGGCGTTCTTTGTCCAAAAGATATTTATATAATGACAGTTGACATACAAGTCGGTGCCAGCCAACATTTGGACTACAATAACAGTTGACATAAGTCGGCGGCAGCCGCCATTTGAACTATAATGACAGTTGACATAGGTCGGCACCAGCCGACATTTAGTCCATCGTGTCAAATTGACATAAGTCGGTGTCAACTGACATTTGGACTAAGATGACAGTTGACATACAAGCTAGCCGACATTTGGACTATAACAACAGCTGACATAAGTCGGCGGCAGCCGACATTTGAAGTGTAATGACAGTTACAGCAAGTCGACATTTAACCAATCGTGCCAACTTGAGACGAGTTTGAATTAAACTATAATGAGACCGCCATGTTAATGTTTTTCTTTGTGACAGTCACGATACACATTTTAACAGTTGTGATGTATTTTAAAGTAACGAGTGTCTTCCACTCCCAGACTAAGCATAAAGTAAAATTTCGAGTTTAGAAAAGCCCCGCGTAGAAAATTTGTCGAGGGTCGCGCAGCGACCCGAGACAAATTTTAACGGGGCTTTTCTAAACTCGAAATTTTACTTCATGCGCCACGCATATAAACCACTGATTTACAGTAAAGTTAAAAGCATATAACGCCTGATAGTGATCAATATTTACCGAGATGTAGCGAAAAAATGCAAGAATAATTTTTTTGTAAATAGTTTTGGAATAATAATGATAAAAGTAGAATAAATTCAATTTGAACAACTTTTCCATATTGTTAATATTTAAATCATCATATCTTTAACGGGGAAAGTGCTATAATAGACACATCACATTTTTTTTTTCATTACGATAGATCAAAAAGAGAAAATGCATTATATTGCGTGTATATCTTTAAAAGATATCATTAGAATTACATTTATAAATATTTTATAAAATTTAAAAATGGAGTACTGCTCAGATATACACGTTTATTACAATAGATCAAAAATAGAAAATACATTATATTTCTTGTATATTTTTAAAAGATATCATTAAAATTACATTTATAGATATTTTATCAAATTTTAAAAAAAGTAATGCTTAGATATACACGTTTATGATTGATAACAAACTCAATTTAATTTTATGTTTCATCTCACTTGAATAAATTTTACAAATGAGCGCCTAGAACAGTTTACTCCACGGGATAGGTACGCCCATGTATGTTTCTATGTGGATATTATTCATGCTCACCTAAAACCGGCATTAAATGATGTGTACAATTACACAGTCTGAAGTGGGCATCAGCGTGGCATTGTACGATACAAGTGGAGTAACTGTAAAAGCGATGCACTCGAAGATCCACGGTCTTCTCCCAGGGGAAGCGACATCCCCTCTTTTCCACCCCCACATTTTTCACATTCTCGTCGTTTTTAATCTCAATTACCTTAACGAACAAAAAGAAAATAATTTAGAAGTTGAATAAAAAGCAAAACCAACAAGAGAGAAAATTTAATATTCTCTATATCTCTGGGCGGGAATTAGTGGCGCTTACGTTCAGGACGATTTCGTGTCTCTCCCCTAGGACGACGTCTTTACGATGGTCTGGATCTGAATTGATGAACGGCACATCCTCCGGAGCGTGTATGTACAGCTGGAAATCAATTAACCTTTTGTCTTTGATTCGATTATCGCGCTCATTGGTTCCGGTATCGATAAAGATTGTTTTTATGTATATATACCTACACACAGCGGGCTTTTGTGTAATAAAATGCAATTCTTTTGATTGCTTTTCGATAATATCTGTCACCCTCAGAGGGTTACCCAACTGAATTATGTAACCAGTTTTTGTATGCTTTTTGTATTAAAGATTGGAATTATATTCAATCAAATTGTGCCCCAGATTACAAATGAATCAAGTATGCCGTACTATTCACTTAATACTTAATCAATTCACTGTAAAGAATAGATTGAAACCTAAGAATCTTTATAACAACAAAACCCCGATACTAAATGGTAGGGGAGAAGTGGACTCCTTTACATAGTTCTCAGAAATAGCATTATTTTTGATTTTTTGAATCTCTCGTACACATTTTGACCAACTTTAACACAAATACTAAATTCATTATTTTGTAAAATAAAGAAATTATGACTATGAGGAAAAACTTTTATAATTGTTTAAATGCAAATAATTGTGTAACAATTCGTATTAAATTGTTACCTAATTGTTTAAGCATGTCTCACCAAGTCGTTGGCTTAATATTACAAGGTTCTATGTGACATTTTTTTAGATTTTTAATTTGTGCTGTTACAAGGCTCTATGTATGCACATAGAGCCTTGCAACATCACAAATTGAAAATCGAAAAAAATGTCACATAGAACCTTGTAATATTAAGCCAGCGAAGTGTTAGGTCTGAAATTTCCACGGGCTCAAATATAAAATAGAACATGCCCTGGATACATTTAAACAAATACCAAAATTTATCGAATCATGAAAGACTATTAATAAATTTTAATTATGACTTATAATTTTTGTATTATTAAAATAAATACAAACATAAATAACGAATAATTGCCAGTTCTATATTTTCTGTATTTTGTATTATTTATTTCTGTTTTGTTTTCATGTATTTTTTTTTTATTTTGTATTCTAAAATATCAAATGTTTCCTTTCAATATTTGCAAACTAAAAGAAGCGTAAGCAAACAGTCTTGAATTTGAAATATTAATGTTTCCTTTCAATCTTGTTTTTTTTTTGTTGGCAAGTGACATCTCTCGTGGAACAGCGGAAACAATGAAGTGTATTAGTAGAAACAGCTCAACCTAAAAAAACAGAATACAGTAAATATAAAAATTTGTAATGAGAAACCTTTAAATGCGAATTCAAACACTTCCGAAATTAATAACAATCCGAATTACAGAAATGCTTTAAGAAGTATGAAAAAGTAAGACAATAAAACTAATACAAAAAAATGGTGATGTGTCCATCATAGTACTTTCCCCCGTAAATTGCGTATTAAATCACTTTTAAAATATTTGTAGCATTATTATTTTCAAAATGTCTTCAACTTTTTGATAACTACAACTTTTATTTGAAACATTTTTCAATTGTATCAACACATACACTGAGACAAACCAATAACTAGATAAAAGAACATTATTTATTAATTATCTCAAAAACTAAGAGTGCTATGACAAAAAGTGAATCTACAAAAAATCTTTAGTTTTTCATTTCCTACAACTTTTATTTGAAATATTTTTCAATTGTATCGACGCATACACTGTCACACACCAATAACTAGATAAAACACACAACTTTTGAAATATCTCAAAAACTAAGAGTGCTATGACAAAAAGTAAATGAACAATACATCTTCATTTTGTTATTATCTACAACTTTTATTTGAAAGAATTTTTTGTTTGATGAACATTTATTGAAAAAATCTGAAAAAACTGAAAAACGCTACGAGTAAAGTACCACTTCCGGTTTTCCGATTTTCACCAAAAGCTTTTCAGTTCTTCCGATTGTATCAAAAAGCTTAAGTTTCAAGTTTCATCTTGATATCTTTAGCGGTTTTTGCGGTACAGCGCACACAGACTCACACACAGACACAAAGCCAGACAGACATTTTTCAAAAATGGTCTTATTCGACTCAGGGGACCTCAAAACAGATATTTCCGCTAAAATTTTTGATTCGAAAATTTTCACGAAAACAATACTTTTCCTTTGTATTACATACGGGGGAAAGTAAAAAGTGATAACAGAAACTGAAGCAAATGATATCGATAAATGTGTGGAATATATAAATAATAAAATTATTAATCTTAAAGAGATTGAAAGAAGTAACTAAAGTGAATGGAAAACACAAAAAAGACAGAGGCGAAGAAAAACTAAAGGAATCTTGGAAACTAGCCACAACATAACACTTGAAGCTGCACCAAAGTTCGGACGACTACACCTTTCTAGGTTCGCCTTAAACAACAATATTGCTTCATTCGCTTTCATTTTCCAAATGAGTAAGCTGAAATCGCTAAGCTGAAATCGTGCCACAGACCGACATACCGGCACACCGGCTGACCAACAGACCAGCAGACCGGCATTTCATTAATTTACACAGGAGTCGGTCGGTAAAAACAATAAAACGGAGTTTTAGTTTCGTTAACTTTTAGAAGTAGAAAAAATGCTAAAAAAGTCTTTCAAACATCCGAATAAAAAATAAAATATCAAACAAACTTGACAATTAAAACTGTAGTGCGGCCCTTGAAACATTTTTATTAATACTTTTGGCCCTTGAAGCAACTTCGGTTGGCCAGCCCTGGTCTAGATGCTAACTCCATCTTAAAACAAAGATTTTTGAAGTTTAATAATAAAACGTTTAATAATAATAATACAAAATTGTTAACTGTTGGTACACTAAAATTTTGCCGGTTTATGCCTATAAAACTGTTTACACTAATTTGAACATTTAAAATATAACCTGTTACATATAAATGGTGAAAGCGCCGGGCAGAGTTAAGAAGAATCCTCAAAAAAATGGAATCAAATCATAAATCCGAATCGCCTAGTATGATTCGAATCACGAATACTCAAATAAAGGATTCGTAGGAGAAAAATATAATTCTATTCAAAGATTCTAATCTTGTTTTTCAAATCACAGATACAAATCCTTTAATAATAAATTTGATTTTTCGCAAGCAATTACATTTTTAATATCGCTGCAAGTTTTTATTAACAAAAATGTTTAAAACCTAAATATTTACTATAAACACTGAACATCGTTGATAACAGACCAACTATCTGATTTTATTTATTATTCTAATTAAAGATGTGTTTTTAAATTTTACACTAAATTAATGATTTATTCGCGTGGCGTATACAGTAAAATTTTAAGTTTAGTCGCTCCGCTTCGCTTCGCGACAAAACCTAATTTTCAGGTTTTTCTAAACTCGAAATTTTACCTTATGCCTAATCAAGGAATAGAAACGCTCGTTTTATAATAAAACAAATTAGAAGTACCACTTTAACTTTAAATATCAAACAAAACTTGATCATTCGATAAGGAATCACTTCAAATTATAAAAAAACTTTGGCAATCTTTATAATAACTTTTTTTAATTGATTTTGTTGTTTTGTTTTAATGCAATTGAATTTGATTAATTATTTTTTACGAAAAATATACATAAATCAGAATAAATATAATTATATATTTTATTTTTATTGAAATGTTGATTCAGAATATTGCAACCTATTCGACGATATTTGCTATTTTGTCGATTTTTGCTAATTTTTAGAATATCATAAAAGATGTATAATGTAATATTTTTGAACTATTTTTATTAGTTTCGACGATGTACAAAAATTATAATTATATATAGGCGAGCTTGACATCTTTTTACAACTAGCGACATATTCGATACTTATTCAAAATTTAAAAAAAAATATAGACGCTCAAAGTTAAATAAAATGTTATCAATTTAACTGGAAATAACAAAACGTGCAGTTATTTTATTTAAAATTCTCAAGGAAATTTTGGATTTTGATAACATCAACAGGGGTAATTAAGAAATAAATAAATTTTGTACTAAACTTAAGAACTGCCGACTTTTTACAAAATTTCAGACGCTCAACGTTGACCAGAGCTGGGCAGGATTCGAATCATTCAGGATTCGAATCCTGGATTCGAATTCTTTTAGAGGATTCAAAGGAGGTATTCGAATACTTTAGTTAAACTGGATTCGTGATCCGGATTCGTTACACTTTTTTAAAAGGATTCGTATTCGAATCCAAATGCTGGTGATTCGAATCCTTATAAAAGGATTCGAATCCTCATAAAAGGATTCGAATCCTCATAAAAGAATTCGAATCCTCATTAAAGGATTCGAATATTTATAAAAGGATTCGAATAGTTACAAAAGGATTCGAATCGTCAAAAATAATTCGAATTAATCGTAAGGATTAACATGAACATTTAAATTTCTCGTTAAATCACTGTTTTATACGCGTGGCGCATGAAGTAAAATTTCGAGTTTAGAAAAGCCCCGTGAAAATTTGTCTCGGGTCGCTGCGCGACCCTCGACAAATTTTCTACGCGGGGCTTTTCTAAACTCGAAATTTTACTTCATGCTTAGTCTGGGAGTGGACGACACTCGTTTGTAAGTGAAAAAATCAATTAAATTAATGATTTGTGTTAAATTTGACATTTTGATAAATTTTGATGATTTTTGCCAGATTTAAGATTTTTAATTGTTTTTTGGTAATTTCGCCAAATAAAACATTTTGATGAATATGAATTGACATTCCCAATCAAATTTTTACACTTAACATGTCGATTTATAACATTTTTATAAGATTTTCAACAAATCGATATTTTCATAAAATTATCATCATTTCGAGATTTTCTCCGATTAATCAAATTTTTATCAGATTTTGCAATATTTCTTCAATTTTTCTTAATTTATCGAATGTTGATGAAATTTTCAATATTTCGAAATTTTCAATTAATTTATGAAAATGTTTATCAGATTTTCAACATATCTTGATTGTTGATATTTTGTCATTTTTATCGATTTATAAAATTTTGATGAAATTTTCGATATTTCGAGATTTTCTCGTCAAATATATAAAATGTTTATATGTAAGATTTTCAATATTTTTATTCAGATCTGTAACGATTTTCAAAAATTATTGAATCATTATTTGAACACACAAATTTGAGATTTTTTTTTCTACAAGACATATTTAATCATTTTTGACATTCAATGACATTTTTGATATTTTTTAGCTTTTGAGATGTCATTTTTGACAATAGATTATATTCTTGATATTAGACTACGTTTTTTGACATTTGACATGTTTCACATTAGATGTTACTTTTGATAAACAATAAAATTTTTTACTTTTTTACTATTTCTGATGTTGACATTAAATAACGTATTTGACATTAGATAGCAGTTCTGATATTTTATATTTTTTTACTTTTTTGACATTTGATATTTTTGATATTACATATTTACTTGTTTTACATTAGATAACAATTTTTATATTATTAGATAGCTTTTTTGACATTAATACTGATTATAACAGAAATTTTCGTTCTTGTAAGAACGTTTTTGTCAAACTGTCACGTACTGACATAAAATGATAATTTTGACGTAAATCGATTTTATCAACACGCCGAATTTTTGACGTTTATGATATTTTTTATATTTGCGAGATGACATTTTGGTCATTTTAATGTTTTTGGCAATTATAAATAATTTTGACATATTTTAATAACTTTTAAAACTGAAAACAGTTTTAATATATTTTTAACTCTACTTGAAATCAGTGTTATATACGTGTGGCGCATGAAGTAAAATTTCGAGTTTAGAAAAGCCCCGTGAAAATTTGTCTCGGGTCGCTGCGCGACCCTCGACAAATTTTCTACGCGGGGCTTTTCTAAACTCGAAATTTTACTTCATGCTTAGTCTGGGAGTGGAGACACTCGTTCTTAAATTTTCGAATTTTCATAAAGTTGTCATAAAGTTGTGTATTTATTTTCAAAAAAATCTTTCTCGGTTTATTGAACAAAAACAAAAGAGCTGAGGTGAAAAGTGTTTAGGTAAAAGTGGTTTATTTTTTCGTTGGCTACAACTTTTGTTTGAAACATTTTTTGATTCAGACGTCGAAAGCCATAATCGGTGACTAAAAAATCTAGTGGAGATCAAGAAATCTCCACTAGATGTTTTAGTTTCTAATTCAAAAAGAAAAGAGCTGACGTGAAAAGTGTTTAGGTAAAAGAGGTTTATTTTTTCGTTGGCTACAACTTTTGTTTCAAACATTTTTTGACTTATACGTCGAAAGCCATAGTGAAATTCGTTTAATAAAAAAACATCTAATGATTTCTAGTGATTTTTAACACAAGACTTTTAGACATTTGATGGTATAATTAATATTGAATTACTGAAATAAGTATTTATAAATATACGGTAAACACTGTAAATATATTTATTTAATTAAAATACAAATACAATAAGTTTTATATTATTATTATTTTTATACTGGGTGTCCGTATTTCAACAGAATGTATGGGGATCTCGGTTATTTAAAGAGATAGAGAGTCGGTTAAATTGGGGCAAAGTTGCATAATAATAGGGTCCAATAATAACCCAAAAACATGTTTGAAATATCTTATTTCCTTAATGAGATATTGTCAAAAAACGTATTTTTTAAAATTCGTTTTTATTTTTTTACTCAAAAACTGTTGAATCCAGACATTTACAGCACTTTTTAACGATAAATCTAGTAACATATTTTATTTTAAAATAACTATAACATTTACCTAGGGACCATAGCTAACTTTTGTTTTTCTTATGGGCGCCATTTTGGATTTTGATATTTTTTAGAAGAATATTTTTTACTGAATTCAATGATGTATCACACTTATAGTTTATTGTACATTTTATAGGTAAAATTTTAATCTTTTGGTTTTTCAAAGAGTGCCTTGGAAATAGTTGAGTAAACTCACTTATTTGGCAACTCCTAGGACCCATAATTTGCTTACATATCACTTCTGAAGACGGGCATCCGACGATATATACTTTAACAGTTGTGACATATTTTAAAGTAACGAGTGTCTTCCACTCCCAGACTAAGCATGAAGTAAAATTTCGAGTTTAGAAAAGCCCCGCGTAGAAAATTTGTCGAGGGTCGGGCAGCGACCCGAGACAAATTTTCACGGGGCTTTTCTAAACTCGAAATTTTACTTCATGCGCCACGCATATAAACCATTGATTTGAAGTGTAGTTCAAAAACACACAAATACATCTTTAATCAGAGTAACACAGAAATTTAGTCTGTTATCAACGATGTTCAGTGTTAATAATAAATAATTAGGTTGTGAATATTATTGTTAAAACTACTGATAACGATATTTATATGTTAATGGTTGTAAACAAATAATAAAATCAAATTTATTCTTAAACGATTTGTATTCGTGATTCGAAAAAGCAGGATTCGAATCTTTGAATCGAATCATATTTATCTCTAACGAATCCTTTATTCGAATATTCGTGACTCGAATCATATTAGGTGATTAGGATTCGTGATTCGAATCCTTTTAACGAGGATTCGTCCCAGTTTTGACGTTGAAAAATATTTGATCAACTTTACAGAAGTGCAGTTTTTTTTTTCTTACCTTAGATCCTGGGTCTCCAAACTATCTTCTTCGCGGGCCACAAATACAATTCTACATAATAAAGTCGGCCAAGATCCGATAAATTTTATAAAATTATGAAAAATTTAAGGAACAATTGTTACAATATTTCAAAATATGACATTTACAAAAAAAATTACAAACAATCGCGGGCCGGATTCATGCAAGTCGCGGGCCTGATTGGGCCCGCGGGCCGTAGTTTGGAGACCACTGCCTTAGATGATCAAGGAAAGGTTTCCATTGATTTTTAAAATCATCACTTTTTTCCTGCATTTATTATATTTTCGTAAATTTATTTAAAATTTACTGAATGCGTTAACCAATAACTAAAATCTTGGAATATCACCAAAAATCGTTAACATTTTGATTAACAACTATAGTCTTAAAAGTTTATCAACATTTTTAGAAAACTTGACGAGTGTTTTCCATTCTCAGACTAAGCATGAAATAAAATTTCTAGTTTAGGAAAGCCTTGGAAAATTTGGTTTGGTCGCGTAGCGCTACGCGACCAAACCAAATTTTCAGGCCTTTCTAGACTCGAAATTTTACTTTAAGCGCCACGCATATAAACCATTGATGCAAACTAAAGTTCAAGATATAAATCTTTAGCATGCTGCTTTAGTAGTGTATTTTAAACTTCATTTGAAGTCAGTGTTCTATACGCGTGGCGCTTGAAGTAAAATTTCGAGTTTAGAAAAGCCTGAACATTTGGTTTAGTCGCCCCGCTTCGCGGAGCGACCAAACCAAATTTTCAGGCTTTTCTAAACTCGAAATTTTACTTCAAGCTTAGTCTGGGAGTGGAAAACACTGCTTCAAAGCTTCAATTTGAACTCTTTCTAAATACGACGAATATCTGAAAATATACAGTATATAGAGACATGTGTACTTAAAAAAGTCCTAACTGTATGTATACAGAAATTTTGCTCAAATCAATGTTGTAAGAAATTAGTAAACTTTGTATTAACGTTGAAAAAAAAATCTACCAATTTTTAACAAAATTGCAAACGTAATGATGAATAAATCAGTGCAACAAACTAAGTGTTTTAATCAATCTTTTACTATTAAAACTACAGATGCTGAAAGTTGAATGAAATATTATCAATTAATCTAAACATATTAATAGATACAGTTTCTGTTTTATAATGCAAGATTATCGAGGAAACGTCAGATTTTGATCAATTTTGCAGAAATGAATATATTTTGTACTAAAGTTGAAGAAAATATTTAACAAAGTTACTGTGGCTCAAATTTGACAAAAAGTTTATAAATTTAACTGAATTTATTAAAACGTACAGTTGAGCATTTTTCAAACTGGGATTTTTAAAGAAACATCAGATTTTGATAAAATCACTAGATATTATTAAGAAATTAATAAACTGTGTGCGAATGGTAAAAACACAAAATCGACATATTTTAAATAAAATTACTGACGCTAAAAGCAAACTAAAATTGTATTAATTTAAGTAAAATAATTTAAATTTACTACTTTCTTCAGTATGATACATTTAGAGGTTGGTCATAATCCATATTTTATTTTTTTTGTACATGTTTACAACATATATAACTATAAATACAAATACAATACACAAATAAGAACATAATGAATTTTAAATTTATTAATTGGATTCGATAGCTAACGCCATCTAATACTCCAAAGTGGCATCGTCAATGACACGAATGCACAAGTAGCATATATAGGTCACTGTTTCGTCCACGGAGCTATACTCTGTGGTTACACACTGATTTAGTTCAAAAACACAAACATACAAATGTTCGAATATTTGTATATATATATATATATATATATATATATATATACTGTATATATATATATATATATATATATATATATATATATATATATATATATATATATATATATAATATAAGTATTCAAATCCTTTTGTAATCCTTCTATAAGGATTTGAACCATCTACATTTGGATTCGAATACGAATCATCTTAAAACAAATTTAATCTGAATCAGCAATCCTTTTTCACTTAAGTACTCAAATACTTATTTTGAATCTTCTAAGAGGATTCGAATCCTGAATGATTCGAATATGCACAAATACGCAATACAAGCTCTATCTCTCACTTGTTAATGAAAAATAGTTACAGCTTGTTTTGTTTTGAATTTCAGTGAAAGTAAATAAAGGCTAGATAGTTCACTAATTGTGTTTATAATATTAATAGTGCTTATGTATATTCATAAGCACAATTAATATTATAAAAACAATTATTAAACTATCTAGACCAGTGATGGGGAAACTACGGCCCGCGGGCCAAGTCCGGCCCGCGGAAAGGTTTAATCCGGCCCGTTTAAGAGTGCCGTGGTGAGAATGTTTGAACGCGTTCTTACTTCGTAATGTGACGATCCGCATAAAAACTACCTACCTACGATTAAGCATTATTCTTTGGCCCGCTGCGATTGTCTGGTTACTACAAATGGCCCGTCTTAAAAAAAGTTTCCCCACTACTGATCTAGACCTTATTTACTTTCACTGATATTCATAACAAAATAAACTGTTACTATTTTTCATTGACAAGAGAGAGATAAAGCTTATAATTGCGTATTTGTGCATATTCGAATCATTCAGGATTCGAATCCTTTTAGGGGATTCAAAAGAAGTATTTAAATACGTATACAGTGTGTATCAGCCAAATGGAATAAATTCGATAATAAATAAATGGGGGCGTGTGAAAAAAAACGCTCATACACGTCGAGTATTTTTAGTTGCGCAATTTTTACCACAACAACTGTTCATACAGGATGTGACATGTAACAGTGGCCAATATCAACGTTATTATTTTAAACGAAACACCCTGTATATTATTTAATTTTTGAATACTTCTGAATATTCTAGACATATTTCATGTACAATGTCATACCTATCTTCAACTGTTTCGGAAATATTAAGTGTTAACAGATTTATTCCAAATAGCCAAGCGTTTGAGCAGCTTATCTACAATGGTCTATAAACGCAGTTAAAGCCTCATATTTCTGAGTTTCAACATGGATTCTTATCTAAAAGATCAACTGTTACTAATTTAGTTCATATCACGGAATTTATTAGTGAGGCTTTTGACACAAAAGATCAAGTCGATGTTGCATATTTGGATTTTTCTAAAGCTTTCGACTCAATTAATCATAAAACTCTAATTGCTAAATTAGATTTATTTGGATTTTCCAATAGTTTAACCTCTTTCTTCAATTCGTATCTTTCCGATAGATACCAATATGTAGCATACAAGGACTTCAAATCACCCAAATATCATGCCTCTTCTGGTGTGCCCCAGGGCTCAAACCTGGGCCCCTTATTGTTTATCATTTATATAAATGATTTAATTGAGTCACTAACGTGTAATGTGCTTGCTTATGCAGATGATTTAAAAATTTTTAATGTAGTTAAATGTCAAGAGGACGCAGACAAGTTGCAACAAAATATGAATTACACTCAAGAGTGGAGTCTATCGAATTGTCTTAAACTCAACGAAGCAAAATGCAAAATTATGTCTTACTCCCGCAAGGCGAGTCCTCTATCATGTAATTATTACCTTAATGGCACAATTCTTGAAAGGACTAATGGAATGAAAGAACTTGGCGTTTTATTTGATAATCGATTAAATTTTACATCTCATATTGATAACATCTGCTCTCGTGCCACTAAGACACTAGGGTTCATATTGCGCAACTGTAGACAATGTTCAAATCCTGAAACCATTAGCAACCTGTACTATTCTTTGGTCA
This sequence comes from Philonthus cognatus, assembly GCA_932526585.2. NCBI lineage: Eukaryota > Metazoa > Arthropoda > Insecta > Coleoptera > Staphylinidae > Philonthus > Philonthus cognatus. The sequence goes on along the minus strand of OW052243.1, from coordinate 23,347,829 downwards.
GATCAAGGCTTGAATATGCTGCTCTCATCTGGCACCCTCATTATGAGTGTCATAGAAAATCACTAAAAAATGTCCAAAGGCGATTTTTAAAATATATCTACAAACTTAAAATTGGCACATATCCTCCTAGAAATATTGAACATAGTGAATTACTTTTAATTAACGATGATTGTAGTCTTGATTCTAGGAGAATATGTAGCAGCGTCTTAACTCTAATTAAAATTCTACATAATAAAATAGATTCTCCTTACATGCTTTCTAAAGTCAATCTCCACATTCCAACCCATAGTTCTCGTTCTCATACACCTTTTTATAACACACCTTCTAGATCAGTTGTAACATCAAAAGCTCCTTTACATTACATTGTTGAAAATGCAAATAGAATTTTAACAAACACGAGCTGTGATATATTCTCTGATTACGATTGTACAGTAAAATATATCCGTCACTTTGAACTGTAAATGTTTTAATGTGAATTTTCGTCAACTTAGGAATACTGTTGTAAAAAACTTGTAAGCATAATTATGTTAATATGTCTTTTTAAAGTCAAATATTCACCTGTATATGTATTTGTTTTCTATTTCTTTACTTATTTGAAACTATTTAATGCTGTAATTCTTTAAACGTTTTATACACATATATTGTACTTAATTTTATCCTGTAATTGGTTATCTGTTGGGCAAATAAAGTTATTATTATTATTATTATTATTATTATTAAAAATAAACATTAAACAAAAGAACATTATTTCATTACAGAAATTCACTACAACACACTCAAAATTATTAGTTTTTGAGTGTGTTGTAGCGAATTTCTAGTATTTATTTATCGATAATGTAAATAAACAAAAAACCCATTAATATCAATGTAGGAGATCTTCAAAATGCTTTAAAAAAAACCTAAAAACACTTAATATTTTCGAAACAGTTGAAGATAGGTTTTCTGAAGAATCTAAAAATTAAATAATATACAGGGTGTAGCATTTAAAATAAGAAAGTTGGTATTGGCCACTGTTACATGACACACCCTGTATAAAAAGTTTTTATTGAAAAAAAATGCGCAACTAAAAATACCAATCAACGTGTCTAAGCGTTTTTCCGAACACGCCCCCATTTATTTATTATCGAATTTATTCCATTTGGCTAATACACATAATTCGACATCTGATAAAATCTGTAAGAAAATTACATACATTTATAAAATTAATTTATATTATGTAATAATACATGTTTACTCGAAATGTATATGAAATAATTTCCTGTAATGAAGTACATATCCAATTGATAAATAACATTTACAAAAACCTGCTTACCCTCACATCCTCAACCGTCTGTATAATTAATTCCCCGGGGCCCGTCCTCCTATTGGATTTCAAAAAGATCTCGGAATTCCTGCAAGCAACACGGAAAAGAAGAAGAAAAAAATAGAAGAGCGAGAAAACCGAGCGAAATATAAATCACTGAAATTTAAAACCGCGCGCCTGAAACGGGCGAAAATTTTAATCAACTCACCGCGTGTGAATGGAATTTATCGAGAAGCAAATCCCGTACTCTGTCTCCAAAGGTAGGAATTTATCACAACAATTAAAAGTTATATCGTTCCATCTACACAGCTTCATAAGTCGGGGACACTTCTTGCGAAACTAAAAGAAATCCAGAGAGAGGGGGTAAGGGTGTTAATTCCAACCCCCGCTCTTTTGTAATGAAAATGTGCACTGGCGAAACTTTAATTTTAATTTAAATTTTCGTAAAAATAAGTTTCGCAATTTCGGGTCAGTGATCATGGAATTATTACCTAAAACTTGGGAAGGGGTGTGAGCGGGGGTGGGAAACACGGCGGGCTTATCTTGTTGAATTAATTGCCCCGCAAATAATTTTCGTTTCCCAGTTTCAGGGGGGCGAAGGGATTGAAAATATTTCTTCGCTGGGAGCCTTTTCGGGGTTAATAAGCTCAATTTGTATGTAGAATATATTTTAAATCAAATTTTATTTCCACTCCTCTTCCGAATTTTATCTCTAATTGAATTGTTAACAATCGCAGGAAATTAAAAGAAGTGAGTCGTGTAATTTTATTTCTTTGTTCGGTATGAAATATATGAAAACATTTGAATTTATTATAAATTCAGTGAAATAATCATTAGAGGTTTCGGAGGATTCGTCCGTATTTTTGTAATAAAAATTAAATATGGTATTTCTTACACGAAATTAAAAATATCTCGTCATGAATTTGTAATAAGTATTTTTTTTAGTTTGATTTATTAATAAATATTACAAAAATGTATTAACGTGAGATCAAACATAAAATCAAGCTGAGTTGGCTGTGAATCATAAACGCACATACCCAAATAGTATATGAACTTCACATTAAATTAGTGTTTTATACGCGTGGCGCATGAAGTAAAATTTCGAGTTTAGAAAAGCCTGAAAATTTGGTTTGGCCGCTCCGCTACGCGGAGCGACCAAACCAAATTTTCAGGCTTTTCTAAACTCGAAATTTTACTTCATGCTTAACTAAAGATTGGAAACACTTGTTCGAAGTTTTAAATTAAACTTTTCTGTAACTGGCTAAAATATTATTAAATTTAAAATAAATTGTACCCGACGCCCTAAGGGGCAACAAGGGATAGCAGAAGAAGAAGAAGAAAATAAATTGTTTAACATGCACCAAATGTTTATAAAAGAATGAACGTGTCGTGGATAATTGCATAAACCAATTTATTTTTGTACTTGAAAATTGCCAACATTCAAAATTAACGTAACAACAATAATTTATTCAACAATTTTAAAGTTGACGTAAAAATTAAAATTAACGTATTAATTTTAATTCAATTCTAGTCAGATTCTTGTCTCTTGTTTTAATTGTAAGAAGCACCACATAAAACGCAATTATCATAAAAAAATGTATAATATTTATTTAATTATTTTTTAATATGTTTATATTTTTATTATTTATATATTCTGGGAATTTAAAAAAGAGATTCCTGAAATAAAGAATAAATAAATAGATATAAATAATCTTTGACAATTATTTTGTACATTTTTAATTAATTATAAATTCTTGTAAACATTTAATATTTATTTAAATGTTTGTAATGGAAATTTATTTTGGGATTTCTTACAGGGTATTTAAAATATCACATCATAAATTCGTAATGAGTTTTTTTAGTAAGATGTAAGAAATTAAACGAAATAAATGTTTCTAAGATTTATTACCGTACCCACTGAACACGGAAACATTTTACACATTGCACGAGTATTGAATATGATACAAAAATAAAACATTGTATTAAAAAATTACAATAAAGTTTTAGCAACGTTACAAACATTGTATAAACGTTTTCCGTCCAATATTGATTTATATACATTACCTAAATGTTGAAAATGATACTAAAATTCAACATTGTTTTATAACGTTTCAAAAATGTTGCGACAAAGTAACACAACGTTATATAATCATTACAATTTGACTTTTATGCAACATTGTATTGTAAACATTGGATATGGTAACATTACATTTTTAACATTGTGTAATTGTTGAAACAGTTGCTGTAATGCAGCATCGTTGTTTACACATTTCATGGACATTGAACATACAGAGTTTTTCATTTAAGTAAACATGTCCCAATTAAATACTGTAAATCTTCAGATATTCGTTGTTTTTTAAGAGAGTGCAACCGGAAGCTTTAAAGGAGTGTTTTCCACTTCCAGACTAAGCATGAAGTAAAATTACGAGTTTAGAAAAGCCCCGTGAAAATTTGTCTCGGGTCGCGCACCGACCCGAGACAAATTTTCTGGGCTTTTCTAAACTCGAAATTTTACTTCATGCGCCACGCGTGTCAGACGCTGATTTCAATTGAAGTTCATGCACTTGTTAACAATATTTTAATGCTTTTAGAGGTTAAGGCCGGTCGTCCACTGGAAGCGACAACACGCGGCTACGCGCTCACACGCTACGAGCAGCAACGGGCGGCTGCAAGAGTAGCGCACGCTTGCAGTGGACGAGATTCATTGGATTTACACACGTCGGGATCTGTCGCGCCGCGTGTTGCCGCGTGTTGTCGCTTCCAGTGGACGACCGGCCTAAGGGTACTGGGTACTTAGGTTCCGGTGTTGTCTCCCCTAGCCTACATATTACTTTTTGTAAGACAGTTTTTTTCTTGTTACTAATACATATTTGTAATTTTTGACCCATTTAAACCCAAACATGAAGTTTGCATTAAGATTACGAGAGAAACATTCCTATAACGTTCACTTAATTGCTGCACATCGGGCTGTACACAATACGCATTCTATGCATTTATCGTATGTTGGGTTGCACACAAATAAGAGTAATCACTCGTGTTGCATAGGCGTTGCTTTGTCAACGGTGCAGCAACATTTTCTTTGAACGTAAGCATGCAACGTTCCTGCAGGCGGATATTTAGCGTTTATTCAACGTTTTTTTAGCATTCACGCAACTTAAAACGCAACGTTTCGTGTTGCCCGGTAACATTGATGCAACGTGTCATGCCACGTTTCTTTGCTCAGTGGGTTAAACCCAGAAATAAATTTTGCATTGAAACGTTCTTATAACGTTCACTTAATTGCTGCATATCGGGTTGTATAAATACATATTTATTTTTACGATACTCTTCTATGGTTTCATCGTATGCAACTTGACATACATTCGTATGTTGTGTTGCATACAAACTAGAGTAATCGCTCGTGTTGTCAACGGTGCAGCAACATTTTGCTTTGAAAATGTTTCTTTGCAGGCGGACATTCAGCGTTTTTCCAACATTCATGCAACTTAAAACGCAACGTTTCGTGTTACGCGGTAACATTAACGGAACGTGTCATGTAACGTTTCTTTGCTCAGTGGGTAAGATCAAACATAAAATCTAACAGTTTCTGTTTTACAGTCAAAAACAGAAACGTGCATACCTAAGCAGTATATTTTGAACATCACATTAAATCAGTGTTTTATATGAATGGCGCATGAAGTAAAATTTTGAGTTTAGAGAAGGCTGAAAATTTATTACAAATTAGTTCGCTAATGAAACGAGGAATAGAAAGAATTGAAAACTAAATTAGCGCCAGTTTGCCCTCGATGTTAACCAATTAGAGAACAATGCCAAATAGGCCCTATCTTTTCTTGAGTACACTCTCACGTGGCACAAAGTATAGTTGTATACATTATAAGTATTCTTCTAAATTATCCAGATTTTGAGAACAACCTACTGAGCAAAAAATAAACAAATAACGCTATATCAACATTGTAGCAACATTAAACGTTGTTTTAATGTTAATGAAACATTACTTAAATGGATTTTTTCAGTGGGAAAACATTAAAAAATACTTGTATTAGTTGCACACATTATTTCCTATATTTCAAACTGAGAAACGAAAATGTTTAGAACAATTTGCGGAGGTGGTTCATCAACTCTAAAGGGTTAGAAACTACTGCTGGTGAGTAATACATTATTTCCCTTAAGAAATATTTAATTTAATTGGACTAATTAAAATGGATAAAATGTATCGTTTTTAATTAAACCCTAAAATTCCTCTTCCGCTCTCACTCACCCGATTAACCATCTCGTGATAATTGAGCTTCTTGCATTCTTCGCAAGGTGCGTTGCAGGAATAGCAGCTGCCCATGAAGAAAATGATGTCGGTGAGAAACTGTTGCTCGGCCGAGAAACTCTGGCCCGGTTTACTGGATGTAAGAACGAATTAAAGGAGGGGGATGTATCGCATTTAAATAAAACGCCCTAAAACCGTCGGGTACGAGAGGGGCGGACTAGGGATGTTGGATAAATATCGATATCTTAAAATATTGATATTTTTATGCAAAATAATCGATGTTTATATCTATACTTATTTTTCCGATATATTGCTAATATCAATACCATATAGTCAATATCGTTACATTCGATAATAGTTATTTATTACACGCCATTATATTAAATTAAGAAAAAAGTGAAACACATTTTACATAAAGTAAAAATGTAAGTCGACACAGGGCTATGTTTTACAAATAATTACTTGCGCTTATTGAAGTGCTTGTCTATTCTATTTCTATTTCCAAATAGAAAAGGTTAAATAATATATAAAATTACGAAAATGTTTTTCGTGTATAATACAATGTGTCTTAATTAATAAGACTTAAGACAATAAATATCCAATGAAACAACTACGTCCCGTGCAAATACACAAGGTTAAAATGTAAAAAATATTATAGTCAAAAAAAATTGCTGGGCGCCATCGAATTTTGAAAGGCTTGATAAGCAGTATATTTTGAACTTCACTTTAAATCTTCGTGTTATACGCGTAAAATTTCGAGTTTAGAAAAACCTCAAAATTTGGTTTGTTTTTAGGCTTTTCTAAACTCGAATTTTTACTTAATGCTTAGTTTGGGAGTGGAAAACACTCTTATATATAATATTGATAACTTTGATAAACACTCGGCCTTTTGATTGAGAAAAAAAACAATTGACATTTTCTTTTAGTTACTTTATGGATCACCCTGTATAAAAATTAATAATCCCATATTGTAGGTCTCGTCGAAATACCAGAAATGCATGTATAATACTTTTCTGCAGCTCTAATAGTTTTTGAGTTGTAGGGTTTTTGAGAAAATTGAAAAATGTCGAGAATTTATGCGAGTACGCTCGCTATATTTGTATTTTGCAAAAGTTGCGAATAACTCAATAACCAATGGTAATACAAAAAAATGCTTCCAATAAAAATTTTAGATAATAAAATTTCGAACAATATTTCTATCTTAAAATTTTTTTTTGCTATCTTTTTTCTTAGAGAAAAACGACAATTTGTTGAAAGATTCGTAAAAACTTATAATTTATACAAAATCATGCAATAACTTGGAATTATTTACTGGAATTTGTGTGTGTGTTTTTGAACTTCGGGATAGATCAGCATTTTACGCGCCTGGCGCATGACGTAAAATTTCGAGTTTAGAGAAGCCTGAAGATTGTATAATTCAATATCCGGAGGTGTATTTGCACGGGAAGTAGTTGTTTCAATGGATATTTATTATGTTAAGTTGTCTTATTAATTATGACATTGTTTGCATTTTCACGAATAACATTTTCGTAATTTTATATATTATGTTTAAATTTTAATAATTTAATAACCGTCATTGAGCTATTCCTGACAATATTTTTTATCTTAGGTAAAGGTCTTTTAAAAATGAATTTGCAGTATTAAGTTGCAGGCGCAAGATGGGCTACAATAATAATAATAAGCCCCCTGTCCCCTGCACAAGTGTTGAGCTTATGGGGCCTGTAGAAATGCAGGTTGAGATTTGAAGGATTATTATTATTATTAAATCTAAAATATCTAGTATCGAAAAGTATCGATATTTTGAATATCGATACTTTTCATTACGATATTTTAACGTATGGATACTTTGATATACGATATAATCGATAATCAATATCGATATTTTTTGCGATCGAAACATCCCTAGGGCGGACTGAACGGGGTTGTGTATTAAAACTTACGGAGTCCAGAAGATTTCAGAACTGGATATCTCACAGATGGAAATTGCGGGGAATGTTGTGTTCCAATCCAAGTATGTGGTTTCCGTCACGAAACTTATCGCATTATGTGTGAACGAGTCGTACGAGCCCTTGAAAATTCGTAGCATTCCGACGAAGGAGAGGATACAGATTATTAACCATAATATTCTGAAATTGTAAGTGATTCATAAAAAAAACTAAAATCTGCTTTAGCGAAAAATAATTAGTTATGATCTAATATACACCAATTATTTATTTTGAGAATACATTCCCGATCTATACGCTGAAAATTTGTTGATTTAAAAAAAAGAGTTCAATTTAAAGCTTCTGACGAGTGTTTTCACTCCTCGATTAAGCATGAAGTAAAAATGCAAGTTTAGGAAAGCCTAAAAATTTGGTTTATTCGCGTAACGAAGCGAAGCGACCAAACCACATTTTTAGGCTCTTCTAAACTTGAAATTTTACTTCATGCGCCAAACGTAAAAACCACTGATTAAATGTGAAATTTAGCAGTATATTTTAAACTTCATAATACAGTGTTTTCAAAACTCCAAATTTTACTTCATGCTTAACCTGGGAATGGAGAACACCCGTTTAAAACTTAAAATTAAACACTTTTTTAAAAACAACGATCATCTGAAGCATGGGCGCCCGCAGAATGTTTTATGGGGGGGGCGCAAAATATATTAATATTAATAATAGAGTTTATCGTCTTTATGCAAGGCCGTAGCCAGGGGGAGGATATGGGGGTGTAACCCCACAACCCGAAATTTTTAAAATGTTAAATTTTTGTATGTAAAAGCGGCCCTGTAAGAGTAAAAACAATATTTTTACCATTAAATCAAAAATCTGACGAACATTTTGAAAATTCATGAATAGCATCAACAAAAATTAATAAAAACATTGGGGAAATTCACTAAAACTGGAAAATTTACGAAATGTATCAACATTTCTAAAATTAATGAAAACCTAAACACTTCAGAAATTTAAAAAATTTAAGGAAAAAATTGCTTTACATAATTTTTTATAAAGAATGTTTATTTTTATATTTGTTGATTTTTACGATTTTATTCAATTTTCCATTTCAGTTTATTCGTGTCAAAAAACAATGTTTCAATTGAAATTAAACAAAACGTCAATATGAATTAAACCAGCTAAGAAAAAAATATTATTATTATTTTAAATAAGCATCAATTTCTTTTGTTTTCAACGATTTGCAAAATGTTCAGGTTATTGTCAATTTTTGTTATTTTAAAGATTTTAATTGATTTTTATTATTAATCGAAATCTTCAAAATAACAAAAATTGACAATACCCTAAAAATTTTGGAAATCATTGAAACAAAAGAAATTGATAATTTCAACAAAAACAAAACAATACAAATAATAATAATACCTATAATTTATACATCCAAAAAAAAATCTTAAATTATAATATATTCGCAAAAATCAACAAACGTCAAAATTACAAAAACTGTAGAAAAATATATATGATAAAATTAACCAAAGATTACAAATAAACGCCCAATTCAATCCAAACACAAATCGTCAAAATTGATTAAAAAATAACAGGTAAAATTGCTTAATTTAACAAAAGTATAATTTACAGTACCGACAAGATTGAAAACACTTATTATCATTAAAATTGACATACTAATTGAAAATTTGGTGAAATTGATAAATTGAATATAAAATGATTAAGATCTTTAGAATATAAAAATCTAATGTCAATTTTAGAAATTTTGATTATTACAAAGGAATACCTAAATATTAATTTTTAAGATATATTGAAATATGTATATTGTAAATTTTCAAGCCTTCGTGATTTATAAAAGCGTTCAATTTGAAGCTTAAAACGAGTGTTTCCACTCCCTGGTTAAGCATAAAGTAAAATTTCGAGTTTAGAAAAGCCTGAAAATTTGGTTTGGTCGCTCCGCGAAGCGCAGGGACCAAACCAAATTTTCAGGCTTTTCTAAACTCGAAATTTTACTTCATGCGCCACGCGTACAAAATACTGATTTATTCTAAAACTGAAAATATATTGATTATGTATGTACAGTCGGCGCAACCCAAATCTGAACGCGAAAATTTAATGGTGTTATTTATACTTTGTATCATAGTCGTTCGTCGCAATTAAGTGTGACAGCTCTCAAAAATTATTGTCAATATTCATTATTCTTCCCTCTCTTTGTAATACCACTGGCCAAAGCCAGAATTACAGCAATGAATTTCAGTAACAAATACCATGACAACCAAAGAGCGTTCACATTTGACTTGCGTCGACTGTACATTTATAAACCATATCATAAATAAATATATTTGGTCAATTTTCAACGTACTGTAAAAAATAATTGAGAAATCAAAATTCCAGAGGGGACAAGTGCCCCCCTTGTCTATATGTGCAGGGGCCCACGATCTGAAGATTTACAGCATATGATTATGATATGTATACTTAAACGAAAAACACACTGTATATATATTTTCTGTTGAATGGGGAAAACTATGAAATGGAGGACGCGCAACTTTTAATGTAATTTGCAAAGTTTTTTCACTCTCTCTCGATCTGAGCGAATAAATGTATGCATACCGGGCTGAAGTATTATTGATGTTTAATGTAATTGGATATTGTTTACAACGATGAGATAAACGGGAATATTATAAGCAGTTTATGTTCGTTATTTATTCATACTTGGTCGCTTGTTTTCTTATATCTTATACTAGAGAACGAAAAAAAAAGAAACGATGAAAGTTCGGAGTTTATGTATTTTCAAATATAATAAGGATGATATTGTTAAACCTTTTTTTTATAACCATAATGCCCGGTATTATAAAACATTTTATTCAATAAATAAAATGTACTTTATAAGTAAATTAGTTTATTTCAAATATTTCGGTATTATAACCCTTAAATAACTTTATTTGGCTAATAGCCCACTGAGCAAACACATTTAAGTAATGTTTCATCAACATTAATACAACGTTTAATGTTGCAACAATGTTAATATAACGTTATTTGTTTGTTTTTTGCTCAGTGGGACATCTCCTCAGTAAATTATTTCCTTGTTTTTCTACCAAATAAATTTTACTCTCTAAATAATTTGACAGTTAAAAGTCAAAAGTGTAGTATATTATTAAAATTACTTAAGGTTCTACTATTTGTATTTATTAATTTCATTACGGTTATTATGTTATCTGTGTCAGATGTAACTACGCTTATAGTATCTTCCATGACAGTAATTAATTTGAACCACAAGAAATTCTAAGGCGTCGAAGATCTAGAGTATTTCAAGTCTGAAGCAACCCTTAGACCTAACCAGGGATATTTTCTTTTAAGTTTAGATATGCATACGCTTTTTTTAAATTAGTTCAATTTCAAGCTTTAAACGAGTGTTCTCCACTCCCAGATTAAGCATAAAGTAAAATTTCGAGTTTAGAAAATCCTGAAAATTTGGTATGGTCGCGTAGCGCGAAGCGCGGAGCGACCTAACCAAATTTTCAGGCTTTTCTAAACTCGAAATTTTACTTCATGCGCCACGCGTATTAAACACTGAAAACAGTGAAATATCGTAAACAAGTGAACTTCACTTGAAATCAGTGTCTTATACGTGTGGCGCATGAAGTAAAATTTCGAGTTTAGAAAAGCCTGAAAATTTGGTTTCGACCAAACCAAATTTTCAGGCTTTTCTAAACTCGAAATTTTACTTCATGCTTAACCTGGGAGTAGAAAACACTTGTTTAAGTCTGTTATAGTTTCTAATAAGCTTTCTTTTTCTTGTTCTGTGTAATTCTGTTCTATTTCTCACGGTTATTCTCCTTAATTATAAGTGATTATACTAAATTTCCAATTTGCTTGACAATTCAATTTGAAAGATTGACAATTCAATTTTTAAAATTGGTGGTTTTACCTATCGCTACAATGAAAATATATAATTTCGATCGGTAGTCTACTAACTAAATTATTTATTTACAGAATTGCTACTTATTTGCCGATTAATTTACTACGTAAATAAATTTATTTCACGAATAATTATCTAATGATTTATTAACCGCTTATAATACAGGGCATAAGAATAGAATAATTTTATTTAATTAATTAAAGTAATTAAAAGTAAAATTCATATTGATGTATCAAGATATAATTTTTTTGTAGAAAAAGAGGGAGGATAGACGTCATGCTGGTCGTTTGTCAGGTGAACAACAATATTATTTATCATAGGTAAAGGCTCTTAAAAACATAATTTGGAGTATTAAATAAATATAAACATTAAATTTAATATATCTACTATCGAAAAGTATCGATATTTTGAATAACTTTTTATTATGATATTCTGCCATATCGATACTTTGTTACTCAATATCGAATACTTAATATCGATTCATTTTTCGGAATTAGAACATCCCTAATTCAGTTGCACTTGTTTTTATACGTCATTTAACGCATTTACTAATTTACCTAATAAACGGATGACTCCTCTTATCAACAATATGTGGCAAACCATGCAAATTAGTATTCTCCCCATAAAACACCAACTTCTTCGTAACCCGCTCCATTTCTAACTGACATCAAACCCATCGATCTGATCCTTTAAATCACCCTTAATGCAATAAAACCAATAAAACCTTTCGTATCGCATTCATCAAAAAAAAAACATTCCCATTACAAAACGCAATAATGGATCCAAATGTAATAACACCATCAGATAATCACAGGAAACGACTAGATAGTGGATAAAATTCGCTGCTAATGATCCCACCCCTAGACGGACCCGCTTAATCCCTTAATAGTTACGAAAATTAGAATATGCCGGCAAGATGTCGCCCTTGAAATAAATTTCTGGTTGACCTGAATCGTTACACAAGGGCAATCTAGTTTTAATTGCCGGCTATTTTATAATACTTTGAAAGTTTTAAATCATGTGAGGGTGGAAAAATAATAACGCTGTTTTCGTTGAGGGAGGGGTGGGGAGGGGCGCAGCTTTGAGACTGTAAATAAGAAAATAATTACGGCGCGTGGAGATGGAGAGGGACGTTTTTACGATCATTAATACCTAAGGAAAAGTTTTTTTGTTTTATTTATAAAGAGTCGGTTTTATTTTCTGGATAAAAGTGGATGAATGTGGCTTTATTTTTGCTAATGATGTCTGCACTCAGTGAGTTTTGTTTTATATTATGTTATTTACACACTTATTCGTTTATACGTTATTACTAAGGCTGGAAATCGAATACGAATAATTCAAATATTCGAATATTCAAATATAAATATTTCAATCACCAAATTATTCATTGAATTGAATATTCAAATATTTGAATACTCGAATATATAAATATTCGAAAATTCAAATATTTAAATATTCGCGTATTTCAATATTTCAATATTTTTTATGTTAAAAATAAGAATAGATTAAAGTGAAATTTTCAATAACATTTTTATCAAAAATTGACATTCACGGCATAAACTCTCTCTTTAATATAATGAGATAATTTGCCGTTTATCACCCAATTTCAAATTTTTTACATAAATTAATATTTTTAGTGTAACTTGTCACTATTGGCAAATCCATCCCAAAGCCAAATATCACTGGAAAAAATATTAAATAATTCTAAAAACAATTTATGTGAATAAAATAAACGTTATTTTTTTTCGAATAATTTGATATTTTCAAAACAATTTTGGCCAATTATGACATTTTAGCACTTTTTCGTTTAAATCTTAATAAAGCTAGGTTAGGTTAGATGACAAGTTGTGAAGTTAACTACAATTAATTTTAAAACCGCCAAGTTAAACGAAAAAAAAAATATTTTTGTAACCTCACCTGTCTTTTAACAATCATAACATTTCGACATAATTTAAACAAGCTTGATTATTTTGACATTAGGACATTAAATCACTGTCAATTGTTTTTTGACTAATAACATCACTTAGTCTTTTGACTGTAATAGAATTTCATTAATCAATGATTATTGTAACATTTTTAATGTAAGTTTCTAACGTCGACTGTATTTTCACTATTATGGCATTTTAACGTTAAGTCCCTTGATTGACTCTGAATTCTCGTTTGCCGTCTGACATAAAAAACAATTGCGTAATCTTTAACTTGTATCAAAATTGACATTATGTTTTGACGTCATAAAACTGTCTCCGCCAATAAAACAAGAATCAATGTATTATGTCAAATATCAATTGTTTTAATGCCAAAACAAATGTCTTCCACTCCTAGATTAAGCATGAAGTAAAATTTCAAGTTTAGAAAAGCCTGAAAATTTGACTCGGGCGCGTAGCGAAGCGGAGCGACCGAGCCAAATTAGGCTTTTCTAAACTCGAAATTTTACTTCATGCGCCACGCGTATACAGTCTGTTTGATTTAGTGTGACACAGCACATATGTCCGTTATTAGTACAGATAGAAAAAAAAGTTATAGACAAAAGTTTTAGTATTTTTTATGATCTATTCAATCGTAATGTCAGAAAAACAGTTGAAAATCAAATAAACACGTGAAAGCTATTAGTTTCATTTTCTTTAATGGAACACCCTGTATATTTTGTTTATTTCAAATAGGCATTAATATTAGCCTTATAATGATACCACATAAGTACCCCTTTATTATAGAAATAACACGACAATTGCCAATAAATGAAATTTATCAGTTGACATGAATAACTATTTAAAGTGTCTGTTCAAAGTGACGTCCGTTGTTTGCTATACATTCTTCACATCTCTTCATTAAATTTAGTCGTGCTTTTTGCAACATCCGTGGTGTTATTTGGCCACATGCCATACGAATACGATTTTTCAGATCGTCTAGATTTTCTGGACGAGTAACATAAACTTTTTGCTTTAAAAATCCCCAAATAAAAAAATCTATAATAGACAGATCTGGCGATCTTGCGAACTTTGGCGAACTTTCTTTCCAAAATATCTTTGACAATTCTTGCGTTATGGGGAGGAGCTCCATCTTGTTGGAACCACATATCTCGACGTATTTCTAGGGGGATATCATCTAAATAATCTTCAAATTCTATCGTAAGAAAGTTGGCATATCGCTCCGCATTCAACGTTCCTTGATAAAAAATGGTCCTATTATGGTATCACCTAACACACCAAGCCACACATTAACTGCAAATCTTTGTTGGAATCTGCATTCGAATTTGACGATTGGATTCTCAGTATCCCAGTAATGGTCGTTTTTTCGGTTGGAGATTCCGTTGTTGTTGAAATTTGATTCATCACTCCAAAGAATTAAATTTAATAAATGTTGATTGTTGCTAAGCCAATTACAGAATACTATCCTCCTGTCAGAATCACCATCTCTTAAACCTTGTACTAACTTAATTTTATATAGTCCCATTTTATGTTTTCTCAGAATAGAAAATATTTTATGCATACTTATTCCTAAGTCAGCCACTGCTTCGCGTATTGAATTACGTGGATGTGCTCTAAAATAGGCCAATATGAATACTTCATTATTATCTTCTCTTTCTTGTCTTCTCCTTCGTAATTTATTATTAAAACACCCATTTCTCCGTAAATTTTGTTCAAGTCTTGCAAAAGTGCGATAATGTGGTTGTCTTCTTTTTGGATACATGTTTCCATAAGTGATACTAGCTTCTCTAGAATTATCGTTGCATCTAACGAAGACCTTTAGCATATCCATTTTTTCATCATTAGAATAGTAATTATCACCCATCTCTAAAGATTTGAATCAACAACACGCAAGACGGGAAGTTACTACCCCACTTTGACATTAAAGCGTTAACAAATTGTTTTATGTCAATTGTTATCCATGGCAACTGATAAATTTCATTTATTTGCAATTGTCGCGTTATTTGTATAATGAAGGGGTACTTATGTGGTATCATTATAAAGCTAAGGTTATTACCTATTTGAAATAAACAAAATATACAGGGTGTTCCATTAAAGAAAATGAAGCTAATAGCTTTCACGTGTTTATTTGATTTTCAATTGTTTTTCTGACAATGCTACTGAATAGATCATGAAAAATACTAAAACTATTGTCTTTAACTTTTTTTCTATCTGTACTAATAACGGACATATGTGCTGTGTCACAATAAATCAAACAGACTGTATAACACTGATTTAATGTGAAATGGTCTCAAATTTAACCAATCGACAAGTGAAATAAGTTTAGCATGTTAATTATCAATCAATATATTTTTATTATTGACATTATTAACGATTCTAAATTTTGGCACAAATAAAGGTAATTTTCTTATATATTATCATAACTATAAATTGGTGAAAACGAGGAAACCAAATACATATTTTAAAAGAGTAATATTTTTTTATATTTAAATCCGTTTTTCAGCTAGCTTGTGTTTTTTTGTGTATAAAAATTGTTTAGTGTTAATTAATTTTTGCGACTATAATTTTTTATTATTCAACGCTGTTCGTTTTTTAAATTGAAAAATTTTAAAAAGAAAAAAGTTTACTTCAAAGGAAAATGGTTAAGGAAGAACTAAATATTTTTGGTATCACTACATTGAGCTTAATAGGTTGTGATATATGGACATAAAATACCATACAAATACTTAGTCAACATTTTTATTATTTTGAAAAGAAATTGAAAAAACTATGCTTCAACACAAACATATTCCAATGACTAGATGTGAAATTACAGATGCTTAAAGATCACTAAAATCAAAATTGCGGTTTTATAAATGTAGTCCTTTTTGTGTAAGTATCGTATGTTCAATAAAAAAAACCTGAGTGCCATGATTTAATTTTCTTTTTAATTTAGGTTGACTACACGCTTTAGGAATTGGCATATAAAACGTCAGACATAATAATTATAATATATAACTTCAGAGTTGCCAACCTACAATATTTTCCATAGCACTCTAGAGGTTTTATTTTATTAAACATACGATATATTTAACCCATTAACGCACGAGCAATTGAATGGAGTAACTCTAGAAGTTGATTTTAGGTAATATCATTGAGTTTATTATTAGAGAGGTCGCTAGAAAGGTTGGAAGGGACGACAGGTTGACTCTGATCATATAAATATCACCGGTCCTCAAGGGTACAATTCTACTCGACACAACTAAACGATTACAATGCCAGTAATCACAAACCGTCAAATCCATCCCAAAGCCTAATATCACTCATGTATTGAAAATTCAACTCGAATTTGTTTTTAGTCTGTGCAAATCGGACAAAACCTATTGTTATCTTTCACATACGTAGGTAGGATAACAGAAAGTATGCGTTAGGCATTTTTCTCCTTGATCTTAAAAAAAAAGAATAGAATTAACTTCCATAGAGTCTTTTTAATCAAAAGGTTACCGCGACATTCGTTTTTCTGCGTCCACAATTAACGTTTATTTACCCGTAAGTTCTTACTTTTGTAATCGTTATTTTCTTTTCTTGTTATTGTTGTTATTTGTTTTTTTTGTGTTAAGTTTTAACTCATAACTATGGACCCGTTCATTAAAATGTTCAACATTCAACATGTTTGGATTTGTTTGTGATGTATGTTGGTACCTAATGAACGGTACTTCGGTCGGTCTATTTTGTACGATTGCAAAAATCCCAAACACGTTCACGATTAACAATCCGGTCACCAGAGAATTTCCCAACAGTTGACAGTAAACTCCCAACTGTTGTCTCTGCTGAACGGGCCCGATATTTCAATATAAATTCACTAGCATAAATCTTTAAAGATGAAAGCTCGTCTTTAAATTCAATTCATTCACATCCTAACTAAACCAATTTGAAAGTGTTGTGTACCAGCGACGGCTCGCAGCCTAACTTCAGGATCGGTCAGAGACCCAAGGTAATATGTATTCGTTATTGAAAGGTGACTTTATTGTGCAATTCCTTGTATATATAAAGCGCGATCACAACCTCAAATTTTGTGTGCCTTGGCGCTGTGGCCGACCCTGAAGTTAGGCTGCGAGCCGTCGCTGTTGTGTACCTCCCCTGGACCCGCTGATCATTGTCCTAATTAATTCTTTAGAAGCAAAAAACTATTATGTCACCTGTGTTTTTTTTTATTTTTTAGTTGATTTTTAAATTATTAATAGTTAAAGTTTTCCCGCTAATTGTATTCGTGAAAACGCTGTGTGACGTAGCGATCCACGCACACGCATGCGCTGTAAGATGCTAATGCTCTTAGATTTATAAGTACCATCCATCTTGACGCAAAAATAATAGGAAGGTGGAAGGGGCACTTATTAAATTCGGTATTTACCTATAATTTATTTCTATAACACAGCGAATAGTTGTTTATACAGAACACTCTTAATTGCCTAACAAATCCGTTTTTATTGACGGGGCAAGCGTTGCCAATATACCTGCGGACTTGTTTGTTTACTCAAAAGACGCGACGCCAAGCTAGTCAACATAAGTATAGATTAAATTAGATTGATAACTCCCAAAGAGCTCCACGTATCATAATTTTAGTTAACCGACCCACTCGATGGGCGGCGCTGCAATCGCAAATTAAGTCATTGAGCGCGGGGAGCGGGCGGGCTTCTTGCTAAGCGGGATGCACGGCACAGGGGGTTATAGCATTGAATGGTGGGTGCGTGCGGGGAACACCGTACGGTATTAAATTACAGTGCGATGCGAGAAATAACAAAGACATAATGAGCATCTTACATGTATATTTTAGGAAGTATTACAGTCTTTCTATTGCATTTCACTTTATATCGAATATGTATCCTTATATCTCAAATATATTTCCCATTTATCAAATACATTTCCCTATATGTCAAAATTTTATCACAAATTGTCAATTACATTTCACGTCTCAGCAAAATGGCTGCAGTTCGTCAAAAAATGCATCTTAGAAATAAACTAAGAGGACTCCTTATCCGTAGAATGGATGCTGGCGTAAGTAGTGTTACATACAATGAATTTTTCTTTAAGGTAAACAAACAGAGAGTTTTATGTAACACATAACATGCTAAATGTACTGAATGTTAATTTTCCTATGTTCGATGTGTACTAGGACGCATCAAAGCATTGAGTGCGATGTGATTGGCTACTATTTCTAATTGTAATATAGTGAACCCAATTTACACCTTCCCTCCAAAAATAAATGTTCTGTCAGTTATCGCAAGCAAAAGATATTTGCTGTTCTAGCACTTGAAGCAGACGTAGACCAAGAACACAGAGTTGAACAAATCAATAATATTTACAAAGGAGGAAAAGATTTTTATGATAAACTTATACCATGGAGAAAACAGTTCAAGAAATTCCCATGAATCATTTACTGTAAAATTTTCTGATTGACTAATACGATTTATTTCAACCATTTCGAACCTTATAAAACAGTTTGTTTGGATACATTTCATGAGCGAGGAGTTAGATGTCCGTTGATATTATTGGAAGAGATGAAATGAAAAAATGGATGTTATGTCGAAGAGTGTCCAATAAAATCCTTACTATTACAAAATCATTTAATATCTAAAAATTGTCTGTACATAAGAGTTCTACAAGAATTAAGGTTTAGTTCCTACAAATTCCAACATTATTAGTTGCTGTATGACAAAATTAAGCAATAAAATATTTGTAAAATTATATTTAATATGTTAAATTAAACAACGAAATGTTGTGAAAATTGTGTTTACTGATGAATCGTTTATATCTTCTTTAATTAGTATTTTACTGATTAAAAATATAACAAAATTGTTTAAGCATTCCGTTGAACTAAAATATTCAAAATACAAGATATTGTGGTTGATATAATAATTGACAAATTTAATTTATTTTTGACAGGAAGAGTGTACATTGGGTTGACTATATTACCATTAGATATCGTAGCCAATCACATCGTACTCAATACTTTTATGCATCCCAGTACACATCGAACATAGGAAAATTTACATTGAGTACATTCTAGCATGTTTGGTGTTACATAAAACTCTCTGTACGCATAGGCTGTAAATTTTCCAACATTCGTTGTTTTTCAAAAGATTTCAATTTGAAGCTTTAAACGAGTATTTTCCACTCCCAGACTAAGCATGAAGTAAAATTTCGAGTTTAGAAAAGCCCCGTGAAAACTCAAAATTTTACTTGATGCCCCACGCGTATAAAACACTAAAATATTGTGAAATTTATGTATATTCGAATTTCACTTGAAATCTGTGTTTTATACACGTAGCACATGAAGTAAAATTTCGAGTTTAGAAAAGCCCAGAAAATTTGTCCGAGACCCGAGACAAATTTTCACGGGATGGAATTTAAAAATTGCTTGATCCAACAGCAACGGGAGCATTCTCCATGGAAGTATGCTCCTAGCCCGGTGTGAAGAAAATCTCTACGTCTGTAGCTGTTTCATGCATAGTTCTTGAAGATCATTCACGAATGCTAGGAAGAAATAAAGAGAAATAATGTAGACACACTGGTTTTAAATGTGTTTGACTGCAGACTTAATTAAAAAAATACACAATAGCTTAAAAACTTGAAATACTATATAAACTTACGGTTTCAATTATTTATGGTAACGCCCATCCCCAAAGATTCAGGCGAGCTCAGTCCAACAAAAATGGGGATATACTTCATGAAAAAATGCTCCTAGTTCAGTATGATGAAAATATCCACGACCAGGGTTTTCGTATACTTGAAGATCATCATGTGCTACGAAGAAATAAAGAGAAATAATGTATTAACACCCTGGTTTTAAATTTGTTTGACTGTAGACTTATTTAAAATAATACACAATAGGTTAAAATTTAAAAATGTACATACTTACGGTTGTAATTATTTATATTTACTAACGCTCATCTCGAGACGATTTCGTTTTATCGGCATTTTTATGCCTTCAGATCGGACGGATCAGATCAGCTGTTGATTGTAAACTAGAGCCCGCATGTTAGAAATTGCGGGAAATTTGAAATTCCGACATATGCGCCTTCCCATGGAGTGGGTCGGTCAACTATAAAGGGTGTTTTTTTAGCTGCATGAGAAGTTTCGATGGTAGTTGCCTATCTATACTCAATGAGAATGTCAAACTGTGTTGACATTTCTGTTCAGTAAGGTTAGGCAATTCATCATGAATCGTTTAACGCCACAACAACGCTGTCAAATTGTGGAAATTTACTTTTAAAAAATATATCTGTTCGCGAAGTTCATAGAGCACTTCGTCCATTTTACGGTCAACATAATCGGCCTAGTGAGCAAGCAATTCGTGCAGTTATTGATCGTTTTCGCACTAATTTTACTCTTCTCGATTCAAAACTATCAACAAGACAAAGAAATGTGGATCTTGGACTACATGCCTATAAAATACAGCTCGTGTAACAATTAAAGCCAAATGACCATCGTTTACGTCGCATTTTTGCTGATTGGGCTAATTTGAAACTGGCCGAAGATGAGCATTTTTATTGAAGAATTGTGTTTAGTGATGAAGTTCATTTCTGGTTAAATAGGCAAAATTGCCGTATATGGAGCGAAGACAATCCTCAAGCCGTTAACGAAACACTGTTACATCCATTAAAACTTTAATTAAAACACTTTTAACCTTTTTTTACAATTTTTATTATATACCAGATGTGCATTTTGGTCACAAGGTGACCATTATCAATGGATTGATATTGAATACAGAATTATGTAATTCTGTATTCAGTATCAATCCATTGATAATGGTCACCTTGTGACTGAAATGTACACTTCTATATAATAAAAATTGTGAAGAAAGGTTAAAAGTGTTTTAATTAAAGTTATTATAATCTTCACGTAACTCACCCCCATTCAACATCCATTAAAATTGACTGTTAGGTGCGGTTTACACGCTGGCGGCATCATCGGTCCTTATTTCTTTCGCAATGAAGGAGCTGCCATTACGGTGAATGGCGAGCGCTATCGAGCCATGCTGACTGATTTTTTGTTTCCAAAAATTAATCAGCTAAACATTGACAACATTTGGTTGCAACAAGACGGCGCAACTTGCCATACAGCGCGCTTTACCATCAATTTATTGCAAAATCAATTTGGTAACAACTTTATTTCCAGAAGTGGTGCTGTTAACTAGCCCTCTCGTTCGTGCGACTTAACGCCTCTCGATTACTTTTTATGGGGCTATGTTAAGTCATTGGTTTATGCCAACAAACCAACAACTCTTGAAGCATTGGAAGCCAATATTCAAGCTACCATTGACACCATACAGCCAGATTTATTGGAAAAGGTAGTGAGAAATTAGACTGATCGAATGGACCATGTAACTAGTAGCCGTGGCGGACATATGCCGGAAATCATATTTAAAAAATAAATGCCATGAAATTATCTACCAGATTATAATAATAATTAATAATTCCAACAATATTTCTGTCTTGTATTATTATTTACAGTTCTCAAGCTCTTCAAAAAACACCCTTTTTATGTGAACTTATGTTATGTTATGGGGTCGGTGGGTCGTGTGGCCTCTGGGCCTTTCGAAGTTACCTCGACCTTATGTGAACTTACAGAGTCGACTGGGTCTGAGCAAACCTTTTATACACCGCATACAAGAAACAACTGCAGTAAAGTTAATATTTAAAATGAGTTATTGTTACTCTATTGTATCAATGTGTGCTAACAACTCGAAAAGAAAGTTTATACCTGAAAATAAGTATTCAATTAGAAATAGAATTTTTATTTTCTTCTTTCGCGTGTTTAATGGCCTTGGCATCTAAGCCCTGTTGACAGGTCACAGTATTAATTAACCAAATGTTTGTTTAACCACTTAAATAAATAAATAAATATAGGGGTAGTTATTAATGTAAAAGGTTATAGGAATGATTGTAGTTATTTTGATAATTGATTATTGGAGTATCGACTGAATTTAAAATTTGGACTAACGCCCTTCCCGAGGGATAGGAAAAGGAAAATACACCTGCAGTTAGCAGGATGAGGTACACTAGAAGGGAATGTGAGGAATAGGAATATAAACATGGATGTGACTGAAAGGATGCAAAAGGATAGGAGTCTAACCATGTGCTGGCTTTGCGTTTTAAATTTTGGGCAGCGGTCCGACCTGCTCGGGATCTGGACACGGACTCCAATTTTTATTTTATTTGAATATTTAAATTATCGCGGTTATATTGCAATGCGCATGACTTTTTTTATGTACTTCCAATATTTTATATTACACCTAAAATAATTTGTACTCAATGTTTCTTTTTGGTAGACAATGTTTTTAGAACTTAAAATATTATGTAATAATAATTTAATTCGATTTTAAAATTCGTGCAAGAACCCCATACAACATGTTAGTTAAAGTTATGGGTTGTACCCATAGCAAACGAGCGGTTATCAACACAGGGACGAATTAAACTCAGGCTCAGTTCTTCTCTCCGGCGGCGAAATTCAGCTGGTTTCCCCGCTTTCGGCAAAGCCCGAAAGAGCCTTTTTAACACGTTTATTTATTTTTATTTTTTTATTGCATTTATCTAATCAAAACCAATTACCGAATAGTGAATAGGTTTCTTGATTATTTATATATTAAAAACAAAAAAACGGTTTTTATATCAAATCATTTTGTCACTGATGGGAAAACTACATAATGGACTAAATTATGTTCTCATTCCCATTTTTTGCGCAAGGGGCGTGTGCAATACAGAATTAAGTGCGGAATAACATTTACATTTTCTAACAACATACAAATACTAAGACAAAAAGTAAAATAGCTCACAATGTATTAAGCAGAAATATTTTTTTTTTTCGTTGTATTTGGCTTTTGCCTGGCCCATTAGCCAACATCATTTATTTATATATATTTTGTATTAATTGTTTAACATTACAATTTGTAGTACTCAATTATTTCATACGGACAAACACTCACATTCATACCACACCCAGGGTCACGACGGGAATCGAACCCGAGTTTGTGGCTCGCCGAGCGATACAGCCCGACGACGTTACCGCTCGGCCACCACCTGCCCTAAGCAGAAATAGAAAGATAATATTTACATTATATATCATTTTCAGATCATAAAAATGTTCCTTTCATTACATTGAGTATTGTCAATGCCAAACTTAATTATTGTGTGAAGTAATTTAAAAAACATTGGACAACTGCTATTATGTAAACAACCAATTGATTGAAGAAAATAAAAAACATCGAATGGTCAGTCTTATATAATCCGGCAGCCGTGAAACACGGAAATCTCGATGAGGTTTGCTCGACAAGAACAATTAGTATTTTCTTGAAGTATGGAGTTTTAGAAATATTTCCAAGTCCACTAAACCCCAAAGCAATGGTCTTCTTTGCTTCGTTGCATATTTTTTCACAAATTACAGCAATAATGATATCTTGTACCTATAACAAATATATATCAAAAATTACGTTATATTCCATAAATAAACCATAAATGATGTTCTCAAAATGCACACTTTAAGGACTTTATTGTTATCCTTGATTAAATGCGTATTATTTCAATAATTTTGCGATCGCTGTCTTTATGGGAAAAAAATATTTACTTACTAGGAAAAATAAACCCCACATGGAATTCGTTATGTAAATTTTAACTAATAGCGTCCCTAAAATGTATTGTGCAATCATACTCGCTAAAACAATCATAACATATAGCACTGTGTGTAATACTCGAAAACACGTTGGCCATCCAAAGCAAACATTCACATTATCCACAGTGTCTAAGAGTTTTCTGTGTACCAACAATACATTTTTACATTTTTCTAAAATTATTGCTTCATTTGTTAAAGTGTCTGTTATTGAAGGGCTCATATTCAATTGTAACTTTTCTAATTTGCTATTGAATATCACAAATCTTGCCTTTACTTCAATCAAAATACACATTTGAAAGAACACGAAGAAGTTGAAAATGTATAAATGAATAACATCATAAACGTACAAAAACGATGAAATTAAGTTAGGTTTTAACAATACTAAGTAATCATAAAGCACCATTGCAACGTATATGAAGGTGTTCAGAAAAAACAATAATTTTATATTAAGTTTATGTTTTCCATTATCCCCTGTTTTACTGAATTGTGTTTTAATAAATTGCAAATCCTCAAATAAATCTAAGAAAATGATTTGATTCCAATTTGTTAGGGACACAACGATTAAAGTATTTCCGATCAATTTACAAATTCTTAGTGAGTTGTTCATCATGAATAATATTATTTTAGTGCCATGCTGCATGTCTACATAGCTTGCTGAAAAGTAAAATATTATGTAGAAAGTTATTGTAGAGTACAGTAGTTTTTTATTGCTACGTCTTGTTTCTAAATTTGGAAAACATGCTAAAATTTCGCCAATTTTATACAAAAATGTTATATTTGTATAGAACATACTTGGCTGTAAATTCTTATAGATGTGTCTGACATTATTGATAGACTAATTTATTTGCGTTTTAATTAATCATTTTATGTTTGTACATTTAATACAAACAAATATCCATAATGAAGCTTAAAAATAATGAAAAAATTATTGATATATTGTCACTTCTGACATGTTGAAAACGCCTTAATCCCATTATGAAAAATTAAGACAAAATTACGTACTCAGTGGTAATATTTTGCATAATATTTTGTTTATATATATATATATATTTAATGCATACGCTGTAAATTTTCAGACGTTGTCAATTTTATAAACTTCAATTTCAAATTTCAAACAAGTAAATTTAGTTTAGTCATGTAGCGAAGTGGAGCGACCAAACCAAATTTTGAGGCTATTCTAAACTTTTTCAGGCTTTTCTGAACTCAAAATTTTTCTTCATGCGCCACGCCACAGAGTATGGAGTAACCAGAGTATTCACGCTGGCTGTGCGGGGTCAGGAGGGGCGGCTCTGTCAGGTGGCTCACCCAGCAGGCGTGTGATTTAGAGTAACTACTAGGTTTCCCCACTCTTCCCAATTCATTTGTATATCGTATCCGCAGAGGAATGTTTATATTTTTTCCTCTCTAACGGTACCGACGGAACGAAAAATGATGACACCATTCAATTTTTAATTCCACATATAATATTGAAATCTAGATTTACTCTCATGTAATGCAATTTAAATTAAAATAAATACAGTTATATGATACAGGTAGGGATTGGAATACCGGCATACCGGTTAATCGCAAAAATTGCTCTTCAAAATGTACCGGTATTTTGGTAAATCATATCAACATTATATACATTTATTTCACGTCTTCAACTATACTTCTGACAAAAATAGTAGATCGATTATGTGTTTTTGAACTTCATAATAAATCAGTGTTTGTACGCGTGGCGCACGAAGTAAAATTTCGAGTTTAGAAAAGCCTGAATTCGCTTCGCTCGTGCCGCCAAATCCAAATGTTCAGGGTTTTTTAAACTCGAAATTTTACTTCATGCTTAATCGGGGAGTGGAAAACACACAAACCCATGTTTTATATTTATAGATTTTTTAAATAGGTTTTTCACTAATTTCCACGATTTCTTATTAATCCACTTCTTTTGAAATGTTGTAACAGGTTTCAAGTTTTTGCCAAGATTTTATAAATAAAATTTAATATTCAATATAATTTGTCAATCAACCGAACAAAATAAAGGCTAGTATTTTTGAATTTTACAATATGTCAGTGTTTTATACGCGTGGCGCATGAAGTAAAATTTCGAGTTTAGAAAAGCCCCGTGAAAATTTGTCTCGGGTCGCTAGCGCGACCCTCGACAAATTTTCTACGCGGGGCTTTTCTAAACTCGAAATTTTACTTCATGCTTAGCCTGGGATTGAAAACACTCGTTTGAATTTTAAATTAGACTCTTTTATAGAATCAACGAATGTCCGCAAATGTACAGAGTATACGAATATATAAGGATATGATATACAAAAAAATTATTATGTCATATATTAAAAATTTTTGTTTATTTTTGGGGTTAAAAACCTTACTTTTTTGGATGTAGATGGCAAATCCTCTTCCAATTTTCGGGTGTACATGTGAATGGGCTTTAACACTTCTAAATCGGAATCCGAATCACTTAATACTATGTCAAATGGTTTTGGAATTGCTGATTTTAACAGTCTATTTTGTTGGTAATTTGTAAAATCACTTGCTCGAAAATGTTTATTACACAGGCGCTTTAAAGAAAGTTTCTTTTCGGACAAAATAAAGAGATCCATATTACCACAATTTTTTAACCAATGATCACATCTTTCGCTATTATTTACAGGAAATGTAAAGAAGTGTACATCCTCGGTTTTCCTCGCCCCTCAATCACGATAGGCGCATTTTTAATAATTAGCCATATTTTTACAACTAAATATCACTAGAACTACAACTACTATTTAAAAACACTCACTATACTTAATTAAATTATAGTTTGTCCGTATAAAATTAGAAACTGTCAACGTGCACACTGGAGAGCGAAAAACATACTGATTATTTTTCTTAAAATATTTCTTACTGACGATTTCCTATACTTTGAAGAGGGTACTTTTACAAATATTTTTCTATGTATTTTTTACACCCTTAGTAATTGATTTCTAGGGCTTAAGGACAAAGGCAGATAAGAAGGGTACGAATTTGGACTGTTTTTTTTAGATCATCTGTGGGGCGAGTGAACACTTTAAACCAAATTATCAGTAGATTTATGGGTTTCCAAACAGTCGTATGATGCATTATTTTTACTAAAAAATTTAACTATATTAAATAAATCGATAAAAGTTGTGATAAAAATATAATTCATTGCTCTCTATAAAGAAAATACAGTATGTCCGTTTCAAGACGCATATATACTTACGATTGAAAAATAATTTCAATATACAGGGTGTCCCGGTTAAGCAGTCCATGCATGTGTATCTTCTAAACGGCAAGAGATACAGATCTGTTAAATGGTAGAAAATATGCAAGACGATGAGTACCAACTATACCCGGTGTTAAATTAACAAAAAAGTTGAACCATCAGAGCACATTGCGAAAAAACTGATTTTTGCGATTTTTTTATTTTCCTTTATAACTTGGTTATTATTGATGATAGAACGATATAGAGCAAAAACCGCTGGAGATATCGAGATGAAAATTAAAACTTAAGTTTTTTGAAAGGAAAACCGGAAGTGGTACTTTACTCTTAGCATTTTTTAGTTTTTTCCAGATATTCACAAAACTAAAAAATGTTTCAAATAAACATTGTATACAATAAAAAATGAAGATATATTGTATATTCACTTTTTATCATAGCACTCTTAGTTTAGGAGTTATTTAAAAATAGTGTTTTTTTAGATAATTATTGTTGGTTATAACACCGATAGGCCATGAAGTGTCGTGGCGCAGGCGGCAGGCCATGATATCATTTTGTAGACATTTCTTTTTTAATTTAATGTATCATATGGTAGGTTTGTTTTCGTTAATAGGAAAACTGGACGATATTTTCATAGTATTTGAAGTTGGCTATGAAT
Organism: Philonthus cognatus; assembly: GCA_932526585.2. Classification (NCBI taxonomy): domain Eukaryota; kingdom Metazoa; phylum Arthropoda; class Insecta; order Coleoptera; family Staphylinidae; genus Philonthus; species Philonthus cognatus. The sequence continues at coordinate 23,319,980 of OW052243.1, read as the reverse complement.
ATACCAAAATAAATGAAATAATAACAATAACAATATTAACATAAAGCGTTATTTGTTTTTGAAAAAATAAACATATCATATGATATACCAAATTAAAGAGAATTAAAAATCTATAAAATTAGCTCATGGCCAACTTTGACGCCCATATAAAAAAATGAAGTTAGTATGCATATATTGGAAAATATTTGCTTTATGATAAATCTGACTACATATTATTAAAAAGCATAAAAAGTGCCCTAATAATGTCAAAATATTATCCTTCTATCATCAATAATAAGTATGGTCTGAACTTTCAACTGTTTTGTTAATTATATAACGGATATAGCTAGTACTCATCGTCCTGCATATTTTCTCCCCTTTAACCAAAGCTCTATCTCTTACCATTTAGAAGATACCCATGCATGGGCTGCTTAATCGGGACACCCTGTATAGATTATTTAACTTTTTTTTTAATTTAGTAACCTTCATGGAATTCGTTTAAATGTCAATTTTGAACTTGAAAATATTACAAAAAGCATTTCAGTGTTTGCCTCCCGGCAAATCCAAATTTTCATGCATTTCTAAACTCGAAATTTTACTTCATGCTTAACCAGGTAGTGGAAAACACTTGTTTATAGCCTCAAATTGAACTTTTATGCAATAGAAAGTCGGAAAATGTGTACTTAAATATTACATACTTACTTAATTTTAATATTTTTCATTAGAAGAATATTTATATAGGAACAATAAATTGTAGGCGTTAATTCCAAAGACAATATATGTATTAAATAATCATCAATTTTATTTATTAAATTTGATTATACAATAAACAAAATATCCAAATTTTCAGGCGTTTCTAAACTCGATTTTACTTCATGCGCCACGCGTATAAAACACTGATTTAATGAGATGTTTAGAAAACGTATTCTTTTTAATCACTCTTGTTCCTTCATGAACACCGATAATAATAAAATAAACCGTTCAAAATACACGTTTTTATTTTTCAAATATTATATTATAAGCTCCCCCAGTTACCCCCCTCCGCCCCCCGTGGATCCGTGCCCGATTGACATAATTAGTTCTCAGGTAATACCTCGGCGGTGGCGGAGAACTTTGCTTAATCGCAGAGGAAACAATATTATTGTTTACTCTGTGGCTATATATTAGTGGAGATATAAAAAATCAAATTATCTATAAACTGAACGCATTAAAACAATAATGTTTTTATTTCACATCTGTCAGTCAGCAGTAAATTGGTGTATGGGTTTATTGAAAAATGAGTATATATATGTTTACATTAACATTCCAATGAACGAATCATCCTTTAACATATGTTTTTGTGCCTTAAATCGCCATCAAAATTGCAGGAAACTGTTTTGGTTGAAGGTTTTAATAGGTGGATGTTTTGATAATTGCCTCAGAGATGGCTACACTATGCAAACTGTGGATTCCGAGTTACAGGCGTGATTACTCTGGGGTTATTCTTTTCTCTGTGGCCACGCGTATAAAACACTGAAATATCAAGAAGTTTAAAATATACTGCTAAAACAATATGCTAAAGTAGAACATTTTCAATTTCATGTTAAATTAGTGTGGTATGCGCCTGGCGCATGAAGTAAAATTTCGAGTTTACAAAAGCTTGAAAATTTGTTTTGCTAGATTCACTTCCCTACGCAACTAAACCAACTTTTCAGGCCTTTCTAAACTCGAAATGTTACTTCATGCTTAATCAAGGAGTGAAAACACTCATTAGGAGCTTCAAATTGAACACTTATAAAAACAACGAATATCTGAGTATAACTTGGAATATGTATACTTAAAACAAAAATTTCGTGTATACTAGCCTGTAAAAGTAATAAGAACAGAAATAATAATGAGGATTTATTAAGTTTTAATAAAACTTTATTCATAAGCATCATATACGATGAAAAATATATAAATGCAATAGGAAAAAAAAAGAATAATAATAAAAAAACAAAACACTAGTACAACATATACATATAGTACACCTACAAACTAATAATTATAAAACATCACTCTCTTATATATTTAAAACAACATATTTATTTAATTTATTTCATTTAAATAGATCCTTTTTTGCAAAAAAATGCGTCTACGAGCACATTTTCATTTATAAAATATACAAATCGAGACATAAAAGTAAAATAGTAAAATGGACTTCACCCACGCACACAAAAATCGATTAATCCTTAAATAAATGCAGTCTTCTATAATGTGTTTTTAAAGAACTATTTTTTTTTTTAGAAAATGGAAATAATTCTTTGTAAAAAATCAAGGCTTGTCTAAAAAGTAAAGATACCAAATATTGAGACAGCAATTTCTTTCAGAGCTAGCCATGGCACACTCAACTTTCTTATAGAGTAAGTCATGACAAAGATGTTATGTTTAATACAAGGATGATCAGAGGGGAAGCTCCTAAAGGGGCGAACATTTGCCCCGTTAAGAGTTTTCCCTCTGATCGTCCTTGCGTCTAATGTACGTCTGTTACTTCTTGCTGTGGTTATGACAAATATTGTTGGAAATTTGACGTTTTATTTCAATGTGATTATTTTATTTCACTTTAAGATAAGATAAACCGTGATGTAGAGAAGTTATGTCTAATATTTATTTAATTTTGTCAGTATATGCCACAGTAACAGTTTCATTTCACAAACATGTTCCTTATTTTTTGTAACATTACATTCAGTTTCATAGTAAGCCATCAGTTGCAAACTTAAATACACCAGACAAATCCGGAATATCCAAATTTGTATTTAAGTATAAAGGTATAAAGAGAAAATTACGTGATATGACAAAGAAGAGCTACGTCTTTTCAAATTTTATATTTTATATATAAGAGGGATGTTGTTACAACAATTATTGTATTTTTTATTGGTATATTCCTTTCTTCACTTCATTTTATTGTATGCTATATGCGCATTTCGAACACAAAGTATCCATTTTTTATAGCTAATGAAAATAGACACTTTGTGTTCGAAATGCGCATATAGCGCACATTAAATTAAAGTGAAGAAACAAATAAAACAAAAAATACTAGAAACAACTTCACATAACTAAAAGAAGAATATTGCAAATACACACAAGACTCTAATATCTATGTATGTCATTCATAGCAGAATTTTATGAGTCACACATTACGTTACTTAAATATTGTATCTTTACTTTTCAGATAACCCTTGTATTTGTTTATTTGTATAAAAAAACAAGTATACAAAAATAAAAATGAGTATTTAGTTAGAATGCAATAAATATTAAAGCAATAAATAACTATTTTATTATGGGGAGCTGCATTTTGCCATATTTAATATCGTCAGTTCAAAAACTGAGTTTAAACTGACGATATAATTTTATTTTAATTATCTGAGTTATAATTGATGTCGAAAACTTTAATTTCACTTTATGCATATTAAATGAATGATGATGATATGAATTCCTACAGAACTTGACCCCTGACGGGACTAACTGTCGACGATCTGCTGTGGGGAGCCGATGTTGGAGGTGCCTGCCGTCGTGGTGGATGATATATTCTGAGAGTACATGGGGAACTGGACGAAAGTGCAGGACACAGGGTTAGGGAGCCGTCGGGAAATTTCATCGTCGTCAGACGGGTGCTTATCAACCGACGCGGATTTCTGGATGACTGGCCGGGAGTCTTGTTCATGGAGCATGTCTTGGACGCTGTTTGAGGAGTGGAAGAGGTACGGGTTGATTGTCGGGTGTCTTATCCTGATGGCATCCACGACGTCTAGCAGATTTTTCGAGTCCATAGCTAAGACGTGCGCCGCACTTAGCATACCCCTGAAAGATTGTTAAACAAATTTGTTAAATTTTTGTAGTTTTTTTATAGTTTATAGTTTGATTTATTTATAAATTTTATATTTTTGTAAATGGTATAACTTAACCAACTTCAAAAAATGTTGTCACAATTTTTATTGGATTTTATTTAAAATCCCTTGATTCTTGACCCTGTATTCTATTGAAAGTGAGTGGGTAGTTATGCTTCCCTCCACTGCGACCGCAAGGATCTATTGTGGCTAATATTATTATATTATTATTTACTTTCTGTATTCCGCATCCAGAGTTGTTGTGCTGTACTGCTGTGCCAACTTCATTGCATTTACAAGTTCCGCCATGTCTTTAGAAAGCACCTTGTGTGCCATTTCCACTTCTTTGTGCACGGAAGTGGGAAACAGCATGACTATATCATCCACACTGGCTAAAAGGGCCCTCAAATCGAGGCCCACTTTTCGGACTAGATCTAAATATTGTTCGGCGTGCGATTTCTGCACACCTTGGGATAACGACATGACGGCTTTTACTACTTGTGTTGTGCAATCGTAGACTTTATCATTGGTCCTATCTAAGTCTGCGGTCCTCGTTGGTTCCATTTTCTGAAGAAGAAACAAAAATTATAATGATTTATTTAGCATCTTTTTGGTAATTTTTTTATTTGATATTCTGACACAAAATCTTAGACCAATTTAACACGTTAACTGCGTTAACGGTTGTTTGGGACTGGTGGTGATCTACGCTGTGGTGCGGGGTAGTATTTATGAAAACATTTATATCTTGAGGAACTTTCAATTTCCTTAATATATCTTTTTATCATTGTTTGAAACGACAGTAAAGATACATACTAACGTATATATAAACAAATAAAAGTTATAATGTATATCTTTTTCACCATATTTTTTTATTTCCTTCGCTTGGTGATCATCAATAATTCTTCTTATCACCTTCCTTTTTTTGAATTAATGATTGTTAAAATTACTAACTTTTGGTTTTTCAGTGTCTTCTGAATTTTCAGAACCGCAATTCGAGTATTCAGTTTTCCCCATCATGGTCAGTGTGCTGGTAATACTGTTGGCGGGTGAGAGAGATTTGCTGCTGCACTGAGATTCGGCACTGCTCTGCATGCCATTCCCGCTGAGACTCATGCTCGCCATGCTGCTGGTAATGTACGAAGCAGAGTTGGAGTAAGTGTTAGAAGGACTTGTCGGCACCGATATCAGCTGCGCTTCTGCGTTGAGGATCTCTGCAGATTCGGGTGCGATAACGCTGAGCCGCTTCTTCTATAACCAATATCAAAAACGCATAAAATTATCTATGTTGAGGATAAATGTAGCAAGCTCTAGTATATAATAAACAAATATAGAGCATCATCAATCATATTATTTTTCTAATATGTGTAATAGGAGGCCACAACTTACATTAATTGTAGAAACAAAAAAAAATTGGTACCAAACTCGTTTTCTAATTCCAAACAAGTTGGGAGTAAGTTATAACAATTGGCGCCAATACATTGATTCATTGGTTTCATAATGAATCAGATAAGAGTAAGACTTACCAAATGTGTTTCAGATTCAGCCAGCCACTTGGAATCCTCCTCCGACTCCTTTTGTTGCTGCCGCAGCCGCTGTTCCAATTGATAATTGAAGTCGGCCTTTTTCACGTGCTCCAAAAGTTGATCGCCGTAAATTGACTGTTGTGATGAAGTTCCCTATTATTAGTAAAAGATCCATGTAAACCCAATTTATACATGCATATTTAAAAAAATCATTCAACAGTAAACAACAAATCTTTGGATATACAGAACTCATAGCTCAAAGCCCACTGTAAACATGATAATAATAAACAAAAATGATTGTTTTGATCCAAAAAACACAAGTAATTCTTGAAATCAGAGTTTTCTTTCAAATATTTATATGATTTTCTTTGTCAGTGTTTTCTTAATGAGAAATTTCAAACAGATTTACATTAAAAAATATAACAAGTTTAAGAGGGTGTCACTTGTATTGTTGCCACTGCACAGTGGTAGTTAACACAGTAGTGTCAGCAATAAAAGTGAAACTATATACATATTTTTTTTAAAGTAATTGAGTTTCATCAAGTACTCGGATAATTAATTCAATATCCAAAGATTTAGTTTGCCATGTCATACAGACAGTAGTTAGGTTAAAGGTAAAAGTTATTAAGTGTTAATGTAACCGGTATACAGTGGTCTGTCAGAAATTTCACACGCTTTGACGCGTAACAACTTCGGCTATTAATCAAACAGAGCACTGAAAATCTACCTGCGTACTAAAAATAGACACACTTAGAAGTAGAAATAAGGTCAATACAATATTTTAAGGAATGATGAAGTTACAGACGTTTAAATATTTGCTATTGTCTCTAAGACCCCACTGTACCGGTTACGGGCTAATGATTTTTTCCTTTAAGCCGGCAAAATAATAAATTAAAAAACTCAAATGAAATGAAACAGAACAGGCAATTTTCTATAAAGGCTCTCCAATAATTTCATGCACATAAATCATGCCAGACAAAATTTATTAATATTTTTAATGGGAAAACATTTAAAAAGTAAAAAAAACCGATGAAACAAAAATAAAGTAATAATAATAAATCAATTGATGCAGTGCTACAAATTTGAAAAGTGCTTAAATAATTAGAATGTTAACACGCAACGAAAATTTAAACTGTATAGGAAAAATTAGCCAATTGTGTAACTTAACTTAACTAGAGTATTCAATATTTCTTTAGAGTTAATTTTTTTATCATAGACTGTTCTATACACTGCGCATTTTAAGGCACTTTTTAAAAGTATTCAATTTGAAACTTTTAACAAGTATTTCCATTAATAGATTAAACATGAAGTAAAATGTGTTGTGCAAATTTTCAGCCTTTTCTGAACTCGAAATTTTACTTTATATATGTATAAAACATTGACATATTGTTTTGTTCAAAATATACTGCTTAAATGTGATTGATCTATATTTATCCAGATACATGCTAAAAAGGAAAAAAACAGCTTTTCTGAATATTTCATTAATTGAAAGTGCTGTGACGAAAAGTGTTAATACAGTAAATGTTACTTTTTTCATTCTTTAAAACATTTTTTCGTCACAAATATCTATATTTTTAATATTTAAATCGTCATATCTCTAACGGAAGAAGTACGATTGATACAACCATTTTTACTTTCCCTTATACAGGGAGTTTATCTTTTAAGTAAGCATATCCCAATATACGCTGCAAATCTTTAGATATTTGTCGTTTTTGAATAAGAATTCAAATTGACGCTTTAAACAAGTGTCTTCAAAATTTGATTTGGTCTAGTAGCGAAGCAAAGCGACCAAACTAAATTTTCAATTATTCGAGAAATATATCCAGTGATCTCCCGAGCAATCTCCAGAAGATTTAGAGTTGTTTAATTATTTCTATTATCGAACGAATCGAGTATTTTTATTCTAATAATCCCATCATTACATAAAATGTCTGACTTCTTATTTCAATCTATCTTTTTCCGAACCCTAATTAATTTTAAAAAAATGTCTGTCTGTCTGTGTTCGTTTTAATTTTAATACAGAATATTTCACGTTTTTTGATTCGATAATTTTTGTAATTTGGACACAAATATTATGTTTCTTATCTTAACCTATATTTTTCCTATACTTAACTCAAGCCAAAAATTTCAACAAAAATAAAAAAGAAACGCATGCTCGTTGAGCGAACCTGCATTTTTCCTTCAACAACCATTTTATTATCGACGACTTTTTGAAGAAAATAGGGCTGCTTGTGCGCGCAACTTTTAACATCGGCTCCTCCGAAATCGTAAATGCTCTCCTCCACTTTACTCTCCCCACCACCGAAAGTGTAAACAGTCGGTTCGGGATGATAATTCGGGATGCACTCGGAGGTAAAAATTTTGTTATTCTGAACGTAGTTTCTTTCTAAAGACCCCATTTGCGGCGAGAAAGTTCCGGTGTTAACATTCACGTTAACATTCCTCTCTAAAGATCCCATTTTAGGCGACTGCGATTTTCTCTCCAGCGAGCCTAGTTTAGGGCTAAACATCCCGGACTTATCTAAACTGTTGTGCGATGAGTTAATCAAGTGAGCATTGCGTTCCAGCGAGTTCATTTTTGGAGAGTGCGAGGAGTTCGATTTGCGTTCGAGCGAGCCCATTTTCGGAGTGGCACTGCCTGTGCTGGTTCTAGACGGGGTTCTTTCTAGAGTGCCTATTTTCTGTTTCATTTGAGTTTGAGTCTGAGTCTGGGTCTGGTTGGGTTCGGGGGGCGGTTGGTCGGGGACTTCTGGGTCAAGCCGGTGGAGTTTCTCGACGGGGATGGGGAGGGTTTTGAGGGCGGGTTGTTCGGGGAGGTCTTTGTTGTTGAAATCGACGGCTACTGTGTTAAATACCGAGGCGGGTGTTGTGTAGGCGGCTGGGCATAAGCCGCGTGTCTCGTTTTCCTTCATCAGGTGGGCAAGGACTTCGGGGTTCTGGGCTACGATGTAGGTTTGCGGGGTCGGTGCGGCGTTCAGCGAGGCTAGAGATGACGAGTCGACACCTGTAACATTAATTAATTACCGATTTACAGAATGGCTTCATAATAAAAAAAAATATATATATATAAAAGAAAGTGTGGTATAATAAGCAAAGAGTAATCTTTATCCAAATTATATTTGAGAGATTACACTGGCCAATAAAAAAACACTTTTTGTCTGTTTCCTGGTTCTAAATATTCAAATCTTACTAATTTTGGGTCGAGAAAAACGAATATGTCTGGTCAACATAACTTTATAGCTAAGGTCAAGAAGATAATTTTGACCAAATAGGTAAAGTATTGTAGAAGTAATTGTTTTGTTTTTGGGACATTTTTCTACTGAATAATTAGTTTATCCAAAGAAAACTTATTTTTCAGTGGAAAAATTTCATTTACAATTGAAACAAAACTCTTTAATATTTCTTTAATTTGATTCGTGTTCACCTATACTGCCTTTCAGAAAAATCAGAACACCAAGTATTTATTAGACAATTTTAATGAAATTTAAAGAATTTGATAATGTAATTGGACATCAATGACCAAAAAAATCAACTTTTAAAACAAAAAAACAAATGATTAACAATTAAAAGTGTGTTGGACCGCCACGATTTTCCAAGCACTCACTAACACTTCGAGGTATGCTAAAAATATGGCTATTAATATCTCCTAGTGGTATTTCATTCCAAGCTTCGTTAATTTGACGTTTAAGTTCTATTATAGTGTTGGGGAGGCGCTGTAAGTTCCCTATTTTAACACCTATCATATCCCAAACGTGTTCTATTGGCAATAGATTGGAAGAACGAGATGACCAGGGTAATAATGTGATTTTGGCATGATAAAAAAACTATTTTGTAATGCCGCTATGTGAGGTCGAGCATTATTTTGCTGAAAAATGAGGTTACTAACAGTGGCTCTAAAATGTTGTCAATATACCGAATCGGCTTAAGACTTCCCTCTGAAAAAACTAGAGAAGACCAACTACCATGTGCTATCGCCCCACAAACCATAACTCCCTGTGTAAAGGTCATATGTCTTTCCACAGTAAGTTGTAAAATTCTACCTCATCGCGTCAACGTCTCACTCTTCTGCCACCATCATGAGCCCATAAATAGAACTGGGAGTCATTACTGAGGATAATGTTATTCCATTCATGGGTCCAGTGTTGTCTATCACTTGTTACGTGAAATTTTCGATAAATGAAATTTTGCTTTAATTTATTTTAATTCTAATGAATTAATATAGGCAATTGTATTTTCATTTGCGTTTGAATTGTTATTTTCGAGCGCGATTGTTTTTGCGAGTTTTTTTTTGTGACTCCAGCCGGCCACGGCGAGCGCATCTTCTAATTGCGTATTCTTTTTCCGTGTGGCGATGTAAGTGCATCCACATCGTACATCAGCGGCGCACACGAAATTGAGAGTAATTAATATTGAAACCGTTGTGTTTTCCTCAAGTTTACGAGGGAGTATAATATTCTTAATTTAAAAGTGAGTTATCTTGTTATTTGTGATAATTTCGCAACGCGTAAAGCGGAGTAAACTGTGCGTACGTTTGGAAAGCCTCACTCCATCTTTGAGGTAAGCGAAACTCTTGTGTTAGAAATTCTTATCTAATGGATAGGGAATTATCTTAGGTTTTATTAACCGGACTAAAAGTTTCCTGGCGACAATCATTTTCGTTTGGTTGGATTGGCTAATTCGATGAGATTTGGATTTCGGCGGAGAACGTGGTTGCTGTTTTCATTATCAGTGGAGGTCACGTGTCGAGAAAATCTGGAGAGGTCGAATAGGAAATCTTTGGCTAGGACGTATTTCGAGAGTTACGGAAAGGGACAGAAAGCGGTGGAAGGAAAGTTGTGAAGGAAAGCTGTGGAAGGAAAACTGTGAGAAGAAAGGTGCAGAGAGTCGAGAAAATTCGATAAGTACTTTTTATCTCTTTACGTATTTTTTTTCTTCTACGAAATATTTAATTAAACGAAGACAAATTTAATCACTGGGTTTCTTGAATTATTAAATTATTATTAAAATGGTATATATTCTGAACTATTATTATTAATAGGGTATTTAATTGGAAAAAAAAGGAATTTATTATAATAGAAAAAGGTTAGGTTTTGTGGACATTATTAATATTTTTGTTTATTATTTAAAAATAAAATAATTGCTAAATTACTAGGGTTTTCAAAGTAAATAGAAGGTTCATTATTATTTTATTTCGTTGTAATCTTAAAAGAAAATTCGGGAATTGATTTATTATTCTGTTGTGGGAGATTGTTTAATTATTATTACCAGAAATAATAGTGAAACTTTTATTATTAATAAAATTAAATTCAATAAGTATTTGATAATTTGAGTAATTGATTATTATTTGGGCTTAATGCCAAAGTAGAAAATATTAAAATAACATAATAGGGTATTTTTCTTATTGCTTAAGAAATATTAAGGTTATAGTTATTTTCTTATATGTGTATGATTATGTAAAGGTATATATACGTATATTTATCTACCAAAAGTGTATTGAAATAGTTTGAAATATTTAAGATTAATTTTGATCATATTTAATAACTTAACTCAGATAAATCCGAGTTAAATTTGAATTTATTTATGTATCTACATCTAGCTTCATTTCGTATTAATTAATTATATATTTTCTGTATCTAATCAATATTATTTTACCTTTCGGTAAGCCTAAAAAGGAAAACGTTAGTTCAATTTAATTTCTTTTATACAATGTATTTTATGTTGGGGTTAGAAAATTAAATAGACGTATTGTTAAAAATCAAGGTTCGTGGTTTTTCCTTTTTGTAGTATAGTTATTTCTTACCGCCCGTTAATCACGTGGCGCCCTTATTTTACTTTCTTTCTTTGAACCCTCCCTTCTTCACTGGGTTAGTCTGGTCGAGCGGTAAGTACATTTTTAATAGCTAAAAAGTAGCGTCGCACACTGCACCAATCAAGTCTTGTTATGTGATGGTGGGGAGTAGGAAGACACACAATAATGGACGGTAGGATCTAATATCAAAACTACGGATTTTTCTGTAAACACTAACTCTTTGGTCATTTAGAGCCAACCAATCATTTCCCAAGGCCTGCGAGTTTTTCAGTTCGTGCTATTGATGAAAGGGTAAGTGCTAGTGTATCGGTGATTGTACACCGTTGGTCTAGATGCTCCAAAGCTGGGGAAATCTGATGTAGACTTGGATCAGGTGTTACCGGCGGTTCTTTCAATCGTCGGCAATAAAAATTAAATTTCAATTTTTTTTTTTTTTATTTATATAAAATGAGTTTATTCCCAGCAATTACCTGAGGACCTATCGGGGATTATCTCGGGTAATTTGTATGACTAGAGTCTGAACACCTGAAGTGCACTCCGAGCAGACCTCCTAGAAGGAGGAAAGATTTGTGTAATCTTTTGCATTCTCCTTTCTGAAAAACGGATTAGATGAGATTCCAAAATTCTCGAGATTCGTCGAATGCCTGTACTTGCGACGGATTCGGCGAATTTCGGCCGACTGGTTACGTCCACCAAGAAAACTACCCCTCTCTACCCTCGTTTTAAATAATGGAGGACGGCACTTCTCATCAGTGGCAAACCAGTAGCGAAAATGGAAACAAGTTTATACAAGTGCAGTCTGTGGTGTTTGAATACTTTTAAAATTCTTTTTTGTTTTGTGTAACTTTTTTTTGATTAGTGCAAGTGCACTAATCAGAACAACCGGAACTGCTCCGCCTGTCACCGCTCCGGTCCGTTACTGCCAAAGCAGTCTTTGGTCGATGCTTTCCGGAACCCTCCGGACTTTTCCCGACACCGCTCGACTCCCCACGACGCCTTTCGGACTTTTCCGACGCCGCCGGTCTTTACCTCTGCTCTCCGGACTCTGTCGACGTATACCGGATACATCCGGACTTTTCCAAAGCCGTCCGGACCTTATCGTCGTATACCGGACTTTGCCGTTTTCGTCCGGATTTCGCTGCCGCCACTCATCACCTCTGACGACCAGGCTGCCATTGTCCACGCCCAGTTATTAATTATTATTTGCTACTGTGTTTTTTTTGTGCTGTGGTTTTTTTTGTTGCTGTGTTTTTTTTGTGTAAATAAATTTGTCGTTTTTGAATAGGTGTTTTAAGGACTAGTTGCGCGTGCTCTTCATCTCTAAACCCCTGAGCTAGCTGGAAGTGCATTCGGGGTACCTTTCCCCTATGGCACAGGGCGTCTAATAAGCACCACTGAGCGTGAAGATCGGGCTCTTCGTTTTGCATCTTTAAGGGGCAGATTTACAGACAGGCAGATTTGCCTCTTAAAGATGCAAAACGAAGAGCTCGATCTTCACGCTCAGTATTGATCCAAGTTTACATCAGTTTTCCCAACCTTTGGACCATCTAGACCAGTGGTGGGGAAACTTTTTTTAAGACGGGCCATCTGTAATAACCAGACAATCGTAGCGGGCCAAAGAATAATGCTTAATCGTAGGTAGGTAGTTTTTATGCGGGTCGTCACACTACGAAGTAAGAACGCGTTCAAACATTCTCACGACGGCACTCTTAAACGGGCCGGATTAAACCTTTCCGCGGGCCGGACTTGGCCCGCGGGCCGTAGTTTCCCCATCACTGATCTAGACCAACAGTGTACAATCACCAATACACTACCACTTACCCTTTTATCAATAGCACGAACTGAAAAACTCGCTTCTCATATACCAATAATGCAACCCCTATCAAAATCACTTAGATGATGAGATTGTGCACGACAGCGAACAAGGGGACTCTTTTTACATGTTACCAACTGAAACGTCAAACTAGTCAGAGGCTATTTGTATACCAAAAGCAGCTACATTAGAAAACCACCAGCTCTTTATAATGGTGAAATCAAGGAAAAATACCGCTGAAAAGGAACCAAAACATTTGATTTTTTAATCATCGATACAGTTCATTGAAGTAGTCAAATTCTGGTAGATTCATCAAAATCGTTTAGTAAATACTTAGTGTTCTGTTTTTGTTTTGAAAGGCAGTATATTTTTCAATGCATATGTACTTCTTAATTAAAGATATTGTTAGAATTTGAAACAAAATAAACGTACCCTGCATAGGATATCGTGAAGGTTTTGGTGGAGGAGGTAATTCATCACTGTAACCCCAGGACATTCCTGCTGTCCTTCGACTCTCCCTTTTCAACGTCGCCTGTGCTGCTGATTTTTCCTCCATTAAAATTTCACTGAAATCGATAAAAATACATTTTTCAAAATAAATACGCACATTAAAAAAAATCATTTCTCCGTATAATGCAATTACAATAAATTATTAAAATAAGTGACAATATATTCCTCTTTGAACTCACTTTAAAATTTCTTTAATCTCCTTGAAAGTGGGCCTCTTGCTGGGCTCGTAACTCCAGCACAGCGACATCAAAGAGTACAACCTAGGCGGACAATTCTGCGGAAGTGCTAATCTTTCACCATTTTCTATCTTGTTGATCACATCGTTATTTTTTACACCTTGGAATGGCTTTACTCCAAGCATCAAAATTTCCCACATACACACACCTATACACAAAGTAGAAACATGTAAAACACACAATTTGACTATTAAGTATACATATCCCGATGCTTGCCCTGTAAATTTTCACGTATTCGTGGTTTTTTGAAAAAAGTTCAATTTGAAGCTTCAAACAAGTGTTTTCCACTCCCAGATTAAGCATGAAGTAAAATTTCGAGTTTAGAAAAGCCTGAAAATTTGCTTTGGCCGCTCCGCTTCGCGAAGCGGCCAAAGCAAATTTTCAGGCTTTTCTAAACTCGAAATTTTACTTTGTGCGCCACGCGTATAAAACACTGATTTCAAGTGATGTTTAAAATATACTGCTTTAGCATATTTCTTTAGAAGTATATTAAAAACTTCACTTTAAATCAGTGTTTTATACGCGTAGCGCATGAAGTAAAATTTCGAGTTTAGAAAAGCTAAGTTAAGCTTTAGGCTTTTCTAAACTCGAAATTTTACTTCATGCGCCACGCGGTTTACTCGAAATTTTACTTCATGTTCAAAATATACTGCTTTAGCATATTTCTTTAGAAATATATTAGAAACTTCACTTTAAATCAGTTATTTGTACGCGTGGCGCATGAAGTAAAATTTCGAGTTAAAGGCGTGGCGCATGAAGTCAAATTTCGAAAAAAAAAGCCTAAAGCTTAGCTTAGCTTTTCTAAACTCGAAATTTTACTTCATGCGCTACGCTTATAAAACACTGATTTAAAGTGAAGTTTCTAATATACTTCTAAAGCAATATGCTAAAGCAGTATATCTTGAACTTCACTTGAAAACAGTGTTTTATACGCGTGGCGCATGAAGTAAAATTTCGAGTTTAGAAAAGCCTGAAAATTTGGTTTGGCCGCTCCGCTTCGCGGAGCGACCAAACCAAATTTTCAGGCTTTTCTAAACTCGAAATTTTACTTCATGCTTAGTCTGGGAGTAGAAACACTCATTAGAAGGTGTTAATTGAACGATTTTCAAAAATCAAAATATGCATACTTAATACAAAAAATGCCTCTATCTCCAGAATTAAGAAACAAGAAGAGAATTAATAATCGCAAACAAAAATGTATTGTATTTTTAATAAAATATGACTTACCAAACATCCAGACATCACTCGCCGTAGTAAAACGCCTAAAATTAATACTCTCCGGGCTCATCCACTTAATGGGCAATTTCCCCTTTGACGCTTTGTAATAACTCTGGTCGTCCCCCATCGAGCGCGACAGACCGAAATCGGCCAGTTTGACGCAAATCGTCGAACTGACTAACACGTTTCTAGCTGCTATATCTCTATGTACATATTTTTTAGATTCTAGGTAACTTAAAGCTGTCGACAATTGGAATGTGTAGAGTAGTAGGGTTTCTAGTTCTAAGCGGGATTTGTTGTTTTGAAGATACGCGCGCAATTCGCCCAGCTTCGCGAGTTCCATCACGATCCAGACCGGAGATTCCGAACACACACCTATTAGTTTTATTATGTGTTGATGATCGAATTTTTGCATTATATCTGAAAAACAAACAAACAATAAATAAACTCACTAGAATAAACTTTTAGCAAACAAAACCGAAATATTTTTTTTATACATTAACTGGATATTGGTCTCAGACCATTCCACCTTTATATTTTTGTATTTAACTATATTTAGACGCCACAAACACATTCACATTTATCCATGGATCCAGGTGGAATCATTTTGTACTTTAAAATGACCCCACCCGGCGGAAGACGAACCCGCGACCCCGATTAGGAGGCAGGGCGTCTACCCACTACCCCACCGCGGTCCCCAACCGAATATTAAGTGTACCAATTAACAGATTATGTTATATTTTCTATCAGTTTTTTTGTTGGAATTTTGAACTTACATGCTTCTTCAAGGAACTTTTCCGTCGTGGCAAGATCTGCGTCTCCTTTACACGTCTTCACAGCTACTGGAATTTGCGAGCCGTCTTTGTTCTTGTAGATTCCCTTGTGGACGTCGCCAAATTGGCCTTCTCCCAGAATGGCGACCAGCTCTATGTGGTTTCTAACTAATTCGTAGTTTCGCGCTGAGAAACAAAAAATAAACGTCAGTTTTCGCAGTTTTTACATATATCAGATTTAAAAAATGGTGATGTGTCCATCATAGTACTTTCCCCCGTAAATTGCGTATTAAATCACTTTTAAAATATTTGTAGCATTATTATTTTCAAAATGTCTTCAACTTTTTGATAACTACAACTTTTATTTGAAACATTTTTCAATTGGATCAACACATACTGACACAAACCAATGACTAGATAAAAAACACTATTTATTGAATATCTCAAAAACTAAGAGTGCTATGACAAATCTTTAATATTTCATTACCTACAACTTTTATTTGAAACATTTTCCAATTGTATCAACACACACACTGACACAAATCAATGACTAGATAAAAAACACTATTTATTAAATATCTCAAAAACTAAGAGTGCTATGACAAAAAGTGAGTCCACAACAAATCTTTAGTTCTTTATTTCCTACAACTTTTATTTGAAACATTTTTCAATTGTATCGACACATACACTGTCACACATCAATAACTAGATAAAACAAACAACTTTTAAAATATCTCAAAAACTAAGAGTGCTATGACAAAAAGTAAATAAACAATATATCTTCATTTTGTTATTATCTACAACTTTTATTTGAAAGATTTTTTTGTTTGATGAACATTTATTGAAAAAATCTGAAAAAACTGAAAAACGCTAAGAGTAAAGTACCACTTCCGGTTTTCCGATTTTCACCAAAAGCTTTTCAGTTCTTCCGATTGTAACAAAAAGCTTAAGTTTCAAGTTGCATCTCGATATCTTTAGCGGTTTTTGCGGTACAGCGCACACAGACACACACACAGACAGACAGACATTTTTTAAAAATGGTCTTATTCGACTCAGGGGGCCTCAAAACGGATATTTCCGCTAAAATTTTTCATTCGAAAATTTTCACGAAGACAATACTTTCCCTCTGTATTACATACGGGGGAAAGTAAAAATTATAATCAGAAAATAGTTACATTCGTTTACTTAACTTTTCATAAAATATTGGGTTATAGATTTTTCTTTACATTGAATTCACAAAATTATAAGTACTACATGTGTAGGTATCAGAGCTGGGCATACTTCGAATCATTCAGGATTCGAATCCTGGATTCGAATCCTTTTAGAGGATTCAAAAGAGGCATTTGAATACTTTAGTTAAACTGCATTCGTGATCCGGATTTGTTACATTTTTTTAAGAGGATTCGTATTCGAATCCAAAGGAGGGTGATTCGAATTCAAATGCGGGTGATTCGAATCCTCATAAAAGGATTCGAATATTTATAAAAGGATTAGAATACTTACAAAAGAATTCGAAAACTTACAAAAGGATTCGAATACTTACAAAAGGATTGGAATGGTCAAAAATAATTCGTATTAATTGTGAGGATTAACATGTTTTGTTTGTTTTCAAATTTCTCGCTAAATCACTGTTTTCTACGCGTGGCGCATAAATGAAATTTCGAGTTGAGAAAAGCCCCGAGTTGAAAACCTAATTATTTATTGTGAACACTGGACATTGTTGATAACAGACTAAATACATCTTTAATCACAGGATTAAAGATGTATTTGTGTGTTTTTGAACTTCACTTCAAATCAGTGCCTTGTACGCGTGGCGCATGAAGTAAAATTTCGAGTTTAGAAAAGCCCCGTGAAAATTTGTCTCGGGTCGCTGCGCGACCCTCGACAAATTTTCTACGCGGGGCTTTTCTAAACTCGAAATTTTACTTCATGCTTAGTCTGGGAGTGGAAACACTCGTTCGAAACTTCGAACTGATTGCTTTGATAATAACATTTAATAACTAAAAATGTTTTTAAAGATAATAATCTAGTCAAAATTTTGTTTACCGTTATTTGAAGTAAAACTGACATCGTAGCCACTATCTGAAAGGTTAAAGTTTTCCGACATTTCCGTGATTCAAGATTTTTTTCCCTGACCTTTTAATATAACTTCCTTCTGTGGGAAACTCCCTGGTTGTTTAATTGTTTTCATTGTTTTTGTCAATATTTAAGTTGGTTTTACAAATTTTTACGTGTTTTGTAATTTTTATGATGCATGTTGATTTTGACAAATTTAATGATATCATATGGCTTTTTTTGTTAGTGTTTTGGTCAATTTGAATAAAATACCAAAACTTTTCTCCGACTTTCCCGGTTTTAATGATATTTAGTGAGTTTTTTATTTACACAATTTTCAGGCATTCGTCGATTTTATAATAGAGATCAATTTGAAGTTTTGAACGAGTGTTTCCACTCCCAGACTAAGCATGAAGTAAAATTTCGAGTTTAGAAAAGCCCCGCGTAGAAAATTTGTCGAGGGTTGCGCAGCGACCCGAGACAAATTTTCACGGGGCTTTTCTAAACTCGAAATTTTACTTCATGCGCCACGCGTACAAAACACTGATTTGAAGTGAAGTTCAAAAACACACAAATACATCTTTAATCCTGTGATTAAAGATGTATTTGAGAGTTTTTGAACTTCACTTCAAATACAGATATTTAGTCTGTTATCAACAATGTCCAGTGTTAATAATAAATACTTAGGTTTTGAATAGTTTTGTTTAAACAACTGATAACAATATTTATATGTTAATGGTTGCAAAAAATAATAAAATCAAATTTATTCTTAAAGGATTGGTATTCGTGATTCGAAAAAACAGGATTCGAATCTTTGATTCGAATCATATTTATCTCTTACGAATCCTTTATTCGAGTATTCGTGATTCGAATCATATTAGGTGATTCGGATTCGTGATTGGAATCATTTCACAAGAATTCGGCCCAGCTCTGGTAAGTATCATGTTTATACATAATCTACCGAAAATAATTACTAATTTTCAGCGTTCAAGAAATGAAAAAGTATTGAATTTATGGTGAATACGCCAGGATCACGCTAAACACAAAATGCGTATTCATTACATCAGAAATTATCTTGAAGTTTCAGACAACAGTGGAATTCAGAAAAGAGCACTTTATTGTTTTTGTGTTTTTAGTAGGTTTTAAAAATATTTTCTACTTACTAGCTGGTGTTGAATAATCGCCTTCTTCGTCAACAATTTCCGCATAATCTTCGGATAACATCGTCCCGTGAGGATTGTCCGCGCAAATTTCCTTCTTGCTTCCGGACTTGTGTTTCGACGGGTGGGCATCTGAAACATTATGTACAAATAATGGTAGCGTATATAATCCACTAAGATTCATTAGAATTTATTAAGCTTTAATTTAAGCTTCTGTCTATTCTTTTTACTTAAAAATTGTGTTTAGTATCAACGCTCAAACCCAAAATGTTATTTATAATTGTATTTTTTAACAAATGTTGAAAGTTGATTTATCTGAGATTTTTCAATGATTATTTTACTCAAAGTATTGAGAATCGATAAAACTGTCCGAGTTGGCACCACGAGAATTGTTTTAATAAATGCGAAAACTACGCGTGGGGTCTAAAGGGTTTTTCTATTTATTTAAACTGCATAGCCCTCACGTGTAGACCGTGAACGTTTTAATAAATGGAAAAACTCTCCTTTTATAGTTTTACGAATAAAATTAAATAAAATATTGATGTTCGGTCCCACAAAACACTCAAACTTTGGAACTTTAAAAGCAGTTTACAGTTTTTTGTAATGCCCATTAATACGAGCTAAAACCACTACAGAAAAAAGTAATATTTTAATTTAACTTTAACATAAGTTTTGGTCCATTTAAGAATATTGAGTACAAATGTGTCAGGGATGCGTTTTCGTAAAATTATCATGACGAAAACCAGTCGAGTTTTATTTTTAATACAGGCAAAATTTGAATACTTCACAGAAATTTTGTTGATTTTAGCTACGGTCTCGCGATTTAAGATATGACTTTGTTTTTGTTAAATAATAAACAAAGTTTTCGTGAAATACTTATTTAATTTTTGCCTGAAAAAAATGAACCTCTAATGGTTTTTTTAATGAAATATGGTACTATTAAAATTATCGAAAAGATACAGATCATCTAATTAAAATATTAGCTACTCGTTTGACAACAATAAAAAACAGATTTCTACTTTACAAAACAACAGAACAGTAAATAATAAAGGTAATACTCCTAGAATTCAAGTGATTGACCAAAATATCGAAAATTTACTCAAGATAATTTATGTATTACATTTGGCAAACAAACTACATTTAATGAATTACATTAAAGTACGTTAAATTTAGTGTTTTTTGAATACTTAGAAACTCTTGTTCATTGTTTAAGTCAATTAATTATCACTAAAAATGGATTGAATATTTATTTCTAAATAGCAAGGTTTATTCCGTGATATTAAAAATGATCTTGGTTAAGGGTGGTCATGGAATGGAAAATGTTTGTGCTTATACAGGGTGTCCAGAAAGTATGGAAACGGTAAAATATCTTGAGAACGACACGATAAAAAAAAAACGCGTGTGTCTTTATTTTTGAAGTTCTATTCAGATATGATATGCACCCCCCCCCCCCCCCCATGGGGGTAGGGGTAAGTTTTATAAACTTAAATGGAAACGCGCATTTTTTTACTTTTTTTGTAATCTTCATAAAAAAAGTTTGTTTTTTTTGGCATATTGACCCCCTTCCACCCCAACCCCCTTGGGGGTTGAAAAAATAAAAAGTATGGAAACAGTGTAATATCTTAAAAAACATGTCTGAATAGAACTTCAAAAATTAAGAGACACATGCTTTTTTATCGTTGGAATCTGACGTGTTATTCTCAAGATATTACACCATTTCCATACTTTTTTTATTAACTCCCAGGAGGGTTGGGGTGAAAGGGGGTCAATATAGAAAACCATTGCAGATTTGTATGGAGATTAAAAAAAAAATATAAGTGGATGTTTTCATTTAAGTTTACAATACTTACCCCCACTCCCCGGGTGTGGGGGTGGGTATTGCATATCATATCTGAATAGAACTTTAAAAATAAAGAGACACGTGTTTTTTATCGCTTTGATCCAACGTGTCATTCTCAAGATATTTCACCGTTTCCATCCTTTCTGGACACTCTGTAGCATCCTTTTAAAAGAATTCATCAACGTCAGATTATATGTCATACTGACATCAATAATTTGCAATTGTGTTAGTAATCATAGATATAAAATTGTAATGAACTAAAAGTTATGAAAGACTAATAACATTTTAATAAACAAGAAAACTTAAATTTAAGTAATTGTTGGAAATGTCCCCCATTTGATATAAATGCACGATCAAAGCTACGACAAGATAATTTTTGGATTCATTGCATTTCGATTTACCATGATTTTTGAGATTCTGAAAATGGAATCAGGGTAAAGGTGTATGGGAGGCACGAATCTAAAGTTCGTTGGTTAAGGCGACTTACCGCTTGGCCACAAATCGAATTTTAAGTTCCACTTTTGAGGTTATATATGGTTTTTGGCTAAATAAGCACATTACAGATACAGATTACACACATGATGAAATTATCTCCAAAATGAGGACGTAATTCATCCAATTTGTAGTGTTATCTTTATTAATTGAGCCAATATCACGATATTAGTTTTACCCTAGATTTGACGTCTACTGACGTTTATTTAAAATAATGGATATATAAATCGAGATTAATTATTAAATCATAGGTAATTTAATTAACGATATAAATAATAGATGGCACTTTCGTACGATAACTAGGATATTTACTGCAATAATAAAATATTAACAAACAAACAATAGATAATAACAAATATTACTTTTATATTTAATTCACTGTTTTTACTAAAATTAAATTTGTACGGCATATCCAGTTTGGTTAGGTGTGTCTACTAACCAAACTGGATATGCCGTACAAATTTAATAATAATAAATTTAAATACTATTAAAATAATATAATAGAACCACATAACCAAGCAAAATTATCTAATTTAAGGCTAAGTATAGCCACACATTTTTCTATAAAATAATAAGATGCAGATAAACATTTTATTATGCTTAGGCGATTTTATGTGTTTTTAAGTTAGGTTAGTACAGTGATGGGGAAACTACGGCCCGCGGGCCAAGTCCGGCCCGCGGAAGGTTTAATCCGGCCCGTTTAAGAGTGCCGTCGTGAGAATGTTGAACGCGTTCTTACTTCGTAATGTGACGACCCGCATAAAAACTACCTACCTACGATTAAGCATTATTCTTTGGCCCGCTACGATTGTCTGGTTATTACAAATGGCCCGTCTTAAAAAAAGTTTCCCCTTTCCCCACTACTGGGTTAGTAGAAAGGTTTGTAATAGAATAAATTGCGAAAGTCTTTTTGCGCAAGTTAAATATTTCACATACTTCTAGGTTAGGTTAGGTTAGGAGAAAGGCTTGCAATAGAATAAATTGCGTATGTCTCTTTGCAGACGATGACTATTCCACATACTTTTAGATTAGGTTAGGAGAAAGGTGTTCAATAGAATAAACTGCGTAAGTCTTATTGCGCACGGTGACTATTCCACATACTTGTAGGTTAGGTTATGTTAGGAGAAAGGTTTGCAATAGAATAAATTGCTTAAATCTCTTTGCGCACATTAATTATTCTACATACTGTTAGGTTAGGTTAGGTTAGGAGAAAAGTTTGCAATAGAATAAATTGCGTAAGTCTCTTTGCGTGTACGGAACAGCTCCTGAATATTTAAATATTAACATTAATATTTTACATCATTCCCAAGATGGCGATGACAGTTTTTGTAAACAGTTAATATTTATTACATTACATTTATTACATTTTAATACATCCATTTTTTTATATCGTAAATTAGAATACCTATGATTCTAATTTACGATATAAAAAATAGATGGCGCTAGATGTATTGAAATGTAATCTTGATTGATGTGAATCAATCTTGATTTATATATCCATTATTTTAAATAAACGTCAGTAGACGTCAATTTTAGTGTAAAATTAATATCGTGATATTGACTGAATTGATGGAGATAACACTACAAATTGGATGCATTACGTCATCATTTTGGAGATAAATTCATCATGTGTGTAACAGGTATCCCTAATGTGCTTATTTAGCCGAAAATACGACCATAGATAACCTCAAAAGTGGAACTTAAAATTTAATTCGTGGCCAAACGGTAAGTCGCCTTAACCAAAGAACTTTAGATTCGTGCATCCCATACACGTTTACCTTGATTCCGTTTTCAGAATCTCAAAAATCAAGGTAAATCGATATACAACAACCCCTAATTTTTGATATCACGGTATAAATAATTAGTAAGGACGAATAAATACTATAGTGCCATATATTTTCCTGGTATCATATGGTATCACTAAATGTAGAGGGTGGTGCATTTTGGAGGTTCCACATATCAAAAACTATTTTATTTGAAGAGATATTGAAAAACCGTTTTTATGAAGTTACAGTAACTTCATAAAAACTTTTCACCCACCCTGTATTTCCCCAACGTAACTAAATCTATAATGTTTTTTTAATATGACCAATCAAATTTGACATTTCAAGAATTTAGTGTTGTGATGCAGGTTGTTGGTTTAGGTTAGGACACATGTTATGTTGTAAATCAACTTTTAATTTATAGGTTTTGTAAAGGGAAATCTGACAGTAATATGACAATTTGAATAGCTCATAAAATAGATAATTCAATAACAAAGATTACGATAACAAATATACCTATCACCGCCTCAAATTATTTGTATCTACTACCAAATTAATAGTGTCTCTAAGGATCAGGTAAATGCTTCTTGCTCAGGAATATCTGTCTTCTTCATTATGTGCACATTTACATGTTCAAATTTTAAAACGTTGTAAATACAAGGAATTTTTCTCTTAGGTATACATGTTACGATTTTTCAAGGTAAATTATTAGACATTCGAGATCTTAAATAAAACTTTCAATTTTAAGACTAACGAGTGTTTCCAATCCCAGATTAAGCATGAAGTAAAATTTCGAGTTTAGAAAAGCCTGAAAATTTGGCTTGGTCGCGTAGCGCAGCGGAGCGACCAAGCCAAATCAGGCTTTTCTAAACTCGAAATTTTACTTCATGCGCCACGCATATAAAACACTGATTTAAAGTGAAGTTCAGATATGTGACAGTATACTTGGAAAGAAAAAATCCCTGTATGTGTTGTAAAGTTGCAAGTTGTAGCGTTCTCTTTTTTAAAAACTCTGCATTGTGACAATTTATTTGACAAATAATGATTTATTTGGCATATTGATAATCGTTTAACAACATCTCAAAATTTAATGTTTAAAATACCCTATTGTTAAAGCAGGACTGCAACTGTTCGCAGTAAATACACCCTAAGTTTGGTCATATTAACAAAAAACAGAGTTTAAGTTAAGCCACTATTGAACTTACTGCAGTTAGCATAATTTTTTCTAATAATAAATCATTCACTGTAATTTTTAATAATTCACTTGGATATGAAAATAAAGAATTAAAGTTCTAGACATTTAAGTAATTAATCTCACGTTTATAAATATTCAAATACTTTTAGTTTTAACATACCATCAAACAAAGAAAACACTCTGAATTGGACATTAAAAGTGCTGCAAACTGTATCAGTTGATGTAGACCATATGGTAGTAAAGTAACTATACTAAGATTGTACTTCGTAAATACTAACCTTTACACGGACAAGGAAATTGTTTCCAAATAGTAGCTTGTAACAAAAATTAACACCACATTCAAGAAACAATTCCACAATACACTACCAAAACCTCCCAATTTTTTTTAGAAACTCACCTTTTCTGGTCCAGATGGAAGTCTGCGTCCCGGAATGTAACCTCGCGTACCCATCAATGAGATCAGCTATACTTTCGGCCACCTCAATACTCGGACACGTAATAAACAAAATTTCATGAGCCCTGGCAACCCGCAACTGCAGCGTCGCCTTGCTATGCTTATCACAATCACTGACTAGCGTTTGGATGGCCTGAATATCCTCGAAATTCGCCACCTTGATCGTCGTCGAATTCGGCGCCTGAACCGTCGTGTAGGAAATCCCAATATCAGGCCCGATTACCAATTCAACTGGAACATGCCAACTGTTTCCTAATTCTACCTTAAATCGTTCTTGATCGAAGTTGAAGTACATCCGTAGGATTTCGAAGAACTTGAACATGCAGTCGATTTCGCTGAGCTGGCTGAATTTCTTGAAGTGGGTTTGGATGCTTTTTCGCAGGGATTTGGGCTTCATGCCTTCGAGGATGTGGCGTGGGATGAATTTGTTCATGCCTTCTTCGCGTTCCAGGTATTCGAGGTTGGATTTTTTATCGAGGGCGTTTTGGGGCATGTCTTTGAAGAAGTTGCGGATTTCCAGGCAGCACAGTTGGACAGCTATTTCTTGGTCGATGCTCAAATGGGTTGCGCTTAGGTAATCACTTCTCACCTAAGACAATTTGTTAAGAAACAGTTGAAATTACTTGAATCGGTCATTTTCATTTTGATTAAAAAAACTGTCTAAGTTCCACTCATTATTAGTTAGGCCAACATAGATTTTTACGTTTATAAAGCATCATAAGCACAGTAGTTCTGGACCGTTTTCATATGGAATACACGAGTACCCCTACTCGTGTATTCCATATGAAAACAGTCCAGAACTACTGTACTTATGACTAAGGGAATTGTGCAAAAAGTAATTTATTTTTAGATTGATGAGATAACCTCTTTTCAAAATGGCCGATTCAATTGAACATAATCCAATATTAGATTTTTTAAAGACAATAAATTTCCCTGAAAATCAACAAGAATCTTGATACATTTCTATAAAACGACGAACGTATGGGTTTTCATTGTTTCTAACTTTTATCATACCTGATCGAAATAAAATGAGAAGGTGATTCGGTCTTTTTCATAAAGCTGATGCAAGCTGCAGGGTAAGTATCGCAGTCTTAATTCGAATCTCCATTCACTCATGGTGTGCTTCTTCAGGAACTTTTCTTGCACCTGATACATGGTCGTATCTTGGTGCAGCCAAAATGTCTGCGAAGAACGAATATTGTCAACATTTTAAATTAACAGTAAAATAATATGAAATATATTCTACAATTCAGTTGCAATATAATTATTTTCCTCAGTTTATTTGGTGGGTATGTATGTGACTTACCTCTCCAATTGGTATGTGGATCAACCTCATGGCGTACAACCCTTTGTAGTACCTATCTCCCGTGGACAGGCGGTCTGTGACTAGTGAAATAATACCTTTAATATCGATAGCGTCCCCATATTTGACGATGTTGAAGCCACCGTTAGGTAGATGTACCTGGAAAAATTGAGACATCATTAGCAAATGGACGAGTTTGTATATTGAGTTCATTAACTTTCATTGTAATCTTCTTAAGAGTCCAACACGTATAATCTTTAAATCTTAATAGTAGAAATAATTTACAGCTAGACTCTTCGAGAAACATTGGAATTGTTCAAAATAGATAAGTCTGAATTATGACTACTAAGATAATAAATATGCATCTCTCTTGAGTATAGCTTTGCTAATGACTTTTTAAAAATAGATATTTGAGAATATAATTACTCCGAAAACGTGACGTGTGTGGTATGTTTTCCAAGTACTTAAGTTTTTTTAAATTTTATTCTCAAACGTATATTTGTTAAAAAGTCATAAGCAAAGCTATACTGCACAGAAATACATCTCGAAACGCGTCTATAAATAGCCTATGACTGGTTTTAATCTGAATCCCTTTACATTTTACTTTTTCTTGTAGTTACTCATTTTTCATTGTTTCTTGGTTAGTTTGAAGATAATTTGTCCTGAAAGTATACGCGAAGGGGAGCATCCAAACCAAATTTTCAGGCTTTCCTAAACACAAAATGTTTCTTCATGCGCCATGCGTATAAAACATTGAATTCTTGCAAAGTTTGAAATATACGTCTTTAGCACACTGCTTTAGTAGTATATTTTGAATTTCACTTGAAATGTGTTTTATACGGGTGGCGCATGAAGTAAAATTTCGAGTTTAGAAAAGCCTGAAAATTTGGTTTGGTTGCTTCGCTTCGCTACGCGACCAAACCAAATTTTCAGGCTTTTCTAAACTCGAAATTTTACTTCATGCTTAACCTGGGATTGGAAAACACTCGTTTAAAGCTTCAATTTGAACTCTTAAAAAAAGCAACGAATATCTGAAGACTGCGTAAACAGTTTATTGGGATATGTTCATGAACATTTGTTAACCATTCATGTGTGTAATACGTTTTATACAAACTAAAGTGAGAGCAAACAAATATTTTCCATTAGATATGAAACTATAAAACAAGGGTGAATGCTGATTTTTTGCGCTTTCTAATATTTTTTGTTTTTGCCAAGGAATTAATATTTAACTTAAGGAATCTAAGGATGACACTTTTGAAACAAGAAAAACATCTTCCAGCACTTTGTTAAAATCCATTAATGTAGTTTCTATGTAAAATTAAATTGCATTATCTGAATGTTTCTAAATCAGCGAATTGCTGATTTTCGTGGTACAGATAATAATACTTAATTTTCAGTCATTTTTTTTAACATAAAACAGAAATTAAATTAGATGAAAGAAGGATATATGAAATGGTAACAATAAAATATGCTATAATTTTATACAGAATATTCTACCTTTAGACATATAAACACTATAAATATTCAGACATTCGTTGTTTTTGTAAAGCATTCATTTTATTGTTTATAACAAGTTTTTTCACTCCTTGATTAAGTATGAAGTAAAATGAAGTTTAGAAAAGCCTGAAAATTAGGATTGGTCGTATAGCGAAGCGGAGAGACATTCCTTAGAAATTTCAAATTGAACGCTATTCTCTAATGTCTACAGATTTGGTACTTTTTTGGGAAAACCAATACCTTAATGATAAATGAACTCAATACAAAATTCAAAAAAAAGGAACCCATTTTCTTACGTACAGGAAAATATGAAATAAGAATTAAACATTTTCATTAACGCTCTCGTTATTTTATAACTGCATTTGTTAAAACAACACAATTGCTACATTATAGATTATATAAGTCATCTAGATGCAAAATCAGTTACATCCATTGTTTTGAAGAAAACTGGACTAAACTTTAAAACCACGACAATTTGGCAAAGTTAGTTTTAGTGCTTTTACTTGTGTCCTTAATGCACCAATGCCAAATATACAGGGTGTCCCAAACAACCCGTGCCATGCTTTTTTGGAGAAAACGACTAGTCCTAGAGAGTTGGGATATAAAAAATATTATTATATTAAAGAATCGAATGGTAATATTGTTTTTATTCCAAAGGGTTGGCATCCCTGAGAGTTTGCTTAAAAATGTCAAAAACTTAAGATTTTCAAATGGCATGATAGGTCAAAAGTGGTATTATTCAAAAGGTCTTTGAAAAATAAGCAACTTTTGTAGGACAAATATTTTTGTGACTGACGCCAGTTTTGAGTAATATTGGGTTGAAGTTACCAAATATCAATATCTCATGGCCCCTTATTTTAAAAGTAGATACTTAGAACTACTGGTTTGGGTTGAGCTAACAATATTTCGAAGTGAATAGGAAACAGTTTGAACAAGGGCTGTGGACTCGGAGTTGGATTTAGAGTCAAAGGTGTGGAATCAGAATTTAAGTACCATTACGTTCTTTTTATTGAGCTTATCTTATTTATACAGTTAAATTGTATGTACTAATTATTTTGTTTTTTTTACGTTAACATTTTGTTTTTGAAGAAACACAAATAGAAAGACTGTTATTCCTTACTTCACTTTTTATTTTTATGTTAGATGTACATTTCGAGACACAAGGTGATCATTATCAATAACAAACTAAATTCCTAAAACTATGTGCGCGGTATATATAGTTGACGGGTTCTCGGAAAAACCAAAAAGTAATTAAACCTATTGTTAGCGGCTAAAGGTTCGAAATGGGTGTCGGTGTCATTACATTATCTGCGGGGTGGGACGGCGCGGGCGGCTTATGGATCGGGAAGGTGGTCGGTAGGATTACATTCACTGCGGGATTATTTTTGGGTAACAAATCTAATAATGGATTAACTAAGGGACTAAGATCGAAATTCAGCAAAACTTTCTTATTTTTATACATTTCAATGGATGCAAGCATATTTAATCTACGATGACTTGATTGCATTAAAAGTTTAATATTGTTTACCGAGAATGTGTGTCCTGTTTCAATTGAATGGTGTGCAATTGCTGATTTGTCCGGGTTTTGAATTTTAAAATAATACTAGTGCTCTTTAAATCTTTTTAATATGTTACGTTGTGTTTGACCTACGTATATTTTATTGCAATTGTTGCAGTTTATTGAGTAAATTCCGGATTTTTCTAGGTGGTTTGTTTTAGTAAATGTGTTGCCAAGTAAACATTTTAATTTTGTGTTGACATAAAATGCAGGAGAAAGGTTGAATTTATTCAATAAACCACCAATTTTCATACAAGTTGCTGGGTGGTACACGAATCTAGCATACTTTTTTGGGGCGGCTTCCTTCGAGTTGGTTAGTGTGGTATTTGAAATAATTTTATGATTCCTAATGTGTTTGTTAATTAATCTATTGATTGTGCCAATGCTGTAATTTAATGAAATGCCTATGTTCTTGATTAAACTAAATTCCTTTTCCCTATTTTCTTTGGATAATTGTATGTTTATTGCTCTAAAAATCATGCTGTTAAAAGCTGCTAATTTGTGTTTAAACGGAGAAGACGAAGATGAGTGGATGTAATTAAATGTGTGTGTGTTTTTTCTGTAAATGTTGAATTCTATTCTTGTATTATTGTTATTTATCAAAAGTAAATCTAAAAAGGGGGTTTGATTGTTTTCTTCTATTTCATGGGTAAAGTTAATACTAGGGGAAAGTTTATTTAAATTTAATGTTATGTCTTTCATATCTGTTTCTGTTTTAACTATTGCAATAATATCATCTACGTATCTATACAAACTAAATTCTTAAAACTATGTGCGCGGTATATATAGTTGATGGGTTATCGGAAAAACCAAGCAATGGGCAACCCCCTTTCACCTTTCTTAGCAAACATTTTTTTAAACCATCTTGAAAATATGGCTAAGAAAACAATCCTTAACTTTCCGAGGGTTATTTTCAAGATGGTTTAAAAAAATGTTTGCTAAGAAAGGTGAAAGGGGGTTGCCCATTGCTTGGTTTTTCCGATAACCCATCAACTATATATACCGCGCACATAGTTTTAAGAATTTAGTTTGTTATTGATAATGATCACCTTGTGTCTCGAAATGTACATCTAACATAAAAATAAAAAGTGAAGTAAGGAATAACAGTCTTTCTATTTGTGATTAATCACTTCACGTAAACTCTAAACAATACAGTTATTGTTTTTGAAGAATTTAAATAGAAGAAGGGCAGGTGGTGGCCGAGCGGTAACATCGCCGGACTGTATCGCTCGGCGAGCCACAATTCGGGTTCGATTACCGTGCATGGGGAGATTTTATTTTAAAAATAATGTCTCGTCGTGACCCTGGGTGTGGTATGAATGTGTTGTGACGTCCATATATATACATATATATATATGAATACTTGAATATAAGTTACAATTAATAATTGAAACAAAAATTAAAAATTGATGTTGGTTAATAGTCCAGAACTAAAGCCAGGTAAAAGTCAAACCCAAAAAAAAATAATAATAGAAGAAACACTTTAATTTGTGTAATTATTCTGCCTGTATTTCTTGAGATTTACATTCCAGGTAAAATTAAAACAAAATACATACCTTCAGGGTGGCTTTATCGACAGCTTGCGAGGGGGTGTGCTGGGGGGATTTCTTTGGACTGTCCATGTTCGACCTGGGCGGCACACACCGCACAGGAGAGCCGCTGCTCAAGGGGGTCGTCGGTGCAACATCACTAGAACAAACAAGGAAACACATATTAGAAACATAAACAATAAACACATTTAGAAACAATAAACTATAATATAATCATCATCAAATATTAAATGTAATAATCGTAACAGTAATTTATTTATTTATTTATTTATTTATTAACGGAATCTCCATTTTAATCTGAAGAATCACATTTTTTTAGGAATCTAAAGTTCGATTAGTTTTTTTATCGAATCAAGTTGTGTGTTGGTTCCGGCATTGGGGTCCTTTACAATCCCAATGTCGTCTTATCTGTGATAATAGGCTCCGGCCTATTTGTGATATTAGGTTTAAGGTGTGTTTGTCTATTTTGTGTATAATCGGTGCCAGGGTCTTTTACAACCCTGGTACCACAAAATCTGTGATTTTAGGCTTAGGTTTATTTATGTACTATATATTTTTATCTTATTTTAGTTGTTTCTTTTGTTTTATTATTAAGTTTTCAAAGAAACAAGTAAACCGGCTAATGACCTTGTAGTCGAAGCCGGTAGGGTGGGAGGGGTTTTTAGTCGGTAGTCCTCCGCCTGGAGGGAGTCCGACAAAAAAAAAAAAAAAAAAATAGAATTCGAATTTTGAAGTTATCAACTATAAACTAGATTTAAGTAAAACCATTATTGAATTGCCCTTATAAGTTAGATTTTTATTTCATTGTGATTTCATTCACCTAATCAAATTCTTATAGGTTTGAAATATGATTTATTGGATAATGGAATTGTTGACATGTTGTCAGTATAGATGTAGTCTATATTTTGATCTGCTGAAACTGCCCTTGATTATTCAGCTATTGCAGTTTTGATTGAGGCTCTATTAGAATTTAGATATTAACCCGATACAAGCAAAATCTCCCAAGTCCCAAGCTACATCAGACAAAATTCTTGAGGTATCACGTCTTCTGGATCTATCTTTGGCTATAGATAAGTTGGAGTATCGTCAGTTTAGATTAAGATGATCATACCGGGTGTTCAATTAACCCGGAATAGCGTACATCTCGAAAAATATGCATTGTACAGAAAATATAGTAGGATCTAAAGCAGCGACGGCTTGCAGCCCAACTTCAGGGTCGGCTACAGCGCCAAGGCACACAAAATTTGACGTTTAGATTGCGCTTTATAAATACAAGGAATTGCACAGCAAAGCCACCTTTCAATAATAAATACATATTACCTTGGGTCTCTGGCCGACCCTGAAGTTAGCTGCAAGCCGGTCTAAAGTTTAATATTTTCGTGTGAGAAATTTGTTAGATGTAAAATTGGAACTTCTACACCCCCCCTGTAGGCGGGGCGTAGTGCAACTTTGAAATCTTAGACAGGAATCCCCATTTTTTATCCCATATTCGGATACTACGTCAAGAACTATGTACTTTTTATCCGAAACTTTTTTTCGATTCACGACAGATGGCGCTGTAAACATGTTAGAATTAAAAAAAAAAAGTGTAAGCAGTATATTTTAAATTTCAATTGAAATCAGTGTTTTATACGCGTGGCGCATGAAGTAAAATTTCGAGTTTAGAAAAGCCTGAGTTTGGATTTGGACGCTTCCCGTCCAAATCCAAAACGCTCAGGCTTTTCTAAACTCGAAATTTTACTTTATGCTCAGTCTGGGAGTGGAAGACACGCGTTAGAAGTGAATTTCAATTGAAAATTTAACATTTTCACAAACATAAACAAAAACAGTGTAATGTAAAGTGTTTAACCATACACGATCATACCCGACCATACACGAACAAGCACCAGGTTTGTTCGTGTCTGTTTTCGGACTTTACGCTGAAACAGTGTCTTGTGCGCATGGCGCATAAATAAAAAGTTGTTTAGTCATTTACAAAATTCAAACATGACATCTGTCGTGAATCGAAAAAAGTTTCAGATAAAAAGTCCATAGTTTAAGACGTAGTATCCGAATATGAGATAAAAAATGGGGATTCCTATTTAAGTAAGTTTAAAGCTGCACAACGCCCCGCCTACAGGGAGGAGTTTCAATTTTACTTTTAAGGGATTCCCCACACGAACATACTAAACTTTAGATTCTGCTAGTTTTTCTGTTATTATCAGGATTGTTAAACAAACGTTTTTTTCATTTTAATTAAAACAAACAGTTTTTTTACAATACTTGGTTTTTTCAATGAAAAAACCACGTATTGTAAAAAAACTGTTTGTTTTAATTAAAATGAAAAAAACGTGTGTTTAACAACCCTGATAATAACAGAAATGAAAAAACCACGTTTAAAACGTGTTTAAAACAAAGCATACAGGGCATTTTTCTTTTGAGTATACATATCCCGATAATAGTTTTTAAAATTTGCGGAAATTCGTTGTTTCAAAGCAGTGAATTTGAGGTCTTTAACGAGTGTTTTCCACTCCCAGACTAAGCATGAAGTAAAATTTCGAGTTTAGAAAAGCCTAAGAATTTGGATTGGCCGCGTAGCGAAGCGGAGCGGCCAATCCAAATTAGGCTTTTCTAAACTCGAAATTTTACTTCATGCGCCACGCTTAAAACACTGAAATCAGTGGAGTTAAAAAAACACACACATACAACAACGATTATAAGCAACCTAATATACGTTAGAGTTATTGGGTTATCTATAATCACTGTTTTAAACAATTTGTTAGGCGCAGAATTTGACTCACATTTTATTCACATCTACATATTAGATTGCTAAAGCCGTATATTTTAAACTTTACGATATTTTAGTGTTTTACACGTGTGCGCATGAAGTAAAATTTCGAGTTTAGAAAAGCCTAATTTGGATTGGCCGCTCCGCTTCGCTACGCGGCCAATCCAAATTTTTAGGCTTTTCTAAACTCGAAATTTTACTCCATGCTTAGTCTGGGAGTGGAAAACCCTCGTTTAAAGATTTACATTGAAATCTTTTAAAAAAACAACGAATGTCGTAAAATTTACAGTGTATGCATATGTATACATAAAAGAAAAATTCCATGTATTTAAAAATCACATTTATGCACACACAGTTGTGATATTTTATTGTAATAAAATGTAATGTTTAATAATGTAATTTGAAATATCTTCAACAATTTAGCTAACATTTTAAAACGTAAACAAAAAATCTTGATGAAGTGGTTTAAAATATAATTTAGCAAATTTAAGATAATAAAAAACTTTAAACAAATTTAACGTTTAAAACATGTTTTAAACAAATTTAAGATTTAAAACATGTTTAAAACTAAACCGTTTAAAACACGACGGCTGTTTTTAAACATGTTTAAAACACTGTTTTTATATATGTTTAAAACACTATTTTTAAACAAAGCGTTTTCAACATAACAACCCTGGTTATTATTCATTAAGAATCCAATTATTATGAAAAACATTAAAAGTGCGATTCTTTTCGCAATCTACAACAAGTTAGTCTTACAAAGACTATATCAAACACTCATTGAAACAACTACTTCCCGGGCTAATACCCCGACGGACATTGAATTATACAACAAGTGTTTGCTGTTACATACAGTAACCTACTGCAAATGTAACAATTTGGGTCAAATTATTCAGGCCATCTATAGACGCGTTTCGAGATTTATCTCTCCTCAGTATAGCTTTGCCATTCCCTCTAAACAAATTTGACACCTTAGACTGGCGGTCACGTTACCGTTCAAACATTAGTATAAATGAAATTGCCAATTCTTGGTTGCAGAATACTTCAAACATTAAAAGTGCGATTCTTTTCGCAATCTACAACAAGTTAGTCTTACAAAGACTATATCAAACACTCATTGTGGTCAACGGTAACGTGACCGCCAGTCTAAGGTGTCAAATTGTTTAGAGAGAATGGCAAAGCTATACTGATGAGAGATAAATCTCGAAACGCGTCTATAGATGGCCTGAATAATTTGACCCAAATTGTTACATTTGCTGTAGGTTACTGTATGTAACAGCAAACACTTGTTGTATAATTCAATGTCCGTCGGGGTATTAGCCCGGGAAGTAGTTGTTTCAATGAGTGTTTGATATAGTCTTTGTAAGACTAACTTGTTGTAGATTGCGAAAAGAATCGCACTTTTAATGTTTGAAGTATTCTGCAACCTAGAATTGGCAATTTCATTTATACTTATTATGAAAAAAGAAAACACTTTTCAACACTTTTAACTAACATTAACAAAAACCAATAATCCATTAGTTAAACAAATCACCTCACTTGCAATGAAGATAAAAACACAATTAAACACGCGTAATTCACTTAATTCACCGTTACCGTTTCAAGGCAGCCACCGACAGCAAGAGATTCCTCACATTTACGCATCCATAATCCATTATGGTCATTTTCAGACAGTACAGTAAAAAAAATAGAAATCCAATTACCCGCCACTATTTACACGAAATTATCACTTTACGCAACAGCACGTGTCTTCTATTAACACACTCGGCCGAAGGAAAATAACCGTTCACTATTTATATATGTATATTTCAAAGTGTCGACTTAGAAATATAAAAGGATACGTACTGAGATGAGGGAAATAAAATTAAATAGATGTATTTTCCTGGCAGAGGGCCATACAGTCTGTTTGTTCCGCGTTTATTGAATCTAAGTATAAGCTTACTAAAAAAAAAAAAAGGTTTCGGTGATGTAAATAGTGTAGTTTGTAAATTGTAAATGCGAGCACGATTATCAGTAATTGAATATGTAATAGGTAAATAATCGCGTTTTTTTATTGATAAAGAAAATTCGAATTCTACGTAAAAATAAACTCAACCGGATTAATCCAAATTTTGTTGGTATTCGTAATTTTTTAGAATGACTAATAATTAAAAGACAATTTTAAATTGTTTAAAATTGAATTTGTATTCAGTATTCGGGCACCAGATACCCACAGACGCGTTTCGGATTTCAAGGTCCTCTTCGGTGTGGTCCTGACCCAGTGCTGAGGAATACTGAACATTTCTGACTATTTCAAGCCAACAGGTGAAAACTATTAATAGCTAACGCCATCTAATGATGGCATTAGCTATCGAATCCATTAAAATTGTTTAGTTTAAATATTTAATTTAACCAACCTTTTCTTGGCTATGTCCCTCACTTTTAAATAACTAAAAATTCAAATGCCCCCTGAATAATTTTTTTTACTTCACAAATGTCATTCATTAATTTTGGATGTAGACTAAGTTAGGTCATATGTGAATTTATGCAGTCCATCTAAAAGACGTGAATTCTACGACATTAGCTTTACATTTAAGGTATTAAATAACTTCATAACCTCATCTGAGTGTCTAGAATATTTTGCATTGAATATACCTCAATATCCCACACGTAACCCGCAGTTATTACATGTTCCATTCTGTCGTACGTCTTATAATATGTTTAGCCCACTTGTAAGAATGTATAACTCTGTAAACACGCATTGCGATAAAATAAACTTTTTTGATTTATCGCTAGTCAAATTTAAATCAGTTGTTCGGAATTTTGTATGTTCGTAGTATTTTTTAGATTTAAGTGAAATTTAAATATATTTCTATTATTGTTATCCATGTAAAATGTTTTGACGTCAAATAAATAAATAAATAGATGTGACCACATTTAAAAATGTAGACAGCTAACGCATATCCAGTTTTATACGCTGAGTTTGTTCAGACATTTGTTGTTTTTAAAAATCGTTGAGTTCGTAGTTTCTAAGGAATGTTTCTGCTCCTTGAAGTAAAATATCGAGTTTCGAAAAGCTTGAAAATTTGGATTAGCTGGGGCGCGCAGGCGAAGCGAGTCGTGCCCCGGAAAATCCAAATTTTCAGGAAGATATTTCAAACTACATAATTAAACATAACATTTTATGACAATAAGATATCACAAAAAATTCGTTGTAAACGAATTTTTTAAAAGATTTCAATTTGAATCTATAAACGAGAGTTTTCCACTCCCAGACTAAGCATGAAGTAAAATTTCGAGTTAGGCTTTTCTAAACTCGAAATTTTACTTTATGCGCCACACGTATAAAACACTGAAATATCGCAAAGTTTCAAATATACGGCTTTAGCAATCTAATATGTAGATAAGAATAAAATGTGAGTCAAATTCTGCGCCTAGCAAATTGTTTAAAACAGTGATTATAGGCAATCCAATAACTCTAACGTATATTAGGTTGCCTATAATCGTTGTGTATATGTGTTTTTTGAATTTCACTGTAAATCAGTGTTTTAAGCGTGGCGCATGAAGTAAAATTTCGAGTTTAGAAAAGCCTAATTTGGATTGGCCGCTCCGCTTCGCTACGCGGCCAATCCAAATTCTTAGGCTTTTCTAAACTCGAAATTTTACTTCATGCTTAGTCTGGGAGTGAAAAACACTCGGTAAAGACCTCAAATTAACTGCTTTGAAACAACGAATTTCCGCAAATTTAAAAAACGCTTCTATTATCGGGATATGTATACTTAAAGGAAAATGCGGTGTATGTTACGTTTTAAACGTTTTAAACGTGTTTTAAATGTGTTTTAAACACGTGTTAAACATGTTTTAATTGTTAGTTTTAAACGCTGTTTCAATGAAAAAATTCACGTATTGTAAAAAAACTGTTTTAATTAAAATGAAAAAAAAGTTTTTTTAACAACCCTGATAATAACAGAAAAAATAGCAGAATTTAAAGTTTAATATATTCGTGTGGGAAATCCCTTAAAAGTAAAATTGAAACCCCCCCTTGTAGGGGTTGTGCAACTTTAAATTCTTAGATAGGAATCCCCATTTTTTATCTCATATTCGGATACTACTACATCGAAAACTATGTACTTTTTATCCGAAACTTCTTTCGATTCACGACAGATGGCGCTGTCATGTTTGAATTTTGTAAATGACTAAACAACTTCTTATTTATTTGCCACGCGCATGTTTCTATTGTTTGGGGTTGGTGATCTCACACTTCTTCTCACATCTGACATCTGATTTTAATTTTTTTAAATTTTTTGTCACATAGGTATAGATATTATTATTCATATTTACGATTATTATATATATTGTTACTACTATTTTTATATTATATGTATTATTGACGTGTGTAAAACAATTGTTAAAGCACTAATAAAAAAATAAAAAAAAGGTACTGTTTTTTCGTAAAGTCCAAAAACAGACACGAACAAAGCTGGTGCTTGTTCGTGTATGGTTAAACACTTTACATTACAGTGTTATTGCTTGTTTGTGAAAATGTTGAACTTTCAATTGAAATTCACTTCTAACGAGCGTCTTCCACTCCCAGACTGAGCATGAAGTAAAATTTTGAGTTTAGAAAAGCCTGAGCGTTTGGATTTGGACGCGAAGCGTCTAAATCCAAACTCAGGCTTTTCTAAACTCGAAATTTTACTTCATGCGCCACGCGTATAAAACACTGATTTTAATTAAAATTCAAAATATACTGCTTAAAAAACAGTTGTTCGGAAATTTGTATGTTCGCAGTATTTATTAAATTTAAGCTAAATTTAAATAAATATCTATTATTGTTATCCATGTAAAATGTTGTTTTGACGTCAAATAAGTAAATAAATACATGTGAACCCATTTAAAAATGTCGACAGCTGACGCATACTCAGTTTTATACGCTGAGTTTGTTCAGAAATTCGTTGTTTTCAAAAATCGTTAAGTTTGTGGTTTCTAACGAGTGTTTCCACTCTTTGATTAAGCATGAAGTAAAATTTCGAGTTTAGAAAAGCCTGAAAATTGGATTTGCTGGGGCACGCGAGCGAAGCGAGTCGTGCCCCAGCAAATCCAAATTTTCAGGCTTTTCTAAACTCGAAATTTTATTTCATGCGCCAGGCGTATAAAACACTGAAATATTGTGAAGTTCATAATATTCTAATATGTACTAATAATATTTAGATATGTAGGTTTATAATTCATAATCTACTCAACTTAATTTAATGTTTGATTTTACGTGAATAAATTTTACAAATGTTAATTGTGTCAAACCTAATGGATCAATTTGTTCCATAATAGCTACGCCCCTGGTTGTTAGGACTGGATTGATAAAAAGGTGTGAGATTGAGATTTCATTCATGCGTTTGTGAAGACAATGCCTTTCAATCACACTGACCCATATTCCCACACTTCCATTTGCTCTTTGGAGTGCCGACTTTGATAAAAATCTCGACGAGAAGCGCGGTCTCCATTTGTATTATTTCATCTTTTTTTTTCAAACGCACAATACAATAGGGAAATATTCCGAGCGCGATAGAACAGGTGATATACGTATAATTTTATAATATAATATGATGTCATTCTTCCTACATACCTTTCCATTTTGTGGTTTATTCACCGGCAGTGACACAATAACATTGTAATTGAGACATTCCGAGTAAATGTTGGTTTATTTTAGGCGCCACAAACCGTAATTTTATTGATAAAAGGATTGGAAGTGTACATATTTTAAAAATTAAATTTGCCTTCTTAATAAGCGTTAACACACAGTTCTAAGAATATATAATGCTTCTAATGTATTCATTAAGAGCCGTTTTACAGACACAAGAAATCTCGCAGAAATGAATAATATATTTATTAACAATTATATATATACAGGGTGTCCGTATTTCAACAGAATGTATAGGGATCTCGGTTATTTAAAGAGATAGAGAGTCATGTAAATTGGGGTAAAGTTGCGTATTTTAGGGCCCAATAATAAACTAAAAACAAATTTGAAATATTGTCAAAAAACCGATTTTTAAAAATTTTGTTGGTATTTTTTTTATTTAAAAACTATTGAATCTAGACATTTACAACTTTGACATTATACAGGCACTTTTGAGAAATCTAGTAACATATTTTATTTTGAGAAAACTATAACATTTACCCGGGGACCATAGACAGCTATGGTTTTTCTTAAGGCGCCATTTTGGATTTTCATATTTTTTGAAAAAGTATTTTTTTTTCTGAATTCACTACACTAACAGTTTATAGTACATTTTATATGTAAAAAATAATAATATACAGGGTGATCCATTTAAAATAAGGAAGTTGCATCCGCTACTGTCTTTATGGCACACCCTCTATACATAAAAATATTATTAAGTTATGCAGCTCTTAAAACCAAGCAACTTTGTTACACAAACTTTTTTTCCATCTTTAACATAAGCCGAGTATCCTCCGAGAACGCACTAATGGGACTCCCTGTATATAATCGTATAGAATATTGGCTGCTTATTTTTTAAAACTGGAAGCTTGTGGAAAAGTTAGCAGTAACGAGTAGCATTATAATACTAAATACGCCTAATATATAAGTAAGAATATTATTGATTACAATTTCACATTATTTTACAATTCAGAGATAAAATATTAACGCAATCGTTCAATAGAAATATTCATAAGATAATTTCTGGTTTTGTAATTTTTAATCCATTTTAATTTATCCAAGTATTTAGACATTGAAATAAAAATTACACACGATTAAAAAATCTTGATTTACGATTTATAATTTATTATAGACGATGACCTAACACCGCCATATTTAGCATCTGAGTTACGACATTGCGACGAGAAATATTCCGTTTTGATACGATATTTCTCCGGCATTCCCATTTTATTTATTTATTTATTCCCGCTTCTTAAACAATGCGCACGATTATGTACATATTTTTTTCTTCCGAGCACACGAAGGTCGACAACATGTGTACATATTTTTCATACAGCGCTAATTATCATTTCCTCATTGTAATAATTATAATAAAATTCAAAACACTTTGATTGGCTTGATAAGCACGAATTAGACAATGAAGTTAAAAAAAAAACTGGTATAAAAAGGAGTTGGTATTAATCTAATAAAATGCTTATTATAGTGATTGATAGCACTCGTAATATTAAAAAATAAATATATTTTTATGATTTATCTACTCCCGATGCATACTTTGTAAATTTTCAAGCATTCGTTGTATTTATAAAAGGGTTCAATTTAAACTCTAACGAGTGTTTCAATACCTTGATTAAGCATGAAGTAAAATTTCGAGTTTAGAAAAGCCTGAAAATTTGGTTTGGTCGCTCCGCGAAGCGGAGCGGCCAAACCAAATTTTCAGGCTTTTCTAAACTCGAAATTTTACTTCATGCGCCAGGCGTATACAACGCTGATTTAACGTGAAGTTAAAAATATACTGTATTAGCATACTGGTTCAGCAGTATGTTTTAAACTTCACAACAGTTCAGTGTTTTGTACGCGTGGCGCATGAAATAAAATTTCGAGTATAGAAAAGCCTGGAAATTTGGTTTGGTAGCTCCGCTGCGCGGAGCGACCGAACCAAATTTTCAAGCTTTTCTAAACTCGAAATTTTACTTCATGATTAATTTGGGAGTAGAAACACTCGTTAGAAGCTTCAAATTTAACAATTTGCAAAAACTGCCAGAAAATTTACAACATTGGTATATGAATAGTTAAAAGATAAATTCCTTGTACTGCATCAAAATGTGTGTGCTAAATAATTTAGATATGACAATATTTTTTAAATATATTAGATATAGTAAACGTCTACCCTTTTTTAATTCCTGTATAAAAAATACACATTTCATTCGTGCATGTTCAAATTTTATATTTATCGTTAACTCATATTTTCGCACTTTTCCAAATTCGCACATTTATTTTCCAGACACGTTCCACTTATATTGCCCTTTTTTGATATATTTGCCCGAGGTAGATTTCCTCCCCATGTGAATACATATTCTCCTATTATTTTGCACATAACATAATACATGCATTTTTATTGTACGTATAAGGCCCGGTGCACACATGCGTTTTTTAACCGCACGGCGCCGCTGCGTGCCCGCTTCAAATAAATACACACATCCGTCAAAAGACGCATGTACTCCGTCAGTTGTGAAATATGTCATAAATGTGACGTTGATTTTTTGGAAGGTTATCGGAACATATTTAAATGGGTATTATACTGATTGGGATTTTTAAGTCACAATGCTGGAAACGTTAATAAAACCTCATATCCCAGGCCCCAGACGCGGACTAATCTACCGGGAAATTTATAGCCAGTATGGTGTTTGGTGAAACAAGGCCTTAGGGGCCGGAGCTCATGATTTTCTCGAGAGGTCGCGGGCTTTTTAAAAACACCAGTCCGCGCTTGCCGGACCTAGTTTAAAATTTTTGAAATAGTGTTCTTATCAATGAATTTCCGTAGAAATCTGTGAAAGAAAGTTTAAAAACATTTATATACATTTATATTCAGCAGCGGCACCGCAGCTATGTGTGCATCCACCGATTAGATTGTATGTACTTTTCGCCGTAACTGCGGTGACGCAGCCTCGCCGCACGGTTAAAGCACGGATGTGTGCACCGGGCCTAAATAATCTGTTTTTTTTTAAATATAACCAATCAAATTTGACATTTCAAGAATTCAGTGGTGTGATGCAGGTTGTGTGTTTTAGGTTAGGACAAGATTAATCACATGTTATGTTAAATAATTAAATTATTGTTGAGTTACGTGAAGGTGAACGAAGTTATTAAATAAAAGAATTGAGTCTCCTTTCTTCACAGGATTTATTTAAAAATCGCAAATGTACATTTCGATCACGATGTGACCATTATCAATGCTTAACTATTTACAAAAACAAACGGAAAATTTATACCATGGATACAGATTCGGATTATAATTACAATGTTTCGGGTAAATAGTTAAGCATTGATAATGGTCACATCGTGACCAAAATATACATATTCTTTTATTTAATAACATGTTATGTTGTAAATCAACTTTTAATTTGTAGGTTACGGGAAGGGAAATCTGACATTAATATGACAATTCAATTAACTCACAAAGATTACGATTACAAATGTGTTTACCTATCACCGCCTCAAATTATTTGTATCTACTACCAATTTAATAAAGTGTCTTTAAGGATCAGGTAAGATAGGAGGATCAGGTAATATTCCTTGCTCAGGAATATCTGTCTTCTTTATTATCTGTCCATTTAGGTGTTCAAATTTTGAAAAAGTTATAAATACAAAGACATTTTCTTTTAGGCGCAACCAAACCAAATTTTCAGGCTTTTCTAAACTCGAAATTTTACTTCATGCTTAACCTGGGAGTGGAAAACACCCGTTTAAAGCTTCAAATTAAACTCTTGAATAAAACAAAGAATATCTAAAGATTTACAGCATATAATTAGAATATTTATACTCCTTTTATCTGTTATTATACAGGGTGTCCACAAAAGGTAGGGGGTATTTGTAAATTGAATAAAAAATAAAATAAAAGTCAGAAAAAATATAGTTTTATATTTATTTTTAGACAAAGTTTTGGAAAATTAAGTGCCAAAGATAACGTTGTCCGAATGTTGACCGTCACGCTGCTGGCACTGCTCTAACCGAAAATGGAAATTAGCCGATACGCGTCTACACATCTCTCTGGAAACTGCGGCCACTTCGGTGTGGATGTTGTCCTTCAATTGCAGCTCAGTTCGTGGTTTGTTTTTATAAACTTTTTCTTTAAGGTATTTTTTTGAAGGCCGGCAAGGGCACTTACTGTAAACTGTGGACGGTATTGCGACATGTTAAGGAACTTTTTAGTTTCACAGCTGTACACTTACTGTAAACTGTGAACGGTGTTGCGACATGTTAAAGAACTTTTTGGTTCCACAACTGCAGGTGTTTGAAGGTTTTTATATGGAAACATGGTTTCAACAAGATGGGGTAACTTGCCACACCTCAAACCAATCACTTGAGGTTGTCAATGAACTTTTCCCGGAAAAAGTGATCTCTCGTCGAGGCACCATCAACTGGCCTCCGAGAAGACCCGATGTTACACCCATTGATTATTTCCTATGGGGATACTTTGAAGAGAGAGTTTATAAAAACAAACCACGAACTGTACTGCAATTGAAGGACAACGTCCGCACCGAAATGGCTGCAG
The DNA here is from genome assembly GCA_932526585.2 of Philonthus cognatus. Lineage (NCBI taxonomy): Eukaryota > Metazoa > Arthropoda > Insecta > Coleoptera > Staphylinidae > Philonthus > Philonthus cognatus. The sequence goes on along the minus strand of OW052243.1, from coordinate 23,276,432 downwards.
TGTCCAGAGAGATGTGTAGACGCGTAACAGTTAATTTCCGTTTTCGGTTAGAGGAGTGCCAGAAGCGTCAGGGTCAACATTTGGACAACGTAATCTTTGGCACTTCATTTTCCAAAACTTTGTCTAAAAATTAATATAATACTTTATTTTTTCTAACCTTTATTGTATTTTTTTATTAAATTTACAAATATCCCCTACCCTTTGTGGATACTCTGTATTTATTATTAACAGTGGTTCTGTGAAAGACCTTTAATACAGTTCAATTTACATTCCCTGTTTTGTAAAAACCATTAAAAATTAATTTAAACGTCAGATATTACATTACTTATTGCGGTTTCACATTAATTTCCTTCACGCGAATTTCGCAATTACACATTTTATTAATTTCCTCCTTCGTGTAAATCAAAGTGCATTAAGTCGCCTTAAGCGCTGTGCGCAGTTTTTCCTTTTCGATGCATTATCTCGGAAGAATATTCGTGGGAGATTCGTGATAGAATGGAATACGAACCTTCCCAGTTTTGCTGTTTCAATGCAAAATACTCGTACGTATCCGTTTGTAAATGGAGACCATATCGCAATAGGTCAAGTCTGATATTGATATATGGATTAATAATTGTGGCTAAATTGTCAGGTTTTCTCGTAAATGACGGGTTATTAACGCTTGGGTTGTTGTTTATAATCATAAATCATTTATGGTCTGCATAAAATGTGAATTGTAAGAACTAATAAAAATACACAGAGGTTTGACATACAGGGAGTTTTTCTTTTAAGTAAACATATCTTAATTACAGTTGTAAATCTTTAGATATTCCTTTTTTGTTTTAAAAAGCGATCAATTTGAAGCTAAACGAGTGTTTTCCACTTCCAGGTTAAGCATGAAGGAAAATTTCGAGTTTAGAAAAGCCTGAAAATTTGGTTTGGTCGCTCCGCGAAGCGGAGCGGCCAAACCAAATTTTCAGGCTTTTCTAAACTCGAAATTTTCCTTCATGCGCCACGCGTACAAAACACTGACATTTTATATTTTTTTTTTATATTTTGAACTTCACTTGAAACCAATGTTTTATGCGCGTAGCGCATGAAGTAAAATGTCGAGTTTAGAAAAGCCTGGAAATTTTACTTCATGCTTAATCTGAGAGTGGAAACTAGTTTATATTCATAAATCAATTATGGTCTGTATAAAATGTGGATTGTAAGAACTAATAAAAATACACAGAGGTTGTACATACAGGGAGTTTTAGGTATACACATATTAATTACAGTAGTAAATCTTTAGGTCTTCATTTTTTGTTTTAAAAAGCGTTCAATTTGAAGCTAAATGAGTGTTTTCCACTCCCAGGTTAAGCATGAAGGAAAATTTCGAGTTTAGAAAAGCCTGAAAATTTGGTTTGGCCGCTCCGCAAAGCGGAGCGGCCAAACCAAATTTTCAGGCTTTTCTAAACTCGAAATTTTCTTTCATGCGCCACGCGTACAAAACACTGACATTTTATGAAGTTTTAAATATGCCACTAAACCAATATGCTACGCACGTATATTTTGAACTTCACTTGAAACCAATGTTTTATGCGCGTGGCGCATGAAGTAAAATTTCGAGTTTAGAGAAGCCTGAAAATTTGGTTTGGTCGCTCCGCAAAGCGGAGCGGCCAAACCAAATTTTCAAGCTTTTCTAAACTCGAAATTTTCTTTCATGCGCCACGCGTACAAACCACTGACATTTTATGAAGTTTACAATATGCCACTAAACCAATATGCTACGGACGTATATTTTGAACTTCACTTGAAACCAATGTTTTATGCGCGTGGCGCATGAAGTAAAATTTCGAGTTTAGAAAAGCCTGAAAATTTGGTTTGGCCGCTCCGCTTCGCGGAGCGACCAAACCAAATTTTCAGGCATTTCTAAACTCGAAATTTTACTTCATGCTTAATCTGGGAGTGGAAACACTTGTTTAAAGCTTCCAATTGAACCCTTAAAAAAACACAACGAATATTGGAACATTTACAGCGTATGCATATGTATGTGTATACTTAAAATAAAAATTCCCTTTATTTAATTAATAATATCTTAGTAGATGAATATCTGATAGTGTTTACAGTGTAGAAAACGATATTAGAATAATACTTTTTATTTTTTAATAATTTAAAGTTCTATCGGCATAACTTTAATATGTTTAATTAAAACTTCATGTACCTAATCAATGCATTCATATTATTGAATAAATGAGGAAATAATACATTGAATTTTTTAGCACAATACCCAACTTGTTTTTTATTTTTAATATCTGAATATTTGATTTAGAAAAATGTTGTAACTGACGAAAAAATTCTATAATTTTATGCCTCACCGACGCAATTATTACAACTGTAATTCCAGAAACTGGAAGCGTTTATGAACGATAACCGGCAAGTAACTAGCAGCCGACGAGTTCCACTTAAGAAACTCGTTGTGCATGTAATATTGCAAAAATAAGGACAATTATCCGCGTGTTAAATTTATTTATACCCAGGAGAAGGAAAAACCAGGCGCTTTGCGAAACGATAAAAACGCACTTAATTTTATTGGATAACCTGTAAGTGAACAATAAAACAAGATTTAAGATTAATCAATGATTAAACGTGTGATTGTTGCAAACATGATTTTAAGACAATGTGGAAAGAGACAATGCGAATGAGAAAACAATCACTCATAAGGAAAAATTAATTAGTATTTAGGTATAAATTAATTTTTTCTTGCTTTTGAGTTTCTGTCCCTTTTCCCACCTAGTCTAAAAATTGATAATAATAATAATCTAAAACATGATTATTATTATCAATTTTAAGGCTAGGTGGAAAAAGGGACAGAAAATCAATTGTAAGAAAAAATGAATAATGCTAAAGCTGTTGTGCTTTAGCTATAGTTTTTATTAATGTAATTTAACAAATTAGTATTTGGATACCTGAAATGCGTTAGTCTGATAAAATTATTGTTTAATTGTAACGATAATTAAAAAAAATATATATTTTCTTTCTCATTAATTACACAGTGCGACAAATTTTAACTTTTTTTTTCTGATTTGAAATCTGAAAACAGAAATGAAAAATATGTGTGAAAAAAATACATCTAACTGTTCTTTGCGATATTAGGTCATTTAAGGATTGTATTGAGGTCTGAAGTTTCAAAAATTGGAGATAAACCAAAGAGAAGTTTTTCATCAAAAAGATCACACAAAATAGACCATTTTTAAAAAGATCACCTAAAATGGCCTATATAAAGATCAGATTTGCCACAAGACACGTAATTTTAGGAGTTAAATAATTTTAATTCGATTAGTTTTTTAGTTTTGAATAAAAAATTAATAGAATTAAAATTATTTAACTTCTTTCGCCTAAAATTACGTGTCTTATGGCAAATGTGATCTTTATATTGGCCATGTTAGGTGATCTTTTTTAAAAAAACTTCTTAATTTTTGAAAGTTCAGACCTCAGTAAAATCCTTAAATGACATAATATCGCAAAAAACAGTTAGATGTAATTTTTCATTTACACAATTGTTTCATATTTCTTTTCAGATTTTAATTTAGATTTTTAGTGTCGCATCACAGTGCGACACTAAAAATCTAAATTAAAATTTGAAAACAAAAATTCAACTTCGCTTTTCAATAATTGTTATTTTTTAAGCTTATTTTGTATCAATCAATAAGTAATTAAATAACTACACTTAAAAATACATAAAAAACTGACATTATAAAATACAAACAACATATGAACATATTAAAATTACATAATGAAAAATGTGCACTACTGCGAATTTAAATCATTTTTTGTATCCTTTAAAACTTGCTGTAGTTTAATACAATTTATTCATTTTTTTTTAGTTAAATCAATTTTCAAATCCTTTAAAAGTCTCATGCCAGGTTTCACCAACGTCAGCTAAGTCGACCAATAGTTATTTATCGATTAAAATCAAATAATAGTTACATACATGTCAAAAAATCAATAAATTCACATGAAATTGATGTTTATAACATGGAAAATGTCTATTCCAATCAACAATATTAATGTAATCAACGAATAAGATTTAATTGAAGTTGGCGAAACCGGGCATCAGTAGTTAAATATTATTTATCCATTGTTTTCCAGTTTTCTTCAATGTTCCATATTTTGTTAGTTCTTGAGTTTTGTCGTACTTTTAACTTTCTTCTATCTTTAAATATAACTAAATCAATCTCTTTCAACGTTCCACATTTATGTATTTATATATTATGTAAATATCTGTAAGGTTGCAAAGATAATAGTTATGCAAGTTACATTAAATTGAAAATACAGAAAACTATCTAAAAAACAAAGGTAAAATTAAATAACAGTTGGTTAAGATAGATAAACTTTGATATCGTTTTTTGTAAATAGTTCGAGTTATTTTCCTTAACTTAACGTTAGATTGTAGATTATGTTCAAGCTTTTTTAAACTCAAAATTTTACATTATGCGCCACGCCTCTAAAACACTGGAATATTGTAGTTTAAAATATACTTTTTATCTTTGATCTCGTCTTAATACATTTTACAATAAACAAATCTTAAAAGTTCGAGCTCCTGGAACAATTTGCTTTGCGATATGTTTACTTAAACGAAAAACAATTTAAATATATTTTTTTTCTATTATATGAAAATTGTATTTATCTATTCAAAATGGAAAATTTTAAATAAGTATCTATTTTTACATCGCGTTTGGTCCATTTGGCACTTGACGAAACGATAAAATAGAACTATTCAAAACAAATTTCGATCCCGATTTATATTTCTGTCCATTAACTTTTCGACCCAGAAAATTACATAAATCGGTAGTATTTTTTTGGATGTTTTCAAAGCAATAAATCAGTAACAACATAATCTTCCATTTTTGGCAAATGATCGGACTCGCAATACTTAAAGTCTATTAGGTAACGGTGATAAATTATGTGATTGATTAATTAATCGCCAACCAAATAGCCTACATTTATAAAAGTGTGGTTACAAAAATAATTATTTTCTACTCACAAAAATCTCATACGTTTTTGAACCAAGAAAAATAGGTAAATTTAAATACACATAGATTTATAAAATATGTATAAATTTACTGCTCACATATTTTTATGTTTACAGTTTTTAAATTTAATTAAAGTATTTTTATCAATTTTTCGGGAAATATACATTTATTTGATATGTATATTTAACTTTTTTAACCTATTTGTACGTATATAATAAAAATAAATATATAGGATTTTGTTATCTTTCTTAAAAAACGATTGTTTTGATAAATATTAAATTATAAGATACGGAATAAAAGTGAATACAATACAAAGCTCTATAAAATGAACGACAAAAATCTTTAAATTTGTTAATTTACGGTGAATTTTAAATATACGTAAAATTATAAAATTAAATAGGGCAGAAAGACCTACGGTCGATAGCCCTTATTTGGGAATACATCAGAGAATATTATGTTTAATTATCATTATATTACATGTAATATACAATTTCTCAGATAATAAAGATTTACTATATATATAAAATTAAAGTATTTTTTCTTCTTATAAAATTAAAGTATTTTTTCTTCTTAAAAAATATTTGATTGTTTTACCAAATATTTATAAAATTAACGATAAAAATCTTTATTTTTTTCTGTTTAAAACTGTTTTATTTATTGTGGTTTTTAAATACACATAGATTAATAAAATTACAGCATTTTTTTTGTTTCTGAAAAGAAAAACAGATATTTATTAAATATCTATAAAATTAACAATAAAAATCGTTAAATTTATTTGTATATGAAATTTTTATTTAAATTTAATATAGTTTCGGCAAATTTAGCTTGTCATTATCAAAAATGCATTGAAGTATCTATAAAATGACCGACGTTTTATTTGTAAATTATCTTTTCTTTCAGAACCATCACCAATTGACAAACCAAGAAACCTCTGCGAATAAACATTTTTAACATTTATTACCGTGAGATCAAACCTAAGTTATGCTGATTTGGTTATGAATCATAAACATATCGAATGTGGATTAAAAAAAAGTCTGGAGTGCCATGATTTAATCATGTTTTATTTAAGTTGGCTACACGGTTTAGGAATTTACATATTTAACGTCAGACATAATAATTATAACATATAATTTAAAAGTTGCCAACTTACAATATTTTCCATGGCATTCTAGAGGTTTTTTTTTATTGAACATACATTACATAACTAAGCACTGCAGTTTGAATTTCACTTTAAATCAGTGTTTTATACGCGTGGCGCATGAAGTAAAATTTTGAGTTTAGAAAAGCCTAAAAATTTGGTTTGGTCGCTCCGCTTCGCTACGCGACCAAACCAAATTTTCAGGCTTTTCTAAACTCAAAATTTTACTTCATGCTTAACTAAAGAGTGGAAACACTCGTAAGAAATTTTAAATTGAACTTTTTGTGAAACAGAAAATGCCTACATATTTAATAGATATTAAATAAATCGTTTTACAATAAATGTTAAAAAAATTAATAAAAACGTGTGTGATTTAAATTGAGATCAAGTGGCCTGAAAATTAAGTCACGTAAGTTAACATGGCGCCGAAACCAAATGTAAAACAAATTAATAAATATCAAGAAGAACGTTTATTCTAATTTATGAAATCACTTAATATAATTGACAACAAATTTCAAATTGTAAAAAAAAATTCAATTAAAAAATTGGCAGTTATATATTTATATATTATAGTTCTAAAGTTAATATGCGTTAAGGTCTACCTTTCAGCAAAGTGCTTAAATCACCAATACAATTTAAAAGAGAAGAGAAGAAAGTTAGAAAAATGGATACAAGAATCCACCGATGAAAGATACGCGTTTAACAGTTTTATAAGGTAATACAAAATTTGTAAAAAATCAAGAGATTTTTGTAGAAAATAGATGCCAGTACAAATCCTTATCATTAAATTTCTGTCATTCAATTTAAAAAAAAAATTCAAGAACATAAAACAGTAACATTAGAATAATAAATAATAATCAATATACAGCGTGTAAACGAACTACTGTACAGGCTCTCTACCACATAAGGGGCAGCGTTTAAATAAACAATACCTGCATTTGAAATTACCATACCTTTAGTAGATAGCTCACAAATAATTATTAAAAATAATTAATAATAATAGGCCACATGTTTGTGGTATCTGGTATACGCGCACATTGCGTATTTTAAGAGAGATTCCACATAGACTGGTAGTTTTTAAACGATTTGGATATCGAATTACACCATCCAGAGAAAAGTGGGTCAGATTGTGAAGAATTATGTCTATGTTGTTATTTTGATTTTTTTATACGTGACCCAGTTTCATCTAGTAATTCTAGACAGTGTGTGTGTGTGTGTGTGTGTGTAGTGCGTGCTAAGTGATTTATACGTCTCGATAGTGCGTGCGAAGTGATTTATGCGCCTCGCAGTAGTAAAAGTAAATAAAAAATACAACAACTTACGCATCCACGAAAAATATCATGAACACAGGTAACCAGAAGTTCTCAAAAAGTAAAAAATGCATGAAAAATTATGAAAAATCGAATATTTTTTTTCCGATTTTATTTTTGCTGCAATTGGTGTCAAAACATTTTGTGTATACGCCCTTAAGAGGATGTACATTAGTTCGATTACACGCTGTATAGTAAAAAAGATTACAGTAAAAACAAATCGGATATCAAATAAAGAGTGACTTAAAAAATATATATTTTTTTATACATTTACTGAATATAGGTCTCAGACCATTCCACCATTTCACCTTTATATTTTTGTATTTAACTATACTTAGACACCACAAACATATCCACACACATCCATGGACCCAGGTGGAATCATATTGTACTTTAAAATGAATCCACCCGGCGACCTCTGGGTTAGGAGGCAGAACCTCTACCCACTACCCCACCGGGGTCCCCAAATATATATTTAATTTTATGTTTGTTGTAAACACAGGTCGTAAATAAAAAAAAGTGTAGGCAACGTGTGTGTGAAGTAGGGCTTTTCGGCACGATTTGTGAGTTGAGGCAACGAGCTGTCTGTCAGGCGAGTGTCCAAATCGCAAAGAGTTACACACTAGTTACCTAAATAACTATTTCGTCTATCCAAAAAGTAAATGTACTCCTTATTCGTGAAAACTGAAGGCTTTTCCGTTTTCTTCATCGCTGTTCATAGCCAAAGAAAATCGTGTTAACAAACTGTTCAATAAATACTCGAGTGTGTTGTAAGGAAACGACAGGCAAGGTCGCCTTTTACATTAATTACCCCGTGTGTATGCAAAACAAATGATTTGTGCCGCATTGAAAGCTACTTTACCAAACGATAAACACTAAATAAGCTGTGTATAGGGAAATACGTAGACACAAGAAATATAAATTACATCATGTACAAAATACTTTATGTCAAAAAGAAGATAATGTAGTAAATGTGTTTAGGTTTTAATTATGTTTTAGAAAAAAATAATTTGGAGCTTCTAACGAGTGTTTTCCACTCCGTGATTAAGCATGAAGTAAAATTTCGAGTTTAGAAAAGCCTGAAAATTTGGCTTGGGCGCGTAGCGAAGCGAAGCGACCAAGCCAAATTAGGCTTTTCTAAACTCGAAATTTTACTTCATGCGCCATGCGTATAAAACACTGATTTAATGGGAAGCTGTCAAAAGTGGAGTTAGAGAATAATGATAGGAGAAAAAAAAACTAATAATAGTTTTTTTTTTCTCCTATCATTATTCTCTAACTCCACTTTTGACCACTTGGGAAGCTGTCAAAAGTGGAGTTAGAGAATAATGATAAAGGAAAAAAAAAAACTAATAGTAGTTTTTTTTTTCTCCTATCATTATTCTCTAACTCCACTTTTGACAGCTTCCCATTAAATCAGTGTTTTATACGCATGGCGCATGAAGTAAAATTTCGAGTTTAGAAAAGCCTAATTTGGCTTGGTCGCTTCGCTTCGCTACGCGCCCAAGCCAAATTTTCAGGCTTTTCTAAACTCGAAATTTTACTTCATGCTTAATCACGGAGGGGAAAACACTCGTTAGAAGCTCCAAATTATTTTTTTCTAAAACATAATTAAAACCTAAACACATTTTTGTTTAAATACACGTTTTTTCCAAGAGGCAATGATTTGAAATCTACGAGTAACACTTGATTTTAAATATTTTGAAATAAATAGTTTTTCATCAGCAAATTATTATTTTTTTTTTGTTTACTTTCAAAGGTTTGAAACATATTATTCAAACGAGATTTTCGAATATATGTCTACTGGCCCAAAAGATGACCAAGCCACCGGCTCACCGGAAAATTTCATATTTTTCCGTATGGGCCCCTGGTTGTAACTGTGGATTATTCGAATGAGAAAAATTATGTTCTTAAAGAGAAAAGAAGTCTGAGAAAACGCATGTTTCTAAATCTTACACTACATACGTGTATTTATATATGTGTAACCGAAATAGACGTGAATGAAAAAGTGAATAAAAGTCCCATTTGACTTTGTTTATTTTAATTATAGCGGGGCGAGGCGTTAGATATTTTTGAACTAGAGTGCTTAGAGAGAGGTGCACGAACTCCCACTCGGTGCTCAACCGGAAACATTTTCGAAGAATGTAAACTAAAAAATAAAAATGATAGCACGAGGAAAACAAGAAAGATAATTTGTAACTGTAGACATTTAGAGCCTTATTAATAGAATTGCGGTTAATATCATTGTAGTTTAATGCTAGTTAATCTCTGCTAGATGCATACAAATACGATACTAACATTTCATATAAATAGTACAAAATCTAGATGCTAGTTAGTTTTGAATTATTGATAAAAATCAGGCTGCAACATTGCATATTCATGTGTTCTAACTTCATAAGGTGTTGGGTGCATTTACGAGATAAATGTACTCTGTTGTTGTTATGTTTGTGACAATGTATTTTTTTCTGCTAAATTAATTGATTGAAATTTGCTCTTAACGAGTGTCTCCACTCCCAGATTAAGCATGAAGTAAAATTTCGAGTTTAGAAAAGCCTGAAAATTTGGTTTGGTCGCTCCGCTTCGCGGAGCGACCAAACCAAATTTTCAGGCTTTTCTAAACTCGAAATTTTACTTCATGCGCCACGCGTATAAAACACTGATTTCAATTGAAGTTCAAAATATACTGACCAGGTACATACATGATTTATAGCATTATTAAATGCATTCTAAATAATCCTCTTTTGTTATGACAATTGAGGTTATGTGTAAGACTAAAACTAGGGGTAGCACGTTATTAAATTATTAGTTGTAAACTAATAAAAGTAATTTACTACGTTTTATTAATCCGAAAATGTTAATAGCATCCTTAGAACCGTGTTAACACTGTATGCTAACGTCTATTAATAATGATGTTTGTTAGTCTCCAGTTATAAATTGCTTATTGAGATCTTAAGCTATTTTAAAAAGCTTACACTAAAAAAGACTGTTATTCCTTACTTCACTTTTTATTAAAAGTGAAGTAAGGAATAACAGTCTTTTTTAGTGTAATAATCACTTCACGTAAACTCAAAAACAAACAGTTATTAAGAAGCTTATATTAAGAAAGAGGCAATTGTTATTCATTTGTAATATATTGTTATGATAATAGTGTGATTCAAATTTAGTAATAAAAGTATTATTTTTTATATTGGCTATATTTACATAACATAATAGTTACATTATCGTACCTACATATCGATTATTCTAGATAATATTAGATTAAGCTCGTGGATTTTCTATCTACATGTTAATCATATGCATGTTTGTGTTTCGATAGTAGTTGAAAATTTCGTGTGCTTACAGGAAGCGTCTTTAATATTGATGAAGTCGGATATTTTTACAGTATAAGCATTCTAAACAAACAGTTGATGCATGTTTTTGAATAATAATTAATACCTGAGAATGTTTGGGCGTTAACTTAATAAATTTATGTCTTTATTTGTAAGAAAGATATGTATTTACAATAACATAAACAAGTGAAACATTCTTTACTCTTTGTTTCTCGATTTAATTAATTTCAACAACAAACCGCTTAAATGTACTTCTCAATTAAAATAGACATTATCAATTCTACGAATGCCAAATATTGATTAACCGATGATTTTGCGACAGTTATTTAAACTTAGAATTAATTCGACAAATCACTATTATAACGAGCGGTTTCATAATCAAGTTAAAACTATACATCTTTAAATTCGGTCTGAAAGCCTTAAATATCATTGTAGTTTTACTAGTTAATCTCTTTTTGAACGACACAAACACGATACTGAACTTTCGAATTTAGAACAAAACTCCTATGCTATCGTTAGTTTTAAAATATTGATAAAATGAACGTGGCAACATCGCATTTTCATGTTTGTATGCTTGTGGAAATGCATTTCTTCTGCTGATTTATTTAATTAAAATGTACTTCTAGCAAGTGTTTCCACTCCTTGATTAGGCATAAAGCGAAATTTCGAGTTTGGAACCCTGATTTCAAGTGAAATTCAAAATGGATTTATGGCTTCTTGCAAAATAAATGTTCCGTTTAAAGCTAAAACGCATTAAGTATACTGGACCTTAACACAGTTAAAACGATAAAGAATTTCTAAATACATATTTAAAAATATATCAACTTAAACTCAAATAAGCATGCCTGTTCTGAGAAAAAAAAGGCATATTAATTTAAACAAATATAACATCAAATTCTAAGTTTGCTACAATGTATACAGCGTGTCCACAAATTTTCCTAAACTTTGTCTAAAAATTAACATAAAACTTAAAAATAAAGTTTTATGTTAATTTTTAGACAAAGTTTCTGACTTTTATTTATTTTTTTATTCAATTTACAAATACCCCCTGCTATTTGTAAATTGAATAAAAAAATAAATAAAAGTCAGAAACTTTGTCTAAAAATTAACATAAAACTTTATTTTTAAGTTTTATGTTAATTTTTAGACAAAGTTTCGGAAAATTAAGTGCCAACGATTACGTTGTCCAAATGTTAACCCTAAAGCTGCTGGCACTTCTTTATCCGATAACAGAAATTAGCTGCTTTGCGTCTAACATCTCTGTGGAAATTGCGGCCATTTCGGTGCGGATGTTGTCCTTTAATTGCAGTACAGTTTGTAATTTGTTTTTTTAAACTTTCTCTTTAAGGTATTTTTTGTAAAGGCCGGCGAGGGCGTAAACGGTATTTCGACATGTTAAGGAACTTTTTGGTTCCACAACTGCAGGTGTTTGAAGGTTTTAATATAAAACATGGTTCTAACAAGATGGGACAACTTGCCATACCTCAAACCAATCACTTGAGGTTGTCAATGGACTTTTCCCGGAAAAAAGTGATCTCTCGTCGAGGCACCATCAACTGGCATCCTTAAAGAGAAAGTTTATAAAAACAAACCACGAACTGTACTGCAATTGAAGGACAACATCCGCACCGAAATGGCCGCAATTTCCAGAGAGATGTATAGACGCGTAGCGGCTAATTTCCGTTATCGGTTAGAGGAGTGCCGGCAACATAAGGGTCTACATTTGGACAACGTAATCTTTGGCACTTAATTTTCCAAAACTTTGTCTAAAAATTAATTTAAAACTTTATTTTTCTGACTTTTATTTATTTTTTTATTCAATTTACAAATACCCCTTAGGGGGTATTTGTCAGAAAGTCAGAAAAATAAAGTTTTAAATTAATTTTTAGACAAAGCTTTGGAAAATTAAGTGCCAAAGATTACGTTGTCCAAATGTAGACCCCCTCTTTGTGAACACCCTGTAGTTTCGATAACTTAAACTCGGCATTATCTAATTCACTTTTAGTTTGAAAATGGTAAGTTGAAGCTGTCGAAACTATAATCACAATACAAGTAAATAAAAACCTGAGTTATACAAAGAAACTTTAAGTTGCAAGTAATTATAAAATTCATCGTTATTTACACAAATAAGAGTGTAAATATTGAAGAATCGCCCTTTTATGATTAAATAAAGAAACAATTCAATGTTCTAATAATTACACATAAAATTGAATTAAAGTTGAAAATTGTTTAAATTTTATATTTAAATGTGGGAGCATTCGTTTTTAGATAATTTAGTTAATTTGATCCAAATTTGAAGTTTGCTTGATTTTTTACTAATGTTAAAATGAAACAACAACTAAAGAAACATCAGATTCTGATAAAATCAGCAGAAATTGTAAATAAGTTAATAAAGTGTGTTTACTAAAAAAAATCTTATTAAAATTATAAATTATTTTTAGATAATTCTGTTAATTTTGTTAAAATGAGACGTTTGTTTGATTATTTACTTATGTTGAAATAAAACAAGAAATAAAGAAACGCCAGATTCTGATAAAAATCAGCAGAAATTGTAAATAAATTAAACAAAACCGAAGAAATGTAGTTCATAATTTAATAATAATAATAATATTTAAAATTATTAAAAAATCAAGCAAACTTCTAATTTTGATCAAATTAATCAAATTATCTAAAAACATTTAAATATAAAATTTAAACAATGTTCAACTTTATTTCAGTTTTATTTGTAATTATTAGAACATTAAATCGTTTCTTTATTTATTCATAAAAGGGCGATTGGTCGTTATTTACACTCTTACTTGTGTTAATAACGATTCATTTTATGATTACTTGCTACTTAAAATTTCTTTGTATAACTCAGGTTTTTTTTTTCTCATTTTTGCTGATTTATTTGATCGGTTGTATGGTCTCCTTTTTATGTGTGTCACATAAAAGCTATTGAGCGGATCCAAAAAACATTTGTCAAATACCTTTATTTCAAACTTAGAATGAAGTTTGAAATAAAGGTATTTGACAAATGTTTTTTCCTGATGAGTAGGTACGTTACAATGAAATATTGGCTATGTTCAACTTGAAGTCTTTGGTAGAACGGCGAAACATACTGCCTCTGAGTACATTGTATCAAATAATACATAACAAAATTGATGATCCCAATCTGCTTAGACAAATCAATAATTATGTACCAAGATTTTGCAGTAGGAATAGTATGTCGTTCTTATGTAACCGCAGCAACACCAACGTTTATTATAATTCTCCGTTGAACACTATGATGCGAAATTATAATAATAGTATCCTAGGTTGCACGGACATTTATAACTGTAGTTTCAAATGTTTCATTAAACAAGTAGCGAATCTCCATTAGGTCTTAAATTTGTATTTGTATCATATTAATTTATATATTTACTTGTATGTAGTTTATTATTTTAATTTGTTAGCATTTATTCTATTTTATTTTAATTTTTTTTTGTATCTTATTAATTTATATATTTTTTGTTACTCTGTTTATCTTTTAGTTTTTGTATATTTTTCCCTGTAATAGGATAATTTTATATCTGTTGGGAAATAAAAGTATTATTATTATTATTATATAGAACCTAATGTTTCTTTATTGATTTTAAGTGTGTTAAAATACATTTAAATTTTCTTATAGTTTCCGCCAAATTTGAGTCTCAGTATTTTTTTGGTTATTTATTTATTCATATACGGAAAATCTATTTTACAAAAACAAAAACGAGTTTAAAAATATACACTATACGTTAAGTTAAATTAAACTGAATTATTGAAATGATATGAAACTAAAAAATATTGCAACTTTATCAATTTGTGTAATAATTAACTGTTTTGTTTACCATTAGTTCTCTTTTGAATGTAAAATTATCCATTATTACCAAGTTACCGGTAATATTACCGAGAATATTACCCAAATTTGAATTACCAGTAATTTCCATTCACCAATTTTTCTTTAAAGTATACATATGTAAATAATTAGGCATTTGTTGTTTATATAAAAGTGTTTAATTTGAAACTGTTAACGAGCGGTTTCAATCCTTGATTAAGCATGAAGTAAAATTTCGAGTTTAGAAAAGCCTGAAAATTTGGTTTGGTCGCTTCGATTTGCTACAACAAAAATAGACATCCTTTTTCTCCCTTTTCTCTCCACCTGTTAAAATGAATACAGGCAATTTTTGTTAAAGTATACATATGCATACGCTGTAAACTATCGTTGTTTTTTATAAGGGTTCAATTTGAACCTTTAAACGAGTGTTTTCCACTCCTGGAGTAAGCATGAAGTAAAATTTCGAGTTTAGAAAAGCCTGAAAATTTGGTTTGGTCGCGTAGCGCGAAGCGCGGAGCGACCAAACCAAATTTTCAGGCTTTTCTAAACTCGAAATTTTACTTCATGCGCCACGCGTATAAAACACTGATTTCAAGTGAAGTTCGAAATATACTAGTAAAACAGTACGCTAAAGACGTACATTTTAAACTTTACATCAAATCAGTGTATTGTACGCGTGGCGCATGAAATAAAATTTCGACTAAACCAAATTTTCAGGCTTTTCTAAATTCGAAATTTTATTTTATGCTTAATCTAGGACAGGAAACACTCGTTTAAACTTCAAATTGAATGCTTTTAAAAAAGCAATGAATACCTGAAATTTTACATCGGAATATGTACATTTAAAATAAACATTGCTTGCATAGCATTACAATAAATATTTATATCAAGAATATGAATTTGTGTTCAGTACTCATTCATATTTGCATTCTATAAAATAAAGCCCTGTTGTGGACCAACAATTGATGTATACAAACTTTTAGTTTGCTAGCTATTAACGATGATACTTAAGTAAATGGGCATTAGATGGCGTTTACGCTTTCGAACATATGTAAATATTTATATATTTTAGCATTATAAAGAAATAAATTCTAAATAATCACATTTTGTCTATAAATGAGACTAAAACTATTTTATAATTAAATTTAAAATTTAACAGTTCATTAGAAATACATAGGATTTTATCATGTTTACTGTCGCAACTTTTTACACATTTTGCATTTAGTGTAAATTGTACTTGGTTCCGACAGCCAATATGTTAAACTCGATTTTAATTATAGTCGACTTTAACTTCAAATTGATTTTAATTTGCAGTCGACTTTAACTTTAAATCAAATTTAACTTTAATCGTCTTTAGTGAAAGCCACTTTAGGTAATTCTTATGAAACCATTAGGACTAAGACTAATGTTGTCATAAATTATTCATGATTTTATTTGTTTATATGTTTAGAAATATATGTTAATAAAATAATCAAATGATAAAATTATCTTCAATCAGGATTCTTATCCATATAATAAATATTACTCAATTTTTAAAGAACAACCACATAATCCGACCATGTGTTGAAAAAACCATGTATATTATTTACTCCTATGTATACGTTCGATGTGAACCCGATCCATAGTTAATAAACTGCCCAAGTTCATTGTACAGCTGGTCATTGTTGCTGCAATCAAATTATTTTAAGATTGCCCACTTATTATTTATGACACGTTCGTGAACAATTCCGAGGCCGGAGAAATGTTACATATTTTCCATTCCGCACAAAAACAATACAATACCGTACCCACAATTAATCACTTTAGTTACTTTCCTATTTATAAATCTTTTCATACATTCCCAGAGGATAAAAGAATGTGTTCAGTACTATTTACATTTTTACAGCAAAATAAAAACAAATTCTTTTAATACATTCCCTAAGAATAAAATAATGTTCAATACTGGAATCATTTCAATTCAAAAATATTTGAATTCGAGAAAATAAGCTTACGCTACTTATAGTTTGCACACTATAAACCAGGGCTGTTATGTTTAAAACACTTTCTTTTAAAACAGTGATTTTAACATGTTTAAAAACAGCCGTGGTGTTTTAAACCGTTTTGTTTTAAACATGTTTTAAATTATAAATTTGTTTGAAACATGTTTTAAACTTTAAGTTTGTATAAAGCGTTTTTTTATTATTTTACATTTGCTAGATTATATATTATACTACTTCATTAGGATTTTGTGTTTACATTTTTAAATTTTAGCTAAATTGTTGACGATATTCCAAATTACATTATTAAACATAACATTTTATTACAATGAGATATCAAATATGTGTGCATATGATGTGATTTTTAAATACAGGGAATTTTTCTTTCAGGTATACATATATGTATACACTGTAAATTTTACGACATTCGTTGTTTTTTTAAAAGATTTCAATTTGAAGCTTTAAACGAGGGTTTTCCACTCCCAGACTAAGCATGAAGTAAAATTTCGAGTTTAGAAAAGCCTGAAAATTTGGATTGGCCGCGTAGCGAAGCGGAGCGGCCAATACAAATTAGGCTTTTCTAAACTCGAAATTTTACTTCATGCGCCACACGTATAAAACACTGAAATATCGTAAAGTTTAAAATATACGGCTTTAGCAATCCAATATGTAGATTTGAATAAAATGGAGTCATATTCTCCGCTGAACAAATTGTTTAAAACAGTTATTATAGGCAACCCAATAACTCTAACGTATATTAGATTGCCTATAATTGTTGTTGTATGTGTGTTTTATGAACTTCACTGTAAATCAGTGTTTTCAGGCGTGGCGCACGAAGTAAAATTTCGAGTTTAGAAAAGCCTAATTTGGATTGGCCGCTCCGCTTCGCTACGCGGCCAATCCAAATTCTTAGGCTTTTCTAAACTCGAAATTTTACTTCATGCTTAGTCTGGGAGTGGAAAACACTCGTTAAAAGCCTCAAATCAACCGCTTTTAAAGAACGAATTCGCGCAAATTTAAAAAACCCTATAATTATCGGAATATGTATACTCAAAAGAAAAATGCCCTGTATGTTCTGTTTTAAACACGTTTTAGATATGATTTTAATTGTTAATGTTTTAAACGCTCTTTCAAGGAAAAAAACGCGTTTTGTTAAAAAAAACTGTCTGTTTTAATTAAAATGAAAAAAAAAACGTTTTCTTTAACAATCCTGCTTTAAACATAATATATAAAATGTGTTTCTTGTAAAATGCAAACAATGTGTCTTAATTAATAAGACAACTTAAGACAATAAATATCCATTAAGACAACTACTTCCCGTGCAAATACACCTCCGGATATTGAATTAAGTTGTCTTACATTGTTTGGATTCTATACGACAAACATTTTCGTAATTATATATATTATTTTTAACATTATTTACATTATTACAGCAAAAATAATAATATTAATAACAATAATATTTATTACTCAACAGGACAACCCAATTTATTTATTTTATTTCTTTATTTATTTAAAGAAAGATCCATTTTACAAAATACCTTTTGACAAAATTTTATAGCTCCGAGAAAAATAATAATATTTATAACTACGAGAAAAATAATAATACTTACACATAAAATAAACTTATAATACTAAGACAAATAACAAACATTTATTCGCTTAAGTTTGCTGACAAACTGTGAGAATGAGAAGCAATTAAAAATATCAAAACTTGAATGCAGTGATAGTTTATTTGCTGTACGCATAATCCTTGTAAGTGGACTATTATTCCCATAATTTGTCATGTGGAACTGGATACGAAATAAGGGTGAATGTCGAATTGAGCGATTGGATTGAGTAATAGAGAAAGTAATTTGCGACAGAAGATATGGACATTCAACAATGTGACAATTTAATTTAAGAAAAAATAACAAATCAGCATACACCCGGCGGATACTTAGTTTATCAATACATTGGATAGACAAAATTGTATCTAAATTTGTGCTGGTATCAAAGCCTAACTTGTACGCAAGTACTTTTAAAAATTTGTTTTGAACGTTTTCCAAACAATTAATATAAACACTTTGAGTTGGTGCCCATACATAGCTTCTCTTCCAAAAGTCAGGAAATATATTCTGTGTGCCAGAAGCATCAAATAAAATGAATAATGACGATGTGATAGAAAAAATACAATTCTTTAAAAATAGTGAAGGGATTCCGTCAGGGCCTGTGCTGTTGCTGTTGCTGTCAAATTCTTAATTTCATGAAATATATCACTGAGTAATACAGAGTAATATTACAAAAAGATGAATTCTTAAAATAAGAGCAAATTCTGAGTACTCAGAGCTGTGAAGTAGGATAAAATACTATAAATATACTATAACAGTTTACCAGGTCAATTAAAGTCACTGAATAAGAACTATAAGCGTTCCAAACAGTCTTTGTTTCAACATCTTTGTGAAAAGGAGTTATAATAATAATAATTATTATAATAATAATTTATTTCCCAACAGAAATACACATTTCAAATTACAGGGAAAAATATACAAAATTCTAGCAGAAAATTATTACATATACAATATTTAATTCAGTTAAACAATACTTAACGATATCTGACATAGTGACTAAATTAATACAGCGGACATTTGGTTAATAAATTGTTTACGACTACAACAAAAGATATCAGCAACGTTTTGAGAGTTATTATAATTGCGTATCATTGTATTGAGAGGGGAGTTGTAATATACATTACTTTGACTTCTATTACATATATATTAATACAGTTATTATACTCCATTACAGATTATTGTTACACTTCTTAAAAACTTGCATTTACTCACTTTTATGTACTATTTAATTTTCTTCTACTATGACACGTTCTCTCTAATATGTAACTGTTATGTATTGTATATGCATATTTTATGAGAATAAAGAATATTAAAAAAAAAAGAATGTGTGTTTACTGTTGTTTATGTTATTAATAAATATACTCTATTAACAAACTACTTTAATACATTCCGGAAGGATTGAATAATGTTCAATGTTATTTATATTATTACAGCAAAAATGGGAATAAATTCTGCGGTCTCTAAGAGCTCTGAAGTAAAGAAATGTTAAAGGTTGTTTTGTTATGTATGAAAAATGTCTATAAATTTGTATTGAAGAGCATTCACTAATTAATTATATTCTTATATTTCTGAATTGAATAATACAGACTGTATTCTGGTTTTACACGTTTTAAAATAGTTAATTAACCATTGGGATTTAATTAATTAACGGTGTATTTATAATAATTGGCATTAACTTCTATAAAAAATTATGTTCGTGTAGAATTGAAGGAATAGAACGAACAATTTGCAAAATTTAAATGGAGAAACGTTTTCTGTGTTGAGAATTTCTAACATAAATGCAACTTTATTAACTAATGAATAACTAGATTGTTTTGTGTTATATTTAACTTTGTGGTACATACTTGCCATCAAATTTACAAATAGTATGATGATTATCATCTCTTGAATTCAGCTACAATTTATTTCTCGTGTTAAATATGTTTTCAGTTAAAAGTGTGTGAAAATGTTCATTAAATTTAACAAATAATATATAATATTTCAAATTCAAAACTATTTCTTACTTATGTATTTGAATATAATTCGTTATTGGTATTTTTATTTATTTATTACATTTTATTATTTACTTCACCGTCACTTTAAGATGTTTTTTTATAAATATTAATTACATTTTATAAATTTACTTATTTCTGGTTTAATTTATTTGCATATGCTATGATTTATTTTATTGTAACACTGATATATATTTGTTTGTATTATTTTGTTAAAAAGGTGATTCCGTAATAAATTATTATTATTATTAAATTATTATTATTATAACAATAGTATATATTTTATATTAATATTTGTGTCACGTCCTTAATGTTAATTTTATCTAGTCTTACATTCCTGGTAACTCAAGAACTAAATATTTTATTATTCTTACTGTGCCGCGTTTTAGTTTTCACTCAATATTAAAAAAAAAAAACACACACGCACTTTAGTAAGTCCTTTATTAATGTTTATAACTTAAGTTTTAAGCAATTTCATTGTAGTAAAACGGTATGACCTGTGTAACACATTTGTATGCTAAAAACACTTAACTTTGTTTTACCACTTTTATTTAAAACTAGTAAAACAAAGTTAGGAGTTTTTAATTTTATTTTTATAGAGATTTACCACAAAGTGAATGCCAACCAAATTAAAGATTTACATTTGTATGTGATAAACACTAATAAAATAAAAAAAAAACACGATAAATTCTTTAACGAAATCTTACTTACAAACACTTGATTCGCTTGGTGCGTTCTTCTTTATTATAATTGTTTCATTTATATCATGTAAAGGTATATCACGACCTGTAATTAAAACAACGCCTGAGAAGACACTCCCTTTCACTCGAGAGTTAAGACATATACCGCATAATTCGAAAGTGAAGTTTTCATAATCAGAAGGTCAACTATTGTCCGTATTATATCATTCAAGTTTATAAAAGCCGATTTTTTCGATATAAAGGCGCCTTACAAGTATAATTATCTCCTCGAACAAAATAAACTTATACTTACGAGTTCATTAAATGTATTATAAAGGAATAATTTAAAAAAGGTGTATTTATAATCAATTAATGAGCTCGTTTCTTAAATTATCCATGTGGGATTTTTTTTTCATTAAATCATGAATACATAATTTCAAAGAGTATTTTTATTATTATACAATTTTGTACAACTTATACTTACGAGTTCATTAAATGCATTATAAAGGACTAATTTTGAAAAGGTGTATTTATAATCAATTAATGAGCTTCTTTTTTTACATTATCCATGTGGGATTTTTTTTCATGAAATCATGAACACATATTTTCGATGAGTATTTTTATTATTATAAAATTTTGTACAAAATTGTATTATAATAAAAATATTCTTCGAAAATATGTATTCATGATTTCATGAAAAAAATCCCACATGGATAACTTGAAAAACGAGCTCATTAATTGATTATAAATACACCGTCACATTTTTGAAATTTTACTGTGTTAATTACCTTTCGATAGAGTAAAAAAATCTGATTCCAACAATACAAAAAAACTTATTTTAAAAAAAATGTGACTAGTTGTAGTTTACCTCCCACATACAGAATTATACAACAATTTTTCATTTAATATAATAATAATAATAATTCTTTATTCCATTGACTGAACAGATACATATAGTTACATATATCGTACAGTATTAGAAGCGTCAAAAAAGAGAAATGTTACATAATATAAATTAGTTTTTTATAATTATGTTATACAATAAATATTATTTGATAATTTGATTTATATCGTAATATAATTTTTCTAAGAGAAAGGTATTTAAGCTATTTTTGAATTTGTGAATAGATTTAATTGATTTTATATCATTCGGCAAATTATTATATAATTTAGGCCCTAATACATTTGGTGACTTTTGGCTTATATTAAGCCGGCAACGTTCTACATACATATCACCTACGTGTCTGGTGTTGTACGAATGAATGTCACTATGTTTAGTAAAGTTATGTTGATTTTCACGTGTTAATAATATTAATTCGTACATCACCAGACAAGGGTAAGGCAAGATTTGAAATTTCTTAAAATAAGGCTTACAAGAATGTGTTGGTTGGTTGCACCCCTGCCATTGCTCTAATTATACGCTTTTGTCCTACGAATACGTATCGCCAATAGCAGGATGTGCCCCAAAAGCACACACCGTACACCATTCGTGATTGTACATTTGCAAAATATACATTTATCAATTGTTCCACTGTCAAAACCTTTCTTAGACATCTCATCTGATAAGCTGTTTTATTGAGGCATTTCACAAAATGTTCGCATTGTAATTTCCAATCACTAAATTGATCTATCTGGAGTACCAAACATTTTGTTACTGCAGTTTGTTCTATTGGTATATTGTCAGTACAAATATTATTATTTATATTTATTTTAGACTTTTTTGTCTTAAATAGAATGAAATTTGACTTTTTGTCATTTAGCAATAATTTGTTATTTGAAAACCAGGAACATAATTTTTGTATTATTTCAGTGGATTTATCTATCAAACCTTGCTCATGCTCATGAAGATATTGTCTGGGATGATATTGACAATGTCATTTATATATAGTATAAATAACATTGGTCCAAGAATTGACCCCTGAGGTACACCAAGGTCAATGCTACGAGGGCTAGAGGTTGACAGCAATACTTACAATGCGAACAAAATTTTGTCTATTTTCCAAGTACTGGCAAAACCAGAATTGAGCCACACCGCGTATACCATACATATTCAGTTTTTCAAGCAAAATTTTGTTATCGACACAGTCGAAAGCCCGACTAAGGTCTAGAAACACACCTATGGGAAATTCTCCACTGTCTAGATAAGCCAGTAATATTTTATAGAATGAAGCAATCGCTGTCATTGTAGATCTCTTTGCAAGGAATCCATGTTGACTGTTGCTAAGGACGTTATTTTTCTTAATAAAATGTAACAACCGTTCCAGCATGCAAAGTTCAAAGATCTTAAAAAATGCAGACACTAAGGATACTGGTCGGAAATTACTCATGTGCTGTCTATTTCCCTTTTTATATATTGGTACAACCATGCTATATTTTAGTTTAGTAGGAAATGTTCCTGTATCCAGGGAAATGTTTATTAAGTATGTTAGTGGTTTCACCAATTCATTAATTGAACGTTTAATTATAAAATCAGGGACATCATCGAAGCCTGGTGCTTTGTTGCTTTTAAGTTTGTATAATGTGATATTAGTTATCAATATCATATTATAAAAAGCCTCTGTAAATGGATGCAGGAAAATGGTAATCGTAAGCTGAGCGACAGAATTATAACATGGTTCATTACGTGAAAAGGTTGAATGTATTTGCATCGGTTCCTCAGCAAAGAAATTATTACATTTTTCGGCTATGCCTAAAGTGTTTATGATGGTAGAGTTATCCGCTTCTATCTCGAATTTATTGTTTTTATCAAATTTATTTATTGCGGTTAATTCTCTGATCGTATCCCATGTTGCTTTTTGTACATTTGAAGAAAAAAATATTTTATTTTGCTAAAATTCTTGTTGTATTCACCAAAATTGCATGTTCTTTTTTCTTCTTAAGATACTGACTCTTATGTTGTGGGAATTGCTTTTGAATAAGAAAATGATTATATAATTCTGTACTAGATTCTAATATTTTAGTATTACCCCATAATTTTTTATTGCAAGAATAGTTTGATGTTTTAAATAGAGGAAAGCATACATTAAAGTGATATAAAAAGGTAGCGTGAAAGTTGTCGAATTTAGAAGTATATCCTGATGTATACGCTGCAAAGGTTTGGCCATTCGTTAATTATATAAAAACGTTCAATTTGAAGCTTCTAACGAGTGTTTCCAATCCCAGATTAAGCATGAAGTAAAATTTCGAGTTTAGAAAAGCCTTAAAATTTGGTTTGGTCGCTCCGCGAAGCGGAGCGACCAAACCAAATTTTCAGGCTTTTCTAAACTCGAAATTTTACTTCATGCGCCACGCGTATAAAACACTGATTTAATGTTAAGTTTAAAATATACCGCTAAAACAGTATAGTGTGGTTCTATGTAATTCACATTTAAAATTACAAAAGAAAGTTTCCTTCATTGGAAAAAAGATGATAAAGAAAGTATGAGTAACGTCACCGCAATTTTCGGTCAAATTTCCAATTACGCATCTTTACCTTACCGAGAAATTAATTATCGAAAATAGAAATAAATATTATCCAACCGCATTCCTGAAGATTGTTGCAAAGTACGAGTAGAAAGAATTGCCGATGGTTAGAAAAACTAGTTCCATTAAAAATTCAATTACAGTTTTTTATAACCATCTAATATAAAATTAGTTTATTTAAAAAAAAAACCTGAAGTATAATCTAATCTTATGGTAAAATTAATCACGTAGAAAAAACAAATAGGTAAATTAAGTCCGCCTAATAAAATTAGTTATAGTTATTTATTAAGAAGAACAAAAACATGTATGTACGCATAATTTATTTTCTTAATTTAATGTGGTTAATGCAATTTAAAATTCAATTAGTTTCAATCTTTTTTTCACAAATTAATTTTAGAAATTCGTTTTGATCGATTTTACATTAATCTAATTTTGTTTCAAAAACTAATATCGCAGTTTAGTAATTTAAAATTGAATTTGAGTTCAGTATTCCCGCACCAGCTACCCACAGACGCGTTTCGGACTTCAAGGTCCTCTTCAGTGTGGTCCCGACCAAGTGCTGAGGAATACTGAACATTTCTGACTATATCAAGCCAATATGTAAAAACTATTAATGGATTCAATATAACAAATATATATTTAAATTACTTAGATGGCGTTAGCTATCCATCTAAGTAATTTAAATATATATTTGTTTATTAGTCAAAATTAATTTGAATCTTGCAATGACAACTGGTCGAAAACTATGACACTAATTTAATTATTAAATTGAACAGCGATATCAATTTTCAAAACTAAATTACACTATTAAAATCGCTCAAAACAAATTTCTAAAATTAATTTACAAAAGAAGATTGAAACTAATTAAACTTTCACAATAAAACACTTTTTGCTTTACACAAATAAGACACTTAAACTTTGTTTGTATAACTAAGGTTTTTATTGTGACTACACTTTCGACAACTTTAACTTAGCATTATCAAACTTCTAGTTTGATAATGACAAGTTAAAGTTGTCGAAACTATAGTCACAATAAAAAACTCAGTTATAGAGTCTTATTTGTGTTAATAATAATGTATAACGAAGTAGAAGCCTCCATAGTTAACTTGTTCTTTTGAATAACACATTTTTATTTATGTGATTGCAGTTTCGACAAATTTAGCTTGTCACAATAAATAAAAATGGTAATGCGTCCATCATAGGAATTTAAACAATGGATAATTAAGATACTACACTTATTTCACTTGTCAATTGGTTAAAGAAAATTTCACATTAAATTAGCAGTAAAGCAGTAAAGTAAAATTTCGAGTTTAGAAAAGCCTAATTTGGCTTGGTCGCTCCGCTTCGCTGCGCGACCAAGCCAAATTTTCAGGCTTTTCTAAACTCGAAATTTTACTTCATGCTTAATCTGGAAGTGGAAACCCTCGTTAGGCGATCAATCGGACACTTATTTTACAGTTAGAGTTAATTTATATTTTGTCTAATAGAAAGAAAATCAAATTATCTCAACGCATTTTCCCAAAGTATTCAGCCAAAGTACAGAATTTAATTAAACTTTATTTAATAAAAGAAAGTACATAACGCTGAAAGAATTACAATTCCATTACAAATTCCAATAATTTATCACAACAATCAATCAAGCGTATATTTACAACTTTACATTATTGCAAATATTAGAACCAAATCATTGCCTCAAGGTGTGAATAATTGGCTGTGTACCAACAATAATCATAGTAAATTAAATATTTATTTACTACTATCGCACAAAAAAAACGCTATCAATTATGCAAAGTTGCAGAGCGATTTATGCAACTGTCACCTGATAAATCTAAAACCATAATTAAACTCAGAGTAATTGTAATAATTCCTGTATAGGTCGGGTTATTTTAATCAAAATCGCTTCTATCTCGGATTTAACGAATAAATTATCCGTAACATTAATTAGAACGAACGAGCGCTCGCCGGTGATTACAATTTTTTCCTGTTTGTTGAACTTAAGTCACTCGCACCTGTATGGAAATTAGATTAATTGATTATTAAAATACTGTGTTTAAAAATTAATGGCCTCGTTGAATTATACGTTAGTAGGGAGTATTAAGACGTTACTGGTATCAAACTATTGATAATGGTCACTTTGTGTCCGAAATGCTCATCTGGTATAGAATAAATTTGTGAATAAAGGTTAAAACTGTTTTATTTAACGTTACTAAGTTTAAAATATTTTGCTTCTTAGTCTTTGGAATCTGATTGAACATATTTTATTAAAATGGAAGTAAACACCTTCTATTTTAATAAAAAATTTAAATTCAAGAATACATACAGATTTGTTTGTACTGCACCAATTTAAACTGAGTTCAAGTTTCTGACGTCACAGTTTAACATATTGTAACTTAACATTTAAGCGATCAAACCAATTTTTTAGGCTTTTCCAAACTCAAAATTTTACTTCATGCTTAACCTTAAAGTGGAAAACACTTGTTTAAAGCATTTAATTGAACTCTTACAAAAAAACAACAAATATCTGAAGATTTACAGCATATAATTAGGATGTGTTTACCTAAAACAGAAACTCTCTGTATATAGGGGGACACAAATATTTTTCTCTAGCTTCGAAAGTAATACATTAAAAACTACAAAAACAAGCCAAAGAGTATGTATTAAAATATATTTCATTTTATATATTACTGTCCTCTTTATATATAAACCCATGGTATATATTCAAACCCATGAGACACTATCAAGTCAAATCCATAAAACACGGATAAAAGGCTATAGAAAATCATACTGAGTACATTTCGAGACACAAAGTGCTCATTATCAATAACAAACTGAGTTTTTTAACAAAAAACTGAAGCCTAAATACATAAAATTACCCTAATGTTCGTTTAACTGCAAACAATAAGTCTTAATTAATAAGACTATTAAGACAATAAATATCCGTTAAAACAACTACTTCCCGTGCGAATACACCACCGGATAATTTAATTAAACAAGTATGCACATCTTACTATTTCTTTCAAACTAAAAGAAGCTTGTGCTTATTTGTTCGAATTCAAAATTGTTTTGATTTCGAAATATTAAAAAAAAACTGAAGATTATTTACATTAACCCCATTATTAACCAATATAACATATATATAATAATAATAATAATAATAATAACATTTATTTCCAGTGTAAGTACAGTTACATAAAAAATACAAAGGTACAAACATGAAAACAAGTCAAGAGAAAATATATAGATCTTAGCTATGTATATACACGGTTTAAAAATTCGTCTGTGTTGTATGGTTCCAAGTTACATAAGAAATCGAATAATATATAATCTGCTTAGAACGCTAAAAAACAAAAATTTCGAAATCTGACAATATTGGCTGCTTACATTCCCCATTCTCGAAACTAAATTAAGAAGATTCATTGCCGAATATTTTCTCTGTATCCGTACTTGTACAATGGCGGCCGACGAAATGTGAACGGTATTTTGTTGTCATAGAGAAATTGTCTAATTTTGTACAGATTTATCAGAACTCTTAACAGTGGCGTAACTTAGGTTTTAAAGGACTATTATTCAATTGCTAATTACAATGCTAAACATATTTATTCTTAATACAAGTAGAAATTATGAAATTAATATTTTGTAGGACCACCATTTGCTCATGGATGAAACTAGATTCCTCATATTGTAGTTGTCAGCCAAATCCTCCCATGCATTTTCAACAATTTCGTGAAGTTCATTTGCATTCATAGGTCTAAAATCTCTTGAGTAAATCTTTTTTTGTAGGTATCCCCAAACATTCTCAATTGGATTGAGATCGGGGCTCTTCGCAGGCCAAGGCAATACTTGGATGCGGTGGTCATTTAGCCACTGAGTCACAATTCTTGCTGTATGGATAGGACTATTGTTCTGTTGAAATATAAAATTTTCCGGAAATGTTTATGTTACTGAAGGCAACATTACATATTCTAAAATATCCCTGTATTTAATAACATTTAAATGGCCATATTTTCCAAATTATTCCGGGTCCGTTTACACTGACCCAAGCCCAAAAATTAACAGAAAAACGACCACTATTTGTTATTGGACGGGTGAATCCTTCTTCATACCTTTGGTTTATTGGTCTATAAACTCGTAGGCTCCCATTACTACATGATTGAAATAAATTTTCGTCAGAAAAGACGACCGAGTTCCAAAAATCATCCCCACGATACACAAATTCGTTGGCAAACTCCAATCTTCGTTGTTTATTGTTTTCTGAGAGAAAAACTTTCTTGGCTGCTTGATAATTTTGTAGACCTGCAGCTTTAATACGTCTCCGAGCAGTTCTAGTACACCCCGCAAAACCCGTTACTTTTCGAGCATCTAAGGCACTATCAAATGGATTTTCTCTGAGATGATTCACCAATGCAACATCCTGTTCTTCATTAGATACCCTTCCTATTCCAATTCGGGGTGGCCTTCTTAAATCTTACCTTATTTCAAATCGCCTTTTCAAATTATGTATGCAGGTTTTGCTTACATTCAAATCAGCAGCCACTCGGCTAAGAGACCAGTTTTCTTCTAGTTTAGCTATTGCCCTGCTCTTCCCGTCTAAAGATAGATGTCTAGGCATATTTTTGGATGACTTTTATAAATCTGTCAATCAAATGTTTGTTTTCGCACAAACGCAACGCTCCTGATTAAAAGTCATATTCACATAGCTAATAAACATCGTTCACATTTCGTCGGCCGCCATTGTACAACCTGAACCTGTCCCAGTATGTAATAGTCGCGTTTTTCAAAATTTTTAATTGTTATAACTTTGACAAAACGTTACGTTTTAAAAATATATTTGATGATTTGCTTTGCTATTGCTCGCACGAATGCGCAGTTTTATTTTATTTAATTACTTATTATAAAAGGATCTGTTTTGTTTAGTATTAAGAAAAGTAAATTAGAACCCCTTAGAAACGCCAATGTCAAATTTCGCGAGGTTTTTTGATCGGTAAATCAGATTACTATGAATTTAATCGAGGTGATTCTGTATGCGAAATGTTAGATATAACGTACAAGTTATTTAACATCCCAGTCTAGGCGGGTTTAGTAATTGATATGTATACTTAGATTGTGAAGTTAAGGAATATCATATAAGGTAAATATAACATTTCGCTTACAGAATCGGCCCAAATATCATTAATTTTCATAAATGTAACTACAGTTAAGCAGTTTTTCGTGTAAAAGTTGATAGATAGCAACCAAAGTGCATGTCCCACTATATATATAATATATTTAAGTATGGCCATAGGGATTTACATAGTAAAATATGTACCCCATATAAATTTTTGTTGTCGTACAAATTTAAAACATTTTTTTGGTTTTATTAATAAATCAACATTTTTTCTATAAAATGTACAATGCTAGAAGGACATAAAAATGATCGATTTTTTTTATTTTTGCGTTCAAAGTTGAAACTAATAATATAAATATTATTGCTAAGCTTAAAACCTAAAATAAAGAATTCTAACATTTTTATGTCTTTCAAACAATGAACATTGATAATTAATTTATCAATAAAAACAAAAAAATGTTTCAAATTTGGACGACAACAAAAGTTAACATTGGGTACAATTTTTACCATGTAAATCCCTATGACCATACTTAAATAAAACGCACGGTACACCATATCGGTATATCAGGTGTGTCAAAAACAACGAACACACTTAAATGGAGGTCATCTATGGTACATATAGTATTAATTTGTAAAAAAAATCGATGTCAAAGTCATTCATTAGGAGATATTTGCTAAAAACTAAAGAAGAAAATAGCAATCTTGTCCTGAACTTAATAAAAATTCAACTAAGGAAGATGTTATAATAGCGAAGCCAAAATTTGCGTGTTGTAACAAAAACAAAGGTTTCCAGATTGTAAACTTGAATCTCTTAATTAAAACTAACATTGTGAAATCAGAAGATACACGCAAATATTTTACTAGACAATGTCAGTTTTAGGCAGGGTTGTTATGTCGTTGTCTTTTAAACGGTTTTGTTTTAAACATGTTTTAAATCTTAAATTTGTTTAAAACATGTTTTAAACATTAAATTTGTTTAAAATGTTTTTTTTTGTTATCTTAAATTTGCTAAATTATATTTTATACTTCTTCATTAAGATTTTTTGTTTATGTTACCTTAAACATAACATTTTATTACAATAAAATATCAAAACTGTGTGTACATAAATGTGATCTTTAAATACAGGGATTTTTTTTCCGGTATATATATGCATATACTGTAAATATTACGAGATTCATTGCTCTTTTAAAAGATTTTAATGTGAATCTTTGAACGAGGGTTTTCCACTCCCAGACTAAGCATGAAGTAAAATTTCGAGTTTAGAAAAGCCTGAAAATTTGGATTGGCCGCGTAGCGAAGCGGAGCGGCCAATCCAAATTAGGCTTTTCTAAACTCGAAATTTTACTTCATGCGCCACACGTATAAAACACTGAAATATCGTAAATTTTAAAATATACGGCTTTAGCATTTTAATAGTAGATATGAACAAAACGTGAGTCAAATTTTGCGCCGAACAAATTGTTTTAAACAGTGATTATAAGCAACCCAATAACTATAGCGTATATTAGGTTGCCTATAATCGTTGTTGTATGTGTGTCTTTTTTAAACTTCACTGTAAATCAGTGTTTTTAAGCGTGGCGCATGAAGTAAAATTTCGAGTTTAGAAAAGCCTAATTTGGATTGGCCGCTCCGCTTCGCTACGCGGCCAATCCAAATTCTTAGGCTTTTCTAAACTCGAAATTTTACTTCATGCTTAGTCTGGGAGTGGAAAATACTCGTTAAAAGCCTCAAATTACCGCTTTTAAACAACGAATTCGCGCAAATTTAAAAAACGCTGTAATTATCGGGATATGTATACTCAAAAGAAAAATGCCCTGTATGTTTTGTTTTAAACACGTTTAAACGTGTTTTAAATACCTTTTAAAAATGTTTTTAATTTATTATGTTTTAAACGCTGTTTCGATTAAAAAAAACACATTTTGTAAAGAAAAAAACTGTTTGGTTTAATTAAAATGAAAAAGAAAACTGTTTGTTTTAATTAAAATGAAAACGAACGTTTTTAACAACTCTGATTTTAGGTAATTTTACTAGATTTCTTATAAAACTATTTTTAGAAATTTATAGAGAATTATTTATTTTCTTGCAGATTTAACGGATTCCTGTAGATTATTGAAGGGTCAAAATAAAAAAATATATATTTTGTCTCGTTAGTGGTCTAAATTTTATCACTTTAAGCTTGTCCGTTGATTTTGACTCATCCAATATACCAGGTAGATTGTCATTTGCAATAAAGTGCATTATTATTATGAGTACAAACAAAACAAATGGAATTTATTCCAGGTTTCATTTTATTTTTATTCAGACTGTGTTCATATTCAAGTTTACTCGTTATTTATATTCTTGTTTAAATTTATTGTTATCTTATCATGGCGCCAAAATATCAAACTACCTCTAACATACAATATCTCTTAATCATTATTCGTTGAGTATATCAAATACGCATATCAATAATCAAATATTATTCCAGCTGTCAACATTGAGCAATTTTGTAAGTGATGATTAAAAAATCCGTTAATTTTAAGTAGGTATTTCCGTACATTTCTACTTATAAAATATGTAATCGAACATTTAAACATTTTATAGTGAATAAGGAAAAATTTAAGTATGGTATAATAATACCCTAACCTAACTTAAGTAACTCTCATGTAGCTTAGCCTAACGAACTATCTTCCAAATAACCCTAAGGATATCTTACCTAACCTGGACTTAGTAACTATCATCTAACCTAACTAGAAAAAACGTGAAAATCGGTAAAATCCATCAAAATATTTTAAAATTAAAAGCCCGGACAAATCACCCGTCGCGCAACATTCATTAGAAACAGGTCACACACTTTCGGCAAACAAAGCAGTCAGGTCATTGTAGATTAAATATGCTTAAATCCATTGAAATGTACAAAAATCAAAATGTTTTGTAAAATTTTGATTGTAGTCCCTTAGTTAATCCAATATTAGATTTGTTGCCCAAAAAGAACCCCACAGAGGATGTAATTCCACCAACAACCATTCCGAACCCTTTTAGCCCCCATCACACCTAGCTTAATTATGTATTTATTAGTTTTTCCTATAATCCCTTTAGCCGTATATACCACGCAAACAGTTATAAGAATTCAGTTTGTTATTAATAATGAGCACCTTGTGTCTCGAAGTGTACATTTAGCTATACAAATAAAAAGTGCAGTGAGGAATAACAGTCTTTATATGTGTAATAATCACTTCACGTAAACTCAAAACATACAGTTAAAATATCTTGAACTGAATTTGAGAAAAAAAATAATGTTTTTTAAGAAAAGGAAGGCTTTTGAGAAAATGTACGATGGTCATTTAAAAGTAAGAACCGGTGACACCCTCTCTCTGCGCATAGCGTTGTTCGCGATCATTTAACCTATTAACGTCTTCTCTGGTCATTTGTCAATGCTGTCAGTTAGTCTTAAGTTGTTAGCAAAAGTAGAACATATTGTGGAGCTATGTCCATTACGAATCCCGCCGATTGCGAAGTTCGAGCTGGGATTCGATTTTTAAATGCAGAAAACATTTGTTCTGCTAAAATCCATCGGCAACTCATAGAAGTGTATGGGGAAGGTGTGATGAATGAAGGGAATGTCGAAAGTAGTGCCGTTTATTTAATGGTAGAAGAACAAACGTCCATGATAAGGAACGTTCATGCCGCCTAACCGTAATCACAGGCGAACTGAAAGCAACCATCGATGCACACATTACAACAATTATCAACATGTTTTCCGATCTGTTCTCTATGACATTGTCAGCAACCGCTTGCATTATGTTTGTTCAACGGTTGGCTAAATGGGACTGGCGGTCATCTATGACCACGAGATCGTCAAACTTATCTCCCGTTCGAAAAAATGCCTCGAATGGAACGGGGATTACGTCGAAAAATAGCAAAAGGATGTTGGTTAATGTAGAAATAATATTTTTGGAAAAAAACGTCAGTTGTATTTACTTTAATGGTTCAAACGGTTCTTACTTTAAAAGTGACCGTTGTAGATGGTTGCTAATTCTTCAAAATCCGAGTTCTTTCTTTTTACAAGAACTAGTTTTCCAAGCCAGTTGTAAACAAGCAGTAGACATTGTTCTTGGAAACTCTAAATGCATGACTACTTGTTTTAGACGATGTTCGAAATATTGAAGACATTTTCTGGCTGCTTGATTGAATTGCAGACATGATTCAAATGATTTTTTTTTTTGATTACTAACAATTAGCGTGTAGAATGTTCTAGGGACAGTGCAACAATAATAAGTAACACTAGTGAATAACACACTTAGTTAAGATTTCACTATTTATTCGTTTAACTGCAACAATTGTTTTACTACACAGTGGCTCCATCATTCATCCGCCCGATGAAGTCATTGTGTGGTAATACATGTTTCAGTGCTAACTAATAAATCGTAAAATCTTAACTAACTGTGTTATTTACTAAAGTGTTGATGTGGAATTTTACTAACAGCCTGAGCGATTTAATTATAATAACTATTCATCTCATTTTTCGAAGAAAGCACTTCACAATCAGTGAAAATTAAATAAGTATTTTCTTATATCATTTTCAGCTGCAATTCTGATCTGAATTCAGTTTACAAATCAAAATTTGTTAACTAAGTTCAGCTCAGAATTTCAGTTCAAAATGATATAAAAAAACACGTTGTTAATTTTCCAAACAAAAACACTGGCCCTTAAACGTATTTACATATTTTGTTTGTAATAAAAAGTGTTAGGTGACTTTAAAAACATTTTAAGGAAAACGGCTAAACTTGATAATTACATGTATTCTAGTTTATGTTTGTTTTGAAAAGTAATTATTATTTCTTAATTTGATTATATATAATTAAATTTTGCAAACATGAAATCCTTCGACTTTTCTAATTCCTTCATCAACCTTAACAATTTACAGCAACGCGATTGATTCATTAATTACAAGTTCTTTGACACTTGTAATTCGTTCCACCTTCAAATTCGATCAAAGTCAAAAAGTCAACACTCTTATAATTATAATAAACACGATTAGTCAAAATTGTACTTGAATCAACACCTAAATAAAATAATGTTGTTACTTTATTTTAGATATATTTAGGAATTGTAATAATGTTAAATCGGTTTACTGGTAAATTTACAACAGAGTTTTTTTACAGTAATTTGTCGCTTCTACTGGTATTCTGTAAATTGGTAAAGCTATTTGATGAGTATGCACACAGCTGTTTTATCTGTATACACATCTCTGAATAAAATGCGAGTTAAATGCACTGAACCAATTGTTTAAAACAATAAGTATAGACAATTTATTACCTTTAATATATATTGGGTTGCCTATAATCGTTGTTGAATGTGTTTTTTAACTTCACTTTACTCCAGGGCCCGTATTCACAGCACTGATGCAATTTGTCATCGGTGAGAAGTTGCACTGAAATTACGTCATTTTGGGCAAAATGTACCAAACCATATGGAGTAAAATGACGTATTTTTGGTGCAAGTTCTCACCGATGACAAATTGCATAGGTGCTGTATATACGGGCTCAGATTGCATTTAAATATATTTAGGTAATAAATTTGTAATAAATTAAAATAAAGTTATTGCTTAAATTGTGCTCCTATGATTTACATAACTTTCTCAATGTTTAGAATTTCTGTCATTTCATACATTTTTTTATTAACATTGTTCATATGTTGTTGGATATAAAGTAAAAGTCATTAAGTAGCTCTACTTTACCTTTACAACTATTATGTAGAGAAATTTGCTTGAGATCCTTTTTTTAATCACGATGCGTAAATTTTCAGGCTTTCGTTGTTTTTGAAAACCAAGTATTTCCTCTCCGTAATTAAGTATGAAGTAAAATTTCGAGTTGAGATAAGCCCGTTAATTTAGTTTGGTCGCGTAGCGAAAAACGAATGTTCAGGCTGGTCAATTGAACACTTCTATGGTATCAATGAAAACCTGAACAATTACAGAGTATACATCGGGATATGTATACTAGAGCACTGCACGGGCCGGGCTTTAGCCCGGATTGGGCCTCGAAAATTCTGAACCGGGCCGGGCCTAAAATCCAAAATATGTGAACGGGCCGGGCCTGACTGATTTTTTTATTATTAGGTAATTTCAAATTAAAACACTTGTTTAGTTTTGAGTTATTGTATTCAGTTTCCTGACACGTGTTTCGGTCAATGACGACCATTCTCAAAGGAATTACAAAAATAATTGATTTTTTTAAAGTTTCTTTTTACTTTTATTTTTAAACTATATCTATACAGGAGTAAATAGATATTTACAAGTGTGATAAAT
The DNA here is from genome assembly GCA_932526585.2 of Philonthus cognatus. Classification (NCBI taxonomy): domain Eukaryota; kingdom Metazoa; phylum Arthropoda; class Insecta; order Coleoptera; family Staphylinidae; genus Philonthus; species Philonthus cognatus. The sequence continues at coordinate 23,240,710 of OW052243.1, read as the reverse complement.
ATTTACAAGTGTGATAAATATTTATAAAATAGTGTTAAATGTATACAGTTTACATTTTGAATTATTCAGACTGAAATATTGACTAGGTCGGGCCGGGCCGGGCTCTAGTCAATTATTTAATGAACGGGCCGGGCCGTGCTTGCAAAATTTGCTAGCGGGCCGGGCCGAAAAAGATCGGCCCGTGCAGGGCTCTAATGTATACACAATACATAAATTCCCCGTACAAATTTAAACGTTTTAGACTTTTATAATTTGTTTACGATTTTTGCTCAATCTCTTTTGTTACCTGAACGATTTCGGTCTGGGTCTGTGAAACTTCCAAGTATTGCTCGGAATCTGGCTGCTTCTAGAGTAGGTCTCCTCTTGATTTCCAGCGCATAGCAAACTCCTGGGACGAATGCTCAATTGGAGGCCAGGTTTGCTGTTGGTTTTTTCTTTTTTACGAAAATTTATATACTGGGCCGTGTAAGTGGCAGGGCTGCCACCCACTATACCAGCTTTTTTGATAAGCTCCAACATCATTTGCACAACACTTCACAATTTAATCCAAAAGTAATCTCAAAGAGATGAACACCGAACATCACATATGAATTAAAACAAAATATAACCTGAAGAAGTTTCTTCAAATCAAAAACACAGGAATTAGAAATTATTCACTATTGACTATTGATAGTACGTAACAAATAGACACTAGGTTTTCTGTTCACGACTTTAAACTTCTCATAATAGTGCTTAATGTTATTTAATAAACTTTATTTTAAAGAATTAATTTATTATTTATAAATATATATCTCATAAAAGTGCTTAATGTTATTTAACAAACTTTATTTTAAAGAATTAATTTATTGTTTGAAAATCCGCATAATTCATTTTATTTTGTTGATTTTTTTCTTTTCATAAATTTATTAAATGCGTAAACACTCTTTAAATTTAATTAATCTTGTTCCACTTCTTCTTTTGCTCATTTCAGCAAATCATAGGAAAACTGTTTGGAAAACACAAATATTTTTATTCCACTTAAAAATTGCACATACTAAAATATTTCGTAAATCAGAAAATTTATAAATCGATGTCTTCACATCTTCTTTCGATCTTTTCAGCAAAATCACAGGAAAACTGCTTGAAAAACACAAACATTTTTATTCCAATTTAAAATAGCACATACCGAAATATTTCGTAAATCAGAAATTTAATAAATCGGTTTTCAAACGTTTTTTTGTAGATTTTATGAATTATCAAAAACTATTTAATTTAACACGTGTTTGTTGACCGGCAAACGGTGAGACACTGATTTGTCATGCACACAAACTCACCAAGGATTTCATTTGAATAGACATCAAATCCAAACTGTCGACAATTCTACGTCATCGGGAGTGGGCGATTGCGAATATATTCAAACAAGAGATTAGGTGTGTTTTTGCTGTGATACGGAATTCTTGGGCGATAACGAATTCAGGATTCTAAACAAATATTATTCGTTGACCCTCGAAATGCGATAAAGGAAGAAAATTCGCCGGCGCAAATAAATGTTTATTGTTTGGGGTCTAAAAATATCAACAAAACGCGATAAGAGGAAATTGGCTTGTAAATGTTGCTTTATATATCTAAAAATATCAGCGTCACTTCTTTTATATCCTTATCAATACAAACTCATTTATTTGATAATAATGTTACAATGATTAACGCTTTATAACAGAGTTGGGAAATATTATATTTATATAATTATCAAAATATCGGATAATTATCCGATATATATCAAGATCTTAATAATTATTCCGGTTCATTGATATTAATATTAAATTATATATTAAATTAACAGGGAGTTTTTCGTTTAAGTCTGCGTGTCCCGATTACAACGTATACGCCCTAAATTTTCAGATATTGGTTGTTTTTTTAAAAGAGTTCAATTTGAAGCTTTAAACGAGTGTTTTCCACTCCCAGACTAAGCATGAAGTAAAATTTCGAGTTTAGAAAAGCTTGAAAATTTGGTTTGGTCGCTCCGCAAAGCGGAGCGGCCAAACCAAATTTTCAGGCTTTTCTAAACTCGAAATTTGACTTCATGCGCCACGCGTATAAAACACTGATATATCGTGAATTTCAAAACATATTGCTTCAGCATAATGCTATAGAAGTGTATTTTAAACTTCACTATAAATCAGCGTTTTATACGCGTGGCGCATGAAGTAAAATTTCGAGTTTAGAAAAGCCTGAAAATTTGGTTTGGCCGCTCCGCTTCGCGGAGCGACCAAACCAAATTTTCACGCTTTTCTAAACTCGAAATTTTACTTCATGCTTAATCTGGGAGTGGAAACATTCGTTAGAAGATTTAAATTAACCAATTTTATAAAAAAAAAACGAATGCAGGAACGTTTACAGAGTATGAATCAGGATATGCATACTGAAAAGAAAAATTCACCGTACGAGTTTATAAATATTATGCCTAAAAAGATAACAACTAAGGACTAATTTATATGATACAATGTTTTGTTTAATTTGCTGGTATGCTAAAAATGTAGAACTAGACGTAATTTGCTCGATAATAATGTATGATTTCATGGAATTATTTAATCTATGAATAAATAATTTTTGATTATAATTCCTATATTATGACTAGTTGATAAGGTGTGATTTCCTATTTGAAATTAGAATGCTTATAAAAATGTTTGCAGTAGCACGGAATTGACCCAAATCGAAAACGATGAGAATAAATGTACGATTTGCGGCGAACAGGATTTGAATATTCAAATGTCTGTTCGCGTGGGCTTTTCTGAATTACCTGTCTGTGCATATGTAAGATTGTGCAATGGGTTTATAATAAAGAATTTTTAATGATTGGCTTTTGATATCATTATGGGAAAATCATTAAAGGTGTTTACAATCAATTTATTGCATAATATTTACATACATGCATGTACGTGTTGATTATTGAACTTTATGAACAAATGAAAAAATACTTAACTATCTAATAAAATTGTTAAAGGCCCAAATTATATAATGCCTTGCCTAAAGCTAGTATTAGACGACACCATTTTCTTGTATAAGAAAATAGTATACTATTTTCTATCATGTTGCAATACACAAAATATGACCAAACGCAAATCTTGTACAGTTTACTATAATGGAAATAGGACATGTTCTATTTGGTACACCATGATAGAAACTAGTATACTACTTTTTTGTACAAGAAAATAGTCTCGTCTAATACAAGCTCAATACGGTGAAGACTTTACCCCACATGAAATTTAAAACTATTATTGATCGATAAATTATTCTGTAATATTGAAGAGTGGATTCTAATTAATTTTTTAAATTTATAAATGCAATTATTTGATATTTTAGGGTGTTGTATATTCACATACTGATAACATTCTTTTAATCCTTCTGTTTATTAGTAATTTATTATTATTTATATTGTTTATTATTATGAATAAGGTTTGTTTATTTTTTGTTTTGTCAATTCTATTTAGAGAATTGTATCGTATTTAAATCATATGCTTTTGACGAATGTAAACTTTGCAACATTCTACATGAAATAATAAAAAAAATGTCAAAAGTATTTAATATAACTTATATGTAAAACAATTTTATATTTTTAAAATACTCTGCAATTATGTAACTGCTAAATTAATTCATTCGTATGTTTAATTTTAAAAAAATCTCTAGAGTGCCATGGAAAATATTCTAGGTTGGTAACTCTGACAACATGCATTATAATTATTATGTCTGACGTTTTATATGTCATTTCCTGAAGTGTATAGCCAACTTAAATTTGAAAAAAGATTAAATCGTAGAGGTTTTTTTATATTGAACATATGATACTTTATTTGTAAAATGTATAAACGTGAGAACAATCATAAAAGTGAACTGAGCTGACTATGAATCATAAACGTAAATATCTTTGAAATTTACATCAAATCGCCGTTTTATACGCGAGGCGCATGAAGTAAAATTTTGAGTTTAGAAAATCCTGAAAATTTACTTCATGCTTAATCAAACAGAGAAAACACTTGTTAGAAGTTTCAAATTTGATGCAAACAGCGAATGCCTAAAAATGTAAAGCGTTTTTAATACATTCTATGTTTCTTCTAAGTACGCACATCTCTATATATACACTGTATTTTTTTAGTTATTCGTTGATTTTGAAAAACGCTCAATTTGAAAGATATAACGAGTATATCCACTCCTTGATTAAGCATCGTAAATTTAAGTTTTTCGCGTATAATGTCATTTTTGTCTTTTCCGACGTTGACATCGCGATTTTAACATTAAATCTCGATTTAGTCAAAGTCAGATGAACATGAAAATTGACGATAAACGCCGACAATTGTCAATTTACATAGGTATTTTTTTGCATTTAGTTTTTCGACCATTGGGCATCAATTATTATTTTTTTTAAGTATTCTTTATTTTACAATATAACTTAAGTTTACACATCATATTGTAAAATGTATTTCTTTCTGAAAATGTGATGCCAATTTGGTGATAAACAATAAAGATTTATTATTATTCAGTTGTTCCTCCCTTCTTCTTCACCACGGGATTTGCGGGCGTTGATTCCCATCTCGGGCTAATGGTATTGAGGGACATATGTTTCAATTCCTTATGCTTCTATTTTGTCAGATTTATTTTATCTTATCATTAAGTATTAGATTTTTCATTTTTAGTTTAAATGTAACACAATTTAATTCTTTTATGCTTTTTTCTAGTCTGTTATATTGTCGTATGGTTTCTGATGTTAATGTTATTGTCGTTTTCTTTGTTGTGAATTTTTCTGTCCTTATGTCCGATCTTCTTGTTTCATAATCGTGGATTTGCTTGTTGATTTTTATGTTAATGTTCGTTTTAATTAGATTATTTTTAATTTTATATATTATCAATAAGTTACTTAATTGTATCATTTTTTGTATACTTAATTCTTGTGTTTGCTGGTATAGTTGTTCCGTATTCGTTCTTTTATCTAGTTTATAAATTATTTTCTGTATTTTGATTTGTTGAATTTGCAGTTTATTTAGGTTTTTTTGTGTTGTGTCACCCCATATACTATTTAGGTATATATTTTATGATGTGAACATTGAGTTGTATATTTGTTTTCTGTTATTTTCTGGTATGTAGTTTCGTATTTTTGATAGTGCATATATTGTTTCAGCGTTATTTTTTCATAAGTTGTTTATGTGTTCGTCCCATTTTAGATTTTCCTGTAGAGTTAGTCCAAGGTATTTTACTGTTGTGATTTGTTTTATTGTTGCTTTTTTTATTTTAATATTTAATTTTACATTTTCTGTATTGTTAAAGATGATGAATTCAGTTTTTGTTTCATTAATTGTTAATAGATTGTTGTAGTGCCATTTTTCCAATTGTTTAATGTCCGAGTTTATTTGCGTTAATATTCTGTCGTATGTGTTTGCAGTGTATATAACTTGTAACTAATTTAAAGTCGATTTTTACACTTAAGACGTCACACACATTTACACTCTAACCATTTTTTGATTAAACGGCGGTATTCGAACCCGCGATTCACTTGCCCACCGGGTAATATAGTCAATGTTTTCGAATGAGAGTAGCATGTATATAGTTAACATAATCGATTACTAATCAATGTTGTTAAATGATAGTCAATATTAAATAGTAGTCAAAAATTAGCATGAATCATGTGGTCAAAATTATCGATTAATAGTCAATATTGTCAAATAACAGTTAATAATCAATTAGTATATATTTGAAATAAAACAACACAGTTGGGAGGGTTTCACTTTTATTGTTGAACACTGCAACATGTTTCACCACACAGTGAAAACATGTTGCAGTGTTCAACAATAAAAGTGAAACCCTCCCAACTGTGTTGTTTTATTTCAAATAGTATTATGGAGTTTCATCATGTATCCGCCTCATCAATTAAATATTTAATTAGTATATGAGTTACATTATGCTTTGACAATATTCTTTTATAATGTGTACTATGTGGTGTAATTACATTATTTACTGAATAAACGTATTAAACTAATAAATAGCATGTAGTCAAAATGTAATCGATTAATAGTCAATGTTTTCAAATTACTGTCAATAAATACTAGTCAACATAATCGATATAGTCAATGTTGTCGTAAAATGTAGTCAATTTTTACTATAAATACTGGTCGTTTGTTTATCTGCCGCTATAAAATTTAAACTTATAGTCGTACGGTCAGCTGTTGATTGATTGTATTATGAATATGTCACTTAGTTGACTATGATTTTTACTATGATGGTATTTAGTAATTACATTTATTTATTGACTGTATATTGACTATTGTAATATTGACTATAAGTCTTAAGTATGATAGGAAAATCACTCCGTTGACTGTATATTGACATTTGTGACATTTTGACTGTAAGTTACTTGGTTAGCTGTCTTTAGTCTAACATAGGATTTTGCCATATATCTTTAGCGACTGTATTTTGACTATTGTAATATTATGACTGTAAGTCAGTTGATTGACTGTCTTTTGATTATGATTCAATGTTGACTATAAGTCAAGTATGATAGGATTTTGTTGTTAAATCACTCCGTAGACTGTATATTGACATTTTGACTGTAAGTTACTTGTTTAGCTGTCTTTAGTCTAATATAAGATCTTGCCATATATCTTTATCGACTGTATTTTGACCATTGTAACATTATGACTGTAAGTCAGTTGATTGACTGTCTTTTGATTATGATTCAATGTTGTCATTAAATCTCTCTAACGCCTGTATTTTGAATATTGTGACATTATAATTGTAAGTCTAAGTGACTAAGTTGATTTATTAGCATTTGGCTGTCTTTTGCCTATTCTTGGATTTTATCATTAAATCTCTATAAATACAGACTACAATTAAAAATATGACACAAACATAATCACAGTTTAAAATAAATAGTGAGTAAACACATTAGGTACTAGGCTTTTGGCGGACAGTAATATGATGGACACATCAACTTTTTTTTAATAAGAAATAAAAACATTTCAAAAATTAAAACAATCACTTGCGAGCTGAACCGGAACGAAAACCAGAACCGAACCGATATATATTTTATCGATTGAACCGGAACGAAAACCGAAAACTAAAAAATAACGGTTCGAAGCCCTAAAATCAGGGCTTCGAAAAGTTTATTTTTGCTTATTTTTGTATTCGTTCAAAAACATATTCATACAGTGTGTATCAGGTAAATGGAATAAATTCGATAATAAATAAATGGGTTCGTGTTTGAAAAAACGCTCGGACACGTCGATTGGTATTTTTAGTTGCGCATTCTTTCAACATAAACGTTTTATACAGGGTGTGTCATGTAACAATGGCCAATACCAACTTTCTTATTTTAAATGCAACACCCTGTACATTATTCAATTTTTGAATTCTTCAGAAAATTCTAGACATATTTCATGTACAATGTCATATACCTATCTTTACCTGTTTTGGAAATATTAAATGTTTTCAGATTTATTGCAAAAATTGACATAAAAAAAAGAAAATTATTTGATTACAGAAATTCGCTACAACACATTTAAATTTTTCATGAAATAAGCGAGCAACTTTGTGTCCGTGTGTTATCTCCATAACCAATCATCTGTAGCATTATTATTTTGTGCATTTTTGTTAAATGAACCATTTTTCTGATATACATTTAACGAAACTCAAACGACTATAACACTGATAACTAAACTGTCATGCAGGCAGACAACAATTTGCTAAGGCCAGGCGTTTTAACAATAGTAAACAAAAGTATTTAAAAATTATGTTTATTTCATATCGGTAAAATGAAACGGTGAAATGGTTTTTGCTTACTTTATCATTATCAAGACCTAAATGGGAAATAATTATTGAGTGTGTTGTAGTGAATTTCTGTAATGAAATAATTTTCTTTTTTTAAGTTAATTTTTGCAATAAATCTGAAAACACTTAATTTTTCTGAAACAGTTGAAGATAGGTATAGGACATTATACATGAAATATTCTTTAATAATTCTTTATTAACGGACAAGCCATTTACAATGTAGAGCCAAAAACATATAACTAAAATGTAAGACACAAAACATGAATCACAAATATGCACAAAGACACATATGTTAATCTGCGTAAACCACAATAGGGTTATAACATTTAGTGCACACCATCTGCGAGACTCCTCCTAATTAAACCTAAAGATGAGTTAAAAAAGTCAATACCGCTACAAATGTCATTAGCCGTGCGCGTTAATCTAGTCATGGGGCAATTTAAACTGCAAGTCGTCCTGCAAAATTCGTTATGAAGTAGCATGCGGCTACGTGCATGTCTAGGTGGTACATGATAATTAATCATACTAACAATATGACTTGAATCTATTTTGCAGTTTATGATTTTATAAAGAAAACACATATCTAATTCCATGCCACGATGTTGCAAAGTTGTGAGTCCTAAGTATGCCATCGTTTCCTCGGTTGTTAGGTGTATATTTTTCTGGGTCAATTTATATGACATAAACTTAATGAACTTAGTTTGCACTTTTTCCATCCTGTTGACATATGTAACGTATGAGGGCGACCAAATCGTTCTACAATAATCAAAATGAGACCGAACAAGGGAGTTATACAGGATGTTAAAAGTGCGTACATCGACCAGATCTTTGGTAAAACGATTAATGAATCCTAGCGCCTTATTTGCTTTATTGACTACGAAGTCAATGTGCGACTTAAATGACAGCTTTGAATCAAGCATGATCCCAAGATCCTTTACTAAATAAACTTGACTCGATGATAAGTTATTTAACCTGTAGTTATGTTATTTCGTTCCTCTTACGCGAAAAACATATAAAACTACATTTATTGATATTCAGCTGCATATCATTCAGTGCACACCATTTATTGACCGAGTCAATATCTTCTTGAATTTTGATACAGTCTGCTGTGTTCTTTACGGTATAATACAATTTTAAATCATCGGCAAAAAGCAAATGAGGACACCTTAGCGATTCGTTTATAAAAATAATAAATAGTAGTGGTCCTAAGTTGGACCCTTGTGGAACACCAGACGTTGAAATATATGGTTCTGAGAGGTAGGATTTAATTTTTACATACTGTTTCCTCTCTGACAAATATGTTGCTAGCTAGTTTAGAAACGGATTACCTAGACCATACGCTTGCATTTTTTTATGAGAATAACATGGTTGACAGAGTCAAATGCTTTGCTGAAGTCCGTGTAAATTGCATGGACTTCAGCATTATCATCTAGAGCATTATGTATGTAATCCGTATATATGAATATATATAAAATATGTCTAGAATTTTCTGAAGCATCCGAAAATTGAATAATATACATAGTGTTGCATTTAAAATAAGAAAGTTGGTATTGGCCACTGTTACATGACACCCTGTATAAAAAAAAATGCGCAACTAAAAATACCAATCGACGTGTCCGAGCGTTTTTTCTACTATTTATTTATTATCGAATTTATTCTATTTGGCTGATACACACTGTATATTGAAATATGTAAATAATTTAGTGATTGTAATATTAATTTTTAAATACTTGATTATTTAAACTATTCGTATTCGAATCCCAGCCTTAGTTATAAGTTCATTAAATCACAAAACTGTATACAATTAGAAAATGTAAAAATTTTGATGATAGGAAGTTATTTGAAGCAAACACTTTAATGCTACTTATTTGTGTTTCTATTTGTTTTTATGGAGTCCAAAACACATTTCCTCATAAAAAAATAACTGGCCAACTGTTAATGCTTACGTTAAACTCACGTTATAAAACACACAAACGCATTTCAGGCCTCAAGTGCGCGTTTTTGGCAATCGCCGCGAATCGTAAATAAACAAACGAAAGTTTTCGAAAAAAGTTTACACTTTCGTCGCCCGGCCAAGGGTCCGGCTCGTGACACAATTCATTGACCCCCACAACCTTTCGTGCTATTTAAATAAATACCCGCCACGCTATCTATTTTCTATTTCTATAAATATTTCGGGATATGCGAGAGAGAGGAAAGAGAAGGAGAGAGTGAGAGAAGTTTAAGGATTCATAAATGTAACTACTTTAAATTCTGTTGAAACCTCAAAATATCACAAACTGAATTAGATTATGTACTTTGAATTTTGAAGCATTCGTTGTTTTTAAGAGAGGGGTTAGGAGCTCGGTTGTCAATTTTGGCTTGAACTTCATAGTGTTTCAACGTCATATAAGATGGCAGAACGTTCAAATTAAGAGGGGCAAGTCACTTAAACTTCTTATGTCAGTTCTTAACGTCATGTAAGATGGCGGAACATTTAAATTGTTTATATGGAAGAAAAACTACTTCGAATCCAGAGAGATGATCGCTTCGATGTATTGCTTTCTGTTTTTCATACGTCAAGAGTGAACATTATACCGGGTATTGAGTTGGCGGACGCAACATAGGAAATCGCATGTTAATTTTAAAGTGTTGAAATATTGGCTTCCCTATCAATTTTAAAGACAAGATGTATTTTACTTTTTTGTAGAGGGTAAAATTCTAAATTTATTAATATTCACACTTAACACTTTACGTTTCTCTAAGTTAAAATAATTAAGAAAAAGTTATGTGATTTTAAAAAAATAATGACATTGATACAACAATTGCGGATAATCCCTGTTTTTTCTGGGCTTTTCTCAATTTGAAATTTTACTTCATGCGCCACGCGTATAAAACACTAAAATATTGTCAAATTTATTTATATTCGAACTTCACTTGAAATCTGTGTTTTATACGCGTAGCGCATGAAGTAAAATTTCGAGTTTAGAAAAGCCCAGAAAATTTGTCTTGGGTTGCTGCGCAACCCACGACAAATTTTCACGGGGCTTTTCTAAACTCGAAATTTTACTTCATGCTTAGTCTGGGAGTGGAAAACACTTGTTTAAAGCTTTAAATTGAACTTTAAAAAGAACAGGGAATATCCGCAATTCCTGTATCAATTCTATGGTGTCATTATTTTTATAAAATCACATTACTTTTTCTTAATTATTTTAGTTGTTAATTTTCTGACATTCGTTGATTTTAAAAGAGTTTAACTTAAAGCTTTAAACGAGTGTTTTCCACTCCCAGATTAAGCATGAAGTAAAATTTCTAGTTTAGAAAAGCCCCGTGAAAATTTGTCGAGGGTCGCGCAGCGACCCGAGACAAATTTTCTGGGCTTTTCTAAACTAGAAATTTTACTTCATGCGCCACGCGTATAAAATACAGCTTTCAAGTGAAGTTCGAATATAAACAAATTTGACAATATTTTAGTGTTTTATACGCGTGGCGAATGAAGTAAAATTTCGAGTTTAGAAAAGCCCAGAAAATTTGTCACGGGTCGCTGCGCGACCCTCGACAAATTTTCACGGGGCTTTTCTAAACTCGAAATTTTACTGCATGCTTAGTCTGGGAGTGGAAAACACTCGTTTAAAGCTTTAAATTAAACTCGTTTAAAATCAACGAATGTCAGAAAATTAACAGTTAAAATAATTAAGAAAAAGTAATGTGATTTTATAAAAATAATGACACCACGGAATTGATACAACAATTGCGGATATTCCCTGTTCTTTTTAAAGTTCAATTTAAAGCTTTAAACAAGTGTTTTCCACTCCCAGACTAAGCATGAAGTAAAATTTCGAGTTTAGAAAAGCCCCGTGAAAATTTGTCGTGGGTTGCGCAGCAACTCAAGACAAATTTTCTGGGCTTTTCTAAACTCGAAATTTTACTTCATGCGCCACGCGTATAAAACACAGATTTCAAGTGAAGTTCGAATATAAATAAATTTGACAATATTTTAGTGTTTTATACGCGTGGCGCATAAAGTAAAATTTCGAGTTTAGAAAAGCCCAGAAAATTTGTTACGGGTCGCTGCGCCACCCTCGACAAATTTTCACGGGGCTTTTCTAAACTCGAAATTTTACTTCATGCTTAGTCTGGGAGTGGAAAACACTCGTTTAAAGCTTTAAATTAAACTCTTTTAAAATCAACGAATGTCAGAAAATTACCAGCTAAAATAATTAAGAAAAGATAATTTTTTTTTTTTTTTTTTTTATTTTGGGTTTTACGTCATCTATTTCCGCTGCTAAGGCCAATCATGACGCCGGAGATTAGGTCTACAGCTATCCGGGAATTTTGCCGAACCCGGTGGGAGTTCCAACCCACCGGTAGGGATCTTTAACGTGCACGCAACATCCAGGCAGTACACGGGTCCTACATGCATTTAACGTCATATCCGAGAAGACGGAGTGTTTGGCATTTTTATCCTAACCTATATAAATGCAGACAACTTGTTAGGCCGGTATTTGAACCCCGGTCCGTGGCGTGGCAGTACAACACTCTAACCACTACACCACCAAGCTGCCCAAAGATAATTTGATTTTATAAAAATAATGACATACCATGAAATTGTTACAACAATTGCGGATGTCAAAATAGCACAAGATATTGCTGTTACTTAATTAACGGCAAAAAACATAACGCAAACATCGTGATAACTGTGGTCTGCATAATACCACTTTATTAGGAGGATTTTTTCCTGTATAGTGTAAATCATTTCGAAAACATTTACTTTAATCAAGTAACTACGATATCTTTTGCCACTTTGACATCCGCAATTGTTGTTTCAGTTCCATGGCATGTCATTATTTTTATAAAATCACATTACTATTGCTTAATTATTTCAACTTAGAGAAACGTAAAGTGATAAACGTTAACACGAATGAATTAAGAATTTTTACCTCTACAAAAAAGGTAAATACATTTTGTTTCTAAAATAAATAGGGGAGCCAAAATTTGAACATTTCAAAATTTACATAGGATTTCCTATATTGCGTCCGCCAAGTCAACACCCGGTATAACAAAATGATGAAAATAGAATCTTTATATGCACTTTTATTTCCATATAAATAATAAATTACTTTATGTCGAAATAGACCTCTAAACAAACGTTAAATAAAACAGTTGAAAATAATTTGTTTCCGCGATTTTGTTACGAAAGGTTCAATGCATAGCTTTGTAAAAGAACATTTGTAAAATATTATCTTATAACAACGCTGAAACCGTAGTCCCAATATACAAATTTCACATGGCCTAACCTCCTCTTAAAAGACGTTCAATTTGAAGTGTGTACCGAGATTTTCGATTCCTTGATTAAGCATGAAGTAAAATTTCGAGTTTAGAAAAGCCTAAAAATTTGGTCGCGCCGGCAAATCCAAATTATCAGGCTTTTCTAAACTTGAAATTATGCCTCAAGCGTATAAAACACTAACATATCATGAAGTTCAAATATACTGCTATTCGTAAGCAGTATTATTTGAACTTTTCAAATTCAACAAATGTTAGAAAATGTACAAATCGAAAAAAAACTTAAAAGAAACATTTTCCGTATAAGTTTTATATTTATTTTTATCCGTTTAAAACGAATAATTACGTGTGAATATTAAAGATTTCTAATACTTTAGATATCATACTAAGTTGCAATTTTTTTTTTCTAGTTAATAGAACCAATCTATTTCAAAGCAAATATTTTCAACTATGTAGGAGTTTGCATTTAAAACAAAAATACAACTGTTTTTAGACTATATAGAATTATCAGTATAACTAATTAAGTGATTTCCCTAAAAATAATGACATTTCGATAGCATAGTTAACTTTTGATAAGTTAACCAAATCGCAGACCTGTATTGACAACATAATTACAAATGTACATACTGAGATGATGACGAAGATTCTTCATACAACAATATCAGATCACACGGGACAATTTCTTAAATTTGATACAAAATTAAATTAAAAACTGCCTACTTACAAATCAAGATCTTTCTATCAAACAAATATCAACACATTTATTAACGAAATAGCAGCTGAATCATTTAACACAATTTTTGATATACGATGCCCAGATCTCAAATATGAAGTATTTCTTAACACTCTCCTTAAATATTTTGAAAAAAACTTTCCCTTTAAAACTCACGTTATTAAGAAAAATAAAAACAGCATATATCAATCGGAGGCAACTAAATCTAGTAAAAATAAATTACTGGCGTACAAAACAATATCGAACTATATTCCAGAATATCTGCTGTTATACAAACAAGAACAAAAAATATACAACAATTTACTAATAGCTGAAAAACATAAACATATAAATTCAACATTAAGCAATACACAAAATAAATCAAAGGCCTGCTGGAACATGACCAAGAAAATAGTAGGTAGTGCCAAGACTATCACAATACCTGAACATAATAATTCTCAACATTTAGTGAATGATTTTAACTCTTTCTTCAACAAAATAGGAAATGAAATAACCAAATCCAATTCTTCTAACAACAGTTCATTATTAAACGATATTCTATTAACGAAGACTATGTTTTTGCAACCTACAACCCCATCTGAAATCATTACTATAACTAACAACTTTAATAATGATAGCAGCTCTGGAATAGACGAAATACCAATGCATATTATAAAGAGATGTATCGAATTTATTGCACTTCCTTTATGTGATATAATAAATACCTCATTTGAAACAGGCATTTATTATACAAAATTAAAACTTGCTGTATTAACACCAATATATAAAAAAGGAAATCGCAATGAGCTTCAAAATTACAGGCCTATAAGTCTCTTAAACTCCTTCTCAAAAATTTTGAGAGAGTTATTTATACACGTTTGTATGAATTCTTCAAAAAGAACGATTTATTTTCTTGTGCACAACATGGTTTCTTGAAAGGGAGAGACACTAATACGGATCTTTTTGAGTACATAAATTGGATATTATCAAACATGGAATCCAAAAATTTAACTTGCGGAATATTTTTGGACTTGTCGAAAGCATTCGGCCATTCCGCACTCCTATCAAAATTATTCAATTATGGAGTTAGGGGTGTTGTGCACAACCTAATAAACTCGTACTTAAATAATAGAAGACATTGCACAAAGATTAAAGACCCCCATCATAGCAGTTTAAGTATCCTCTCTCACCCTTAATAGTAACTAAAGGTATACCTCAGGGAAGTGTACTGGGGCCTTTGTTGTTTATTATTTTTATCAATGATATTGCGAATAACATACCAAGAAACTGCAAAATTCTGAACTATGCCGATAATACAAATATTCTCATAGAAGGAAATACATTCGTAGATATTAAGAATGTTGGATCTTTGGGTATGAATGCTATAGAATCATGGTTCAATGAGAATAAACTCAATTTAAATAAAGAAAAGACATCATGTATTTTATTCAAATCTAATCAAGGACTAACAACATCAGAGTCAATAAAATTTAATGAAATCAGCTACAATTTCACAGACAATGCCAAATTCCTGGGTATTATAGTTGACGATACGCTAAGCTTTTCCCAACAAGTAAACCATGTGTGTAACAAAGTAAACAGTGCTACGTATGGAATGCGCATATTAATGCGATATACTAACTTTGACATAGCAAAACTATTTTACTTCGCAAATGTTGAGTCACGCCTAAGATATGGACTCATATTTTGGGGTGGCTCTGTTAATTTTAATAAGGTTTTCGTTAAGCAAAAAACAGCAATACGAATTTTATGTAAATTAAAATATAACAGCAGCTGTAGAGGATACTTTCGAAAAGTAAATAAACTTACGATGTGTGGTCTCTATGTGTACGAATGTGTAAAATTCTTGTGGCGGCATAAAACATATTTTGATAGTGCTTTCTATGTTTCGCAGTACAGTATGAGAAGAGGTGCTCAATACATGCTATCTCAACATAGACTCAATAAATTCGAAACCGGGTGTTACTACAACTGCATAAAAATATTTAATCATCTACCAATAAACATAAAAAGCATTACCAACTATGGCAAGATGGAGCGACATCTCTATGATGTATTATGTAAGATTGAACCATACTGCTTAGCGGATTACTTCTCTTATAGGTTCGATTAATTAATTTTCATTAAGTAATAGCTTCAATAGTCTATTTTGGTGTGACGTTTTTGCATACACAGAATTGTAATGTATAAATTTTGTATATGTAAAATAAAGAATATTGTATTGTATTGTATTGTATTGTATCTTTTGGTTTTAGGTGTACAAATGTGTCATAATTCTCGCGTGAGTAAATGGAACGAGCTCTAAAAAACAAGATAGATTTATCCACAGCCCTACAATTTTACATGGAGAATAAACATTGTTTCATGCAATCATTACTTATTTCATAATTAAATAATTTTTAATTATAAAAACCGAACACTTTCACCAAAATCGATTTCCCGGTAAAAAAATAATTGATGCAGAGTTAAAACGCTATAATTGATCGGTAATTGATGAAAGTTTGCGAATACCTTAATTAAATCAATTAGCAATTAAAAATTTAATAATGGAAAAAAATAACAAAACTAAAAACCCCATAGGATGAAAATCTTCATATTTGTTATTCGCCGATAAGTTATTTATTAATTGGATTTTAATTAAAACCAAACGAAGAAAGTGTTTCATGGATGGAGACACAATTTAATAAATTAGAAGACACGAAAATAAATAAGAATTACTTTTTTAATTGGAATAATTTAAAACACAATCTTTTATACACAGTCTACACTGTAATGGACACACATTTAAAGTGTCGTTTTCAAGAGAAAATTAATAAATTATAACGATTGAAATTTAAAGTGTAATATTCAAGTGAAAATTAATAAATTATAACGTTTTGGAAGCATAATTAATACAATAAAAATTGAATATTTAAGTTACACAATATGGTTTGCTTTAATATTTAACCCACTAAGCGCCACTGATGTAATAACGCAACATTATTAATTGTTTGTTAATTAAATTACTAAATAAGTTACTTTGATACATTGCATTATTTGGCCTAATTTTAGAATGTGTAAAGAAAAATGTATATATTTAGTTATTTAAATATTTGTATTGTTACTCCTTATTTTTTTCAAATATTTTTAAGTGTATATCTAACTCACAACATTTCAGTGTTTTTTTTATACGCGAGGCGCATAAAGTAAAATTTCGAGTTTAGAAAAGTCTGAGTTTGGATTTGGACGCGTAGCGTCCAAATCCAAACGCTCAGGCTCTTCTAAACTCGAAATTTTACTTCATGATTAATCGAGGAGTGGAAAAAAACTCGTTAAACAATTGTTTGATTTTTTTGATTATCTAAATTTAGAAAACTGAAAACTGCATCCAAATCCAAAAGTTCAAACTTTTCTAAACTCGAAATTTTACTTTATGCTTAGTCTGGGACAGAGCTATTCCGAGTACAAGTAAAATGTACTCGAGTATTGAGTACAAGTACTCCACGCAAATTGTACTCGATTTCTAAGTACAAGTACGTAATCAAGAGTACTTAAGTACATTTATGAGTACAAAGTACTGAGTAAAATAAATGAAAATACGAAAAACTATAATTCAAAAATGTTTTTATATATTTTGAACTCACTTGAAACCAGTGTTTTATACGCGTGGCGCATGAAGTAAAAATTCGAGTTTAGAAAAGCCCAGAAAATTTGTCTCGGGTCGCTGCGCGACCCTCGACAAATTTTCACGGGGCTTTTCTAAACTCGAAATTTTACTTCATGCTTAATCCGGGAGTAGAAAACACTCGTTAAACAATTGTTTTATTTTTTTGATTATCTAAATTTAGAAAACTGAAAACTGCATCCAAATCCAAACGTTCAGGCTTTTCTAAACTTGAAATTTTACTTCACGCTTAGTCTGGGAAAGAGCTATTCCGAGTACAAGTAAAATGTACTCGAGTATAGAGCACAAGTGCTCCACGCAAATTGTACTCGAGTACTAAGTACAAGTACGTAATCAAGAGTACTTAAGTACATTATTGAGAACAAAGTATTGAATACAAGAAATGAAAATACGAAAAACTATAATTCAAAAATGTTTTTATATATTTTGAACTTCACTTGAAATCATTGTTTTATACGCGTGGCGCATGAAGTAAAATTTCGAGTTTAGAAAAGCCCAGAAAATTTGTCTCGGGTCTCTGTGCGACCCTCGGCAAATTTTCACGGGGCTTTTCTAAACTCGAAATTTTACATCATGCTTAATCCGGGAGTGAAAAACACTCGTTAAACAATTGTTTGATTTTCTTAATTATCTAAATTTATAAAACTAAAATATTTAGACATTAATAAAGGCGTATATAGAATTAAATGTTAATATTTCTTTTTGTTTCATTCAAAGATTATAATTACGAATATTCCATTTATAAATAGCCATATTTTATTATTCAGTTCAGAAGTATGAGAAAATTCTAGTAAATGTTAAAGTTACAAGATCCCAAAATCAAAGCCTAATGTTGTATGAAAATATTTTTTTTTTGCGATAGAAACAAAAATTAAAATTATTTAAAATTATCAGCAATATTTTAAAATTAACTAATCTTGCTTATATTTATAATACAGAAAAAAAATCAAAGTTATAGGAGCTTTAAAAATAAAGTACCCGTGGAATGAGTACCGAGTACACGAAAAGTTCTCAGAGAGAAAAGTACCCAGCTCTGGTTTGGGAGTGGAAACACTCGTTCGAAACTTTAAATTGAACGCTTTTATAAAATCGACGAATGCTTGAAAATGTAAAGCGTATACATAATGTATATTTAAAAGAATAATTCCGAGTATGTAATATAACAAGTCATTCATAGAAATCAAAACAACTTAAGTTAACTCTTTAATTGCTAGGCTGGTAATGGGTTAATATAGTTATCTGCATTATTTTCACAGTTTATCATTTTTATAAATCCATGCATTTTACCGATAAATGACGAATTATATAGAAGTACAACAATATTTTTTTTGCGTAATAATAAATCCATGCCGAATCAGTGGCGACATCTGTGCGCCGACGTTGGACAATGAATTTTAGAATATGCTAGTTCTAGAAAGAAACAGAACGATGTAATACTGTAGAACAATAGATCGGATAGGTCGCAGTTCACGAGAGGCTGACTCGCCTCACAATGGCCCTATATAACCTATAACCTACTGTATAATTTTGACAGAAATGAAATAACATTAAAGCGGGGGGCGCTGTTTTATGAAAGAAAAAAATGACATTGTGTATTGGGTTGTATAAGTTTAGCATTACTTAACTCTCTATGATCAAATCGATTTCTACGATTTTCTATACCTATTTTCTCAACAGCATGGCTTTATTCCAAAACGTTCTACAGTAACTAATTTGACCATTATTACGTATGATATACCCAAATCATTAGATTCAGCGGGGCAGATTGATGTAATTTATACTGATATGTCAAAAGCGTTTAACAGGGTGGACCATCAATTGTTAATAGATAAACTTAGCTGCTTTGGTTTTTGTGACAATTCAACCTCGCTTATAGCATCTTATCTTACAGATCGTGAATCGTATGTCGCAATAAATAATTTTAAAACGAACTCATACTTTTCAAGTTCAGGTGTGCCCCAAGGCTCGATTATGGGTCCCTTACTTTTCAACATTTTTATAAATGATCTTTCTTATTTATTAAAGTGTAAACACCTGTTATACGCGGATGACTTAAAGATTTACTTAACAATTGCTAATCCTGCTGACTGTCAACGCTTACAAAATCAACTTGATGTTATCTCGAATTAGTGTAGTATTAATAATCTTAATTTGAATAGCAATAAGAGCAAATTTATATCCATTACCAAAAAATCTCAACCAATCTCATTTAATTATATAGTTAGTAATAATTCTATTGAGCAAGTCACAGTCTTAAAAGATTTAGGTATTTCGTTTGATGACAATTTTACATTTAATCCTCACGTTCAAACACTTGCTAAGAGTTCCTTCAAAGCATTAGAATTTATACATCGTAATTCTGCAAATTTGCGGAGTCCGAATGCTTTGAAATCTCTATTTAATGTTTATGTCCGTTCAAAGTTGGAATATGCATCTTTAATTTGGTATCCACAAACTCAACTTCAGATTAACCTTGTAGAAAGTGTTCAACGTAAGTTCCTGAAGTTTCTGTACTTTAAAGTTGAGGGACTTTACCCTGACAGAGGCTGTGATCATTCACTATTGCTAGACAAATTTAATGTCGACTCTCTTGAATGTCGACGTCACAGACTAAGCATCAGGTTCTTACACAAGCCTCTGCATGATCGAATTGACAGCCCTGATATTTTACAGCTAGTTGGCTTGCATATTCCAACTTTCAATAGTAGATATAAGACCACATTCAATATGAAGTATAATAGAACTAATTTTGGATTAAAATCGCATATTAATGTGATCTGCAATTTGTTTAATCAACTTCCACCAACTTGTGACGTATTTTTTCAACCATTGACATCCCTATTAGAATTTTTTTAATTACGAAGTAAAATGATATTATTTTTAGTCTATAGTTTTAAAACTTTTTTTGTTAATACTAAATTGTCTTGTTGGACAATAAATATTATTAGTATTATTAACGGCCATTATAACAATGGAAACTATCATTTTAAACTCGAGTTCAGAGATGAAAAAAATCAACAAGTTTTAAGCAATTTAATGATACATTAATCATTACAATTTACATTTATATTTATTCCTCATTCAGCGATACTACGTATTTTTATTTATTTATTTTATTTTACGGTATTCACCTTTTCGAACAATTTACATATATTCCAGATGTCTACAATAAGATGATTTAATATTTTCTGAAAAATATTCGACTTTCAATACAAAAATTCTCAATTTTCAAACAGTTAAACATGTTTTGCTTTTAATAAAAATATTATTCACCAACAACATTTTTCGTTTTGTTGGTTTTCATTGTTGGTATTAAGGATGATTGAAATTGATTCACGACCCCAAAACACTCAAATCGCTTTTAATTTATGTTCTCGCAATAAATCCTCTCTTTTCTCTTGGCATAACACGAACCGTAAATAATCTTTGGGGAGGCCATTATAAATCACAATTGTTGCAAGATTTATCTGCGTACTTATTCCATCAACAGCGAAACATTGATTACACCTGATGTATTGTAATCCGCATTTTATTAATATCAACTTAACGATAAAATCCCTTTCATCAAATAAATAAATAATTATTCTTGAACGATTGAGACATTAATTATATAATAATAATAAATGCCTTTATTTGTCATACAAAAAATAAATACAAAATAAATACTTATAAGCGTAGGCGAAGTTATTATATGATGGAACATTGTTTAATAATTGAGTTACTGAACAAAAACAAAAATACTTGGTTTGTTAAAGAAAAAAGAAAGCAAGTGTCTTTTCTTAAACAACCAATTAAATAAATAATATAAGAAATAATTCATAATGACTCAAAGTCTAAACTAGTTGGAATAATATATATATATATATATATATATATATATATATATATATATATATATATATATATATATTAGTGAAATTTAACCAAGTGTTTTCTTT
The DNA here is from genome assembly GCA_932526585.2 of Philonthus cognatus. Taxonomy (NCBI): domain Eukaryota; kingdom Metazoa; phylum Arthropoda; class Insecta; order Coleoptera; family Staphylinidae; genus Philonthus; species Philonthus cognatus. The sequence continues at coordinate 23,219,322 of OW052243.1, read as the reverse complement.
TTCAAATCGTAATATGAAGAAATTAATACTTATTTTTCTTATATTACTACTTATGTAAATTATTGAAGTTTTTCCCTTGTTGAATTTTTCAGTTGGAAAATAAAATTATTATTATACTTGGTAAGTTCAGAAAAAAATAAATCAAGTGTTTTTCTTTAACTGCTAATTAAATAAATAATACTGTTTTGTGTTGTACGCGTTCACTTTGTGGTACATCTTAAATACACTTGTAAATAAAACACTTTTAAAATATAGTGGTTAAACAAAGTAAAAAATAAATAATATATGCAGGACAGATTTGTGTTCAATTTGAAGCTTTAAACGAGTGTTTTCTACTCCCAGGTTAAGCATGAAGTAAAATTTCGAGTTTAGAAAAGCCTGAAAATTTGGCTTGGTCGCGTAGTGCAGCGGAGCGACCAAGCCAAATCAGGCTTTTCTAAACTCGAAATTTTACTTCATGCGCCACGCGCACAAGACACTGATTTCAAGTGAAATTCAAGTATTCGTTTAAAAACATATTTAATTTTTTAATTTTCGTATTACTTGAATATATAAATATTCAAATATTTAAACATTTCAATATTCAAATAAGTAAAATATTTAGTGATTAAAAATACTTATATTTAGATATTCGACTATATGAATTATTTGTATTTGAATCCTAGCCCTAGAACAAACACTTTAAATTTATGTTGTAGAAAAAATAAACCAATTATTTCTTCTAAAATTCTTGCATTGCCATTTAAATAAATAATATAATAATATGACCAAAAAATTACATGGTATCTTAAAGAAAAAAGAAAATTAGTGTTCTCCATCAATTGCTAATTAAAACAATAATTATGCAGGACAGGTTTGCTTTCAATTTGAAGATTTAAACGAGTGTTTTCCACTCCCAGGTTAAGCATGAAGTAAAATTTCGAGTTTAGAAAAGTCTGAAAATTTGGTTTGGTCGCGTAGCGCGTAGCGCTACGCGACCAAACCAAATTTTCAGACTTTTCTAAACTCGAAATTTTACTTCATGCGCCAGGCGTATAAAACACTGACTTCAAGTGCAATTTAAGTATTCATTTAAAATCATATTAAAATTTTGAATATTCATGTTACTTAAATATTTGAATATTAAAACATTTTAACATTAATATATTTTGATATTCAAATAACTGAACTATTTAGTGATCGAAAATATTTAATTTGAATATTCGACGATATGAATTATTCGTATTCGAATCGTAGCCTTAAAACAAACATTTTACATTTATATTAAAAAAATAAAGGATGAAATCGAGTATACGATAGTAGAGGGGATTAGCCGATACGGGGCCAGGAAGTAATCCCGGATGTAATCCTGGAGAAAGCTCAAGGTCACGTCCGGTTAAAGCTCGCATCCGGACGAAAGCTCAGGTTCACTTCCCGAGAACGCTCCCTAAAAGCTCCCCGCACCTTCCAGCTACACAGAAGATTTAAACTGGTCCGAAAACCGCTTAAACAGGTCCAAAAACACCATAGACAGATCTGAAAATAGCTTAAACAATTCCCAAAACAGCTTAAACAAGTCCAAAACCAGATCAAACAGGTCCAAATACAGATTAAACAAGGCGAAAAACAGCTTTAGCAAGCCTGAAAACAGCTTAAGCAGGTCCGCCGTTTTCGGAGCTGTTTAAGCTGGTTTTGGACCCGTTTAAGCTGTTTTCGTACCAGTTTAAGCTGTTTTCGAACCTATAATATATCCTCTGTTGAGCTGGAAGGTGCCGGGAGCTTTTAGAAATCTTTCTCGGAAAGTGAACCTGAGCTTTCGTCCGGAGCGAGCTTTAAACGGATGTGACCTTGAGCTTTCTCCAGGATTACTTCCTGGCCCCGTATCTGCTGATCCCCTCTACTTACGATAATTACCAAAAAACCAGACCATTTTAATTGAAATTATTCAAGATAAATACCTTATCAAATAAATTTGAAAATTTTAATTAAAGATTATAAGAATTAACCTTTTGCATTTTTTCTGTACAGGTACTAGATTTAATCATTTACATTTTTATAAAAAAAAATACAGTATGAAATCATGTATAAGATAATTACACAAAAAAACAGAACATTTTAATCAACATGAATCAAGATCAATATCTCATAATATAAATTTGCTAATCTGAATTGAACATTTTGACTATTTGCCTCTTGCATTTTTTTTTGCAGAAATAGCAGATTTATTTATTTACATTTGTTTAAAAAATACAAAATCAAGTATATGATATTTACCAAAAAACAGAAGATTTTAATTAAAATTATTTAAGATAAATAAGCCGTATATTTTGAAAGTGGCCTTTTTTATTTTGTTTGTTGCTGACTGTAAAATTCTTTATAATTTGAGATTTTTAGTCATGAACAACAATTTGTCGTTAAGTATATTAAAAATATACATTATATATTGTAAATATACTTAATAACAAATTTTTGTTTATGACAGAAAACCTCAAATTATGAATATTATTACAGTATACGATATTTATCAAAAACAGAAGATTTTAATCAAAGTTAGCTAAGATAAATGAGCCGTATATTTTGAAAGTGGCTAAACTGGTATTCTAATTTTTTTGTTGTTGACTGTAAAATCCTTTATAATTTGAGGTTTTAAGTAATAAACAACAATTTGTGGTTGAGTATATTAAAAATATACATTATACAGGGTGGGCCACGAATAACGCCCATTAAAAGTTTTCGGGGTTCCTGACAGAGGAAAAATTTGAAAAAATTCTACATTGCACGGTTGAATGCGATCACCTCATGGAAAATATTTCGACTTTCTATCACTTCCGGTTGTACCGGAAATGGCTACCAACTTTGTTATTTTAAATGGAACATCCTATATATTAATTTTTTTTAGATTCCCTGTTCAATTGTCTACCCTCTCATATGAATTTATGTCCACTTAACTCATACAGTTTTTGAGTAAAAATTTATTTGTCAAATATTGACCTCAAATAGACGTCAAATTCCTGTACAATTCACACATGCACCATACTAGGCTATTAGTGAATATTGACAGTAGCCTACTATAGTGCACGTGTGAATAGTACAGGAATTATTCAATTGTGCAAGCATTCTGGAAGGAAAGAAATTTCGAAATAAATCAAAAACTACTTGCTCTAGATATAGGGAGACATAATACTTTTATATTGAAAATTGTCTTGCCAATCACCATATGAGATAAAATATTGGTCATTCCATTTGAAAACATTGAATTATGATGTTTTTAAGTGGGCACTGAAATATTGACATTTTTGAAATACCTATTGTCAAAATTGACAGATGTCAATTTTTTTAATTCTAGAGGGATCTATAAGTAACAATTCAAGATGCCGCTCGTCTGTCTATCTTGTCCCTACTAGAAGTTATAGTCATTTATCAAAACGTCTATTTGAGGTCAATATTTGACAAATAAATTTTTAACTCAAAAACTGTAAGAGTTAAGTGGACATAAATTCATATGAGAGGGTAGACAATTGAACGGGGAATCTAAAAAAAAATTAATATTAATATTGAACGGGGAATCTAAAAAAATTAATATATAGGATGTTCCATTTAAAATAACAAAGTTGGTAGCCGTTTCCGGTACAACCGGAAGTGATAGAAAATCGAAATATTTTCCATGAGGTGATCGCATTCAACCGTGCAATGTAGAATTTTTTCAAATTTTTCCTTTGTCAGGAATCCCGAAAACTTTTAATGGGCGTTATTCGTGGCCCACCCTGTATATTGTAAGTATACTTAATTACAAATTTTTGTATATGACAGAAAACCTCAAATTATAATTATTATTACACTCAACAATAAAAATTGAGAGATAGAGTTAGACCACTTTTAAAATAAATAACTGAAATATTTTGTAAATTAAAATTGGCAAATCTCTGTATAGAAAGTACAGCATTAGGTAAATCATAATTACCATATACCATTACCATATAAAAGTACATTTTTCTGAAAATTAATCCAGATACATATCACAGATTGTGACAAAACATCACCGTGAAATATCAACTAATTAATCAACACGGAAAATGAGTGTAAATGTAATTGACTGTGCGGACATTAATCCACTCTTTCTTTGCTAATTTAATTCCCATTTTGATTGCGTTATTTCCCCCAGCGTGTGGTTATTTTTTTCCTATTACTGAAATTACGACCCTAATTTTCAGTACGGGAAAAAAAGCAACACGAAGTGAATTTAATTAATCAACTATATGGGTCGTAACATGGTTTTTATAATTAAACCAGATAATTTTTAAAACGGATCATCAAAAGCCTCTTAAAATGTTGATTCAGAAATTACCATGAGAAATAAAAAAAATATTTATCTTGTCTACAGTTAAAGTATTATTATTGAAAGTTAACATTTTGGAATTAAATCCTTGTCATTCTATGACAAAATCTATGTTTTATGACAAACAACAACAACAAACAACAAATCTTCATTATTAGAGGGACACAATGATAATTCAATTCATTATTGTATAGTAGAGGCGATTGTTGTTAAAACTCCATAATATCACTTAATTTGTTTAGGTTTCAAAATTATGTATATTGTACTACAACAATTGTTTCACCACACAGTGAAGATAGAATGATTAAGCCACTGGTGAAACACTTATAGTACAATACATGTATTTTGAAACCTAAACAAATTATAGTCCAGTTCACGAGAGGTATCCTGTGGGATTAAATTTTAAATTAAAATGACTATAATTATATAAATAAATAAATAAATAAATCGTTTATTGACGGGATTATCCCCCAATGATTTATGAATCAAATAATTAAAGGAATATAGCCGTAATTTGCAATTAAGTACACAAGAGTAAAATAAACAATATTAATATGAAAATACCCCAAACAAAAGTTGTACCATAGATTTCAAGTCTGTAATCATAGGACACCTCTCGTAAATTCTACTGTAAGTACTTTTAGTAAATAACACACTTGGTTAAGATTTCACTGTTTATTGATTGACACTGCAACAATTGTTTCGCCACACAGTGGCTTCATCAGGCAGATGAATAATTATTCATTATTCATCTGCCTGATGAAGCCACTGTGTGGCGAAACAATTGTTTCAGTGTCAATCAATAAACAGTGAACTCTTAACCAAGTGTGTTATTTACTAAAAGTGTTGATATAGAAATTCACCAAGTAACAGCCTCAACTATTAAATTATCTATTGTGTTTTATTAAGGCTGCGCTCAACTCGTACTGTCGTTTCAATTTTCAATCGTTTAATAGAATGAAGGCACATGAAGTTATGGTTTAAAAATATTTATTTTGGTACATACATTTGCACTCTTGCTGGAAAAAATTTAATTATCCAATATAATTTTCTGTATTGATATTATGAATAATTCTTTTTTTCAAAGGAAAAAGTGGATCTTTTGATAACCATACATTTTATGAGAAAATGATATAAGAATTATATAATCACAAAATTAATGTGGCGAACATGATGAAGTCACATTTAGTTTTTTTTTTTTAATTTTTTAATATTATTTTTAACTACACTAAAATAAAAAATAAAATCAAATCATCATGACCTCTGCAACTTAATTTTATACAGATGTGTGAAGAAAGAAGTAAAACATTCAAAATAATGACAAGAAAATCACTATTCTTAGTTTCCATAGGGTAGAGCGCACTCTTAAGTGAAAATACAATGTTCTTATGAACAAATAAATAAACAAAAATTCTTTCGAATCTTAATCATTTGATAAATAAATCCTTGTTGTCCTTATATGAAAAAAAAAAACACTGTCTTCTCACTACAAACATCTATCATTTTACGATAGAAATAGAATGAGGGTGGGCTAGAAAATTATCTTTCAGATTTATCTCGATGAAACAAGTCTAATTTAAACCAACTTAAAGTGAAATTTTTGAATGATGAAAAATATACATATAATTATAATTAATACACCTCTTTTCAATTGAAAAATATATAGAATTTCATTAAAGACAATGCAGAATTAATTCTGATAATAAAATAAACTTCTCGTTTTTAACTGAGACGTTTGTGGTTTTTAACACACTATTTTTCAAACACAACATTTAAATTCTTAACAAAAAAAAATCAACCTTCATCAATTAATTCACGTTTCTTATTTCTATTATTTCACTTTTTTGACACAAAACTGTCACTTTAATTCATAAACGTATTGAACTTGTTATTATATTATTATTAAGTCTGTTTAAAAAATACCGCAACGCGCGCCCGGCAGTCACACGTCCACTGACTCCTCAGCTGCTGACTGACAAAAGTGAAAATTTCCCGTATAATAACGTTCTCGGTTTGTGTCTATATTTATGCAGATATATACCCATGGTCGGGTCTGTTGGTTAGTCGGTAGGTTGGTACGCTCGACTGCTGCCGCTTGACCCATTCCTCTGATTCGCAGGTGTCTTGTATTTCATCTCGCACATACCTTCACCTTAATTATTGTTTATTTATAAATATAAACAATGTGATGTAATCTAGTAATAAACAAAAGTTTGCATTGTTTATTTGTACAATTTAACGTGTTTTATTGCAAGACTTAAAATTTAGTTTCTTAGCTCCTTGACTTACGATTTAAAATTACATTTAATAATAATAATAAAATTTATTACCCAACAGGACATCCCAATTACAGAGTAATATTACAAAAGTAAAACTTCTTAAAATAATAAAATAATATATATAAACAAAACAAAATTACAAAAATAAATATCACGTGATATAAGTTCATGTTCTATTTAAAGAAAATAAATTATATATTTAGAAATTATAATAATAAAATAATGACAAAATAACAAAGAAATAACAATAGTTAGTCTATGCAGCCATTTGTTGTTATGTTTTTATGTTCTTCAATTCACGTAAGTCCAACTGAAAAATATCCCCGCACCGGGGACAGTTAGATAGATACATACAGGGATTTTTTTAATTTTGGTATACTTTTACATATTCCATTATACAATAAATTAACGTAAAAAGGAACCTAAGAAATATATTTTGAACTCCATTTTAAATTAGTATCTTATACGCGTGGCAAATGAAATAAAATTTCGAGTTTAGTAAAGCCTAAATATTTGATTTGGTCGCTTCGCTTCGCGGAGCAACCAAACCTTATTTTCAGGCTTTTCCAAACTCGAAATTTCACTTCATACTTAATCTGGGATTGGAAACAGTCAAAAGCTTCAAATTAAAAGCTTTTATAAAAACAACGAATAAAAATGTACATCGAAAAAATATGACATGTATACCTAAATGAAAAAATCCAAAAACTTGGTTCCTGGACTATACAGAACTCGAGAACTTTTTGTGACGTCTATGACACATCAAAATCGACTTCTGTATATTATCATATTAAATAAAAATACTACAAATTGTTATTTTTATTAACAAAATCATAAAATTACTGTATCGTATGTTCAATTAAAAAAACCTATAGAGTGCCATGAAAAATATTGTAGGTTGGCAGCTCTGAAATTATATATTATAATTATTATCACTGACATTTTATATGTCAACTCCTAAAGCGTGTAGCCAACTTAAATTTGAAAAAAGATGAAATCATGGCACTCTAGAAGTTTTTTTAAATCTAGAGGTTTTTTTAAATTAAACATACGATATATATGTCTAAAGCATTTAAAAAAATATACAAAATTTATTTAAAAACATCTGCTGAAAACACATAAATACTATTGTTTTTAGATACTAAGTAGAGGTCCATCCAGCGGTTTCTTTTTAAATCATATATTATTTTGACACTGGCAGATCTTCGCGCTCAAAATTTTAACAGAAAAATATTTACGCTTGAGCAACGTTGGGAAATATTAAAAACTTATTTTCAAACTGATTGCTGTGTTGCCTAAACAGTGCGCATTTTGAATAGCAATTTCGACTAAAATGAAGCACCAATCGTGCCAGCTGTAAGCAAATTTGTGCAAAAAGTTCGTGAGGCGGGAATGTTAGTGGACCATAGAGGTCCTCGTCTAGTGCGCACAGATGAGAATATTGCTATTATAGCCGAAAGTGTGACAGTCAATCCAAAAACATGAACTCGCCATTTCGGTCAACAGAGGCATGATAACCGACTTTTAGTGACCAGAAATTAAACGATCTTTGGTTTTAGCAGGATGGCGCGACACACAGAGAAAACAGCCCATTTAACAATCGATCGATTTAGGCGCTTAGGTATAATATTGGTCAAGATATTTGTAAGATAGAGCCCGCAAAAATGTATACAAAAATTAAGTTGATAAGATGGGCTTCTGTTGTGCTAGCTGAGGCAGTCACTTGAATGGAATTGTATACCGTTATTAAGGGAAGGATTGCCAAAGCATTAGCATAAAAAGAAGATCTGTGATTGCTTTATAGCAATTTTAAAAAGAAACCGCTGGATGGACCACCTTATACATAGGTTGTCAAATTTATTACGAATATTTACTCTTAGCGATCTATTGGACAGGAAATTTTTTAAGAGGTCAAGTATATTTTTGGGAATGTTTGAGGAGTTGCATTTAAAATGGTAACCCCGATGCTAGACGGAGTGAAAAGCTTTTTGAATGTACAAGAACATTATTGCAGATTTCAGGATTTATATTATTATTAATTTTAACATTCTTCAAAGAAAAGTTAATTATCGTAACTAGTTTTTCATATACCTAAACTAAACGACATTTTAGTTTAAGTCTTTGTGTATTTTTTTTTAGATAATTGTTAAACGAGAAGTAAAATGTTTATACAATTCATTCAATTTTCTTAAAAATATGAAAAATTCAGGTCGATTTTTATTATTATTATTTTAAAGACAGAATATAAATCTTTCATTTTATTGGCGTTCACTCTGTGAAACATCTTCATAAAAGTAATATAAACTAGCCATTATTAAACTAAAATTGATATTAACTAGCTAGTAGTCGTTACTGTAAAAGTTAAAATAAAAGTGGTAAAAATTAAAGGCTGTATTAATAGACGTTAGTAGAAAGCTTCAAAATACTCTAGTAAGGATAAATAGAGCTTCATAAAGTCTCTAAATCTGTGTACTATTAGATCTAAATAAACTCTAAGCAATAGTTCAAAATTTGATATTTATAGCCTACAACAGTTTTGAAATTATCCACTAAATTCTATTGATAAGCCAATAAGTGTTTTAATATTACAAACACACAATTTTACAAGTGAAAAAAAGATCTGTGATTGGTTTATAGCAATTTTTAAAAAGAAACCGCTGGCTTATACATAGCTTGTCAAATTTACTTTTATTTTTTATTTTTAGTTTAATTTATATATTTTCTAATAGTAATAGAAAATTAAAAATGAATTACTCTGTTTTGATAAATTTTACAATAATGAAATCAAATTTGATCGTGTGTCAGTTTAGGTAACGTTTGGGATTCTTCAAGCAGCTGAGCTCAGAGCCAATATTATTTATACTTTTAATAATCGAAACTTCTAACAAGAGTTTCCACTCCTTGATTAAGCATAAAGTAAAATTTCGAGTATAGAAACGCCTGAAAATTTGGATTTGCCGGCGCACGAGCGAAGCGAGTCCCGCCCGAAAATCAAAATTTTCAGGATTTTCTAAACACGAAATTTTATTTTATGCGCCAGACGTATAAAACACTGATTTAATGCAAAGTTCAAAATATATTCTTGGGATGTATACATTTACTTTTACAGGAAGCTTGAGTTTATTAAGTTATTTTTATTGCATATTTACCACTATTACTTAGGGATAAATTATGTTCTATTTGTAACATAAAAATGGATGCTCTTTCTTTAGTTTTTTACCCTACGCTAACACATTATTAATATTAGGTAGCAAAGGTGCATATTTGCTTTAATACGCGCCAACACAGGATTCACAAAATGAGTTGTTTCAAGTGCAATAATAAAAATCTATGATTTCATATATTTATCATGTTCACTATAGTTAGTATATTAGACTGTATATCTAATTGCAAGTGATGGCGAAGGCGCCGGGAAAACCGATATCTGAGCATATTTAAGAGTATTATTTAGAACTAGAAACACTTACACATAACACTTATTACAATGAAACATTGATGAACTTCCAAATAAACATATTTCTCCATAATGAAACAAATGAAAGTGTTACAAGCAGCACAATTGTTTTCTTACTGCCATCATACATACATACATATATATTATATACATAAAATTGATAATAAAATTGATAACAACTCAGTTCTTATAAATAAGTACATATGCCAAGTGCTTTATCTAATTAATAACTCAGAAACTAAACTAATATTATTATTTAGTGTAAAATTATCTAAAACTTTGCTCTATACAGTTGTTTTCTGTCTATTATAGCAATCAAGAAAAGTCGATTTAAAAATATCGACATACTTAAAAACAATAATCCTATCACATATCTACCTAAATATTTCAAAATATCAAGTTACCCTTGATTTTTAGAAAAATATACAACTGTCATTTTATTGGGCTTGTTAAACTTTGCTACTTTGCCTATTTAGAACTTTCTTCATCTCTTATAGTTTTCGAGATGCCCACAGAGAACAATCGATGTGTAGGTGTAGATGGCCGTGGATTTGCCTGGCGCCTTCACCATGGCAGATTTATTTAATTAATTTAAAAGCAACAAAATAGCAAACATAATTATATAGGTGCTCATCAAAACTTAATATTCATCATTTAAAGGCATTTTGCGAAATATAAATTTAAAAAAAACGAAATAATAAGTTCTTAATTTTAAACGTTTAAATAATATTAACACATTAAGCGCCATGGATGCAATGAGGGAACATTAATAATTTTTTGGTAATAAAACTGATAAATCAGTTAATTTGATACATTATATTATTTGACAGGACTTATTAATGTGTGAAGAAAAATGGAAATATTTTGTTATTTGAATATTCCGATTGTTAATCATTAAAGAAAATGTTTTCAGTGTATTTGTAACTTCGCAAAATGTCAGTGTTTTATACGCTTGGCGCATAAAGTAAAATTTCAAGTTTAGAAAAGCCTGAAAATTTGATTTGGCCGCTCCGCTTCGCGGAGCGACCTAACCAAATTTTCAGGCTTTTCTAAACTTGAAATTTTACTTCATGCTTAATCTGGGAGTGAAAACACTCGTTCGAAACTTCAAATTGATCGCTTTTTTAAAATTTGCAGAGTATACATTATGTATATTATTATTATTAATGTGTGAAGAAAAATATAAAACTGTTGTTATTTAAATATTTCGATTATGAATCATTAAAGAAAATGTTTTCAGTTTTTTGTTAATAAAACTAATAAATCAGTTAATTTGATACATTATATTATTTGACAGGATTAAATAATGTCTGAAGAAAAATGGAAATATTTTGTTATTTAAATATTCCGATTGTTAATCATTAAAGAAAATGTTTTCAGTGTATTTGTAAGTTCGCAATATGTCAGTGTTTTATACGCTTGGCGCATGAAGTAAAATTTCAAGTTTAGAAAAGCCTGAAAATTTGATTTGGCCGCTCCGCTTCGCGCAGCGACTAAACCAAATTTTCAGGCTTTTCTAAACTTGAAATTTTACTTCATGCTTAATCAGGGAGTGGAAACACTCGTTCGAAACTTCAATGTGAACGCTTTTCTAAAATCGACTAATCCCTGAAAATTTGCAGCGTATACATTACGTATATTTAAAAGAAAAATTACCAGTATGTACTACTCGTACAATTAGTCATTCATGAAATAATAAAAATAAGTGCAGAATTTTACCTAAAATCAACTATTAGAGTAAACTCTACAATTGCTCGGCCGTTAATGGGTTAAGGAGACTACTAGCATATATCAAAAAAATAAATTTAAAGTGAGCCAATCGGAGCCGTGGATGGGAACAAAATGCAAACAAAACTAAAACATAAAAATTGCAATCTTTACATCAGACATTAAAAGAAAACTAATCTTTTAATCAACAAATAAAATAGAAAATAGAACCGTTAACCATAACTAACTTAGCACGTAATTAATCAATTGCAAAATTCCAAGTGCCTACTTGATATTCACGACCATCAAAAGGAAGTAACTCAATTTTATTCACTTGAAGTATCTCCTATAATTACACCAGAAAAGTTTTTTTATTTTCAAAATTAAACCAATTTCCACAAACGTACTCTTACAAGTGCGCACTTGCTAATAAAAAAAAACCTTACATGTACTTAACTCCTCTCAAAAACAGGATATCGACAATTTCCAGTTGACAGTTTCTTTTCACTCAGTGAATTTTAATGAGGCCCACAAACAAGATCCTTTTGAACTCACTCTCTGAACGAGAACAGAAAATACTGTCGGTTAAGAAAAAAAAGTAAGAGTCACCGAGTGCATACGGAATCAATGGTATTTAATGAGTTTTACTGTTAAATAAAGAATATAACATCAGAATATTTTGATTTATTTCGTATTTATTTAGTCTATAGCTCCTAAATTACGAGACAAATAAAATTAACCTATTAATTGGAACACTTCGTATTGTTTCACTGTTTTAATTAACAGTTTATAGTTCAAAATGTTTCACTACGGGTCAGGGTTTTAAAAAAACAACGTGTTTTTTTTTCATTTAAATTAAAACAAACAGTTTTTTTAATAAAACTTGTTTATTTCATTGAAACAGCGATTAAAACATTAACAATTAAAAAAATGTTTACAACACACTTAAAACGTGTTTAAAACAGAACATACAGGGCATTTTTCTTTTGAGTATACATACTCCGGTAATTACAGCCTTTTTTTAAATTTGCGGGAATTCATTGTTTAAAAGCGGTTAATTTGAGGCTTTTAATGAGTGTTTTCCACTCCCAGACTAAGCATGAGTTAAAAATTTGGATTGAATCCAAATTAGGTTTTACTAAACTTGAAATTTTACTTCATGCGCCACGCTTAAAAACACTGATTTACAGTGAAGTTTAAAAAACACACACCTACAACAACGATTATAGGCAACCTAATATTTGTTAGAGTTATTGGGTTGACTATAATCACTGTTTTAAACAATTTGTTCAACGCAGAATTTGACTCACGTTTTATTCACATCTAAATGTTGGATTGCTAAAGCCGTATATTTTAAACTTTGTGATATTTCAGTGTTTTATACGTGTGGCGAATGAAGTAAAATTTCGAGTTTAGAAAAGCCTAATTTGGATTGGCCGCTTCGCTTCGCTTCGCGGCCAATCCAAATTTTCAGGCTTTTCTAAACTCGAAATTTTACTTCATGCTTAGTCTGGGAGTGGAAAACCCTCGTCTAAAAATTCAAATTAAAATCATTTTGAAAAACAACGAATGTCGTAAAATTTATGGTGGATGCATATATATACCTGAAAGAAAATTCCCTGTATTTAAAAATCCCATTTGTGCACACATATTTGATATTTTCTTGTAATAAAATATTATGTTCAATACTGTAATTTGAAATATCTTCAACAATTTAGCTAAAATTTAAAAATGTAAGCAAAAAGTCTTAATGAAGCAGTATAAAATATAATTTAGCAAATTTAAAATAATAAAAAAAAAAAACGTTTTAAACAAATGTAACTTTTAAAACATGTTTTAACCAAATTTAAGATTTAAAACATGTTTAAAACAAAACCGTTTAAAACATGACGGCTGTTTTTAAACATGTTTAAAACACTGTTTTAAAACAAAGTGATTTAAACATAACAACCCTGCTACGGGTTAAGTGAGAAATTAATTAAAGATATGATCAAATTAAACTTATCACTTTATAGTATGTTTTATTCCTTTACTTCGCTATATTTCACTGTACCCTATATGCGCATTTCGAACACAAAGTGTCTCTTATCAATAGCAAAATGACAATAGTATTTATTTATATTAATTGGCAGTCTTACCGAAACAAACATTTCAAGGAGGAGACTATTAATTACTGTTCTTAAATCGAAATATGAAGTTTTGTGAGTGAAACATGATTTATTGAACAGGCTTTCGTGTTGATTGAAGAATGTTTTTCTAAAACTGTTCCACAGTTAGGAGGCTTCTACTTCGTTATACATCATTATTTACACAAATAAGACACTTAAACTTTGTTTTTTTACGAAAATCTTATAATATGTGCATTATTTCATTTTGTAGGCAGCATAAATGGGCTGCAATAAACAGGGGCGTGTTTAATGTGGTTTTTAAACACGGGAGTGTTTAATATGGTTTTTAAATCACGCTAATTCGTGTTTTGATATTAGCCTATTATACATTCAAATCATGATACTGCAATCTGTCATAATTTATCTGTCAAATTGTTTTAAAACAAAACGGAAAATAATAAATAAAACAAAAAATAAATCAGTGAATCAGTGACTCGGTGAATCAGTGAATCAGCCAGGCAGGTAATTTAAAATAGCGCCTACAGTGGCCAACACAAAACTTTCTACAAATGTAAATAAAATAGAAACATAATCATTGGTTTCGAAGTAATTATGTACTCTTAATATAATATCAACTATAATATAATATTTAGATTAATACTTTATATAATTGTCAACATTCATTTTGATAAATATATTATACAATAAATGTTGTGTTATATATTGTTGTATTCGTGAACAAAGTATAGTGTATAACTCGAATATAATGGCTATTAATCACTCAAACGACTTGCTCCACTCGCCTTCGGCTCGTTTCGCAAACATCGTTCTCGTGATTATTAGCTATCATTATATGCTTGTTGTACAATATACTATTGTATACCTGAGGTTTTACTTCTAGTTTGATAATGACAAGTTAAAGTTGTCGAAACTATGGTCACAATAAAATCCTCAGTTATACAAACAAAGTTTAAGTGTCTCATTTGTGTAGTTTTTCTTGCTAAAACATGTTCATTGAAAAATTATAATTTTTCACTCACAAAATTTTAAGATACATCAAGTTAAAATAAACATTTCCCTTAGAATTTGAAGTATTGTGAGTAAAATATGATTAATTCATGAACCTTTTTTTTTAAATCTGAGATATATCTGTAATTGCAATTATTTGATACTGAAAACTTAAGAGTTTTATAAGTAAAATATGATTAATTCATCAACATTTTTATTTTAATTAAATCTAAGACATGTCTGTGATTGTGAATAATTGATTCTATAGTTTCCAACACATTCAACTAAATTTTTTGCAACAAAAGAAATTGTTAAAACAATCACATACATTTTTACAAACATAGATAATAACTTAAGCAACTTCATTCTACAATAAACAGAAAATCTCAAACTTCATTTTCCAATTGATTAATTGGAAAAAAAAATCATCAAAAAGAAATTTTCAAATTTAAAGGCTTGTACTGAAAGCACTTTTTAAGTTAAACAATTGTACTATAGCTTAAATTATATTGTTTATTTGAAAATAAGCCGATTGAAATCAATGTTTCATTTTCCTAAAAAATCTTTAATTGAATTATTTTTTTTTTAAATTGTACAATTTATGATTTTTCTCTCGCTTTTTTCATAAAAATGGAAAATTTCTATCTTCATTTTATTTATTAAAATAAAACTATCGATTCAGAGTTAAATAAGTAAAACAATTGTACTATAGCTTAAATTACACTCTGTTTATATGAAAATAAGAAATTAATTTAAATCAATGTTTAATTTTCCTAAAAAATCTTCAATTACATTTTTTTTAAGAATTATACAATTTATGATTTTCCTTCCCCTTTTTTTTTATAAAAATGAAACATTTCTGTCTTCGATTCAATAAGCTTTAAAAAAATGTAATATGCATTTTTGAAATTTAAAAAATGGTTCTAGTACAAAGATGTATTTTAGAAATATAAATCTAAAATTCCTTGCTGCTGAAGCTTTCAATTTGAAGCATCTATTGAGTGTTTCCACACTATGGTTAAGTTAAGCATGAAGTAAAATTTAGAGTTTAGAAAAGCCTGAAAATTTGGATTTGCCGGCGCGCGAGCGAAGCGAGTCGGGCAGGCAAATCCAAATTTTCAGGCTATAGTAAACTCGAAATTTTGCTTCATGCGCCACGCGTATAAATCACTAATTTAAAGTGAAGTTCAAAATATACTGCTTGTGTTTGATTTCATGTTAATGAATTTTAGAACTGTTTAGTTAAATTAATTCGAACTTATAGAGTAATTTCTTTTGGAGTATGGAGAAAGAATACTAAAAGAAAAAAAAATCCGTGTATGTTTTTTAAATGTAATTTTACATCGTAGCCAAGGGGTTAAATATTATTAATCAATTATCCGCAGGTAGAAAAAAGAAAACATACATTGTGAAATTTCTTATTATTAAGAACTTTCTTTATTGTTACTATTTTAATTGCTAAGAATATTTTGCATCCGAAAAAATGCCATGGCGCTATTAGTCGCCATGTCACTTTTTCGGATGCAAAATAAGATTTTTTCTTAGCAATTAAAATGGTAACAATAAATAAAGTTAGTAATGAACTTAATTATTAAATCTTTGAATGAAAGTCTACAAAAAATATCAACATTTAATTTTGTGTATGTGTGTTTATTATTAGTACTCGAGTACAATTTGCGTGGAGTACTTGTACTCAATACTCGTGTACATTTTACTTGTACTCGGAACAGCTCTGTTCCGTGGACGAGTGGAATAAATGCACATTTTCCCGATTTTTGTTTTGTTTCGCAACTTCACTTCGTTAATATCCCCCTTTCAGCAATTTGATATTATGAAAATGCATCCCCCGGCTTATTTCATTCCTATGCACTACTGAATCTAAATTACGAAATACGTCCATTACGACGAATAATAAAACTTTGTTCTGCAATTGAATACATTAACTTCTGTTATTTAATACAATTCATTTCACGTTTAAATAACAAAACAGTGTTTGAAAAGTGCGCGAAGTTAATATTTATAAACGTGATTTCAACATGTCTGTAATTGAATACATTAACTTTTGTTATTTAATAACGAGTGTCTATAAACTGTCGGCATCTCGGTTGTTTTGAAAAACAAATTACGTATTTTAGATTACGCCATACATAACGGTAAATCTAGGAAACGTCAAATATGTTTAATTATATGTCATTGGGTAGTGTCACAGTGTTGAATTTAATTACAACGTATGTTTCTGAAATCAGAATCTACTGATATGCCGACAGTTTATAAACACTCGTTAGAATTCATTCCACATTCAAATAATAAAATGTTGCGTATGAAGTGCGCAAAATTTTATTTATAAACGTGTTTTGAACTTGTTTGAGATACTCGCCTGCGGCTAGTGTTGTGCATAGAAGAGCTTCCGCGTATGTGTTGCACACTATACTTTTTTTGTAACTTTAAATTTAAGTACAATCATTAGTTTTGCAAAAAAGCGGTTTTCTTTTAGAAACATCGCTAAAAAGTAGTTAATAAAACGTCAGCATTTGATAAAATTCTCAGAGATTATCTATACTTATTATATTGGTTTTATAAATTAAATTCACTTTGTTTTGTTTCATTTATATGTGAAACCAAACCAAGTGAATTTAATTTACAAAACCAATATAATTTTGAAAATGTTTTATATATACAGGGTGGGGCATTTAACGTGTTTTTCGCAAATATTTCGAAATAAAAGCATTTTACGAGGTAATGACATAAGTAAAAAAATAATCGTACAGAAGGGGCCCATAATTATGTTACATTGGTTTTCTCACAGGTGGCGCTGTTGTCGCTAAAACAATGTCAACTCTTTTTTTTTTAATGGAAACACCTATTTTTGATTCCAGTTTCGGATTACTCGTAAAAAAAAAAGAAGAATTTATTTACCTTACATTTTTGTCAGCCTGATAAATGGCGCTGTAATCGAGACAGGTAAAACATGAAAGATATTCTGGTGTCTTAGAATGAAACGCTTGTTTTTAGAGTGTCAGCACGTACAAATGACAGGCAGCATTAACATTTTTACGATTAAAAATAGTATCATTTTACGTTATAAAAAATAACTGGAATTTGACCAATACTGCATATTTTGTGGATAAATTCTTAGCTGAACAAAAATAAAAGACTTTTGTAAAAAGTCTTCTGCTTGTTTCGAAACACTTTCTTTGTTTTTTCAGCCATTACATCTTAAATTGAATCTACTTGCAAATCACACGAACATCCGAACGCATTCTTATTTTTCGCAATTACAGCGCCATATATCAGGCTGACAAAAAATAAATTATTCTTATTTTTTTACGATGAATCTGAATCTGTCATCAAATATAGGGGTTCCCGTTGAAAAAATTGGGTTGACATCGTTTTAGCGAAAACCAATATTACATAATTATAGGCTCCTTCTATACAATATACTAAGGTTATTTCTGCGTAAAATGCTTTGTTTTTATTTGCAAAAAAAAACGTGGAATGCCCCACTCTGTATAATTATCTTTATTGGCAGATTGTGAACGAAAAATACAGAAACAACTTTATATAAATTATTACAAAAATATATCTGCCAATTGGCTATCGACCATTGGTCATCCCGCCTGAATTTGTTATTATCTGTCACCGTCATTTTTGTATAAACAAGGGTCATGATTGTTATTGTCCTTCGTAGTGTGAATATGGAGCTGTTATTCAATCGTCATGATCGCTAATATCATGAAATGATGAGATGAAATCATAAATGGTGGAGGAGTGAAATATTATTTTATTTCGGTAGATAATATGTTTTATTAAGTGGTTAATGAGAAAAAAAGTATCCGCTACACTTAGATATTGATTTATCCGACAATTGTTATACATGAGCATCATGTTTAACTACAAATAAAGTAAATTAGGATTATTTAGAAATAAGTTAACTTAATCTAAATAGTCTAGCTACAGGGAGTTTTTGTTTTAAGTATACATATCCCGTTATATTTATAAAAACGTCCAATTCAAAGATTCAAACGAGTGTTGTCCACTCCCAGACTAAGCATGAAGTAAAATTTCGAGTTTAGAAAAGCCAACAAATTTGGATTGGCCGCGTAGCGAAGCGGAGCGGCCAATCCAAATTAGGCTTTTCTAAACTCGAAATTTTACTTCATGCGCCACGCGTATTAGAGGCTGGTTTCAAGTGAAGTTTAAAATATACTCCACTCTTTCTTTGTCTCGCTCGTACGATAATTAATTTTACAAATGTTCATTTCATCTAGCCAAATCTAGGAGTAATTTGCTTTTGGAAATGACCGTATACTTAAAAGAAAAAAATCCTGTATATGACTTGATTAGACAAATTTAACACTTCTTGATTTTTAGAAATAAATATTTATATTCATATTTATTGATGTATTAACATAAGTACATATTTTACATAAGTCAAGTTAAAACTATATATACGGTGAGGATTTTTTTCCGCTGAACATACGTTTCCTATGTTTAGTATTAAAAAGTTCATGTCGATACATTATTTTATTAATTTCACGGCTTTTGAAGGGACTGAAATTTTATTTTAGGTTTAGTAGAAATGTTTAAAGTGACCACCTTCCAGCTCCAAGCAATATGCCAAGCGATTGTAAAATCCTTGTACAGTATTTCTTAAAAAAAAAAACTGAATGTATTTCATTGCAGGCGGCACATTCTGTTGTTTTGTTCTTCTGTACTCTCTATTGCTATATTATTGTAGATTTTGGATTGAAGATAACCCCAAAGAAAGATATCGTTTGGTGATAAATCGGGGGACTGAGGTGGCCAAACTATGGGTCCAAATCTTCTAATCCAGCGATCCTGGAAGGTTTCATTCGGGAAACGTGTAACAGGGCCTGTGGAATGTGCTGGAGTGCCATCCATTTGAAACCATGCGTTCTCAATATTGAAGACTTGTAGTTGTGGGATAATGTCTCTTCGAAGAAGATCCAAAAATTCAACAGCAGTTAGTTTGCCCTCAATATAAAAGGGACCAATAAGGGTAGTGTCAACTATTCCAGCCCAAACATTAACTCTCCTATTGTATTGAGACGATTTACCGTAAAATTAATGCAACAATGTATTGACATAGACTTTTAAAAACTGAACATAGGAAACCCATGTTTAACGAAAAAAAATCCTCACCGTATATAAATAGTATAAAACGTTATAACCTAGTATAGTTAACACATCGAAATAAATAAAGACTTATATGTATAAAAATAACAAGGAGATACGGACGATTACAATTTAAAATTTGGTTTAAAATCAAAATAAATAAAAACGTATTTAGAAATAACACAAAGATACAGACGATTACAATTTAAAATGTGTTTTAAAATCAAAATCAAGGAATTCTTTCTAGCAGTAAAAAGTTTGATCCTCCAGTAATGTTTTCAGGCATTTTTCAAATTGTTTTGGAGGTAACTGCTGACTACTTTTTGGTAGAGCTTTGAAAAATTTAACTGCGTAGAATCTATTGCGTCTCCGCTTTTAAATGTCGTGTTGCTTGAAGGTAGATGTTTGGAATTGATTTGTGTAAAGTAAATATTTTGTCTTTATCAAAGCCTGCAAATGTATATTCATTGGCGAATGCTGGACGTCGAAAGGAGCTTTTTTTAAAAAAGCTAAAAGTTCTCCATCAATAATTTTCAATCATCACCCAACGTGGATTATGATTACATTGCCTATCATTCGATTCACGTGGATGGAATACTTATGCGATTTTCCGGTTCATCAACCTTATAATGTGTATGCAAATGTAATGCCAAGGGTGGATTTAAGTCGAGCTTTTCTTATTTTCCACTCCAGAGTTATATTCCGCACACGCAATTGCATTTCAATTACCGGAGTTGAAGAAGTTTATTGTTGCATTTAGAGCTGGCTCAGACTTCGCTTACTTACTGATGATTATATACACAAACAGAAATAAAATCTTTCTACGAGTATATAATATGCAAATGCACAATTTATATATATTTATATATGTATTCATATTTATTTACTTTTTACCATTTTAATTATTTAATAAAGTAATACACGTAAGATATTTGCCACTAATTATTTATTTATCATATATAATTTATTCTGTGATACAAACGTTTATACATTATATTACATTTTATTTATATTTTTATATATACAATGTCATGAAATATTTAGTAAATTAATTATGTATTTTTTTTACGTTTATTAACGATTGTTTGTCTTGTCATTCAACAGTAAAGTTGAGCAATAATAAATTTATAATTTTAAGGATTTATTGAAGCAATTTGGGACGTGAAATAACCTAATATATAAAATTACGAAAAAACTATTCGTGAAAATGCAAACAGTGTCTTAATTAATAAGACAATTTAAGACGATAAATATCCATTGAAACAACTACTTCCCGTGCAAATACACCTCCGGATATTGAATTATACAATGAAATATTTAAAATCTTATTTAATTTGATTTGTTACAACGCTCTATTAAAGTATATGTAACGTTTAGGTCAAATTCTCTTCAAACCAACTAACAATACAATTTAAAATGAAAGGAGAGATAGCAACAAATTAGAAGTGAAAGGACTTGGATTAAAACTAATGTCTTAGGCCATCTATAGACGCGTTTCGAGATGTATCTCTCTTCAGTATAGCTTTGCTCATGACGGTTAAAAAAATTAGGAATAAAATTAAACAAACTTACTTGGAAAAAGTGTTGTGTGTGGAATGAACAGGTACACAGAAATGGAATGAGTGAAAATGATGGTCGGTGTTTATAGGTAAAAAAGGGGATTATGTCATTAGCAGGTATGAAGAATGTGAGACCTTATTATTTACCATACGGTACAGTTCAAACAAGATAAATTCAAATTCAAAACTATTTGAATTCGAGAAAATAAGCTTACGCTTCTTATAGTTTGCACACTTTAAACATAATATATAAAATTACGAAAAATAGTTTAGAATTTGAATTTATCTTGTAAAGTAACATGTTTAAATTTAACGCACCAATTATGTAATGTTTTTACTATTAGTATTACTATTCTTTGTAAATGAAAATAAAGATTGTAAAATAGAGATTCCGTAAATAAAATAAATTAAATTAAATCAAGGAACATAAAATGATGCATTTAAAAAAGATCATTTATTAATCGAATATTTATTATACCACAAGCAATCAAATAATCTGAATAAAAAATATCATAGTTTAGTTTCAATTTAAGTAAAATACTTTTAAATTTCGAGCGCCTGAAACAAGTTGCTTTAAACAAGAATAATTTAAATTTAAATATATTTAAATTCGAGAAAATAAGTTTACGCTTCTTATAGTTTGCACACTTTAAATAATATATAAAATTATGAAAATGTTTTTCGTGTAAAATGCAAACAATGTGTCTTAATTAATAAGACAACTTAAGACAATAAATATCTATTGAAACAACTACTTCCCGTGCAAATACACCTCCGGATATTGAATTATACAATGAAATATTTAAAATCTTATTTTAATTGATTTTTTACAATGCTCTATCAAAGTATATGTAACATTTAGGTCAATACAGTCCAGTACAAGTTGCTTTAGCTGTAAGTATACATAAAAGAAGAAAAATCGATGTATAATAATAATAGAATCTTGAAATAAAATTCCAATAGTCGACTGTATATCGACTGTTGCAATATTGACTATAAGTCTCTAAGAATGATTTCGTCATTAAATCGATCTGTTGTCTGTATATTGACATTTGTGACATTTTGATTGTAAATCAATTGGTTGGCTGATTTTAGGCTATCATAGGATTTTGTCATATTAAATATATCTTTAAATGAATTTGGGTGAGTTACGTAAATATGATAATAACTTAAAATAAAACACTTTTAACCTTTCTTCACAAATTTATTATTTATCAAATGGACATTTCGGACACAAAGTGACCATTATCAATAGTTTAATAGTGTTTTATTTCAAGTTATTATCATCTTCACGTAACTCACCCAAATAAATGAATTTAATAGCATGTTTCATAACAGTGTTAAATTTATGCAAGGAAACAGTTTAAGAAATGTGCGCACACACTAGTAAATCTCAATTTGTCGTAATAAGCCTGAAATCGTTTGGCTTAATTATTTGGATGTTCTGGACATCAGTGAGGCCAATTTGAAAATTCAAATTGTTTGCAGGCGATCCAATTGAAAGTTTTCCCACGTGTTTCTTTGGCACTTTGAGACGTGGGCGATAGAACCTATTAATCTGTAATTATTGTAATGGTCGTCTTGACCAATCGGTGAAACTCGGGAATTTAATTAAGTTATGCATGTGTGATATTCATAAATGTTAATATTTACGAATTATTACGTATTTCAAAAGTAATAAATAAATAGTTAACCTATTAACGGCCGAGCACAAACAGAGTTAACTCTAAAAGTTGATTTTAGGTAAAATTCTGCACTTCTTTTTATAATTTCTATAAATGACTTATTGTAAAGGGTGTCCCAAAATTCACGCAAGATTTTAATTTTGCGCTATTTGTACGGTAAAGTGTTGCCAACGAAAAAAAATTGACAATGTAACAGCTGAAACCGTAGGGTTATTAAAAATGGAGCGCTACACGAAAGAAAGCTTTTTCATTCTTGAGCAATATTTTAAAAATAATGAAGTTTTGGCAGCTAGAGTTTACGACATGATAATCCAGTTTTTTGTGCCTACATTGAAATATTTGGTTGTATCCAGTTTTTTCTGCCTACATTGAAATATTTGGTTGTGAACGACATACGGTTTCAACAAGACGGAGCCACATGCCATACAGCCCGAGAAACAATTCAATTACTGCATGAATTATTTCCTGGTCGTGTAATTTCCAGTTTTTATGATCAGAATTGGCCGCCCAGATCATGGGATTTAATACAGTTGGATTTTTTCTTTGAGATTTTTTAAAGTCTAAGGTTTATGCGAACAAGCAAACAACGAAATTAAGCCACATTCTATACATATCCCTATACTGTATACTTTATGAATCAATAAAAAAATACAATGTTTAGTTGTAAACCTTTGTTTTCTATCAAAATTACTTCTTGCGTGAATTTTAGGACACCTTTTAAAACATACTGGAAATGTTTCTTTTAAATATACATAATGTATACGCTGAAAATCTTCAGGCACTCGTCGATTTAAAAAAAACGTTCAATTTGAAGTTACAAACGAGTGTTTTCCACTCCTAGACTAAGCATGAAGTAGAATTTCGAGTTTAGAAAAGCCCAAATTTTCAGGCTTTTCTAAACTCGAAATTTTACTTTATGCGCTACGCGTATACTGAAATGTTGCGAAGTTAGAAATACATTGAAAATTATTTTTTTTATAACCTTAATAATTAGATAATATTATTATATTTTTCTTCGCAGAAGTCTGGTCAAAAAATATAATGTATCAAATTAACATATTTAGTAATTTAATTAACAAAAAATTATAATATTATGATATTGCATCAATGGCGTTTAATGGGTTAATAAGTAATAGGGTAACTTCTAATTTTAATAAATTTTATACACTTTACGCAGCTATCGTTTACCTGAGTATCAATCAATTTTGTGTTTTCTAATCTCAGAACAAAGTTAGGCTGTTTTAGTTTATAAATAAATTAGGAAGGCTATTTAAAAGGAAAAAACTATCAACCATTTAAAAAATCCAAGTATTTAATGTATGTTATTATACTGGATAGGCCAAAAAAGTTTCGAAACAGGTTGCATTGTTGAAAGAGATACACTTACGAGATTATACTGTATTAAAAACGTTTTTAAATAAATGTATACATTTACGTTACAATCATATTTGTTTGATACTGTTTATATAAAGAGTTTTTCTTTAAGAGGTACCATTTTAATTAGTAAACAATTTTTTTTTTTATGAAATAGTGCCAAAATATTTATTTCAAAACAAAATACAAACTCCACGATTAGTTGTGGAAAATGATATTTGGTAAATAGCCACCTTGGCTCTTTCTGCAAATACCTATTCTTTTGAGAAAGTTTTGCGTCACATTTTAGCACAACTCTGGTTCTATTTGACCAATAACGGCTCGAACATTTTCTTTGAGAGCTTGAATTGTTTATGGGCCCTTAGGGTAGATTTTTTCCTTCACAACCCCAAAGAAAAAAGTCTTCACTTTATGCAGGCTAAAATCCTTGTGCAGAATGCGATGAAGGCTTGTCTTTGAAAAGTCCAACTGCTATGGACGTCTTGGGATAGACAAATCGGGGTTTTCAACAACACTTTCTGCAACAGCGGTAGTGTTCTCAGCTGACCTGGCGATACGAGTACGAACTGGCAATTTTACATCAGTAATTTGTCCATTTCGCTTAAATTTAGTGATAAGTTTTACAATGACACAGCGGAGAAGGTGATTCATACGAACCGAAAATAAAGTTAAAATAAAGTAAAATACGACGAACGCTGCGATCTGTCTGTGCGAAATTTGTACCGTATTAATAATGAATTTTCACTCTTTCTATATGTTTTTGAAGCGTATATCTTTCCATTTTCTCAAATCGTACACTTTTCACTTGACAAGTGTCAAGTGCCTGATATTAAACAGTTTATAAATATTCTGAAAACTATTGGCAAACTCAATTTTTGTTAAACAGTTTAAAAATGCCAGGGAATTTAAAATGGGACCTCTTAATGGAAAACACTATATAAACAGTATCAAACAAATCTGATAGAAACAAATAATTACTAAGTCTAATGAAGAAAATACACGTGTACACTTTTATGGCGCAAACTTGTTGTTGTGTCATTTTTAAACAGCAAACTTTGTTCGCCATTAATAAATTGTTTATTTACACATCGATTAGAGTGACTTTTTGTTTTTGTAAATGCAACTTGCTATTTTCAAAATGGGCAACAAAAAGTTGCAGCTTAAAATGAACAAGTGTAAAAGCACCATAAGGCTACTTTTTTGTACATTCATTACAAGCTTGTATCATTATTACAATTCTCGTATTAATTGTTTGTATTTAGATAAAGAATGCAAATACTTGAACTTACAAGCAGAAATTGTTGTTGTAGGTCAATATCGCGAACGGAGAATTGACACGTTAATCTTATCAGCGATATTAATGTTTTCTTATCGAAATAATGTGTGTATTATTGCCAGTAATCTGAATTGGTATTGTTAATGTAAATTATCAGTTTTTTTTTCCACGGTTTGTAGTTAACAATGATTTAAAGCGTGCTAATTAATTATCTTGTTGTAGATTGAAACAAGTACAATTCAAGGATGGATTGTTTATTAAAAAATGTATACTTTTATATTGTTGCAATCTAAATTAATAATGAAATACAGAATTCTAAATCTTAAATGTATTTACAAATAAAAGCTAACTGAAAAGCGTTTAACTGGCCCATATTTGCAAATAATATAAAATATTCGTTTCGATATTCCATTACTAAATTTATAATGAAATATCGAAAGAAATATCAAGAATATGAATTTGTGTTCAGTACTCATTCATTCACCGGGCATTAGATGGCGTTTACGCTTTCGAACATATCGAAAGAAATATTTATTCCAACAGTTTTTCTACTGGCCAAAATTTGTTGGCTTCTTCAGGACTAAATTAAGGTCGGGCAGTGTAAAACAGTTGTCAGGTTTTAAAAATTATGATGTAAATATAAATTTCTACAACTTGGCAACTTTTTTACACTGCCCGACCTTAATTTTGCCCCAAAGAAGTCAATAAATTTTAGCAAAATATAGGCACATATATATGTCTCTTTTAAAAAAGAATTAAAAAAAAATCATACAAATTAAAATTGCCAAAGCCAGTGACAAAGTAAAAAATAAAAGTAATACAACATTGTTACGTGTTTTTATAGAAAATTCATCGCAAAGAGAAAATTACAACAATTAACTCCTTGGAAAATAAAAACCCTGGTAAACTTATTATTTCCATTTTCAATTTAAACAAACTGTTTATTAAGTATTTATAATACATAATAATTATCATTAGGCAGGTCAAAAATAATAAAGTTATTATTTATTTCTTCATTAAATAATAACAAGTTCATTCATTTTTGCAAAAATGGGTAAAAAGTTCAGATATATTCAGGGCTATTCCGTACACGTAATGGTAAATTTAACGTACATGTTATCTAACATCACAGTCTAAGCGCGCTTAGTACTTGATTTGTATACTTAGATTGTGAGGGTAAACAACGTATACGTTAAATTTAACATTTCGCGTACGAAATTGGGGGGATAATCTGTATTGTATGAAATGTTAATGATTGGAGCGGACGCGCATCATATACTGAGTTATGCTACTTAAGTAGATGCCAATTAAGTTGCATATGTTAACAGCTCAATTTTGTTTAAGAAATTTAAAATTAATATATAATCACACTGCTACAAGATATTACGGTATTAATATTAGGTAATTTCAAATTAAAACACTTGTTTAGTTTCATGTTGTTGAAGCTATACAAGTGTTTTAATTTGAAATGACCAAATATTATAATTTCGTTTCATCAAGAGTGCAGTGAACAAAGTATTTACCGTATTAGGGTATTGTTATTATTAGAATATACAGTTTTTTATTATTGCACTAAATTATGAATTTAACTGTTGTATGATCGGAACAAATATCTAATTAAAAATGAATTTTGAGTATTGTCAAGTGGGCATTAAAGCCACGAAATCTGGCTTATTATGAAACTGAATCGCATTAAAAGTAACTTAACCTCATCACAACATAAATAATTTAAACTCTTGTACGTTTTTACAGCTCAATATGTTGTTCACTATTCAAAATATTATAAACAACAAGAACAAGTCTTTATTATCAGAGGATACAACATAAATAAATACATTATTCTATACAATAAATAAATAAACTTAAATTCCTCTTGATAACTGGCTATCGACCAGAGGTCTTACCGCTGAGAATTGATGATGATGATTTTGTTATTTTCTTTGTCTGTTTGCGTGGGTAAAGTGATGAAATAAAGTAGAAAATGGTAGATGTGGGATTTTTATGTTTTCGGATAACATGAGGGTTTAGGCGTTTACAGTATTGGGAAAGGAATCAAAAGTTTGAAGGGTATAAAGGGTTTTTATAAATTTATCACGTTTTTAACTACTTTCAAATCCATTTAAATTAATTACTAGCGCATTCCACTTATCATTTTCATTTAAAATTTTCTAAATACATTTAAGTCATCACTAACACTAACACACGAGATAACAGAATTTTACTCTAGTCTCTTTTGTTAATACATACATTTAGAACACTTTAAATGTCTTTTCTAATTAATTAGTTAAAGACAATTAGTATCAAAACAGGTCATTTAATAACTCTAGAGTTTAGGGTTTTTCATCATCTTTGTAAAAATGTATTTCAGTTATAATATTTTTTTATAGCCCATTTAAATTTAACTGAAAAACTTCATTCTTTTTCAATGGTAAATTGAAGCAGAGTGGACTTAATGAAATTTTATAAATCAGTGACACATTATATGTAAAATAAGCTGCATTCTTCTTCAAAAGAAAATTCAAGCAGAGTGGACTTCATGACATTTTTATTATCAAGTCTACTCTGCTTGAATTTACTTTTGAGGAAGAATAAAGTTTTGCAGTTAAATTTTAATAGGCTGTAAATAAATGAAGGGTTAGGGAAAAAACAAAATGAGTCCCAATTTTGAAATTTTACAAGGGAACAAAATGAAAATTTAAACTGTGTTTGTTATATGTTTGACAGGTTGTGATTTTTATTTCGTCGTTTAAATACTTGGCGTTAAAAACGAGTTTCGTTAATTTTTGGACTCATTTGGTTTTTTCCCTTAACCCTTGAAATATTTAGAAGTATTCTGTTTGTAACATTTTGGGTTTCATTGCTTTGTAATTTCTAGCATAACACAATGAAAAGTAGGTACTAATATTACAAATATACGATATTTTCGAAGTCTTTTTTGCTATTAGATAATTTCTAGCAATATAAAATATTGTTTATAAACAAAACACAGCTTACCATTTGTAGAATTCCAAGAATTAATCGTAGGTAGATGGAAATACTTACCTGAAATTAAAAGAAAAATTAGTTAAATCTCACTTGAAATACCTCGATTATTAAAATATTAACCGCCTTATTAATATACAGTGATCTTTTTTAAGTAGACATTTGCGTACGTTTTATTTTTGAAAGTTCAATTTGAAGCCATAATCGAATGTTTTCCACTTCCAGATCAGACATGAAGTAAAATTTCGAATTCAGAAAAGCCTGAACGTTTGGTCGTTTGGTTTGGTTGCGTGGTTTTCAGGCTTTTCTAAACTCGAAATTTTACTTCATACTTAATCTGGGAGTGGAACACACTCGTTTGAAAGTTAAATTTGAAATATTTGTAAAAACAAAGAATATCTGAAGATTTACAGGGTATACAGTATATAGATATGTATACTTAAAAAAACTCTCTGTATATCTGAGATAGTAAATAAATATGCAGTGTACAAAACATTTTTCAGGACACCAGAAAAATTCCAGTGCTGAAAGGGTCAAAATAAGTTAGTAGAAAGTTCTTAGAATTTTCAGGATACGATAGTTTGTTTAATGAAATTAGATATTCCTTTTATAATCAAACATTCTTTAATCGAACTTGATAATAAAATTATAAACACACGTAATACTCATAAAAGATCAAACATAATTTGATTCGTGTATACAAACATTTTATTTTATCGTGCAATTATCAAGTGTTTAATGATAGCCCATTGTTTATCCAAGTACCTTACACTTAAATCAACGTGACTCACAATCTGCTAATATTTACTCAAGATTTTATAAATAAATTAAGCCACTTCACGGCTGGGATGGCATCGCGGCATACGGAGATTACTCCGGAGTTGTGTTGACACAATAAATCACGACATCGAACGATTTACATTTAGATGAGCGCTACCGGAATTATATTCGGTACACACAATACTCGAGAGCAAATCCTTTACAATCTAAATAAAATACGGGCATTAATTAAGTTTCGCCCTATAAAAACAGAGATTAATAAAATTTGAAAACCACAGACAATAAAGAGGCTCAGTGCAAAAGAAGTATAATTGTGTTTTTCTTAAAAATTAGTATAAGTACAGATATCTACAAATGAGATCCTAATTTTGTTATAAAAAAATGGTACAATTGAACCAGAGCTGGGCAGGATTCGAATAATTCAGGATTCGATTCCCGGATTCGAATCCTTTTAAAGGATTCAAAAGAGGTATTCGAATACTTTAGTGAAAACGGATTCGTGATCCGGATTCGTTACATTTTTTTAAAAGGATTCGTATTCGAATCCAAACGTAGATGATTCGAATCCTTATAAAAGGATTCGAATTCTTATAAATGGATTCGAATCCTTATAAAAGGATTCGAATTCTTATAAAAGGATTCGAATCCTTATAAAAGGAATCGAATCCTTATAAAATTCGAATCCTGATACATGGATTCAAATCCTCCTAAATAATTCGAATCATCGCTATTAAGGCTGGGATTCGAATTCGATTAATTCAAATAATTAAATATTCTAATATGAATATTTAAATCACTAAATTATTTATATTTAAATATAAATATTAAAATTTTCGAATAATTCAAATATTTGTGAATGCATATTTGGTTACTTAACCATGAAAAATATCCAACGTTAATATATATATTTTTAACTTCACTTGAAATCAGTGTTTTATACGCGTGGCGCATGAAGTAAAATTTCGAGTTTAGAAAAGCCCCGTGAAAATTTGTCTCGGGTCGCTGCGCGACCCTCGACAAATTTTCTACGCGGGGCTTTTCTAAACTCGAAATTTTACTTCATGCTTAGTCTGGGAGTAGACAACACTCGTTCTTAGAAGTTTCAAATTGAAGGATTACTCTAGATTACTAAGTTTATTACCGTTTTACAAAGGCTACAGCTCAAAGGACCAACCATGGTCTTCGCAGAACGAAGGACTACAGGGAATCGAAGTTTTTTTACAAGAAAACAACGAATATCTGAAGGTTTCCAGCATGGATAGGAAAGAAAACATCCAATTTTGAAAAAATATCGAAGTTGGGTTGGTTTTCAGTGCGTTTTTAACTTCACTTTAAATCAGTGTTTTATACGCGTGGCGCATGAAGTAAAATTTCGAGTTTAGAAAAGCCCCGTGAAAATTTGTCTCGGGTCGCTGCGCGACCCTCGACAAATTTTCTACGCGGGGCTTTTCTAAACTCGAAATTTTACTTCATGCTTAATCTGGGAGTGGACAACACTCGTTTGAATTTTAAATTTAACTCTTTTAAAAAATCGACGTATGTAATATAATAAATCATTCATTGAAATCATAGAAAAAGATGCAAAATTTTACCTAAAATTAACTTTTAGAGTTAACTTTATAATTTGTTCGGCTCTTAATGGGTGAATATTCTATTCCTAAAAAAACCGTTTTTATTTAATATTAAAGTTGCATTTAATACAATAACAAACTGTGAATAAATCGACATAAATCTAGAAATATCAAAAATCCCGACATGTAGAAAATCTTGACGGTCCACTCCCAGACTAAGCATGAAGTAAAATTTCGAGTTTAGAAAAGCCCCGCGTAGAAAATTTGTCGAGGGTCGCGCAGCGACCCGAGACAAATTTTCACGGGGCTTTTCTAAACTCGAAATTTTACTTCATGCGCCACGCGTGTAAAACACTGATTTAAAGTGAAGTTAAAAACGCACTGGAAACCAACCCAACTTCGATATTTTTTCAAAATTGGATGTTTTCTTTCCTATACATGCTGTAAACCTTCAGATATTCGTTGTTTTCTTGTAAATAAACTTCGATTCCCTGTAGTCCTTCGGTCTCCGAAGACCATGATTGGTCCTTCGAGCTGTAGCCTTTGTAAATTGGTAATAAACTTAGTAATCTAGAGTAATCCTTTAATTTGAAACTTCTAAGAACGAGTGTTGTCCACTCCCAGACTAAGCATGAAGTAAAATTTCGAGTTTAGAAAAGCCCCGCGTAGAAAATTTGTCGAGGGTCGCGCAGCGACCCGAGACAAATTTTCACGGGGCTTTTCTAACTCGAAATTTTCTTTATGCGCCACGCGTATAAAACACTGATTTAAAGTGAAGTTAAAAACGCACTGAAAACCAACCCAACTTCGATATTTTTTCAAAATTGGATGTTTTCTTTCCTATCCATGCTGTAAACCTTCAGATATTCGTTGTTTTCTTGTAAATAAACTTCGATTCCCTGTAGTTCTTCGGTCTCCGAAGACCTTGATTGGTCCTTCAAGCTGTAGCCTTTGTAAATTGGTAATAAACTTAGTAATCTAGAGTAATCCTTTAATTTTAAACTTCTAAGAACGAGTGTTGTCCACTTCCAGACTAAGCATGAAGTAAAATTTCGAGTTTAGAAAAGCCCCGCGTAGAAATTTTGTCGAGGGTCGCGCAGCGACCCGAGACAAATTTTCACGGGGCTGCTCTAAACTCGAAATTTTACTTCATGCGCCACGCGTATAAAACACTGATTTAAAGTGAAGTTAAAAACGCACTGAAAACCAGCCCAACTTCGATATTTTTTCAAAATTGGATGTTTTCTTTCCTATCCATGCTGTAAACCTTCAGATATTCGTTGTTTTCTTGTAAATAAACTTCGATTCCCTGTAGTCCTTCGGTCTCCGAAGACCATGATTGGTCCTTCGAGCTGTAGCCTTTGTAAATTGGTAATAAACTTAGTAATCTAGAGTAATCCTTTAATTTGAAACTTCTAAAAACGAGTGTTGTCCACTCCCAGACTAAGCATGAAGTAAAATTTCGAGTTTAGAAAAGCCCCGCGTAGACAAATTTTCACGGGGCTTTTCTAAACTCGAAATTTTACTTCATGCGCCAGGCGTATAAAACACAGATTCAAAATGAAGTTCAATAACACATATATCATCATTAACATGTTTGTTAATAGAAACTGATGGAATAAAATATTACTGGTTGCAAATAATAGATTCAAATTTATTTTTAAAGGATTTGCATCCGTGATTCAAAAATGAGGATTCGAATCTTTGATTCGAATCATATTTTTCACTTACGAATCCTTTATTCGAGTATTCGTGATTCGAATCATATTAGGTGATTCGGATTCGTGATTCGAATCATGTTTTTGAGGATTCATCCCAGCTCTGAATTAAACATATGTATCTCTCAATAAAATGTACAATGTTATTGATTAAACGTCCACAGATTTTCTATAAAAGTTAAACTTTATCTCTAATTTACACAAATCAATCCCTGTCACTTGTACTACTTTTCCACTGAGCCCCTCAATTATACAGATAGTTGTCCAATGTATTTATTTGGATGCCAAAAAAAAAAAGTGGAATCAAGGATTTATTGTGAGATAGTTTTTTGAATCCAGGAGGCGTTTACGTTTAAATAAAATAATAATATGTATTAATTGATAGCGTACTTTGAATTTAGAATTATTATATCTGATTAAAAATGTAATTGCTAATGGTGATGCCATTTGTAAGATTTTTTTAATTTTGATGTATTCATAATGAAGGTTTAAATTAAATTACACTTGGTTTGTTTCACAATTTTTTACTTTACTATTTACTCGACTAGTTTCGCGTTTTACAGCATTATCTGGAGTGGAATGTAAGGAATGTAAAAAATTGTGAAACAAACCAAGTGTAATTTAATTTAAACCTTCATTATCAATATTTAAACATGTTTCACCAAGTGATAAGTGAGAAAATTATTCAAGAAATATTGATGTATTCCTTGTTCTATGAATTTCTCTGAATCCAGGAAACCAAATTATATTCCTGGATTCATAGAAATTCATAGAACAAGGAATACATCACAATTTCTAAATTAAATGAAACTATTACTATGTTTTTTGATATGGATTACACGTAGTAACGGTCAAAACCATCGTGACATCACAATTTATTTTACAGAGATTTTGTTTCAAGTTACATGTAGGTTCAGTTATTAAGTTTAATTTATACTATTATTACTTGATAATATATACGCATATTTTTTTGTCAGTTCTTTGTTATTTTGGCAATTCTTTGTTATTCGGCACGCTTTTAAATTAATTAATAACCCGTGTCATAATTTGACATAAATACAGGGCATAAATTACGACGGGGTGAATAACAATTTTTGGGGCGCAGACAATATGGCATATTAATGTGGGTCGGCCCTGAAACGCATCATCCCCAACCTAGACACTGTTATTGATTTTGCAAAGGGTGTGGTAGCGCTAGGGCGAGATGCTGCACTTCGAAAAAAAAAATATGCAAAGAACACTAACCCTCATCTGTTTTTCATCTTTGCAGAACAGAAGAGAAATTATTCACATCTATTTCACAAAGAACGATTTTGAGAAAATAACAAAATAGATAAAATATGTAAGTAGATTTACAGAAAAAAATAATAATTTAAATAGAATTATTATCTAAGTTTAATTAAATTTAGATTACACTTTCGCAATAGTCGAAATACGAAGAATGTATTGTGTCTTGAGTTGCCTACATTTTAAATTTAGATTATACTTTTGCAACAGACGAAATACGCAGAATGTATCGTGTTTTGAGTTGCCTACATTTCAGTAATATAGAGAATTTTTATTCAAAGTACACAAACGCCGATGTGCACTCTGAAATGTTCAGGATTTCGCTGTTTTTGAAAACCGTTCAGTTTGAAACTTCTAACGAGTGTTTACACTCCCTGGTTAAGCATGAAATAAAATTTCTAGTTTAGAAAAGCCTGAAAATTTTAATCCGCCGTTACAAGCTGCACGTTCCTTTAGACCCGGTTAACATATTTTGAAACGACTTTGTTAAAATTTGTTGTTGTTGCTGGGCTTCTAGATATGTCTCAAGCACACTATTAGCCATAGTTACGAGCGTTTTTATTGAAATCAATGCAAACGTTTTCATGCAATAAATAAATTTGGACAGCGCTGATAATACCTTGCACGTGTACTCGTGTTAATTTTTGGTAGGCGGCAGTAAGAAACGGTCAATTTAATAGATGTTCTGAGTGTTGGGTGATTTCGATACAACTGGTGGACATCCCTAAGAATTACAACCCCGGTAATTTTTATAAAATTGCCCTTTATTGCCCGTTTGTTTAGAACAATGTGTTTGTAGATTTTTATAATTTACAATACAGTTTTTCGCATCTGCTAAACTTCTGACAGCAATAAACCTTTTGGAATTTGTGTGAAACTATCCCTAATGTTTGCGATTTTATATAAATATTGTAGCAATTTTCCAAGCTCTCAGTTCAATTTAAAATTTTGTTAAGGTTACATCGAAGAAGTGTATATCAATTGTATTAAGTGTGTAAGTATATTTGTCACAGCAAAATGTGTTCATATAAAGAAGAACACAAGCTTTTTCTAGATTTGTGGCGGTAAGTAAAAGATGCAGAGCAACATGATGCATTATTTGATGAAGAACACAGCTACCATGAAGATGAGGCCAGTGATCATAATAGTGATTCTGAGCAATCAGAAAAAAAATTGTTGAGGAACTCAGACCGCGGAGTAGTAGATTGTGTTTTCTCGGAAAATATAGAAGAAAAACAATTTCGGACAACTTAAAAAAAAACGAGAAGAACGTCGTCACTGAAGCACACATATTTGATAGATACAAATCACATTATTCTCCTAGCGAGTTTGGTACTATCGACGAAATGTTTGAGTCTTTCAGAGGGAGGTACTCATTTCGGCAATACAAATAAGCCCGTAAATTACGGAATAAAAATGTTGGCCATGGCTAATGCCAGATCATGTTACACTCACAATTTTGTAGTTAACGTTAAAAGATAACCAAATGGGCCGTATTATATAGACAATAATGCGTTGAAAGTTGTCAAGAGACTTAATTTGCCAATTTAAGAACCAGAAAGGAATGCAACATGTGACAATTGTGAATAGAAGTATATTTGCATACAAGGAAAACATGACTTTGCTATCATACAAACCCAAAGTCGATAAAATTGTGTTATTTTCCACGATGCATTTTACGGACACCATCGGCGAGAGTAGCGAAGAGAAGTGTAAACCTGAGATAGTTACCATTCATAAGGATAGGTACCTTTATAAGAAGGAGTCGACGTAATTGACGAACCAAAAGCCAATGATTCTGTAGCAAGAGTTAGTTACCAATGGCCCTTTACAACTTGTTTTTGCGCTAATGAATATAGTAGGTATAATAGCCAAATAATTTATAAAGAAAACAACAAACATGGCATCACCCGCAGACATTTATTAAAGGAATTATCAGAAGCTAGTTTCTGTACAAAATAAAAAACGTAGCTAATTTCACCATTATCTCTAAAATATAGAATACGTAAAATCGAAACGAAGTGCACAAAAAGGAAAAACCTAGAATCGGTGTGGTCAGTGGCAGATGCTACATCTGCTCGTAGTAGAAAAATAGAAAAACTAAAACCACGTGCAAAAAATGCTTAAAATACATTTGCAAAGAACACACAGCACCATGTTGTGAATTCTGCGCTATAATAGATCAATCAAGTACATCGGATACGTAATTATTTCGTGTTAATGTTAAACTCATGTTTCCTTGTAGCATGCGTTTTTTTTTTTTTGTAGAGTTATAATTGTTAATAAATAAAAAAAGCCCAAACGTTACAAAAACAATTATTTTTAACCACAACCCCCCTATTCTAATTTAAACATAAACACGGTCTAAAGCATCGTGAGCGTGTAGCGGCGTGACTTTCTGGACGCGTGTAATGCTGGGTTAGATGGATTTACCCTAAATAAACATTAAACATTAAATGACAGTTACTTAAAAAGTTACTTAAGTATGTCATGATTATTGCATGCTACTCTCTCATGAGCAATTGATTGCGACCGACACAAATGAATCGTGATTGGATGCCACTTTCCTATAAACAGTAGATGGTGACACTAGTCACAAAATAATTAAAATTACACATAAGACTTAACACGTCAGGACTGAAAGCAATTGCACTATGTGTATAATACTGCAAAAGTGCAACCATTTGCTCAGATATATCACTCTATGTGTAAGTGTAAACAAACCCGATGAACATAATAACCTCGAATTTGGGATATTGCAGTTTTGGTGACTAGAGAAATAGTGAAGATTTCTATATCTTCGTTTAAACATTTGTATTTTACAGTTAAATCACATTTAAATATCTAGTCCCACTATCAAGTCGTAGTTTTATTAATGAGATCAGTAGAATTTTAAAACTAGCTAGTAACAACAGCTTTCATTAAAAGCACTCTAAAAAAAAGTAGAAACAAGTGACAAAATTGGTATATCCCACCAGTATTCAAAATCAGAATAACAATAACATTAGCAGAACAAATATTAAGATTCAAATGTCCCCCTTGATTGCTAATAGCCTAAAACTCAAATCTTTAAATTTAATTCCATTCTTTAGAACGAACAATTCACTTAATAAATTCATCAACAATTCTAAAGACAAATTTGATAAAGCCAAGAGCGTATATCTGTCCCAAATTAGGGAATAATAGACATATTTCAATACAGGATCATTTCGGAGCTATACATTTTATTTCTGGCAATGAAACGAATCGATTATTTTCTATGTATCGTAAGTAAAGAGCTACAAAAATTTACCACACTTCTAATGGCAAAATAATCGATAAATAAAATAATCGATTACATCGATTATTCCCATCAGTAGTTGATTTCTTTAAAAATCATATGAAATACTTGCAAAAGTTTCAGATTACATTTTTTTATGTTTCCTCAATTTTTGGTAGTTTCTAATAATTGTACAGTTAAACATTTTGTAATATTATAGACAATTACTAGGTCTACTTTTGTTTGTTTTGTTGTTGTTATAACACTAATTTATAGGAGTTTCACTATTACTTTAATTCCTTTAAAAATCAAATAATAACATATGAAATATAACGAGTGTCTCGTTATATTTCATAAGTTATTATAAACTGTCAGCGCCTCGGTTGCTTTAAAAAACAAATTACATATCTTAGATTAAGTCAAACGATTCGGTCAATCTCGGGAACATCAAATACATGTAATTATATGTCTAATTACGACGTATGTTTCCGAAGTCAGAACCTACTGGGATGCCGACAGTTTATAGACACTCGTTATAATAATCACTTGTTTTCTTTAGTTAGTAAATATGTATATCTGATGGACCATAATTGAAACTATTGACAAACTATGCATTTCTGTTTGAACAAATCATAATTATCATCATTCTTGGATTTTATTAAAAATACACATTCAGACAGAAATGTCAAATATACTTCACCTCACTGCATACATTTCGCAATTGTAATTTTATGCATAGAATATTACACTGTTGTGTCTACATCCAATTAAAACCCGCAACGGGCATTAAAACGGTGCGGATAAAACTAAGTTTGTGTGTAAAAGTCATTTGTAAATCTCATGGTGGAAAGGAGCTCTACCTCTCTCTCTCCTCACCCGGCGCTTTTGGCACCGTTTCAAAATCCGCAATAAATGCCGCGGGAAGGCGCATTCGTTCCCATTATGTATGCACAAACGTGCGAACTTTATTACTGAAATGAACGCAGGGCAACCAACCCTTCTATACACACAAATAAATTATAGAACATCTAAGCAAGTAAATGTATGCATGCATGAATGTAGTAAGTACATAAAAGAGATAACGGTTTATATTAACATTTGAAATTTAATAAATGTTCAGGTACTCGATGTTGTATATAAAAGAGTTCAATTTGAAGCTACTAACGAGTGTTTCCACTCCTTGATTAAGCATAAAGTAAAATTTCGAGTTTAGAAAAGCCTGAAGAACTGGATTAGTCGCGGAGCGGAGCGACCAAACCAAATCTTCAGGCTTTTCTAAACTCGAAATTTTACTTCATGCGCCCCGCGTATAAAACACTGAAATATTGGGAAGTTTAAATATACCGTTCGTTTGCTTCATCGTGCTCACCATTGGGATTTTGTAAACTGTTAGAGATCAGGGTTGTTATGTTTAAAACACTTTGTTTTAAACATGTTTAAAAACAGCCGTCGTGTTTTAAACGGTTTTGTTTTAAATCTTTTAAATCTTAAATTTGTTCAAAACATGTTTAAAACGTTTTATTCTATTATTTTAAATTTGCTAGATTATATTTTATACTACTTCATTAAGATTTTTTGTACGTTTTTAAATGTTTGCTAAATTTTGTAAGATATTTCAAATTACATTATTAAACATAACATTTTATTACAATAAAATATCACGATGTATGTGCATAAATGTGATTTTTAAATACAGGGAATTTTTCTTTCAGGTGCATACACTGGAAAAATTACGACATTAGTTGTATTTTTAAAAGATTTCAATTCAAATCTTTAAACGAGGGTTTCTACTCCCAGACTAAGCATGAAGTAAAATTTCGAGTTTAGAAAAGCCTGAAAATTTGGATTGGCCGCGTAGCGAAGCGAAGCGGCCAATCCAAATTAGGCTTTTCTAAACTCGAAATTTTACTTCATGCGCCACGCGTACAAAACACTGAAATGTCGTAAAGTTTAAAATATACGGGTTTAGCAATCTAATATGTAGATGTGAATAAAACGTGAGTCAAATTCTGCGCTGAACAAATTGTTTAAAACAGTGATTATAGGGCAACCAATAACTATAACGTATATTAGGTTGCCTATAATCGTTGTTGTATGTGTGTGTTTTTTTAACTTCACTGCAAATCAGTGTTTTTAAGCGTGGCGCATGAAGTAAAATTTCGAGTTTAGAAAAGCCTAATTTGGATTGGCCGCTCCGCTTCGCTACGCGGCCAATCCAAATTCTTAGGCTTTTCTAAACTCGAAATTTTACTTCATGCTTAGTCTGGGAGTGGAAAACACTCGTTAAAAGCCTCAAATTAACCCCTTTGAAACAACGAATTCCCGCAAATTTAAAAAACGCTGTAATTATCGGGATTATACTTAAAAGAAAAATGCCCTCTATGTTGTGTTTTAAACACGTTTTGAACGTGTTTTAAACATGTTTTTAATTGGTAATATTTGTAACACTGTTTCAATGAAAAAAAAACACATTTTGTAAAAAAACTGTTTGTTTTAACTAAAATGAAAAAAATCGTTTTTTTTAACAACCCTGTCAGAGATACAAAAACGGTTAAATGTGAATTTTCAGATATTCGTCGTATTTGAAAAGAGTTCAAATTAAAGCTATAAATAAGTGTTTTCCACTCCCAGATTAAGCTTGAAGTAAAATTTCGAGTTTAGAAAAGCCTGAAAATTTGGTTTGGTCGCACCGCGAAGCGGGGCGACCAAACCAAATTTTCAGGCGTTTCTAAACTCGAAATTTTACTTCAAGCGCCTCGCGTATATACACCATTCCATTTGTTTCTGGATCTCGCCTAGCCATGCTTTCGTGTTGTTATGTTGCAGTATCAACATTTACATTTTTTATTAGTTGCCACTCCTGATTCCTTATTTTAACAGTGTTGCAATAATTTATGATATCATAAGTAATCCTCTTTTTAATTTTCAAGAGGTTTATTGTTAATCTTGCAATAATTATT
Organism: Philonthus cognatus; assembly: GCA_932526585.2. Taxonomy (NCBI): domain Eukaryota; kingdom Metazoa; phylum Arthropoda; class Insecta; order Coleoptera; family Staphylinidae; genus Philonthus; species Philonthus cognatus. The sequence continues at coordinate 23,178,864 of OW052243.1, read as the reverse complement.
TCGCCACGCGGTCGCTTCTTCGAGCATTTTATTATTAAATCAAATTAATCTAGTGTTGCAATGCTGTGTCAATGTCAAAGTGAAAAATAATTTCAGGCACATATTAAATATTAACATGCCAAAGATTATCTCTGAATCAAAAAGGTTACAAATTCTGAAATCCTACAAACATTTTAGGCAAAGTAATCCAAATCTACAGCATCACAATATTATTACAATTTTAATAGATATTTTTGGGGTATGTCTAGTATTTTAATTATCATATATATTTAATTAAAGATAATTACGTTTCAGGTAGGGAGATCTTCATTACAATTAATTTTACGACAAAGACCTGACGAATTGAAATCTACTACTTCTGGCAAACGATCTAAAAACAGCCATTTTTGGAATCACCTAGCTAGAAAAGATCTGCAATAACTAATTTGGCAATATAACTCTAGAAATCAGTATTTTACTTTGAGAGATCTTTTGAATGATATGAAAGAAAATTATGAGTTCCATGGGAGTAGAACAACACTTTATAGGGTTGTTAAAAGTATGGGATATAAATTCAAATTAATTAATGGGCGCAAAAATCTCTGTGAATAAAAACATCTTGTTGCAGCTAAAATTATTTTCCTTAGAAAATTTGTACAGTATCAAAATTCCAGTGAAGATATCCAATTCGTATACCTGGATGAAACATGGATATATCAGAATGGATCCGTGGTTCGACGCTGGGTACATGAAACGGATATATACACCGTTCCATTTGTTTCTGGATCTCGCCTAGCCATGCTTTCGTGTTGTTATGTTGCAGTATCAACATTTACATTTTTTATTAATTGGCGCTCCTGATTCCTTATTTTAACAGTGTTGCAATAATTTATGATATCATAAGTAATCCTCTTTTTAATTTTCAAGAGGTTTATTGTTAATCTTGCAACAATTATTTCGCCACGCGGTCGCTTCTTCGAGCATTTTATTATTAAATCAAATTAATCTAGTGTTGCAATGCTGTGTCAATGTCAAAGTGAAAAATAATTTCAGGCACATATTAAATATTAACATGCCAAAGATTATCTCTGAATCAAAAAGGTTACAAATTCTGAAATCCTACAAACATTTTAGGCAAAGTAATTCAAATCTACAGCATCACAATATTATTACTATTTTAATAGATACTTTTGGGGTATGTCTAGTATTTTAATTATCATATATATTTAATTAAAAATAAGTTTGCAGAGCCGAATTCATTATATTTGTTATATACAATATTATTGCTGTGTTTGTATGTACAAAAACCAAGTAGTAAATTTTGTTAATCTTAAAACTGCATATTATTATCCTTTTATATCTGAAAATTTGTAAAACAGGCAACAGTGTGAGATCACAATAGTCAGAAATTATAACCTTAAAATCGAACATCTGACAGTGACATTTAAAAACCCTGATTTAAAACACAACCAGCCCCATTTACAATACTTAAACTGTCACTTTTCCATAGCTAGGCGAGATCCAGAAACAAATGGAATACATAATAAAATGTAATCCAACTAAATTCAAAAATGAAGGCAAACGCTTCACCATTCTACATGCTGAGTATAGGGGTGGGTTTTTGGATGGGTGCGATTTTTTATTACATTCGAAAAACAATGACCGAGATTACCATGCCACAATGGATGGTAATACTTTTCAAACTTGGGTGGTTAATCAACTTATTCTTGCTTTGGCCAAGCTTTCAGGGAAATGTGTAGTTATTATGGATAAAGCTGCATACCATTCTGTGCAATTAGACAAAACTCCTTCATTTTCTTGTAAGAAATGCGAAATGCAGGAGTGGTTGGTTAAACACAATGTAAAATTCAATCCAAAATTAACCAAAAAGGAACAATGGGCTTTATTTATACCTTTTCGATCAAATGACAACATTTACGTAGTTGATGACATTTTGAGAAAGAACGGGCACGAAGTTCTTAGATTACCGCCATGCCATTGTCAATACAATCCAATTGAAATGGCATGGGGGTTTTGTAAGACTTACTACAATAAGCACATAAATTCTAAGCAACCATCTAAGGATCGTGTTCCGAATTTATGGCTCGAGTCTCTCTCAAAATGTACATCCGATATGTGGCAAAATTTCTGTGATCATTGTGAAAAACTTATTTCGGATGACTGGACAAAACACATGGGGAACCTTTCTTTTGAAACCATTCCTCCCTTTATTATTTCGCTTGGGGAATCTGGCTCAGAACAAACATCAGAAGATTCAGATGCAGGTTCTCTTGACTAAATAATAAAAGTGGAATGAGGGCTTAAAAATTGTTTGACATGAAAATTATCAGTATCACAAGAGGGTGGGAATAAATTTGCAATTCTACAAAAAAATACTGAGGGCCAACAGAAGAGAGAATGACCAAAATTAAGGTGGATGGATGGAGTTGATCAAAATGTGTTAACGGGAAGACCCAAGCGAGAAATACAAATGGATGACGAAATAAGTTTGCAGAGCCGAATTCATTATATTTGTTATATACAATATTATTGCTGTGTTTGTATGTACAAAAACCAAGTAGTAAATTTTGTTAATCTTAAAACTGTATATTATTATCCATTTATATCTGAAAATTTGTAAAACAGGCAACAGTGTAAGATCACAATAGTCAGAAATTATAACCTTAAAATCGAACATCTGACAGTGACATTTAAAAACCCTGATTTAAAACACAACCAGCCCCATTTACAATACTTAAACTGTCACTTTTCCATAGCTAGGCGAGATCCAGAAACAAATGGAATATATTATAAAACACTGATTTCAAATGAAGTTCAAAATATACTACTAAAGCAGCATGCTTAAGATATATATCTTGAACTCTACAATAGTTCAGTGTTTTATACGCCTGGCGCATGAAGTAAAATTTCGAGTTTAGAAAAGCCTAAAAAATTGGTTTGCTCGCCCCGCTTCGCGGAGCGACCAGACCAAATTTTCAGGCTTTTCTAAACTCGAAATTTTACTTCATGCTTAATCTGGGAGTGGACAACACACTAACCCTTTTAATAACAACGAATATCCACAGTTTTAAAAGAAAATATTCCCTGTACTTCTGTCTTTTTATACAGGGAGGTTTTTGCTATCTGTATACATAAGATAAAAAGAACGTCCCGGTATAAAAAGACAGAAGTTGTAATGGTTTTTTTTTATTCTAAAATAGGTAACTTTATTTTGAGGTGGATTTCGTGTCTCGATATATTTTTTCAATATTCCTTTATTTTCACAATAATTTACTTAAATTACACACGTATTTATAAAATACATTTACTGTCTACATAAAATTGTATAAAAAGACAGAAGTTATAACGGTAAACATTGTATGCGTGCAGATAAAGGCTCCGTCAACTTGGCCCCCCACTTTCAATTTTTTAGAAAAACATCATTGCACAGAAAAGCCCTTAGCTAGCACAGGCTAGCACAGCCAAAATTAGAGCAAGCACACAAATAGTAAAAAAGTTATAGGGGTTTTAAATATGGGGGGGCTAAGTTGACGTTTGCCCCCCCACTTTTGATTTTTCAACTTTTTTTATATGATTTGGATTCCTCAGAGCTAGCACAGGCTAGCACAACCAGATTTAGAGCAAGCACAACCCCAACAACCCCTTAAAAATACAAAATTAGTTTGTACCCCAGCCCCCCACTTTAATATTTTTTGATTATTTCTAAAGGAATCTGCAGCTTAGAGCAAGCACAGGCAGAATATGCAAAAATTATTTAAAAAAATAAAATGGTTAAAAAGATATTTCAATTTTAATTATCAACCGTGAGCTTTCAAATCCTGTATGCGTAATTCCGTTCATGTATTTTAATTATTATGCTAAATGCGTATTCTCTAACAAATCACAATATTTCAACGGATTTGTTGACAATAACTTTGCCATATACTTAACTAACAGTTTAAAACATTGCTTTCAAATGCTGTGACCCGGAAAGCAAGCACATTTAAGACAGTGACGTAGTGAGTTATTAATGACCAAGCCTCGAATAATTTAAAATGTAATAACTCCACCAAATACTAACAGATTTCAAAAATTCTTTCAAAATATAAATGACTAATGCATTGGTAATACATGCTGTGACTGAGAAAGCTAGCACAGTAAAGACAGAGGCGTAGTAAGTAATCAATATTTAACCCTCGAATAATTTAAAATGTAATAACTCCACTAAATACAGAGAGATTTAAAAAATTCTTTTAAATTATGAATCACTAATGCATTGTTAATAAATGCTGTGACTAAGAAAGTTAGCACAAGAAAGACGGTAGCGTAGTGAGTAATCAATATTTAACCCTCGCATAATTTAAAATGTAATAACTCCACCAAATACCAACAGATTTCAAAAATTCTTTCAGAATATAAATGACCAAAGCATTAGTAATAAATGCTGTAACTGAGAAAGCTAGCACAGTAAAGACAGAGGCGTAGTGAGTAATCAATATTTAACCCTCGAATAATTTAAAATGTAATAACTCCACTAAATACTGAGAGATTTCAAAAATTCTTTTAAATTATGAATCACTAATGCATTGTTAATGAATACTGTGACTAAGAAAGCTAGCACAAGAAAGACAGTAGCGTAGTGAGTAATCAATATTTAACCCTCGCATAATTTAAAATGTAATAACTCCACTAAATACTGAGAGATTTCAAAAATTCTTTTAAATTATGAATCACTAATGCATTGTTAATGAATACTGTGACTAAGAAAGCTAGCACAAGAAAGACAGTAGCGTAGTGAGTAATCAATATTTAACCCTCGCATAATTTAAAATGTAATAACTCCACCAAATACCAACAGATTTCAAAAATTCTTTCAGAATATAAATGACCAATGCATAAGTAATAAATGCTGTAACTGAGAAAGCTAGCACAGTAAAGACGTAAAGACAGAGGCGTAGTGAGTAATCAATATTTAACCCTCGAATAATTTAAAATGTAATAACTCCACTAAATACAGAGAGATTTCAAAAATTCTTTTAAATTATGAATCACTAATGCAATGTTAATGAATACTGTGACTAAGAAAGCTAGCACAAGACAGACAGTAGCGTAGTGAGTAATCAATATTTAACCCTCGCATAATTTAAAATGTAATAACTCCACCAAATACCAGCAGATTTCAAAAATTCTTTAAAAATATAAATGACCAATGCATTGGTAATAAATGCTGTGAGTAAGAAAGCTAGCACACAAAAGACAGTGGCGTAGTAAGTAATCAATATTTAATCCTCGCATAATTTAATATGTAATAATTCCACCAAATACTAACAGATTTCAAAAATTCTTTCAAAATACAAATGACCAATGCATTGGTAATAAATGCTGTGAGTAAGAAAGCTAGCACACAAAAGACTGTGGCGTAGTAAGTAATCAATATTTAACCCTCGAAAAATTTAAAATGTGATAAGTCCACTAAATACAAAGAAATTTCAAAAATTCTTTCAAATTATAAATCACTAATGCATTGTTAATAAATGCTGTGACTAAGAAAGCTAGCACAAGAAAGACAGTAGCCTAGTGAGTAATCAATATTTAACCCTCGCATAATTTAAAATGTAATAACTCCACCAAATACTAACAGATTTCAAAAATTCTTTCAAAATATAAATGACCAATGCATTAGTAATAAATGCTGTGACTGAGAAAGCTAGCACAGTAAAAACAGAGGCGTAGTAAGTAATCAATATTTAACCCTCAAATAATTTAAAATGTAATAACTCCACTAAATACAGAGAGATTTCAAAAATTCTTTTAAATTATGAATCACTTATGCATTGTTAATGAATGCTGTGACTAAGAAAGCTAGCACAAGATAGACAGTAGCGTAGTGAGTAATCAAAATTTAACCCTCGCATAATTTAAAATGTAATAACTTCACCAAATACTAACAGATTTCAAAAATTCTTTAAAAATATAAATGACTAATGCTTTAATAATAAATGCTGTGACTGAGAAAGCTAGCACAGTAAAGACAGAGGCGTAGTAAGTTATCAATATTTAACCCTCGAATAATTTAAAATGTAATAACTTCACTAAATACAGAGAGATTTCAAAAATTCTTTTAAATTATGAATCACTAATTCATTGTTAATGAATGCTGTGACTAAGAGAACTAGCACAAGAAAGACAGTAGCGTAGTGAGTAATCAATATTTAACCCTCGCATAATTTAAAATGTAATAACTCCACCAAATACTAACAGATTTCAAAAATTCTTTCAAAATATAAATGACCAATGCGTTAGTAATAAATGCTGTGAGTAGGAAAACTAGCACACAGAAGACAGTGGCGTAGTAAGTAATCAATATTTAACCCTCGAATAATTTAAAATGTGATAAGTCCACTAAATAGAAAGAAATTTCAAATATTCTTTTAAATTATGAATCACTAATGCATTGTTAATAAATGCTGTGAGTAAGAAAGCTAGCACAAGAAAGACAGTAGCGTAGTGAGTAATCAAAATTTAACCCTCGCATAATTTAAAATGTAATAACTTCACCAAATACTAACAGATTTCAAAAATTCTTTCAAAATATAAATGACTAATGCTTTAGTAATAAATGCTGTGACTGAGAAAGCTAGCACAGTGAAGACAGAGGCGTAGTAAGTAATCAATATTTAACCCTCGAATAATTTAAAATGTAATAACTCCACTAAATACAGAGAGATTTCAAAAATTCTTTTAAATTATGAATCACTAATGCATTTTTAATGAATGCTGTGACTAAGAAAGCTACCACAAGAAAGACAGTAGCGTAGTGAGTAATCAATATTTAACCCTCGCATAATTAAAAATGTAATAACTCCACCAAATACTAACAGATTTTAAAAATTCTTTCAAAATATAAATGACTAATTCTTTAGTAATAAATGCTGTGACTGAGAAAGCTAGCACAGTAAAGACAGAGGCGTAGTAAGTAATCAATAGTTAACCCTCGAATAATTTAAAATGTAATAACTCCACTAAATACAGAGAGATTTCAAAAATTCTTTTAAATTATGAATCACTAATGCATTTTTAATGAATGCTGTGACTAAGAAAGCTACCACAAGAAAGACAGTAGCGTAGTGAGTAATCAATATTTAACCCTCGCATAATTAAAAATGTAATAACTCCACCAAATACTAACAGATTTTAAAAATTCTTTCAAAATATAAATGACTAATTCTTTAGTAATAAATGCTGTGACTGAGAAAGCTAGCACAGTAAAGACAGAGGCGTAGTAAGTAATCAATAGTTAACCCTCGAATAATTTAAAATGTAATAACTCCACTAAATACAGAGAGATTTCAAAAATTCTTTTAAATTATGAATCAGTAATTAATTGGTAATGAATGCTGTGACTAAGAGAGCTAGCACAAGAAAGACAGTAGCGTAGTGTGTAATCAATATTTAACCCTCGCATAATTTAAAATGTAATAACTCCACCAAATACTAACAAATTTCAAAAATTCTTTCAAAATATAAATGACCAATGCATTGGTAATAAATGCTGTAAGTAGAAAATCTAGCACACGAAAGACAGTGGCGTAGTAAGTAATCAATATTTAACCCTCGAATAATTTAAAATGTGATAAGTCCACTAAATAGAAAGAAATTTCAAAAATTCTTTTAAATTATAAATCACTAATGCATTGTTAATAAATGCTGTGACTAAGAAAGCTAGCACAATAAAGACAGTGAGTAAACAAAATTTAACCCTCGCATAATTTAAAATGTAATAACTCCACCAAAGAATTTTTGAAATCTGTTAGTATTTGGTGGAGTTATTACATTTTAAATTATGCGAGAGTTGAATATTGATTACTCACTACGCTACTGTCTTTCTTGTGCTAGCTTTCTTAGTCACAGCATTTATTAACAATGCATTAGTGATTCATAATTTAAAAGAATTTTTGAAATCTCTCTGTATTTAGTGGAGTTATTACATTTTAAATTATTCGAGGGTTAAATATTGATTACTTACTACGCTACTGTCTTTCTTGTGCTAGCTCTCTTAGTCACAGCATTTATTAACAATGCATTAGTGATTCATAATTTAAAAGAATTTTTGAAATCTCTCTGTATTTAGTGGAGTTATTACATTTTAAATTATTCGAGGGTTAAATATTGATTACTTACTACGCCTCTGTCTTTACTGTGCTAGCTTTCTTAGTCACAGCATTTATTACCAATGCATTGGTCATTTATATTTTGAAAGAATTTTTGAAATCTGTTGGTATTTGGTGGAGTTATTACATTTTAAATTATGCGAGGGTTAAATATTGATTACTCACTACGCTACTGTCTTTCTTGTGCTAGCTTTCTTAGTCACAGCATTTATTAACAATGCATTAGTGATTCATAATTTATAAGAATTTTTGAATTCTCTCTGTATTTAGTGGAGTTATTACATTTTAAATTATTCGAGGGTTATATATTGATTACTTACTACGCCTCTGTCTTTACTGTGCTAGCTTTCTCAGTCACAGCATTTATTACCAATGCATTATTCATTTATATTTTGAAAGAATTTTTGAAATCTGTTAGTATTTGGTGGAGTTATTACATTTTAAATTATTCGAGGGTTGGTCATTAATAACTCACTACGTCACTGTCTTTAATGTGCTTGCTTTCCGGGTCACAGCATTTGAAAGCAATGTTTTAAACTGTTAGTTAAGTATAGTGCAAAGTTATTGTCAACAAATCCGTTGAAATATTGTGATTTTTTAGAAAATACGCATTTAGCATAATAATTAAAATACATGAACGGAATTACGCATACAGGATTTGAAAGCTCACGGTTGATAATTAAAATTGAAATATCTTTTTAACCATTTTATTTTTCTAAATAATTTTTGCATATTCTGCCTGTGCTTGCTCTAAGCTGCAGATTCCTTTAGAAATAATCAAAAAATATTAAAGTGGGGGGCTGGGGTACAAACTAATTTTGTATTTTTAAGGGGTTGTTGGGGTTGTGCTTGCTCTAAATCTGGTTGTGCTAGCCTGTGCTAGCTCTGAGGAATCCAAATCATATAAAAAAAGTTGAAAAATCAAAAGTGGGGGGCAAACGTCAACTTAGCCCCCCAAATTTGAAACCCCTATAACTTTTTTACTATTTGTGTGCTTGCTCTAATTTTGGCTGTGCTAGCCTGTGCTAGCTAAGGGCTTTTCTGTGCAATGATGTTTTTTTGAAAAATTGAAAGTGGGGGGCCAAGTTGACGGAGCCGCAGATAAAAGTGTTTGTATACAAATGGAAAGAAATTATAGTGGTGAATATTCTATGTACAAACATGAAAGCATGTATGTGGAGAGAGAGAGAGAGAGAGAGAGAGAGAGAGAGAGAGAGAGAGAGAGAGAGAGAGAGAGAGAGAGAGAGAGAGCGAGAGAGAGAGAGAGAAAAGTGATAGCGGTGAATATTAATTTCTGTTTTCTGGCCAATCTTATCATTCTGCAGCGGAGACCGCAGCGACTTGACTTCCTGTCCTCCATTTTCGAGAGGACGACAGGAAGTGTCCCACATCGTATCTTCTTAAGGAAATGTCCGAAAATAAATGTTAATGAGTGAGAAAGGATCATGTCTAGAGTTATATTGGCAAAAAAAACTGAAAGAAATATTTTCCAATAATAAAAAAAATAATCTATAAAACATATCGCATTGATCTTGTTAAACTTGTGTACTTTTTGTAAATAAAAAATACTTATGTATATGTTTGTAAAGTTAAGGTGGTTTCAGACTATAATAAATACACTAAATACAATTTTAAATAATAATTATTTTTCTATTGAAGGTAAATTCTACAAACAAACACAAGGTCTAGCAATGGGCTCCCCCATAAGCCTCTTGCTAGCAGAGATATTCATGCATAATTTAACCTTAAAAATCCTAAATTCACCATTAGCCACATAAACACATCAAAATGTGGCACCGTTATGTCGATGATATCCTAGCTTGTTTTGTAGGCACGGATAGACAATTAAAACACTTTTTAGATTTTATTAACAATTTTCACCCTAACAAGATAAATTCAAATTCAAAACTATTTGAATTCGAGAAAATAAGCTTACGCTTCTTATAGTTTGCACACTTTAAACATAATATATAAATTATAATAATATATATTTTATATATTATGTTTCAAGTGTGCAAACTATAAGAAGCGTAAGCTTATTTTCTCGAATTCAAATAGTTTTGAATTTGAATTTATCTTCTTGGAACTGTACCGTAAGGTAAATAATAAGGTCTCACATTCTTCATACCTGCTAATGACATAATCCCCTTTTTACCTATAAATACCGACCATAATTTTCACTCATTCCATTTCTGTGTACCTGTTCATTCCACACACAACACTTTTTCCAAGTAAGTTTGTTTTCATTTTATTCCCAACTTTTTACACGTCATAAGCAAAGCTATACTGAAGAGAGATAAATCTCGAAACGCGTCTATAGATGGCCTAAGACATTAGTTTTAATCCAAGTCCTTTCATTTCTAATTTGTTGCTATCTCTCCTTTCATTTTAAATTTGTATTGTTAGTTGGTTTGAAGAGAATTTGACCTAAACGTTACATATACTTTAATAGAGCGTTGTAACAAATCAAATTAAATAAGATTTTAAATATTTCATTGTATAATTCAATATCCGGCGGTGTATTTGCACGGGAAGTAGTTGTTTCAATGGATATTTATCGTCTTGAGTGGTCTTATTAATTAAGACATTGTTTGCTTTTTCACGAATAGTTTTTCGTAATTTTATATATTATGTTTTCACCCTAAAATTAAATTCACCGCAGAAACAGAAGTTAACAATAATATTAAATATTTAGATATTTCCATTACTAGAGTCAATAATACATTTTCTTTTGATATTTTTAGAAAACCCACCTTTACAGATTCCCTCATCCCTAATAACTCTAGACATCCCCTTAAACACAAAACAGCCGCTTTTAACTCAATGATCCACAGAGCCTTAAGCATCCCTTTGTCAGCTGCCTCGTTAAACAACGAAATGAACACCATAAAAAAGATTGCAACTAACAATGGTTACAACTCCAATTTAGTAAATAACATGTGAAAAATAAAAAAAAAATAGGAAAATTGAAAAACTATTGTATGCAGGTAATCCTTCAACACAGAAAGCACCTTTCCGATCAATTACTTATTTCGGTAATATTAGCCTACAAATTAAAAACATCCTTAAGAAACATAATATTAACATTGCTTTTAAAACATCTTGTAAAACAGAAAACCACATTTTTATTAACAAAACAAAACAATGTAACTTAAGCAAATCCGGTATTTATAAGCTTGTTTGTCCCGATTGTGATGGAGTATACATAGATCAATCTGGTCGTAATTTTAGCACTCGGCTCAAAGAACATCAGCGATCTTTTCGGTTAAATCAAGCAGAAAAATCAAATTTCGCTAAACACCTCATCGATGAAAACCATTCTTTTGGCGAGGATGTACTTAAGATCATTCATTATGCCGAAAAGGGTCGAAAAATGAAAAATCCAACGATTCTAGGAAATACAGAAAGCCTGCGCTAATCCGGAAATTCCCCTAATTAACGACCAGTTTGATCTAGTGTATACCCCCATTTTTAATGCTATTTTTTAAATAACCATTCTTGTATATATACCTGTACCATACCGTAATTTAAATCACTTCGTTTGCTAATGGCAAGTTTAGTTGCCGAAAATGCAGTCACAAAAATAAAAAATATTGTGTTACACAAAGAAAGTTAAAGTGTTTTATTTTATTTTATCATATTAAATCTATTTGTTTTTAGTCATGGCCAGATAGTAATAAATGGCGTTAGCTGTCGATATTTCTAAATGTGTACACAAATGGGCTTAATATTGTCTGTAATGTTTAGTATTCCTCAGCATTGATGAGGACCTTGAAGCCCGAAACGCGTCTGTGGGTATCCGGTGCGGGAGTACTGACCACAAACTCTATTTTAACAATATTGAGTTGGTCACGTGGGCTAGTTTCCAAGACCAGCTAAAACTTAGGTATTATAGTATTAAAAATGTTTCAAGTGTAATAATAAAGGTTTTGTTTTCATTATAAAAACTTCAATTATCTGCAATACACATCCCACTGAGCAAACACATTCAAGTAATATTTCATTAACATTAATACAACGTTTAATGTTGTTACAACGTTGAAATAACGTTATTTGTTTGTTTTTTGTTCAGTGGGATATGTATTTTATATCAAGTATAATTTTTAAATCCTTTCTATTGTAATTTAAACATCGCGTTTTATTTTCTGGTATATAGCACGGTCTGTTATAAAACCTTGTATTTACCAATTGAAATTAAACCCTTTGTAAGCACTCGTTAGAAACGAAGCGGGCTTTGGGCCATTTTTATGGAGTGATTTTCATTCAAAAGCTTTTTCACATCAAACCAATTCAAAGCAAACACAATCACAAAATGTGAATATTGAAGAATAATTACTCAGTACGCTCCGATCTCAATATACTTTCATTGAGACAACACTTCAAAGTAACATGGAAAACACTACAATTGAGGGGCTCAGTGGAAAAGTAGTACAAGTGCTATTTTCTTAAAAATTAAGTACAGAAATCGACAAATGAGATTCATATTTAGTGATAGAAACAATGGTATAGTTAAATATGTGTGTCTCTAGATACAATATACAATGTTATTTTTTCTATAAAAATTAAACACAAATCAATCTTATGTCACTTGTACTACTTTTCTACTGAGCCCCTCAATTGTGTTATAATAAATAATTTTGTTCTTTCTTTACACATTATTTGATTTTTGCTTGTAATTTAATAAAATATGAAGAAGGAACACAATTATTGATTTATGCGTGAAACATCAATTTCACGTATTAGATAACATTTATATGCGATGGATAATTAGACAACCCGAGGTGTATACCGGGTGTTTGATTGGGCGTGGCCACCGGCTGTATCTCGGAAACTATGCAGCGTAGGATGTTGGGGTAAAAAATGTCATAATAAAAGTAGGAAAGAGAAGATGCTAGAAATAATTTATAAGTTGCAAACTCCGCCGCTAGAGGACGTAACATCTATCGCCAAATACAAAAACATGTTTCTCGCAAAAGAATACAAATTAAGCTAGATTAAAATTCAATAAAATAAAACACTTAAACTTTGATTGTATAACGCAATATTTTATTTATTTTTGTGACTGCAGTTTCGGCAACTCAACTTGCCATTATCACTCTGTTTGATAACGGCAAGTTGAGTTGCCGAAACTGCAGTCACAAAAATAAAAAAATATTGTGTTATACAAACAAAGTTACAGTGTTAATTTATTGAATTAACATGTATAACGAAGTAGTAGCCTCCACCGTTCATAATTTAGATTAAAATTATTCAAATCGTAATCTTCGCTGAATTTGTCTTAATTTTAACTATTCACTTGTTTCTTTATCTCTCATATTTAAAGTAGGGGCGAGCGGAAAAGTGTGTTTATTAAACTGCATGTAACTCTAGCTAGGATTACCCGAAATAAATAAAATAAGTCTCGTTTGATAGAAAATTCGAAGCACTTTAAAACACATTTACCTTTCCTTGACTTAAGTTCTTATAGTAAGTACCAGAGGGCGTTTTTGGAACAATATCAATATTTTCTAGATTTTCTCAAAAAATTCAAACTGTGAAGTACAGATCTCTTAGGCTAGTTTATTACAAGGTAAAATATTGAGAAAAATAGTGAAAACCTCATCTTGATATCTTTATTCTAACCGAAGATATAGTAAAAAGTTTGGTATATTTGCCCCTTTCCAACCGCTCGCCATATAAAAATATATTTTAAAATCTAGTAGGCTTTTAAGCTCATTTGTTTTATGTTCAAGACGTCAAAACCGAGAATTGAAAGAATTTAAAGAATACCTTTTCTTAATTTATATGTTTTGTTAAGCGAATATGTAAGTAAATCATTCGCGCTTCTTCGCTTTTTTTAGCACCCTTTTTAGAATGAACGGAACCCGGTTCTTTCAAGCGCTTCACCATTCTTCTAAATACTTTTCTCGAATGTCCCGTACGTTTAGAATATCTGACGGCATATACTCTTGACGACACTGCAACAGTTTCTTGACACTCAAAATATATTTTTAACATATCCTATGCTTCTTCGTTAGTATACGACTTTTTTGTTAAAGTTGAAACCCTACACAAGATAAATTGTTGTAGTTTTGACAGATGTATTGTAACAATAAACCAATGTTATTATTTTGTCATCTCATAGCCTACTATATTTTGAGATTTTAAGTAATCTTTGATTTAATTACATATTACACATAAACTGGGAAATATAATCTCTATTATTCGTTCGATTCTCGTTTTTGACGTCTTGAACATAAAACAAAGGAGGCCTACTAAATTTTAAAATATATTTTTATATGGCGCGCGGTTTGATATGTGCAAATCTACCAAACTTTTTACTATATCTTCAGTTAGAATAAAGTTATCAGGATGAGGTTTTCACCATTATTCTTATTATTTCAGCCTGTAATAAACCAGCGTAAGAGATCTGTACCTTACAATTTGAATATTTTGAAAAAATCTAGTAAATATAGAAGTTGTTCCAAAAACGTCCTCTGGTGCTTACTATAAGAACTAAAGTTAACGAGAGTAAAATGTGTTTTAAAGTGCTTCCAATTCACTATCAATCGAGACTAATTTTAATAATTTCTGTAAATTCTAACTAAAGTTACATGCAGTTTAATAACCAAACTTTTCCGCTCGCCCCTACTTTAAATATGAGAGATAAAGAAACAATTGAATAGTTAAAATTGAGTCAAATTCGGCGTAGATTACGATTTGAATAATTTCAGTCTAGCTTAATTAGGATTTTTTTGCGAAAAACCAGTTTTTGTATTTGGCATTAGTAGAGGGCGTAACCTCTAGCGGCGGAGTTTGGAATTTATAAACTATTAATACATTTTTAGATATTAGATATTCTTAAAAAAACTTTGAAGTTGAAGCTTCCAAGGAGTGTTTCCACTTCCAGACTAAGCATAAAGTCAAATTTCGAGATTAGAAAAGCCTGAACATTAGGTTTCAGGCTTTTCTAAACTCGAAATGTTACTATATGCGCTTCGCATATAAAACACTGATATAAAGTAAGTTCAAAATATACTTTAGAATACTGCTTAATCTGTATATTTTGAACTTTACGACATTTCAGAGTTTATACGAGTCACGCATGAAATAAAATTTCAAGTTTACGGAGCGGAGCAACTAAACCAAATTTTCTTTAGAATACTGCTTGATCTGTATATTTTGAACTTTACGATATTTCAGAGTTTATACGCGTGGCGCATGAAATAAAATGTCAAGATTAGAAATGCTTGGAATCAACCAAACCAAATTTTTAGGCTTTTCTAAACTCGAAATTTTATTTGATGCATTATCTGGGAGTGAAAAACTTGACCAAACCAAATTTTCAGTCTTTTCTAAACTCGAAATTTTACTTCACGCGTAACGCGTATAAAACAATGATTTCAAGTTAAGTTCAAAATATACTGATTAGTTATGTACGTTTATAAATCAAAGCATAAATAAATATATTAGGTCGATTTTCATGCATTTGGTTACAACCGTTCTATTAATATTAAATTGCCCCCTGGTGGGGCTTAGGCCCTTCCTTGGGAACCACTGCTGTAGATATCGTACAATAATTTCGCTATAAGATTTAAAGCTCGAAAGTAAAATCAGTAAATCACCCTGTATAAACTCGATTTTAAAATAACCCTACATAAACAGTGGATATAGAATCGCACAATAATTTATAAAAAGATTTACTTCTTAATATTCCAGAAAGTTGATTATTAGCATTTTGGCCCACAACTCATTTACAGTGGGAAAGTTTATACGCGTTTGTTTTAAATCACCCTGTATAAACTGCGTTTAACACACAAACATGTAGAAACTGAGTAGAAAGTAAATGAGTCAGCAGTAAAGACAATTAACAATAAATAATCTTTAATAACTTTATAACACTTTGTTGATAAGCAATTTTCGTTAACCGCACGCACGCGGAATTAATTCAATGTAAAAGTGATACATATGGTCAAATTAGACAGGAACTATTTTTAGAGCTCATTCACGCTACGATAATAGTCAACAACTTTATTATTTAAATTTACTAAACTAATATGGCAATCCTGGCAATCATTGACTAATAAAGAATCACTGTATAAATTTAGATAGTCTTATACAAGAAATGTAACTAAGACTAATGTCCGGTTTCACCAACTTCAATTAAATCTTATTCGTTGATTTCATTTATTTGTCGATTGCTACATCTGAAAAAATCAATCAATTTACATAACATTGATGTTTATCACATGAAAAATGTCTATTTCATGTCATTAACATCAATGTCATGTAAACTGATTGATTTTTTGAGATGTATCTAACTAATACTAGATTTTAATCGATTAATGAACTATTGGTCGATTTAACTGACGTTGGTGAAGCCCGGCATAAATATTTTTAATACTTTATTTGCACAATTTATTAAGCAAAAATAAACGCTTGAACATTAAAGACGTTCGTTTACTCAGAAATATACAGGGTTGTTATGTTTAAAACACTTTGTTTTAAAACATTATTTTAAACATGTTTAAAAACAGCCGTCGTATTTTAAACGGTTTTGTTTTAAACATGTTTTAAATCTTAAATTTGTTTAAAACATGTTCTAAACGTTAAATTTGTTTAAAACGTTTTTTTTTAATATCTTAAATTCACTAAATTATATTTGTAGTATAAAATATAATTTAGTAAATTTAAGATAATAAAAAAAACGTTTCATTAAGATTTTTTATTTAAATTTTTAAATTTTAGCTAAATTGTTGAAGATATTTCAAATTACATAATTAAACATAACATTTTATTACAATAAAATATCACAACTGCGTGTGCATAAATGCGATTTTTCAATACAGGGAATTTTTCTTTCAGGTATACATAAGCATGAGCATGCTGTAAATTTTACGACATTCGTTGTTTTTTTTTTTTTAAGAATTCAATTTGAATCTTTAAACGAGGGTTTTCCACTCCTAGACTAAGCATGCAGTAAAATTTCGAGTTTAGAAAAGTCTGAAAATTTGGAGCGTAGCGAAGCGGAGCGGCCAATCCAAATCAGGCTTTTCTAAACTAGAAATTTTACTTCATGCCCCACACGTATAAAACAGTGAAATATCGGAAAGATTAAATATACGGCTTTAGCAATCTAATATGTAGATGTGAATAAAACGTGAGTCAGATTCTGAGCTGAAATTGTTTAAAACAGTGATTATAGGCAACCCAATAACTCTAACGTATATTAGGTTGCCTATAATCGTTGTTGTATGTGTGTGTTTTTTGAACTTCACTGTGAATCAGTGTTTATAAGCGTGGCGCATGAAGTAAAATTTCGAGTTTAGAAAAGCCTAATTTGGATTGGCCGCTCCGCTTCGCTACGCGGCCAATCCAAATTCTTAGGCTTTTCTAAACTCGAAATTTTACTTCATGCTTAGTCTGGGAGTGGAAAACACTCGTTAAAAGCCTCAAATTAAACGCTTTGAAACAACGAATTCCCGCAAATTTAAAAAACGCTGTAATTATCGGGATATGTATGCTCAAAACAAATGCCCTGTATGTTCTATTTTAAACATGTTTTAAGTACGTTTTAATCATGTTTTTAATTGTCAATGTTTAAAATGCTGTTTCAATAAAAAAAACACGTTTTGTTAAAAAAAACTCTTTGTTTTAATTAAAATAATAAAAAAAAAAACGTTTTTTAACAACCCTGGAAATATATAACTAAATATTTCTGAAACGAGTTGTCACAATTGGTTTCATTGTACATTGTTGGTAACACATCACAAACAATAACACTTGCTTTTGAAGTGTGTATCATACAAGAACACCCCTCTGGCAATAACAGTAATAGCATATTGCGCCTAAAGTAATTTCCACAATTGAATAAACACGGACCACCCCAAAACTCCGGGAATTTCAAGAGTAATTACACCCCATCCACTCTCGATCTACGCCGATATTCTCACGGGGAGGGAAAACTGGAATAAATCATGGAAATTAATCAAATATTCACCCCTCGCGAACGCAAAACTACAGAATTTACACAGTAATCCCACCCCTAGTCCTGATGTGATTATTAACCCACATTCTGTATAGACACACTTATGTGTCTTGCCCTGCAGGAATTACCTTACGTAATGGAGGGTTGGATAAACCCCCCTCTTGCTTATCGATTTTACAAGTTGTGAGTCACTAGTCATTTTTTAGGAAAGGGTGGCATGTGGCAGTATTGGGTGTCCAGTTCTTTTTTTTTTAAAGGAGAGTGTGCAAAAAGTGTCAAAGTGAAACCGGTTGAGATTTGCACATGAATGTACTTCATTTCACACTTAAAAGGTTTAAGGGATATAAAGGGTGAACATTTGGGTATCAAAGGGTTAATGTAATGAATTTGTAAAGGCTATAGAATATTGTGTGAGATTATGAAAAAATATAATTTATGAACAGTATAACTAAAAAAAAAATTGCTTTAAAAATAAAATATGTTACTGTAAACATAAAATATAAGAAAGTGCTAACTAATCCTTCGTTATAATCCTTATCCTTATTTTGATCCTTACAATATAGGGTTACTAAAGAAAAAATAGATACTTTCAATGTTTTATTAATCCAAAACTAATACTATTTCAATTTTTTATTGTTAAATATATTTCAAATTACATTATTAAACATAACATTTTATTACAAGAAAATATCAAATATGGTTGCACAAATGTGATTTGTAAATACAGGGAATTTTTTTTTTCCGGTATACATCTGCATACACTGTAAATTTTACGACATTCGTTGTTTTTTAAATAGATTTTAATTTAAATTTTTAGACGAATGTTTTCCACTCCCAGACTAAGCATGAAGTAAAATTTCGAGTTTAGAAAAGCCTGAAAATTTGGATTGGCCGCGTAGCGAAGCGGAGCGGCCAATCCAAATTAGGCTTTTCTAAACTCGAAATTTTACTTCATGCGCCACACGTATAAAACACTAAAATTTCGCAGAGTTTAAAATATACGGCTCTAGCAATCCAATATGTAGATGTGAATAAAACGTGAGTCAAATTCTGCGCCGAAGATATTGTTTAAAACAGTGACTCTAACGTATATTAGGTTACCTATAATCGCTGTTGTATGTGTGTGTTTTTTGAACTTCACTGTTAATCAGTGTTTTTATGCGTGGCGCATGAAGTAAAATTTCGAGTTTAGAAAAGCCTAATTTGGATTGGCCGCTCCGCGTCGCTACGCGGCCAATCCAAATCTTAGGCTTTTCTAAACTCGAAATTTTACTTCATGCTTAGTCTGGAAGTGGAAAACACTCGTTTAAAGCCTTAAATTAACCGCTTTTAAACAAGAAATTTCCACAAATTTAAAAAAACGCTGTAATTATCGGGATATGTATACTCACAAGAAAAATGCCCTGTCTGTTCTGTTTTAAACACGTTTTAAACGTGTTTTAAATATGTTTTAAACACGTTATAAACATGTTTTAAATTGTTAATGTTTTAAACGTTGTTTTATTGAAAAAAACACGTTTTATTAAAAAAAAACTGTTTGTTTTAATTAAAATAAAATTTTTCGCGTAGCGAAATTTTACTTCAAGCTTAGACTGGGAATGGAAAACACTCGTTAAAAGCCTTAAATTAACCGCTTTTAAACAACGAATTCCCGCAAATTTAAAAATCCCTGTAATTATCGGGATATGTATACTCAAAAGAAAAATGCCCTATATGTTCTGTTTTAAACACGTTTTAAACGTGTTTCAAACATGTTTTAAACACGTTTTAAACATGTTTTTAATTGTTAATTTAAAACATTTCAATGAAAAAACACGTTTTATTAAAAAAAAACTGTTTGTTTTATTTAAAATAAAATTGGTCGCATAGCGAAATTTTACTTCATGCTTAATCTGGGAGTGGAAACACTCGTTAGAAGTTTCAAATTGATCGCTTAGCTTATTTAGATCGGAATATGCATAGTTAAAAGAAAAAATCCAGGTTTACTAATATATTGCAAACACACAAAATGATTAAGATTATTTTATTTATTTCTCACTAAATTGTTCTTCCACATTTGGTCAATTCTATTTAAGTATATTGTTATATATCATTACGTGTCAATATTTTTTCTCTCTCGTAAGTTTACTGTGGTGTAATTAAGCGTGAATTTATGGTTTATTTCCATAAACTAGTAAACTATTGTTCTATTTAGCAGCCAGCCTCCTATTTAGCAATCAACTTCATTATTACGGTACTAAGCACACATACACACACACATACGCACACAAGAAGAGTGATTGTTGTTGAAAAGACACATAATTTCATGTTTATGGGTATTATTAGGAACTAACGATAATGTAATTATAACGGGAGTTATTTATGTACTGTGTCTATTATTATTTACCTTTATTTCTAAGAAATAGATATGGCTTGATAAATGTAATAAATATCTTTATATGATGAATTAATTTCTCACTTAAGTATTTTTAATTTGGTTCTAGTTAATCACTTGATGAATCATGTTTGCAATATTGATAATTGAATAAAAGATAATGAAAATACTAGTTTGATCCTTATTACATTACTGTTTTATTCTAGTAATGTAATAAGGATTTTTATTTCACCGGAATGTATTGGAGATTACGTAGAAGAGAGTAGACATAAGTAGAAATGAATTTATGTAGTACTTACGTTTATAAATAAAATGGGTTCTACGCTTTTATCTATAATCAATTATATTTTATTTTTATTATTATAGAATTTAACCAATAATTATAACTAGTTTTGTTCATTTTAAGCCAGATTATGTTTTACTAGATGTTTGCTTTATTTTGTTCTATATTGTACTGAAAGTAAAAGTAAAACAAATACCCAAACCCAATTTAAAAAAAAAATGGTGATGTGTCCATCATAGTACTTTCCCCCGTAAATTGCGTATTAAATCACTTTTAAAATATTTGTAGCATTATTATTTTCAAAATGTCTTTAACTTTTTGATAACTACAACTTTTATTTGAAACATTTCTCAATTGGATCAACACATACTGACACAAACCAATGACTAGATAAAAAACACTATTTATTGAATATCTCAAAAACTAAGAGTGCTATGACAAAAAGTGAAGATACAAAAAATCTTTAATATTTTATTACCTACAACTTTTATTTGAAACATTTTCCAATTGTATCAACACACACACACTGACACAAATCAATGACTAGATAAAAAACACTATTTATTAAATATATCAAAAACTAAGAGTGCTATGACAAAAAGTGAATCTACAAAAAATCTTTAGTTTTTCATTTCCTACAACTTTTATATGAAACATTTTTCAATTGTATCGACACATACACTGTCACACACCAATAACTAGATAAAACACACAACTTTTGAAATATCTCAAAAACTAAGAGTGCTATGACAAACTTTTATTTGAAAGAATTTTTTGTTTGATGAACATTTATTGAAAAAATCTGAAAAAACTGAAAAACGCTAAGAGTAAAGTACCACTTCCGGTTTTCCGATTTTCACCAAAAGCTTTTCAGTTCTTCCGATTGTAACAAAAAGCTTAAGTTTCAAGTTTCATCTCGATATCTTTAGCGGTTTTTGCGGTACAGCGCACACAGACACACACACAGCAGACAGACATTTTTCAAAAGTGGTCTTATTCGACCCAGGGGACCTCAAAACGGATATTTCCGCAAAAATTTTTGATTCGAAAATTTTCAAGAAAACAATACTTTCCCTTTGTATTACATACGGGGGAAAGTAAAAATCATACAAAATGCGACTTTTTGGTCAATATTCAGAAGTTGATTCAATTTTACAATCCAACTGAAGTATTTTAGACATATAAATAACCAATAAATATTATATTTTCAATTTGAAATCATACTACGAGTATAGATTTTAAATGAATGACAGGAAAATAATGAACAATTGATTTATTGTTTGTTATTAACTTTATTATTTTTGATTTTCAACTATTGTTTGCGTATATCGCTACAATTATTTCGCAACTTTGTTGCATCTTCAGGTGAAGAAGATAATTGCAAGTTGTTCACCCGATTATAAGTTCTTCACGTTCTTTTTTTTTTTTTTATTGTTTATTATTTTATTACAATACAAATACAAAAAATCTTATACAAATACAAAAGCCTTATATAATCATAACACTAATATAATTAATAATATCAATAATATTTTCTTTTCACAACTGAAGGAGATTTGAATCTAAGTAGTCGCTAAGCCAGTGGCTTGTCAGCGACATTACGTTAATTTCTTTCGATTTTCAATTTCCAATTAATTTATTTCATGTTAATTTTTAAATGTTGTTATTGTTCTTTTTGATAAGTGGCGATGTTATTTTTGAAGTATTTTTCTGACACTTGTTTTAAATGCACTGATATTTGTCAGAACACTTATTTCACTGGGTAGTAAGTTTAATTGTTTAGGTAATTGCACTTTCACTGTTCTTAAACCATATTTGTTGTTGTGGGTGGGTACGTAGAATTTTCCAGCTGTTTTACTCCTAGTTTGATGTTCATGTGGGATAATCTCAAGGTCCTTGATTTTGGTAAAGTTGTTAACCAAATATCTGTATGCGAATAGTTCTTTGAAAGATAAAATTCCTAAGGCCTTGAGGTTGTGTTCACTACGTTCAATGATGTTTGTGTGGCTTAGGTGTCTAATTATGCTGTCTTGGAGATTTGCAATTTGTTTGGTCAAGTGATTAGATGCAAGTCCCCATATAGTTAAACCGTAACTGATGATGGACTGAACCAATGCATAATATATCGTTATTAATGTATGATTTGGTAACATTTCTTTAAGTTAATAAAATTTATACGACATATATTTCAGTTTCTTGGATAGAGAAGTTATATGTTCGGACCATGAGAATTTGTGATCTATAATGATTCCTAAGTATTTTTGTGCTGTTGTAATGTTAATTAATGCACAATCACATTTATTTTTGTCTGCTATTCTGTGTATGCAGTAACTGCAGGCAAATTTAATATGAATAAGTGATTATAAATTTTAAAAATTAAGTGCGTAACTATTTACATTTAGTTTCTTTTTTTGTAGAATAGATGATTGTAGCGTAAATAAAATAATCACTAGCGACAGTGATAATTGTTTCCGGTAGTGCATTTTAGGATAAACCAAACCATATGCATAGGTCAACAACTTGTGGTAATTTTACAGTTATCTTTAAGCTTTGTAAATTTCACCGTTTATATGAAGCAATTTTTTAATACGCAATATGTTTTCCCAAGTTTTTACAAGAGCATATTAATTTAAAAAAAATACCTAAATGTCAGTACATCTTCACTATTTATAATAATATTATTATTAAAATAATACGTTATGTTAGAAAATTCTAATATGTACTGAATTTTGTAACATAATGTATTATTTTAATAAGAATATTATTATAAATAGTAAAAATGTACTGACATTTAGGTATTTTAAAAAAATTAATATGGTCATGTAAAAACCTGGGAAAACATATAGCGTATTAAAAAATTGCTTCATGTAATTTGATTTAGAGTTTGTTATGTAATATTAATAAAATAATATGTAATTAAATAAAATAATATAAAATGAAAGGTTCGGTTCGCCTCTCATTTGTCAAATCAACGGAAACCATTTACAAAAACAACAAAAAGACAATAAAATTGCAAGTAATATTTACTATATTATAAACACATTATGTAGCTACATACAAGGGGTTTTTATTTTAAGTATACATATCCCGATAGATGTATACACTGTAAATTTTCCGACATTTTTGAAAAGCATTCAATGTAAAGCTTCTAACGAGTGTATCCACTCCTTGATTAAGCATGAAGTCAAATTTTCAGGCTTTTCTAAACTCGAAAGTTTACTTCATGCGCTAGGCGTATAAAACGCTGAAATATTATGAAATTCAAAATATTATTCTTTAGATGTATATATTTAATCCTGCTTTAGCAGTATATTTTTAATACTGATTTAGCAGTACATTCTAATTTTCACGATAGTTAAATGTTTTATACGAGTGGCGTTGAAGTAAAATTTCGAGTATAGAAAAGCCTGCAAAATTTGGTTTGGTCGATCCGCCTCGTGGAGCGACCAAACCAAATTTTCAGGCTTTTCAATACTCGAAATTTTACTTTATGCTTAATCAGAAAGAGGAAAACACTAGTGAGATTTTTCTTTCTCGTTGGAAAAAGTTCTTTATGTTATTATTTATGTTTACAAGAACCTCTGTGAAATTTCGCAGATATTATAAAATAAAAACATTTATCTAAAAAATCACGATCTATGATTTTGTTTGATTTAAAAAAAATCACTGACCTTTTCCTCGATATTAAAAACAATCCGGGCAATTTAATTAAAGTTTCTAAAAAGTGGGTCGCAATATTGAAAAGTTTAGGAACCGCTGTTCTATCATGATCACTGCAACATAAATATTTATCTTCTTTTACAGAATTGCATGCATCGCATGAATTTATGACCTGATATGTTTTGTCATCAATGATTATCCTCCATCTGTGAAGATATTTTTAGAAAGTTCCCGGCGCCTCCGCCGTGGTTATCCAGTTATGTTTACTATTATTTTTAGCGATAGTCATTCTATATTTTGCAAGCTCTTAAATGTAATAAAAGTTTATTGAAGGCAACAGAGTAAAGCTGTCTACTGAAATTGCTGGGTTTTTTTTAACACAGGGTTATTCAAAAATAAGGAACAGATTTCAAGCATTTATTTGTTCCAAACTAAAAAAGGTACAACCATAATTCCAACGTTCCTGGATAGACAAAAGTTTAAAATTTGAACAGCCCAGACAGAAGTTCCAACCAACGTTCCTGACACTCTTGAAAATCTGCGACATCGAATTGTTGACGCTGTGAATTCGATAACTAGAGACCAGCTGATTAGTGTGTGGCAAGAAATGAGCCACCGTTTTGATATTTGTCATGTAACACATAGTGCTCATATTGAATGCATAAAAAATTGAACTTTTCTCTTTCCAGGAACATTGGAATTGTGTTTCTTCTATCTTTTGTAGTTTGGAAGAAATAAATGTTTGAAATCTGTTCCTTTATTTTGAATAACCCTGTATATGAAAGATTTTCTCATATTACAATTTTGTAAGCACCCATATCTTTTGTTGCTCGGGGTAGATTGAACTAGTTTCTCTACTGATTGTTTAAACAATGTAAATACAGTCAAAAGTTTAAATAGTGTGGATATGTTGATCGTTTCCAAAAACATTAATAGTAAATGCTAGGACCGATGCGCCTTACTGAACTAAAGTAATTAGTATAAGGAGTATAGTTTTGTCAATTTGTGGTAAGAAATGGCATCATTTGGCTACCAGAGTGGTCTCTAAGCTCTTTTATTGTTACGACATGACTGAATAAACAAACTACTGCATTACTCACGATTGCAAATGTGAGTTCAAAGTTATTAGGGCGGTCCGGTTTCACCAGAAGTGCAACTTAAGTTTCCTGATCAGTACTAAACATCAATCTGGTTTTAGTACAATACCCACTTGCACTGCAGGTACTTGATTGTAGTTAACCCTCTGATTAAGTCTGATAGTCAAAATTCGAGAATGTAAAATTGTTTTAAACTTGTAAGATATCCCAAACATGTCTCTTTCATCAAAATAAAAATGTGTAAACCATTTGTGAATAAAATTGTTTTGTTTTTAAGAATTACTAATCACGGATTAAAGTTAATCAGCAGTAGTGCAAGTGAGCATAAACCTACCAAGTTTCAAATTTATATTTCAGATCATAATAATAATTATAATACTCTTTATTTCAATTGATTGTTGCATTATGACACTAACAAAAATACACAATAAGCAACAACAATGAAATGCGTCACAAAAAGAGGAATATAAATAAACACTTTAAGTAAATAACACCCTTGGCTCAGATTTCACTGTTTATTGATTGACACTGCAACAATTGTTTCGCCACACAGTGGCTTCATCAGGCAGATGAATAATGATATAATAATAATATATATATAAGGAAATTAAGGAAACAAATGAAGCGATAGAGTTTGTCTGGTGTTACAACCGGCATATCAGAATTCTTTTACATGGTTTGTAAAGTGTTACAACAATTATAATACCACTTTTTTTTATGAAAGTGGTAGAAATTAATTGAACTTTATTCAAATCCAATAATCTCCACTTCTCTAATTGGAAATGGTTGTAAATTTTAATGCGTTCCTTTATTAGGTATAAACCGTAGGGAGATGATTTATCGATAATTATTTTATTTGGATATTCCACAAATAAGGCATCTCGTTAATTACTTGACCCAGTCACAAAAGTTTCAACAATCTTCTACCAATGAACTTGAGATATGAACTTCCAATAATGCGGATTATAAGGTTACAAAACTGCATTAATATACTTCTATTAAATTTAAATCCCATAGAATTAAGAATATTTACTCACACTGTAGATATTTGAAACTTCTAACGTGTGTTTTCAGTCCTTGATTAAGCATGAAGTAAAATTTCGAGTTTAGAAAAGCCTGAAAATTTGGTTTGGTCGCGTAGCGCGAAGCGCGGAGCGGCCAAACCAAATTTTCAGGCTTTTCTAAACTCGAAATTTTACTTCATGCGCCACGCGTATTAAACACTGACAAAACTAAAATATTGTGAAGGAGTGAACTTCACTTGAAATCAGTGTCTTATACGCGTGGCGCATGAAGTAAAATTTCGAGTTTAGAAAAGCCTGAAAATTTGATTTGGTCGCGTTTGGACCAAACCAAATTTTAAGGCTTTTATAAACTCGAAAAACACTCGTATAACGCTTTCGAATAAACTTAAAATAAAAATCAACGAATATATGATAATTTACAGTATATAATTGGGATATGTATACCAAAAAGAAAAACTCCATGCATGCTCAAAATACCTAAGAAATCGAAAATATCTTATAAGAGCAATTTTGAGCAAAAGCTTTATTTAGTATAGCAAAGTATACGTATTGAGTTATCAGAAATTGCAAGAAGTTCAGTTACCGAGATTGAAGAAGATATGATTTTTTTTAAATCATGTTCAAATTTATACTTTTAAGAGATAGTTTTGAAATCGCATTTTCTTCAGAAAATATATAAGAACAAGGTAAGTCAATATTCCTAAAATGTAGTAATTACATATCTTTATCGAATTCTGAAATTATAAATTTTTTTTAAATACAAATAACAATGTTTATTAAACTTTTAATGCGGTTGTATTTATAGATTAACTGAACAGCTCTTAATTTTGTATTTATAAACAAAAAGTTTAACTCCGATGTTGTAGTTTCAAAGAAGAAGCATCTGAAATTATGTCTCTTTTCAAATAGAAATATTTTGAAGAGAATCAGAATCTTATGATTTTTAATTATTGCAGTTTATTGCAATGTAATTTACGCAATTCGCCCACTATGTAACGTAATAAATGTTGAAAAAAATAATGCTCCAAAATTGCATGTCTATTCTCATTTTACTTATTTTTAGACTTGTGTAAAACACCTTTACCTACGCCCTATCTAGTAACAGCATCATACCACACTGTCATCTTGAGGCGTATGATTGACATTACCTACACATGCACGTAATAGTTTTGACAAGTATATTACGTGCTGACAGCTGAACAGCTGATTAATCACCGCACAACTAAATGACATCTCTTTGATGTATATTGATCAAGTAGTAATTTAGTTTTCATCAATGTCATGTTACTATCAAAAATTATTGAATAAATAAGTTGTTCTTTCATGCTCATTGTTTATTTTGTTAGGGCGTAGGTAAAGTATCGTACGTTTCTCGAGTGGTATGGCAATTACATACTCGCGGAATACTGCACTCGCCGCTGCGTGGCTCGTGCGCAACATATCCGCTCATATGTATTATGCTGCATACCACTCTAATGACTCAATATATTATTTTGTTATAAGCACCGATAAAATGAACATGAATACTAAATAAATACCTGTATATTGAAAAAGTAAAATGTCGGGTGTCCAACCATTATTGAAGTCCTGGGTGGCTGTGGAATCAAACATGAATGTCGATTCCTACTTCTCTGAAATAGGTTATGACATTACAAACATCAGATTCAATAATTGTGTACTAAGAATCGACATTCATGTTTGATTCTACAGACATGCAGGACTTCAATATATGTTCCGACACCCGATAGAATAATTGAGGAACACTTGCAAAGCATCATTTAATTCGAAATTAAAATTATTGATTTTTTTGAATGTATGTTATATTTAATTACTAGGTTGAATATAATTTTTTATACAAGATAAATTTAAATTCAAAACTATTTGAATTCGAATTAAATAAGATTTAAATATTTCATTGTACAATTCAATATCCGCAGGTGCATTTGCACGCGAAGTAGTTGTTTCAATGGATATTTATCGGCGTAAGTTGTCTTATTAATTAAGACATTGTTTGCATTTTCACGAATAACATTTTCGTAATTTTATATATTATATTTTTTTATTTTCAAGGCTAGGTGGTTGTCCATTTTTGTCACGCTATTGTTTCTTTCTTTCAGTATTACCATATTTTTAGTGGAAAGTATACTTCGTAATATTGTAATAAAATTATCACAACTTATTCTGTATTTATGTGTAACCATAACGATTAAATAAACGGAACGTTAAACTTTATCATTTTGTATTACGACTATTTGTGTGTCTACATACATGTGTGCATGTGTCTGTGTGTGCAAAATGGGTATGAGATATAAATAATGCAGAGATTCTAATCTGTGGAAGTTAAATAACGACGCACTGGGAGGAGCGTAATATCTATCGAAACGGGTCGGTTTACAAAAATCGCCCTCCGTATTTGCATAAAACGCCGATAACTGTTTACTGCTCTTGTATATCAAATGGAAATCCCACCTATGATCGCTTTTACGTCTCCGCACAATCAGGGATTGTCTTTCCGACGATTGTCATTTCTATTGAGACAATCTAGATAAACGCAACAATTCTAACAACAAAACAGAATACTGAAGTGCTCGTTATATTCTAGCAGTTTTTGCAAAATTGATTAGCACATAATAAATTTCAAGTAGGTACACAGTTTTAAATTAAACGCTTTTATAAAAACAGCGAATGGCTAAAAATGTAATAAATTACAAATAAATTGTTTCCCTTCCTTTCTTTTTATGAAAACTGTATTTAAAGTTAAGCACCAAGCGTTATTCAAAAACTTTCTTTTTAAGATTCTTTTCAGAGAATTCCCCTTCGCAATCGTACAGCGTACGAAATGCACGTATAAAAATAGAAGGTGAAGAAAAGTAAGAGATCCAATAATAATAATTTATTTAAATCGCTCTGTATACACTCCGTATACACACCATGTCTTGTTTGAGTTTGATATAACCGGCTGCGCGCACACTGCTGCTCCTCCAGTTTATTTTACAAAAGGGGTGCGCACCCCTTTGGATGATGTTTACAAAAGCGCGTTTTCTGGTTCGCATTTTTGCTCTCTTATAAAGATGTCCGTATGACTTATACAGGAAAAAATCATTACTTTCTACGAAAAAAAAGTATATTGTACAATGAGCATGTAATACACTAAGAAAGACTGTTATTCCTTATTTCACAAAGTGAAGTAAGGAATATCAGTCTTTTTAGTGTAATAATCACTTCACGTAAACTCAAAAACATACAGTTATGAGCATGTAATGATACTATTCCCCATGAGTATGAAACTTGCTGCACGATCCGCAGGCGCGAGTGGGAAATGATTATTCTATGCGAATTGTACACTGTACTTTTTCTAGGACTATACATATTTTAGAAAATAAAAATTTATTATAAAACTAGCACTACTTGCCGCTATTTTAACTTTTAAACGAACATTTCTGCATGGATTTTTTCAGAGTTTTCTTTACTATATATAGCCTGTATATAGCCTGTATATAGCCTGATGTGTCCCCCTCGCACTATTGCTCCGTTCTTACGCATTGGACTACTGGAAAACAGTACTCAACTCGAATGAGGAAAAGTTTAAATTTCGATTTATATTTTACTTTTGTATAAGGCACTTTTGAGCGTCGCGAGTAGTCTTAAAGTTTCGGGGGCACTGGTTTTTGTCGGGTATCAAATAAAAAAAGTTAAGTATTATCCAGAAATTGACACAGCTCAAAACATTCTTTGCGCGCCTTGCGTTACAAAGAGCAAATGGGCCCCCAGACCGTCTGGAGGCCCCATTTGCTCTTTGTAACGCAAAGCGAGCAAAGAATGTTTTGAGGTGTGTCAATTTCTGGATAATATTTAACATTTATATTTGATACTTCTGAGCGTCGCGAGTAGAGTGGTCCTAACGTGTCGGGGGCACTAATTCACGTCGGAATTGGCCCATCTTGTGTCCCATTCGGTCTATATAACGCAAGTCGAGCATATACAATTTCGAAATTCTCGTTCTGTCAGATTCATGTATTCCAGGTGGTACTGGCAGAGCTGGGCAGGATTCGAATCATTCAGGATTCGAATCATTCAGGATTCGAATCATGGATTCAAATCCTTTTAGAGGATTCAAAAGAGGCATTCGAATACTTTAGTTTAACTGGATTCGTGATTCGGATTCGTTACATTTTTTTAAGAGGATTCGTATTCGAATCTAGATGTGAGTGATTCGAAGCCTTATAAGAGGATTTGAATATTTATAAAAGGATTCGAATACTTACAAACGGTTTTCAATCGTCAAAAATTTAAATTTTATGAATACCCTATGAGTTACTTTCAATTAAACGTCGTAAAGTGTAATTTTATACAATCTTCAGATAAAATAAAATTTCAAACAATTATAGACTGTCAATCCGTTGTGATATTTTCATAAAATGTTGTGTGGTTATCAGAGCTGGGCAGGATTCGAATCATTCAGGATTCGAATCCTTTTAGAGGATTCAAAAGAGGCATTCGAATACTTCAGTTCAACTAGCTTCGTGATCCGGATTCGTTACATTTTTTTTAAAAGATTCGTATTCGAATCCAAATGTGGGCGATTCGAATCCTTATAAACGGATTTGAATATTTATAAAAAGGATTCGAATACTTACAAAAGGTTTTCAATCGTCAAAAATAATTCTAATTAATTGTGAAGATTACCTTGAAAAATGTCTTTTGTGTGTTTTTAAATTTCTCGTTAAATCACTGTTTTATACGCGTGGCGCATGAAGTAAAATTTCGAGTTTAGAAAAGCCCAGAAAATTTGTCTCGGGTCGCTGCGCGACCCTCGACAAATTTTCACAGGGCTTTTCTAAACTCGAAATTTTACTTCATGCTTAACCTGGGAGTGGAAACGCTCGTTCGAAACTTCAATCTGAATGCTTTGATAAGAACATTAAATTACTGAAAATGTTTTTAAAGTACCAAACTAGTTTTTAAAATTTTGTTTCATATTATTTAAAGTAAAACTGACATGGTAGCCACAATCTGAATTGTTAAATTTTTCCGGCATTTCCCTGATTCAAGATTTTTTCCCTGTCCTTCTAATATAACTTTTTTCTGTGGGAAACCCCCAATTTGTTAAATTGTTTTCATTGTTTTTGTCAATATTTAAGTTAATTTTATACATTTTTACGTGTTTTGTAATTTGCCTGTTGATAATATCATATGTCTTTTTTGTTAGTGTTTTGGTCAATTTGAATATAATTCCATGAACTTTCTCTGAATTTCTCGGTATTAATGATATTCAGTGATATTTTTATTAATGTAATTTTCAGGCATTCGTCGATTTTATAATAGAGTTCAATTTGAAGTTTTGAACGGGTGTATCCACTCCCAGGCTAAGCATGAAGTAAAATTTCGAGTTTAGAAAAGCCCCGTGAAAATTTGTCGAGGGTCGCGCAGCGACCCGAGACAAATTTTCGGGCTTTTCTAAACTCGAAATTTTACTTCATGCGCCACGCGTACAAAACACTGATTTGAAGTGAAGTTCAGATTTATTTGATGTGAAGTTCACAAATACATCTTTAATCAGAGCAAGAGGGAATCAGATATTTAGTCTGTTATCAACGATGTTCAGTGTTAATAATAAATAACTAGGTTTTGAATATTTTTGCTAAAACAACTGGTAACGATATTTATATATTAATAGTTGCAAAAAAGTTATAAAATCAAATTTATTATTAAAGGATTTGTATTCGTGATTCAAAAAAACAGGATTCGAATCTTTGGATCGAATCATATTTATCTCTTACGAATCCATTATTCGAGTATTCGTGATTCGAATTATATTAGGTGATTCGGATTCGTGATTCAAATCCTTTTTACGAGAATTCGTCTCAGCTCTGCGCACTGGAATACTTAGGAGATCTTTGTTTCATATTAAAATAATTGCTTGAGCCAAGAAAACTTGCTCGAATAATTTTTCATTTTATAAAAATTTAGAAATTGTATTTCAATTTTTCATTCGTTGCAACAGAAATGTTCTTCTTCTTCTTCTTCAAATAGTTAATTGGTTTTGAACACAAATATTAAAAACTACTGTTATCATTGTTCAATATTGCCTATATTATCAATTATTCTTGATCTGACAGTAAATACGTGCAACATAATAAATTACTCTGTGTATATAAAACAAATATTTAAACGGTATTAAATCGATTCACTTTTATGCACCATACAATTACGTAATTTAGTCATTCGTGACATCAGCGAAGGCGCATTTGGGTGTCGTAAATGGAGCACATTGTGTATTGTTCGTCCAGGGCGGAAAGAAATAAAAATTGTGCGAGTGCATCTGCTGCCAGTCTGTAATATCTGTATGGGACACGAGAGAGACGAAAAAAGCGAGTCGTTACCGAGCTAAAAAGGGCAATGTTCTGAAATGTCAACCCCGTTTTATTACAGCACACAACATGGGATCATAATAAAAATTGAAACGGGAAAAAATTGCACGAGGTGATGTAATAATAAATATTGTGTTTGCCAGTATAGTAGAAAAAGTTCTTCAGTATCGGAAAAATTAGTATTGTTAATGAAGAAAATGAAAATTTTTAAAGCTAACAATTTTATTAGGAATATATCAATTGTCTTTTACTGTATTACAATAAGAAATTAAACTGTATGTCATTGTTATAAATACAATACAAACATTATACAGACAATGCTATTATTCCTTAATTTATTGTAGTTAAATATGCTTTAATTTTAGTTTAAAATTACTGTATGAAAATGTTTAAATAAATAGACCCCAAATATTGCGCCCTCGGTCTTTTTCTTCGCGGAATGAATCAGAAGTTTAATATATAGGATCCCTAATTTAATAGTTGAGGCTGTTACTTGGTGAAATTCCATATGAACACTTTTAGTAAATAACACACTTGGTTAAGATTTCACTGTTTATTGATTGACACTGCAACAATTGTTTCGCCACACAGTGGCTTTATCAGGCAGATGAATAATATTGTAATCTATTATTCATCTGCCTGATGAAACCGCTGTGTGGCGAAACAATTGTTGCAGTGTCAATCAATAAACAGTGAAATCTTAACCAAGTGTGTTATTTACTAAAAGTGTTGATATAGGATCCCCCCCATAAGGTCGAAACCCATTAGGTCGAAGCGAAAAGGCTCTGTGAAATAACTTTTATTTAATTAGTTTAAACGATATTAGTGTCAATCGCAACTACATAACATTGTAATGTAAGTAATGATTTTATTTCAGCCCTTTCTGGCGTAGATCCGCTGTGTTCTGTATAAACAGGATTACCTCGTAAAGGTTATGACTTTTGCCATGCACAGAGGGTCTTGATTGAGGAGAGGCTTTATAAACGCATTCTCAACCCTGAGATGATATCTCTTAATCCTAAAAATGTTGTTTGAATTTTTTTGTGCCAAACAAATACACACTCCACGTCCATGTGGAACAGGCATCGGGCGCAAAATGACTTACGCAATTTATTCTATTGCAAACCTACTAACCTAACCTTTTGTTTATAGAGGGGATTGGGAAATCTGCAGACAGACAAGGGCCTTTTGGTCTATTACGGCCTATAGTGTCGGGTTCTGGTACCGACTAAAACCCTTCCCCCTCTCTTCCCTGGTATCGCCATCTAGGCATTTCTTCAGGGGTAGTCTTGAGGCGATTATGATGGTATCGCTCCCTCCTCTCCATACTTCCTGGACATGACTCTATTTGCGAATTCGCAAACCGCGTCCCACGCCTCCTCGCTATCGAGCATACGTCCCACCAGCGTACTCTCGTCCACTAACCTAACCAAACCTAAAAGTATGTAAAATCCTTAGCGTGTGCAAAGATACTTAAGCAATGTATTCAATTTGAAACCTTCCACATCAAGCCTTTGTGATTTATTAGACAGGCCTCATACTTAATAGACGACAAAGATATCGTTACTTTTTTCGAAACAGTTGCGATTGACACTAATATCGTTCAAACTAATTAAATAAAAGTTATTTCACAGAAAAAGTTATATTTTTTTGCAATTCAAATTCGACCTTATGGGACTTCTACCTTTTTGCTTCGACCTAATGGGATTCGAATATACATATATATATATATATTTTCCCCGGTTCCATGGATGTGTGTGAATGTGTTTGTGGCGTCGAAATATAGTTAAATACAAAAATATAATAAAGGTGAAATGGTGGAATGGTGGAATGGTCTGAGACCAATATTCAGTAAATGTATAAAAAAAATATATACATATTTTTTTTATTGCGCCAGGCGTATTAGTCCAAGTGCGAATTTCTAATAAGATGCGCCCTAGAGCCATGTATAATTACTCTTCATACAAAAAACAAACGTAATATACTCAATGACATTAGAAGCGTAACACCAAGAAGGAATAATTTTTTTGAATTAATATTTTAGCAACAGAGTGACTATATTTAAAGCATACATTGATAACAATTTCAACCTTGTGCCTTTTATATTTATTGTGAAAAAAAAATATTTCTCTTTTTCTTTTTTGATAAAACTATTTATATGAGCTGTTTAGTACAGATGTTTTTAGTTTTCGTGTTTCCGTTGAGTGTGTTAAGCTTAAATAAAATGCCTCGAGTCCGAAGACGTCCACAATATCACCATTTGAGCGATTTTGACCGGGGTCGAGTTGTTGCTTATCGAGATGTCGGTATGTCCTATCGCGAAATTGCCCGCCGTATTGATTCCACTGCAGCAACTGTAATACGTGTGTATCAGGTATGGACAGAAGAAGGTAGAGGAGCAAGAAGAAGACCAATTGGTCAACCAAGTCGTACCACAGAACGTCAAGATCGGCGCTTAAGACAAATAGCCCTGCGAGACCGTTTCGCTA
The DNA here is from genome assembly GCA_932526585.2 of Philonthus cognatus. Taxonomy (NCBI): domain Eukaryota; kingdom Metazoa; phylum Arthropoda; class Insecta; order Coleoptera; family Staphylinidae; genus Philonthus; species Philonthus cognatus. Next base: position 23,143,448 of record OW052243.1, on the reverse strand, counting down.
CTACGCGTCAAATCGGTGATCAATGGATTGGAGAAGAAGGTAGGCCCGTTAGTATGCGAACCTTATATCGCCGCATTCAATCCTTTGGGCTTCTTTCGTACCGTCCAAGATTAGTGCTTCCTTTAACAGCGAGACACTGTCGCCAAAGGTTGGACTGGTGCAGAGAACGGCAGCATTGGGAGGCAGAATGGCACGGTGTCGTATTCAGCGATGAATCACGATTTTGTCTAGGCACGCATGATGGCCGTAGAAGGGTACGACGCTACCGTGGAGAACGACCTGATCTTAGGTTTGCTATTGAGAGGCATGTACACAGGACTGCTGGAGTAATGGTTTGGGGGGCTATTGCTTATGTTATGTTATGTTGCCTTATTTAGATGGCCGCCCAGACGTACTTTTTCAACAAGATAACGCACGTCCCCATATTGCTCGTCGAACTATGAACTTTCTTAATGAAGCTGGTGTTAATGTTTTGGTGTGGCCGCCCCGTTCGCCGGATTTAAATCCCATTGAACATGTGTGGGATATCATGGGAAGAAGAATATTCTCTTTGCACCATCCTCCACAGACTCTAGCACAGTTGATCGATGAAATTCAAGTTGCTTGGAACGAGATGCCTCAAGAAGACATCGACCATCTCATTTTGTCGATGCCCAGACGTCTACAGGCGTGTATACAGCAAAGGGGTCGCCAAACACATTATTAATTTTTTTTAGATTGTTTTTTAATCAAATTTCTTGAAAATGTAATCATTTTATTCTTGATGTAAGACTACCATACTGGCAAAAAATCAAGTTAAAATAATAACTCCTTCTGGGTGTTACGCTTCTAATGTCATTGAGTATATGTTTAATTAATTTCTCACTTAAACCGTAGTGAAACATTTTTTAATCTAATTCTGGAAATATAATTAAAACACTTGGTTTGTTTCACTGATCAGTGAAACAAACCAAGTGTTTTAATTTAATATCCAGAATTAAAAACAAACGAAATCAAAAAACATATCTAAAATAGAGCCAAAATCGACATGTCCGAGTGTCGATATATTTCACATTATAATCATTAATCGACTCGTTTTTGTCGATTTTATTTTAATTATGATAATATTTTCACATTAATTAATTCTGTTGGCTGTATTTTGACTATTGTGACATTCTGATTTTATGTCACTTGGTCCATTCTGACACAATTTTCGTATTAATCACTCTAATCACTGTATTTTGATTATTGTTCCAATTTAACTGTAAATTACTAGGTCTAATAATGCTTTTTACCTATGACAGTATTTTCACATTAATTCACTCTGTCAGCAGTATTTTGATAATTATGGCATGTTGACTGAAAATCACATCTTTGATTTCAGTGTTTTAACTATGTGGACTATCTTTGACTATTATGGAGTAATATCGTATGTTCATTAAAATAAAGCCTCTAGACGGCTATGGAAAATATTGTAGGTTGGCAACTCTGAAATTATACATTATAATTATTATGTCTAACGTTTTATATGACAATTCCTAAAGCGTGTAGCCAACATACATTTAAAAAAAGATAAAATCATAGCACTCTAGAGGGTTTTTTTTATTGAACATATGATACATAGTACTAAATATTAAGTATCTTGGTCGATTGTGGACAGTTTTTTCGACATATCATATAAAAAGTGACTGCAATTTTCCTCAGTGACATTCTGCTTTGCTGTCTTTGAACTTTCTCCGCCATTAAAACAATTGATAACTAAAATAAATGTATTATATCAATTAATAATGGAGGCATCACAATTTTTATAGAAGCGTTCAATTTTAAGTTTCTACCGAGTGTTTTTCACTCTTCGGTTAAGCACGAAGTAAAATTTCGAGTTTAGAAAAGCCTGAAAATTTGGATTTGCCGGGGCGCGCGAGCGAAGCGAGTCGCACCCCGGCAAATCCAAATTTTCAGGCTTTTCTAAACTCGAAATTTTATTTCATGCTCCACGCGTATAAAAGACTGATTCTAAGTGAAGTTCGAAATATACTCGTCAGATGTAACCAATCAATATTTATCGAGATACAGTAATAAAATGCAAAAATCTGTATTTTGTGGAATATTTGATGAATTGTATATGATTAATCAATCAAATGAATTTATAATTGGAGTAGGCTTTAATTTTTTTTTGCAGTATCAGTGTTTAAATGTTGTGACATAATTAATTCAAATTATCTGATTTGTCAAATTATCGACTTTATGATAAAAATTCTTTGTAAAAGGGGTTTCCCGTGAGAGAATAAATAAATAAATAAATAAAATGTTTGATTTAGAACATTATTTTTTTTTTAATGAAAGGGTAGTTAAAACCGCAGAAGCCGGTGGAAACCACTTTGAATATCTGCTGTAATTATTCCAACTTTTCATTTATTATTATTTAACGTTGTTGCTTTTTCGAGATAAACTTCTTACATTTTGTACCTAACCTAACCTAAAAACTAACGCACGTGTCATTTCTTAGATAAAACGTATACCTTTCTATGTTGTCAAGGTACTAACTAGTGCTATCACAATAAATTAAAACATCATAGCTTGTTTGATAATAAATTCATTTGATTAAATGTCAAAATATGTTGATTTAAATACAAGGCGATTGCCTTGTATTTAAATGGTTCAATAAAGAATTAATTACATTATTAAAGAATTAATTACATTATTAAAAGAGAAAAAATTAGCTCATTCCAGGTACAAGAGTAGCGGCACACTCTCTGATTACAATGAATTTAGTAGGTGCAGAGAACGTTGTAAAGTACTTAGGGATATACTATACGCTGAGTACGTTAACAATTTAGAATCGGGGATTAACAATAATAACCCTAAGTTATTTTGGGATCATGTGAAAACTTGTCAAAAAACCAATGGTTATCCTGCGAAAATGTATTTTGGTAATAAAAGTGGTGACAACACCGCTGCTTGTGTTAATCTTTTCGCAGATCATTTTTCAAGCGTATATGTGAAACCTCAACATAATTTGCCAACATACTGCGGGAATGAGTTAATATCTCTTTCTAACTTTAATGTTGCTTTAACCGAAGTTTTTGATTTTATGTTGGCCTTGTCTGAATCCTGCAATGCGGGGCCGGACGGTATATCTGAATACTTTCTAAAAAGATGTGCATTTACGCTCAGCAAACCTGTCCACACAATGTTCTTGCGTTCAATAATTTCTGGTACATTTCCTGATTGTTGAAGTGTAGTTACATTGTGCCAATTTTCAAGAGTGGTTGCAGGTCTGATGTATCAAACTACAGGGGGATCTCAATCCAATCAGCTTTACCCAAAATGCTTGATAGCCTCATATCACAACAACTCATATGGGCGTCAATTAACGTAATTAGTAGCCAGCAACACGGTTTCTTAAATGGTAAATCTACAGTTACGAACCTGTTGTTATATCAGTGCTTTTTGTCGAATGCCTTGGAAAAGGGGACCCAAGTGGACTCTATTTATATGGACTTTTCAAAGGCATTCGATAGGGTTCAGCATACCATATTACTACATAAACTTGAGTTGATGGGAATTGGTACAAATGTGATTACTTGGTTGAGGAGTTATTTAGAGGATAGAACTCAGCGTGTCCGAATAGGATCTCATAAATCCAATTCGATTCGTGTGTCTTCGGGTGTACCCCAGGGCTCGCATTGTGGGCCCATTTTGTTTTTGTTATTTATTAACGATCTTGGCTGCGTGATAAAATCAAGTAGGTTTCTCCTTTACGCCGATGATTTAAAAATGTTTAAAAATATAAGTAAAGCTGATGATCAGTTTGCATTGCAGCAGGATTTGCAAAATGTTGAGTTGTGGTGTGAGGCTAAAAAACTGTATTTAAATATGAAGAAATGTGTTTATATTTCTTTTTGCAGGCGAAATTTTATGAATTTCGACTACAGTATTAGTGACCATCAGCTCGAGCGTGTTACTGAAATAAGAGATCTTGGCGTGCTTTTCTCATCAAACCTTAATTTCTCTAAACACATTAACCTGATTTGCAATAAAAGCTTAACAATGTTGAGGTTCATTCGAAGGTTTACTGGTGACTTTAGTCCGAGTACAGTTATGAGATTGTACTTAGCACTCGTACGTCCACATCTAGAATATGGATCATCAGTATGGGCCCCATACACTGGTACAGCAATTAAAAAAATTGAAATGGTGCAGAGCAAATTTTTAAAACTTATGCAGTTTAGACTGGATGGCCCTAATTCAATCTTTAGCCATAGCCAGATGCTGATTAGATTAAATATTCAATCGTTGGCGGAGAGGAGAAAGTTTCTTGACATTTTGTTTTTATTTAAATTAGTTAATGGGATTTTGAATTGCGGCGAACTGTTGGAGATGTTAAATTTCAATATACCAAGAAATGCTCAGTCTAGACATAAACCCTTGTTTAGATTGGCATTTCACTCAACGAACTATGGGATGTTCAATCCCATGGATCGTATGATGCGTTACGCAAACTTACTGTCGCATAGTAACGACTTTTTATTATTCACATCTTCACTGCCGCAGTTTAAAAACCGACTAAAGCGCATTAAGTTGACAAATTTCATACAATGACCAGTGATCATAATTATTTATATTTATCTTTTAATTCAATATTTTATTCCTACATGTTATTTATTGCTTTAATGTTGTTAATTTCTATTGTAAAAAAGGTGAATTCCGTAAATAAAGAAATAAAAAAAAAAAATCAACGTATTTTGACTTAACACTATTCCAATATTTTGAAATTTCCGACATATTTAACTATTAATAGATACATATTTTTTTATTCGCACTCGAAAGTGCAATTTGACGCTACCTATTCGTGGCGGGCTAGGACTGGGCCTAATGGAAAATCCCCTCCTGTACAAGACACTAGTGGCGTAGATAGCTTTTGGTGATGGCGGGGATTGAGTTAGTATTTTGTTTCATAAATTTATTTTTCTCAAGTTAGTTATACAAAAACAAGCACTTTCGCCTTCATTTAAACAATTAATGATTGACATACTAAACGCATCACTTGTTAATTGGTGAAAAACCATTTCACATTAAATCAGCGTTTAATACGCGGGGCGCATGAAGTAAAACTTCGAGTTTATAAAAGCCTGATTTGGCTCGGTCGCTCCGCTTCGCTCCGCTTCGCTACGCGACCGAGCCAAATTTTCAGGCATTTCTAAACTCGAAATTTTACTTCATGCTTAATCTGGGATTGAAAACACTTGTTAAAGATCAATTATAAACTTATTTTGCAGTTTTTTTATTGTAAAAATTATAAATAATTTCAATTTCAATGTTAAAGAGGTATCTCGTGAATAAATATATAAATAAATAAATAAATAAAATAAATAAAGTTGATGTTTTGGTCAATTTTTGGCGTATACGATTTTCCTTGCAGATTGACCAATTTTTAATTTGATAACGTTGAAAGAATAGTAATAGTAAAAAATGGTAAATAGCAATAGTAAATAGTAGTAAAGAATAGTAATAGTATATTTCATGCAAGTTAATCTGAAGTTTAGTTGATTTTTTTAGAATGAGGTTCTTTACTTTTACATAATGTAATTAAAAATCCGATTTTTTTGAAAAAAAAAAACATTTTTGATTATCCAGTCCAGAAAACGATAATATTGTATCGTAAATTTAAGTTTGAAACCCCCAAATTGAAAACATTTATTTATAGACTTGCCAAAAACATATCGATAATCGAATTTATGTAAAATTCTCAAGACCCACTAAGAAAGAAGCATATTTTAACATTCGACACAAAAAAATATATAATTCTTTACCGTCTTAAAGTTATGAGACCCTGAAGCAAATATGCATAAATGAAAATAATAGATTTTCTTTCATACAATTTTTGTATTTGTTTTTGTTTATTAATTACGGAGTCTCCAATTAAACACAATACATTACAACATGGACAGACCAAGATAACGTGTTAAAATAAATACAGGGAATTTTTCTCTTGAGTATACATATGCATCCGCTATTTTTTAAAAGAGTTAAATTTGAAGCATAAAACTAGCGTTTTCCACTCCCAGATTAAGCATGTAAAATTTCGAGTTTATTAAAGCCTGAAAATTTGGTTTAGTCGCTTAAAATTTTACTTCATGCTTAATCAAGGAAGGGAAGCTTAAATTTAAAAAAAAAAAACAGCGAATATTTAATTGATGAGGCGGATACATGATGAAACTCCATAATACTATTTGAATAAAACAACGCAGTTGGGAGGGTTTCACTTTTATTGTTGAACACTGCAACATGTTTCACCACACAGTGGCTTCATCAAGCAGATGAAATAATTTCATCTGCCTGATGAAGCCACTGTGTGGTGAAACATGTTGCAGTGTTCAACAATAAAAGTGAAACCCTCCCAACTGCGTTGTTTTATTCAAATAAAACAGCGAATGCCTGAAAATCTACAGCTGAATTTTAAATCAGACAAATTTGAAGTTATGCAAGCGTTTAGTATTATGTTGCTTTTGTATATCCTTAATTTAAAAACAATTCTCATCCTCATAATCATTTTCATAGTCAACACACTCATTAAAACAAAACAAAACCCACCGTATTTTTTTTTTAATCCATCTGCTTAGCATGTGTTATAAATGTAGCTGGTGTTAAACGCTATAATTACCACACAATCATTATTATAATCGTCGAAAATATTTAGTACTTTGTATGTAAACAGGAGAGAGCCCGAGAGAGGGAGAGGTATTATTATTTATACATCAAGCAAGGGCATTAAATTATCCGCGTGGAAGAGCGTGAGGAAGGAAGATAAAAGAGATAAAATCGCTGTTGGGCTTGCTTACACTAGGATAGAGGTCGTTATCTTATCGCGCGAGGACCAACAGAAGTATTAATGTAAACATTTTAGAAGCTTGTCACAAGTATTTTCACACATAATAAATTGCCTAGACAACGGTAGGTTTGAGAAAAAGGAAAAACAGTTGGAGAAGAAAAGAGTAAATATAGGAAAGAGTCTGATAAATATTAGTTCTAGAATTATTCAAAATCATCAATTTCTATTGAAAATGAACACATAGTGTTCGAAATGTACATATAGTAAATAAAACTAATCAGTGAAGAAAGGAATTACAACAATAATTAATAGAAAACACTTCACGTAACTAAAAGAAGAATATTGAATCCAAAAAGGAATCTAAACTACAATTGCTATTATTAATCAATTATACCTTATAGTAACACCAAACCAAACACGTTGAACTGGTTCAATTCTGAACTTAAGTTCAAAGTGACATAAGAACAATAGGAACTGTCATCTTCAATTCGAGTTTAGCTTGAACTCAAGTTCAACGTTTTTGGTACAACTGGGCTTAAGTAGAATGATCACTCGAATTATTGCTCAAATGATCATTCGAATAGTTGCTGAAATATTTAAATCCATATGATACTTTTTGCTATTGCTAATATTTTATTACTAGATTTTTATTTGAACTATCATTTTAGTGATCACACAAGCAACTATTCAAGCAATAATTTCTGCAACCATTCGTGCGATTATTTGAGGAATCATTTGAGTAATCTCAAGAGCAATCATTTGAGCGATCTCTAGAGCAATCATTCGACTATGAATTTAATTCGAATCCTAATAAATATTAAGTTATGCAAGTTATATTAAGAGGTGAAAAGAAAACATATTTTAAAGCACGGATTTAGAAATCGCAAGATTTGATAATATGTTTCTAAAAGGTATTAACGCGAAATCAAACACAAGCAGTATATATTGAACTTTACAATATTGTCAATGTTTTATACGCGTGGCGCATGAAGTAAAATTTCGAGTTTAGAAAAGCCTGAAAATTTGGTTTGGCCGCTCCGCGCTTCGCGCTACGCGACCAAACCAAATTTTCAGGCTTTTCTAAACTCGAAATTTTACTTCATGCTTAGTCTGGGAGTGGACGACACTCGTTACAAATTTCAAATTGAACTCTTTTATAAAATCAACGAATACCTGAAAAATTACATGGCATACATAGGGATATGTATAAGTACTTATATTTGATAGTCGTGTCTAGACGTTAACAATTGAGAAATGTCCACAATGTCGAGAAAGTATAAAAAAGGGAAAATTTTTAGAAATCTATTTTACTTTTTATATATTGAATTAATAAATTAAATTGTAAATGTTTTTGATTTTCATCACTTAACTAGACTTCAGCTTTAATAATTTGCTTGCAGGATATTCTACAGTATCTAATTTACTTATCTTTGGGGCAACAATTACTACATCGCTGGAAGAGAGGTACGAGGCTGATACCGTGTACACCGACTTTTCTAAAGCGTTCGATAGTGTTGACCATCAAATCTTGGTCGAAAAACTTTTAGGGGCTCGTATACACGGGTCTTTGCTCGATTGGATTAAATCATACCTCAGCAACAGAACTCAAACAGTCCGCATCAGTAACTTCACTTCTCGTCCCATACCTGTAACTTCGGGGGTACCGCAGGGATCACATATTGGTCCATTACTATTTAATGTTTTTATCAATGATATTGTAAAGTGTTTCAAATATTCCAATTGCCTTCTTTTTGCGGACGACTTAAAGCTGTACATGCCTATTAAGGACAATTATTCTAGCCATAAGCTACAACTCGACCTGGAAGCGTTAAGTCGTTGGTGTATTAAAAGCAAATTGAAGCTGAATGTTTCCAAATGTTTTGTTGTCTCATTCAAAAAAGAGATTAAAGGGACTCAGAAAATACTTTCTTAATAACACACCATGAGCACACACTTATATTGTAAGAGATCTTGGTGTTACATTTACGAACACTTGGAGCTTCACAAACCATATAGACACTGCAACTTCAAATGTTAGGCCTTATTAGAAGACAGTGTACAAATTTTTCTAATATAAGAACGCGTGTAAATCGGTATGTTCCCCAAATACATCCCAAAACATAAACCAACTGGAGCGGGTTCAACATAGGTTCCTTAAATACATTGCCTATAATTTCAATCTTGATTGCACTTATCCACATATACTGTCATATATTAATTTGCAATCGCTCGAGCGACGACGCTTAAATGCAGATGTCATTTCTATTCACAAATTAATATCAGGTGTGATAATCTATCCAGAACTTTTAAGTTTAGTGAACTTGCATGTTCCAAGTCGCCTGTTACGGAGCAGTAAGTCATTTTGTGAACAAATGTACAGAACCAATTTCTGCACCAATTTTGGTATCAATAGGATTTGTGCTAATTGTAATAATATCAATTTTGACATTTTTAAGGGAACATTGAAACACCTACGCGCATTCTTATTAAAGGAATAGTTTATTGTGTACATGTTCAGTTTGCCACTTGCAAATTATCATTGTGTTTGTAGCTTAGAAAATAACTTTTTTTTAATACTTTAGACTTATATGTAATTATGTTAGTTATGAGAATCACGAACTGTAGTCTCGTATTATATATGGATCCCGTCGATGAATAAATAAGTAAATAATTTTGGTCTGGAAATTCGTAAATTTTCGTCAAACTTCAATAAATCCGTTTCTTCAAATTTTTGTGTTGATAATTTTTATCAAAATTAAATCTTTATTTTAATTTACATTATTTTTATAAAGTTTAAAAAGAATTCGTGAATTTCATTCACTCGATAATATTAGTAAAATTACAATTTTTCTGTAATTTCTTAAAATTTCCTTCAAATTTGAATCTTTCTTTCAACTTACATAATTTTAAGAGTTTTCAAAAAAATCCTGAATTTCAGTAATCTGAACAAAAATGTCAACAAATCTGTATTTTTTTTTTAATTTGTCCAACGTTAATCTTTCTTTGTTTATAAAAAAATGTGAATTTCAGTAATTTAATAGTTTATAGTAAATTACAATAAATCTTTAATTTCTTCAAGTTTTATTGAAGTTTGAATCTTCCTTTTAATATGTAAATTGAAAGGAAGATTTAAACTTTAATAAAACTTGGAAACAACTTTTAAAAAGTTTCAAAAAACGTCGTGTATTTCAGTAATTTAATAATTGTCGTAAAATTACAACAAATCTGAAATTTCTTATATTTCCTTCCAATTTGAATCTTTCTTTCAATTTACATAACTTTCATAAAGTATTGAAAAATCGTGAATTGTAGTAGTGATGGGAATAATCGAGATACGATAACCGAGTTAGTCGACTATTAAAATATCTCGATTATATTGATAATTTCTATTAGCGATTCCTAAACTGTGGGTCGTGAATACATTTTCTATGGGTATCAACCTAAGCATATTTTGAACTTCACATCAAATTATCGTTTTATACGCCTGGCGCATGAAGTATAATTGCGAGTTTAGAAAAGCCTAAAAATTGGATTTGCCTGGGCGCGACTCGCTTCGCTCGCGCGCCCCGTCAAATCCAAATTTTCAGGCTTTTCTAAACTCGAAATTTTACTCCATGCTTAATCAGGAAGTGGAAGACACTCGTTAGAAATTTTTAATTTATCGCCATTATGAACTAACCTCAGTATCTAATTGGTAACTGACTGATTTAACCCAACAAATTGAAAATTAACCTGACCTAACAACAGTTACACATGATCCAACCAATTTGCAAAATGTAACTATTCAATTATCAATATTTAGCTAATGTTAGGTTAGGTTAGATGAAAAATGAGTAATATTTGTTTTGAAGACAGGACGAGCAACCAATTTTCAAAATTTAGCTATTCAATTATCAATATTGAGCTAATGTTAGGTTAGGTTAAAAATGAGTAATACTTGTTTTAAAGACAGGACGAACAAAATAAAAGAAATTACAGTTCTGATTTGAATGCATTTTAGGACAGAGTGTGATATCGCGAAGAATTGCTCTAAGAATGTTCTCAGAAAACAAAAATAAACCGTTCGTTAATTTTTGATTGAATTCTCAATGGCGATTTAATTGTGAATAAATTTTGTTTCAAAAACACAAAAGTGTTTTTCTTAAAATGTTGTATTAGTTTATTCATTTTTAAGCCTGCTTAAGCGTTCAGTTTAATTTTTCCATATAGTTCTTCACTATATGGAAAAATAAAACAAACTGAACGCTTAAGCAGGTTTAAAAATGAATAAACTAATACAATATTTTAGGAGTAAAACAATTACAAATACTTGAAACAACTTCACAAAACTAAAAAAAAAAGAATATCTAATAGATTTCGATTTCAACTACTTGAATCAATTAAAACTTGAAAAGATATGTTTAGCTTCTGGAAAATAAATAAATAGTTATGTTAAGCAGGACGTTTCAGTAATCTCCGAATTGAGCTACATAATCATCGAGCAGTTATATTTTACTAAAATTTGAAATCAAAATCTACTGGATAATAATAATAATAACTGTATTGCCTAACACATATTACAAGACAATTAGAGGACAATAAAATAATAATGCAGAATTCTTAAAGTTGTATAAATGCAATTAAGGTTTTAACTAATTCCTACTTAAAAACTAATAAATTTAATTTAGAAAAAAGATAAAGATATCTAGTAGATTACGACTTCAAATTTCAGTAAAACATAGCTGGTCGATGATTCTGTTTTTGTTTCAGTTACGTGAAGTTGTTTCAATTATTTGTTATTGTTTTATTCATTACTTTACTATATTTTATTGCGATCGAAATACGCATATAGCCTATAATTATGGTTGTTAAAAAAACTTTTTTTATATTAATTAAAACAAACAGTTTATTTACAAAACGTGTTTTCTTTTCATTGAAACAGCGTTTGAAACATTAACAAATAAAAACATGTTTAAAACGTGTTTAAAATATGTTTAAAACACGTTTAAGGCGCTTTTAAAACAGAACATACAGGGCTATTTTCTTTTGAGTATACATATCTCGATAATAACAGCGTTTTTTAAATTTGCGGAAATTTGTTGTTTCAAAGCAGTTAATTTAAGGCTTTTAACGAGTGTTTTTCACTCCCACACTAAGCATGAAGTAAAATTTCGAGTTCAGAAAAGCCTAAGAATTTGGATTGGCCGCGTAGCGAAGCGGAGCGGCCAATCCAAATCAGGCTTTTCTAAACTCGATATTTTACTTCATGCGCCACGCTTAAAAACACTGATTTACAGTGAAGTTTTAAAAACACACATACAACAACAATTATAGGCAACCTAATATACGTAAGAGTTATTGGGTTGCCTATACTCACTGTTTTAAACAATTTGTTCAGCGCAGAATTTGACTCACGTTTTATTCACATCTACATATTAGATTGCTAAAGCCGTATACTTTAAACTTTACGATATTTTAGTATTTTATACGGGTGGCGCATGAAGTAAAATTTTGAGTTTAGAAAAGACTAATTTGGATTGGCTTTTCAGGCTTTTCTAAACTCGAAATTATACGTCATGCTTAGTCTGGGAGTGGAAAACCCTCGTTTAAAGTTTCAAATTGAAATCATTAAAAAAAAAAACAAATGTCGTAAAATTTACAGTGTATGCATATGTATACCTGAAAGAAAAATTCTGTATCTAAAAATTACATTTATGCACTCACAGTTGTGATATTTTATTGTAATAAAATGTTATGTTTAGTAATGTAAATTGAAATATCTTCAACAATTTACCTAAAATTTAAAAACGATAATTTAGCAAATTTAAGATAATAAAAAAAAACGTTTTAAAAAAATTTAAAACATAATCATTTAAAACACGACATGTTTAACATGTTTAAAACACTGTTTTAAAACAAAGTGTTTTAAACATAACAACCCTGCCTATAATAAAATATAGTGAAGTAAGGATAACAATTCCAAAAATCTACTAGATTTGCTATTTCATATTTTTCAATCGTATATTTCTATTCTAAACCGAAGCAGTAATAAGTCAAATATTTAAAAAAATGAATTAGTTTTTACGCATCTAGTATTTTTATTAACGCATTTAAGATTCGTCGAACGAGTGTGCTTCAATCCCAGACAAAGCATGAAGTAAAATTTCGAGTTTAGAAAAGTCTGAACATTTTCAGGCTTTTCTAAACTCGAAATTTTATTTCATGCGCCACGCGTATAAATCACTAACTTCAAGTGAAATCTTTAACTACTTGGTTAGAGTGTTATAAATTTAGTATGCCAATTATCAGTTGTTCAAATTACAGGGAAAGTGCCATGCTATGATGAACCACATCACCATTTTTTTAAGTTTTTTAATATTATTTAATGTGTCAAATTCGTGCTCTGAAAAGAACTAATAATTTTTCAATTCTGTAATCGTATTATCTACATATTTGTTATTATTATTAATTTAAAAAGGTCCTGATTTTTAACTAAAAAGGCCGAATATCCCTGACTTTTCCCGACTAATAAAATCCCCTGAATTTCCCGGTTAGTCGCCACCCTGAATTACTATTTAAATTTTACAAATAAATCTTAATATCGCTACAATACAAATCATAGCTCTAATAAATGTCCCATTTCGTTTATTTCATAATTAGCGTTGCAGGCATTATTTTTTTGCGGTTGCAATGCAATTCGTGTGAATCAAAACATCAGCGATATTTCGACGATTGCGAATGTTTGAGCCAAGGTTAATTTTGCGCAGCCGATCGGGCACGTTGCGGAAGGGCGATATCAACAAACAGTTGCTGTAACTAAGGGAATCTCCCCCTCTGGTGATCGATAATTTCGTCCTCCCTTCGGGTTCGCTGAACTCTTGGTTAATTAACTTGGCATTAACTATAACAAAAGTTTTAATAATGTTGGTATATTCGATTACAAATACTTCGTGCAGAGTAATTAGTTTTATAAAACTAAAGTACTAATGCTCCACTTAAGATAGTTTGTAAGAAATAAATGATTTGTAAAAGGTATGTCAATTTGAAACGTATAGCAAGTGTTTCCGCTCCTTGATTAAGCATGAAGTAAAATTTCGAGCTTAGAAAAGCCCGAAAATATCAATTTGCCCGCGCACTTCGCTTCGCTCAGTGCGCAGGCAAATCCAAATTTTCAGGATTTTCTAAACTCGAAATTTTACTTCATGCGCCACGCGTATAAAACACTGATTTAAAGTAAAGTTTAAAATATCTTTCTAAATCAGTATGCTAAAATATAACTAAGTTATTTTTGTTAATAAGTATGCCAAGTGTATATCTGATTAAACAGAAAAAACATAATGATCAACATAATGATGACATAGCCAACTATAGTTTCCATTTAAATAAATACATGTTTGTGTTATATCTCGAAAACTAATGTCGATAGAAAAAAAACTGATTACATTTTATTAATTAGTGTAAAATTATGTAAAACTTTGCTATTTATAGTTTTTTTCTATCTCTTTTAATAACCGACAAAAATTGATTTGTAAAAATCGACACTTCACATTTTTCAAAATATCTAGTTACCCTTGACTTTTTCCAAAATTTTACAAAGGTCTTTTTTGCCTACTTTGCGTATTTAACCGTTTCTCTATTTCTTATAGTTTCGCAGATCATAGAGAACATTAAATAAACTCACCCTGTATATTAATAATATTATATTATTAGTGTAATAAATATTTAGTCTAAGCTTTTGTTTTTATCTTTGTTCTATTGTAATGTAGAAATAGATTTTCCGTTTCTTTAAAAAAATAAATAACTGATGACTACAATCACTTCCTAATAAAGTTTTAAGAGAATTATGGAAAATATCGCAGTTAAGTATTGAAATATTTATTGAAATAAACTATGGGAACTGAAAAAGAAGTAAAAATCTTGGAAATAATAAAATATATTTTAATAATTCCATTTATAAAAAATCGTGAATTTTGTTAAATTGCTTCGACTTGTATTGACATTTTATACCATAAGTATATTATGAATTCTAAACTATTTTGAGTTCGAAAAAATTTGCGCCAAACTGCTAGAGATTTACACTCATTTTGGATTAATATTCCACAGGAGTAGAAAGAAGACTTGTATGCAGTTTGAGTTTAATTTTTGTTTTGGCCAAATATTTTTGATAGGACTTGAGATTTTGGCACCCCTAACAGCTTGAGTATGTTGTTCATTTGTTCTTTTTGGGGCGTTTACCTTCTTACGCGTTATTAGGCACACCTATTTTTAATTTTTTGAACGGTAGACTGGTGAACGCGTACCTTTCTTATCACATGAAGTGCTAGGATTCGACATGTATTGACATTAAAAAAGACTGTTATTCCGTACTTCACTTTTTATTTGTATCGTTAGAAAGTGAAGTAAGTAAGGAATAACAGTCTTTTTTAGTGTAATAATCACTTCACGAAGAGTCAAAAACATACAGTTATGTATTGGCATTTTATACCATAAGTATATTACAAATTCTAAACTATTTTGAGTTTTAAAAAAATTGCACCAAACTGCCAGAGATTAGTATTGTCTTTCATACTTATTTTTGATTAATATTGTAAAAGAGTAGAAAGAAGGCTTGTATGTGTTTTTGAGTTTACTTTTTGTTTTGGCCAAATATTGTTGATAGGACTTGAGATTTTAGCACTCCTGACAGCTTGAGTATGTTAATTTGTTTTTTTTTTGGGCGTTTTTCTTCTTACACGTTATTATGCACACCTATTTTTAATTTTTTAATCGGTAGACTGGTAAATGAGTACCTTTCTTATCACATCTCTAAAGAAAGTGCCAGGATTCCGTTTGTAAGCTTTACATTCGGCTTTTTAAATTATTTTGTCAAGAATTCGTGTTAGCTTTTCATTTCATTGTTTTCTATTTATAGTTCCAGGTTCTTTTGATCGTTTCAATACTTCTTCGCACAGTTATTTGTAATGTTTGGCCTGTGCTAGTATGCTACTGTCGAAGTTTGATCAAATGTTGTAAAATGTCAAAATATCTTTAAATCAATATGTAGGTCACGAAAAAATTATGCGGAAGAGGATAGAAAATGTTTCAATTTTAGCTTTGGCTCTTGCAAAATGTTGCCAAACTTTACAAAGATGTATTTAAACAATCAAAAGAACCTGGAACTGTAAATAGAAAACAATGAAATGAAAAGTGAACACGAATTCTTGGCAAAACAATTGAAAAAGCAGAATGTGAAGCTTACAAACGGAATCCTGGCACTTCCTTTAGAGATGCATTAAATTCTCTCACAATTTATTGGAAACTAGGCATCATTGTTTAATTTATTCCAATACTTGTCGTAAGCGACAATTTAATTGATCGTAACCACTCTTTATTTTTTACGAAAATAATGTAAATTCATCCCGTGCAAATAAAACAATGTGTAATATGTGAAACACCCATCGGGTTCTGAAGTCGTCTCTTTAATGATTAAGCATGTTGATCATTAAAACTTTTGTGACGATTCTCAAACTGTAATAACTAATTCGACAACGGATTGGAAGCTTGTTTTCTCTTCAAATTTTTACACTCACATTCTGTTCGAGTACACACAATTTGTTTTTATAATCAGGAAATACATCTATGCGTAAAATAAATGGATCTGTTTGTTTATTTCGGGAGGTTGACATCAGTCGTAGCGGCATAATTGATCTAATTGCCGCCGACAATTGAGCACGCCGAAAATTTATGCCATTACCGCATCAGTTAGTTTCTCTCCGGCGGGCACGTTTGTAATTATCCACAAAATCCCGGTGCGCCTGTCCCAGGGCGAAATTTCGCTCGAATTTCAATTTCACAACCCAATCCAATCCACCTAATTATTAGGAACGGTGTAACACGAGATGTGGAATGTTATCTTGATTACATTGATTTCGTTCTCTCTTTTTTTATTATAGTCCAAACTCTGTAATAATATATAATTTAATTGTTTTATTAAACATTTATATCTATAATTATTAAGGAAAATCGTGCAGTTACGAAATGTATTTAAAACTTAATGTTCCAGAAGTTTTGCAAGACTAATCAATTTAATCAAAATAGTCAGTAGTAATGGCGTCGGAAAGTGATAACGTTAAAAATTAGTGGAAAATTCAAACGTGAGTCATACTTCAAAAACACTGTCAAAATATTGGCTGTATTGACAACGTACATAAGGGCGAGAATAAAATAGGGTATGTTTAGAGGCTTATTGTACCTAAGTTTTACATATTTAAGAATTCAATTTGCTAAATATAATGCAGACATTAGGCCGAAGTGCCGCAAATTTTTCATTTACAGTTTGAAACATATTTCCGACATTTACAGCAAATGTGTTCGTTCCAGACATTAGATAATGCATTATATTTGGCAAATCAGAGCAATTGAATTCCTAAATAAATAAAAATACGGTACAGTAAGCCTTCAAACATAACCTATTTTATTCTTGCCCTTATATACGTTGTCATACCTGCCAATATTTTGACAGTGTATTCGAAGTATGACACGTTTGAATTTTCCACTGATTTTTGACGTGATCACTTTCCGACCCTTTTGTATCCATAATTTCATTATTCGCTGACTTAGGATTATAAGGTTCTATGTTCGTTGTTTTTAAAAAATCGGTCAATTTAAAGCTTCTAAAGAGTGTTTCCATTCGTTGATTAAGCATGAAGTAAAATTTCGAGTTCAGACAAGCCTGCACATAAGGAAGGACACCCATGTTGTAATATATCCCTACACATAAACCTGTCCATAATGCCTTGAATTTGATTTTGTGTATGGGTCCAAGCCTAGGAAAGTAACCCAAAACCACCGTTCATATATATCCAGTCTCTGTATAAAATTTGGTAACAGCGTTTGGATGCTGCATCCAGAAGCGAGACCGGTGGTGATTGGTGTATAGTCATCTGTCTTGCTCGTACCCCACATCCGGACCATAGTCTCTCCTTTTCTACTCGATTTCCAGTTTTCCTACGAGCATTTTGGCTCCCCTTGCCCAAACCATAACAGATCCACCTCAATGTTTTATTGTGAGTAAAGTAAACTTGGGGTCTAAACTTTTATTAACAGCTCATCTAACATAACGGGTGCCTGCAGATCCAAACGTATTAAATTTGAACTCGTCACTGAAACATTCCATTTTCCAAAAATGTAAAGTCCACTCCAGATAACGGTGGGCAAATTCTAAACAGGCCTTTCAGTTTTCATTGAAAAGCAAAGTGAATAGTGAAGCTACGTCTTGCAAATAAATTCAGTTCATTATATCTTCATATAATTGTTTTTGTTGAGATATTAGGTAATGCTTAAGCTTGTAATTCACTTTTGATTTGGATATTATCTTAAGAGGATCTCTTGATTTAATCATTTTAACCACTCTCACGTCTCTTTCGCTGCATTTTTTGGGATGAATACTTCTCTTTTTCCTTCACACTGTGAACCTACATGTACTTTTATTTGATAATTGCCGACACTACTTTCAGTTTAAATTAAAATTGTTTACAATTTCTATGTGACGTTAACCATGTTTAAATAATTTTATAATTTAAAAATTTTTAATAGCAAAAGGGATTTTTTTTGTTCATGGTGTGTCTATATATTTTTGTCCAAACATAAATAATGTTTTGGTCTTTATTTCTTTTTGTGTAGTTGCTAAATAATACAAATAATTAAGCCAAAAAATCAACTTTGCGAAAATGTCATATTGTGAGTAATTGTTTTGCTAAACTTGAAAGCTAAAATAAATAATATCCTTCTAACAATAAACATTTCGTAGAAAAGTGATTGATTTATTAATAAAAAACAAATAATTGTTTTAAATTTGGACGACAACAAACGTTAACATGGAGTATAATTTTTACCATGTAAATTCCTATAGCCATACTTAAATAAAACGCACGGTATAATTTTGTCCATTACTGTATGTACGATTTTAATCATTAATTTAATTTATTTTATTTTAACTTAATAAAAAACTATTATAGTTATGCCATTAATAAATTATTATTATTAGCATTATCAAGAAGACTTTAATAAATTTTGCCCACATTTATTTTGCATCATTCAAGTCACATGCAGATACCTAAAACAATACTAATTAAAAAATAAAAAATTATACATTTTTTGTAAATTGTACATTCTAATTATATTTTAAACGACGCTTATCCTTTCTTTAAAGAAGGCACATTTCAAGTAAGGACAAGATTCGTTTGATTCAGACAGATCATTCTTAAATTTACAAAAAAAAAAATCGCTCCACAAAGGTTTACAATTGTATTTAAAGTATACTTTTAGCTTAAATACATTTTTAAAGCAAATATTGTAAATTATTTCTAATCCTTCAAAGAAATCTTAGTTTCTAGATCGTGAATACAACAATACCAGAAATGTTGTTTTGTGTCCAATTAAACCAAATTTCAATTCGCGAATTGCAATGAATTTCATTACAATTTCACACTGTGAGAAGTGCTAGTACAACGTTTCTTAAGTAAATCACTTAACCTGATTAAATAAAACTCAGTCAACATTAAAGCTTGTATTAGACGACACTATTTTCTTGTACAAGAAAATAGTATACTATTTTCTATCACGATGTAATACACAAAATATGACCAAAGGCGAATCTTGTACGGTTTTGTATAATGGAAATAGAACATGTTCTATTTAGTACACCATGATAGAAAATAATATAGTATTTTCTTGTGCAAAAAATTGTGTCATCTAATACAAGCTTAATACATAATTGTCAAACTTTAGTAATCTATATTGCAAATTTTCTGCAACTTAATCCTGGCATTTACTTCAAAACATGATTGGATGAAACTTCAGTTGCAAATTGCAATGGTTTGTATTACAATTTCACATTGTGAGAAGTGCTAGTACAACGTTTCTTTAGTAAACCACTTAACCTGATTGAATGAAACTAGTAACTCATATTGCCAATTTTCTGCAACTTAATCCTTGCATTTAAATCAAAAATAATTAATGAGATATTACAACAAATTAATATTTTTCAAACAAAATGAGGTTATTAAAACAAACATTGATAAAAGTTACTTACGTCTCTAAATACTGAAAAACCCTGTACGTCGGCCTTCTATACATCAGAAACCCTTCGACTTTTTCCACCATCATCCTAAACAAACCATTAGCGCACTAATTCCAAACATTCAAACAAAACAAAAAAAAAACTGTAAAACATTCAAAACCGATGATGAATCCAGAAAATCCCGACTAGTATCCCGATTCACATTCAGTACGCGCGTATATAAATATAAACGTTGACAGTCGGGTGTCCGTGTCTTGGCTATTTTTAACGGGACTCTGCGTCTTCGTGGGGTGCACCGTCTCCGATTGGCATTGACACTGTCACTGCTGTCACTCTGTCACTGACACACATCGCGTACTACTGCCACCGGCGATAACAATAACAACAACAGCGGCATCATCGCGGTTTGTTACGCGCAACTGGAAGCGCTGTATGTGCAGGACTACCGCCAGACCGACAGACTGCTAACAGACCAGGAAGCGCAAACGGCGGCGCGCGCACGCGCGCAAAATAATACATTACAACCCCCAATCGTTATATACTATTTTACAAAATTATGCAATTATTAATGCAAAATATTGTAATAATATTATAAACAATAAATATAATTATACAGTTATAAGTATATTATAAGTATACTTACCTACATATTGTTTTGTGTTGTTTTAATTATGTACCGTAAATATGTACGTAAGTCAAATAATTATATTACAAACCTACATGCCCCAATGCATACTCTGTACATTTTCAGGCATTCACTGTAATTATATAAGTGTTCAATCTAAATTTTCGAGCGAGTGTTTCCACTCCTTGATTAAGCATAAAGTAAAATGTCTTGTTTAGGAAAGCCTGAAAATTTTGATTGGTCGCTCCGCTTCGCTACGCGACCAATCACTGTATGTATGTAATGATTTATCTTTTTTATATTGTTAATATTCTGCGGAAAGAAAATTTCGTAATTCCTTGATATATGATGACCCAACGAATAAAATAAAGAGCTCTAAAAAAGTTTCCCGTAACGTCAAGGAATGGTTTCCCTGATGTAGCAATTCCGGTACGCATTACATGACGTCCTAACCTTAATCCCGGATGAAAAATGGCCTACTCTCAAATCGCGTTATGTCCTAACTCCATTAATTGTCTTTATAGTGTTTCAGCGTTTATACAAAAATGACAAACATTTTTATATTTTATAAATATATTAATACAAAAAAAGAAAACTATTACATAATTTCTCAATATTTTTTAACGCTTTTTGCAAAAATCGGTTTGATAAGAAAAGTCACGACTGATTGATACTAAAAATTGTCATCAACCACTAGAGACAAAAGTCGCGGAGCGACCAAACCGTAATTGGAGGCTTTTCTAAACTCGAAATTTTACTTCATTCTTAATCTGGGAGTGGAAACACTCGCACGTAACTTCAAATTCAACGTTTTTATGAAATCGACGAATGTCTGAAAATTCACAGCGTATACATTATGTATATTTAAAAGACAAATTCCAAGTATGTAACAGAGCTGGGCAGGATTCGAATTCTTTTAGGGTATTCAAAAGAGGCATTCGAATACTTTAGTTAAACTGGATTCGTGATCCAGATTCGTTACATTTTTTTAAGAGGATTCGTATTCGAATCCAAATGCGGGTGATTCGAATCCTCATAAAATGATTCGAATATTTATACAAGGATTCGAATACTTACAAAAGGATTTGAATCGTCAAAAATAAATTCGAATTAATTGTGACGATTACCATAAAAAAATTGTTTTGTGTGTTTTTAAATTTCTTGTTAAATCAGTGTTTTATACGCGTGGCGCATGAAGTAAAATTTCGAGTTTAGAAAAGCTGCGCGACCCTCCACAAATTTTCTACGCGGGGCTTTTCTAAACTCGAAATTTTACTTCATGCTTAGTCTGGGAGTGGAAACGCTCGTTCGAAATTTCAAACTGATTGCTTTGATGAGAATATTAAATGACTGAAAATGTTTTTAAAGACAATAATCTAGTTTTCAGAATTTTGTTTCACATTATTTGAAGTAAACCTGACATGGTAGCCACAATCTGAAATGTTAAAGTTTTCCGACATTTCCCTGATTCAAGATAAGATTTTTTTCTCTGACATTTTAATACAACTTCCTTCTGTGGGAAACCCCCAGTTTGTTAAATTGTTTTCATTGTTTTTGTCAATATTTAAGTTGGTTTTATAAATTTTGACGTGTTTTGTAATTTTTATAATGCCTGTTGATTTTGACAAATTTAATAATATCATATGGCATTTTTGTTAGTGTTTTGGTCAATTTGAATAAAATACTATGACTTTTCTCTGACTTTCCCGGTTTTAATGATATTCAGTGAATTTTTTATTTACGTATTTTTCAGGCATTCGTCGATTTTATAATAGAGTTCAATTTGAAGTTTTGAACGAGTGTTTCCACTCCCAGACTTAGCATGAAGTAAAATTGCGAGTTTAGAAAAGCCCCGCGTAGAAAATTTGTCGAGGGTCGCGTAGCGACCCGAGACAAATTTTCACGGGGCTTTTCTAAA
Source organism: Philonthus cognatus (assembly GCA_932526585.2). Taxonomy (NCBI): domain Eukaryota; kingdom Metazoa; phylum Arthropoda; class Insecta; order Coleoptera; family Staphylinidae; genus Philonthus; species Philonthus cognatus. The sequence goes on along the minus strand of OW052243.1, from coordinate 23,121,055 downwards.
CTCGAAATTTTACTTCATGCGCCACGCGTACAAGACACTGATTTGAAGTGAAGTTCAAAAACACCCAAATACATCCTTAATCAGAGTAACACAGTCTGTTATCAACTATGTTTGGTGTTAATAATAAATAATTTTGTTTTTAATATTTTTGTTTAAACAACTGATAACGATATTTATATGTTAATGGTTGTAAGAAAATAATAAAATCAAATATATTCTTAAAGGATTTGTATTCGTGATTCAACAAAACAGGATTAGAATCTTTGATTCGAATCATATATATCTCTCACGAATCCTTTATTCGAGTATTCGTGATTCGAATAATATTAGGTGATTCGGATTCGTGATTGGAATCCTTTTCACGAGGATTCGTCTCAGCTCTGGTATGTAATATACTAAGTTATTCATGGGAATCATCAAAAGAAATACAAAATGTTACGTAAAATCAACTTTTAGAGTTAACTCTATAATTGTTTGGCTGTTAATGGGTTAATCTTGCTATTAGTATGCGCAAAAAATTACATTTTCATTGATACCATTTATTTCATAGTAAGTTGAATTGGTTAGTAGCAATGAGAAAAAAAAAAACGTAAAATTCAATGTTAATTTTCTATGCTGGACTTTAAAGACGGATGCCCGGTATACAATTTTGACAGTTCTGTAGGTTATAGATATTACTCAATCGAAATGTCATCATAAGCCACAGGCAATAGTAATAATAATGTTATGTAATAGATGAAAGTTGTGCAAATCATCATTGTTTATCACTTATCTGTGTATCCTTAATTTTATTATCGCATTAAAAAATAGAACAATAATGAACGTATTTTTGTGTTACCTTATCTCTATTATCTACATAATCTAGAATGGTTGCATCAACGAAATCAACAATAATGCGCTTTACTGAAAGTAAGCAATTACTTCATTCGGCTTATATGATCACCGTCAAGGAAAAGAAAAGAGTTGATGGATGCAATTAAATTCATTATTCAATTTTTTTTAATTACCCGATAATTGTTACTTTTTTTTAAGTTGCGCCTTTCGTTAATTCGCTAAAATCAGGTGTAATTGCAGGTAATTACAAGATAAGGAGCGTGATTATCTGTGTGTATGTGGATTGTTACGGTCGTTGCTGGTTTCTAAAATTAATATAGGAAGAATGCAGGAATGTATGAAATTAGATAATTCTTACTTTTCGACTGACTTAAACTAGTTAAAAGGTTTTGAAATTTAATAATGTTCACGTTTTGATTGGCTTCACTCAAATTATTTAAAAAGCTTTGTTAAAACAATTAAGTGAATAGAAGGAAAGGTAACTTTTTATTTTGGTCAAGTGGGAGATTATAGATTTGCAGATTCATTCAACAACCAGTAGTTTAGTAAAATTGTGAATCAAACCCGGTTTTCCGATTAACAACTTACCCGTAGATTGATGAAAATCTACGCTTTCTACAGTTTTTTCTTCTTAAGACTATGTTCCGATCCTAAACAAATATCGATATTGGGTATCGATTATATCGTATACCCAAGTATCGATATTCAATTAATGCTGTAAATTATTTTTTAAAGGCCTTCACCTAAGATTGATAATATTGCCAAGAATAGTTTAATGATGGTTACGAAATTATCAATATTCACCTTCACCTTTTACAAAATAATAATAATAATAATATTTCAATGTTTAATACGCGTGGCGCATGAAGTAAAATTTCGAGTTTAGAAAAGCCCCGTGAAAATTAGTCGAGGGTCGCTGCGCGACCCGCGACTAACTTTCTACGCGGGGCTTTTCTAAACTCGAAATTTTAGTTCATGCTTAGTCTGGGAGTGGAAAACACTTTTGTCGATTCATAAAATGTTCATGAGATTTTCAATATTTTGTGATTTTTGTCCATTTAGAAAAATTTCATAACATCAATGTTTTGAGATGTTCATCAATTTATGAAATGTTCATGGATATTTTTAATTTTTCGAGACTTTCGTAATTTTTGTAGATTTATGAAATGTTAATGAGATTTTTAATATTTCGAGATTTGTGTGAGATATTCGATATTTTGAGATTATTATTAATTTATAAAATGTTCATCAAATTTTCGATGCTTTGAGAATTTCGTAAAATTTTCAATTATTGTCGAGTTATAAAATTTTTATGATATTTAATACTTACAGATTTTCGTCGGATTTTCGAAATTTTAAATTTTTGTCAATTCATAAAATCTTCATGAGATTTTTAATATTTCGAGATTTTCTTAAGATTTTCAATATTTCTAGATGTTCAATTTATAAAATGTTAATGAGATTTTTAATATGTCGAGATTTTTCGACAAAAAAATAATATTTTTGTATTATGTGTGCAAAATCAGTGTTCTTTTGACGCATCGAGAATGCATTATTAGTCGAGACTAAAAGTGAATTTGAATGCGTCAAAAAACATACTGATTTTTCGCACAAAATAGAAACAACATTTTTTCTACAACCGCAAAGGAAGAAATTCTACCATAAATAAGTTTTCATTTTTCATTTTTTCACGGTGAAATTAAAAACGGTGTGTCAATGACACCTTTTTTGACGGTTGTAGAAAAGAAAAAACACATTTTCGTAAGATTTTCGATATTTTAAAAATTTTCTATTTTTCTATATTTTTTTTCTATAAATTTTCATCAATATTTAAAATCTTGACATTATTCGTGGGTTTCTAATATTTCTAAAATCCTTGCAATTTTCGTCCATTTCTCGGAATTCCGTTAATTTTAAAAAAGTTGATACTTTTCATGCCACTTCAAAAGGTTTTTCTTAGATTATCGTTAGTTTAAAATGTCAATACTTTTGGCGAATTGCCAAGATTTAGAATAATTTTAAAATATCTATTTTTCTATTAATAATCTTTACGCTATTCCTGAATTTCTTTCTTTAAATTTTCAGGATCTTTGTTAATTTTTAAAATCCTAATACTATTTATCCGTTATTACTGAAAATTCTGACGAATTTCTTCAATTTCTTAAATGTTAGAACTTTTCACTATTTTCTGGATTTTCGTCAATTTTTTGAAAAATGTTGAGGCATTTCTTGTATTTGCAAGGTTTTAATTATAATAACTTTTCAAAATGTTGACGATTTCGGTTAAGCTTCGTAAATTTCGACTCGATTCCTGAATTTTAAAGATTGTTTAATAATTGTAAACATGTTTGCAACTTTTATTAATTATTTAAGATATTCGTTAAATTTAAAAAATGATGAGTTTTTAGTGAATATCCAACATTTTCCTCAATTTTCAAATTCTCGACGTTTTTCATGAAATCTCAAGATTTAGGAAATTCACGTAAACTGCCAGGATTGAATAATTGGCGAAAATTCATGAAAAGTGTAAAAATTACCGTAAACAATAAAAATTACCAAGCGTAATTAAAAAAAAAAATGTCGATTAGTATCATTTAATGTCCAAAAACTCAATCTGAAATCACCTACGAATTTTTTGGGTTTTAAACAAAGGTACAAGTTAGAAATCATATGACAAATTTTGAATAGCATATCCAAAGTGACTGAGTTAACAAAAATCGAATAGGAATATTGGAGATAAAACATTTCAAAGGAATTTTCAATAAATTTTAACCCTCGCTGTTAGAAAAAAAACCGAATTTTTCACCCTCCATATCTTCTGAACATCAGTAAATCATCACACCTCAAAAGTATCATATTTCGTGTAGATATACCGTTGACACATTAAACTCTCATTCAGCCCTTTGTGACATGACTTGATTCCAAAATTGCGAACCAAACTGTGTGTGTGCGTGTGTGTGTGCATTGCATGTGACAAAAAAGGAAGATTATCATTGTGTGAAATTGGAGACGCAAAACGGTCGACACGAAAAACAAAAATGGCCATAACGCCCGGGCCAGACACCATGAGTGCATTCTTCGGCGTGTTCACGTTTCACGTATACATTTTTAGTATGAATAAATAATATTCGGGAAGCCGCATTTAGTATGCTACTTGCACAGAAAAGCCGTTTGCCGCGCTCGACAGTGTTCCTCGTTCGTTATTATTCCCTCTTCGACCGGATTGAAGGATGGTGAATGAAGGGAAATTCATTGATTTGCACTTTGGAAAAATACAAGGAATTTTTCTTTTAAATATACACATCCCGATACATACTTTGTAAATGTTCAAGCATTCGTCGTTTTTATAAAAAATGTTCAATTTAAGGCTTCTAACGAGTGTTTTCACATTTTGATTAAGCATGAAGTAAAATTTCGAGTTTAGAAAAGCCTGAAAATTTGGTTAAGTCGCTCCGCGACCGAACCAAATTTTCAGGCTTTTCTTAACTCGAAAATTGGTATTGGTTTGCATATCATCATTGTTGTATGTATTTTTGAACTTTATTTTTAAAACATTGTTTTATACGATTTTGTCACTTGTAAGTGTTTTTATTTGTACTTCATATAAGGCTAAATTAGTGAACGGAAATAGCGAAAAAAGTATAATATGAAGTGACTAACACACATTATACTTTTTGATATTTATTGACATAGGGTAGAAAACATTAGACAAAGAACACGTCATAAGCAGTAAGTAAATCGCTCGTTATTAAAATTGCTATTTCTCCTTTATTTATCAAAACATTTCAGTTATTTATACTGATCTCATCTATAAATATAATACAAACATTTTCTCGAACGAAATTTCGTTTCGGATTAAATTTTTTAAAATAAAAATATGTTCCACAAAAACTATAAACGCAAAAATAATCCGTACAAGTCTTATAAATAAATGTATGCGTAAACCAGGGTTGTTATGTTTAAAACAGTGTTTTAAACATGTGTAAAAACAGCTGTCATGTTTAAAACGGTTTTTTTAGGCATGTTTTAAATCTTAAATTTGTTTAAAACATGTTTTAAACGTTTAATTTGCTTAAAACGTTTTTTTTATTATCTTAAATTTGCTAAATTATATATTATACTACTTTATTAAGATTTTTTGTTTACATTTTTACATTTTAACAATATTTTTGAAGATATTTCAAATTATATTATTAAACCTAACATTTTATTACAATAAAATATCACAAATGTGTGTGCATAAATGTGACTATTAAATACAGGGAATTTTTTTTCAGGTATACGTATGCATACACTGTAAATTTTACGACATACGTTGCTTTTTTAAAAGATTTTAATTTGAATTTTTAAACGAGAGTCTTCCACTCCCAGACTAAGCATGAAGTAAAATTTCGAGTTTAGAAAAGCCTGAAAATTTGGATTGGCCGCGTAGCGGCCAATCCAAATTAGGCTTTTCTAAACTCGAAATTTTACTTCATGCGCCACACGTATAAAACACTGAAATAACGGAAAGTTTAAAATATACGGCTTTAGCAATCTAATATGTAGATGTGAATAAAACGTGAGTCAAATTCTGCGCTGAACAAATTGTTTTAAATAGTGATTATAGGCAACCCAATAACTCTAACGTATATTAGGTTGCCTATAATTGTTTTTGTATGTGTGTGTTTTAAGTTCACTGTAAGTCAGTGTTATTAAGCGCTTTTAAAAGCCTAATTTGGATTGGCCGCTCCGCTTCGCTATGCGGCCAATCCAAATTCTTAGGCTTTTCTAAACTCGAAATTTTACTTTATGCTAAGTCTGGGAGTGGAAAACACTCGTTAGAGCCCCAAATTAACCGCTTTGAAACAACGAATTCCCGCAAATTTAAAAAAACGCTGTAATTATCGAGATATGTATACTCAAAAGAAAAATGCCCTGTATGTTCTATTTTAAACTCGTTTTAAACATGTTTTAAACACGTTTTAAACATGTTTTAAACACGTTTTAAACACGTTTTAAACATGTTTTAAACACGTTTTAAACATGGTTTTAATTGTTAATGTTGTAAACGCTGTTTCAATGAAAGAAAACACGTTTTGTTGAAAAAAACTGTTTTTTAATTAATATGAAAAAAAAATTAACAACCCTGGTGTAAACTAGTAAAAACTTACAAAATGTTTAGAAACAGAGCCGATGAAGTACCCTTAATTTTAAAGTGAAGTGAACATGCATGAATGTCGATCGTTCTGCGCATAAAAGTGACTGGATTCGATAATCCCATTGAAATACATTTTTAACAGTGCAATAAGAACAAATTTTAATAACCTCGACAGCTTCCATTGTTTTGTTTTTTGTCATAAAATGACATCTATTTCTAAATGAATACCAGCGCTGTCGTTTCGAACGAATAATTAAATCTCCTCTGGCATTGTATGCCCAACAAAGCCATCTCCATTCGGAAGAATAGCCACCGTAATTGAATAAAACCGACGATCTAATAATATATTCCTCCCCGGGGTGGATTCGTTATTGCTGTGAGAAATTTAGATATATCACTTTTTTTTTTCTACGCCCTATAATAAAAAAAGCTTGTATGATATCCTGAGAAATTTAGATATTTATATTGAATTTCCTCTGTATCCTAATACAATTGAATACAAGACTATCTTGAAACGGAGTAGACGTTTACGTTCGGTTTTGTTTAATTCCCGTAAAAAGGACCAAATGTAGATTATTTGATGTTTAATTTATATTTTGAATATTCGCGCGCTTGGAAAGTGCGCGCGTAAGGGGTGACGCTCATAGCGCCACTTGCAGAGAAGACGTCGAATGAGACGCGTGCAACGCGAATGTGTTCGTTAAAATACAACTCCAACTTAAAAAAGACTATCGTGTCTTTAGGGCATCCAACCACCGAAGCACACATAACACAAAACCGGGGTAAGTCACCCTCAAAACACTACTTTCCAGCGGGATCCGCAGATAAGTAAAATAAATAATAAGTATAAGCGCCTGTATACGCGCATCACAACCCTTCAGCCAAAAACTGAAGTTGTGAATGATACAGTTTATTTAGTAGAATGTGTTTTTTTTTTCTCAAAAATACTGTGATCAAATACGCTTAAGACGAATTGACAGTCTGGGGAGGATGGCAACTGCGTGGGGAGGATGGCAACTGCGTGGGGAGGATGGCAACTGCGTGGGGAGGATGGCAACTGCGTGGGGAGGATGGCAACTGCATGGGGAGGATGGCAACTGTACATCAAGCCGAAATCTTCGCGATTAACCAATGTATTATGATAAACCTGCGACGGGGATATAGGAGGCAAAAGATCTTGATCCTCACAGCCAGACAAGCTGCTCTAAGTGCACTTGATACCTACAAGATCCAATCTAAGCTAACATGGGAGTGAATTCAAAACCTGACGAAACTGGCGACCGTAAACACCGTAACTCTACGGTGGACGCCGGGACACACAGGGGAGGATGGCAACGAGAAAGCCGACGAATTGGCAAAGATTGGATCACGTAGACCCTACATTAGACTAGAACCGATGCTACTGATCCCCAAAAAGTCAATAAGACCAAGCATAAGAGAGTGGACTCTGGAAAGACACACCGAGCGCTGGAAAAACCTGACAGGGCACAGACACAGTAAATTACTGATGGGAAAACCCTGCCAAGAACTAGCAACTGAGGCCCTCAGACTCAGTGGAAACAACCTTAGAATGGTCACAGGAATGATAACTGGACACTGCACCCTAAGGAAACATCTGCATAATATGAAACTGTTTACAGAAGATCCAATATGCAGACTATGCTATGAAGAGGATGAAAACGCCTCACATGTACTATTCGAGTGCGAGGCACTTACTACCTGGAGGGAAGCAAACCTTGTCCAAGGGAATTCAACCAACTTCCCGAAGGGAAAGATGATCGAAAAGCTGCTGGAATTAGCTAATGAAACAGAGCTCTTTGATTAGCTACGGAAACGGAAGAAGTACAATAAGCCACACGGCTGCGGTGCTAGGGCAGAAATAACCCTAACTTCCGTTCCTTGCCCCTAAAAAAAAAAATTACAGTCAGAACGGAGATCAATGTAAACTGGAAACCAATATTAAAGAAAAAATATTTAAAGTATCTAGTTTCTGTTTTCGTCCGATGAAAGATATTACGGTTTTCTGCGTTCGTTGCCTAGTTATTTTGATGAAATCTTAGTAAAGCATTACTCATAACGTAACAAATATATTAAAAAAAACGCTCATAAATTGCACCTTCTTTTTCTGATCTTAATAATTACATAAATATATTTTAAAAATAGAACACAACTAAGTTGGTCCTTGACAGACAAACAGACAGACAGACAGACGTATACAATTCATATGAGAAACAAAAATTGTTGATCGTTAAAAATAAATACAACAAAAACAACCTGAGTCAGTGTTGTAGGTAAAAGTATAAAAACACACATATTTTCACACACTTATTGTATAATTTTATGATGAAAGAATGTAAAATTAAGATTTATTAATCAATATTGAGACGTGTTTCAATGTTTTTTAATGCTTTATTTTAATAATTCTATGACTTGAGTTTCGACATATTTAGTATCATTTCCCAGTTTGACAACTTTGCTGTATTTCTATGGCTAAGAAGTATTAAAAAAAACACTAACACTAAACGAGTCGTAGTATTGTTAAAATAAAGTGGTAAAAAACAGTGAAACACGTCTCAATATTGATTAATTAATATGGATTACCACGTAGTAACGCTCAATACTCACAATTTAAGATTTACTTATTTATTTCATGTTCATCCGAATATTGCTCCTTTTTCTATCTCTCAATGGAACCCTCATAAGATAATTGATATTGCACTTTTTGTGTACATTCATGAGAAACTATGAATGGGGAGAGATAAATAGGTTCAAAGGCCCTGCACTTAATTAAGTCCAATTGATATTATTAAAAACGTGTTTTTAAAAGTGAACTGGTGGAAATTTTAATTAATCATTTAGTTTGTTATTTGTTCGTGGTGTGAAGAATTGTAGGATGTTACTAATTGTTGGTCATCAAATGCAAACATGCAATTTAGACGAATTAAAAAATAACATAGCTGTATTCAAGAATATTTATGATAATACACAGAAAAAGAATTACATAAGGAAATACCTATTTTGAAAATAAAAGACAATCGACCAAATGATGTTATGTCAAAAAATCAAAGCTTATTTTGTGTGAATAGCTTTTTTCAGTTTTTACAAAAAATCTTCATAATATTTTCAAAAAGCAAAAAACATTTGCTCAGCACGTTGAAGTCTTTAAATATCTTAATGACAGTAAGTTGTATTATTAGGGGTGAAACTCCCCATCTTGTAGAGCAGTGGTGGGGAAACTTTTTTTAAGACGGGCCATTTGTAATAACCAGACAATCGTAGCGAGCCAAAGAATAATGCTTAATCGTAGGTAGGTAGTTTTTATGCGGGTCGTCACATTACGAAGTAAGAACGCGTTCAAACATTCTCACGACGGCACTCTTAAACGGGCCGAATTAAACCTTTCCGCGGGCCGGACTTGGCCCGCGGGCCGGACTTGGCCCGCGGGCCGTAGTTTCCCCATCACTGTTGTAGAGGGTGTGAAATGGAAGACGAGACTGCAAGGCACATCCTCAGCGAATGCCCGGCACTCTCGTCTACGAGAAGATCCATACTGGGTGAAAAATAGCCGACGATGGACATTATCAGGGATTTGCCCACCTCAGTAATACTGGACTACCTAGACAAGGTGGGATGGTTAAGCTGAGGATGGGTGACCCGTAGTGGGAGGCAGCACAATGGGCCTAATGAGGCCTAAGTGCAGTGCAGCAATACGCACTCCCCTTATACCAGATACCAGATAGGGGTGAAACAAGTAATCCTTTTTCTCCACTGTTTTATTTTAAGCACTAGATGTACATTTTCTTCAACAAGTGAACGTTTTCAATAGTTGTACTAAACTAAAGATTAATAATAGGCAACTTGTATGAATGTAGGGATAATCGCTAATTTTGCGCAAAAGCCCTACTTCACACACTGTTTACCTAAATCATTCCAATACAAGTATTACTAGTAGAATAAAAAAAGTTTCTTGTTTTTTTTTTCTGTAACGTAGTTTTAGTATTTAAACATTGATATGCATCATCTCCAAGCATACCTTTTATCTGATATGAATTTAGAATACAAACAAATCGATAAAACATCTTAATAAACACATACCAGGTCTGTAAATATGAAACCGAATTTTTTTTAAAGAAAATACACATTTTTTGTATAAAAATTGTACAAAATATTTTATTCAAAGTATTTCCTATCGCTAGCTACACATTTTTCCTATCTTTCTGCCAATTTGTGGATGTCACGCCAAAAAAATTTTTGATCGTTTAGGGCAAACCAATCATTGAGTTATTTGTGTGCATTTTTGTAAGAAGTGAAGCGCTGCTTAGCAAGTGCGTGTCCCATCGATGCAAATAAGCAGTCATCGGATAGAGCCAAGTCTGGTGAGTAAGCCGTATGCGGAAGTATTTCATCGCCAGTCAAAATTCGATAAGGAAATGATTTTCTTTTGTATCTGGTGAGCAGTATTTCGTAGGCGGTTTTTCGGTTTTCCTGCCGTCTTTCATGTGGAACCCATCTTCCTATCTTCTGGATATTTCCTATGGCATATAAACGTATGGAGGCGAATTCTCGTGTCGCATTTAACTGATCCTCATCCAACAATGCTTGCAATGCGGCGTCTTCAAACTTTCTCGGTGATCTTCCACGTTCTTGGTTTCTCACGTCAAAATCGCCACTTTTGAATATTTTAAATCACTCAAAGCACTGTGATTTACCAAGAGCATGCTAATATATCTTACATAGTTGTTCTGAAATTTTGAGCTGAAGTCGATTTAATTTTAGTTATCTTTTCAAATTTTACAATTATTGATACAATTAATGTGGTACCGTCGCATTTCTATGTGTTCCAACTTCACTCTAAATTTGAAATAATTTAGAGGTTATGTTAGACCTGTCTGTGGAGGTGTATTTCATCTGGTGAATTGTTTACTTATAACGAGTGTTTCTAATCCCAGATTAAGCATGAAGTAAAATTTCGAGTTTAGAAAAACCTGAAAATTTGGTTTGGTCGCTCCGCGAAGCGGAGCGACCAAACCAAATTTTCAGGTTTTTCTAAACTCGAAATTTTACTTCATGCGCCACGCGTATAGAACACCGATTATCCGTGAAGTTCAAAATATACTGCTTAAGTTTCAATTCGAGTTGATAAATATTAAAAATTATTATTTCATGTAACTAAATCTTAGAAAACTCAAGCGTCTGAAAAAAATTGCTTCTAGATTTGTTTTCTCTTAAATATTCTTATTTAAGATTTTGAAAGCTTTGACCGAGTGTTTCCACTCCTTGGTTAAGCATGAAGTAAAATTTCGAGTTTAGAAAAGCCTGAAAATTTGGCTTGGTCGCGTAGCGAAGCGAAGCGACCAAGCCAAATTAGGCTTTTCTAAACTCGAAATTTTACTTCATGCGCCTCGCGTATAAAACACTGACTTAAAGCGAAGTTCAAATTATACTGCTTAAATTTGATCTAGAATTGATAAATATTACAAATTTCTATTTCGTGTAAATAAAAATTCAAGCGTCTGAAAAAAAATTGCTTTTAGATTTCTTTTCTCTTAAATATTCTTACATATTCCAAAAACCATTGATAAGAATTTTGAAAGCGCTAGATTTGGTTAGACAAAATAACATTTTGTAGAATTTATTAACGTGATATCAAACTTAAGCAGTAAATTTTGAACTTCGCTTAAGTCACTGTTTTATACGCGTGGCGCATGAAGTAAAATTTCGAGTTTAGAAAAGCCTAATTTGGCTTGGTCGCTTCGCTTCGCTACGCGACCAAGCCAAATTTTCAGGCTTTTCTAAACTCGAAATTTTACTTAATGCTTAACCAAGGAGTGGAAACACTCGGTCAAAGCTTTCAATTTTACGCTTTTATAAAAACCAATGAATGCCTGAAAACTTACAGTGTATAAATCGGGATATATATTCTGAAAAAAAAAATACTCAGAAATTATAAAACATCTACACGAATTTTCAACAAAATGATAACTGAATTCAAATGAGGACGTGTTTTTGTACAGGTTATACAAACATTTAATTCCATTTGTATACAATTTCCATTTAGTAAATGAGTCTTTATGTAGGTACTAATTACCAGGATCGGAAATGAATGAATAAATATTTCCTCGCAGGTGTAAAGGTGGGTCTCAAGTCGAGTCTCGATTGATGGATCGCCTTACGTACAGAACGGTTGACGTTTCCTTTACGAAATACACGCGGGCAGAATGCGCGATTAAACGGGAATATAATATGCAAATGTGGAAGCCGAACGGAGCTCTCTGTCTTTCGAGGACGTGACTATCGTCTATTTATTTATTTTCGTGCAAATTTCATCCGTCCATACGATGAATCTCAAATGAACCAATCGACGAGTTGAAGTTGAACAAACCTATTATTATGTTGTGTATCTAAATAACGATTCGATATGTATTCTATATTCATCACAAAATTGACCATTAAGGACATATGTGTTTATTGAGATGTTTTATCAATTTGTTTGTATTTTAAATTCATATCAGATAAAAGGTATGTTTGAAGATGATGCATATCAATGTTTAAATACTAAAAGTACGTTACAGAAAAAAACATGGAACCTTTTTTATTCTAATAGTAATACTTGTATTGAAATTATTTAGGTAAACAGTGTGTGAAGTACAGTGTGTGAAGTAGGACATTCACACAAGTTGCCTATTATTAATCATTGCATAAATTACACTTTTTAGTGAGATCCTAGATAAAGGATTCTATTTTGTTACTGTTTTGTAACAATAAGGTATTGTTTTGTTTTTTGTTGATGAAATATGAAACAGTCTATTTTTGTATGAATTTCGTTGTTACAGTTATTGTGGAAAGGTAGATAAAAGAAGGGAGTTCATTGACATCCCACATGCATCTGCTCGTTGGTGGTCGCGATGAAAAAGATAAAATGGAAAGGGGTGAGTTTTATTAATTCCGGAAAATCGTGTTGAAAAGAGCATGTGCAATACGGTACTACCACCTGCACTTCCGGTTATGGTGGTCATTATCGTGTGTATAACAGTATTACCTGTTTCGAAAATGAGAACATATGAGGGAGAGAAAAATAACAGTTGTTGCAGAATATAAATTAAAAACTTGATAAAATGGATGGAAATGTATACGGAAAAGTATGTACAGGGTGATTCACTATAAATGTCCCCGCCTTCTGTAACTTGGTAATTTATGAACTGATTTAAAAATTTAAAACATGTATTTCAGTTAAATATTGCATACTTAAATAAAACACTTAATAATTTTCAACTAAATATTGCATACATAGCACAGGTCTACAAAATTAAATAAAAAAATTGGTGCACTTGAAATTTAAGTATATTTCTGTTATATATTTGGCAGTTATCACTCAATATATTTGTGAATCGATTGATAAGCGAGGACAAGTCGATGTTGTTTACACCGACTTTTCTCGAGCTTTTGACACCATTAATCATCAAATCTTACTAAATAAACTTTATTCATTCGGGCTTTCTCTGAACATTGTTTACTTTTTAGCTTCTTACCTGGATTATCGTAAGAACTATGTTTACTATAATGGATTTAAATCAGCTTATTTCATATCCACATCTGGGGTACCACAGGGGTCAAATTTAGGTCCGTTATTGTTTAATATTTATATAGATGATTTAATCGCATGTATAACGTGTCCAGTCTTGGCTTATGCAGACGACGTAAAATTGTATACTACTATCAATACGGAATTCGACTGCGCACTTTTGCAAGAAAACATAAATATTATAGTTAATTGGTGTACCACTAATCAACTATCTCTTAATACAAGCAAATGTGTTGTGGTATCATATACACGAAAACGAGAACCAGTACTGAATGATTATAAAATCGGGAATACTTCTGTACCTCGTGATGTTAAAATAAAGGATCTTGGTGTCTTGTTTGACTCGCAACTAACTTTTTCAGATCACATACACTCGATAGGTAAATCTGCCTTTAAAATGCTTGGATTTCTAATGCGCATATCACGATATTTTACTGATATCCAACTGCTGAAGGTGCTGTACTTTGCTCTCGTGCGCAGCCGGTTAGAGTATGCATCAATCATTTGGTATCCTCTCTACATGTCCGGTTCCTCGGTAATTGAACGAGTACATAAGCGATTCCTTAAATTTCTTACTTTTAAAATTAGCGGCGTTTATCCTGATCATTCGATGGAATACATTGAAATTTTCGGACAGCATAATTGCGTATCTCTTTCCGAACGTAGAGAAAATTGTAGTGAAATGTTCCTACGCAAGTTAATTGCCAATGATATTGATTCAACTCAATTACTATCTTTGGTAAAAATCAATGTACCCCGTCTTGCATCGCGACATAACACCACGTTTTTTATACCTACCGCAAACACAAATGTGTTACTAAGAGCGCCCATTACGCATATGTGCCGTAATGCAAATCTTATATCTAATGATATTTTTCTGTAACGGCTTTTCTGTGGAAAGATTTTGTTTTTATTTATAGTAATATATATTTTGTAATGATTTTATTAACCATATTTACTTATTACTTATTAATTATTGTAATTTATGTTTATGAATTGTATATACTTTTTGTTATTTGTCTTTTTATGGTATATCTGTTGGACAATAAAGATTGTTATTATTATTATTATTATTATAAGACCTGGTAGCATTCTTGTGAGCAGTTGTATTAAAAGTTTATTTTTATTGTCGCGTGATTTAAAAAAAATAAATAACATAATAATGTCGACATCAAGACGATCCTGTTTAACGATCTAAACACATTTTGTTACGTTTGTGGCAAATACACAGTAAAAAAGTGTCAGAAATCTATCACTAAATTAGTGCAAAATGCATACTTACTTTAACTTGAAAATTGAAGATACTGATAAGCTTTGGGCACGAAATTGTATTTGCAACATATGTATAGTGGAATTTTTCAAATTAGGCACTCTCATGCGCAGAACGAGCGCCGTTCGTGTATTTCCGCCGCTCAAAAAATGAGAAAGTGGAACCTGTCTACGTTGGGCGCACATTTATTTGAAAGAAGGGAACTCGCGCGCTCATGCAAGGTGGTGCATCGGACGAGGACCCTTCGGGATTTCAATGTTGTTATCTCTGCGAGAACCAGCGCCGAAGGGTACATTTACGGCCCAACGTTTTCAGGACTGCCCTGCCTACGTTCGGGAATGCTGTTCTACCGCGCAAGTGCCTAATTTGGGTAATACATCTATATAGGATATTTAAGATAGTAGATACATTGAAAAAAACTTTTTTACTAGGACAGAAAAGCAGTCATACAAAGTTTATATATTACTCTGCTTGCAGGAAAGCAGAGATAAAAACACGCAGACTGGAGTAAAACAAACTGGCCTGGAAAAAGAATATTGTTCATTGGAAAGCAGAATACCATAAACCCACCATTAGTCAATAGAGATAGTTTTGCCTTCATTGCACACAAAATTAGCTCTAATGAGACAGTTCGTAAAAGCTATAAACAAAAATGTCCACTATTTTAGTTATATAGCCAGAATTTTTTTTCGTTGAAGTAAGGTAAAAGGTGGTATTTTCGACGGTCCTCAGATCAGGCTTTAATTAAAGTCAATAATTTTGTCCTTTCTATGAATCTTTTAAAATTGTCAGAATCGATTTTTTCGTCGATCTAGTCAAACATTGTTTAGGAAACCGCAAGTCTGAAAACTATCTTGAACTGGCGCAAACTATGTTAGAATGTTACAAAAAGGTTCGGTGTAATATGAGCTATCAACTCCAATAATGTGGCTCTTACAGTAAGGAGCAATGGGAGAGGTTTCACAAAGGCCTGGCCAAATATGGAAGCAAGGTACCAAGGCCGTTAGAAAGAGCAAATCATGGCTGATTATTGCTAGGGAATAATGCAAGACTGTCCTGATAAATCTTACAAAAAGGAATCGCGAAATCGAAGCTTTCTCCTTGTCCAATAGTAAAATAAATGGTAATAAATACAAACAATTGTGTTTTTTGCATCTTCGCATATCTCCTAAACTACATGTAGGGTCATGAAAAAAATATTTAGTTACAATCAGCATGATGAGTAGTCTCAAAAACAGTATTAGTCTTTCCGGCACCAAATTCACTGTTGGCCTGTGTAATAATTAATAATTTCTGATTTTAACTATATCAGGTTAAATATATCCCTAGTCCTGATAATATTACGAGAAATATTCGCAGTTATAAATAAAGAGAAAATAATAAAATAGACTATAAGATCGTTTAGACGTCATGATAATGTCCATGTTGAATTAGAATGGGTAGATTTAGTTGCTCAAACTTTTATAAGAGAATTAACTTGCCTCTAGATCAGGGCTGGCCAACCCAAATTACTTCGAGGGCCAAAATGAATATCTATAATTTTTCAAGTGTCGCAACTTGTTCTTTCTTTGCATAATCAAGTTTTTTTCAAATCGCTGCTTTGCTTTGATAATGGCACAAGTGAAATTTGTTAATTTTTTAAAAGGAAGGAGAGTGCAAAAGTTTACAAGACACTTTTATTCAAATTTTGAAGTCTCTATCTTCTCTCGGTTTATTTTATTTTTTGCACATATTTTTATGTGTCTCTTAAGGGGGTATTACCATTCGGAAGTTTTAAAAAATTGATTTTTTTTTTGCATGTATTGATACTTGATAGTATCTAGTTTCATGTCCGAACGCCGTTTTACAATAGGCGAATTCGTTAGTTAGATTTTTGCTTGTTGAAGTAAACAATGCTGAGTAGGTGGCTGGGTGGAAATACACAGAACTCAAACGAAAGTTTGAATGCTTGTGTCTGGAAGCTGGCTTCGAAGCACCTCAACTGTGGTGCAAAAACCGTCGCTATCGCGTCTTTCATAGCTACCAGCATATTCAACGATGGATACTCGGTAGTTTTTAAGACGATAGACTGGGAATCCATATTTGCCTGCAAGCCAAGGCTTTCCGGTGCGGACCGACGCGGAGCGCGAGATGTGGGACGAATTTTGCCTGACTCCAGCAACTCATAAGGCCATCCAACAACGCTGGCAGAAGTAAATCATTCAAACCCAGTTTTTAGAGGAAGAGGAGGGCCGTACGGAGCTGGCATAGCTGACTAAAGCCAAAAATCTCCAAAAATAGTTAAAATTTGTGTCAAAACTTTAAACGCGTTTTTCTCGAAACCACTTTTTTTTCGCTGGCCGGAAACTTTCTTTTCAAACTATGAAACGGATTGACTTGAGCTTTTAGTGTTCGGTTCTCCACATTTTCCTCTGGAGTTTGAACCACCGTCATTCAAATATATTAACATTTGATATTTTTCATAGAGCCTTAAAGTCAGAAAAAGGGGGGCAAAAAGCGACCACTTTTTTCGAATGGCCTCCATTTTGTTATTTATCGAGATTTTTTATTGTCGGTGGTTCAAACTCCAGATAATTTAATACAGATTAATGACTACTACTTCATTTTACGTTTCAAATCACAGAATCGAAAAAATCTTTCCGGCCATGAGGAAAAACACGGCGGACACGGCCTTATTTGAGGCCAGATTTATAGGTTTAGCCGAACGATTGAAAAGAATTAAAATTCATTTTTTGTAGTTTATGAATCTATAAACAAGTTGCAAGAAACCGCAAGATCGCATGTATTAAATTTCCCAAAAATAAAAATTCTGAAAAACCGTAAAAAAAACGCTGTCCTAGTGGTAATACCCTCTTAAAGCTGTATTCATTAAATAACTGTATTGAAAACAAATCACTTTTTTTAGTTGTGCGAGTATCAAAGAAAAGCTGCGATATTTGAATTTTATAATCTGAAATTCTATTGAATTATATTTTTTATACATCAATGCTTTAGAACACGGATGAGCAAAGCCCGCATGAAAAAAAACAGAATATTTGTACCAGTTCTTAGAAATGAAAAAAATTACAAAACCTAATTATTTATTATGAACACTGAAAGTCGTTGATAAGAAACAAAATTTCTGTTTTCATGTTAATTTAATGAAAGATGATGATGATGTGTATTTTTGAACTTCCTTTCAAATTTCGCTTGTAATTTGGTTAAATATATTTTTTAATTGAAATAAAGAATAATATATTAAACGTAAAATCCTTAAAGTTTATTCAGAAATAAATAAACTTCAACCTTCTTTCTTGAAAATGAACTTGCCTTATTAAAATTAATATTCTCGAAAAAAAAAAACTAAATATTAATTTATGTTGAAAATACTAATTCGCAATTGGATATATTTTGACAAGTATAATTTTTTTAAATTGTATTTATTTGTGAGTTACAACATGCTTATAGTCTAGTTCACGAAAGGTGTTCTATGACATTTAAGTTCAAATTAATATAACTATAATAATATGAATCCCCTAAATAAGAGAGTGGTAGCATAAGCTGAAATTGATCACACAAAAGTAAAAGAAATTATGTTCATATAAAAATACCGCAAAGAAAAGTTCTACGATAGATTTCAAATCTGCAATTACAGGCACCTCTCGTGAATTCTACTATATGTTTATATTTTTTGACACTTACAATAATATTTTAACATTTTTTTCTTCGTGCTTGGGTTTTTGTTTTTGTAGTGTAGTGAAGTTTTATAATTGTATCAATTTTATTTTTTATTATTTTTTAAACATTGCTTAACTTTATTGAATGTAGGTACAAAATGTCTAGTTTATCTTATAAATTAACGAGGTTTGGTTCTCTTAAATTTTGTTCTTTTATCATTATTATAATTGTGAGATTGTCTTTATATTTAGAAAATCTTCATGGTTTTCAACAACTTTCTACATTGTTAGCGAATTCTGGTGTTAGGCGCGATATTAATTTATTATAACTTATATGAATTGTCATTTTGTTTTTATAATTTTTTTTTGTGATATTGTAAAAAGGAGAAATTCGTAAATAAATAAATAAATTCTGCAAATTTTGTAGTCATATAAAACATGATTTTTTATAGATTTCAATAGTTTTAAGAGTAATCGTCATTTTTTTATAATTTCCGTTAATTTAGATCCAACTTGACAATATTGATTGTCTTTGCGAAATTTCGATATTTTCATGATATTTATAACCTATTCTTTTAATTTTTTATAACCTAAAAGAAAAGGTTATAAAAAATAAATAATTCTTTTTTACAATTATTGGCAGTTTAAACGCCTGTATCCAGGGACGTTTCTTTTAAGTATTTATATTCCAATGCCATACGCTGTATACTTTTAATTTGAAGCTTCTAACGAGTCTTTCGAATCCCAGATTAAGCATGAAGTAAAATTTCGAGTTTAGAAAAGCCCCGTGAAAATTTGTCGAGGGTCGCGCAGCGACCCGAGACAAATTTTCTGGGCTTTTCTAAACTCGAAATTTTACTTCATGCGCCACGCGTATAAAACATTGACAGTTGTGTGAAATTTAAAATATACTGCTTATGTTTGATTTCGCGTTAATAAATTTTAGAAGAGTATTATCAAATCTTGCAATTTCTAAATTCGTGCTTTATAATATGTTTTCTTTTCACTTCTTAAATTATCCTTCACTGCAACTACTTTGTTGTTCAAATATCTAAAGTTTAGAATTTAGATATTTGAACGGCAGGCACTTTAAAATCACTTTTTGGTTTTTTCTGAACTAATGGATAACTTTTTTCTCCCCTATATTTAGTTTCGTTGTATGAAATTATTTTAAGAGGTCAGGGAAATAAATTTGTAATCAGGGAAGAGTCGGAAAAAAGTCAGGAAAATGTTACACTTCAAATTGTTCTCCACCATGGTATACCTAACCTAATTTATTTATCTTATTTTTGTTCACCAGGACAGCTTAATTTACTGTCAAATTACTGTTATATTAAAATTTGTTACCAACCGATGATTTGACAACGGATCAGAAAAAAGTCAAGAAAGTGTTGAGTACAGTCTATTTTTTGTATACAAATACATGTGTATGAATATAAAATCGAGCGCTTCGAGCGTGATATGATAAATATCGGAATGGCCAATGTGTGTGTGAATTGTGAATAGTAAATTGTAGATTGTGAGGGGGCATTTAATGGGGTGGTGGGTGTTCGGCTGCTTCCTACATAAAGTATTCACCGATAAACATTTCAGAGAAGCACCCGAGGTGCACAGATAATATTCCCCCCTGAGAACTATCTCGTAAAGATATGCCGCATCAAAGTCTCTTCTCCTAATACGGCTATGACGTAATCTGCAGATTTTACACCCAAAACCCGCTTAGTAAAGATTTTATCATTTATACCTAACAGTCATAATTCGATTTATTTTTCAATATAGTTCGATATCTGAAAAGGTATAAGGATTCGAGAGCGATAAGAATTACTTCATATCTAATAGGTAGGCAATAAAACAAGAACAAATAAACTGTAATTCCGTGAGGGGAAAATGAATCATGTTTCCCCACACTGAATTACAGTTTTTAATTGCATCATTGATGCAGTGTTCAAAAATAAAAGTGAAACCCTCCAAACTGTGTTGTTTTATTTCAAATAAAACAATAATTCCAAAACGAAATTTAAGAATTTTTCACAAAAATAACACAATTGTTTTAATAATCAACTGTGTTTTATTGCAAACTTTATAATGAACTAATGCAAAATTGCAATTACTCGTAGCAATTAACTAACAGCTGATCATTCAATAAAAATCCTGCCGACTTCATCGTTTTTAAGATTGTATGTAATATAATGTAGACATAATTCTACAACATAAAATCTCAGCAATAATTTCTGCAATTACATCCTACCAACTCCACATTAAGTAATTGTTTCATTACAAGCTTCAATTATCATTTTCTTCTAATTTTAACGATTGCATGAATCATTATCACACACTTTTCCGTTTATTCTTTCAACGTGCATAATTATTGCGCAATTTTCCTCTCTTTAATTGTATTGTTTTGTACACAAAGCCGCAATTTACTTTTCTCTCCGCGGAAAAGAAATTGCATTCGCCGGAAATGCATTTCATAATGGGATCGATCATTAAATTGCAGAATTCTGAATTCGGGAAAATTGAATTTATACTTGGGAAATTTGCATACCGGCCGGGATATCGCGTTGTGCTGTCGAACGCAATTTGTTGGCAAAAGTGGGAAAGTTGCCTGGGATTTATGAGAAAAGTTGAAAAACGTAGGAGTACAATGGTATCATATTTTTATTTCCTTTTAAATAAACGAGACTGAAAGAACTCGTGATAGATCTTGGGATATCTTATTGAAAAAATATTCTCTGTTGTTATTAGAATTAGCAGATAGTTTAAAATTTATTGTTCTTTTAATATGGTCTTAATCAACTCGGGAGACCAAAAAATGGATATATCCACTAACATTTTTAATTTGAACATTTTCGCGAAAACAATACTTTTCCTTTGTTTTACATACATTAACATGTTCAACATTTAGCATGTTTGGATTTGTTTGTGGTATCTAATGAACGGTACTCCGGTCTGTCTATTTTGTACAATTGCACTTTGTTTTTAAACAGTGTTTTAAACATGTTTAAAAACAGCCGTCGTGTATTAAACAGTTTTGTCTTAAACATTTTTTAAATCTTAAGTTTGTTTAAAACATATTTTAAAAGTTAAATTTGTTTAAAACGTTTTTTTATTATCTTAAATTTGATAAATTTTATTTTATACTACTTCATTAAGATTTTTTGTCTACGTTTTCAAATGTTTGCTAAATTGTTGAAGATATTTAAAATTACATTATTAAACATAACATTTTATTACAATAAAATATCACAACTGTGTGTGCATAAATGTGATTTTTAAATTCAGGGAATTTTTCTTTCAGGTATACACTGTAAATATTACGACATTCGTTGTTTATTTTTTAAAGATTTCAATTTGAATCATTAAACGAGGGTTTTTCCGCTAAACATGAAGTAAAATTTCAAGTTTAGAAGCGCCTGAAAATTTGGATTGGCCGCGTAGCGAAGCGGAGCAGCTAATCTAAATTAGGCGAAATCTAAAATAGGCGAAATTTTACTTCATGCGCCGCACGTATAAAACACTGAAATATCGTAAAGTTTAAAATATACAGCTTTAGCAATCTAATATGTAGATATGAATAAAACGTGAGTCATATTCTGCTTTGAACAAATTGTTTAAAACAGTGATTATAGGCAACCTAATAACTATAACGAATATAAGGTTGCCCATAATCGTTGTTTAATGTGTGTATTTTTTGAACTTCACTGTAAATCAGTGGTTTTAAGCGTGGCACATGAAGTAAAATTTCGAGTTTAGAAAAGCCTAATTTGGATTGGCCGCTCCGCTTCGCTACGCGGCCAATCCAAATTCTTAGGCTTTTCTAAACTCGAAATTTTACTTCATGCTTAGTCTGGGAGTGGAGAACACTCATTAAAAGCCTCAAATTAACCGCTTTGAAATAACGAATTCCCGCAAATTTAAAAAACGCTGTAATTATCGGGATATGTATACTCAAAAGAAAAATGCTCTGCATGTTCTGTTTTAAACACGTTTTAAGCGTGTTTTAAACATGTTTTTAATTGTTAATGTTTTAAACGCTGTTTCAATGGAAAAAACACGTTTTGTAAAAAAAACTGTTTGGTTTAATTAAAATGAAAAAAAAAACGTTTTTTTTAAACCCTGGCAAAAATCCTAAACACGTTCAGGATTAACAATGCGGTCATCAGAGAATTCCCTAACAATTGACAGTAAACTTCCAACTGTTGTCTCTGATGAACAGGCCCATTATTCAATGAAAAGTCAATTTACAAAATCTATCCTGAGATAAATAAATATAAGCGATTTTTCAGAAGAAAAAAACATTTAATATAAAACCTATTTACAAAATTAAAATTACTTCTTTACAAAATTGTTTAAAAATTCGGTTGGCAAAAAAAAAAACATTGCTTTGAAGTCAACGTGTTTGCTCAGTAGGAAGTATTTTAATAATAAATTCAATTCATTTTCTGAGATGTACAAAATCTCTGCAAATGTCATGGATTTGAAACAAAATATTCACCTTACTTAATATATCGCCGGTGCACAAGAAAAGTGACACAACTCAAAAATCCTCCTTTTTGAGTTTAATAATGTAAAATACTCATAAAAAGATCGACTTTTATCAGAAAAAACGACATAAAGATAGTTTATAAAATACTGGATAAAAAGACCATGCGTCACTTTGTCACGAAAGAATTTATGACCCCTACTCAGGTTAAAACGTCACTGTTGGTGAAGTTTATAATATTGTTTTAAATGCCATAGTATTATGAAACCATCACAATCAAGAAACATTGTAACATTCTAGAAAATGTTCGTTTTATAACTTCAAAATGCACATTAATATTATTCTCCTGAAAAATAAAAATTTTTGAGATGTGTCACTTTTCTTATGCACCGACGATATATTATTTTTTACCAATTGAAATCAATCAAATGAATTGAGTAAATTCAAAATAAACTCAAGTATTCGAATTTCTCCTTGCAGCGCTTTATTTTTATTGAAACCTTTAATGTTATTCAAACGAGTGTTTCCACTCCATGATTAAGCATAAAGTAAAATTTCGAGTTTAGAAAAGCCTAAGAATTTGGATTGGCCGCGTAGCGAAGCGGAGCGGCCAATCCAAATTAGGCTTTTCTAAACTCGAAATTTTACTTCATGCGCCACGCGTATAAATCAATAACTTCAAGTGAAATCTTTAACTGAGTGGTTAGAGTGAAACAAATTTAATTTGTCAATTATCAATTATTCAAATTACGAAGAAAGTGCTATGATGGACACATTACCATTTTTTTTTTTATTTTGTTTCATATTTTTTAATGTGTCAAATTCGTGCTCCGTACAGAACTAACAATTTGTCAATTATTTAATCTCGTTATGTACATCATCATCTTTATGTGACAAAATAAAATGTACATGTAATATAACACTACATACTTATAAGTGTTTTTTTGTTCGTCAAACAGAATACATACCTTAGGTCTTTCCACCTAATTTCTATCTTCTTTTTTTCTCAAATTTCTTTCAAGTTAGTACATTATTTTCACTCCTTACACCGAACGGTAGAAAGTGAAAAGATTTAAAAAAAACAATATTTGCATATTTATTAGTACTAATAATTTAAAAGTCCCTGACTTTTCACTAATTTCCATGACTTTTCCCGATGAATAAAATCCCCTAACTTTTCCGGTTTTCCTAGTTGGTTGCAACACTGTATATTATATATTGTAAAAATATTTTAACTTATCTTAAATACCGATATCGTGTTATTCATTAGAAATGCACGTGGAATATTAATAAAAAAACCGGCTGGTGTTGATATTACACATCGGAATTAGTAATGAATTCATATTAGAGTCACCTTTACGGGTTGGTAGAAAACAATTGTTTTCCCCGGGAAGGAATTACAAGCACGCCGAAACGCCGCCTCCCGGAAGGTCACAAAACTGTCACGAGGCAAACATTCAATTATGTCAACCGACGCGACGGACCGTTAAAAAACCGCATCTCCAAAACGGATTTGTTGCCATCGTGTAATTAAATTACACTTGGTTGAATTTTAATTAATTTCAACAGCGGAAGCGCGTGAAAATATACCATAAGTATTTGATTGTTCCTCAATGGAGGTTCTTGGGGAGTAGAGGGGGCCGCCGCGCCGCCCTGTGACATAGGTAGATTGACTATTTCGGCCATTATTCAGAGACAACAGTTGGGAGTTTACTGATAACTGTTGAGGAATTCTCTGATGACCGGATTGTTAATCGTGAAAGTGTTAGGGATTTTTGCAATCGTAAGAAATAGACCGACCCTCCGTACCGTTCATTAGATACCAGCATACATCACAAACAAATCCAAACATGTTGAATGTTGAACATTTTGATGAACCCATTGTGACATGTTTACTGAATAATGGTCGAAATAGTCAATGTGATCGTAGTTTACATGATAAAATGACATTCAGTATAGTGATTTTTTTATGATGAAATAACAGCATAGTGATTTTATTTTTTGTTTGTTCTATTTTTGTGGAGTGGAAAAATTAGT
Organism: Philonthus cognatus; assembly: GCA_932526585.2. Taxonomy (NCBI): domain Eukaryota; kingdom Metazoa; phylum Arthropoda; class Insecta; order Coleoptera; family Staphylinidae; genus Philonthus; species Philonthus cognatus. The sequence continues at coordinate 23,096,053 of OW052243.1, read as the reverse complement.
TTGGTCGCTCCGCTTCGCTACGCGTTTAGGCTTTTCTAAACTCGAATTTTTACTTAATGCTTAACCTAGGAGTAAAAACACTCGTTCGAAATTTTAAATTGAACCCTTTTAAAAAGCAATGAATACGTGATACAAGAAATATTTCTTGTAAGTGTACAGTTCTATTCAATAAAAAAGCGTACAACTGCTGAACCCGATTTCGACAAAATATTGCTAATGTGAGCTGTACACTTGAAAGAAAGCCAATTTCTACAAGAGAGCATATTACATAAATATGACGGTGTAAATGTAAGTATATAAAACTTTGATAAAATCAGCTCATAATTCAGGATTTTAAAAACCACCTGATACCATCTATTAACACATACTTGATTTACGTCTACAGGAGTTAATATTGAGTGCGAAAAACTATTTAACTATTAACTGTTGAGCCGATCGCGTGTACATGAAATACACTCACGAAAGCCTTTGATTAAAACGAACAAATGTACATTTAGGACATTAACTCGTTTTAGAATCTTACACAAGTCGCACGCTACTTTATGCATGTTAAACAGCAAGCAAGTAAAAACAATATTTACATTGTTATATATTCAATATCAATGGCTGAGCAGCAATTGCAGTGTACTGCATCAAGTAAAATCGATATTTAATGCGTGAAAAACTATGTATTTGTATAATAAATTTGTTGGGCATTCGCTGTTTTTTAAAAGCGTTTAATTTTGAACTTCTAACGAGTGTTTCCACTTCTTGATTAAGCATGAAGTAAATTTCAAGTTTAGAAAAGCCTGAAAATTTGGTTTGGTCGCGTAGCGAAGCGGAGCGGAACAGCTAATTTATCTTTTATTATCGCCAAAAGTTCAGTTAAAATTGTAAAATAAATATAAAGGATAAAATCGCAGTTCAAATGTATACACAATTTTAAAGGGCCTCAAATTTTCTCTGTTACAATTCATATGATCTAAAGTTACATGTCGAGTAACAAAAATTATGTATTTCAGTCTTTTAAATTATTGATTATTTTATTGAGAATTGTTCGTTCTAAAGGAAGGAATTAAACTAAAAGAATAAATTCATCAATAATCCAAAAGAAAAATCGAATAAAACCACGAGCTCTAGCGTATATTACTTGGAATGTGGGAAATACCCCAAGGTATACGGCTGGGACATGTCCCAAAGGTCTGGAAACAAGTTAGGGTAGTATTCATACCGAAGCCTGGTAGAGCAGACTATACTGCACCCAAGGCATACAGACCAATCACATTCTCTTCGTTTCTCTTAAAAACGCTGGAGAGAATCTGTGAAAGGTACATAAGAACGTTAGCACTTATAAGTCAACCGCTGATGCCATCGCAACACGCTTACACACGGGAAGGATCCACCGTGTCAGCCCTACATAACGTAGTGAGTAGAATCGAGAAATCAATGGATAACAAAGAATCCGCCCTGGGTGTTTTTGTTGACATCGAAGGTGCGTTTGATAAAACGACCATACCGAAAATAAGAAACGCGCTAAACAAGCGCGGAGTACCATCAAAAATGTGTGACTGGATTGGCAATGCACTTGCCAACCGACTGGTCACAGTGGAGGAAGGTGGAGAACGTATCACCTGCAAGATTGACAGAGGCTGTCCACAAGGAGGTGTCCTATCTCCTTTGCTATGGAAATGGTGCTGGACAGCCTCCTAGAAGAACTGCAGCAATTAGGCTTCTTTGTGACAGCCTATGCTGTCGACTTAGCCATTATAGTACATGGCAAATTTGAAGACGCTCTCTGTCATCAAACTGCAGGGAGCTCTAAATACAGTTTCGCGGTGGTGCAATGATCACTCATTGTCGGTAAATCCGGCTAAAACGGAATTGGTCATGTTCACCAAGAAAAGGAAGGTCATGAAAAGAGCACCTAAGCTAAAGAATACAATGCTGCAGTACAGCTACGAGGTGAAATACCTGGGCATTACACTCGACAGGAAACTGAGCTGGAAAACGCACATCGAAATTAAAATAAGAGCGGTTTGGCAATGTCGTCAAGCAGTGGGGAAAACCTGGGGTTTCAAGCCGCGCACGACGATGTGGCTGTATACAGTTGTCATAAGGCCTATGCTAACATATAAAGCTTCAATTTAGTGGCCAAGGACCAAACAATTAACGACAATAAAGAGACTAGCGCAAGTGCAACGGACAGTCTGTTTAAGCGTAACAGGCGCCATGCACACAACTCCGACAATGGCGCTGGAAGTCATGCTATGCCTTCCACCACCTGATATTCACGTGGAAATGGAGGCTATTGCGACCATACTTCGCCTCTAAAGTAGCGGGATTTGGAACAGCAACAACTGTGAGGAAGTCAGAGGTCACCTCTGGAGGATGTTCTGCAACGATATACCTCTATAAGAGGCTGGCACTGACTACTGCGTACCGACACCAATACGGAATGCACCCTACACTGATAATATCCAACCCACGAAACATATGAGAGAGTCTGCTATAAGAATCTACACCGATGGCTCAAAAAAGAAGGATAGGTCAGGGATTTTAGTTTTCTCTAGAACCCTGAGGATCCATACGAAAATCCCCATTGGTAAGTATGCGACCGTCGCTCAACTGGAAACGATGGGTATAACACTTGCGGCTGACATCATTTTAAACCGTAAAGTGTCAAACGAAGCCATACTGATCCTAACAGACAGTAGGCAAGCCTTGATGTCTCTAAAGAAGTTATACACTACTTCACAGACAACACTAGAGTGCCATAAAAAATCTGCTGGGTGAAGGGGCACGATATAAACATAGGTAACAGGAGGGCTGATGCACTGGCCAGAGCAGCGGCTGGGATGAACGTCATCTCACCCGCTAGTGCGATTGACACCCCTGTCACTATGTAACATGTTACATTTCAACACACTTGATAAATTCAGAAAGCGTTGGGATGATACGGAAAGCTGCAAACACTCGAAGGAGACATTACTGTACCCCAACGAGATTTCAGCTAAACGGTACCTGCAGATGACTAGAAGGAACCTCAGACAGATAACCGCTGTTCTTACCCGACACTGCGGGCTCAATGGACACTTATACAAGATGGGAATAGTTGACTCCCCATCTTGTAGAGGGTGTGGAATGGAAGACGAGACTGCGAGGCACATCCTCATCGAATGCCCTGCACTCTCGTCTACGAGAGGATCCATTCTGGGTGAAAGATGGCCGACGATGGACATTATCAGGGATTTGCCCACCTCAGTAATACTGGACTGCCTAGACAAGGTGGGATGGTTGAGCTGAGGATGGGTGACCCGTAGTGGGAGGCAGCACAATGGGCCTAATGAGGTCTAAGTGCAGTGCAGCAATGCGCACTCCCCTTATACCAGATACCAGATACCCCAAGGTATACGTTGGACAAAGTGGACGTAGCTTCCCTGAGTTTCATCATGTATCCAATTAAATCGTCAATTAAATATTAGAAATTATGTACATAGGGGTTAATGGGGGTATTTGAATTTATAAAGTAGGGCATGGTCAAGAAAAGGTTGTGAAACACTAGTCTAACCTAATTTTCTAACTGTTAGAGCAGCTTTAACTGCGTCACATTAGAAAATATATTTTCCAGTCTGAAGTATTGAGACTGAGTTTATTTTTTTTAGTTTTATACTATTTGTATAGAGCAATCTTCTAAAGTAAAATTGAATTTGTCAATTATTTGTAGAAAATTTAAGAAATAGCGAGACAAAATAATTGCAGAAAGAACAAGCTTCTATTCTTAGGTCTGAATATTTACATCATCTATATAATTTATATAATTCTATTTACATTTTATTTACATAGTTCGATAGATGATATAAATATTTAGACCTGAAAATGGAGATTGTGTTTTTTTTTAGTTCTTTTGAATTGTAGCGTAGAACTTTGCATAGAAAACTTTCAGAAATTGATCGTTTGGTCCTTCGAAAACTTGCAGGGTAAAGAGTTCAACGTTCGCTTTACGATATCCGCAATATGTCAGGGGTTGCTTCCACAAAATTTATATCACCATAGCATACACAATTTAGGTACTCAACTACTCATCCTTGTAATAAAATGTTAAAACAAAGCTAATAAATACACGAAACATAAATCAAACTAAAATTATTTAAAAAATACTGTCCCATATTAGTGGTATGTAAGATTACCGGAGTTCTGTATTTATACTTATATTTTTATTTAAAAAGAATGTAGGTATAAATACAGATTTTATTCGTAATTTTCAATGTAATCAATAAACATTTTCTCGTAATTTTTTATTTCTTAATACAAAAAGAAGTTAAATAAACCAAGTATTATATCTAATTCTTAATAAAGAATATTGCATTGAAACAGTTAAATATAGCTATACTATCGTTGATTAAACTTTATATCAAGAGAAGTGCACATTATCGCAATTATTTATACTTATTAAGGAATGCTGATGTTATCTTTAAAGCTTAAGCTCGACTAGAAGGATTAATTATGCGTGCAAGATGTTATCTTTTCTAATTTACTTCAGAAGAAAAATTATAATTAGGGGTGTGTATATCATTAAATAACCTATGTATGCAGAATTGATTATATCATTAAAACCTAGGAAAAAAACGCGATATCGGAAAACGAATAGGTAAGTCTATTCGATAAGTTTTGTAAAATATTTAAAACGATGCGGGCCGAAAATGATTAGATATTTAAAATAAAACCAAAATTACAGAAGTAAGTCATAGATAATGAAAAAACATGGTAGACATATCTCAAAAATACATCTCTCTTTTTTTTCATTTATTGAAACTGTAGCATACACATTTTGTTTTGTGGAGGCTTTTACTTCATATTTCATTATACATGTTAATTTAACAATTAAAACTCAACTTTGTTTATATAACACTTTTCATTTCATGTTTAATAATGGCAACCTAATATGAACTATTAATTTCCCCTAGTTACATTTCTTTCTTTTTTGTTATTTTCTCATCCCTGATGTCAAAGGGGTTCGTGGTTTATCATGATTATATTCCTTTCTTTTTTCATTTATTAAAATTCATCATACTTTTCTTTTATTCAGTAAGCGTTCTCAATTGGTTGAGAAATGTATGCAATTAATCAAAATGATCATTTATGCCTTTTTCTTGGGTACAAAATAATAATTACGAGATAATATTTTCCGTATATTCTTAAAATAGGGTCAACAGGAAATGTCTGCGCGATTATATTTTCGAACACGGCATGAATAATGAAAAAGAAGAGGCGAATCACCGAGTGCAAAATTTGTTCTGATGACTGGATGGAAGCATAAATAAGTAAGGTCATGGCTAATAAAATGCAAGAAAAGACAGGTCATGACTAATAAACAGTAAGAAACGACAGGGGAGGGTCAAAAATTGAAATCAACTTCCAACCAATAAATAATGTAACGATTTATTGTATACGGTACTCCATTAATTGATTTTGCATTTTTTTTATTTCTTGGTTGTTTGATTGGCAATTGACTTGAATTGGCTTTAATTAGAGGATCAATCAAATTCGCAATCGAACAGGACTTAAGTTGCAAAGATATTTTTATCTTGATTGTGTTTGTTATCTTTTCCGTATTTAACATAGGTAATATCGTTACTTTAATAAATTAATAAATAAAATATTTCTGATTTTCAACTTTTCCTATTTATTTTCACTACAATTGTTTTGCTACGCTGTAGCTTCTTCAGGTGAAGAATGTTAATAGGTTAATAGGTTAAATTTCAGTTTCTGTTTTTTATAATAATAATAACTTTATTTCTCAACAGAGAAACAAAATATTAACTTAAACTAAACATTTACGAACTTTTAATTGTAGGCTCAGCTAACTCTTGGTAAAACATGTTTTAACACTGAATTTAAAAATGGTTTAAAATTATTAAAACACTTGGGCCTTAAAGTCCGAAACGCGTCTGTGGGTATCTGGTGCCAGAATACTGAACACACATTCAATTTTGATTAAAACATTAACAATTCAAAAGATTAAACATTGAGGTAATGTTGATCAAACTCTACTGAGTGGGAAAAGTTTTTCTATTTAAAGTTTAAATAGAGAAATTATTATTCATAATGATAACAGGGAATTTTTCTTTTAGGTGTACATATGCATTAGCTGTAAATTTTCCGACATCCATTATTTTTTAAAAGAGTTTAATTTGAAGCTTTAAACGAGTGTTTTCCACTCCCAGACTAAGCATGAAGTAAAATTTTGAGTTTAGAAAAGCTCCGTGAAAATTTGGTGAGGGTCGCGCACCGACCCGAGATAAATTTTCTGGGCTTTTCTAAACTCGAAGTTTTACTTCATGCGCCACGTGTATAAACAGTGATTTCAAGTGAGGTTTAAATATACATACACTTAACTATATGTTATTGTTTTATACGCGTGGCGCATAAAGTAAAATTTCGAGATTAGAAAAGCCTCTTGAAAATTTGTTGCAGGTCGCAAATTTTCAAAGGACTTTTCTAAACTCGAAATTTTACTTCATGCTTAGTCTGGGAGTGGACAACACTCGTTTAAAGATTTAAATTAAACTCTATAAGAAAAGTTTTATAGAGTTTTTCTTTAAAGTATACGTATTCCAAATTCAGCTTATTTTCTTTGAATCTTTAGATATTCGTTGTTATTTTTTATAAAGTTTAATTTAAAGTTTTAAACGAGTTTTTACAATTTTACCATATGCGCCACGCGTACAAACACTGATTTTAAGTGAGGTTCAAATATACATAAATTTAACAATATTTTATTGTTTTATACGCGTGGCGCATGAAGTAAAATTTCGAGTTTAGAAAAGCCCAGAAAAAAAAATTTTCACGGGCTTTTCTAAACTCGAAATTTTACTTCATGCTTAGTCTGGGAGTGGAAAATACTCGTTTAAAGCTTTAACTTGATTTTTTTAAACAACGAATATCTAAAGATTTAAAGAAAGTACGCTGAATTTGAAGCACGTATACTTAAAAAAAAAACTCCCTGTACAACGAAGTAAACGCCTCCACAGGTAACAGTATAAATTTCAAACTATTACCTGTAAATTCCGACTGGGCAAAATCCTCTCTAAAGAGCCAGTTGTTCAAGGCTTTGTCCCGGCGGACGAACTGGGTGCGATAACTGCCACTGCAAACCTATATTCTCAATGCCCCGTCCAAATGATAGTAAGCAGAGAGAAGCTACTATGAAGCATCAAAAGTTTCAAACCTTTCAAATCGGCCGGGACTGACGGTATCAGCCCTGTCCAATTGCAGGAAGCGCCGGACATTGTCAGTCAATGGTTAGAAATAATGTTCGTGGCTCGTCTGAAACTTTCCTACATCCCTAAGGTGAGGACAGAGGTGGAGGTTGTCTTTATCCCTAAAAGCGGGAATATTTCCCACACTAAACCTTACGACTACAGGCCTATAAGCCTGTCCTCATATTTGCTTAAAACGCTAGAAAGATTAGTTGATACTTATATAAGAGAGGGCTTAGACCCCCATCTGTTATCAACCTCTCAACAAGCATATACCAAAGTAGAAACAGCTCTACACTCCTTGGTAAGCCAAATTGAAGGAACTATGAAACATAGGAACTATGAAACACACTGGTGGCCTTCCTCGATATACAAGGAGCCTTAAATAATATACACCCTGAAGCCATTGAGTCCGCTCTAAAAGCAACAGGAATAGAGAAAGCAGTGTGCGGCTTCATAGGAAAGTTGCTCCGCAAAAGAAACATCTCCTCCAAACTCGGGAACTCTTGTATTAAGAGACGAGTTAGCAGAGGTACCCTTCAAGGCGGTGTTCTATCTCCGCTTCTCTGGAACCTTGCACTTAATCAGTTACTCCTTGAACGAGGAAACTCGGGGTGCAATGCAATTGCTTAGTTACTTAGGCCGACGACGTGGCCGTAGCCGTCTCGGGTAAGCACCCTAACGTAATGTCGCAACTAATACAGCAGGCATTAACTAAAGTAACCAAGTGGTGCACTAGGTGTGGCCTAGGGGTCAATCCACAGAAGACTGAGCTAGTCCTATTCATAGGGAGCACAGTATACCCTGCTTCAGACTGCCAACCCTAAAGAGAGTGGTCTTGGAGATCAAAAACCAAGCTAGATACCTAGGTATCAAGAGAGAGTACGGAAAGCGACTTTCGCGCTGTATTCTTGCAATAGAGCGATAGGTAAAAGATGGGGTATGAAGCCTAACATCACCTACTAGCTCTATTAAGCCGTGGTAAGGCCCATACTCTTCTACGGAGTCTTCATCTGGTGACAATGTCCGGCGCTTCCTGCACTCGATAAGAGGATCCACCAACAAGACTCTACAAAGCCGTGGTAAGGCTTCTACTAATAAGCATTTGAGAACGTCCAAACAATGGCGTCCCTCGTGATCACGGGTGCCATTAGGACATCACCCTCTAAAGCGTTGGAAACGATCCTCAACCTGACCCCTGTAGATCTCCTCGTAAAGCAGATCGCAGTAACGACTGCCGTAAGACTAAACACTACTAGCAGGCTAAGATTAGACAAGCAGGGGCACACAAAAATCCTTAAGGAATTTGCCGGTGTCTCACTGAATATCGACCGATATCTCGCAGTGCCTGCTTTCGGCCATTTGTTCTCTTCCCGGATACTCACTAGGATGGACTGGGAGGAGGGCAGAATACCGGATACAGGCTCACTCAACGTCTTCACGGACGGGTCTAAGAGTGATGATAAATAAAGTATGGGCGAGAACCTAAACCTCCGCATCTCCTTCAGATTGCCGAGCCACTGTAGTGTTCTACAGGCAAAGATGATAGCAATCAGGACAGCCGCAGAATGGCTAAAGTTAAGTGGGACTTCTACCAGTCAGGTCCATATACATACGGATAGCCAAGTGCTATTAAATCACTAACAGGTGTAAACAGCACCTCGGGAATGGTATCCAACGACCATTATTAAAGTTATTAGTCTTGTAATAACTTTGATAATGGTCGTCAGACGAAAACTAGTCAGTTAAAAATAAAAATAAACAGTGAAACAATAACCAAGTGTTTTATTAATTTTAAACCAGTTTTAAATTCAGTGTTAAATATTTATGAACTAAAAAAAAAAATCGGTGAAGACTAGTGGAAAACCAAGTGTTTTCATAAATAAAAGTACAAGAGGTATTTATTTTTTTCATGCGAAAATTGAATCAATATTTTACGAAAATGTTGTTGTTTATTAATTTAACGAGAGCAAAGTCATGTGTTAAATCGCGGGACCATGAGTCGAGCGATTTGGTGACTTTTCTCGAGTTAAAATTGCTAAAAACAACAAAATTTGAGTGAAATATTCAAATTTTGCCTGTATTAAAAATAAAACTCGAATGGTTTTCGTCATGACGAAAACGCATTCCTGGAAAATTTCCTCTCAATATGCTTAAATGGACCGAAACTAATATTGAAGCTAATTTAAAATGTTACATTATTCTTTAATAGTTTAAGTGCCATATCGTCGTATTAATGGGTATTGCAGAAAACTGTGAACTGCTTCCAAAACTCCAAAGCTTGAGTGTTTTGTGGAACAGAACATTTTCTTCAATTTCATTTTATTTTTTTTTATTTTGTTTATCAAAGCGAGACATCTTAATTAATTTTATTAGTAAAACGAACGCTGTCAGCTTTTGACGTTATAATTTGATGTTTGTGAGAGTTAAGTTACTATGATCAACTGTATTGTGATGAGTATTGCTGATCCTAATATTGCCTGTAATAAGTTTTATGATTTGCTGTCTAAGACAATTGCAAAGTGTGTGCCGACTCGAAGTTATAGATTACAGCGTAAATTTCCCATTTGGTTCAGTCTAGGATTACGAAAACTAATTAAACGAAAAGAAAATGCATTAAAAATGTTCAAACAATACAAATTTACTTATTTAAGACTAAGAATCAGTAGACTCAGGCAAGAAATTCATAATCTTATTAAATCTGACCATAAAAATTACATTAATTATGTTGAACATAATGTCATACGGGAACCCACAAATATTTTTTCTTATGTTAATGTTAAAAAATCGAGTACACGAATTCCTGGCAATATGACCTATAATAATATTAATATTAATAATCCAAAGGGCATTGTCAATGGTTTTGCTGAGTATTTTAGCAGTGTATATAAAAAACAATCCAGTTCCAATTTTAATAATATTGATGTAACTAAAAATGCCCCTGTTTGTGTAATTAACAATATCACTCAGTCTGATATTCTTCGTGCTGTTACTGAGTTAAAAGCCAATAATACTGCTGGAGCAGATGGAATTCTGGCGTTCTTAATAAAGGATTGTATTAGCTGTTTTCTTGAGCCTATAACCCACATTTTTAATTTAATTGTAAATTCGAGCGTTGTACCGGAAGTATGGAAGTTAGGTAAAGTTACGCCAGTTTTCAAGAGCGGAGATAAGTCCAACATTTTGAACTATCGTCCAATAACAATTATATATAACTTTCCTAAATTATTTGAAATGATACTTTATCGATATATGTACAATCACGTTAGTCCATTTATTACCACGCGCCAACATGGTTTTGTTAAAAAGCGATCAATTGTATCGAATTTATTAAATTGTACCGATTATATTTCGAATCATTTAGATAAACGGAAACAGGTCGATTCAGTTTATACTGATTTCTAAAAAGCATTTGATACAATTGATCACTGCGTAATCATTAACAAACTTTCATCTTTTGGTTTTACGGAGGGAACCGTTTCACTGATGCAATCATACCTACGTAACAGACGACAATTTGTCTAGTATATGGGGTATCGTTCCAGTGAGTATACTGCAACATCTGGGGTTCCCCAAGGTACAAACCTGGGACCACTGTTATTCATCATTTTCATTAATGATATTGTTGAGGTAATTCGGTGTAACGTGCTCCTATATGCAGATGATATGAAATTATTTAATATCATTGAGTCCAGGGATGATTGCATTCGGTTGCAGGAAGATATTAATAACATTCATAAATGGTGTGAGGTAAATGGATTATCGTTGAACTTATCAAAGTGTAAATGCATGTCATTTTATCGTAAAAAATATATTGTTATATATGATTATGGTATTAACAATGTATTATTTGAACGTATAAACTCGATTAAAGATTTAGGAGTAACTTTTGATCATAAGTTAACATTTAATGATCATATAAATAAGATTTGTGACAAAAGTATCAAACTGTTGGGCTTTTTCCATCGCACTTGTAAGGACTTTCATAACATTGACGTTTTAAAAAAATTGTATTTTTCATACGTTCGTTCTAACCTCGAATTTGCCTCTGTTATTTGGTCACCTTACTACGAAAATACTGTAAGTAAAATCGAAGCAATTTAAAAAAAGATTTTGAAAATGTTGTTTTTTAAAAAATTTAAGGAATATCCATCTGTATCCATTACATATGATAACCTCTTACAAACATTTAATGTCGAAAGATTAAGTGACAGGCGTACGAAATCTTCAATTCTATTTTTATATGGGGTAGTAAATTACGATATTGATGACCCTAACATCCTAGGTAAGCTGAAGTTTCAGGTTCCTAGACTAACATCTCGCAGTATTAACCTATTTTTTCAACCACATGCCAATACGCTAGCTCATTTTAATTCACCCGTTTTAAAAATGATTAGAAGGTTTAATAGTTTAAATAATAGAGTAGATATTTTCGTAGATACCAGAAAATCCCTCATCGAAATAATGTCAGACTTATCGGTACCAGTGATATTGTTATAAATCTTTAGGCTTTAAGTTTGTTTTTTTTTTCTTTTCTCTTCTTTCTCTGCGCACTGTATGTATGATTTAAAATTATGTTACTTAGCATTATATTAGAGATTAAGTTCCCTGTAATTGTATACATGTATATCTGTTGGGAAAATAAAGAATAATAATAAGAATAATAATAACTGTAGAAGGAGGAGAGTTTTTCCATTTATTAAAACTTTTACGGTCGACACGTGGGGACCATTGAGTTTCAGTAAGTGGAAAAGCCCTTTAGACGCCAGTCAGGATTAAGGATTGGTTGGCAGCCGTAGCCGCGCCCACTTAGGCCAAGTTTTTGGCCCATTATAGTGCCTCCCTCCCACTCAAATCACGTGGTTTTTGCATTTTTTAAAACATGTCACCTGGTGCAATTTTATTGGTTTTTAGTGCTTTGAGTGAAGTAATCTTTGAAATTTTAATTTACTAAGTAATCAGGTTTGTATTCACGTTTTATTTCAAATAAAAAGCAAATACTAATAAAAGTAATCAGTGTTAATGATTTAATTTGAAATCATTTTATTGTGCACAACATGTGATGGGGAAATAAATCCACTTTATGAATTTATTTTATTACACCAGGGATCCTTATTAAAATTTACTACGATTTAAATAAAACAATGTTTGAATTATGTATCATGCACAAGTGCTTTTAAATATAATTACAATAATTTTATTCCTCTGCACGAATAATAAAGCCAAATCCCCTGTGGGATACTTTATAACGATTTTCATGGAAACTATTCACGATTCCGTGTGTTCATTTTTATTAAATTTCAGTAATTGTAAATGCACGCCTGTAAATTTTTATAATTAAATATTGCGTGTGGATTATTGCAAAATTGATTTTTGGAGAGTTTAATAATTGTAAAAACGTGTTTATCTATCTGTATTTGCGATTTATTAAATTGCGAATAAATTATTTCGAAAAAAAAATGTTTTTGGGAAATGCATTTGGAATAACTGTTGTTTGTGGAATTTTGCGAAAAATTATATATAATTTCAGTAATTGATGGATGGAAATAATTTGCTTCGTGATATCACGAAAATATAAAATTAAATTATTTTTTTTATATTCTTGTGCGTTGGATGAGAAAAACAGGAAATGAATTTCATTAATATTTAGTCAAAATATAAAGATATTTTCTTTTGAGTATACATATGCATACGCTTTTCCGACATCCGTTGGTTTTTTTCTTAAATATCCCAATTTGAAATTTTAAAAGACTGTTTACCACTCCCAGATTGAGCATGAAGTAAAATTTCAAGTTTAGGAAAGCCTGAAAATTTGGTTTGGTCGCTCCGCGCTTCGCGCTACGCGACTAAATCAAATTTTCAGGCTTTACTAAACTCGAAATTTTACTTCATGCGCCACGAGTACAAAACACTGATTCCAAGTGAAGTTTAAAATATACTACTAAAGCAGTATGCTATAGCGTGTATTTTGAACTTTACAACAATTAGTGTTCAATAGTAAAATTTCGAGTTTAGAAAAGCCTTAAAATTTGTTTTGGTAGCATTAATTTCTTGCGCATGCGCAATTACTCATTTATGAAAAAAATGTACTTTGTATAATTGGAAGTGATTAATTATTAAATAAATCATTTTTGCTTGCTATGTATAATAATTATTGTTATTATTACGTCAATTTAAAATTTAAAAAAATTACAGTCATGTTAATTTATGTCGCGCTTTTCGAGAAACATTGACGCAAGTGTAAATTCATGAATTGTTGAAAACACCTATTTAAAGTTTTTGAAATGATATTTTGCAAAAAATAGGATATAGATGGCACAGCAAACTTAAATATTAATATGTTTTGAACTTCACTTGAAATCAGTGTTTTATACGCGTGGCGCATGAAGTAAAATTTCTAGTTTAGAAAAGCCTGAAAATTTGGATTTGCCGGAGCGCGACTCGCTTCGCTCGCGCGCCCCGGCAAATCCAAATTTTCAGGCTTTTCTAAACTAGAAATTTTACTTCATGCTTATTCTGGGAGTGGAAACACTCGTTTAACGCTTCAGATTGATCTCTTGATTGAAAAAACAACGAATATATAAAGATTTTCTGTGTAATTGGGGTATGTGTACTTAAAAGAAAATGTATGCGCTTTAAAACCAAATTATAATTTTTGTAAACACAGAAAACACGTGAAAAGACAAAAAGTAACGTTGATTTAATATGTTGATGTCAAGTGTCTATATTGTTTAATTATATACTGCCCTAAGAAATTTGAGTTGGTGTTTAAACTTTCATAAACCAAGTTCTAACCTTAGCAACTAATTGTCGGTTAAACCAAGTTCAGCTTTAACTAAGCTTAGCTTAATCCTTTATTGAACAACCGGGCCTAAGATGTGTTTATTTGCTGAATGTATCAATATTGATAAAAGATAGACAATCACATATTTTATCTCAATATGATGAAATTACTAAAAATTACTTTAATAAATGTAAATCATAAATTTAATATTTTTTACAATGATTTTAAAATAACAAAGCAATGTGTTTCGCAAGACAATCATTTCAATTCCTTTCTATTCATCAATTGTTTCAAATCAAATCAATTTATTTATTGCTTTACATAAGTTTACACAAGTCATCTACATATTAACATGTTCATCAATCCTTCTAAAAAACCTAGAATTTTTTTATTAAATACACATAAATATTATTCCACACAAACAAATATATGATTATTAAATAGAAAACGTTTTTTTTTTTAAAGCACAATATAACGCGATCAAAAATCACACTAAATTGATGTACATTAATTGCTTTAATAAATGTAAATCATAAATTTAATATTTTTTACAATGATTTTAAAATAACAAAGCAATGTGTTTCGCAAGACAATAATTTCAATTCCTTTCTATTCATCAATTGTTTCAAATCAAATCAAATCAATTTATTTATTGCTTTACATAAGTTTACACAAGTCATCTACATATTAACATATTCATCAATCCTTCTAAAAAACCTAGAATTTTTTTATTAAATACACATAAATATTATTCCACACAAACAAATATATGATTATTAAATAGAAAACGTTCTTTTTTTAAAGCACAATATAACGCGATCAAAAATCACACTAAATTGATGTACATTAATTGAAATAAAATCACTTACATATTAAAATTATGAAACAAATACTTATCCAAAGAATAACATGCATTCTCATGTAGTATTTTCCTAATGTTTATTTTAAACAATTTAGCTTTGAGAAGTTTTATTTCTTGTAGTAAATAATTTGTTCCTATCAAATATTATATCAAATCTGAGTTCGCTATAAAATCTAAACTTTAATAAGTAATATATATTTTTAACTTAACAATAAATTAGTGTTTTATACGCGTGGCGCATAAAGTAAAATTTCGAGTTTAGAAAAGCCTAATTTGGCTCGGTCGCTCCGCTTCGCTACGCGACCGAGCCAAATTTTCAGGCTTTTCTAAACTCGAAATTTTACTTCATGCTTAATCAAGGATTGGAAACACTCGTTGGCAGTTTCTAACTAAACTTTGTAAAAAAAACGAATGCCTTAAAATTTATTTAATTAATCGAAGGTTGAAAGTCTACATTAAGAAACAAAATAAAACACTATTTATGAACAATTCCTAAGATTTAAATTAAAGTAAGTTTAGCATAATTGTTTGTCTTGTCGTGAATTGGCAAGGCTGATTATTATTAATAAAGGACTTTTAAAGCGTCTAACCCCTGTTATTTAACAGTTTTAAAAGTTTAAATAACTACTAACATTTCGTAATAACACAATCAATAAACAAATAAATGTAAGCTATAATATATAAAGTAGTGTGTAAGGCTAATTATCATTAATAAAGGACTTTTAAAGCTTCTAAAAGCCCCAGTTATCTAAACGATATTAAAGTCTCAAAACTTACTACTAACATTTCCTAATAACACAATCAAACAAACAAAATTAATTTAATTAATAAACTCACTAATATACCAGCATTTTTCCAATAAGACAATTAATTGATAAACAAATTAATTTAAACAATAGTAAAACACAAACGTCAAAATTATTGACTTAACCTGACAGCACCAATACGAAAACAGCGATTTTGATTAATTTTTATTAATAGGGGACTTTTAAAACTTCTAAACGCTATTTTCTAATAAGACAATCAATTATTAAACAAATGAATTTAAACAATAATAAAAACAATCATCAAAATTTTTGACCTAACGTAACAGCACCAAAAACGAAAACAGCTATTTTGATTAATTATTATTAATAAAAGACTTTTAAAGGTTTTAAAAGCCCCTGTTATTTAAACCATCTCAGAGTCTTAAAACTTACTACCAACATTTCCTAATAACACAACCAAACAATAAAAAAATTAAAACAATAAACTCACTAACTACTCAAAATTTCCTAAGAAGACAATCGATTAATAAACAAATAAGTTTAAACAATAATAAAAACAAACGTCAAAATTATTGACCTAACCTAACAGCACACAAAACACGAAACCAGCTATATTGATTTTTTTCCACGACAACACATTCCTTTCAAGGTCGCACATTATGTAACACTAACCGATTTACATCAGCGCCCAGAAAAATAGTGAATCACTGCAAATAATTACACGGTTTCTAAAGTGCGAAAAAAATACACATAACCTTTAAAAAATGGCCCAGCGAAAACAAAAACATGAAAGAAAACAAAAGCGCCGAACGAATCCACTCAATAGTTGAGTAGTGATAACAATAATTTAATAGTTTGTTGAATGCAGAGGAATGTTGATTAGTTTTAATTGATTGTGAATAAAGACTACTCACGTTTGTAAACATCTTCTTCACCATTCTCCTTGCTGGCACAGGTGTTTTTTTGTCTTCTTTTCAGATGGTGTTAATTTTGAAAAATGGGGCGAAACACGCGCACAAATTAGGGTAGCACGAAAACACTCTTGTTTTTTGGATAAAGGGGTGCACTGGCTGTCAAAACGCAGCCATATTTAGTGTTAAACGTGAATGCTAGATGGCTAACTAGTTTGCGCCGTCTCTTCTGCTCTTGTGCTGGTCGCGGTTTTCCTTCCTTTTCGGCTTTGGTCTCTCTTGTGTTATCGTTTTAATTGGTGTTTAGGGGGGAATTATTATTAATGCGATGATTACACATCCTTATTAAGTGTGATTAGGTTTAATTACGCGGGTTTTTGAAGTGTTGATGTTATTTTATTGATTGGGTGCGCAGATTGGATGGGTTTATTATAGGCAATTTAAGTGGCAAATATGAATTTCAACTTCTGTTTGAATTTTAACGTTGAATTAAAAGGTATAGCTATTAACGAGATGATTACAGACCCTTATTAGGTGTGATTACCTTTAATTACAGAGGTTTCGGATGTGTTGATGTAATTTTATTAATTGGGTGCGAGAATTGAACGGGTTTATTGTAGGCAACTTAAGTTACACCTCTAAGCCGAATTCAAATAGGAATTATAATTAATGTATTATTTCTAATGTTGTGTTATAAGTTATAGCTCTGCAACGTTTTTTAATTTGACGGAATAAACATTTGTAAAAATTATTGACGTGAGATTACTTCTAACTTTTTAATGATTTGAGAAAAAGCAATTAATAAATATTTGTGAAAACTATTTCCACTGAGCAAATCCGTTTAAGTAATGATTCATCAACATTAAAACAACGTTTAACGTTGCTACAATGTTGATATAACGTTATTTGTTTGTTTTTTGCTCAGTGGGTTAACATTAAATTAAATATAAAACTAAGCTGAGTCGGCCAAGTATCATAAAAGTACATATCTTAGCAGCATATTTTAAACCTTAGAATATTTCAGTGTTGTATACGCGTGGCGCATGATGTAAAATTTTGAGTTTAGATAAGCCTAAAAATTTGGTAAGGTCACTCCACGTAGCGGAGCGACCAAACCAAATAAGATAATTAAAAACTGTAAATTACGATATTTTAATGCCACTATTATTATTTTACTGTCATTCGTGAAATATGATAGTGATGGTCAGTTTTTCCATTGTGACTTAAGCTGTGTTTAACTTAAACTCGGTTTAAATTACATTTATGTGATTGAAACTACTTTTAAATAACTGGCCAGGGCAGGGTAAAAGATATTTTGAGGAATTAGCAGTGTTGCCAGTTAGTGACGAAACAGACAATAATAGGACTTACTATTGATATTTGTTTTTTGGTAAAATTGGGAACATTTTCAACTTTTCTCATAGTGTAATTTTCCTTTCTTCCATCAAATCAAAACCAAAAACTTCCTACACAATGCACAATATTTTATTGATTAGCAGCGACAGACATATATATGTATGTCTGCCTGAACTTCGCCTACGCAGACTTATATATTTTGTATAATTATAATGTATTACTTATTTTTCTGAATAAAGACATAATAATAATAATTTAATAGAAAGGGAGAAACATTAGATACGTTTGAATTATGGAGTTACCTTAGATTACGTTGCTTATGGATGGAAAAATGTCTCTTCGTTTCAAGTTTATAAATGTGTTTTGTTATCGCATATTATATGTATACGATTGCATATTATATGTATTCATTTAAAAATATTTAGTAGAAATCAAATAAAATACATGTCTTAGTAATTGTATCATGCTCAATTTATTTGTTCTACTGTTGCGATTAATATTAATATTTTCTTAAAATTCAGTCATTGTAATTTTGACCAGTCTGATTTTATCTATCTTTTCAAAACCTTCATAGGTTTATTAAACTTTTAATTTTTTAAAAAATTAAAAAATGGGTCACTGCTATGTCTGCTAAGTCACAGTCTGACTATTTCAATTATTGCATTAAAAGGCTACTCAACTTAATTTTGCATCATTAAATATCATATTACATGACTATTATAACTTTTATAAAATTCTTTTTTTATTAATATTATATTAATGACCTACAAAAAAAAACATAATTATTTACAGGTTTACAATTTCCTTTGTTTTCTTGGTCTCGGAGGGGTCCAAGAAACCCGAGTGCTGTCCGTTATCGAGATAATCTCTAATCCAGACATTTGAAGTCCTTTAATTGCAGACTGAAATTACAATCACGAATTAATTTTTTCAATATGTAAAAATATTGTAACTGGAAATACCATTCTTCCAGGGCCTAATCCTCGTACACGAACACGGACCGATTTTATTCCCCTTTCAAGCGCTTTCTAAAAAAATAATTTTAAATATGGTAAATAAAGTAGTGTGTTTAGAGTAGAGTAGGTTGTGGTTTAGTTGAATAAGTGACATAGTGAAACAAACTGAAAACCTAATCTGATGTATGCATAAATAAAACAATACATACCTCTGACTAAATTGAGGTTATAAATTAAAAAAAACTGATAATAATTTTAAGCAAAATTGCATTCATTCAACCACAAAAGTTATTCAATACATATGGAAATTGTAACAGGTAATTAATTTTAACTTTGAATCGACAATCGTGCTGATTCTATGAGCGAAATGTTAAATGTAAAGTATAAGTTATTCCTTCCCCTTTTAAGCAGATTTGTGATTTCTTCTTCTTTTTCTTTCGTGTATATAATGGCCTTGGCAACTGAGCAATGTTGACCAGTAGTAATTTTAGATAAATAAATAGAGTTTCAGTATCCCCCAGGAAAGGAAATGGATTTACGGTAAATACACATGTGGTTGTAAAAATAGGTGATAAATGAATGGATTTTCAGGATATAGGTGATTGTAAAGAATGAAATAGATAGGATGAAAAATAATTTGTGAAACAACCAAGTGTGAATCAAATGCGAGCAGGAATAGGACGCACTACCCATGCTCGTCCTCCGCTCTGTTCATGGTCCAGAAAGGAGCTCGATTTGCGATATATTGCTTAGAATGTGAGGTTAAAATAACATATATGTTAAGTCCGAATATGTTGTGCACATTTACTGACATTCAACAAAATCAGTCTTCTCTAAAAATGAAAGCTTTTGAACCTGTTCCAATAAAATAAATTTAGTTTTAAATTTTCAGAACATAATTTAAATCTAAATGTTTTTAAATATTTCTGTTTCAAGAAATTAAATAAACATGAAAATAAACAACAAATACAAATACTCACTGCTCCAATAGAAATAGCAGTCGCTTGAGCGGCAATATTCGTGCCCTTCCTGGTATTTTTAAACCCCTCGATTCCACAAGAACGGATTATTTTTGGAATACCTTCAAAATCACAATAATTGAGAAATCAACAAATATTTCAGAAAAACAGTTGACTAATACTTTAAAATAAAAAACAGTGATTATGTAACTGAATTAAATACCTTTTGCATCGGTCAAACTGATAATCGTATTATTGGGCGATGTCCTAATATTAAAAATAGGCAATTCCTTGAACGGAGTTCCGTTAAATAATCTGTTTGGCGTCGAAGCATCAGGAAAAATATTTACTTTTCTAAAACATCAAAAATAATTAAAACAAACAATTTTCAGAAATAAAACGAGTACTTACTGGTTTATTATACTGTCTATATCCACTGCTTTCTCACCAGCTGTTCCCTCATCCATTGCGGGCATACTTTTCAGCATTTCCCTGCGATCGTCCACTTCTCTGAATTTCCTACTCGACAAGGATATCTGCCTGACTGCATTCGAGTAAATACTTTCGTTGATGGATAATTTCGTGATTGCGTTGAGTAACTTTGTTGATAACATGGTGTAAACTTAATTATTGTGATTAACTGCTAAAATTATTGAGGAAATGGGGATTGAGGTTAGGTCGAAAATTAAATTGATTGCAGTGAAGTTCTCGGGAACTCGGCCTGACAGTGTCAAATCATAGATATGACTTATCTAATGATTAACCATTTACGGTTGTTTAAATTTTAACCAAATTTAATAAAAATTGTTTTAAATATCGTTAGATCACAAAGCTATTTAATGTTAGAATTTGGTAATGTAGTATCGATTCCTTGCATTATTTAAATTAGTATAAAATGCAAATTAGATGAACATTTGAAATATTTATAATTGTAACCATTTACGGTTATTGGATTAAAGGAAAATTGCGTAACTATGCAATTTATTAATAAATAAGTAACTTATTATAAACATGATTATTGTTTTTAAAGATCAAATTTTTAAACAAATACAGGGATTAAGTTAAGTTTAAAATATAAGTTGTTGGAGAGAAATTGTCGCGGAGTGAAATTACATTTTAAATATGAGTAATCATTGAAAATAAACTTAAATTCGTACTTAGCGTAAGCTTTCAGTGTTATTGCTTAATAAAATTGATTAAATAAGTAATTTGGTATTGAATTATTAAAAGTTTTAATAGTATAGTGCAGTGGTGGGGAAACTTTTTTTAAGACGGGCCATTTGTAATAACCAGACAATCGTAGCGGGCCAAAGAATATTGCTTAATCGTAGGTAGGTAGTTTTTATGCGGGTCGTCACATTACGAAGTAAGAACGCGTTCAACATTCTCACGACGGCACTCTTAAACGGGCCGGATTAAACCTTTCCGCGGACCGGACTTGGCCCGCGGGCCGTAGTTTCCCCATCACTGGTATAGTGCATAAAATCCGGTAAATTCTTTAAAGTTTAATGAAAACCAGTTACGGCTAAATTATACATTATATTATGACGTTATGTTCAGTGACGGCTCGCAGGCTAACTTCAGGGTCGGCCACAGCGCCAAGGCACACAAAATTTGAGGTTGGGATCGCGCTTTATAAATACAAGGAATTGCACAACAAAGTCACCTTTCATTAACTGATATACATATTACCTTGGGTTTCTGGCCGACCCTGAAGTTAGGCTGCGAGCCGTTGCTGGTTTTGTTATTTCAAAAATACTGGCCTTTTAATTACTTATAACAATAATTAATTAATAATACATTTTAATTGAACAATTTTTTTTTTAGATAAGTATGAAACACGATATAATAAAAAATAAGTTATCGTGTGAGTTCGTCTTTGAGAATTCAAAATGTGTGAAGAGAATATTGAATTTCAGGCACATTAATGTAATGTTCGATCAATTGAATTAACATTTCAACAACATGAAATGTTGATATAACGTGTTTTGATGATTTTTTGCTCAGTGGTTAAAGTAATCATCATTCTCGTTGTTATTAAATGGGCTTAATATAAGATAAAAAGACATTCTATTAAATTTATTGTTTGTGGTTATTATTGTAAAGGAGTGGACCATCAACTTTTCTTACTAAAGTGATCATGGGAAAAAAGGTAAGTTTTGGTTAATTTTCATTTTATGTCAGAGATAATTTTATCACAATACTTTTTCTTTTTTTATAATAATACCTAATGACGTAGGTATTATTATAATATTTGTGTTCCTTCTGATTATTGATTTATATGTAATTGTTGAAATGTTTTAATTTTTTCTGCAACTAGGTAGATCTGTTTTTTTTTTTAATTTAATTTCGTTACTATCCCACTAATTACTGTTTTTTGTAAGTAATCCTTGAAACTATGCCAAATTTTTGTGTACATTCAGTAAAACTATATATTTTTATTTGTGTGTATTTTCTTCTATTTAATTTTTTTGTTATTCCTCTCTGATTCCGACACGTAATAGATCTATCTCAGCGATCCGCACTATTTTTATGGAGGGCATTTATCAATCCGGGTCGGTTTTTTCGGCGAGTGTGTGTGTCCCTATACGTATCAGACTGCCATTTTATCTGTTCACACTCCGTTGATATTCTTATTTGTAGTAAGTGTACGTAAATGGTGTTCCAGGCCAGAAAACGTTCCTCCCACCCGCCGCGTTCGTACAAATGGAAATTTTATTTCTGATGATTTTTCATAAAAATATCACAGTAAGAGAATTCCCACATTTTAATGCTGTGCAAGGGAGATTACATTAAAAAAATAATTAGATTCAATTGAGTAGGTATATCATACGTTGGACGCTGTTCGTTGTATACTAAATTATAGAGTTGGTTCGTTGATTGAGTCAACTCTATAATTAGAACAGCGTCCAGCGTATGTTAAAGTTCATTATACTGCGAATTTAGTGGACTTAGTTCCAAAGCCATGTGGACCATTCACTGTATTTATATTTAAGGGGGTCTTCCGGTATAATTTTTTCAAAAAATCGATTTTTTTTGTATGAAATCAAAGCTAAACATGTCCAGAATATGTGGGTAAAAGGATATTTCGATCCGGCAAATATTTACGTCGCTACAGGCCTTTCAATGCATCGCCGTCCCGAGCGGTATGGGTCGACCAGGTATAACTTTAATCTCAAATTTCATAAATTTTGATGAGTATGAGTTTTTTGGTCCGCCATATTGGATCCGCCATTTTGAATTTTTCAATCAGATTCGTATTCAGCGACCCCGAAAACCTAGATATTGACTACTGTTTGCGAATTTTCCGGCGAATACTTTGAATTACACAGAAAAAATGTTTCGCAAACTTTAAACGCGTTTTTCTCGAAACTACATTTTTCAAAACTGCGAGCATTCTAGCGTTTGAACGCTTCAACCAATTGACTTCGTTCTTTGCTTCCGTTATTGAAAACACTTTTCTTCGTGGAATAAACTAACCTCCCGGTGCAATTTGTAATTTTAAAGATTTTTTACAGCCTGTCAAAGTCAAAAAATCGACCGAAAAACACGACTTTTTTTTCAAATGCCCACCATTTTGTAAAATTTTGAGTTTTTTTCAAAATTTCGTAGTTCATTCCATTCTCTGAACTATACTCTTCAAGAAACTGAGCTGATTTTGTTTCTAGGTGACGAATAGCGACCCCTAGGCTGCTCGCAGTTTTGGAACATTTCCGCCGGGCAGCCGTCATATTGGACGCCATTTTGATTTTTTCGACTCGAGAAAAATCCCAATTGTAGAGCAAGGATGAATAAAGATTTAAAAAAAAACCCAGGTCTCTAACTCTTACCAGTTCCCTGGAAAAAAAATTCAAAGTTTGGGTCAATTATACCGGAAAACCCCCTTAATACCAAATTTTCGAGCTTATTTAAGAATATATCGTATCGTATGTTCAATAGAAAAAAAACTCTAGTGTGCCATGGTAAATATTGTATGTTGGCAACTCTGAAATTCTAAATTAAATTTGTGTTCAGTACTCCGGCACCAGATACCCACAGATGCATTTCGGACTTCAAGGTCCTCGTCAATGTGGTCCAGTGCTGAAGAATACTGATATAGTCAGAAATGTTCAGTTTTCCTTGGCACTGGGTCGGGACCATTAGTCAAAAGCTTTCTGTAGAGCAAAACTAAAAAGAATTCACAATTATAAATATTCTATTTTTAAATTATTGGCAATTTTTCTTGACTTTCCATTTATTTTAAAAATGTTGACGTTTTTCATGAATTTAGAAGATTTGAGTTCATTTTCAGAGTTTCGAGAATTTTTAATGAATATCCAAAATTATAGTGAATCTTCAGCTTTTTCCGTAACTTTCTCAAGATATCCTTAAAATTTTTGAAATTCCTGAATTTTTTTACATTTTCGAAAATTTCGGAAATGTTTTAAATTTTAAAACATTATCAATTTTCGTGAATTTCCTAAACTTTCTTTAATTTTCAAGAATTTCCACGATTTTAGTTGATTTTCAAAATCTCGACCATTTTTTCATGACACATCAACGTTTTAGTCAATTTTAAAAATCTAAACTATTTTCGTAAATTTCCATGTTTAGCGTTTATTTTAAAAATTTTGACGGTTTTCGTGAAATCCAAAGAATTTTGATAATTTTCTAAATCGAGACGGTTTTGGTGGATTTCCAAGATTTTCGTTAACTTTCAAAATTTTCATATAAGTGTGCATTTCTAAGAAGTTCGTTAATTATAAAAATTTATCATACATTTTTAATTATTTTTAAAATTGATCATGAGTTTTTCAGCTTTGCCATTAATTTTCTTTTACAGGATTCAAAAGAGGTATTCGAATACTTCAGTTAAAACGTATTCGTGGTACGAATTTGTTACATTTTTTTAGAAGGATTTGTATTTGAATCCAAATGTAGGTGATTCGAATCCCTGTAAAAGGATTTGCTTACTTACAAAATAATTCGAATCTTTCAAAGGGATATACATGTTCATTCCACTGATTATCTAGATTCTTCTTAGTGTAAAATATCCATTGGTGCTTGTAATAAACAGTAAAGACTGAAAATGGTGGCTATATATTCGCAATGAAGTATCTAATCGCAGTTTGTGTACGTAAATTTCGACCCCTTTGCGAATTTTTGGCACGAGTCTCCTTTTCCGTGCTAATGCAAAGATTAATCGTCTTTTCCGCGACCTTTTTTAGCTCCAAAGCTCCGAGTCTGGCGTTTTACCCAAATATTATTTCACCAATTATTCTTTCTATATTTTAGACGATTTCTTAGAATCGTCTTTCTTTACTGGAATTTCGAATAACGAAACTTAGTTACTAGCTATTTAATTTGTGTATGTGTAATTTGTGTAGGTGTATCTTGTAATTTGAACAATCAATTCGCGCTCAAATATCATAACAGTTAGGTTGTGTCTACTGCTACTATTTATTGTTATTCTGGCCCTTGCAGTTTCTTAGATATATTATATAAAATAAAATTCCTAAACTACTCATACGCAAATAGCACGTTATATAAAATAAAATGTCCAAACTACTCATACTCAAATAGCACAAAATTTCAGGGCCTGTATTCACAGCACCCATGCAATTTGTCATCTGTGACGTCATTTTACTCCATACGATTTGGTAAATTCTTTCCAAAATGACGTCATTTTAGTGCGACTTCTCACCGACGACAAATTGCATCGATGCTGCGAATAAGGGCCCAGGTTGTTTATTTAAATTTCCATTTTTGCAACCAAAGTAAAATACAAACTATTCATTTTAGTTGTTATTGAAAAACCTGGACGTATTTTAAATGGATTATCACTGTTACCAAAAATATTTACGTTTTATTTTAATTCCGGTATAAAACATTTTACTATACCCTTTTAAACTTTAAGTTGGGATTAATAAATATCAAATTGAAAATAAACAATTGCATATTGGGACTTCAAACATAGTTCTAGTTTAAACACAATCAAATGGGGATCAAACAACATCAAATTGAGATTAAGCAATTTCAAATTGGGAGCAAACAAATATTATTTAAGAAAAAACGTATATCTTCTAAATTTATAGCAATTCAAGCTTCTAACCACCGTTTCCACTCCCTGATTAAGCATGAAGTAACATTTCGAGTTTAGAAAAGCTTAAGCATTTTATGATGTTTATAAATGTTAAGGCATTTGTTTTTTATAGTGCAATTTGAAACGTCTAAAGGGTGTTTCCACTCCCGGGCTAAGCATGAAGTAAAATTTCGAGTTTAGAAAAGCCTTAAAATTTGGTTTGGTCGCTTCGCTTCGCTACGCGACCAAACCAAATTTTTAGGCTTTTCTAAACTCGAAATTTTACTTCATGCTTAGCCTGGAAGTGGAAACACTCTTTAGAAGTTTCAAATTGAACTATAAAATACAAATGCCTCAATATTTGAGGCGATGAGAGCATGAGTGGCCTAACCCACAAAAAATAAAATGTCAATATTCTCAGTGCAGTTAGGACGCTAAATCTATATTTATTGGCATTTTAATTTTGTTGTGGGTTGCCACTCTTTCTTTCATCGCCTCAAATGTTGAGGCGTTTGTTTTTTATAGCTCAATTTGAACCTTCTAATAAGTGTTTCCACTCCCAAGCTAAGCATGAAGTAAAATTTCGAGTTTAGAAAAGCCTGAAAATTTGGTTTGGTCGCGTAGCGAAGCGAAGCGACCAAACTAAATATTCAGGCTTTTCTAAACTCGAAATTTTACTTAATGCGCCACGCGTATCAAATGATTTATCGTGACGTTGAAATTATACTGCTTTAGCATACTGCTTATGTTTTTAACTTAGAACTTTACTTAAAATTAGAGTTTTATTCAATTTTATATAATTGTAGGTGATAAAAGCAGATCCAATATTTTGCAAACTAAGTTTAGACTTTGTCGACCTGAAACATTTTATTGAACAAAAAATCAACGTAGAATAAGCGTTTAATATTGTGAAAAATATGTTGCTCACATTCAAAAATACATTCCTAATACTCTAAATTTGGAGCATGTTAAATTAATATTGTTTCTGTTATTTCTGCTATAATATTTAATCTGGTTATTACTTAAATTATATTTATTCCGTCCCAATTTAAAATTGAATATTCCCAATTTGATGTTGTTTAATCAGAACTTGATTCTGTTTAAACTGACAGCTATGTTTGAAGCCTCGATTTTAAATTGCTTATTCCAAATTTGATATTGATTAGTCTTAATTTAAAGTTAAAAAGGTTTAGTCAATTCAGTGCCAAATTAAAGGTTATACGCAGCAGAAATCTATGTCCATTTTAAGACCTCTTAGGTTTTTCCATACATTTTTAATTTCCATTACTCTTTCTTAAATAAATGTTCATTTATTATACATATTTGCTTAATTAAACGAGGTTTGCACTGTTTATTGTATTCTTTACTTCGTAAATATGATTTTTCTGCGGTTATTAAAAGGCTGCTGTACTTTCCCCGCAACAAAAGGGGAGGCGATATCGCAATTTTCATAACAAAGCGGGGCATTCGTTTTAAAAATTGCACTTGCAGACGAGAATGCACCGCCGGCGTATTGTTGCTCGCAAAGTGGGAATGTTATTTTAGTGGATACAAATACGTAAGTAGAAGAATTTAATAATATTAACAGCAAAAGAAACGAAATTACAACATTTACACAAAAATATTATAATACAGAAAACATCATGTTACATTAATATTCTATACAAAATATACAAGGAAAACGATCTTTTTAACGGTTCTTAAAAAAACATAGCTAAGTGATTATTTAATTTGTGAAATATTAAATAGATATACATTACAATACTATGTATTATAAAGGGTAATTAAAATTGAGTTTAAAAATTACAATCTAGCATTTTTTGTTGATACGCCACTGTATTTGTCAACGGTAACTACGGATTTCTAGCCTAGAAACAAGTACAAAAATAGTCATGGAGCAGTATACGACGGAACAACGTAGTGTCCCTGTATTTAAGTATCGTAAACTGGCATCCACCTTGACGACTTTAGGTGCCAAATTCAAACTAAACCAATGTTATTCTATAATGATTGACGCTCGTCTTGTTAATTTGGTTTATTTTAAATTTGGCGCCTAAAGATGGACGCCATTATGCGCTACTCTCTTAGATACAGGGACACTTGAACAACGCGTTAAAATTATCCAAGCCTATTATGAAAATGACCGATTGAGGAAAAGTGCATTTCGCGCTTTACGTGAGGTTTTTGGCGCGCAATATTGACCTTCTGAGAGGACAATTTTTTTTTTACAATGATATATATATATATATATATATATATATATATATATATATATATAGTAACATAAGTTAAAATTATTTGTATTCATCTGCGCCTCATTGTAGTTGGTACCTTGGGTTTCATTCCTTCTTTCCTCGCCTCGTGATGTCTGGGTAGTACCCGATCTCGGGCTAACGGTATTGAAGGATTCTTGTGAGTTTTACATTTTCATATTTTCGGTCAGTTTATTTCGTTATTTATTAGTAGGTTTTTTATTTTTATTTTGAATGGCATAAATTTTAGAGATTTTACGTATTTTGGAAGTTTGTTGAAAATGTTTATCGTGTCTGTCGTCAAGTTTTGCGTGTACTTTTTGGTGTTGAATTTATCGGTTCTGAGGTCTGATTTTCTTCTGGTTTTATAACTGTGTATTTGTTTGTTGGGTTTAATTTTTATCCTTGTTTTTATTAAGTTATGTTGTATTTTGTATATAAGTAATAGGTTATTGTAAGTTATTAGTTTTTTTATATCTAGTTCTTTCGTGATTTCGAATAGTTTTTGCGTTCTTGTTCTTTTATTTAGTATGTACAGTATTTTCAGTGCTTTGTTTTGTTGATGTTGTAGCTTCTGAATGTTTTTGGCGGTTGTATTTCCCCATATATTGGAGAGGTAATTAATGTGGGAAGTAAATAGGGCATGGTATACTGCTCTCTTTCTGTTTTCGGGTATATATTTTCTTATTTTCCATAGTGCTCCTATTGTTGTCGAGTTTTTTTCAAAATTTTATTTATGTGATTATCCCCCTTTAAATTCATATTAATATTTTTTTTTGTTTAATGTACTTTCCATTTATTCTAATCGTTATTTTTACAGGTTGTTTTTTGGGATTAAAGATCATGAACGTGGTTTTTTCTTCGTTTATTGTTAGCAGATTATTGTAGAACCATTTTTCTAAAATTTTTAAGTCTTCATTTATTTTTCGTTTTATTTTCTTTTCGTCGTTTCCGGTATATATGATGCACGTGTCATCGGCGTATATAAATGGCATTCCTGTTATATTTAGTTCTAATATATCATTGATATATATTATATACAGGATTGGTGGTAGGTTCCCTCCTTGTGGTATTCCAAATTGTGCGTATTCTGGCTGGCTTATAGTTTCATTGATTCTTGTCACCTGTGGTCTTTTTGTAAGATATGCCTGCTTTAATTTTAGTTCGATGCCTTTGATTCCAATGGCGTTAAGTTTGTCGGTTAGCATTGTTTTTGATATACTATCGAAGGCTTTTTTTCATATTGGTACAGCGACGGCTCGCAGCTTAACTTTAGGGTCGGCCACAGCGCCAAGGCACACAAAATTTCAGGTTAGGATCGCGTTTTGTAAATACGCGGAATTGCAACAAAGTCACCTTTCAATAACGGATACATATTACCTTGGGTCTCTGGCCTACCCTGAAGTTAGGCTGCGAGCCGCCGCTGCATTGGTGGCTTCATCAACAACCACAATTGTCGTATTTGTTGATTGAAAAATCCAAGATTGTTGAAACAGAAATGCATCCTCAAAAGGTGACCGTTTGGTGTGCCTTTTGGTCCAGAGGCGTAATTGGCCCATTTTTTTTAGGATCATGCGGATAACGCTGATATTAATGCAAATGACATTAACAATTACAGACCTATCTCTTTACTTCCCATTTTTTCCAAAATCGTAGAACGAGTACTGTTCACTCAAATTATTGACTTCATGGAAACACGTAAATTCATCACAGCCCAACAGTATGGGTTCCGCGAGGGGAGGTCGACGGCAGACGCAATTAACACACTTACTGAGGCAATATATAACAA
Source organism: Philonthus cognatus (assembly GCA_932526585.2). NCBI lineage: Eukaryota > Metazoa > Arthropoda > Insecta > Coleoptera > Staphylinidae > Philonthus > Philonthus cognatus. Next base: position 23,066,118 of record OW052243.1, on the reverse strand, counting down.
CTTCGAGGAAAATAAATACTGTATAGCAACCTTCATGGACCTCAAAAAGGCATTTGATTGCGTCTCCCATGAGGTTCTCTTGCGGAAGCTGTACTGTTACAACTTCCATCCCAGCAGCTGTCGTATGGTAAACTCATATTTAGCACACAGGCATCAGAGTGTATATTGTAGCGATAAAATGTCAGAGGAAGTAAAACTCAGTTGCGGTATACCACAAGGTTCTATCCTAGGCCCTCTGCTTTTTATTATCTACATCAATGACCTGCCAGGACAGAATATAGGTGTAAATTCTGTTCTATTTGCAGATGATACGACATTGCATTGCACATCATCACAGAAAACGGCAGCTGTTGGTATGAATAAGGTAGCAGTAAAAAAAGCGACTGAATGGTTCACTGTGAACGGTCTCACTGTGAATCCAGAGAAGTCAACAGAAATAGAATTTTCCATGAAGCGGGATGTTGAGTTGGGCAGTGCAAAATTCTTAGGGATCTATTTGGACTCCAAACTAAACTGGCATACTCATGAGGAAGCTCTTTCTAATAAATTATGTAAGAGTGTGTATCTCCTGAGGCAGCTCAAAAACTCATTGCCGCCCGAAGCGCTCCGTACAGCTTACTTTGCAGTTTGTCAGTCTCACATTACATATGGTATATTATCCTGGGGACACTCTGGCATAACCGACAGAGTTTTTGGCATTCAGAGACGCGCAATACGTGTGCTTGCCTCCCTTGAATATAAAGCGGACTGTCGAGAGGCTTTCGTTGAACAAGGTATCCTGACACTTCCCTGTCTGTACATACTAGAGTGCCTTACATATATGTGGAAAAATGTTGTGAGCCTGAAAACTCACAGCACTTATCATGTCCACGACACAAGATCGGCAAACCTCATTTGTCCTGCATACCGTCGTTTGACTAAATCGCAAAATGCCGTTAACTTTTATGGGCCCAAACTTTTTAACTTATTGCCCAACACAATTAAGGAACTGCCTCTAAAAAAAATTCCGACATGCACTGAAAATATACCTAAAAAAGCATGCATATTATACAATAAATGCATGCCTCTCTAGCAAATTTTTAAATTTCTAATGATATTTCTAGTCTGACATGCATTTTATTTCTTTAATTTGCTTATTTATTTATTATATTTGACTTTTAATGTGTTTGTAACATCACTTTTAATGTGTTTGTAACGTCACTTTTAATGTGTTTGTAACGTCACTTTTAATGTGTCTGTAACGTCACTTTTAACCTGTTTTTTGTATTTTATATTGACCTGTGTAAACTTCATGTATCTAGCACCAATAAATTGATTTGATTTGATTTGATTTATGGTTAATGGCGTTCGCTGTCGGAACATAATAACACATTTTTTCTAGGAGCAGTTGGATAATTTGGACACTGAAGATCTCTGGTTTGAACAGGACGGTGCCACCTGGCACACAGCAGCAGAAACGATACAATTACTGCGTAGCAAGTTTCCAAGGCCCGTATTCACAGAACCGATGCAATTTGTCATCGGCGAGAACTCGCACTAAAATTACATTATTTTGGCAAGAGTTTACCAAGCCGTATGAAGTAAAATTACGTCATTTCAGTGCAACTTCTCACCGATGCCAAGTTGCATGGGTGCTGTGAATAGCCCTCAGGTCGCATTATTTCACGTAACGGAGATCAATTGGCCGCCGCGATCATGTGAATTAACTCCTGCATATTTTTTCTTTGGGGGTGTCTGAAGAGCAGAGTCTACAATAATAAACCAAACACCATTGCAGAGCTGAAACAGGAGATCAGACGCGAAATAGCCGGCTTAGAATCTGATTTGTGATGCAGAGTAGTCGACAATGTGCACAAACGGATTAAGTCATGCCACATGAGCCGCAGCAGTTATATACATGATATCATGTTTTATACATAATTGTAATGAACTAATCTCAAAGTGTAAATAAATATTTCTTATTTTTCAATTTCTGCACGTTCTTTTCAATACCTTTTATGTGGAAATTCAAATTGAATCACTCTTGGGAATCAATATCGTGATAGATATCTGATGATATATATCATCGAACTCTGCTTGAAAGTGACACTGAAAATGTCGAAACTCAAGTATTGCTCATTTTTTTTTTGGGTTTTACGTCATCTATTTCCGCTGCTAAGGCCAATCATGACTCCGGAGATTAGGTCTACAGCTATCCGGGAACTTTGCCGAACCCGGTGGGAGTTCCAACCCACCGGTAGGGATCTTTAACGTGCACGCAACATCCAGGCAGTACACGGGTCCTACATGCATTTAACGTCATATCCGAGAAGACGGAGTGTTTGGCATTTTTATCCTAACCTATATAAATGCAGACAACTTGTTTGGCCGGTATTTGAACCCCGGTCCGTGGCGTAGCAGTACAACACCACCAAGCTGCCCCGAGTATTGCTCATTTAATAAAAATACATAGTAGTACTTATTATTAAATGAGCAATACTCAAGTATCGACATTTTCAGTGTCACTTTCAAGCAGAGTTCGATGATATATATCATCAGATATCCATCACGATATTTATTATGATATATATCGATATTTATAAACTAGGATAAACGGGGCTCGAATAAAGTCCCAAGACAATTTAACTCTCCATCTCTTAAAATAACCGGGATCCCTATGCATTTCCACAGAAGGATGTCCGTATCCTGTATATCGGATATATATCGGATAAATATCGATATGTACCGCGTGTTCGATAAAAAACGTCCAACGTCATAACTCTTGTATTTATTGACCGATTTTATTGAACTAAAAACCAAAGTCAATGTCCGTTTATATACTCAAAGACGACATGAATATTATTTTTTTTTCAATAATAACTTCATTCCCCAATAATAGATAACTTAAGATTTTTAAATGGCTACCTATATTTTTTTAATTTTATTACATTAGACATTATTTTTCTAAATCCAATAACGCTCAATTTCTTGTATTTGTTCAATGTTTTGGTCGATTGCTTTTAAATCTTCTATTTAAAATTATATTTTTTAAAAATAATGATTAGTGTGCCTTGTAAAAAAAGTGACAAATGTTATTTATTGTGAGGTTATGTAATTAATAATAACGAAACAACAAATAAGTACCTACGTTACAACCTAATGTAGAATAAAAGTGAAGGAAAAATGTAAATATTTTGTTATTGCAATATTTCGATTATGACTCTTTTTTTTTAGGTGTATTTATAACTTCACAAGATTTCACTGTATTATACGCGTGGCGCATGCAGTAAAATTTCGAGTTTAGAAAAGCCCCGTGAAAATTTGTCGAGGGTCGCGCCAGCGACCCTCGACAAATTTTCTACGCGGGGCTTTTCTAAACTCGAAATTTTACTTCATGCTTAGTCTGGGAGTGGAAACACTCGTTCGAACTTTAAATTTAACTCTTTTATAAAATCGACGTATGTGATATAATAAATCATTCATTAAAATCATAGAAAAATATGCAAAATTTTACCTAAAATTAACTTTTAGAGTAAACTTTATAATTTGCTCGGCTCTTAATGGGTTAATATTCTATTTGTAAGAAAACAATATTTATTAAATATTAAAGTTGCATTTAATACAATAACAAACTGTGAATGAATCGACAAAAATCTAGAAATATCGAAAATCTTGGCATGTTGAAAATCTTGACGGTCTACTCCCAGACTAAGCATGAAGTAAAATTTCGAGTTTAGAAAAGCCCCGCGTAGAAAATTTGTCGAGGGTCGCGCCAGCGACCCGAGACAAATTTTCACGGGGCTTTTCTAAACTCGAAATTTTACTTCATGCGCCACGCGTAAAAAACACTGAAATATTGGAAAGTTTTAAAAATACTAGCCTTTATTTTGTTCGGTTGGTTGACAAATTGTGTTGAATCTTCTAAGCTAATTATACGTTATAAATAAATAAATAAATTTTATTTATAAATTTTGATCAGTTTTAATGGTCTAATTTTGTTTCTAGGCACACTACATTTATTGCCAAAAAATCATGTGAACAAGATTTATTATACATTTTGTCTAGCATAAATTAAAAACAAAATATCGAGCATAATTGGATTTAGAACAAAGTCCAATATAATAAAATAAGAAAAGTATATGCAGCCATTTAAAAATTTAAAGTTGACTTTTATTTGGTAATGAAGTTAATTTTAAAAAATATATAATTAGTGTCAATTTATGGTATTGAAACTGCGGTTGACTTTGTTTTTCAGTTCATTTAAATCGATCAATAGAAAACAGTTAAAGCGTTGGGCGTTTTTATACAATACCCGGTATATAACCGATATTTTAATATTTATATAAATATTATGATATTCCTGAACCCTGTTTTGAAGTAAGTATGACAAACAATAGTGAAACATTTTTGTCTAAACTAGTTGGAGTATAAATAAAAATCAATGAAACAAACAAAATGTTTTAATCAGATTTTGTTTAGTTTGATATAGAAATAACAGAAATATTATTAAATTAACTAAATGTCAGATGTATCTTTAACCTGTTTAACTTGTTTCTTATTGATCACTTAGTGAAACACGATTAAATATACATAAGAAATAAAATATATTATTAGATTTCATTACTTAACCTACTTATTAAACAAGTATTTAACTTACTTATTAAACAAGTAAAAAAAGTTAAGTGATTTTAATATAATTTATATAAAAAAATCAATTTCTGATTTCAATGAAATTCACAAACATGATTGAAAAATTAAGAAACTTTTTTTCAACATTGATAAAATGGTAATCGATCACCTGAAATTAAATATGTTGACTTAAATTTATGTTTGTTCCAATATTAAACACAAAACGTATACTTCTTTAAAAAAAATCATCACCTCTATTTTTTTAACTCATACATTTAACAATACAGAAAACTTAAATAAAACCTTTTTAAATCTGTATAACGAAGGTTTTCACTCCTTGATTAAGCATGAATTTGAATTGGAATTTGGTTTGGTCGCTGGGTTTCGTGGAGCAACCAAACCAAATTTTCAGACTTTTCTAAACTCGAAATATTTACTTTATGCGCTAGGCGTGTAGAACACTCATTTAATGTGAAATTCAATAAACACAAATCTACATCCTCTCCAATTAGAAACACACAAATCAGAAATTTTGTCTGGTATCAGCAATTTTTAATCTTAATAATATTCAATATAACATTATGATCAAATTAATCAGATTTTATTTTTTTTTATACTGTGGTTTTCTCTATTTTTAACTTGTTTCTCATTGATCACTTGATAAAACATGATTAAATATTTAAAAAAATTAAATTTAAAATAAAATCACTTGGTATGTTTCACTAATTTTACTTCTATATTCCGACTAGTTTCGGCTATTAGCCATTTTCAAGGAATATACAAAAATAATGTTTTACAGTAAATATATACAGATTTACAAAAAGGGGGAGGGTCCGGCAATAAGAGCGTTCGCGATCGGGGATATCCAGATGTCTCCGTTGTCGTTGACGAGGTTTTTCTTTAATTTTATCGCTCTGTTAATTTCCAAGCCTTCTCGGACGTTGAGGATACGACCTTTATTTCCTGTATAGTGGATTTTGAAATTATTCGGATTGAAAAAATGTCCGAATGTATTACAATGTTTGGACAGACCCGTAGACTGTTTATTATTAATTATATCTTTACGGTGTTCATCGAATCCAGTTTTTAAATTTCTACCTGTCTGTCCAATATATATTGCATCACATTCTCCACATTGCAGTTCGTATATTCCACTGTCGCATAGTTTTTCTAATTTTTTTTTTTAATTTATTGTTAACTAAAAGTTTGCTAAGATTAATGGGGTTGGTCATAATGATGTTAAATTTATTCCCTTTGAAACAAATGTTGATTACCGGTGTTTTCAACATATTCTAACTTATTCCAATTTTTCTTTTCATTCTCTGTTTCTATATAAAAATATTTCATGAGTTGTTTCTGTTTTTTTGACATGATTATTTGATCGATAATATTTTCATTGTAACCATTGTTTTGGGGACCCTCGTGGGTCAGTGAGTAGAGCTCCTGCTCTTGGGCCAGAGGGTCGTGGGTTCGAATCCCACCGGGGGGTGTCACTTTCTTATGGGAAAAAAAAACTATTGTTTTTTGCGATTGTTTTTATTGTGTGGAGTTCAATGGAATAGTTTTCCGAATTCATCGGGATGTTTAACAATCTATGTATTAGTGAATGAAACGTACTATATTTGATTTGATTATGTGTGTTTGATGAAGCTGGTATAATAGTATCCGTAAATGTTTCTTTTCTGTAAATCTTATATGTTCGGTTATTTTTAGTTTTTGTAATGGTTAGGTCTAAAAAATTTAAACTATTATCCTTTTCTATTTCTGTAGTGAATTGTATTTTTGGATTTAATGAATTTAAAAATTGTGTAAAAATGTCTAACTGTCTAAGAGTACCTGTCTAAATGCAGAACACATCGTCCACATATCTAGCCCAGAAAGAATATGTTTACTATCTTGTTTATTAAATAATATTTGTTCAAAATGTTCCATAAACATTTCAGATAATAATGGAGATATAGGTGAACCCATTGGTAAACCATCTATTTGTTTGTAAAGTTTATTATTGAAATTAAAATAACTTTGTGGTTTTCTCTTTAGAAATGTTGACAAAAGAACATTGTCAACATTTCTAAAGAGAAAACCACAGTTTTTATTAAAAAAATTAAACTCTGATTAATTTGATACGATTGTATGATAGGAAATGTATTATAATGAACACATCTCATTTGTTTCCTTAAGACAACGATATGTTATATCCTTGATTCAGGCCTTGCAAAATTATAAATGGGCCCGTTTATTAAAATATTCAACATTCAACATGATTGGATTTGTTTGTGATGTATGTTGGTATCTAATGAACGGTACTCCGGTCGGTCCATTTTGCACAATTGCAAAAACCCCAAACACGTTTACGATTAACAATGCGGGAATCAGAGAATTCCTCAACAGTTGGCAGTAAACACCTAACTGTTGTCTGTGATGAACGGGCCCAATGAAGTGACGAACAAATGGCGACTGGGCCGGTACGAGCTTTGCTAATATCTGAAAATAATGGTATGGAAATATATCTAATTATTGAATAAACAAAAAAAATGTGCTATGTAACTAATATGTTCGTTTTCTTATCAATACATATTTTTTTTTAAATTGACAATAAATTTGATACAGAAATATTTAATTGTATTATATAATATAATTTATTGTGTTACTGGCATTATGTATTAAATTGGACCAAGAATATTTGTTATTTAGCTCTCCAATTTAATTACTGCATGTTGCACGTTGTTTCAATGAAAAAATAAACCAGTTTTTTTTCACAAAACGGAATTTGATACAATTGAATGAAAGAAAAATTAAAAAGCGTTCGCTGTTTACAATCACTCAAAAACACCCATTTCCACAAAAGCGAATTTATTAACAGGAATATTTGATTTGTTAACAAAGCAAACACCTTTCCGCAAACAACATACATACATTGATATACGCAGAAAAATACTTTACAAAACATAAAACACTGATCTGATTCGCATTTGTTTATTGTAACGCTTTTTGTTTTCCCATAATTGAAAGCTGTTTTTTAATAATTGAAAGCATGCGAACCGTCCAAACAGAATCTCTTAAAAGTATATCATTTACACGGAAATATTCTATATTTATGATATTGCACTGCGGTTTTTCCATTCTCGTTGATTTATTGAAAGCAGCGGGATTTTCAGACCGAATGTTTCGTTTTTTGTTTTTTGTAACAATATTTGTGTGTGTTCAGAAAATATTACGATTTGTTATCCGAAAATACTGTTTATTTACTAAAGTAAATAATAGGGAAATACGTGTATTGAATATTTATGAATTCGATTTAGTTCATGTACCATCGGTGAAAATAAAATGTTGGGACACGTACAAGTTTTTTAGTGTGTATCAAACTTTGGACTTGTCAGATAATTGTCATTCGGTGTGTCAAAATTGAAAAAAGTGTTTCGATAATTCCTTTTATTTACATATTTACATTGTCACTCTCATAACCTTTCTATAAAAAACCTGACTTAGCCGGTATAAATTTGGTTATATCTGGCATTATCCAATTATCGATTTGTCCCAACATTTTATGTCCACCGTGCAATAAAATTAAGCCCACAAAATATGTCATAGTTAAAACGGGCATGATGAGTTTCCTTGTTACGAAAATATGTAAATATGCTAATTTCCTTAATGTCAAAATTCTGCGTCATTTAGAGAACAAATCAAAAATTCGAATTCTAACTAAAAAAGATGGTTCTTCTATTTCGGCTTTGTTGTGTTTATAATGAAAAGGTCTTAGTTTTTGTTAATTAATTAGGTAATTAACACAGACCCAAATTATACAACTAGAATATTGGAAAAAATAGTTAAGACTAAAATTCTGAATAGTGTACATTGTGCTAAAAAATTAAGCACAAATTTTATTGCACAAAAGTGAACATTCAGAATTTTGATAGTCCTTATTTTTGCTTTTTATGAAATGGCCATACTACTTAACTCCCTGATTAAGCATAAAATAAAATTCATCGATTTTTATAAAAGCGTTCAAATTTAGCTTCTAGTGAGTATGTCTTTACTCTCAGATTAAGCATGAAGTAAAATTTTGAGTTTAGAAAAGCCTGAAAATTTGGTGACCAAACTAAATTTTAAGGCGTTTTTTAACTGTAAATTTTACTTCATGCGCCAAGCGTATAAAACACTGATTTTAAGTCATGTTCAAATTATACTTCTTAAGTTTCATGTCAATAAATAAACTAGAAATATTTACTTCATGCTTAATCAAAGCGTGGAAAATACTGGTTAGAATAATGTTGGGGGCTTGTAAAATCATTACTGTTTTAATTTAAAAAATAAGTCTTCAAATCGAAATCATTAGTTATTGATAATGAGTGCTTTGCACTCGAAATGTACATCTTGTTACCGGCGTTTTACCGGAAACGCCGCAACTATGATTATTTCGGCGATTTAAATATTTTTATTCTTTCTCGCGATAACAACGGACCCCACATTGTTTTTAATCACCTTATTTTCACCTTCATAATCATTTAGTATCAAATGAATTAAGTTCGCTTACATATACGGAGTGTTCGGGTTTTTGTAAATATTATTTGTAAATATAGGATTAGTTTATTTTCATATTTTTATTAGGGTTTAGATTTTAGATTTATGACCTTACGCGGCACAAATCCCTTTTGGATCACAAGACGCAAAATTCCAAGCAGCGGCCCTAATCCGGGGAAATTTCACAATTAGGGCATTTCGTGATCACAACAAAAGCACAACAGATTTGCTCCCGAAATGCTCACAGCTAGGCACCGCCCTCCGGATTACGAAAGAGGCTGCATTTACAACCTAGCTGCTTGGAATTCGGATTAAGGGAAAATACCGAATATTTATTCATGTTTATTTTTCTTTTCTATTCGCGGATTGTTTTATTGATAGCTAAATCAATCACGTCAGACATAGTAGATACGTAAATTATTGTACATATTTTATAACGGCCGATCATTTCACTTATGTAAACATACGATAATTTCTAAACTCACTAATAACAGAAATATGAAAACTTGCACACTTCAAAGTGACAACAACCATAAGATTTAGAACCAGGATATATATGGATATATGTATGTATATATATAATAATAATAATTAGCAGCATTAATTTAATATATAAAAGCTATGATTATTAAACAAATAATTAGCAATTCGGATGCCGATTGCATCATCCGTTTACGCCAAGGCGCGTAATGATCAAGCGCAACTCACTTGCGCACGGCACCCCTAACCGCTGAACCAATCAGAGGCAGGAGCCTTAACCACCTCCAGCTCTCACATTCCTCCATGCGAGAATTACGGGAAGGGAGAAGGTGGTTAACAAAACTGTTGGTTCACGGGGGTGAAGAACAATCGTCTGGAGTCTGGTGAATAGTGCGGTAACCAGTAAGTAGTGTTGTATAAATCATTTTGTTTACGAAGTGGTCGAACCGTTAAGAAGTAGTCGCGTCGCGTAAGGAGTAGTTTTATTTAATTGTATATATATATTTCTCTGATTGTAAATTCGTTATTTTTATTTGTTTATTTGTAATAAACAACCTTTGTTAATGTTTTCGGAAACCTTAATCTTTCATTTAACGAACCTTTTGCATTTACCTGAAAATACGAAATATATATATACACAGTGAGTTGTTCCTGTAAATGCTGTTCCAGGACCTGATGTTTAGGGTGAGTTATTTATTATTATATTTTTCTCTTTCATTATATTTAAAGTAACTGTGTGGTACCTCTGCCTACGAGCTGCTAGGTAATCGAGGGTGATCCGATTTTGAGAACAAGGTCAATAATTCAATATAAATTTCTCAAAATCGGGGTGATTGTCTCCCAGAAGGCAACACCTTAATTTCCCCCTTTGATAATCTAACGAATAAAAATAAAAGTGAAGTAAGGAATAAAAGTGTTTTTTATTGTGATCTTCAAATCGAGCCTTATCAATTACAAATGTTTATTTCACGTAAACAAATTTTCTAAAATTCAAGCGCCTGTAGCAATTTGTCTTGGGATTTTTATCTTTCAAATATACTTACATATCTCAAACATATATTATAACATATCTCTCCAGAATTTTAAAAGCGCTATGTTTGGTTAGATGAAATAAATATTTAGAAAATTTAATAAAGTGAAATCAAACTTGAGCTGTATATTTTGCACTTTATTTTAAATCAGTGTTTAATACGCGTGGTGCATGAAGTAAAATTTTGATTTTAGAAAAGCCAGAAAATTTGGTTTGGTCGCCAAATTTTCAGGCTTTTTGAAACTTGAAATTTTACTTCATGCTTAATCTGAGAGTGGAGACACACTCATTAAAAGCTATAAATTGAACGCTTTTATAAAAATCGACGAATTTTATTTTATGCTTAATTAAGGAGTTAAGTAGTTTAGCCATTTCACAAAAAGTAAAAATAAGGACAAGCAAAATTCTGAATGTACACTTCTGTGCAATAAAATTAAGCACAAGTGTCAACTATTTTTTACAATATTCTAGTTGTATAATTTGGTTCTGTGTTAATTGTTAATTGAGCGACCAAACCAAATTTTCAGGCTTTACTAAACTCGAAATTTTACTTTATGCTTAATCAAGGAGTGGTAGCTTCAAATTGAACGGTCTTTCAAATCAATGAATGCGCAAAAATTAGTTTTAGTAGAAACTTGTCGCTATTTTCATTATGTAATATTAAACTCTTTATCAGTATTATTGGACTTTTAAACAATTTACATTAAACTTAAACTTTCTCAATTTTAATCTCCGATTTTGTTGATGTTACAAGTTGCATCTCAAGTTTTCATATTGAGAAAAATATTAATTAGATGGAGTGAGTGAGTGAAAGAAAAATGAAAATAATAATTACCGAGAGCTGAATACGCCGAGATGAAAGGCAAGGTTCTTTGAAAATATTAAAACTTATCGAAACTAAAAACTCTTGAATTAACAATAAGGATGCACTTCGGCGTAGTATGCAAACGCTTTGTTTTTTCTGTAAAATTATCAAATTTAATTATGTACCGGAAAAACAAGAAAACGGTATCGTATTATATTATGCGAAAGAATTTTATTTTATTATGCTCTTAGAGTCTGTATCTAATTTAAAATTAATAATATTTTTATTAATACAGTTTGTTATTTTATTAAAATATTTATTAAACTGTATTACAGATTGTTGAAAAATATGGTAAGTATACCGTCCTATCACTCTCCTACCTGTCCTTGGAAAGCTGTTTGAATCCTTGTTAAAACAAAAACTCCTTTCTCAATTAAAAATTCATATTCCGATCTATCAATTCGGTTTCCTTCCAAAACGCTCCACTACACTTCCATTAACTATCCTTACTTCTAACTGCCAAACTAATCATCTAGAAGGAAAAAAGACTGCAGTGCTATTTCTAGACATAGCTAAGGCCTTTGATAGTATATGGCTCGTGGTCTACTATATTGGTGCAGTATCCTTAACATTCCCCTCCACCTCATTAAACTCCCAAACTTCCTGTTAAACCGCTCTCTACAAATCCGTATCCGAAAAACCCTATCATCAATTTTTCACCCTGAACAAGGTGTCCCCCAAGGTTCTCCTCTATCCCCACTCTTATACAATTTATTTTGTCACGACCTTTACAATCCTAATCCTAATTTTATCAACCTTACTAGATACCCTCTACAATTTTCCGATGATACCGCCTTCATTTCCCACTCAACTACCCTAACCTCAACAAGTGATTCCCTTTATAATTTAATTACAGAAAGCTCCTTATGGTTCTCTAAGTGGAGACTCAAAATAAATCCCAACTGTTCCTACCCTAAATAACACCATAATCCATCCTTCTCCCACATGTAAATACCTCGGTATCCATTTCGATAACACATTATCATCAGAAAGCACACATCCTTAATAAAAACAGCGACTATAAAAAGAGCAAAATATTTGCCTGACATATAAAAGTCAGGAAATAAGTACGAATACCAGTGCACGAATATATAAAATGATTTGTCGACCTGTTGTAGAATATTCCTCCATCCTGTACCTAAATCCCTCCAAATCCATCCCTTCGTACTCTTACAAACCTCCGGCACCCCCAAAATCCTCTCCATAATCCGCCAAATATCCTTCTCTATCAAACAACAAAAATAATAACCATTAAAGATAGACTAAGATTCCTAGTTGAACGATTCGCATGCAATGACAATAATTATGTCTTACTCAAGCAAATGTGCATCCCCAGAAATCCTGACATTTCTCCTAAATTTAAAAACGAAACCATCACCTTATTTGAATATATATCCTCACTACATTCATAAATCCCTACCCATTCGTAAATCCCAACTACTTTAAACGAAGGCAGAAGAAAAAAAGAAAACAAGGGCAGAAAGACTTACGGTCGATAGCCCTTATTTGGGAATACATCAGAGAATATTATGTATTATTATCATTATATTACATGTAATGTACAATTTCTCAAATAATAAAGATTTACTTATATATGGTAAGTATAATAAAAATAATATTTGTCTTTGTCAGACAAATAAGTTGCAGATCTAAGGAAGGAATCACATTTTTAATATTTTTGAAGTATTTTACAATCAAGTATTTGTATTTAATTATATTGTATATTAATTATAATTCACATGGGCGTAATAAAGGAAAGGGGGCACAGCAAGGTACGTCGATGGGCGTAACACATATGAACACATATGTGTTACAAGGTATAACAGAATTGTATCTTTCCATGTTTTCCCGCAGGCCCTAGTTCGTGCGAAAGAGAACAATGAAGTTGTATTTGGTTACGTTTTTGAGTCTATCATAACCTCTCTTTCCGGTTTCGCTATACTTTCATGGATAGAATTTTTAATATTAGAGTATTAAGTTTTTAAAAATAACAACGATTTTAAGAGCAAAATCTTTCAAATAAAATAAAATGCAAAGAGGAGAAAATTTAATAAATTGTAGATAAATTAAATTATTAACATGTTTTGAATAATAATTTCCCCTTTTCGCATCTTCCTTAAAAGTTCAATTTGAAGCTTTAAGCAAGTGTTGTCCACTCCCAGACTAAGCATGAAGTAAAATTTCGAGTTTAGAAAAGCCCCGTATAAAACACTAAAATATTGTGAAATTCATGTATATTCGAACTTCGCTTAAAATCTGTGTTATATACGCGTGGCGCATGAAGTAAAATTTCGAGTTTAAAAAAGCCCAGAAAATTTGTCTCGGGTCGCTGCGCGACTCTCGACAAATTTTCACGGGGCTTTTTTTTATTAGTAATTTAAATAATTAGTTTTTATAAATAATCTTCGTTTCAAATATGTCTCTATTATAACCCAATCAACGTCAACAATTTTTGTTAAATTTAATTACACGTAACACCAACTATTATTTTAATTAAAACATTAACACAAAGTCTTATTTTAATAACACTTATTTTTAACACAAAATATTAAAAAATCTATCTATGAAAGTACAGCGAAACCGGAAAAAGAGGTTATGATAGACTCAAAAACGTAACCAAATACAACGTCATTGTTCTCTCTCGCACGAACTAAGGCCTGCGGGGAAAGGGGTAGGAGAAAACAGGGAAAGATCCAACTCTGTCATACCTTGTAACACATATGTGTTCATATGTGTTACGCCCATCGACGTATCTTGAGAAAAACGCGTGCTATCTTCATTATTTCTCTATGATAGCTGATTAGTAAATCAGCCTAGAATGCAACAGAAATCCGTCGATTAAAGTTAAGCGTAGTTAGTTAATCGAAAAGTTATTCAGAGTAGGTGCTAGTGGGCAATCATCGGGTATAAAGTTTCAGTTACAGATTCAACTGTACATACAATTTTCGATTTACGTCAATATAAAGATTCACAAACTTTGCGACAAGTATTCAAGTATTGAAAGTGGAATATCTCCAATAAGAACAAATAGAATGGCGAAAAAATTCGCAAACTTTTGATGGTATAAGAACATTCCTATCGTATCGGGGGAAAACTTATCCGCAAATCAATCTTATTGACTAGCTCAGCAAAATAAGAAGTTTTAAACATTCAGTTCGTATGTCTGGACAAAATTTCATATTGACTTTTATTGGCGAGAACGCACATCAGAAAAAAAAAACTAAATCAAGCGAGCGAAAGAGCGAAATCGATTCCTGACTAAACAAAAGTTATCGCGGGAAAAGTCTTTGAAAAGTAATTAGTTCACGGTTCATCGTTCTGTACATAATGGATGGGTGGGGTGAGTGTTTCGCTTCTAAATTACTTTCATTAAATATTTTAAGTAATTTTTTTTGAAGAGTAATTAAGCGCTTTAACTTTGATTCTAATAAACTAAACACAAATTATTTTCAAAATTAGATTTTTTTTTTAGTTGTTCCGCACAGAAATTGAAAAAAAAAACATGTTTTTCCTAAAACTGCCACATTAAACTAAAATGGCCATATTATACTTAACAAAAATCACCTGTGTTTATTAATTTATTTTTATTAATTTATTCATTTATTAACCCAACAGAACAACGTTCCAATTACAAGGAAAATTTACAATAATTTAAATTCACATATAAAATATCACATAGTGAGTAAACTTAGGTGTGTGAAGACGAAAGTAATTTCTATCAAATAAAAAAAAAAATATCTTCTTGAAATGTAAATGATTCTGTAAAGCAAAACGAGAGTGAAGAGTTATGTTAAAAACACATAATTTAATATTCTTTCCTTAATAAGTGTAATACCCGTTTGCGCTCAAGTCGATTTAGTTAATCAGTGATTACTCCTTAAAACACAGAAATTTTATGTATAAATTATTTACAAAATCGCATAATAATAAAAAAAAGACTTGTTTAGCATATCTTACAAATTTATCGTCTTAAGTTGTCTTATTAATTAAGACATTGTTTGCATTTTCACGAATAAATTATTTACAAAATCGCATAATAATAAAAAAAGACATGTTTAGCATATCTTACAAATTTATCGTCTTAAGTTGTCTTATTAATTAAGACATTGTTTGCATTTTCACGAATAAATTATTTACAAAATCGCATAATAATAAAAAAGACATGTTTAGCATATCTTACAAATTTATCGTCTTAAGTTGTCTTATTAATTAAGACATTGTTTGCATTTTCACGAATAGTTTTTCGTAATTTTATATATTATGTTTAAAGTGTGCAAACTATAAGAAGCGTAAGCTTATTTTCTCAAATTCAAATAGTTTTGAATTTGAATTTATCTTGTTTAAAACATTCTTGTATTCTAGGATTATGACTTATTCAGAGGTTTAATCAATGATTAGTGGTTGATTAAAGTTAATCAGCCGGGGTGCAAATGGGCCTAGGTCTGTGAATATGTAAGTATTTGCCAACCAATCAGAAAAATTAAAAACCAGAGTCAAGAATTATCTTAAAAACACATCAAAATATAATATACTTTTCTTTATGAGTGTCTGTATGTGTAGGTGTGTGAAGATGAAAGTTATGATAGCACTTGAGCTGTTGTAGGTTTATCTCACTTTTACTCTCTTTTAATGTGTTGTAATTTCGCGGAGCTCTTAATCCGGAAAAATGCGGCGGTAGTTTTCTTCGGCCATTTCCTATTATATAGTTACTTCGGCAAAGTTTCGCTATCGTTTATCCCTTATTTTCCCTTATGCTCAGCAGACTTTCCTTAAGTGTGAATTTTACGATACTTCGGGATTATTACTTAGAATATCCGATGTAATTTAAAGGATGAGACGAAATATCAGATTTTCTGGAATTAGTTTAGGAACGAATGAAGTTTGAGTTGAATTGAATAGATAAAAATTTAAATTGTGGTAAGTTAGAAGGTCGTTAAATTAAAAAGAAAAGATGCAAATACATTTTTATTTAAATTGAAAGAAGTTTTCCTAAAAAATCAGGGCTTCGAACCGCTATTTTTGCGTTGCAGTTTTCACTCCGGTTCAATTAATAAAATATATATCGGTTCGGTTCCGGTTTTCCATCCGGAAAAAATAACGGATTTTGCGGTTTTTGGTTCAGCTCCAAGTGATGTTTTAATTTTTAAACTGTTTTTATTTCATATTAAAAAAAAATGGTGGTGTGTCCATCATAGCACTATCCTTGTTATAGATATGATGATTTAAATATTAAAAATATGGAAAAGTGTCTCAAACAAAATTTGTGTTAATTTTTTTATAGTAATACTTAAAAAAAATATTTACAAAAAAATATTTTTTGCATTTTTTCGCTGTATCTTGGTAAATATCTGTCATATTTCAGCAGTATATATTTTTAACTTTACTTTAAATCAGTTGTTGATACGTGTGGCGCATGAAGTAAAATTTCGAGTTTAGAAAAGCCCCGTGAAAATTTGTCTCGGGTCGCTGCGCGACCCTCGACATTTTCTACGCGGGGCTTTTCTAAACTCAAAATTTTACTTTATGCTTAGTCTGGGAGTGGAAGACACTCGTTAGTTTTAAATATGTCACAACTATCAAAATGTGTGTCGTAAGTGTCATAAAGAAAAACAATAACATGACCATCTAATAATTTATATCAAATAATAGTTGTCTTAAATTGACAACAGTCCTAACGTCGGTTGGCGCTGATTTGTGTCAAGTTGGATACATTGGACTGAATGTCATTTCAAGTTGACAGGATAGACTAATGTCGGCTGACGGAGGCTTATGTCAAGTTGACACAATGGATTTAATGCCGTCTATCGTCGTCTTAAATCAAATTAGTCTATCGTTAATGTCAGTCAATATAGTGAAAGTCACAATAGTGAAAATACAGTCGATATAGTAATTTAATGACAAAATCATATCATAATTAAAAGACAGTAAACCAAGTGACTTACAGTCATTTTATCGCAATAGTGAAAATACAGTGAATTTATGACGAAATCCGAAGTAGTTGAAATACAGTCAACCTAGTGACTTACACTCATAATATCACAATAGTTGAATACAGATAAAGACATAAAATAACAAAATCCTAGCATATATTTTTTTAATTTAAGCTGGCTGCAATTAATGGCTAGTTGACCAATGCCATTAATTGGTCAACTAGCCATTATGTAATACAATCAGAGTTGCCAACCTACAATATTTTCCATGGTACTCTACAGTTTTTTTTTATTGAACATAAGATACATCATAGTAAAAAACAGTCAACACAGTGGACTTATAATCATAATACAATTAATCGATAGCCGACCAAGCAATTTTAAGTTAAAATTTCGTAGCAGCCTTTGGTCAACTAGCCAACACGCTTCTACTAAGGGCAGATCAGTGGACACGGCGCTGCACGCCCTTATTAGCTAGGTTAAGAAGTCCATGTGTAATAAGGAATTTACGTTGGCGGTATTTCTGAAAATCGAAGGAGCCTTCAACTTTGTTGCAACCAGAAGCAATTCTGTCTGCCCTCAGAAACCTGCACATGGACGAGTCGATATGCCTCTTCATAGAGGAGCTGCTGACGGGGAGGCACGTTGTCTCCTCGCTGGGTGGCTCAAAGGGGGGTCCTCTCTCCGCTACTACGGAACGTAGTCATAAATGACCTACTGAAAGAACTAGAGTCTGTAGGGTGTAGGGCAATTGCCTATGCTGACGATGTGACTCTTACGGTCTCTGGCAAACACTTAAGTATCCTATCCGAACTCATGGAGCAGGCACTCCGCAAGGTAACCCGCTGGTGTGAGAACTGTGGACTAGTGGTAAACCCCCTCAAAACTGAGCTTGTACTCTTCACCAGAATGCATAAAGTACCGAACTTCAAAGTTCCCACTCTAAACGGCACGGAACTGGTGGTAAAAGAGCAAGCTAAATATTTGGGCATTCTAATTGACAGGAAGCTTAGTTGGAAGCCCAATATTCAGGAAAGAGCTCGGAAAGCGCTCGTTGCGCTGTACTCATGTAAAAGAGCAGTGGGCAAAGACTGAAGACTAAAACCAACCGCTGTTCACTGGATATACACGGCCGTGGTAAGGCCCATTATGTTCTACGGGGCCGCAGTCTGGTGGACTGCCCCGGACAAAAGAATCCACCAAACTGCACTGGGCAAGGCTCAGAGACCCGCTGAATTGCTTATAATGGGGGCGGTCAGGTCCACCCCCTCCAAAGCGCTAGATATAATACTAAATCTAGTTCCAGTCGACCTCTACTGCAGATATGCTGCAGCTAACACAGCGATCAGAATCAACTCAGTTGGCATATGTAGCATCAGCATACAGGGAGATGGAAGGATCCTGAATGAGCTGCACTCCAGAACTTAATTTTGAAAATAAGTTCTCCACTTCCATCCCGGACAAAATCAAATGGTTAGAGGGCAAGATAGTTCATGGCAAGGACGTCTGGCTCTTTACGGATGGTTCTAAGTCTGAAAACAGAGTAGGGGGAGGAATCTTCTCACAAGATTTCAACCTCAAAAAGTCTTTTAGACTCCCAAACCACTTTAACATTCTTCAGGCAGAGGTCATGGCCATCCGAGTGGCAGTGGACTGGATCCACAAAATGACCTTCAGGGGAACCGCATCAGGTTCATTACTGATAGCCAAGCCGCCATTAAGATACTGTAAAAAATCGCTAAATAGGCTTGCAAATAACTGTGACGTGGTACTCATGTGGGTACCTAATCACAGTGATGTCAGGGGAAATTCAATTGCCGACGAGTTTGCAAGAATGAAGGACCTGTCTACTGAACTCTCCACCCACATTCCTCTTGTGGAATGCAAGAGACTACTTAAGGACCAAATGATAGCATCGGTCAACCATAGGTGAAGAGAAGAAGATACGTGTCTCATAACAAGGCAGCTATGGCCTATATGGGATATTATAAACAGCAACAGATCAATTGCATTTAGTAGAATCGACATAAAGAAGGCGCTAGGCATCCTCACGGACCACTGTATCCTAGGCAGACATACACAAAAGATGAGCACTTTTGCAGAGGATGCCTGGATGTGGAGGAGGAAGAGACGGTACCCCACTATCTGGGACAATGCCCTGCTCTTGAAGGGAAAAGGATCAAGTACCTTGGTATGCACTACACCAATGGACTAACGGATCTCACACCTCTAGATGTGAGAAATCTGATCGGGTTCATCAGGGGCTCGGATTGGTTTGAATAGGTGAGGAGGGAGGGGAGATCTGACTCCTTTTCACCCTTATGGTATCACAAGGGGCCCGTTGGGCCTAAGTGAGCGGTCTGACTGCTGCCATTGAAACCTAACCTAACCTAATCTTCGTAGCGGCAGAAAAACAGACGACCGTCGTTTGTTATTATTATATTTGTAAGTTCTGAAATGTAAACTTTAGATAGTTCTGCTATTCTTGAAATTAAAATACATTTTAGAATATCAGAAATTCTAAAACACAGACTTTTACCTAGCAAAAGTCGGCACTATAGAATTAAAATTCTCAAAAAAAAAAATAGTTTTGTTTTAAGTGCATCAAACTTAAAACAAAACTATTTTTTTTTGAGAATTTTAATTCTATAGTGCCGACTTTAAACACTTTTAATATTTTAGGAAAACCATCATTAATTTAAGAAATCTAAGTTGAAAAATGTTATGTTCACTGTTTGTTTTGAGTATGTGAAGTAATTAATCACTAATAGAAACTAACATTTTATATTGCACTTTGTATTAATTTCTGAACAATTTCTTTAACAGAATTATTAATATGGGATGGTACAACTACTGATATGTTCAGTTTTGAAGAAAGTTTTTATGAAGTGGTGCGTTGCATATTTGGTTGCATATATTTTTAAAAAAACAAAAAACAAAATAACTGCAACTAAATGCACACCAAACAGATTTTACCAGCGTAAATTACATATATTCAGTTTTGGAGGAGGCCAATAACCGTGGTGTTCTGCATTATTAGTTGTATATACAAGGAGTTTTTCTTTTAAGTATACATATCCCGATCATATGCTTAAAATCTCCAGATATACGTTGTTTTTCTAATAGAGTTGAATTTGAAGTAAAATTTCGATTTTAGAAAAGCCTTAAAATTTGGTTTGGTCGCTCTGCGCAACAGATCGACCAAACCAAATTTTTAGGCCGAGGTGCAACGAAAATTCCTTTTTTTTCAAAGCCGAACGAAAACTTATATTTCTACGACGAAAAAATTAGAAATGGTCCTAATCAAGTAAAACGAATATTTCCGCAGTTTTTATTTAAAAATTGCTAAAAAGTAAAAACTTTTGTAGAATTAAATAAGTGTTCACGTGCGTGCTTGAACCGAAATAAACCCATACTTTTTTCGTTCCGGCAAAAATAACGGTTTTTTTCGATTTTCGGTTTACGGTTTAGTTCCGCTTCGAAGCCTTGAGAAAAATATATACTGAACACAATGCTGACAGTTGAACAAAAAATACCTATATTGGCAACAATCAAGTCAACTTGATTTTCGAAAAAAAAAAATTGTCAAACAAATTTGTTGTAGCCTTCAGTTATTAACAAATCGTTGTTCCAAGAATAATTATTCATATTTAATTGATGAGGCGGATACATGATAAAACTCCATAATACTATTTGAAATAAAACAACGCATTATTTCATCTGCCTGATGAAGCCACTGTGTGGTCAAACATGTTGCAGTGTTCAACAATAAAAGTGAAACCCTCCCAACTGCGTTGTTTTATTTCAAATAATAATTATTCAAATTAATCAATAATCTAACACAATCATATTAATACAAATGTTCTCTTTACTCCAAATGAATTAACCGTAATAGCAATAGTCTTCCAATTAAGTAACTTACTAAGTAGAACTCAACTTCTTCATGTAATTATGACAGAAAGTTGCGCTTGTGCGTTTGGTAATTATATCCCCCCTATCCCCACCTCCCTTGTGTCTATCGCACGGTTTCCGGATCCGCAATTAATTATAATTCTAATAACGTACATTCGACGTTTAATAATTATGTTAATTCCTCGGCAAAATTCCGAACGCTAACTAAATTGTCAAGATGGGAACAACGCGTGCGTGCATCGTTCGCCCGTCAAAAACACGACAACCGCCCCTCGAGGCCTTCCAACCACTAATTTATACTGTGGACGTAGACTGATTTTAGATGTATAAAATGTATAGAGAAAAAATAATTTGAAACGTTGATATAATGCCAATATTGAGGAATAGGCAAAATGTAATTTATTTGAGCACGTATGTCTGTTTAAAATAAATCACATCTGTTGTATCTATGGCATAAACTAAACACGTTTGAATATTTGAAATATTCACAATAGTGTTAGTAAATATCGGTCATATCTCAGCAGTATATATTTTCAACTTTACTTTAAATCAGTTGATTACACGCGTGGCGCATAAAGTAAATTTTCTACGCGGGGCTTTTCTAAACTCGAAATTTTACTTCATGCTTAGTCTGGGAGTGGAAGAAACTTGTTAGTTTAAAATAGGTCAAACAGCCCGTATGTCTGTTTAAAATAAATCACATCTGTTGTATCTGTGGCATAAACTAAACAAGTTTGAATATTTTTAATAATCACAATAGTTGTCAAAGCCAGCGGCGTAGCTACCTTGGACAAGTTGGAGCCAACTTCAGAAGTTCGACTTTTGGAGAAGAAAAATTTGATTGTAAAATATATTAACGTAAAATCATACACAAATATTATCTGAGACTGCTATGAATCATAAACGTACCTTAGGTACGTGTATTTTAAGTTTCAGTTAAAATTAGTGTTGAATACGCCTGGCGCATGAGTAAAATGTTGAGTTTAGAAAAGCGTTATAATTTGGAATTGTCGGCGCGACTCGTTTCGCTCGTTTACGAGTAAAAGCGTCAGTATTAATAAATTAAATCTGTTTGCTTTGTGTGCGAAAAAAAAAATAATCACAAAAATATGACAAAAAGTTACATTTTCACAAAGTTCTTAGAAATGACTATGATATGAATGTACTTTGTATTTACGTAGGAGAAACATAAAATCGGATTGTTGAAGCAAAAATATACCTGCTCAGGGTTTTGTTTCTTCTTTAAATTACGCAAAAATGCATTTTTTGACATCTCAAAAATGAATTATTAATTCTTAAATTCAGATAAAGTTGACAGATATTATTGAGAATCTAATATGCTTTGTGAAAATGTAGGAAAGGACAAAATCGCGTAATGGAATTCTTAGCTTTTTATAAAATTCACAGACATTTTTAAGAAATCAGTATACTTTGCTTTAGCATAACATAAAAAAAGTGAAAACACAGACGCTCAAAGTTGCCTCACATTTCGTTTCTTCTTCAAATTACGTAAAAATGCATTTTTTTACATCTCACAAATGAAAGATTAATTCTTAGATTCAGATAAAGTTGACAGATTTGATTGAGAATCTAATATGCTTTGTGCAAATGTAGAAAAGATCAAAATCGCATAATGGAATTCTTAGCTTTTTATAAAATTTACAGACATTTTTAAAAAACCAGTATACTTTGCTTTAGCATAAGAAAAAAAAATGGTGATGTGTCCATCATAGTACTTTCCCCCGTAAATTGCGTATTAAATCACTTTTAAAATATTTGTAGCATTATTATTTTCAAAATGTCTTCAACTTTTTGATAACTACAACATTTTGAAATAAAACAACACAGTTGGGAGGGTTTCACTTTAATTGTTGAACACTGCAACATGTTTCACCACACAGTGGCTTCATCAGGCAGATGAAATAATGATTTTACAAAGTACAGGTAAGAGCTTATATACTAATGCAATTAAGTTAATAGAAGGGGGGGGGGTTAATAAGGTAATTAGGCTGAAACTAATACAAACAATTTTGAGCGACTAAATATTGATTAGGGGTGAGTTGTTTACTTCTATTTGGTCATTTAATAGAATACCTTTTTTATTATATTTATTAATTTCTAATTCTTCTAATAAGTTTAATTTACGACTTTTGTTACATTCGTGCAAAATTTTGAATTTAGGGTTAAAGTTATGTTGGTATTCGATTAAATGATTGGCGTAGGTTGAAGAGGTTTTCTTAAATTGAAAGCATTTTTGATGTTCTGAAATGCGATCTGGGAAGCTACGTCCAGTTTGTCCAACGTATACCTTAGGGCAATCTCCACACTCCAGCAAATACACGCCAGAGTTCGTAGTTTTATCAGATTTGTCTTTAGAATTATTGATGAATTTATTAAGTGAGTTGACCGTTCTAAAAGAAGGAGTTAGGTTTAAGGATCTGAGTTTTTTGCTGATGGCAATCGAAGGGGGACCGTTAAATGTTAATGAGCAATATTTATTACTCTGATTTTGAAAATTGGTGGGATATACTAATTTCAGGGCTTGTTGTCTTTGTTTTTTAAAAAGGATGTCTAAGATGAGCTTTTGACGAAAGCCGTTGTTATTAGCTATTATGAGGATTCTGTTGAGCTCATTATTAAAATTATTAATTGATAGGGGGATAGTGGTTAGCCTATGCAACATGGAATGGTAAGCTGCTAGTTTATGTTGCATAGGATGGAATGATGTGCTATGGATCGTAGTATCTGTATGGGTCGGCTTGTGAAAAATATTGAATTCATGTTTTTGACCTGGATGTGAAATTGTTAAGTCTAAAAAATTAATAGATTTATTAGATTCGATCTCCCTAGTGAATGAAATATCCTTGTGAATTGAATTAATGAAATTTAAAAGTTGATCTAGCTGTCTCTCCGTTCCTGTGAAACAGGTGAGAATATCATCAACATATCTAAACCAGTATAGGCATTTATTAAAAAGTGGGTGTTTACTAATTATTTCTTCTAATGAATTCATGAAAATTTCGGCAAGTAACGGACTGAGGGGATTACCCATGGCTAATCCTTTGTTTTGGATGAAGAAGTTGTTATTGAATTGAAAGTAATTTTGTCGTAAACATTCATTAAGGAGATCAAGAATCTCCGACTTAACAATCGGATTAGTCCCCCGGGCGGTCAGCAATCCCTCAACCAGGTTTACCACCTCTTGAGGCGGCACGCTAGGAAAGAGATTACTGACATCAAAGGACACCAAATCCACATTTGCTATTAAAAACTCATTAGACCTAATCACTAGAACTAAAGACCTCAAAGTTCCGACGAAAAGCCGGTTGGTGTCCTTTGATGTCAGTAATCTCTTTCCTAGCGTGCCGCCTCAAGAGGTGGTAAACCTGGTTGAGGGATTGCTGACCGCCCGGGGGACTAATCCGATTGTTAAGTCGGAGATTCTTGATCTCCTTAATGAATGTTTACGACAAAATTACTTTCAATTCAATAACAACTTCTTCATCCAAAACAAAGGATTAGCCATGGGTAATCCCCTCAGTCCGTTACTTGCCGAAATTTTCATGAATTCATTAGAAGAAATAATTAGTAAACACCCACTTTTTAATAAATGTCTATACTGGTTTAGATATGTTGATGATATTCTCACCTGTTTCACAGGAACGGAGAGACAGCTAGATCAACTTTTAAATTTCATTAATTCAATTCACAAGGATATTTCATTCACTAGGGAGATCGAATCTAATAAATCTATTAATTTTTTAGACTTAACAATTTCACATCCAGGTCAAAAACATGAATTCAATATTTTTCACAAGCCGACCCATACAGATACTACGATCCATAGCACATCATTCCATCCTATGCAACATAAACTAGCAGCTTACAATTCCATGTTGCATAGGCTAACCACTATCCCCCTATCAATTAATAATTTTAATAATGAGCTCAACAGAATCCTCATAATAGCTAATAACAACGGCTTTCGTCAAAAGCTCATCTTAGACATCCTTTTTAAAAAACAAAGACAACAAGCCCTGAAATTAGTATATCCCACCAATTTTCAAAATCAGAGTAATAAATATTGCTCATTAACATTTAACGGTCCCCCTTCGATTGCCATCAGCAAAAAACTCAGATCCTTAAACCTAACTCCTTCTTTTAGAACGGTCAACTCACTTAATAAATTCATCAATAATTCTAAAGACAAATCTGATAAAACTACGAACTCTGGCGTGTATTTGCTGGAGTGTGGAGATTGCCCTAAGGTATACGTTGGACAAACTGGACGTAGCTTCCCAGATCGCATTTCAGAACATCAAAAATGCTTTCAATTTAAGAAAACCTCTTCAACCTACGCCAATCATTTAATCGAATACCAACATAACTTTAACCCTAAATTCAAAATTTTGCACGAATGTAACAAAAGTCGTAAATTAAACTTATTAGAAGAATTAGAAATTAATAAATATAATAAAAAAGGTATTCTATTAAATGACCAAATAGAAGTAAACAACTCACCCCTAATCAATATTTAGTCGCTCAAAATTGTTTGTATTAGTTTCAGCCTAATTACCTTATTTACCCCCCCCCCTTCTATTAACTTAATTGCATTAGTATATAAGCTCTTACCTGTACTTTGTAAAATCATTATTTCATCTGCCTGATGAAGCCACTGTGTGGTGAAACATGTTGCAGTGTTCAACAATTAAAGTGAAACCCTCCCAACTGTGTTGTTTTATTTCAAATAGTATTATGGAGTTTCATCATGTATCCGCCTCATCAATTAAATACTACAACTTTTATTTGAAACATTTTTCAATTGTATCGACACATACACTGTCACACATCAATAACTAGATAAAACAAACAATTTTTAAAATATCTCAAAAACTAAGAGTGCTATGACAAAAAGTAAATAAACAATATATCTTCATTCTGTTATTATCTACAATTTTTATTTGAAAGAATTTTTTGTTTGATGAACATTTATTGAAAAAATCTGAAAAAACTGAAAAACGCTAAGAGTAAAGTACCACTTCCGGTTTTCCGATTTTCACCAAAAGCTTTTCAGTTCTTCCGATTGTAACAAAAAGCTTAAGTTTCAGGTTTCATCTTGATATCTTTAGCGGTTTTTGCGGTACAGCGCACACAGACACACAGACAGACAGACAGACAGACAGACATTTTTCAAAAATGGTCTTATTCGACTCAGAGGACCTTAAAACGGAGATTTCCGCTAAAATTTTTGATTCGAAAATTTTC
Organism: Philonthus cognatus; assembly: GCA_932526585.2. NCBI lineage: Eukaryota > Metazoa > Arthropoda > Insecta > Coleoptera > Staphylinidae > Philonthus > Philonthus cognatus. The sequence continues at coordinate 23,039,507 of OW052243.1, read as the reverse complement.
ACGAAAACAATACTTTCCCTTTGTATTACATACGGGGGAAAGTAAAAAACCGAATAGCTGTAAGTGAAAATACAAACGCTCAAAGTTGACTCAAATTTCGTTTCTTCTTCAAATTACGTCAAAATGCATTTTTTTACATCTCAAAAATAAGTTATTAATTCTTAGAATTAGATAAAGTTGACAGATTTTATTGAGAATCCAACATGCTTTGTGCAAATGTAGGTAAGGACAAAATCGAATCACTGTGAGCAAAATAACAGACGCTTTGCTTTAGAATTTACTTTTTCGCAAATTTAAAATCCATTGTAAACACTTTATACGTTTTTTTTCTTGATGATTAATAGAAATGTTTTGATTTACTGAATGTTTCCAAATTAACAGACTGGAAGCAAAATTACAGACGTGCAAATTTAAGGGTTTATGGTTTTTGTATGAGAATTCATGTTATTTTTCAAATATTCATATTGGAAAATAAATACACGGAATTTTTTTTCAAGTACACATATCTCCATTTGGCTCATGCATTTTGAGTTATTCGTTGTTTTTTTAATGAGTTCAATTTTAAGTTTAGAACAATGTTTTCAATTCCCTTATTAAGCATAAAGTATAATTTCAAGTTTAGAAAAGCCTGAAAATTAGCAGCGCTACGAGACCAAACCAAATTTTCAGGTTATTCTAAACTCGAAATTTTACTTCATGCGCCTCGCTTATAAAACACTGGAATTTTGTTAAATTCAAAATATTCTTGTTTAGCAGAATATTTTTATTCCTACCGTAGCAGTTTTTTTTTAAATACTAATTTAGCAGTATATTTGTAAGCTCAAAATATTTTAGTACTTTAACGCGTGGCGCATGAAGTAAAATTTCGAGTTTAGAAGAGCCTGAAAATTTGGTTTGGCCGCTCCGCTTCGCGGAGCGACCAAACCAAATTTTCAAGCTTCTCTAAACTCGAAATTTTACTTCATGCTTAATCTGGGAGTGGAAAACACTCGTTTAAGCTTCAAATTGAACTCAAAAACAACGAATGTCGGACAATTTCCAAAGTATTCACTTAAAAAAATTCCTTTACTTTTTTTGCAAAGGGTCCCTGGTAGAAATAAATCTTGTAGCAATATTATACACGGAGTTTTTCTTTAAAGTATACGTTTTCTAAATTCAGCTTCTTTTCTTTGAATCTTTAGATATTCGTTCTTTTTTTAAAAAAGTGTTCAATTTGAAGCTTCTAACGAGTGTTTTCCACTCCCAGACTAAGCATGAAGTAAAATTTCGAGTTTAGAAAAGCCCCGTGAAAATTTGTCGAGGGTCGCGCAGCGACCCGAGACAAATTTTCTGGGCTTTTCTAAACTCGAAATTTTACTTCATGCGCCACGCGTATAAAACACTGATTTCAAGTGAGGTTTAAATATACATAAATTTCACAATATTTTAGTGTTAGCGTGGCGCATGAAGTAAAATTTCGAGTTTAGAAAAGCACGGGGCTTTTCTAAACTCGAAATTTTACTTCATGCTTAGTCTGGGAGTGGAAAACACTTGTTTAAAGCTTCGAATTGAACTTAAAAATAAAACGTATGCATATATTTAAGAAAAAAATCGCTGCATGTCGTTTACTTAACTGTATATAAAATATTATTACATAATTTTTGTTTAATCTTTAAACGAATGTCTTCCACTTCCAGACTAAGCATGAAGTAAAATTTCGAGTGTAGAAAAGCCTAAGCGTTTGGATTTGGACGCGAAGTATCCAAATCCAAATTCAGGCTTTTCTAAACTCGAAATTTTACTTCATGCGCCACGCGTATTAGAAGCTGATTTCAAGTGAAGTTTACTTGTTCGCCATATTTCAGTGTATTTAATGTTAAATGCGCTTGGCGCATGAAGTAGAATTTCGAGTTTAGAAAAGCCTGAGTTTGGATTTGGACGCTTTGCGTTCAAATCCAAACGCTCAGGCTTTTCTAAACTCGAAATTTTACTTCAAGCTTAGTCTGGGAGTGGAAGACACTCGTTCTAAACTTAATTTTGAGCTTATTAAAAAAAACAACAAATACCTCTAAATGTACACGCATTGAAATGTGTAATGTATATTTAAAAGAAAAATTCCCTGTATATCTGTATATATGAGAGGTAAACTACACAGACACATTTTTTCAAAATACGTTTTTTTACTTCAAAATTTCAAAAATGTCACTGTAGTTTACATCTACATAGAAATATATTTTTCAAAGATTATTAAGTAAATTTAGAAAAACTACGACAATACCGTCAACATTTTTAAAAGAAATAAAAATGCAAGAGAGAATATTTAGTATTGTACTTCCTGCTTAATCTGGGAGTGGAAACACTCGGACGCAATTCAAAATCAACGAATGCCCGAACATTTTCAAGGTATATATCAGGATGTGTATAAATAATTCCTATATCTACATTTTCTGGATTTTATCTTATTAAATATTTATTATTTATATCAGACATATGCATTATATTAAGCATATTCCAAACAATCAGTCAAGAAGAACTGGATAAAATATTTGTAAGCCTGCTAAAAAAATTACAATCATTTATTATTTTTCAGGCACACCAGACAGTGATTGATTGATGTTTAAATATTTATGCGAAACTTTGCACTCTGCGTTCGCGAAAGTCGGCTTCGGAGTATAGATTATGTTTTATTGAATCCGTTTATAATACTTTCAACTTTATTGATATTACACTCATTATATATTAAAAAACACCTGTAATCCATTCAATTAAATATAGATAAATATGTTTCTGTGTGTAGGAGCTAAGCTATGCCAAGTCACATTTTTGAAATTTTACAGTGCTATTTACCTATCGATAGAGTAAACAACCCAGATTTTTTTTATATATTAAAAAACACCTGTAATCCATACATTCAATTAAATATAGATAAATATGTTTCTGTGTGTAGGAGCTAAGCTATGCCAAATCACGTTTTTGAAATTATACAGTGCTATTTACCTATCGATAGAGTAAACAACCCAGATTTTTTTTAATCCATTTATTTAATATTGGTTTTAAACCCTATCACCACTTTAACTTTGTATTTTGTAATTTACCATATTTAGACGCCACAAACACATTCATGGACCCAGGTGGAATCATTTTGTACTTTATAATGACCTCACTCGGCGGGACACGAACCCGCGACCCCTCGGTTAGGTCGAATCTATCCACTACCCCACCGGGATCCCAATCCTGATTTAAACAGTATAAAAAATTTATTTTGAAAGGGAATAGGACTCGGTGTTGTTTATATCCCAAATATAAATTTATAAATTGGAAATACTCAACATCTTCCTTCCTGTCTATCGTTGCTTCGGTTGCAAAATGTTAGATGAATAATCTTCATTTTTTTTTTACTTTTATTTAATTCCTTAATCTATCGAGAGTTTATAATTGCAACTAAAAAATTTGTTGTGAAAAAAAGATTAATATTATTTTCTTTACTATTCCTTTGATAATAGTAATAGTAATAATTGATATCTGTATCTTTTGAGAAATTGTTAAATACATTAATAATGAATCGCACTTTTAATGTTTGAAGTATTCTGCAACCAAGAATTGGCAATTTCATTTAAACATTAATACTGATTTACCTGACCAAAACCAGTCGGAATAAAGTTTTTAATTTGTGAAACAGTATCAAGTGTTTTCGATTTAACCTACAGAAAAACAATAACAGGGTGGCGACTAATCGGGAAAACCTGGAAAGTCAAGAGATTTTATTCATCAGGAAAAGTCATGGAAAAATCATGAAAATTCAGCCTTTTTAGCGAAAACTCAGGATTTTTTTAAATGTATAATAATAATAAATATGCAGATAATACGATTACTGAATTGACAAATTGCTAGTTTTGTTCGGAGCACTAATTTGACACATTAAATAATATTAAACAGAATAGAAAAATGGTGTCCATCACAACAGTTTTCCCCTAATTTGAACAATTGATAATTGACATACTAAATTTATTTTACTCTAACCAATTAGTTTAATATTTTACTTGAAGTGAGTGATTTATACAAGTGGCGCATGAAGTAAAATTTTGAGTTTAGAAAAGCCTGAAAATTTGGATTTGCTGGGGCGCGACTCGCTTCGCTCGCACGAAGCTTAATCTGGGAGTGGACACCATTGTTAGATGATCATTCAGAAACTTATTTTGCAACTTCCTTTGTTGTCAAATTTATGACATAAAACAAATAGAGTTAATGTTATTTTTCAGTTCAAATTGCATTATTTGTGTGTAAGTAAACTTTGACGAACTAATTTAAAAGAATGCTTAATAAATAAACTACTAAACTTTTAATAAAAATATCACACAGATTAATACATGTTTCATTTAACAAGTGTTGTTGTATGTTTTACAAAAAATTAAATCGAACAATTTTTAACAAAAGTGAATAGTTTAATATGATCAGAAACTATTTAAAATGAATAGAATTTAATTTGATACAAAAATACACTCATAAAATAAATATGCATATATTAAACAAAATAAGGCTAATCAGACAGGGCAGAAAGATCGTTGGTCGATAGCCCAGACAGACTAACACATTATTAATATATAATATATAAGTATAAATGTTATAACACTGATTGGAATTGTCTGAATATATATATATATATATATATATATATATATATATATATATATATATATATATATATATATATATATATATGTTAAAACGTAGATTTTCGCGGGCGTAACATGTATCACTGTTTCTTCGGGTTTGGTCCCCCGTATTTTCTTGGCTCTGGTCCATTTTATTTTTAATTCGACGTTTCGGTGACGTCGCAGTCATTATCGTCAGGAATAACTGACGATGATGACTGCGACGTCATCGAAACGTCGAATTAAAAATAAAATGGACCAGAGCCAAGAAAATACGCGGGACCAAACCCGAAGAAACAGTGATACATATATATATATATATATATATATATATATATATATATATATATATATATATATATAACCACTTGTTTACGATATTTCAATTTAGAACTAACATTTCAGAAAAAATAAAAATTACAGATTTTTTTGAAATTTTGTAATATGACGTAGAAAACAGAAAAAAATCCGATAGACTGGACTGTGGGAATAATAGTACCAATATTTAAGAAAAGAGATAAAACGGACTGTAATAACCATATTTAGAACGGCATTAAAGATTTACGAACAGATCATAGAGACGAAATTAAGAGCAGTAGTAGAGTCAACATTATCTGATTCACAAAGTGGGTTCAGAAATGGCCGAAGTCTTTAAGATTTTATGATATAAATAAGTCTAAAAAAAAAGAAATGTAAATGACAAATTAATAGGAGTAGTAAAATCGATTTATAGAAACACGAACAACATAGTAATAAACAGAAACATGAAACATGAAGTTCACTACCAACGTAGGTGTACGACAAGTAGGTGCACTTAGTCCACTACTTATACAGAGAGTTTTATGTAACACCGAACATTATCAATGTTCATTTTCGAATATTCTATTTATCGAACTAAAGCACGATTTGACACCTTTGATTTTTTAGGTTATGTGCAAATTGGGTTGCCTATATGACCATTACCAATTGTAGCCAATCAATCGCAATTAATGCCTCGACTTGTAAATACAGGGGGTTTTTCTTTCAAGTATACATGTCCCAATTATATGCCTAAAATTTTTAGATAATCGTTGTTTTTTTAAAAGAGTTTAATTCGAAACTTAAAATGAGTGTGTTCCACTTCCAGACTAAGCATGAAGTAAAATTTCGAGTTTAGAAAAGCCTGAAAATTTGGTTTGGTCGCGTAGCGCGAAGCGCGGAGCAACCAAACCAAATTTTCAGGCTTTTCTAAACTCGAAATTTTACTTCATGCGCCACCGGTACAAAACACTGACATATTACGAAGTTTAAAACACACCACTAAACTTTACATTAAATCAGTGTTTTGTACCGGTGGCGCATGAAGTAAAATTTCGAGTTTAGAAAAGCCTGAAAATTTGGTTTGGTGTTACATAAAACTCTCGGTATGTCCAGTCCATGGATGGCATCATAAGGAAAAGTTATCAGAGAACCAGATCAATATATATAGCTTACAAAAACTTACAAACAGTAGAGCTTAGCGAGTTCGCATTTGCAGACGATATAGTACTAATTGCAAAAAATGAAAAATTATCACAACGAAACTTATAGGCCTGGTACACAATACAGTGTGAAGGGGACAAGGAGAAGCGCAACCCTCTACCTGGAACCTTGATCTGGTACACCGACGGATCAAGCAAAGAAGGTGGAGCTGGCGCTGGGATCCACGGCGTAACCCCAAAATTTGACATCTTTGTGTCTCTGGGGAGGATGGCAACTGCACATCAAGCCGAAATCTTCGCGATCAACCAATGTATTATGGAAAACCTACGACGGGGATATAGGAGGCAACAGATCTTGATCCTCACAGACAGCAAAGCTGCTCCAAGAGTACTTTATAGCTACAAGATCCAATCTAAGCAAACATAAGGTGCATTCAAAACCTGACAAAACTGGCGACCGTAAACACCGTAACTCTACGGTGGACGCCGGGACACACAGGGGAGGATGGCAACAAAAAGCCGACGAATTGGCAAAGATTAGATCACGTAGACCCTACATTGGACCAGAACCGATGGTACCGATCCCTAAAAAGTCATTAAGACCAAGCGCAAGAGAGTGGACTCTGGAAAGAAACACCGAGCGCTGGAAAAACCTGACAGGGCACAGACACAGTAAACTACTGATGGAAAAACCCTGCCAAGAACTAGCAACTGAGGCCCTCAGACTCAGTGAAAACAACCTTAGGAATAATAACTGGATACTGCACCCTAAGGAAACATCTGCATAACATGAAACTGTTTACAGAAGATCCAATATGCAGATTATGCTATAAAGAGGATGCAGACGCCTCACATGTACTATTCGAGTGCGAGGCACTTACTACTTGAAGGGAAGAAAACCTTGTCCAAGGGAATTTAATCCACTTCCCGAAGGGAAAGATGATCGAAAAGCTGCTAGAATTAGCTAATGAAACAGAGCTCTTTGATTAACTACGGAAATGGAAGAAGTACAATAAGCCACACGGCTGCGGTGCTAGGGCAGAAATAACCCTAACTTCCGTTTCTTGCCCCTAAAATAAAAAAATGTGCCTGGTATGAAGTATTTAAAACGAGTGGAATGTAACTTAACAAGTCAAAATCCAAAGTTATGAATAAGTGGACGTAATACAATGTTCAAGCATTATGGTAGAGGAGAGAGAATGACATGTGTGTGGGAGGTGAAAACACAGGAAAAAGAAAGTGCAGACGATCAACGGATAGATGAACCAAGACAAACAGAGAAGAACCTAAGAAAAAGAGGAACAACGATGACTGAAGCAAAGAAGACAGCTCGAAATAAAAAAGCGTGGAATACATTTTTATAATCAAGTATAGGATTTAAATTTCATTAATAGCCAGTTAAATTTTATTAATTTCTGTGTAGATTCACTTAGTTTTATGTTAATTTGACAATCCGCTGATTAGACAATTCGTGATTTTCTTACTCATGCTCCTAAAATCGTTGAATTTATTGAATAATTTCAACTTTAGTTTAATATAATATATAAAATTACGAAAAAACTATTCGTCAAAATGCAAACAGTGTCTTAATTAATAAGACAATTTAAGACGATAAATATCGATTGAAACAACTACTTTCTGTGTATCTGTTCATTCCACACACAACACTTTTTCAAAGTAAGTTTGTTTTAATTTTATTCCTAATTTTTTTAAACGTCATAAGCAAAGCTATACTGAAGAGAGATAAATCTCGAAACGCGTCTATAGATGGCCTAAGACATTAGTTTTAATCCAAGTCCTTTCACTTCTAATTTGTTGCTATCTCTCCTTCCATTTTAAATTGTATTGTTAGTTGGTTTGAAGAGAATTTGACCTAAACGTTACATATACTCTAATAGAGCGTTGTAGCAAATCAAATTAAATAAGATTTTAAATATTTCATTGTATAATTTAATATCCGGAGGTGTATTTGGACGGGAAGTAGTTGATTCAATGGATATTTATGGTCTTAAATTGTCTTATTAATTAAGACACTGTTTGCATTTTGACGAATAGTTTTTTCGTAATTTTATATATTATGTTTAAAGTGTGCAAACTATAAGAAGCGTAAGCTTATTTTCTCGAATTCAAATAGTTTTGAATTGGAATTTACCTTTAGCTTAATATTTAAAAAAATGCGTGGTGATAATTTATTCTCTTTAAAACAGATGTAAGTGCAATCAGCTCGAAATAAGTTCCATAAATTTCATGTTGATTGTGCAATACTTTGATTTATTTTAATTTCTAACAAAATAAATCAGTTTTAAGCAAGTTCTATTAATTTCATATTGATTGTACAATACTTTGATTTTTTGTAATTTCTAACAAAATAAATCCCTCCATCACTTTTTTACACAATTCAAACTTTATTTTGATATTTTGTAAAATCCAGTCCAGATATTTAAATTTCGTAATATATAAAATTACGAATATGTTATTCGTGAAAATGCAAACAATGTCTTAATTGGTGAATAACATATTCGTAATTTTATATATTATGTTTAAAGTGTGCAAACTATCAGAAGCGTAAGCTTATTTTCTCGAATTCAAATATACTCAATGACATTAGAAGCGTAACACCCAGAAGGAGTTATTATTTTAACTTGATTTTTTGCCAGTATGGTAGTCTTACATCAAGAATAAAATGATAACATTTTCAAGAAATTTTATTAAAAAATAATCTAAAAAAAAATAATAATGTGTTTGGCGACCCCTTTGCTGTATACACTCCTGTAGACGTCTGGGCATCGACAAAATGAGATGGTCGATGTCTTCTTGAGGCATCTCGTTCCAAGCAACTTGAATTTCATCGATCAACTGTGCTAGAGTCTGTGGAGGATGGTGCAAAGAGAATATTTTTCTTCCCGTCATGATTACATTTTCAAGATGTTCAATGGGATTTAAATCCGGCGAACGGGGCGACCACGCCAAAACATTAACACCAGCTTCATGAAGAAAGTTCATAGTTCGACGAGCAATATGGGGACGTGCGTTATCTTGTTGAAAAAGTACGTCTGGGCGGCCATCTAAATAAGGCAACAAAGTCGGTCGTATGACGTCTTCAACATAACGCGCAGCTGTCATACTGCCTCGAATGAATACAAGAGGTGATCGACTACCATAAGCAATAGCCCCCCAAACCATTACTCCAGCAGTCCTGTGTACATGCCTCTCAATAGCAAACCTAAGATCAGGTCGTTCTCCACGGTAGCGTCGTACCCTTCTACGGCCATCATGCGTGCCTAGACAAAATCGTGATTCATCGCTGAATACGACATCGTGCCATTCTGCCTCCCAATGCTGCCGTTCTCTGCACCAGTCCAACCTTTGGCGACAGTGTCTCGCTGTTAAAGGAAGCACTAATCTTGGACGGTACGAAAGAAGCCCAAAGGATTGAATGCGGCAATATAAGGTTCGCATACTAACGGACCTTCTTCTCCAATCCATTGATCACCGATTTGACGCGTAGTAGCGAAACGGTCTCGCAGGGCTATTTGTCTTAAGCGCCGATCTTGACGTTCTGTGGTACGCCTTGGTTGACCAATTGGTCTTCTTCTTGCTCCTCTACCTTCTTCTGTCCATACCTGATACACACGTATTACAGTTGCTGCAGTGGAATCAATACGGCGGGCAATTTCGCGATAGGACATACCGACATCTCGATAAGCAACAACTCGACCCCAGTCAAAATCGCTCAAATGGTGATATTGTGGACGTCTTCGGACTCGAGGCATTTTATTTAAGCTTAACACACTCAACGGAAACACGAAAACTAAAAACATCTGTACTAAACAGCTCATATAAATAGTTTTATCAAAAAAGAAAAAGTGAAATATTTTTTTTTTCACAATAAATATAAAAGGCACAAGGTTGAAATTGTTATCAATGTATGCTTTAAATATAGTCATTCTGTTGCTAAAATATGAATTCAAAAAATCATTCCTTCTTGGTGTTACGCTTCTAATGTCATTGAGTATAGTTTTGAATTTGAATTTATCTTGATTAAATTTCGATTGCAACTAGTCAATATTTATTAAGTTCTGTGTAAGTTCATTCAAAGTATTCTTTGATGTTGACTATCTTCGTCACATTTAATTAATTATGTACATTTTATATTGAAAAAAAACCGAAATAAAGCAAAAATGCCTTATATTTAAATCTGAGTGAAAATGAATCGTGAAACTTTAAAATTTAGAAAATCATCAAAAACGCTGAATCAAAAAATTCGAATTAATAAAATGAACTGCAATTTTAAAGTGCCCAGCGTTAAAATACCTAAATTCGAAACTTTAGATATTTGAACAGCAAACACTCGTAGTTTTAAGAGGTGAAATGAAAACATATTATAAAGCACGAATTTTGAAATCGAATGATTTGATAATGCTCTTTTCAAATTTTTATTTTAATGATTTTTCTAAATATGTTTGAGAAAGTGGCATTGTCAAAAATCATTAAAATATGTTAATAATTAAGATAATTGGCACAAGTATTGAAACCTGGTGGAGCCTTAAAATTTGTAGGCTCTTCTAAACTCGAAATTTTACTTCATGTGGTACGCATATAAAGCATTGACAATATTGTGAAGTTCAAAATGTACTGAATTGTTTGATCTCGAATTAATGAAATTTAAAAAAGCATTATCAAATCATGTAATTTCAAAATTCGTGCTTTATGATATGTTTTCATTTCACCTCTTAAAACTACGAGTGTTTGCTGTTCAAATATCTAAAGTTTAGAATTGAGGTATTTTAACGGTGGGCACTTTAAAATTGCAAAACTTTAAATATAAAATGTAAAATTACGAAAATATTCGTATAAACCGCAAAGAATAACACCTATTATATGCGATATTACGAATAATATCGTAATTTTATATATTAGATTTATAGATAAATTCGATTAATCGATTGTAATGTAAATTAAATTAATCCATTTAGCTGGGTAAATTAAATATCTAACGAGAACAATATTAGCTGTTTAATAATTATGTTAATTAATTCTAATATATGTAAAATCGAATATATAACAATGTGAACAATAACTTACAGCTCTAACAGTTATTAAACTCACATGCTCACGTATGTAATGCATGTATTAAATAATTATACACTAATTGAAATTTAATCACGGTAATGTACTAATACTAATTATCAAAAGGCCTTTAATAATTGAAATTTCAGTGGAATCAAGACGCGGTTTTAGTGCGGGCGTAAAATTGAGATTATGTTTAATAATCAATATAGGTTATAAAATTATTACGAGGCCCCGACGAGAAGTAATGCCCGACCGTAAAAGACGACGCATCGGGATTTATTAGCATTAAAATATATAGAGAGAACGCGAAAATAAAACTAATATTACTAATAAAAAGTCGCACTTGTGGCGAAAGCGTGACGCGTTTTATATTTCTAGGAGATTAAATGATAATACGTGATAAAAATATTTTGCCCATATGAAAAATGAATGATATATATATATATATAAAAAAAAACGAATAAAAGGATTGCGTAGTAAAAGAACGTAGAGATATAAAAGAATTAGAAAATTAAAATGAATGAAAAGAAATGGAGTTAAACGAAACGTTTAGAATATCAGTTAACCCTTTTAAATCCACATTTACCTAAATAACTAAAGCATTGTTCTTTTGTTTCACGTAGAATTTAATAAAATATATGCGCATCAACAATTAATAGAATTTTTCTCTTTAGTATACATACCCCGACAATTGCAGCGTTTGGTAACTTTGTAGGAATTCGTATAAAAGCGGTCAATTTCAGCTACCAAATGTTCAGGCTTTTCTAAACTCATAATTTTACTCCATGCGTCACCCGTATTAAACACTGGTTTTAAGTGTAGTTTAAAATATGTAACGGTTTATTTTGATAATTAGTGAATTAATTGGTAATTAATTGAATTTCGTGAAGTTGTAATGTATGCAACCCATTTTTCATCGTATTTTGTTTATTGGTTAATTATTGAATAGTAATTAATTGCAATTTTTTGCTTATATTATTAATACGGCGTTATCCTGCACGGAGTTATTAGTAGTATTCGTTTTTATTACGCAATATTTAGTATGTGGTTGTTAGGCTTAGTAATGTTGGTATGAAGGCTCATGTGACGGAGATTTGATGTTCTAATTGGTCGTAAGTCAACAGGTTTTTATAAATGTTTATTTACATTCGTATGATAAAGACGCGAATATATCTCCATCGGACATCTCCGAAATTGTATTTTGACAGTTGATTGCGGTTTGGTTTTTCGCACGAGGGTGTTGTGAGCAAGTCGGCTTGTTGTCAATCGTTTTTCCAATTTTGTGGGATTTCACTCGTAGCCGTTAGGATCCACATTTGTTGAGTTTTGGATTTGATGCTTGTGTATTTGGTTAGTAGAGGAAATTGTGGATTGATCTCCGTAGAGGATTTTTCTCTTGCCGCATCACGTGCGTGTGGAGAATTAAGCGTGAGTACTTCTTCCCTCTTTTTGTTTACTTAGCTAATAGCTATATTGCATATTTGTAGATTGAAGTTTGGTCAGCGATAATTAATGTGATTCGCTGTGGAACTCAATTTTAAGGAAAACTCTCTGTGAGGGGTGAGTTTTTTTTTATGAGCCGCCATTATGCATTTATTTTGTTGTGGTTGTTCTAATTTACTGGTGTTATGGATATTATACTGTGTGTTTTAGGGTTTTAGGTTTGGATATTTTTTATATTGGTTTTACGTTTGGAATATTTCAAGTTTCTCCCATTCGGGTGTGTTGCTGTTTCCGGTATTTTACGTCGTCGAGAGGTGGACTTCACGTCTTGAGAAGACGTTGAAGACGTCGTGTGTTGGATTTCTCAGGTAAGTATATTTTTTAAACTTTACTGTTAATCAGTGGTTTATACGCGTGGCGCATGAAGTAAAATTTCGAGTTTAGAAAAGCCCCGGAAAATTTGTCGAGGGTCGCTGCGCGACCCTCGACAAATTTTCTACGCGGGGCTTTTCTAAACTCGAAATTTTACTTCATGCTTAGTCTGGGAGTGGAAAACACTCGTTAGTTTAAAATATGTCACAACTATTAAAATGTGTATCGTAACTGTCACAAATAAAACAAAATTAACATGGCGATCTCATAGTTCAATTCAAACTCGTGTCGAATTGGCACGATTGGTTAAATGTCGGCTTGCGCCGACTTATATCAACTGTGTTTATAGTTAAAAAAAATTAATAATAATTTTCAAAATTGTTCAAGTTAACACAAATTGACAAAAACACAGAAATTACTATTTTATTAGAAATATTTGACTTACAATTAAAAAATGGTATAGCAAGAGGGATTCCACATCACACATCCTTAAACTGCTCCATACAAAACTCGCCATGCAACTACACCCAGCAGAGTTTGATATTATCCTGAATAAAAATCTAAGAGAAGAAGCCAACTTTACCGGACATCAACAATACATCAAACAAAAAGAGAAATTGAAGAAACTACAAAATGAAGAAGTTAGACCATCTATTCAACCAGCCGATGTAAATAGGGGTGAGCATGATAACATAAGATTCTATCCGAGACCTAAAACTATAAGTAATATTTAATTAAATTTAAACGAAAAATTAATTTTAGAAAAAGGCTTGAAATATAGCCCCCAAATCAACACTAATTTAACATTAGATTCAGTCGGCATTAGTGCTGAAATAATTTGTAATAAAATCAAATCCGATAATGATAGATTGTTAACAAATAACAAAATCGCGAAACTTATAACTAACCATAAAATCGAAAAATTAAGTAATAACGCAGAAAACAAAATCATTACAAACTTAAAAAAGAAACTGACAAATGAAAACATAATAATCACTAAAGCAGACAAAGGGAACACGGTAACACTATTACATAAAAAAGAATACATAGAATAAGTAGAGGACCTTTTGAACTTAAGCAACTTCACAGGCATAAAAACTGATTCCACTAAGAAATATCAGCAAGAATTAAAAACAATTCTAAAAAATGGTGATGTGTCCATCATAGTACTTTCCCCCGTAAATTGCGTATTAAATCACTTTTAAAATATTTGTAGCATTATTATTTTCAAAATGTCTTCAACTTTTTGATAACTACAACTTTTATTTGAAACATTTTTCAATTGGATCAACACATACTGACACAAACCAATGACTAGATAAAAAACACTATTTATTGAATATCTCAAAAACTAAGAGTGCTATGACAAAAAGTAAAGATACAAAAAATCTTTAATATATTATTACCTACAACTTTTATTTGAAACATTTTCCAATTGTATTAACACACACACTGACACAAATCAATGACTAGATAAAAAACACTATTTATTAAATATCTCAAAAACTAAGAGTGCTATGACAAAAAGTGAGTCCACAAAAAATCTTTAGTTTTTCATTTCCTACAACTTTTATTTGAAACATTTTTCAATTGTATCGACACATACACTGTCACACACCAATAACTAGATAAAACACACAACTTTTGAAATATCTAAAAAACTAAGAGTGCTATGACAAAAAGTAAGTGAACAATACATCTTCATTTTGTTATTATCTACAACTTTTATTTGAAAGAATTTTTTGTTTGATGAACATTTATTGAATAAATCTGAAAAAACTGAAAAACGCTAAGAGTAAAGTACCACTTCCGGTTTTCCGATTTTCACCAAAAGCTTTTCAGTTCTTCCGATTGTAACAAAAAGCTTAAGTTTTATCTCGATATCTTTAGCGGTTTTTGCGGTACAGCGCACACAGACACACACACAGACACACAGACAGACAGACAGACATTTTTCAAAAATGGTTTTATTCGACTCAGGGGACCTCAAAACGGATATTTCCGCTAAAATTTTTGATTCGAAAAATTTCACGAAAACAATACTTTCCCTTTGTATTACATACGGGGGAAAGTAAAAACTGCAGTAGTTTGATTTTGAAAACTGAATGTTTTAAATTTGGAAAAATGAACCCTAGAGCAGTGGCGGCCCGTGATTTTTTGGGACGGGAGGGTACCAGGAGGTCTGGGGAGTGCGCGCCCTTGGATTTTTTTTGCAAAATATGCTTCCAATACCCTAAATTTATGACGATTTTTGAAGTGTTTTAATACCAAAAATTAAGTACAGAAAAACATTAAACTCACCATGATATATAATTAACTTCTTTGAAAATAAAATCCATTCGCCGTTTCTTGGAATAGGTAAAATGATTAATAACCAAATCATTGAAGTTTAATGTCGAAATGAGTAATTGTTTTTCAATGGAACACATTGCTAAGGCACCTAGTCTGCTTTCCTCCATGGTATATCTAGAAAATGTTTTTATTCTCTTCAAAGTAGAAAAACACCGTTCACTTTCAGCTGTTGTCATCGGTATGGATCAAATTATTTTCAATAGTTTCACAGATTCGACAAATGTAGTTGTTAAATTATTTTCATAGAAACATTGCAGTAATCTTAGAGCAGATGAAGCAGTTCCAAAATCTGGCCTATTATACAAAACTACCAATTCATGCTTAAAAGCAATTGAATCCAAATTAAAAGTATTCACGCTTATCTGGAATTCAGTTTCGGGGAAAGAATGTTAATGTGTTGAAAATAAGTGTGGTTGAAAAAGATGAGCTATAGATAGGTGATCACTAAACAAAAAACGGTCATCATTATTGTTAATAATAATGTCGCACACTTCTTTAGCAACCATTTTATGTTTGTCTTCATAACGGGATCTTTTGTTCCGTTGTCGGGAATGTTCCTCTTCTTCTCCATCGTTATCACTATTTTCATTGTAATAATCGTAATCAGTTGGGTTCCTCACATGCTGAATTGACGATTTAAATGATGACACACAAGACTGCATTTTAATACTGTCAATTTGACGATGTTGGAATTGGT
Source organism: Philonthus cognatus (assembly GCA_932526585.2). NCBI lineage: Eukaryota > Metazoa > Arthropoda > Insecta > Coleoptera > Staphylinidae > Philonthus > Philonthus cognatus. The sequence goes on along the minus strand of OW052243.1, from coordinate 23,023,479 downwards.
TATAGAGAATTTCGCAATGCGGCATGATTTTATTAAAAAAATATAACCAGTAATTGAAATCATAATCACTTAAAATGTTTTTCAAGCCTACAGCTTTCCTTATTGTCGACTGGTCACTAGATTCATCATCAATGATCCGCGTCAGACATGTGATAAGATCTTTTTTATATCTGAAGACACTCACAACACATCTTGATTTAAAGTTCCATCTGGTTGGTGCAGATCGCGGAAGTCGATTTTTCACAACCTCATCCAGTATAGCAGTACGCTTTGGTGATCTTGTAAAAAAAGTAGAAAAACCATCTAGATTGCAAAAGAAAACTTTCACTTGTTTGTTCTGTGAGGCAGCTCGTTCAATTATCAGATTTAACTGGTGCGCGTAACAGTGAATATAATTTGCATATTTGTGAATTTATTTAATTTTTGCCTAAACACCGTTGTTTTTACTACTCATAACTGAGGCGCCATCGTAGCTTTGGGAGATTAATTTTTCGGGAGTTTGGTCCAATTTAATTTTCCTAAGTTCCTTCAATAAACATTTGCTAATGCCATCAGCAGTATGATTCTCTGGTTGCAGAAAAGACAGAAATCGTTCTTGAATTTATCCGTTCAACTCGTATCGAACTATAAAAACTAACTGGGAAAGTGTAGCCGAATCTGTTGTCTCGTCTGCTTATATAGCGATGTAGTCAGCTTTGTTAATTTCACCGAGTATCAAAGTGCGGCAAACTTCGTAGATACTATCCAATAATTCATTTTGAATGGTTTTTTACAAACCCATAAAAACTCTATTTTTAGATTTATTGATGTGATCCTTGAGGGTGCTATCAATTTCTGCCAATAAATTAACCAATCCACGAAAAATTCCCGGATTCGCACTTTCTTGTGTTTCGTCGTGGCCTCTTAGAGCGATTTTAAACATGCCACAAAACGTAATGCAGTCTATTCATTTTCCAAGAATATGTCTTTTTTTACTGACGTTTTCATTGTGCTCAATTATATTTAATCTATATGCAGTGTTCAGCTGGCACATTATATTAATCTTCCCCAAAACTGAATATTCTATCATGTTACTAAGATGTTTTTCACTTATTTTATGTCTTTTTACTTTTTCACCAAGGTGTTTTAAATCACTTATACCTTTAAAAGTCCAAGCCGGGTCGCTTTGTGGAGAATTCTTAATTAAGCACACAAAACAAATAAACACATTTTTCACATTACACCCACACAACCAGTCTGATAAACAATAAGAGCTTCGGTTGAATTTTCTCGACACGGTTTTATTAGTTTTTGAATTGTGCACTACTTGTTTAATGAATAAATCTGGTCTAGGGGGGCCTAGATTTTTTAATTCTATCATAATGTCATGACTCAGTGTGTTATTTTTTATTAGTTCGAGTATGTTAGTAACGGAATTCATAGTTGCATCTACGACGACAGAAAACACAACACTGAGCCCGGGACAAACCAGAGAATGCCCCGTTGCTAGCGTAGAGCCGCGATCTACCCCCACCAGTTTCCATCGCTCGATTGCGACGTAGACGTAGCAGATTGAGGGCAATATGCGAGATGCCCCGGAGCCCGTGTTTCGTAAGCATACTATTTGTTATCAAACAAATCAGAAAATGTACATACAAATTAGGTATTTATAATAATTTATCTATTAAAAGAAATTTGTCACAGGTCACGGTTTGTCACGGGAGGGCAGTGTCCCGTTGCCCTCCTTGCAGCAGCCGCCACTGCCGTAGAGCCCCCGCTTTGTATGGTTTACAGAAACTGCACAAAAACGGAATACCTATGAGGCCGGTGGTTTCATACTTAAACGCCCCTTCATACAACTAATGTAAATATTTAAATAAAATTCTACCAGAGTTCAATAACCTTAAGTCATCATACGCAATTAGAAATTCAATAGAATTAGTTAAAAAATTAAAATCTTGAGAGGTTCCTGGAAACGCAAAATTAATATCATTTGACGTTTAAAGCCTTCAATTCCAACAAAACAACTAAAAGCTATTCACATAAAACAGAAATGAAAACACTAGTCAACCTTTGCATAGACCAACATTATTTTGAATTTAATAATAAAATTTATTATCAATCAGACGGTCTGCCAATGGGTTCTGCATTATCACAACTCCTTACAGAAATATTTATGACTAACTTTGAGCAATATTTATTTAAACAAAGCACAACATCCAACATATTTTATTGGACTAGATACGTCGATGATATTTTTTGTATTTGGAAAGAAACAACGCGTCAACTTGAACTTTTTACTTTTAACACAATTTCTCAATTCTATTAATAATAATATTCAGTTTACTACCGAAATGGAGGTTAACAATAGTTTAAATTTCGTCGATTTAAGGAACAAATTAGATTTTAAAATTTATAGAAAAAATAGCTTAACCGATACAATAATACCTAATTCATCTCACACATTATAAAATTAAATACAGCACATTTAACGCCTTAATCCATATATAAGTCTATCCCCCTAAATCAACATAATTTCAAAGATGAACTAATAACAATTAAAGCAATTGCACTTAATAATGGTTACAGTCCTGAATTAAAAGACAGATTTATTAAAAAGAAAAAAATTAAACAATTAGAAAAATATTTTTATTCTCAAAACAAAACTGAGAAAAATAAGTGGTGCAAACTGGAATTTGTTAACAAGCTATCTGAAAATACAAAAAATAATTGTTTAAAAGGGTATGAGTTTAATGTTATTATGACGAATCCAATCAATCTACATACACTTTTAGTGCATAATAAATCCGAGATAGACACATTTGAAAAAAGTGGAATATACGAAATCAAGTGTGGAGATTGTGATGTGGTATATATAGGACAAACAGGAGGAACTTTTAAAATTAGATTAAGTGAACATGAAAAAGCAATAGTAAATAATAAATTCTCTACTAGACTTTTACAACTATGTATTGAACATACTCATTTTTTCAATAACAATAATTTAATAATTTTGTATTCAGGTAATAAGGGACGTGACTTGAATCTCCGAGAGGGATTAGAAATAAACAGAGCTATAAAAAGTGGAAAAACCACGCTTAATAACATCGAAGACATTTGGCACTCCCCGATTGCAACGGCCCTTATTACCTGAAATTAGCTGTAATATTTGTATAAACGCTTTTAAATTTTGTACATATCTCCTTACCTACGGTCGAAACTATTTAGAGTAAAAATAAAAATCAGTGAAATAAACCAAGTGTTTTAATCAAAATTCTATTATATTTAACACGAGTTTAACTATAATGAGATCGCCATGTTATTTTTGTTTTCTGTGTGACAGTTACGATACACATTTTGATAGTTTATTTATTTATTTGCGGATTTCTCTTTTTTACAGTATTACAAAAAATAGGCACATATAAATTACAATATATAAATATCGAGCTCAACACTTAATAAAGTAAACTAAACAGAAATGTTAGTAATTTATAATAACATCGAGATCAATAAAAGATAAATGGCGTTTAAACACATTATATGTGTTTGAAAATGTTATAAAATTTGGATTTAACATCAGTATGTTGAAATACCGCATTATGCGTGAAACCGGGCTATGACTGCCATAATTTGTGTGGTGGAAGTTTAACCTGAACAATGGCCTGTTACGAACAGTTGTATTTAAAAGGAAATTAAAATTCAATAAAGAAATTAAATGACTGGAATTCACAAGTCCATTTATCAGCTTAAATCCATAACACATATCCAGTGTAACCCTTCGGTATTGTAGGGATTTTAAGTTTATTGTAGTCAGGATATGCGACCGACTGTACTACCCCCGACCAATGCCCATTCTAAATGAAACCAGTAATAGAAATTTATTTTGAACTTTCTCAATTGACTCAATGTGGCTTTTGTAATTAGGAGACCAGATAACCGAGCAGTATTAAAACTGCGGTCTTACCAAACTAACATGCAGAGTCCTAAACGTATCCAAAGAGAACTGTTTGGAAAACCTGTTGATATATCCTAGCGTACAATAAGCTTTACTGGTAACATATATAAAATGGGGAACAAAGGTCAAGTGACTGTCAAAAACTACACCTAAATCGCGTACCGTGTCAACACCGGGTAATCTACAATTGTTAATTAAATATTTAAATATAATACATTTACGGCGACTAAAAGAAATAGATAAACACTTTCTTAAATTAAGATGAAGATGATTTCTTGAACACCAATTTGATAAATTATTTAAATCTGATTGTAAAATACTGTGATCACTGGATTGTTCGATTTTTCTATATAGTTTTAGATCATCGGCAAACATCAACAATTTACTTTCTTTAATAACACTGCCAATGTCGTCAATAAAAAGTAAGAAAAAGATAAGGCCACAATATGACCCCTGTGGTACACCAGACGTAACACTGATCGCACTAGAAATAAAGTTGTCAATTTTAACGAACTGTTTACGCTCACGTAGGTAACTATCGAACCACTTTACAATATTATCACTGAAACCAAGGCCCACAAGTTTATTTAAGAGAACAGAATAACTAACACGGTCGAAAGCTTTGGAAAAATCAGTATAAACTGAACTAACTTCATGGCCGTTTTCCAAAGCCCTTAACAAATACATCTGGTAAGATAATAAGTTAGACATCGTAGACTTGCCTTCAATGAATCCATGCTGCTCGTCACAATTGATATTTTTGCAGTACCACATAAGTCAGATATTAATTTGTTAAGTATTTTAGGGATTGTGGACTGGAATATGAATATGACACGTTGATAATGGAGGCCAGATTTGTTTTTAATGACATTTTACGGTATTAAAGGTATGTACTGCTAAGATAACACCTTAAATCAGTATTTAACACAGACCCTTCGATATTATTCAATAATTTTAAATTATTATTATATTGAAATCAAAAATAACCGCTATAAATCACTGTGAATACATCAGTGATTTATTTATACGATATACACACACGACGTGTTAAATTATATTTGGTTAATATTCACACACAATTTTAAAAATATATTTCAAAAAGTTTTCAAACTGATCACTTGAAATTTCAATACCATTCAAATTTATTAAAATTGACTCACGTTTGATGTTTACATTAATGCGCTATGTTGTGACACATTTTAAACTAACTATTGTCTTTCACTCCTAGACTAAGCATGAAGTAAAATTTCGAGTTTAAAAAAGCCCCGCGTAGAAAATTTGTCGAGGGTCGCGCAGCGACCCGAGACAAATTTTCACGGGGCTTTTCTAAACTCGAAATTTTACTTCATGCGCCACGCGTATAAACCACTGATTTACAGTAAAGTTAATAATATATTACGCTTAGATGTGATGGTGATCAATACTTACCGAGATGTAGCGAAAGAAAGCAAGAATTATTTTTTTTTGTGAACAGTTTTGGAATAAAAATAATAAATGTAGAATAAATTTAGTTTGAGCAATGTTTCCATACTGTTGATATTTGAATCACTATATTTTTAACAGGGAAAGTGCTATGATGGACACATCACCATTTTTTCATTACTTTACTGCTGTGAACCAACCATACAGAGATTTACTTTTTCCATTATACAAAATCCCAATTTCATCGTAAATTTAATTTTAAGTATTAAACGGGTGTTTTCCACTCCCAGATTAAGCATGAAGTAAAATTTCGAGTTTAGAGAAGCCTTAAAATTTGGTTTGCTTCGCGGAGCGACCAAACCAAATTTTCAGGCTTTTCTAAACTCGAAATTTTACTTCATGCGCCACGCGTATAAAACACTGACATATTGTAAAGTTTACAATATACTACTAAAGCAGTATGATAAAGACGTATATTTTAAACTACACTTGAAACCAGTGTTTTATACGCGTGGCGCATGAAGTAAAATTTCGAGTTTAGAGAAGCCTGAAAATGCTACTTCATGCTTAAACTGGGAGTGAAAAACAGTCGCTTAAAGCCTTAAATTAACCTTTTTTTAAAGAGCAACGAGTGTTGGAAAATTTACAACGTATGCATTCATATGTATACTTAAAACAAAAATTCCCTGTATAAAATTTAATGTTTTACTCTTTTTAAAATGATATGTCATTATTCGTAAAATAAATGTTATTACAAATCATTCAAATTTACAATTATTTCAATCTTTAAACTAAAATTTAATTTTTAAATTAATTAATATTTATATACCCTGTATAGTAATTATAAAATTTAATCAGTTTCGTATGAATTCATTAAAATAAATCATCGGCCTGATTAAAACCCCTCAGCAATAAAATCCAGCGATTGTAAATCCTTCGGGGAGCGCACATCTATTTATTGTCTGAATGCGAAGTTTATTGCTCCGAATGAATATTATTGTTTAAGACGGAAATGCAAATCGCCTTTATGAATATTAATGCGGCAAGGCTATACAAGCAACTACAAGATGCCGCACCGGCACGAATGAAAGGACTTTAATATAATAATTATTATTGTGTCTATATAGACATTTGTGTATTTATGCAGAGGCGGATTTCTAATTAGGCCCAAAAGGCCAGGGTATAGGGCTCTACGAATACCAAAGTGCCAAATTACACGTTCGAGTACGAACAAAAAAAAACAACTTACGCTCGAAACCACAAATATGTAAAACCTAATGCTATCATTACTTCAAATATTTTTGATAAGAGATAAAACTAACTTCTATACTAGAGGGCATAATTTTTTGCTTCCGCGCACAGTGCAGCAGTCCTCCAAACGCTTATTCTAGCCAAACATTTTATCCTAAAGTGTTTTTCTTAAAAACGAAAGAATAAATTAGGTATGGGGAATGCTAGTATAGATCAATGCAGAATTGAATTCTGTGTCAGAATATGTAAAAATACACATAGTGTTCCATCTAAAAAAATCGATATTTATTGCCCTAAAGTGGACCAATTATTCAAAAAATAAATCATCATACCTTTGGGTATTGGTTTTATATAGCCAACATTATATCCCTTTGATTTTATTTTCAGCGGAGATACGAATTTGAAAATGAATCACTCAAAAGCACTTTCAAAATGTCAAATATCTCGAAAACGGTTAAATTTGAAGATTATGATAACTAATTTATCGGTAAAATTTTAAAAAAAATTGGATTTGCCAGCGCGACTCGCGCTGTTAAATCCAAATTTTCAGGCTTTTCTAAACTTGAAATTTTACTTCATGCTTAATCTGGGAGTGGAAACACTGGCTACAAGCTTTAAATTGAATGCATTTATAAAAACAGCGGATGACCAAATTTTAAATTAATTATTTTAGATGAACTAGAAAAAGTACAGATGTTCTTGTTAGGAAATAAATTGTTATGTTAAAGTTCGAATAAATAAATTTAATTTATTTAGAAAGTTACGGACGTTTAAATTGGCTCAATTATTAAATAATACAACTAATGTGTCTTATTTTCCAATCCTGAAAGAAAAACATATGTATCGTATGTTCAATAAAAAAAAACCTCTAGAGTGCCATGATTTAATTTATTTTTAAACTGAGGTTGGCTACACGCCTTAGGAATTGACATATAAACCGTCAAACATGATAATTATAATATATAATTTCATAGTTGCTAACTTACAATATTTTCCATGGCACTCTAGAGGTTTTTTTTTATTGAACATACGATACAAGAGACATTGGTAAACTCAATAGAAATTGATTAGAAATGAATAAATGTTGTGTTAAAGTTGAAAGAATTAAAGTGTTCAACTTTAATGGAAAGTACATAATCCTCAAAATGTACTTACCTCAAATTATTGAAAAGAATTTGATTCGTATTTAACCAGGAAATATTGAATACCCTAGTCTTATTAATTAAGACTTATTGTTTGCAGTTTATACGAACATTATCGTAATTTCTATATGATTTATGATTAAAAAATTTAAAATTATCAGAGATTGCGAAAAAAATATATATATCAATTTCGAGGTATGAAAGAAAATCTATAACTCAAAGTTGATGACTAAGGTTCTTTGAACTTAACAGAACTAAAGATATAATGTATCTTAGGTTCAAATACATTTAATTATCTTTGAGCTTTTGTAAATTTATTAGAAAAACTTAAAACTAAATTAAATTTGGCTAAAAACTCAGGAAACAGCCTAGGTATTTGAAGTCTTTGAACTTAACGGAACTAAAGCTATAATTTATGTTAGGTTTAAATACATTAAATTAACTTTGAGCTTTTGCAAATGTATTAGAAAAATTAAATTTGGCTAAAAACTCAGCAAACAGCCTAAACATTCTATATTTTTAACATTAATAAATTGATAAATTTTATAAAATTCGACTAAATTATCCAAAACCTTGCACAATGCCATGATTGGTAGGAAATCGTAAATATTGAAAACTATTAAAACTATTATAATATTTAAAACGGGATAAATAATACAATTTACATCCCACCCCACCTAATAAATATCCCATACAATATCCTACACAACCGTTCCCTTAAAGTTAAAATAAGAACCTCCTTCTCATACTCTTTCTCTCCACTTCAAGGTGTCCCTCAAGGTTTCCCGCTATCTCCCTTGCTCTACAACATATTCGTCCACGATATATATAATCCTAACCCAACTTACCACAATCCCTCTTGCTATATTTTACAATATGCAAATGATACTGCTCTAGTTGCTCACTCTTCCACTATAGCAAAAGCCGTCAACACTCTTCAGGTCCAAATCAATAAAACAATAAATTGGTTCAATAAATCTAGGATATCCATCAATATCCAAAAAACTAAGCTGCTTATTCCCTATCATAATTTTCATAACTCTCCTTTCACTATTTCCATACATCACATTCCAATATCATGTAAATACCTTGGAATTCTGTATGACACCAAAATAACCTTTAAAGCCCACACCCAAAATATCAAAGCCGCGGTCAAGAAGAGGGCTAGGCATTTTAGATGCCTCACATATAAAAATGATGGAATCACAACACAATCTGCTGTGACTATATATAAAATGATCTGCCGTCCACTTCTTGACTACGCGGCCATCCTTTACTGCAACCCCCATCCCACAGCCCTAAACAATTTACAGGTAGCAGAAAGATCGGCCCTGGAAGTGTTGACGAAAATCAGACATCCCAACAACCCCCTCCACAACCCCTCCAACAACCTCCTTTATCAAAAAACACAAGTGACTCCTATAGAAACTCGAATTATCCACCTAGCCCATAAATTTGCATCCAGATCCACTAATCATGATCCTATAAACCACCTTTACCCACACAGAAACCCCAACACAATCCCCAAACTTAAATTTCCCCATTCCACCATCGCTGACTTCATCTTAGAAACACCTACTAACTAGAACGACATTTATCCATACTATTCATTCTGGATAATGTCCACCCTCCGTCTGGGTGTCGGGGTGAGGGAAGATCCACCCCCTATATAAACAGGTACCGGACAGGCAAATCGCCCCTTCTTCAATAACCATCGGTCCGAAAAGTACGTGAATAATCGGTCCGAATTAGAGTTTGTACTCGCAATTAGAATTGTATTACGTGTGATTATTATAATTAAACGGCAAAAAACATCTAACTTCTTTTATTAGCCTAACGGCCACCAAGACTTTTCATAACATACTTTAAAAGCACAAGCACTCACTAAAACAATGGCAGAAAGACCTCGGGTCGCTAGCCTATGATATAAGAATACAAGATCGTATTATATTAAAGAATAATGTACATAAATTCCTTGAATAAAGATATTTGTATACAATACGATTTCGTGGAGACCTTTTAAATAGTTAAAAAAATCATGAATTTTCAATAAAATCAATAAACCAGAACTAATAATTTTATAGAAGTCCTTAATACCATTCTAACGAGTGTCTTTTACTCCTCAGTTAATCATGAAGTAAAATTTCGAGTTTATAAAAACCTGAAATTTTACTTCATGCGCCAGGCGTAAAAAATACTGATTTCAAGTGAAGTTTAAAATATACTTAGCGACCTATCGAATTGACTCACGGCCCACAGTAATGTAAATGATCGATATAATAATGACTCGATTCATTCGGTTTTCGTGTCTCGATTATTTCCATCACGAATTCAAATATATTTCAAGACTAACACAGTTTAATATTCTTAAACCTTGTGGTCCCTGCTATAAGTAGAAAAATCGCAGGTGTCCTTGATAAAAAAAAGCTAAGAACCACTGATTTAGACCAATATACAAGGATGTTAGCGACGATTTAACAATAATCACTCTTTAATATGATTTTATTTTGAATATTATTTATTTAAAACTATTTGTCTGTGGGAAATAAATATTATTATTATTACTAAATATGTTTTTGTGAATATATAGAATAAAGTTTTTGAATAAATAAAGATTCGTTATCGGCATGAAACAAAATGCTAATTATGTCCTAGCTAGAATAGCGCCATGAAATTTTATTACCAACTCCAGTCCGGTAGCAATCTCCCTATCTGATTATGAAAATAATCCTGAAAAGATTGCCCCCGCGGCGGCGACAGTCGATAAAATCAGACCCTCATTCAACAAATGTAAACCAAACTATATCCCCACTCGCAAAAAATTATGATAAATATCATCCCATCAGTTGATGGATTGAATATCAGGTGGGCATGTAAAGACGAGCAGAATTCAATGGGGAAAAAAAACCGTCGAATTGATTCCGCTAGTGTGTGAATGGCCAATATGCTGAATGGTTTTTGAGTACCCAGACCATCAATTACCATAGCAAGGTTTTTGAGGGGCTTGAAAGCTTGAAAATGTTGGGAACGGACTGGATGACCCACTTGGGATACGCGCGGGATTTTCGCGATGATATAATGCTCATGCTGTATTTTACTGTGTATGCATATTTAATGATTAATATGATTCATGTGACCAAGAGGATTTTCAACAATATTTTCTAATTAAATTATTTAAAAGTATGAGTATTATAATTCTTTACACGATTATTAATATTTGGTATTACTAATCGTTTAGAAGAAGACTCTGGCAACTCTGCATTTAATAAACCGAAGAAAAATCTTTTAACGTTAATATAATAAAAATAATAAATCGTCTGTAAACAAAATTGCAGAAGCTGAAAGTCGGCTTGAATTATGAAAAATAAAATCACGAAGGGCGTAACAAAGCGTAAAGCACTTGGGATGGTGGGACGTTGATGCGTCCATAATTGTCAGGGGCAGATAGCGGGAGGGCGGGCTCAAAAGAACGCTGAAATTTCCATAAAATAGTGGCCCCTAATAAAGCAAGACAATTAATAATTCTTACATCGCGCGCGCGGGGTAAATAAAAACAATGAAAAGTTGGGGCGTGCACTTAGCGAGCATAAATCAAGGGATTAAACAGGCAAAAATTTAATGAAACGAATTAAATATGAAAGAACACAGTCGACGGAAACGTGCTAGTGCTTAATTACTCGCTTCCCTTCCTTTTGATAAATTGCAAACACTGAAAATTTGCCAGTTTTTTTGTTGACGTGAAATACTACTATTGTTAAATTTCTAAATTCAAAATCTGTGCGACATCGATATTAGAGTTTTACCAATGGGTGTAGCCAGGATTTTCAGCAAGAAGGAGTAGAGATAAGAAAATATCATAAATTTGCTACATTAAGATACTTTTTTTACATAAAAGGAAAATGATGAATTTCGTTAAAAAAACAAACACGAGCAACATATAATAGTAATATTAATAGTATTATATTAACAGCAATCGTATTTTGCTTAAATATAATGTATACAGAGAGTTTTATGTAACACCGAACATTTTCATAACGAGAATTTTTCTTTTAAGTATCCATATGCATACGTTGCACATTTGCGATGCTCGGTTTATTTAAAGAATTTAATTTGAAGCTTTAAGTGAGTGTTTTCCACTCCCAGGTTAAGCATGAAGTAAAATTTCGTGTTTAGAAAAGCCTGAAAATTTGGTTTGGTCGCGTAGCGCGAAGCGCGGAGCGGCCAAACCAAATTTTCAGGCTTTTCTAAACTCGAAATGTTACTTCATGCGCCGCCAGTACAAAACACTGACATATTACAAAGTTTAAAACACACCGCTAAACTTTACATTGAATCAGTGTTTTGTACCGGTGGCGCATGAAGTAAAATTTCGAGTTTAGAAAAGCCTGAAAATTTGGTTTGGCCGCTCCGCGCTTCGCGCTACGCGACCAAACCAAATTTTCAGGCTTTTCTAAACTCGAAATTTTACTTCATGCTCAGCCTGGGAGTGGAAAACACTCGCTTAGAGCCTCAAATTAAATTCTTTTAATAAACCGAGCATCGGAAAATATGCAACGGATGCATATGGATAAAAATTCTCGTTATGAAAATGTTCGGTGTTATAATAAACTCTCTGTATATATACAGCGTGTTAGGTAAATAATGTATGGCCAACGTTTAACTAGTTATAGTACCCATTAAATACGACATAAAAGCTTAGTAACACTTTTGCAAATTTAAAAAACTATTACGTGATATTCTTCCCCTTATTTTAACAACCAGCTTACTAATTGTCAAAATTAGAGTGACATTAATTTCATTGATGATTGTCGAAATTTTACTTTATGCGTCACGCGTATTAAACACTGAAAGCACTGAAGTATTGCGAACGAGTAAACTTCGCTTGAAATCAGTGTCTTATACGCGTGGCGCATGAAGTAAAATTTCGAGTTTAGAAAAGCCTAAAAATTTGGTTTGGTCGCTCCGCGCTTCGCGCTACACGACCAAACCAAATTTTGAGGCTTTTCTAAACTCGAAATTTTACTTCATGCTTAACCTGGGAGTGGAAAACACTCGTTTAAAGGTTCAAATTAAATTCCTAAACAAAACAACGTATATATACAAATGTACAGAACATAATTGGGATAGGTGTACTTAAAAGAAAAACTCCCTGTATTACAGTGAAATGCTTTTGATAAATCTAGCATTATTCCACAAGGAACCTCCTGGCCGGTTTTATAATATTTTTTTTATTTGGTAAAGCCATGCTGGTTATTTGACATCATGTTATATTTTTTCAAAAAAGATATACTTTGTTTGGCGACGTAGTATTCAAAGATTTTAGAAATAGTTGTTAAAATATTTATTAGTCTATAATTTTCCATATAACCACGGCGACCTTTCTTATGTACTGGTTGGTCTGCTACTAATTTTAATGTTTCTGGAAAAACGCCATTAGTTAGCCGTTCATTATTGAAATATTATAAAGGCTCACTAATTAAATACGTTTTTTTTTTCAATAACGATATCAACTTAATCATTATGGGGTGGAAAAACAATCGCTAATTGAAATGCAAATACCATTAATACAATAATGTATCTCTTAACATGCTCATTCTAATTTAATTTATATAATAAGAGAAAACCTCAGGAAGTGAAATTGTTAAAGACAAATATTTAAACTAATGGTGAATGCGCCGGGATATTTACATAGTTCTACACGATAATTGGATCTGCCGGCGCGTCCACCATTAATATGAAAATTGTATTTCAGGGTTATAATAGTACTCTTTATTATCAAACGGAAAAAATCTAAAACTGACAATTATCTGATACTATATTCACACACAACCTGTTAAATCATGAGACATTTCATTGTGTCATGAGGGAATCTCATAAATTTCAAATATTTACACATAAAATATGCGTGTAAGCACAAAGAGAAAATCATGATATGCATGGGAATGTGGGGTACGCGACAAAAATTAATTACTTATTTTCCCACCCTCCATCGCCCCTCTCGGCTAATTTATTTGCGGATTCCACTTAATTAAACCTTTGTGAATGAAGTCCTAATAACGCAAAACAATAAAACGCTTCCCACATAGTAAGACAGTAAGACGTAAATACCTCGATGATAATCACGCGGAAAACCCACTGAGAATGGGCCTAACCCCCCGTTTGAATTTAATTAAATTACACTCCTGCATGGGGGTGACAAAACCGCCGGAACTCACCCTGTAAAGATCATGTGTGCACGTTAAACCAGGTAATTCCAAGATTACACAAGCGCTGATAAGAATCCGTGCTCTCTCATAATTAATTATTTTGCGAGGCAGTTTAATTAAAAAACAAACATCGGGATATGCATACACGAAAAAAAACTCTCTGTAAATAAATTTCTTATAATGCACCTTAACAGAGAACAAACGGTATACGTTTATTTTATGGACTTTACCCATTGCGTTTTCATAATCTAATGAATTTATATTCTAGTATATTTCAAAAGGCGTGAAAGGAATATTATTTTAAAATGCAAAAGTTGCTCACTTACTGCAACTCCCAAGTTTTTCATTCCCTACAAAAGTTTTCACCACTTTTCCTCAGGAAACCGAACGCCCGACGCATGTTATTCAATTCCTCTCCAGTAATTTCATAATGAAACTTCAAGAGAATGAGACTCTTTGATATATAATTTACAGTTGTATATTGTAAACGTTAATTCAAGTAAAATTATATTTAAAAGTTTTCCACATACATGTATTATATTCATCCATATTATTTAATTATCAGAATATTAAAACAAAGTTATATTAAAATATTTAATTAGGTTTCACCAACTGATCAAAGAACAAGTTAAAGGTATGTTTAGAAGAATATTCTGTTACATTATTGAACTTTAAATGTTTATTATTTAAATATACATGTATATTTAAATAATAAATATTTAAATATTTGCTTTTCTCTCCTGACACGATTTCAAATTACATTAAGATACATGGATTTTTTCTTCAAAGTATACTTCTACAGATTCTTAAACAAATCGCTCGAGACGTTCGCATTAATTAACATTAAATCATTTGTAAAATTAATTACAATTAATTAGATTAAATACAAGCAGCAAATTTTCAAATTGACAATGTTTCAGTGTTATATACGCCTGGCACATAAAGTAAAAGTTCAAGTTTAAAAAAGCCTAAAAATTTGGATTAGTCGCTCCCCGAAGCGATATTTTACTTCATGCTTATTTTACAGGTAGTTTTTTCAGGATACTCGGAGGAACATGACCTGACTGTATTCTTTAATTACATGTATATATTATTTTGTCAAATAAAAGAGATGATGATAGTGATGAAAAAAATAAAAGTCAAGGTCAACTCATATTTTGTTTTATTTATTATAAATAAACACATATTTTCTGTAATATAAAAAATACATCAATTTAATGATAATTTGCAACATTTCCTTAATTAATCTATTTAGATTTTAATGATATTGAATTGTGAATAGGAATATGCGATTTTGAAGGTTATTTTTAAATATTTAGTATGTTATAGTAATGTTTTCTGAGATTTTGTTTTTTTAAATTGAAATTATATATTTCAAATAGTTTAACTTTTAATTAAGTTTTGGTTTCTAATTTGTATTGATTCTCTATAGGCGATTTGACCTCTTAAGTAAATATATCCGGATGTACGAGTATATACTGTGTTTTTTTAGGTATTCGTTGTTTTGATAAAAAAAACAATTTTAAAATTCAAAGGAGTCATTCTAATTCTGTATTAAGCATGAAGTAAAATTGTTGCTGGCCTTTTTCTGAGGGCTATATCGGACCGGTAGCCCTGGATGTCAAGTTCACACCTACCTTTTTGGGACAGGTTTCAATAAACTGCTCTAAACCAAACCACATAGTGGGAAAGGGGTCAAACAAAAATGGATTAGTGAACAGGGCAAGAAGCGGATGCACTCCACCAACTCCTCTGAGCCGGCTCCCAAACGTCGCCCAGGGCAACGTGAGACGCTTTAGGAGGTTAGAGGTATAAGAACACCTCCAAAGTCCTACAGAGAGGTGGCATGTAATCACCTTAGGATGGTGATCACTGATGACTCTAGTCCCCCTTCTGCCAGAAGAAGGCCACCTTGATAAGGCAGGCTCTCTCCAAGAAGATTGACTTAGTAGTGTTGGGACCATCAACTGGCAGCTGGGGTCCTCCGCTAAGGTTTAGGGCCTGATCTTTTGCGGGTAAAATCTTAAAGGTTTACTGCGAGAATCAGGAGACCGTGCATTGGCTGTGATCAGACCATGGCCTAAGGCTAGGTTATCCACCATCAGAAAGGACCGTCTCCCTAAGATCGCCAAGTCAATCCTCTGGATCCCAGCGGAGGACTTCGAGATCCCAGAAGGGGAGGACGACGTCCTAAGAAGACTAGCGGGTCAAAATCCCGAACTAAATGTCAATGAATGGCTGGATTACCACCAGACTCATGTTCGGAGTACGGGAGAAAGAACGGATTATTCTAAAGGAGAGAGGAAACCGAGTAAGCTACAGGTTTACCTCTCTGGTTATAAAGATCAAAGACGTTAGAGCTAGAAAGGGCGAGGATGAGGTAGATAAACCTAAGGCGGCCACCAACGATGGCAAACCTAAAGACTCTATCTCGCCTCTCCTCAGAAAAAATCCTGCGAAGATAAAAACGGAGGCTGCGGCGACTATACCGGAGCAGCAGCCGTCGACACCCGCAAGATATGAATCTACAGGTGAGGACACTATGATGGAATCTCCACTGTCAGCAAAGAGACCTAACATCAACCTTCTAGATTCGGATGAGTCAACGCTTACTGAATTGGAGGAGGACTGATAGAACGGTCGAGGGAAGAAGACAGCAAAGTAATGGCTAACGTGCAGGTAATTAAGTTTATTCAATGTAACCTGAGCCATGCAAGGGCGGCGACGGCAGCTCTATGCCACCGACTCGATATGTTTGAGGATACTAAAGCCCTGATCCAGGAACCCTGGATAGTCAAATCTAGGGTTTGTGGACTGGGAAAATTAACTGGTACTATCTTTTACAGGCCAGCTACGAAGCCTAGGACGGCCGTCTACATCCCTAAGCAAATATGTCCACTTGCTACTACAGTACTCAGACGGCGACACTACTGTAGTCCGAGTGCGTAATGAAATGGGCAGAGGCAAGGATGCTATGGCGGCGGTTTACTTATCTGAATACACAGACCATCCTCCCCAATTAGGGGTTATGGTAGCACACTGCAGGAAGAAGAGATTGCTGTGAGGTGCACGAAAGGCGAGGTAACAGGTGTGAATGAATTAAGACATAAATATTAACCGATTAGTAGTTTTCCATGAACTCTAAAATAGATAACAAGAGAAACACTTCATCAAATCCCAGTCAAACGCCTAAGTGTTTACTGCGAGTTTTAAAATGTCAAGCGACCAGATAAAAATTAGTGTGTGGAGGATATGGCTGGCCAAAGTCATTATTTGGCTGGGAATTCACCCGCTGGACTCAACGTCCTTTCCTGCCTATGGAGGACTACAGCCCAGGGAGAAGAACCAAGTAAGGGTCGCATTCCTGTGGTTTCTGGTCGAAGCGGCCCGGACGGCGACGCTGCTGGACACATATATACGGGTCGCACTGGTGGACACCAACTCGGAGCTGGCCAAGGAAGCAGAAGAGGAGGAACCCATCCATCGGTGCAGCCCGAGGGGTTACCTGCAGCAGTTATGCCGTTCTCCTTCAACACAACCCTCTGTCGCGATTACGAAGAACGTCGCAGACTGGAGGAATGGGCAGACGAAGAGCAGCTCCAGTGGGATGAGGCCGACGTCGACTCCGACCCCGACTCCGACTATGAGTCGGAAGACTCGGAGAACGATTTGTGATTTTAATGTGCGGACCTGTTTGTTTTTTTGTGTGTTTATTTTAGACTTTATATTGTGTGTATGTGTATTATATTATTAATTTGTGTGTATTTTTTTTGTGTGAAATGAAAAAAATATATATAATTATTTTTTTTAAAACAAATTTTGTTTGGGGTAAAAAAAATAGAGAGAAGTTACTAATAGATCGAATTGAGTGTTATCTAAACAGAAGTTTCCCATTCCTTACTAATATGCATGTTCTTCTTTAGTGTCTTTGTTTTTCTTATGAGGTTGGTGTTGTATGTCGAGATGATCTAAGTTATTTTATACGTAGATCACTCTGAGAAAGTGGGAAGTAATGCGAGGTGCACGAAAGGCGAGGTAACAGGTGTGAATAAATTAAGACTTAAATATTAACCGATTTGTAGTTTTCTATAAACCTTAAAATTTGCCGACTTCTGTAGAAAATAGATAACAAAATAAACACTGCAATTTGTTTGAAATTCAATCACTCATTGTCTATAGAGGATATTATCAGTCAATGTGTATTTAATCCGAGTTAGGCGAACCCTTTGTGTGTCTGATCTGGCAACCGCTCGACAGGTCAGGCGTTCGCGATGTATGCCGACGTCCGCAGGTTAATTGTTAGGTGTTTTAAATGTAGAGAGTAAAGAAAAGCGGGCGGCGGGCATCACACTGCTACTTATAGTAGGATGTGACACCGCATTGCGTGGGGTAGCAGGGATACCTACAAAAGTGGTAAGTCCTTACATGACTTCATAATAAGTAACGATAGAGATACTTAAACGCGGGACCAAACCTACATTCGCAAACACGTATAATTAGACAGTGATTGATGTTATATTGGCTAGGTTAGGTATCTTCAAGATGATAGACAAGTGAGAAGTCAGTCGGAAAGTGTCTATAATCATAGATGGGTCACTTAAAAAGAGTCCTGGCAAACCGTACAGGGATCCAAAACTAACGGACAAGGAAGCATTTATTATGCAGCTTGGTAAGGACTTGCGGGACCAAACGATACAATGCCCAAAGGGTTGTGCCAGCCTAGACGTCTACGCGAGGGAAGTGCAGACACTATCAACGGAGACCAGGGACTGGAAAACCCACCGCGTGGTGGTGCCCAGATCACGACTCCTTAAAAGATGAGCCTAGGAAAGCGTATATAAGGGCACAGCGCTCTAAGCTTAACTCTGACTGGATCATTTATTAGGCCCGCCTTAGAGATTACAAAAAACGTATAAAGCAATGTCAAAGAGCATCATGGCGTACTTTCTGCGAAAGCTGCTGATTTCCTGAGTACTCTATGTACTCAGGAAATCTCTCTTTCACAAGACTATCAACAGTCCGTGAGAGTTCTAAGAAAGGAAGACGGCGGGATGAGTAATGACCTCCAGGAGAGTCTGGAACTTTTGCTCAACTCTTCCCTGAGTGCACTAGTTTGCCCAAGCAGTATAGGAAAGAACCTACAATCACTTTAACAACAACAATAGATTGTAAAAAATTAGATTTATAAAATAAAATCAACTTTAAATGATTGTAATTTTAGAAATGTTTATTTCGTGTAAATAAATCGTCCAAAATTGAAGCGTCTGAATTTTAATCACATCCTAACGAAAATTGCTTAAAATTCAAAAGCGCAGGATTGGGTTAACAAAAATAAATATTCGTGAAGTTTATTAACATCTTAGGTAGTATACTTTAAATTTTAATTTAAATCAGTGTTTTACAGCGTTTAACATTGTTATACGTATACGTAAATGTGTTTTGTCTTGAATTAAAATTGACTTATTTAATTGCAGGGTAGCAACGATGTCAATTGTTTATTTTGTTTCCTATATACGTGACTTACAGCTAATAATAGGCAACTAAATATACACTTTGCACTATTTGATATGTTGTATCAAAACTGAACATTTATCTTCTATATTGACAACGCTAACTATATCAACAAACATACACACAATAAAACCAAACGGAATATTTACAAATATTTAAATCAGTGTTTTACAGCGTTTAACATCGTTATACGTATACTGAAATGTGTTTTGTCTTGAATTAAAATTGACTCATTTATTGCAGGGTAGTAGCGATGTCAATTGTTCATTTTGTTTCCTATATACGTGACTTACAGCTAATAATAGGCAACTAAATATACACTATGCACAATTTGATATGTTATTTCAAAACTAAACATTTGTCTACTATATTGACAACGTTAACTATATCACCAAACATACACACTAAACCCAAACGGAATATTTACAAATATTCACTTTAAGCTTATCAATATATGGTCGATTATATTAATACATCAGGAAATACCTGTTTTAAAATTTACGCGCTAGGCCGTGATTTATATAAATGCGCCTAATCAAATAATTAACAAATCAATACATCGGGCTTAGTTTTCGCGGAAACGAGTAATCAGTGCACGTGAAATTGCGTAACTAATACCTGCCGTGTATACATAACGCGCTATTTGCTGTCACCGCTCCGACAATATTATTACATTTCGCTATTATTTAATTTCAACAGCAACACGCACAAAATTGTATGATTGCCGGCGTTGAACGTGAATATTTAGTAATTTCGCCCCCCCCCCCCCTCTCTCTCTCTCTCGGCGTACACGCATTTATTTACATTCGTCAGAATGTGTGTTGTTTATTGTTGTTTAATAGGAGCGTGTATATGGTTCTCTGTGTAATTTATAACTATGTTAGTAGTACGGATATTTTTAAAGGAACAATACAACGTTGTATTTAATTAAATTAATTATGCATTTGACTCGTTTCTATTTTATTTTATTTTACTTAAGTAAACGTTTGTTCGAATATAATTCTGGAGACTATCACTCCATTGAGACTGCGAATTAAGGAGAATTAGCAATGCGTGTCGAGGAGCGGAGAGGAAAAGAAGGAAAAAAAAAACAGAAGAGGACGCTGGGAGGCGATTAGGGCACGGCAGGGAGGGCCAGTTTAAGGGCTACGACTCGCAAGGGATTTTAGGGTTTGTCCTATCTGCCCGGACGAGGGGATGAAGGTAATGAGCCACTGACCTCTTGTATCCTTTCGCGTTCATTCATCAGGGAAATTACACACTGTATTAGGGGGTTTGTGCTTATCGAACGCCTCGAGCCACAATTTACCAATA
This sequence comes from Philonthus cognatus, assembly GCA_932526585.2. Lineage (NCBI taxonomy): Eukaryota > Metazoa > Arthropoda > Insecta > Coleoptera > Staphylinidae > Philonthus > Philonthus cognatus. Next base: position 23,002,699 of record OW052243.1, on the reverse strand, counting down.
AATAACAACTGAATTAACTGTAAATCTCTTACACATAGAAATATGAAAATAAATAAGACTAATAATAACATCAGTAATAGAGTTGAATTAAATTGTGAAGACTGAAAGCTAGGTTATCATCATAATTAAATGTAAGTACTTATAACATTAATATAAATTCAAATTTTAAATAAAGTACCGAGCCAAGTAATCTCAACTATGATATATGCGCTGCTAATATAAAATACAATAAATTTCCTCGGGGTGATAATTATCATCATCCTCCTTGCGAATAATAATGAGAACGAGTCCTAAATCGCGATAGTGAGCCCTCTCTACACTCTACTTTATTAGATACAACTTAGTTTGCATGGCATTTGCATAAAATTCATCTCCGTTACAAAAACGCTAACTTTTTCCCTCCCTCAACCACACACACACCCTCCTGTTGAAACTCGCGTAATCATATTCAAATAAAATTAAAAAGAAAAAATGGCGTCACTTTCACTCAGAGGGCTTTCACTCTTATAATCCCGAGTGAAGTCTACGCTAGGAAGAAAAAAAAAAACGCAAGGGCAATGCGTTTTTTCATCACCGTCTGTGCAAGGTGGCGACCAACCGGGAAAACCGGGAAAGTCAGACGATTTTATTCATCGGGGAAAGTCTGGGAAATTAGGCCATTTTAGCGAAAAGTCAGGGATGGTTTAAATTAATAATAATGGTAATATGCAAATAATACGATTAAAGAATTGACCAATGGTTAGTTCTATTCCTAGCATGAGTTTGACGCATTAAATTATATTATAAAAATTTAAAAAAAATGATGTCCATCGTAGCATAGCATTTTCCCTGTAATTTGAACATACTAAATTTTTTTTTTACTCTAAGTAGTTCGAGATTTCACTTGAAGTTAGTGATTTATACGCGTGGCGCATGAAGTAAAATTTCGAGTTTTGAAAAGCCTGAAAATTTACATCATGCTTAATCTGGGAGTGGAAACCCTCGTTAGACGATCAATCAGAAACCTATTTTGCTGTTTCCCTTGTTGTCAAATTTATAACGTTAAATAGAGTTGATGTTATTTTTTAGGTTAAATTCAGAACATAAACAAATTTGTGTGCATTATTCATGTGTTACTAACCTTTAACGAACAAATGGGAATATTCATAATTCTAGACGATAATATCTAATTTTCAGAAATAACGTGAACAGTTAACAAATTTTATAAATTGATTAAAATATTGATAATTTACAATTTAAATTATATTAATCACTAAAAATTCAGGAAAAATTTGAATAAAAATCGTCATGACTAAGAAATATTAATGTAATTGTAGAAAAACAACAAACGATTATTTAAGTTTATTATTTAATGTTTTGATTATAATTAATAAATTTTTTCTATCTATAATTTAAAATCGGAATTGTTTGTGTTAAAAGTGATCAAATATGCGGTCGATTCGGGATGACAATATTGTTGCTATAGTTATAATAAAGTAGTAGAATAAAAACATTTGTAGAGAACACACGTGTATCAGTTACTCTTCAATACAAAATTGTGTATGTGAGTTGAGACCTTTCACTCTTCGAATCGTCTATTTCCGAGAATCTTGGTTCCTTACAAATATGTGACGTCGCACCACTGTCAAGACACCACACTTTTTCCCTTTGACCATCCGAAGATGTTAATTGGACTTCTTCAATCCCCAAACTTACTCCTTCAGTCTTCTTTAAGTATTGTCTTGTACCTTTTAGTTTCTTGCTGCGACACTCAATTGCCTTATGACCAACCTTTCCGCAGTTATGACATCGAAACTTGAATTCCCTGTTATTTTCAGAATTCTCATTAACCAACTTTTCTTTGCGAAAATAAGAATTTTTCTTTGCCACCATTGCATTTTGCATTACGCGCACTTCGTTTGTCCGAGCATCAGTTTCCTCAACGATTTTCACTCGTAAATCGTCTGGCGAAGGAAGATTATCGTGTGATTCAATCGCGCATCTGAAATTTTCGTAAGACGGCGGTAAACTGTATAGTAGCATTATTGCTAACAAATCAGGATTAATATTCACTTCCATTTCTTCCAGTTTGTCTTTGGCGTCAAAAAATTTACGCACATGTTCACGTATGTCATCACCATTTTCCATTTTCTGCAGTGTGAGTTGTTTTAATAAAGTCGCTTTTCTTGCTGGTCCTTTTGATTGGTATATTCCCTGCAGTTTTAGCCATATTTCCCGTGAAGTCGTACATCCTTTAATTTGTTTCAGTTCTGAAGGGTGTATAGATATTGATATGCGGTCGATTCGGGATGACATTATTGTTACTATAGTTATAATAAAGTAGTAGAATAAAAACATTTGTAGAGAACACACGCGTATCAGTTACTCTTCAATACAAAATTGTGTATGTGAGTTGAGACCTTTCACTCTTCGATTTACACCTCTAATAGTTTGTTAATTGAATAGATAAATAAATGAAGAAATAAATAAAAAAATGTTCATGAACATTTGTGTACTTACTTATTTTTGCCAATTTATTAGGTTTTTTTATCAATTTTTATAGAATTCTGATTTAAAGTGAAGTTCTAAAATACATAAAGCATTTTGAATTATTTCAAATTGAAATTAAAATATAAGCATTTAATATGAATATACTTTTTATCGTAGCTTATGTTTATCTTAAAAATGGTGATTTTTTTAAAATTTTAATTTTATGGCTCTATCTCAGTAAGAATTATTTTGTTATTTTAATTTGCGTTCGGTACCTGTGTTGTCCACAGCAGATTTTTATAAATATGTTGGAGAAAGTGAAATTATCAAATATCATCAAAATGTGTTAACAATTGAGATAATTGGCGCAAGTATTGAAAAGTCTTGTTAAGTGATGAAAATCAAAAACATTTAGAATTTACACAATGAAACACTTTTAATTTTGTTTGTATAACACGTTTTATTTAATGTGACTGCAGTTTCGACAAATTTAGCTTGTCATTATCAAACATGTTTGATAATGACAAGCTAAATTTGTCGAAACTGCAGTCACATTAAATAAAACGTGTTATACAAACAAAGTTAAAAGTGTTTCATTGTGTAATTAACATGTATAACGAAGTAGAAGCCTCCACAATACAGAATTTAGAATTTAATTTAACATATAAAAAGTATAATAGATTTTCTAAAAATGTGACCTTTTTTATAATTTCTTGGCATTTTGGACATTTCTCAATTGTTGACGTCTAGACACGACAATCAAGGAATTGTTCATCTAAGTACTTATCCCGATGTAGGGGTGTTTCCACAGTGTCTTAAAATAGGCCGTATATTACCATTTTTCAAGAAAGGAAATAATGAAGATACTAGTAACTATAGACCGCTATATATGCTGTCTCTTCTTTCAAAAATACTTGAAAAAATAAAAGGTGTATAATTTATTAGATAATGACACTAAAAATCTAGGTTTCCACAATTTAAAAAAAAAATCATAAAAAACATGTTACTAAATAGAGTTGTATATTCAATTAATGACTTTAAATTTTAATCTCTATCTCTTGACATCTATCATATATTGTATTGTATCATTGCAATATGTGGCATACGTGAATAAAGCTATTATTATTATACACTATGTAACTTTTCAGGTATTCGATTTTATAGAAGAGTTTAATTCGAAATTTGTAACGAGTGTCGTCCACTCGCAGACTAAGCATGAAGTAAAATTTCGAGTTTAGAAAAGCCTCAAAATATGGATTTGCTGGGGCGCGCGAGCGAAGCGAGTCGCGCCCTGGCAAATCCAAATTTTCAGGCTTTTCTAAACTCGAAATTTTACTTCATGCGCCACGCGTATAAAACATTGACACCTGTGTAAAGTTCAAAATATACTGCTTGTGTTTAATTTCGCGTTAATATATTTTAGGAAAGTATCATTAAATCTTGCTTTTTTAAATTTTCACGTCTTTATATAACTTGAATCACTTTTTCCCCTATATTTGGTTTGGTTATATGAAATTATTTTAAGGAGTCAGGAAAAAAGAATCTGGCATCTAGGAAGAGTCAAGGAAAAGTCAGGTAAATTAAAAATTCAAATTGGTCGCCACCATGCTGTGGTGATGTATAGTTCTATTCAATAAAACAGCGAACACTTACTGTTTTACATTGTAAATGTGAGTTATAATTCAAGTGATTGCTAAGGTAAAAAGTTTCAAATTTGATAACCTATTTATCAAAACTACGCTTCGCTACGCGACCAAATTAAATGTTTAGGCTTTTTACATTCCAAATTTTACTTCATGCTTAAACAAGGAGTACAAGGCGCATCCAGAATGTAAGTTTCCTGATTTTTTTCCCTTGAAAGTAAACGTAATTAGCCATGTCAATTGCGCATACGTAATAGATCTATGACATATCATATGCCAGCCGAACAGGTCCCGCCTGGTGCCAGTAGCGTGGCAGCAGTGGTCCGAAACCTAGAAAAATAAACTCTCTAGAAGGTTCACGCCCATGTACTAGAAAATACTGCAAAGAGCGCCTCTGAACGGTCATTACGCCAACTAACTCAACAGAAATTTCACCGGGCGGTTCCGGCCTTTTCTTTAAAGTTAAATTGATTTGAAATTACAAAAATGAATAATACGTTAACTTTTTTCAACGTATTATTTATTTATAAATAATGAAAATTCTGAATTAATAAATATTTTTATATGTAAATATTACTTACCTTTTATATCCCCGACAATATCTAAATTAAGAAAACACTAGTTTTTAGGATCTAAGTGGAATAAGGTACAACAAAACATTTAACGTGAATAGCATGAGATAATTTAATAATAGTAGTAGAAACGATACAAAATTAAAGTAATTTATTTAAATAAATTTCGTACCCTCGTTCATGTACAGCTTCTCAAATGTGGATTTCTGTTAACAAAAAAAAAAAATTACAGTTAGTTATAAGATGCATAAAAAAAAGTTAGTTTTTAAAATATGCTCGTTTCCAAACCACCTTTAGGCAATTACAAATATTCAAAGGATAAGTTAACTTGAGAGAGCCGATTGAATTTTTTTAAGTGCCTTGTTAGGTAGAGTTTTCAGTTAATTTTTTTTAATGTGGTATCCCCAGGAGGCCTAGTCATCTACATTGATTTCTTCTACTTTGTCCAGGTCATTATTTACTTCATTACTTTTACCTGGTTTCGAAGGTAAAGGTAATGTGGGTACTGCGTTAAAAGTTAAAAAGTTATTCGTTGACTGATGCTCTTTAGCAAAATGAAGATGGCACACCATCTTCCGTTTATGAATTAATTCTGGTGATAAATCATCTAATGTTTAATTATCACACGCTGCAACGCATTGCAGAAATCTTGACCTATCTTTATTGGGTTTAGGAAATAAGTGCCACGATGAACTTTTATCTTCACAACTGCTGATTGCACATTTCCTATTTCCAGGCATTTTGTCACAATTTTATATACAACACGTTTAAATAAAGTAGATTTATATTAAAACACTTTTCTATATATTATAAATCACTCACAATTTAAATTATAAAACACTGATCAATATCTAGGCTAAATTTAAGGAGAAATTAACATACATATACCACGTATGTATTTGGATTGACAAACTTAGCTAAATTGTTTTGTCAATAAATTATTAAATCATGCTAGAAATCACACCATGCAATAATACGACACGTTTAAATACACTACGTTAATATTAAAAAATAATATTATTAAATAATGTTAGAATATATTATTTTAAAGAAATTATATAATTAAATGCTAGAATTCACACCACGCCTCGATACAACACGTTTGAATGTACTAGATTATTATTAAAAAAAAACACTTTTCTACGTGGGAATATTAGAAATCACTCACAGTTTGAGTTATAAAACACTGTTCAAAATCTAAAGGGTGATCAACAATGATTGTAGACAAGTTAAATTTCCCGCCGAAAAATCTGGGGAATTTGATCGCTCCAAGTTCATGCCAAGGAAAAATTAATAAACAGTAACTCGATTTGACATTAGCAGCGTCTTTGAATTAAGTTATTTTCCATTCTGTTTCATAGACATCAGTTCTTATCAGGACTACTTTGTATAAGTCTTTGTTTTGTGGTAAGTGATTTGTTGTTTTTAAGGTTAGAAAATTAGAAAATTTAAGTTTAATCCTAAATTTACAGATTTTAAGAGAATTCGCTTGTGTTTACCGTGATGCTTGCACCACAGCCTGATGCTTTCATCCTGAAGGCTCATTATCGAAGTGGAACTATGAATGAAGATGGCACATGGACTTACTCATTACAATCGTGTCTGAATCAATTTATTCAAGTCTTCCCTGATGTCCACATTCCTTACAAAACATTTTCCTCGCATAAAACCCGCATTGTTGACCGTTTTGAGGGAAAGAATTGTATCTGTAAGGGCAAGTCAGCTGGAAGACTGCCTATCTTAACAGAAGAGGTTGTTGGCGATATTCAACAACGACTTGAACAAAGCCCAACAAAATCTTTAAGAAAACTTTCAGCTCAAACGGGTATGTTCTTAATTTTAAGGTGCGCACAAATTTTAATGTTTAATCCTTTTACAGGAGTATCGTATGGGAATTGCATAAAAGCCGCAAAAAAAATTCTGCGTATAAGGTATCGGTAGTTCAACAACTTCAGCCACTTGATTTTCAAAAAAGAATTGATTATTGCAATTGGTTTAATCAGAATTTAAATGATAATGGTATGTTGGACCAGACCTTTTTTACTGACGAGGCGTGGTTTCACTTGTCAGGATATGTGAACAGCCAAAACTATCGTACGTGGGCTACAGAAAATCTTCATACTTTTATTGAAATGGATTTACATCCACAAAAAATTGGTGTTTGGGTAGCAATTTCGAGACGTCGGATAATTGGCCCAATATTTTTCAACGAAAAAATCAATGCGGAGCGCTACCGAACACTCATTCTAGATGAATTTTTGAATCAATTGCATGATGACGAACAGATAATGGGTTATTTTCAGCAAGATGGAGCCACTCCTCATACTGCGTTGGCGACATTAAATTACTTGAAGGAATTTTACGATGATCACTTGGTAAGCGACGGATTATGGCCACCACGTTCGCCAGACCTAACTCCGTGCGATTTTTATTTATTCGGGCATTTAAAAAATTAAGTTTTTAAAAATCGAATGCATACCCTAAACGAGCTTAAAGCAGCAATTGAAGAAGAGATAAGAAACATAAATCCGGAGGAGCTTCAACGAGTATTTCAAAATAAAAAAAAACGTAGAGTTAACATTTGCCTAGAAAATGAAGGCCATCATTTTCAACATTTATTATAAAATTAGGGATGCTAACTCTACGTTTATTAAAAAAACACAAAACCTTAACTTACTTCAATTTACTTTGTATATTTAATTAAAATTGTAAAAATTGTATATATAGTTATGATTAAATATTTAATTTATTTTGGGAAAAAATGTTTGCTACGCCAATGGAAAAGCAATCTAGGGGATTTTCTTTTCATATAATCAGTTGTACCAACATTTTTTGGCGGGAAATTTAACCTGTCTACAATCATTGTTGATCACACTGTAGGCTAAATTTAAGGAGAAATAAAATGTATTGGTAAATGTTACTAAAACAAACACCGCGTGTTTGGATTGATGAACCTAACCTCACTAAATTGTATTGTAAATTAACAATTTAATCAAGCTTAAATTCACATCATGCAATTATCAAACGAAATAAGAAAAATTCTAAAACCTTTTACAGCAGTTTGGGAACCAGCAAAGAGAGCTATTGTCGCAATTATAGCAATGCAAGATGCAACCACTATACGGTAACTATAACAAATAAACGAGGCTAAGAGTGTTTTCCCTCTCGTTGGCTAAAGAGTTTTCTGCTTTTATGGAAAAATACGTCAGCGACATCTATTGGCCATTACGCCTCGAGGTTTGCTTATAGTATAAACAAGTCCCATAAGCGTGAACCGGCCCTGGTCTGAAATGGAAGCTCTTATTCCTTCTCCCGCCGCCTACGAGGTTCGGTCGGTGATGAAGTTCTTTAATGCACAAGGCATTGCGGAAATTGCGACGTGCCATTCAGAACAAGAGGCGTGGAATGCTTACTGCAGGTGTTGTGCTCCGCCATAACAATGCTCGTCCACATACGGCTCGGCACACAGCAGCTGTTTTGACGAAATTGGGCTGGGAGTTGTTTGATCATCCACCCTACAGTCCTGATCTTGCTCCCAGCGATTTTCACGTTTTCTTGCACCTCAAGAAACTCCTGTCCTCCGGTGAGCGTTTTAGCAACGACGAAGAGCTGACGACGTCTGTTACACGCTGGTTCCATTCACAGGCGACAGAGTTCTACGACAGAGGGATACAAAAGTTGATCCCACGATACGACAAGTGTTTCAATTCTGGTGGTGCCTATGTTAAAAAATAGCTGAAACATTGCTGTACCTGTTGCCAATAAAGTTTTTCCTGAAAGTGTGTGTTCTTTTTTTTTTAGATCAGCAAACTTACTTTCTAGATGCGCGTCGTAAAGACACTTGTTCGAAACTTCAGATTAAACGCTTTTAAATCAAGCAATGAATGCTTCAGTACATCTACAATAAAAGAAAAATTCCCTGTACAATGGTCTGGATAACAAAAAAATCCTGTATAAATGTCCTTTACTGTTGGATTTGAGTGTATATTACCTAGGTAAAAAAACAAAAACTAGGAATCCGTGTTTGAATGTCCTTTACGGTTGGGTCTGGTTGTATATACTCTAGTATACTATATACATCCTGATTATTCCGTACTCAATTTTCCGGATTACGGGACTACAGATTGCGTGTATCGGTTTATTGGAATTTCAAAGTGCTACTTGCTTCGAGGAGGGTCTATTGTCTGCGACTGTATACAACCTGTCGTCGTTGGGGGTTTGTCCCCCCTTTTCGCGTTTCCTCACTTTTACTCACACTCGAGGAGCGGGACGTTGAGTGTGCACTTTGTATTAAGTGTGTGATTGTTTTCGTTTCGAGATGATTGCACTCAAGTGTAATTATGTGTGCTTGCAGAGATAGACGTTTATATGCAGATGTATTTATTGATAAATAAAATATAATTGTTAATTCTATTTCATTAAAATTGAACGATTGTTTTTCTAATAGGTCTTTTTGGCGGTAGTAGGTTATAACAATTATAGATTTTTGAACAAAGAACTGTTTATAAGTTAATTTGGTTCTTCATGCATTTTTTTAGCGCTACTTGTGATATAAGCTTTATTCCAACCGCATTACATCCAGATACGCTTCACGATAGACACCTAGAGTACAATTGATCAATGGTCATCTATGGTACAACTTTTCTTGTAGGTATTTACATATTAACATTTTTTTCTTCAACTTTTGTTTCCTCATTTGCAACTTATACTAAACTCTCTTTATTAGGGGACTCATATTATTACAGTTATTTTGATTTGAATTTAAATTTCTCTAGACACCTCTCGTGAATTGGACTATAAATAACAACGCTCTCTCCGCTTTCGTTTGCTTGTGATTTTTTTCTTCTTTTTTTTTCAGTATTTTTGTTCAAAATTCTCCTCGTCAGGGTAGGCCAGAGACCCAAGGTAATATGTATCCGTTATTTAAAGGTGACTTTGTTGTGCAATTCCTTGTATTTAAAAAGCGCGATCCCAACTTCAAATTTTGTGTGCCTTGGCGCTGTGGCCTACCCTGAAGTTAGGCTGCGAGCCGTCGCTGCTCCTCGTCTTCAAAACTATGCTCTTCATATTCAGTTCCGTTCTATTCTTCCCCTCTCTTCATATTATTTTTCTTCTCTCTTGCGATTCTCCCACACCTCACCCTATATAATCTCTCACCTAATTTCTTACCTCTTCCCTAGATTATCCCACTCATATTTCTTTTTATTCTCTTACTTCCTTTCCCTATTCACACGCACATCTCTCTATATCTCCTCTTCAAACGCTAATTTGTTTTTCTCGGTTCCTTTCACTTTTCTTCCTAGATCCTTCTTTCTTTATTATCCCATACCTCTTTCTAGTAGCACCGGCGTTCCTACTCATAAAAGTAATCGTAAAATTACGTATTTCAAATGAATTATTTACAAGAACACTAAGAAAATATTATTTTAATAAATAAATTGAAAATAATAACAGTCTTAAGAAATGTCTTCTTATTAAAAAAAAATGATAACATTTTAACGTTGAAATGTTGTTCATAATGCACAAGAAAATATTCACCCCATTTCACTATTCTGTTGAAAATAATAACAGTCTTATGAAATGTCTTCTTATTAAATAAAATAATAACATTTTAACGTTGAAATGTTGTTCATAATGCACAAGAAAATATTCACCCCATTTCACTATTCTGTTATTACTATCACCAGAACTGGGACGTATCCTGGTAGAAAGGATTCGAATCATGAATCTGAATTACCTAATATGATTCGAATCACGAATACTCGAATAAAGGATTCGTAAGAAATAAATATGATTCGAATCAAAGATTCTAATCCTGTTTTTTCAATCACGAATACAAATCTTTTAAGAATAAATTTGATTTTATTATATTTTTGCAACCATTAATATATAAATATCCTTACCAGTTGTTTTAACAAAAATATTCAAAACCTGATTAGTTATTACTAACACTGAATATCGTTGATAACAGACTAAATATCTGATTTGATGTTACTCTGATTAAAAATGTATTTGTGTGTTTTTGAACTTCACTTCAAATCAGTGTTTTCTACGCGTGGCGCATGAAGTAAAATTTCGAGTTTAGAAAAGCCCGAAAATTTGTCTCGGGTCGCTGCGCGACCCTCGACAAATTTTCCCGGGGCTTTTCTAAACTCGAAATTTTACTTCATGCTTAGCCTGGGAGTGGAACCACCCGTTCAAAACTTTAAATTGAACTCTATTATTAAATCGACGAATGCCTGAAAATTTCGTAAATAAAAAAATCACTGAAAATCATTACAACCAAGACAGTCAGAGAAAAATCATGGAATTATATTCAAATTGACCAAATCAAATAATATAAAACAAAATTCTGAAAGCTAGATTATTATCTTTAAAAATATTTTCAGTCATTTAATGTTCTTATCAAAGCATTCAATTTGAAGTTTCGTCTTTTTTTGAACTTCACTTCAAATCAGTGTTTTGTACGCGTGGCGCCTGAAGTGACATTTCGAGTTTAGAAAAGCCCGATAATTTTTCCCGGGTCGCTGCGCGACCCTCGACAAATTTTCACAGGGCTTTTCTAAACTCGAAATTTTACTTCATGCTTAGCCTGGGAGTGAAAACACCCGTTCAAAACTTCAAATTGAACTCTATTATATAATCGACGTATGTCTGAAAATTACGTAAATAAAAAATTCACTAAATATCATTACAACCAAGACAGTCAGAGAAAAGTCATGGAATTATATTCAAATTAACCAAATCAAATAATATAAAACAAAATTTTAAAAACTAGATTATTATCTTTAAAAACATTTTCAGTCATTTAATGTTCTTATCAAAGCATTCAGTTTGAAGTTTCGAACAAGCGTTTCCACTCCCAGATTAAGCATGAAGTAAAATTTCGAGTTTAGAAAAGCCCCGTGAAAATTTGTCGAGGGTCGCGCAGCGACCCGAGACAAATTTTCTGGGCTTTTCTAAACTCGAAATTTTACTTCATGCGCCACGCGTATTTAACAGTGATTTAACGAGAAATTTAAAAACACACAAAAGACATTTTTCAAGTTAATCCTTACAATTAATTCGAATTATTTTTGACGATTCAAAACCTTTTGAGAGTATTCGAATCCTTTTATAAATATTCGAATCCTTTTATGATTTGAATCACACACATTTGGATTCGAATACGAATCCTCTTAAAAAAATTTAACGAATCCGGATCACGAATCCAGTTGAACTAAAGTATTCGAATGCCTCTTTTCAATCCTCTAAAAGGATTCGAATCCTGCCCAGCTCTGCTATCACCCAATTCTCCTAGGTTTAACAAACTTTTTGCCTGTCCAATCAATTCACTTTTCAGTGTTTTATTAAATCCGCTTACTTCTGTTCAGTCTTCCAATATTTTTGTATTTTATCACTTTTAATTCACTATTTTTCTACTATTGTCTCTATTTCACGTATGGTGAATTCCTATCTTGCGCACAGATATCAACAAGTTTCTTGTAAAAATAACACCTCAGAGGAAGTAAAGATCAACTGCGTCATACCTCAAGGTTCAATCCTAGGACCTCTGCTTTTCATTATCTACATCAATGATCTGCCTGGGCAGAATCATGGTGTAAATACTGTGTTATTTGCAGATGATACCACATTGCAAAGCTCCTCTGTGTACAAAACGGCAGCTGTTGAAAAGAATACTATAGCAGTTAAGACAGAATGGTTCACAGTGAATGGTCTCACTGTGAATCCTGATAAGTCGACGGAGGTAACCTTCTCCATGAAGAAAGACATCGAAGAGAGCAGCGCAAAATTCCTAGCAATTGAGTTGGATTCGAAATTAACCTGGCATGCACATGAACAGGCATTGTCTAAAAAACTGTGTAAAGGCGTATACCTTCCTAGATAACTAAAATCTTCCCTGCCTACTGTGGCTCTCCGTACTGCTTATTTTGCGGTTTGTCAGGCGCACATTACATATAGGATTTTATCTTGGGACCATTCTAGCATAATTGGCAGAATTTATGGCATTCAACGTCGCGCAATACGCTTGCTTGCTTCTCTTGATTATAGAGCAGATTGTCGCGAGGCGTTCATTCACCATGGCATTCTTACACTCCCTTGCATTTATGTATTGGAATGTCTTGCATATGTCCGAAAAAATGCTCACAAACTAAAAACTCACGGTCAAAATCATCAGCATGACACAAGATCTGCCAACCTCATATACCCTGCATTCCTTCGTTTGGGTAAATCGCAAAATGCGATAAAATTTCATGGACCAAAACTATTTAATATTTTACCAAATTCAATTAAGGCACTGCCGCTGACAACCTTTCGCCAAGTTTTAAAGAGATATCTGGAAAAACAGGCATTTTTTAATATATCGGAATGTCTATCTAGTAATTTTTCCGGCATAGTTGTATAATAAGTTTTAATATGAATGTGACTGTAATCGAATTAATTATGTTTATACTTTTATCATCATTGACGTGTGTAAACATTTCTGTAGTAGCACAAATTGATTAAATATTCTTATACTTTGATAACTATAATTCCCTATCACTTTAAGGATGTAAACGCTTCAAAAATAAGCCTAACTTGAGAAGTGGACCGGAACAAGAAAATTCAACCAATAATATTCCCTCCTTTTGCAATTAATTAATTGTACTTTTATTAATTGAATGACATATGAAAGAACAAAAAAAGGTGCATAGTTTGTTAAAGTATATTCAATTGCGCCCAGCATATACGTACATTTTGACTTTATTTTTTTCATTAACATACTTTTTAGGTTATTGAAGTTAAAAAAAATGGGGAAAAATATTGTAAACGACAACGAGGAGATTTGGAATTCCCCAATGTCGAGATCCCTTATTACCTTAAACAAAAACATGTATATGGGGCATTCCCCGCCAAATCGGATACCATCTGGCTTTTGCATCTCCGATTTTTTTCATATTTTTTTATGTTAGAGTACTAAATGAGAGAGGCCTCCGTGATTTTTTTAAATTTTATTTGTGCAGCCGCTTTCGAGATATCGATTTTTGAAAAAAAAACGTTCCTTTTTTTTTAAATGCTAATAACTTTGCGAAAAATTAGCCGATTTTAACCTTTTTTTTTGATTTTTTTATTTTTCAATATACTTTTTGAATATAAAATCCAAAAAAATTAAAAAAACATATTTCTATAAATTTTTTTTATATAAAATGTTGATTTTTACACGTTTCAGCTATCAGTACTAAAAGTGAATAATAACCTTTCTCTCAGGTCCACCAGCAATAGTTTTTGCCATTTATGAAATGTAATAGATATGTCTTAATAATTTAATAAATTATAACCAAGGTCACTTATACAAAAATATTTGGAAAATATTTCTATAAAATTTTCAAATTTTTAATATAAAATGTTGATTTCCAAAAAACACGTACCACAATCACTGATCGATTTTCTTGAATTTTTTTTCTAAAAAACTGTCATTCGTTACGCAACTTTTAAGCCTAATCCGATACTGGGATAACGATGGGATTTATTTTTTTTTTCTTCCTAATCTGACCACCATTAAATAAATTATTAGTCATAAATAAACATCCCTGGCCTAACTTAAAATTTCATCTACATTCTATTGATTCGTTCACTAATTCGATAGCCTAACTCACATCGTTTGAAAACTACTAGTCTATGTGGAATATCGGTTAAAACACGTAATGTGTGCGTATGCCAGAGACCACAAACATGTAACCTATTATTATTAATTATTTTTAATAATTATTTGTGAGCTATCTATTAGGTACGGTAATTTCAATTGCAAGTATTGTTTATTTAAATACTGCCCCTTATGTATTACAGAACCTGTACATTAGTTCTGTTACACCTTGTATAACTAGGACATAGAATTTAAAAAAATTCAAAAAAATTCAAAAAAAAAATAAATCCCATCGTTATCCCAGTATCGGATTATTCTTAAAAGTTGCGTAATGAGTGACAGTTTTTTAGAAAAAAAAAATCGATCAGTACGTGTTTATTGGAAATCAACATTTTATATTAAAAATTTGAAAATTTTATAGAAATATTTTCCGAATATTTTTGTATGTGACCTTTATTTATTTATTTATTTATTTATTTTTACGGAAATCTCCATTTTACATTAAATATATATATAATAATAAATGTGTGTAAACACACCTTAGTTATAATCCATTAAATTATTAAGACATATCTATTACATTTGATAATTGGCAAAAACTATTGCTGGTGGACCTGAGAGAAAGGTTATTATTAACTATTAGTACTGATAGCTGAAACATGTAATTATAAAAATTTGAAAAAAAAAAATAGATCCTATTGTTATCCCATTATCGGACTAGGCTTAAAAGTTGCGGAATGAGTAACAGTCTTTTATATAAAAATTTCAAGAAAATCGATCAGTACGTGTTTTTTGGAAATCAATATTTTATGTAAAAAATTTAAAAATGTTATAGAAATATGGTTTCTAAAATTTTTGGAATTTTATATTCAAAAAGGATTTTGAAATATAAAAAAATCAAAAAAAAAGGTTAAAATCGGCCCATTTTTCACAAAGTTATTAGCATTTCAAAAAAAGGAACTTTTTTTTTTTAAATCAATATCTCGAAAGCTGCTACACAAATAAAATTGAAAAAAATCACGGAGGCCTCTCTCATTTGGTACTATAACATAAAAAATTATGAAAAAAATCGGAGATGCAAAAGCCAGATGGTATCCGATTTGGCGTGGAATGCCCCATTATACGTAGACAATATTTTTTTCTATACATTCCTTTGAAAATGGTCTAACAAACCGAAACTAGTCGGAATAAAGTTTTAATTTGTGAAACAATACCAAGTGTTTTTAATTTAAATAACTTTACATATTAAAAAACAAGTTGAAAATCATGACTTTTTTTTAATTCAAAATTTTTTATTCTATAAATGTTTGTTGCCAGACTTTGCTATGCGCCTTTTTTTGTTTCAAACTCGATCTTGGAACTCTGTACTTCCCGGCACAGAAGCGTTCACTCTAGGAGGCACTTTTTTTTATTTTTATGAATCTTTAAGATTTTATTTCATTTGATTAATAAAAGTACAATTCATTAATTGCAAAATAAGCAGAATTGATTGGTTAATTTTTCTAATTCCAGTCCACTTCTAACGTTAATGCTATTTTTTAGACGTTTACACAGTTTATACCTAAAAGAAAAATTCTGTATCTATCCTCAATCAGTTCTCTTACTCTGATTTCGCATTGTTAACGCGGGTAAATCTAAACCTTTGCTCTCTATGATCTATCTATTTTGCGTAAGCCAATTTGAATAAATTATCCGAAAGCACAAACACGTCCTTCAGAATCAAATCAAAACATCGCCCTTTCACCGAAAGTCCAATTTATTCTATTGATTTTCAATGCGTGCGTTGAATGTTGCATCACATTTTTGTTCCGCGAATAATTTTTTATTACATCCTAATGTAATAAAAAATTATTCGCGGAACAAAAATTAAAATTTGTTATTATATTTGTTATTAATTGGAATGCAGAAAAGAGTAAACCTGAATTTGATGAGTGGGCTCGAATTGATTCCTGTTAAAATTGGTATTTAGTTCCAATGAAAAAGGGATTATCGCAGAATTAATTACAATTTCTCTGCTCATCTACTAGTATGTACATCAATCAATGTTTCATGGTAAATAAAATACTGTTCACATTTTAATATCAAATAAAAAGCAATAACGTATGGAAATATTAATAAAATTTTACATGTGGATATATTTTAATGAATTCAAGTTTTATTTAATTTTACAGGGCATTTTTCTTTTAAGTATACATATTCCGATAATTACAGCTTTTAGCTAAATTAGCAAATTGTTGTTATTATAAAAGTGGCCAACCTAAAGCTTCTAAGGAAGGTTTCCACTCCTTGATTAAGCATGAAGTAAAATTTCGAGTTTGGAAAAGCCTGAAAATTTGGTTTGGTTGGGTAGCGAAGCAGAGCGACCAAACTAATTTTTATTAAACTTGAAATTTTTCTTAACGCGCTACGCGTACAAGACACTGATTTATAGTGAAGTTTAAAATATATAGCTTAAGTTTGATCTCACTTTAATAAATATTACAAATGATTATTTCGTCTAACCAGTTCAAATATTCACCCATCTCTAAAATCTAAATATTTACATGGATAATAATTTGAAATAAAAATTACTTGGGTTGTTTCACTAACTATTGTTTTTAATTTAAATTATTTTTCATTTATATTATACATGATTAATGAGAACATCGAAATACATATTCACTTTCAAATTCAGGCGCACAAAAAAAGTACTGACATTTTGTTCAAAACTTCAATAACTCATACAGAAAGTTTTGTGTAACACCTAACATGTTAGAATGTACTCAATGTTAATTTTCCTATGTTCGATGTATACTGGGACGCATCAAAGCATTGAGTACGATGTGATTGGCTACGATTTCTAATGATAATATAATCAACCCAATGTACACTCTTCCCGTCAAAAATAAATTAAATTTATCAATTATTATGTCAACCACAATATGTTGTATTATGAATATTTTTGTTTCACGGAATGCTTATCAACTTTTATTATATTTTTAATTAGTATAATACTAGTTAAAGAAGGTAAGAAGATATAAATGCTTCATCAGTAAACACAATTTTTTGCAACATTTCGTTGTTTAATTTAATATATTAAATACAATTTTATCGCTTAATTTTGTCATACAGCAACTATTAATGTTAGAATTTGTAGCACCTAAACTTAAATTCTTGTAGAACTCTTATATGTAAAAAGAAATTTTTAAATATTAAATGGTTTTGAAATAGTAAGGATATTATTGAACACTCTTCGACATAATAGAAATTGCTTAATTTCATCTCTTCTGATAATATCGACGGACTTCTAACTCCTCACTTGTGGAATTTATCCAAAGAAACTGTTTTAAAAGGTTCGAAATAGTTGAAATAAATGGTATTGGTCAATCAAAACATTTTAGAGAAAATAAATCATGGGAATTTCTTAAACTGTTTTGTCCATTTTCTTCATGGTATAAGTATAAGTGTACCAGAAAAATCAGTTTGTATACATTATTGATATGTTGAACTCTTCGTCTACGTCTGCTTCAAGTGCTAGAACAGCAAATATCACTTGCTTGCGATACCCGACAGATTTCATTTATTTTTGAAGGGAATAGTGTAAATTGGGTTGACTATATTACAATCACATCGCACTGAATGCTTTGATGCGTCCCAGTATACATCGAACATAGGAAAATTAACATTGAGTACATTTTAGCATGTTTGGTGTTACATAAAACTCTCTGTATGTCATCTTTATATAATTAGAATAACAGGAAATTACATATTTAAAAATATCTGATAAGACTCATATAGGGGTTTCAATAAAAGTATTTCAATCAAGACTTGAAGAAAATTGTAATGCCAAAAGTTCTGCCAATTTGACTGCCTAAAGTCAAGTGATATGTTCAGTATATTTATGCATAATATATAAAATTACGACAATAACTTGGAATGGAAACACTAACAATTTCTTCATAATATTTTTTATTTGTGCTAGATGTACATTTTGAGTACTATCTTCTCATTATCTAGCTTACTAGTCAATTTACAAGATATGCGGCGTATTTATACCTAAAGGGATTATCGGGAAAAAACTAGATATTATTAATAAATGATGTGATAATCGGGGTTGATTTGGGGTATTGAATCTAACAAAGAATTACTTAATGGGCTTAAATCAAAATAAGAAGTTTGGTTTACTGTTTTTTCATTTCTATTGCCTCCAACATATTTAATTTATTTTTTGATGAAATTTTAGAAGTTTTGTATTGTATATCGAAAACTTATGACCTGCGGTTATGGTATGGTGAGCTACCGCTGATTTCTCGGGATTCTGATTTTAAATGTGGTAAATATGTTCTTAAAATCTTGTCGCTACATTTCTTTGTGTTTGTCTTATATAAAGTGTCTGACATTGATCACAATCGATTGAATTTATTTTAGCAAGTCATCTGTTTAAGTGAATGTGTTTCCTTAGAGAGATTTTATTTGTATACAGGGTGTCTACGCTAAACCGTTCGTTAAAAGTTTATGGGGTTGCCGTTGCACCAAACATTTGAAAAAAATCCTTGTCATACCGTTGAATCAGTTCTCCTCATATGAAATATTTTCAACTTTATATCACTTCTGGTTACACCGGAAATAGCACCAAATTTGTTATTTTAAATGGAACACCCTATATATTAGTAATTTTTTAGATTCCTCGTTTAAATTGCAACATATTTTATTCGAACATATGTACACTTATTTCTTATAGTT
The DNA here is from genome assembly GCA_932526585.2 of Philonthus cognatus. Lineage (NCBI taxonomy): Eukaryota > Metazoa > Arthropoda > Insecta > Coleoptera > Staphylinidae > Philonthus > Philonthus cognatus. The sequence goes on along the minus strand of OW052243.1, from coordinate 22,983,668 downwards.
TTTAAGAAAAAAAATATTTCCAAAATTCTGACCTCTAAAAGGCATCTTGAAATCTGTCTGTAACTTTTCTTAAGAATAAGATAAAAATATGATTTATATCTCTACTTGTACCTAGAGGATGCCTCTATGAGTGAATTAATTAGAAACTGTCAATTTTCACAACAAGTGTTCTTAAAATGTCAATATCTAAGTGCCCTCTTCAATATCTAGTTATTCAATTTTTTTAAATGGAATGATCCATTTTTTATCACGTGTTACGATTGGGGGGAAAATTTCCTACAAAAAAGTATTGCAACTCTACTCCTAAAGCAAGTAGTTTTCGAATTATTTCGAAAATTCGTTTTTCATCGCATTTATGCAGGGTATAATGCGCGCATAAGTCGCAATTGAATTTTAGTAGGCCAGTAGTATGCTTTTGTTTTGTCGCGATTGTATTCCTAAATATCAAATAATAAAAAGAATTAGTACAAAGTTTTACAGAAATCAAAAAAATGAATAATTACACAAATCAACAAATTATCAATTTATTCTGTATACATGGCAACTGCCAATTGAACAAAATTTGATTCCAATCTTCTAAATCTTGTTTTATTCATCGGCGGCAAATGTGGATAAGTTTCATTAAATATTCTACATGTTCGAGTAACAATTCTATCGCAGTTGCCATGTATAAAGAATACATTGATAATTTGTTGATTGGTGTATTTATTAATTTTGTTGATTTCTGTATAACTTTGTACTAATTGTTTTTATTATTTGACATTTTGCATTACATACGCGACAAAACAAAAGCATTACTACTTGCCTACTAAAATTCAGTTGCGACTTATACGCGCATTATTCCCTGCATAATTGCGACGAAAAACGAATCTTCGAACTAATTCGGAAACCACATGCTTTATGAGTTTAGTTGTTAATACTTTTTTGTAGGAAATCTTCCCTCAAATCGTACCACGTAATAAAAAATGGGTCATTCCATTTAAAAAATTGAATTACGAGATATTGAAGAGGGCACTTTGATATTGACATTTTAAGAACACTTGTTGTCAAAATTGCCATTTTCCAATTAATACACTCATAGAGGCATCCTCTAGGTACATGTAGAGATATAAATCATATTTTTATCTTACTCCTAAGATAAGTTACAGATAGATTTCAAGATGCCTTTTAAAGGTCAAAATTTTAGAAATATTTTTTTTGCTTGAAAACTATATAACATATTTTATTCGAACATATGTACACTTAATATGTTCGAATAAAATATGTTGTAATTTAAACAAGGAATCCAAAACATTACTAACATATAGGGTGTTCCATTTAAAATAACAAATTTGGTGCTATTTCCGGTGTAACCGGAAGTGATATAAAGTTGAAAATATTTCACATGAGGAGAACTGATTTAACCGTATGACAAGGATTTTTTTCAAATTTTTAGTGCAACGGCAACCCCATAAACTTTTAACGAACGGTTTAGCGTAGACACCCTGTATTTGTTTAAATGGCAGGGCAAAAGTTGAATTATTTAAATAATTTATTAAATTTATTTTCTATTGTAGGTGTGTAAAAAAGTCTACTATATTTCTTTTGGGTTGGTTCTAAGTTAAGTTTTAAGCAAGTTGCAGATTTAACGTTGTATTTGTATACTTGTTTATTAATTAATATTTTAATGATGTTTCTATCGTAGCTTAGAGATTGAGCAATTTTTAATATTAAATTTAAAAAAAAATCTTTGTTAATCTTTGACAAGGGCAAGTTAATTGCGCTATGAATTATGGGTTTAAAAGCTGCCATTTTATGTTTGCATGGACTATTTGAATCTGCATGAATATAATTGAAAGTATGAGTGGTTTTTCTATAATATATTATTACGATAATGTTCGTATAAACTGCAAACAATAAGTCTTAATTTATGACTACTTTGTGTATAGTATAATTTTTTTATACTGAATTAAATAAAATTCAAAGATTAGTAGTGGTAAAAGACTAAAATCTATAATAAAGAAAAAAATATACCTATTATAATACAATGCGAAAAAAATCGTTCTAACTTTATGCTTAATATAAAATTACATGTGGATTATAATGCAAGCGCGCACAGTGGAACCGAATCGAGTTATCTCGATTTGAAACTCAATCGATTTGTTAACTCAATATTAAATCATGTGTAAGTTTAGATTTTTACTTTCTCCAATATGCAAAACAAAGGGAAAGTATTATTTTCGCGAACATCTTCAAATCAAAAATTTTAACGGACATATCCATTTTGAGGTTCCCCGAGTTGATTAAGACCATTTTTAAAAAATGTCTGTCTGTCATTTTGTAATTCTGTCGCGACTATAAAGTCTAAGCCGATTGAGCTGTTAAGATGACACTGTAAACTTAAGCATTTTATTACAATAGTAGTATTCGATCAACTTTTGGTGAAAATGCTGAAATACATTTAGCATTATTTGGATTTTGCTTTAATATTGATCATATAAAAAAATCTTGTTATGAAAGGTTGTGGATAATTAATAAATGAGCATTTAATGCGTATTCACTTTATGACGTAGCTCTTTTAGTTATTTTTATTGATATTGTTTTAAAAATGTGGATTTTTCGAATTAATTGCTTTAAATGGGTAAGCTTTTGCTATAAATGACGTTGGTTTGACTTTGCCATAATTAATATTTTATGGAAAAGTGAAAACATAAGTGAGGCTTACGAACAAAGTTTGACATGAATTTGAATTATTTATTGAAAATTAAGGTAGATTTGTGATATACGAATATTCTCGTAATTTTAGAGATTAATATTTTCAAAAATTCTGAATAGCGAACCAGTTTTTATAAGCACTTAGTTGTTAATTAGTAACACTGAAAGTCGTTGATAACAGATAAAATATCTGATTATGTGTTATTTTATTTAAAGATGATGTTTTCATCTTTCATTACTCAAACCTACTGAAAGTGGAATTAAAGGTGTAAAATATAAGTACAGGACATTGATAAGGGAAAGGAGACTTAACTGATTTTTGAAAACTTATTTTAAAGTCGTGATTCAAATTTATATAAAATTTTAAAAATACTAGCTTTACATTTTTCACGTTAATTCCGACAATACTGTTAAAATAAAAAGATTTCGCAATGAACTTGGAAAATTTTGAGGCACACACTTGCTATAGTGTGAAATATAAACAATAAATGAAAAATTGATGCAAAATAAAATTTGCGAAAATTATCGAAATTATCGAAATAATATTAAAGAAGAGCTTTACTTTACTTTATTAACGGAATCTAATAAATTACAAATCCTGAAACATGGCAATAATAATTAAAACATATTGAAAATTTTACAAATGCCTAACAATTTATTATGATTTTGAAGAAGTAGTAAAGACTGATGCCACAAAAAATACGACATAACTTTGAAATTTTAATATAATTGACGAAAATAATAAATTAGCAAATATTTTAGAAGAATAGTCATAACATCAAATTTGTGAAAAATGTTTAGAAAATTGTACCAATGATCGAAATCCCGAACTTTGATAGAACTCGATATTTTTTTTTATAAGTTTTCTCTTGTTTTCTTTATAGTTTGATAATAAAACAACAATAATGAATTATCAATTGTTCTAATGTAAAACGAGTGTTTTCCACTCCCAGACTAAGCATGAAGTAAAATTTCGAGTTTAGAAAAGCCTGAAAATTTAGCTCGGGCGCGTAGCGAAGCGGAGCGACCGAGCCAAATTAGGCTTTTCTAAACTCGAAATTTTACTTCATGCGCCACGCGTACACAACACTGATTTAATGTGAATTAATCTTCAACTAATTGACAAGTAAACTAAGTTAAGTCAATTATCAATTATCACCAATTGTTTAAATGACGGGAAAGTGCTATGATGGACACATCACTTATCTTTTTTTTTAATTAAATCGTTTTAATTTTATATAAAAATCTCTTTACACGTGATAGTTAATAATTCTTCAAAAAATTACATTTATTACAATGGAAAAACTGTTTTAAATATCCATAATTAATTTTATATCTAACGAAGTTAGATGAATCCCATTTAAAGATAAGCACTTGTTTTATAGCACAAGTGTAGCACGAAGAGTAATCAGGAAAGTGCCGTTTAATTATTCAAGCACAGACAACAAAACACGTATCTAATTTGTGCATTAGAAACATAATGGTTCATAAATCAAACGGTTTTGTTGACTCCAGTAATACGGCATTACTTCCGCACCGAAAGACTACTTATACGCATTCAACATTCAGCGTTTAAGGGCCTGTTTTGGGGGAAGACGGGCGCCGGGCCCCCCTTTTAACGGACTTTCCTGAGAGCGCGAGTGTGTGTGCGTAAGGGATGGGCAAAGGGAGTGTCTTCTCTTGTAATTTTAATTACTAGGCCTAGAATCTCTTGCTAATTTATTAGCGCCGGAGAAATGGGGATGTTTAGAGGGTTTAATAAAGTCAGCACTTGATTAACTTTAACAACTTATTTTTATTTTGATTATTATTTAAAATATAAATATTTAATACTGTAAATTACTACATAAAAAATTAACTGCTTGTTAGATTGTTCGATATACTGTTTTATTTGTTTTACTTTAATTATCTTTATTTCAGATACTAAAACTGCATATAAGTGTGAATGGTATAGTAACAGAAACAAGTCAACAACATACAAGTGGTTAAATTATCACTATGTCATAGGAATCATTGATATTATAAGGTTTTAATTCAGAGTGTAAATTAACTAAAGCTGTTTTAAACTAATTGTAGTTTTTAATTGATTTAATTCTAATAGGAAAATGGTTTATTCATTTTATGCAAGAATAATACGCGAATTTATTCAGCCTATGAACAGAAAGGTTGTATTTAACATTTCTCATTGCGTGTCTAGATGCTTTCAAATAAGTATTGAATAAGGCAAATACGTAATGAATAAGTAATGAATACTATTTTTTATACACAAATTAAATATTTCAAATGCAATATTTATTTTATATACAGGAAATGTAAGTAGACATAGCCTATGATTACATTGTTTTGTACATTTTCAGAAATTCGTTCTTTTTATAAAAGCGTTAAATTTAAAGTTTAACGAGTGTCTGCACTCCTTGGTTAAGCATAAAGTAACATTTTTGGCTTTTCTAAAATCCAAATTTGACTTCATTCTTAATCAAGGATTGGAAACACCCTATTTAAACTTTAAATTGACTTCTTTTATAAAAATAACGAATTTCCTCAAATAACCAGACGTTATAGTTTCAGGATATGTATACTTAAAACAATAACCCTGTATAATTCAATAAAACTTTAATTCGTTAAAATACATCCCTATTCATGTCGTTTTACTAATATTTTTAATATTACACGTTATTGCTTTTTATGTGAAATTGAAATGTTAACAGTGTTTTAATTGCCGTAAAACATTGATTGATATTCATAGATGTGCGGAGGAATTGTGTTCAAATCTGTGATGATCCCTTTTTTATTGGAGCTAAATTACAATTTTATCAGGAATAAATTGGAGCTCACTCATCAAATTCAGATTTACTCTTTTTTTTCCCATTTCAATTAATAACATTTCGCAATTCCGAAATTGTCAAATATGAATTTTTAGCGTAATAAAATAAACAATTATCTGCGATAATTGCATTTCCTTAAAATCAATAGAATGAATTGACCAATCGTTTAAAGGCTATATTTTTTTTTAAATATACTAAGAATGTTTATTCTTTCGGATGATAACTTATTGAAATTTATTTTTAAATATTGTGCTACACAATGTTTTCATTTTATCTATTATTGTGATTAATCTGACTGTAATTTATATAAGTAAGTAATTCTCTTCAAGGTCGTAGCCTGGAAAAAAATTCGGAAGGATTAAAAAACTCCCTGGCTACGGCCTTGAGTCTCTTATTAACTAAGAAGTAACAACGTGAAAAGTGAAAATGAAGGTGTACCAGAATATGAATAAAAAATAAATAAATTAATAAATACCCGTTCGGCAACTCAGAATCAACCTGAAGACATGTGACAAAATTTAAATTCGGCTATCATAGAACCTTGTAAGAAGCATCTAAAACCTAAGAAATGAACAAATCGAAAAGATTGAATGGCTGATGAAATATTAGGGCTTATGAAAGAAAGAAGAAACCTTAAAAATACAAACAGACAGAAATATAAAGAAGTACAGAAGGACATCAAATATAAATGTAGCCAAGCTAAGAAAGAGTGGCTAAAAGAACCGAGATAGAAAATCTGCAGGAACTGCACGACGTGGGAGCCGTGCAACTATGGGATCAGTTGATCTTTAATATCTAACACAATGTTTCTTTCTTCATTTGCAAGGATGTAAAAATCATACATCCTTGCAAATGAAGAAGGAAACATTGTGTTGTTGCTTCCAACCAATTTCAGTAAACTCTTTTGTTTTTGTATGCACTCTACCCATAGTGTGCATAAAGAATAAAAGACATCAAAAAAAGGACATCAAATATAAATGTCGCCAAGCTAAGGAAGAGTAGCTAAAAGAGAAATGTACCGAATCCTTTCCTTTCTGCAGATTCGGTACATTTCTCTTTTAGCTACTCTTCCTTAGCTTGGCGACATTTATATTTGATGTCCTTTTTTTGATGTCTTTTATTTCTTTATGCACACTATGGGTAGAGTGCATAAAAAAACAAAAGAGTTTACTGAAATTGGTTGGAAGCAACAACACAATGATTCCTTCTTCATTTGCAAGTATGTATGATTTTTACATCCTTGCAAATGAAGAAAGAAACATTGTGTTAGATATTAAAGATCAACTGATCCCATAGTTACAAGAAATACATCAAATCTCTTTTTAATGAACAAAGAGAAGAAATAACCATCAATGCTAACAATGAAATTGGAACGTCAATTGGAACATTTATTTTGAAAGAAGAAGTGCAAGCAGCAATAAAATTAGCCAAAGAGGGAAACGCTTCTGGCCCTGATGTCCTACCTGCGCAGATGTGCTTAAATTGATTGAAGAGCAATACTTAGGTGCTCTAACTTCCCTATTTAATAAGATCTACGACACAGGAATAATACCAAAAGAATAGCTTTGGTAACGTTTGTCACAATTTCTAAAAATAATTATGCGTAAAAATGCGAAGAATCAGCCTAATGAGCCACGCACTAAAGATGTTTCTCAAAGTCATCCACCATAGGATTTATAAGAAGCTGGAAGAAGATATAGCAGATACTCAGTTTGGCTTTAGAAGGGGATTTGGCTCAAGGGAAGCTTTGTTTGCCTATGATGTCTTGATGCAGCGGTATCTTGTTATCAACTAAAATGTTTACGCCTGTTTTATTGATTATAATGAAGCATTTGATAAAGTGAGACAAACAACTAACAGTAGCACTGGAACGAAAAAACCTCGACACAAGAGATATACGAGGTGGGTCCGATATTAAAGGTACAGGCCAAAATTTACTAACATATATTTAAAAAAATATATATTTAATACATTCTACAAAAAAACTATATACATTTGTTTATTTCTCGACATATTCTTCATAAAGATTGAGACGTTTATCCTAGCGTGACAGTAGTTTGAACATCATCATTGTAGTGTTGCCTGTCAAGTCGATTGAAGTAGTCCACAACTGGTCTTGTAATTCCTGTTGATATGCAAAGCGTTGTTTCAGCCAAAAATGGCTTCAAGGGTCCGAATAAATAAAAATCGGAGGGGGGCAGATCGGGACTATATGGCGGGTATTGGAGGACAATATTTTGTTTGCGGTGTTTGTTTCACAGGCACTTGTACCTTTAATATCGGACTCCCGTCTATAAATAATAGTAAAACTGTACCTAAACCAAAGTGCATCTGTTCGCGTCCAATCTGAACTGACGAAAGCAGTGGAAATCAAGCAAGGAGTCAGACAAGGGTGTGTTCGTTCACCACTTCTCTTCAACATCTATTCGGAGAAAATCTTCACCAAAGCCCTCGAAAATGAAGCCGGTGGAATACAAGTTAACGGCACTCCACTTAACAATCTACGTTATGCGGACGATAAAGTACTTCTCGTCGAAAACATGCAAGGCCTTCATAATATGTTGAACAATGTCGTGGCAGCTAGTCGAGAATATGGGTTGGCGCTGAATGTTATGAAGACCAAATACAAGATTGTCACCAAAGCTTAAGTGCCCAATGAACATTTGTATGTGGAAGGCGAAAGGCTGGAAGAGTTTGAGTATCTGAACAGTAATCCACGGAGCGGTCGACACTTGTACCTAGATAGTGTTACCGGCGTTTTATCGAAAACGTCGTAACTTGATTATTTTATTCACATTCGCGAAAACATCGGACTCCATTTGTTAAGCTCATTTCATTTCATAATCATTTTAATTCCAAATGACTCAAGTTCGTAACCATTCATTCGATGTTCTATTACATATATTTTTTTCTTGTAAATATCTAAATTAGTCCAACATTGAATTCCCCCGAACGTGACCAACAATGACGACTTGCAAACCACCCCATCATTAACCGCGCGACCAGCACCGGCCGATGTTTACAACCCCGAGGAAGGTCATAAAATTCCGCACCTCCGAGGACCAGCGCCATAAAACCCACGGCGCGCTGTAGATATTTACGACCATGAAAACAAAGCCTTTGGGAATTTCTCAAAATTTCGGAAAAACGGCGAGAACAAAGGTTTATGGTCGTAACATCTGCAGCACAAACTTCGACACGCCGGAGCAGTCGAAAAGCAGAGGCCCAAAACTTTTTGGCCTCAGGTAAATATGAAATCTCCACCCTCTGCTTCTTCCACCACGTTCTCGACCAATCACCGTCACCCCCAAGATACATGGCGGGGGTGAAGATAGCGGTGGTTGGGAAGATAAGAGACAGAGGAAGGGCAGTACAGTTCGAAAACTTGATTCGGTCATCACAAGTCAGTCGAACTCCAGACATCAAGTTCAAAAACGCATTCAGGATACATGAAGTGAAGTTCGAAGTTTTATCAAGTGAAGTTTTCATCATTTGTAAGTCGTCGCATACCTATAAGTTGTCGGTGTCATTATTCATTGAATCGTCACATCACGTTCGTTCAATTTCATTCATTTGTTCATTTCATATATTTTTATCATCGTTCATTTTATCATTGTTTAGCTTAATCATTGTATTTCTGTGTTCATTTGTTTCATTCATTACATTTTTGTTGGTCCTTTTTTTCTTGTTAATAAATTTTAAGTGTTGTTTTTTCAAAACAATAGTCATTTTAAATTCATACAAAATTCAAACAACCTTTTTTGTATACAATAAAAATGAGTGCCTTTTGACCAAGGATATTTAGGTAAGTCAATTTATTATTATTATTTTGTGTGTGACCAATCCTGAGCCACCGGAGTTGTTACGGAGGAACGTCGTTAGTGCATAACTCATGCTATTTATAAAAATTAGCACAACAGCAAGCGACGTCCCGCACCCCGATAACAATAGTCATATAGGTACAAGTGTCCACCGCTCCGTGGATTATTGTTCAGAAATAAAGATTCGCATTGAGAAAGCCCGTGCATCCTTTGTAAAGATCAAGAAGATGCCCTGTAGTTGCGATCTGAGCCTGGACTTAAGAACTTGGTTGCTCAAATGTTACGTATTCAGAGTTCTTTTGTATGGTGTAGAAACTTGGACCCTCAAGTGTATTGTTAGCGGAAATTAGAAGCCTTTGAGAGGTGGGCCTAACGTAGGGTGTTGAAAATACCATGGACAGAATATGTGACCAACCTGGAGGTTCTGAGAAGAATGGAGAAAGGCCTAAAGATCCCACAAGAAGTAAAAAAAAAATTGCAATATATCGGCCACATCATGAAAGGTCCAAAATGTGAGATTCTGCAACTCATAATTCAAGGAAAATTTGTGGGATTATTTGTTAATAATTGACATAAAAATAAATGTTGATCAATAAACTGCCAATACTTCAGTAAGAAGCTGCTGTAAATTATCAAACATTTGTTATCTTCTAAAAGTCATAATTTTGGCAATATATCGGCCACATCACGAGAGGTCCAAAATGTGAGACTCTGCAACTCATAATTCAAGAAAAATTTGTGGGATTATTTGTTAATAATTGACATAAAAATAAATGTTGATCAATAAATTGCCAATACTTCAGTAAGAAGCTGCTGTAAATTATCAAACATTTGTTATCTTATTAAAGTCATAATTTTGGCATTTTCAGATTCGACTGTTTTAACTTTAAATTCACTTTACATTAATAGCATTATCATCATATTAAATCACGTTATTTGTCTCTAAAACACTGTTATAGTCAAATATAGTCCAAGTGGTTTACAGTCAAAATATCGCAATAGTCAACATAGAGTCGATCTAGTGAATAATTTGAAAATACTGTAATACTGTAACAGACAGTCGACCTAGTGACTTACATTCAAAATATCACAATAGCTAAAATACAGTTGGCAGAGTGATTAAATCACTTACAGTCAAAATGTCGCAAGATAGTTTATTGTAGTGTTTTTAAATTTAACCTAGTGTTACAATCATTTAAAAAAAAACAGTCCTTTAGTAATTAAAAACAACTCTTTGAATAAAGTTATAATAGTCTAAGTAACATAACGTTAAAATGTCAAAATACAGTCTACAAAGTAAGTTGCCAAATTTTGACAAAAACCAGCCAATTGACTAAGTGTTGTGCAGTTGATCAAAATATCATCACAATCGAAATACAGCGTTATCCTAAAATGACATAGTTGGCCAAAATTAGTGGCCTAACAATTATTTTCCGTATTGAAAGTATCAAATTATGCCACAGAAAAAAAAAACGACAATATAATTCACATAAATTGTCTCTTTTTTTGGCATAATTTAATATTTTCGATACGGAATGACAGTGTGTGTTTTGATAATGACAAGCTACTTGAAAAATATCAATTTATGTGAATATTGATTAATGTTACCAACGGATTTTTTTTAATAATTGTTAATTTTGCCAAAGAAAGAAAAAAACACAATTTTATTCACATAAATTGTCTTTTAATTTCGCATGATTTAATATTTTTAACACTGATTAAAGTGTGTGTCGATAATGACGAGCTACATTAGAATTGCCAATTTACGTAAAAAATTACTAATTATGTTAATAAGGAGAAATTATTCTCCAAAATTGTATTTTCATACCAAAAATGTTTTGCTGATGAAAAAATAATGCAAAAGACGAACCTTTATCAGTTTTTGAAATAACATTTGAAATTTTCCAGAGATAAAGAAAAACGAGAGAAATATTATTTAGTAAACTAACCTAACCGTTACAATTTGACATAAAAAACATACATTTTACATAGAAATATGTAATTTTGCATTTGAACAATAAAAATTTTTGATTTTAAACAATAATCTTGATAATGAAAATGCCAAAAATGACATTAAACGAAATGGTATTACTTACCAGCAAAAGTGAAATTTTGCTGGTAAGTAATACCATTTCGTTTAATGTAAATTTTGGCATTTCCATTATCAATATTTTCGTTTAAAATCAAAGATTACCATTGTTCAAATGCAAAACAACAATTACAACCATCATTTTTCAGTCATTTGAAAAATTGACTTTTATTGACTTTAAGTGTGATTTTTATTATTTTCCTTAAAATTCCGATAAAAATGTTCACCATTTACATTCAGTTAAAAATAACTTTATGCAATGAGTTTTTTTGATTAACAATGGACTGCTTTATTTTAATAATTATGATATTAGGTCACTATAATAAACTATCTTTTGACTAAAGTTGACACATGTTGGTGTCTATCTTATTTGAATATAATTCTAACGGGTGTCTTCCACTCCCAGATTAAGCATGAAGTAAAATTTCGAGTTTAGAAAAGCCTGAAAATTTGGTTTGGTCGCTCCGCGAAGCGGAGCGGCCAAACCAAATTTTCAGGCTTTTCTAAACTCGAAATTTTACTTCATGCGCCACCTGTACAAGACACTGATTTCAAGTGAAGTTCACTTCACAAATAGAAAAACTGTTATTCCTTACTTCAGTAAGGAAGTGAAGTAAGGAATAACAGTCTTTCTGTTTGTGATTAATCACTTCACGTAAACTCAAAACAATACAGTGAAGTTCACTTGTTTACAATATTTCAGTGTTTCCAGTGTTTAATACGCGTGGCTCATGAAGTAAAATTTCGAGTTTAGAAAAGCCTGAAAATTTGGTTTGGCCGCTCCGCTTCGCGGAGCGACCAAACCAAATTTTAAGGCTTTTCTAAACTCGAAATTTTACTTCATGCTTAACTTGGGAGTGGAAAACACTCGTTTAAAGATTCAAATTGAACTCTTTAAAACAACCGTATGCGTACGTATACTTCGAAAAAACCCTGTATGTATACTTAATAGAAAAATTCTCTGTAGGTGTATGTGATAAAATATAAAAACGAATTAAAATTAAAATCGACTTTCTGCAAAAATTTTGTCTCGCTGAGACTTCTTCTCCAAATATTCATTGAAACAACTACTTCTCGAGCTAATACCCCGACAGATATTGAATTATATGTAATAAAATTCGTAATATTTCATATCAAAAGAAATATTTCAGTTTAAACCTAAATTTAAATGCAATCGTATAACACTTCGCAACAACTTTGCTAATAATGCATTTAGCTAAGGACTTGCAAGACATTTCTCGTAATACCGTTAATTGCATGTTGTTTTGCTTATCCTTCTTCTGCAGTTGTTTTGATGTCGTCGTCTAGACGTATTCTGTAATAACTATTCATGTGTGATGTACATTGTCGGTGAAGTATTTATATGAGATTGTTCGAGAAGTTATGGCGGTTTGTGCAGTTGGGTTTCCCCCGTCATATTCTGCAGCAAATTACGATTTCCCCGGAGGAATGGTGGTAACCATAGACGAGACCCACGGATCCCTAACTTTGGTCACCACTTTGCGATTCAGACTGATCTTTAGGGAATTAATATTCATAATCACCTGTAAAAATAAAAATAAGTTCAGTAGAATTTAATAGACAAATCGTCGCACGATTTCAGCGCTATTTTGATTTGCATGCACCAATCAAATAATAAAGTATACTTGTAAATAAAATACTTTTTACTTTTGTAAATAAAACACTTTTTACTTTGTTTAACCACTATATTTTGCACGTAATTTGTGACTATAGTTTCGACTGTCTAGTAGTCATAACCAAGCTAAAAGTAAAAGTAAACAAAGTAAAGTAAAGTTAAAGTGTTTTATTTACAAGTGTATTTAAGATGTACCACAAAGTGAACTGTAGGCGCAAAACAGTTAAACATAATTTAAACTTCCTCGTAAAGAAAAAATAATGGAATTGTTAAACAAATCAGCCTCGAAACGTTGGTGGATCTTCACGCGTATAAAACACAGATTTCTAGTGAAGTTCGAATATACATAAATGTCACAAAATTTTAGTGTTTTATACGCGTGGCGCATGAAGTAAAATTTCGAGTTTAGAAAAGCCCAGAAAATTTGTCTCGGGTCGCTGCGCGACCCTCGACAAATTTTCACGGGGCTTTTCTAAACTCGAAATTTTACTTCATGCTTAGTCTGGGAGTGGAAAACACTGGTTTAAAGCTTCAAGTTTAACTTGGAAAAAAAACAAGGAATATCTAAAGATTTACAGAAAATAGGCTGAATTTCGAATATACGTATTAAAAGAAAAACTCCCTGTATCTGTTTGCTCCGGAGAAATATGAATAATTATATACCATAATGAAGATAACAATTAATTCTCAAAAGACACTCGTTAATTAATATTTTACACAATTGACGTTTGTTAAACAGTGGCGGCGATAAAGAGAAAAAACATGTATTTTTAATCACCCGAAAAACTAGACTTCGTTTTTACTAAATAATAAAAAATAATTTATTTGCATTTTATTTTTTTGTGGCAAAACCATACAAGATATCAAACATTATTATAAGACAAAAAAGCTTTTAAATGAACTAATCTTTTAAGATTTATTTTTTAAAAGGTGCGCCAATAAAAACATATTTTAGTTTTTATGTTGTGGTACAATTGTTTTTTATACTTCTTGTCAATCAATGATGACCATAATAACTGAAATGGTGTGTTATATTATGATAATCAACCATAATAAATTTTAGTCGGATCAAATATAGCGTTCAATTGTTATAAAAAAAAATTATAATATTTTTTTGAACTTTGCAGACTAATTTCGGCGTAACCGTAAACTTTAGGATATAGATAAGTTATGTTAAATCATCATATTTTGATCCCAGGAATCTATGGATAAGCCATTTCCCCCATATTAACCGGAAATCCTGTATAGGTAATACTTATAATTCTGAGAAATTTTATATTTCGGAGCAAGCGCGCCGGATCCATTTGTATCCCCCGTATAGCGCTCACTTATATACATACACATACATGGATTTGGCAGATGCGACTGCAGGAGAATTGCAGGAGCGGAGAGGCAGACGCTGAACGCGACGCCGCACGACGCTCGACGCCAGTAATTGCTCAACAGCCGAGCTACGTGTTTCAAGCCGCGCCGCGACGCCATGTGGACCGCGCGATTCGCCCAATAAGTCCGCTAAATTAAAACAAAAAAGTTACAAGTACAACAAAATCATTTACGGTTTCGTGATAAATTTTTAAAAAAATTAATAAAACAAAATCTCGAGGTTTTTTTTTGTAAATATTTCCAGAATATTGAAACTTGAGGTATTTAAAATATTAAGTGTTAAATGTAAGTTTAAAGTTACGAGTGTGTAAAATCAATCAAGTGCTACCTATTTCGTTAAGGAGTTATCTCAGTGGGGGATATATAAATGACTGAATTTAAAATTAAATTCAGTCCAGTTCGTACCTTCACACATATTATATTTATAGTATTAGTGTGCGTGCCAGGATTTTAATGGAGTGATATAAAGTGTTTGTGTGTAAACTTGTGTCGTTTTTTCCCTGATGGTATCTAGAAAATGTGCCGCTTCACTTTTATCATGTAAGTACTCGCTACATGCTTCAATTACTACTCATGTTAATTACTCACCCTTCATAGTGACCGTAATGTGTGCAAAGAGTAAACGAATTGGTATGGCACTTTCAATTAACACTGAATTCATTTTAATGCTGCGGAAGGATGGTTAAAAATAAAGGTGAATTTCAGAGTGAATACAAAATTCAGTGTTGAATACAAAAGTATAAAAAAGTAATTATATCAAGATACAGAATATGTTGCTTTATAGTAGTCTGTTAAATAATTGTTTTTTAAAATGTTAAATATTCCTTTATATTCTCTTTGTATTAATTTTTGTTTTTTTAATTTTATTTACCTACTAGAGTCTTGTAAAAGAAATATTTCTTTAAAGTATACATTTTCAGGCATTCGTTGTTGTTATAAAAGCGGTCAATTTCAAGCTTCTAACGAGGGTTTCCACTCCATGGTTAAGCATGAAGTAAAATTTCGAGTTTAGAAAATAGCCTGAAAATTTGGTTACAGAGTAACAAAAAGTATAAACATAATAAAAGATATCAATAAAAACCACGAATATAAACATGAGCAGTATATTCTGAACTTCACAATATTTCAGTGGTTTGTACGCGTGGCGCATGAAGTAAAATTTCGAGTTAAGAAAAGCCTGAAAATTCGCGACCAAACCAAATTTTCAGGCTTTTCTAAACTCGAAATTTTACTTCATGCTTAATCTGGGACTGGAAACACTTGTTAGTATCTTCAAATTGAACACTTTTATAAAATCATCGAATGCCTGAAGTGCAGCGAGTAAATGGAATATGTACATATATTTATTTTTATTTTAAATCTTTATTTTCAAAAATACGCATACAGACAAAATGTTACATATTAATGAAAAAGTGTCAAGTAAACAGTTTAAAATAATACGTAAATATAACATAAATATAAAAAAAGAAGAAACATTTAGAAACATTTTTAGAGCACACATTGACACATCGGTTTCATGAATTCGCACTATACTTCATATACAGGGTGATTAAATTTTGTGTTCCACTCCTTTCTAACTTTTTTTATTTTAATAGTAAAGTATAACAAACTATATATATATTTGTAAACGGCAGAAAATTCTCTATTTAATAGTGTCACCGAATTGATAATACGATGACAACTGTGAAAGTAGCGAGAGTCAACTTTTTTTTTTCAAATGACACCATACCTATTTTTTGGTTAATTCGGATACAGGGCACTTTCCTGCATCCGGATATTCTTCGCAACGCTTAGATAACAATTTTTTTTATAAAAAAATCATATGTGGCTACGAAAATTATGAAAAATTAAACAAACTATTTCATTAATTGTTTAATTCTTAACGGTGGGTCATTTAAGGGGGTATTACTACTAGAACCGCGTTTTTATGACGGTTTTTCCGATTTTTTTTTAGGTAAATTTAATACATGCGATCTTGCGGTTTCTTGCAACTTCTTTGTAGATTCATAAACTATAAAAATTGAATTTTAATTCTTTTCAATCGTCCGGCTTGACCTCTAAATCTGGCCTCAAATAAGGCCGTATGTGCCGTGTTTTTCCTCAAGGCCGAAAAAATATTTTCGATTCTGTGATCTGAAACATAAAATGAAGTAGCAGTCATTAATCCGTATTAAATTATCTAGAGTTTGAACCACCGACAATAAAAAAATCTCGATTAATAATAAATTGGAGGCCATTCGAAAAAAGTGGTCGCTTTTTGCACCCTTTTTTTCTGACTTTAAGGCTCTATGAAAAATATCAAATATTAATATGTTTGAATGACGGTGGTTCAAACTCTAGAGAAAAATGTGGAGAACCGAAAACTAAAAGCTCAAGTCAATCCGTTTCATAGTTTGCAAAAAAAGTTTCCGGAACGCGAAAAAAAAAGTGGTTTCGAGAAAAACGCGTTTAAAGTTTTGACACAAGTTTTAACCATTTTTACCTTTCACAATGAAAAAATTGTTTTTATTCCTTACTTCACTTTTATTTTTATGTGTTAGATGTACATTTCGAGTGCTAAGCACTCATTATCAATAACTAATGTTAACTAATTAGTTATTGATTATGAGTGCTTAGCACTCGAAATGTACATCTAACACATAAAAATAAAAGTGAAGTAAGGAATAAAAACAGTTTTTTCATTGTGATTAAATACTCCACATAACTCAAATCAAACAATTAGTGATTTTTACCTTTAGTCAGCTATGCCAGCTCCGTACAGTAAGCCCTCCTCTTCCTCTTAAAACTGGGTTTGAATGATTTGCTTGTGCTAGCGTTGTTGGATAGCCTTCTGAGCTGCTGGAGTCAACCAAAATTCGGCCCACGTCTCGCGCTTCGCGTCGCACACTGGTCGAAACGCTCATTCTAGCTGAACATTTCGCTGTAATGCGTTTTAGTCTACTTTTAATTGTTCGAAGTCGAAGAAAATATTTGATTAAAAATATAAATTACTTAATATTAAATAATTTGTCCCATCTACCATTCACCCACCCTATTTGAATTTATATTTTTTACGAAAAATTGTTAAAATAAAATTTGATGATAATTTTACCATTCGCATTTTTGTTATATAATTTTTATCTAAAAATAGTAATTGTATTACAACCCCTTCCCTTCGAATTATTTAAAATTTAACATTTAAATTTTTATAATCATGTTAAATTTAATTATAAAATTATTCAAATAGAAACAAAAAATTCAAAATTGCACACATCTATAAATAAGAATATACAATATATACAAGCAGTATGAAGAATCTAGGTATGACTAATACAAGCAATTTACACCAAAGCCAGAAATTATTCGAAGTCAGAATCCTCTGGATGGTAAGCGGTCGTAAAACCTTTGGATTTACCACTAGAACATCCAGGTTGGGGTCCATTTGGTAAACCTTCAATAGAGAACACATCCATTCCGTTAAGCCACTTAGAATATTTATTTTCAAAATTTGAAATTGTTCTATGAGAAGTTTGCCATTTGATTGGCAATTGTGCCGTAAAATTATTTATTTATCAATAAATCTAAATTTTCAGTGTTCAATACAATAGCAATATTTATTATGCTAATCACTAAGTGATAGCCTGCTTTATTTGTTTTGTTCTAGCGTTTTTTAAGCGCCAAACATCGAATAATGTTCTCCGAAAAAATGGTTACGCTACCTAAAAAAAATCACTGCTTGTAAACGGGCAAAAACGGGCAGCTAAATATTATTTATATAGTAAACTAATTAGTTAATATGTATTAAAAACAAAGATTCACTACTAAGAACGGCTAAGAATGTATACTTTACCCTTTTTCAAGTTTAACGTTGTAAAATTTTACTGTAGTATTATTTACTTAATTTAAATGAGTGTATCTATATGTTGACCAAAAAAGTCTTAAAGAATATTTAAATCTATGTTGTATATATACCAGTAGAATATATTTTTATATTTAAAATTATTTTATATTTAAATTAAATTATTTAATTGATGATGAAGCTCCATAATACTATTTAAAATAAAACAACGCAGTTGGGAGGGTTTCACTTTTATTGTTGAACACTGCAACATGTTTCACCACACAGTGGCTTCATCAGGCAGATGAAATAATGATAATGATATTATTTCATCTGCCTGATGAAGCCACTGTATGGTGAAACATGTTGCAGTGTTCAACAATAAAAGTGAAACCGTCCCAACTGCGTTGTTTTATTTTAAATTAAATTATTATTTTAAATCAATTTTGCACATTTGTGTTTCGTAAAAAAAGAAATTAAAAAAAAAAGCGTTTGGATCGCGTAAAATCCTCAACTGAAAGACGTAAACGATGCGTTTACGTTGGAGGGGTTTGTGATTTTACCTCCGCACCCTCTGGACATTGAACTACCCATATTCCAAGAAAATATCTGTTTTTTAAACAGTTGATTTTCAGCGAAATGTTCAGCTAGAATGAGCATTTCGACCAGTGTGCGTCGGTCAGCACCTGGAAGGCCTCGGCTTGCAGGCCGATATGGATTCCCAGTGTCTCCATCGTCTTAAAAACTGCCGAGTATTCGTCGTTGAAGATGCTGGCAGATAGGAAGGACGCGATAGCGACGGTTTTTGCACCACAGCTGAGGTGCTTCGAAGTCAGCTTCCAGACACAAGCATTTAAACTTTCGTTTGAGTTCCGCGTATTTCTACCCAGCCACCTACTCAGCATTGTTTACTTCAACAAGTGAAAAACTAACTAACGAATTCGCGTATCGTAGAACGGCTTTGGGGCATGAAACTAGATACTATCAAGTATCAATAAATGCAAAATAAAATCAATTTGTTAAAACTTCCGAATGGTAATACCCCCTTAAGAAATAGAAACATTCTTTTAAAAAAATATATAGTCACAAATGAAGATAAAAGAGTGAATATTTTATAATTCCTCATATTTCTATTCTATTATACATTCACAGTTTATTATTATTTTAAATGTAAGTTTAATATTTATTAATACTTCATTTTTGTTTTAAATATACATAATGCATACGCTGTAAATGTTCAGGCATCCGTCGATTTTATAATAGAGTTGAATTTAAAGTTCAAACGAGTGGTTCCACTCCCAGACTAAGCATGAAGTAAAATTTCGAGTTTAGAAAAGCCTTAAAATTTGGTTTGGTCGCGTAGCGCGTAGCGCTACGCGACCAAACCAAATTTTCAGGCTTTTCTAAACTCGAAATTTTACTTCATGCGCCACGCGTATTAAAGACTGAAATATTGTGAAGTTAGAAATACACTTAAAGATTGAGTAAAAATCGAAATATTTCAATTACAAATTATGAAAAATTAAACAAACTATTTCATTAAGTGTTTAATTCTTGAAGGTGGGCAAATGAAACATTCTTAAAAAATTTAGTCACAAATGAAGATAATAAAGTGGATATTTTAATAATTCCTCATATTTCTATTCTATAGACATGATTTTTTTTAATAAAATAAACCGATTAATTATTTTTTTATTATCTACGCATATAGTTGTGATAAATATGCGGGTGTGGGAAAGTGCGTTCTATCCGAATTGAACAAACAATAGATATGGTGTCATTTGAAAACAAAAAGTTGACTATTGCTACCTTGACAGTTGTCATCGTATTTTCAATTCGATCAGATAATTTTCTGCCGTTTACAAATATCGTATGTTCAATTAAAAAAAATCTCTAGAGTGCCATGGAAAATATTCTAGGCTGGCCACTTTGAAAATATACATTATAATTATTAAGCCTGACGTTTTATATCTCAATTCCTGAAGTGTGTAGCCAACTTAAATTTGAAAAAAGATGAAATCATGGCACTCTAGAGGTTTTTTTTTTTATTCAACATATGATATATATAGTTTGTTATACTCTACTATAAAATAAAAAGTTAGAAGGAGGTGGAACACCAAACTGAATCACCCTGTATACTTAAAAGGAAAATTCCTGTAAATAATGTTCATGTGGAATTTTCAGTTTAATTTATTTCTCCTATACCGTTCATTTGTTTTATCATGCTCACAATTGAGATTAGTTTACGAATCTCAATTGTGAGCTTGATAGGCATTTGGCGTCTTCTAGAGATACGAAGTCGGTTAAGTTAGACAAATGATTTCATTTTTAATACAAAATAAAGCTGCCATAACAAATTTCATCTAGCTTCATCTGTTTTCAAGATATGTCGAAATAAGTAAAAATCGCTTGATTTTTTTTAACCTAAACTAGTCGAAATAATTACTAATAAAAGTAAACCAAAGTAAAGGATTCTAATGTTTAATTTTAAATTATATTAATAAAATTATACTATCGTCTGAAGACTTAATAAACTTAAAAAGAAAGCCATTTTTTATTAAATAATTATACAGGACGCTTTATACTAGGAGGCAAAAAACTAATATTCATATTCGAGATCTTTTTTTTAGATCGGCTTTTGTTTTGGAGATATCAAGGTTCAAACTTTTGAACCACATTAATTCCAGTTTCACAAAAACACTTATAGTAGGCAATATGAAAACTTTATTTAGTCACAGAAAGAAAAACCACTAGTTTAACTTACAAGAGATGTTCGAAATGTCCACTGCCAGCGATGCAAGCCTGGCAACGTAAAACTACAGAATTGTAAACTGCAGAAAAATCTCCATTCATTCATTTTCAATTTTAAGTGCATCATTCACAATTCTGACTTGTAATTGCTCTTTATTCTGAATTTTCCTCTGTATGCGAATTTTCTTTGATATTCCCGACAAGATTTGCCGTTGCAAAAGCCGTAAACAAAAAAAATGTCTGCACATTCTTTATTGCGAAACTGCATTGTTAACAAAATTTGTTTGTATCTTTTTTACAATAAAAATTAATAGCAACACCTAAAGTATATGACAACTGTTAACAACTAATAAATAAGTCTTTTATTTCAAAGCAATTTCCATAACCTACTATTTATTTTATGCATTAAAAGTGCCATTCTTTTCACAATCTACAACAAGTTAGTCTTGCAAAGACTATATCAAACACAAGTTAGTCTTACAAAGACTATATCAAACACTCATTGAAACAACTACTTTCTGAGCTAATACCCCGACGGACACTGAATTATACAACAAGTGTTTGCTGTTATATTCAGCAACCTACTGCAAATTTACCTGTTTGGGTCAAATTATTCAGGCCATCTATAGACGCGTTTCGAGATTTATTTCTCATCAGTATAGCTTCGCCATTGTAAGACTAACTTGCTGTAGATTGCGAAAAGAATCGCACTTTTAATGTTTAAAGTATTCTGCAAGCAAGAATTGGCAATTTCATTTATATTTATTTTATGAACAAAAATTAAATGGGTTCCGAAAACTTTATGCCTCACTTCCAAAACAAAGGCCGATAATAAAAAGTTATTGCACATTTTTTGTTTAGAATCCAATCTCGAACACGAATATTTATTTTTCGCCCCCTGGTATAAATCACCCTGTATTCATCAACAAGATCCCTCTTTTTTTGTTTTTAAATTAATTCAATTTAAAAATGCAAACGTTTCCATTATATTACTTTACTAGTAATCTGAAATCAAACCTCGATATTTTCAATTTATCCAAATGCACGAACATATCACTCTTTAACGGCTAACATCGGAAACCTGTTTCATCGAATAAATTCGTTCCTATTTACGTTTATCAAGCAAATGTGCCGAATTGGAATACAGATAGAATTAACATTGTGGATTTCGGGGGAGATAGTCTAGGGGTTGAACCCCCATATCCCCCCCTGGCTACGGCGTTGTAATGATTTAAATATTAAGAATATGAAAAAGTATCTCAAACTAAATTTGTTCTACTTTTGTTATTATTATCACATTTACAAAATATTTACACAGTTAATATTTTTGGCATTTTTTCGCTATATTTTAGTAAATATCTGCCATATCTCAGCAGTATATATTTGCAACTTGACTTTAAATCAGTGGTTTATACGCGTGGCGCATGAAGTAAAATTTCGAGTTTAGAAAAGCCCCGTGAAAATTTGTCTCGGGTCGCTGCGCGACCCTCGACAAATTTTCTACGCGGGGCTTTTCTAAACTCGAAATTTTACTTCATGCTTAGTCTGGGAGTGGAAGACACTCGTTACTTTTAAATATGTCACAACTATCAAAATGTGTGTCGCAAGTGTCATAATGTAAAACAATAACATAACCATCTAATAATATATTTCAAATAAAAGTTGTCTTCAATTGACAATAGTCGGCTGACGCCGATTTGTGTCAAGTTTGGTACATTGGACTAAATGTCATTTCTAGTTGACAGGATGGACTAAAAGATATTTTTTTTTTGGTTCAGTTCCGGTTATCTTTTCGACCAAAATAACGAGTTGAGATCGAGTTGTTCGCAAATGCATTTGGCGTCTTCAATTTTTCCAATCGAACATCAATATGTTCGATTTGTAAGCACGAGATTTTCAAATATTTGAATATGGTGAAGTGCTGTGTAATGGACTGTGGAAATTATTTCAGAACATAGGATTTAATGGATCGTCTATTATTTATAAATAGGTTGGTCATGGTGTCGTTTTTATTTTGAATAAAAAATATCTGTGCGCCCCGTGTTTATCAGAAAGGTTTTTAATATTTTTTTGAAAATGTAGTGCATGTAAAATAATTTATTATACTCGCAGTACATTACAGTGTGTAATTAGGCTTAAATTAAGGTAGGTTAAGTGGAAGAGCAGTTCTTCAATCAACTAGACTAAAGACTTAACTTCGTCTATATATCTTCAATGTAACATGTATTGTAACATATCTAAAGAAAATAAAGATATTTATTATTATTATTATTAAAATCGATGCAGTGTTATTCTAACAAGATAAATTCAAATTCAAAACTATTTGAATTCGAGAAAATAAGCTTACGCTTCTTATAGTTTGCACACTTTAAACATATTATATAAAATTACGAAAAAACTATTCGTGAAAATGCAAACATTGTCTTAATTAATAAACCACGTCAAGACGATAAATATCCATTGAAACAACTACTTCCCGTGCAAATACACCTCCGGATATTGAATTATACAATGAAATATTTAAAATCTTATTCCATTTGATTTGTTACAACGCTCTATTAAAGTATATGTAACGTTTAGGTCAAATTCTCTTCAAACCAACTAACAATACAAATTTAAAATGAAAGGAGAGATAGCAACAAATTAGAAGTGAAAGGACTTGGATTAAAACTAATGTCTTAGGCCATCTATAGACGCGTTTCAAGATTTATCTCTCTTCAGTATAGCTTTGCTTATGACGTTTAAAAAAAAAATTAGGAATAAAATTAAAATAAACTTACTTGGAAAAAGTGTTGTGTGTGGAATGAACAGGTACACAGAAATGGAATTAGTGAAAATTATAGTCGGTCGGTCTATAAGAAGCGTAAGCTTATTTTCTCGAATTCAAATAGTTTTGAATTTGAATATATCTTGTTTGAACTGTACCGTAAGGTAAATAACAAGGTCTTACATTCTTCATACCTGCTAATGACATAATCCCCTTTTTTACCTATAAATACTGACCATAATTTTCACTCATTCCATTTCTGTACCTGTTCATTCTGCACACAACACTTTTTCCAAGTAAGTTTATTTTAATTTTATTTCTATTTTTTTTAAACGTCATAAGCAAAGCTATACTGAAGACAGATAAATCTTGAAACGCGTCTATAGATGGCCTAAGACATTAGTTTTAATCCAAGTCCTTTCACTTCTAATTTGTTGCTATCTCTCCTTTCATTTTAAATTTGTATTGTTAGTTGGTTTAAAGAGAATTTGACCTAAACGTTACATATACTTTAATAGAGCGTTGTAACAAATCAAAGTGAATAATATTTTAAATATTTCATTGTATAATTCAATATTCGGAAGTGTATTTGCCCGGGAAGTAGTTGTTTCAATGGATATTAATTGTCTTGAGTTGTGTTATTAATTAAGACATTGTTTGCATTTTCACGAATAGTTTTTTCGTAATTTTATATATTAGTGTTATTCTTACTATAACTTTGTCAGTTAAAGAGATATTGATTTGAGATTTTGTACATAACCTAAATAAATACCCATTTTTATTTAGATATAACTGTTTTCAGCGTGTGACATATACAAAATTTCTCACTCTTTTTAATGTAGTGACGTAGATAGAGGGGGATTTAGGAAATCAATCCTCTCCATGAGTCTTGAAAATTAGGAAAATGATCTAAAGGGTTATTTTTCTAAAAATTGGTTGATAAAGCTGATAAATCGCGAACAGAAAAATAGCCACTTTTATACAGACAGTTTTATGTAACACCGAACATTTTCATAACGAGAATTTTTCGTTTAAGTATCCATATGCATACGTTCCATATTTTTCGATGCTCGGTTTACTAAAAGAATTTAATTTGAAGCTTTTAGCTACTGTTTTCCACTCCCAGGCTAAGCATGAAGTAAAATTTCGAGTTTAGAAAAGCCTGAAAATTTGGTTTGGTCGCGTAGCGCGAAGCGCGGAGCGGCCAAACCAAATTTTCAGGCTTTTCTAAACTCGAAATTTTACTTCATGCGCCACCGGTACAAAACACTGACATATTACGAAGTTTAAAACACACCGGTAAACTTTACATTGAATCAGTGTTTTGTACCGGTGGCGCATGAAGTAAAATTTCGAGTTTAGAAAAGCCTGAAAATTTGGTTTGGCCGCTCCGCGCTTCGCGCTACGCGACCAAACCAAATTTTCAGGCTTTTCTAAACTCGAAATTTTACTTCATGCTTAGCCTGGGAGTGGAAAACACTCGCTTGAAGCTTCAAATTCAATTGTTTTAATAAACTGAGCATCGGAAAATGTGCAACGTATGCATATCGATACTTCAAAGAAAAAATCTCGTTATGAAAATGTTCGGTCTTACATAAAACTCTCTGTATAAATAACCCAATTTAAACACTTTTAAATATGTATTGTTTAACGCTACAATTGTGTCGCCACAATGTGGCTTCTTCAGGCGAAGACATGATTTGCCTGAATAAGCCACAGTGTGGCGAAAAAATTGTAGCGTTATACAATACATATTTAAAAGTGTTTAAATTGTTTTATTTTTATAAAAGTGGCCATTTTCTGTTGTTGTTATAATTTTACTTCATGCGCCACGCGTATAAGACACTAATTTCAAGTGAACATCAGTTGTTTACAATATTTAAGTGTTTAATACGCGTGGCGCATGAAGTAAAATTTCGAGTTTAGAAAAGCCTAAAAATTTGGATTAGTCGCTCGGCTTTGCTATGCGAACAAACCAAATTTTCAGGCTTTTCTAAACTTTAAATTTTATTTCATGCGCCACGCGTATAAATCACTAACTTCAAGTCTTCAACCTATTGGTTAGACCAAAATACATTTAGTATTGTTAGAATTATCAATTGTTTAAATTACGTGATAGACACATCAGCATTTTTATTTTAGTATTAATATAAATAAAATAAAAAAAACTACTAAAACTCTCAAATCGGACTTCATCATGCCCTCCACGATGATTTTGTAATTACATAATTCTTATACTCTTTTCTCATCAAATGTTTTGTTATTTAGTAATATACTTTTTCCTTTGAAAAAGAAATCGTTCATAATATCAATACAGACCATTTTATTAGATAATTACGTTTTTTCAGCAAGAGTGCACAATTTTCTACCAAAACATATATTTTAAACCACAACTTCAAGTGCCATCATATTAATAAACGATTGCAAAGTTAAAAGACCCGTACTGAGCGCACCTCATTTGATATATGCACTTCGAAATATTATTATGTAAATATGCACAAATAAATAAAGATAACCTTTGAAACTTCTTCTTCTGAGAAATTTATGGCCCTGGCTTCGAAGCCACAGCATTCAGATTTGTAACCTTTGAAAGATTTACGTTTTTACTATTTATCATTGTTGGAATACACATCACAATAAATTTAGGGCTTCTTTGATTTTAATCTTGAAAAGAGAATATCTGTGGGGTGGGTCTCTTTGAGGCAATTATAACCTCGTTTGAACTTAATTGAATTTATTTGCGCGCATTTAATTAATGGTATTCTAATGCTTGGCTCACCACATTTCCGAGAATTACACTTTTTTTTACAACGGATTTTTCTTTAGGTTGTGTTCAGATAATTGGGCTTTAATTAGCGTATAAAAAATCGTTAATTAATGGTTTTATGTACTATCGGTGAAAATAAAATGTTGGGTCACGTACAATCTGATTAGTATGTGTAAAACTTTGGACCTTTCTTTTTCTCTCATTTAAATATTTTTATTGTCACTCTATATTATAACCTTTTTTTAAAAACCTGACCTAATCGGTATAAATTTGGTTATATTTAAAATTACACAATTTTCGATTTGTCCTAACATTTTATGTTCACCGATGGTACGTTGCGTAAACAGATTATCATAGGTTAAAAATTACTATAAAATGCGCAACATATTTTATCAAATTACAATAACAACAATTTTTCTGACCAAGTACACAAAAATTAGAAAATTCCAACAAAATATTGTGTAAACGTTGATATGACAATTATTTTATTTGAAATTATTGATCAGGTTAATTAATTGATATTATCACAGATTAATAGGAAATAAATGATTCAATAGTGTTCTTAGTAGAGTTTAAAAACTGTCTTATAACATATATCACAGTTCATATATATCCAGTTAGCCAGTCCCCATATAAATTTTGGGTACACGCGAATGGGAGCAGAGCGCTGGGTGCCAAATTGGTGTATATGGCTGCCTATATACACCAGTCTGGCTTCCTGCGGTCGGTCGGTTACGACTATTTTACTCCAGATGTCGCGAAATCAAGTCTCAGAGAGAGAGAGAGTGAGAGAGAGACAATTTCTTTCTCCCTCTATTCCGCGCTTCTCGTATCATATTCCAGATGTTGATTTTTCAATCTTGAAAACACGTTTTTTTTTTCTTTTAACGAGCTAAGGATGCGTGTTACATTCATTCATGCGTTTCCTTCTACAATTTTATTTTCTGTGTTATTAGAGAATAGATTTTATGAAATTATATGTGAACGTTGTAAAATTCATTAAGTATTATTTATTTTGTACAAGAAACTTAAAATACAAAACTATTTAACTTTTGATAAAAAGTAAAACAAATACATCAACTTATCATTTTATTAACTAATCAGATCAAATCTACTGATCGATAAGGGTTTCTTTTTTAATTAAAGGGGTCAGTGCAAAATGCAGTTAAGTCATTTTTTTTTTAGTTTTTGAATTATTACCGTTTGAAGTTTTTAACCCATTAAGCGCCGTTAATGCATACACGCAACATTATTATTTTTTGATAATTAAGTTACTAAATAAGTTTATTTGATATATTATATTATTTGACCTGAATTGAAAATATACCAAGAAAAATTTAAATATTTTGTTATTTAAAGTGTATTATAAATACTTCACAATATTACAATGTCTTATACGCGTGGCGCATGAAGTAAAATTTCGAGTTTAGAAAAGCCTAATTTGGGTCGGTCGCTCCGCTTCGCTACGCGCCCGAGCCAAATTTTCAGGCTTTTCTAAACTCGAAATTTTACTTCATGCTTAGTCTGGGAATGGATACACTCGTTCTTAACTTCATATTGCACGTTTTTATATAAAATCGACGAATGCCTGAACATTGACAGCGTATACATTACATTGTTGAGGCACTAATTTTTTGAAATCTATTATCACTTTAATATAATAATAAACTATTTATGATTTTTAACTTTTTATTAAATTCACGTATACATTATGTGTATTTAATGAAAAAATTCACAGTATGTAATTCATAGAAATCACAAAAAGAAGTGTAGAATTTTAATTAAAATTAACTTTTAGAGTTAAAATTGCTTGGCCGTTAATGGGTTAAAATAGTTTTAAATATACTATGTGTCCCGTTTCAAGGCGCATTGTATGTTTCATGTAAAGATTTCCAATGTAATTGGAATTTGAGTTTGTATCGCTTATTGAACCAAAACGATTACAATAAAATTAAAATCATTTCTTTACCTACTAGCAGTATTTTCGAGGTATTATTTTTGAGTTCTCCTCAGTTTAATGTGAAATATAGCTTGAAAATAGTGAACGATTATACGAAAATAAAATCGTCAAAACAGTATTTGCTACGAAAAGCCAGTGTTTGGCATCAAATTTATTAAAACACAAAGCAATAATTCAATTCAACATGAGTGTTTATTCTGCAAAAGATAAAAATCAGATCCCAAAATGGACACAGTATAAATTTTAATCACGATGCGTATTTTATTAAATGAACCATACTTTTAATAAATATTAACAGTTTCAGAAATTTGTGGTTTTTGCACTGACTACTTTAATTATCCGTTTACTTTGAACGATTGTTACATGATCAACTTGTACTTTTCCGATTGAAATTTTATAAACGCTTATTGTGTGCCATTTGACCAACACCGACAACACTCAGCGAGCACTAAAATGTTACCTAATTTTTGGATTAAAATTTATGGCATCGGTCGTGCGGCTGCATGGGGATAATTTGAAAAAGAATAAGCAGAAATATTTTTCGATATTCTCAATACTTCCCGAGATACACGAAATGTTATATAGAGAAAGTACAAATTATATGAAAATCATGAAACTTTATAATTGAGAATATTATCAAAAACTGCGAAACAAACAAACTTGTTAAATCAAGTAATTAGTCACATTAATAACATTATAAATTTTACATTTTATTAATTGTTACCGACCTCATGGCTATCTTTTTTTGTAGGGAAATATACGTTTTAAGGTCCCAGGAATCAGAAATAAGTGTTATCCGTAATATTTGAGATAATTGGCTCAAATATTGAAATATGTTGAAAAGTCTCGTTAAGTGATGATAATCAAAAACATTTAGAAAACAACAAGATGTCTTTTAATAGAATAAGTATAATAGATTTTCTCTGAGAAGTGTAATTGCAAAAATTATTGAATACTCTATTTCCATCTCGTTGATTGTTGAGGCACTTATATTTTGAAAATCCATTATCACTTAATATAATAATAATAGTAAACTATTGATGATTTTCAACTTTTTATTTTATTCACTACAATTGTTTCGCTACACTGTAGCTTCTTCAGGTGGAGAAATATAATACTATTATTATTATATTATTATATATATTATTATATTTCTTCACCTGAAGAAGCTACAGTGTAGCGAAACAATTGTAGTGAATAAAATAAAAAGTTGAAAATCATCAATAGTTTACTATTATTACTCTATTTCCAGTTTATGGATGAAACGGAACGTAGCATTTTTAATGTTAATTTCTCAAAATGAAAATACTATTTTCCCTAATTATTTCAGGGAAATTGTGATATTCATTTTGTTAAAGTAAAAATATACACACCGAGCTTTGCTATTTATTGCACTTTTAAAAACCGGAGTGTCATGAAATTAAACAAGGAAATGATGAGGTGTTGATTTGTTGGCTTTTTTATTTAAAATATATTCTGTTGATTTTGTGTTACACTTCGATCTATTCTGTATAATTATTACTGAATAAAAAAAATCGAAAAAATATCGTTAATAAATAAGAAAACAGTTATATGTATATTTAATATAGTTTTTTAATGTTTGTTAGTTTTTTGTATATATGAATGTTTATATGAATCTATATTTCTATGATTTTAGTTTTGTGTATTCGTAAATAATTTATCTATTTTATTGAAATAATTTCTGTTTTTTTTATTATCAATTCCAATTAAAATACCCATCATTTCAAATTGATTTTTTCATTGTAAACAGATTTTTGTATTTATCTAACTTTTAAATAAAAACTGTTTAATAACATAAATATATTAAAAATCTATTAATTTTTAAACACGTTTTTATTAAAAATATATATAATAATTAAAAATGTTGGAAATATATTTTACATTTTTTCATTGTAAAATGACTTTGTTTATTTATACAAATTATAAATATTTGAAACAATAATCGATTAATCTAATAATTTTAACAATTTTTTTATTAAAAATATATTAAATAACTAAAAACGTTGAAAATATATTTTAGAATTGTAAATTTCATTGTAAATTTGTTTTTATAAAATATATTCCCGAATTTCATAATTTGGAACACGCTTGAAATCTCAAAATAAAAGAAATATTTTCGAAGAGACTTTTTGTGGTGATAATAAATTTTATTATTCTTCTACCACAGTTCATATACAGGAAGTTTTCCTTTAAAGTATACATATTTCAAATTCACCTTATTTTCTTTAAATCTGTAGATATTGGTTGTGTTTTTAAAAGAGTTCAATTTGATGCTTTAAACGAGTGTTTTCCTCTCCCAGACTAAGCATGAAGTAAAATTTCGAGTTTAGAAAAGCCCCGTGAAAATTTGTCGAGGGTCGCGCAGCGACCCGAGACAAATTTTCGGGGCTTTTCTAAACTCGAAATTTTACTTCATGCGCCACGCGTATAAAACACTAAAATATTGTGAAGTTTAAGTATATTTGAACCTCACGTAAAATCAGTGTTTTCTGCGCGGGGCGCATGAAGTAAAATTTCGAGTTTAGAAAAGCCCAGAAAAATATACAGTGTATTCTGTATATTGAGTTATTTATACTTAAAAAACTCTCTGTATAACTAATCAATAATATAAATTATTTGCCAAATTTGGTACATACCAAAGTTTTAATTGAATTTAGGAAGAAAAAAAAACAATCAAGATAAAAATAATATGAAATGAATTCTTTAATGTAAACTCATTGAATTTAATTTTTTGATTTTTAGTTAAATTTTAGGTTTATTTAGGAGCTTTTTAAATATATCTGATTCCCAAAGTCCATAATTTCGAACACGCTGGAAATCTGAACATAAAAGAAATGTTTCGGAACAGTTTATTTTTTCTGAAGGTCATCAAATTTATCATCGTACAAGTGGTGCAGACGGGATCAAATTACACGACGAAATAAGAGCGAGCGCGTTTGTGTGTGTGCGTGTGTGTGTAGACGCAACCGGAGCAGTTTTCTCTAGAATACTTCTACGTTTACTCTATTCATAAGTAGATGGACCCATTTCCCGACCACAGTCTCTCCTTTTCTATCCTCGAAAACTCGGAATCCAGTTCTCCCATAAGCATTGTCTACCCTTGCATATATGGAGTTTTTCTATTAAGAGGGGGGTTAGGCCATGTAAAATTTGTATGTTTTGAACCTTTCGTAATAAAATGGCAGAAACAATTTTTTTTAACTGTTTTATTTAACGCAGAAATATTGTTTGTTTAGAAATAATTTATTATTTATATAGAAATAAAAGTTCATATATAGATTCTATTATTACCATTTTATTATATAATGGTCACTCTTGAAGTAGTTTTGCTTCCATATAACCAATTAAATAATAAAATGTTCCCCCATCTTATATCACTTTAAAAAGTGACATAAGAAGTTTAAGTGACACTTGCCTCCTCTTAATTTGAACGTACTGCCTTCTTATATAATGTTGACAAGAGACTGTAAAGTTTAAGCGATGTTTAAGCCACAATTGACAACCGAGTACCTAACTCCCCTATTAACATAAAATAAAATAAATGTGTAATTTTAAAATAATATCACCGTATATCAGTTTGATATGAAGAAAGACAGTCTTCTTACTGAGGATTAGTAAGGAGTTTTAATATGATTTAATATGTATTGCAATCATTTCAGTGCATATGTGGAGTTTTACTACTGTTTTCTAAAATGTACTATTGTGACAGTTAACGTTCAATTGTTTTTAATTGTTTATTCTTTAGGAGACCAAAGTGCAATTACAAAGACAAGATATTTAACAAATAATTAATTTTAGAACTATAATAACAAAACAATATACACAATAAAATTCAAGTTTTATTAATATTTGCATATTTCACAAGTAATTAATTTAAGTACTACAATAATAAAACAATCTACACAATTAACAGAATTTTATTGAGTTGAATTTGTTCTTTCTAAATCAGCGGAGCTTAAATTTTAACTTCTGGACTGCTGCCAAAATAGTTCTTATTGGATAGATATAGCATAAATGTTTATTAAATGGAAACGCATTAGTCAGTATCGTAAATCATTCTGTATATTTTATATCTGATTTATTGGACGCACTTTATACTCTTCAAAACGAAATACATCAACTTAACACCTCGCTTTATGAATTATTAAAACTCAGAATCTTTACAACTCAATAAAGTCTATAAAAAAATAATTTACAATAAACATCGTGAGATGTTTTACTTAGGTATATTCGTACTTATCCCGTTGTATACGCTAAACATTTTTCAATTTTTTGGAATACTCTGTTTAGTCGCTTCCCTTCGCTACGCGACCAATAGTAGATTGTTTGATAAGTTTTGAAAGCTTCGTATTGCATGCGAATACTAAATTGCATTCAGGAGCCTGCATAGCGAGTAAATGCAAGGTATGAGCATGCAATGCAGCTTTCAAAACGTGTGTAACACTCTGCTTTTCCTACGATCAAACAGCAGTGGCGCAGAGTATAACCGTTGCACTGAAAATTTGACAAATATACTAATAAATAAAGTTGAATAATTTGCAAAGTTTATGACATCATGTGTATTAAAGGCTTTAATTAATAGGAATAACAGTATTTTAGCACAAAAATGTAATATTGAAAAAACGTTTAATTTCTTGTAATGATTATGCTTATAAAAAAAAGTTTAATTACATAATTAACTCACAATTTCAAATCAAAATAGACACTTATTATAAAATAGAATTCTATTTCTGGTTATTTAACTTGATAGCTCACATATAGACCACGAAACTATGCGCTATTTATACGTTTTAAATTCTCTCACAAAATTGTCTTCTTCAAAGTATAATATTTTCCTAGGTTGACGATAAATCTTAGTAATGAAGCCTATGCATCTAATCTGAAGTATGCAGAAGTGATTATGAAATATAATTTTGTCTAAGGTAGATGTTAATTTTGATACCTTTATTGTATTTTTGGCCAGTTTCGGGGTTGCGGTTACACTGTGCGGCGTTTATTGTTCTTCATCACTACTCATTTAATTTTAGTTTTGACACTGACGTCCTCAAACGTCTTTACTTTCAAAACTAGCTTTGAAAATTCAATTTTCAAAACTGTCATTACTTGTCAAAATACAAATATACAATGAAAGGTATAGCGACGAAATGTCTGTTTTCGGAAGCGGTGGTAGGAAAACCGAATTTTCAGGCTTTTTTAAACTCGAAATTTTACTTGATGCTTAATCTGGAAGTGGAAACACTCGTTATAAGTTGCAAATTGAACTATAAAAAACGAATGCCTTAACATTCACACGCATGAGGATATGTGTACATGGAAAATGGTTTTCCTGTATTGTAAAAAAAAAACTGGAGGGAATCTGAAATATTCAATACCACTATTGCTGTGGTTGCTTAGGTTGAATTTTGTTAACAACAATCTTGTTGAACTTAGAATTACTCAGAATATTTAACAAGTCAAGGCTAATATTCCATGTATTGTTCAACAGGAAACATTTCTCGATTACAAGACAAAAACAAAAGAATAAGTCTGTTACATATAAGAATATAACAATAATTAAATGACAATAATTATGTGACAATATAAATAATTATTAAATGTTGAAGGCGTGTCATGTCAATATTGTCAGTAACTAAAATAAAAATAAAATAAACTGTATAAAAAAAAACATT
Source organism: Philonthus cognatus (assembly GCA_932526585.2). Classification (NCBI taxonomy): domain Eukaryota; kingdom Metazoa; phylum Arthropoda; class Insecta; order Coleoptera; family Staphylinidae; genus Philonthus; species Philonthus cognatus. The sequence continues at coordinate 22,949,468 of OW052243.1, read as the reverse complement.
ACCCAATTTTAATTGCAATCATTTTTCACACTCAAATTATATTTTAAGAAACATTTTTTCTATAAATAATTTCAAGTGATTTCATCAAAAAGTTTACAACACTATTTATCACAATAATTTTTTCTGAAATTCGCGTTAATATATTTTTATGAAATATAACTTTCTGAGTATTTCATAAATATATTTTAACGCGAATTTTAGAAAAAATAATTGTGATAAATAGTGTTGTAAACTTTTTGATGAAATCACTTGAAATTATTTATAGAAAAAATGTGACTAGAAATATAATTTGAGTGTGAAAAATGATTGCAATTAAAATTGGGTAATGTTTTTTTTATAGAGTTTCTTTTATTTTTCTTTTGTGTAATATAATGAATATTTTCTTCAAATACTCTGAATTGTTTGGTATCAAGAAGTGCCGTCCATTAAAATTCCCAGCAGTTTTTAAACAACAAATTACCATCGCACAGATGCCATTTCACGTGCCTTACACGAATCTGAAGCATTTTACGATGTAAAGAATACTGTCGAGTTGTTAATTAAAAACTTTTCTTTTTTCAAGGGACAATTAGTAATTGTGTAATTCTCATTAATGGCGTAAACAAACAGTTCATTGTGCGAGTAGGGTTCATAAACAAGTTTCATAATTACTCACTCCTCGCCGGCTTCTTTCCTGGGAAAATGTATGAAACTTTTCTAAAGTTTAAACGTCAAATAGATGAAAAACTTAACGTTATAATTTAACTTTAACGGAAGAAGAAATCATAATTTATACAAGGAAGTGAGTGAAAAAAGTTAATTGGATCGATCTAGTATAGTAGTAAATCTTGAAAATAATTTACTGTATTTATACAGGGCGTTTCTAAATTGATGCGAAATTTTAATGGGTGATTTTTCAGCGAACTTTAAGGGAGATCTTTCATGTAACTTTTTATTTAAAACCAATTTCTCTCCAGATTACAGAAAATGCTATTCTTCCAATTAAGTCTTATTTAGTAGTGCAACATGTTTTCAGTCCATACGTATAAAAGTCTCTAGAAATTTGAGAAAATAGTATAACTTCATTTGACATCAGCCTACTTGATTTTTCTTAACAAATAATACCCAATCTCTAAGTTATGTCAAATGTGCCTATGTACACTGGCGAAAGAAATTAACGCATCATTTGTGATTTTTTGATATCTTGGAATCGAGTTTTCTTTGAACACAAACATATTTTTACAATAAGAAATCTTATCAAGCATGCTGTTTTACATGTTGTGTTTTGTCTTTTGTTCTCATGGTTTTCTGTCAATAAATAAAATAAAGCACTTTTCATTATTCTGACTGTAAGAAAGGTTCATATAAAATTTCTTTTTGAGTTTGTTTTCAAGTAAATGTTAAAATTAAGTGCTAAATAGTGAAAAATGAATATGGATAGACGTCCGAATCTTAATTTAAGCAGTGAATAAGCTGTGATTGTGGTTACACTTGCAGAAGAAGGTAGGAGTCAGCGTTACATCAGTCAGCGTCTTGGTGTTAACCAATCGACCGTATCCCGTGTCTTGAAGAGACATCGGGAAACTCAGGCATACTCAAGAAGGCCAGGACAAGGGAGAAAAAGGGCCACAACTGCTGTTCAAGACCGTTTTTTAATGATGCAGACGTTACGCGAACGGTTTATTACGGCTCTTAGGCTACAAAATATGTTCGCAGAGATCCACAATGTTCATGTAAGTTCCGTTACCATCAGAAAAAGGTTACGTGGTTTTAATTTAACTCCGAAAACAGCGGCAAAAGGACCACAATTAACCGCAGACCATCGCAGAGCCAGATTAACATTTGCGCAAGAACATGTAAACTGGTTACAGGCCGATTGGGCTAATGTTATGTTTAGCGACGAGTCCAGATTTTGTCTTTACGGCAGTGACAGACGAATGCATGTGTACAGACGGCCAGGTGAACGTTATGCGCAGTGTAACATTGTTCCGACTGTTATGTTTGGTGGAGGCTCTGTTATGTTGTGGGGTGGTATCACTTTAGAGACTCGTACGGAGTTGGTGGTCATACCAAGAGGAAGCATCACGGCAGCGTCTTATATTGCAAACATTTTAGCATCCGTAATGCCTTTTGCTCCCTTTGGAGGAAACGATTTCCTGTTTATGCATGACAATGCAAAACCACACAGTGCCCGAATTGTACAACAGTATCTTGACCTAGTGGGTATCAACACAATGCAATGGCCAGCCAGGAGTCCCGATCTTAATCCGATCGAACACCTATGGGACGCGATGGGCAGATGCCTTAGAGCACTTCCTCGGCGTCCAAGCAATCAACAAGAGCTTGGACAAAGATTGCAGGAAATTTGGGAAGATATTAACCAGGATGAAATTGGATCATTAATTAACAGTATGAGCCATCGCTGTCAGGCAGTTATTCGAGCAAGAGGAGGAAACACTAGATATTAAGTCTTATAATCACATGTTAACTTTTTTCCTCTTTTTATTTATGACATTATTTTAGTCATTAATAAAAGAAAATGTGTTGAAAATCAGTATTATAGTTCAGTTGGTTTTGTTGTTATTTTTTTTGTTTTTAAACATCAAAACTTAATTTTTAAATTAAAAAAATTAATGTGATGCGTTAATTTCTTTCGCCAGTGTATTATAACGAGTGTCTATAAACTTTCGCCATCCTAGTAGGTTCTGACTTCAGAAATATACGTCGTAGTTAGACATATAATTAAATTTATCTGACGTTTCCAAGATACACCGAATCGTATGACTTAATCTAAGATATGTTATTTGTCAAAGCAACCGAAATGCCGACAGTTAATTATTTTTTTGTGATCAAACTAACAATTTTAGGAGAAAATGTCAAGAGACAAAAAGTTGCAGATAAAATCCCTTAATTTAAATCAAGTTTTGCAATAGAAAAATATAGACGCATTCAAAAGTCCTGATGCTAATTATTATAAGGGTTCATTTTTTCACCTCCTTGTAATAACATTTTAGGGTTTCAAACATCGTCACAAAGTGCCATTTTATTAGGAACAGTTATCGGCCAAATATCATTCTTTTAAATTCTTCCATAGTGGATATAAGAAATAAAAACATGTTTTCCCCTTAACTCTAGAGGGCTGTGACTTAGAGAGAAAGGGGTTTTGAACAAAATATTATACTATTTGAAAATAAAACAACGCAGTTGGGAGGGTTTCACTTTTATTGTTGAACACTGCAACATGTTTCACCACACAGTGGCTTCATCAGGCAGATGAAATAATGATTTTACAAAGTACAGGTAAATATTATACGACCTTATAAGACCTTTCTTAATTTTCGCTGAACTCTTTAAAATCTTTCGCATCAATTTAGAAATACTCTGTATATAATATATAAAATTACGAAAAAACTATTCGTGAAAATGCAAGCAATGTCTTAATTAATAAGGCAACTTAGGACGATAAATATCCATTGAAACAACTACTTCCCATGCAAATACACCTCCGGATATTGAATTATTATTCTGTATATATTAATAAAACAATAAAAGTACGATTATTCGCGCAATCTACGACAAATTTGTTGTAAATTGCACTTTTAATGTTTTTAAATATTCTACAACTAAGTATTGGCAATTGTATTCATACTTATGATTAATATTAATAATAGAGCTTCTATTAAATAATAAGAGCTTCCATTAAATGGAATGGATTAGGTAAGAAATTTGCACATATTTTTAACTTTTTGGAGTTTATCAGTATCACTAATTAAGTAAAATGCCTAAATATGTTAAGTACCGTAATTCACTTTTGATAACTTGAAAAAAATCTTATTAGAACTTTAAATTTTATGTGCACATATGTGTTATATTTCTCGCAAAATTCAATGGAAAGAATGTAGAATTCATTCCATTTAACCATGCAAAAATAGAACACATTTGTGCATAAAAATTAGCGAACTCGGAAAGTGTAAATTACCATCGACCTAGGTCAGTCTATTTAATAAAATTTAATAAAATTACGTAATTATAATTTGCGAACTAAATGCGGCAGAATTTTTCATGCAAGAGAGATTATTCATGCAAGAGAAATAATTGTACAATAATATAACGCACAAAATATTGTTTCGTTTTATAATCGATTGGTTTGGATTTTTTTCTGGCTAGCGACAAAACCCACGCTTAATCTATTAACACATGATGATGTAGGTATTTCATAATATACAAACTAATCGTATTTATTGCTGTACTTTGTCGATTTTCCTGGTCTAGTAAAGCAGAAAATGCGGATTTCCGATTGTAAACAAAGGGCGCGAGACGTCACTTTTAAGGCGGCAAATTCAAAAAGTATTTTTTTTTAAATATTCGAACCAGGGTTGTTATGTTTAAAACACTTTGTTTTAAAACAGTGTTTTTAAAATGTTTAAAAACAGCCGTCGTGTTTTAAACAGTTTTGTTTTAAATCTTAAATTTGTTTAAAACATGTTTTAAACGTTAAATTTGTTTACAACGTTTTTTTTATTATCTTAAATTTGCTAAATTATATTTTACACTACTTTATTAAAATTGTTTGTTTACATTTTTGAATTTTAATTAAATTGTTGAAGATATTTCAAACTACCTTAATAAATTTAACATTTCATTACAATAAAATATCACAACTGTGTGTGTGCATAAATATGATTTTTAAATACAGGGAATTTTTCTTTCAGATATACGTATGCATACATTGTAAATTTTACGACATTCGTTGCTTTTTAAAAGATTTCAATTTGAATCTTTAAACGAGGGTCTTCCACTCCCAGACTAAGCATGAAGTAAAATTTCGAGTTTAGAAAAGCCTGAAAATTTGGATTGGCCGCGTAGCGAAGCGGAGCGGCCAATCCAAATTAGGCTTTTCTAAACTCGAAATTTTACTTCATGCGCCACACGTATAAAACACTGAAATATCGTAAAGTCTAAAATATACGGCTTTAGCATTCTAATATGTAGATGTGAATTAAACGTGACTCAAATTCTGCGCTGAACAAATTGTTTAAAACAGTGATTATAGGCAACCCAATAACTCTAACGTATATTAGGTTGCCTATAATTGTTGTTGTATGTGTGTGTTTTTTAAATTTTACTGTAAATCAGTGTTTTTAAGCGTGGCGCATGAAGTAAAATTTCGAGTTTAGAAAAGCCTAATTTGGATTGGCCGCTCCGCTTCGCTACGCGGCCAATCCGAATTCTAAGGCTTTTCTAAACTCGAAATTTTACTTCATGCTTAGTCTGGGAGTGGAAAACACTCGGTAAAAGCCTAAATTAACCGCTTCGAACACGTTTTAAACGTGTTTTAAACATGTTTAAAACACGTTTTAAACATGTTTTTAATTGTTAATGTTTTAAACGTTGTTTTAATAAAAAACAACACGTTTTGTTAAAAAAATTGTTTGTTTTAATTAAAATGAAAAAAAAAAACGTTTTTTTACCAACCCTGATTCGAACTAATCTTTTAAACGTATTATTTTTCATATTAGCCCATTAAACGTCGTTGATGCAGCATTGTTAAATTATTTGTAATTAAATTACTAAAAAAGTTAATTGAATACATTATATTATTTGAAGTGACTTGAGAACGTGTGCAGAAAAAATGTAAACAATTTGTCTTTACCAAGTGTTTATTATTACTTTTTTAAAAAGTATTTTTAAGTGTATTTCTAACTTCATAATATTTTAGTGTTTTATACGCGTGGCGCATGAAGTAAATTTTCGAGTTTAGAAAAGCCTGAAAATTTGGTTTGGCCGCTCCGCTTCGCGGAGCGACCAAACCAAATTTTCAGGCCTTTCTAAAGTCGAAAATTTACTTCATGCTTAGTCTGGGAGTGGAAACACTCGTTCGAAACTTCAAATTGAACGCTTTAGTAAAATCGACGAATGCCTTTAAAAGAAAAATTCCCGGCACGTAAAATAATAAGTCATTCATAGAAATCATGAAAAGGAGTGCAGAATCAACTTTTAGAGGTAATTCTTTAATTGCTCGGCCGTTGATGGGTTAAGATGTAAGATAAATAACTAGGTTAGAATTATTATAAATGCTGTTCATTAATATAACATTTATTTTTTAATAATTTATTATTAGTATAATTTTCATTATGTTATTTTTATTATTATTGTTTATTAGATTTGATGTTGGTTTTTGATACCTAACCACTTGAAATGTTTAATTTACAACAACTTTCTGAACTCTTTTACAAAGTGCATATGTTACGTGGTTTTCGTAACTTTATCTTTCTATAAGTCTTTGCAGGTGTGCAAGGGGATTCCATTTGTAACTATTATAGAGAGGTTAACTTGCGTATAAATTCCTATTACCGAAGAGAGAACATATCTGATATGTGTGCGAGGTCAGATCAGATTAGATTACGGTGGATTACGCTTGATTTATGGCGACGACGAGAATTGAAACCCTAGCTATACTCCAGAACATCGAGAATATATAAAATATTCAAACCCTATAATTTATTACAACAATAAGATTTGTGAAATTAATCAAATTTATTTTAGTGCCAGCATATAAACTTCTGAAATATTGAGAAATTACAAATATACTGCTAAATCAGTATTAAAAATATATTGCTAAAGCAGGATTGAAAATACAATACTACTATACAACAATGTTTTCAATTTCACAATACTTCAATGTTTTATACACGTATCAAACCAAATTTTAAGGCTTTTCTAAACTCGAAATTATACTTCATGCTTATCAAGGAGTGGAAATACTGGTTCGAAACTTCAAATTCAACTCATTAAAAAATCAACGAATGCCCTAAAATGCATACTTATCGGGATATGTATACTTGAAAGAATGTTTATGTCTGCAGCCCCACCAATAAAAATTCCTACAAGCCGCCACTGCAGCGTTTTATCGCCAAAATTTGTGCTAATATTGACTGGATTTTTTTATGTTTTCTTACAGAATGTCAATATCTTCACTCGTCAAAAAAGTTTTCTACTCTTCAAAAAAGTATAACCTTAAATTGAGAAAATTCCCGGTGATCTCAATCAGAGAACTTTCAAAATTCCTTAAGGTTGCGATTTATTATGGGTAAAACCCAATGTTTTTGATAGTCACTAGTTCTAGCACCATTCATGCTCTAATGATGGGACAATATTACATGATACATCAAAATAATCCTAAAACTTGGGGGATTTTAATGTCACCAATTTAAAACGATTAAGATATGTAGTTTTTTTTAAATCCTAAAAATAGCTATTTTTGAGTCATTTATTTACTCCTGTTTAGGCAACGAAAACCTGTACGACGTAAAATTTAAGGGTGTCCGTACATTCTGCATTCAATTAGCTCAACATTCAATAAAAAAAATGTCCATAATATATAACTTTTTTTATGCTGGAAATAGAAATATAGGTCTATCTCACTCTAGCAAATGGCTGGGCAGAGTCTGTCTCACTCTAGTAAACCGCAACCTTAAGGACGGTTTCTTGATAAGTAGTAGGAAACCCAGGGCCGGCCCAAAGTTACGTGGCGCCCCTAGGCGAAATTTTACTTCATGCTTATGTCATAGGGGGGAAGGTACCCCAAATGTACTTCCAGCTAGCTAAGGGGTTTGGGGATGGAAAGCACGAGCAACTAGTCCTTAAAACGCCAATCCAAAACGACAAATTTATTTACACAAAAAAATCACAACAACAAAATAAAACACATGACAAAAAAACACAGCAGCAAATAATAATTAATACGTGGGCGTAGTGAGCGTGGACAGTGGCAGCTTGGTCGTCAGAGGTGGTGAGTGGCGGCAGCGAAATCCGGACGAAAACGGCAAAGTCCGGTATTCGACGATAAGGTCCGGACGGCTTTGGAAAAGTCCGAATATATCCGAAAGGCGTCGACGGAGTCCGGAGAGCAGAGATATAGACCGGACGGCGTCGGAAAAGTCCGAAAAGCGTCGTCGGGAGACGAGCGGTGTCGGAAAAAAAAGTCCGGAGGGTTCCGGAAAGAGGGCCTCTCCAAAATATCTAAACCAGCAAATTTTGAAGAGAGACACCCTCTACACGCGCAGGAGTATAATGGAAGAAAAGAAACCACAATTTATGGTGTGTTGATGTTACGATTTATGACTTTATCTGTTTGAATAGCAGGTAGTTTCCCTTTTTGCCCTTTTTAAAGCGTTTTAAACGGTCGTTCATGTTCATTTGATGACTCCAAAAATTTTACTCATTAATCAAGATGTTATGCAATGGTATTATTTGGTTACGTTTTAATCAAATCGATTAAATAGAGCAGGCTAATCTAGCAATAAAAGAAAATGCAAAATAATGTTATGATCTGGGTTTAAAACGTGTTCAAAACATGTTTAAAACACGTTTAAAACGTGTTTAAAACAGAATACACAGGGCGTTTTTCTTTTGAGTATACATACCCCGATAATTACAGCGTTTTAAAAGTTTTGGGAAATCGTTGTTTTAATGCGGTTAATTTGAGGCTTTAAACGAGTGTTTTCCACTCCCAGACTAAGCATGAAGTAAAATTTCGAGTTTAGAAAAGCCTAAAAATTTGGATTGGCCGCGTAGCGAAGCGGAGCGGCCAATCCAAATTAGGCTTTTCTAAACTCGAAATTTTACTTCATGCGCCACGCTTAAAAACACTGATTTACAGTGAAGTTCAAAAAACACACACTTACAATAACGGTTATAGGCAACCTAATATACGTTAGAGTTTATAGGTTGCCTATAATCACTGCTTTAAACAATTTTTTCAGCGCAGAATTTGACTCACGTTTTATCCACATTTACATATTAGATTGCTAAAGTCGTATATTTTAAACATTACGATATTTCAGTGTTTTATACGCGTGGCGCATGAAGTAAAATTTCGAGTTTAGAAAAGCCTAATTTGGATTGGCCGCTCCGCTTCGCTACGCGGCCAATCCAAATTTTCAGGCTTTTCTAAACTCGAAATTTTACTTCATGCTTAGTCTGGGAGTGGAAAGCCCTCGTTTAAAGATTCAAATTGAAATCTTGAACAAAAAACAACGAACGTCGAAAAATTTTTAGTGTATGCTTATGTATACCTGAAAGAAAAAATCCCTGTATTTAAAAATCACATCTATGCACACACAGTTTTATTGTAATAAAATGTTATGTTTGATAATGTAATTTGAAATATCTTCAACAATTTAGCTAGAATTTAAAAACAAACAAAAAACTTTAATGAAGTAATGTAAAATATAATTTAGCAAATATGTATTTTTAGCAGTTAAGATAATAAAAAAACGGTTTTACACAAATCCAACGTTTAAAACATGTTTTAAACAAATTTAAGATTTAAAACATGTTTAAAACAAAACCGTTTAAAACACGACGGCTGTTTTTAAACATGATTAAAACACTATTTTAAAACAAAGTGTATTAAACATAACAACCCTGGTTATGACTGATCATCTAACGAGTGTTTCCAATCCCAGATTAAGCATGAAGTAAAATTTTGAGTTTAGAAAAGCCTGAACATTTGGCTCGGGCATAGCGCAGCAGAGCGACTGAGACAAATTAGGCTTTTCTAAACTCGAAATTTTACTTCATGCGCGACTCGTATAAAACGCTGATTTAATGTGAAATGGTCTATAACCAACTAATTAGCAAGTGAAATAAGTTTAGTACGACAATCATCAATTCTTTAAATGACGGAAAAAGTGCTATAATGAACATATATTATTTTTGTATTAACGACGTGAACACTATCTACTGTCACTGCGGAATGAATGGACAAATGGAACATACCCGGGAACGAGTAAAGGAACCATCTGGTACACAGACGGGTCCAAAAACACTAAAGGAACCGGGGCTGGTATCTATGGAGGCTGTAACCGGAGCAAACAATTCACGGTTGCTCTGGGGAAACATGCCTCCATCTTCCAGGCTGAAGTGGCCGCCATTGACTGGTGTGCCCACCACATAATGGAGTCGGGACTCAACAAAGGATCAATTACCATTATGTCGGACAGCCAGGCAGCCCTAAAAGCGCTAGCCTCGCCGATAGTTCAGTCCAGACTGGTTATAGACTGCATAAACAGGCTGGACGCACTGGCGACAACAACAAAAACACAGCTAGTATGGATACCCAAGGACCAAGGAATTATTGGACACTTGGGGGCCGACTTGCTGGCCAAACAAGGGGCAACAGGTGAATTTATAGGACCTGAACCCGCTTTCGGAATACCACATGAAACCGGAAAGGAAATAATCCGACGCAAGTTAGCAGAGGAGCATACAAAGGCATGGCACAACCAAATGGGAATGAGGCACACGAGACTCTTCCTAGATGGCCCGGTACCTGATAGCACATTAGCGCTGTCAGTACTGAGCAGAATGAAACTAAGGAAAATCACAGGACTAGTTACTGGGCACTGTGACCTGAATAAGCACAAACATAGGATGGGTCTTGAGAAAAGCCCCCTATGCCGTGGGTGCTTGGAAGAAGAGGAAACTCCCCAACACCTACTGTGCACATGCGAAGCCTATAAACGGCAACGCACGGAGCAACTCGGGAAGCCCGTGCTTCCTGAAGAACAGCTCAAGAACATCCCCTGGCCCAAACTCCTGGACTTCTTAGAAGACACAGGAATATACAGGGAGTAAAATAACCAGAGGAGCACAAAAGGACCACGGAGACCATAGTGCAGGGACGCTAAGCGATACCACCTCATGTGGAAAAAAAAAATCTACTGTCAATGCACTGCTCAAAAATTGACAGCAGATGGCGTTCACATCGTCAATTTATATGTAAATTACAGATGACTACTAATATGGTTATGGATGTTTAGTTTTCTTCTGGATTTTAAACAGCACAATCAATTGACATTTATAATAGTCATTTTGTGAGTACAATAGACAAGACTATTGGCAGTAGATGGCGTTCACGTCGTCAACCTAAATGTAAATTACATATGACTATTAAAATTGTCAATTTATAGTGCAATTTAAAATCCAGAAGAAAACTAACCATCTTTATTCATTTTAATAGTCTCATATGTAATTTACATTTAAAATAACGACGTGAACGCCATCTACTGTTAATAGCTGTAACGATACTACTCAAATATTGGCAGCAGATGGCGTTCACATCGTCAATTTATATGAAAATTGCATATGACTACTAAAATGGTTATAGAACTTCAGTTTCCTTCTGGATTTCAAAATGCACAATCAATTGACATTTATAATAGTAATTCTGTGGGTACCATCGTCAATGCTATTGGGAAGAGATGGCGTTTACGTTTTCTGGATTTTCTTTTGGATTTTCATATTTTTTTTAAGAATATTTTTTTCTGAATTCAATGATGTATCACACTTATAGTGTATTATACAGGGTGAGCGAAACTCGATGTCTCCGCTCTATTATATGAAAAGGAAAAACGATAGAAAAATCTGAAATCTAAAATCAAATGACAACAAAATATTTGTTAACCATTAGTTTAATTATTGACAGGTGCGGCTTTGTTATTTGCTTCCAAAGGCTACTTGTTTAAGTCGTGACAATTTGGAATTTTTGATAATACTTGTTTTTAAGTTTGCTTTTAATTTTTTAACGAAAGAAGATAGCAAATTTTTTTCTCTACAAAGTTCAGAAAATTTAGCTCTTTTGAAATATCCAAAAATATAGGTATGTTTCTGGGGAAAAAATATTCGATGACGTCATTACTTCACTTTCAAAATTTAGAATAATATGCAATTTTGGATTAAAATGAACCTTACTCAATCCCAATTATGAACCTCTTTTCAGATTTTTTCTATCGGTTTTCCTTCCCTTTTAATAGAGCTGAGACTTCGAGTTTCTCACCTTGTCCATTTTATATGTAAAATGTTAATCTTTTGTTTTCGTAAAGATTGCCTTGGAAACAGTTGAGTAACTCACTTATTTGACAACTGCTAAGACTCATAATTTGCTTACATATCACCCCTGAAGACGGGCATCCAACGATACATATTTTTCCAATTGTGATGTATTTTAAACTAACGAGTTTTTTCCACTCCCAAACTAAGCATGAAGTAAAATTTCGAGTTTAGAAAAGCCCCGCGTAGAAAATTTGTCGAGGGTCGCGCAGCGACCTGAGACAAATTTTCACGGGGCTTTTCTAAACTCGAAATTTTACTTCATGCGCCACGCGTATAAAACACTGATTTAAAGTGAAGTTAAAAATGCACTGAAAACGAACAAAACTTCGAAATTTTTTTCAAAATTAGATGTATTCCTTCCTATCCATGCAGTAAACCTTCAGATTTACGTTGTTTTCTTGTAAAAAAACTTTGATTCCCTGTAGTCCTTCGGTCTCCGAAGACCATGATTGGTCCTTCGAGCTGTAACCTTTATAAAATTGTAATAAACTTAGTAGAGTGATTCTTTAATTTAAAACTTCTAAGAACGAGTGTTGTCCACTCCCAGACGAAGCATGAAGTAAAATTTCGAGTTTAGGAAGCCCCGTGTAGAAAATTTGTCGAGGGTCGCGCAGCGACCCGAGACAAATTTTCACGGGGCTTTTCTAAACTCGAAATTTTACTTCATGCGCCACGCGTATAAACCACTGATTTACAGTAAAGTTAAAATATATAACTCTCAGATGTGATGATCAATATTTACCGAAATGTAAACGTTAGATACGTTTTAAAAAATTCTATTGACCTAAAATTGTACACGTTTACATTTTAAATAATTTCATAAATATCAAATAAATATTCCTATCAAAACCACCCCAAGTCGGACAAAAGATAACGCTACGCGCTGGCTGAAAACAAATAGACCTGCTAATATCGGGTTGACATTGACATCAAAAAATGTGGTTGGTGTTCATAATGGATTACCCCCTGAGTGCTCGGTCTCTTTCCCCTTACCCTCCAACATTTTAGGAAAGAGATAGAAATCTGAAAATTTTAGAAATTTTTGTGTCGTCGCTGTTCCCGGCATGGACCAAAGGCTGCTTTGGCAGTAACGAAGACCGGAGCGGTGACAGGCGGCACTGGGAGCAATTCCGGTTCTTCTGATTAGTGCACTTGCACTAATCAAAGAAAAGTTATACAAAAAAAAACAAGTTGATAAGTACTTGAACACCACAGACTGCACTTATATAAACTTGTTGCCGCTTTCGTTACTGGTTTGCCACTGATGAAGAAGAGCCGTCCTCCATTATTTAAATGCCGAAAAGTAGGGTGGAGAGGGGTAGTTTTCTTGGTGAACGTGACCAGCCGGTCGAAATTCGCTGAATCCGTCGCAATTACAGGCATTCCACAAATCTCAAGAATTTTGGAATCTCATCTAATCCGATCTTCGGAAAGGAGAATGCAAAATATTGCAGAAATCTCTTTTCCGAAAAACTGCCGCTGGTCACCAATCCTCCCTCCAGGAGGTCTGCTCGGAGTGCACTCTAGGTGTTCGGACTCTAGTCATACAAATTAGCCGAGATAATCTCCGATCGGTCCTCAGGTAATTGCTGGGGATAAACTCATTTTATATACAAAAAAAAAATAAAATTAGAAATTAAGTTTTGTTGCGAACGAAGAATCGCCGGTAACACTTAGTCTGGGAGTGGAAGACACAACCCACTTAAAGGTTAAAGAAAAATTATGTAATAATATTTTACATACAGTTAAGTAAAAGATATGTAGGGATTTTTTTTCTTAAATGTACATATGCATAGGTTTTTATCGCGTCCAAATCCAAACACTTAGGCTTTCACAACTCGAAATTTTACTTCATTCTTAGTCTGGGAGTGGAAAACACTCGTTTTAAACTTAAAATTAAACTCATTAAAAAAAAAAACTCTCATACACACAAATATGTAATGTATACTTCAAAGAAAATTCGTTGTATAAAATATTCCTAAAGAAATTATATTTTTTTTAATTTAATGTTATTAATTATTCTTGTTTTGGCGTCCCTTAGATCACGCCACCCTATGCAGTCTCCTAGGTTGACCTAATGGAAGAGCCGGCGCTCAGGAAACCTTACAAAGACAATCCTTCTTCTCCTTTTTGTTTTATGGCCTTGGCAACTGGGCCCTTTCGACCAGTCTCTGATATTATATTTCAGGTGAATTATATACTTCAGTGAGCTGTGGAGGCTGTTAGCTGGGTAACAAACAGAGACAATTGTAAATAACTGAAGAAATTTCTGTCAAGCAAATTTCTCTTGAAATTTTAGTAAAACATAAAAACACCTGTGATCTAATATAACACAGATATTTAAAGCAAAAAGAGTTTTAGTTCGTATATTCATGCCTTACGTTTTTATTAAGGATTTTCTAAAAAAAAAACATCATTAGCTCTATTTTTCTTACTCCCGAATTAAGTCACCTTCATCCCAACCGATTTGTCCTAACGTAATCCTTGAAAATTTAAAAAAATCCGCTCCTCGACTTCGAAATGAACACCCGACCTTTTTTCCCTCTCTCATCTCCTCGTTTTTCCCCCGGATTTAATTCCACGTGGGAAAGATTCGCTGAATATGTGAATGGCATTTAAATACAAATGAGGCTGCCTTTGCAGTGAACACAGTGTGGGCCAGCTATGCAACAAGAATGACTGAGTGGGCTCTGAAAAGATGGCCCTTTGTCTCCTCGGCTGAAACCAGTTAAATTCCGCAAAGCCCCGCGCGCACATATTCACTTTATATCAGACATATGCTACAAAGGAATCTCGGGATAAAACCTAAAGGGCCAGTTCCGTCTTTTTAATTAAAGTTTGTTTGGATCATAGGTAAATCTGGGAATTTCGTAGGGCTTTTTTCCTCGTTCTTGGTATATTAAATTTTTTAAGGGTAATAGGATTTGCTTGCTTTCATCAAATTTTTATTACGCGAATGAAGAAAAAGACGTGTTTTTAAGGTATGTTATATTTGGAATAACATATCCCATTTTTTAATATTTTAACAAGATGTATACAATTTAGTGGCGCAAAATCACAAACATAATATGTAATATAACATTAATATAAATATACAGATATATTTTTAAATACACTGCAACATACTACTTTCTGTATAACACACGAATCTCCAGCAATATCCGCCTTGTAATCTTGCTTTTTGATCTCCCTTTGTATATTTAAACGATGCTTGTGATTTCTAGCTGATTTTAACGAAACATATGTATTATTTACATATGTTTCGACAGCGTATATGCCATCTAGTGCCCGTTAGCTTAAGTAGCATCGTCGGTAGCATCGTCATTAGCATCGTCGGTAATATCGTCGGTAGTATTGTCGGTAGCATCGTAGGTAGCAACGTCGGTAGCATCGTCGGCGAATGAATGAATACTGAACACAAATTCATATTCTTGAAATGTTATATTTAGCAATTTCGATGTTCTGTAGTACGTTTAATGTTCTTTATTGTGGACGAAACATATCTAATACAATATTACTATGATTTTTAGCTTTCCAATATTTCTAATACTAAATTAGTTTAGTATTAAATTCAATAAAAAATCCGAGCAATTCAGGAATTGCCTACTGAACGTTAGGAAATCAAGAATGAATTTCGACCGGATGAGGTACAATCCCTTGACATTAATTCTTTAAAATTTCGTTAAAGGTTGGTCGGTTGTGAGCTTTTCCTTGTGGAGGGTGAAAAGGGGGATGTTGGGAAAGCAGAAACAACAGTGTAAGAAAAGCTGGGAAAGCGAGGGATTACACTGTATCATTTGGAACGAATCCTGAATTAAGAATAAAGCAGATAACTGAGTGAAGTATTGTAGCTGAGATACAGATATAACGTAAAGAAACATTAAAAATAAATAAACAAAAGAAGAATATAAGGATAGCATGTGCAGGGAAATTAATCAGTTCACAGATAAACATTTAAGTAATTAGGTGTACACGATTAAAGTAAGTTACTCCAGGGCTCGGACGATATATATCACCAGATATTTATCATAATATATTTCGATATTTATAAACTACGATAGTTATTATAAATATTTATAAAATGCACAAAACCATTTAATTGCGCGTCTGCCAATTGTGTTTCTATTTAAATATTTAAATATTTATTTAAATATTTCTATGGGTTGTGAAAATATTCCTAAAGATTGCAATTTCAACTGGACTTGCGAAGATGCTCCGCTAAGTATTTTTGAAATTTAAAAGCAGCTTGATTGCCATATTTTGTACTATTTTGTGACCAACTGTGTTATTTTTGTAATAAATGCATAGAAAATAAACAACGGCTGCGTATTATACAGTGAATGTTTATATGCATAGAAAGTACATTTTCCGACATTCGTTGTTTTATAAAAAAAGTTCAATTTTTTTTAACTTTAAACGAGTGTTCTCCACTCCCAGACTAGGCATGAAGTAAAATTTCGAGTCTAGGTAAGCCTAAAAATTTGGTTAGGTCGCGTATCAAAGCGGAGCGACCTAACTAAATTTTCAGGCTTTTCTAAACTCGAAATTTTACTTCATATTTCATCTGGGAGTGGAAAATACTCGTTTAAAACTTCAAATTTAATTCTCTTAAAACACAACCAGTGTCTAAAGCTTTACAGCATATAAAGACGCTGTAATTGAGACATGTATACTGAAAAAAAACTCTGTACAATTAAAAAGTAATATAAATACTAATATTTATGAACAAAAATAATTATCAAGAAGTTGATATATATCGGTTATATATCGGATATATATCGATATATATCTGATATTTTGATAATTATTTAAATATCATGTATGTTAATTTCCGAACTCTGGTTTTATCATCTTATTATTCTATGAAGTTGCTAATACTGGGTTTGAGAATACCTTAAAACATTAAAAGTAAGATTATTTGTGTAATCTACAACATATTTGTATGTTACTATATGTAACGGCAAACACTTGTTGTATAATCCAATGTCCGTCGGGGTATTAGCCCGGGAAGTAGGTGTTTCAATGAGTGTTTGATTTAATCTTTTTACGACAAGTTTGTTGTATATTGCGTAAATATTCGCACTTTTAATTGTTTTATTTATACTTTCCTGTAACGTGCCCTTTTGTACCTACATTTAATTATAAAATGAACTCTTGTATAAAGGATTTATTTTTTCTGAAAAAGTAAACTCCTTTCAACTAAAATAGTTGGTTGTGAGTGTAAAGGAAACGCCGTTCGTGTATCTCTTTAATTTTTCACAGTTCCAATTCAGGGCGACTGTAGCGATCAAAGGGCCGTGGACACAAATTGAAAAATGTTAGGACATTTTCTGCTTCCAGTTCTTCGTTTGGAGCATTGATTTAATAATGAGCCTTACATTCTTTAAATAAACCTTAGAGAAAAATTTCTTTTTATTAAACTCTATTTAAATCAGTGGCGTAGCCACGATTGCGTTTTAAGGGGGGGCAATGAAAATCACAAATAAATATTTCAATATCTACACTTAAATATTTCAGACAATCGTACGATTGTCTGAAATATTAAAGTGTAGATATTGGGATATTTATTAGTGATTTTGATTTAATTAATTATAGTGAAATTATTGCCAACTGGTCAATTTGTATAGCAATTTTTACGATCTTTTGATTTAAGCATTATTTAAAATCAATGTTTAAACTTATTAAATGAGCCAATTTAGACGATTTTTGTGATTTCTAGTTTATTTTATCAAATTTTGTAAGCTACGGCAAAACCTTTTGTTTTTCTATAGGTAATATTTCAAATATTGACAATTGCAATTATTTTGTCATGGTTTAGTAACATATATTTCAATAAACTATACAAATTTTATATTATATATATTTATTTATTTATTTATTTATTTATTAACGGAATCTCCATTTTATTACATAAGTACATATACATATTGTAATATATGATAAAAATAACAACAAACATAAAAATCATATAAAGAATTACATTGAATTATAACCGACTAAGCTACTGAACAAAAATAACAAAAACCATATAAAGAGTTACAATGATTACAGCCAACAAATTATTACTGAACTAGAGATCTAACAGTCAATGACATTGGATAGCCTAATACGACGTAATTGGACCTTAAACTGATGAATTGATGGTGTAAATAAAACAAAGTTGGGATTATTGCTAATACCATTGGCATACCTCATCATACGATCGATGGGATTAGACATCCCATATCTGGTCGAATGAAAACGTAAACGGAATATAGGCCTATGTCTAGCTTGAAGACCACGAGGTATAAAGAAATTTAGTGCCTCTACCAAATAACAACAGTTAATTAGACCATTAACAATTTTGTGTAAGAAAGTCAAATTTAAAAATACTCTTCTTTCAGCTAACGATCTCAGGTTCAATAGATATTGATCTTTTTTATTGTCTTTAATAGCTTTAATTATTTATATACATTATGTTAGTCTGTCATCAATTTCAGTGTTTAATAGGGGTGGCGCATGAAGTAAAATTTCGAGTATAGAAAAGCCTGAAAGTTTGGTTTGGTCGCTCCGCTTCGCGGAGCGACCAAACCAAACTTCAGGCTTTTCTAAACTCGAAATTTTACTTCATGCTTAATCTGGGAATGGAAACTCGTTCAAAACACTTAAAATACCGCGAAATACCTTGATATGAACCTGGATGCAAAATTGAGGTAGAAAGAACAAATGAAAACAAAAGGAATCGAGCTAAATCTTAAATATAGGCAGTTGTATTGGCTTTTGGGCAAAAAATCCCGACTGTCAGTACACAATAAAATTACTATCTACAAGGAATTTTTCTTATATGAATACCAATGCCTACGGTTTTTTTTAAAGAGTTTAATTTTAAGCTATAAACGAGTGTTTTCCACTCCCAGGTTAAGCATGAAGTAAAATTTCGAGTTTAGAAAAGCCTGAAATTTTGGTTTGGTCGCTCCGCGAAACGGAGCGGCCAAACCAAATTTTCAGGCTTTTCTAAACTCGAAATTTTACTTCATGCGCCGCGCGTATTAAACACTGAAAACACTGAAATATTGTGAACGATTGAACTTTACTTGAAATCAGTGTCTTGTACGCGTGGCGCATGAAGTAAAATTTTGAGTTTAGAAAAGCCTGAAAATTTGGTTTGGTCGTGTAGCGCGTAGCGTTTCTAAACTCGAAATTTTACTCCATGCTTAATATGGGATTGTAAACACTCGTTCTAAACACTTAAGAAAAATCCCTGTATTTAACGTATTTACATTTTATTTAATTATTTTGCTTTTTTGTGGAAATTTGGATTTCCCATTTTCTATCAATCTTATATATTTTAATTTTAAATATTGTAATCGTTTAATTTTTTTAAGAGTTGGAAAACGCATAAATCAATTCCCATCCTCTCATTCTCGTGTTTTTCCTTTTTTATTGGGGGTGATAAGAAAGCGAGCAAAGCCTGAAAAAGGAGTAGTTTATTGGAATATCTTGGAAGAGTTTCATTTAGTTCTTGAGGGGCGAAATGTATGTGAAAGTTCTCCCTCGGGGCAAATGCATAAATTTAAGACTTTAATTTAGTTTTCACCCGAGTATTAAATTCACGCTGGTCCGGCTAACTCGCGGCTTGCGCACTAAAGTATTTGCATCTCATTAAAAAAATATATTCGTTTTGGTCAGCTGTTGAAAAGTTAAGTGCATTTTTATGAAATAGTATAGTTTTCGCATTAATTAAATTCTTAAAACAAGTATTACATTCACACAATAATTAATTTACTTAGCTATTGATAATGGGCACATAGTACCCAAAATGTACATCTAGCATCGAAAACTAAATGTGAAGAAAGGAATATAACTGCGTTTTAATTAAGTCACACAATATTTATTCATTTTTCACACAATGAAACACCGATTACTTGTGTTTTATAAATTACTTTGCCGATCGATAATTATCGAATTAAGTGACGATATTTTAGCTTTAAATAAAGCAATTTTGCATGGAAAACGCGAGAGAGGGTGGGTGTGTGGATGGGGCGTTGGAGGGGATGAAAGTGGAAGCGAATTGTGCAATTGTTCAGAAGGAGCTCGAACCAAATCGACGTTTTAATTAAATTAGACTCCATTTCAATGACAAAGGATGTGGAAATATCAGACTGGTAGTAATACCGGGATGGAGCGGAGGATGCTCTTATAAATGCTATTGAAAATTAGTATCCATAGATTTTTATACATTTGCAGGCTGGAATGCTACAATTGCATTGTAAAATCTCTGCAGTATTGATGGACTTTTAATAAAATGGTTATTAAATTAATAAAAATTATAAAGTCGTGTTATTTTTTCTGTTGTTTCATTTTATAAACTACAAACCAATAATTTAAAGATAAACATAAACTGCCAATATTCTTCTTTCAGTTAGGTGAAGTGTTTTATTTATTATTGTAGTAATAATAGATAATCAGTAAAGAAAGGAATTACTACAATAAGTAATCAACTGTCAAATTACCTCTTCTAGATTAAACCAATACCAACGCGGGGGTTTAATAATCTCTACACATTCTGTTTTAAAACTTGGTATAGTAAATGCACCAAAAACAATGATAGTTTTGGACTTACTAATATTTTTCATGTTTATGTAGTAATAGTTTACAAATCGCTGTTATAATAAATATTTTCTCGAGTTTTATGCGTGCTTGTGTGTGTGTTTGGAAGATTGCACGAGCGTGGAATCTCTGCGAATTATCTATATTTATAAATCTAGAACAGAACCTTTGAGAATGTGTCGCAAACAAAAAATATGTGTGTAACGGTGCTCGTTTTCGTGCCAAGAAATTAGATTTGTAGTCGGCGTCTATAAACATTCGCCTGAATGAAACCGCCAATTATTCATCTCTCGCGCACGGCAAAAATCAACAAAAACACTCAAAAGTGCACTGCACTGTTAAAAAATATATCTCATAGACAAAATATTGTTGCGAAAATACGTATTGTAGTATATAAATATACTTTTAAAACAATGACCTATTAATAGAGGTTAGGAAATAATATTCCAATAAGACACAAAATCTTGTTCTATCCACTCTAGATTTTTCTTGTACACCCTAAGCATATTTGAGCACTAATACAACAATTTGTACAAGCAGCGAACACTCTTAGAGATATTTGGAATGTTATCGAAAAAGTAGCGGAGTATTTGGCGATGTGCTTATAATATTAGAATATAAATATTTTTTTGTATATTTAGTCTTTATTAAAACTGGTCTTCACAGACCAACCATTATTTATTTCTATTACAGCTTAACCCAACTATTTAATATAGCGTTCATCTTACCAAAGTTTACTATTTTTATTTAAGTCTACGACTAGCTCGAAGGGCTTACTCCGTTTTAGTCTTCTTCTTAGGTGCATATTATTAAGGAGTTGAATGGCAAGCACCATTCGTGCTTGGCTGCGAATCTTCTTATTTCACTAACAACATTAGATACACCTAGGTCGCTGTTGCGCACATACCACGAAGCTTTGACTATGTTCCGCAGCACTTTATTTTAAAAGATTGGATGCTTTTGATATGGCTTTAGTAGCACATACCCATAACTGGATGCCATAAACCCAGACTGATTTCAGGATCTGGCCTTACAGCGAGTTTTTCTTTTAAGTGTATATATTCACACAATGTGCTGCTAATTTTTAAATATTCGATGTCAATTTTAAATGGTTCAATTTGAAGCTTTAAACGAGTGTTTCCTCTCCCAGGTTAAGCATGAAGTAAAATTTTAAAATTAATACGCGTGGCGCATGAAGTAAAATTTCGAGTTTAGAAAAGCCTGAAAATTTGGTTTGGCCACTCCGCTTCGCGGAGCGACCAAACCAAATTTTCAGGCTTTTCTAAACTCGAAATTTTACTTCATGCTTAACCTGGGAGTGGAAAACACTCGTTTAAAGCTTCAAATTGAACTCTTAGAAAAATTCCGTACGCATTGGTATTCATAAAAGAAATATTCCTTGTAGATATTGATTTATTGCGTGCTGACAGTTGGGATTTTTTTCCAGAAGCCAATACAACTGCCTATATTTTAGATTTAGCTCGATTCTTTTGGTTTTCATTTGTTCTTTCTACCTCAATTTTGCATCCAGGCTTATACCAAGGTATTTCGCGGTATTTCCATAAGGAATGTTGCTTTCATTTAGTCTTACTGGTAAATAGTCTATATTTGTATTGGTAAAGTTTATATGCGTTAATTTCAACTAATTTAACTTTATCTTCCAATTTTTCGTCTAATAACCAAAGTGGTCAGCTACTTCTTAGACTCAGTTTATCCTTTCTTGAATTCTCGCTTCTGTTGCCAGTATTGCAGTGTCATCTGCAAATGTAGCGATTATTACATCTTTCGGTTGCAGCACATTAGACGTGTAGAGTAAGTACAAGAAAGACACTAGGACATTTCCTTGCGGCACACCTGCCTTTATATCTTTTAGTTCTGAGTATTCGTCTTCTTGTTTTATGCGAAATATTCTACCCGACATGTAGGAGTTTAACAATTCTACTAACTGCTTTGGCATAAAGCAATATAGTTTATATATTAAACCACCGTGCCACTCCTTATCAAAGGCTTGTGGCACATCGAGAAAGATGGCTGAGCATATTTTTTGCCTTTCAGAGCCTCTTCTATTATATGTGTGATCCGGCGTATTTGATCAAAAGTCGCATGTTTCTGTCTAAAGCCGAACTGGTGGTTAGGATTTAGTCGTTTTTCTATTATTACTGGTTTTAGTCTCTTAAGGAACAGTTTCTCAAAGAGTTTTGATATTATAGGTAGCAAGGATGTTGGCCTATATGAATGTACATCGTTTGGTGGTTTGCCTGGCTTAGGTAGCATTATTATTTCAGAAACCTTCCAGATACTAGGCACATACTTCAGTCTAAATATAGCATTTATCAGGTAGATATAATTCCTTGCTTTTATATAAATATTTATATAAAAGTGAAGATGAAGTTTCGACATTTATCAGCCTTATCAATCAACAATAATTCCTTTCCTTGGTAATTGTTTCAGAATATTGTCTGTAATGAGGTCAAAGCGGGGTGCTGTTTTGCTATTCATATTGTATTTATCTCATTTTCAACTTCTTTAGGAGTGACCAATAAAATATTTTCGTCTTCATCGTTTATAACTTGCTCTACTGCAGCGTCAGTTCTAAAATCGTTAGGTTTAAACGTTTTTTCCAAGTGTTTGGCGAATGTCTCCGCTTTTTGTTTATTATCATTAGCCCATTTACAATCCTTTTTTTTATGGAATGCGCTTGGGTGATTGGCAATTGTATTCTTTTTGTAGTTTTCCATAAGGAACAGTCTGTCTTTTCATCTGGTGCTAGTTTCTACAGATAGTGGTTCATCGATTGTTTTATTATTTTACTATTTTCTCATTTGAGTTGTTGGGTTGTGTTGTTTAAGATGGCTTTCGTGATAAGTGATAGTGGCACCTTGTTTCTCTTACTGCTTCTCTGAATTCTCGGCCTTTCGTTGTTGTCCGTCTGAAAATCCAATCTATGTGCGTTGAATTACAATCTCCACCTACGATGAATCTATTTTTTAAGTGTGGGAGGATGCTTTTGTAGTCTGATTTTTTAAGATTGTGTTTTGGAGGGCAGTTAAGTGCTGCTATTACTATGTTTTGCTCAGTTGATTAGATTATAATAACTGTTAGGTATGTTTTGTTTCTTTGTAAATGACATTCTTTAAAGTGGCATATTGTTCCTTTTATTATTACAGCTCTTTCGCTCCTTGCATGGTTTTCCGAGTAGGGTGTGTGGTATACTTTATATCCTCGTATTCTTAAAAATGACTCTTTTGTCATGTGTGTTTTAGATACTAGACACAAATCGATGTTTTGAATGTTTATGAATATTTCTAGTTCTTGTGTTTTAGCAAATAATACCGTTTGCATCCCATACAGCGATACGTAGGTCAGTTCGCTCCATTAGGTAGTTTTCTTAGGAATGGCGCCAGTATTTCGGGCCTCGAGTCTATTTATTATTTCAAGAAGTGTATCGATCTTCATTATCATCTGTTGCATCATCTGCGTGATGGTTGATCGCAATTCTGTTCTGGTGGGTTTTACCTTGCATTAACTGATTGTATGAGACATCGCTGTTGACTAGCTTTGATTGAAAAGTTCTTGGTTGAGCACTTTTATATTTTAGGTTGTCTCTTCTTTTTTGTAGTTCTTTTGCTGTCGTACATCCTCGGTAACTGGCCGGATGTTGTTTCCCATAGTTATGGCATGTGGGCACTGGATTCTTAGGTTCTACTGTAATATGTTTCCCTGCACGATTTCCTGCCGATTACAAAATTTTTTCAGTGTGTCCGTACCCTTGGCTTTGTTTACACTGTAGTATTTGCTTATTTCTTTTAAGTGTTTCTATTTTGACTCTTATCTTACACAAGTATTGTATGCTGTATATCTTTTAAATGTCTTCTATGTGATTTAAAGTTAATATAAACAGAGGAAGTTTAATGATAATATATTTTTCTATGTATTTTAGTTTTCTTTAGTTTATTGTTCACGTCAGTGATTTTTAGGCTCATACCCTCCAGCTCTTTTTTCATTTCCTTGATATCGCACGTAGGGGGATAAAACGTTGAACCCTGACCTTAATTGGTCTAGTTTGTATATTTTCGTATGAGTGCTTATCCGCTTTTGTCTCATTCAATAACTTAGTAAGATTTCTAGATTCTATCTCTGATTCCACATTTACACCCCCTTTCCCCAACGTTTGTTACGAGTTACTTATTCTGCAATAATTATTTTACTTCACATTTTAGTCAGATGACCGAACATGTTTACTGAGTGGTGTATGTACTGGTTAAAAATGACAGATAGTATAAATTGTTAAAAAAAAGTAACTCATATTTGAAATGCATTGGATATTTAAACACTAGTGCTGTAAAGTACAGTTTCGCGCATATTAATCGATGCACAACACACGGTTATTTGGTGAGGTCGAATATAAAATAAATTTAACAATAGTCTACATTTAACTATCTTTGAATATATTTTTATAGCAAATAAAAAAAATCCGGTGTGTGTGTTAAATTATTAAACTATTGTTAATGAGAAATCTTTTTCTTAACTAACTACAACACATTTTTCTTTATTTAACCACATATTCACATAAAAAACCGCGCTCATCTAAATTCTTAACATTTATTCGTAATACTCCATTTTCCCCGGGGTAACCACTTTTACATACTCCACATTTTTTTATATTTATACATAACGACGCTCCCTTTAATTAATCCGCAGCAGCTACTCGAGATGGGGTCGGGGTGTTTTTACTAAGGATAAATACTTAATTTCCGAGCACTAAAATAAATTGAACGCGAGTACATGAGTTTTATGGGGGCGGCCGTAATTTGTCGCCGTCTAATCTCTCGCCCATCTGACTCTCTTGACTTTCTGACTTTCAAGAGAGTTATTAAGGGGCACGATTTAAAACCAGGCCGAACGCGAAACTCTTCCCTTCCTCGCCGTTCAGGATATTATTCCTGCGATACCTGCGGAAATTAAAACAAAATAGACAAACAGATGAGGACTGAATTGAAATCGTTGACTGTTCTGTTTTCGTTTCATGGTATTATTTCTGTAATACCTTAACAAATTAAAGCAACGCTAAAATACACTTTGAAAATATAGAATGTACGATATTTTTATGTTATTGTTTTGAAATTTTAATAACTATAAAAAAAAAATCCACGATAAATTTAAATTACATTTTCAGACTTTTCGGATGTTATTTGGTCTAAGGCGCTGCATTCACGAGAGGTGACCTATGATTACAGATTTGAAACCTATGGTACAAATTTTGTTTGGGGTATTTTCATATTAATATTATTTCTTCTACTTTTGTTACTTGTGCTAAACTATCTAAAATCTATCGGGGATTCATATTATTATAGTTATTTTATTTTTAACTGAAATGTGACAAGTCACCTCTCGTGAACTGGACTATACGCCACTGGTTCTAGGGCAAAACCAAAAGTTATAAACAGAAGAGTATTTGATAATATTAATTGTATACAGCAACGTTTCATGTATAAAATTAAATTCTGTCTATCATCGCTATCATAGTTTTTTTGCTGTTTTTATAAGTAAACGTCTCTTTTCTGGATGATCATTACATTCAAACAAAAATATAGACCCTTCCACGTTTGTGATAGCTACTCTATTCTACAGCATTGTCATGCGAATCATCGGTTGAAATCCGCTTAATAACTTCTCGTCTAAACGTTTCTCATTGTGAATGCCGGGGATAAAAAATACAAGGGAAAAGGGAGAGGGAGAGAGATAAATGATGGTGTCCTATTTTCCCTGCTGAACACGTCCCGCCCGAATGTGTTTTATCTATTCCCTGTTTACTTGCGGTTTGGCCCTTAACTCGAATGTCACTATTGAAATATATATGCATTCGATTTGGTTCTGGACTATTTTTCATGATGGTCGGTATCAATCTTATTGCTAAATAACTCTTAGTTATATTGATGGTATGTTTATGATAAAAAAAAAACACTATTTTGGTTATGATAATATTATGTTTCTATTTCAATCAATTAATATCTTTATTAATCTACAGTAATGTTTTGAAACCTTTTTAGAACTACTGAACACTTACAACTTTACAAGATATTTGCGGAACACAGTCATAAATAAAACAATTACTTGAAGTTACATCCGCAACGTATCTACAGTAATATCCAAAACTATGTCGATAAAGTCAAAAATGTGTTATAGTTATTCACAAAGATGTCGTTTACACAAAAAACTCATGGATCAGTAATCGGGACATCGACCAGTGAGTAGGTTTTCTTATTTCAAGTAATCAAGTTATTGAAATCAACCAAGCTTTCGGAGATTATTTGTCCTCCTTTTTCAGGGTTTTACACTGCTAGATTAAACGGTGTATAAGTATAACTAACATACATTTTTGTAAAAAATGTACTGTATACAACACATTTAACAAACTTTGACGTTTAATTGTAACTATTATAATATTTATATAAATTTAACTGAGTTAATATTTCTTGAGTGACATTTTTTAATCGAGACAAAAAATAAAATCATTTTGAATCTGTTACCCGACCAACGAAAACGGTTCATCATAGATTCATTCTCCGGGGCATAACACGGGATACGTGGGCACATAACCTAATATCTATCCTTGCAGGGAGGTTTTTGTTTTTCTCCGATCGTAATAGCGACCATGTATTGTAAACATCTTATTGTTGCAATTTATATTTAAGATGTTTACAATACATGGTCGTTATTACGTCTGTCTACAATTTTTGTAGCCACTATAAGAGCCACAATTTTAATAATAATTCTATAAATTATGATACAATTAACTAAATAAATTGATTTATACTAGTTTTTAGACATTCTAGGCCAATTTTGGTTAAATTTAGTTTACATATCTTTAGGACAAAGGTAATTCAAATTGATACATATTATCGATTCAATGTGTTTGATAGTTTTTGAGTGTTTTCCACTCCTTGATTAAGCATGAAGTAAATATTTCGAGTTTAGAGAAGCCTGAAAATTCGGATTTAGGCGCGGAGCGAAGCGTGTTTTATTTGAAAACAAAGATCTATTTTAATAGAACTCAATCCATTTAACTAGTCCAGGTATTGGATTATATTTGCATATATAAAACTAAAAGTCCTAAGAAGCGAGTTGTTTAACGTATCAGTAAATTTTGGTATCTAGGTGTCAATGTTTTTAGGCAAATTACTCAATTACTCACACATTAAAATATCTATTAATATGTCCGCAATCCTCGCCTACTTAAATGAAACGAATTCTAAGTTGGCGACGAAGATTTCCGCAAGGTAATACCACTAAATACTTTCGGTTGTGTAAACCCCAATTTTTTTCATTATTGCATTTTTATTCTCGTCCATTTTTCTTCTCTTATTCTTCCCTTCTCCATCCATCACGTTAAATTGTTTCGAAGTAATATTTCGCGAAATAAAGCAGAGATAACGTAAATTTGCGGCGAACCGAACTCATTATCTCCGAAGGGGCTTAAAGGTTCAACGTTGACCCAGAAAGCCAATTTCAGACGTATTTATTCCCCGGGCCGCTCTAAATGCAATTTGTTAGAGGAATTGCAGTTGCAGCGATACACATGGCTTTTACACCGTCGCAAGAATCCCAGAAATGAGGAATGCCTGTTTTATGTGTGTTTTCATCAGTGGGTAGAATATTTGCTTAGAATACTACCGTATGTGTTTACAGCTAAATATACATATTTTGTATGGAATATCAAACAAAGTTTACTATTTTATAAATAACATTAAACAGTCATGTTTGTTAGAAACTTTATACGATTGGGTGGTGGATGCCATACAATTTTAATAACTTTATTTATGAACATTAAAACTTTGATGAATACCAATCAAATCCAATTAATTTATTGCAATATCCATCTAAGCGCCATGGATCCAATAACACAACATTATTATTTAAATGTATATAAATTACTTAATAAGTTAATTTGATATATTGCATTACTTGACCTGACTTAAGAATGTGTGAAATATATATAAGTATTTTGTTAGTTAAATATTTCGTTTATTAGTCAATTTAAAAAAAGTGTTCAGTGTATTTCTAACTACACAATATTTCAGTGCGAGACCGTAGCTAGAAAAAAAAATCGGGAGGGGGCCTTGTTTCAGTGTTTTATACGCAGGGTGCATGAAGTATAATTTCTAGTTTAGAAACTCGAAACATTTTTTTGTAAACTCTTTTACTTCATGCTTAACCTGAGAGTAAAAAACACTCGTTTAAAGCTTTAAATTGAACTATTTTAAGAAACAACGAATAACTGAAAATATACAGCGCATAATTGGGATATGTATACTTAAAAGAAATACTCTCTGTATATAACTCAATGAGTTATATTATCCTATTCATTAATTTACATTAAAATAAACGAGAAAAAACAGGGATTTCTAATAGACATGTTTTACGGTTTGAATATAAACAAAGTAAATCTAAACAAATGATGGTTTTAGTGGTAATAAACTACATTAAATAAATACTTTCTTTCGAAAACTCCTAGTTCCGAAAATACCTCAGGAAATCATAAGCCGTCCCATTTACGACCCAATTCGCAATAAAACCTCACGCGATATTAACTTTCGCAATTACAATGAAGCATATTCTTAAAATACGCCCGAAAATTGTAATTAATGGAGATTAATTATAGGAATTTAATGGGATATCGCGGGGTTTAGTTTAATTGGAGGGGATTATAATCGATTATGGAATGCCTTTCCTTTCGGCTCCTCTCCGCTCCATTTTTTTCCTTTTCTTTGTGCCGTTGAGGGTTTCAGGGGAATGTCGAAGGAATTCTAAAAAAGGCCACCCCGAGGGTACAATTTACATAAATGTATAATGCCGTTTGAGACCAGGAATAAACCCATGTATTGGACACGTAGTGGGTTTTTTTGTGTGGGCCTGTATCATTTTGTTGAATGTCATTTTTATTTCACGCAATATTTCGTTTTAATATATGTATGGAGTATAACTTTTTTTCTAGTCCGTTTAAAAAGTTAAATTTGTAGATATTGCGCTTCCCACGTATGCTGGACCAAACTGAAACGACCAGAAATGTCGTTTGCATTGTGTAAGCGTATAAACCAGATGTTATTTTATTATTAGTTTTTGACGCAACTTTCACAAAAAAGATTCACAAATTGTTACACAGTGAATTTTTCTTTTATGTATAAGTACACTGTAAAAATATCCAGACCTACGTTGATTTTGAAAAGCGTTCAATTTGTAGCTGTATTTCTACTCATTGATTAAGCATGAGGTAAAATTTTGAGTTTAGAAAAGCATGAAAATTTTAGTTTGCCAACACAAACGGAGCGTAAAAAATAAATTAATTGAATTAGATAATGACTTAAGATCAAAACTAGTTGGAGTTAAAATAAACATGAGTGAAACCAACTAAGTGTTTTATTAAAGTTTCTATAATAATAGATAATAATAATTACGAACATGTTTTACCACTTGTCAAATAGGAAATAAATTCATTATAGATTAATTCAAAATCTATGTGTGCGGCCCGGCGCACCAGAAATGATGATGCTCCTCCTCCTTATGCTTATGGTAGGGCACACATACCGGCACCTTAACCTCATGCGGCACCTTTTTGATGACAGTGTAGGGCACGTGCTTCACAACCTCATAAGGCACCAGCCTGTCGTACTTAACCTCAACAGGATACGGCACATATCTGTAAACGGGCACCCTGACTTCTTTATAAACCGGATAAGGTGCCGGTACTTTTACCTTCACAGGGTATGGTATCGTCTTCTCAACCTCGTAAGGTACTGGTTTATCCACGTAGACTTTACAGGGTAGTGCTTCACCACTTCATACGGTACCGGTACTTTCTTATCCACCTTTACAGGGTAAGGTTTTCCCACATGCACAGGGACAGGACGGCCCACGTGTAATTTAACGGGGTACCTCATGATCTTCTCAACTGGATACGGTTTAGGCACGTGAATAGGTACCTTCACTGGGTACGGTACTTTCTTAATTACGGGGTAAGGTGCTGGGATTTTCACTTCAACTGGGTATGGTACTTTTTTTTCTACAGGGTAAGGCACGTGGATTTTTCTTTTAACCGGGTAGGGTTTGTCCACGTGAACTTCGACTGCGTAGTGGACGATTTTTTCCACAGGGTACGGCTTGTGGACGGGGTATGGTACTTTTACTTGGACTTTGTAGTGGACCGGTACTTTTTTTCTACTGGGTACGGCGCGGGTACTTTTACTTCCACTGGATACGGCACTTTCTTCTCCACAGGGTAGGGTACTTTCTCTTCTACAGGGTATGGTACTTTGACTTCCTTCACTACGGTTACCACTTTTTCGTGGTGGTGATGATGATTTTCGTGTCCGCCTAGGTTGACAAAAAAATGGATTAATTGCCCACTGAGCAAAAAACAAACAATTAACGTTATATCAACATTGTAGCAACATTAAACGTTGTTTTAATGCTGGTGAAACATTACTTAAATGGATTAGCTCAGTGGGTGTTGAGTATTTTAATGGGAGGCACAATTATTTTTCATAAATGGTATTCACATTTAGATTGCGAGCTGGGAATACATGAATCTGACACAAAAAAACTCGGCTTGCGTTACATAGAGCGAATGAGGCCCCCGGATGGGCGAATTCCCCGGTAAATCAGCACCCCGACACGTTAAGACGACGACGCTCAAAAGTGCCGAATAAAAAAATTAAACATAAATCGAAATTGAAACTTTTCACCTTTCGAATTGAGTGCCGTAATCATTGTACAATATTTTATAATCAATCAATTGATGAATTTAAATTTTGGTTATTAAAAGAATAATTTGAATTATACGGACCAGATTCTTCGTGATATCTAATTTCCTCATGGTGGCTAAAAATCAGCCACCATGACGAAATTGGATATCACGAAGAATCTGGTCAGTATAATACAAATTATTCTTTTAATAACCAAAATTTAAATTCATCGTGTCCTCCGGAAGACTCTTCGGCGCCGCCACCGAAGTCGTGTCCGTGGCTCGGCTACTCGTGGTGGCCGAAATCTTTACCGCCGTCCCCGAAATCCATGTTTAGAAAAACTGCGTTTATCGTGCTTCTTGACATCCCCGCTGGATAACACAAGCAGGATACACGTCCCGAGTAAAAGTAAACTCTGCAAGATGAAACAACATCTAGTCTAATTATATCTAACCTGAGCCTAACGTCCAACCTAATTTTAGTTTTTGTCTCAACCTAAACTTAATCTGCTATCCAATCGTAACTAACCTGAGTGACAGTTGTTTAACCTACTTTCAATGACAGCTCTAGAGGTTTTGTTAGATGTAACCTAATCTTAATCCGGACACAAGGTGAATGCACATCCTGAGTAACGGTAAACTCACCAGATAAAAAATGACCAAAACTTCAAGATATCTAACCTTACGAATTTTGTCATTTAACTACAACATAAATTAACTATTACCCTTACCTAGAATCGGTGCAAACGGGCATCAGATCAAAATAACAATTAATTGAAAATGCGTTTAATTTCAAAACATTGAAATATCGTATGTTCAATAAAATAAAACCTCTAGAGTGCCATGCAAAATATTGTAGGTTGGCAACTCTGAAATTATACATTATATTTATTATGTCTGACGCAAGATACGTTGATGGGCGTAACACATATGAACACATATGAGTCGCCTATTTTCAAATGGATTTAGCATTTGAAATTAATGGATTTAGGGGTTTTTGAAAATAGGCGACTCATGTGTGTTACAAGGTATGACAGAATTGGATCTATTCATGTTTTCTCCTACCCCTTTCCCCGCAGGCCGTAGTTCGTGCCAGAGAGAACAATAACTTTGTATTTAGTTACGTTTTTAAGTCTATCATAACCTCTCTTTCCGGTTTCGCTGTACTTTCATAGATAGATTATTAAATATTTTAGTATTTTCTGTAAATCTTTAGATATTCCCTGTTTTTTTTAAAGTTCAATTTAAAGCTTTAAACAAGTGTTTTTCGCTCCTGAACTAAGCATGGAGTAAAATTTAGAGTTTAGAAAAGCCCCGTGAAAATTTGTCGAGGATCGCGTAGCGACATGAGACAAATTTTCTGGGCTTTTCTAAACTCGAAATTTTCCTTTATGTGCCAAGCGTATAAAACACTAAAATATCGTGAAATTTATGTATATTCCAACTTTGCTTAAAATCTGTGTTTTATAAGCGTGGCGCATGAAGTAAAATTTCGAGTTTAGAAAGGCCTAATTTGGATTGGCCGCTCCGCTTTGTTACTCCGCCAATCCAAATTCTTAGGCTTTTCTAAACTCGAAATTTTACTTTATGCTTAGTCTGGGAGTGGAAAACCCTCGTTAAAAACCTCAAATTATCCGCTTGTAAACAACAAATTACCGCAAATTTAAAAATCGCTGTAATTATCGGGATATGTATACTCAAAAAAGAAATGCCCTGTACGTTCTGTTTTAAACACGGTTCAAACGTGTTTTAACATGTTTAAAGCACGTTTTAAACATGCCTTTAGATGTTATTGTTTTAAACGCTGTTTCAATAAAAATACACGTTTTATTAAAAAAAACTGTTTGTTTTAATTAAAATTAAAAAAAAAACGTTTTCTTTTTACAACCCTGGTTTTGTCATATGTGTGTTTTGTCATATGTGTGTTTTCCAAATACCTAAAGTTCATCTCGCTTTTGTGATTATTATTTATTTAGTTACTAGTTTAAGAAACTTTCTAGAAATAAAAATTGTACGTATTTTTTATTACTTTAACGAAGCCACTTTGTATATTTTTTCTAATAATTTTTCTTTTTGTTTCAGGTAAGCTCAAAATATATATTTTTAGAGCAGTTTTCAGCTATATAAGTAGTAAGTATGCATAAAAAAATTAATAAAAAAAAACAAGAAAGGCACATTTCTGTTCAGGTGAAACTATTGGAGAGAATTAAATTTAAAAATAGCTCCACAAAAAAAATCACATATACTATGCAGCTAATTTACTTGTGAATAGAGTGTTTTTTTATATATAATATCTTTATCCAGACAACTAGAATTTGTTAATATATTTTACTTTTTTTATTTAATTTTTATATAATAATAATTTATTATTAATGGGTTTGATAGCTAACGCCACCTAATGCTCATATTTCACATATTGGCTTGATATAGTCAGAAATGTTCAGTATTCTTCAGCAGTGGTTCGGGACCACACTGACAAGGACCTTGAAGTCCGAAACGCGTCTGTGGGTATCCGATGCCGGAATACTGAACACAAATTCAATTTTAATAGTTTATTAGTCTGTCTGGGCAATCGACCAAGGGTCTTTCTGCCCTTTATATAATATTTTACATCATTATTAAAATTAGATTATTTAATAGTTATTGTAAAAATTATGTCATGTTACATTTCTTTCAGAATATAGTTTTTAATTTGCATGAAGTAAAATAATTATTTCTCGTGTAAATCACTCGGGACAATATTTCCGGGAGCGAAGATCCCGTGAAATATGAGTTAACGTTCTG
The DNA here is from genome assembly GCA_932526585.2 of Philonthus cognatus. NCBI lineage: Eukaryota > Metazoa > Arthropoda > Insecta > Coleoptera > Staphylinidae > Philonthus > Philonthus cognatus. Next base: position 22,915,477 of record OW052243.1, on the reverse strand, counting down.
CTTTTATCTAAATGCCATGTCGTAAATTAGTAACCCCAGGTGATGAACAGTACAGACTTTCCATAAATTTACATAGCCTCCGCACATCTTAACTTTTACTTATCGCACGGTTGCGCTTCTTATCCATAAAACTTTGTTCACATTCTAATAGCGCCAAACACATTAAAATATACACATTTTCTTATTAGTATCAAAGTACGCTCTTGATATATATAAAACTTTTTTCACGTTTTAATATCGCCAAATACATTGAATACACACATCTTGTTATTAATAATTAGGTATCAAAAGACGTTAATATTGATATAAAGTTTCAAACGTGCGATCTAAAATAAATGTTCTAGTTCAAAATCCTCTACTTTTTTCTTGCGAAGTACTGAGCTTCGCAAGAAAATAGTAGAGGATTTTGTGTTTAATATTTAATTAAATTCTAATTACTAAATATTAAAATATAACATTTTGCATTTTTTTAGCAAAGTTGGGCTGCATATTTTAATGACTAAAATAATTCTTCTTGCGATTATATTTGCCAGATTTTACATTTTGAGGTATCATACTTTCAATTTTAGCACGATTATTGTATTTCTCTTTGTTCTATGATAAAATGATGATCCCTAAATAAATATTGAATGATTAACCTATTAAGCGCCATTGATTTAACAACGCAACATTATTATTTTGTTAAAATGACTAATTAAATAAGTTGCCGGTCAATTTATACGCCACGCGTATAAAACAAAAACGACTTTATAAAATCTGAAAATTTTTCAGTCTTTTCTTAACCCATTAAGCGCCATTGCATACACGCAATATTATTATTTTTTTCTTTAATTAAATTACTAAATAAGTTAATTTGATATATTATATTATTCGAACTGACTTTAAAATGTATAAAGAAAAATGTAAATGTTTTAATTATTACTCATTAAAAAAAATACAATGCACTCACATTGTATTTTTATTATTTATTTCTAACTTCACAATATATCAGTGTTTTATACGCGTGGCGCATGAAGTAAAATTTCGAGTTTAGAAAAGCCTGAAAATTTGGTTTGGCCGCTCCGCTTCGCGGAGCGACCAAACCAAATTTTCAGGCTTTTCTAAACTCGAAATTTTACTTCATGCTAAGTCTGGGAGTGGAAACACTCGTTTTAAACTTCATATTGCACGTTTTTATATAAAATCGACGAATGCCTAAAAATGTACGCGTATACATTATGTATATCTAAAAGAAACTCACAGTATGTAATACAATAAGTCATTTATATAAATTAAAAAAAGAAGTGCAGAATCGTACCCAAAATCAACTTTTAGAGTTAACTCTATAATTGCTTGGTCGTTAATGGGTTGATTAACTCGAAATTTTGCTTCATACCCCACGCGTATAAAATACGGAAATATTGTGGAGTTAGAAAGGCACTTTATAAATGAGTAATAATCGAAACATTTAAATAACAAAATTAGACATTTTTCTTCTTAAGTCTGGTCAAATTATACAAATTATCAAATTATTTAAGAAAAATACAATTTTCAAATAAAAAAAACTAAAAAAAACCAGATAAATATACATTTTAAAAAAATATCAATTATATTTATTGTAATATTCTGTAGTAGGCCACCGTTAAATAAGTAAATAATATCATAACTGTATAAAAAAATGTACCTGTAAAAAACATCATAATTGTTAAAAAACTTAACTGTCATACAAAATCGCGCTCATTTGAATGGCGATTGAGAATCTGAAAAAAATATGATTATTTTGATAGGATCCTGATTAATCGCGAAATAACTGAAAATTGTGATTTTAGAAAAAAATTAATACCCTCTGTATCGATTGGCGTCGCCAGAAATATTCTTTAGATTTCGAGTTGCGATATTCAACTTTTTTTATTTCCTATGGTAGCCATATTGGATTTTCACACTTTTAGATAGAAAAAAAATAGATTTTCAAAATGGTAACACACATAACCTCTGATTATCAAAAAACCTGCAGAAATTTAAAAATGAATGTAAATGTTTGCTTAAATTGCGAATGCTTTGAAAAACAATTGGAAAAATAATTAAAGTGATAATTGGCACTGCGAACTGTCAGAGCGATCACAAGTGCGTATACAGAGTAGTTGTTTGTTGGTTTAATTAAACATGTACACTGACGAAGAATAGCAGGACATGTACGAAGTCTACATTTGACGCAATAGAAATTCTGTTTTGGCAGCTGAATCAAATGAAAATATATATGTATCCCGTCTCTCTTGATGGACAACCCCATCGAATAATGTAATAATTACGAATAATGTTTTAACGAATAATGTTTTAACCTGGTAATCATCCTGGTGATTCAAATATTGGAGTTTTGCAATTGGTTTCGCGAAAAATGCGGCACGATAATAATTTTCCAAGAAAAATATTATGGAGTGATGAGTGTTTATTCATAAATTCCGGAAGCTTTAGTTAAAAAAATCTGCACTACTATGCAACGGCGAATCCTTATTTAATAAGAGAAACGAGGCCGCAAGTCCGATATTCTTTCAACATATGGGCTGGTATTTTAGGTAATGCTATTCATGGCCTATTTTTCCTCGATGGACGTTAAAAAAAAAATATACAGCACCATGTATATTTAAATTTTTTGGAGAGAAATTTAAAAGATATGTAAGACGAATTACCACTACTCACAATTCAAAATCTTGAGTGGTATCAGCTAGACGGAGCTGGGCCTCACAACTCCCGCATTGTTGGCGATTATTTAAATGCAGAGTTTCCATATTCATGGCTCGGCACGTTTGGTCTTGTACGTTGGCCGCCACGATCGTCCTGCTTAAATCCTTTGGATTATTTTCTGTGGGGCACTGTCAAAGATCTTGTTTATTCAACTGAAACTGAAGATATCGAACATCTCCGACTGAAAATCAGAAATGCGTTCGACTCCATTCAGAAGCAAACAATCCAAAGAGCAGTGGATAAAATGAATCTTAGGACTATCTTTGTATCAGGCAAAACGGCGCACAATTTGAACAATTTAAATAATTATAATTTTCTACTAGTTTATTATTTTACTTATCTCGTTAAAGTTGCATTAATAAAATGTTAAAAAAAAATATTTTGTTTTCTATCTAAGGATGTCAAGATCCAAAATGGCGGCCATAAGAAAACAACATGCACTACCAACTGTCACTTTAATTATTCTTCCAATTGTTTTTCAAAGCATTCGTGATTTAAGCAAATATTTATATTAATTTTTAAATTTCTACAGGTTTTTTGGAAATCAGAGGTTATGTGTGTTACCATTTTAAAAAGCTATTTTTTGATCTACCTAAAAGTGTGATAATCCAATATGGCTGCCGTAAGAAATAAAAAAGTTAAATATCGTAACTCGAAATCTAGATTACTTAAAATATTTCTGTCGGTGCCATTCGATACAGAGGGTCCAAAATTATACAGTTACCAAGTTTGATGAAAATACCGCCAATGGCAGGAAGACTATTATTTTTTTTCTAAAATTACCATTTTCAGCTTTTTCGCGATAAATCAGGAACCTATCAAAATTATCATATTTTTTTTCAGATTCTCAATCGCCATTAAAATGAGCTACTTTTTTCTAATTAAAGCGACATCGTGTACCTTATCGTTTTCGAGATACCAATGGTGAGCACCGAAAAATTCACCACCCTGTATAACTAATTATTCATATTATTGTATTTTACATAAATGTCTACATAAAAATGTAATTAAGTTATTCACCTTTAATTACTCGAAAAACTTAAAACGAACATAAATTTCCCGAAATATATCGCAAATAAAACGAAATTACAATTCTTAAGCGTCGTTAAATCCGTGTCGTAAAGAAAATTAGGGCGGATTTTGAAATTGACTCCGTCTCCAGGATGTTGACATAAAATTAAACACAGGCAGCGCCCGCTAATTAATTGCCAGCGACATATTGTCGGAGCATGTGGAGCCGGGGGTTTTTCCGAAAAAGCAACAGTTGACTAATTACTTTTTGATAGCACCAGTAATAACAATAACAGCTCGGCTAATTGTCGGACCTAATATCCATCTAATCGACTCTGATCAGAATCCGCAATACGAAGGATGCGTTACAGTTCAATTAGTGTATTGGATTTGGGAAATTGATTTGAATTAATTTGATTGACACCTCAATATTGGGATTACATAATATTACATAATATTAATGTTAATTACAATTAGATTCTATCTAAAGATTGATTGACAGACTACGCCCAGAAATACTGACTAGTTTTTCTTTTATTTTAAATAAATACTTGTTAACTATGGTAAAACAACCAATACTCAATTAATAAAAAATAAATCCAATTTAAAGAAAATACAATTCAATTTTAGGGAGCTCTTAGATGGACGTTTTGACCGGGAGCGGGCGCAAGCGTTTGCGTTTTAACACATAGGTTTATATGACAGTCCGTAGACGGACGGGTGCGAGGCGAAGAAAACGCCAGCAGTCGCGCCTATTTAAATTTGAGCGGAGCGGGATGGACGCGTTTTCAGTTTTAACATATAGTTTCTTATGCGCGTTCTTATACGGGCGGTGAAACGCGTTTTCAAAGCGGGCGTTTTCCTCAATAATTTTGTAAAAAAATCGTAGTTCGTAATATTTTCCTTACCATATTTAGTCGTAACGCAAAAATAAATATTTTTGCGTTTAGATAAGTGTCCAAAATTAAAAAAATAAACAAAAAATATTAATTATACATTTTTAGGTAAACTTCCACCTCTAAGATATGAGTATAATTTTATTTAATATTTAAAAAATCTATGATATTTTCTAGAAATTGCGAAAAATGAAATAACTAACAATTTAAAATCGCACCCAATCTCTTGTAAAAATAGTGTGATAAGAACAAAATAATTAAAAGAATTAATATTAATTTTTTGAGAGCGGTCTCTGTGCTCGTAAATTTTGTACCGCCAGCAGCTTCTCTTTTCCCTTATTCTTCAATTGGCCAACAGACTAGGGAAATGCCCATTTCACAGTCTATTTTTAATATGCAGGTTATTACCCATCAAAGTGTGCAAAATTTTTGACAGACATTTTTGTACCGGTTACGGGTTGAATAAAAGAAAAAAATTGTGAAAGTCTATATCTTAGCGCTAAAACGTCATTTTATAAGTATGTTTGATACAGATAGATTTATCTTAGAAATTCAGACACCGCCCACTAAACAAATCCTTTTAGGTAATGTTTCATCAACATTGAAACAACGTTTAATGTTGCTGCACTGTTGATATAAGGCTCCGTCAACTTAGCCCTTAGCTAGCACAAGCTAGCACAGCAAAAAATAGAGCAAGCACACAAAGGGTAAAGAAGTTATAGGGGTTTCAAATATGGGGGGGCTAAGTTGACGTTTGCCCCCCACTTTTGATTTTTCAACTTTTTTTATATGATTTGGATTCCTCAGAGCTATCACAACCAATTTTAGAGCTAGCACAACCCCAACAACCCCTTAAAAATACAAAATTAGTTTGTACCCCAGCCCCCCACTTTAATATTTTTTGATTATTTCTAAGGGAATCTGCAGCTTAGAGCTAGCACAGGCAGATTATGCAAAAATTATTTAGTAAATGAAAATGGTTAAAAAGATATTTCAATTTTAATTATCAGCCGTGAGCTTTCAAATCCTGTATGCGTAATTCTATTCATGTATTTAAATTATTATGCTAAATGAGTAATTTCTAACAAATCACAATATTTCAACGGATTTGTTGACAATTACTTTGCCATATACTCAACTAAGAGTTCAAAACATTGCTTTCAAATGCTGTGACCAGGAAAGCAAGCACATTAAAGACAGTGGCGTAGTAAGTGATTATTGACTAACCCTCGAATAATTTAAAATGTAATAACTCCACCAAATATCAACAGATTTCAAAAATTCTTTCAAATTATGAATAACAAACGCATTGTTAATTGATGCTGTGACTAATAAAGTTAGTATTTGGTGGAGTTATTATATTTTAAATTATTCGAGGGTTGAATATTGATTACTTACTACGCCATTGTTTTTATTGTGCTAGCTTTATTAGTCACGGCATTAATTAATATTTAATATTGATCACCATCACATCTAAGAATTATATATTTTTAACTTCACTTTAAACCAGTGTTTTATACGCGTGGCGCATGAAGTAAAATTTCGAGTTTAGAAAAGCCCCGTGAAAATTTGTCTCGGGTCGCTGCGCGACCCTCGACAAATTTTCTACGCGGGGCTTTTCTAAACTCGAAATTTTACTTCATGCTTAGTCTGGGAGTAGAAGACACTAGCTAGTTTAAAATACATCACAACTGTTAAAGTACATATCGTCGGATGCCCGTCTTCAGAGGTGATATGTAAGCATATTATGGGTGCTAGGAGTTGCTAAATCAGTAAGTTACTCAACTGTTTCCCAGGCACTCTTTATAAAAACCAAAAAAATAAAATTTTACATATAAAATGTACAATAAACTATAATGTTCATCCAAAAATATGGAAATCCAAAATGGCGCCCATAAGAAAAACAAAAGTTGGCTATGGTCCCTGGGTAAATGTTATAGTTATCTTAAAATAAAATATGTTACTCGATTTATCGTTAAAAAGTGCCTCTATAGTGTCAAAGTTGTAAATGTCTAGATTCAATAGTTTTTGAATAAAAAAATAAAATCTAAATTTAAAAAAATCCATTTTTTGACAATATCTCATAAACGAAAGAAGATATTTCAAATTTGTATTTGGATTATTATTGGGCTCTAAATTACGCAACTTTGCCCCAATTTAACCGACTCTCTATCCCTTCAAATAACCGAGATCCCCATACATTCTGTTGAAATACGGACACCCGGTATACAAACACTGAACTTAAAACTAAACATAAGTTACAGTTCTTTTAAAATGCGCTTTAACAATGCAAAAGTTCCATTAAAAAAGTTGTCAACGTGAAGGAAGGTACCTCACGCTGATTGCCAACTAGCTCAGGTATTCAATGAATTTACTGGAGAGTAAGAGCAACTAACTAAAACACAGGGACAGTTTTAACAGATTTATTTTTACGAATAAACAATAAGGAATCACAAAAACACAGTGAAACCGACAGACACACACAGAAGCACGGGGGGGGGGGGGATTGGGCTGATGTCCGGTGGGCGGCGAAGTCGAGGTGGTGGCGGCAGCAAGGTGGCAGCGTGCAGGCGGCGATTACGATGCGGCGACGACACGGCGGCAGTATTAGGGGGCGGCGTCGATGCACTGGCACCGACGGCGGCAAAGCGGCTGCTCTGGCAGCGAGAGGACAGGCTGTTGCACTGGCAACAGCAACAGGACCTCGAATTAGTGCGCTGGCACTAACAAAAGAAACTAACGTCTCGAACACTGACGACTGCACTGCACTTGTTGACAAGTTGGAACTTGGACTTCATCTGCCTTACGATTTGCCGCCCGCAGGTACTTATACCACGAAAATGATGGTGGGGTGGGTTTGTTTATCGTGGCGACGTGACCAGCCGGCTGAGATTCGCCTATTGACATAATCCAACGTAATGACATTCGACGAATCTCGAGCAATTAAAATCCGTTTTCCGAAAAGGACAATGAAAAGAATTATGCAATACTTCTTTCCGAAAAACGGACGATAACTGGTCACAAATCCTCCCTCTGGGTGGGCCCGAGCACTTCACAAACGACGGGAGATTAGTTAATCACAGGGTACAAACTCATTCTTAACAAAGGAAGAATTGAAAGGTGATTTACAATTCTTTTTATTTTTTTTATTTTGGGTTTTACGTCATCTATTTCCGCTGCTAAGGCCAATCATGACGCCGGAGATTAGGTCTACAGCTATCCGGGAATTTTGCCGAACCCGGTGGGAGTTCCAACCCACCGGTAGGGATCTTTAACGTGCATCCAGGCAGTACACGGGTCCTACATGCATTTAACGTCATATCCGAGAAGACGGAGTGTTTGGCATTTTTATCCTAACCTATATAAATGCAGACAACTTGTTAGGCCGGTATTTAAACCCCGGTCCGTGGCGTGGCAGTACAACACTCTAACCACTACACCACCAAGCTGCCCATTTACAATTCTTGTTGCCGGGGATTAGAAATAATCCCCGGTAAGAAAGTCAACATTTAAAATATTGGCATGACGCAAAACTCGAACAGAATTCACTAAAGAATACGGATATAGAAAAGTAAATCGAATACGAATAGAGTTTTATTCATTTACAAGATTTTTGTCAATTTTTGATAATTTTTTTAAAATCTTTATCAGTTTGCACGTAAATAAATGCATAATTTTACTAATTTGTACATATTTAATTTTGCTAAAACGTGATCGTATTAGATTTGTATTGGGCACCCCCTTAGACGAAATCCTGGCTGCCCCACTGATTAATAACATAAATTACCCCTCTTAGAAAAAAAACAAGTACTCTCCCCAAGCAATCCTCATTATCCCCAAATTCTTACGCAATTATTTTTTATTTCTTCAGAGAAATCTTTCTTATTATTCAACCTCCTAATTGACATCATCCAGTCTCTTGTCTGAGCATTTCGCACAAATCCTCCCAATTTTGTTTTTATTGCACTCCTTTCTCTTTATTCCCATTTCCAATTAGTCTAAACATTATTTTTGTCCTCGTGTGTCTACGTGTCAATTAAGTCCCTCATTTCCATGTGAAAAAGGAAAATCGTGGACGAAAAAAAAACGAGCTGAAACGTCACATATTCCATTCGCGGCCGACGCTTTGATGTCCTGACATGCCAATTTCCCGCGTCATGAATAATTTCTTCCGGGTATAATTGACACTCCCGCTTCAGAACCTGAAGATTAATTAAATCCCTCACAATGCGGATGTGTGTGCGATGAAATTTATTAAAAACACTGAAATTAAATTAAAAATTAAAGATTTGAAACGGTGAATATGTAAGATTGTGTTTTAGAGTAATTGAATACAGAAATACACATATTTATTTAATAATTGTGTATAAAATAATTCCTAAAAATATTTTCTCGGGGTTTTCTTAGGTGACAACACAAGCAACATTTTATACTTTTTGGACGACCTGTGTGAATAGATAAGTAAATATTAATGTAAAACCTTCAATGCTACGCTCTTAATGTATCTTTTAATCTAAACTGTCTACAACTTTGCCTTTACACAAACAAACACAAAAAAGCCAAAGTAAAGGACTTCAATTTAAAACCTCAGCGGATTAAAACTTTTCGCCTTAATAACATCGCGACGCGGGAGTCAAACGAAAAGAATACGCCATCCCATACATTTTTTTATTCATTTTTTTAAGAAAAAAACATCCTCAATTTCGCAATTACGCCCCGATCAAAGCACATACTTATTTACTTGAATAATCGAATTCCACAAAAAGTAAACACATACATCCCGAATCGCTGAAAGGTAAATACGCAAGGTAAATACGTTCTCATTTGATACCACCTCAGGAAACGATCTAATTATATTGGGAGGATCAAAAAGTTTTCGCTTCAGATGGTGACAACATTCGAGTAAGATGGGGATGTGGAATCTTCGAGGGGTGAAAAAGGTGTGTAAATAAAATAGTTTTAAGTCTCTAGTCTCCAAGTCAATATATGGAGATGGACCGGTATGCACGTTAAAAAATTGGCTTTATATTTATCCAAATTTTCATCGCTAGTATAATACACTAAAGAATCACTTTTTGTTGAAAGATTAATGATAAAAAACGTATACCTATCTGGGGACACATGGTATATACCTTTTGTAATACGCGAGCTACTTTTGCATACCAAATTATTTGGCAATTGACAGATTATACATGGTGTCCACAAAGGGTAGAAGGTATTTGTAAATTGAATAAAAAAATAAATAAAAGTCAGAATAAATTAGGTTTTGTATTATTTTTTAGAAAAAGTTTTGGAAAATTAAGTGCCAAAAATTACGTTGTCCAGATGTTGACCCTCACGCTGCGGCACTCCTCTAACCGATAACGGAAATTAGCCGCTACGCGTCTACACATTTTTAGAAATTGCGGCCATTTTGGTGCAGATGTTGTCCTTCAATTGCAGTACAGTTCGTGGTTTATTTTTATAAACTTTCTCTTTAAGGTATCCCCATAGGTAATAATCAAGGGGTGTAAGATCGTGGCTTCTCGGAGGCCAGTTGATGGTGTCTCGACGAGAGATCACTTTTTGCGGGAAAAGTTTATTGACAACCTCAAGTAATTGGTTTGAGGTGTCGCAAGTTGCCCCATCTTGTTAAAACCATGTTTCTATATTAAAACCTTTAAACACCTGCAGTTGTGGAACCAAAAAGTTCCTTAACATGTAGCATGTCGCAATACCGTTCACGGTTTACAGTAAGTGGTCGCCCTCGCCGGTCTTAAAAAAATACCCTAAAGAGAAAGTTTATAAAAATAAACCACGAACTGTACTGCAATTAAAGGACAACATCCGCACCGAAATGGCCGCAATTTCCAGAGAGATGTATAGACGCGTAACGGCTAATTTCAGTTATTGGTTAGAGGAGTGCCAGCAGCGTGAGGGTCAACATCTGGACAATTAAGCACTTAAAAACTTTGTTTAAAATTTAATATAAAACTTTATTTATTCTGACTTCTATTTATTTTTTTATTCAGTTTACAAACACTCCTATCCTTTGTGGACACCTTATAGATAATAAAAACAAATTAAAAAAAGTATATAAATAGTTGTTTTCTTCTGAGTATACCTTAAAATATATCGTAAATTTATTTATTTATTTATTTACGGAAAAAAACCATTTTTATACAATTGCTCGAATTTTGATAGCGTGAGATTTGGTTAAAACTTATTAAACATAAGCAATATATTTCCAACGTCCCAATATGGTCAGTGTTTTATACGCGTGGCGCATGAAGTAAAATTTCGAGTTTAGAAAAGCCCCGTGAAAATTTGTCTCGGGTCGCTGCGCGACCCTCGACAAATTTTCTACGCGGGGCTTTTCTAAACTCGAAATTTTACTTCATGCTTTGTCTGGGAGTGGAATACACTTGTTCAAAATTACAGATTAACCACTGTTCAGAAACGATGAATTCCAAAAACATTAAATCGTGATATGAATACGAATTGTCGTTAGATTTTGAAGTAATCTTGTTTGGGAAATTATAGAAACATTATAAATTATCAAATCAACACCAAACGCTTCGATTTTGCTTAAAACTAAACACATTTTAAAATTCTGAAAGTAGGGTTCAAATATCTCAAGTAGTTTTCCTGAAAATTCGTGTCAGAGTTGAGATTTAGTGAAAACAACGATAGATAATCTTGGTTGAAAAATTATAAAATAATCATGAATCATTAAAGCACCCATTAAAAGTAATTGAACTTTAAGAACATAAAGTTAAAGATACAATATCTCAACTGGTTTTTCTTGAAAATCCTGTCAAAGTTGTGATTTTTGATAAAAAAAAATCATCAGATTACCTCAAAATGTGATGATTTTTTTGTGTGGAATATTATTAAAAAAAAAACATTAAATATTTCTTTTTGAAAAAACAACTTCTGAAATCCTGCAGTCGGAATTAAAATAACTCAGCAGTTTTTTTTCTGCTAAAATCGTGTCAAAGTTAAGATTTAGTGAAAACATCGTACTATTTTAAGATAATCTTGTTTGGAAAATTATAAATAAATCATGATCTAATTAATCAACTTTAAAAGCGCTAATTTTGTTCAGATATAAACACGTTTTAAGATCCTGAAGTTGGAATTAAAATATCATAACTGGTTTTTATAATAGAATTAACGAAGCAATATCGGACTGACATTGGTTTGTTAACTAATGTTGTTAGACAGAAATGCCTATCTTTAAACGCATTATCTTTTATTTTCGTATCTGGGATTTTTTTGGGAAATCCCTGTTCTATTGTCCATGCAACGATCGAAAAATGTTCTCAATGTTCCTTTTTTCGAAACAGCAAATGACGAACCAACAACTTTTTTTAGCAATCATACAGACAAATAAATAATTTTTCGCAAAATCTCACCGGCGCACAGTGGTTCCCCCAGCGGTCAAAATTCAAAAATATTTATGTCTACATTATTGCATATAACATTGGTTACTACTTGATTAATATTCTTATTTAATGTAAGTATAAAAATGGATCCTGTAAAATAAAACAATCTTTTGTTTTCAAACATCCGAAGTAACAGTTCGTCGCTGGTGCACAATTGTATTATTAGTGCATCATTAACAACATAATTATTTCTCTCTCTATTATCTTTTATGTTTGCGATTGTTTCGTAATGGAATTCCAAAAAAAAGGTATGTACTTTATTTTCACTTACTTTTTAAAGTATACATTTCGAAATATACAGAGAGTTTTATGTAACACCGAACATTTTCTCAGCGAGAATTTTTCTTTTAAATATATATATATGCATACGTTGTACATTTTCCGACGCTCGGTTTATTAAAATAACTTAATTTGAAGCTTTAAACGAGTGTTTTCCACTTCCAGGCTAAGCATGAAGTAAAATTTCGAGTTTAGAAAAGCTACGCGACCAAACCAAATTTTCAGGCTTTTCTAAACTCGAAATTTTACTTCATGCTTAGTCTGGGAGTGGAAAACACTCGTTTAAAGCTTCAAATTAAATTCTTTTAATGAACCGAGCGTCGGAAAATGTACAACGTATGCATATATATCCTTAAAAGAATAATTCTCGCTAAGAAAACTGTTCGGTGTTACATAAAACTCGCTGTATAAGTTGTGTGACTTCTACAAAAACAATATTAAAATGTCAAATTTTGTTTATTTGTTTGAGAAACTTTCAACTACTTTCCCCCGCGTACCCTCACACATAGTATATCAAAATTTGTTACTTAGAGCCTGTAGAACGTTAGGTTATTTGATTTATCTGCAGCAAGCTGCAGCTGCTCTTTTTACATAACCTAGAAACAGGGTATCAATCCATTCATAGGTAGGTAGGTGTTTAAATTCGACACTTTTGCAGAATTCAATACTTTTTAATTATCTGTTAAAAAAAATTACTTAAATTCTTTTGTTTTCGAGTAAAATCCAAAAACACTGAAAACACTGTTTTTATTTTTTTTTTATATATTTTCGTTATTTGATGCAAGATTAAAAAACAGTAAAGACCTTCTTAAAGCACTTTTTTATCATCTAACAGTTGGCTTAATTGGTTTCTTTATAACATGTTTCGTTTTTTTTTGAACCATCATCAACTTTCGTATTTCTTATGGACACCATATTTATTTTTTACCACATCTAAATTGCTTTATTTTTTGCAATGATAACGATATAATACACTATACATTTATTTCCATAAATTAACATACAATCGGTAAAAATTATTATATTAACGCCAACTAAAAATGTTCCCTGCCATGGATTTTTTTTTTTTTTGGGTTTGGCTTTTGCCTGGCTTTGGGAACTTGCCCATTGGCCAACATCATTTATTTATATTTTTGTATTTGTTTATTTCTTTAACTTATTACTAAATACCTATAACTATATATTTGGACGTCACAACACATTCACACACACCCATGGACTCCGGGACGAATATTTTTCGTTAGAAAAATTACTCGCCCCGGCTGGGAATCGAACCCAGATCACCGCCGTGAACGATTGGCGAAACCAGCGGCTCAACCGCTCGGCCACGGCGGGCCCCGCCATGGAATTGAAAACAATAAAAAAATCTGAATAAGTCATCGTTATTATTATCGTTTATCAATAAATATTCATTCGATAATTCAGAAAAGCGAGATATTTGTTGATTATTTTTTGATTCGCGTAACTCAAAAATGGGATTATTAAAGATTTTAAATTTAATCATTAGGTTTAGATTCTCACTCGGCGACCTCAAAAACAGAAATTTTAATAAAAAAATATATAATTTTGATAATGTATGTCCGCCGTTTTGTTTCAAATAATTTAATTTCAGGTTCTTAATCAGCGACCACAAAAAACCCTATATATAACAATTTGCAGATACATAATCTTAATCAACTACCTCTAAATGCTCTATTTCTAAATTTTTATGAAAGTATGATAACTTTTATAATTTTTGTCGGCCATATTGGACCCACCATTTCGTTTTTCAAATTTTTATTACCAGATTTAGATTCAGCGATCTCGATAAACGCGATATACTAATTTACATACATTTTGGATAGCGCCTTCATGTTATGGCCACATTTTCGGTATTTGGGACCACTGTGCGCCGGTTGAAACTGGTAGATGATCGACCAAAAATTGTTTAGCGATCGACCGGTCAATCGGGATCGACGGGTTGAGCACTCCTGGTATATACCATAACTTAATTAAAAAGAGGCAATTTAATAGAAATGTAATTATTTTGAATTAGTAAATGAAAAAAACAATATACGAAAAAAATAAATAAAATAAAAATATAAATATTTTCAAAAGGTGAAATTTTGTATTCTCCATTAGTAATTTGTAATCGAGAATACAAAATTTCACCTTTAGACAATATTTATTTTTTCATTTTATTATTTTTTTTCGTATATTTTTTTTTTCATTTATTAATTCAAAATAATTGCATTTTTTTCCAATTACATTTTCCCCCAAAAATATAATTGGAGGTACTTCTCTCTTCTCATACCTTTTGAATTTCCTAATTCGCCCTCTGTAGTCAAATTAGGATTTGATAATTAAAATATTGTTTTAAGTAATCCAAAACTTAAAAAAAAAATGGTGATGTGTCCATCATAGTACTTTACCCCGTAAATTGCGTATTAAATCACTTTTAAAATATTTGTAGCATTATTATTTTCAAAATGTCTTCAACTTTTTGATAACTACAACTTTTATTTGAAACATTTTTCAATTGGATCAACACATACTGACACAAACCAATGACTAGATAAAAAACACTATTTATTGAATATCTCAAAAACTAAGAGTGCTATGACAAAAAGTGAAGATACAAAAAATCTTTAATATTTTATTACCTACAACTTTTATTTGAAACATTTTCCAATTGTATCAACACACACACTGACACAAATCAATGACTAGATAAAAAACACTATTTATTAAATATTTCAAAAACTAAGAGTGCTATGACAAAAAGTAAGTGAACAATACATCTTTATTTTGTTATTATCTACAACTTTTATTTGAAAGAATTTTTTGTTTGATGAACATTTATTGAAAAAATCTGAAAAAACTGAAAAACGCTAAGAGTAAAGTACCACTTCCGGTTTTCCGATTTTCACCAAAAACTTTTCAGTTCTTCCGATTGTAACAAAAAGCTTAAGTTTCAAGTTTCATCTCGATATCTTTAGCGGTTTTTGCGGTACAGCGCACACAGACACACACACAGACAGACAGACAGACAGACATTTTTCAAAAATGGTCTTATTCGGCTCAGGGGACCTCAAGACGGATATTTCCGCTAAAATTTTTGATTCGAAAATTTTCACGAAAACAATACTTTCCCTTTGTATTACATACGTGGGAAAGTAAAAATTAGTTTTGTTAAAAAATGATACATAAAAAAGTGTATCCTATTTGGGCAGTAATCCCGGGACACACGGTATGTAGGTAAGATTTAATATATGAAAAGTGTTAAAATATATAAATATCACTACTTTAATAAATCCCAACACAAATTACAATAATAACTATTCTTTCACTTTTACGAGACAACTCATATAATAACAACAAAACCCATTTATTATTATTAATATCCAAAACAAACGACAATTAATGATAACTTCACCGACATAATTTCTGTCAGCTGAAGTTCATATATTACAACCACATTTTTTCTTATATTTCTTAGGGCCTGTCTGGGCGTTATTTGTGGCGTAATTTCCTATTGTGATATCCCATTTGGGTGCAGTTTGTTTTGCTAATATCTGCTGCAAAACAGATTTATAATATACATTGTCTAGATTGTGTGTATCTCTAGCTTTCACGCAACGGTTAACCGGAGTTTTTTATTGCAATTTACACCTCTTGGAGGATTATTAAAATTAAATTTTCATAAAGAAACAGGTAGTAATTTTCTTGTTGGGTAAAATATTTTAAACATTTATAAATAAAATTGGTTCAATTATTGGTTCAATATTTTTTGGAAAAAAGTATACCACATATTTCTGGGTAAAATCTTTTAAACAAATTTTGGCAAACATGGTTCTTATATTTATTATATTTTTAAAAATGTTCTTCGCGTCTCTGGGTACATTTTTTAAAACATTTTTTTAAGGTATAATTTTGGTAACATTAAAAAATAAAATTGTATCAAAAATTAATATAATTTTCAAGAATGTTACGCTTTATTCTGAAATTTAGGTTTTTGTACTTCATCTTTTCAAAAATAATTTGTTTATCCTAAAAAAAAAATAAAGCCTATATATTTCTTTAATTTATTTATATGTTCTTACATAATTTACAAAACCTAATTGAAATAAGAGATATTAAATTTAGTCTAACACTTAAAATATTATCTAAACAAAGTAAAAACTGTTTTATTTACAAGTATTATCTAAACCCTTAACATTAGAATGTAAACTCTAATTTACTCGTAACGTTAAATATCACTTCATCATCAATTAATTATGAACACATTCCTGATTTAATTATAATTTTGTAAATATTTTATCAAATATTAATTAGCACACACGTAACAAATATTTATAATTATTCAGGAATAAATTTAATATCGCACATTTATTTTAATATAAACTTTCTTTCAATGAAATAAACATACATTTAAATAATTAATATTAAATTATCTGCGCGGATTAATTACAAACTGCGTGCATAACAAATATTTCAAGTATTTCAATGAAACGAATGTTATTTTAAATTTCCATTTTGTTGGCAGATCTAATTAATTATGTTATATGTAGTTTTAAATTTAACGCGTTATTTCACATTCAGTTATTGCCATCGAAGTTTTTAATTAAACTATATTTATTTTAATATTTTAGAGAAATTGGAATTCATTTGTCGCTTTAAAAACAATAGAGCTAATTACTGTATCAACAACTATTAGCTTTTATGCACTTAATTTAATTTGTTATAAAAATTTATCGTAAGTTAAATTAAAAAAAAAACTTCTAGAGTTATATGATTTAATATTTTTTTTCATTTAACTTGGCTACTCGCTTAGGGAATTGTCATGATAATTATAATATATAATTTGAGAGTTTCCAATCTTCAGTATTTTTACTGGCACTATAATATTTTCCACGGAACTAAAATATTTTCCATGGTACTATAAATTGGCACAAACATGAATTTTCAAAGTAATTTATATTTACAATTCGCGGAGCGATCAAACTAAATTTTCAGGCTTTTTAACTTAAAAAATTAAATTTTCATAAAAAAAACATACTTCATGCCTAATCAAGGATTAAAATCACTCGTTAGTAACTTCAAATTGAATCCAATAAAAAAATAAGGATACCCTTCAAATGCAAACGCATAGGGAAATATATACTTGAAAGAAACATTGACAGGAGTTTTAAACAATAAATTATATGAAAATCACTTGTTAAAATCTGCTAAACTTTTTTTCATTTTATTAAGAGTCCAGTAATAATAATAATAATATTTATTGCGCGCCAGTACATAAAGTTTACACTAGTCATATACTAGTATTTGAGCTATAAAATAAAATAATATTAGCCTATAAATAAAACATTGATATTAAAATTAAGATTAGGACTAGATTGGTCTACATATATAAAACAAAGAAAAACAAAGACCATTAATGTTAAAAAGCAATAAGAATAAATTAAGCTTAGTCTAATACATGAAATGCAGGACAATGGTTTACTCGTAACCCGTTGGTGAGATATCACAGAATTTGTGTGCTAGACATTCATTAATGTTATAGGACGCCCGGGTGGACAAGTGTTCTTTAATTAACTTTATGAATTTTATATTTAGAAATAACTTAACATTTTGTGGAAGTATATTGTACAGTTTCGCATACAAATGTATTCCATTTTTGCATTTAGTCAGTCGTATGTGACATGGCTGGATGTTACTTTTATTACGTGTGTTATGTGCATGTACTTAGCTATGAGTTCTATAGGATTGAATATTTTTATGAGTGAATTTAAGGCATTCTAGAATAAAAATAGACGGGGCAGTGAGAATTTTCAATTCAATAATAGCTGATCTGCAGTCCGCTCTGCAAGGTATAGATGCTAATACTCTGATTACCCTTCTTTGAATCGAAAATATGTTCGAGCTTAAAGGAGAATGTCCTCAAGCCAATATTCCATACCTTATATGTGAATTAAACCATGCGTAATACGCTGACATTAGGTATTCAGTTGGCAAAGATTGGCTTAGGTTGCGTATTAAGTAGGTCGTCCTACAGAGTTTATTACAGCATTCTGTGACATGCATATGGCCTTAGAGAAAAGGTTATTTTTTCAGTTTTCTCTATGTTATGAGAGAGGCTATAAGCATTGCACCAATCCTTTATCTGTGAAGTCAAATTTTCACTCATATTGAGTGCTTCTTGCAAATTATTCGGCTTACAGATGGAAGTTGTATCATCTGCATACATTATAACTTTAGAGTTACTAAATTGAGCCGGTAAATCATTAGCATAAATTAATAATTGTAGTGGACCCAGTATTGAACACCGTGGATTACTGTGGCCGCGTCTGATAATAGTTTATTGAATTTGACTTGTTGTGATCTATGACTTGAGTAAGAATTAATTAAGCGACAACCTTTAGGCTGGAAGTTGTAATAATAAAGTTTTCGTAATAGTGTACAATGAGACACACAATCGAAAGCCTTGCTGAGATCGAAAAAGAAAGCGACTGTAAATTCACCCAATTCAAAGCTTGATTCAATTTCTTCAGCAAGTGCCCTTATTGCATCAGTCGTAGAAAGCCCTCTACGAAAGTCGAATTGGTTATGATTTAGGATCGAGTTCGAGTCAAGAAACATAATAATTTGGTTGAAGATAATTTTTTCAAATATTTTGGACACAACAGGTAATGAGGATATTGGCCTATAGTTTTTAACGTAATTTTTACATCTTTTTTTATGAATAGGGACAATAAGTGCCTCTTTTAGACATTTGGGAAAGATGCCAGATTTTATGCATATATTAATTAGCTTAGTAAGTAGGAGCATGAATACTTCACATAGATATTTTACAAGTACACTCAACATTTCGTATTTATCGCGTTAAGTTGTGTTTTGTAAAGCTTTGATAACATCTCGGACATTGATAGTACTGACCTGAAAGACAAAACTATTGTTACATAATGGTAATTTGTGCATATATTGAATGGGATCAGTACTTGACATGTACACAATATCCAGCCAATTCGGATGATTTTTAGAGGTTGGGTGGTATTTT
The DNA here is from genome assembly GCA_932526585.2 of Philonthus cognatus. Classification (NCBI taxonomy): domain Eukaryota; kingdom Metazoa; phylum Arthropoda; class Insecta; order Coleoptera; family Staphylinidae; genus Philonthus; species Philonthus cognatus. The sequence goes on along the minus strand of OW052243.1, from coordinate 22,896,107 downwards.
TGTCTCTGACGACTGGACTATTTCCTCAAACACAATTATGAAACAGAAGAACTTTCCTATATCTCCAATTTTGCTCTCATTAATCACTTGATGAAACGTGTTTACATAATTGATGATTGAATAAAAGTCACTTGGCTTGTAGTGAAGATTCATTGTTAAAATCTGCAATATATGGATAACAATTCTGTCTTACATTACACTTAGAACAAACTGAAAATAAAACAAGCAATAACATAAAAGAAGAACCCCTCGCATCATCCTTCAATCTGTGAAATACGTGAAAGGGCGATAACTTTTTAGTTTATTCCCGTCTATCGGCCTCGGGAGGTATTTCTCCACAAGACAAACTGTCTCCTTTTCCGTTTCGCCGGGGCCATTTATGGGTTTGCAAATCCCCGGGCAATGGCAAAGATCGACTCCTTTATATTTTATATGAGCGCCGTTCGCGTCTTGATTTAGTCAGCACTAACTATTTCCACATATGTCTGGAGGGCGCGCAGAAAAAGGGATCCACTTTTCACAGTCACGTCCCGCGGAAAAAAGAAAAGAGAAACGTCGAAGAGGGAGGGATCGTCAACTTGAATTTATCGATTTGTCTAAAGAGGAGTGTTTTTGTAGTAAATTTTGAAAGGTAATGGGGGTAATATAAAAAGGGAGACGGATTGTGATTGAAGATTTGAAGGGAATTAGCAGTTTATTACCAAAATATAAATCTTTTGCTTTATTTTAATGACCCATTTTATTACTAAATACAGCTCAGGCCAATTTAAAGACGTGCACTTTCTTATGAATAAAACAAACGTATAATCCATAGAGTACGTGTTTTATGTAAATGTAAATGTTCTTTATTGGTGTTAACAATAGAAAATAATTATTTTTACACATCTCATTAGTCTTACAGGATTTTTCTATTACATTTCACTATTGATCAATTGAGATTCACTGTATCCCGAATATCATCTACCTTGTCAAATATATGCCAAAAGATTTCCCATTTACGAAATGAGTTTCATTATATACGAAATACTTTTCCCTTTAATATTTTTGCTCAACATTTTTGCATTAACAATAACTTTCTTTTGATAATAATTTATTCGTATTTATACATACAAGGAGTTTTTCTTATAAGTGTACACATTCTAAATTCAGCTTATTTTTTGTATTTTTAAATATTTCTTGTTTTTTTTAGGTTTAATGTGAAGCTTTAAACAAGTGTTTTCCACTTCCAGACTAAGCATGAAGTAAATTTTCGAGTTTAGAAAAGCCCCGTGAAAATTTGTCGAGGGTCGCGCAGCGACTCGAAACAAATTTTCTGGGCTTTTCTAAACTCGAAATTTTACTTCATACGGCGCGCATATAAACACTAAAATATTGTGAAATTTATGTATAATAGAACTTCACTTAAAATCTGTGTTTTATACGCGTGGCGCATGCAGTAAAATTTCGAGTTTAGAAAAGCCCAGAAAATTTGTCTCGGGTCGCTGCGCGACCCTCGACAAATGTTCACGGGGCTTTTCTAAACTCGAAATTTTATTTCATGCTTAGTCTGGGAGTGGAAAGCACTCGTTTAAAGCTTCAAATAGAACTATTTTAAAAAACAACAAATGTCGGAAAATTTACTGCTTATGCATATGTTTACCTAAAAGGAAAATTCACTGTATGTAACACTACTTACGCCAGCATCCATTCTCTGGATAAGGAGTCCTCTTAGTTCATTGCTAAGATGCATTTTTTGACGAACTGCAGCCATTTCGAGTTTAGAAAAGCCTCGTGAAAATTTGTCGAGGGTCGCGCAGCGACCCGAGACAAATTTTTTGGGTTTTTCTAAACTCGAAATTTTACTTCATACGGCGCGCATATAAACACTAAAATATTGTGAAATTTATGTATAATAGAACTTCACTTAAAATCTGTGTTTTATACGCGTGGCGCATGAAATAAAATTTCGAGTTTAGAAAAGCCCAGAAAATTTGTCTCGGGTCGCTGCGCGACCCTCGACAAATTTTCACGGGGCTTTTCTAAACTCGAAATTTTATTTCATGCTTAGTCTGGGAGTGGAAAGCACTCGTTTAAAGCTTCAAATAGAACTATTTTAAAAAACAACAAATGTCGGAAAATTTACTGCTTATGCATATGTTTACCTAAAACGAAAATTCACTGTATGGAACACTACTTACGCCAGCATCCATTCTCCGGATAAGGAGTCCTCTTAGTTCATTGCTAAGATGCATTTTTTGACGAACTGCAGCCATTTCGAGTTTAGAAAAGCCCCGTGAAAATTTGTCGAGGGTCGCGCAGCGACCCGAGACAAATTTTCTGGGCTTTTCTAAACTCGAAATTTTACTTCATACAGCGCGCATATAAACACTAAAATATTGTGAAATTTATGTATAATAAAACTTCACTTAAAATCTGTGTTTTATACGCGTGGCGCATGAAATAAAATTTCGAGTTTAGAAAAGCCCAGAAAATTTGTCTCGGGTCGCTGCGCGACCCTCGACAAATTTTCACGGGGCTTTTCTAAACTCGAAATTTTATTTCATGCTTAGTCTGGGAGTGGAAAGCACTCGTTTAAAGCTTCAAATAGAACTATTTTAAAAAACAACAAATGTCGGAAAATTTACTGCTTATGCATATGTTTACCTAAAAGGAAAATTCACTGTATGTAACACTACTTACGCCAGCATCCATTCTCCGGATAAGGAGTCCTCTTAGTTCATTGCTAAGATGCATTTTTTGACGAACTGCAGCCATTTTGCTGAGAAGTGAAATGCAATTGACAAACTGTAATAAGGTTTTGGCATATTGGGAAATGTAGTGGTATATAGGGAAATGTATTTGATAAATGGGAACTATATTTGAGATAAAGGGATAAATATTCGATATAAAGTAAAATGCAATAGAAAAACTGTAAATTTAAATAAAATATCACTATTTCAAAAAAACGCATACTTAAATACTATATATAATAATAATAATAATGATAATAATAATAATAATGAGTGAAGATAGACAATATACTTACCTTGGAGTTCCGCAAAGAGGCATGCATGCAGAAAACGACATAAAACTTAAAATCGAAGAAGTCTACGTTAAAACCTTAGCCAAGATATGGGGATCCGAACTATCAGGACTTTCTAAATGCACAGCCACTAACAACCTGGCGGTCCCATTAGTAACGCACACCTTCGGCGCCATCAGATGGAAAAAGTCTGAGATACAAAAGTTAGACAGACTAACCAGGAAAGCTATGCACAAGAGTCGCAGCTTACATCCGAATGCGTCGGTACCAAGACTCTACATGCAGAGATCCAAAGGTGGCAGAGGACTTATATCCTTAGAAGACCTGCATCAAAGGTCTATTATACTAACTGCATGTAAAGTACAAAAATTCCCAGACCCACTATTAAATCTTGTTGCAGCACACGAACAAAAGAGAAACGGCGCATTCCTATACAGATAAGCGGAAGATCTAGCAAATAAGTTGGGCATACTACTCAAACTTGGCTACCGAGCGAGTGGAGAACTCTTGGAGACTCCGCTGGCAGAACAGAAAAATATCATTAAAAAAAAAGACGCTAGAACTAAGGCAATAGGCTCACGAGGAAAAGTCAACGCACGGACTGTACTTCAGAGACATGGAACACCAACAACTGTCTAAAAACCTGTCGTTTGGGTTCTTAAGATCTACCACACTGCGATTCAGAAACCGAGGGATACATCACGGCGGTGCAAGATGGAGTGTTTCACACCTAAGCATACAGAGCGAGAGTAATGAAAATCTCCGAAGTCGACACCAGATGCAGGGCATCAGACGAGACAATGCACCTACTATCATCGTGCAAAAACTATGCCAAGTCACTCTACATCCGTAGGCATAACTCCGCCCTCAATGTTCTCTACTACGCGCTGCGGCATAAATACGGCATTGATGACGAGCTGAAGCTATCTTACCTTAACGAGGAGATACCGTCATCAGTGTCCAACGATGTGTGCAAGATTCTGTAGGATTTCGCTCTTTAATGGTCCATTGCTATCATTTTGATCAAAGAGTTCTGCAAATGCGTGTCCAATTTGGGATTCGCTGGAACTCCTGGCCTTGCCATGACATCACCGATGGAACTGGATCCAGGTTTCTCCTATCATTTACGAAATTCCAAAATTTAGTTGGATCTCGAGACAAACGTTTTTCCGATGTTTCAATATAGCTATCATACGCTGTGTTAATGCTTCTTTTGAGTAGTTGCTTAATGGGTCTTGGATTAGTGTTTGTATTAATTTTACCAAGTCGAACTGTTTTTCTAATTTTTATGTCGTGTTTTATCTACGAGAATTTGTTTTGGATGAGAATTAAATCAGAATCAGATGTAGTGCTGTCCAGTTTATATATGAAACATTTAAAAGATTAATAATTGTCAATAATATACAAGTACATTCGCTTTATAATGCAGGTATATCCTACTGCTTAGCTAAATAAAACATATCATTTATTAACACAGATTAAATCAAGCTTTGTCTATTAAATGAGAAATGTTTATAATTTAGGGATTTTTGCTGTTATTACATTAAGATCCATATTTCGTTGTACAAGTTCATTTGTTTTAGATAAAGGAAAGAACGAGTGATGCATTTGAAAATAGTTTGATAAATTTCGCAACGCGGTGAAAAATGTGCGCAGCAAATTGAAATATCAGGGAAATGCATACACAGCACGCAGACATATATTTTCGCCTCTTAAAGGGCAATTTATTAAAAACTTAAACCCGTCCGTATTTCACCTTTAACAGGATTACTCTATTTTCCCCCCGGGAAACTTTTTCATCCGCCGCAACTTAATGCACCCGCCGAACTAATATTTCACACACGTAAATATTATTGAGTAATAAATAAGACATACTCATAAAAAAAATCAAATATAGTCTCAAATCTTAATCATAAAATAGAAGATTTAAAGTAACGAGATAAACTTCTTTACTTTATATCTTCTATGTATCAATTGACATTTTTTAAAATCTTCTAAATATTTTTTTTTATAAATTAAGTAAAAAGACAACCTTCTTTACTTTATATCTTCTATTTTATGATTGAAATTTTTTTACACCTTGTAAATATTTTTTTAAATCTTGTAAATATCTCATATTTAAGCTATTATATCGTTTGTTTTACTGCTTATTAAATTATTAATAAGCGATTTTATGATATTAGTTGTGTATTTACTGTCAAATAAATTAAAGCACCTTGCGAGTGTTTGAATTCCTGGACTAAGCAAAAAGTAAAATTTCGAGTTTAGAAAATGTAAGCTATTAAATCGTTTGTTTTACTGCTTATTTAAGGTCTAGTCTATTGATAGGCAATTTTATCATATTAATTGTGCATTTACTGTCAAATAAATTGAAGCATCTAGCGAGTGTTTGCATTCTCTGATTAAGCAAGAAGTAAAATTTCGAGTTTAGAAAATGCACTAAAACACAAACAGTATATTTTGAATTATAGTATACTTAAATATAGTACATATTTTGCATTTAAATGTACTCCAGTTCCCTTTATTTCCAATTTGGAAACACAGGCCCTGGGCTCGTTAAAATTTTAATCTCGCGTGTCTCGTTTTGTCGTTTTTTCGGTCGAGGCGAAAGCTCATTTGCAAAATAAAACATCCCCTAATTATGTGCAAATATTACAACTTTTTTTCGACATGCATTTACATAATGCCATCCTCGTGTAAATAGCCTGAGTAACATTTTTTCTGTCCGCCTTTATTTAATTACGTAAGTACTTGCGCATATATGAAAGTTCTTAAATTGCTTAAATATGCAAGGGATTACACATTTAAAATGGACTATTATGTAAAAATATACAGGGTGTTTCTAAGTTTAATAACTAGATACAAAGAACACATATACCATATAAAATCATTTAACCCCGATAAATCTTCAGTAGCAAAGAAACAAATATAACAGGGGTAATACAAGTGCAAAGGCTACGCTGGTTAGGCCATGTACAGAAGATAGACGAAGCTAGGCTACTAAAAATAGTACTCACCAGTACAATAGGAGGAAGAAGAAAAAAAGAAAGGCCAAGAAAGAGATGGAAAGGAGAAGTAGAAAAGGACATGGAGCAATTAGGAATTACCGGATAGAAAAAAAAGCACAGAACAAAATGATATGAAAGAAGTAGTATATATATATATATGTATATATATATATATATATATATATATATATATATATATATATATATATATATATATATATATATATATATACAGCGCTTATTTATCACTATATTCAATTATTGAAAAGACGCTTAAAAATCCGTTTTTGTCATTTTGCCACAAGTTTGTCAAAACACGTATGGATGGATAACTATAATTGTCAATTTTATTGCTATTGAAAATTAACACCTAGTGTTCCAAATGTACATCTAGCACAATAAAAATAATAAGTGAAGAAAGGAATGACTACAATAATTAATAGCAAACATTTCACGTAACTGAAAGAAGAATATTGATGTTCTTATGTCTGTCTATCGGTTCCTCCGTCTGTCAATGTTTTGAGGTAACTCCAAAACGCAAATGAGTTAGAAATTATATATTTACACGTATTTTCTACATAAACATTGTAGATCTGTATCAATATAGCTATTTTTAAAAATATTTTACTAGATATTGACACTATTTAAAATTGTTTGAAATAAAAGTTGCAGATATTTAAAAAATACATAATATCATTATGAACACTTTTTGCGGTTTAGCAGTATCGCCTCCGTTGGGAATCACTGATTTAGAGTACCAATGAATTATCTGAAAAAAAAACGTGCTCTTTTAAACATTTTATTGAATTACTTTAAATGTTTCGGTATTGCTTTTTGTTTGTTTTTCGTTGTTGGTAAATTAAATTTATTAGGGTATACATATAATAAATTTAGTGGATTTTAATTACCTAAAACCAATTACTAGTTAAATTACAAAATCCCAATTATCCAAAGTAATCAACCGTTTATTTGGTAAATATTTAATAGCGTTAATTTATTTATATAATAATGGGTTTTATTCAAATTTGTGAGCGAATAACGTTAACATTTATTTATGTGTGCATATATTTTGATTATCTAAAGCGCTTATTATTATTTAACTCAATAATAAATGTAATATTTGAAGAATGAATAAATATAGACATTGAATTATTTTAATAGGCAAATTATGATTAAATGGATTAATAAACTCGCATTTATGGAACAATAATGTGTATATAAGTAATTCGCCTTGACTGTGGAGCAATGGGGTAGATAGGGGGGGATTTAGAGGATCAATCCATCCTAATGAGTTTTGAAAAAATGGAAAGGAGGCGATACCCCAGGCACATCAAATTTCATAAATTTATATCAGAAATTTTAAATTATATATATCAGTAATCACTATTTTTAATCGGTATTTTATACGGCTGGCGCATGAAGTAAAATTTCGAGTTTAGAAAAGTGTGAAAATTTGGATTTGCCGGGGCGCGCGAGCGAAGCGAGTCGCGCCCCGGCAAATCCAAATTTTCACGCTTTTCTAAACTCAAAATTTTACTTCACGCTTACTCTGGGAGTGGAGGACACTCGTTAGAATTATGTTTATATAACAACAGATTAATGAATGACTTTAATTCGCCCACATTTGTCAACTTTAGTCAAAAGATAGTTTATTGTAGTGTTTTTATTCGTGAGCTAGTGTCATCATAATTAAAGAAAACAGTCCATTGTTAATTTAAAAAACTCATTGAATACAGTTATTTTCAATTAAATGTAAATGAAAAACATTTTAGGGAAAATTATAAAAATCACACACTAAGTCAATTTTGACGTTAGATTGTAACAAATTGACATAATTGAATAACTTTTAAATGACTAAACAAATAATAGTAAATATAATTTTGCATTTGAAAAAATGGTAATTTTTGGTTTTAAACATTAATTTTGGTAATGAATATACCAAAAATGACATTAAACGAAATGGTATTACATACCAACAAAAGTATAATTTTCATTTAAAATGTCAAAAGTATCAATTGTTACGTAAAATTTCAACTAAATTGTTAAATTTTAGAAAAACCGACTAGGTAAGTGTACTAAATAATATTTTTTTTTTCTAGCAAATGTTAAATGTTTTTTTGAATATGTCAAAAATTGTTTGGATTATTTTTTCATCAGCACAATATTCTCGGTATGCAAATACAATTTTTAATAATAATTTCCCGTTTTTAACATAACTGGTCATTTTTCACATAAATTGACAATTCTAATGTAGTTTGTCATTATCAAATACACATACACACTGTCGATCCGAGTTAAAAATATCAAATTATGCCAAAAAAAGACACTTTATGTAAATAAAATTGTCGTTTTTATTTTTTTCTGGCATAATTTGACATTTTCAATACGGAATATAATTGAAGGATTAAGGGAAAAAAGTAAATGAGTCCTATTCATGGAATTTTATAATTAAACAAAATGAAATGTTAAAACTTTGTGTTTCATTGGTTATTTTTGTTTCATCACGAATAACTAGTGAACCATTTGTTTGTTTGCCGTTAAGTTTGCCTACCTAAAAATACTTGTTCTAAGCTACATAATGGCGTCAAAATCGATTTTCGGAACTTTTTAAACTCATTTGGTTTTTCTCCTTAACCCTTCAATTGTTATAGCATTAATTTTGGCCAACTGTGATATTTTAGGCACCGCTGTATTTTGACTGTTATGATATTTTGATCAACTGCCCAACATTTAGTCAATCGACTAGTTATTGGCAAGTAGAATGTTTTTCGACATTTGACGTTATGTTATTTAGACTACTATGACTTTATTCAATGAGTTTTTTTAATTAACAAAGTACTGTTTTTCTTTTTAATTATTATGACAGTAGGTCACTTTAAAGACACTACAATAAACTATCTCTTGTCTATTGTGGCATTGTGACTGAAATTGACTCAATCAACTACCATTGATTATAATGACATTCAAACATTAAATCACTCTGCCGATTATATTTTCACTGTTGTGATATTTTGACTGTAAGTCACTATATTATCCACTCGATCGACTGTATGTTGACTATTGTGAAATTTATACTGTATTTGACTATAACAGTATTCTTATAGTATTTACATGATCGACTGTACGTTGACTATAATGACATTTTGATTGTAAGGGAATAGTTCCACTGCCTTTTGAGTGAGAGTATTTTTATATTATTTACACGATCGACTGTATTTATTTATTTATTACATTATTGACTATTGTGACATTTTGACTGTAAGGTAGTATTTTCATATTAATCACTCGATCGAAACTTTTTTCAATAATTATGTCATTCTGTTGATCGAGTGAATATTATGAAAATACTTTCATAATAAAAAGACAGTGGAACTAGTGCCTTACAGTTAAAATGTCACAATAGTCAACATACATACTATAATCAAATGACAGTCGAACTAGTGATTTACAGTCAAAATGTGGTTTACAGTAATAATGTTAAAATAGTCAACATACAATCGATCGTGTGAATAATATGAAAATATTGTATTATTAATGTATTTATTTATTTTTATTTTTTATCTAATTATTTTATGGCAGACTTAACATACTTCATCGAGTTTCTTTTTACTATGATAGAATTATCGTATGTAATACCACAAGAGGTTGGTTTTGGCCGGATATTTTTTTATTTAGACGAGTGCGTGGTTGCCTAGCAATTTTAACGAGAGAAAACTTGGATGACAAAAACACGAGAGCGAAGCTCGAGTGTTTTTGTCTATACAAGTTTTCTCGAGTAAAATTGGAAAACCACGCACGAGTTATTAAATGAAAAAATATCCTCCCAAAACCAAACCTCGAGTGGTATTTGATAAGATAATTCCATGACAAAGGTGTATTGTCATTCTAAAATCTGTCATCCGTTCTTGCAGCGTTGCCAATGTCCTATTAAATTTCTTTAAGTTTGTAGAAACGTTTCGCGCAAGAATAATTTATATTCAATGCATTAGTAATAATTAATCAGTTACGCACTTTTAGATTAAACAGCAAACCGCTATTAGAAGGTGAGGATTATTTTTTCTCTTTATTGGGTCCAAATTGACGATTTACTTTTTTTGGTATTTAGCGGCACTGTTAAATTTATATTACTTATAATTTCCGCCTTGGAAATTGTTCCGAAACGATTTGTGTGACAATTATGCATTACGTAGTGATTTGACGGATTGAACTTAACGTCACTAATTCAGCGCGATCGTACAGTCGTTGGCATGGAGAACGTAAATAAGATCATTTTAAAATATCCACTTGCATTTTTACTTCTGCGATTTTGTTTGTTAGCAAATATGCATGATTTTAGGTTGGAATGGAATTATCACATTAAATCACTCTGCTGGCTGTATTTTGGCTATTGGGACATTCTCATGTTAGGTCACTTGGTCGATTATTTTTTGACTATGACACTATTTTCACAATAATCACTCTGTCGACTGTACAGAGCTCAATTACGATATTTTAAATGTAAGTCACTTGGTCGACTGTTTTATTTATACTATGACGGTATTATTATATTAAATCATTTTGTCTACAGTACTTCGAGTATTACGGCATTTAGAACATTCAATCAATTTGTCGACAGTATTTTAACAATTATGATGTTTTGACTATTGTGACATTTTGACTGTAAGTAACGAGTGTCTGCCACTCCTAGATTAAGCATGAAGTAAAATTTCGAGTTTAGAAAAGCGTGAAAATTGGGATTTGCCGGGGCTCGCGAGCGAAGCGAGTCGCGCCCCGGCAAGTCTAAATTTTCACGCTTTTCTAAACTCGAAATTTTACTTTATGCGCCACGCGTACAAAACACCCATTTAAGGGGAAATTTAAAATATGTATAGATTACTTATATAATTTAAATTTAAGAATTTTCGGATCTTTGGCTTGGGCGGCGCCCCTGCATCTAAGTAAAAAAATAAAACCATTTTTTATACTTTATAAAAATACATTTATAAAACTAAACAGTAAATCAACCCCCCCCCCATCGCAAAAAGCTATCTACGCCACTGCAGTGAACTTTTTAAATTTTAAAAAATATTTCTGAATTCATTTCTAAAGAGCTAAACATATTCTATTGGTATTTTTGGTAATAATTGCGGTATATGAAATATAAAAAAAAAACACAAACAGTGTATTTGGTTTTTTATTCGCTGAATTACAAAATGTCTACCTGATTGGATTGGAATTTATTGCAACTAAGTTAATGACTTTCATTCCATTCAATTGTAGTTCAATTTGGCAAATCAGTTTGTAGTGATTGTCACAAACGACTCTGACATAAGGATATCATCGTTCACGTGCATACATATGTGATGGATTCAAATTCACCGATAAGAGACTATAACGTAGTGTAACCGAATACTAATTAATACACATGATCGATAAAGTGGATAGAGTAATCTGAGATAAACTGTTACGTTGCATCATTATCTATACTAAATATACACACACTAAGGATATTAGTCGTATACATTCACTTGTTTAAAGGATATTACGTATCTAAGAGGCCGTGTACAAAATATATAAGAAGAAATAAAAGCAGAGGGATAATTATGGCTCATTAGACTTTCATTTAATTAAATATTTATTATGTTCAAGTGTAATAAAATAGAGTAAAATTAACGTGAAACGTGTTGGGTTAAATTATTAGATAGACACACATACAGAGAGTTTTATGTAACACCGAACAGTTTTACTTCATGCGCCACCGATACAAAACACTGATTCAATGTAAAGTTTAGCGGTGTGTTTTAAACTTTCTAATATGTCAGTGTTTTGTACCGGTGGCGCATGAAGTAAAATTCCGAGTTTAGAAAAGCCTGAAAATTTGCTTTGGCCGCTCCGCGCTTCGCGCTACGCGACCAAACCAAATTTTCAGGCTTTTCTAAACTCGAAATTTTACTTCATGCTTAGCCTGGGAGTGGAAAACACTCGCTTAAAGCTTCAAATTAAATTCTTTTAATAAACCGAGCATCGAAAAATATGGAACGTATGCATATGGATACTTAAACGAAAAATTCTCGTTATGAAAATGTTCGGTATTACATAAAACTCTTTGTAGATTTTTTTTTCTTTAAAGTATAAATATTCCGATGCATGAGTTGTAAATGTTCAGGCATTTGTATTATCTCGTAAATTTCATTTATAAATAAATTTTTCTTTCAGGTATAAATGTCACGATTTTTCGTTGTAAATTTTCGCACATTCGTTGTTTTGTTAAAAATGTTCAGTTTGAAGCCTCAACGAGTGTTTTCAATCCCAGATTAAGCATGAAGTAAAATTTCGAGTTTAGAAAAGCCTGAAAATTTGGTTTGGTCGCGTAGCGCTACGCGCTACGCGACCAAACCAAATTTTCAGGCTTTTCTAAACTCGAAATTTTACTTCATGCTCCACGCGTATAAAACACTGATTTAAAGTAAAGCTCAAAATATACTACTTAGGTTTGATCACCTGCTTATTAATTTTACAAATGCTTATATATATATTTTTTTTTTCTTGAATAACTTTCTCATTTATCACTTGGTGAAACATTTTGAAATAATATTAAAGGATAAATTAGATACACTTGGTTTGTATTACTATTAGTGAAACAAACAAAGTGTATTTAATTTATCTTTTAATATTTTTTATATATGTAAAAGTATTCAATTTTTACTTAATACTTAATTTTCGGACATTCGTTGTTTTGTTAAAAATGTTCAGTTTGAGGCCTCAACGAGTGTTTCCAATCCCAGATTAAGCATGAAGTAAAATTTCGAGTTTAGAAAAGCCTGAAAATTTGGTTTGGTCGCGTAGCGCGTAGCGCTACGCGACCAAACCAAATTTTCAGGCTTTTCTAAACTCGAAATTTTACTTCATGCGCCACGCGTATAAAACACTGATTTAAAGTAAAGCTCAAAATATACTACTTAGGTTTGATCACCTGCTTATTAATTTTACAAATGCTTATATATATATATATTTTTTTTCTTGAATAACTTTCTCATTTATCACTTGGTGAAACATTTTGAAATAATATTAAAGGATAAATTAGATACACTTGGTTTGTTTTACTATTAGTGAAACAAACAAAGTGTATTTAATTTATCTTTTAATATTTTTTATATATGTAAAAGTATTCAATACTCTTCTTTGAGTTACGTGAAGTGTTTTTCTATTAATTATTGTAGTAATTCCTTTCTTCACTTTATTTTTATTATGCTAAATGTACATTTCAAACACTAGGTGTTCATTTTTAATAGCAATACAAATAAATATATTTGTTAATTATATTGCTATTGAAAATTAACACCTAGTGTTTGAAATGTACATTTAGCATAATAAAAATAAAGTGAAGAAAGGAATTACTACAATAAATAATGTGATAGTATTTTTGAAAAAATTGCTGTATATCAGTACTCATTACAAATAAATCACGATTTCTTTATTGTGGGTTAATATATTTAAAATACAAACACGCCCTTTTTTGTCTAGATGGAATTTATTAAAACCCGTTGCCCACGAAGGGTTTTAAAAAGGCAAGGGCAGTTGCGAGGGTCCGCAGCATTTACATAAGATTCCGCATGTGAGAGGGCCATAGCCGTTTCAAAAAGCAGATTGTTCTATAAAATTTAGATTAGACTGTGTAGACACTAGAGAGGAGAAAAAATGAGGGGCGGAAGGATAATGTTGGGAACTGTGGGTTGCATTTTGATAGAGAATAGGGGACAAGAGTGGGTAATTTTACATGAGGGGTGATATTTTCTAAAGTGATGTGCTAGAGCTAGAAAATGGAAGCGTTTGTGGTTTCTCAAAGAAGTATATAAACATAACATTTTATTAAAAATATAAAGAAAATAGTATGTATATGGTCTAAATTAAAACACAAAATTATCTATGAATCAACTAGAAGCATACACACCTTTGCTTCTAGGTGATTCATACATAATTTTGTGTTTTAATTTATATACATAATATTTTCTTTATATTTTTTATTATAGGTGAAATTTAGAATTCAGACGCTGTGTCCGGCGTTGGATTAGATGCAGTTGGAAGATCAGAAGTCTTGTCTAGAGTTAGGTTAAGTGAAATTAAAAATTTAGATGCCGTGTCAGAAGTTGGGTTAGGTAAAGTGGAAATTCAGTCGTCGTGTCAGGAGTTGGGTTAGGTGAAATTGGAAATTTTGACGCCGTGTCAGAAGTTAAGTTTGCGCCTAAATTTCTAATGTAACCCAACCTAACACCTGACAAGACGTCTGAATTTCCAACTTTACCTAACCCAACCCCTGACAAGATGTTTCCAACTTTACCTAACCCAACGCCTGACACGGCATCTAAATTTCCAATTTTACCTAACCCAACTTCTGACAAGATGTTTGAGTTATCAACTTCACCTAACCTAACGCCTGACACGGCATCTAAATTTCCAATTTCACCTAACCCAACTTCTGACAAGATGTTTGAGTTATCAACTTCACCTTACCTAACGCCTGACACGGCATCTAAATTTCCATTTTCACCTAACCTAACTCTTGGCAAGATGTTTAAATTTCCAACTTTACCTAACCCAACGTCTGACACGGCATCTAAATTTCCTATTTCACCTAACCCAACTCCTGACAAGACGTCTGAATTTTTAAATTCACCTTACTAAACGTCTGACACGGCATCTAAGTTTACAATTTCACCTAACCCAACTCCTGACAAGATGTTTGAATTTCAAACTTCACCTAACCCAACCCCTGACACGGCATCTAAATTTGCAGTTTCACCTAACCCAACTCCTGACAAGATGTTTAAATTTCCAACTTCACCTAACCCAACCCCTGACACGCATCTAAATTTCCAATTTCACCAAACCCAACTCCTGACAAGATGTTTAAATTTCCAACTTCACCAAACCTAACGTCTGACACGGCATCTAAATTTCCAATTTCACATAACCCAATTCCTGAGAAGACGCCTAAATTTCCAATTTCACCTAACCGTACTCCTGACAGGACGTCTGAATTTCCAGCGTCACCTAACCCAACTCCTGATACAGCGTCTAAATTTCCAATTACACCTAACTACACTCCTAACACGACGTCTAAATTTACGATATAGTGACTAATAAAATGAGAAATTCAGTTTCAAAGTTCAAGGTACCCATGTATTATTGACAGATAATATATTGGGTAGCAGATTATATCAATGAAAGCTTGATATCTCTTTGTTAATTAATTAAAAAAAACTCTTCCCCTAGCATAATTTTTTACATTTTTTTTTTCAAATTGTCCAAATACAATTTCTGCATTGTAAAAATTATGTTATATTTCCTACTGTATTGTAAAATTATTAGTTGGTAATTGTAATTCAGAAATACAGATGTTTGTGGTAATTTTTGAAATTAAAATAACAGCACATCTAAGCGTCTTTCAAAGAAAATTTTAGGCCAGAGGTAATTGATATTTTATTGGCCCATTAAAGTGTTATAAAAAGATAGATGTTTAAATTCGTCTTTGTTAGACAATTATTTTATAAATTTGTGAAAAGAAATGCACTTTTAACATTGTTTTAAAATCATAGGGCAGGTGGTGGCCGAGCGGTAACGTCGCCGGGCTGTATCGCTCGAGCTACAATTCGGGTTCGATTCCCGTGCACGGCGAGACTTTGTTTAAAAATAATTTCTCGTCGTGACCCTGGGTGTGGTATGAATGTTAGTGTTTGTCCGTATGAAATAATAGCATACTACAAATTGTAATGTTAACAATTAATACAAATACAAATAAATATATAAATGATGTTGGCTAATGGGCAAGTTCCCAAGGCCAGGCAAAAGCCAAAACAAAAAAAAATCATAGGTTATTTGTCTCATGTTTACATCTGTAACTGAACTTTTTGCAATTTCAAGTAATGTTAGATATAAGTGGTATTTATGAACTTCTAAATAAATCAGTGTTTTATATGTTTGGCGCATAAAATAAGCGCTCGGAAAATCCAAATTTTTAGGCTATTCTATACTCGAAATTTTACTTTATAATTAATCATGGATTGGAAAACACTCGTTTTTGTGCTTTGTTGCAAGTTAAAATACTGGCTTGTGGTGGGTTAAAATGATTGATAGGTCAAATATTAGGTTTATGAAATACTATACTTATGATACATTAATAAATATAAATATGAAAATATGATCGTTACAGGTTAACATTTTGCCTCTTTGCACGCCAAAATCTAACTTTATCCTAAGTTTAAATGTAGGCTTATAATTTATGTTACAGATAATAAAAAGTAGCCGTGTCGCGTCTTAAAATATAGTATTGCGACAGGTCAAAATTGAACATTGTCAAAATATACCTTTGTTTAAGGTCAAAATATAGCCGTTATAGCTCAAAATATAGCCTCGTTAACGGTCAAAATCTACTTTGTAGAATGTAGCCGTGGTATAGGTCAAAATATAGCCTTGTCACGGGCCTTGTTACAGATCAGAATATAACTTTGTCTTAAGTTAAAATATAGGTTTGTTATATAGGGTTTTTAAAAAGAAAGTCCTATTTTAAACGACTCGTATCGTGGCTGATTTTTATGCATTTTTGAAAATAATAACCGTATCAGGTCTCAGGGAAAGCGGGATTTTTGTTTCACACCTTTCGGTCGTCATAGCAATAAACTTTTTTACAACAGTTGCGTGAAGAATAAAGTGTCCTCACAGGTTTCTCAAATACCTTTTTTTTGTGAAAAGACATGGTTTTGCCTCTGCAAACTCGCATTGGGCTTGTCCAATGTTATTACGAAAGTGGACGGAGTTTTTTGGCAGGTATTCGACGGTTTCGCAACCGTAACGATTTAAGAGGTGGCCCATGCACTTTAAAAGCTTTTCGAAAGCTGGTAGCAAAATTTGAGGAAACTGGTTCTGTTATGAATAAAATGAAATCAGGAAGACCCACTGTGGCAACAGATGTTGCAGTTGCTGAAGTTTTACAAGAAACGCAAAATTTAGCAAATGAAAACGAATATGGAACATCTAGTGTCAATAAAATAGCAGGACGTCTGGAGATGAGTGGCACCACAGTCTGGCGCATTCTTCGAAGGCAACTTAAAATGTATCCATACAAAATGCAAGTTCTGTTCGAACTGAAGGAAGCTGATAAAGGTATAAGAACTGATTTTGCCCTGCAAACAATAGCGGAAATTCAAGTGAATCCACAGTGGCTTGATAATGTTTTATGGACTGACGAGGCACACTTTCAACTTAATGGTGGTGTGAACACACATAATTGTCGAATTTGGTCATTAATTAATCCGCATTCGGTCATTCAACAAGGACTTCACGATTCAAAAGTTACCGTTTGGTGTGGCTTTACATCACGATTTATCATAGGTCCATATTTTTTTGAACAGATTGTGGATGGACGAACAAACACAGTTACAGTAAATGGACAACGTTATTTGAATATGCTTTGTGATTATGCAATACCATTATTACAAGAGCACGACATTGAAAATATCGTATTTATGCAGGATGGCACACCTCCGCACATCTTTAACCCAGTAAAACAGTTTTTAAGGAACACTGTTGGAAACCGCATTATCAGTAGACAATTTCCTGTAATTTGGCCCGCAAGATCGCCAGATCTTAACCCTGCTGATTTTTGGTTATGGGGATATCTAAAAGAAAGGGGTTTTTTAATGAAGCCTAATTCAATTGATGAATTAAAAGAGTCCATTACTCAGAACATAGCAGCTATTCCACCAGACCTACTCAGAGCTGCGGTTTACAGCATTGAAGAAAGGCTACTTCTTGTTGTAGAAGAAGATGGCGGCCACATTCAACATTTACGATAATTGTAATATTTTTATTAAATCCCATTTCTTTTGGCACATAGAGACATTTTTCATTTTCAAATTGCTCAATTATTGATGAAGATATCAATTTTTAAAAATAGGACTTATTTTTGAAAAACCCTATAGATCAAAATATGCTGTTGCAGATGAAACTGTGACGTTATTAATGATCAAAATGCCGGACAGTAATCGCTCGGAAAGCCACAGAGCGGTTTCGATTCCCGTACACGGGGAGTTGTTGTTTAAAAATAAGAACTTGTCGTGTCCCTGGGTGTTGTATGAATGTGTCGTGACGTCCAAATATGTGTCAAATATACAATCATCGTTAGAAGCTGAATGGTATAAAACCTATGCCACACAAACAAACAAAAAAAATGGTCAAAATATAGCTTTACTACAGGCCAACATACAGCCTGGTATCGGGTGAAAATATAGTCTTATTACAGGATAAAATATTACCTTATCGTACGTCGAATAAAGTCTTATCACAGGTCAAAATATAGCTTCATTACAGGTGAAATTATAGCCTAGACGTAGGTCAACATGTAGTTTTGTCGCGGGTCAAAATTTAGTCTTATTATGGGTCAAAATATTTTATTGCCACAGACCTTATTACAGATCAATATCTAACTTTGTCTCAAGTTAAAATATAGGTTTTGGTAGGTCAGAATATAGCCTTGCTGCAGATGAAAATGTAGCATTATTAAGGGCCAAACTATAGCTTTACCACAGGCCAACATAAAACCTTGTCTTAGGTAAAAATATAGTCTTATCACAGGTCAAAACATAGCTATATTACAGTGACTTTAGTTTGAGAATTACTACTAGATAGTCGAAACTAGTCACACAATTAAATGTAAAATTCAGTGGTTAAACAAAGTAAAAAGTGTTTTATTTACAAGTGTATTTAAGATGTACCACAAAGTGAACCCCTACAACACCCAACAAAATGTAGTTTTGTTACAGGTCAAAATTTAGCTATACAGGGTCGCTAAAAAGTATGGATACAGCTGAATATTTTCAGAACGGTTTAACAGAGCTCGTTGAAATTTGGGGTACAGTTAGAAGTGTTTAAATTCTATCATCTCAGATTTTTTAAATTTTCTACCATCCTTTATTTTGAAAATACAAGGCTAACTTGATTTTTTCGAAATGGCAAGGGTGGTCAAATTTGTTATTTTTGAAAAGTGAATTTTCTTCTAAGTTTTGTGATGTAACACATGCATATCTTAATCTAATCGAAACTTTAAAAAAAATATCGAACTACCAAAATTTTGAAATATGTAAAATGTTGTTAGCCTTGGAAATGTTGTATTTATCTATCGTTAGTTCTTTGCCGCTTGAACTTTGACAGAAAAATAAACAAAAGTTAATAATAATTGTAAAAATAAGAGGTTTAACTGAAACAGAACACATTTTAATAAAAGAAAATAGCTTAAACACGAAATACATCATTTTTATGTAATAAAAGATGTTCAAAATGATTTAAGTTTACTTTTATGAAATAATGAATACGTTGAGCAAAATTTCGCAAAGAATTATTAAAAAAAAAAATGAGAAAAAAAAACGACAATTTCCTCTCTTATTTGTTAGTTCGATATTTTTTTAAAGTTTTGATTAAAATAAGATTAAAAATACATGTGTTACATCACAGAAGTCAGAAGAAAATTCTCTTTTCAAAAATAAAAAATTTGACCACCCATGCCATTTAAAAAATCAAGTTAGCCTTGTAATTTTAAAATAAATGATGGCGGACAATTGAAAAAATCTGAGATGATAGAATCTAAACACTTCTAACTGCATCCCAAATTTAAACGAGCTGTGCTGAACCGTTCTGAAAATATTTAGCTGTATCCATACTTCTTAGCGACCCTGTATATAAGACACTGATTTTAAACGAAGTTCACTTGTTCACAATATTTGTGTGTTTTTAGTGTTTAATACGCGTGGCGCATGAAGTAAAATTTCGAGTTTAGGAAAGCCTGAAAATTTGGTTTGGTCGCTCCGCGCTTCGCGCTACGCGACCAAACCAAATTTTCAGGCTTTTCTAAACTCGAAATTTTACTTCATGCTTAACCTAGGAGTGGAAAACACTCGTTTAAAGCTGCAAATTGAAATCTTAAAAAAAGCGTATGCCTATGTATACTTAAAAGAAAAATTCGCTGTATAATCAAATAATTTGACATACTGTAGCCATAGCTTTATCTCTATTTTCAAAAAATAATATGTTATGTTAGAATTTTATTTGTCACCGTTAATAGTTATAAATTTAATTTTTTGTTTTAATATCAATGTCTTCTTATTATTACATACAAAAAATGTACTCATATCCAAACATTATTAATGTACAAGTGGGACTTCACATTGTATCCCATTACCGAGTCAAATATTATTTTAAATCTCTGGCTTCATTACGAGTCACGCTCATCTGTTTGTTTGTTGGACGCATTTTCCACAGATACTGGGGATTTAATGACGACCTTAATTAGAAAGTCACGTCTGGATAATTCCATTAAAAACGTACTTTATTACGTAAATATTTTACTTTCATACAGGAATTACCACATATAAATATTGATTCAAATATATAAATATAATATTTATAAAGTATACAAAGATGCAGAAATGATAAGTTAACTATTCAGTGAAATATTTCTTCTGATATAGACTGTTAACTATACAGTTTACAAAATAAAAATAAAACATCTCATACAAAACCACAAAATTAATTTAAAAACAAATATGAATAAGCAAGGAGCACAGATGTAGAAAAACGCAACATTTCCCTTAATACTGTTAGTCAAAAATAGGAGTCAAATGAATATGAATAGAAAAAGTATTTCACATATCGATTTAATTCTTTTTTTTATCGTATTGTACACATCCTGAATTTTTCTTTCAAGTAATTTTAAAAATGACATCGGACAAATGGCGGCCCTCATCAGATATACACTGATCCACCCGCTTTTTGAAGTTTCGCTCCACTCTTTCGAGCATATCGACGAGAATGTTGGCAATAGCTTGGCGAATGTTGTCCTTCAGGTGTTGCAGGGTCCGTGGTTTGTCATTGTAAACAATGGATTTGATATATCCCCATAAAAAAAGTCACGGGGAGCCAATTCAGGGGAGCGCGCCGCCCACAGTACGTCACCCCTAAAGGAGATTAGGCGCTTGTGGAAGTGTTCCCTCAAAAGTTCCATAGAAGTTCTCGCGGTGTGTGCCGTGGCTCCGTCCTGCTAGAACCAAACGTCCCCAAGTTCCATTTCATCAAGTTTTGGGTGAGAAAAATGCCGGCGAGAGCGCAAAAACGACAGCCGCACCCTCTCGGCGTTTTCTGGTGTTCTGGAAGTCCGTTGACCTCCAGGCCCCTTTTTTGCCACACTGCCACTTTTCCTGAATGCGTCCACCCACAAAACGATTGATTGCCGGCCAGGAACGGGACACGTGGGCAACCACCGAACGGTTATTGGAAAGGTAGGCCTCGACGGCGAACGCATGCTCCTCCTTTTTCCAACACAAGACGACAACTAGCTTGAGCGGTAACAAAACTTTAAGACCTCCTCTATCGAATGAGACCCTCCCTACCCCTTTCTGGCCACGTCTCGCTCATTGGCGCCTAATTCAAATCAGCAAGTTTCCCTGCCGCACCTTGTATTATTGTGAATAAACAATTTATTGTTCTTGAAACGCATTCAATTTGAAGAATCTAACGAGTGTTTTCACTCCTTTATTAAGCATGAAGTACAATTTAGAGTTTATTATTTAATAATAAACACTATCAATTTCAGTATAATTAATTTTGAATCATTGAAATTATTGATTTTTTGAAGATTTAAATAATAAATTTATAGAAAATAAGTAATAAAATTTTATATCTTCAGTACTAAAAAAATAAATGTTTATAACAATCTAATTCTTAGGTATATATTATTGAATAACATTTAATACAAGTATGAATAAAAATAACGAACTGAGAAGAGCAATTCAGCTGGCCTTTCTCAGTTCGTTATTTTTTCGATTAACTTTTTTTCTTATAACGATGTCCAATTAATATTTCACAACGATACATTGCATAAAAAATTAACAATATTCATTAGTAGAAAAATAAGGACATAAATCTCCCTGGGGAAAAAGACGCAACCCATACAGAAAACATAAATCTCTAAACCTTTCAAGAATGCCTCTCACTCTAATAAATTCGTCAATATTTCCTTACGAATGAAAATACGACCTAATATATTCTTTCTCTTGATATATCCTTGTATTTTTGCCTAGCGCAAAAAAATCCCAACTCACTCCCCTTTTCTAATACACAATATCGTATTATTCATGAAATTCACAACCCCCCCTTTTAAATTTATGGTAATTCGCAAGGTACGTATTTATGGTGGCTCGTAACAAGTGGAACATCATAAACTATAAAGTTTGAAATTGTTCGACTCGACACATCTAGTTTGCAACTTATTTATAAGCACTCGAGATCAGGAGGGTTATAGGCAATTGTAAGTTATGTATAATCAGGAAGTAAAAGAAAGTCAAATAATAGAATGTAAATCTGTTTTATTTTGCTTATTCTTATGCCATTCAGTCACGTCTAGGGTGATAATCATTGAAATGTTAAATACATTTTGAAAATAACTAATTGTTGAGGCAGTTAATAGTTGAATGTTTATTTTCACTTTGATTTTAGTTTGAATAAAACACTTATTATTTTCAAACATTTTATTGTACTCGCGACAATTGTTTCGCTACACTGTGGCTTATTCAGGCGAAGAATAATGATTATAATAATGATTATTCTTCGCCTGAAGAAGCCACAGTGTGGTGAAACATATGTCTTGAGTACAATAAAGTGTTTGAAAGTAATAAACATTTTAAAAAACTACTCAACCACATTTGTATTTGGCTTTAGCAATTCCAAGAATTCAATAACCCGACGATTTACACAATTTGTATTTGATTCATATTCTGGTTGGAATGCAGAGAGAAAATTACATTTAGTTACTTTGTAAACAATTGCGCAGCAAAATAAAATTGTAATGTTGATTGGGCGAGCGCAGTAATATGAATGCTCTGGAAAAAAACAAACACGCAGCGCATCCGGAAAATGTTCCCGTTAAGCCTCCCGATCCTCGAAAATGAAACCGGGTTATTATTAAAAGCGAAATTCCAGTTAATTGCGTTGTGAAAATATTTTGGAATGATGACAGGCGACATGAATCCCATTCTGTACTGCTTCGGATGTACACGCGGAATGACAGGAATTATTTTACGAGAGTTAACAATTCTGATTAGTAAATAAGTCATTATTTCTATGTAAAATAAGAATTTTGGAGGACTTTTGATACAGTTAGTATTTTTTTACATAAATCTCTAATTAATTATAATCCTTTAAACCCTGGGTCTCCAAACTATCTTCTTCGCGGGCCACAAATACAATTCTACATAATAAAGTCGGCCAAGATCCGATTAATTTTATAAAATTATGAAAAATTTAAGGAACGATTGTTACAATATTTCAAAATATGACATTTACAAAAAAAATTACAAACAATCGCGGGCCGGATTGATGCAAGTCGCGGGCCGGATTTGGCCCGCGGGCCGTAGTTTGGAGACCACTGCTTTAAACCAAGGGTATACCACGGATTACTTTTATTTATTGTATAATGTTAGTCGTTTTACATACTACTAATAAAAAATGATGGTGTGCTAATAGCACTTTTCTCGTTATTTAAACAATTGATGATTGACATACTAAACGTATTTCACTTGTTATTCGGTTAAAAATCATTTCACATTGAATCAGCGTTTTATACGCGTGGCGCATGTAGTAAAATTTCGAGTTTAGAAAAGCCTAATTTGGCTCGGTCGCTTCGCTTCGCTACGCGACCGAGCCAAATTTTCAGGCTTTTCTAAACTCGAAATTTTACTACATGCTTAATCTGGGATTGGAAACACTCGTAAGACCATCAATCATAAACTTATTTTGTTGTTTTTTTTTTATTGTAAAATTGATGTCTAAAATAGAGTTGATGTTTTAATCAACTTTTGGCGTATACGATTTTCTTTCCAGTTTGACCAATTTTTAATTTGATAACGTTGAAAGAATAGTAATAGTATTTTTTGCGAATTTCACACAAATAAATGTGAAGTAATGTTGATTTTTTTCAGAATAAGGAATTTTACCTTTACATGATAGAACTGAAAATTCTATTTTTTTTTTTAAATCACCATTTTTTATTATCAAGTCCAGAAAACGATAATAATATATTGTAAATTAAAGTAGTGAGACCCCTAAATTAACCACTTCATTTCAAAGACTTACCAAAAACGTATCAATAATCGAATTTATTTAAAATTCTCAAGATTTACTAAAAAATAAGCATATTTTACTTATTGAAAGAAACATATTTTACTATTCAACACAAAAGAATATATAATTTTTCGTTTTAAAGTTATGAGACCCTAAAGTAGATTCGCATAAATGAAAATAATAGATTTTCTTTCAGATATTTCTCGTATTTGTATTTGTTTATTTATTACGGAATCTCCAATTGAACACAATGCATTAAAAACATAGACAGATCAAGATAAAGTGTTAAAATTAAATACAGGAACATTTTCTTTTAGGTATACATATGCATACGCTGTTTTTTAAAAGAGTTCAATTTTAAGATTTAAACGAGCGTTTTCTATTCCCAGATTAAGCATGAAGTAAAATTTGGAGTTTCGAAAAGTCTGAAAAATTGGCTTGGTCGCTTGACTAAACCAAATTTTCATCCTGTTCTAAACTCGAAATTTTACTTCATACGCCACGCGTATTAAACACTTAAAACACTGAAATATTGTGAACAAGTAAAGATCACTTGAATTTAGTGTCTTATACGCGTGGCGCATGAAGTAAAATTTCGAGTTTAGAAAAGCCTGAAAATTTGGTTTGGTCGCTCCGCTTCGCGGAGCAACCAAACCAAATTTTCAGGCTTTTCTAAACTCGAAATTTTACTTCATGCTTAACCTGGGAGTGGATAACATTCTTTTAAAGCTTCAAATTGAACAAAATGGATCTATCCACTAAAATTTTTGATTTGAAAATGTTCGCGTTAGCAATACCCTCAATTTGTTTTGCATATGGGGAAAAGTAAAAATAATGAGATTGGAAATCAAAATGTTTGCTTTTAAAAGATTAAAACAACATACTCTAACACCAGATTATTGTATTACTTTGCAAACAGAGATACTTAAGTAATAGGACTTTAAAGTTTAATATATTTAATAAAATAGGTACTCTAAAAATAGATTTTCATAAATATTTTAGAAATTGTGAAAATAAAGAATGAGCTTTACGTTATAGGACCTTAAAGCTTACTATACAGAGAGTTTTATGTAAGACCGAACATTTTCATAAAGATAATTTTTCTTTTAAATATACATATGCATACGTCGTACATTTTCGAACGCTCGGTTTATTAAATGAATTTAATTTGAAGCTTTAAACGAGTGTTTTCCACTCCCAGGCTAAGCATGAAGTAAAATTTCGAGTTTAGAAAAGCCTGAAAATTTGGTTTGGTCGCGTAGCGCGAAGCGCGGAGCGGCCAAACCAAATTTTCAGGCTTTTCTAAACTCGAAATTTTACTTCATGCGCCACCGGTATAAAACACTGATTCAATGTAAAGCTTAGCGGTGTGTTTTAAACTTCCTAATATGTCAGTGTTTTAAGCTTTACTTCAAATTAAATTCTTTTAATAATCCGAGCATCGGAAAATGTACGACGCACAGTGGGAGGAATCGGGATTATAGCTGGACAAAACCCCCAGAAAAAAGTTAACAATAAACGCTGGAAAGTTCTCTGTGCTGATTCTTTAGTCTCCAGAGACTATATTTATTTATATGAAAGCGTCAGTAAGTTAATACAGAGTCATAAAATATTATTGATCGTATTTGATGTTTAAAGTATAGAAATAATGGTGTGTACGAAGGTCCTTCGCGAATGATCCTGCATCATCATATGACGTATTCTTTATATCCAAACAGTTACAGGCATCATACTTATCACGATGTTTCATGTTTTGTATGGGATTGAAGTTATATATTTATGTAAACTAATATTTTATATGAGAAACATGGTTTCATTTGTTTTAAACCTTAGAACTTTTTTTACCGACTTTTACCGATGTGATCGGACATTCTCGAGATGCCTTGATATATATAATTGCGGATGAAAAAGAAATTACTTGCGACTTTTTGCGACTTTGGTTTATATCGTATTTTTTCTACATTCCATGCATGTATACGGGAAAGTATTGTTTTCATGATTTATTTCAAACTCGAAATTTCGACGGATATATACGTTTTATGGTCTCCTGAGACAATTCCGACCATTTTTGAAATGTGTCTTTGTGTGTGTGTGTGTGTGTGTGTGTATGTGTGTGTGTGAGAGCGCGTGTGTGCGGGTGTGTGCGCGTGTGTGAGCGTGTGTGTATGATAAAATTTCGTACACCGGAAGTGGGTCTTTACTAGAAGCGTTTTTGTTTTTTTCCGATTTTCTTCTATAAATATCGACAATTCAACTAACATTTTTTCGAACAATCAGATTCACTCATTTTCGCAAAATGGACTAATCACGTTTCTATTAAGCGACAATTTTCACACGTGTAAATTTCCTAAATAAATTTCCAGTTTTTACTGTTTCTTGACAGTTACCTCAACAACACAATGTTTTTAGCGTTACCTACTATTCATATTTTTCGAATAGAATTATTCAATAAGTATTTGTTCGTTGAATTGTCAAACCGAATACAACTCGGTGGTACGAAATTGGGGGAAATTTTCTCCTCATTCAACTCTTATTTGTTTCGACAACAAATAAAATATGAAATAAATGTGTATTTCGTTAAAAAATTAAATAAATAGATAATATCTCGAATTAAAACGAAATAATTAAACTTTCGTTTCACTTGACGACAGTATGTGTCTAAACAAACATTCGGTCGAAAACAATTGCGTAACTGTCATCAGATGCATGAAGCCTGTGTAGTTTATTCAACGTTGAACCGATTGGAGGTGAAGCACAACGAATGGTGAGTACGATTCCAAAAATATTTGGTTATCTACATTTAAAACGTTCAAATATAAATGAAAGCTAGACACATATTATTTCAAATGTAATATTAAAGTACATTGTTACTTATTGATAAATATACATTTTCCCACTTATAAAAACATATTCTCAACAAACATACATCGCGCCTGTTTTATGATTTCTTTAGAAGAATGGCCTTTCCGACCTTTACGAATCGTGATCTTTACCAGACTTTGCAAGATTCATGTTTTAAGATAGGATCTTCTACAACTCAGAAACACGTTGATGCCATATACGATAGCGTAAAAAACAAACTATTGACGGGTTTTACGCATTTATCTGAACATTTTGACACTCAACTCAAGAAGAAAGTGACTGCTTTTTGTTCTCATTTGATTACAAAATGGAATGGTCGAGGAGTATGTCGAAAAGAGAATAAGTTTCTTCGCAAATATTCTGCCTGGCTAGATCATATGTTTCTTCTGCCTGATATCCGTGGTATGTTGTTCCTATTAATTAATGTACAATTTATGTTCATTGTTCATATGATTTGTGATAATAAATGTCCCTTTAAAGTTACAAAATCACAAGCTGGGCCTAGCAAAGCTGCTGTCGCAACTGATGGACGTCCAAAAATATCGTTTAGCGAGAGTAGCGACAAAACAAAAAGAAGAAAGATAGAGAAGCCATGTCATGACATACCAACCGATCAGATACTATTCGCTGCCAAGACTTCATTATATAAAGATGGAAAAAGAGCCGCCGCTGCGGATCTTGCGGCATGGGCAGAGTGTTCCAAAAAATCGTCAGACGGTGCACTGGAAATGCGAAGAACATTGACTGCGTCCAAAACCAGTAACAACATTACACCATACTCGCCAGAAGAAGCATTAGCGTTCATTTTGACTACTGGAGTATCAAAATAGGCGTACAATGAGATGAGATTGGGTGCCAAAAGCAAGAACGCCGACATTTATCCATCATATGATAGAGTTTCACTCGTCAAGAAGCAATGCTATCCTGAAGGAATCCTTATTACCGAAAAAATAGTTTCGAAGGAAAATAAATTAAGTAATTGGGATTTCAAGACAATAGAGATTAGAAGCTTAAAAAATTTTTGTTTTTCTTTGGAAGTCAATTTGTATCACAATTTTTTCTATAAATCTGCATAATACATATTACACATTTCGTATCACTTTTACTTAATAATTGATTATAGTGTACAGATATTTTCAATTTCACCATTCATTCGGAAAACTAGATGATATTTCTGTATTAATCTTTTAGGAGCACAAATACCACTTCAGAATCTACTGAATCATACGATCAGCAGGCTGGTTGGTCTTCTCAGCATTCCTCTATCGGTAAAGCGTCTGCATCTGATATCGAAATGGGGATGCGACGGCAGTTCAGGCCATTCGGAGTACATGCAGAAGCCAAATGGGTCGTCGGAAAGTGGTGAAAATGGACAACAAAATGACGACAACATCAGTGACTCCAACTTATTCTTGGTAACAATGGTGCCTCTTCGTCTGCTGGATTATGATGAAGATGAAAAAGAATCGTTATTATGGGAGAACCCCCGACCGTCCTCAACTCGTTTATGCCGACCAATCAAATTTATTTACAGAAAAGAGACTACTGACTTAATATGCACGGAGGTTGAGTGGTTGAAAAATGAGATCTCAGATCTCATTCGATGTATTGTCAAATTACTTGCAGAAAATGGTGCATTTCAAACGGTAGAATATACATTCACTATGCATTTGACGATGTTGGACGGTAAAGCTATTAATGCTTTAACTGGCACCAAATCTAGTCAGTCGTGTTACCTTTGCAAATCTACACCCAAAGATATGAATCTTCTAAATAACTTTAAGCATCAAAATGTAGATGTAGAAAATTTTCAATATGGATTGACAACTATGCATGCGTGGATCAAGTTTTTAGAATGCGTCTTAAACATTTCTTATAAACTCGATTTGCAGAAGCCAACAGTTCGTAATATTACTGCAGAAGAGAAATGTGCAATTGAAGCAAAACGTAAAAAAGTTCACAAAGAACTAAAAAACAAATTGGAAATCGTTGTGGATAAAGTCGTGCAAGGTAAAGGGACTTCAAATACAGGTAATGTTGCTCGCAAATTTTTTGAAAACTATACAGTTGTATCAGATATTACGAACGTTGTTGAAGAACTTATTCGCCGATTCGGGGTAGTTATGACAACTCTGTCATGTGGTCAACCACTTAACTACGAGCGATTTGAAGCATTTACACAAGAAACGGCGAAGTTATTTGTCCAAAAATATCCATGGTACAGAATGCCTGTCAGCATCCACAAAATTCTTGTACACGGAGCTACTGTAGTAAAATCTTTTCTTTTGCCTATTGGCATGATGTCAGAAGAAGCTCAAGAAGCGAGTAATAAGATCTACAGACAAATGAAATTAAGGCATACGCGCAAAGATACTCGAGATCACACGAGTACTGATCTAATTCACACCATGCTTCAGCTGTCTGATCCAGTGATAAGTACCAAAAGAGGTCTGCCTAAAAAACAATTAAGGATTTGCCAGAAGCTGTACTTCGACTTCTCGACGTTAAAACGGATGAATCCGAAATTTTTGTAGAATGAACAATCATATAATGCTGTAAATAAAATATAATGCTTCCAAAACTGTTAAATAATTTTCTTTTCCTACAAACTGCTGCTTGTCAATAATCTTATTGTTTAGTTATTTCTTTTTTTCATAATTAATTGACAAATGTATTACAATCTGATAAATTATATTTCATTATATTGTTATAATAAATATAACAAAATAATTTTCTCATAAAATACCTCGATATAATAATGTTTACGAAAAATATGACATTTTCTAGTATATAATTGTTTTATTCTGTCCGCTATTTTGAATTGCCCATTATTTGCTTAATATTAGTAATTTTAACATGATACAAGTAAATAGGTCCACTTTCGCCCATCGTACTAAAGGCTATAAGTTTTATCCAGCTACAATCCCGATTCCGCCCACTGTGCGACGTATGCATATGTATACTTAAAAGAAAAATTCTCTTTATGAAAATGTATGTATGTTTGTTAATAAACGATATATTAAGAAAGCAAAAAAAATAACAGTAGAATCGTTCTTGTATATCAAAAATGATTCGATATTACCTAATTATTTGAAAAATGTTTTCCGTTATACCGAACTTCACCAAATTTTGTAATTATGTACTTGTATAATTTTTTGATTAATATTAAATAAAGATATTTATTATTATTTTAATTATTGATTTATATATATTGAAACGAAACAATTACCTGTATTTCTATGTAATCATAAATAAAAATCCTCAACTGGGACATAAATTATACGAGTTTTAAATTGACTACAGTTAATTACAAATTTTTAAAAACAGTACATTCTTCTTGAATATAAAAAAAATAAATTACTCAAACACCAATAGGAACTTAATTATTAACAACATTTTATAATAAACAAATTCCATGTGTACGGAATGCACATTTATTTATTCACACGAAATCCGTTTATTGTTGGAAACACGCTTGAGTGCCAAAATTAGAACTCGAAGGTCTTTTAAACAGGAAATGATTCAAATCACGATATTTTTTCGATTATAAGAAATGGACGTGTGCTTAAATTATCCTGCTTATTACAACGTTTATAAATACGAGAAACGTATTTGTTGTTACGAAATGTTCTACTCTTAGCATTACTGCGTTGAATGATAAATAAATAGAAGTGCAATTTAATGGTAAAGTTAAGTGACTCTAAACCTATGCAACGAAATGTACAATTTCATATTTCCTTTTAACACAATAGCGCCCTCTGCTTTAATTTCTTTCTTTCTGTCAATGTTTTACTGTATTCAATCGCTCTGATTTTTTCCTGAATTAGCGAGTTCTAAAAATGTTAGTTAGTCGTCAGACATACAGATGTCACCACTCAGCCTAATCAAGGAGTGAAATCTGAGGCTCGGATTCGAACACGAATAATCCAAATATTCGAATATTTGAATATTTAGCTATACACCGTTCCATTTGTTTCTGGATCTCGCCTAGCCATGCTTTCGTGTTGTTATGTTGCAGTATCAACATTTACATTTTTTATTAATTGGCACTCCTGATTCCTTATTTTAACAGTGTTGCAATAATTTATGAAGTCATAAGTATGGGGTATAAATTGAAATTAATGAATGGGCGCAAAATTCTCTGTGAACAAAAACATGTTGTTGCAGCTAAAATTATTTTCCTTAGAAAATTTTTACAGTATCAAAATTCCAAGATATCCAATTCGTATACCTGGATGAAACATGGATATATCAGAATGGATCCGTGGTTCGACGCTGGGTACATGAAACGGATATAAAAAGTAATCCAACTAAATTCAAAAATGAAGGCAAACGCTTCACCATTCTACATGCTGGGTATAGGGGTGGGTTTGTGGATGGGTGCGATTTTTTATTACATTCGAAAAACAATGACCGAGATTACCATGCCACAATGGATGGTAATACTTTTCAAAATTGGGTGGTTAATCAACTTATTCCTGCTTTGGCTAAGCTTTCAGGGAAATGTGTAGTTATTATGGATAATGCTGCATACCATTCTGTGCAATTAGACAAAACTCCTTCATTTTCTTGTAAGAAATGCGAAATGCAGGAGTGGTTGGTTAAACACAATGTAAAATTCAATCCAAAATTAACCAAAAAGGAACTATGGGCTTTATTTATACCTTTTCGATCAAATGACAAAATTTACGTAGTTGATGACATTTTGAGAAAGAACGGGCACGAAGTTCTTAGATTACCGCCATACCATTGTCAATACAATCCAATTGAAATGGCATGGGGGATGGATGGAGTTGATCAAAATGTGTTAACGGGAAGACCCAAGCGAGAAATACAAATGGATGACGAAATAAGTTTGCAGAGCCGAATTCATTATATTTGTTATATACAATATTATTGCTGTGTTTGTATGTACAAAAACCAAGTAGTAAATTTTGTTAATCTTAAAACTGCATATTATTATCCTTTTATATCTGAAAATTTGTAAAACAGGCAACAGAGTAAGATCACAATAGATCACAATATAACCTTAAAATCGAACATCTGACAGTGACATTTAAAAACCCTGATTTAAAACACAACCAGCCCCATTTACAATACTTAAACTGTCACTTTTCCATAGCTAGGCGAGATCCAGAAACAAATGGAATCGTGGATATGTGTATTTTATTCACCAAATTATTCATTAAATTGAATAGTCGAATATTCAAATAATTGAATATACGAATATATCAATATTTGAATATTCAAATATTGGTGTTTGAATATTTTTTGTGTTAAAAATGCTATTAAATGAAAGTGTAATCTTTAATCATGTTTATTGACACGTAATGAAGTAATTTGACATTTATATCAAAAATTGACATCCACGGCCGGTACCTCTCTCTTTATTATAATGAAATAATTTGCCGTTTATAACAGAATTTCTAATTTATTACATGAATTGCTATTTTAGTGTAACTTGTCACTATTTATTTATTTATTTATTTACGGAAAAATCCATTATACATAATATGTTATAGTAATACAATTCAAATTTCATAATACAAAATATATATAAATACAAAAACATGTCTACAAATTGGCAAATTAAAGAGAACAACAAACATTTAACCGCGTAAGATTAGATATAAATTTAGGATACGAATTAACAAAAAGATCGAAATTTGGATTTAGGGATAATTTATTTGACGTACGCATGAACCGAGAAAGTGGACTATTAAGACCGTAGTTGGATTTATGGAACGGAATGGAAAACAGTGTTGGATGTCTGATTTGTCGATTCGAAGGGTTAATACAGAAATTAATTTGATTAAATAGATATAAACAATCCGCTTGGTTACTAATTAATTTATAAAAGAAGCTCAAGTCCGCGAAAGTTCTTCTACAACATAATTTATCGATAGTAAGCTCCTGACGAACTAAATTTATATTTTTATCTTTGTTGTAACCTAATTTAAATAGCATTATTTTCAAAAATTTATTTGAATTGTTTCGATCTTATTGCTATACGTTACTTGATATGGTGACCAGACACATGATCCATATTCAAGAACGGAACGAACATAAGCAAAATAAATGGCTTTGAATGCTGTTGAAGATAAATCGACTGCCAATCGTCTTATATAGCCAAGCATCCTTAGAGCTCTCATACAAATTCTATTAATATGGCTACCGAATGTAAATTTTTTGTCGAACGTTATGCCCAAATCCACAATTTCATCGAGCTCATCTATACATACACTGTCATCACATTCACACATTGTCATCACTATCGACATAAATTGTCATTCCGTGTTAAAAATATTGAATTATGCTAAAAACTATTTATTGTGAATAAAATAGACGTTTTTTTTCTTTCGCATAATTTTATATTTTTAACGTGGAAAACAATTTTGGCCAACTATGACATTTTAGCCTAATTTTTTTCGTTTAAAACTTAATAAAGTTAGGTTAGGTTAAATGACAAGTATTATATAATATATAATATAATTTATTCATGTTAACAACTCTTACAAGTCTTACATATGTCAATAAAGTGTAGTTTTGCTGAAAATACTGAGCAGGTAATAGATATTGAAGTTAGTTACAGTTCATTTTAAAACCGCCAAGTTAAACGACAAAATAAAACATTATTTTTGTAACCTCACCTGTCTTTTAACTACCATAACATTTTGGCATAATTTAAATAAGCTTAATTATTTTGACATTAGGACAATAAATCACTGTGTCAATTGTTTTTTGACTAATAAAATTACTTAGTCTTCTGACTGTGATAGAATTTGATTAATCAATGACCATTGAAACATGTTGACTGTAAGGTTCTTACGTCGACTGTATTTTCACTATTATGGCATTTAGACGTTAAAGGGAATTATCGACCCTGGATTGTCGTTTGACATCTGACATAAAAAGCAATTGCTTCCTCTTTAACTTATGTCAAAATTCACATTACGTGTTGACGTTATAAAAATTTCTCCGCTAATAAAACAAAAATCAATTAATCATGTCAAATATCAATTGTTTATATGCTAAAATGAGTGTCTTCCACTCCCAGATTAAGCATGAAGTAAAATTTCGAGTTTAGAAAAGCCTGAAAATTTGGCTCGGGCGCGTAGCGAAGCGGAGCGACCGAGCCAAATTAGGCTTTTCTAAACTCGAAATTTTACTTCATGCGCCACGCGTATAAAACGCTAATTTAATGTGAAATGTTCTTAAATTTAACCAAGTGACAAGTAAAATAAGTTTAGTGTGTCAATTATCAATATATATATTTTTATTACTGACATTGTTAAAAATTCTAAATTTATTCAACTATTGTCATTTATATTAAAAACGTGATTCTCTGACTTTAACAAAATCTTATTTTCCACAAATAAATTGGCATTTTTGACAGTATTTTATTATTGATGTATTTTTAGGCCATTGTGATATTTGAATATTTGAATATTTGAATATTTGAATATTTGAATATTTGAATATTTGAATATTTGAATATTTGAATATTTGAATATTTGAATATTTGAATATTTGAATATTTGAATATTTGAATATTTGAATATTTGAATATTTGAATATTTGAATATTTGAATATTTGAATATTTGAATATTTGAATATTTGAATATTTGAATATTTGAATATTTGAATATTTGAATATTTGAATATTTGAATATTTGAATATTTGAATATTTGAATATTTGAATATTTGAATATTTGAATATTTGAATATTTGAATATTTGAATATTTGAATATTTGAATATTTGAATATTTGAATATTTGAATATTTGAATATTTGAATATTTGAATATTTGAATATTTGAATATTTGAATATTTGAATATTTGAATATTTGAATATTTGAATATCTGAATATTTATTTGAATATTTGAATATTTGAATATTTGAATATTTGAATATTTGAATATTTGAATATTTGAATATTTGAATATCTGAATATTTATTTGAATATTTGAATATTTGAATATTTGAATATTTGAATATTTGAATATTTGAATATTTGAATATTTGAATATTTGAATATTTGAATATTTGAATATTTGAATATTTGAATATTTGAATATTTGAATATTTGAATATTTGAATATTTGAATATTTGAATATTTGAATATTTGAATATTTGAATATTTGAATATTTGAATATTTGAATATTTGAATATTTGAATATTTGAATATTTGAATATTTGAATATTTGAATATTTGAATATTTGAATATTTGAATATTTGAATATTTGAATATTTGAATATTTGAATATTTGAATATTTGTATATTTGAATATTTGGATATTTGAATATAATAATTTTCAAATATTTAAATATTTGAACATTCGAGTATTTGAATATCTAAAAATTTAAATAATTCTAATATTCCAATAATTGCATATTATATTCGAATATATTATATTCGAATAAATTAATATTCAAAGTTATGAATATTCAAATATTTAAATATTTGAATATTCGACTATTTGAATATCTAAATATTTAAATAATTGTAATGTTCGAATAATTCGAATATTTGAATATATTTTTGAATGAATATTCGAATACTTAAATTTGAAAATTTCCCAGCCCTAGTGGAAACACTTGTTAGATGCTTTGAACTAAGCGCTTTTATAAAATCAACATACATACTTAAAAGAAATATTCCCTGTATAAATATTTTTCTGGTGCACTTGTGCAAACATTACAACATGTAGTAAACAGCAGTAAATAAACATAACCTCGAAATAATGCGCTAATATACTATAGACTATAGAGGATAAGACAGTTAACGGTAATTACAATGTGAAAACTGGTAATATCCAGCCTGCAGCCATACATAGTATATCCAGAACATGGATTTTCAGGAAATTTCAGATCCCTGGCAGCGTTCCAGATAGTTGTCCCGAGAGCGAACCGAACAAACCGGGACCTCTAGGTTTTAGGTGGACAGTCTTTGATCTATGGTCCGCACCGCCCCAATTGGGGGTCATTTTCCCGAACCGTGATCCCCCCAATTCCCTGCCCCTCAGAAAATAATGAGAGCTAAATCATATTTCATAAATCATATTTCAAACATTAACAGAGATTTATTTTTGAAATTAAATTATATTTCGGGAAGTAAAGAGAATACTGTTTACGGGCTCAGTGTGTACGAAAATTTAAAATTTTAAAAATGTCTGTTCTTTCTCAACTGATTGTAAACTATCTTTATCTGATAAAGTAATGAATTTTCGATAAGATTAATGTAATTAAATATACATATTGTTTTACGACGATTACGAGGAATTAAAAAATGTGATTCATTTAAAATAAGTACTACTTACTGTATGTGCGGCTCACCCTGTATCTAATAAAATATTTTTGGGGTATATTCTTGAATGGCAGGATTTTGCTTTTGTCTGAATAATAATACAGATAAATCATCATTCCTGCCATTTTAATATGCGACCTAAGTTTAATAATATATTATTTAAATATAATATGAAATTAATCAATAGCGTTTAATCTTTATATTCAAGGGGCCCCTTGGCCGAGTTTTAATAAAGTTTCTTTCCCACTTTATCAACTCGAAATATGGCCCCAAATTTCGCACCACCTCTCGCGCTGAACGAAATTGCATTGAATTTACTGTCTTTTACAATCTTAATTTATTATTGATACTGATTCTTCTGTATTCAATTATAGCAAAACTATATTTTATTAAAATCTATATTTTATAAAAATATAAAAATATTATCTGGAATTGAATGACATTCGTTTTAACGTTGTAAATGAAATCCAATGACGAAATGTAATTAGGTATACTGGACGTTGAGTTAAATTAGAAAAATACAAAACATTGTTATTATTCCATTTTCAGACTCGCACTCAAAAAAAAAAACAAATGAACGTCCAATTTGCATTAAATTGTCAAGGAATGAATACGTATTGTTTCCGTTTTATATAAAAGAACACAATTAATTAACTTTATAATTTTATACAACACAAATATTTATTATTAAAACAATCAATTACAAATTAACTAATTATTCTTTAATGCCTGTTTGCACTTAAGTAGATTACCTTAATCAGTGATTAGTACTTCTTAAAAACACAACAATTGAAGACTTTAGAATGAAAAGTGGATAAAGACCATAACCTTAGTTTTAAATATACTGCGCATTGTTTATCCTACGCTAATAAATGTTACAAATATCTATTTCTTCTAACTAAATCTTGTCTATTATTTTTTTCCTGAGAAATTTGCTTTAGGAATTGTAAGTTTACTTAAAAGAAAAAATCCGTGAATAGTTTACTGTTTTACCAAGTGATTAATGAGAACATAAAGGTAGCCAATTCAGTACTTCAATTCAATTCTTGAAATTGATTCAGTTAGGATTAATGGTGTGAAAGTGAGAGTGAGGTAATTTTCTGGATTACTTGTGCTTCTACAAAAATATTAAATCCTCTCTAGATTGGGGTACTTCGAATAATGGACGATGGAATCAATTTTATTACAAGAAATGTTAGTAATTACTGTTATTAGTATTAACTGTTAGATTATAACGATAAAACTCTACTTTCATTTGTTATGAGTGAGAAGTTAGAATATGTGCAAGGTTTGGTATTGAAGCAAGATTAATTTTATGATTGGATTTAATTAGTTAATAATAGTTTAATTTTTTGTTACATTCAGGCCCATTCGCACCCCGACTGATTAACTTTAATCTAGTGGTTGATTAAAAGTCTGATTAAGTCATAATTCTAGAATACAAAAATGTTTTAAATTTGTAAGATATCCTAAACATGTCTTTTTTATCATTATAAGATTTTGTAAATAATTTATACATAAAATTGCTGTGTTTTGATGGAGTACTAATCACTAATTAACTTAATCGACTTGGGTGCAAGAGGGCATCAGACTTCTTAAAAACTGTTTTTAGTTCAAAAGAATTCTAAATTCCACAGAAAATCGAAATATTATTAACTAATTGAAACCAATCATCGTATAAACATGTGTTCAGACTTAATATATAATAGTTTAATTTGTATGCGGAATTCAGAATTCGTTCTTACATTGTGAATAATGGTAGGAGTTAATGTCATAATTCGCGTTAGCTTTTAGCGCACAAAATCGAAGTCCTTGCAGCTAAATATAAAATAATGCGGCCATGAAACGCGTTTAGGTATATTTAGTCGGGGGAATAATTGTATAGAGAAAATGATGAAATGAAAATATCCAAACGTTTGGTTTTCATTTCAGATCGCCATGGGGAAACGTTCATCCCCGATGACCGGAATTTCCCGTTTTTGATATAATATCATAGAGTGTTCGCTATTTCCATTTATTTATTTATTACATACACAAACACAAATACTAGGAAATTAATTTAAGTTAAACTATTACCCGGTTCACCAACTTTAATTAAATCTTTTTTGTAGATTAAATTTATTCGTCGATTAGAATAGAGAATTTTCCATGTTATAAACATCAATATCTTGTAAATTGATTAATTTTTTGACATATATGTAATTATTACTAGATTTTAATCAATAAATAACTAATAGCCTATTCAATTGACGTTAATAAACCCCGGCATAAATAAAATACATTTTGCTACTTTATCATCTTTATTAAAAAAGAAAGAAATACATTATAATAAAATACAATTTATAAAATATAAATATATTTACAAATAATTTTTTACTTCCCTCTCTTACAAGGGCTATCGACCATAGGTCTTTCTGCCCTGTGCTATGTGTGTGTCTGTGTTTTTAGTCGATTTTAAGGTGGGAAAGTAGGATAAAAGGAGGAGATGTATTCATATAGGGTTCTAGGTGGGTTTTTGTATTTTGGGATGATGTGGTTTCTAGGGATGCACGTTTTTCGCAGAATGTCTTTGTTTTATTGGGGTAATTTTTGTTTTTTTGTTAAGGAGTACATTGGATGGGTTGTGGAGAGAATTTTGAGGGTATCGAAGTTTTGCAAGGGTACGTAGGGAGAATCTTTCGGCTACTTCGAGGTTTTTAATGATGACATTGCATGGATATATATAAAGGATGGAGTTGTAGTCTAGGATGGGACGACAAATCATTTTATAAATGTTGGTACAGGTGTTGGTACTAATTCCTTGATTCTTGTATGTCAGGCTCGCTTTACGATGTTTGCTTTTATATTAGAGGTGTGTTTTTTGAAGGACAATTTTGGGACTAACAGGATTCCTAGCTATTTACATAATGGGGAGGCGTATATAGTAGATCCGTTAATGTTTATGGAGAAAGGATTAGGCGGTATGCGATGGTAGGGTAACACTAGTTGGGATTTTTTGGGATTAATTTTAAGCCTCCACTTGGAAAACCAAGTAGCGGATTTGTTATAAAATCTTGGAGAGAGTTAAGGACTGAGGTTAGGGTTGATGAATGGGTGATTAGGGCGGTGTCATCCGCAAACTGTAGGGGATAACAGGTTGGGTTTATAAAGTTGGGTTGGGATGGTATAAGTCAGAGCAATATATATTGTATAATAGACGAGATAGAGGGGGGCCTTAAGGAACACTTTGTTCAGGATGGAATGCCGAGGATCAGGTTTGTTGTACACGGATTTGAAGTTTGCGGTTGAAAAGGAAGTTTTGAATTAGGTTGATAAGGTGGTTGGGTGGTTGGTCCTATATCTAGGAATAGGATGGCAGATTTTTTACCTTCTAGATGCATTGTTTGGCAGTTGGATGTAAGAACGGTTAAGGGTAGGGTTGTGGAGCGATTTGGAAGGAAGCCATATTGGTAGATAGGGATATGGGGTAAAACATGGCTGAGTAGTTTTTTGCTTGAGAAGGAAATACATTTTGTTTAATAACATGTAATTTAAGAGACTTATTCCAGCACTTATACAGACCCGTTTCAGACTTCTGGTTACCTATCATTGACAGACCACAATGATAAGTCGCCGAGAAAACCGGGAA
Source organism: Philonthus cognatus (assembly GCA_932526585.2). Classification (NCBI taxonomy): domain Eukaryota; kingdom Metazoa; phylum Arthropoda; class Insecta; order Coleoptera; family Staphylinidae; genus Philonthus; species Philonthus cognatus. The sequence goes on along the minus strand of OW052243.1, from coordinate 22,856,129 downwards.
AGTCAGGAAGAAATTAGGAGATTTTATTCATCGGAAAAGTCTTAGAAAAGTCAGTAAAATTCGGCCTTTTTAGCGAAAAGTCTGTAAAATTCGGCCTTTTCAGCGAAAAGTCAAGGAATTTTTAAATTAATAATAACGTTTTTTTATTGATGCTTTATATTTTATATGAATCCATTTTATATAATCATTTTCAATTTCTAATTATTATTTATTGATGTATCATTATTATGCTTTAATTAATTAAATGGTTAGATTTTATATAATTGATAACTATTTAGCTTCGATGGACATTTCGCGTTTCAGTCTCGTGAGGGGAGTTTTGGAATCATTTATATTAATTTATTAAAATGTTGTCTCCCCGGTGATGAATTGGGGTTTATCTAGTCAAAGGAATTAATCTTGATCCCCCTTTCTTATATAATACCGAAGGCAGTTTATCATCCCATCCGCCAGCCTATTTAAGGGATGAAATTCTTTCAATAAGAGTACCCTTATCTATTATCGCAATTAATCATCCGCACATTATTTATTTACCACAAAATTGAATATGCATGAAAATATTTAAGACGTATAAAATACTGATATACTTTAAAGTTCAAAATAAACTGCTTTAGCAATACTGATTTAGAAGTTTATTTTAAACTTCGCAGTATTTCAATGTTTGATATGCGTGGCACATGGAGGCAAATTTCGTGTTTTAAAAAGGTTTAAAGTTGCCAATCTAAATTTAAAAAAAAAAATTAAAGTCGATTTAATAATCGATATACCGGGTGTTTGATGAACACACAACACCATAACTCTTGTATATATTAACCGATTTTATTGAACTAAAAACCAAAGTTAATGGATGTTGAGATACTCAAAAATGACATGAATATTGATTTTTTTCAATAATAACTTTATTCCCAAATAATAGCTAAGTTAACATTTTTAAATAGCTGCATATAATTTTTGAATTTTATTACATTAGAGATTATTTTTCCAAATCCAATAACGCTCAATATCTTGTTTTCGTTCAATGTTGTGGTCGATTTTTTTAAATTTTCTATTTAAAATTATATTTTTTAAAAACTATAATTAGTGTGCCTTGTAAAAAAGTGACAAATGTCATTTATTGTGCGGTTATGCCATTGATAATAACGAAACAACAAATAAGTACCTACGTTACAACTTAATGTAGAATAAAAGTAAAGGAATAATGTAAATATTTTGTTATTTAAATATTTTGATTATGGCAAATTTTTTTAAGTGCAACTATAACTTTACAACATTTCAGTGTTTTATACGCGCGGCGCATGAAGTAGAATTTCGAGTTTAGAAAAGCCCCGTGAAAATTTGTCGAGGGTCGCTGCGCGACCTTCGACAAATTTTCTACGCGGGGCTTTTCTCAACTCGAAATTTTACTTCATGCTTAGTCTGGGAGTAGAAACACTTGTTCGAACTTTAAACTTAACTCTTTTATAAGTCGATTGTAATATAATAAATCATTCATTAAAATCATAAAAAAAGATGCAAAATTTTACCTAAAATTAACTTTTAGAGTTAACTTTATAATTTGCTCGGCTCTTAATGAGTTAATATTCTATTCCTAAGACAAACAGTGTTTATTAAATATTAAAGTTGCATTTAATATAATTACAAACTGTGAATAAATCGACAAAAATCTAGAAATATCAAAAATCTTGATATGTTGAAAATCTTGACGGTCCACTCCCAGACTAAGCAGAAAGTAAAATTTCGAGTTTAGAAAAGCCCCGCGTAGAAAATTTGTCGAGGGTCGCGCAGCGACCCGAGACAAATTTTCACGGGGCTTTTCTAAACTCGAAATTTTACTTTATGCGCCACGCGTATAAAACACTGAAATATTGTAAAGTTTAAAAAATACTAGCCTTTATTTTGTTCAGTTGGTTGACAAATTGTGTTGAATCTTCTAAGCTGATTATACATACTAATTCTATTTATAAATTTTGATCAGAATTAAAAGTTCAATTTTGTTTCAAGGCACACTACACTTATTGCCAAAAAATCATGTAAACAAGATTTATTATATATTTTTTTAAGCATAAATATTAAATGAAAATCAACATATCGAGCATAATTGGGTTCAGAAAAACAATGTCCAATATAATAAAATAAAAAAGTATATGCAGCTATTTATTAATTTGAAGTTGTGTTTTATTTGGCAATGAAGTTAATTTTGAAAAAATATACAATGTCAACTTACGGTATTGAAACTGCGATTGACTTTGTTTTTTTAGTTCATTCAAATCGATCAATAAATAACAGAGTTATGGCGTTGGGCGTTTATTATCGAACACCTGGTATAAGTCGATAATCGATATAATAATAATAATTATGGTAGGAAGACCACGGGTCGATAGCCGATTAGCAACAAAATAGCAACGTTTTATAAATTTATATATAAATATACATGTTATGTAATTGCTTGTTGTTAATAAAAATTCTTTGTTGTAATAATAATTAAAATATATTTTAAGATCATTATTATTTAATATTCTTGAATCTTGTAGTCGCTGCTAAGAACAAAAGAAATGCAGTAGTTCGTCAACAAAAATAGGTTAGGAACCACTGTTTAAAATAAATAAATTAAGATTACAAATTTTGTATTCTGTTTTATCCATCTACATTCTGCGTAAGTTTTCAATGTGTATTCAAACATATAAATTGTACATCATTAAAATATAATAACAGCCTTGATTTCACGCGTGGTTAACTTAAAGAAGGGAAAATATTTCACGGGAACATTTTCATGTCTCGTTTTTATTTTCCCTTCATCTCTTTTCGGTGGTGGGATAAATCTTCTGCTTGTTTTTCATCCGCTGTCTCTAGGGATTTGAGATTCGGGATTGGTCCTAGTCCGCTAATGCATAGGACGAACCGTAATAAATGGAAATGGGAAGTTCACTCAGCGTCTTTTGTGTGGTTTACATTATCAATTCTTCTTCCACACGACGATCGTCCTTGCTGAATTGTCAGTTAGTCAGGCTGAATTGTCATCTTGTATTCACGAGAAATAATTTTATTACGTTCGAATTAGCCTAAATTAATTTGTTTATTTGTAACTGATGTAATTGTAATCCAATCTACTAAAATGAGATAATAGTATTTGAAATAAAAAAACACTACATACAATTATTGTAATTAGCAACAGGGATTTTGTTTCTTCTTAGTATACATACCTCTATATTTGAATTGTAAATTTTCAGGCATTCGTTGTTTATAAAAACCGTTCAGTTTGAAGCTTCCTTAAAATGTTTCTACTCCTTTATTAAGCATGAAGTAATTTTATAATTAATAAAATTATTGTTTTTTGTAGTTTCGTCACTTTCACAATAAAATTTATCATTAATAGGTTTATAATAAGAAAAAGAAACCAACTGTTTTTATTTGTTATCCTTAAAATTTTCAGTGTTTCATCGAGTGATGAGGGAGACAAATATTCCAGAAAAAAAAAGATTTTGACCATTTAAAGAAAATATTTCTCAATTGCAGATTTTAAGAAATTGCACGCAACGTGTATTTTTAGAACACAATTTTCGTGACTATAATATAATAATTTAAAGTACATTCATAATTGAACGAACGTTATAGTAGAAACTAACGCTGATGTGGCGTTAACAAGCCCGGCAAATTCATATTTTAACCCTAAGTGCTACGCAAACAAAATAATCTAGTTCCGAGTGTGGACACAACGTAATTTTAGAGAAAGGGGTTAGTGGGATTTTATGGTCATCTGCGGGAATTATTTAAGAGACCTAAGTAAATAAAGATCGCATACATTTACCGATCATTTTCCATTTTCCGGCAAATCACAAAAACGTTGTTTTACGTGTAAAAATGTCTTTATCGAGTGTCTTCCAATTCTTAATTAAACTTGAAGTAAGATTTCGAGTTTAGAAAAGCCTGAAAATTTGGTATTTATAACTTTACAGTGTTTCAGTGTTTTATACGGCTGGCGCATAAAGTAAAATTTCGAGTTTAGTAAAGCCTGAAAATTTTACTTTATGCGCCAGGCGTATAAAACACTCATTTAAAGTGAAGTTCTAAAATACGTAAATACATTATTAATTAGAACAACACGGAATCAGAAGTTAAGTCTTTCATCAATTATTTTTCATGGAAATTTGTAAACTGTTTTATTTTTTTGCTCGCCACTTATTCAAATTTCTTCTTTAACGGCAAACAAACATTTTACATACAGAATAACATAAAAGTCTATTACAAATTATAAACAAAACTACTTTATAAGCAATTTTGACCCAATGTATCTCGTCTTTGGCAAATATAGCCCAACAAAGGGTGAAAAAACAACCTGTATGAACAACAGTTTAAATTTATTACTCTACACTCTCATATTATAAGATTGTTATTAAGCTAAAAATCTTCTAGAATATTCTACAAACATTTCACTACAAAGCGATTTAATAAGACTATTAGAATTGCATAACAGGCATGCACACATATAAGATTACAGAGCCTCGTGCAAGTGAAGTTGAGCTCGAACATATTATAACTTTGTAAGCTCAAAGTTGCGCTCTTATTCTTGCTCAAAGAGAAAACGTCCGGAATCGTATTCACACTGAAGCCCCTTTTAGCACATACATAACATCGTATTATTTAATTTTAAAATCATTGCACAGACACCTACTGTAAGAAACATTATGAGATATAACAATGTAATCAAAGAAGAAAAGTAAGATTATATTCTTTGGAATTGTAGTGTACTTGTTGAAGTAAAAAATAGCTTTTGATAATATATACGCAGGATTATTTTTTATTGAAATGTAGAGCAATTAATTGGGTAGGTATTGAATGTTGATTGTATTTATTTAAATTAAATGAACCACACTTTATGTTATTGTCTTCTTCTAAAACTATTATGGAGATAACTTTATAATTGCTTTGCCATTAATGAGTTAATAACAAATATTGTACATCTTACAGAGGTAAGACGTACAATATTTGTCATTAACTCAATGACAAATATTGTACATCTTACAAATGTAAGACGTACAATATTTGTCATTAACTCATTAATAGCAGAGCAATTATAGAGTCAACTCTAACAGTTGATTTCAGGTAACATTCTGCTCTTCTTTTAATGATTCCTATGAATGATTTATTGTATTACAAACTGGAAATGTTTCTATTAAATATACATAATGTATACCATGTACATTTTCAGGCATTCGCCGATTTTATAAATGAGTCCAATTTAGTTTCGAACGAGTGTTTCCACTCCCAAATTAAGCATAAAGTGAAATTTCGAGTTTAGAAAAGCCATTAAATTTGGTTTGGTCGCTCCGCGAAGCGGAGTGGCCAAATGAATTTTTCAGGCTTCTCTAAACTCGAAATTTTACTTCATGCGGCAAGCGTATAAAACACTGAACTACTGTGAAGTTATAAATACACTAAAAACATTGTTTGTAATGGTTAATAATCGAAATAGTTAAAGAACATAATATTTACATTTTACTTCAAATATTCTTAAGTCAGGTTGAATAATACCATATGTCAAATTAACTTATGTACTAATTCAATTAACAAAAAATTAATAATGTTGTGATCTAGCATCAATAGCGCCTTATGAGTTAAGGTCAAATTGCAGGTAAAAATATGGAAAACTTTTATTTGTAAGCTTAAATTGTCTTACAAATCATATCAAACTCCTGTGATATATTTCCACTATAGAGCATGTCTAAATTTATTATATTTGCTATAAAAAAAGAAAAAATAGGAGATTTCGTTTCCAAGTTGAGATATTAATTAAATCACGGTCGATTAAACCCAAACAGCCATATAAATTTCTAACACTCTAACAACTTACTATTTTCATCCGCCTCTTTCTTTATTTTTTAGTTTCTGCTTTAGCCATTTGTTCGTGGCATGAGATATTAAGTTATATTTTTTACAAACGAAAATAATAAAATCAAACTAAATTGTAATATAAATACAAATTGAAAGTTATGATCATCAATTGTGTTTAATAACTTTAATGTAGTAATAGTTACCTACTTCACGGTTTTCATCAACATTCCGCTTACCAACGGCGCGCTCTAATGTGTTGCAGCGTTCACCAGTGACTGTGTTGTGCCAGTGCTCCGAAAAATTATTCAACGAAATTTTTATTCAATAAATCATACTATCCTGTAATATGTATTCAATGTTCACGAACTTATATGTATCTTTCCTTTTCTTATTTATTCAATTTTTTTGTTCTGTAATTGGGTTTATCCTGTTGGACAATAATGTTATTATTATTATTATTATTATTATTATTTCTACATTAAAGTTATTAAACACAATTGATGATCATTGAAAATAAACTAAATCGCTAATAAATACTGTTGATACAAAACGAAAATCACTGTAGTAGTTTGAAGAAAGCTATTGACATATAAAACTAGTCTGATCATTCTCCCCGGATTTTCCAGGACAGTCCCGGATTCTAGCTTTACGTTCCGCATAGATACCCGTCTCGGAATTAACAATTCGTTTAATATCGAAACAATTGAATCAAGTTTCTGTATGTTTACCAGGGATGTTCCTAATATACACAATTGGATATTTGCAAATACGAATGCGAATGCAAATACGCTTTTCCAATATTACGGAACTAGTTATTCACAAATACGAATGCAAAAACTCTTTTTAAATATTCTCGAGGGTGAATGCAAACTCAGGTAGTTTAATTTTTTTACTAAATATATCGTCTGTTCAATAAAATAAAACCTCAGAGTGCCATGGAAAATATTGTAGGTTGGCAACTCTGAAATTATACATTATAATTATTATGTCTAACGTTTTATATGTCAATTCCTAAAGCGAGTAGCCAACTTAAAATAAAATAAAGATAAAATCATGGCACCTAGAGGTTTTTGTTTTTATTAAATATGCGATAGTTCAACTTTACCTTTATTTACGGAATCTCCTTTATAATCAATTTACAATTCATTTACAATAATTTACATATTTTTATATAACAATTATAGAAATAATCGTATACTAATAAATGAGTTACATTATACAAATTAAAAAATAATATCTTAGATCAATTCTAGCCCAAATAATTGATTCAATGTTGCTTACAATTTTTTTTTATTTATGAATTCACAGAAAATTGCCTCCACAAAAATAATTTATAAATAAACCAAAAATCCGCTTAGATGATTTTATTAAGGAAGTTTGTGCACATTGGGATTCCCAGACTTAATTATTCAATTTCAATTACTCTAATCAACTTGTTTTATTGTTGATAATGGTCGTTAGCGTTTGTTGATTCTGTTATTTTTAATTTTTAAACAAAAATGGACAAAATAATTCTGTATTTTCTTAATCTTGTGTTCTATTTATATTATTATTATAAATTCTGAGTGTATTTTAAACTTCACTTGAAATCAGTGTTTTATACGCCTGGCGCATGAAGTAAAATTTCGAGTTTAGAAAAGCCTGAAAATTTGGTTTGGTCGCGTAGCGCTACGCGCAACGCGACCAAACCAAATTTTCAGGCTTTTCTAAACTCGAAATTTTACTTCATGCTTAATCAAGGAGTGGGAACACTCGTTAGTAGCTTCAAATTAATCGCTTTTATAAAATATTGAAATTGTATATTCAAATAACAAATTGGCTGTAAATATTTTACTCAATTTTAGAACAAAAATATACTTACACTGTTCCCTAAACTATTAATTCAATTAGAAACTTTAATTATTATATTAATCCGCTGTTCATTCAATGAAGCGTGTGTCGATTTAATAAAGCTAGTTAGGAGTGAAATTGGTTATTCCGATAATTGTCAGCGGATGCAGCAAGCAAGGAATCAATTAATCTGTTGCAATTGTCAACCGCTTAATCCTCTTAGCATTGTTTCCTTAGTTATATAATGAATAGTGACAACCCGAGTCATTTGTCTGGATTACGCAGCAACTGAAAATTAAACCAAATAAAACTGGTACATTTTTCTGTTTTGGCCAATATACAACATTCATTTATTTACTTATCCTTGTGTCCTCATAATACTGGGATAAAGTTGTCAGCACCAATAAAGCTATTCTATTCTATTCGTATTGATTTTAAAACCACTTATTTTATGGTATTTATATTCTTGTGTTTTTTTGAGAGGACAACAACGATATAGATATCCACAAATGGTTTTTATAATTTTATATATATGCATTTTTTTAAAACTCAGTCAAAAGTAATATAAATTTCACTTTCTTACAGTTCGAAAACTATAGCTTTTTTTTACAGTTTTTAAGTTAATTTTAAATATTTAGAAAAAGCTTAGTTTCAGCCACAGTAAATTTTATGAAGAGTAATTTACAGAATTATGATTATTGCATGTAAAGTTATTGAGAGAAAAAACACTTGGTATTGTCAAGGGGAGTCAATGCTTATGAGTGAACTGGAATTTGAGTAGAAAAGGAGTGCCTATGGTCAGGATGTGGGGTACGAGTAAGACAGACGACTATATAAACCAATCACTGGTCTCGCTTCTGGATGCAGCATCCAAACGCTGTTACCAAATTTTATACAGAGACTGGCTAACTGGATATACATGAACTGTGGTATTGTTTCAGAAATTAAAAACTTTACTCCGAATAGTTTCGGTTCGTTAAACTATATTCAAAGGAATTCCCTTGAAATTGGTGTAACAAACTGAAACTAGTCGAAACACAATTTTTTTACTTGTGAAATAATACCAGTGTTTAATACGCTTTGATTAAAACACTTGGTTTGTTTCACTGATTTAAATCAGTGAAACAAACCAAGTGTTTTAATCAAAGCGTATTAATTAAATATGTTTCACCACGGGTTAAGTGAGAAATTAATTCATCATAATACCAGTGTTTTTCTTTCTTTCAAATAACTATACTTAGTGTAATATGTTTCACCAAGTCACAAATAAGAAATTAATTCATAAGATCATAATTCTTAAAATCTCTTTTTTCATAAAATTTATTTATTTCGTTGCACTGATCAGTGTGATCAGTGTGAATTTATTGTAATTTCAATTTAATAAATATGATTTTATCAGACGTTTAAAGATGAACTGCAAAAAAAATATTTACTCAACTGGTCCTAAAAGTCGCAATTAGTTACTACAGTCAAACCAATAATTTAATTTAATTTCTCACTTAACCCGTGCTAAAGCATGTTTTTAATCTAAATATGTAAAATCAAATAAAACACTTAGTTTCATTTTCACCTCTACTGATTAACTTTAATCATCCACTAATCATTAATTATTAGGTAAAAATTCGAGAATACAAGAATGTCATACATTTGTAAGATAATAATAACAAACGATAAATAAAAAATATAACACTTGGTTCCACTATTATATTAAAACAGTGAAACAAGGGTTGTTTTGTTTAAAATACTTTGTTTTAAAACAGTATTTTAAACACGTTTAAAAACAGCCGTCGTGTTTTAAACTGTTTTGTTTTAAACATGTTTTAAATCTTAAATTTCCTTAAAACGTCTGATTTTTATTATCTTATATTTGCTAAATTATATTTTATACTACTTTATTAAGATTGTTTGTTTACATTTTTAAATTTTAACTAAATTGTTGAAGATATTTCAAATTACATTATTAAACTTAACATTTTATTACAATAAAATATCACATCTGTGTGTGCATAAATGTGATTTTTAAATACAGGAAATTTTTCTTTCAGGTATACGTATGCATTCACTGTAAGTTTTACGACATTCGTTGCTTTTTTAAAAGGTTTCAATTTGAATCTTTAAACGAGGGTCTTCCACTCCCAGACTAAGCATGAAGTAAAATTTAGAGTTTAGAAAAGCCTGAAAATTTGGATTGGCCGCGTAGCAAAGCGGAGCGGCCAATCCAAATTAGGCTTTTCTAAACTCGAAATTTTACTTCATGCGCCACACGTATAAAACACTGAAATATCGTAAAGTTTAAAATACACGGCTTTAGCAATCTAATATGTAGATGCGAATAAAACGTGAATCAAATTCTGCGCAGAACAAATTGTTTAAAACAGTGATTATAGGCAACCCAATAACTCTAACGTATATTAGGTTGCCTATAATTGTTGTTGTATGTGTGTGTTTTTTTAGCTTCACTGTAAATCAGTGTTTTTAAGCGTGGCGCATGAAGTAAAATTTCGAGTTTAGAAAAGCCTAATTTGGATTGGCCGCTCCGCTTCGCTACGCGGCCAATCCAAATTCTTAGGCTTTTCTAAACTCGAAATTTTACTTCATGCTTAGTCTGGGAGTGGAAAACACTCGTTTAAAGCCCAACTTAACCGCTTTGAAACAACGAATTCCCGCAAATTAAAAAAAAAACGCTGTAATTATCAGAATATGTATACTCAAAAGAAAAATGCCCTGTGTGTTCTTTTTTAAACACGTTTTAAATGTGCTTTAAACATATTTTAAACATGTTTGAAACATGTTTTAAAATGCTGCAGACATGTTTTTAGTTGTTAATGTTTGAACCGATGAGAAGTTGGCCATAGATTTCCAGCCACGAATCCGGCGCCTCCACCATTTATAAAACTATAATTTTACCAACGTATTACAACGAATACAATAAAATTTCATAGAAACAATTGATAATTTAATTAAACGTATTGCTGAGATAGCTCTTACAATTTTTAAAAGTTATGATTTAGCATCTGGCATTAAAATTTGTATCTGTGATAAAAGAGGACATTTCAAACATTTTAAAAATGCTATTTGGAGAGGTTTAGAAACGATTTTAATAGCCACAAATGTCCTCATTAGTTTTATTACCAATATAAAACAATAATTAGAGGACCAACTTTTTTCAATTTTTTTCAACATGTTTTTCTAAAACGCCCACCTGAAGAAAGCAATGTCTTTTTTCGAAAAATAAAAAGTTGGTGTTTGGGGCCTTTTAGAAATGATTTTGTTGGCCACAAATGTTCTCCATAGTATTAGTAACCATATTAAACAACAATTGGAGGACCATATTTCTTCAATTTTTTTTAAACAATTTTTTTCTAAACCGCTCACTTGAAGACATGGCTAATTTTTCGAAAAATTTAAAGTTGGTGTTTGGGGCCTTTTATAAATGATTTTGTTGCCCACAAATGTTCTCTATAGTATAAGTAACAATATTAAATAACAATTGGAGGACCGTCTTTCTTAATTTTTTTTTAAATTTTTTTCCATACCGCTCACCTGATGACATGGCTTATTTTTCGAAAAATTAAAAGTTGGTATTTGGGGCTTTTTAGAAATGATTTTGTTGGAAACAAATGTTCTTCATAGTATTAGTAACTATATTAAATAACAATTGGAGGACCATCTTTCTTCATTTTTTTTAAACATTATTTTTCCAAACCGCTCACCTATGTCTTCAGGTGAGCGGTTTGGAAAAAAATTGTTTAAAAAAAATTGAAGAAAGATGGTCCTCTATTTGTTGTTTAATATGGTTACTTATACTATTGAGAACATTTGTGGCCAACAAAATCATTTCTAAAAGGCCCCAAACACCAACACCAATTTTTCGAAAAATAAGCCATGTCTTCAGATGAGCGGTTTGGAAAAAAATAGTTTAACAAAAAATGAAGAAAGATGGTCCTCCAATTGTTATTTAATATGGTTACTAATACTATGGAGAACATTTGTGGCCAACAAAATCATTTCTAAAAGGCCCCAAACACCAACTTTTTATTTTTCGAAAAATAAGCCGTCATCAGGTGAGCGGTATGGAAAAAAATTGTAAAACAAAAAAATAAGAAAGATGGTCCTCCAATTGTTATTCAATATTGTTACTAATACTATAGAGAACATTTGTGGTCAACAAAATCATTTCTAAATGGCCCCAAACACCAACTTTTTATTTTTCGAAAAATTAGCCGTCTTCAGGTGAGCGGTTTGGAAAAAAAATTGTTTAAAAAAAATTAAAAAAAGATGGTAATCCAATTGTTGTTTAATATGGTTACTAATACTGTGGAGAATATTTGTGGCCAACAAAATCATTTCTAAAAGGCCCCAAATACCAACTTTTTATTTATCGAAAAATAAGCCTTGTCTTCAGGTGGGCGTTTTAGAAAAACATGTTAAAAAAAATTGAAGAAAGATGGTCCTCCAATTATTGTTTTATATTGATAATAACACTACTGAGGACATTTGTGGCTATTAAAATCGTTTCTAAACCTCCCCAAATAGCATTTTTAAAATGTTTGAAATGTCCTCTTTTATAACAGATACAAATTTTAATGCCAGATGCTAAGTCATAACTTTTAAAACTTATAAGAGCTTTCTCAGCACAACATTTAATAAAATTATCAATTGTTTCTATAAAATTTTATTGTATTCGTTGTAATACGTTGGTAAAATTATAGTTTTATCAATGGTGGGGGCGCCGGATTCGTGGCTGGAAATCTATGGCCAACTTCTCATCGGTAATGTTTTAAACGCTGTTTCAATAAATAAAACACGTTTTGTTAAAAAAAACTGTTTGTTTTAATTAAAATAAAAAGACGTTTTTTTAACAACCCTGAGCGAAACAAACCAAGTGTTATTTTTGATTTATCCTTAATTATTATTAGTTCAAAATGTTTCTCCAAGTGATAAGTGAGATAGTTATTCAAGAAATAGTTGTGAGATATCCTAAACATGTCTCTTTTATTAATATACAGTTGTTTAAACAACTTTTAAATAAAATTCTTGTGTTTTGAATAAGTACTAACCCTGATTAGATACAACTTGGGTGCAAATGGACATTGATCTGTTACATTCATTTAAATTTAATTAAATTTAATATAAACTATATGCTTCAGTTTTATAAAAATTATATTAAATATATAAATGTATCTCCAAATGAAATTGAACCAACTTAAAAATTAATTTTGCGGATTTTCAGATTCATTCCGATTATTGTATGTTACAATCTCTAATAAATTGCCAACAATTTTTTTATTGAATATTTACATTAGTTAATGTACATAAATACATAATTGTATACCTCTCCTTAAAGTTCGCCACAAATCCTAATATCACTACTATCCTCAATCATATGTGTATACCCCGCAACCCTAATACCCACCCTAAAATCAAATATCCCACATCTACCATTTATCAATTTATCTCATTACATCAACCGGACCCCGACAATAACGTTAGCGATCACGACTTTTAAAAAACAGACATAGACATGACAAAGAAAGGCTGAAAGACCGCTGGAAAAAATAATAAACAAAATCAAAATGTATTGCTCAGAAATAAAGATGTTTATTATTTATTACATAATTGTTTAGTTGCAGAGTATCGTAATTGAAATACCAAATGGTTAACGCTAATAACATTACTATTAATATTTTTATGTTACTCATAAATAGTGTCCATTTGTTTTACGTTTTGAAAGAATAAGGTAAATTACTGATATTTATTATTAGTTTCAAAATGTGAAAATGTAATTCAAGAAATGAAATTCTTCGTTTTATTAACACATTCACATAAAATTACTTATAGGAGATGCCAATTATTTTAATATGTAAAAGTCAATTTTCATATCGTCGTCAAATATCACTCTAGATTTGTATAGTCCAGAAACAACATTTTTAGAATAAAATCGCTGGTTTTTAAAAACAGAAAAAAATAGTTATATTTTTATGATACATGTAATTTTTGTTATATCATGATTTTTCTACGTAAATCTTCAGACATTCGTTGTTTTTATAAAAGGATTCAATTTGGAGCTTCTAACGAGTGTTTCCAATTCCATATTAAGCATGAAGTAAAATTTCAAGTTTAGAAATGCCTAAAAATTTGGTATGGTCACCCGAACCAAATTTTCAGGCTTTTCTAAACTCGAAGTTTTACTTCATGCGCCACGCGTATAAAACACTGATTTAAAGTAAAGTTCAAAATATACTGGTTAGGTTTAATATGTTAATTAATTTTACAACTGTTTATATAGATGATTTAACAGTATTCTTAAAAAATAAAAAAATCCTGTATGTATCTAAATGTAATTTTAAATCGTAAGTCAAAGGATTAATGTAGTCAGTTCCTAATACTTGTATAAATGTAGCCTGTAATTATAATAAATAAAATTACAAATTATTAAATAATGAATCTTTTTACCACAAATACTTGATTTATTCAACTAATAATAGTGCACGTATGTATTTTCATTATTGTTCCAGTTTTTGAAGTTAAGGCTCATTTGATGGACAGTTTATAAAACGTGAGGATTTTATTAAAAAAAAGTTTGATTGATTACACGCTAGCATTTATATACAATCCCCCGCTTTCATGGCAAATGCGTGTGTTGTGTGTACGTTGGTGCTGCTAATAAATTCCTATTATATACCCGAGAAGAAAAATCCTGAATCTCTGCATAAATCAAAAAACTTAGCACAAGTGAATTTAATCAAAAACATCACAAAGTGCATTTAATTCTAATATATTCAAATAGATTATTTTAGTAAAAAAATATAAGAATTCGACTACTTTTACAATCATTATTATACATATACAGGATGAGCAACATTGTTTGAAGATAAATTAAATTTCCCGCCGAAAAATCTGGGGAATTTGATCGCTCCAAGTTCATGCCAAGAAAAAATAATAAAGAATAACTAGATTTGACACTAGCATCGTCGTGCGTCGTATTTTGCCATTGTGTTTATTAATTCTTCGAATTTAGTTATTACCTTCTGTTTCATACACATTAGTTCTTATCAGGATTACTTTGCGTAAATCTTTGTTTTGTGGTAAGTGATTTGCTGTTTTTTGGGTTATAACATTTAAGTTTTATTCTAAATTTACAGAGTTTAAGTGAATGTGAATTTACCGTAATGTTTACACCACAGCATGATGCTTTCATCCTGAAGACTCATTATCGAAGTGGAGCTGTGAATGAAGATAGCACATGGACATACTCGTTACAATCTTGTCTGAATCAATTTAATCAAGCCTTCCCCGATGTCGACATTCCTTACAAAACATTTTTTTGCATAAAAGCCACATTGCTGACCGTTTTGAGGGATAAAAAACGTAGAGTTAACATTTGCCTAGAAAATGAAGGTTATTATTTTTAAATACACAAACCTTAACTTACTTCAGTTTACTTTGTATATTTAATTAAAATTGTTAAAAATTAAATTTATAGTTATGATTAAATATTTTATTTATTTTGGGAAAAAATGTTTGCTACGCTAATGAAAAAGCTATCTAGGGGATTTTCTTTTCATATGATCATTTGTACCAACATGCGTATTTAGTTGCCTACCTATCAATCTGCAATCAATGATGCTCACTTTATATACAAGGTGGCTAATTTTTTCGTGTTCAGCTTATATCTGATAAAATATCAAAGATACAAAAAAAGTTTAATATGAAACTTATCATATGCAACGTGATCATATTATATTAATATGCCGATAAATTAAACATTTAATTCATACGGCCGATACATGATGAAACTTCATAATAGCATTTTAAAGAAAAACAATTGACTTAGATAGTTTCTTGAATTAATTTCTCATCTGGCACTTGGTGAAACATATTAGAATATGTAAAGTTATTTAAATTAAAAACACTTGGTATTGTTTCACAAATTAAAACTTTATTCTGACTAGTTCCGATTTGTTAGACTATTTTCAAAGGAATGTACAGAAAAAAATATTGTCTAGGTATATATACATATTTTTGTTTCAGGTAATAAGGGAAGTCAAAATTGAGGAGTTCCAAATCTCCTCGTTGTCGTTTACTATGTTTTTTCCCATTTTTATGGCCCTGTTAATCTCCAGGCCTTCTTTTAGATTTAGTGTGTATCCCTTATTACCTGAATGCAAAATCTTAAAATTATGCGGATTGAAGAAGTGATTGAATGCGATGCAATGCTTGGAAAAGCCAGTTGTTGGTTTATTATCTAAAGCAGATTTTCTATGTTCTTTCATTCTGGTTTCGAATGATCTGCCGGTTTTCCCAATATAAATTACATCGCATCCATCAATATAGTTTTAATTATAAGTTTTAATTTGTAAAACAATACCAAGTGTTTTTAATTTAAATAACTTTACAGACTTTGGATAGTTTCACTTTATTGATTACTCATCTGTCCAATAAAGCCATTATGTGGCGAAATGTGTTGCAGTGCTCTACAATAAAGTGAGATCTTCTTAACTTGGTTGTTTTATTTTAAATGTTAAATTTAACGTTCTTTGGTGTCCTCACAAGTCCCCTCTTGGGGGCCTATACCAATCAACCTTAGTATATTATCTGATTTTAACATATTTCAGTAAATATGGTTAATATTCTAAATTTTTTGTCTAAATCTAAGAATTCACACATTCACCCATCTCAATTATTATACGATTTTCCGCAGTCTCAATTAATCCTTTCGAGTCGAGCAGCTAACAATCCTCAACTCATAATAAACTCCTTTATTACAATTCTCCGCGATATTTTTATTTCCTGCGAAGCTATTAGAACTTCTGCAACTCCCTTGATTACGAGTTAATTTTTCAGGCAGAAAGAGGGATAGTTTGATAATTACAGCCCGTTCGGGGGGGCTTATTGATCCCTCCTCGTCTCAGATGAAATATATAGGGAGGCGAAGAGAAGAGAGAAGGCTGGTTTTAAATTCGTCCCACTTTTCCTCGCCCCGGTTTTCCGTCTGAGTTTCCTCATCTCCCCTCAATCGTAAACCAATAAAAAATGTTTTTGGCAAAATTAAACGGATGTGAAATTTTCTCTTATTTCACTCTTATTTCAATATTTGCAGTATCTTATATAAAATAATCATGTAAAAATAATACATGAAATTATTGTATCAAACATTATGTCAAGGGTGGTCATCGAATGGAAAATGGCTGTTTTAGCTTAAAGCATAATTTTGAACCAATTCTATCATTTTAAATTACATGTCATACTGACATCAATAATTTGTAATTGTAATGAAATAAAAGTTATTAAAGTCTAATATAGTTTTTGTAAACAATAAAACCTAAATGAAAGTAATTATTGAAAATGTATCACGATTATTTTAACATCCATGGCCTTTCTTGACCAAGATTGTTTTTGATATCACGGTATTAAAATACGTATAGCGTCTGTCAATTTCAACATTAAAACAAACAATATTTAAACCAATCGCAGGCCATATTTTCAGAGAATACAACTCATGCGTCACATGGCTACATTCCCTCCAATCAGAATCGCTTATTTCCATAGATACATACTATCACATCGGTGATAGAATTCTATCACCTTGTTGTGGTGGTTGCTACAATAAATATTTGCTAAACCTGACAGGTAAAATTTTGAGTTCAGTAAAGCCTGAAAATTTGAATTGGTCGCTGTTTTATTCGTTATATTTTGTCATCGAATATAACTCGTGGTATAATTACTTATCGATAATATTCATTCGTGAAACCAGAGAAACACGTTCAACTCGCCCTTCCATCTTGTTGAATCTGCAGCTCGGTTTCTCTCATAAATATTATTGATGATAATCATACCACTTGTTACATTAGAGCTGAAAATCTAGTGAAATTGTACCAAAAATCGCGACCAAACTAAATTTTTAGGCAATACAATTTATTTTGTTTACTTATCAATATTTTCTGCAATACAATTCTTAAAACAAATTGTTTTTGATTATAAAGGGTATCTCCGGTTAAGTATGGTAAAATGCCCCTATCGTTTGATTTTTAAATTTACCCTTTAAGAGGGTGTCTTAGGGTGTAAGAATAAGATCCCAATGGTTCTTGGTCCATGAAAAACACTTTCTTGACCTTAGAAGGGGGGGAGGCCCCCTCTAAAGGTCAAGAAAGTGTTTTTTTCAGGATGAATTTTTTATTCTTGATTTCTATTAATAATTAAGATATCGAAAAATTCACGAGCATTCTTGGTAAAAATCTACAAATATATGCCTTAAGATATATTAATATTTTCCCGCGCCATCCTCATAAATCAATTTTTCAAGATTTTTAGGGTTTTTACCATTTTTCATGGAATTGCCCATATATTTCTCAAATATCTTTGTAGCTTAAATACTCGCCGAGATATCATATTTTTAAGTTTTTCGAACGTTTCGTTTTAATCATCAAAGCGACGATAAACGTTCTATTTTATATAAAAATTTAATTTTTATTTTTTTCTAAGGTTTCATCAAAAATAAATAGATAAAAAATATTTAGATGCTTTTTGTCAATTATTTTTATAAGTTAAGCTTAATTTTTGGCAAATGGTAAATTTTTTGAAAATATTTTTAATAGATATTAGGATGAATCTTTAAAAATTTCAGATGTTTCCCTTCATTATTTTAGAATTTATAAAAAAAATCTCATTCTTGTACAACCCGAGGAGTCTCAAATAAAAAATAACTTTTTTCTGACGAAAACAAAAATTACATATTAGATCTTGCTGTAATTTGTAGGCATATTTTGAATAGATATTTAGAAGTAACTCTGAAAATTATAGCAAGATCTAATAAGTAGTTTTTGTTTTCGTCAGAAAAAAATATTTTTTATTTGAGACTTCTCGGAAAACGGAAGAGACCCAAAATATTTACATATTATACAATTATATGTATTTAAATATGTATTTATTCATGTCTAAACTTATATATAAGCATATATAGACGGATGTCTTTAGATGCATAAATAAACAAACGTTTACATATATGGGTACATATACAGATGCTTACTAATGTATCTAAATGCATCCATGTTTATTCACATATATATATATATATATATATATATATATATATATATATATATATATATATATATATATATATATATATATATATATATATATATGACGTCGTAGTGATCATCGTCAAGAATAACTAATAAAATTCCATTGCTCTAGCAACCACTTGTTTGATTTCGACTCTTCTGTTTTGTTCTTCTAATGATGTAGTAGTGAAAATTGCAATATTAGTTTCGGAAGGGATTGGATTTTGAATTTCTTGGTTGTTGTTCGGAGATAATATATTTTGACCAGAATTTATACAAGTTTTCCAAATTGGTGGTAGTCTTTTAGCATCATCTCTTTGATTTAGACTGTTCGGCCTCTTTTCAATTTCTATCGCTTCTCTAATAATCCTCGCGCGGAAGAAGTCTGTCTTTTTTAAAATTCTCGTTTTTTCGAAATTTATTGTATGTTTAGAAATGTTGACGTGTCGAAATAAAGAAGATTGTGGATCAGACGTTCTTACTGCTAAAATGTGTAAGGAGGACAGAAGACGACGATGATCATGGATGTTGTGGCCTGAGGAGCTTATAAAAAGAGCGAAACGATCGTCACCGTCTTCTGTCCTCCTTGCACACTCACTTGATAAAATAATTTTTAGAACATGATCAAATGCGCTGTTATTTCTTATTTGGTAGTTATAGGTGGGTCGTTAATTCTAATTTGTTTAATTTAATTCGGCGTTTTGAATCATCGCATTGGTTCGGGTTTCTCGCCGCTCCGATGCTAGTCGAAGGTTTAAACTAAAAACCGACACTAACTGTAAAAGCAAAATGAGATGAATGCCCTTATCAATGCAGTAGCATTAATAAATACTGACGTCAATACCAGTTTATATACAACTTCTACATATCTAGTGAGTGTGTATGGGATGATGGATGTGGCGGCCTGAGGAGCTCATAAAAAGAGCGAAACGATCGTCGTCGTCTTCTGTCCTCCTTGCACACTCACTTGATAACATAATTCTTACAACATAACCTAATGCGCTGTTATTTCTTATTTGGTATATATATATATATATATATATATATATATATATATATATATATATATATATATATATATATATATATATATTTAGGTTACACTTGTTTATAATTTTGATTGATTACATATAATATAATAAATTTTAACTTACCTTTGAAAAAATATTAGTGTGTTAAAAATAATTCACTATTTTATTTGAATAAACTGTTTGATAATGATCACAATAAGTACTCCTTTATTATGTTGTTATGAGATTATAGTATACATATATTGAAATATAAACGTTAAAGTGCATTCTACATTCCTTTATATTTAATATTTTTTAAATTTTAATTATTTAACTTCCTTATTTTAATTAAAATGCCTTATAGAACAGAAAAAATTAAATTTCTATGTAAAACAGAACGTTTATCGTCGCTTTGATGATTAAAACGAAACGTTCGAAAAACTTAAAAATGTGATATTTCGGCAACTATTTAAGCTACAGAGATAAAAAAACTAAATTTTTGTTTTTAAAAATGCTTTCTTAAAATGCTACAAATGTTTAAGATATATATGGGCAATTTCATGAAAAATGGTAAAAACCCTAAAAAAATCTTGAAAAATTGATTTTTGAAGAAGGCGCGGAAAAATGTTAATAAATCTTAAGGCATATTTTTGTAGACTTTTGCTAAGAAAATAGGTGATAGACAATGAAAAATCGATTTTAATCTTATAGGATTTTTTATTACCCAATTGACCTTAAATGACCGTGAAAAAATGACACAGAAGAGTATTTAGGTCACCTATACTCATGAATTTTTCCATTTCTTAATTATTAATAGAAATCAAGAAAAAAAATTAATTCTAAAATAATCGCTTTCTTGACCTTGAGAGGGGGTGGGAGGGGAGATCATGAGCATGATAATGAACCATTGAGATCTTATTTTTACACCTTAAGACATCCTCTTAAGAGGTAAATTTAAAAATCAAACGATAGGGGCATTTTACCATACTTAACCGGAGGTACCCTTTCTCAAATGATGTCCTAATTGTATAAGAATAATTATAATATAATTCATTATTTCAGACTTAGTAATTTCACTTACATTACATTAGTAAAATATCATTTTTATTGAATCATTAGACACTGATAAGTTTAAAGTAAAAACAAATCCTGAGTTTTAAATTACTTGCATACCAAATGATTTTTAATTTCAGTCAACAGCAGATTAACATAATGATCGAAATTTTTAGTTGAATTAGTATTTTAGGGAACAGCATAAGTATATTTTTGTTAAAAATACATAGTGATTTTTTTAAGTGGATATACATAACCCGATGTATACACTGTACATTTTATGGAATTCATTGTTTTCATAAAAGCGTTTAATTTAAAGCTTCGGACGAGTGTTTCCAATTCTTTGCCGAATGTGTATTCTGAATTTGTTAATCAACTTATTAGTTTGTACCCTACTTACTTACACTGTAAACCTATATTTAGTTTATATATATTTCTCTGTAATTAGGCTATGCTTGTTGAGAAATAAATTATTATTATTATTAATATTAATTCTTGATTAAGCATGAAGTAAAATTTCAAGTTTAGAAAACCCTGAAAATTTGAATTTACCGGCGCGTAAAATTAATTAACATGATATCAGACCTAAGGAGTATATTTTGAACTTCACTTTAAATCAGTATTTTATACGCGTGGCGTATGAAGTAAAATTTCGAGTTTAGAAAAGCCTAAAAAGTTGGTTTGGTTGATATTTCGAAACTCTTACAAAAACAAATGTCAAATGTTTACACAATCATTAGGAAGTGGGAAACATACTGTAGTACTAATGTAATTTTGCAAGGGACTAACAGAATATGTCCTGCGGATCACATGACCTAATAATAGCATTTTTAGAAATTAGTAGTAAAACCACATTATTAACATTACATTTTAAATTTTAGTGAATAGGGGCTTCACTCACATATCGATATAAATAAATCCACAGAAGACGTATAATTCACATTTACCCGCACACACACGCCTATATATATTTCCCTTTCTTAGTTCTGTTTAGAATAGCGCGAATAATAAATACGGGTGATGTATGCACGGCAATAAATAGACAAACATCGGGTGTAAAATATAATGCGCACCGATGAATCTTCCCCCGCTTGTGTCATCCACTTTTGCGGGTGAAAGATGATGGCGGGCGGCGGTTTGGGGGAGGCTGTTCGTTTCTTTAAAAAAAAAAGATAGACACCCCTGTGCCGCGCGAGATGAGAATTGCATGGTGATTACCTCTTCGCGTCCCGGAATTCTTTTATGATGAGAAAATAAGGGAATACACTGGAAATGGCGGGGTATTAAGGCCGCGCTTTAAAACAACCCATTCACCTTAATGTGTCCGTTTTATTTTTGTGTTAATAAAATTATGATTTCGATTTTATAGATTTTGATATTATTACAGTGGAATTATAAGGGACTAAATAGATTCCAGCAAGCAAGTTTATAAAATTATAGTTTATTTTATCATAAAGTGAAATTGAATTTGCCAATTGTTTACAGAATGTTTACAAAATATTAAAAACAAAGAATTAAAATTAATATCAACTTTCTGCAAAAATTTCGTCTCGTTGAGACTTTTCCAAATATTCAATGAAGCAACTACTTCCCGAGCTAACACCCCGACAGATATTGAATTAAACAATGAATATTTGAGTTACACAGCAAATTTACTGTATAATGCATAATTTATATGCAAAATGTAACATCAGGTCAAATTATTCTTTCACCAAACTAAACAGGAAATTGAAAAAATTACAGAGAATGAATATTGATTGAATTTCATTTTTCATTTTAATAGCGCAAGATTTGATGGGACATAATAATAATATCTTTATTGTGTTATCAGCAAAATATGCTTTACACTTGTCATACATATACCGAGTGTTGACTTGGCGGACGCAACATAGGAAATCCCATGTAAATTTTGAAATGTTCAAATTTTAGCTCCCCTATTTATTTTAGAAAAAAAAAGTATTTACCTTTTTTCTGAATTCATTCGTGTTAACGTTTATCATTTTACGTTTCTCTAAGTTAAAATAATAAGGAAAAAATAATGTGATTTTATAAAAATAATGACATGCCATGTAATTGAAACAACAACTGCGGATTTCGAAATGGCAAAAGATAACGTAGTCACTTATTTATAGTAAATGTTTTTCACTATACAAGAAAAATGTCCTTATTTTTATAAAATCGCATTACTTTTTCTTAATTATTATAGCTGGTAATTTTCTGACATTCGTTGAATTTTAAAAGTTGAACTCTTGAAGCTTTAAACGAGTGTTTTCCACTCCCAAACTAAGCATGAAGTAAAATTTCGAGTTTAGAAAAGCCCCGTGAAAATTTGTCTCGGGTCGCACAGTGACCCGAGACAAATTTTCTGGGCTTTTCTAAACTCGAAATTTTACTTCATGCACCACGCGTATTAAACACTAAAACATTGTGAAATTTATGCATATTCGAACTTCACTTAAAATCTGTGTTTTATCCGCGTGGCGCATGAAGTAAAATTTCGAGTTTAGAAATTTTAGGCTTTTCTAAACTCGAAATTTTACTTCATGCTTAGTCTGGTAGTGGAAAACACTCGTTTGAAGCATCAAATTGAAATTGTTAAAAAAACAACGAATGTCGGAAAATTTACAGCTTATGCATATGTTTACCTCAAAGAAAACTGTTCCAATGCGTTTTTTTTATCTGGGTAAACAGGGATTTGTATGAAAAAATAAAAAATTACGAAAATTTACAGCAAATTCAGCTTATTTTCTTTAAATCTTTAGATATTCGTTGTTTTCTAAAAGACTTCTATTCGAAACTTTAAACGAGTGTTTTCCACTCCCAGACTAAGCATGAAGTAAAATTTCGAGTTTAGAAAAGCCCCGTGAAAATTTGTCGAGGGTCGCGCAGCGACCCGAGACAAATTTTCTGGGCTTTACTAAACTCGAAATTTTACTTTATGCGCTCCGCGTATAAAACACAGACTTTAAGTGAAGTTCGAATATACATAAATTTGACAATATTATAGTGTTTTATGAAGTAAAATTTCGAGTTTAGAAAAGCCCAGAAAATTTGTCTCGGGTCACTGCGCGACCTTCGACAAATTTTCACGTGGCTTTTCTAAACTCGAAATTTAACTTCATGCTTAGTCTGGGAGTGGAAAACACTTTTTTAAAGCTTTAAAGTGAACTTAAAAAAACAGGGAATATCCGCAATTGTTGTATCAATTTCATTGTATGTCATTATTTTTATAAAATCACATTCCTTTGTTTAAATTATTTTAACTTAGAGAAACGTAAAGTATTAAGTGTGAACATTAATAAATTTAGAATTTTTTCCTCTACAAAAAAGTGAAATACATTTTGTCTCTAAAATAAATAGGGAAGCCAATATTTGAACACTTTCAAATTAACATGCGGTTTCCTATGTTGCGTCCGCCAAGTCAATACCCGGTATAGAAGATTACAGTAGTAAACTATTCTAAGGTTATTAATTCTAATTGTAAATAAACAACTCCACACGTATATAAAATTAAAACAGACGAAGACAATATCACGATAAATAAATAAATAAATAATGTACAAACAACAATTAATTAAAATGAACAATAAGTGAAAAGGTAAAAAGTTAAGTTTAAAAGCAATCTAAGGGCGCTCTTATATGGACGTTTTGAGCGCGGAAGCGGAGCGGGACGGATCGTTTTTTTCGCTCCGCTTTTAGCTTTTATACGGAGCGGATTGAACGCGTTTTGCAAGCGGGTGCTAGGCGAGTTCGCCGCCGAGCCTTCCATGCCGTCTATCATTCAGTTGTGCTACGCTGGGTAATAAGCATGGACGAAATAGATTTAATTGCGTCATATTATTTTTTATTATCCTTTATTATTCATAGACGTTACTGTATTTATGTATTTAATGTTTTTATAAATATAAATATTACTTACTTAAATTCCACATGCACTCCTCCCACTGAGCAAAAAACAAACAAATAACGTTATATCAACAGTGCGGCAATATTAAACGTTGTTTTAATGTTGATGAAACATTACTTAAATAGATTTGTTCCTTGGGCGGTGCCTGAATTTCTAAGATAAATCTTTCTGTATCAATTTCACACACTTTGATGGGTAATAACCTGCATATTAAAAGTAGACTGTGAAATGGGCATTTCTCTAGTATGTTGGCCAATTGGAGAGTCAGGGAAAAGAGAAGTTGCTGGCGGTACAAAATTTACGAGCACAGAGACCGCTGTCAAAAAATTGATTATTAATTCTTTTAATTAGTTTGTTCTCTTCACACAAGAGATTGGGGGCGATTTTAAATTATTTGTTATTTTATTTTTCAGTTTTAACACATGGTTTCTTATGCGCCTTCTTATACGGGCGGGTGAAAGGCGTTTTCAAAGCGGGCGTTTTTTTCAATATTTTTGTAAAAAATCGGCCAAAGCGAGTTAAATTTGTAATATTTTCCTTACAATATTTAGTCGCAAGGCAAAAATAAATATTTTTGCGTTTAGATAAGTGTCCAAAGTCAAAAATAAATAAACAAAAAATATAAATTATAAATTTTTAGGTAAACTTCCATCTCTAAGATATGAGTATAATTTTATTTAATATTTGAAAAATCTTTGATATTTTCTAGAAATTGCGAAAAATAAAATAAGTAACAATTTAAAATCGCCCCTAATCTCTTGTAAAAATAGTGTGATGAGAACAAAATAATTAAAAGAATTAATAATCATTTTTTTGAGAGCGGTCTCTGTGCTCGTAAATTTTGTACCGCCAGCAGCTTCTCTTTTCCCTGACTCTCCAATTGGCCAACATACTAGAGAAATGTCCATTTCACAGTCTATTTTTAATATGCAGGTTGTTACCCATCAAAGTGTGTGAAATTTTTTACAGAAATTTCCGGTATACAAATTTCTGTAAAAAATTTACGGGTTAAATAAAAGGAAAAAAACGTGATTGTCTATATCCTAGCGCTAAAACGTGATTTTATAAGTATGTTTGATACAGAAAGTTTTATCTTAGAAATTCAGGCATCGTCCAAGGAACAAATCCATTTAAGTAATGATTCATCAACATTAAAACAACGTTTAATGTTGCTGCACTGTTGATATAACGTTATTTGTTTGATTTTTGCTCAGTGGGCGGAGTGCATGTGGAATTCAGGAAAGTAATATTTATATTTATAAAAACATTAAATACATAAATACAGTAACGTCTATGAATAATAAAGGATAAATAAATAATAATATGACGCAATTAAATCTATTTCGTCCATGCTTATTACTCAGCGTAGCACAACTGAATGATAGACGGCACCGAAGGCTCGGCGGCGAACTCGCCTAGCACTCGTTTGCAAAACGCGTTCAATCCGCTCCGTATAAGAGCTAAAAGCGGAGCGGAAAAAACGATCCGTCTTGCTCCGCTATCGCGCTAAAAACGTCTATCTAAGACCGCCCTAAATGCGAAGATATTCTTCTCAGGTATAATAGTCCTGCTGAATCGAATAATCTTTTACTTTTCTTCGAAAACAAGAAACACTCAGTTCTCGAGTTGGTGCTGAAAGTTGATTAAAAAGTTTGATGGAATAATACCTACTACCGGTTTGTGCAGTCGATAGACGACAATAATTTGTAACTTGATTGTTCCTATGTCTAGTCGAGTAATTGTGATTGTTTGCACGTGTCTGATACCAATGCATATGTTTCATCAGGTAATTTAAGCATTGGAAAATATACAGAGCAGGCTAGGTTAAAATCCTAAATTTCTTGAATACATTGAGACAATCATCCCTTTATCCAATACCAGCAAGAACTCGAATTGTCCGGCGCTGTAGCCCGAAAATGCGGTGCCTAATTGCAGAGTGGCCCCATATAATAAGACCATATTGTATATGGCTTTAAATATGGGAGCAGTAGTATTGTCGCAACGCATATTTTGACACTTGATTGAGAGGATAGGTTCCTAAGGATAAATATTTTTTTAGCAAGCCTGCTTGCTAGTTGATCTCCGAGACATGATCAGTTTAAATGTGTATCCAGGTGAATACTAAGAAATTTTGTTGTGTTACTTTCCTTCGATTTTAGAGAAAATAAAATGTTGCTTCTTTTGTCGCGACCTAACTAAATTTTCAGGCTTTTCTAAACTCGAAATTTTACTTCATGATAAGGACTAACAATACTTGTTGAACGCTTCAAATTGAATATCGAATATCGGGTTATTTATACTTAAAATAAAAAATCCCTGTATTTAACACACTTGAGCAATTTTTACAATCCTCATGATTTTCATATTTTATCTTGATTTTTGTTCAATTGAGTAGTCTAACAAATTAAAAATTTTACTCAATTTTCATAATTTTTGTTGTTTTGCGCCTTATATTAAGAGAGTTACTCGCGAACCATTCAGCAAGTCGTAGGTGGGAACTCTCAGATGAAGTTGTTGGTCCTGATTTCTACATCGTAGAATCATCAGCAAACAGTATGACTTTTAATTCGGGAAAACAGTTAGGGAAGTCGTTAATGTATATTAATAACAGAAGTGGCCCAAGGATTGAATAAAAACTTGTAAAATTTTTTAAAGTGTGATCAAAGTTTAGCAGTTTTTAACTTCGCTTTATATCAGTGATTTATACACGTGGCGCGCATGAAGTGAAATTTCGAGTTTAGAAAAGCCTAAACATTTGGTTTGGTCGCTCCCAGATTAAGCATGAAGTAAAATTTCAATTGTTGAAAAGTCTGAAAATTTGGTTAGGTCGCGTAGCGAAGCGGATTTTTAGACTTTTTTAAACTCGAAATTTTACTTCATGCGCCACGCATAAAAATACTGAAATATTCTAAAGTTCAGAATATACTGCTAATTTGGCAAACTAATTTGGAAGTATATTTAAAACTTCACAATATTATAGTGTTTTATACGAGTTAAGAAATGCCTCAAAATTTGGTTAGGTCGCCTCGCTACGCGACCTAACTAAATTTTAAGGCTTTTCTAAACTCGAAATTTTACTTCATGATAAGGACTAACAATACTTGTTGAACGCTTCAAATTGAATATCGAATATCGGGTTATTTATACTTAAAATAAAAAATCCCTGTATTTAGCACACTTGAGCAATTTTTACAATCCTCATGATTTTCATATTTTATCTTGATTTTTGTTTAATTGAGTAGTCTAACAAATTAAACATTTTACTCAATTTTCATAATTTTTGTGGCTTTGCGCCTTATATATTATAGGTTTTAGATTTTCGTTAATAAGTAATAATTTCGTCAGTTTCTATAATTTTCATCCATTTACGTAAAACAGTTTGGGAAGCGCTGATCTAGATTACGTTCAAAATTCTTAGTCCGAATCATGTATTTAACATGATTTTTCAAACAAAGTGATTTAAACGTAACAATCGCGGGATTTGAGATATTTTGAAACAAAAGAGGACCGTAAATCCTAATTAAAGAAACTTGTAAATAAAACACTTTTAACTTTGTTTAACCACTGTATTTACACTTAATTTTGTGACTATTGTTTCGACTAGCTAGTAGTCATTCTCAAACACAAGTAAATAAAAATTACATATTGTTTGAGAATGACTACTGGTTAGTCGAAACTATAATAAAAAAATTAAGTGTAAATACAGTGGTTAAACAAAGTTAAAAGTGTTTTATTTAAAAGTTTATTTAAGATGTACCACAAAGTGAACGCCTACAACACAAAACACCTAATTAAAGATTTACAGTTTCTCTTGTGTCTTAAAATATTTCAAATCCTACGTTTGTTATGTTTAAAACACTTTGTTTGAAAAGTCATGTTTAATGCATATTTCAGACTAAGCAGAACTCTTTTTAAAGCAGAACTCTTTTTAAAGCAGAACTCTTATTAAAGCAGAACTCTTTTTAAATTATATAACTATTAATTCCGGTGCATTAACTAAATAATAAACTACTTGTAGATATGTACGTTCATATTTATGTATGGTAATAATTTAGCCTTAGTTTTATATAGGTTATAAAACAATAACTATTTATATATTGTTTAATTTAAATTTAAACAAAAAAATAATTTTATATAACAATAAATTTAATTTTTAATCAAAATAAATTTAATTTTAAAATTATTAAAAATCAATATTATGGTTAGTACAATTTTAAAATATTAAACTTTCTCCTATTTTCCTTGTATAATTCAATTCGAATTGATAGGTAGTATGAAAAATGGGTTAACAAATTTACTGTACTATTTATTTATATTTCAAATAATTCATAACAATTAAATTTTTATTGAGTTAAATCAAGTTGCACACATAAATACGTGATTATAACACAATTCCAAAACACACTAATCAATTTCAAAATAATTAGCAAAACACATCCTTGTGTTAAATCCAATTAGAAAGCAAACCCCGGTGTTGAATAAAAACAGTTACACGTAACGAATTCGCGTTTTTTTGTCACTAAAAAAAACAGCATAACAAAAAACACATTCGGAGAGCGTTGTCGCTTTGAATAGGTCAGCAATTGGCAAACACGATTTTTATCGAATCAGTAGCGATGTTTCAGCGTTTGGATTCAAAACAGTTTTTGTAATTATTTCGACTGCGCGGTTTCCGATATGAAATTTTACGGAAAACACGATCAGTCGTGTTTTTTTCGTTTTTTTTGTCCGTTGAATATGAAACAGATTCAACACACACAAAAAATGTTTAAAAGCGCAGCACTGTTATTTTTTCCCTTGTTGGATTAATTAAATCCTTTTCCTCGTGAACTTCGTAAATATTTATTAACTACTCAATTATTAGTGTCCGCTAATTAATCTGTAATCTGCTTGTTAATTTGTAAATAAATATTAATACTAATGCCTGGTGTTATAAAATGGTTTATTTCCTACATAAATTTTACTCTAGGAATAAATTAATTTATTCAAAAGATTTCGGTATTAGAACCCCAAAATACCTTTATTTGGCTAATAAATCTTCTCTGTAAATTATTTCCTTGTTTTCCTAACAAGTAAGTTGTGTTCTCTAAATAATTTGACAGTTAAAAGTCAATAGTGTAGTATATTATTATAAATACTTTAGAATCTTCTACTTGTATTTATTAATTTCATTACGGTTATCATGTCCATCGTGTTTGAAAACTTTATATTGTTCTATGGTTCGTTCTAACTTGGAATACGCATCAATAATTTGGTCACCGCATACATCGGGTCTCACCAACAGATTAGAAACCATACAAAAGAAGTTCTTTCGTACGATGGAGTACAAGTTGGTTAAATACCATTCACTTGGCTCTTATTCAGATATAATGGCTGAATTAAAAATAAAAACCCTAGAAGATCGTCGCACAATTAACGACTTAATTTATCTACATAAAATTGTAAACGGAGCGATTGATTGTCCAGAGATTTTATCCATGCTTGACTTCTACGTACCCTGCCATGATCGTAGTCTAAGGTCTAACCCAATTTTTCGCCTGAGGACGTTTTCATCTAATTATGGTCATAATAATCCCATTGCAAGGATGATGCGAGCTGCGAATAGTTTGGACACGAAATTTATATCGTTATTCGGATCCAATTTAGTTACATTTAAGAATCATCTAACCCACTTAGAGGTTTTTGACAAATAGCCGATAAACTGTGCGATAATTCATATTTATTGTTTGATTAGTGTTGTTAATTTTTTTTTTGCATTGAAAAAATAACTGCTTTTTAGTGAGCATAGTATAATTATTTAGTTTTAGTTTTAGATTTATTTCAAATACATTGCATTACTATCTAGATTGTCTACTTTGTGTATTTTAAATTTAGTATAGTTTATACATGATATATTTAAGCATTAACTTGTTTTTGTA
Source organism: Philonthus cognatus (assembly GCA_932526585.2). Taxonomy (NCBI): domain Eukaryota; kingdom Metazoa; phylum Arthropoda; class Insecta; order Coleoptera; family Staphylinidae; genus Philonthus; species Philonthus cognatus. Next base: position 22,825,516 of record OW052243.1, on the reverse strand, counting down.
AAAGGGGTTTCCCGTTGAATATGAATAAATAAAAATAAATAAATAAAATGTCTACCATATCATTTGTGTCAGATGTAAGTTCGCTTATAGTATCTTCCCTGACAGTGATTAATTTGAACTACAAGAAACTCTAAGGCGTCGAAGACGTAGAGTTTTTCAAGTCAGAGGCAACTCTTTGACATAACCAGGATTTTTTTTTATGTATACATATCGGCCATTCCATAAATAAGTGCACACTTTTTGGGGGTCCATCAGGGATTTTTGCGAATTTCACATATATTATAAAGGCTATCAAGACATGGTGTTTGGTTGTTACTAGAGGTTAAACAAATTATTGTGTCAAAAGTTATAACAATATAAACTTTTAGTACATTTTTATTTTGAACTCAAAAATATCGTAAACCGTTACCTATACAAAATAGTTATTCTGTACTTTTTTGTGCTTAAATGTTCAAAATTTAAAATACATTTTTTTCCAAAACGAAAAAACTTTATTTATATAGATTTTTTTTTAATAAATATAACATATCTCAAAAAATAATCAAATACTCATGTTTTAATTTCCTTAAAAAATGTATATGTTATACCCTGATCCTTCCTAAGAATTTTTCCGTTTTCAAATGTATGGGCACTTTAAAACTTTTTGAGATATGATTTTTTTACCCGAACGCTACATTGACATGAGGCGCTCCCGCCAATGGTGTAATGGCTCGGATCGCGGTGAGCGCCTCGCGTCAATGCAGCGCTCGGGTAGAAAAATCATATCTCAAAAAGTTTTAAAGTGTCCATTTTTTTGAAAACGGAAATATTCTTAGGAAGGATTGGGGTATAACATATATTTCTTTCAAGAAAATTTAAACATGAGTATTTGATTATTTTGTGAGATTTGCTCCGGTAAAAAAATCATATCTCAAAAAGTTTTAAAGTGCTCATCTTTTTGAAAACGGAAATATTGTTAGGAAGGATTGGGGTATAATATATATTTTTTTCAAGAAAATTACAATATGAGTATTTGATTATTTTGTGAGATTTGTTTTATTTATTAAAATAAATCTATCTAAATAAAGTTTTTTCGTTTTGGAAAAAAAATTATTTTAAACTTTGAACATTTAGGCATAAGAAAGTCAAGTATAACTTTTTTTGTATCAGTAACGGTTTACGATATTTTTGAGTTCAAAATAAAAGTGTACTAAAGTTTCTATTGTTATAATTTTTGAAACAATCATTTATAGCCTTTATAATATATGTGAAATTTGCTAAAATCCCTGGTGTACCCCCAAAAAGTGTGCACTTATTTATGGAATGGCCGATATGGATACGCTTTTTTAAATTAGTTCAATTTTAAGCTTAAACGAGTGTTTTCCACTCCCAGATTAAGCATGAAGTAAAATTTCGAGTTTAGAAAAGCCTGAAAATTTGGTTTGGGCGCGTAGCGCGAAGCGCGGAGCGACCAAACCAAATTTTCAGGCTTTTCTAAACTCGAAATTTTACTTCATGCGCCACGCGTATTAAACACTGAAGACACAAATATTGTAAACAAGCGAACTTTACTTGAAATCAGTGTTTAATACGCGTGGCGCATGAAGTAAAATTTCGAAAATTTGGTTTAGTCGCTCCGCGCTTCGCGCTACGCGACCAAACCAAATTTTCAGGCTTTTCTAAACTCGAAATTTTACTTCATGCTTAACCTGGGAGTGGAAAACACTCGTTTAAGTCTTTTATAATTTCTAATATGCTTTCTTTTTTTTGTTCTGTGTATTTCTGTCCTGTTTCACGGTTATTCTATATAATTATAAGGAATTATACTATATTTTCAATTTGATTGACAATTTAATTTTAAAAATTGGTGGTTGCATCCATCGCTACAATGAACAAAGTCGGTAATTTACTAACTAAATTTGTTATAGAATTGCTATTTATTTGGAAGGTTTGCTTTATAATACGCAATTTTATTTGCCTATTAGTTTACTACCTAAATAAATTTACTTTACAAATAGTTATCTAATGTTTTATTAATTGTTTAATACCGGGCATAATAATAATATTATTTGTCCAACAGGAAAACTTAATTAAACTAAGAAAATGTAAATACAGAAACAAAAAATTAAATTAATGAACAATTTAGATAGTTTTATTCCTTCTTTCGCTTATTTTATTGCACCCTATATGCGCATTTCGAACACAAAGTGTCCATTTTTAATAGCTATATGACAATATTGTTTATTTGATTCATTATTAGTGTCACTCAAACGAAATTTTGAAGGAGGGAATTATGCAGGGGACTTAAATAAACATTTAGTAATTTGTCTTAATATTTAAACACATAAATAGCTTCCTTCCAACATGTCTAATTTATATGAATTAGATTCATTTAATAATTTAACATTATTAATATTAAACTTATAGTTCATTATTATAATTGCTTTTTGTTTTCTTTCTTTGTTTTTTTTATATTTTTCGTATTTTAAAATATGACGAGTTTACTGAAATATAAAAAATAACAATTAATTACTTCATTAATGCCCGCTTTATAAAACGTATTATTCATTAAATAAAATTTTCTTTATGAATAAATTAATTTATTCCAATGATTTCGGTATTATAACCCAAAAATAACTTTATTTGGCTAATAAATCTCCTTAATAAATTATTTTCTTGTTTTTCTACGAAGTAAATTTTATTCTTTAAATAATTTGACAGTTAAAAAGTGTAGTATATTATTATAAATACTTGAGATTCTACTACTTGTATTTATTAATTTCATTAGGGTTATTATGTCTAGCCTATCATTAGTGTCAGATGTAAGTCCGCTTATGGTATCTCCCTAACAGTAAATAATTTGAACCACAAGAAATTCTAAGACGTAGAAAACCTAGAGTTTTTCAAGTCAGAAGCAACCCTTTAACATAACCAGGGATATTTTCTTTTATGTATAAATGTGCATACGCCTTTTTTAAATTAGTTCAATTTGAAGCTTTAAACGAGTGTTTTCCACCCCCAGATTAAGCATGAAGTAAAATTTCGAGTTTAGAAAAGCCTGAAAATTTGGTTTGGTCGCGTAGCGCGAAGCGCGGAGCGACCAAACCAAATTTTCAGGCTTTTCTAAACTCGAAATTTTACTTCATGCGCCACGCGTATTAAACACTGAAAACACAAATATTGTGAACAAGCGAGCTTCACTTGAAATCAGTGCTTAATACGCGTCGCGCATGAAATAAAATTTCGAGTTTAGAAAAGCCTGAAAATTTAGCTTGGTCGCTCCGCGCTTCGCGCTACGCGACCAAACCAAATTTTTAGGCTTTTCTAAACTCGAAATTTTACTTCATGCTTAACCTGGGAGTGGAAAACACTCGTTTAAGTCTTTTATAATTTCTAATAAGCTTCATTTTTCTTGTTTTGTGTAATTCTGTCCTATTTCTCACGGTTGGAATTGGAAATTTAGTGTTATCACTTATAATTAAATAGAATAATTATAAGTGATTATACTAAATTTCCAATTTGCTTGACAATTCAATTTGAAAGATTGACAATTCAATTTTAAAAATTGATGGTTCTGCCTATCGCCACAATGAAAATGTATAATTATTTATTTATAGAATGGCTATTTATTTGATAGGTTTAGGGATAGGGATAGTTTACTACGTAAATAAATTTACTCCACTAATGGTTACCTAATGATTTATTAATCGTTTATAATACCGCGCATAAACGTTTAGAAATTAATTATATTTATCGTTCAAAAATATAACAAGTGAAACAAAACTAAGTGAATTTAATTGACAAAACCAATATATTTTTGAAAATGTTGTACTAAGTCATTATTGAGAATAAAGTATACAATATATAAAACGGCAAGTTTTAAGAGCTGTATTTATTTATTATTTTGAAATTAAATTATTAAGTAAAAAGTTCAATATATAAAACGATGAGATTACACTGGTCGGCATGAAAATCGGCCCTGACACCATTCCTGCTGATTCTTATGTAAAATGACCTCCTGAATCCGAATATGACCCCCAGGGGGAATGGAAGCTGGAATATGTAGAAAATAAGTGAAAAAACAGCGAAAAAAACGGAAAAAATTGATCATTTTTAATGATTTTTTACAATTTAAGGGGGCAAATCCCCCCTCAAATCTACGTCCTTGCTACAAATGTTCATGTTTTGGAACTTTTCACCTCTCTAGCCCCTCAGAAGAAATGTAAAGGCTAAAATAATCCTTTTGATCCCTCCAAATTATCGAAAAGTGATAAAAATAGGTGGGGGGGCTCCCCCGAAAACGGTGGGTGATGGGGGAAAACGGAGGTCATATTCGGATTCAGGAGGTCATTTTACATAAGAATCAGCAGGAGTGGTGTCAGGGCTCAAAAAAAAATTTTTTTTGCAGACCAGTGTTATTGAGAAAAAAGTATACAATATATAAAACGGCAAGTTTTAGGAGCTTTATTTATTTATTATTTTCAAATTAAATTATATAGTAATGGAATTTCAGTAGCTTTAAATGTCTAATCCTTGCAGAGTATTTTTTAATTTAATTTTTTTATACAAAGAGGGATTAAATTGCTAACGATGCGAGGTATTGAGTGGCTGAAACGTGGAACGAATTTTAATTCGAAACAGAAGTTTTAATGGAATTTACACAGAGACACGTAGCTTGGTTAAATTAAATAACTTATATTTCAACTAGGCACCGAGGTGGAAGCGTTAGTTTTTTTTAAATTACCCTCTCAATTACGTGTTTTTTTAATTTGTCTGGTTTTTATGTATTTGCGAAATATATTTTTAATCTCTGAATAAAAAATTTAAGCGAAATTACCTATACAGGATAAGTTTTTTTTTCATGATTTCTATGGGGATCTCGGAACTATAAGAGATAGAGAATTGGTTAAGTAGTGAAGTTTTACGAGCTGATTTGACGAATAAAGCACTAATAACCTTTTTTCACACTTTTATTTGAATTACCAAATGTACATTTCGGACACAAAGTGACTATCATCAATGAATTAACTGGCTGATTAACTGGCTGATTAAAATGACATTTGTAAAATTTTCGAAAAAATCAAAGGTAACTAGATATTTTGAAAAATGTGAAGTGTCGATTTTGTTAAATCAATTTTCTCAGTTATTAAAAGAGAAAAAAAACTATAATTGGCAAAGTTTTAGATATTTTACACTTAATAATAAAATTTTATCAGATTTTTTCTATCTCCTTTAGTTTTCGAGATATAACACAAACTTACATTTTTTTAAATGGAATCCATAGTTGGTTATGTCGTCATTAGAAATAGATCTTTCTTCTCTTTAATCAGATATGTCACTTGACATATGTATTTGTGAAAATAACTGAATTATTAACTATTTTATATTTTTATTTACTACAAAAAAGTAGTTAGCCGTGAAATAATGACTATAATAAAACAATTGCGATTGTTTGTAACAGTTAGTTTCATTGTTATATTTTTGTCAATTAATATAGTATTAGAAACAACTCTTGTTTTATGGACATTTTTTCCTACCAATTTCTATTTCTTCCTACACACGACCTCCGAATAAACTAATTTGACAAAAATTAAACAAACTCCTATGTTGCAAAAAGACGCAATTGTATTTTAATTGTCATGTTTTTCATGGCCAACTATTTTTTTGTTGTAATAACAGTAAAAAATTCCTAATAACTCAGTTATTTTTATAAATAAGTATGTCGAGTGATGTATTAGTTTAAAGATGAAAAAAATCCCTATTTATTGATGACATAATCAACTATGGTGATTAATTTAATTAAGTGCAAGTTTGGGTTATTTCTAGAAAACTATTGTAAATATAAAACATTTGATGACATTATATTATTCAGTGTAAAATTATCTAAAACGTTGTTTTTATAGTTTTTTGTATCTCTTTTAATAACTGAGAAAAAATCGATTTGAAAAAAATCGACTTTTCGCATTTTTCAAATTATCTAGTTACCCTTGACTTTTTAGAAAAATGTTCAAATGTCTTTTTATTCAGCTCGCAAAACTGCGCACCATTTAACTGTTTCTCTATCTCTTATAGTTTCCGAGATCCCTATAGAGAACATGAAACAAAAACTCACCCTGTATATATTTTTCCACCAAGTAATGTCAAAATCAATTATATTTAATTTAAAAATTTCATTTTCGATGATTTTCAGAATAATAAATTTTATAAAATTGGGCAATAAAATGGAAAAAATCAACAACATTATATTGCATTATATTGTATATCTCATTTCATTTAACTAGGCGATAAATGCAAATACATTTTTATCTGCAAAGTTCTCTGTGGACTTTTATTTATGTGACTAACTAGGTAATAATCGATGTTGTAGTCAAATTGTAGTCAAAATAATATAGACAGTCAATATAATCAACTTCTATAAAATTAAATGACAGTTAATTTGACTATCACGACATTTTTATCATCATATAAGCACTGTGTCATTAACCTAACTTAAACTTAAAATTGCTTAGTCAGCTGTAAATTGATTGTATTATAACTATAAATCATTTAGTGAACTGTTTTTTGAAGCATGATAGTATTTAGTATTTCTTTCTCGACTGTTTATTCCCCATTGCAACATTGACTATAAGTCTCTAAGTATGATCGGATTTTGTCATTAAATTACTTGATCGACTGTATATTGACATTTGTGACATTTTGAATCCTAATAAATTGCTAGAAAATCTTTGGAATATCATAGGATTTTGTCATATTATATCTTTATTGGCCGTCTTTTGACTATTGTGACTGTAAGTCACTTGATTGACTGTATTTTGACTATGCTAGGATTTTGTCTGATTATGTCTGTATTTCGACTATTTTGATATTATGATTGTAAGTCACTTTAATCACTATGAGCCGCTTTTACGAATCATAGTTACACCTCTATAAACTTAACCTAAGGATTAATTAAACCTTTGGTGTCAATTTTACAATTGCGAAGCAAAGCATTGTTGTGTGTAAAGCTGAATTACGTCACTGTCAGTCTGCCCCGTGCTTCGAGCTTGGGTTAGACCTGCGGTGGGCCCTTTCTATGGATATAGATTATTAGATTTGTTGTGATAAATTTATTCAATTAGCTATTGCTTTTGTCACAACTTTTAATATAATACAAGCTGAGCTTTCACTCACGCCAACATAATCGCTAACAGTTAGCAACATTAAGCCAGTTGCATGAAACCTCAAGGTAGAAAGTACTTTAATTTTAGGTTCAATCGCATTGTTTCCATCGGTTGATAATGTGATTTCGTCTTTCATCAATTCTATCAGCCTTCTGACAGAATTTTTAGTTAATCTAAAACGCATAAAAGATTCTTCCAAATAGTCGCGTCTATAATAAAACTAAAATTATATGTTGCTTTCATGGTAATTACTGTTTACAAAATTAATCTTAAGGGCTGCATGAAACGATGCAATAATTTGAGACAAAAAAACTTGTCGATTAAAGGTACCAAGCCATAACCAGGCTCGAAGTGGTATCTGTAATCGGCTCGCAACAATCCTGATTGGTTTAACACAATAGGTATTTACAAAAACTAATTCAAAGTTCTCCAAATGTTGAGCATGTTCTAATTTGTATTATTTGAAATTATTTTGTTGCAACACTAGATGGTTCTGAGTGACTTCTCAACAAGTATCTTAAAAAGTCTACAGCCTTTGCTTACCTTATGCGGAACCGTCTGTGTTTTCGAAATTTCTCTACATAATTAATAATCTCTGAATCGTTATCGTATTCAAATACATTAACATCTAAATGTTATATCATTTTTGTAAATCACAGGTTATCCTTACTCGCTCATATCACATCACTTTGTTTTGACACCAACGACAATAGTTTTTTGACAGACGCACGCGCCCAAATAAACAGTAATGTCAACTGAGTAAAAAATCTGTAGGTAACAACTGAAACAGTTGTAAAATGGCAAGGCCGTTTAGCAATGGTTTAAACTAGGCACTACGGTACCAAAGGGTCTACATTACCAAAGGTGTAACTATTGATTGTAAGAGCGGCCCTATATCAAGTACAGTCAATATAGTGATTTTTTGACAAAATCCTAATAAGTTCAAAGACAGCCAACCAAGTGACTTACAGTCACAATACCAGAATAGTCGAAATACAGTCCATAGAGACATAGTTAGAGAAAATCTGACCATAGTCAAAAGACAGTCAGCCAAGTGACTTACAGTCATAATGTCACAATAGTTAATGTGAATTTATGACTGTAAATCATTAGGTTGACTGACATAAGTCTATCGCTTTAGGTCGACATAAGTGGGCGCTAGCCGACATTTATTCCATTGTGTCAACTTGACATAAGTTAGCGTTAGCCGACATTTGAACTACAATGACAGTTGACATACAAGTCGGGGTCAGCCAACATTTGGACTATAGAAAAGTTGACATACCCCGGCGGCAGCCGACATTTGAACTATAATAACAGTTGACATAAATCGGCGCTAGCCGACATTTAGTTCATCGTGTCAACTTGACTTAAGTCGGCGTCAGCCGACATTTGGACTACAATGACAGTTGACAATAGTCGGCGCCAGCTGACATTTGGACTATAATAACAGCTGCCGTAAGTCGACGGTAGAGTACATTTGAACTATAATGACAGTTGACATAAGTCGGCGCAAGCCAACATTTACCCAATCGTGGCAACTTGACACGAGTTTGGATTGAATTATAATTAGATCTTAATGTTATTGTTTTTCTTTGTGACAGTTATAATACACATTTTATCAGTTGTGATGTATTCTAAACTAACGAGTGTCTTCCACTCCCAGACTAAGCATGAAGTAAAATTTCGAGTTTAGAAAAGCCTGAAAATTTGGCTCGGGCGCGTAGCGAAGCGGAGCGACTGAGCCAAATTAGGCTTTTCTAAACTCGAAATTTTACTTCATGCGCCACGCGTATAAACCACTGATTTTCAGTAAAGTTGAATATATAACTCTTAGATGTGATGGTGATCAATATTTACCGAAATGCAGCTAGAAAATGCAAGAATTTCTTTTTTTGTAAATAGTTTTGGAATAATAATAATGAAAGTAGAATAAATTCAGTTTAGGCTATATTGTTGATATTTAAATCATCATATCTTTAACGGGAAAAACTATGATGGACACTTCACAATTTTGTTGTTACCTGTTAATAATCACTAATTTATATCAACATTTTGATTTTGTTTTCCATATGCACTTACATCTAATTGAATGGTTTTGGATTCAAACTCATTTCAACTTTTTAACATAACGTTAGACATATAAAAAAAAAACTTTGGAAAATCCGATTTTTTTTTCAACATATCCTCCCTTACAAAACATTCGAATTTTTGATATAACAATAAACTGTCAATATTTTTCTTGATTTTTTAAATAAACCGGATATCCGGTAAAAATCTAGGCCGCCAGACATCCGGCTATGCTGCCGTGATATCAGGTATCTGCCCAAATTACTATCCGTCGCATCTGTAATAAAGACAATTCATTGAGATGTTATCAAAGATTTCAAACGCATGTTAAGTTATGGACAAAAAGTAATCCTTTTTTACTTTCCCCCGTATGTAATACAAAGGGAAAGTATTGTTTTCGTGAAAATTTTCGAATCAAAAATTTTAGCGGAAATATCCGTTTTGAGGTCCCCTGAGTCGAATAAGACCATTTTTGAAAATTTTCTGTCTGTCTGTGCGTCTGTGTGTGTGTCTGTGTGCGCTGTACCGCAAAAACCGCTAAAGATATCGAGATGAAACTTGAAACTTAAGCTTTTTGTTACAATCAGAAGAACTGAAAAGCTTTTGGTGAAAATCGGAAAACCGGAAGTGGTACTTTACTCTTAGCGTTTTTCAGTTTTTTCAGATTTTTTCAATAAATGTTCATCAAACAAAAAATTCTTTCAAATAAAAGTTGTAGATCATAACAAAATGAAGATGTATTGTTCATTTACTTTTTGTCATAGCACTCTTAGTTTTTCAGATATTTAATAAATAGTGTTTTTTATCTAGTCATTGATTTGTGTCAGTGTGTGTGTTGATACAATTGGAAAATGTTTCAAATAAAAGTTGTAGGTAATAAAATATTAAAGATTTTATGTATTTCCACTTTTTGTCATAGCACTCTTAGTTTTTGAGATATTCAATAAATAGTGTTTTTTATCTAGTCATTGGTTTGTCAGTATGTGTTGATCCAATTGAAAAATGTTTCAAATAAAAGTTGTAGTTATCAAAAAGTTGAAGACATTTTGAAAATATTAATGCTACAAATATTTTAAAAGTGATTTAATACGCAATTTACGGGGGAAAGTACTATGATGGACACATCACCATTTTTTTTATATACATTTACTGAATATTGATCCTAGACCATTCCACCATTTCACCTCCATATTTGTGTATTTAACTATATTAAGACGCCACAAACACATTCACACACATCCATGGACCCAGGTGGAATCATTTTGTACTTTAAAATGACTCCACTCGGCGGGACTCGAACCTGCGACCCCTGGGGGTTTTAAAAGGTTTTTTTAATTATTGTCACAATAAACTAATTAAAGAAGTGCAGAAAACGCATGTAAATTACTTTAAATATTTTACCAAGTTACCGGTAAAAAATCGGCAAAATACCGATACATTTTAGACAGCATTTTTGGCGATTATTCCGGTTTACAGGTATTCCAATCCCAACTAGTTACCTAAACAACAATTTTACAACTTCGAGTTTTTAAACTAAAGCATTGAAATATCCGTTTAAATTCTTACATTCCCCAATTGGGAATTGTATATAATTCCTCTTTCGGTCGGCTATTCAGTATTCAGTGGCGTTCGTTGCATCGCGCCGATAATTAATCCCGACCATTCGTACCTTTCCTCCCCTGACAGCGCTATTGATTCGTGAAACTTTCTGAACGCTATTTAATAAGATTCCAATTTAACATCCCCTTTTGGTGGGTTGGTCGGTCGAATTGTTTTAAAAACTTCTCCTCCGCTTCCTCAAATCCATCAGCTTTGATGTTCCCTACCTTGGGCCCCGTCTTTACAAGCGTCCTTTGATTGTGCGCCAATAGCCTGGACGTTTGAATAGCTACAAATTGTATTCCGTATTCTGCATTCTGTGTAGAATCCGCATGAATTAGAAATGCACCGCACTGGGAATTGCCGTTTTCACCGTCATTTGTGATATGATGAAATCAAGCGTGAATGCGTTATAGCCGTTATACGCGTGAAATATTCATATTAAACTTTGGACGTTGATGTTGAGCGAAATGTAAAGCTTGTTTTATAGCAAAGTATGTAATTTGACGTATTTACATAAAATATAAATTAAATAAAAGGTACATTAAGATTCCTTTTATTTCATTTTGCGTCTTTAATTTTCCCAGCTAAAAATTTGGATTTTCCGCGGCACTGTGGTTCCGATTTTCCAAAACGTGGCCAAAACCAAATTAAGCTAGAGCTATCCACTTGACTCTCGACTGTCACTGTCAAAGCTCTTGAAAAATGTGAGCTCATTAATATTTTAAAAATTTATAACACTAACTACTTTCAGTATTTACCACTTTTAGTAAGTAAACCTCATGCATTTTTAACAATTTTCACAAACTCACATTTTTCAAGATTTTTGGCATAATTCACAGTTTAGTTGATTTTTCGTTTAACTGATAGTTTGATAACTAACAGAACTCAACCACAATACAATGTACAGGGTGGGCCATCTAGTGGTTTCTTTTTAAATCATAGGTTATTTTGACACTGACATCTTTTTCCCGCTCGAAATCTGGACAGCAAGTCGGTATCATTCTTCCGCGGTACGAAATGAGTCGCTTTACTCTTGAACAACGTTGGGAAATATTGCAAACTTATTTCCAAAGTGAGTGCTGTGTAGCCCAAACAGTGCGTTTGTTGAAAAGAAGTTTTGGCCGAAATGAATCACCCACCGCGCCTGCTGTACGCAAGTTTGTGCAAAAAGTTCGTGAGACTGGCATGTTAGTGGACAACACTCATGGTCCTCGTTCTCGTACGGTGCGCACAGACGAGAATGTGGCTGCTGTAACCGAGAGTGTGAGACTCAATCCACTAACATCAACTAACCGTCGATCTCAGCAGCTCAACATTGCACGCACTAACCTGAGGAGAATTCTGCACAAAGATCTCGGATTATTCGCTTACAAGGTCCAATTGACTCAGCAATTGAAGGCGCATGACCATCCGCTTCGCAGTTTGGGCCTTAGAGCAGCTTGAATTGGACAACGATTTTGGGCGAAAAATCATCTTTTCTGACGAGGCTCATTTTCATCTTGGCGGCTACGTTAACAAACAAAATTGCCGCATCTGGGGCTCGGAAAACCCGCACGTTATTGTCGAGAAGCCAATGCATTCCCGGAGAGTGACAGTTTGGTGCGGATTGTGAAGTGGTGGCATCATTGGACCATTTTTCTTCGAAAATGAGGCTGGAAACAACGTTTCGGTCAACGGTGAGCGTTCAGAGCCATGTTATCCGACTTTTTTTTAATGAAATTGAAGACATGGATTTGGACGACCTCTGGTTCATGCAGGATGGTGCGCTATGCCACACAGCCCATGCCACAATCGATCTTTTGCGCACCAAATTCCCAAATCGTGTTATCAACCGTCTTGGCGATGTCAATTGGCCGCCTCGGAGCTGCGATTAACCCCTTTGGATTTTTTTTGTGTGGAACCGTGAAGGACCGATGTTATGCCAACAATCCAGAAACGATTCAACCACTTCAGGCCAATATCATCCAAGCAATCCGTGAGCTACAGCTCGGAACCTTCAACAAGGTCTTGGAAAATTGGAGTGACAGAATGCGCTACTGCGAAGCCAGCCGAGGCAGCCACTTGAACAAAGTTGTGTTCTATAATTAATGGGAATGTTTGCTCTTACTAATAAAGCCATAATATATAGAAAAAAAAATAATGTTGTTCATTTTATTGCATTTTTAAAAAGAAACCACTAGACCACCCGTTATTATCTAACCTAACTCCACAACTTGTCAGATAGCCCAAATACTCTAATGAACGTAATCTTACTTCACAACTAATCATGTTACCCAACTACACTAAATTGCGAACCTAACCTAAATTAACTTCACAATTTTTCATCGAATCCAATGATATTAAATTGTGACCCAACCTAACTTCACAATTTGTCATCTAACTCAATTACACTAAATTGTGAACCTAATCTAACTTTACAACTTGTCATCTAACCCAACTACACTAAATAATGAAGTTGGTTAAGTAAATTTCACAATTAAATGATGAATCGTAAAGTTGTCTTAGAAGACCTTACTTACGATTTTCCATCTGACCTAACCTAGCTTCGCAGTTTGTCATCTAATAATATAAGTAAAATTTCGAGTTTAGAAAAGCCTAATTTGGATTGGCCGCTCCGCTTCGCTACGCGGCCAATCCAAATTCTTAGGCTTTTCTAAACTCGAAATTTTACTTCATGCTTAGTCTAGGAGTGAAAAACACTCGTTAATAGCCTTAAATTAACGGTTTTGAAACAACGAATTTCCGCAAATTTAAAAAACGCTGTAATTATCGGGATATGTATACTCAAAAGATAAATGCGCTGTGTATTCTGTTTAACGGGAGGGTAGCAAAGAAGTACTTACAAGAACGGTCGCCTAGATGAAGCTAAACTCGCATTTTCGACCGGCATTGGTGTAATAAATTATAGAGATTTGTGGTCTTTCAACAAAACCCATTTATTGTCCCCAATAATGTATTTATTAACCTTAGCGTTAGCCGTACCTGTTTTCTTTAGGCAATGAACTTGAATACCCTCAATAAAATTATAATCATTTTACAACCTTGTAGCTACCGAATCTGCAGGAGAGTAACCCCGCGCTCCAACAGGGCCTCTCCAAAATATCTAAACCAGCAAATTTTGAAGAGAGACACCCTTTATAAGCGCGGGAGTATAATGGAAGAAAAGAAACCACAATTTATGGTGTGTTGATGTTACAATTTATGACTTTATCTGTCAGAATAGCAGGTAGTTTCCCTTTTTTCCCTTTTTAAAGTGTTTTAAACAGTCGTTCATGTTCATTTGATGACTCCAATAATTTAACTCATTAATCAATATGTTATGCAATGGTATTATTTGGTTACGTTTTAATCAAATTGATTAAATAGAGCACGCTAATCTAACAATAAAAAAAAAAATGCAAAATAAGGTTATGATCTGGGTTTAAAACGTGTTTAAAACATGTTTAAAACACGTTTAAAACAGAATATACGGGGCATTTTTCTTTTGTGTACATACCGATAATTACAGCGTTTTTTATAGTTGTGGGAAATCGTTGTTTTAATGCGGTTAATTTAAGTCTTTAAACGAGTGTTTTCCACTCCCAGACTAAGCATGAAGTAAAATTTCGAGTTTAGAAAAGCCTAAGAATTTGGATTGGCCGCGTAGCGAAGCGGAGCGGCCAATTCAAATTAGGCTTTTCTAAACTCGAAATTTTACTTCATGCGCCACGCTTTAAAACACTGATTTACAGTGAAGTTCAAAAAACACACACTTACAACAACGGTTATGAGCAACCTAATATACGTTAGAGTTATTAGGTTGCCTATAATCACTGCTTTAAACAATTTTGTCAGCGCAGAATTTGACTCACGTTTTATCCACATTTCTATATTAGATTGCTAAAGCCGTATATTTTAAACTTTACGATATTTCAGTGTTTTATACGCGTGGCGCATGAAGTAAAATTTCGAGTTTAGAAAAGCCTAATTTGGATTGGCCGCTCCGCTTTGCTACGCGGCCAATCCAAATTTTCAGGCTTTTCTAAACTCAAAATTTTACTTCATGCTTAGTCTGGGAGTGGAAAACCCTCGTTTAAAAATTCAAATTAAAATCTTGAACAAAACACAACGAACGTCAAAAAAATTACAGTGTATACTTATGTATACCTGATAGAAAAAATCCCTGTATTTAAAAACCACATTTATGCACACAGTTTTATTGTAACAAAATGTTTTGTTTAATAATGTAATTTGAAATATTTTAAACAATTTAGCTAAAATTTAAAAACTAACAAAAAATTTTAATGAATTAGAATAAAATATAATTTAGCAAATATTTATTTTTAGCAGCTAAGATAATAAAAAAACGGTTTTAAACAAATTCAGCGTTTATAACATGTTTTAAACAAATTTAAGATTTAAAACATGTTTAAAACGAAACCGTTTAAAACACGACGGCTGTTTTTAAACATGTTTAAAACACTGTTTTAAAACAAAGTGTTTTAAACATAACAACCCTGGTTATGATTGATCATCTAACGAGTGTTTCCAATCCCAGCTTAAGCATGAAGTAAAATTTTGAGTTTAGAAAAGCCTGAACATTTGGCTCGGGCGTAGCGCAGCAGAGCGACTGATACAAATTAGGCTTTTCTAAACTCGAAATTTTGCTTCATGCGCGACGCGTATAAAACGCTGATTTAATGTTAAATGGTCTATAACCAACCAATTAGCAAGTGAAATACGTTTTGTACGACAATCATCAATTCTTTAAATGGCGGAAAAAGTGCTATAATGAACATATACATTATTTTTGTATTAACGACGTGAACACTATCTACTGTCAATAGCACTACTCAAAAATTGGTAGCAGATGGTGTTCACATCGTCAATTTATATGTAAATTACACATAACTACTAAAATGGTTATAGATGTTCAGTTTTTTTCTGGATTTTAAAATACACAATCAATTGACATTTATAATAGTCATTTTGTGAGTACAATAGACAAGACTATTGGCAGTAGATGGCGTTCACGTCGTCAACCCAAATTTTAATTACATATAACTATTAAAATTGTCAATTTATAGTGCAATTTGAAATCCAGAAGAAAACTAACCATCTTTATTCAAATAACGACGTGAACTATTTATAAAAAGGAAAAACGATAGAAAAAATCTGAAATCTAAAATCAAATGACAACAAAACAATATTTGTCAACCATTAGTTTAATTATTGACAAATGCACCTTTTTTATTTGCTTCCAAAGGCTACTTGTTTAAGTCGTGACAATTGTGAATTTTTCATAATACTTTCTTTTAAGTTTGCTTTTAATTTTTTAACGAAAGAAGATAGCATTTTTTTTCTCTACAAAGTTTATTCAAAAAAATTTGCTCTTTTGAAATATCTAAAAATATAGGTATGTATCTGGGGAAAAAAATTCGATGACGTCATTACTTCAGTTTCAAAATTTAGTAAAATATGCAATTTTGGATTAAAATAGACCTTAGTCAATCCCATTTATGAACTTTTTTTCAGATTTTTTCTACTGCTTTTCCTTTTCTAATAATAGAGCAGAGACATGAAGTTTCGCTCACCCTGTACATTTTATATGTAAAATGTTAATCTTTTGTTTTTTGTAAAGAGTGCTTTAGAAACAGTCAAGTAACTCACTTATTTGACAACTCCTAAGACCCATAATTTGCTTACATATCACCCCTAAAGACGGCCATCCAACGATATATATTTTACCAATTGTGATGCATTTTAAACTAACAAGTGTCTTCCACTCCCAGACTAAGCATGAAGTAAAATTTCGAGTTTAGAAAAGCCCCGCGTAGAAAATTTGTCGAGGGTCGCGTAGCGACCCGAGACAAATTTTCACGGGGCTTTTCTAAACTCGAAATTTTACTTCATGCGCCACGCGTATAAACCACTGATTTACAGTAAAGTTAAAAATATATAACGCTTAGATGTGATGATGATTAATATTTACCAAGATGTAAACGTCAGATACGTTTTAAATAAATTTATTGACCTAAAATTGTACACGTAGACATAATTTTCGACTTTATTTTACAAATGTCGTATTAATTATAATTACATTTTAAATAATTTCATAAATATCAAATAAATCTACCTATTAAAACCACCTCAAACCGGACAAAAGATAACGCCACGCTCCGGCTGAAAACATGGACTTCTTACTACCTGCTAATATCGGGTTGTCATGACACCCAAAAAATTCGGTTGGTGTTCATAATGGATTAACCCTCGAGTGCTTGGTCTCTTTCCCCTTACCCTCCAACATTTTAGGAAAGAGATAGAAATCGGAAGATTTTAGAGTTTTTGGTCTAGTCGCCGCTCCAACCCCTGTAGGTTGGAGCGGTGCGACAAAGTCGCTTAATCGTTTCTTTTTCAGCTCCCACAATATGCTAATTATTTATACCTGCTTTCTCTGGAGGGCAAAAATAATCTCTTTGGTATATTTTCTTCGAACCGATACTGATCCAGGTTTAGCTGGTTTTTCTATTGGAATTTCAATTTAATCTCTCTCTTTCACTATCCCACAAGTTAAACAATTTAAAATTACGAGTAGTAAACTTTTGTAGAAAATCGATTCTTAATAATATTGGTATTTTTCAATCTTACCTAAGATTGAAAAATACCAATATTTCAATCTTACCTTTATACAACCAATTCGGTTGTTTCGTTAGTATAAATAAATAGTCAGCTAGTGATTTAAAAAAAAACGGCGCTCGTTTCGAGAAGCGCTCCCCATAGCTTTATTTGAACAGATATCAATTATTTCTATTTAATTTGAAAAAATACAGGGTGCAAACCTTAGCTGGAATAAATTCGGTATTTATGAAATGAGAAATTCCAGAATAAAATCCTCGGACAGGTCGATTTTTGTTCGTTATTACGCACTTTTTAGCGTCTTCAAAACAAGTATGACGTCGCTAGCCTTTCACGTATGACATCATAGGCAAGTTTTTAATGTAGAAATATTTTTTTTATTTAACTAAATTTGTAGCCCTTTTCATTTTCTTTACGACCATGTACAAATATTTAGTTTTTTTTAATTTTTTAATTTTAGAAACTAAACAAAACATGTTTTTTTATAAATTTATTAATGTAACAAATGTTCAAAATGAGTACAGTTTCTCTCTTGGCAAATAGCCAATCGGTGATAAATCCCATCCATTACATTTTGAAACAGTTCCGGTAAAATATATAAGTTTTTCTTTAAGAATTTTTGTTTCAAACAGTTAGTTTAGAAAATGATTCATTTTAAATGGTAAAACTGAACTGTCCATTTTATAAACCGTCAGGCAAGAATATATTTTAATAAGCATTCGGTTTCTCGTCGATGGTGAAATTCGTTAGTTATTTGAGAAAAGAAAAACCATTATACAGCCCGAGGAAGGGTCAGCCGAGCCATCTCATTTATAGCCTCCAATAAATCTTCGGTCCTTCGGACAAGTGACCGTTATATGACGACCGTATAAACGCCAACACAGAAATATCTTTTAATAAAATTGCTTATTAATATGCAAAGAATCTCAGCTATTTATTAACGGATTGCGATAAAATTGGCCTCAATTAAAGCGTAATTATTGTTTTTATGCTACTACAAAAAATGAACAATCTGTTATAAAAATAAATTAGAAAAAGGTGGCAAAACGGTGAAAACAATATATTTTTTTTTATTAAGAGCAAATAACTTCTTTATACATAATGTATACTACTCTGTAAAATGTCGGTATTTTATAAAAGTAATTACTCAAAATTCTTTGCATTAACCTTATTTCTTTGTTTAAAGTCAGAACGAATATTTCTTTGAATATACATAATTCTTATGACTAGGATAATAACATATGTTGCAGTCGTTAATTTATTTATTTAAATAAAGAAATAAAGTGTAAGGGATCGATTAAGCAATGCAAGAAATGCAGTGCTACCCTCCCCTTAAAACGGGTTTTAAACATGTTTTAAACACGTTTGAAAACGTTTTGTAAAAAAAAATGTTTGTTTTAATTAAAATAAGAAAAAACTTTTTTAACAACCCTGCTTTGTACTCATATAAGTACTTAAGTACTCATGGTTACGTACTTGTACTTGGTACTCGAGTACAATTTGAGTAGAGTACTTGTACTCGATTCTGCACTTAAATAAAAAATATATGTTTTTGTAAATGGTTCGCCGTATATTAATAAATAATATATTAATGTAAAACGATTTGTAATAGTTCAAATAAAATGTGCATTACTTCTCCTATTTTAGTTTTAGTGGATAAATAAAAAAAATATGTTCACCAGTGGAATTCTATGTAAACAAAATATACAATCAATTTCAATCAATTAAATTTAGAATTAAATAGACAGCTGTGAATTCGCGCGAACTTTTCAATTTTTTTTATATATAGATACTTATATTTTTATTAAATTTATTTATCGGAAAAAATGGCATGGTCGGTGTTCGCTGCGATTCCGAATTTTTCACGGATGAAAACGCACGAAGATAAAATCAATTGCGTGTCATGAGCGCACAGAGAGAGACCCGGGACCGGTTATTGAATTTTTTTTTTTCATTTTAATCAAGATTTTACGATTTTTATTTTTTGCGGCTTGCGCCGTAAAATCCGTCCCCGTCGAGACCCTCTGAGGGCCAGAAAAGTGGCTTTCGAAAATGCAATTGTCCGATTTTTAAGAGATGGCTTGGGAAACGGGGCAATTTTGCGGGCTGATATAAAATATTGAGATATTTTAAATATTTGTTCGTACCCTTAGTCAGAGTTGGGCATTTTTTTAGTTGATTGATGACTAAGACTAATGACAAATTTTGAATTTGTCAGTTATGAATTATATTTTTTTAATCATTAGTCATGAATTTATTTTTCTGATTGATCAGGGCTTCGAACTTGAACTGAACCATAAACTGAAAACCGGATAAAATAAAACGGTTTTTTTGTCGGAACGAAAATCAAAACTGAACTGAAACAAAAAAAAAACGGTTTATTTTGGTTCAAACACGCACGTGAACACTAGTTCAATTCTACAACGGTTTCTACTTTTTGCAATTTTTAAATCAAACTGTTTGCGGAAATATTCTGATTTTTTTTTCGTAGAATTTCTACTTTTCGTTCGGCTTTGAAAAAAGTGAATTTTAGTTCTACCTCGTTATTTTTTGTTTTGAGATTAATAATATCAGAATTAACTAAATTTGACGAAAATAGTCAACATCAAAGAATAAACTTACTCAAAAATTAATAAACGTTGACTGGTTGCAATCGCAATTCAAATATCTTCACTGAATTTTCCAAAATATCAACTGTTTTGTTGAAAATCGTTGGGGAAAATAAAATCGACTTTGTCTCTAATCAGGAAATGCGGTCTTTTCGTACATTTCAGTTTTTCTGGTATAATGCCATTTTTGTCTTTTCTGACGTAAACATCGCGATTTTGGCGCAAGATGTCGATTTCAGATCAACATAAATATTGACGTGAGTCATATTCCTAAGAAAATCGCTGAACGCTATCGAATTTTGAAAGGCTTGATAAGTAGTATATTTTGAACGTTACTTAAAATCAGTGGTTAATACGCGTGGTGCATGAAGTAAAATTTCGAGTTTATAAAAGCCTGAAAATTTGGTTTGG
The DNA here is from genome assembly GCA_932526585.2 of Philonthus cognatus. Lineage (NCBI taxonomy): Eukaryota > Metazoa > Arthropoda > Insecta > Coleoptera > Staphylinidae > Philonthus > Philonthus cognatus. The sequence continues at coordinate 22,805,070 of OW052243.1, read as the reverse complement.
TCGCGTAGCGCTACGCGCGACCAAACCAAATTTTCAGGCTTTTATAAACTCGAAATTTTACTTCATGCTTAACTTGGGAGTGAAAGACACTCGTTCGATAATTGTCTAAAGCTTATTTTGTCTTTTTCTGTTTTATATACTACAAAATATACAGTATAAATAAAAGAAGTAATTCAATTATGAAGATTAAGAAGTGAAATGAAATTTGTTAATATGTCATATTTTTTTGTAGAAATCTTAGAAATTCACCGAATACGTCAACATTTCAAAAATCGACAAAAATCTTTAAAATTCATAAAAAGAGTCAACAAATTAAAAATTTAAAAAGGAAATCTTATAAATTCACAAAAATTAAAAGATATCTAATAAACGTAAATTGTCAGACAGTGAACGGAAATAAAATACACATTATGGAATATCACAAAAATCCATGAAAGGCGTCAAAATATTAAAAATTTATGACAGGTGTCAAATTAATAAAAATTCATGAAAGGCGTCAATATATTAAAAATTAACGAATGTCTTAAAAATTCAGGTGATGTCAAAATTGTAAAGATTAACAAAAATGTTAAAAAGTAACGAAAACTATTGACGAAAATTCATGAAAATTATCAATATTTTTTAAAATTAAGGAAAATATTACGAAGAAGGAAAACCTTGGAATTGTATGAAAAACTTAAACATTTTTAAGATTACCGAATATTTCGAAAATTTACAAAAATTGGTAAGAGTTTTTCAAATTCGTAGCAATGTTCTAAAATATCCTAAATATTTGTAAATTTAAAAAATTATTAAACTCGAAAATCTCGAAAATTCATGAAAATTATAAACAATTTTTAATACTAACGAAAATCTAAGAAATTGACGAAAACCGTCAACATTTTTATAAAAATCTTTGAATTTTATGAAAATCGTCAACACTGATAAATTTCTTTAAATTTCATAAAATTAATGAAAATCCTAAAAATCTAGAAACTCACAGAAACTGCAGGGGTTTTAAGAATTAACTAAGAGTCATAAAAAGTGTTGGAATTTTTAAAATTGAAGAAAATCTAGCAAATTTACAAAAAAAAGAAACCTTAGAACTTTCAAAATTAATGAACATTTGAGAAACTAAAAAAAAAACGAAGTTTTCATTTCATTTTTATAATTTTAACGCCTGTTGTAAAATTCCTAAATTTTTATTTAAATTTACAATGCTGACAATTTTCATGAATTTCGGAGATTTCCAATCATTTAAAAAAAACTTGATAGTTTTAATGAACTGTCAAAATTTTCGTGTATTACCTAAATATTCGTTAATTTTAAAAATGCCGAAGGTTTTTATAATTATAAAAGATGTTCGTTGTTAATTAAAATAACAACAATAACAATAACATATTAGCAATTTAATATAGTAAACTAACAATATAACAATATTTGTAATATAATTTAAAATGACAACAGTTTATTGATTCTGGTTTTAAGAAGTGTTTTGTAAAATAATAGTTAAGTGTTAAATTGTTTATAGATTGGTGTGTGTGTTGATAAATTGGATTCAAAAATAGTTGATGAAGTTTTTTTGAATTTTGGTTGGATATTTGGATTTCCAATATTTATGTTGTCTTGTTTGTAAAATTGCTATAATTCGAAAAACAAAAGAAATTTCAAAAACAAAAGAAATTTCAAAAACAAAAGGAATTTGAAAAGGTTTCCTCTTGATTTTTGAAATTGCGACGGTTATCCTAAACTTCGTAGGTTTTTGTTAATTTTAAAAATCCCTACACTTTACTTTTCCTCAATTTTCAAAATCTTGAAGAAATATTTGTGTTGTTTTGTTTGTAAAATGGTTTTGCCATAATTCGAAAAACAAAAGTGATTTCAAAAACAAAAAGAATTGAAAAGGTTTTCTTTTGAATTTCAAAATTGCGACGGTTATCCAAAATTTCGTAGGTTTTTGTTAATTTTAAAAATCCCTACACTTGACTTTTCTTCAAATTTCAAAATCATAAAAAAAATATTTATGTTGTTTTTATGTTTTGTTTGTAAAATTGTGTTGCCATAATTCGAAAAACAAAAGTAATTTCAAATAGAAAAGAAATTTGAAAAGGTTTTCTCTTGATTTTCGAAATTCCGACGGTTATCATAGATTTTTGTTAATTTGAAAAAAGGAAAAATGACCTTTCGTCAATTTTCAAAACCTTGGTCGTTTTCGTGAATATCCTGATTTTTTGTTAAATTTTGGTATTCATGAAATTTCATGAATTTCCGAGTGTTTAGTTCCTTTTTTAAAATCTTAACGCTTCCAAAAATTCAAAAAAAAAATCAAAAAATCCAAGAATTCCATTAATTTTTAAAAATATTGATGGTTTTCGTTAATTTTTATAAAACTTTGATTCTTTTCATGAATTTATAAAATCTTGAACATTTTCATGAAATTCTAAATGCTTGCTTGTTACATTCAAAAATATTCGCTTTTAATAAATTCTTTGCGATTTTCGGTCATTTTTAAGTTCTTGACGGTTTGTCGCGATTATGATGAAATGTCAATAGGTTTGAGTTTAGTGTGATTTTTTAAATCGTCCAAAATAAAGTTTAAAAATTAAATTGGACTTTGTATTACCAGTTGTCATCTGGTAAAATCAATTGACAAATAAGGGAGCTATTCGATTCATCGATAAAATGAAATAGAAAGCAATCCCTTTTACGTTTTAGAAAAATATTGACCATAATTTTGAAATGCTGTTTTTATTAATAAAAAAAATCCTTTGTATTTCTGGTTAGTTGTGTATTGCAGTAAAGTTTTTCTCAATGCTCCGATTGATTAGGTTTTTTAATATAAAAGCTCTTTGATTACAATATGCCAGGAGCACGATTTCCCTAATTTCTTTCGGCCGGCAAAGTCGAGCACTATTTTCAATTTCCGCCAACTCAAACTGTTTTTTTTAGCAGCGAAAACTAATTTCACTGCAAAATGAATAAGCTGGACGTTGAATAAATTCAATAAATACAACAGAAAGGAGCCTTTAATAAATCTTTAAGCATGAATATTTAAAACTTCTTATTTATATTACGTGAATTTTTTATTTAAAAAATACAAATAATTTTTCTTTGAATTACACATATCTCGCTGTGTACGTTGTATTTGTTCAGGCATTTTGTTTTAGAAAATCGTTCAATTTGAAGCTTCTAATGAGTGTTTACACTCCCAGATTAAGCATGAAGTAAAATTTCGAGTTTAGAAAAGCCTGAAAATTTGGTTAAGTCGCGTAGTTTTTTAAACCCCAGAAATGTTTTAAAAATATCAAATTGTTACGTATATTGTTCAAATTCAATTACTTGGACTTTTTAATTGAAAAAAAACATACAAACAGATTTCAATTCAATCTTTACAAAAATAAATATTGAAAATCTAATTTAATAAACCTTTGATCCAGGTCAATTCACAAATATGAAACACAAAATGTGTATATCCTGTGGGGATATACACTTGTTTTTGTTTTATTTCGGTCGTGTTTGCACAGTTGATTCACAATAATTGAATGTAAAACAAATCACTTTGCGTGATATAGGTTGTCATAAAAATATAATAAATAAAACTGCTTTTTTTATTTCACACAAAAACATGCCTCTGTTTGCAAAAAGGGTATTATTTTGTGAATAATAAATGCCCTGAAATGTGCCGGGTTTTTCGGGTATGAAATATTTTTTCCATATTCCATTACTTAATGATATTCTTTATTCATGTTAATAACAAAATAGTGTTTTAAATACGTCAAAAGTAGTGCAGCATTTAGCTTATAATAATAATAACTAATGTTTAAATATAGCATTTGCGAATAATTAAGTATTGTTAAGTGTAAAGGGAATTTGTTTTTTAAGTATACATATCCCGATGTATACGTTGTAAATGTTCAGGCTTTCGTTGCTTTCATAAAAGTGTCCAGTCTGAAACTTCTAACGAGTGTATCCACTCCTTGGTTAAGCATGAAGTAAAATTTCGAGTTTAGAAAAACCTGAAAATTTGGTTTGGTCGCTCCGCGAAGCGGAGCGACCAAACCAAATTTTCAGGTTTTTCTAAACTCGAAATTTTACTTCATGCGCCACGCGTATACAACACTTATTTAACGTGAAGTTTTAAATGTACTGGATCAGCATACTGCTTTAGTAGTATATTTTGAACTTCATAGTAGTTTAGTGTTTAATACGCGTGGCGCATGAAGTAAAATTTCGAGTTTACAAAAACCTGAAAATTAGGTTTGGCCGCTCCGCTTTGCAACAACAATTTTTGAGAATTCTTCACACTTTTTAGGAAGTCACGTATTTCTTAGCATATTTATTTCGATGTTTTTATTGACTTATAACATTTTCGTCGATTTGTAAAATGTTCATCAGATTTATGAAATGTTCCTCAGATTTTTAACATTTCTAAATTTTTGTCAAATTATGTTTCAAGATCTTCGTCAATTTATAAAATGTTCAAGAGATTTTACATATTTCAAGATTTTTCTCGATTTATACAATTATCATAAGATTTCAATATTTCAAAATTTTTGTAAGATTTTCAATACTTTAAGATTTTAGTCAAATTATAAAATTTTCTCGAGATGGCTTACTGCCTTAGTAGTATATTTTAAACTTCACAGTAGTTTAGTGTTTAATACGCGTGGCGCATGAAGTAAAATTTCGAGTATAGGAAAACTTGAAAATTTGGTTTGGCCGCTCCGCTTCGCAACAACAATTGTCGAGAATTCTTCACACTTATTCGGAAGTCACGTATTTCTCAGCATATTTATTTCGATATTTTCACCGACTTATAACATTTTCGTCGATTTGTAAAATGTTCATCAGATTTATGAAATTTTCATCAGATTTTCAACATTTCTAGATTTTCGTCAAATTATATTTCGAGATTTTCGTCAATTTATAAAATATTCAGATTTTATATATTTTAGGATTTTTCTCGATTTATACAATTGTTTTAAGATTTCTATATTTCAAAATTTTTGTAAGATTTTCAGTACCTTAAGATTTTCGTCGAATTATAAAATTTTCTCGAGATGTACTGGATTAACATACTGCCTTGGTAGTATATTTCAAACTTCACAGTAGTTTAGTGTTTTAGACGCGTGGCGCATGAAGTAAAATTTCGAGTTTAGAAAAACCTGAAAATTTGGTTTGGCCGCTCCGCTTCGCGGAGCGACCAAACCAAATTTTCAGGTTTTTCTAAACTCGAAATTTTACTTCATGCTTAATCTAGGAGTGGAAATACGCGTTAGAAATACATTTCAATTTAATAATTCGGTAGAAGAAATCAATGTTAACATACACAAAAAAAAGCAGCGTAACATAACTTCAAAATTACTCCAAATGTAACTAGAGTGAAGTTGGAATTGATAAAAATGCGTTGTTGCCAAGTTAGGGTACGGCAGGGACACTTGCTGATTTGAAAGGTCAATACAAGAAAAAGTATTTCACATATCGATTTAATCCTTTTTTTTATCATATGTACACATCCTGAATTTTTGTTGCAAGTGGTTTTAAAAATATCATCGGACAAATGCCGGCCCTCATTAGCGATACACTGATCCACCCACTTTTTAAAGTTTCGCTTCACTCTTTCGAGCATATCGACGGGAATGTTGGCGATGGCTTGGCGAATGTTGTTCTTCAGGTGTTGCAGGATCCGTGGTTTGTTATTGTAAACAATGGATTTAAGATACCCCCATAAAAAGAAGTCACAGGGAGCCAAATCGGGGAAGCGCGCCGGCCACAGTATGTCACCCTTCAAGGAGATTAGGCGCTCGTGGAAGTGTTTCCATTGAAGTTCTCGCTGTGTGTGCCGTGGCTCCGTCCTGCTGATCTTCAAGTTTTGGGAGAAAAAATGCCGAGGAGAGCGCAAAAACCACAGCCTCATCCTCTCGACGTTTTCTGGTGTTCTGGAAGTCCGTTGACCTCCAGGCCCTTTTTTGCCACACTGCCATTTTCCCTGAATGCGTCCACCCATAAAACGATTGATTGCCGGTTAGGAACGGAAGCCGTAGAAATAATATTGAACCGAGTTCGGAAGGCACGTTGGGTGGCAACCACCGAACGGCCATTGGAAAAGTAGGCCTCGACGGCGAACACACGCTCCTCCTTTGTCCAACGCATGACGACAACTGGCTTGAGCGGTAACAAAACTTCAAGACCGCCTCTATCGAATGAGACCTTCCCTACCCCTTTCTGACCACGTCTCGCTCATTGGCGCCCAATTCAAATCAGCATGTTTCCCTTCTGCACCTTGTATAATGAATATTTCAAAAGTAACTAATAGCAAGTAGATTTTTTTTTTCTAATAATACTAAATGTTAGTATCATGTTTGATAGAACCATTCAAACATGATAGCTTGATAGTGAAATTAACTAGCATTGAACTAGTAATAATAATGGTAATCAAAACAAATTAGTACACAAAATAATCACGCATTTCTGTTGATCAAACATTTGAATTTGTTTATTAATCACAAACAGATCCCATTATTTGATCAATACAAATATTACATCCCTCTAAAATTAGAACTTTCTTTTGAATAAATAAATTGCATATTAATTACCAAATGTGAAATATTTTTATTCAAGATTTGTGATATCTAACAATTTTTTGACGCTCAGATCTGAGACATCTCATTCGTGAGATATTCGATTATAAAATGAAATATCGAAGGTCTCGCAGTCGTGTCTTGGGCAAAGCCATAACTAAAAGTACATAAATTTTAGGAGCAGATACGCGGTATCTTTGAAAATCCCAAGATGTTAAGGGCTTCGGGAATCTATGGAGGGCCGTTCCCGTAATATGTTAGCAGTTTCGCGTTTATCAGGACCCTTTAAAAATGGACTGATAGCAACAGAGAGAAATGTTCCGGAATGAAGTGAAACTAACAAATAAAACACAAAAAATACTAAGAGTACATAAAAAAAAAACCGGCTAGCTAATACATTACAGTTGTGAACAAAAAATGAGTGTTAATGATTATATTGATAGAATGCAAAAAATATTTTAACTCCAAAATAATTGTTATGATTAATTTTATCTGTGCAGCTATAATTACAAAATAATAATAATTATACCGTTAGTTTGTTTTATCGTGCTCACTATTGGGATTTCGTAAAATAGTAGAGTTACGAAGACGCTTCAATTAGACAAAAAAATCCCTAAAAACTAATTTACTTTATAATTGATATGAAATCAACACACTTACTACCATATTTTGGAAACGTTTAGTTTTTAGATTAATTGACCAGGAGTCCCAAACCAAAGATCATTCGATTTCTTCCATAAGGAAATGGAATTGCTGAAGTCAACTTAGTTATTTTTAGGTTGTAGAACATAACATAATTTTGCTGGAGTAATCTGAAAGTAGATAAAGGCCATTAGGTAATAAAAAAATTACCTGTATTATAATATGAATTAGAATATGAGGAATAAAAACGTTTGCACCATCAAATAATTTGCAGATTAACGCTAATCCAGTTTTACAATTGAGGGGTCCAATGCAATAACTAGCCAAGTCCAGTTTTATAAAATGTTGAGGAGAGACAAAAAACTGTTTACATGCAACAATGCACTGACAATTTACACCAGATTGTTGCATGATGCTATAACACAGAATTTTAAACTTTATAAGAATATTGAATACTTAATCCATTTTCTCATAAAAATGGACTTGGCTGATTATTGCATTGGACCCCTCAATTATCGGATTATTGTAAATCTGGGGCTTCAAGGTAAAGAACGCAATGTGCTAAGTTCACTGACCTGGTTACACCATATTCTGCCAAACTCGAAGTCGGAATAAATTTTCAAAAGAGCCATCCCCTCTTTCGTGGCTGACTTGAAATTAGTGAAGGGTTTTGTGTGTGTGTTAAGGAAAGGGTCGTGGCTAAAAGCTACGGTGTAGTGATATGTTTTAAGAGAGGAAAGGGTCGTTTTAGTGTGCGTTTTCCCTGTAAATATTTTAAAAGACACTTTCCAGCCGTTGCGCCCTGTTGCAATTAAACTGTTTATTATTTATGGCTAAATCAATGTAACGCCCATGTGGCTTCATTTTATTGCACCTATAAAACTCCCGAGTCGCTTTTATTTATTCATTCTGTTTACTACACCTGTGAAAACCGTTCAAATATGTATACAACAATAATCACAGATACAATGGATGTTTTTTTTCAATAACCAATTATTTTGTTATTATCGGCAGGCAATTTTTAATTTCATTTTCAATTTAATTAGCTTTAGTATTTACAAACCATAAACTGTTATTTTATTCAGATATTTTCTTATTTAAGTATACTTTCACATATACTATATAAACGTTTGTAAATTTATGAACATGTGATCAAAACTAAGCAGCATATTTTGAACTTCACATTAAATCTGTGTTTTACACTCGTGGTGCATAAAGTAATATTTTGAGTTTAGAAACGCCTGAATATTTGGATTGGTCACTTCGCTTTGCGGAGCGACTAAACTAAATTTTCACGCTTTTCTAAACTCAAAATAATATTTCATGCTTAACCAAGGAGTGGAAGACACTCGTTAGTTGAAAATATATGTTAATATCATTCTTAGAACATCCTTAGGTTAATGCTGTGTGCTAACGTCTATTAATTATGAGTATTAATCTGTTTTAATTTTAATATTAAGTAATTTCAAATTAAAACACTTGTTTAGTTTCATGTTGTTGTATTCAGTTTCCTGACACGTGTTTCGGTCAATGACGACCATTCTCAAAGGAATTACAAAAATAACTGTAAATTATGAACTGTGGAGGCTTCTACTTCGTTATACATGTTAATTCAATGAAATAAAACACTTTAACTTTGTTTGTATAACACACTATTTTTATTTTCGTGACTGCAGTTTCGGCAATTCAACTTGCCATTATCAATTTCATTAAAAATAACTGTTTTAATTTTGTGTACGCTTTAATGATAAAAAAAACTACTACTACTACTATTTCATAATGTAACTTACTTTTGCATAAATTACTTTAATGTATAATAAAATGAAATTTTGAATGATATATTAATTTAAACCCACTCCGCAATCCTTAAAACAAAAGTCAAGAATCGGGCGGCCCACTTTAGAAGTCTGACCTTCAAACAACAAGGCATCAGTACAAACACAGCCGTACATATATATAAAATGATCGCCCTTTACTTGACTATGCCTCAATCCTTTATCACAACCCCCATCCTACCACCCTAAAGAGTTTGCAAGTCGCCGAAAGATCGGCCCTTAGAGTGTTGACCAAAATCCGACACCCCCAAATACCCCCTACATAACCCATCCAATACCCTACTTTATGAACTAACAGCAGTCACTCCCATCAAAACCCGACTATCACACTTAGCTGAAAAATTCGCCTCAAATCCTATCCTCTACAATCTCCTTCACCCTTTATGTATCCCTCGAAACCAAAACATCACTCCCAAGCGTAAACGTTTCACCATCACCATTCATGATTTCATTGCATCATTCCATGACATTAGTAATCATGACGATTTGTGAACAGTAATCATCTGACAGACATTGGACGACACTAACAAACAAGAGGTTTTTTACACAAGAACGGACAAGGACAAACAATTAAAATTCAGGCGGAAAGACCAATGGTCGATAGCCAATTGGCAGAAGAATTTATTTGTTATTTTAGCCATCAGAATTATTTTTATGTTAATTATTTATTGTACGATCTGCCACTAAAGATTTATATATATATATATATATATATATATATATATATATATATATATATTATTTTAATTACACAACGTTAAGTTTATTTTATTAATATTTTTCGTTTTAAATTACACATCAACGAAACGAATTATTTATTATCACTGTATTTTTGTTTATAAATTTAATAAAACAAAATGCAAAAATAATACACCTGCTATTATTATGTTAGTGGACGTGAATTTAGTTGAATATGTACAGTGTACGAATAGAAAATATTTACATTAATTTATATTAAAAAAAATATTTCATATTTTGACAAATTATTGTATTAATTAAATATGGTTTTTATTTGCATTAATATTATTATAAAAACAAAAATACGTGAAATAAATGTTATTATTGTAGAGTGTATGAATAGAAAATATTTACATCAATGTTTATACTAAAATGTTTACATATTTCTAAGTAATTATTACATTCATTAGTATTATTTATAAATATTGTTAAAGTAATATATATTTAACAACTTTATTGACAGAAATGTGGTATAAAATCATTTAAAAATTATTACTATAACAAATTTTAAAACTTAAATATTTTTCTGTCAATCGGCTATCGACCATTGGTCTTTCCGCCTGCTTAAAGTAATATCGAATAGTGTTATAAATTTATTACAAAAATAAAATAGGAAGGTCAAATACCAAATCGATTTTATAAAAACAACGAATTCCTGAAAATTTATAGCTCATACATCAGGATGTTTTTAATTTTAAGAAAAAAATCCCAGTATATTGAAATCAATCTTACTTAAATTATAAGATAAGGAATAGCTAAATTTGCCAATTGTTTGCAAAATATTTGTTAAGTATCAAAACAAATTAAAATCAATATCGGCTTTCTGCAAAAAATGTCTCGTTGCGACTTTTCTAAATATTCATTGAAACAACTACTTCCTGAGCTAATACTCAGACAGATATTGGATTAATCAGTGAATATTTGAGTTACATAACAGATTTGCTTTTTTAGAAAGTCGATATCAATTATAATTTGTTTTCATACTTTATTTACATTAATTATTTTAGGAAAATATTAGTATAATATTAATTATTTTAGGAAATCATTAAAATAAAATAAAACTCAATTAATTAGAAGTCAATTAATTGACTGAATGTTGATTAATTAATTAATAATAAAAATGTGATGTGTCTTTCCCGTTAAGGATATGATGATTTAAATATTAATAATATGGAAAAGTTGCTCAAACTAAATTTATTCTACTTTTGTTTTTATTATTCGCGTTATTATTATTGCATCATATCTTGGTAAATGTTTATCATCATATCTAAGCGTTAAATATTTTTAACTTTAATTTAAGTCAGTGGTTTATACGCGTGGCGCATGAAGTAAAATTTCGAGTTTAGAAAAGCCCCGTGAAAATTTGTCTCGGGTCGCTGCGCGACCCTCGACAAATTTTCTACGCGGGGCTTTTCTAAACTCGAAATTTTACTTCATGCTTAGTCTGGGAGTGGAAGACACTCGTTTAAAGCTTCAAAATTAACACTGTTTAAAAAAAACGCATGCATATGTATTCTTAAAAAAAAACATTCCCTGCCTATATTTTACATTATTCTATCTTCTTGCCTATAAATACCCTAATTATCTATACAGGGTGTCCGTATTTCAACAGAATGTATGGGAATCTCGGTTATTTGAAGAGATAGAAAGTCTTTTAAATTGGGGCAAAGTTGCCCAATAATAATCTAAAAACAAATTTAAAATATCTTCTTTCATTTTTGAGATATTGTTAAAAAGCGGATTTTTTGAAATTTCGTTTTTATTTTTTTATTCAAAAACTATTGAATCCAGAAATTTACAGCTTTAACATTATACAGGCACTTTTTAAAGATAAATCTAGTAACATATTTTATTTTAAGATAACTATAACATTTAACTTTTGTTTTTCTTATGGGCGACATTTTGGATTTACATATTTTTTGGAAGAATATTTTTTTACTGAATTCAACGATGTATCACACTTATAGTTAATTGTACATTTTATATGTAGAATTTTAATCTTTTGGTTTTTGTAAAGAGTGTTTTGGAAACAGTTGAGTAACTCACTCATTTGGCAACTCATAGGACCCATAATTTAAGCACATATCACCCCTGAAGACGGGCATCCGACGATACAGATTTTAACAGTTGTGGTGTATTTTAAACATCACAGTGTCTTCCACTCCCAGACTAAGCATGAAGTAAAATTTCGAGTTTAGAAAAGCCCCGCGTAGAAAATTTGTCACGGGGCTTTTCTAAACTCGAAATTTTACTTCATGCGCCACGCGTATAAAACACCGATTTAAAGTGAAGTATAAAATGCACTGAAAACCAACCTAACTTTGATATTTTTTCAAAATTTAATGTTTTCTTTCCTGTCCATGCTGTAAACCTTTAGATATTCGTTGTTTTCTTGTAAAAAACTCCGATTCCCTGTAGTCGTTCGGTCTCCGAAGACCATGATTGGTCCTTCGAGCTGTAGCCCTTGTAAAATGGTAATAAACTTAGTGATCTAGAGTGATCCTTTAATTTGAAACTTCTAAGAACGAGTGTTGTCCACTCCCAAACTAAGCATGAAGTAAAAAGCCCCGAGTAGAAAATTTGTCGAAGGTCGCGCAGAGACCCGATACAAATTTTCACGGGGCTTTTCTAAACTCAAATGTTACTTCATGCGCTACGCGATAAACCACTGATTTACAGTAAATTTAAAAATATATACTGCTTGATCAATATTTACCGAGATGTAGCGAAAAATTGCAAAAATTACTTTTATTGTGAATCGTTTTGGAATAATAATAATACATTTAATTTATGTAACTTTTGTGTGATAATCCATACTTATTATAATTATTACAAAAGACTGACCGTTATTAATTAATTTTGAGTGCTAACAATGATTGACTGCTGTCAAGATTATATTGATTAACAGCACGTCATAGCTGTTAATCAATATAATCATTGTTTCCAAGGCACTCTTTGCAAAAAAGACAATATCATAATTTTAAATATCAAATCTAAAATAAATTATGAGTGTGATACATCACTGAGTTTAGAAAAAATGTTCTTTCAAAAAATATGAAAATCCAAAATGTCGCCCATAAGAAAAACAAAAGTTGGTCCCCGAGTAAATGTTATAGTTATCTTAGAAAAAATATGCTACTAGATTAATCATTATAAAGTGCCTGTATATTGTCAAAGTTCTAAATGTTCAGATTCAGTAGTTTTTGAATAAAAAAAATAAACGATTTTTCTAAAAATCAGTTTTTTGTTGATATCTTGAAAACAACAAAATATATTTCAGAATTGTTTTTAGATTATTGTTACGCCCAAAAATACGCAACTTTGCCCCAATTTAACCGATTCTCTATATGTTAGACAAAAATTATTAGTGCAGAATGTTTTAACAAATATAAATTTGCGATAATATTTGCTACATATTTGTATATTTTTTTATGAATTAAAAAAATATGCGTAAACACAAAAATCGTATTTTAAAAAATGTATATTAACAGTGCGCGATCCGCGGGTTTAAAATTTACCACCCGCCATTATGGGTAATATAAATGCGTAAAGTGGTCTGGCTTCATTTTTTTCTCTCTCTCGCTCTTTCGTATTTTTTTTGTATGCGGATATAAATTTAATTTGTTTGCACCCTCGCTGACAAATTTTTTTATTGTTTATTATTTCCACACAGAAAATAAATTAATGTTCATGGGGACTTATTACTAATACACGCACAAATGTTCTAATTGTAATAGAAGTAACGTAATGTGTCTATATTTTCATTTTTGTTGACCCACAAAATTTTCAGGCTTCTCTAAACTCGAAATTTTACTTAAGCGCTACGCATATAAAACACTGAAGTATTGCGAAGTTCGAAATATACTGCTTATAAAATTAAATTATTTATAATTATAATATAAAAAATTAAGATAACGTTCTTATAAACTGCAAACAGGAAAGTCTAAATTAATAACACTACTAATATAATAAATATCCATTAAAACAACTACTTCCTGTACAAATACATCCGGTGGTGTATTTACACGGGAAGTAGTTGTTTCAATGGATATTTATTGTCTTAGTAGACTTATTAATTAGGACTTATTGTTTGCAGTTTATGCGAACATTATTATACTTGTATACATTATATTTAAAGTTTTGAAAACGTATCCTTCTTTTAGTTTGCAAAACATTAAATACAAAATTACGATATTGTTTCTTTATATTTTTCTCGAGTCATATTTAAAGTTTTGCAAACTTAGCCTTTTTTAGTTTTTCAAAACTTTAAATACAAAATTTCATTAATGTTTGTTTATATTTTTCTCGAATTAAAAATAGTTTTGAATTCGAAATAGTCATTTATTTTATTAAATATTTCTACATAATTAAAGGTGGGTAATTAGATATTTAAAGCTGAAAAAGTTGATTCATTTCTACGAGCGAGTGTACGCTAATTATTAGTTTTGCTAAATAAACTCGTTTTACCCTGTTCGGTTCGTCTCAGCTAATTATTTCATTTTGCCGGAATGGCGGAGGCCGCAGGCGGATTTCTTCAGAACTATTAATTTAACAAAGGCTAGACGTCCGCTGAATAGCTCATTAAGTTAAGAAAATGAAGGGCCCACGTCCAAACCCTAATTCCACGGGACTTAATGGGTTGTTCAACAATATCTACGGGAAAACGCCACTTCCGCCCACAATGATAAATCTATTCGCGATTACACGTGTATTTTGCGCAGGAACTAATTATACTTGTTGGTAGTTTTCAAGAGAAAGTTACATCGCGCAGATTAACTGGCTGAGGGTAGTTAATGTTGGGCTCAAGTGAAGTTTCCGTTTAAGTTTAAAAATACACACAAACATTAATATGATATTTTAATATGTTATTTCTTAATAAGTTATTTTAATATGTGACTATAGATCTATTTACTTATTTACTTCGATGTTTCTCACTATACAAACTAGCTTATAAGGTATTATTATTATTACATTTTTTATTATTATATACTCGTAGGTTAAGGTGACATATGTAAAACATGTACTTTTGTTAATACATCAATAAATATGAATATGAATATAAATATGAATATAGCTCTGAAATGATCAATATGAGTATTAGTAAGTAATTATTTGTTAATTTCGATCAATAGACATTTGTTATTATAATTGGAGCTCAGTGGAAAAGAAATACAAGTACCTGAGATTGATTTGTGTAAATCGGAGCCGCTTAAGTTTATAGTATTATCGTAACAGCTCAATCGGCTTAGACTTTATCGTGACGACAGAATTACAGAATTGCAGAAGTACAAAAGGACAGACAGATATTTTTCAAAAATGGTCTTAATCAACTCGGGGACCTCCAAATAGATATACAGGGTGCCCGTATTTCAACAGAATGTATGGGGAGCTCAGTTATTTAAAGAGATAGAGAGTCAGTTAAAAAGGCAAAGTTGCGTATTTTAGGGCCTAACAATAATCTGAAAACAATTTTAAAATATCTTTTTTTGTTTTCGAGATATCAACAAAAAACAGATTTTTTGAAAAATCGTTTTTATTTTTTATTCAAAAAATACTGAATCTGGACATTTAGAACTTTAACAATATACAGGCACTTTTTTATAAGGAATTTTGTAGCATATTTTTTTTTAAGATAACGTATGGCATTTACCTGGGGACCATAGCCAACTTTTGTTTTTCTTATGGGCGCCATTTTAGATTTTTATATATTTTGAAAGAATATTTTTCTCTGAACTCAGTGATGTATCACACTCATAATGTATTATAGATTTGATATTTAATATTATAATATTTTCTTTTTTGCAAAGAGTGCCTTCATATCTGTTAATCAATAAAATCTTGACAGCAGTTAATCATTGTTAGCACTCAACATTAATTGATAACTGTCAATCTTTTGTAATAATAATAAGTATCGATTGTCACATAAAAGTTGCACAAACTAAATTTATTATACTTTTATTATTATTATTTTAAAACTCTTCACAAAACAAGTAATTCTTGCATTTTTTTCGCTACATCTCGGTAAATATTGATCACCACCACATCTAACCGTTATATATTTTTAACTTTACTGTAAATCAGTGGTTTATACGCGTGGCGCATGAAGTAAAATTTCGAGTTTAGAAAAGCCCCGTGAAAATTTGTCTCGGGTCGCTGCGCGACCCTCGACAAATTTTCTACGCGGGGCTTTTCTAAACTCGAAATTTTACTTCATGCTTAGTCCGGGAGTGGACAACACTCGTTCTTAGAAGTTTAAATTCAAGGACCCCTCTAAATTACTAAGTTCATTACCATTTTACAAAGGCTACAGCTCGAAGGACCAATCATGGTCTTCGGAGCCCGGAGGACTACAAGAAATAGAAGTTTTTTTACAAGAAAAGAACGAATATCTAAAGGTTTACAGCATGGATAGGAAAGAAAACATCCAATTTTGAAAAAAATATCGAAGTTGGGTTGGTTTTAAGTGCATTTTTAACTTCACTTTAAATCAGTGTTTTATACGCGTGGCGCATGAAGTAAAATTTCGAGTTTAGAAAAGCCCCGTGAAAATTTGTCTCGGGTCGCTGCGCGACCCTCGACAAATTTTCTACGCGGGGCTTTTCTAAACTCGAAATTTTACTTCATGCTTAGTCTGGGAGTGGAAGACACTCGTTACTTTAAAATACACCACAACCGTTAAAATATGTATCGTCGGATGCCTGTCTTCAGGGGTGATATGTAAGCAAATTATGGGTCCTAGGAGTTTTTAAATGAGTGAGTTACTCAACTGTTTCCAAGGCACTCTTTACAAAAACTAAAAGATTAAAATTTTACATATAAAATGTACAATAAACTATAAGTGTGATTCAATTCAGTAAAAAATATTCTTCCAAAAATATGAAAATTTAAAATGGCGCCCATAAGAAAAACAAATGTTGGCTATGATCCCTGGGTAATTGTTAAAGTTATCTTAAAATAAAATATGTCAATAGATTAATCGTTAAAAACTGCCTGTACAATGGTTAAAGTTGTAAATGTCTGGATTCAATGGTTTTTGAATAAAAAAAATAAAAATAAAATTTAAAAAAAAAACGGTTTTTTTTAAATATTTAAAAATACAAAAAAGGTTTTTAAATTTGTTCTTAGATTATTATTGGGCCATAAATTACACAACTTTGCCCCAAGTTAACCAACTCTCTATCTCTTCAAATAACCGAAATCCCCATACATTCTGTTGAAATACGGACACCCTGTATCAACTTAAATTTTCGTTTTGAAATTTTTCGCGAAAACAATACTTTCCCTTTGTTTTGCATATGAGAAAAGAAAAAATACCATGAGAATATTTAATATATTGCTGATGTTGATTTGAAAAAAGTGTGATTATTTGTTTTTTTTCTATTTTTCAGGTAAGTGAGTTTGGGTGAGTTACGTGAAGATGATAATAACTTGAAATAAAACACTTTTTCTCCTTTCTTCACAAGTTTATTTTATACCAGATGTACATTTCGGTCACCATGTGACCATTATCAATGGTTTGATACTGAAGAGAAAAATGAAATTACACAATATATATACAAAATGGGGGCGGATTAACTAGTGTTGGTACGGACAAGTAAAGGTTATTAGCGGAAAACATCATTAAGATTAACAAGTGGGGTTACAATTATTAGTTGACACAAACAATTACGGATTAACAAATTCTAATAACATTATCTAGGTAGCGCAGATGGGATTACAAGTTATTAGGTGAACAATTAGGGAGGATTAACAAATTCCAATAACACATTATCTAGGGGGCTTAAGTCAAAATTTAACAGTTTGTTTTCGTGTTTTTTCATTTGTATGGCCTCTAGCATGTTTAATTTACAATGTGCTGATTGTTTTAACAATTTAACTCTATCTAAAGTGAATTTATGCCCCGTCTCTATTGCATGGTTAGCTACTGCGGATTTGTCTGGATTTTGATATCTAATGTGTGCTGTATGCTCTTTAAATCTTGTTAATATGTTACGTTGCGTTTGTCCAATGTACATTTTATCGCAATTGCTACAATTGATAGAATAGATTCCTGATTGTTCCATGTCGTCTATTCTCCATCCTAGAACAAATTTTAAGGAAGAATGAAATTCCAAATGATCAAGTGAACGAATACCTAGAACTCACAGAACTGGTGATGGAATGCAATGTCTTTGAATTCAATAGTTCATTTTTCAAACAAACCTTTGGAACTGCCATGGGAAACCCCTTGTCACCTTTCCTTGCCAACATATTTTTAAATCATTTCGAGAATATTGCCAAAAAGTCACTTTCCCATTTTCCGGATGTTTGGTTTCGATATGTCGATGACATTTTTGCTGTTGTTAAACCTAGTTTCGACATTCCTGACTTCCTCTCCTCTTTGAATAACATTTATAACAGTATTAACTTCACCTACGAGCTAGAAAACAACAACTCCTTGCCCTTCCTAGATATTCTAATAATAATTCGATATATTTAGGAAACCAACACATACCTTCAATTACATCCATTCGCAGGCCTATGCCCCAATGAAATATAAATTATCTGCATTCAATAGCATGATTCATAGAGCCTTCAGCATTCCGTTATCCCCCCAAAATAGGGAAAAGGAATTCAACGTCATTTATTCAATTGCAAATAGTTTAAAATATGATAGAAAAACGATACAAAAACTGATTAATCGACATTCACAGAAGCACATAATGCTAAATACAACGACATTAACACCTTCAAACAACGAAAAAGATACGAAATACGTCAGACTAATTTATTCCCCGGAAAACGAAAACCATTTCAACAAACTTTATAAAATGTTCAATCTAAAACCAGCTTACTACATTAATATAAAGTTAAATATGTTACTGGGTAGCACCTTTGATCGAATAGACGACATGGAACAATCAGGAATCTATTCTATCAATTGTAGCAATTGCGATAAAATGTACATTGGACAAACGCAACGTAACATATTAACAAGATTTAAAGAGCATACAGCACACATTAGATATCAAAATCCAGACAAATCCGCAGTAGCTAACCATGCAATAGAGACGGGGCATAAATTCACTTTAGATAGAGTTAAATTGTTAAAATAATCAGCACATTGTAAATTAAACATGCTAGAGGCCATACAAATGAAAAAAAACACGAAAACAAACTGTTAAATTTTGACTTAAGCCCCCTAGATAATGTGTTATTGGAATTTGTTAATTCTCCCTAATTGTTCACCTAATAACTTGTAATCCCATCCGCGCTACCTAGATAATGTTATTAGAATTTGTTAATCCGTAATTGTTTGTGTCAACTAATAATTGTAACCCCACTTACGCCACTTGTTAATCTTAATGATGTTTTCCGCTAATAACCTTTACTTGTCCGTACCAACACTAGTTAATCCGCCCCCATTTTGTATATATATTGTGTAATTTCATTTTTCTCTTCAGTATCAAACCATTGATAATGGTCACATGGTGACCGAAATGTACATCTGGTATAAAATAAACTTGTGAAGAAAGGAGAAAAAGTGTTTTATTTCAAGTTTCAGGTAAGTGTTTTCATCTTAATAAGTTAACTAATTTAGACTTCTAGGTGAAATATGTGAAGTTTCTTGCTTCCTAATAAATAATTCAATTATGTGTGAAATATATTTTTTGTTTGTTTTTCGATTTACATACCTTAATCAATATCAACATTTCCTTTTTTATATCTTGTGCTACGTATCCACGCAAACTCTTATTTTTTTTGTATGTGATGTTGTGTGTGTATAAGTGTGTACAACCCGATGCATTATTTAGCGAGCCTAGCTAAGTCTAAGTGGGTGTGCGGAGAGCCCGGGCTCAGATGTGACCCGAAGTTGCGAAGATACAAAATTTAATTAGGCGACGTTTTATCCACATAATCCGGCCGTAAATTAATTATAATTTATATTGTTTCATTATTTATTTCCGCACTTTGAGTGGATCCAATATCCAGCTTATCTCGACATCCGCGTCTGGGCGTTACATGCCTTCAAATATGAAAGAGATCGATATCAGCTGTTATGTGTTAAAGTGAGTTGTGTATAATGCATAGAATTTTTGAGAACATTGAGTGTATGCTTTTTTGTTTCATCAATTTATAATATATTATTATAAGGTGTGTTTATTTTCATTTTTAATAAGGGGTGGCGGTGAAATTCACAAAATTATGTTTACTCAAACTTATCCGAATTTATATTCTATTGTTTTATCATGTACACATTCAGGTTTCTCTTACATCGTCTACACCAGTGTTTCTCAACTTTTTTTAAGACCCCCTGCACATAATTGCTACTTAAGCATAGCCACCTTATAATCAAAAATGATAATGAACATACGGTATAACTTCCTTCTAAAAGTGATATTAATTTTTAAGTAACGGAACTAATTTTAAGTTAAAAAATCACTGAATTAGTGGAATATTTGCAGATTTTAATAATTATTAAAATACTGTTTTACTTTTGTATAAATCTCTTGAAATTTTTAAAAAAGAAAATTCTTATTTTTTCATTGACCACCGTGTATATACGAGCAGTTATAAAATGTAATTTATATACCCTTTCAGAATCTCTATATACTCCTCAACTAACAATTTCAGTATCAATATAAATCAAAAGTTTGGATGTTATAAATCAAAAAAATAGTGCGCTCGCCACAAATAATACATCTTTCGTTCGTTCGTCGGGTGGAGAAAATTAAAGTGTTCGCTGCATAGGAATGGAAAAGCGTTACAATCTACAATATTTCAAACCGCCGACTCCATAAAATGCGGCGCCGGTCGATTAATTTCCGCCCTAAAATAAACTATTCCGCTTAATTCTACAAAAGTCCGTAACAGTGATCTAATTTTCTCGGATGTTTAACGCCAGGAAAGGTGTTTGTTTTCGTTAAAGGAGGAGGCGATGTCGATTTTTGGACGGTTATCTCGTTATCCGAGTTTGTTGTTGTTTTCAAAGTGCCCCGTGCTGAATATTTTATTAGGATTAAGGATGAATATAATTAACTACTTAAAGTTGTGCGATTAAATAAGATGCCGTAGGTACTAACAATGATTTTAATAAAAATCTTTACTAAAAAACGCAAAATTATACACACAGAATTTTCTCGGAAAAAGAGGTAAAAAAGTATCTTACAATTTTTTGATACTTAGTTAATTGTTTTAAAGTACGATGGTAGGCTGTGTATATGTACATTTAAAAATGAACGGTGGATGCTTCTACTTCGTTATACATGTTAATTCAATAAAATAAAACACTTTAACTTAGTTTGTAAAAGATAAAATTTTTATTTTCGTGACTTCAGTTTCGGCAACTCAACTTGCCATTATCAAACAGAGTAAGTTGAGTTGCCAAACATTTAAATATGTTTATATTAAAAATGTATATTTAAAAATAACCCAACTTTTGTTAATTAATTCAACCCATACTTTCTTAAATTATTGTTGAGTTACGTGAAGGTGAACTAAGTTATTAAATAAAAGAATTGAGTCTCCTTTCTTTACAAGATTTTTTTAAAATCGCAAATGTACATTTCGGTCACGATGTGACCATTATCAATGCTTAACTAGTTACAAAAACAAACGGAAACTTAATTTATATCACGTGGATACAGATTCGTGATTAGTGGGGAAGCGGTACAGGTAGGTAAAGGGCGGATTATAATTACACTGTTTCGGGTGACTGGGATTAGAGCGCTGGGATCAGTTCTAGAAAAGGAAAAGGATTTACATACTTTCTTAAATTAAAACACAATAACTGCCGTCTACTTAAATTTGTTTCCAATATATAGAAATAAATCTGGCAGACATATGGTTAATTTTATTTTATTTTCAAAAGGAAATACGTTAATTATAAGTTTCAGGAGCGGTTTGGGATCCGAACGTAATTCCAGAGTTTCCAGGGCTCTCTCTAATACGGAGTACATTTTTTGTTCGGGTTCTCGTGACGGAAACCATTTCGGTTGCAATCAGTCACGTTTCCGTTTCAGTGTAATCACTCGAATTTGACCGAAAATACACACTCGGGGATATTCCTGAAATTAATTTAAATAATAATATCATCCTTTATTTAAAATAATGTAGCACATACATATACATAAAACATAAATGAAATTGTGTCAAGACAATTACCTAATAATTAAGATACATCCGTATTTATATAAAATATTCATTTACGCTATAAAGTTCTGCTTTTAGCAATAGGCGAAACACAGTAGATATATATTTCTTAAAACACTAGATTGTTTGTATGTTTTTAGGCAAATTATTATAAAATTGTATACATCTATATTGACAATTTTTCTCTGTTAGGTTAGTCTGTGTTCTGTCAAGGTAACAATTTCCCTTTAAGTAATATTTAATTAGCCCACCAAATATTTGCTTTTAGCCTAATTACCCTTATAATAATACCTCCCCACCCCTAGCAGTAATTTCATTAGTATTTACGTCTTTACCTGTAATTTGTAAAATCAGTATTCATCTGCCTGATGAAGCCACTGTGTGTTAAAACATGTTGCAGTGTTCACCAACAAAAGTGAAACTCTCCCAACTGTGTTTTATTTTAAATAGTATTATGGAATGTCATCATGTATCCGCCTCATCAATTAAATATTAAATACTCCTTTTTTATTCTTGAATACAAACATCTAATGTTTGTATATGTTTAAGGAATGTGCATTAAAAATATTATTTTCCTTAAAGGTGCGTTTTCATGTTTCCCGATATCCGAGTTTGAACATTACACGCATATATTTTTGTATAAAATTATTCCAAATCTTAATAGTGGCTTAAAACTTGCATGATAGATTACTTTTAACAAGTGTCTATTAAAATATTTTTCATAAAGAGAATTATATACAAATGCGTCCGCTGTAAATTTTACGACAATCGTTGTTTTTTGAAAAGAGTTCAATTTGAATCGTTAAACGTGTGTTTTCCACTCCCAGACTAAGCATGAAGTAAAATTTCGAGTTTAGAAAAGCCTGAAAATTTGGTTTGGTGGCGTAGCGCGAAGCGCGGAGCGACCAAACCAAATTTTCAGGCTTTTCTAAACTCGAAATTTTACTTCATGCGCCACGCGTACAAAACACTGATTTGATGTGAAGTTTTGAATGTACATCTTTAGCATACTGCTTTACTATTATATTTCGAACTTCGCTTGAAATTAGTGTTTTATGCGCGTGGCGCATGAAGTAAAATTTCGAGTTTAGAAAAGCCCCGTGAAAATTTCTACGCAGGGCTTTTCTAAACTCGAAATTTTACTTCATGCTTAGTCTGGGAGTGGAAAACACTTGTTTGAAGCTTCAATTTGAACTCCTTATAAAAATATATGAAGATTTACAATTTTTAAGATATGTGTATTTAAAAGAAAAACTCCCTTTATTATTGTTCATTTAATATATCTTATCTGGATTTTCTATATTTAATTGTGACGGCAACTTCACCTGCGCAGTGGAGAGGGTTGTTTTAGTGGACTGTAATGTGAATTTACTTTTTACGGTAGCGGTGCAGCGAATTTTGGGACTTACCTCGGTGTTCTCGGCTTTTGGTCTTTGGGTTTTCTGGAGCGGCTCGCACGCGTGTCTCCTTCTTCTTCTTAACTTAACGATAACGATATTACGACACAAACACTCACGATGTTTTCTTGACCCCCATCTTTAGTCTTCTTCTACGGACTCGCCGTTCGCGAGTTTAGGCAAAGTCGCGCATGAACATAGCCCCTAAATAAGTTGCACTAGCGCAATACAAAATATACAAAACGCGGAAAATTCATTGATCCTTCTTGATGCAATTACCAAACAAGTTGTTATGTTTTAAAACGTATAGCTTGCGATTTTTCTCTGTTCAACTGCAACCATTCTGCAAAAACCAGCTATCTATTATAGCAAATGCATCTTTGCACGTTGATACTTGATCACACATGCAAGTTCTGTCATCAACATAGTCACTTATGAAGCATTTTTCATATAACCCCAGGCCATGTTATTTATTTATATAATTTATGAACTTAATTGGTCCAACTATACTCCCTTGAGGGATGTCCGCATTTCCTTGGAATTAAAATGCTCCCCATCCCTTTCTGCACCTACTCTTTGAGGTCTTTAAAACAGATGACTCAAACCGTTTTAAGGCATTTCCTCTTAGACCTTATCTGTTTAATTTGGTTAAAAATATATCATGATCTATTGTGTTATACGCTTTAGAATAGTCTAAAAATAGCTTTTTTTTATTTTCTAAAGCTATTTTTATATTTTTTGTAAATTAGAATATTGCAGTATTTATATGCATAATGATGTTTGTTTAAAATATGGCAATCACTTAAAAACCGAAATAATCTCTCACGTATTGTAATCTCAAATACAGGGTGGGGCAGAAAAACCTATCCGATTTCAAAACGTTATAAAATTAAAACTACTCAACTTGACAAAAAAAATTTTATGCCATTTTTAAATTTAAGTTTTGAAAAGCACATCACTCAAATGTCGTCCTTGGGAGCGGATACACTGATTTAGGCGCTCGCGGTAGCTTTCCATGACTTTCACCGTCACTTCCACAGGAATTTCTTCAATTGCCCGAGCAATTTCCCTTCGTAAAGCAAGAAGGGGCCTTGGTCGATGCTGGAATACCTTCGATTTGAGGTAACCCCAAAAGAAGAAGTCACATGGAGTAAGATCCGGTGAGCGCGGCGGCCAGCCAATATCACCTCTCAGAGAAATGAGGCGTCCGGGAAAGATTTCCCTGAGAATGTCCATTGATCGTCGCGATGTGTGGGCGGTTGCACCATCCTGTTGAAACCACACATTTTGCACGCCATTTTCTTCCATTTAGGGTTGAAGAAAATTTTCCAGCATGAAACAATAGCGCTCGCTGTTGACCGTTACGGTTCGTCCCCTTTCTTCAAAAAAGTAAGGCCCCCAGACGCCTAGGCGGGAAAGAGCACACCAGACAGTCACTTTTGTGCTATGGAGGGGTTTCTGATGGATTTCCCGAGGATTTTCGTCACTCCAATATCGAAAATTCTGTCTGTTTACGGCGCCACAAAGGTGAAAATGGGCTTCGTCCGTGAAGAGCACAACATCGTCTATTGGGAGTTCTCGGAGATCGCGACACAGGTTCATACGGGTTTCAAAATCCCTTTCAATTAATTCCTTGCAACAACCATTTTGTAGGGATGCATTTTGAGGTCCCGGTGCAAAATTCGCCGAATACTGCGGTTGGAAATCGCCAAAGCGAGCGAATGTTTTCGTGCCGAACGACGCGGGGAACGTTCAATCGCGGCTCTCACATTGGCCACGTTTTCAGGTCCTGTTGCTGTCCTGGGACGTCCAGGCGACTTCTTTTTCAATGCTGAACCCTTCTGTCGTAAATTTGACACCCACACTTTAATCGTAGCGTGATGTGGAACAGGATCATGACGCCCGAGTCCGAAATGAATTCGAAAAGCACGTTGTGTAGCAATTATCGAACCGCCGTTTTCGATAAACCGCTCAATAACAAAAGCACGATGTTCACCAGACCAAGGCATGTTGACTAATGACAAATGGCACAAAACCGGCTTTCTAACGGTTTTTACCCCACTACTCTACCTGTTCCCTCTTCTGAGAAAAAGGGATTTGAAATCGGATAGCTTTTTCTGCCCCTCCCTGTATCTTAGAAAATGATGATACCTTATGGGCCTATAATTCTCTATCATATATGTGTCCTTCTTTTTATGTACTGGTTTGATTAATGCTGGTTTGAGTTTTGTTAGAAAAACTCCGAATTTTAAAGGTCAGTACATGTGCAATTTCTTCTACAGGGTGTTCTAAATTATCGGACCAACATTGGTAACTTTGTTATCTTTCGAGCTACAAAGTCAGTTAAATTAACAAACTAGTAGTATTTTTTACGTACATTACGATGGTGTAAACAGAAAAACAAGTGAACCTCAGGTTTTTGATTTATTTGCAAAAACAACATTTTTTAAATGAGATGCCCTGTATATTTTGACATATTTAGAAAGAGAAAAAATACACAAAAAAAATTCTTACTAAAAAATTATCCTAAAACTGAGATAAAGGAGTTATAGGCCATTAAAACATTGCATATTTTATAATAGAACTACCTATGTACCTATTCGAAATCTAAATGGCAATAAACAAACGATGTTGGATGCTGTCAAAGTATCCATGCTTATTGCGGTTTGTAAATTTTCTTGTATTATCCCTTTTTGACATAACAAGAAATGTCGCATGTTAGAGTGTTATTTATCATGTTAAAAAAAATGCAGCTGAAACGGCGAAAAGGCATGACAAAAATCACGCTAATTTAAGAAAATTGGCTAAACGTCAAAAAGCATGCATACTTTGATAACATCCGACTTCGTTTGTTCATCGCCGTTTTGATTTTGAATAGGTACTCCTATTTTAAAATATGCAGTATTTTAATGGCCAATAACTCCTTTGTTTTCAATTTTAGACTTTTTTGTTTATGTATTGTTTCTCTTTCCCAATATGTCAAATTATACAGGGCATTCCATTTAAAAAAATGTTGTTTTTGCGAATACATAAAAAACGGAGGTTCACTTGTTTTTCTGTGTACACTATCGTAATGTACGTAAAAAATACTACTAGTTTTTTAATTTAACTGACTTCGTAACTCGAAATACAACAAAGTTACCAATGGTGGCCCGATAATTAAGAACATCTTGTATACACCTTTTTATTGGTTTGTTTTTTCAACATTTTTGCAATATTTATTATTTCATTTGATTTTACCTACGTTAAGTAATTGATTTGTTACTAAATTTTATACAGAGAGTTTTTCTTTTAAGTAAACTTATCACAATTACAGCGAATATGCTGCAAATCTTCAGATGTTCCTTGCTTTTTACAAGAGTATAATTTAAAGCTATAAATTAGTGTTTTCTACTCCCAGAATAAGTATGAAGTAAAATTTCGAGCTAAGAGAAGCCTAAAAATTTTGTTTTTAAATTTTCAGGCTTCTCTAAACTCGAAATTTTACTTCAGGCACCGTGCGTATATAACACTGAAATATTGTGCTACTTATTGTGAACTTTACAACATTTCCAATAAAGCACATTTGACTTATCAAATGTACATTTTAGACATATAATTTAAATAAACCTTTATTCACGGATGTACCATTTTACAGAATATATAAATATTTTACAAAATAACAATTTAACACACTAAAGATAGAAACCATGATCAATTAGTTATTTTAAAATTAAAACGTTTCTAATCTGAGATGAAATTCAAGAAATAACCTTACATTTTTACAAGTGATAGACAAGTTTTATGTTTTAAGAACAATAATTTTTTATACAAATTTCTAAACCCTAATTAATTCCTGAAACCAGAATAACAATATTTCTGTTTTGATGAGATTAAATTCATTAACAACCAGTTGATGTATCGCAATTTTCATTAGATGGCGTTAAAAAAATATTAGTTTTTTAAAAGTAATACACGAGTTTTATGTTTCAAGAAAAGTTAATTGTGTTTCCAAAATTATTAAACATAATAAAACCTCCAAACCTAAATTTTATATTTTGATGTGAAATTATAAAATACGGAATTGTGTTATTTTAATATTATTTATTGGGTATGAAAATAAAGGATACATTTATTGAATTATCACAATATTTCAGAATAATTCCGATTTATCATAAGTAAAACGTACTTTATAAATATATTAATTTAATACTGTAGCAATATACTCTCTTGTTTATCTATACAGATAAACATTTATTTAGCATGAAAATACAAACAAATACAAACATTAATATCTGCCATTCGTATAGTAAAACAAAATTATCAAATTGCAACAATACCAAAAATAAAATGTGACACAGGATAGGAACCTATATAATTGTTGTTACTAATCTCCGTTTTAAAAGTTTTGGCCCCTGTATTTGAATGCAAACAAAACAAAAAATATTTTTTCAATAATCATCATTTTAAAATAAGCATAATGACTAATCAATTTTAGTTAACATATTTCGATTTTGGTTTTTGTAGTTCACAAATATTGTTTATATTGACCTATAAATAAAAATAGGTACCCATTTTTTGGTATTATTTCACAATACTCAACTTTACGAAATTAGTTCTAGACCTCTGTGCAACAAAATTTAACACATAAAATATGATATAGTTTAAAACGGACATGATGAAAATATGTAAATATGCCAATTTCCTTAATGTCGAAGTTCTGCGTCATTTAGACAACAATTCAAAAATTCGAATTTTAACTAAAATAGAAGATGGTTTTTCTATTTCGGCTTTGTTGTATTTATTATAAACGTTTTTTTAAATGGTCTTAGTTTTGTTTTTTTTTAATTTTTGTTTTTCAATAAAAATGTTATTTGCAAGTAATGGTGTTTTTATTGAAACTGCTGCTAGGCAATTAACACAGAGCCGAATTATACAACTAGAATATTGTGAAAAATAGTTATGAGACTTGTGCTTAATTTTATTGCACAGAAGTGTACTACATAAAAATATATCATTTTTTCGTATGTAATGTATATCATCTTCTTGTATAAGATCCCTTTATTTAAAGATTATGTATTCTATAATATTTATTTAAATAATTAATATATTACAAGGTGATATTATGGAAATGAATATAGTACTTTTCAAAATTCTTACACTGGGTTGTTATTCATAAATTGAAACAATTACTTTTCGGCGGAATAGTTACTATGATTTTTTTAAATAATAAGAAAAGGAAATTTGAGTGTTTTTTTTTTAAATTGTGTTAAAACGCAGTATGTTATATAAAATATGATATTAGTTTTTCTTAATAATTTATAATAAAAACATAATTACATGAATATTAAAAAAGATATTGTATTGTTATAAATAAATTTAAAATTTTTGAAACAGAAATTATTTACAATTTTAATTACACCAATTGTTTATTTGTACAGTTTTTTTCATTTTTGTTGATAGACAAGAAGTTGCTGCGGGTTGAAGTTGAGTTAATCGTGAAACGATTTAAAAATACCTCTTCTTTTACAATAATATTTGATAAAATTATTCAATAAAATTGAAACGCCAGTATATTATTGAATATTGTTTAATTATTACCCTGTAAAAAATTCAACGTTTTTTACTCCACGGACTTTTTTTATCACTCTTCAAACACAACTTTTAAAACGGATATTAGTACTTTTATTGATTGAACACTCGTAAAATAAATTAGAAATTTAGTTTGCGATTT
Organism: Philonthus cognatus; assembly: GCA_932526585.2. NCBI lineage: Eukaryota > Metazoa > Arthropoda > Insecta > Coleoptera > Staphylinidae > Philonthus > Philonthus cognatus. Next base: position 22,776,053 of record OW052243.1, on the reverse strand, counting down.
ATTCATGTTAGAGTTATTTGGATCGGTCTTAATACTTGTATTTAAATTACCTGATATTACGATGTATATTTTATATATCTTGACGTAACTAACAACACCAAGTAATGTGATCCCTTGCCTCGCTGACATCATGTGTTATGATTTATTCCAACAATTCAGTTATCGTGCCCGGCAAAATTACAATTAATAATATATTTTTAAGAAATAATGTGCATTTCGATGAAGATAAAATACATTTTAAATATTGCAAACTATATGCTGAAACCATAAATGCATAATAAACTCTCATAGGAGAGCTTTTTTTTATATAGATAGAAATTGAAAAGAAGAAAGAAAAACGGGAAACATTTAGAATGAACTTCAAACTTTACGACTGTCGAGGATAGTAATCCAGGTCGTTGTTTGCAGTCATAAACATTCATGAAGTAATCTTATCGATTCAGATCGAGTAGTTTACAATACCGGAAGTCGCCCTATCGAAATGCCATCTCCGCAATGGCCCCCTAAATGATGGTCTACGTGACCAATTTTTGGGATTACCATCACAATTACCATCAAAACTCCGTGACTCCTTAATGCCGAATAATTTCCAAAAGAGACCACCGAACGAAAACTTTACACATTTATCACATTATCGACTAATAAAACTGAATTTAGCACTTACCTTTATTAGAAAAAGAAATTTAAAAATAACACTGAATATTAAATTTATTCTATAATACAGTTTATTTAACAATTTATTACGCATTATCTATTAATATATCAAATTACAGTTAATTAATTCATAATTAAAAAAAAACAAAATACAGAATTAAATCAAACTTAGATATTTAGCTTCGGTAATGTGTAACTAAGTGTTCTTTATTGAAGTTTACTTATTTGTTTGTGTTAAAATGATCACAGGTGAAGCTAACGTGGAACTGGAGTTTTTACTTTAATAAATTTAGAACTGTTGCAAAATTTATTAACGTGAAAACGAACATGACATCTAGCTAATTTCATCATTCATATTTAGTATATTAAAAACTCCACAATAATTCAGTGTTTTATACGCGTGGTGCATGAAGTAAAATTTCGAGTTTAGAAAAGCCTGAAAATTTGGTTTGATCGCGTAACGCTACGCGCTACGCGACCAAACCAAATTTTAAGGCTTTTCTAAACTCGAAATTTTACTTCATGCTTAGTCTGGGAGTGGAAACACTCGTAAGAAACTTCCAATTTAACTGTTTGTGAAAATAGTGAATTTTCGCGACTAAACCAAATTTTAAGAATTTTCTAAACTCGAAGTTTTACTTCATGCTTAGTCTGGGAGTGAAAACATTCGTAAGAAGCTTGAAATTTAACTGTTTGTAAAAATAGACTGTTTTGTTTGTGTTGAAATGGCCACAGGTGTAGATAACGTGGAGCAGTTGGAGTTCTTAAGTTTGTTTTTATTTTAATAAATTTTAAAATGTTCCATAATTTATTAAAGTGAAAACAAACATAATATCTAGCTAATTTAATCATTCATATTTAAGCAGTATATTCTGAACTTTACAATAATTCAGTGTTTTATACGCGTGGCGCATGAAGTAAAATTTCGAGTTTAGAAAAGCCCCGTGAAAATTTGTCTCGGGTCGCTGCGCGACCCTCAACAAATTTTCTACGCGGGGCTTTTCTAAACTCGAAATTTTACTTCATGCTTAGTCTGGTAGTGAAAACATTCGTAAGAAGCTTCAAATGTAACTGTTAGTAAAAATAGACTTTTTTGTTTGTGTTGAAATGGCCACAGGTGTAGATAACGTGGAGCAGTTGGAGTTCTTAAGTTTGGTTTTACTTTAATAAATTTTAAAATGTTCTATAATTTATTAAAGTCAAAACAAATATAACATCTAGCGAATTTAATCATTCAATTTTAAGCAGTATATTTTAAAACTTTACAATAATTCAGTGTTTTATACGCTTGGCGCATGAAGTAAAATTTCGAGTTTAGAAAAGCCCCGTGACAATTTGTCTCGGGTCGCTGCGCGACCCTCAACAAATTTTCTACGCGGGGCTTTTCTAAACTCGAAATTTTACTTCATGCTTAGTCTGGGAGTGGAAACACTTGTAAAAAACCTTAAATTTAAGTGTTTGTGAAAATAGTGAATGACTAAAAATTTACCGATGAGAAGTTGGCCATAGATTTCCAGCTATGAATCCGGCGCCTCCACCATTTATAAAACTATAATTTTACCAACGTATTACAACGAATACAATAAAATTTCATAGAAACAATTGATAATTTAATTAAATGTAATGCTGAGATAGCTCTTACAACTTTTAAAAGTTATGATTTATCATCTGACATTAAAATTTGTATCTGTGATAAAAGAGGACATTTCAAACATTTTAAAAATGCTATTTGGGGAGGTTTAGAAACTATTTTATAGCCACAAATGTCCTCAGTAGTGTTATTACCAATATAAAACAATAATTGGAGGACCATCTTTCTTCAATTTTTTTTTAACATGTTTTTCTAAAACGCCCACCTGAAGACAAGGCTTATTTTTCGAAAAAAAAAAAGTTGGTGTTTGGGGCCTTTTAGAAATGATTTTGTTGGCCACAAATGTTCTCCATAGTATTAGTAACCATATTAAACAACAATTGGAGGACCATCTTTCTTTAATTTTTTTTAAAACAATTTTTTTCCAAACCGCTCACCTGAAGACATGGCTAATTTTTCGAGAAATAATAAGTTGGTGTTTGGGGCCTTTTAGAAATGATTTTGTTAGCCACAAATGTTCTCCATAGTATTAGTAACCATATCAAACAACAATTGGAAGACCATCTTTCTTCAATTTTTGTTAAACAATTTTTTTATAAATCGCTCACTTGAAGACATGGCTTATTTTTAGATAAATAAAAAGTTGGTGTTTGGAGACTTTTAGAAATGATTTTGTTGGCCACAAATGTTCTTCATAGTATTAGTAACCATATTAAACAATGTTTGGAGGACCATCTTTCTTCAATTTTTTTTAAACAATTTTTTTCGAAACCGCTCACCTGAAGACATCGCTTATTTTTCGAAATATTAAAAGTAAAATTGAAGAAAGATGGTCCTCTAATTCTTGTTTAATATGGTTACTAATACTCTGGAGAACATTTGTGGCCAACAAAATCATTTCTAAAAGGCCCCAAACACCTACTTTTTATTTTCGAAAAATAAGCCATGTCTTCAGATGAGCGGTTTGGAAAAAAATAGTTTAAAAAAAATTGAAGAAAGATGGTCCTCCAATTGTTGTTTAATATGGTTACTAATACTATGGAGACCATTTGTGGCCAACAAAATCATTTCTAAAAGGCCTTAAACACCAACTTTTTATTTTTCTAAAAATAAGCCATGTCCAGGTGAGCGCTTTGTAAAAAAATTATTTAAAAAAAATTGAAGAAAGATGGTCCTCCAATTGTTGTTTGATATGGTTACTAATACTATGGAGAATATTTGTGGCCAACAAAATCATTTCTTAAAGGCCCCAAACACAAACTTTTTATTTTTCGAAAAATTAGCCATGTCTTTAGGTGAGCGGTTTAGAAAAAAATTGTTTAAAAAAAATTGAAGATAGATGGTCCTCTAATTGTTCTTTAATATGGTTACTAATACTATTGAGAACATTTGTGGTCAACAAAATCATTTCTAAAAGGCCCCAAACACCATTTTTTTATTTTTCGAAAATTTAACCATGTCTTCAGGTGAGCGGTTTGGAAAAAAATTATTTAAAAAAAAATAAAGAAAGATGGTCCTTCAATTGTTATTTAATATAGTTACTAATACTATGGAGAACATTTGTGGCCAACAAAATCATTTCTAAAAGACCCCAAACACCAACTTTTTAGTTTTCGAAAAATAAGCTATGTCATCAAGTGAGCGGTATGGAAAAATATTGTTTAAACAAAAACAAATAAAGATGGTGCTCCAATTGTTATTTATTATTGTTACTAATACTATAGAAAACATTTGTGGTCAACAAAATCATTTCTAAAAGGCCCCAAACACCAACTTTTTATTTTTCAAAAAATTAGTTATGTCTTCAGGTGAGCGGTTTGGAAAAAAAATTGTTTAATAAAAGTTAAAGAAAGATGGTCCTCCAATTGTTATTTATGATGGTTACTAATACTATGGAGAACATTTGTGGCCAACAAAATCATTTCTAAAAGGCCCCAAACACCAACTTTTTATTTTTCGAAAAATAAGCCATGTCTTCAGGAGGGCGTTTTAGAAAAACATGTTAAAAAAAATTGAAGATAGATGATTGAAGTAATAACACTACTGAGGACATTTGTGGCTATTAAAATCGTTTCTAAGCCTCCCCAAATAGCATTTTTAAAATGTTTGAAATGTCTTCTTTTATCACAGGTACAAATTTTAATGCCAGATGCTAAATCATAACTTTTAAAAGTTGTAAGAGCTATCTCAGCATTACGTTTAATTAAATTATCAATTGTTTCTATGAAATTTTATTGTATTCGTTGTAATACGTTGGTAAAATTATAGTTTTATAAATGGTGGAGGCGCCGGATTCGTGGCTGTAAATCTATGGCCAACTTCTCATCGGTTAAAAATTTTCAAATTTCTGATTAATAGCTTTACAAGCATTCAAAAAGGTAATGAAATCCAATCATCACTTTATATGATTTTTTATGTTAAATACGTAATATTTTTAAAATAACTTTCTCACTTATCACTTGTTGATCATTTTAAACTAATAATAATAATGCTAATGCGTTAAAAAGTGAAACTAGCGAGTAAATAGAAGCAAATAGTGAAATAAACAAAGTGTTATTTTTAACCAATTGTTTAATTGGGTTATGTGGAGTATTTAATCACAATGAAAAACTTCTTATACTTACTTCACTTTTATTTTTATTCGTTACTTGTACATTTTGAGTACTGAGCCATTATTTATTGATAATGAGTGCTTAGCACTCGAAAACTACATCTAACTAGTATACATAAATGTGAAGTAAAAAATAAAAAGTTTTTCATTATTTTTGACTTATCCTTTATAATCATTTAACATGTAATTTCTAATTATTTATAATATTTATAAGTATTTAATATAACAATAATTTAGAAGTTATAATATTTATTAAATGTATTTATACATATTAAATATACATTATTTATTTTAATCTAAATTAAATTAATTAAATAACAATAATTCTTATATATAGGGTGTCTACGCTAAGCCGTTAGTTAAAAGTTTATGGGGTTGCCGTTGCACTAAGAATTTGAAAAAATGTCTTGTCATATGGTTGAATCAGTTCTCCTCATGTGAAATATTTTCAACTTAATATCACTTCCGGTTCCACTGGAAGTAGCACCAACTTTGTTATTTCAAATGGAACACCCTATATATTAGTATTTTTTTAGATTCCTCGTTTAAATCGCAATATATTTTATTCGAACATATGTACACTTATCGCTTATAGTTTTCAAGCAAAAAAAATATTTCTAAAATTTTGACCTCAAAAAGGCATCTTGAAATATTTCTGTAACTTCTCTTTAGAATAAGATAAAAATGTGATTTATATTTCTACTTGTACCTAGAGGATGCCTCTATGGGTTAATTAATTGGAAAATGTCAATTTTGACAATAAGTGTTCTTAAAATGTCAATATCCTAGTGCCCTCTTCAATATCTAGTAATTCAATTTTTTTAAATGGAATGACCCATTTTTTATCACATGGTACGGTTGGAGGGAAGATTTCCTAAAAAAAAGTATTATACAACTATACTCCTAAAGCAAGTAGTTTTCGAATTATTTCGAAAATTCGTCTATCGTCGCATTTTTGCGGGTATAATGCGCGCATAAGTCGCAATTGAATTTTAGTAGGCCAGTAGTATGCTTTTGTTTTGTCGCGATTGTATTGAAAAATGTTAAATAATAAAAAAAATTACAGAAATCAACACAATGAATAATTACACAAATCAACAAATCATCAATATATTCTTTATACATGGCGACTGCTAATTGAACAAAATTTGATTCTAATCTTCTAAACTTTGTTTTATTCATCGGCGGCAAATATGGATAAGTTTCATTAAATACTCTACATGTTCGAGTAATAATTCTATCGCAGTTGCCATGCATAAATAATAAATTGATAATTTGTTGATGGGTGTATTTATTCATTTTGTTGATTTCTGTATAACTTTGTACTAATTATTTTTATTATTTGATATTTCGCATTACATACGCGACAAAACAAAAGCATTATTACTTGTCTACTAAAATTCAGTTGCGACTTATGCGTGCATTATTCCCTGCATAAATACGACGAAAAACGAGTTTTCGAAATAATTCGAAAACCACTTGCTTTAGGAGTATAGTTGTTAATACTTATTTTGTAGGAAATCTTTCCCCCAATCGTACCATGTGATATAAAATGGGTCATTACATTTAAAACAATTGAATTACGAGATATTGAAGAGGGCACTTCGATATTGACATTTTAAGAACACTTATTGTCAAAATTGACAGTTTCCAATTAATATAATATAATAATAATTTAAACTCTATTAAATCTCAATTATTATTTGGACCCAAAAAGCGTGTGCGTATATAGCAAATATGTTATGTATGAAACTAAACGAAACTGTAATTCCGTACAGCAGCAGTGGAAAAAATTTAGGCGTAATACTAGATAATTCATTCAGATACAAGGCCCACGTTAATAAATCTATCACCGGTGCGTACCTTAGTTTAAAATAGTTATATCCGCATAGAAATTACTTGTCAATTAAAACCAAAATTATGTTATGTGAGTCTCTTGTGCTGTCTAATTTTACATTCTGTTCTACCCTTTAGAATGCCGCTTTAGATTGTGTGACCAGCAAACGAATACAAAAAGTACAAAATGCTTGTTTGAGGTATATCTATAGAATACGAAAGTTTGATAGAATATCTCACAAGATTAGGGAATCGGGATGGCTATCTATGAAGGAGCGACGTACAATTCTGTCTGCTAGTCTATACAACAAAATTATTACTTCAAAACAACCTCCATACCTATACAGCAAAATTTCCTTTGGAGAAGATGTTTATAACATAAACATCAGATCTAAAGGACGATTATCACCTCCCAGCTACCGCACTGCAATGTTCCGACGTTCATTTACATATAATATTTATAGATTATATAATACCATACCCCAACCATATAAAATGCTATCTATTAATAAATTTAAAACCAAGTTAAAAGCTGCAGTGATTAAAAGTGCCGATTTTCTGTCAATGTGTTGATTGTTATTTGTTTCGACTCAATCTTGTATTTTGTATTATTTAGATATTTGTATATAGTACATGTTGCCTGTTATTACTTACACTATAGAAAAATTATACCTTTTATGTTCACGCATTGAATTACCTTACGTTTTTAGAGATTAATAATTGTTTTTGTTTGCTCTTATTTATATTGATAGGTATGGATGGAAGAACAGGTGGGCGGAAGCTCAACTGAATCCCGCCTATTGGTTCACTAATGTTTACTTCCACACTGTATGTTAAATGTTATTTTGTTAGTGAATAAAGATTATTATTATTATTATTATTATACTCATAGAAGCATCCTCTATGTACAAGTAGAGATATTAACCATATTTTTATCTTACTCTAAAGAGAAGTTACAGACAGATTTTAGGATGCTTTTTAGAGGTCAACATTTTAGAAATATTTTTTTTGCTTGAAAACTATAAGAGATAAGTGTACATATGTTCGAAAAAAATATGTTGCAATTTAAACGAGGAATCCAAAAAGTTACTAATAAATAGGGTGTTCTATTTAAAATAACAAATTTGGTGCTACTTCCGGTGGAACCGAAAGTGATACATAGTTGAAAATATTTCACATGAGGAGAACTGATTCAACCGTATGATAAGGATAGGATTTTTTTTAAATTGTTTGTGCAACGGCAACCCCATAAACGAACGGTTTAGCGTAGACACCCTGTATACATCATCTTTATTTAGATATAACTTATATACTGTACAAAAAAATAAATATAATAAATGAATTTGTTAGTACGTCCTTGTCTGGGCTATCGACCATAAGTCTTTCCACCTTAACAATTATTATTGTTCTTCAAGTAATTTTTTCTTTAACAAACGTTTAAATTTTAAAATACATCATGATTCTTTTTTTATTCCTAACGACATAATTATTATATCATGGTAATTATCATCTTCTAATAATAATAATTAGTAAATGATATTAATTTGTGCAGAGGGTAGGGTTTAATGTTATTAAACAGTAATTTAGGCTAATTAGATGTTTAATTAAACGTGATTCCGCGTAGTTGCGTTTAAATCCGCACATTTCGAATTGAACTATAATTTCAATAAACTGCCATGGGCGGCATAATTGAATAAATGCATAATCTTGGAATAATCATTATACGAAATTATTGCAAAATTTATATAGATCCAAATTAGTCTGGTTATCATAACCAATAATATAAATTATTCCAATTAATTAGTGGTTTCGTAATTTTAGAGTTATACAGAACCACTTGATGATAATAATAATTATTATTGTTAACGGATAAACTTTCTCTATATGAATTAACCCCTTGACTTCCGATTTAAAATTACTTTTAAGATACATACAGTAATTTTACTTTTAAGTATGCTTTCGAATTGATCAAAATTAACATTTGTAAAATTAATTTAGATGAGAACCCAAACAAGCATTAAAGAAGCTTCTAAGAGTGTTTCCAATCCCAGGTTAAGCATGAGGTAAAATTTCGAGTTTAGAAAAGCCCCGCGTAGAAAATTTGTCGAGGGTCGCGTAGCGACCTGAGACAAATTTTCACGGGGCTTTTCTAAACTCGAAATTTTACTTCAAGCGCCACGCGTATAAAACACTGATTTAAAGTGAAAATTAACATACAACCACCCTTTATGTTTGATCCTCTCGTCAATACATTATACAAATGTTAACTATTCACTAATATTCCTACTTATACACCTTTTGTTGTAACTCTTGGATCCTAAAGGTACTATCTTTTTTATATTTAACCGTCATTTCATTAACGAGAAAATAGTATTATAAATACATAACCATCTTTTCGTTTCATTTATGTTTGTCTGACTGTTGTGGGAAGGAAATACTCTTATGGTATAATAAATTATTTAAAATATTCCATAGGCTTTTACTGTTAATGTAAAATTGATCCAGATGTAATGCTTTCAGAATGGTGAATAGAGTGCGTGTGTATTTCGTGCCTGTGAGCCGGGTTTTTATGCGGGAGTCGAATAATTTCTATTGACTACGGTCTACGGCCAAGTTTCCCAACTTTGAATGTCGGAACTTTGCGGAAAAGTTAGCCCAGAAGTTTACGCCAGCCGGGGTCAACGCACAGGGGCGTGTATTTTCGACTTTATTACACTTATACCTAGTTATACAAACATGGAGTTTGCTTGCTCGCGTCTACCCCCGAAATGTCTCGTGGAATTTAATAGATAGACCCTAATATTACGTTACACTACATTGCTAATTAAACTAAACATGTAGTGTATGAAATATCTAATTAACCCTGTTGTTATTCTTGCGTTGCCTGTACAACTTAATGCTTACAGTTTTTATTCTCTCCTTATTGTTATTTCTCCTTGAGAATTACGATAAGTCGAAACTAGTCGGAGAGAACAAAAACAACAGTGAAGCAAATTAAGTGAATTTTATTGTATTAAAAGAATCATAAAACTCTTACTAGACAAGGAAATCTTAAAATAATCTTAAAACACTTAAAATTGAATTTGTGTTCAGTATTCCGACACCGGATACCCACAGACAAATTCAATTTTGATATTTGTTTTCTGGTATTACAAACAAAGTTTAGCTCGTTCGTAGATGAAACAGTGACCACTTTGTGCATTCGTGCAATTGACGATGCCACTATAGAGCATTAGATGGCGTTAGCTATCGAATTTCTTAATAGTTTTTAAAACACGTAACAGTTGTAAGACTTATAATTCTCAATTATTTTTTTAGGTTGCGCTTAGACTTAAAATGGTCCTAAAAGAGTGTTAAGATTTTAGGCAGACTTTTAAGATTTAGGTTTAACACATATTTGTCTTATTGGAGTCTTAAACCTTTTCTTATTTTCTTATTTTTTTAGATCTTTACAGTGTCGTAAAAACCTTTATAAACCTTTAAACTCCTAGTAGAAATTTTGAAGTTTTAGTAGAGTTTTAAAACTATCTTGCAATTCATATTAATAAGTGATAATATTATTGAATACCACTAAATTTAAAAGTTTTAAATGTCCTAACGTATTTTCATTTTGTGTATCTTATTTGAATTTTATGTTAAATAAACAATTTGTTGATTTTATGTTTACAATTTTTACAAGATTTAGTAGAGTCTTGAATAAGTAAGATTATTATTAAATATTCTAAAATTAAAAAGTTTAAAATATCCTAACATACTTTCATTTTGTGTAATTTGTTTGAATTTTATGTTTTTTTTTTTGTTTGTTTGTTTGTTTGGCATAGGCTTTTACCATTCAGCCACTAACACTGATTTATATTAACATATATTTCGACTAATTTTGGACGTCACAACACATTCACACACATCCATGGAACCGGAGACGAGTATTTTTCGCTAGAAAAATTACTCGCCTCCGCTGGGAATCGAACCCAGATCACCTCCGTCTCCGTGACCGATTTGGCGAAACCGGCGGCTCAACCGCTCGGCCACGGCGGGCCCGAATTTTATGTTGACTGAACAATTTATTGATTTTTTTATAAATTAGGAAAAATAATAATTCTTTTTCTTTACAAATTAAATTTAACTTAATATACAGGGTAATTCACGACGTTTTCCCGCCACTGAAGGGGTGTGTTCTAGAGGTATGCAGGGATTTCTTCTTTTAGTGTACATATCCCAATTATATGCTGTAAATTATCAAATACGCGTTGTTATTTTTCTTAATGTTCAATTGCAAGCATTAAACGAGTGTTTTTCACTCACAGACTAAACCATAACCATTCACTGGTTTCAAGTGATGTTCACTTGTTAACAATATTTCAGTGAGCATGAAGTAAAATTTCGAGTTTAGAAAAGCCTGAGTTTGGATTTGGCTTCGCGTCCAAATCCAAATGTTCAGGCTTTTCTCAACTCGAAATTTTACTTCATCCTTAGTCTGAAGTGAATTTTCCTTTTAGGTAAACATATACATAAGCTGTACATTTTCCGACATTCCTTGTTGTTTAAAAGAGTTCAATTTGAAACTTTAAACGAGTGTTTTCCACTCCCAGACTAAGCATGAAGTAAAATTTCGAGTTTAGAAAAGCCCCTTGAAAATTTCTCGTTTAGAAAAGCCCCGTGAACATTTTCTGGGCTTTTTTAAACTCGAAATTTTACTTCATGCGTCACGCGCATACAACACAGACTTCCAGTGAAGTTTGAATATGCATAAATTTCACAATGTTTTAGTGTTTTATACGCGTGGCGCATAAGGTAAAATTTCGAGTTTAGAAACGCCCAGAAAATTTGTCTCGGGTCGCTGCGCGACCCTCGACAAATTTTCACGGGGCTTTTCTAAACTCGAAATTTTACTTCATGTTTAGTCTGGGAGTGGAAAAAACTCGTTTAAAGCTTAAAATTGAACTTAAAAAAAAAACAAAGAATATCAAAGGATTTATAAAAAAATAGGCTGAATTTGGAATACGTATACTTAAAAGAAAAACTCCCTGTAGATGTATACTTAGAAAAAATTCTCTGTATATATAAATAGCACTACGAGCTTTGAGGCCCTTCTTTTTGTAATTTTATCTCTTCCTCTTTAATCCTTTTCACTATCTCCATCCACTTCTTCTGATTCTGTGCTGTTCTCTAATTTGTACCGAAGAGGAAGACCGGTTGGAAGCAGCCCTAGAAGATGTAAGAGAAATCTCTTACATCTTCTAGGGCTGCTTCCAACCGGTCTTCCTCTTCGGTCTTCCTCTCCCGGTCTTCCCATCTCCTCCTAAAAAAATGCTCCTCTTGCATGTCTACCTTCCGTCATACGTTCCACATGTCCCAGCCATTTGCTCTTTATGCCGATATGTATATATTTATGCTTCGTTTTTCCTACATTTCCTTGATCTCGTTGTTTGTTATTTTCCTCCATAGCCCTTCGTCTGTACGTATTCCTTTAAAAATCGTTCTTAATGTTTTTTTTCCACACCTCTAACTTCATTTCTATTTTCTTGGTTACTGTTCAAACTTCGCATCCATATGTTACAGTAGGTCGTATCACAGTTCTATAAATTCTAATTTTTGCTGATCTAGAAATTTATTTTGCTCTTAGCAATTTTTTTAAGCTTGGCTCACTACCTTTTGTCCCGCGTGTTTGTGCTTCTGTTTTTTCTTCGTTTTGACTTGTCACTGTTACTCCTAGATACTCGAACTCCTCCACCTGTTTGATTTCAATTTTTTTATTTCTAGTTCAGAATTCTATACACTTTTTTCCATCTATTGTAGATTGCCTGAGTGCCATATATTTGTTTTTTTGCTTAATTAATTTTCAATCTATATTTTATTGCAGTCTCCACTAGTGCACAAAACACTCTTCCTAACTCTGCCTTTGATCTCGTAAGTAGGGTTACGTCGTCGGCATATCTAATCATTTGATGACTTTGGTAATAAATGATTCCCTTTATCCTATGCTCTCCCTTACAATTTTTCCAAGTACGAGGTTAAAGAGTAGTGTTTATAACGTCCTTGTCTTCCTGGGAACGTCTCTGATAGGTTTCCTTTAAATGTAACTTTACTATGTGTGTTTCACAGAGATATTTTTATTAGGTTTGTTAATTTTGTTGGCACTCCCAAGCTAAACGTCTCTGATAGGTTTCCTTTAAATGTAACTTTACTATGTGTATGTGTATTTTGCAGAGACATTTTGATTAGGTTTGTTCACTGTGTTTGCACTCCCGAACTGACTAAAGTGGTATATATCTTTTCTCTTCGGATGGTCTCGCAGGCTTGTTTAAAATCTATGAATAATAGGTGATATCCTAGTTTTCGTTCGTAACTCTTCTCCATAACAATCTTCAGATTAAATATTTGTTCCGTTGTACCCTTTCCTTTTCTAAATGACCCTACTATTTTTTCCTGGTACTTCGGCCTGTTCCTTAGGATCCCTGTAAAAATTGTTTATACCACATCAAACAAAGAAATCCCCACATAGTTTTCGCATCTACTTCTATCCTCTTTTTGTGGATTGGGCAGGCCCAATCCAATTCTACATACCTTTTTGTAGCCAATCTCCTCCGTATTTAATAACCTCTACTGAGATGCTATTTTCACCTGCACTTTTATTATTTTTTAAGTTCTTCATTTCTTGTAGTTCTTCCTCATCTGTTATTTCTACAAAGCTTTGTTCACTTTGAATACAATTTGCTATATATGGTTCTTCATTTACTGCTCCGTCATTTTCTTACCTTCAACAGCTGATGTATTTTAAGCAGCTGTTAGAGGTAGAAAATGCCTATCTTTCCAACCTGCCTTGTGCTTCTCCTATTATTTGCCCTTTCTCGTCTTTGCAATAGGGTTCTGATTGATGCCCTTTCTGGCCCCCCTTTCATCTTTTGGCCTCTTAGTAGAAGATTCTTTCTCTTTTATTTATGTAATGTTCTTCCATTTTTTCAGTTATTTTTTTCAATATATTTTCCTATTATGTCTCAGTACTTTATTTGTTTCGTTTCTTATTGCTGTGAATTTTATCCTATTCTCTTCTGAACGCACCCTTATCAATTCCAGTCTTGCTATGTTTCTTTCCTCCATTATCGCTTTTGATTCTTCGCCAAACCAACTTATAGTTTTTACTTTTCCCCATATGCAAAACATTGTTTTCGCGAAAATTTTTAAATTAAAAATGTTAGTAGATATATCTATTTTAAGGTCCCCCGAGTTGATTAAGACAATTTTTGAAAAATGTCAGTAATAGTGTCCTTCTGTTCTTCTGTCCTTCTATCCTTCTGTCCTTTTGCCCTTCTGTCCTTCTGTCCTTCTGTCCTTCTGTCCTTCTGTCCTTCTGTCCTTCTGTCCTTCCTTCCTTCTGTTATTCTATCCTTCTGTCGCCACGACAAAGTCTAAGCCGATTGAGCTGTTAGGATGACACTATATTATATTAGACACTGGTTTCAAGTGATGTTCACTTGTTAACAATATTTTAGTGTGTTCTGTGTTCAATAGGCGTGGCACATGAAGAAACATTTCGAGTTTAGAAAAGTCTGAGTTTGGATTTGGACGGTTCGGGTCCAAATCCAAATTTTCAGGCTTTTATCAACTCGAAATTTTACTTCAAGCTTAGTGTCTTCCACTAAGACTAAGCAGAAAGTAAATTTTCGAGTTTAGAAAAGCCCCGTGAAAATTTTTCTGAGCTTTTCTAAATTCTAAAATTTGTCTCTGGTCGATGCGCAACCTGCGACAAATTTTCACGGGGCTTTTCTAAACTCGAAACTTTACTTCATGCTCAGTCTGGGAGTGGAAAACACTCGTTTAAAGCTTCAAATTGAACTTAACTGTCCTTCCTTCCTTCTAGCCCCTGCCCTTCTATCCTTCTGTCACTACGACAAAGTATAAACCGATTGAGCTGTTAAGATGACACTGTAAACTTAAGCTTCTTATTACAATAGTAGTGTCCGATCAACTTTTGGTTAAAATGCGAAAACTGGAAGTGGTAGTTTACTTTTAGCATTTTTTTGGATTTTTCTTTAATATTGATAAGATATAAAAATCTTGTTAAAAAAAGTTATGGATAATCGAAAAATTAGCATATAATGCGTAATTTTATTAAAATTGTTTGTAAAAGTGAATTTTACGAATTAATTACTTTGAATAACTGAGCTATTGCTATTAGTTTGACCTTGTAATGATTGATTGTAAATAACTGAAAACATAACAAAGAAAGTTTAACAGAAATAAGAAACATTTGTTGAAAAATAAGGCAGATGAAAGCTTTTGATTTTATGTATCTAGCATAGAGAAAAGTACTATGATAGACATATCAATTTTCTTTTCGTATTCGTTTTCTTTGAGCACTTTTTCCATGACCTCTACTATTACTATTTCCAGTTAATCCCATTCCTGAACAATGTTAATCATTATTTCTCTATCTCTTTTTGCACAGTAGAGTTATGCGTTTTCCACATTTGTTGTTTTTTTTTAAGTTTATTTTGAAGCTTTAAATGAGTGTTTTCCACTCCCAGATTAAGCATGAAGTAACATTTCGAGTTTAGAAAAGCCTAAAAATTTGGTTTAGTCGCTCTGCGAAGCCGAACGACCACACTAGATATTCAGGCTTTTCTCAACTCCAAATTTAACTTTATGCGCCACGCGTATAAAACACTGGTTTTCAGTGAAGTTTAAAGTAAACGTCTTTAGCATACTCCTTTAGTAGCATATTATAAACTTCACAAATTTCGGTATTTTAGATGCGTGGCGCATAAAGTACAATTTCGAGTTTAGAAAACTGAAAAACTAGTACTTTGCATCACCACTCATAACGGTGTCAATTCAATGGTCGCGGCGAATCCACCATAAATACATATTATGTGTACCATGTTTTAATGATATCTTCACCGGGACTTTTTTAAATTTCATCATTATTTTATGGATAATCAGTCTATAAGTCGCTTAATCATAATTCCCAGAAACAGTTAGTTCTACACATGAATTCCAGCAATAAATCTCTGAGAAATCCATCTGAATTTTCAAACGAAATCAAATTAGATCAAACCGAGGACCCATGAAAACGTCCGTTTCCTCTCTGTTGCTCTCGGTTATTAATTGATGGTCAACTCAAGATTGAAACGACAACCCTTTCCCCGGGAGATTATCCCGTCTCCGGCGGACAATAATGGATCGTCGGATGCCCGAATCTGCGGGCAAACAGCTACACAGTCACTGGTTAAAACATTCATCCCGATGCGGATGATAAATATTTACCTGCAACAAATGTCATTTTGTTTGTGCGCTGCATCCGGCGCAAACATTGTGTTATAAAACATTTGTTGTGGGGTGGAGTGGGTAAACATTTTCTTTGTTATATGTTTATGTAGGTATTATTTGTTTCAAAATTCAATAAGCTATTTACAAATATAAATATTAAACTTTACGTTCATTTCTAATTGTTACAAAAGTGGTTATTCATAAATATCACTTCTAAAGAAAAAATGCTTTTACATAACGAATAATGAATTTAGTATTCGCGGAGCGACTAAACTAAAGTTTTAGGCTTTTCTAAACTTGAAATTTTACTTCATGCGCTAAGCGTATAAAACGCTGATATATTGTGAAGTTCGCTTTTAAAATTCGAGCGCCTGCGACAACTTCCTTTGGGAGTTATAAGAAAAATTCCTTGTGTGTTGTATTTTTATACATTTAAAATCGCACTCTGGCTTTGATAGTACTCCTTCTTTGCATAAATAAGACGTGAAATATATGGCATATTTTCCCTTTTCCATCATGTACCGCGTGTAACAGATTTGAACCTTTATGGCAATAGATTCGCCCTAACATGAGCAAGACACGAAAATATGTCGTTACGTGCGTCACGGATTTGACCGTCCGCATCCCTTGACCGTCCATGGAAATAGCAATACATCACCCTAGCCCATCTCCATCTCCATCCCACTCCTTACATCACTTCCTCCTTCATCTCCGAGACTTCCACTTCCTCCCTACACGCTATCACCACTTGCTTTATGGCGTCCCAGATCAAACATTTCTTCCTGTCCCGGCTCTGATCCCTTATCGATGTAATGATTTTCTGATCGGCCTCTACAACATATCTTTCTATATACATACCCACTAGGGATGTTCCAATCCCAAATAAATATCGATATTGAGTATCGATTATATCGTATATCAAAGTATCGATACGGTCAAATATCGTATTGAAAAGTAGCGAAAGCTCAATGAGCCTAATGAGGCCAAAGTGCAGTGCAGAAATGCGCACTCCTTAAATAACCAGTAATGATATTCAAAATATCGATACTTTTCGATGCCAGATATTTTAGATTTATTATGTATTATTATTATTTAATACATCAAATTAATCTTTAAAAGAAGTTTGATAAATAATATTGCCAGGAATAGTTTAACGGGAGGGTAGCAAAGAAGTACTTACAAGAACGGTCGCCTAGATGTAGCTAAACTCGCATTTTCGACCGGTATTGGTGCAATAAATTATAGAGAGATTTGTGGTCTTTCAACAAAACCCATTTATTGTCCCCAATAATGTATTTATTAACCTTTTCGTTAGCCGTACCTGTTTTCTTTGGGCAATGAACTTGAATACCCTCAATAAAATTATAATCATTTTTCAACCTTGTAGCTACCGAATCTGCAGTAGAGTAACCCCGCGCTCCAACCCCCGCAGGTTGGAGGGGTGCAACAAAGTCGCGTAATCGTTTCTTCTTCAGCTCGCACAATATGCTAATTATTTATACCTGCTTTCTCTGGAGGGCAAAAATAATCTTTTTGGTATATTTTCTTCGAACCGATACTGATCCAGGTTTAGCTGGTTTTTCTATTGGAATTTCAATTTAATCTCTCTCTTCCACTATCCTACAAGTTGAACAATTTTAAAATACGAGTAGTAAACTTTTGTAGAAAATCGATTCTCAATAATATTCGTATTTTTCAATCTTACCTTTATACAATCAATTCGGTTGTTTCGTTAGCAAAAATAAATATTCAGCTAGTGATTTTTTAAAAAAACGTGGTTTGAACAGATTTCAATTATTTCTAATTAATTTGAAAAAAATACAGGGTGAAAACCTTAACTGGAATAAATTCGGTATATATGAAATGAGAAGTTCCAGAAATAAATCCTCGGACAGGTCGATTTTTGTATGTTATTGCGGCAAGTTTTTAAAATAGAAACATTTTTTTTTATTTCACTAAATTTGTAGCCCTTTTCATTCTCTTTACGACCATGTAAAAATATTTAGTTTTAAAAAAAAAATATTTAAAAAATTAAACAAAAAATGTTTTTTTATAAATTTATTAATGTAACAAATGTTCAAAATAAGTACCGTTTCTTTCTTGGCAAATAGCCAATCGGTGATAAATTCCATCCCTTACATTTTGAAACAGTTCCGGTAAAATGTATAGGTTTTTCTTTAAGAATTTTTGTTTAATTTTTTAAATAAAAAAAAATTGAAAAAAACAAAACACTTTTACATGGTCGTAAAGAGAATGAAATGGGCTACAAATTTGTGGAATTAAAAAATATTGTTTCTATTTAAAAATAATGCCTATGACGTCATACGTAAGAGGCTAGTGACGTCATACTTGTTTTGAAGACGCTAAAAAGTGTGCACTAAGGAACAAAAATCGACCTTTCCAAGGATTTTTTTCTGGAACTTCTCATTTCATAAATACCGAATTTATTCCAGTTAAGGTTTCCACCCTGTATATTTATTTTTAATTAATTAATTTTAGAGTCAAATACTCCAAATGTTTAAAAAAACACAAAAAACTGCTATAAATATGGACATTTGATATTCATGTGAACACCCGGAAATTATAACATAGATGGAGTACGCATCACCAATTTGGACACCGAAATCACAGACGGACATTTACAAGATCGAACGGATCCAAAATAGATTCCTCCGTACCATAGAATGGAAGATGGGCAGACAACATATACAGGGCTCGTATACAGAAATAAAAGCGGATCTTCATATTCACTCCCTGGAGGACAGAAGAACCTTCTCTGATTTATGCACATTATTCAGACTAGTCAATAATTTCAGTGACTGCCCGGAACTACTCTCTCAGCTCAATTTTTATATTTCATCATCCACCCGCAGCCTCCGACACACACCGCTTTTCCGGATCCGCACTCATAATTCGGATTTCGCCTCTCACAACAGCATTACACGACTAATGAGTACAGCCAACGATTATAACAAGTTCTATTGCTTCCGACTATTCTCTGGCTCTTTACATTCATTCAAACGAAATTTATGTATACACACAAATTATTCTTAGTTCTATTAGTTACTTTATGGGTATTATTATTATTATTAATGTTTATTTAGTTGTACACTTTATGGTGATATTTTTCTTTTTTATAAATCTATTGTGTATAAAAGGGGGTTCCCGTCAATAAATATTATTATTATTATTATTATTATTATTATTGATATATAACAAAAATCAGGTTTTACCGAAAATTAATGCTAATCTTCTGTACTGGGGGTAAGCTGCAATGTTGAATTATATAACGAGCAAAATTTTAAATTAATATCTCAAATAATAAACAAATTGTTGGAGGTATATAGCATATATACCGGGTGTAATATAAAACTGAGTTTTTTTATTATTTGAGATATCAATTTAAAATGTAGTAAGTTTATAATAAACACAATTTCTATAACAACATAAAAGTATTATTATAAAAAATCAAGCTTCCCCTCTTCGCTGAAACACCCTGTGTGTATGTATAGCCTGTTCTATACATTAAATTGGATTCCTACTTAACTGTTTATAAAGCAAGCAGTTAAATAAAATTAAATAGTTAGCATAGAAAATGATTCATTTTAAATGGTAAAACTAGACTGTCCGTTTTATAAACCGTCAGGCAAGAATATATTTTAATAAGCATTCGGTTTCTCGTCGATGGTAAAATTTGTTAGTTATTTGAGAAAAAAAAAACAATTATACAGCCCAACGAAGGGTCAGCCGAGCCATCTCATTTATGGCCTCCAATAAATCTTCGGTCCTTCAGATAAGTGACCGTTATATGACGACCGTATAAACGCCAACACAGAAACATCCTTTAATAAAATTGCTTATTAATATGCAAAGAATTTCAGCTATTTATTAACGGATTGCGATAAAATTGGCCTCAATTAAAGCGTAATTATTGTGTTTATGCTACTACAAAAAATGAACAATCTGTTATATAAATGAATTAGAAAAAGGTGGCAAAACGGTGATAAACAACATAATTTTTTTAATTAATAGCAAATAACTTCTTTATACATGATGTAAATTTTATCAAATTTACTCATGACATGTAACAATGCCATAGCTACTACTCTGTAAAATTTCGGTATTTTATAAAAGTATTTACTCAAAATTCTTTGCATTAACCTTATTTCTTTGTTTAAAGTCAGAACAATTTTTTTTTAAATATACATAATTCTTATTATTAGGATAATAATATATGTTGCAGTCGTTAATTTATTTATTTAAATAAAGTGTAAGGGATTCATTAAACAAAGCAAGAAATGCAGCGCTACCCTCCCCTTAATGATGGTTACGAAATACCATAATTCACCTTTTACAAAAAAATATATACATAGGCGCCAGCACATATAGGCAGGAAGGGGCACTTGCCCCCTCTCCCCGGAATTTTGATTTCCCGTTATTTATATATATATGTTTCGTACAAAACAGGAAATACTGACAAATCGCGAATTGTCCAATGTTTTTAGACAATAGCCGAATAAATTACATTCGTCTGTCATTTCGCACATTGTCTACACTAAATGCGTTTCAAGATTTTACATTTAAACAAAACAAAGGATTGGATAAATAACATCACTTTATTTTACAAAGTGATTTTTTTTGTACTATTGAGGAGTATATTTTAAACTTTACTTAAAACTAGTGTTTTATACGCGTGGCGCATGAAGTAAAATTTCGAGTTTAGAAAAGCCCAGAAAATTTGTCTCGGGTCGCTGCGCGACACTCGACAAATTTTCACGGGGCTTTTCTAAACTCGAAATTTTACTTCATGCTTAGTCTGGGAGTGGAAACACCTGTTAGAAGTGTAAAATTGAACGCTTTTATAATAAAGCTTGTATAAAAAATCCATTTTTCATAATTGGAAGTGAATATTTATTAAATAATCCAAATTGGTTTGATATTATTTGAAGTAAAACTAATACTTAATATTTCTTGTGTTTTTTTTAAATCAAGTTGTTTTATTTTAATTTAAAATTAAAGAGTATCTAAATTCAAATAAAATCAATGCATTTGGTTTAAATAATGTTACAGAAATCAAATTATTTATTTCATTAAAATTTAATATTAAAAAAATAATAATAACCATGAATCATTCTTTGATGGTGATAATTTTTTGACATTACTATTATTTTTTAAGTTTATAATATTTTTAGACAGTCGTAAAAATGTTTTGTTTGTCACTCCATCACTTTTGAAATGTTTGTCTCATGTATTATGTTTATTGCCTATTGTTTGGCATTTTTTAAAATCAAGTGATTTTATTTCAATATAAAATTTATAAAAATATTTAAACTAAAACAGAATCAACTGATTCCAATAATAGTTTTAAATAAAGTGAAACATATAAAGTAATCACCTTAATTTTTCCTGAAAAAACACCAATTAAAATATTTCTCATCAATTTAGAAACACCCTGTATATCGAACATCCCTAATACACACATACCATCACACATAAACGTTGTATTTCAGTGGGTATAAGTAACAATTCTGGGTAGAAGTTTTCCAACTGGGAGAGGGCGAAGTGTTCTTTATTAGCAGAGTTTGAGTTTATAGACGTCGAGTCGCGTGGGGGGAAACAAACGGAGAGCGCGCTCCCTGTCGATGCCTAAAGTTCGGGGTATTTGCTATTGGGGTTGCGTTTCCTGTTTAATAGCTTATAAGGTAAACGTTACACGTTTCAAAGAAGCCGTTGCACTCGTTTCGCAAAGTTGAATGCAACGCGATTCAAAGGAAATCTCGGTCAATATGTGTTTACAAGGATTTTCCGGGATTTTTGCTGTACAGTATGTCTCGTATCAACAAGAATTTCACGATTGCTTGCAATCACATTAAATATTTTATATCAAGAGATTCTGTTGCATATTTCAAAAGATTCACAAAATTTGTCTTTAAAGTAGACATATCCTAATGGATACAGTATCTGATAAATTTTCAGAAATTGTTAATACGATTCATTAAAGACGCTCAAAATTTTTTGAAAAATGCAATAAAATAAGTGTTTTTATTTAAATCTAATGATAAACAACAGAATATCAAATATTTCATGCAATTAACAGATATTGTTAAGGAATGTATACATTTTGTTTTTTTTTTTTTCTTAAATTAACGGAATCTCCAATTTAATAATACAATAATACATTTACATTTTACAATGCAATAAATTAACGAAAAAAATCATAAAATTTAAATTCACACCACTACAAAAAATATTTTCAGATATATAGAATTTCAATCCAAATAGTTAAAAAACGCGACAATATGACATGTTGAAAAAGCCAAATTTAGTGGTTAAAATCAAAATTACAGAAGCTCAAAGTTAACTGAAATTATGCAAAATATACACGTGCAAGGAAGTAATTAAGCGACAGGTATGAGATTTACTTTTTCATCCCCTACATTTTTCATCCCCTAAATTGGACATTATTAGCTGGTACCTGATTTCAAACAACTACCAGTTGTTTTTAAATAACTAGTAGCAGTTATTCAAAAACAGGTAGCAGTTATTTTTTGAATGCAGGTACCTACTAGTTAATAATGTCCAATTTAGGGGATGATAAATTAGGAGATGAAACATTTAGTCGATAAAAAAGTAAATCTGTTTCTCATGGCTTATCTACTTAAGAAGATGAAAATGTAAACAAATCCTATGCTTTAGTTAAAACCACAGAGATTGTTCAGGAATGAATAAACTTCGTTTCCATTTGCAAAAGCTTAAAATTGAAGAATTACAAACGTAATTGCAGACGTTTAAAACTTAAAATTACTGTAAAATGCAATAAATTAATTGTGTTAAAGATCACAAGAAAATGCCAAATGTAATTAAAAAATGCATACACTTTATTTTAAGCTGAAAAAAGAAAAATCGATTATTAGTTTATAGAAGCTCAAACTTGACTAAAATAATGTCTAATATAAATTAATTTGCAGTAGCTCAAACTTGACTTAAATAATGCAGAATATTCAAGAAATGTTTATTTTATTTTGGTGCTCAAATAAACTCAAAATTTGGACGAAGATCACAGAAATTGCTGAGGAATAAATAAACTTATTTTTAACAATTTAATTAAATCACTTAACTTTGTTTTTCCACTTTAATTATTATTATTAAATTATTATAAATAAAAGTGGCAAAACAAAGTTAAGTGTTTTAATTAAATTGTTATGAAGATGTACCACAAAGTGAACGCCAACCGAATCAAACTTATTTTTAGTTAAAGAACACACAATTAAGCGATTTAAAGCTCAAGGATGTGACTAATTTAAGTGTTTCTTTATTTATTAAAAATAACAATAACAGAATGTCAAATATTTAATAAAATTAGCAGATTTTAGCTAGGAATGTAGAAACAGTGTTTTAATGTTCGAAAAATCTAAATCCAGTGTATGACAGAAGCTCTAAGATGTTCAACATTTTTTCAAAGTACAATAATTTTAATTTTACTATAAAGGAGGTTCAATCAAGGATACCTGTTAAACCAGAATGGGAAGCTGTTGGTGGCAATTTTGTTTAGTAAGCTTTGCCAAATTATCATGCCAAAGCTCACAAGCGAGCTACGATTACAAATTGTGGAAATTTATTTTCAGAGTATGCGTTTTGTGCATCGAACTTATAGAGCACTTCGCCCATTTACTGATTTTAAAACGCCAAATAATTGTTAGTGATGAGGCTTATTTTTGGCTGAATGGACTTGTGAATAAGCAGAATTGTGTTACTGTGTAATGTCGATTGCATGCTGTGGGCATCATTGGCCTTTACTTTCTCAAAAATGAAGACAGACCCAATGTTACCGTCAATGGCGAGCGCTACAAGTCTATGATTCGACATTTTTTGTTCCCCAGCTTCAATGCAAATCTGCTGAGAACTTAATGGTTTCAACAGGACGGCGCAACTTGCCACATCGCGCGTCAAACCCTTACATTGTTGGGAAACACGTTTGGTGATCAAATTATTTTGAGACATAGGCCTGTTAATTGGCCCTCTAGATCATGTGATGTGATTCCATTGGACTACTTTTTGTAGGGCTACGTTAAATCACTAATCTATGCTGATAAACCAGAACGATTAAAGACTTAGAGGCCAGCATTCGGCGCGTAATTGGATAGATAAGCCTGGCGACATTAGAAAAAGTTATAAAAAATTGTACCAATAGAATGGTTCATCTAAGACGCAATCGTGGTGGTCCCATGCCCGAAATTATTTTTAAACATTAAAGGCCATTGCATTGGTTACCTATTATAGCTAAAACATCTATTGTTGTATTGATTTTTATGTGTTTTATTTGAAAAAGAAGTTCTACACCTCTAAAACAAAAAACTCCTATTATTACAGTAACATGCTGCTTTACAACCCTGGTAGTCTCTAGTGTGAGATAGATGTAGGTTATATGTCTGCAAATACCTAACTTGTCTTGTCTTGTCCTTATATTGTGTTTTATTGTTTGTCATGTGATTTAAGTCAGTGCATGTCAAAAGATTAGACCGGCTAATGACCGTAGAAGTCGAAGCAGGTAAAGTGGGAGGGGTTTTAGTGGGTTCTAGTCGCGTTTTGTCTAGAAAGAGTCCCACACTTTGCCCGTAAGTGGATTTCCCCTTCCACAGCACAAAAAATAACATGTTGATAAAACTTACAGATTATTAAGACTACATTATTTTTCAGTATAATTATTTTTGTGTTTCTATGTTATTTTCATGTTTTATTAATGTATTTAGTTTACAGTTGCAAATATTACATAGGTCATGATATTATGTCAACTTATATACTAAAATTTAACATAAAAAAGGTATTAAAAATAGAAGAAGGAACTATTTTTTTTGGGGTTGGCTTTTGCCTGGCCTTAGTTATATAACTATTAGCCAACATCAATTATTATTTCAACTCTCCTTCAGTTTGTAACTTATATTAGTATATATGTTTAACAGATATTTGGACGTCACAACACATTCGCACCACACCCAGGGTCGCAACGAGAAATTATTAAAAGAAACTGTATAAAGTACAGAGACTTAATATTCTAATATACGACACTTTCTTCGCATTAATCACTTGGTTTTGTTTTATTTATATGTATTTTATTTTTTACTAGTTTGATGATGATGATGATGATGATGATATTCTTGATAATGGCATTAATCCGAAACGAGTAGAAAATAAAATACATATAAGTGAAACAAAACCAAGTGAATTAACTTTTGCAAACCAATATATTTTTAATAATCTAAGGCTAGTTTATATGTATATTGTTAAATAAAAAGATGTCTTTTACTCTTGTACATTATAAAAAGCATTGTCTAACAAATTGAATGTTAGTTTAACATTAAACTTAATGTAGCTGAGCTCTTTTAAAGCCATGTACAATCATTTTATGAAACTTATAAGAGAATCAAAGATGTTTAATATTTTTCCAAGTCTAATAATTGTGAATTTTATTAATTATTAACTCGACAAAAACAGTTTTATTCTTGTGGACGCATATGGAGATTATTGAATAGCATTTTTTCTATTTTTTTTTTAAATATTATAGAAATAACAGAAGATATTTCAAATGCGAAAGCAGATCAGTATAAATTAAAAGATACATATTTTAGACGTATTTTAGTTTATTTATTGTCAAGTTAAATAATTGTATTAGGTTGTTCGGAAAAATATGTCGTTAAAAATGTCATTTTTTAAATTTAATAACCTTGTTTGCAGGGCATCAAAATATGATTTTTTAAATTGCAAATTAACAAGATGGCTCTTCCAAACGATATACTAAGTCGCTGGTTTTATTGTATAATATAATCATTTTAAATTTAAAAAAAACGATTTTTTTTCCCGAACAGTCTAATATATTATTAAATTCAAGCATTCTTTGCTAATTTCAAAGCGTTCAATTTAAAGTTTCGAACGAGTGTTTTCCACTCCCAGACTAAGCATGAAGTAAAATTTCGAGTTTAGAAAAGCCTGAAAATTTAGTTTGGTCGCTTCGCGAAGCGAAGCGGTCAAACCAAATTTTCAGGCTTTTCTAAACTCGAAATTTTACTTCATGCGCCACGCGTATAAAATACAAAAATATTGCGAAATAAAAAATATACTGCTGAATCAGTATTAAAAATTAACTACTACAAAAGCAGGATAAGAATGTACTGATAAACAAGAATATTTTTAATTTTACAATATTTCAGTGTTTAATACGATTAGCGCAAGAAGTAAAATTTCGAGTTTAGAAAAGCCTAAAAATTTGGTTTGATCACTCCGCTTCGCTACTCGACCAAACCAAATTTTCAGGCTTTTCTAAACTCAAAATTTTACCTCATGCTTAATCAAGGATTGGAAACACACGTTAGTAGTTTAAAATTTCAATATTTAATAGCAATATTTAACGATCAATCTAAACATCAATTTATTTGTCTTGTTTCTTAATAAAACGTTATTATTTATACATTCCCCCTGTCCATTTTTTGTAAATTTTTTAATGTTACAGATCTTTTGTACAGTTGTAAAAAGAGGAGAATGCAATAGAACTTACATCACCGCATTAGTGTGCATGCTGAATAGAAAGAGGTAACTTATTAAATATTTAATCCAAGAGGGAACACTTACAAAGTGGCTGGCTGCTTTGTGAACATTCAACTCTCAAGCCTTTTCTCAGCGTTTAATGTTTTCTTTAGTTAACACGAGTCGAACTCAAGGATGATCTTTTTTTCTTCTTCTAAAAATACACACCGAGAGGATTTAACAAGATACCGTAGAGGTCTGTAATTTTTAAATATTACATTAGTGAAATATAGTATAGTATCTTTTACAATATAACAGTTTTTACTTTGTATAACACTTTTTATTGAATGTGACTGCAGTTTCGACAAATTTAGCTTGCCATTATCAAACATGTTTTTCATATTTGATAATGACAAGCTAAATTTGTCGCAACTGCAGTCACATTCAATAAAAAGTGTTATACAAGCAAAGTAAAAAGTGTTTTATTGTGAAATTAACATGTATAACGAAGCAGAAACCGCTTCAATACAGAATTTATAGTATTTTTATTTGTGTTTGAGACCATTTACATAATTTACACACGTCAATTAAAATTTTAAAGTAAAAAAAAATATATAACTAAAATAATAAACATACATGTTAAAAATTAGATGTATTTAGAGCAAATAAAATAAGTCCAAAAATAAAATAAAGATTATGTCTAATTTTAAAATATTAAAATGTAGGTTAAACAAGTTTCTCATCTTTCACGTGGTGAAACATATTTAACTATGATATAATAAAGAAAACACTTGGTTAGATTTCACTAATATTAATTAATAACCAATAATATTAGTGAAATTTAACCAAGTGTTTTCTTTATTAAATCATTAAAATGTAGTATTAAAATAAACCACAATTAAACACAATACAAGAGATCTCACAACATATTAAAATTTAAAAATTCCTCAATGCTAGAAAATGCTTTAGATATTAAATAATCCTTTATAGGTTATTTGTTCTTTCTGAGATTAAGTTTTCTACAAGCTTAGTTCATTACTTAAAAGTATTCATGTACTTTCTCATTAGCATCTTTTAATAATACAAGACATCTCACAACACATATAAAATTTATAATTCCTGAATGCTACGAGGGGGGTCCAATATTAAAGGTACAAGCGTCTGTGGAACAAACACCGCAAACGAAATATTGAAGGAGTTAAACTTTTGCACGACGGAGTTAAACTTTTACACGATGGCGCAAGACTGCACACATCAAATAAAACCAAGGAGTGGTTGACACAACAGGAATTGCAAGACACAGTTGTGGTCTACTTTAATCGACTTGACAGGCAACACTACCATGAAGGAATGTTCAAACTACTGTCACACTGGGATAAATGTCTCAATCTTTATGGAGAATATGTCGAGATGTAAACAAAAGTATATAGTTTTTTGTAGAATGTATTAAATATTTCCTTTAAAAATATATGTTAGTAAATTTTGGCCTGTACCTTTAATATCGGACCCCCTCGTATAATATGCTTTGAGATTAAAAAATCCTTTATAGTTTTTTTGCACTTTATGAGGTCAAGTTTTCTAAAAGCTTAGTTCATTACTTAAAAATATCCATCTACTTTTACATTAGCATCTTTAATCGAGTGTGTTGATTGATGCGTGCTAATTATTTAATGTTGTAAATCGTGTTTAGGGAGTTTTGGGTTGTACACAATGTAATTAGTACATAAAGCACGGGCGGGCCCGTGCATGTTAGTGACCACAAAATTAATGTTTACGGATATTGCATTTATAGGCGGGATCGTTAATCCATGACATCCGCTAACACAAGACCCCCCTACTTTCTGAATACCGACCGTTATCCAAACAAGCGTGACTTGTTACGGTTTATTGCTGTAATTAGCTAGAACATAATAATTCACTTACGAGTTGTTACATTATGCATCAAGTTTAGATTGAATATATCGATACTCTGAAATCAAAGCTATTACTAAAAATAGTGTTTTACTTAAACGCGTTAAAGATGTATTATTTTCGTATTTTTAAATCAAACAATTCATTGTAAATATCCATTCTAAGGATGGTCTTAATCGTTCTCAGAATGGATGTTTACAATAAATTGTTTGATTTAAAAATACGAAAATAAAAAAAAATAAAAATTTTAAGGGCTCAGTGGAAAAGTGGTATAAGTGCGATATTCGTAAAACTTGGTAATTGATATCTACGCTACCAAACCAAATTTTCAGGCTTTTCTAAACTCGAAATTTTACTTTATGCTTAATCTGGGAATAGAAACACTCGTTAAAAGTTTCAAATTGCACGTTTTTATTAACAAACAGCGAATGTCTAAAAATGTATGGACTAAAGGTTGAAAAATGCAGTCGCAATTTTGATGTTTACGATAATACCAATATTTTGTGTGGAACGAAAAGTTATTAGTAAGCAATAAGTTATAGATAGTTAAAAACAATTTGTGTTTATTTTATTAATTTCCTAACAATCTCTGTAATTTTTATCAAAATCTGACGTTTCTTTAATTTTAGCGATTATTGAAATAAAATTCAGCTCACACATTTACATTTTCAACAGTTTAAAATAGTATTCATGAGTAAATTTTGAGTAAGTGTAATTTCACTGAGAGTCAATTAAATTTGTGTTTTTCAATGCTAGAATAAAGTTATCGCTATCTGAGGTTTCTTTTATTTTCGTTCGTTATTTCATTGAAAAATCCGTTGGGGTCATTTTTCCCCTACAATTTTTCCCCTAGGTTATTTTTCCCCGCGCTATTAATTTTCCCCCGGCTATTATTTTCATAAGAAGATGAAACTTAGACTCAGAAATGTATTCAATTGCGTGCAATGATTGTAGCAAATGTTATATAAGCCAAACTCAAAGGATTTTTTTTTTAAATATTTAAGGAATATAAAGGGTGTTTCACCTAAAACTCCCCAGACTAAATGACAAGAAACTAAAAATGTTAAATTGCGTATTCCCAATTCGATTGTGTGTTAATTGACAGCAATGTTTTAAGTTCCAATGGGAAATTGTTTTATCAGAATTTGATGTTAATTAGTCTCAATTTGATGTTGAAAAGTTATAGCTTAAATATTAGTTGCGTAGAATATGTTTGAGCTAAGTAGAACTATTTTGTTTTTATTTTTATTAATATTTGAAAAATATGATATTTTGTATAAATATAAATAATTCAAATATTCGAATACTCAAATATAAATATTACAATCACTAAATTTTTAACTTTAAATCAGTGTTTTCTACGTCTAGTGCATGATGTAAAATTTCGAGTTTAGAAACGCCTAAAAATTTGGATTAGCCGGGCTTCGCTTCGCTTGCACCGACAAATCCAAATTTTCAGACATTTTTAAACTCGAAATTTTACATCATGCTTAATCATGGAGTACAAACACTTGTCATGACCATGATGCGACAACACTCGCTAGGACAGCCCATTAGAAGAGCCAACTCGCATGACCAGAGAAGGATTGAACGTCGAATCAAAAACATAGTCGCGAAATATGATGATTACAGGGAGGAAGACAAACTTTTAGATTATTTACGAAATATTAGTTGTAATATAAGTTTATAAATTTTGTAATATAACTTAATTAATTTGATTGTTGCGTTATTATTCATTTGGTGGAAAATTAGATTAAGGGAATATTAATTTGGGGGAATATTAATTCGGGGGAAAAATATAAGGGGAAAATTTTCCGGGGGAAAAATTTTAGGGGAAAAATGAACCCCAATCGAAAAATCAATTAAACCAACAAAAATTCCTTGCATATTTACTTAAAAAAATGAATTCTGTATTCGAACTGTATATAAAGATGGATCGCGAAAATTCTGTGAACTAACATTAATCCTGATGACAAATTAATTTTACACCATTATATGTTTAATTAAATTACCTAATAAATTTCTAGGTTTGTATTTCATTATAAAGTTTCTGCGATGTGCATTCTTGTATAACGCCTTTTTATAGTTTAGTTGTTGTTTGAAAAGTTTGGTGGTTTTTCATAGCAGTGCACTCTTGGCGGCGGTTTTAATATTTAAGAGCTTCACAAATATAGGAGGAAACGGCGTAAGTAATTATGCAAAGCCTTTGTGTGCACATGAAACCAACTTTGGAAGTGAGAAATAATCTGGGATTAGAAACACCTGCTGATATTTTATAGTTATAATGTGTTAAACTATACAAACAACGAAATGATTCTTCAAGAGTTATTGTGTTAATATGTTGAGATTAATTTTGTGCTGCAATATTTAATTTCAAGTGAGTTAATAAACACATTACAAATAAGTAGGTAAAAGTTATGGTAATTTACAATTGCCCATTAGCTTAAGTAGCATCGGTAAATGAGTGAGTACTGAACACAAATTCATATTCTTGATAGTTATGGTAAAACTGTCAAAACAAACGAGTTGTTTTGGCTGACAGCATTGTTTTGACAGTTCTCACAATTTTGACATAATTACTAGCATTTAACCTTACTTTAATGACTACCACCTAACCTAACCTCGATGACTACAACTAAATTAAAGTATTAACAGATTGATTGATATTTATAAATCAACGATTTCAATTTCGGTCATCGGTTATCATTGGCAATCACACGATAATGTTACGTTGTAATTTTACAACAGGTTGAGTACGTCTGAGCTAACCTCAATAATATGACAGTCAATGAATATCGTCTATTTTTACCTCAATGACAGAATAGATAATAGTGATTGTTGTTAGGTTAGAATGTTGCCGTGGAAATATGGTTAGATGATAGTTTTGAAATAAGGTTAGGTTGTAATCATCGAGGTTAGGTTAGGTGGTAGTCATTGAAGTAAACCTCGATGATTACAACCTAACCTTATTTCAAAACTATCATCTAACCATATTTCCACGGCAACATTCTAACCTAACAACAATCACTATCATCTAATCTGTCATTGAGGTAAAAATAGACGATAGTCATTGACTGTCATATTATTGAGGTTAGCTCAGACGTACTCAACCTGTTGTAAAATTACAACGTAACATTATCGTGTGATTACCAATGATAACCGATGACCGAAATTGAAATCGTTGATTTATCAATATCAATCAATCTGTTAATACTTTAATTTAGTTTCATGTTCATGTTAAAATTGACAAAATATTTTGAGTTTTAAGAAGCCTAGACATTTAGAGCACGCTACGCGACCAATCCAAATTTTCAGGCTTTCTAAACTCAAAATATTTACTTCATGCTTAATTAAGGACTTTAAAAACACTCGTCACAAAAACATCGAAATCTTTAATAAATATGAAGACCTGAAAGAAAGAAATCAAACTAAACTAAGGACTCTAAAAATTTAATAATGTTTCTATAAAAATAAAAAATCAAAGATTAATGTGAATGAACATTTTATTTGCAGAATGGTAACGAAATAATGGATAATTTAATTAGCATAAAAGTTACTGAATTTATTTAGAACTAATTGATCTTCAACCTGTTTCATAGGTAGTTAAAAATTGTCCTCGCTCATTCCTTCAAAAAAATCAACCAAGCTAAAATTTCTTGAAAATAAATGATTCATATTATCGCTCAATAAAAGAATATTATGTTTAAACATCTCTAAAAAATAGTATAATGGATCAATCAATATTAAATTTAATACGTTTACTAAGATATAATTAAATCTGTTTCAAAAATAGTTAAAAGATTTCGACACGTCTATAAAAATTACTGCTGTAATGAATGTTGCAATTGGGAGTAGAAAAAAAAAACATTAATTTAATGGAGTTTTCTCTGTTTTTACTTTGTTATGAATAATTGCATGCGAATACTAAATTGCATTTACGAGCCCGCAGGGCGAGTAAATGCAAGGTATGAGCATGTAGTGCAACTTTCAGAACGTGTTTAACACCCTGCTTTTCCTACGACCAAAATGCGGCGGCGTTAATTCTTTTGACATTGACATTTGACAAATTTACTTTAAAAACTAGTTTAATGCACATGTATAGCGACTTCTTCTTCATCCACTCGTAGACTAAGCATGAAGTAAAATTTCGAGTTTAGAAAAGCCCCGCGTAGAAAATTTGTCGAGGGTCGCGCAGCGACCCGAGACAAATTTTCACGGGGCTTTTCTAAACTCGAAATTTTACTTCATGCGCCACGCGTATAAACCATTGATTTAAAGTAAAGTTAAAAATATATACTGCTGAGATGTGGCAGATGTTTACTAAGATATAGCGAAAAAATGCAAGAAATATTTATTTTGTGAAT
Organism: Philonthus cognatus; assembly: GCA_932526585.2. Lineage (NCBI taxonomy): Eukaryota > Metazoa > Arthropoda > Insecta > Coleoptera > Staphylinidae > Philonthus > Philonthus cognatus. Next base: position 22,743,301 of record OW052243.1, on the reverse strand, counting down.
ATTTATTAAATGTGATAACAATAAGGAAAGTAGAACAAATTTAGTTTGTGACACGGTTCCATATTCTTAATATTTAAATCATCATCAGTGTATTTGATATCAAAACTAGTTTGACACCTTTCAATGCACAGGTATAGCGACGAAATGTCTGTTTTCGAGAGCGGTCGTAGGATTTTTTTTTGTATAATGGTGATTTCCATAAAACAGATAAACATGCAATGCATTGCATTTACACATAATTAAATCCTTCAAAGGACAGTTAAATACGTATATCTCAATCAGCTTGCCATATATTTTAAAGTTAACTTAAAGAAATGTTACCTGTTTAAGTGTCTTATTATAATGACACTAAGCCGAAACTAGTAGAAAATAAAATACATATAAGTGAAACAAAACCCAGTGAATATAATTTACAAATCAATATATTTTCGAAAATGTTTTACCAAGTTATTAATAAGAAAAACGTGTCCGATAAGTCTTATTTTTAATGAAAATACATTAAACCTATTAATGTTTATTTACCTATTAGTTTTTGGTCGTGTATAAGTTAACCGCACCAAGTGTTAAATAAAAACTTGCTTAAAGATAACCTAGCAATTTCTTCATTTTTTGCGAATTTTGTTTGCTCGATTAATTGGAAAAACTGAAACATTCGTGTTGCGTTTATTTTTTTATTTTTAGTAATTGTGAAATTTTATTTTTACGAAAGAATTGATTAAATAAACGTGAGATCAAACTTAAGCAGTATATTTTGAACTTCACTTTGTATCAGTGTTTTATACGCGTGGCTCATGAAGTAAAATTTCGAGTTTAGAAAAGTGTTTTATACGCGTGGTGCATAAAGTAAAATTTCGAGTTTAGAAAAGCCTGAACATTTGGTTGGTTCAATGCAATTGACTCGCGTGTTATTCAAGTATGCAAAGTTATCCATGTAATGTAAATTTTTTTTATTTCAATATTTGTACATAGACACATTAAAAGAGTTTTACAATTATCAATAATTTAATAAGATAAAGTAGAGCTAAAATACAATTTTGTTTTAAAATACTAACTTCAAATTAATTAAAAGTACCTGTAGGAAAAAACAGAACATTAAATTTGTTAGGTAATTGAAGAAATAACCAACTGTATAAATAAAATACTTCTGAAATAATTACGGAAATATAAACAACTATGTAATATGAAACTCAGACCAAACATTTGCTTTATGTGCATGCAATCTACTAAACTTTAATAAATTATACCATATTTATGTATATTTATATCATATAGAAAATATAGAAGTAGATATGTGTATTCAGTATAGATACAAGTACAGGCGTATACAGAATGAATATCCACTTAGAACAATCAAAAAACCCTCGAGCAAGAGAACGAATTCAACTGATAACAAACGTAACAGCACGACGTTTCATTTGTATATAGCAAGTACATGTATATAAATTTTATCGTATAATACTTTGGAATATACTAAGGGGGCTATAAATTCAATGTTTCGGCTCGAATTGGCAGCGTAAAACCGAGGAAGAATGAAATATTAAATTTTAATAAAATCTACTGTATATGCTTGTGCGGAATTTATCTTGTGTAGATACTCTAAGGATATAAAACAATGAATTGAATTAGTTTATACCAAAGAGGGAATTTGTATCATTCTATTGTTTGTTATCTGTTTTATTTTATTTTTAAATCTTTATCGGTACACTTGGAATGTATTGCGGCACACTAGTGTGTAATTGTCAGATAATTTTATTTTATTTAAAATAATTTGACATTTATAATCTTAAATCAGGTAACTGTGAAGATATTGTTAGTTAGCTGTTATTTTTAAAAAAATCACTCCTATATGAAAATATTAAATTAACAACCTTTCAAAACTGTGAAAATACGACATGCTCTACCATACCAAAAATATTTATAAAAGACAGTAATAAATTAATATTTATTTATTTAATTTTACAATCCTGTGATATGATATCCTTATACAGAGAGTTTTATGTAACACCGAACATTTTCATAACGAGAATATTTCTTTTAAGTATACATATGCATTTCGTTGTACAATTTCCGACGCTTGGTTTATTAAGAGAATTCAATTAGAACTTTTAACGAGTGTTTTCCACTCCCAGGCTAAGCATGAAGTAAAATTTCGAGTTTAGAAAAGCCTGAAAATTTGGTTTGGTCGCGTAGCGCGAAGCGCGGAGCGGCCAAACCTAATTTTCAGGCTTTTCTAAACTCGAAATTTTACTTCATGCGCCACCAGTACAAAACACTGACATTACAAAGCTTAAAACACACCGTTAAACTTTACATTGTATTAGTGTTTTGTACCGGTGGCGCATGAAGTAAAATTTCGAGTTTAGAAAAGCCTGAAAATTTGGTTTGGCCGCTTCGCGCTACGCGACCAAACCAAATTTTCAGGCTTTTCTAAACTCGAAATTTTACTTCATGCTTAGCCTGGGAGTGGAAAACACTTGTTTAAAGCTTTAAATTTAATTCTCTTAACACACCGAGCGTTAGAAAATGTACAACGTATGCATATGTATACTTAAAAGAAATATTCTTGTTATGAAAATATTCGGTGTTACATAAAACTCTCTGTATGTTATATAAGGACTGTCTAACACGCGGCCCAAACGAAAAATGCAAAATTCGTTGCGCGGGAAAATATGTGAATAGACGCTTATTGTGAGTGGAAATACACTTACGTGCAAAGAAAAAGGCCCACCTATTTTTATTTTTTAATTTTCTTATAATAGCATTAATCTTGCAATACTACGAATAAAACTTTTGGTATTTTACGATAAAATAGGTTATCAGGGCGTCCAAAATACCATCTCCCGGCATTTTATCCTCCAACAAGGTGTTTCACAAGACTCTCCATTATCTCCCCTCCTGTACAACATCTATGTTCATGACATATACAACCCTAACCTACAGTACCTTAATCCCTCAGCATATTTTCTTCTCTTTGCCGACGACACTGCCCTTAAAACACACCAACCCACCCTTCCTAAAGCTCTCTCTGCTACCCAAGGGCTAATAGATTCCTTATCTCTTTGGTTTGCTAAATGAAGAATATTTATTAATCCCAATAAATCCTATCTATTCATACCTTTCCACAGACCGCTCAATTCCCCATTTACCATAAACATATCAAACACTGTAATCAGCCCATCCCCTGCTTGTAAATACCTTGTCATCACTTTCGACCCTAAACTATCCTTCAAACTCTATCCCCAAATCATGAAAACAAAAATTCAAAATAGGGCGCGGCATTTCAGATAGTTTACCTTCCAAAATAAAGGAATTACGACAAAAATAGCAGTCCACATCTACAAAATGATCTGCCGCCCCTTATTAGCAAATGCCTTAATCCTCTTCCTCAATCCGCGTCCCACAACATTAAATAATATCGAAGTAGCAGAACGATCAGCCCTCAGAATTCTCACAAAAATCCGACATCCCAATAACCTACTCTACAACCCTTCCAATAAAAAAACTTACTGTAATAAAAAACAGAAATAATCCCTATTCAACAACGACTTACCCAACTGTCCCAAAAATTCGCATCTAACCCACACATCCATGACGTCCTTAATCACCTCTGTCTAGTACGAAACCCCAATATTTCTCCCAAATTCAACAACCCAGAAACCAACATTCATCAATTCATCTTATGAATCATAACAATAACAACTACAACTCAGTCTGAAAGACTGACGGTCGATAGCCAAGGATCTTATAATAAAATATATTTGTAAAAATAAACAAACTGTAATTTATTAGTTCACAATAGAGATATTTATATATGTATAGGCTATCAGGGTATAGAAAAAAACAACTTACTTAGTAGTAGTGGTACTTATCAGTTTATTTAATGAACAATAATCATCACAATTGAAATTTCAAAATATGCTGTCTATTCGACATTGTGCATAAATGATTTTGTTTTGATCTTCAGTGGATGTGGGAGTGAACCCACGGAAAGTTGCTGTGCTCATCATGTTTTTTTTTTTGTGGAAGATTAACGAAGCCAGTGGTATGGGGCCAGATGCTTAATGTCAGCCGTTTTACCATCCGATGTCTATTTGATAGTCTATTTTATCGTTAAATACCAAACGTTGTATTCGTAGTATTGCAACAGTGTTTTTGTTATAAAAAATAAAATATAATGGGTGAGCCGTTTTCTATGCATTTGAGTGTATATAAACTGTTTTATTGCTTTTCACTTATTATGGCCCAAGACAAGTCGAATTTGTTGAATGTGGCCCAGTGAAGTCAAAAGGTTCTACACCCCTGTTTTATATTACTGTATACAAGAAGTTAAAATATTTTTATAATTTTAATTACTAGTCCCTTAGAAATAGTAAAGATTAATTGAATTTAATATTCGCTTGTATTTCTGAGATGGGGAGAAATTTTAGAAATCGTCGAGCTACATTAATAAGGAAGTACATGTTCTGGTGTAATAAAATAAGTAATCATCATGCGGGGGAATTTCCGCACCATTTAGCCTATTGTTGAGCTGCTTGGCTCGGTTTTCAGATTTTCTCCAAGGAATTGTTGTATTACACGCGTGATACTTAACATAATGTAAGAGAACGGATTTAAGAAAATAAACTGTTTTTTTTATTTGCACTTTTTATATAATTTAAAAAAAGGTAATAGATGTGTTTTCGGCTTATAAAAAAATATATTAAATAGCCTATCTCCTGTTTTGTTTATCTACGCCCGCCATGTATAGTCGATAATCAATTTCTGAATTGTAAAATTATAATAAGTACATTAATTTATTGTAAAATGAACATTAAGTAATGTTCAGGTAAAATGATTTAAATACGAAGCTGTTAGAACACAAATAATGTTTTAACTGTCGATTGCAGAAAGCTAAATAAATTGCATGTTTATAGTTGTTGAAATATTGTGAAAATAATAATTGGCAATTTTCTCTTTCACTATACACTAAGTATAATATACTTGCTCGCATTCCTTTTAATTTTAATTAACCTAAATTAAGACTTATTCAAATCACAACAGCAACATACCTTTTTTTCAAACACAAAATGCATTTTTATCCACTTATTATTTATTTTATGAGCGCGAAGCTCGAGTTTACGAGGGCAGTTCTAATTTTCCGCAAGCACCCCGCATTAAGTCCCTGTTATATTTCGTTATGACCGTCATGTGTAAATATGCGACCGTTTTACCTTACACCCGCAATCCTTTCGGTTATTTATTATTATTGCAAAACTATAAACGTCGCACGCCCGGTTTATAAATTGTGAATTATTATAATGCCACTTTATGGTCAATTTCTAGACACGAGTACTTAAAGTCTAAGCGTTACTTACTTGAATATTCCTGAATTAATGACAAAATCATGTTCAGTTTTATTATTGCTGTCTGGAAGTTTGTGGTGATAATAAGGAAATAAAAAGTGTGACTTGTTTTATAATTATTATTACTGTAGATTTGCAACGATTTGCAATATTGGATATAGGTACATATCTCGATTGATACGCCGTGAATCTTCAAAGGTTCGTTTTTGCACAATAGCGATTAATTTGAGCGTTCCAACGAGTGTTTCCAATCCCAGATTAAGAATGAAGTAAAATTTCGAGTTTAGAAAAGCCTGAAAATTTGGTTTGGTCGCGTAGCGCGAAGCACGGAGCGACCAAACCAAATTTTCAGGCTTTTCTAAACTCGAAATTTTACTTCATGCGCCACGCGTATTAAGCACTGATTTAAAGAGAAATTTTAAAATACTTATTGTTTGAACTTACGTTTGTAAATCTTACAAATGTTTATTTTGTCTAAACAAATCTTGCGCATTTAAAATTCAAGCTTTGGAATATGTAAATATAATTTAAAGAAAAGAAAAACAAATTGCTTTATGTGCTTGAATTTCGGAAAAAATCATTTGGTTATACGAATTTTATACACGTGGTGCATGAAGTAAAATTTTGAGTTTAGAGAAGCCTGAAAATTTGGATTGGTCACGTATATAAATACGGGTTCTGTAAATATTTTTTTATTATTATTATTCATTACTTAAACTACTTTTAAATGTTCTTGTAATAAATATTTGGCAAATATGCCCTTTGATAATATTTTAATTTTTTGTCCGTAAATTTCAACAAATGGCAGTTGCAAGAATAATTAGAGGCCGTATGTCATTTATATTTTTTTAAATTGTTATATTTTATTATTTAAATGCTTAACCATGCTATAAATATGCAAGTCACAATAAATAAAACTCTTTTAAATCAATTATATTATATCAAGATAAATTCAAATTCAAAACTCTTTGAATTCGAGAAAATAAGCTTACGCTTCTTATAGTTTGCACACTTTAAACATAATATATAAAATTACGAAAAAACTATTCGTGAAAATGCAAACAGTGTCTTAATTAATAAGTTGTTTCAATGGATATTTATCGTCTTAAATTGTCTTATTAATTAAGACACAGTTTGCATTTTCACGAATAGTTTTTTCGTAATTTTATATATTATGTTTAAAGTGTGCAAACTATAAGAAGCGTAAGCTTATATTCTCGAATTCAAAGAGTTTTGAATTTAAATTTATCTTGTTTAAACTGTACCGTAAGGTAAATAATAAGGTCTCACATTCTTCATACCTGCTAATGACATAATCCCCCTTTTTTACCTATAAATACCGACCATCATTTTCACTCATTCCATTTTTGTGTACCTGTTCATTCCACACACAACACTTTTTCCAAGTAAGTTTGTTTTAATTTTATTCCTAACTTTTTTTAAACATCATAAGCAAAGCTATACTGAAGAGAGATAAATCTCGAAACGCGTCTATAGATGGCCTAAGACATTAGTTTTAATCTAAGTCCTTTCACTTCTAATTTGTTGCTATCTCTCCTTTCATTTTAAATTGTATTGTTAGTTGGTTTGAAGAGAATTTGACCTAAACGTTACATATACTTTAATAGAGCGTTGTAACAAATCAAATTAAATAAGATTTTAAATATTTCATTGTATAATTCAATATCCGGAGGTGTATTTGCACGGGAAGTAGTTGTTTCAATGGATATTTATCGTCTTAAATTGTCTTATTAATTAAGACACTGTTTGCATTTTCACGAATAGTTTTTTCGTAATTTTATATATTAATTATATTATATTATTACAAATTTTGAAAAAAACTACTTTGTGTTTTATTTGCGATCTAACTCTTTGCATATTGAATAATAATATTTATTGTTGATTGCCAAAACTTGTAGGTATGACATAATTACAATATTTTAATGATTGATATATTTAGATCGTCTATTGATAGTCAGAATGATCGGGAAAGAGTTGAATTTGACTCACACCACCGTTCAACAGACTTTGACCGATGAATTGGGGACGAGAAAGATCTGCGCAGAAATGGCAATTTTAATAAACGGATTTTTGGCCAGTAAAAACATTCCTGTAGCTCCTTGGCCTCCTTTGCGCCTGACTTGAGTCCTTGCGACTTTTTCATTTTCCCGAGATTAAACAATCCAAAGAAACTTACTTTTAGACACCATAACATTTAAACGGCTGTAACCGACCAGCTGGGGTCTATTCTAGTATTCGAGATCTAGCACTGCTACAAGAATTGAAATGAACCGTCTCCAGCGCTGTATGGCTTCCCCAAGAAGTTATTTTAAAGGAGACAATATTGAATTGCAATTCTAGTCGAATAAAAATAGAAAGAAAAAAATTGTCTCATTACTTGATTTACACACATCGAACTCATGTGAAAATCGATTAATAGCTCCTAATGACGCTTTGGTTATGACCTCGTTAATATGGGAGCAAAATGTTAAATGCGAATCAAAAATTTTACCTAAATCCTTGACTTCGTTAGTCCCGCTCAATTTACCTCCATTTATCAAATAAAATATTTCAACAATTTAACCCTGGTAAAAGATATAGAAACACATTTACTAATATTGAAACTAAGTTTGCTATTAGAACACCCCGTAGTTAAATTATCCGAATAATTTTGTAGTGCGATACTATCATAATTGTTTTTATCAATTAAAAATAATTTTAAATTGGCTGCAAATAAAAAAAATCACAATGTTTGAACTAATTGCCTACATCATTAACAAAAAGTGAAACAATAATTGGCCTACAATGAGAACCCTGGGGGATACCCGATGGGACATTTCTTTGGTCAGATAAAAATTGTCAATTTTTACAAACTGCTTCCGACCACACAAAAACTCTGAAGCCATGTAAGCACTAAGTTATTAAATCATTATTACACATTGATGTTATCATCTCGCTTTTTACGATTTGATTGTCGTGTGTTATTATGTCAATGTTGACGTTTAGTGTCAGTTTATGTATGAAATCTCTATTTTGGTATTAAATGAAAGTTAAAAAAAAAAAACGCCGGACCGCCTAGTTGTATAAAAACGCTTTAACTCAAAAATCATTGGAGCTATAGAAAAGTATGACATACGGTTACCAAGATCTATAACTTTTAATTTAAACATTTTTCGATATCAATATTTATGAAAATATCAAGAAAAACAGAAGCACCGTCTTGCTAGAAAAGAAAATAAATGTTGCTAACCTGTACATGACAAGTTTGTTTTACAAGAAAAAAAAAAGATATTATAGTGGCTAAGAGAGCATTACTAGTTTTTCTCTTTCGCAACTGTACCTTTACAATAATTTCGATATCTTTAAAATAATTTTAATTTTTAAACAGTATATTACACATAATCAAGTCCACACATGTCTATAAATCATTGCAAAAATACATAAATTTAATAACGATGAATGAGTGCACGTATTTTGGACGTAATCGACAATAAATAATCACGTCAATTATTCATGTGTGTGCATTGTTGCTCATCGTGGCAGTGCGCATTTTCACTGTTTTAGTCTACTTGTTTAGTTTATACAATATATACACAATGCAAAAACCTATTATCGCAATGATTGGAAGTTACGTGCGTGCGCGAATTGTTTGTGTAGTAGACTTGTATTTTCGAATATAATAGATGTATTTCGATATCATAATAATTCCTACCTTCCTGAAAATGTATTTGAAATAAAATATTTATTTCAGGAAAATAAAGATAAATATAATTATAATATTAAAATTTGGAGCACTTGTAGCAAACATGTAACAAATCCATTATTTTATTAATTATTTACAATGGCCCAATATATCTGTAATAAAATACAAGAACAACAATAACATATTTATTGGCAATTCAATAGTACACTAACAGTGTGACAATAATTGTAATATAATTTAAATTGACAACACACTAACGACTAGCAGAGCTGGGCAGGATTCGAATTATTCAGGATTCGAATCCTGGATTCGAATCATTCAGGATTCGAATCCTGGATTCGAATCATTCAGGATTCGAATCCTGGATTCGAATCCTTTTAGAGGATTCAAAAGAGGCATTCGAATACTTTAGTTCAACTGGATTCATGATCCGGATTCGTTGGATTTTTTTAAGAGGTTTCGTATTCGAATCCAAAAGTGGATGTTTCGAATCCTTATAAAATGATTCGAATATTTATAAAAAGATTCAAATATTTATTAAATGATTCGAATATTTATAAAAGAATTCGAATACTTCTAAAAGGATTTGAATCGTCACAAATAATTCGAATTAATTGTGAAGATTAACATGAAAAATTTGTTTTGTGTGTTTTTAAATTTTTCGTTAAATCACTGTTTAATACACGTGGCGCATGAAGTAAAATTTCGAGTTAAGAAAAGCCCAGAAAAGCTGAGACTAAATATCAGACTCACTGTTACTCTGATTAAAGATGTATTTGTGTGTTTTTGAACTTCACTTCAAATCAATGTTTTGTACGCGTGGCGCATGAAGTAAAATTTCGAGTTTAGAAAAGCCCGAAAATTTGTCTCGGGTCGCTGCGCGACCCGAGACAAATTTTCACTGGGCTTTTCTAAACTCGAAATTTTACTTCATGCTTAGTCTGGGAGTGGAAACGCTTGTTTGAAACTTCAAACTGAATGCTTTGATAAAAACATTAAATGACTGAAAATGTTTTTAAAGGTAATATCTAGTTTTCAAAATTTTGTTTAATATAATTTGAAGTAAAACTGACATGGTAGCCACAATCTGAAATGTTACATTTTTCCGACATATACCTGATTCACGATTTTTTTTTCCCCGCCTTTTAATATAACTTTCTTCTGTGGGAAACCCCCATTTTGTTAAATTGTTTTCATTGTTTTTGTTATTATTTAAGTTAATTTTATAAATTTTTACGTGTTTTGTAATTTGCCTGATTTTGACAAATTTAATAATATCATATGGCTTTTTTGTTAGTGTTTTGGTCAATTTTAAGATAATTCCATGACTTTTCTCTGACTTTCCCGGTTTTAATGATATTCAGTGAATTTTTTATTTACGTAATTTTTAGGCATCTGTCGAGTTTATAATAGAGTTCAATTTGAAGTTTTAAACGGATGTTTCCACTCCCAGGCTAAGCATGAAGTAAAATTTCGAGTTTAGAAAAGCCCCATGAAAATTTGTCGAGGGTCGCGCAGCGACCCGAGACAAATTTTCGGGCTTTTCTAAACTCGAAATTTTACTTCATGCGCCACCCGTACATTACGCTGATTTAAAGTGAAGTTCAGAAACACACAAATACATCTTTAACCAGAGTAAGATATTTAGTCTGTTATGAACGATGTTCAGTGTTAATAATAAATAATTAGGTTTTGAAGATTTTTGTTAAAACAACTGGTAACGATATTTATATATTAATGGTTGCAAAATAATAATAAAACCAAATTTATTCTTAAAGGATTTGTATACGTCATTCGAGAAAACAGGGTTCGAATCTTTGATTGATATTTATCTCCTACGCATCCTTTATTCGAGTATTCGTGATTCGAATCATATTAGGTGATTCGGATTCGTTATTCGAATTCTTTTAACGAGAATTCGTTCCAGCTCTGCGACTAGTGGTCTTTCTGCCCATATTTAGATAGTTTATTAGTCCTGGTTTTTAAAAATGTTTGGTAAAATAATAATTAAGTATTTAATTGTGTATAGATTGGTGTATTGATAAATAGAAAGCGAAAATAATAAAATATTTATCCAGGAAATTAAAAATAATTATTATATTAGAAGTAATCTCACCTAAGCCATGCACTACATCATTTCTTCCAAGAAGGCACAGTGTGGCCAAAAAAATGCAGCGTTTTTACAATATACAAGGAACTTAATTTTTTTATTATTATACAAATTAATTAATGATGTTTTACGATCTTTGTTATATCTTATACTATAATTAAATTTACATTGTTTTCGTTACTTTTGGCACTTTTACAATAAAACACCCATTATGTTTGTGTTCATGAAACTAAATAAGTATCACATTTAAAATCAAACAGTAGATTATTAAAGTAAAAAAAAAAAACACTAATTAGCATATAATTTTAGTTTTGATGTGTTGACGTTGTTTTCAGCAAGTCGAAATAGGGTTTATCTGGGTTCGTGGCAAGTTTTGGTGGGTGGAGAGCTTTTTAAGCCGGAATGGCTTTATCTGCAGCAACCATGTCGCCAATTTAAGCGGTAATCCATTTCCATTCGTTCATCCATGCGCAGTCATTTTTATTTAACGCAAGTGAAATGAGAATGCAGAGCCCCGGATTTACTGCCTATCTCTCTTGCACTGCTAGATTTTCTCCCGCCAGGACACGAATTTCATTAATTGCGAATCATCCCGACGAAATGAATAAACAATTCTATGTATGCTGCACGCTCTATGAAATTCATACATTCCTGCTTGTTTCACTTTTTTCTTTCAGATTTAAGCGAATACCGGCGTTTTGTTTTAAAGTCGTTTTGGTCTTATTATTTGAGTAGTATTTAAGCGGGGATTTTTTTGTGTACACATGTTTCAATGTAAATTTTTAGGCATTCGTCGATTTTATAACAGTGTTCAATTTGATGATTCCACCGAGTGTTTTCACTCCCAGACTAAGCATGAAGTAAAATTTCGAGTTTAGAAAAGCCTTAAAATTTGGTTTGGTCGCTCCGCGAAATTGCACAAATCAAAATAAGCTAGCTTTACGTCAAAATTTAATGACATGTAACCCTGAATTAAAGTATATTATATTATATTATTTTCGAAAACCAATGTTTATAAAATCCACAGTAAGTCACTCATAATAACACTTCAATGTCACTTTCTATCATTTTATTACCATGATATTTAAACTTTAAGTGATTCAATCAACTGCCTATGATTAGGGTGACATTTGAATATAAAATCACTGTCGACTGTAGTTTACCTATCGCGATTTTATGACTGTAAGTCACTTTGTATTTGGTTTGAGTTTCGTGAAGAGTTTGATATAATAAACTTAATAAAACAGGAACACTTCTTTCACAAAAAAATGTACGAAAGTATAAACTTCACATTTGAATTCCAAAAAAATAGTCAACTGCCGTTCTTAGATTTAATATAATAAACTTAATAAAACAGTAACACTTCTTTCACAAAAAAATTTACGAAAGTATAAACTTCACATTTGAATTCCAAAAAAATAGTCAACTGCCGCTCTTAGATTTAACAATAAATAGAAATAGTAATAGATAAATTAAAATGTAACATATTTAGGAAATCAACACACACCGTCAACATTTATTCCCAATCAAACAGTCCTTGGAATATACAGGGTGTCCGTATTTCAACAGAATGTATGGAGATCTCACTTATTTGAAAAGATAAAGAGTCGGTAATTAAGGGCCCAATAATAATCTAAACACTAATTTAAAATATCTTCTTTCGTTTTTGAGAAATTGTCAAAAAACGGATTTTTTGAAATTTTGTTTTTATTTTTTTATTCAAAAACTATCGAATACAGACATTTACAACTTTGACATTACGCTTTTTAATGATGAATCTGGTAAGATATTTTATTTTAAGATAACTATAACATTTACTCAGGCACCATAGCCAACTTTTGTTTTTCTTATGGGCGCCATTTTGGATTTTCACATTTTTTGGAAGAATATTTTTATCTGAATTCAATGATGTATCACACTTATAGTTTATTGTACATGTTATATGTAAAATTTTTGTTTTGTTTTTTGTAAAGAGTGCCTTGGAAACAGTTGAGTAACTCACTCATTTGACAACTCCTAGGACCCATAATTTGCTTACATATCACCCCTGAAGACGGGCATCCGACGATACATATTTTAACAGTTGTGATGTACAGTATTTTTCACGTATGTTGGCAGCCACGTCATCAATTTATGTACGTATCAAAGACAAGCAGGTATTTTACCATTTCATACTATTATATGTGCATCATCGTAGTAAATAATAGAAACGTATGTCTTGTGACTCCTGATACAAGTACCGACAACAGTGCTCACCGCTCGGAAACGTGAGGCGATGCATTAGACAAAGACGCCATTATAGTGCATATCTACCCCAGCACAACGCTTCCCAGAAACGTCAGTAGCGTCACTATCCATTCCAAATTTTCAAGTTTCCAAGTATTTCTGTTTGTTTTAGTTTTTTCGTGAGTTTTTCGTATTTTTTCATGTTGTAAGTAAGTGTAGAATTAATTGTTTTGTGATTGGATCTAGTTTTTTATAACCATAAACTCAATATGCCTGAAAACAGACTTACTGAAGTAGCCCGAGATATGATTATTAAAGTAATGGACTACTTCAGCCAGGAAAAATGCAATGAAGGTCCCCTTTTACCTTTTGGTGCAGTCCATGAGGTGAATTGTTAAAATAAGGAGAGCTGTCGGTGAGGGAAAGTGCCTCGTTAGTTTGCATGCTGATCAGAGTACAGGTTTAGCGGAGAATGCTTCCCGTATTTATACAACAACTTCAAAACTTGCAGACTGGTTATGGATGCACCTTACCACAGCGTATTCGTAGGAAAGCAGCCCAAAATTTTTCGGACGAAGGCACAAATCACACATTGGCTACAAGATAGCAATAAACCTGTGGAAGTAACAAGTTCAAGGCGGAACTGTTAGTCCTAGCCAAACGATATGCTAGACCTAACAGATATGTGGTAGACTAATATCTGCTCGAACATGGCCATGAAATATTGCGACTCCCACCATATCACTGCGAATTTAACGCCATAGAACTAATATGGGCACAGGCAAAACAATATTATGATGCTCATATAGGCGAAAAAGGATATGGAGACAATGAAGCGTTGGTCATGTGGCACAAATCCTTAGAAAAATGTACTCCGGAAAGGTGGGACTCTGTTGTTAGACACACAAAATCAATTATCGACAGATGGTAGATCAGCCAAAACGTTCTGGATAATGTGCCAGAATTTATTATTCGTATTGGGGATGGGAGTAGTTCAGACGATGATGTAACAGACAGTGATAATGATTAAATCAACTGCCACCAAATTACTGGGTTTTGATTCGATCAAGTATACGTAGGGGTTTATCATGTAATACCACATTTATGCATTTTCCTGCTTCTCCGGTCATTTTAGAGGAAAGGTCGCTATTTGGTTAATATCCAACGTAGTTAACTATTTTTAATCGTGGATTGAAAATTAGATAATTTAAAATAAATAGCCTCATGAACATCCACACAAACAAGATTTCTATCGCGTCCATTTTAAAAATCATTAACGAAGATTCATAGTTTTTGAAATGGACACGATAGATGTGAAAATAAATATTTTTATATTAAAATTAATTGTATTGCATTTTATTATTATTGTACATGGAATAATGTCAATCTCATAACAGTAATCATTCTTTCGGGATTTTTTGTTGTAAGTGCATTCCAATAACGTATTCATTGGCAAGAGTTCTTCCTAAGATTACATGTTGGAGTGCAATTTCTAGGGTTTCAATGCAGGATTCAGTAAAAAAATTAAACACCAAACCCCTTTTTAACGTTACGCCAACGCGCGCAATTACATATGACGTTGAACAGATTGATTCGGAATTTTATAATTGATGACGTGAGTGTAAACATTCGTGAAATAGACTGTATTATAAACTAACAAGTGTCTTCCACTCCCAGACTAAGCATGAAGTAAAATTTCGAGTTTAGAAAAGCCCCGCGTAGAAAATTTGTCGAGGGTCGCGCAGCGACCCGAGACAAATTTTCACGGGGCTTTTCTAAACTCGAAATTTTACTTCATGCGCCACGCGTATATACTATGATTTGCAGTACAGTTAAAAATATATAACGCTTAGATGTGATGGTGATCAATTTTTACTGAGATGCAGCGAAAAAATGCAAGAATTACTTTTTTTGTGTATAGTTTTGGAATAATAATAATAACAGTAGAATAAATTTAGTTTGTGCAACTTTTATGTGATAATCGATACTTATTATTATTACAAAAGATTGACAGTTATTAATTAATTTTGAGTACTAACAATGATTGACTGCTGTCAAGATTTTATTGTTTAACAGATATGACTTCATTGTTTCCAAGGCACTCTTTGCAGAAAATAAAATATCATAATTTTAAATATCAAATCTATAATAAATTATGTGATACATCACTGAGTTCAGAAAAAAATTCTTTTAAAAAATATAAAAATCCAAAATGGTGGCCATCAAAAAACAAAAGTTGGCTCCGGTTCGTGGATAAATGTTATAGTTATCTTAGAAAAAAATACGCGACTAGATTCTTTATTGAAAAGTACCTGTATATTGTCAAAGTTTTAACTGCCCCGATTCAGTAGTTTTTGAATAAGAAAATAGAAACTATTTAAAAAAAATCAGTTTTTTGTTGATATCTTAAAAACAAAAAAGGATATTTCAAAATTGTTTTCAGATTATTGTTATTGTTATTGTGTGACCCTAAAATACGCAACTTTGCCCCAATTTAACCGACTCTCTGTCTCTTCAAATAACTGAGGTCCCCATACATTCTGTCGAAATACGGACACCCTGTATAGGGCACTTAACTTACCTTTATCAGAAGTAAATAGAAATATAGAACTCAACATAATATTAGAAATAACTGAATCCTTAGATTACAATAGAAACATAATCAAATAGTTAATCAACAAACATATATATAAATATAAAATTAAGTGCAACACAATTAAAACAAACGGAGGAAAGAACTAAAAGTAAATTTTGTAGACTCATAAACACCCCAATAATTAAACATAAATTTATTAAAGTTTTTTAGTAAATTCAATCTACGTCCGGCTGTTTATACAAATTCCCAATTATTATCATTATTAGGAAATACTTTCAATAAAATAGTTAGTTTACAAAAACCAGGTATTTAAAAAACTATACATAGGACAAACCTAATGCTCATTAACAATTAGATTTAGAGAACACAATTACCATAATAAGAACAATAACCCAGAAAAATCAGCAATTGCACATCATACCATAACTACCGGCCACAAATTATTTAAAAAAAGACTATTAAAACATTCAACCAATAAAAAGTTAAAAATTTTGGAAGCAATACAAATGAAGAAATACGAAAATAATTTGCTTAATTTCGATTTAAGTCCCCTGAATAATCCCTTATTAGAGCTAATAGCGACAAACAACCCCGACAAACACAAGTGTTAACCTCACCCACGTTTTTTTCCCATAATCCCTTTAGGTATAAGTATCCCGCACCCTTTTATATTTACTCATCAAGCTATTGATAATGAGCACATAGTGTTTGAAATGTACATTTAGCGAAAATAATTGTTGTAGTGAAGAAAGTGTTATTGTTTTATTAAGTTTATTCTAAATCACTGGTTCAATTGTTTTTTTTTTTTATTATTATAATGCAGTTTTCTAATAAATCACTCTGTCAGCTGTATTTTGACATTTATGGCATTTATTAACTACATGCCTCTGTAAACCACCGCCCAAAATGGACATATTAGTTATCATACTAGCAATAATTTGCGGATATTGGATATAATTGTCTGGGAATTTAGTGTTTATGTGTTTACTTGTGTTATGTTATGAAAATCGATCGATAGCATCTCGACTGGATTGATGCCATTATGTTTATGTACATACACACATGTGCATATGATCAAACACACACAGAGGCATAGACCAAGTGACAATAAGCAAGGTGCAACGACAATCCAAAATACATCAATCACTAATTGTTTACTCGCTAGATGAACCTCAGAGCTAATTAAAATATCTCAATAGCAGGATTAACACTATCATAAACACACTTTTAATATTTATACAATACTAAGAAAGACTTGAATGTGAAATTAATTTGTACCACAAAATAGTTCTTAATTTCGAGCGTAATAACTAAAAAACGGTCAGTTAATACAAAAATATTTTCAATTTAATAGCTTTACTGAATTTATATCTTCAAAAATAAATAAATCCTGTATTTAATATTCAGAATAAAAAATATTAACCCATTCACTCGAAAAGTTGATTTTAGGAAAAATTCTGCACTTGTTTTCATAATTTCTACTGAATTTATATCTTCAAAAATAAATAAATCCTGTATTTAATATGCAGAATAAAAAATATTAACCCATTAACTCGAAAAGTTAATTTTAGGAAAAATTCTGCACTTCTTTTCATAATTTCTAAGAATCACTTTTGGTATTACATACTTGTAATGGATTTTTTCTAAATATACACAATGTATACGCTGTACATTTTCAGGCACTCGTCGATTTTATGAAAGCATTCAGATTTAAGTTTCAAACGAGTGTTTCCACTTTCAGATTAAGCATGCAGTAACATTTCGAGTTTAGAAAAGCCTTAAAATTTGGTCTGGTCGCCGGCCAAACCAAATTGGCAGGCTCTTCTAAACTCGAAATTATACTTCATGCACCACGCGTGTAATACCTAGAAATAATTGAATTAATAATTGAAATATTTAAATTACAAAATATTAATATTATTCCTCACACATTCTCAAGTCAGGTCAAATAATACAATGTGTTAAATTAATTTATTTAGTAATTTAATTAAGAACACCATAATAATTATTGCGTGATTGCATCAATGGCGCTTATTGGGTTAATATAAAAACGAATTATATTAATTTTAATTCGTTTTTATATTAACCCAATAAGCGCCATCGACTTTCTGCAAAAATCTTGTCTCGCTAAGACATTTCCAAATATTCATTGAAACCACTACTTTCCGATCTAATAACACCCCGAATAAGTTACACAACAGATTTATGGTTCTGTGCATAATTTATATGCAAAATGTAATATCAGGTCAAATTATTCTCTCACCAAACTAAATGAACAAACAAATTGAATCTGCAGCAAGTCAGTAATAATTTTTTTTATATTTTTTCAAATATTCTGCAAACAATTGGCAAATTTAATTTCACGGTATTTTAAAAATATTAATGGTAACTTTCAGTGAATAACACAGACAAAAAGAATAAAATCTGACCTCACTTGTTTCGGATTTCTAAAAACTAATATTTAATACCCGTTGTAGATAGCAGTATACTTACTAATGTAAAATTGTCGATTTAAATTGGGTAATATTATCGGTAATGTTAACGGAAACATGGCAACAATTGCTCATTTTAAGTAAGAATATAAACAAACTGCATAACAAAAAAATGCAATCCCAAAGATTCTAGAGTAGAGTTTATAACAATTTCATTTTTTTCACTAAAACTGTATGCAAAAACAGTTTCTTTTGTGGTGAGTTTGAAATTAGCTATAACACACAACTTGTCAAATTAAGTCAACGAAAATTAAACGACCATTTTGTTCATATAAATTGTTTTTAGCATAATTTCATATTTTCAAGATGGAATGTCAATAATGACCAGTTACATTAAAAATATCAGTTTATTTTTATTGTAACTGGTCATTATTGACATTCCATCTTGAAAATATGAAATTATGCTAAAAACAATTTATATGAACGTTTTATTTTCGTTGTGTGTTATAGCTAATTTCAAACTCACCACAAAAGAAACTTTTTATTAACCTAGCCTGTCTTTTAACTATCATAACATTTTCAAATAATTTAATGAGCTTGATTATTGTGACACTAGGGCATTAAATCACTGCGTCAATTGTTTTGTGACCAATATAAAATGTTGTATTAAAATTATATAGCCTTTTGACTGCTATAGTATTTCATCATTAAATGACTATTGTAACATTTTTACCGTAAGTTTCTTAGTCATTTGTATTTTCACCATTATGGAATTTTGATGTTAAGTCCCTTGATCGAATGTTAATTGTCGTTTGACCTCTGACATAAAAAAACGACTGCGTTATCATTAACTTCAATCGAAATTGACATTTTGTTTTGGCGTCATAAAACTTTCATCATCAACACAATAAGAAATGAATTATGTCAATTATCAATTGTTTAATGCTGAAACGAGTGTCTACCACTCCCATATTAAGCATGAAGTAAAATTTCGAGTTTAGAAAAGCCTCAAAATTTGGCTTGGTCGCGTAGCGAAGCGGAGCGACCAAGCCAAATTAGGCTTTTCTAAACTCGAAATTTTACTTCATACGCCACGCGTATAAAACACTGACTTTAAGTGAAATCTTTAACCAAACGTTTAGAAAAATATAAATTTAGTATGTGAATTATCAATTGTTTAATTGATGGCGAAAGTGCTATGATGGATACTTCATCATTTTTATATCAATGTGGTTAATGATAATTATTACTTAATAATAAGGGAATTGGATTAACAATAAAAACTATTTTTGTATTAACAAAAAAAAAGTGATAATAGTAAAATGAGGAAATATTGGTAAACATTGTTTCTAACGTGAAATGATAATATATCAAATTTTCGATAATTGCTAAATTTATTGATCCCTTTTTCTCCATTTGTGGTCTAGTTTTTTTAAGCAGTTGGTTTTACACTCCTTGATTAAGCATGAAGTAAATATTTCTAGTGTATAAAAGTCTGAAAATGTTCAGACTTTTTTAAACTTCAAATATTTACTATACATATTGATCGCAGATTTCGATTAGAGTTAAAGAAAACATATTATACTTCAATTACAATAAAACAAGACCAGATTAATAAGTATTAATTAATAATAAATAACTTTATAAAAAAAGGGAATGATACAGCATATATAAAAAAGTAGGCGAAGTTCAGTCAGCATTATCTGTTACCGTTCTTCCACTTAACCTACTTGAAAAATAAGTAATAAGTGAGTACTTTATAAGAAAAAAAAACAAAGAATATTTTACAGCTTAAAACATAACATAGGTAATACATGTGAGTATTAGCAGAAAGAAAAAAAAAACAATATTCTACAGCACCTTCGGTTTCTAATTTCACCGGTCACGAAGACCACCTTGCAACAGGAAACTACGCACTTGTTGTTTAAATCCTTTAATTGGTAGTGATTTCAGATTTGAGGGGAGTTTATACAAATTGTAACTAAAACATCTTAGAAAGATAGATGTTTTGTGCTTCGGTGGTGAGATAAGCCCCCGAACCCTGACATTAATATTGTGCACGTCAGTTTGAAAAACAATTCTTCGATAGAGATTAGATATGGGTCGTTCCTGAATGATTCGTTCAAAAATAACGATTCTGTACGGTGATTTAAGTGAACTTATTCCGTATTTCAAGAAGAATTGATTCGTTAATGATTCATTCACTCAAGACGACCGACCGAACGATTTTAGCCGAGCGGAATCGTATTTATACATGCGGTCTGAATCCGCTCGAATCGGATGACTAATTCGTTCGCTCGAATCCGCGCACAACTTCAACTCCGCTTTGTACATGCGATCTGAATCTTAATCCGCCCGAATCGGATGACTATTTTGTTCGTTCAAATCCGCGTACAACTTCAACTCAGCTTTGCACATGTTGTCTGAATCCGCCCGAAACGATTCTTCACGACTTTCGGAAACGAATCCGCTGCGCCAGCCTTTATTGGTATTTTGTACGACTCGACGCGTAATTTTATCAGCTAATATTTGTTCTCTACTTATGAGACAAAACAAGGCACCAAAGTTTTATTTCAAACAGCTTTACTGAACTGTCGATTGAAAAGGCAAAATTTAAAAATATATATAATAAAACATTTTGAATTATAGTAACATTTGTATATGTTTGCTCTATTTTTTATGGACACATATATTTCAAATAAACCTATCATCTTTGCTTACATTATACAAGTCAATTCCTTTAAAACGGTATTCGCTCTTTCAACTGATATCATTGGGTCGGTCGTTTATCTCTGCGCCGGTCGGTGTGTAACGAACATATAGGATTATTATTATTATTAGCATTATTATTCAATTTTGCACGTAGTTAATTGACGGTAAGTAAATGGTCACGGTTTATGAAACAAGTGTTCATCGTCACTATAGAGGGAGATTGAGGCTAGAACGAACTATATTATTGTTATTATTATTATTATTATTATTATTATTATAAGTTTACGAACGTCATAAAGAACGAATCACTTTTAACAAATGATTCGGTTGATTCGAATCACCTGAAAGATTTGAACTTCCCATATCTAGTAGAGATAGGAAGGTGTTTTAAAGTGTATTATGTCAGATTTTTCTAACACCCTAATAATAAATTATTATATTTTGAACACTATTTTGTTTTATGCATTAAGAAACGTGCACTATATCTACAGGCAAACATTGATGGATATGAAAAATTCAGCAATTTTAATTTACCTCAAAATATGAAGAATGGAACGACGAACAAAAAAAAATACATTTTTCTATCGTTACATTTTTCATATTTTGATTAAAATCTATTAAATATTCTTGGGAATGGCGGGAAAAATAGGTACTATGTTGGACACATCACCATTTTTTAAAAATAATTTCTAACATTTTCTCATGATTTTTTATCATACCTATTTATCCAATGCGGCTTTTTGTGAATTTTTATTTGAACTTCTTATAAAATTGGCTCTTTACACTAAAAAGTTTGCCGACCGCTGGTATAGACATTATATTCTTATTTAACTATTTAAGGGATTTATTTTATTAACAAGTGTAATGCTATTGCTAGTAACGCAATAAAATAATAATTATTATTGAGCTAATATTTCATTTCATTTTTTATCTTCTTCTAAGCAGTTTCTACAATTAAACATCAAAACAAATATTGTAAAACATAAATAATTAAAGTCAAATATCATAACAACATGAAAATAATACTTAGACTTATATTTTTGTCATTTTATTTATTGTGAATTCAATAGGTTTTTTTAATATAATAGCGATTGGACTGCTGATTTTATGGAAATTTAAAAATTAAAAATATTCAACACTATTTATTTAAACATGTAAATTTTATGATAAAGAAATCTTTAAAATAAGTTTTGATATTTGTCTAACGAGGGCTTGTACTCCTTGATTAAGCATAAAGTAAAATTTCGAGTTTAGAAAAACCAAATTTTCAGGCTTTTCTAAACTCGAAATTTTACTTCATGCGCCACGCGTACAAACACCGATTTGATGTGAAGTTAAAAGTCTGCTGTTATCATCAATTTTGAAATAGATCACCTTAAAACGTATACATTATTATTTAACAGTAAATAAAAAAAAAATGTTTCTTCTGAGAAAGTATTTTTTACGTTTTATTATCTCTTGTGTATGAGCATGAAGGAATACGTTATCAAAACAGCTAGGTAATGAACAGTAGTTTTGTTACTAGTTTTATTTACCGACGTGAATTATTACTAAATATATTAATTAAAAACTGTTATTGTTTTAAGTTTTTGAAAGCCTAAAAATTTGAATTTTGTAAAATATAATTATGTTTATTTGTATAGATGAGAACCCTTCTATAACAAAATTATTATTATTATAATTTTCCCCTTTTGTTGTTAGGTAAAGTTCTCAAAATATTTATTTCATTGTTCTGATTATAATTATACTTGTATCAAATATTAAGGAATGAGAATTCGAAAAGCAACAATAAGAAAATGCGCTCGTTTAAGCGTTTCATAATTATTCATCTTCTCATGATATTTCAGCGCAATTTAATTATCCCCCAACTTAAATATTCAAATTCGCAACGCACAAATTTCACCACCACCGGCGCTCTGAGTAATAAATATTCACCAGCTGCTTTTAAAAAATAAAAAAAATGTAAATATTCATACTACCTTTAGGATTTTAAGTTTTTTGTATTTATTTCTTTTTAAAAATATTTATAGCTGATTTCAAAATATTAACTAACGTAGCAATATTACGGGGAGATTAAATAACTGCAGTTACATTGACAAAACTATATTTTTTGAGTAAAATAATAAGATTACCTTTAGGCCCATTTACACCCCGGCTGATTGACTTTAATCATCCACTCCTCATTGATTAAACCTTTGATTAAGTTAAAATTCTAGAATATAATAATATTTGTAAGATATCCTAAACATGTCTCTTTTATCAATATGCAACTGTGTAAAGAATTTGTAAATATAATTGTTGTATGTAAAGTTATTCAAATAAAAAAACACTTGGTATTGTTTCACAAATTAAAACTTTATTCCGACCAGTTTCGGTTTGTTAGACCAGGAATTCCTTTGAAAATGGTCTAACAAACCGAAACTAGTCGGAATAAAGTTTTAATTTGTCAAACAATACCACATGTTTTTTTTAATTTAAATAACTTTATATATTCTAACATGTTTCACCAAGTGCCAGATGAGAAATTAATTCAAGAAAATAATTGTTGTGTTTTTAAGAAGTACCAATCAATGATTAAGTTAATTGACTTGGGTGCAAATGGGCATTTCTATTATATTTTTTCCATTTAATTTCTTTGTACAAGGAATTAGAATTGATTTTAGTTTTTAAACAATCATAAAAATGTAGGTAAATGTTAGTTAATAACAGTCAAATTTAAAAGAGGAATTTATTTGAGTAAAATATTATTACCATCTTTATTATTAAAAGTTCCTTATTAAATTTTTTTGTAAAGGAGTTTAATTAGATTTGACTTTATAAACAATTTATGTATTTTAATTCAATTTAAAATACAAATACGATCTATTTATAGGGGGGGGGGGGGTTAGAAATATTCAGATTGCTGGTAATTAATTACACGTTGAGTTCGAGAGAGCACACCTTTTATCCGGATTAATTGCTATAATTACAGCCCCCAGCCAACCAGAACCTTCCATTGACCGATCCACCTGAACAATTAAATCAAATCCATCAATTACCCGTTCGGAAATTAACGTTTTGCTCAACGCCCAATGAAAGCATGAGAATCGTATTCGCGGCAAAATTAACAACATTTATTTTGTACAAAAATGAATAGAGTTATCTAATCACAATTCCAGTATTACAACAACTGGAATATTAATAATAAATAATTTATTTCCCAACAGGTACAGTCGGCTCAACCCAAATCTGAACCAAAATTTAATGGTGTGATGTACACTTTGCATCATAGTCGTTAATCTCAAATAAATTTGACAGCTCTCAAAAATTATTGTCAAATATTTATATTCTCCCCTTTCTTTATAATACCACTGGATAAAACCAGAATTATAGGAATGAATTTCAGTAACAAATACCATAACAACCAAACAGCGTTCACATTTGGGTTGCGTCGACTGTACATATAGAATATCCTATTATTACAGGGAAAAATATATCATATGTAAGGTATTAAGTTAACTACTTAACTAATAAATTAAAGAAATCAAAATTAAATGAATATGTAAAAAATCAAATTATATAAAATTTATACAAATTGAATTAATTTAAATTTAATTCAAAAGTGAATCGTTTAGTTCAAGATTTTTTTTTATTTTAACAAAACAAATGTATTTTGATGTTAAAACTGTCAGGTAATACAAAAAAAAAATAATGCAAAGAATCTATATTAGTGCATTTATTTATTAATAATAAAAACCTGCAAAAATCTGCATATTTGCTACAAATATTTTAAACCTTTTCTGAATTAATTAATAAGATAATTTTAACAGAGTAAATAAATACAATCAACGTTAATACCTTCTAAAAAAGTAAAGTATTAAAACATGTAATTTAATTTTAATTTTAATTTATTTATTTACGGAATCTCCAGTTTACAATAGATTAATACATATACATCTTAATACAATAAATTGACTAAACAAAAACAAAATCTAAATATGCCAAACAAAATTTAATTTTATAACCCTACAGAAATATTTTATTTCAATATATATTGCATATTGATCCCAAATAGTTCAAAACGTAACAATATGAAACAAGCTCCTTCCCAC
This sequence comes from Philonthus cognatus, assembly GCA_932526585.2. Classification (NCBI taxonomy): domain Eukaryota; kingdom Metazoa; phylum Arthropoda; class Insecta; order Coleoptera; family Staphylinidae; genus Philonthus; species Philonthus cognatus. Next base: position 22,718,089 of record OW052243.1, on the reverse strand, counting down.
CTTCAAGTTACAATAAATAGATTAATTAATCAAACACTCAACCTTCAATCGATCAATTAATTATACAACCAATAAATTAATATATATATATAAATATAATGTGAATATAAATATAAAATATATGACAAAACTTAATTAAAGGAACAGACCCAAACTCACACAAGATATCACAGCGATGTCAACAATACAAATTATCACAGATGGAACATAAATAGTATATGACGAATACATATTGAATAACAAACCACCAATATATATCTGTATATAAAAGGATAAAATGGTATCTTAACATGTACAACAAATGCAAATTATCACAGATTGAACATGAAGTGTAAATAACGAACACGTATTGAATTAGCAATAACAAATAATATAATAAATAGATAATAGAATAAATAAATAATAAGAAGTATGTCCAAGTTACATCAATGACAGCGGACAGATCGATATAACGTAAGTGGGTTTTAAAAATTGCAAAGGATGGTGCGAAGAGGATAAAATTGGAATTATGTGACAAAACATTTGCCTGCCTCATCATGCGGTCGATGGGGTTGTTCATACCATAGTTCGTGGTATGAAAGGCTAAACGAAATAATGCCCTATGCCTTGATTGAAGGCCCCGGGGTACATTGTAATTTAAAGCACCCACCAGTTCAGTGGAATTCACAAACCCACTCACCAAATTATACAAAAATGACAAGTCCAGAAAAATTCTTCTTTCAGCCAACGATCGCAGATTCAATAATGATAACATTTCGCTATGACTAAAATCTATAATATTTTTCCCCACACGAAAAGCCATTATCTTCAGAAATTTTCCTTGAATCATCTCGATCTGATGAATGGAGCTTTTTGTGTAGGGTGACCAAACTATTGAAGCATATTCCGCATGTGGACGTACCAGAGACAAATAGAGAGTTTTTACAGTTGCGTTCTTAAATTGTCTACTAAATCGATTAATAAAACCCAACACATTTAGTGACTTGTTACACACATGCGAAATATGCTCCCTAAAATACAGCTTTGAAGTAAACATGACACCTAAATCTTTTACTCTGGTTACACTTGCCAACTGATGATTGACCAAAGAGAAATTAAAATGTTTTTCTCTTCCCCGGGTAAAAGATATGCGAAAACATTTGTTTAAATTCAATGCTAGATTGTTTTCTATGCACCATTCTGCAATGACATTCAAATCATCCTGCAGCTGCTGCTGATCTGACATACTACGAATTTTTTTTATGAATCTTTAAATCATCGGCAAAAAGGAGAACTCTACTATTCCTCACATTAAATCCAATATCATTCACAAACAATAAAAATAAAAGACGGCCGCAGTGCGAGCCCTGAGGTACCCCAAATGTCACTGATATCGTATTGGACACATTTTGACCAATACGTACTCGTTGTGATATGCCCACCAAGTAGCTCTCTATCCATTTAATTTATATGGAATATAAGTACTTTTTTTTAAAACAGTATATCGAAGAACGCAACCCAATCTGATCGCTAGATTCGAATCTGCTTGAATAAACGGCCATTACACGGATGCCAAACAATTTTGGGGGTATAAAAATATGTACATATGTCTCTAATACTTACGTAGTTAAAATGCAATCAATACATTCTGCAAACGGAAATATAAAATTGTATTTACTATGACGTTTTTTATAAAGTGAATCATTTAGATAGTTTTTCTTTAAAGTATACGTATTCCAAATTCAGCCTATTTTTGTAAATCTTTAGATATTCCCTGTTTTTTTTTAGTTCAATTTAAAGCTTTAAACAAGTGTTTTCCACTCCCAGATTAAGCATGAAGTAAAATTTCGAGTTTAGAAAAGCCCCGTGAAAATTTGTCGAGGGTCGCGCAGCGACCCGAGACAAATTTTCTGGGCTTTTCTAAACTCGAAATTTTACTTCATGCGCCACGCGTATTAAACACTAATTTTAAGTGAGGTTCAAATACACATAAATTTCACAATATTTTAGTGTTTTATACGCGTGGCGCATGAAGTAAAATTTCGAGTTTAGAAAATCCCAGAAAATTTGTCTCGGGCCGCTGCGCGACCCTCGACAAATTTTCACGGGGCTTTTCTAAACTCGAAATTTTACTTCATGCTTAGTCTGGGAGTGGAAAAGACTTGTTTAAAGCTTCAAATTCAACTCTTTTAAAAAACAACGAATGTCAGAAAATTTACAGCTAATGCATGTTTACTTAAAAGAAAAAATCCCTGAATATGTTACTCCGTGCAGTAAAGGGTTGAAATAGATACAATGAATCCAAAACAATATATAGTCAAAAAATATAAAATACATAAATAGAAGCAAAGAAAGTTAATAATGATACGATAAACTATCCCACATAATCACAGTATCACAGGACATTGGAAATTGTTCAACTGTTTTTGCGAAAACATACTTCTATTACTAATCAATATGTGTTGACATTCATAATTTTCAACAATAACATTTTAATAAACAAATTATTAGTTATAGTAAATACACCTAATTGTAGACATTTATATTATTAGCAAAATTCACTAAACTTGTTTTGCATAGGACTGAATAGAACTATCCAATAGCAATCACAGTATCCATGGGTGTAGCCAAGGAAGGGAAAATTTGCTTTGATCACTCCGCTTCGCGGAGAGACCAAACCGAATTTTCAGGCTTTTCTAAATTCGAAATTTTACTTCATGTTTAATATGGGAGTGGAAAACCCTCGTTTCAAGCTTCAAATTGAATTTAAAAAAGATAACCAACGAACATCTAAAGGTTTACAGTTTATACGTTATAATTGGGATATGTATACTTAAAAAATACTCCCTGTATTTGAATCTAATTATTATTTTTGATCTAAATTATTTCTTCTAAACTATAATGCATGAAAAAACGACACTAATAAATGAAAACTTATAGAATTTTAATAACAATTATGGTAACATTAAATATTAATTTAAATTATATTATTATAATTTAAATTGTTTTTTGATAAAAATTATTGTAGTTCATAAATTGAAATACGAAAATTGATTAATTTTAATTTTTAAATGAGCAATCCAATTAACGTAGATAATAACGGACGAATAATTTATTTCGTTCATTTTGCACGCACTTATCTCGGAAATGGGAATGAATAAATATAAATTTCCACTTCTATTTTGGGTCGAATGGTATTTATGTGTTACGTATTAATTGAAATCAAAATTTTCGAAGTGGAAATTATCTATATTGGATTTTAAATAAATTATATTATAAATAAATGGTAATTTGCTACAATTAATTAAATCAGTTAGAATTGTTTCACTGATTTTATCTAACTCTCTAACTTTCCTACCTGAATCAAAAAAATGTGTTTTCCATAGCAGAAAGACGACGGGTCGATAGCCGATTAGCAACTTAATATCAACTTTTTATAAATTTAATAAAATGAAACACTTTAACTTTGTTGTATAACACAATATTTTTATTTTCGTGACTGCAGCCTTGGCAACTCAACTTGCCATTATCAAACAGATAATGGCAATCACTCTGATAATATCAAGTTAAGTTGCCGAAACTGCAGTCGTGAAAATAAAAATATTATGTTATACAAACAAAGATAGAGTGAATACAAGATAAATTCAAATTCAAAACTATTTGAATTGGAATTCAAATAGTTTTGAATTTGAATTTATCTTGTTTTAACTGTACCGCAAGGTAAATAATAAGGTCTCACATTCTTCATACCTGCTAATGACATAATCCCCATTTTTGCCTATAAATACAAACCGTATTTTTCACTCATTCCATTTCTGTATACGTGTTCATTCCACACACAACAGTTTTTCCAAATAAGTTTATTTTAATTTATTCCTAAACTGTATTCCTAAACTGTTTTTGCATAAGCAAAGCTATACTGAAGAGAGATAAATCTCGAAACGCGTCTATAGATGGCCTAAGATATTAGTTTTAATCCAAGTCCTTTTTATCTAATTTTTTTTTTGTTAATTCTCCTTTTATTTTAAATGTGTATTTGTTAGTTGGTTTGAAGAAAATTTAACCTAAACGTTACATATACTTTAATAGAGCGTTCTAACAAATCAAATTAAATAAGATTTTAAATATTTCATTGTATAATTCAATATCCGGAGGTGTATTTGCACGGGAAGTAGTTGTTTCAATGGATATTTATCGTCTTAAGTTGTCTTATTAATTAAGACATTGTTTGCATATTCACGAATAGTTTTTTCGTAATTTTATATATTAAAGTTAGAGTGTTTTATTTTATTGAATTAACATGTATAACGAAATAGAAGCCTCCACCGTTCATAATTTTATAAATGTATATATAAATATACATGTTATGTAATTGCTTGTTGTTAATAAAGATTGTTTGTTGTTGTTATGTTTTCCATTTCTTCGCCTAAGGAAATCTCAGTGTGACGATAGAATTGTAGCGGTTTTACACTATACATTTGAAAGTGTTCTAAATTATTTTATTTATAATAAAGTATAAAATATTCCCTGCTACCAGATTAAAATTTTTGCATTAAAAAGCACTTATCGTTAAATTCAAATTGAATTCAGAGGCTGCAAACTGAAACTTTACGCAGCCGGATACATATCCAATTAGAAGACACGTATGCATATAACGAGTTACTTTAAAAGTTAAGCCACTTTAAACAACGTAACGATGATTATAACTTTATAACTTTTACGATGGAGCGGTGAAATGATAAACTTTTCCAGCGGCAAACTATCGTCACAACGTAACGAATTCGGATATACTTTCCGGTAGGAAAAGCAATATTATTAAAAATGAAAAGCATCCTCATCGGATTATAATTAATATCCGTTCCAAAAGTTTTATGTTTGGAGCGTAATAAAAACTAATCCGTCGACCAAAACAAATTATTTTTGTACAGGTTAATAATTCAACATTGATTAATATATAGGTGTTTAATGAATTCACTTGGTTTGTTTTACTAAAAATATTTTATTTCATCTAGTTTCGGCTTAATGCCATTTTCAAGAATGATTTTTATTCTAGTTGAAATAAAATATTTTTAGTAAAACAAACCAAGTGAATTCAATTAAACACCTATATTTAGTAGAAATGTTTTACCAAGTGGATAATGAGATACAAGTTAATAATATATTGATCAATAACCTACTGACTTTTTAATTTTATTAAATAATTTGATAAATTATTATTCTAAAAACTGTTTAAAAAATTCATTATTTCTGAGTCGTTTCGCGATTAACCTAAATTTAACTTGTTGCCACTTATTTATTTATAAACAAAAATGAATGAAATTTTACAAATAAACAAATAATTGTTGTGATTCCATTGGTATATATCAAAATTGTAAATAATTTCTATTTTAAAAGGTATTAATTTATTTATATAATACGATATCTTCCTTAATATGCAAGTAATCATGTTTTTATCACAGCAGTCAGTACGTTGATCATAAATTATTATGACAGAATAATATATTTTTTTTACAATATATTGCGTTTCAACACAACTTAAACAAACCCTCAAACCGCAAGCAACATTCCTTCTCTAAACGATTTAAACAATCATAGTGACTATTCCGCTAAAAGTGATTTTAATTTTTGTAAAGAAATTTAAATTTATATATATAAACAATATAAATTTATTTAATTTTTATGTTTATGAATATGAACAACCCTGCTAAGAATTTTGAAAAAAAGCCTTATCCATTTCCATAATGTCATATTCATTATTCAACCAAATATTATAGAATATTTAATATTTAAATTAAGGAATCTTATACAGGAAGATGATTTAAGGTAGGATTCACGAGAGGTATCCCATGGTTTCCTTTTTTTGTAGTGCTTTGTGCAAAATAGTTTGATGTCATCAGATTATGTGTGTGAAAAGAGACAAAAAACTTCACAATATGTCTGCTATGGTTTTTAGATGGAACATGCGAAAACGTATGTTCCGGTATGCAGCTTTAAAACTTTAAGGTTAAACGTCATATTTTGACAATGTCTTCGTAAAATTAAATCTGCCAAAAGCCAGCCACAAATCATTATAATTAATGTGCACTATCGTTTTAAATGTGAGTTTAAGTGGTATAATTCCAATTTCCACATCTATTAAATAGTTCTGGTATTTACAGAAGGAAATAATGGATTTATGTTGATTTTGTGTAAGTTCAAACGAAAATGTTTGTTGAATCGAATGCGCATTCAGTAGATTTGGCAAATAGTCATCGGATTAATCTGTTAATACAGGGAATTTTTCTTTTAAGTATACATACAGCGAATTTTCTTTTAGGTTTACATATGCATACGCGTTTTTTTAAGAGTTCAATTTGAAGCTTAAAACGAGTGTTTTCCACTCCCAGACTAAGCATGAAGTAAAATTTCGAGTTTAGAAAAGCCTGAAAATTTGGTTTGGTCGTGTAGCGCGAAGCGCTACACGGCCAAACCAAATTTTCAGGCTTTTCTAAACTCGAAATTTTACTTCATGCGCCACGCGTATTAAACACTGAAAGTACTAAAATATTGTTAACAAGTAAACTTCTCTTGAAATCAGTGTCTTGTACGCGTGGCGCATGAAGTAAAATTTTGAGTTTAGAAAAGCCTGAAAATTTGGTTTGGTCGCTCCATGCTTTGCGCTATGCGACCAAACCCAATTTTCAGGCTTTCCTAAACTCGAAACTTTACTTCATGCTTAACATGGGAGTGGAAAACACTCGTTTAAACTTCAAATTGACCTCTTTTAAGAAAACAACGAATATATAAAAACAACAACACGTAATTGGGATATGTATACTCCAGATGTATCATCTGAAATAGCTGTAACTTCTGGGGTTCATCAGGGGTCACACCTAGGGCCTCTTCTGTTTAACATTTTTATTCACGATGTTACTGACTGCTTTCATCATGCAGAACGCTTGTTATTTGCTGATGATATTAAAATCTTGACTATATTATCAGATAATTCGACATCTTTATTGCAGGATGAAATTGAACTTAAAGAAATGTAACACTATTTATTTTTCTAAGAGAAGCGCAACTGCTGTGACAAATTATTATCTTAATAATTCACAGTTGTTGCGTGTCTCGTCGGTCAAGGACTTAGGCATTACATTGTCTCAACAATGGAATACCAACTAGCATCTAACTAATATATCGTTTAAAGCTCATCGTATGTTAGGTTTCATAAAACGAAACTTTAAAGAGTTTACTAACGTCAGTACCCTACTTACATTATATTCTTCTCTTGTGAGACCGCATTTGGAGTACTGTTGTGTGGTATGGAATTTACTAGGTCTGAGGTAGATTTACTTGAAAGGGTCCTGATCAAATTCATACGCTTTATAAGTTTCAGATTTCTAGTTCTTACCAAGAAAGTCTGAGAGACTTAGGAATGAATACGTTGGAGCAGAGACGAAGGAATGCAGATGTAATGATATGCTTCAATCTTATAAATGGTTGGATCGACTGCCCATACCTTCTGGGACAGTTTAAAATCAACGTGCCTAGCAGAGGTTTGCGATCCTTCGATCTCTTCAACGTATCTTATCACAGAACTAACTATTGGAAAAACTACGGTATGGCTAGAGTGGCCGCGCATTGCAACTCAGCGAATATAGACTTTGAAATCACCAATTAAAAAACATTTAAATCGCGCCTTCATGAAAAAAATAGATACTTCTTGTTTTAATCTGTTTTATTTATCTATTCGAATATTGTTTGTAATTATGTATTTTAACGTATTTATTGCATTAAATTTATTTTATTTGTATTCTGTTTGTGATTTTATATTAAGAAGTATTTATCACTTTTGGTAATTGTGAGTATTAGGCATTATGTACTTTTAAATGGAATTTCCGTAAATAAACATTAAACAAAGAAAAAATGTAGAAGCAATTATGATGTAAAGCTTTTTTAAAAGAAAGAACACAAATATACTCGCTATCTAAACAGTATGACCTTGTCATGTAACGTCAAAATTTGACACAACTAGGAAAAATCGGTACAGATACAACTGTCTACATACTCTCTAAAATATTTGAACAACACATTCCACATCAATGAGTCATAGGACATCTCTCTCGAATTCCACTATACATAAAATATTAACAAATGATTTTTATACAGTACATGTCCAGAAATAAATTGGTACATTTGATTATTCTGAAATAATACCAAAAAAATAAATATGTTTTTCTGAATTGTGGAGGCTTCTACTTCGTTATACATGTTAATTTAACACAATAAAACACTTTTAACTTTGTTTGTATAACACAATTTATTGTGTTATACAAAGTTAAAAGTGTTTTATTGTGTTAAATATGTTTTCATTTAATGGCTAATATAAACAATATTTGTGAAGGAAAAAAATCAAAATCAAAATATGTTACGTAGAATTGATTACTCTGAATAATTTTTAAAATGATGAAATAGTTTTTATTTTATTGGCATTTAAACACAGGACCCAAAACTTTTAAACCGGATATTACAATTTTAGCTTAGATTTGTTCTTTTCTTTAAGAAAAAAAAAATTAAACCTACGAAATATATCTATTAATAATATCATTTATTGCCCAATTCATTTAATAAAAGTATGTTTCATTGTCAAACAGAAAAATAACTCAATAAAATATTTAAATAAATTTATAATTTGTAACCTATTTGTATTGTTATCTATAAAGATAAGTTTTAACTAGTTTCTTTTTTTTAATAAATTTAGATTGCACTGATAAAACTCATCAAACAGCAATGTTTAAGAAAAAGTATATACATTTAAAAAAACACAATTGAAGTTTAAAAATTATTAATATATGTAAATATTTTATGTTTCATACTCTATAAATAAATTTAAGAAGCAAAAATAGCTAATGTTTTGTACTTAACCCTTGTATGGTATTTAATACGTTACAGAATATACTCGCTTAAAGTATATTCTTTTTTTGAGTAATTTGTAAAAATACTGGGTTTTTTAAGTTTCGCTTATAACTTTTTATTCAAAAACTATTAAATCTAGATATTTACAACTTTGACACTTTGTCATGTACATTTCTGTATGTGGGACGTAAACTATACCAAGTCATTTTTTTTTAATACGTTTTTTTCATACTGTTGGAATCAGGATATTTCACTCTATCAAGAGGTAACATAGCACTCTGAAGTTTCAAAAATTTGACTTGGTGTAGTTTCCCTCCCATATACAGATATCAATCTTCAAAATTCAAGCGATAATTTAACTTCTTGTAGAATATAATTCATCCAACAAATGAATTTTCTTAAGTATAAATGAAATTGCCAATTCTTGGTTGCAGAATACTTCAAATATTAAAACTACGATTGTTTTCGCAATCTACAACAAGTTAGTCTTACAAAGACTATAACAAACACTCACTGAAACAACTACCCCCCGAGCTAATACCCCGACGGACACTGAATTATACAACAAGTGTTTGCTGTTACATACAGTAACCTACTGCAAATGTAACAATTTGGGTCAAATTATTCAGGCCATCTATAGGAAAGTTTCGAGATTTATCTCTTATCAGTATAGCTTATTTTTATAATTATTTTTTACTGTAGTAAATATCTTTGATTAATTTCTCACTTAACCCTTGGAAAACATTTGAAACTATAAACTATTCATTAAAAAACTTGGTATTTATTGAATACATTAAAATTTATTTTATAATTTTATTTTATTAATCAATTTACGTTATCAGCTACAAATTTAGTAAGCTAAGCAATTTATCATAACACTATATAGAAGTATAAATTTGCATAAGGACATCATCCATTTAGGGCAATCATCTGGGCCTGAATATAAATGGTTATCTAATAGAAAACTTAAGGGGCCTCCCGCACGTTTTCTTTCTCTTTTTTTTTCTTCGGCCTCTGAAAGATGAGAAATTAAATATACATGAGATGTAAGGGCTGGCGAGCCGCTCTCTCTCTATATACCGAAACATTATGTGAATTTATTGAGAAATACCGATCGGGTACACAGGCCTCGGGCGAAATGAGTTCGTCGATTAGTGTATTCAAAATATATATAGGGATGTGCATAAAAGTTAAATAAATAAAAATATAACGAGGTGATAAAAAATAATGATACCATTAATGTTTTATTTGTTTTGAAAGATATGCGTATGTCATTTAAATAAATGAATACGAAGGGAATCTTTCTTTTAAGTATAAATATTTTCTAACGACTGTTTCCATTCCTTGTTTAAGCATGAAGTAAAATTTCGAGTTTAGAAAAGCCTTAAAATTTGGTTTGGTCGCTCCGCGAAGCGGAGCGACCAAACCAAATTTTCAGGCTTTTCTAAACTCGAAATTTTACTTCATGCGCCACGCGTATACAACACTGATTGAAGTTAGTTCAAAATACTTTGCAAAAAGCTAAAGTAGTATGTTTATAACTTCACGTTAAACCAGTGTGTTATACGCCTGGCGCATGAAGTAAAATTTCGAGTTTAGCAAAGCCTGAAAACCAAATTTTCAGGCTTTTCTAAACTCGAAATTTTACTTCAAGGAGTTGAAACTCTCGTTAAAAATTTCAAATCAAACATTTCTATAAAAACAACGAATTCCTGAACATTTACAGAATGTGCATCTGCATATCTACTACAAAAAATAATATAATGCAATAAGTTGAAAACAACAAAAACAATACAAAATATATCTCCACAATTAACGTAATTTTCATGATTTTAAAGTACCAAATATAAATGTCTAACATTCGTTATCTAAATTAACACATTTCTTCTTTCGCTACAGATCGTTACTGGACTCTTTAAATTTATTTATCTGTATTACGATTATTATTATACCTGGAGTAAATTGCAAATGCTTATGGCTATTTTGTCTTATAATGTGCGACAACAACTTCTTAAGTATTGATTGGGCAATAAATGATATTATTAACTTATAATTCTGTAGTTCAATTTACAGTATTAATTCGGTTTTTTGGTTTTCCGAAAATTAATTTAAACAATAAAATTGAGACGGAGACTTTAAAAAGTGTCATTCAATTTATAATACATCTATTCATTTAATATTATAAATGTTTCTTATTTTACAATTTTCTCCGAAAATTTCGAATGCATCTGAAATATATTGACCCTATAAACATGTAGACATCTGGCTAAACGTGTACAATATAGAATTTCGTAAAAGTGCAACGGTTCAGCAAGAGTCGTTGTTTGTCTCATGAATAAATTGTGTAAACACGGTGCAAGTTTTGCAAACAAGCATTTCGAATTACGTTCTCCGATTCGATTCGAAAGGTTGCGCGAATAAAGTTTGCTGTTCCGGTGCAAGTGTCGTATCAAAATCAATTTATATAGTAGTTACAGAACTTCAATTACCAACAAATTAATTTAATCAAGCACAAACATGGATGCACCGAACGTAACTTTTTGTATATCGTTTTTTTGTGAAATAAGATTTAATAGGATTTTAAAAATCGCCTTTTCTTTAACGAATCGATTAAGAGTATTGAGTCTTTGTAAGATACATTTTTTTGTGGATTGCGCAAAGAATCGCATTTTTAATGTTTTGAAGTATTCTACAATTAAGTATTGGCAATTTCATTCATACTTATGTTTGAACTACACGGCGAGCTGTATGCCACTTAATTAAATATATGTACATATGTCTCTGATTTAAGGTGTCAATTTGTTTAAAATGAACGGCAAAGCTATACTGATGAGAGATAAATCTCGAAACGCGTCTATAGATAACCTGACAACAACAAACAATGTTTATTAACAACAAGCAATTACATAACATGTATATATATATATATATATATATATATATATATATATATATAATCGGCTATCGACCCGTGGTCTTTTTGCCATAGATAACTTAATTTGATCCAAATTGTTACATTTAGAGTAGGTTACTGTGTGTAACAGCAAACACTTATTGCATAATCCAATGTCTGTCGGGGTATTAGCTCGGAAAGAAATTATTTCAATAAGTGTTTGATTTAATTTTTGAAAGACAAATTAGTTGTAGATTGCGTAAAGAATCGCACTTTTAATGTTTGAAGAAAAAAAATGTTTGAACTCCCCGCTTCGCAAGTGAAATTATACGCATTCTATTGACAACCGGGAATCTGCATTTTCCGGTCTGCTATATCAGAAAAGTCACCAAAAAGCATTGTAATGAATGCAACCAGTAAATATATCAGTTCGTAAATAGACACATTTCTTGTATAGTTAACATTTACCGGTTCATATTGTGGGTCATTCATCAGTTTTAATTTAAAATCATCATACACGTAAGTAGCAGCGAATTTGATTAAAACAACTGTAAAAATAATAAACAAATAATGATAAATATTAATCTTGCCGGACATAAATCCGTAGAGGGGGTTGGATGTATGTTATCTGGGCTGAAAATTGGATTATTTATGACGTGTATAAATGATGCTCGGGGAAGGCTTAGATAGATAGGCTGGTTCCTGCGGTAATTTATCGCCCCTCTGTTTATTTTTATTATTCCCGTTGTTTTTCGGGACAACTCGTCGTATTTTTTTACAAGACCGTCACTTCGGGAACATCAAAAGATAAAGGCTTTATGTACAGGTGTATTTAATGTTTTACGCAACAGGGATACGAATATTAAGTAAATAATGTTTATTTTTTGTAAGGCGTGAAAAAAATACTACAAATAATCTTGTTTTAAAAGAGGATAGTTAGGATACATGCATATATTGAAATAAATCCAACTTTAATCAATTATTTTGCAGCAGATGAACGCGATTCCCATGCTTATTGTAATTTTCCCGCCAAAATACTTTTTTTTGGCAGAATCTGTCTCAGAATGCAGATAATATTCTGTTCAAAACTATTTATCTATTTTAAGTAATATAGTATAATTAGTTTGATAAATCGGTGACTTTTTTACTAAAATAATTTTCCTTTAGCTTTCCAGCGTTTTTCCATTTTTTTATCCCGTTCAAATAATATTTTTTATCTATATCTCTTACCTTTTACCTCTTCATTCGACCCATCTCTTACCGCCGAGCCATTTCTTTAGGTTTAAGAACAGGAAATAATAGCAGTGGGCTAAATCGGGAGAATATGCTGGATGGAGTAGCAATTCGTAGCCCAGATTATGAATTTTTACCATGAAGACTACACACGTGTGCACCTCTGCATTGTCCTGGTGAAAAAAAAAAACACTTTTTTCTTTCCCAAATGCGGTGGTTTTTGCTTTAAATCAATGTCAAATTTGTCCAACAGCTCTGAATAGTATTTACGTGATTGTTTTACCCTTAGCAAGATAATCGATGTGAATAACTCCGCGTGCATCCCCAAAAATTGTCGCCATGACCTTGTAGGCCGACAGACTGCTTTCAATAGCCACCAAACACAAACTAAATGACGCAGCTTCCTCAAAACTTGACAGAAGTCTATTGAAAGATGGTAGTTGACATGAGCAGTGTTGCATTTAATGTTACTAGGCGGGAAATTCAAATAGTCACTGACTTATTAAACTACCCTCGTACAAGTTCCTTTTTTTATTATATAACGATGTACAAAATTAGAGATTTTTTTATATAAATAAATAACTAATATTTACTACCTTTTTGAGTATTATTCTGTGCAGAATAAATATATCTTACTTCTTAAATTAAGTTTTAAGCAGATTTCAAACTAAACATTATTGGAGTAGAAAACTTATTTCATTCGGCCTAGAATTTAATTAAAAAATAATTGATAAAAGTATTAGCATTTAATCGCATCTCATATTGTTGTGTTCAGAAAATGATAATATTTATATAATTCCAAAGAAAATGTCTCCAGAGGCTCAAATAAATGGCATAATAATGCGAAAGATGAATCATTAGCAGAATATTTTGAACTTCACATTTCAGTGATTTATACGCGTGGCGTATGAAGTAACATTTTGAGCTTAGAAAAGCCTGAAAATTTGGATTAGTCGACCAAACCAAATTTTCAGGCTTTTCTAAGCTCAAAATGTTACTTCATACGCCACGCGTATAAATCACTGAAATGTGAAGTTCAAAATATTCTGCTTATGATTCATATTAAGGCTTTTGTAAACTCGAAATTGTACTTTATGCTAAATCAAGGAGTGAAAAAACTTGTTAGAAGTTTCGAATACAACACATTAAAAACAACCAATACCTTGCCATTATTTACAACATAAACATTGGAATACGTATACTAGAAAAAAATGTCCGGCATATTTCTTATGTCTTCAATCTAATCTAATGTAATCACATGTAGTGAAAGTGTATTGGAAACTCCATTGTTAATTTCACAATAAAATATTGATAAAATTAGATAAACTATAAAATGAATAAAAATGATTAAATTTTTTTAAATATGTAAAAATATCATTTGGGAAAATTGATTATTAATTTTGGATTGCATAATATTTCAATATACAGTATAAATAAATTTATAAATTGTTATATTATTAAAATTTATATAAATCAAGATAGATTTTATTTCAGTTGATATATTAAATTGTGTGAATAAATCTTGTAAAAATGCGTGCGTGTAAACAATTTGTCTTGGAAAATCGTCGAAAGCTGTCGAACGCAGTCAGTGAAAATAGGAACTGGAAATTTACATAAAATAATGGGGTGAGTGGGTAAATGTGAAAAGTGTCATATACAATTGATTAATGTTTCATATTTTTCCTTCCTATTCCTTAGATTTTTAAAATAAAAATAATTTATTATTTTAATCAACATGAAAAGACACACAATCTTTACTAGTTAAAAGTTTATATTATTTTCTTATAAACAAAATAAAATTATTGACAAATTAATTACATATTTACGATAATCTTTAAAATCATATATTATATTTACGTATAATTGGAATAATAATATTTGGTAATTTGAGGCATATTTTTAAAAACTCAAAAATAAATAGAAGAACCCTACTACCTTAAAATGAACATACCGAAAATGACAGTAGTTACCGAATTATCGAATTATAACTGTAAAGAATGTTTGTGTGTTTTTGTGTAAACTGTGGTGTTTTATTTATTTATGTATTTATTACAAAACAGATAATACATCTAATAAAAAGGTAACGTCAGTAAAAAACACACACACAATTATTTGTACATATTAGATAAAAATATAAACACAAACATGAGAAAATTAGAAGTAGCCGCAGTTATGTAACAAAACAGTCGTTAATATGTTTGATAAACTCACTAAGTGAGTTACCAAAAATATAAGCATTATATTGTACACTGTGATATGACTTGTATAATTTATATAATGGAGAATGGCTTAGCAATTCTCCATTATATAAATTATACAAGACATATCACAGTGTACAATATAATGTCAGTATTTTTTTTACATATTAATGATGTATGAAGAGTGCTGTGAGAAAATGTGTAACATGTCCAATTTTTAAGCCTAGGTACATGAAAGTTAACTAGCTCTAAGGCAGGGGTGTCATCAGTAAAATTGTTAATCAATTTATATAAAAACGATATACACTTGTGGCTGTAACTTATTGTAATAACATTAAACTCACTTAATGAACTGGAGTAGCTGACCGCACTGCCTGGGTAGCTTTTATACTTCATAAAACATAAATATTTTAAAAACTTGCGTTGAACGCTCTCAACTAGCCTAATATATTTAGCGTATTGCAGTGGCCAGGTGACAGAGCAATACTTTAGTTTACTTAATACAGGGAGTGTTTCTTTTTAGCATAACTATAATAATTATACGCTGTAAATCATCAGATATTCGTTGCTTTTTAAAAGAGTTCAATTTGAAGCTTGAAACGAGTGTTTTCCACTCCCAGGCTAAGCATGAAGTAAAATTTCGAGTTTAGAAAAGCCTGAAAATTTGGTTTGGTCGCGTAGCGCGTAGCGCTACGCGACCAAACCAAATTTTCAGGCTTTTCTAAACTCGAAATTTTACTTCATGCGCCACGCATATAAAACGCTGATTTTAAGTGAAGTTCACTGGTGCACAATATTACGATGTTTTGATCGTTTAATACGCGTGGCGCATGAAGTAAAATTTGGAGTTTAAAAAAGCCTAAAAATTTGGTTTGGTCGCTCCGCTTTTTTAAACTCGAAATTTTTCTTCATGCTTAACCTGGGAGTGGAAAACGCTCGTTTAAAGCTTCAAATTAAACTTTTTAAAAAAGCGTATACATATGTATACTTAAAAGAAAAATTCCCTGTATACATGAAATTATATAAGCTGTATATAGAAATATTAGCAGATCGATAGATATAAACGACTTACTATTTCTTATATAAAAAAAAAAACGATTGTACTGTAACACTCATTAACAATTTTACCTACATGATCATTAAATATAAGATTCAAGTCAGTCAAAATACTACCCGATTCACTCTTTCTAAAGAATTACTCTGTATCGAATAATAATAACAACAATAATAATAATAATATCTTTATTTGTCCAACATGATAACCCAATTACAGATCAAAAATTTGAATAACATAAAAAAAACAAATTACATGCAAATAAACGAAGTAGTGATTACAAATAAAATAATGATTCTAAATAAAAATGTCAGTAAATTGTTTTTCGGAGCACTGGCACAGCGCAATCACAGGAGAACGTTACAATACATTAGAACGAGCCGTTGGTGCTTTGAACGTTGATGAAAACCTTGTAGAATTTATAGGGACATTAAATGGAACCATGGCAAGAATTTCCGGACAGTCAATTTTTCCATCTAAGAGTTTTTTCATTAAGGTAGCACATTGCAAATTTCTTCTGTCAGCAAGGGATGGAATTCGTGACGCTGAAGAAGTTCATCTTGAGAAGTTCCAATTGGTGGATAAGTACGGTCAAGTTTAAACGAGACAAATTTTAAAAATCGACAGTGGATGCGATCTAACAAAAGAGAGTGACTAGCATAAATAGGATACCAGATTAAACTATTATATTCCAACTTACTCAATACAAATGCGGAATATAGAGATGTTATAGAATCAACATTAGAAAAGTCGCGGCTAATACGAAGAATAAATCCCAAGATGTTAGAAGCATTTGTTCGGACTGAGTCGATATGATTTTTAAAAGTGAGTTAGTTGTCAAATGTAGTTCCTAAATCTTTAACAGTGGTACATCTCGACAAACACTTGCCATCAATCTAGTAACTTGTTTCACGTAAGGTGCGGGTGCGAGAATAACTTACAACACATTTGTTAACATTTAGTACTAAATTGACTTTCTTGCACCAATTAGCAATGATATCTAAATTAAGTTGTAAAATGTCTACGTCATTCAAGGATTTGATGTTTAAATGGATTTTAAAGTCGTCAGCGTAAGGTAAAACAGGACAGGTATCATATTTGGTATCATATTTGATGATTTTTCTTAGAAATGTCATAACACAGCACATCTTTGTATTTAGTGATTAGCCATTACTATTACACCAGTCACAGATGTTATTAAGGTCATCTTGAAGGATTTCACAGTCAGCGTAGTTTTCAATTTTCCTGAAGATCTTTAAATCATCCGCATATAGTAGAAGTGAAGAATTGAGAAAGTTGCCAGTAGTATTAACGAAACGTGAAAACAGAAGCGGCCCAAAATTTGGCCCATAGGGTACCCCAGATGTGGCGAGATAGCTGAAGGATTGTACACCTTCATATTCAACTATTTGCAATCGATTAGATAATTATGAATTTATAAAGTTTATTACATTGTTATTGATATTGTATGTACCTAGTTTATTTATCAAAGTGCTATGATCTATGCGGTCGAATGCCTTCGACATGTCTTTATAAATGCATTCGTTTCGTAGTTGTTGGTAGGAATTTAATATTTAATATGTACATGTATTTAAATAATTAGCACTGATTACTTTTTTGTATTCACTTTTTTATTTTAAAATTGTGACCAGTTCTGACTCGTCAGCAAATCATTCTCAAACTAAAGTAATTAGTGTTAATTATTTAAATATTTAAAATACATCGCAAGGTTACCGCCTCCACCACAAGATATTTAATATGTACAAGCTTATGCAACAATGAAATATTTTTGCAGAAGAGAATTAACAGTACTTCTGAAGATAGACAATCAGGACTATCCCATACGCTTCTTTAACATTCCTAACGTCACAGTCTAAGTAATTTTGGTAGTTGATCTAGATACACACATTATGAGGTTAATAAGGTATACGGTAAATTTAACATTTCACGTGCGGAATAATGGGGATTAATCATACTTAATACAAAATATCTCGCAAGTCTCCTTTTATGTTTTCTTTAAACCCATCAATAACATAAATTACATTTTTCTTGAATTAATTTCTTATCTGGCACTTGGTAAAACATATTAGAATATGTAAAGTTATTTAAATGAAAAAACACTTGGTATTGTTTCACAAATTAAAACTTTATTCCTACTAGTTTCGGTTTGTTAGACCATTTTCAAAGGAATGTGAAAATAGTCTAACAAACCGAAACTAGTCGAAATAAAGTTTTAGTTTGTGAAACAATATCAAGTGTTTCTTTTAATTTAAATAACTTTAAATTACATTTTTAGGAAAGATTTATTTTTGTTTTTATTACTATTAATATTATCAAAAATCAAAGGAAAGTAAAATAAGTATAGTCTAATATTACTCCATACATCCAACGTAATATTCCGCAAAAATGGGTTAGTTATCCTTCCTAATAATCCATCATCAGGGAAATATAGCTCACGCTCGGTTAAATCATTTAACTCGTTCCTTTGAGAACAAACGCAAAAAAATCATTAATAACATCACGAGGCCTGAAATCCCCAAAATCGGAAGATTAATGGAGCGTTTATTTATTTTGCGCGATTAATCCATTTTTATAGCTCTGACACGCGTCACTCCGGTTGTCAATTAAAATTTCCCAAATGATTAAACAGTGCTATACTTAGAAAATTATGATGTATTTCAGAGATGTCCTTGCTGGCCCAGGTTTATTTTGAAACCTCGACCAAATTTCAACACAGGCGCACACATTAAATACATTATGTTTCAACTATTATTAGCTAAATGCTCTAATAGAAGTAGTGTGATTGTAATAGTCATATTGTTTTGATAGGTAAAAGTAATGAGAATCATATTTTAATAAATTGGAGAAATCATAATGATGGTTGCGACCGTAACTACGTGGTAATTCATGATCACTGAATCAAACACTTACTATGTTTTTACCACAAAATATTTATTGTATGTATATATATTATATTAATACTTGATAATGACCGTCAAACGTCGAAACTTAAGTCGTGAATTTATGTGTATATTTGTGTAATATAATATATATACATACAATAAATATTTTGTGGTAAAAACATAGTAAGTGTTTGAAATTGGAGAAAATTAATTTAAAGATGTTTACTGCCTTACACAATTATACATACATACATGATGATTACAGCGTTTGTTAAATTGGGTAGGAATTGATATATTTTATAGAACCGCTCAGTTTGATACTTCTAACTAGTGTTTGTGCTCCTTAGTTAAGCAGGAAGTAAAATTAAGAGTTTATAAAAGCCTTAAAATTTGGATTTGCTGACGCTGAAAAATTGTGAACTTCAAAATATACTGCTTCGATTTATAATTTTCTGATTCATAGCCAATCTTAGTCTGATTTTGTGTTTCAATTAACGTTATTAACATTTCTAATTGTTTTTCCACGCCTGGAGTCTATTTCTTTCAATATTTTGAAATATTTCAGTGGTAGATATTTTATGGATTCGATAGCTAACGCCATCTAATGCTCCATAGTGGCATCGTTAATGACACGAATGCACGAGTGCATACACAGGTCACTGTTTCGTCCACAAACGAGCTAAACTTTGTATCTGAATCTGGTGTATCTGGTGCCGGAATACTGAAAACAAATTCAATTTTAATATTTGTTTTCTGGTTTCACAAACAAAGTTTAGCTCGTTTGTGGACGAAACAGTTACCTGTATATGCACTTGTGCATTCGTGTCATTGACGCTGCCACTATGGAGCATTAGATGGCGTTAGCTATCGAATCCATTAATAGTTTTCACACATTGGCTTGAAATAGTCAAAAATGATCAATATTTCTCAGCACTGGGTCGGGACCACACTGAAAAGGACCTTAATGTCCAAAACGCGTTTGTGGGTATCTAGTGACCGAATACTGAACACACATTCAATTTTGGTAGATATTTGTTTGTGAATAATAATAATAATTATTTATTGCCTAACAGAAATTTTCTCAATGTCAAGACAAAGTAGAAAATACTAGTAATAGTATACCATATACATTATATAATTATTTAATCAGCTTTAATGCAATTAATTGGCATTACTTTTGTAATAATCCGTTGCCACTTCTCTCTTTATATCCGCACTGATTTAATTTGACAAATTCCTATTCGCAAATTACATTTACAGAAACGTGTGGATATATGCGTTTCCTTGTTAGTTATTAAAAGCATTGTCGGCGCCGGCTTTTACGCAGAATTCAATTAAGAGTGAAGAGCAAGTGTTTCTATGCTCGTTTTAATTAAATCTAGGCCGGGGATTCCCTCCCCATATTAGCCATGTATTCAGCACACTAATAAACATGACCCCTCACCCCCCTACATTTTCAGAGCCTCAATTTGTGAAGTATCAATAACACCAAGCAATTTTCAACCCCTACTGAAATTAATAATACCGACTTTTCAGTACTTCAGTATTCAGTATGCTTTATTTATATTAAGTGTGTAAAAGGTACTTACTAAATTGGCTCCAAATATCCTATATTATTAGGATTGATAAGTATAATAATGTTACATAAGTTATTAGGTTAATTATTCTTTACATTAATTTATTCGTTTAAAAGTAAGACTGAATACTAAATTATAAATGCGCCGAGGTGTAGGTATTATTTACTTATATGTATTTCTATAACTATTGAGAAGCTCGCTATGTTATTAGTAAAGCAATATGAAGCACATTTAAAGCAATCTTTTAGATATATACAACTTCAAAATAAAGTTGATTGTTGGGTGCTAAATTAAACTCAAAAATTGTAACTATATATAGCTTGTGGAGTAGAGAACAATTTTGATGGAGTGATCGAAACTCTATGAAGCAATATTTTTTTAAAATTAACTTGGGCTGCTAAGTTGCTATGTTCAGGGCTTTCCTAACAATAGGGCTAAATGAGCTATAGTCCGGTGCGCTAAATTTGCTTCCAAGTAAGGGCTGTTACAACAATATTTTTAACAGTTACTCTGCGATTTTTAGACATCAAGAAAACATACATTTTAAAAATTATTGTAGGTATGAGCAAAAATTATGTAATTTTTGTACACTTATGTAATTTTAAAATAACACTAAAGTGTTTACCAATGTGCCATTTATGCATACAAGCAACATTATCATTTTTTTTTTGTTAATTAAATTACAATATAAGTTAATTTGATATATTATATAATTTGACCTGGCTTAAAAGTGTATAAGGAAAACTGTAAATATTTTGTTATTTAAATATTTCGATTATTCCTCAACAAAAAAAAATGGCAGTGTATTTCTAACTTCACAATATTTCAGCGTTTTATACGCGTGGCGCATAAAGTAAAATTTCGAGTTTAGAAAAGCCCCGTGAACATTTTCTACGCGGGGCTTTTCTAAACTCGAAATTTTACTTCATGCTTAGTCTGGGAGTGGAAACACTCGTTCTAAACTTCATATTGCACGTTTTTATATAAAATCTACCAATGCCGAAAAATTCACAGTATGTCATTCATAGAAATCAAAAAAATTAATGCAAATTTTTTACCTAAAACCAACTATTAGAGTTAACTCTATAATTGCTCGGCCGTTAATCGGTTAATTTATACTATCAAATACAGTAGATAATGCGTAGCCTTGGGGCATAAAGTAAAATTTCGAGTTTTAAAATGCCTGTAAATTTGGATTTGCCGGGTGCAAATCCAAATTTTCAGGTTTTTCTAAACTCAAAATTATACTTCATGCTTAGCCAGGGAGTAGAAAACTCATGTGAGATTTTTTCCTTTTTGAAAAAAGTGGCTTATGTTCATATTTATGTATGTAAAAATGTCCGTAAATTTTCTATCTAATAAATAAAAAGGTTCATGTATGGGAATTACTAATAATTTATTTTTAGATAATATGGTTTATGTAATAATCGCATTTTTAAAAAAAAAAATCGATTTAAAAAAAACTATCAGAAAACTACAGACTTTCCCATAAACATTAGAAATAATCGACAGTATTTATTTTTCCCAGAAAACAATTATTAAAGCACCCAGCTTAAGTTCAAATTCCTTGAAACCGAGATTCAAATTTCACTGCTAATATCGACTATACTTTTGAAATAACAAAAACGAAAGACAGCCTAATTTAAAGCCTATTTATTTCTAAATAAGCTAATATTTAGCAATTTTTTATTTTCTGGTAAGTTTGTTTGAATTTGGTTTTCTAAAGTACTCACTTTTGTGAATTTATCATTTACGTCATTTAAACCGCTCTGATTTATAAAAACGCCATTGTAAATAATTAACTTAAAATGTCATCGATTAAGAATTGAACAACCTCTAATTTGAGTTGTGAATTGTTTCTGAAACTAAAAAATTGTGCCCTAGACAAGCACCCAAAGTTAAGTTTTGTGAGATTCATACCTTTTTCATCAACGGAGGATAAGCATGTTTCTTTAAATTGAGTTGAAAGGTTCACCAAAAATTTAGAAGGTTTTACTATTAGGTTAGGTTAGGTTTATATGGCAACTGCCGAGGCTGTTCACTTAGGCCCATAGGGCCCGTTGTGATACCATGAGAGATCCTTCCCCTATACAACCCAATTTGAGCACCTAATGAATCCGATCAGATCTCCCACCTTTATAGGTGAGAGCTCCGCCAGTTCACTTGCGTGGTGCAGACCGAGGTACTTCATTCGTTTTCCCTCAAGAGCAGGACATTGACCTAGATAGTGGAGTACTGTTTCTTCCTCCTCCTCTTCTAGGCATTCTCTGCAGTAGTCATTGTATTTGAGACCCATCTTTTGTGCGTGTCCACCCAGAAAACAGTGACCTGTGATGATGTCTACTGCCTTCCTTATGTCGATTCTGCTAAGTGCAATTAATCTTTTACTGTTTATAGTGTCACAGATAGGCCATAGCTGCCTTGTTATGTGACACGTGTCTTCTTCCTTCCACCTAAGGTTAACCCATGATGTCATTTGGTCCCTTAATAGTCTCTTGCATTCCCCAAGAGGAATGTCGGCGGAAAGTTCAGTAGATAGGTCTCTCATCCTTGCCCCCTTCCTTGCGAGGCAGTCGGCAATTGAGTTTCCCTTGATATCACTGTGACCTGGTACCCAGATGAGCCCCACATCACAGCTGTTAGCGAGCTTGTTAAGCACTTTTCTGCAGTCTCTGACCACCTTGGAGGTGCAGTAGGGACTATTTAATGTCCTAATGGCGGCCTGGCTATCGGTGACGAACCTGATATGGTTTACCTGAAGGTCGGTTTTACCTATCCAGTGCACTGCCACTCGGTTAGCCATGACTTCCGCCTGTAGGACGCTGCAGTGGTTTGGGAGTCGAAAAGATTTTTTGAGGTTGAACTCATGTGAGAAAATTCCACCCCTACTCTGTTTTCGGACTTGGAGCCATCCGTGAAGAGCCAGACTTCATTTCCCTGAATAATCTTGCCCTCTACCCATTCGGTTTTGTCCGGGATGGAAATGGAGAACTTGTTCCCAAAGGTAAGTTCTGGAAGACAGCTATCAGTCCTCAGTGGGATATCGACAAGCTCATTCAGGATCCTTCCATGGCCCTGTTTGCTACTATTCCATATCCCGACCGAGTCGATCCTGATCGCTGTGGTAGCTGCAGCATACCTGCAGTAATGGTCAACAGGAGCTAGATTTAGTATTACATCTAGCGCTTTGGAGGGGGTAGATCTAACCGCGCCTGTTATGAGCAGTTCGGCTGATCTCTGTACCTTACCCAGTGTGGTCCGGTGAATTTTCTTATCAAGAGCAGTCCACCAGACTGCAGCGCCGTAGAACAGAATGGGTCTCACCACAGTCGTGTACATCCAGTGGACAACGCTTGGTTTCAGTCCCCAGTTCTTGCTCACAGCTTTTTTGCACGAATACAGCGCGACCTGCGTACTTTACGTACTATCTCTTGAATATTGGGCTTCCAACTTAACTTCCTATCGACTAAGGTGCCCAAATATTTGGCTTGCTCCTTTATCACCAGTCCCGTGCCGTTTAGGACGGGAGCTTTGAAGTTTGGTATCCTATGCATTCTGGTGAAGAGTACAAGCTCAGTTTTGAGGGGATTTACCCCCAGTTCACATTCCTCACACCAGCGGGTTACCTTGCGGAGTGCCCTCTCCATGAGTTCAGATAGGATGCCTACGTGTTTACCAGAGACCGCGAGGGTCACGTCATCAGCATAGGCAATTGTTTTACACCCCGTAGACTCTAGTCCTTTCAGTAGTTTATTCATAACTATATTCCATAGTAGTGGAGAGAGGACACCCCCTTGAGGGGTACCTCTACTGACCTCTCTTCTTGAGCGTGAGCCGTCCAGCGCAGAGACAATGTGCCTCCTCGTTAGCGGCTCCTCTACGAAGAGGCATATCGACTCGTCCATGTGCAGATTGCCAAGGGCCGACAAAATCGCCCCTGGGCGCACGAAGTTGAAGGCTCTTTCGATATCCAGGAATACCGCCAACGTGAACTCTTTCTTACACATGGAATTTTCAACCTGACTTAGGAGGGCGTGCAGAGCTGTGTCTACTGATCTGCCCTTAGTGTACGCGTGTTGGCTAGTCGACCAGAGGTCTGGATGTATGCGCTCTTTTATGTACGCCTCCACTAACCTCTCCAGCGTCTTGAGTAGGAAGGAGGATAAGCTAATCGGCCTATAGTCCTTCGGTGTTAAGTGAGATATTTTTCCCGCTTTGGGTATAAACACCACATTAGTCTCTTTCCACCTCTGCGGGATGTAGAAAAAAGTTAAGCAGGCTTGGAATATTATTTCCAACCAGGGATTGATAATATCCGCAGCCATATGTAATTCAGCAGGAATAATCCCGTCCGGGCCTGCGGTTTTGAAGGGCTTGAAGCTGTTCACACTCCAAGCCAATTTATCCTTGCTCAGGATATCCCCCGTCGGGCAGCTCCTCTTGGGTGTCCGGAGAGCCCCTCTCCCACCAGCGTCTGAGGGAAAGTGAGTCTCCATTAGCACCTCTAGGGTCTCCTCGCATGAGGTGGTCCACTCACCACCCTGCTTCATGAGAAAACCCGGGATAGCTGGGTTCCCCGATAGTATTTTTCTGAGTCGGCTGGCCTCAGAGGCTTCCTCAATCTGGTTGCAGAAAGTTCTCCAGGAGGCTCTCTTTGCCTGCCTGACAGCCTTTTTGAAGGCTCTGAGGCTATCCTTGTACAGAGACCATTCGCTGGTTTGTTTTGCTCTGTTGAACAGCCTATTGCACTCCTTTCTTAGGGAGAAAATCTCCTGGTTCCACCATTTAGGCTTTTTTTACCTCTAGGGATTTTTCCAGGACAGGCTGCGCCCATTGCGCTATTACAGGCATCAGTGAGGGTAGTTACCAAGCAATCCAACTCCTCCTCAGTGGAAGATCTGCGTGGTGTATCGCTAGGCAAAACCCTAGTGAGGACGGCCCTATAAGTGTCCCAGTTCGTTAATCTTTTGTTGGTAATTATAGGATTTACTGGGATACGCATATCCACCTGAAATTCTATATACCTATGGTCGGAGAAGGAGTGTTCACCACTGACCTTCCAGTTTTTAACTTTATTGTGCGCTTGGTCCGAGACCAAAGTTATGTCTAGAACCTCGCGTCTGTTAGAAGTAATAAACGTGGGTTCACTACCAATGTTACATATGGAAAGGTTAGTGGCCACAATAAAATCAAGTAGCAAGTCACCTCTGTCATTTGTGTCGGAGCTCCCCCATATTGAGTGATGAGCGTTCGCGTCAGCGCCGATGACAAGATCCACCCCTTTCCGGTTAGCTTCTCCCACCGCCATTACCATGCCTTCTGGGGGGGTTCCCTTGTCATGGGCCATGTAGGAGGAGGCCACCCAAGGTTTTACTTCATGCGCCACGCGTATATAACACTGATTTAACGTAAATTTTAAATTATACTTACTAATTACTAAACTGTAAATGGTTGTGTAGAACTACTATCTTACTGAAATTGCATCCGTTAAGAGTGATATTTTGTAATCAGTAAGGTTTTACTATTACTGATTACAAAATATCACACTTAACGGATGCAATTTCAGTAAGATAGTAGTTCTACACAACCATTTACAGTTTAGTAATTAGTAAGTATAATTTAAAATTTACGTTAAATCAGTGTTTTATACGCGTGGCGCATGAAGTAAAATTTCGAGTTTAGTAAAGCCTGAAAATTTGGTTTGGTCGCTCCGCGTTTCGCGCTACGCGACTAAACCAAATTTTTAGGCTTTTCTAAACCCGAAATTTTACTTCATGCTTAGTCTGGGATTGGAAACACTTGTTAGAAGTTGCAAATTGAACTATAAAAAAAAAACGAGTGCCTCAATATTTGCATGCATCAGGATGTGTATACTTAAAAGAAAAATGTCTTGTATATTTTGTTCATTTATTCAAATCATTTTTAAATATTCGTAATCTTTAGTCGAATACATTGTATTTTTGTAGGATTTTTTCTATCTTATCAATTTGATAATAATAAAGAAACTGCAAAATAGGTTTCTGATTAATCGTTTAACAAGAGTTTCCAATCGCAGATAAAGCATGAAGTAAAATTTCGAGCTTCGAAAAGACTGAAAATTTGACTTGACCGCCTAGCGACCAAGCCAAATTAGGCTTTTCTAAACTATAAATTTTACGTCATGCGCCACGCGTATAAAACACTGATTTCGAGTGAGGTCGAAAATATACTGATCAGCTATGTATTATACATTTATGATTTATAGCATTATTTATTTAAATTATGTGTGAAAAAGGTACTTACTAAATTGGTTTTAAAGGTCACATATTATTAGATATAATAAGTACTTGTTTTGATAATATATCAATCATAAAGTTAGTTAATTTGTACATTATTTATATTAATTAAATCATTTAACAGTAAGATTGAATAATAAAGATTGTATAATAAATGGCGAATGCGCAGGGTGTAGGCAATATATTTTTTAATATATTTCTTAAACTATTGAGGAGCTTACTTTATAAATATTTGAACAAAATAGGGCATATTTTAAGCAATCTTTTGGTATACAAAACGTGAAAAAATTGCTGAATTGAACTTTAAAATTGTAACTATTTGAAGCGTGTTGAGCATGAAATTTTGATGCAGTGATCGGGTGTCATTTAGAGCAATACTTTTTGTTGGTCAATTTGGGATGCTAAACTGACCGATACTGTATAATTATAAAACGATTACCTGGCGCATTCGCCTAAACAAATTTGTTAAATAAGCAACCGTTTTATAGTCACATCTTCAATTTTGAAACTTATTGAGGATTATTAATAGACATTAGTAGATAATTCTAATGATTACACTATATAAACTGGGTGTAGTTGATTTTCTTAGCTAATGATTTACTTTTTTAACTAGTTTTAATACTACAAAACATCATTCACCTATTCTCGTTGTACGTTGTTTAATTTCTAGAAATAAAACACTTAAACATACAAACAACAGTAAAAACTGAGCTTTTTTATTGTGACAATACTTTTAACAACTTAAACTTGCCATTATCTAACCAAAAGTTAATCATTTTTGTAAACGTAATAAAAAAAATCCCATTTTTTTTAAAACTAATTTTATAAGAGTAGATATTTTTGCACTGTATATAACGAACATGTGCCTATTTTATTATCCAGAAACAAGCGGGCGTGACAAATTTTGAATCGTTTCGGACCCACATATCTGCGAAAATATCTATAGTTCGTCCGTTATCTAATCGACGTGAAATCGCCTCAAATTAACTAAAACCGCACACAAACGGAATCCAATGAAACGAGCGGTGATATTTTGAATCAGATTTTAATTTGCGCGCGCGTTCGCTCAATATGCCATGCGTTTGTTTTATTCCGCTGTGAAAAAGTTGAAAACAGAAAACGGACGGGAATTCCCACACTGAATGCCTTATTGAATATTTCTCATGCGAATACGGGAATCGTACGCGGGAGGGAATTCATATACAATTCGATCGCAATGCAACGCGAATTTTGTGCTAAAATGAGAAACGGAGAAATAGTATATAACAAGACCATTAAACATTTGAAGGAGAAGACCACAAATATGTTATTCTAAATAAAAACAGATTAATGGGCGTTTTGTAGACAAATCAATGTTACTTGGTGTACTTTAGTAATATATTGATATTTTTATACATATTTTCATACAAAATACATATTTTTTTACAAAATCTTCATAATTATGAAATATTATCGATAGCTTTGAAAACGTGTTTAACACTCTGCTTTTCCTACGACCAAAGCAGAGCAGCGGCGTTAATTGTTTTTCGTCACTACTCAATTTATTTTAATAATTTTGACACTGACGTTTGAGGATGTTACTTTAAAATATATGAACAAAAATTATGTAATTTTTGTACACTTATGTAATTTTAAAATAACACGAAGGCGTTTATCAATGTGCCATTCATGCATATAAGCAACATTATAATTTTTTGTTAATTAAATTACAATATAAGTTAATTTGATATATTATATAATTTGACCTGGCTTAAAAGTGTATAAGGAAAACTGTAAATATTTTGTTATTTAAATCTTTCGATTATCCCTCAAAAAAAATGGCAGTGTATTTCTAACTTCACAATATTTCAGCGTTTTATACGCGTGGCGCATGAAGTAAAACTTCGAGTTTAGAAAAGCCCCGTGAAAATTTGTCTCGGGTCGCTGGCGCGACCCTCGACAAATTATCTACGCGGGGCTTTTCTAAACTCGAAATTTTACTTCATGCTTAGTCTGGGAGTGGAAACACTCGTTCTAAACTTCATATTGCACGTTTTTATATAAAAACGACGAATGCCTAAAAATTCACAGTATGTCATTCATAGAAATCATAAAAATAAATGCAAAATTTTTACCTAAAACCAACTATTGTAGTTAACTCTATAATTGCTCGGCCGTTAATCGGTAATTTATACTATCAAATACAGTAGATAATGCGTAGCCTGGGGCATAAAGTAAAATTTCGAGTTTTAAAAAGCCTGTAAATTTGGATTTGCCGGGTGCAAATCCAAATTTTCAGGTTTTTCTTAACTCAAAATTTTACTTCATGCTTAGCCAGGGAGTAGATAACTCTTGTGAGATTTTTTTTCTTTTTAAATAAAGTGGCTTATGTTCATATTTATGTATGTAAAAATGTCCGTAAATTTTCTAATAAATAAAAACGATCCCTATCCCTAATAGCTTTGAAAACGTGTTTAACACTCTGCTTTTCCTACGACCAAACAGCAGCGGCGTTAATTGTTTTTCGTCACTACTCAATTTATTTTAATAATTTTGACACTGACGTTTGAGGATGTTACTTTAAAATATATGAGCAATAATTATGTAATTTTTGAACACTTATGTAATTTTAAAATAACACGAAGGTGTTTATCAATGTGCCATTCATGCATACAAGCAACATTATATTTTTTTTTTGTTAATTAAATTACAATATAAGTTAATTTGATATATTATATAATTTGACCTGGTTTAAAAGTGTATAAGGAAAACTGTAAATATTTTGTTATTTAAATATTTCGATTATCCCTCAAAAAAAATGGCAGTGTATTTCTAACTTCACAATATTTCAGCGTTTTATACGCGTGGCGCATGAAGTAAGCCCCGTGAAAATTTGTCTCGGGGCTCGACAAATTTTCTACGCGGGGCTTTTCTAAACTCGAAATTTTACTTCATGCTTAGTCTGGGAGTGGAAACACTCGTTCTAAACTTCATATTGCACGTTTTTATATAAAATCGACGAATGCCTAAAAATTCACAGTATGTCATTCATAGAAATCATAAAAATAAATGCAAATTTTTTACCTAAAACCAACTATTAGAGTTAACTCTATAATTGCTCGGCCGTTAATTTAACCTATTAACGGCTGAGCAATTATAGAGTTAACTCTGATAGTTGGTTTATACTATTAAATACAGTACATAATGCGTAGCCTTGGGGCATAAAGTAAAATTTCGAGTTTAAAAAAGCCTGTAAATTTGGATTTGCCGGGTGCAAATCCAAATTTTCAGGTTTTTCTAAACTCAAAATTTTACTGCATGCTTAGCCAGGGAGTAGAAAACACTTGTGAGATTTTTTTTCCTTTTTGAAAAAAGTGGCTCATGTTCATATTTATGTATGTAAAAATGTCCGTAAATTTTCTAATAAATAAAAACGATCCCTATCCCTAATAGCTTTGAAAACGTGTTTAACACTCTGCTTTTCCTACGACCAAACAGCAGCGGCGTTAATTGTTTTTCGTCACTACTCAATTTATTTTAATAATTTTGACACTGACGTTTATGTTACTTTCAAAACTAGTTTTGATAATTCAGCTTATAAATCGCGGATTTAAAACGGTCTAAAAAAACATCAAAACATCATATTTAAATAGAACAGCATCAGATATTTATTCTGTTATCAACGATTGTAAAAATATTTCGAGAGGGCCTCAAAATTTCATTGCGCTTGGGGCCTCTCATGTGCTAAATCAGCCACTGGGTGTCCGATTTGCTCAAAAAGAAAAAATCGGTGTATGTTGTTAGTATTAATTAATTAATTACATTAACAAAATCATTATCCAACACAAATTATGTAATAATAAAACCGTTATACTAATAATTTTGTTGATACAATCGTTTTTAATTCACTATTGCTTATTAATTTGTTTGTACCATAAATAGTACTTAGTTTGCTTAGTAGTTATCGGAATAATTACCAACTAACAATAATCAAACTAAATATACCAACAAACAATCTGTTCAAGCACGTGTAATGAATTTACAAAATATAAATAAACAGAGCCTCTGGGCTGAGCACAAATTGAGACTTCTTAAAGCGCTTTACGACTTGTTTATGTATACTGGAAAGTAACGCTCGTGAAATTTGCTCAATAAAATCGGCCGAATTTTATTTACGACGCCATAAATACGCTCTTTATTTTTTCTTCTCTCTTCTCTCGTCCCGCTTCTTACGCCGTTTTTAAATCCACCCAAGTAATCGGCATAATTTTAGAACAATAGTCCAAATTAACTGGCTCGTTAAATTCAAACAGCGCCCGAGCTCCGAAACTAAATTTCTCGGTGTGTGATAACGCCCCAACCTAGGCATTAAATTTAATCCTGTGTAAGTTATTATGTCGTCCTTTTTACATATACTTGTACGTTAGACTTTGTGCTAAATTTGTGACGCGTTTGAATTAATTAGAGAGGCTTTTTTGTTTGGATGGTAATAAATTATTATTTATAATTATGAGCACAAGTAATAACAACATTTTCTATGTATATTAGTGGATATGTATATTTTAAAGAAAAAATAAATTATCTCTGTATGATCTTCTTTTAAACAATAATATAAAGAATATGTTTTTCCTGTGGAAACTCACATCCCATGAACGATTTGTCTTCAAGCTAGTTTGGGTCATTTATTTGCGGCGAGCAATAGACCGACACAAGAAATAAACGAATGCTCTCCTATTGAAAGCCAAACCCCCCATAAAACGCCGGAATTTTCTGTGTTTAGCCAGGATAACAAAACGTTTTATACAATAACAATATACGCGAAAACCTTTGCATCCGTGTAAGTGTAAGTGCAAATCGATTCGCCCCGCAGAAACGCTCCCTTAATGCGATCAATTGAATATTTTCGCCCCTTTCATTCCTCGGAAATTATTTGGAACATTTCCAATGCGCCGGGAAAGTTTCACTTGATCGTTTTTTTTTTATTTTTTCGGGTTGCGGAATAGAAAAGTTGAAAATTCGTTCGGGGGGTAAATCGAGTACACGTCGAGTGAGTAATTTACACAATTTCGGGATTTATGTCGTGACCTTGCTAGTTGGAGTGTTCGACAAGTTGAGTTTTGCAAGATTTCCACTTAATTGTATCCAGTTAGGTTTTGCGAGATTTATGAGCTGTGAAAGTTTTCATCAATTAACGACGACAACCGTCTTTTCTTGAAACTCCCTTGCTACAATGTCTATTGTCGGGGAATTTCGGGATTTACTGGAAATTTATACAGTTATATCATTGATTGATTACTCACACACACACACACACATAACAAGTTTGACGTATAATTTACCAAATTTACTTTTTAACACGTTGTCAATTAAATAATAAATTTAGGGTGGTGGCCGAGCGGTAACGTCGCCGGAAGGTATATCGCTTGGCGACCCACAGACCGGGTTCGATTCCCGTGCACGGAGAGTAGTTATTTAAAAATAATTCCTCGTCGTGTCCCTGGGTGTGGTGTGAATGTGTCGTGGCGTCCGAATATATATTAAATTAATTAATACAATCATCGTTAGTGGCTGAATGGTAAGAACCTACGACAAACCAACAAAACAAAAAAAATAATAAATGGAAATGTTCATGTGTAGAAACATTGCAGTAGTCAACCTGTTAATTTTACTGTTAAACAGTATAATTCTAGCTTATCCAAATCCATTATAACTTTATTTTCATAATTTATATGCTAAAGAATAAATAAAAATGTGCACACAAGATCAAATAGTGTTCTCCCGGCGCTCGTTTGTGTCAGCGTTTTGTAAACACGAGCTTCGAATATCAGATTAAAAAGGAAGTTCCCTTTTCAAAAGAGAAGAAGTAATTCAAGTTTCTCATTCGTGAAACAATATTATAAGTAGATTAAACACACACAAGAAATAAGAGAGCATTTCGCTAGTCTTATCACCGGCGTTTTCAATACAAATAATTTTAATTAAAACGCAGAGATGAAGAAAATTCCATGAATTTTCGTACTCGCGCTGAGAGGAAGTTTTCTGAAAAGAAAGTGTGCTGTTTTTTTAGTATTCTTTCAGTATACAACGTGAAAAGATTTAATGGAAGAGATCCTGTTACTAATAATTAATTATTCATTTTTAATGTAAATAGGAAGAGAAAATTCTAAATTATTTGGTGTAAAAAGAAAAAATATTATATTAGTTAAAACTTTATACTAACATGATATAAAACATAATAATGATCATGAATCATTATTTATTAATTATATAGCATTTACACATCTTAACTTCGAAAATATTTATACAGGATAGATTAGATGCCAGATATACAGGTAGTTTTTGTTGAATATGAAGTAAATTTCTATGCAAACACTGAAATATTGCAAATTTTAAATTATACTTTGGCAGTATATTTTGAACTTGACTCCAAATCAGCGCTTTATACGCTTTAGCAGTATATTTTGAACTTCACTTTAAATCAGCGCTTTATACGCTTTAGCAGTATATTTTGAACTTCACTTCAAATCAGCGCTTTATACGCTTTATGGTGCATTAAGTAAAATTTCAAGTTTAGAAATGCTGAAAATTTGGTTTGGTCGTTACGCATCGCGGAGCGACCAAACCAAATTTGCAGGCTTATCTAAACTCGAAATTTTACTTTATGCCTAACCTGGGAGTGGAAACACTTGTTGGAAGTTTTAAATTGATCGCTTCAATACGAAGAACATATGCATGAAAACTTACAGCGTATACTCGTACACTACTGTGATGAAAAAATAAGGTAAATTTGTTTATAAAATAAAAAAATCTTCCTTTAATCTTCCAAATTAATTTCATCTCCTCCAAAGTACTCCTCGTCAGACACAATGCACTTATGCCAACGTTAAAAAACATACAATTCAATGCGATACAACTAAGTATAGATAAAAACTACTTTTCTTGGAAATGATGCCAGTTACATAAATTAGATTAGAAAACAGTTAGATTGGGTGAGATTATAGTTAAATTAGATAAACATTGTATAGTTTAGGTTTAATGCCAATTCGATATTATACGTTATAGTTAGGTTAGATAACGTTTATATGACAGGTGAGATAATGGTTCTCACCTAACTTCCATCTAGACGTTAATCAACTTAACTATAAACCTTTAAGTTATTTAAGGGTTAGATGACATCTTATCTAATTGAACCTAAAATAACTGGTATCCAAGTTAAGTAAAGGGCATGCAATTACCTTGTAAATTACCTAGCATCTAAACGTTATACAACTTAACTATAATCTATTTGGTTAGATAATGGTTAGTGATATTTAAATTACATTCTAACTGTATGCCCTTTACTTAATTCAGATACCAGTTAGATTAGGTTCAATTAGATAATAATTCGATAAGGGTTAGGTTCAGATGCAGCAACGCTGCTTAAGTTATATACCTTTGGGTGGAACATAGCTTAAGTTAAATACCAGTTAGATGTACAGTTAGCTTAGCTTAAGTTATACAGGGTGTCCGTATTTCAACAGAATGTATGAGGATCTGGGTTATTTGAAGAGATAGAGAGTCGTTTAAATTGGATTTGAAGAGATAGAAAGTCGTTTAAATTGGGGCAACGTTGCGTATTTTAGGGCCCAATAATAATCTAAAAACAAAATTGAAATATCCTCTTTCGTGTTAGAGATATTGTCAGAAAACGGATTTTCTGAAAAATCATTTTTATTTTTTTATTCAAACCTATTTAATCTAGACATTTACAACTTTGACATTGTACACGCACTTTTTAACGAAATATCTAGTTACATATTTTATTTTAAGATAACTATAACATTTAGCCGGTGACCATAGCTAACTTTTGTTTTTCTTATTGGCGCCATTTTGGATTTTCATATTTTTTAGAAGAACATTTTTTACTGAATTCAATGATGTATCATACTTATAGTTTATTGTATATTTGATATGTAAAATTTTAATATTTTGTTTTTTGTAAAGAGTGCCATGGAAACAGTTGAGTAACTCATTCATTCGGCAGCTCCTAGGGCCCATAATTTTCTTACATAGCACCCCTGAGGACGGGCATCCAGGTGATTTATTACTGTACTGATAGAAAATGTATTTGTTTATAAACAAATACTGGTAATAGGTTTGCGTAAGTGTTACTAATAACTATAAAAAACTTGATTTTTTAATAGAGTAGTACAAAATTGAAAAAATTAATTTCTCTTGACATAAAATGTAGACGTTAGATTTGTAAAGTATATCCAAAAATTAGACCCAAATTTATATCCAAAAATTATACACAAATTCAAAAATAGTTTGCAATTATTCACCAAAATTTGTCAGAATTGCCCTAGTTCTGACACACAGATACACTTCAAACGTCCTTCGTCCTTTCCTGTGTGAATAACAAACTTTATCGTTGCTCTGGATTTAAACACGACACTTTTTTTACATTATGTTGTGTGATAATCGACACTTATTATTATTATTACAAAATATTGACAACTGTCAAGAATTTGGTAATTAATAGATGTGACGTCATTGTCTCCAAGGCACTCTTTATAAAAAAGAAAATATTAAAATTTTTAATATTAAATCTAAAATAAATTATGAGTGTGATACATTACTGTATTCAGAAGAATATATCTTTTCAAAAAATATAAAAATCCAAAATGGCGCCAATAAGAAAAACAAAAGTTGGCTATGGTCTCCGGGTAAATGTTACAGTTATCTTAAAACCAAATATGCTACTAGATTCCTTATTAAAAAGTGCCTGTATAATGTTAAAGTTTTAAATGTCTAGACTCAGTCGTTTTTGTATAAAAATATAAAAACGATTTTTTCAAAAAATCAGTTTTTTGCTGATATCTCGAAAACAAAAGAAGATATTTCAACATTGTTTTTAGATTATGGTAGGCCCTAAAATACGCAACTTTGCTCCTATTTAGCCGACTCTCTATCTCTTTAAATAACTGAGATCCCTATACATTCTGTCGAAATACGGACACCCTGTATAACAGTTAAATACATTTAGTGTATATAAAGGTTGTATATTTTAGGCTACAAAATTTAGAATAAATTAAATAACAACGTAAGTTCAAAAGGCATTAGGTAAGATAAATTTAGTGACAGTTAGGTTAGGTTAGGTTAGAATAAAATAACAACGTACCTTACGTAAGATATTGGTTAAATTAGATTAATTTAGTAATGATTAGAAAATAGTCAGGTTAAATTACTGTTGTATTGCCTAGGATAATTTCCAGTTAAATAACATAAATCAATATGGAACTTAGGTCGAATTCCTTAGAAGACAGTTAACTTATGATAAATGAATATTAGATGTAATGATTACCTAACAGCTAGATTAAGTTTATTTAGATTTCAATTAGGGAGTGAAATCAGTTATAATTTCCAAAAATGTCAAAGAAGGTGAACTTATAGTTTTTTTATTTTACATTAACACACGAAAGCAGATGAGACAGAAGATTTCAAAATAAAGACTTCTTAATAAAATCAATATTTTCTCCTTTATTTACTTAATATTTTTGGCAATTGGTACATTTTGACTTTTTGATACATCTACTTATCTAACTGTTTATTTTAATTACATTTTCACAACTCTTGAGCATTAAATAATTATTAATAACTTTCATAATTACAGAAATATTTTCAGTAATATTGGCATGAAGTTTCGCACAAATTTAATTGGATATTCAATTTCCAATTTACGCCAAATATTTTGTTTAATCAGTAGGCAACACTGAATTAAACACGCAGTGTATTATTTTCTTTTTTATTTACTTAATTATGATAAATTCAAATTCAAAACTATTTGAATTCGAGAAAATAAGCTTACGCTTCTTATAGTTTGCACACTTTAAACATAATATATAAAATTACGAAAAAACTATTCGTGAATATGCAAACAATGTCTTAATTAATAAGACAACTTAAGACGATAAATATCCATTGACCTAAACGTTACATATACTTATATTTCATTGTATAATTCAATATCCGGAGGTGTATTTGCACGGGAAGTAGTTGTTTCAATGGATATTTATCGTCTTAAGTTGTCTTATTAATTAAGACATTGTTTGCATATTCACGAATAGTTGTTTCGTAATTTTATATATTACTTAATTATGTTTGTTAATTTTGTTCTATTAATTTGTATCATTTAAATATTTCAAAAATGTACATTCTTATATTATTACTTTGTAATTGGGTTGTCCAGTTGGGTAATAAATATTATTATTGTTAGCATGTTTCGCAATTTGTACATATTTATCACACCTTTATATTATTTTACACAGGGAATTTTTCTTTTACATAACAACATACGTTGTTTTATTAAAAACTCTCAATTTAGAGCTTCTAGCGAGTGTTTTCAATCCCAGATTAAGCATGAAGTAAAATTTCGAGTTTAGAAAAGCCTGAAAATTTGGTTTGGTCGCTCCGCGAAGCGGGGCGACCAAACCAAATTTTCAGGCTTTTCTAAACTCGAAATTTTACTTCATGCGCCACGCGCGCAATAGACTGATTTAAAGTAATTTTCAAAATATACTGCTTAGGTTTGATCACATGTTTACTAATTTTACAAATGTATATTGTATGAAATATGTGAAAGTATACTTAAAAGAAATAATCCCTGTATAGTTATTAATTTAATTGGTCTTTCATAATTCTTGAGCTTAAATCAAGTATTATCATTCCTAATAACAGAAATATTTTCAATAATGTTGGCGTGAATTTTTTGCACAAACTTAATTAGTATTTCGATTTCCAAATGATGCCAAATATTTCGTCCGAATTGAACACGTAAAAAAGCGAGAGACAGAAACAACTCACAGAAAATCTTAATTTTTTATCGTATTTGTTTGAAATCCTAGTACATTCTTAATTTCTAAAAATACCTCTTGTTCACTACTATGGATTTATCTTCGCTCTCAGCTTTATATAATTGTTTAAATGTATATTAACTTTAATTTTTTAGATATTATCACTGCTTTGAAGGTAGACGAGATGTTTCTAACAAGATTCATTCAATTTTATATTTTTTAAGAATGTATAACTTAGACTAAGTAAGGTTGCCAAGGCTTTGGTTAAGATAGATTTGTAATAAAGATTTGAATTAAAAATCACGCGACAAAACCAAATGTTAGGACTTTTCTAAACTCGAAATTTTACTTCATGCGCCACGCG
Organism: Philonthus cognatus; assembly: GCA_932526585.2. NCBI lineage: Eukaryota > Metazoa > Arthropoda > Insecta > Coleoptera > Staphylinidae > Philonthus > Philonthus cognatus. Next base: position 22,679,907 of record OW052243.1, on the reverse strand, counting down.
TATAAAATAGTGAAATATTGTGAAGTTCAAAATATACAGCTGATGATGTGTATAAATGTCATAAGAAAATTGCCCCTGACGTCTTTTCTTAAAATATTCGGTTAGACGAAATAGACCGTCTAACCGAATATTTTAAGAAAGGACACCAGGAGCAATTTTTTTCAGATATACGTATGAGAAAAAATCTGCGTTTAATTAACCTGTTGATTATCGCAATTTAAAACGATATAGTGATCTTCATTTAATGTGAATCTCATTTGATTCGAAAGACAGCCAACGTATTAAACTTATTCGTAATTCATTGTGCATTGAATTTACTCCAAAATATAACAATTTATGTAGATAAAAGAATTTTATATCTGTAATATATTGTTCCTTATTATTGTGGAGACGATTACGCTGCATATATCTGTCCAACTTGAATCCTCATTGAATTGATAAAATCGATTGCAGGATAGTCGGGCTTTGTGCATTTGCTTTTAGTAGCTCACATTTCCCATCTCATCTCTGGCTTATGTGAGTGAGGCAATTAGTTAAGCTGTTGAAGCGATTAAATGCAAAATTGAATGCCAAACTATCACACGACTGCTTACTTCAGTCTGGCTTTAAGTACCACTAAACATTACAGAGATTAAATCGAAATAGTTCGATGGAGGCATGGACGTAAATGCACACAGACTCAATGTGTATTCACAAAGATGATAAGAAAATGATTAAGCAATTTTATATAATAATAGAAATTTGTTTTATTTCACATTCAGTGAGCAGAAAATAAAATAATCGGAATAAAATTGCATCTATTTCCAAATGAGAATAGAGTACATTATTAACTGTATTATTTATACAAACGTGTATTGACTTTCAGATTATATTAAAACAAAAAGTTAATTAACTGTCGAATCCAACGAGTTATACGTGTACAAAATATGTGATGTTGCAGAAGAGATTATTATGCAATTTGTATATTGAACATATTGTTTCGAAACCCCGAAACAAAAAAACAAAAATATAGCGGGAATCCAATATGTAGGAGATTTATTTGATTGTAGCCTAAGGCGGTTTTTGCTTGTCGAATGTTAACTATTACCTACATAATACAGTTGCAAATAATAATAACGAAAACACGTTCATACAGCGAGTATTTTCCACTCCCCAGGTTAAGCATGAAGTAAAATTTCGAGTTTAGAAAAGCTGGAAAATGTGTTTTTTTGCGTAGCGAAGCGAAGCGACCAAACCAAATTTTCAGGCTTTTATAAACTCGAAATTTTACTTCAAGTGCCACGCGTATAAGACACTGATTTCAAGTAAGGTTCACTTGTTCTCAATATTTCAGTGATTTCGATGCAATTGACTTCGCTACGCGACTAAACCAAATTTTTCTTAACTCAAAATTTTACTTCATGCTTAACCTGGAAGTCCACTTCCACTCTTGTTTAAATCTACAAATTGAACTCTCTTAAAATAAGCGTACTGGTGCCAAAACCAAATTCGTATCGTCAAGTGGAATTGTCTATACATCAGGTCCACAGGGGAATACGAAATGATCTTGGATTTGCAGATTATCTTAGAAAATTCACTTTAATGTTATTTTTCGATTTTTGTTACATTTACCACTTTTTCTACGTAAAATACATTATTTTTATCTTCAAATTGTACCAATACAAAATCACAAGGTTCTGAATCTTTGTCTAGCTCTTCAAACGATGAAGGTTATGGTTCAGGAATCCAGTCTATTTCACTATCATCGGAATACTGATGCGACATTTCTTTATCTTCTTCGTCAGAATATAAAATTTTTTTCAGAATGTGAATTTTTTTCTTCTTTTAAAAAAATATTTCTAGAAACTTGTTTAGTTTTCTTGTTCTGCTTTCTTTTTTTTTTCTTATCCATATATTTCACTTCATTTTTGTTCATTTTCTGGGGTATCAGTAGGATACAAATGGTACCTTTTTTACCTTGACTGCCATTCGGTTTTCTTGTTACTGATTATGGATACCCTTTGAAGAGTTCGGGGTTTACCAAGATTTGTGGATAATCAACTTCAGAGAGAATTGACGACGTTGATGGGGTTAGTTCATCGATATGGGATGAAAGTAAAGATGATGATGTATTTTAATCCCGATCAGTGACGCACTACTTAGGAAATCATTCGGCGTGAAAATGTTTCTATCAAATAAGTACATTTCTGTTTTCCTGAACTCAGATTTAATATTTGATAGGGTCATAAAACGTTCCAATGCTATATCAACACAACCAGAGACATCATAAATCTTTAAAAAGGTTCCTGGATAAAGTAAGAGCCATGAGTTGACAGTTGCATCGTAATGTGCTTTGAAAGATGCGAAGACTGAAGTATCTAGGGCTGCAGCTTTTGACTGTAATGTGGAGGCAAGGTGACTATTACAACTCCGTTTTCTTTTGCTAGATTAAGTGTTTCAATGATGACGTGACTCATGGTTATAAAAAAACAAAACTGTCGGATTTTCTTTAGAGGATCCACTATGTTGGATAAAATGCTTCATTACTAATGGAAATAGCTTTCTATTCACCCACCTTAAAGGTAAAGCCCGGAAGTACCCTATTTAACATTTGGTTTTTGAATATTTTTTCTAGGAAACAATATTATAGGTAAAAGTGCACTTCCAGGGGCACTTATTATGCAGCAAGTTTTTATTAATACCTCACGTTCTCCACTGGTGCATCGAGTAACTTACTTGGTCCCTTTTGATGATAAAAACGTTTGTGGTTTTTATTCAGTTTTGTCTAGATTATATATGCGGGTTCCATCAAAAAAATCTTAGAAGCGACTATATGCTTTTTCCATATTGTCAAAAAAATTGTTGATATTATGTTCGTTAAAAGAAGATGCCCGCGAAAGGCTGAATCCTTGAGGCTCTTGTATACTCAACCCCTTACTGTGTCTGTTTAAGAATCCCTGTAGCCAATCAACCCCGCCATTTTATTCTTTTTCCAACTTGTTTGAATGCATTTTGAATTATTTGCTGCCAATTCATAGGCCAACACACGGGTCTTTTGTCGTATGTCTGTAACACATTTTTGAGGATTTAATAACAGTGCCTGTAACTTTTTTCAAAAATTACTTAAGAAATCGCACTCAGCGGGTCAAAGTTGAAGAAAACTCTCGAATAGCCTACCAGTTCCCTCAGGTGTACCCCAGGGATCCATTTTGGGACCCCTATTATTTTTAATATATTCTTCCTTTCTTCATAAATCTATTAAATTCTGCGAAACCCACTCCTATGCTGATGATACTCAGCTGCTTTATTCTTTTTATAGCTGCAATACAGTGTTAGCGTGTAGTCAAGTCAATGAAGACATTTCAAATTTAGTTAAAGCCTCAACAGAACATAGTCTCTATGTTAATCCTGACAAATCGAAATTAATTGTCTTCGGCCCAAAAAAAGCTAGAGAACGCCTTATGCAAAACAATTTATTCAGAGTAACGATTAATAATACTGTGCTTCCATATAGCAATGAAGTCAAGAGTCTAGGGGTTACCATTGACTACAGGTTTCGCTTCAAATCACATGTAAATCAATGTATTAGAAATGCCTATAGTAACCTAAAAAAATTATACAGTAATCGCTGCCTCTTATCTATCCGATCAAAAAAAATGTTGTGCGAGTCGCTCGTCTTATCACATTTCAACTTTGCGGATGTCCTCTATGATCCATGTATTGATTGCGTAGATATTATGCGAATACAAAGAGTGCAAAATGCAAGTATGCGCTTTATTTTTGGAATAAGGAAGCATAACAGAATTAGTCATAAACTCACGGATCTAAATTGGTTAAATATGAAAAACAGAAGATATTTACATAGTGCCTGCTTATTTCAATCTATTATAATTAATAAAAATCCGCCCTACCTCTACAATAAAATAAAGTTTAGCACAGACGTTCATAGTTTTAATATTAGGTTTAAGGGTACACTAACACCCCCAAAATTTCTTTCAGCTCTTTTTATGCGAACGTACTCCTATGTAATTAGAAAAATATATAATAACATTCCAGGTAACTTTAAGACTATGAACGTCCTACTTTTCAAATCTAGACTCAGAACTTATGTTCAGCAACACGGTTAATACTGCTGTGTAATCCAAAATATATCATTCGTTTCTTCAATTTTTATTTCTTATGATTTTTATTTACTTTTTTTGTTATATTGAATCCATCACATTTGTTACGGTAATTTATTGGTTGAATGGAAGATCAGCCGCACTTCGGTTGCGCTGAATTCATACCTTTTTATTTTCCGCCTGGTAGGATCATTTTGTAAAATATTAATTGTAATGTTAGTTGTAATGATTGTAAACAACCTGTTGATTTTACTTGGTGAAAATAAATAAACTTTAATAATAATAATAACATAATGAACCAACTGGTATCTTCGTTTTCAGAGAAAACAATACGTTGATTGTAATTGCTCTTTATTACTACTTGATCATCAAGGTCTGCCTTGTTCCTTTCCTTTTTGACATATCTTTGTAAGGTTTTAAAAGAGACATTATTATGCTCTGCTGCTTTTCGAAGTGACATTTTTAATCTGCCTTCCCCGACTATAACAAGTGTATGGCCCTTCTCATATTTTCTTCTAAAAAAGTGCCTTTTTAGCTTTTTCTTCTGAGGCTTCCGGAAATCTAAACAATACAACATACTTGCATTAAAAATAAGTCATTGCTATAGGCCACTACAAGGCAGTGTCTCAAGGTGACCCGGTGATTATATCTCATGGTAGCCCATCAGTGTATGATTGAAAAAACTGTAGTTGTATCTAGTATAACTTCAGTTTTTATGAAAGAGTTAGGTACAAGAGGAAGCCAAATAATCAATCCTTAAATGGATGTAAGAACCTGACCTTTATCTTCAGTGTACCACAGAACTAACAATAGAAAAAATTGGTGCGAAACAAATGAAACACCAACCTGCACTTTCGTTACAAGCTCAAGTGCAACTGATCATGCGGCACCAGGAATCTTATTTTCAAATCAGCATGTGAAGCTTAGTTTATCACTAAACCAATGTATGCCCATGCCTTACCTACGCAAAAATATTAGAATACCTCATCATGGCCCATGTTACATGAACGCAAGATGTAGCAAATTTGACTTTTGAACTTCACTTGAAATCCGTGTTTAAAACGCTTGGCGCATAAAGTATTTCGAGTATAGAAAGGCTTGAAATTTTTAAAATTTCGATTTTAGAAAAGCCCAGAAAATTTGTCTCGGGTCGCTGCGCGACCCGAGACAAATGTTCACGGAGCTCTTCTAAACTAGAAATTTTACTTCATGCTTAGTCTGGGAGTAGAAAACACTCGTTTAAAGCTTTATATTGAACCTTTTTAAAAACACAACGATTATCTAAAGATTTAAAGCAAATAATAGAATAATTTCTCTTAGGAAAACATACGCCTAAGCTGTACATTTTCCGTCATTCGGTGTTATATAAATGAGTTCTATTTAAATTTTTAAACGAGTGTTTGCCACTCCCAGAGTAAGCATGAAGTAAAATTTCGAGTTTAGAAAAGCCCCGTGAAAATTTGTCGAGGGTCGCGCAGCGACCCGAGACAAATTTTCTGGGCTTTTCTAAACTCGAAATTTTACTTCATGCGCCACGCGTATAAAACACTGATTTCAAGTGAGGTTCAAATATACATGAATTTCACACTATTTTAGTGTTTTGTACGCGTGGCGCATGAAGTAAAATTTCGAGTTTAGAAAAGCCCAGAAAATTTGTCTTGGGTCGCTGCGCGACCCTCGACAAATTTTCAGGGGGCTTTTCTAAACTCGAAATTTTACTTCATGCTTAGCCTGGAGTGAAAAACACTCGTTTAAAGCTTTAAGTTGAAATCTTTAAAAAAACGAGTATCTACTCTAAAATAAGCTGAATTTGGAAATACGTATACTTTAAAGAAAAACGCCCTGTATTATTATTTATTATGTGTTGTTATACAGACTTTGTTAACTGGATAAATAAAAAAATATATATCCCGATGTTTGCGCTATAATTTATCAGGCTTCAGTTGTATTTGAAAAACGCTCAATTTGAAATTTCTAGCTAGTTTTTCCACGCCCAGATTAAGTATATAGTAAAATTTTGAGTTTAGAAAAGCCTGAAAACTTGGCTTGGTAGCTTGGTAAATATTATCACTGCTTTGAAGGTAAACGAGATGTTTCTAAAAAGATTCGTTAAATTTTACATGTTTTAACAATGTATGACTTAGACTCGGAAGATGACACGTAAGTTATGGTTAGGATAGATTTGTAATGAAGTTTCGAATTCAAAATCACGCGACCAAACTAAATTTTCAGGCTGTTGAAAACTCAAAAATGTATTCTGAACTTAACAATATCTTAGTATTTTATATGCGTTTAGAAAAGGGTGAAAATTTGGACAAGAGCAAAAAAAGCGGAAAACATATATTTCTATATACAGAATTTGGCACTTTGCGCTTGGGCCGCATATACACTCACTTTAGGCCGCGTGTTGGACAGCCCTGGCTTATACGTTTATTAGGTATGTTTGTCTTATAATTCATAAGTAAAGTCAAGCAATGAATTAATAAATGATTAGGTTTTTGGGACTCAAAGTAATGTGGTTAAATTCAACACAGCAATTAGGTTTTAATAATTAATATTATTATTTTATGTCAATGAAAATATAAAATGTAAAATGGAGATTCTGTAGATAAGTTATATTATTATTTTTATTAATGGAACGTTGAGAGCAGAGAAATTTAAAGCAAACATTTATAATTAACTGAAAATAAACATACAGGGTGTCTTGCGAAGTTTTCCCGGCACTAAGGGACATGTTCTTGAGATCATTTCAAGCAAAAAAGTTCATAGTAATAGGTGTCGAAATGAGAAAAATAAAAAAAAATGGAAGGCGTGGTATTTATAGGCGTGCGGCTAAATGCATTAACGTAGGAGGTGGAATTTTTAAAAATCTATAATTATGTTTTTTTTTAAATTATTATTCTGCAGTCATTTGTTTTGTTAATTTTGATGTCATAAAAATAAAAATCATTTAAGCTTAATTTAGTTTGAAATGTGTATAGCTCAGTGAATATTGAAAATAGAACACATATTCATATAAACTTTCTTGGTTGACATGATCTCAAGAACCGTGCCGAAAGAACTTCGCAAAACACCCTGTATATGACATAATTAATAATATTTTGAATTAATTAACAATTTCAATAAATACTTCAAATGGCATCAAATATTCATAATTAGTGCGATGAAAATTAATTTGAAATAAAGTATCATTCTTAAAATGATTACCATACGAATACACATTGAAATTAAATAAACATACATTTTATCCAGAGTGTTTATTTTGTTAATCAGACTATACTGCTAAGGACCAGGATTCTATAACGCGTTTGTTAAGTCTTTAGAATCCTGAGCTGAAATAAGTTAAACTTAGAAATAATATAGTTCTTTATATACATATTTGTTTGTTGTTATATAATTGGTTTGATATATTTTCGCGTAAGCCGCGCGCTATTTTCGCTATCCCAATAAATATAGGTGAACTCGGGAATCAAGTAGCAAGTGGCAAGGTTCCGCGTTTATAATTATCGAAACATCTTTCGTCTGACGCTGTGTACTTGGCCTATATATCGGCACACACGGTTCGCTCTGTTCACAATACTAGGGATCCTTAAACGTGTCAAACTAGAATGAACTGGCGCACATGTGTGATAGAATATTACGCAAAAGCCATCTACGAATTTAGATTATTAATTAGTCTGGGAACTATGCCCACATTCAATATTTTACGTTCCCAAAATTTCTGCTTTGCAATAATTTATGGTTTATTTTTTTCTTGCTATTTTTGAAATTATAATAAAATTATTTAAATTCTAAATATATATGACACGTTTGTAGAGAGGATGAACGAAGAATAAAACCAATATCTTGAGGTATCTTAGTTAGGATATTTATATGACTGATTGTTATATCTGTACTTGTCTATTTTTGAAATTCTAAATAGATAATGATGTTTTACACTACTATTTATTTTTATTAAATGAACACTATTCAACAATCTTGGTGCTATTTGAATTCGTTTGATAAATTATTTTCCTACTCCTACCCTGAAATTCATATCCTATTTACACAATTAAGTGTAAAGACATATGCCGTATATACCACATGGGGTATAAATATTTGGTTATTTACGTTTGTTCACGCGTCCAGGTAGCAGTTCGGACTGAATCGATTGAAGTTTTATAAACTACGCATGTGTCAAGAGATTCCGTCATAAGATAATTTTCAAATTGTCCTAATAATTAATAACATAGATAGTGATTGTGAAAGTGATGTGTGTACTTCTGTTAAGTTGTGTCAACATTCTGCTAAAGATAAAGATCAAAAATACTTGCCCAAAAAAAAACCGCGCGAAAAATATTACAATTGCATATGAAGACCCTACAAGCCAAAGGATATAATTGCAAATTTATAAAATTTAAGGTAGAAGTATGAATATTATTATAAAATATTAAATGCAAATCTTCCTTAAATAGTAATAATCTTGAGTAAACTTTAAAATAAATTTTCTTAGAATCAAGTTTTATGCATCCCTTTGCTTCTAGGGTCCTCATAAAAAAACAGAGATTACTATAATACCAAGAACTTAAACCATATTACTAAGAATTAAATGCTATGTTTAATAAACTGAATAGTTAGGAAATTGATTTTGAATAACTTACATACAATACCACAAATACGTTCACTGTACTTTCTATAATTACATTTTTATGTCAAGCAAATAATTCTTGTAATAATTTTTAACTATTAATTTCTATTTTCACTAGTCGTAGAAAAAGTTGACTGTAAAACTTGAGGGGATATGGGTTATATCTCACTCGGCCTTTGGGGCACTCGCCTACGGCGTGGTGCCCCATTCTTGCCGTCGTGAGATATAAGCTTCATATCCGCTCTCGTTGTACAATCTACTATTTCATCGACATTCTTATAGTTTAGTGCTAGTATATTTCTACTAGCCCCATACAAAGACGATACTAACATTTTGTATTAATAGAACAAAATGGGAACGCTATAAGTTAATTTTAAACTACTACTGATAAAATGAAAGTAGCTTCATTACATTTTCATTCAAACTTCACTCTAATTAAATTTGAAGTAATTTAGAATGTTATTTGTTCATGTTGATTAAATTGTGTTTCTTCTGCTTAATTATTTGATTAAAATTTACTTAGAACAAGGGTTTCCACTTCTTGATAAAGCATGAAGTAAAATTTCGAGTTTAAAAAAGGCTGAAAATTTGGTTTCATCGCGGTCGCTTCTATCTAACTCATTTTAAGAAGCAACGTTTTATTAAAATACACCTCATCATAAATATTTTCTTTTTTAACTTTTGCATTCCATTAGAAAAATACATCACTCGTTTATATTTACAGTGTAGAAACGATCGATTTTGACTTGGATGTATAACTTTACGCTATGAATAATTTCAAAATCTGATCATAATTGTGATTACTAAGTAATTTTTTTGTAATTTAATAGAAATACTTGAATAAATAAATAAATAAACACTTAGCGCCTTTTAAAACCAACTCCGTACTCTTATAAATAAATATCTATTATATCCGATTTGTTTTTGAGGATATTCCATTGCGATAAATGCACTTTAAAATACGAGACCCACCTTAAGGGGGCCAATTTTCCGCACGGAAAAACCGACGAGATGTTATCGGCCCCAACGGTAATGTTTTTCTCGGACTATCTACGACAGCGATCCTTTAGCACGTCGTACATCAGAACAGAAAGAACGAGTAGGACTGTCCTATCCTTTTTTTTATCCCAGCGCTGAACTCTGCTAACTAAGCTGTAAGCAATTCTAGTCCTCATGAAGAAACGTAAATCAATTAATTTGGGCACGTTTTTTTATCCACAAGAAAAAAAAATTGATTGTACTTGTATATAACAAAAAAAAATCAAGTTAGTTATTTTATACGAGGAAAAGTCAGTAATTCTGTGTTTTTTTATCTACAATGAAAAGATAATTATTATACTTGTTTCAGAATAAAAAAAGGACAAAATAGTTATTTTATACGAGGGAAAGTCAGTAATTATGTGTTTTTATCTAAACAAAAAATGTATACTTGTTTAAAAACAAAAAAGTTAGTTATTTTATACAAGGGAAAGTCAGTAATTATGTTATAAAATCCTCCAAAAAAACATTTGGAGAAAGACTTAGCTAAAAAAAGTTTTACTTCTCAACAATGTCACCATTAAATTTAAATTGGATTGTGTTGCCACTTTATGACACATTTGAAAATAGCTTATTCTTATTTTATGCTTTTCCATATCGTACACTTCTGTGCCATAAAATTACACAAAAAATTTGTTATACTTTAAAACGGACGTGATGAGTTTCCTAGTTACGAAAATATGTAAATATGTCCATTTCCTTAATGTCAAAATGCTGCATCATTATAACAAGAATTCAAAAATGAGAATTCTAACTAAAATAGAAGATGGATTTTCTGTTTCGGCTTTCTTGTATTTATTACGAGCGTTTTTTTCCAAAAGATCTTAGATTTGATTTTTAATAATGGTGTTATTTTCAAGTTATGGTGTTTTATCATTTATTGAATCTGCTGCTAGGCAATTAACCCATTAAGGACCATTGATGCAATAACGCAACATTAATAATTTTCTGCTTATTATATTACTAAATAATTTCATTAGATGCATTGTATTATTTGGCCTGACTTAAGAATGTAATTTTATGCATATTAAATTACTAAATAAGTTAGTTTGATACGTTGTATTATTTGGCATGACTTGAGAATGTATAAGGACAAATGTAAATGTTTTATTATTTGAATATTTTGATTATTACTCATTTTATAAAAGTATTTGTAAGTGAATTACTAACTTCATAATATTTCAGTGTTTTACACGCGTGGCGCATGAAGTAAAATTTCGAGTTTAGAAAATCCTGAAAATTTGGTTTGGCCGCTCCGCTTCGCGGAGCGACCAAACCAAATTTTCAGGATTTTCTAAACTCGAAATTTTACTTCATGCTTAGTCTGGGAGTGAAAACACTCGTTCGACGCTTCAAATTAAACGTTTTTATAAAATCGACGAATTTATGAAAATTTACAACGTATAGATTATGTTTGTTTAAAAGAAAACTTCCCAGTATGTTATATAATAAGTCCTTCATAATAATGATAATAATAACAATAATAATATGTTTCAAAGAAAACTTCTCAGTATGTAATATAATAATTCATTCATAGAAATCATAAAAAGAAGTGCTGAATTTTACATAAAATCAGCTTTTACAACTAAAATATTGTGAAAAATAGTTATGAGACTTGTGCTTAATTTTATTGCACAAAAGTGTACATACAAACGATAACTAATAAAAATGGATATATTTTAGTACAAGTTACTCTCTCTATAATTGTTTTAGGATTATGAATAATATTACTTATTTTATTGTATAGTTAAAGAACTTGACGTTACACTTTCCAATATTTTTTTTTAGTTTTATTGCTGATATTTCCAAAATGCATTGGTGGGTAATATTTATTTTTATTTTTGAATTTATTTTAATTCTTGCTTTGCTATGAGGGTGTCTATTCCTACTGAATTGTAACCTTTATTTGTAGCAATTTGATTGATTATTCAAGATTCTTTAAGGCGTGATTCTTTGGAGAATAAATTGAATGCAGCAATTTTTCATTGTAGGGTTCACGGGAGCTGTTTGGAATTATGGAATCCTGTGTATGTAGGCTTGCGAAATATATCACAAGTTAGTATGTTGCAGAGCTGGGACGAATCCTCTTGAAAAGGATTCAAATCATGAATCCGAATCACCTAATATGATTCGAATCACGAATATTCGAATAAAGGATTCGTAAGAGATAAATATGATTCGAATCAAAGATTCGAATCCTGTTTTTTTGAATGACGAATACAAATCCTTTAAGAATAAATTTGATTTTATTTTTACAGCCATTAACATATAAATATATGTTATCAGTTGTTTTAACAAAAATATTCAAAACCTAATTATTTATTATTAATACTGAATATCGTTGATAACAGACTAATTATCTGTGTTACTCTGATTAAAGATGTATTTGTGTGTTTTTGAACTTCACATCAAATCAGTGTCTTGTACGCGTGGCGCATGAAGTAAAATTTCGAGTTTAGAAAATCCCCGTGAAAATTTGTCTCGGGTCGCTGCGCGACCCTTGACAAATTTTCTACGCGGGGCTTTTCTAATCTCGAAATTTTACTTCATGCTTAGTCCTTTTGTAAGTATTCGAATCCGTTTAGAAATATTCGAATCCTTTTATAAGGATTCGAATCACCCACATTTGGATTCGAATACGAATCCTCTTAAAAAAATGTAACGAATCCGAATCACGAATCCAGTTTAACTAAAGTATTCGAATGCCTCTTTTTTTTCTTCGTTCTGCGAAGACCATGGTTGGTGCTTTGAGCTGTAGCCTTTGTAAAACGGTAATAAACTTAGTAATCTAGAGTAATTCTTCAATTTGAAACTTCTAAGAACGAGTGTTGTCTACTCCCAGGCTAAGCATGAAGTAAAATTTCGAGTTTAGAAAAGCCCCGCGTAGAAAATTTGTCGAGGGTCGCGCAGCGACCCGAGACAAATTTTCACGGGGCTTTTCTAAACTCGAAATTTTACTTCATGGGCCAGGCGTATAAAACACAGATTCAAAATGAAGTTCAATAACACATATATCATCATCAATTAAAATCATTATATAATCAGATATTTAGTCGATAAATGAACATGATTGTTAATAGAAACTGATGGAATAAAATATTACTGGTTGCAAATAATAGATTCAAATTTATTTTTAAAGGATTTGTATCCGTGATTCAAAAATGAGGATTCGAATCTTTGATTCGAATCATATTTTTCACTTACGAATCCTTTATTCGAGTATTCGTGATTCGAATCATATTAGGTGAATCGGATTCGTGATTCGAATCATGTTTTTGAGGATTCATCCCAGCTCTGATATGTGGGAAGCCAGTTCCGAACACAAATTATAATACTTATCAATTTTGAGATATGTTTAATTTGTAATTTTGACAATTTTATTAACTCCAGTCAATTTTGCAGTTAGTGTAAAGCAAAAGTCTCAACCTTTTTGTTGGTGGGAGCTAATTTTAATATAAGTGTTTAATAGCAATCGACTTTTTTTTATGTAAAGTCACAAAAAAACATTTTTTTTTTCTAAAATTACATGCGCCACAGTTGAAGACCTACACAGTAAACACCCAGATATATATGCATCGTTCAAAATCTCAATTCCTTTCGACTTCCTGGAAGTGGCTGAAAACCCGGAAAACTGGCCGAGAGGTGTCATGGTTGATCGTTTTTTATTCCATCTTGGAAGAAACTCCAACACAAAACGAAAAATACAACAACTCGAGGGCAGACCAAATGTAAACCTAACGGCAACCACCTGAATTTTTTCTTCTTAAATATACAGTGTATACGAAATAAATTACATGAAATTGAATCCCTTTTCTGTGAAAACAACTACGCATTTGATGCCATTTGCATCTGTGAGCATTGGCTTACTGAAGCTGAAATTGTTGCGTCAGTCTATAGTAATTATAATCTCGCATCTTTTTTCTCACGCAAGAAATTTATACACGGGGGCGTGATGCAGTTGATTAAATACTCATTACCCTTCAGTTATCTATATGACATAAATAAAATGTCTATTGAAATGCATTGTATATTAGCTGCATCTTTCATCCCCTCACATGATTTTATTGTTATTAATGTTTATAGATCCCCGACTGGTGATTTTAATATATTCATTGGTGTTATAACTGATCTGTTGGATGGTCTTAATATTAATAAGAGTATTATATTAGGAGGTGATTTCAATTTAAAGTTTCAAACGACTGATTCCCAGACTGCACATTTCTGTCAACTTTTAGCGTGTTATGGCTTGTACGGTGCTGTGAATTTTCCAACTAGAAATAATAACATACTAGACAATGTTTTTACCAATATTGACTTTGACTTTATAACAACATCCAGTGTTGATACTGGCTTTTCGGATCACCTTGGAATTAAATTCACAATTAAACTAAATCAGACAATAAATAACTCAACTGTAAGAATGGTGAGGCCTTTCACAGAAAAAGGTAAGCAAAAACTGTTTTCTTTAATTGGTAGTTCTGACTTCTCCTTTATTGATTACATTGATTGTGCAGAAACTGCCTTTGGTAAGTTTCTAGATATTTTAAAACTGTCTGTCTATGAGTGTTTTCCTTTACATAAATCAAAACATAAGTCAACTACTTATGTAAGGTGGTTTACGGAGGACTTAAGGCAGATGAGGGAAACGCTTTGTTTAATGAAGGAAGCGAGTTGTAGATTATCAGAGATAAAACCTCAATACATTAAATACAAAAACTTTTACAATAAAACACTTAAAGATAGACGAGTCTCTGCTAATGCCAAATTCGTTAAACAATCCGGTAATAACTTAAAAACAATGTGGTCTCTATTAAAACCAAATAAGCACTCTGTCAGTGACACAAGTAGTCATATCGATCCTAATAGTTTTAATAACTACTTTCACAATATTGCTAATAACATTTTATTAGACATGGCCCCAGGTAACATTGATCCCATTCAATATATGCACAAAATACCATTATATAACAGTAGCTTTGTTTTTCATGAGGTCAGTACTATCAATGTCAGAGATGCTATCAAAGCTTTAAAAAATACAACTTATCGCGATAAATACGAAATGTCAAGTGTACTACTAAAATATCTATGTGAAGTAATAATTTCCCCACTTACTAAGTTAATTAACAAATGCATAAAATCTGGCATCTTTCCAAAATGCCTAAAAGAGGCAGTTATTGTCCCTATTCATAAAAAAGGATCTAAAGATGACGTTCAAAATTATAGACCAATATCCTTATTACCTGTTGTGTCCAAAGTATTAGAAAAAATTATCTTCCACCAAATTATTAGTTTTCTTGACTCTAACTCGGTCCTAAATCATAACCAGTACGGTTTTCGTAGAGGTCGTTCTACAACTGATGCAATAAGGGCACTTGCTGAAGAAATTGAAACAGGCTTTGAACTATGTGAATTTACAGTCGCCTCCTTTTTCGATCTCAGCAAGGCGTTCGATTGTGTGCCTCATTGTACATTATTACGAAAACTTTATTATTACAACTTCGAACCTCTTAGTTGTCGCTTTTTAAATTCTTACTTAACTGGTAGATCACATCAAGTAAAATTCAATAATTTATTGTCAGACGCGGCTACAGTAATCCACGGTGTTCCACAAGGTTCAATATTGGGTCCACTGCTATTTTTAATTTATGCCAATGATTTACCACCTCAATTCTGTAACTCGAAGGTAATAATGTATGCAGATGATACAACTTCCATCTGTAAGTCGAATAATCTGCAAGAAGCACTCAATATGAGTGAAAGTTTGGCTTCGCAGATGGAGGATTGGTTCAATGCTAATAGCCTCTCCCTTAATATAGACAAAACTGAAAAAATAACCTTCTCTCTAAGATCATGTGCAGGCGAACTTGGTAATTGTAGGTTTCTTGGAGTACAATTTGACTCCAAGTTGAATTGGCATAAGCATGTCACAGAATGCTGTAATAAACTATGTAAAACGACTTACTTAATACGCAACCTAAGCCAATCTTTGCCAACTGAATACCTAATGTCAGCCTATTACGCATGGTTTAATTCACATGTAAGGTATGGCATCTTAGTTTGGGGACATTCTCCGGCAAGCTCGAACATATTCTCTATTCAAAGAAGGGTAGTCAGAGTGTTAGCATCTATACCCTATCGAGCGGACTGCAGATCAGCTTTTATTGGATTGTCCCGTGTGTTTTCATTCTAGAATGCCTTAAATTCATTCACACGAATATTCAATCCTATACAACTCATAGCCAAGTACATACTCATAACACGCGCAATAAAAGTAACATCCATCCATGTCGCATACGACTGACTAAATGCAAAAATGGAATACATTTTTATGGCCCGAAACTCTTTAATTTACTCCCCCAACAAGTGAAGTTACTTCCTCATATTAAATTTAAACAGTTAATTAAAGAATACTTGTCCATTCAGGCATTTTATAGCATTGATGAATGTTTAGCTCACAAATTCTGTGATATCTCACCAACGGGTTACGAGTAAACCATTGTTTTGTATTTTATGTATTAGACTAAGCTCATTTTATTTCATTGTTTTTAACATTATTGTTCTTTGTTTTTGTCTCTTTTATGTACGTAAACTAACTTAATCTTAATATCAATGTTTTATTTATAGTCTAATATTATTTTATAGTTCAAATACTCTTATATGACTAGTGTAAACTCTATGTACTGGCACGCAATAAATATTATTATTATTATTATTATTATTATTATTATTATTATTATTATAAAACACTGATTTCAAGTGAAGTTAAAAATATATATATATATTAACGTTGGATATTTTTCATGGTTAAGTAACCAAATATGCATTCACAAATATTTGAATTATTCGAAAATTTTAATATTTATATTCAAATATGAATAGTTTAGTGATTTCAATATTCATATTAGAATATTTAACTATTTGAATTAATCGAATTCGAATCCCAGCCTTAATAGCGATGATTCGAATTATTTAGGAGGATTTGAATCCATGTATCAGGATTCGAATTTTATAAGGATTCGATTCCTTTTATAAGGATTCGAATCCATTTATAAGAATTCGAATCCTTTTATAAGGATTCGAATCATATACGTTTGGATTCTAATACGAATCCTTTTAAAAAAATTTAACGAATCCGGATCACGAATCCGTTTTCACTAAAGTATTCGAATACCTCTTTTGAATCCTTTAAAAGGATTCGAATCCGGTAATCGAATCCTGAATGATTCGAATCCTGCCCAGCTCTGATAATTACTGAGAGGGGGCGGCGAATTTGGCATACGCCCCGGGCGGCAGAAACCCAAGCTAAACTACTGCTCTAATGGCAGTTGACATTAAGTGCATCGTGTCAACTTGACATAAGTCGGCGTCAGCCTACATTTGGACTATAATGAGAGATGACATACAAGTCGGCGCCAGCCGACATTTGGGCTATAATAACAGTTGACAAAAGTCGGCGATAGCTGAGATTTAAACTATAATGTCAGTTAACATAAGTCGGCACAAGCCAACATTCAACCAATCGTGCCAACTTGATGCAAGTTTGAATTGAACTATAATGAGATCGCCATGTTATTTTTGTTTTTTTTGTGACAGTTACGATACACATTATAGCACTTGTGACACATTTTAAAGTAATGAGTGTCTTCTACTCCCAGACTAAGCATGAAGTAAAATTTCGAGTTTAGAAAAGCCCCTCGTAGAAAATTTGTCGAGGGTCGCGCAGCGACCCGAGACAAATTTTCACGGGGCTTTTCTAAACTCGAAATTTTACTTCATGCGCCACGCGTATAAACCACTGATTTATAGTAAAGTTAAAAATATATCACGCTTACATGTGATGGTGATCAATATTTACCGAGATGTAGCAAACATTTTTTTTTTGTGTGAATAGTTTAGAAATAATAATAATAAAAGTAGAATAAATTTATTTAGGCAACTAACCAAATAGGACCCTTATCAAAAAATGCTGCACTGCAAACGAAATGGCACCTAATGGCAGCTAGTTTTTTGCTGTTTATTTTCACAATAGCATTACAAAAAAGGTGGCGTTAAACTTTTGACCGAACACGGCAGAACAAAAAACTTTTTCCTTGTTTAAAATAATATTTTTATTATTTCTTATGCAGATTTTCATTGGCAAAGATTGTTAATCGTCAAAATAATAAATTATTTCGACAATTTTTATTATGCAGTCAATAATTCTACTTACTTTAAGGAAATGAATCGATTTTACAGATCTATATTTCGTTTACTACACGAATACAAAACTCGTAAAAATCCCTTAATTGTGCTCGCCAGATGTGCACCGCTCCAAGGTTACTTTTGAAATTAGCACTACAGTTAGATGTAAGATATAAACGGTAACTGCATAGAAAATTTATTAGAGCTAATACTAATCTATCGAAATAGTAGCGTCAAAATCCACAGATAGAAGTTTTATTTTTTTACTTTTGGCGAGCTTTTCGGGATTCTGATCTACTGTGCGCTGCCGATCCCTGATTCTAAATGTGCCATAAATATTTCGTATAAAATTGGGCTTAACGGATAACAAAATATTTATTGTAATGTAGTCTATGTTAATAACTAGAAAAACATTATTTTCATGTTTTTCTAGTAAGAATTTGTATTCGTGATAATTTTGAATCATAATTTATTTTTAAGCAAAGCGAAGCAAAGCGAAGCCAAGCGAAGCAAAGCGAAGCAAAGCAAAGCGAAGCAAAGCGAAGCAAATCGAAGCAAAGCGAAGCAAAGCGAAGCAAAGCGAAGCAAAGCGAAGCAAAGCGAAGCAAAGCGAAGCAAAGCGAAGCAAAGCGAAGCAAAGCGAAGCAAAGCGAAGCAAAGCGAAGCAAAGCGAAGCAAAGCGAAGCAAAGCGAAGCAAAGCGAAGCAAAGCGAAGCAAAGCGAAGCAAAGCGAAGCAAAGCGAAGCAAAGCGAAGCAAAGCGAAGCAAAGCGAAGCAAAGCGAAGCAAAGCGAAGCAAAGCGAAGCAAAGCGAAGCAAAGCGAAGCAAAGCGAAGCGCCTGGCAAATCTAAATTTACAAGCTCTTCTAACCTCGAAATTTTACTTCATGCGCCATGCGTATATAACACTGATTTAAACTAAAGTTAAAAGTATACTGCTTAGATATGTACGTCTAAGATTTATACCCGCTACAGCTTGATTTGTTCTTACGATATTAAATTTTAGAAGTCCTTATTTTCTCTTCTAATTTTTCAATAATAATACTGTTTAAAGGAAAATGAGTTGGATTAGTTTGTAGGAAAATTAGTTGGATTTGTATAAATAAAACTACGTTTTACTTGGAGTATTAATAATAATATATTGGTATTGTTGATGTATTTGTTTTTTTGTTCTCCTTAGGGTAAATAATTAAATATAAGAGCAGCTTGGTGGTGTAGTGGTTAGAGTGTTGTACTGCCACGCCACGGACCGGGGTTCAAATACCGGCCTAACAAGTTGTCTGCATTTATATAGGTTAGGATAAAAATGCCAAACACTCTGTCTTCTCGGATATGACGTTAAATGCATGTAGGACCCGTGTACTGCCTGGATGTTGCGTGCACGTTAAAGATCCCTACCGGTGGGTTGGAACTCCCACCGGGTTCGGCAAAATTCCCGGATAGCTGTAGACCTAATCTCCGGCGTCATGATTGGCCATAGCAGCGGAAATAGATGACGTAAAAACCCAAAATAAAAAGAAAAATAATATAAATTATGTTTTAATGTTAAGTTCGTTATTTTCTGTAGATTGTGGAGTAATCGAATTAATTTCTGTTGCAGTGGTTGGAGTGATGTGTCTAGTCTGCAGAGCTGTGTGTCAACCCAGTTCAGGTGCGTATCTTTGGGGATTTATTCACTCGTGCCTGCTTGGTAATGTAGTAATTATATTACGCGCTTCAGATAGTCGAAGGCGTAAGATTTCGCTTAATGGCGCCGCTCGCGTCAATTAGTTTGAATTTATGCTAATTTTCATCACACGTTCATAATATTTGCAAAAGTAACTTTAAGGATTTCTTCTTTTAAATATACATATCTCAATGTGTACGCTGTGAATTTTCATGTATTCGTTGATTTTATGAAAACGATCAATTTAAAGCTTGCAACGACTGTTTTTAACTTCCAGATTAAGCATGAAGTAAAATTTCGAGTTTAGAAAAGCCTGAAAATTTGGTTTAGACGCGTAGCGCGAAGCGCGGAGCGACCAAACCAAATTTTCAGGCTATTCTAAACTAGAAATTTTACTTCATGCGCCACGCGTACAAAGCACTGAAATATTGTAGAAGTTTGAAATATACTAATGCTAAAGCAATTCAGTAAAGGAATATATTTTGAGCTTCATACTATTCAAGTATTTTTTACGCATTTAAAAAAGCCTGAAAATTTTGACAAGAGCAACATTTTATATGTCATTAAAATGTTGCTCTTGTCAAAATTTTCAGGCTTTTTGAAATGCGTAAAACAAAGAGTTTGACAATTCGCATTATGTTTGAATTAATTGCATTAATTGAAATCCGCAAACCGCCTGACCAATAAAAAATAAATCCCAAAAAGGGTAAAACCTCAATATTTTTTGCAATCAAGTTCACATTCCAAATTGAAAACTGTCGACTCACACAGTCCGGTTTGTGTTTGTGATGGTGTGTTGAGGTTTCAACAGAGAATGGGGCGAGGACTCCACATCATCTCGATCGTGTGCGATCCGAGGGCCGAACATCGAGAGGGGGATGAGCGAGGCTTTTTACTCCCGACACAGCGGAAATCTCGCATTTTACACGAAATCTATTTTGTTTTGTTCAGCTGAAATTTCAGGGGCTTTCAGCTCTAACGAAGCACGCAGCGGGTCAGCGCGGTCAGAACGAATCGTGAAATCTGAGGCTTTTCTCTCTATTTTCCAGCTCTCGGGCTCCCTTTCCGTCCCTCAGTCACGTATCGGCAACAATGATTATCACATACCTACCCTTAATTCTGTCTTGATTGGAAATGGCTCGTTTCCGTAATAAAAATGTTTACACTTGTAGACACTGATCGATCGGTTTAAATTGCGATACAAGCTAGCGCTCTGTTGATTTATTTGTTACGGAGCTAGTGCTTTATGTTTTCGTTTTGTTACTATAAATCTGATAAAGAATGTTCCAGGAAATGAATTTCTGCATTGTAAAATGTATGGAACATATTATAGAGTCTGTAGTTAAACTATATTACGAAGAATGCCTACAGCGAATTCATGAATATACAAATTTTAATAAAGTTACTAATTTCTTTAATAATAATATATGCAACATAAATACCAAAATTTTAAGAGAAGGTCGACTGCTATATAAATGCAAAAAACTATATTCTAGTCGTTACTACTTCCTTATTTAACGATGAAATATTGCCAACAAAATAGCTTTAATGAAAGTATGAACTTTTTGTTCCTCCCAAATTAATGTTTCCTAGTTTTACCATTAGTTCATAAAATAAATATCAAACATTAGTAAACTAGCGTAGTCAGGGGCGGATTTTTCATTAAGCCCACTAGGCCGAGGCATAGGACACCACGGAAATTGCTCGTACAAATAAAAAAGCAAAGCTCTCACGATTTTATAATAATAATAATAATAATAATAATAATTTTATTTGTATACTCAGTAACATAAAGGTACTCTAAAGAAAAAACTATAAAATCATGGTACACAAATCACGAGGTGAGATTCAGTATCGGGTAATAAATACCCAACTGTTCTTCCATCTTAACCTAGACACTATTAAAGGTAATATATATAATTATATGAATTTAATAATTTTTCCTTCCTAAATAACACATTTACATTTTCACGATATTACTGATCCATTATAATTGCAAATAAAAAAAATCGATTATCTATTTAACTGAAGCTTATACTGGCGTTTAAATTGGAGTAGATTTATTTATTTTTTTAAATTGACTGGGATTGATTATACACATTGTATATTTGATAGGAGAAAGATTGTTGAAAAAGAGAGGAGCGATGAAGTGGCGGTGATAGAAGACCTTTAAACCTTGTGTTATAAAAAAAAATTGCTCGCACGGGCAAAATTACAAGCTTTACGCCACTTTTGTCTATAATAGACTATTTCCTACCAGTGGTTATCAACTTTTTTTTTAAATTCAAACACCCAAACACGAAATATGAATAATATATAAAATTACGAAAATGTTATTCGTGAAAATGCAAACAATGTCTTAATTAATAAGACAACTTAAGACGATAAATATCCATTGAAACAACTACTTTCCGTGCAAATACACCTCCGGATATTGAATAAGATTTTGAATATTTTATTGTATACTTCAATATCCTGAGGTGTATTTGCACGGGAAGTAGTTGTTTCAATGGATCTTTATCGTCTTTAATTAATACATTGTTTGCATTTTCACGAATAATATTTTCGTAATTTTATATATTATGTTTAAAGTGTGCAAACTATAAGAAGCGTAAGCTTATTTTCTCGAATTCAAATAGTTTTGAATTTGAATTTATCTAGTACAAAATATGAATATTTAATGCAACACTGCTTTTAATTAGATAAAATATTTATTCTTTATATAAACGACCAATTTTCAGTAATAAAAGAAATAAAATGTTTCGAACTGCATTATACGCCAGTGTTTTATACGCTTGACGCATGAAGTAAGATTTCGATTTCAGAAAAGCTTGAACATTTGGTTTTATCGCTCTGCTTCGTTACGCGATCAAACTAAATTGTCAAGCTTTTCTAAACTCGAAATTTTACTTCATGCTTAACCAAGGAGTGGAAATATTCGTTGAAAAACAAAGCATGCTTAAAAGTTTACAGCGTATACAGACATACCTAAAATAAAAATTACTTGTATAGGTCTAAACTAGAAGTTTTAATACATGCTTAATCTGAGAGTGGAAAACAAGGGTTCGAATATTTAAAATATACGATTTTAGAAAAACGGCGAATGCCTAAAAATATATTATGTAAATTGTGTATAATTCTAAAAATGTTTTCTTTATATTTTATTAAAATGTTCATAAAAAAAATTGGATACTTGAGCTTTAACAGACTTTTCAAGAATTAATTCAGAGCTGATAAAACTGTAATCCCTCTTTGCACTTATTAAACTTATTTCAAAGAACTAGGTTGATTTGAAGAGAACTTATTTAATTCAATTTATTAAAAAATGCGATTAATTTTGTGAAATAGATTCGCTGTGGAAGGTTTCTGACGCACGATATAGATTCCGTATTGAATTCTGAGGGGAGGTAGAAAGGGGGGGAAATTCGCACGCAAACCCGAAAGGATTTCACCCCAGAGGCTATTGAATGCGGACATGATTACGGAAGGTCCGGCCGCCCCCTTGTAAATTATATTTTTTTGATAAACCCTGATTCCTGCAATAGAAACGATGATGTTTATCGATTCCTCTTTATTTATGTATTCCGCGCAGCGACAAAAATGCAGAAAATTTCATTTAATATTTTATAAAAGTATATTAAAAAATAATGTAGTTTTAAGAACTTGTATATACTGATAATAAAAATGTGGAATGTTTCATTAGTTCAAAAAATAAGCTTCCTAAATATACATTTATTTTGTAATATTTTTAACCATGAATTATTTAATAATGAATTGAGGCATTTAGAAGCAACAGGGTGTTAGTGCCAATTTGAAAAACAATGATGTATAGTCTAGCTCACGAGAGGTTTCCTGTGACATTTAAGTTTAAATTAAAATGACTGTAATAACATAAATCCCCTAGTTAAGAGACTTTGGCATAAGTTGCAATTGAGCATACAAAACCAGAAGAAATAATGTTATTATAAAAATATCTCGAAAAGAAATTGTACCATAGATTTTAAATCTGTAATCATAGGACACCTCTCACTAATTCTACCTACAGTTAATTGGAACAGATTTTCTGTTAATTAGCAAAGAAATACAGGGATTTTTTTTATTAAGTATACATACAGGGAGTTTTTATTTTAAGTATAGATATTTCAATTGTGTGCTGTAAATGTTCACATGTTCGTTGTTTTTTTAAAAGGGTTAATTTGATAAGCTTTAAACGAGTGTTTTCCACTCCCAGGCTAAGCATGAAGTAAAATTTCGAGTTTAGAAAAGCCTGAAAATTTGGTTTGGTCGCTCCGCGAAGCGGAGCGACCAAACCAAATTTTCAGGCTTTTCTAAACTCGAAATTTTACTTCATGCGCCACGTGTACTAAACACTGATGTGATGTGATGTTCAGAATGCACGTTTTTAGAATACTGCTTTAGTAGAATATTTTGAGCTTCACCTAAAATAAGTGTTTAATACGCGGGGCGCATGAAGTAAAATTTCGAGTTTAGAAAAGCCTGAAAATTTGGTTTGGTCGCTCCGCTTCGCGGAGCGACC
This sequence comes from Philonthus cognatus, assembly GCA_932526585.2. NCBI lineage: Eukaryota > Metazoa > Arthropoda > Insecta > Coleoptera > Staphylinidae > Philonthus > Philonthus cognatus. The sequence goes on along the minus strand of OW052243.1, from coordinate 22,655,759 downwards.
AAACCAAATTTTCAGGCTTTTCTAAACTCGAAATTTTACTTCATGCCTAGCCTGGGAGTGGAAAACACTCGTTTAAAGCTCCAAATTGAACATTAAAAAACGTGTATTCATATGTACACTTAAAAGAAAAGTTCCATGTATAGAGATTTTATTGATAACTGCTACCCAGTATATTTTCTGTAAATCAACGTAACCATTCTGCTATTTTGTTTGCAGGTTTTAATATAACTTGAATTTTAAACCTGTATTTTTCGATTTTTTTATTAGTCAGTTACATATAAGTGAAACAAAACTAAGTGAATTTAATTTACAAACCAATATACACTCCTTTGCTTCTAGTTGATTCAATTGATGATTTTTAATCATTTTTGTTGTTTCACTACAATTAATTCACTACACAGAAAATGCAAATTTTTAGACTTTTCTAAACTCGAAATTCTACTTCACTCGCCAATCGTATAAAACTTCAATAACGTCTATTTCATATTTGTATTATTTCTTGTTTTTTTTTATTTCATTGCTTTCAAATTTTAAAAATGAATGAATTACTGCTACTAAGAATTTATAAATGTAAATATGTACTCTTGAGTGAGAGTAGGAGGATAAAAGAATGCAAAATGTTTTTCTCTGCGGGCTTTCAGATACTTTAATATCGTAATTTATATACAATGTATGTAAAGGAGCTGCCAATAAATTCACTACGTGCTAGCTTGAGACCTTAACAGCTGATTTTTTTTATTTTTAGTGCCGAATATAACTTATACTAAATATGTCTCTTATTTCCTACACATTTTTTTAGTTATGTCTTTATAAATTAGCTATAGTAGCTAAACCCTAGAGCATTAAATTTCAACAAGCATTTATACTAAACTACTATCAGGTTTTCCTTTAAAATCCCCATCGAGAAGGCGTTGCTTTTTTGATAGAAGGAAATGAAACAAAAAGTGAAGTCGCAGCTTAATTTACGTTTTATCATACATGACATAAATGTCAGATTGTGTTAATCATTAGCTCATTAATTTGCCTTGTTCTTATAGTTGTTGTGTTGTTTCTTCTTCTTTCGTGTGAGTGGGCATTAAAATATCGAATGAAATAAAAAAAAAATCGTTTATAAAACTGGTTAAGATTGACATTGACAGGAGCGACTGACAAATTCACGTACGACGTACTTCACAAAGTTTTGAAAATTTCATAGTTAACTCGATCGGGTTTTTAACTGAATACCCAACATTATTAACACACTGAATTGAGTTTTAGCTGAAATTTAATAATTCCAATGGTTTGGGTTAATTCAATTACTGCCAAGAAAATATAAACTTGTTAGTATTTGTTATTGATATAAAACAGTTTTACCCCTTTGTCATATTTATTTCAATTTAAATATTCTTCACTCTTCGTACTAGACTTTTAGCCTTATTGAAAATATTTTGTGTTGGCATTATTTAAAAACAAAATATTTTACAGTAATATTATTGCATTACTGCAACTTTAGCGAGCATTTGTTCCCAATACATGCTTCGCTTTTTTGTTTTGTTTTTTGTTTGTTTTGCATAGGTATTACCATTCAGCCACAAACGTTGATTTATAATATATTAACATATATTTCGACTAATTTGGACGTCACAACACATTCACACACATCCATGGAACCGGAGACGAGTATTTTTCGTTAGAAAAATTACTCGCCTTCGCTGGGAATCGAACCCAGATCACCTCCGTGTCCGATTGGCGAAACCGGCGGCTCAGCCGCTCGGCCACGGCGGGCCCCTCATGCTTCGCTTTTCCCAATTTTTATGATGTTTCCAATTCTTATAATTTTCGTAAAGTCTTCCAAATTTCATCATTTCCGCTATATTACATAATTTTAGTATGTTTTCATACTTTGTATGATTTTATAAGTTATTGATTTGATTTTTAATATTAGTAAAAGATTTACTGCCTTATTAATAGACCTTAGCATTCAGCTTTAACGCTGTATTAAGGATGATATTAGCATCAATGTATTAATGAAAATGTTTAGTAGATTAGTATTGTTAGTTTACAACTAACAGTTTAATAAAATGGTAGTCCTAGGGTGTGGTATGAGATCCGTGTTACACATGACCTCAAATGCCATAATAAAACGAATTTATTTAAATATATTGCTTTTTCTTAAAAAACGTCATAAGCAAAGCTATACTGAAGAGAAATAAATCTCGAAACGCGTGTATAGATGGCCTAAGACATTAGTTTTAATCCAAGTCCTTTCATTTCTAATTTCTTGTTATTTCTCCTTTCATTTTTAATTTTCATTTGTTAATTGATTTGAAAAGAATTAGACCTAAATGTTACATATACTTTGATAGAGTGTTGTAACAAATCAAATCAAATAAGATTTTAAATATTTCATTGTATAATTTAATATCTGGAGGTGTACTTGCACGGGAAGTAGTTGTTTCAATAGATATTTATTGTCTTAAGTTGTCTTATTAATTAAGGCATTGTTTGCATTTTCACGAATAACATTTTCGTCATTTTATATATTATGTGTACAAACTATAATAAGCGTAAGCTTATTTTCTCGAATTCAAATAGTTTTGAATTTGAATTATTCTTAAATATATTGCTATTAATTATATAAGAATTATAAATGTACATACCTAAGCAGTATATTTTAAACTATATTTCAAATCCATGTTTCATACGCGTGGCGCATGAAGTTAAATTTCGAGTTAAGAAAAGCCTAAACATTTGGTTTGGTCGGGTAGCGCTACGCACTACGCTATCAAACCAATTTTTTGTTAGACTTTTCTAAACACGAAATTTTACTTCATGCCTAACTAAGGAGTGGCATCATTCGTTAGACATAAAATTCAATTAAATAATTCAGCCAAAGAAACATTTTTACAAACATAAACAATGTAACATAACCTCTAAATAGTTAAAATCTAATTTAATCGAAGTTGCTACACATAAAAATGCGATGTTGGCACGTTTATTCTATCAATAGTTCAAAACTAATTAATAACATGTAGAGTTTGTTCTATTAATACAAACTGATAGTATGATGTTTGTACGAGTTTCATAAAAGTTAACTAGAAATAAACTATAATGATATCAGCGGCAATTCCAATAATAAGGCTGTTTATATTTTACAAAACATATACTATATTAAAGTATCTGAGAATTAAAATATCAGTTAGGTAAGATGAATATAAGGTATAAACCCTTTAAAGTGACATCTATTTTCCTCCCAAACAGGAAAAAGGTGTAGTCGTGTAATTTCCTGCTGGCGTGGGGGTGTTGTATTATTTGTGGCAGGAAACTGCACGTTTGCGCAACGTTTCCTGAGAAAATATCAAACGTAGATTTTTTTTATTTGCGGATATTTTCAATTTTCTTCCACACGCAACGCAGATTTTAATATACGAGTTAAGAACAAAATATTCCGCAAATATATGTATATATATATATATATATATATATATATATATATTTTAAGAAAAAGGACGATGGACGGGAAATCGGGTTGAGGAGAATGTGCATTTTTGTAACACTCTCAGCGCATAAAAAATGTAAACATTGAAAGCAGATAAAACTTGGACGGATTTTCAACATAAAAAGAAAATTTTAAATATTTTATTTTATTTTAGTAGTCAAAATAAAATCAAACGACAGAGAATGGTTATTGTGTTCATTGCAAACTCTACTAACATTATCCAACGTCGTTTGAATTAATCCGGGGCATTGAAATTGTTGCCAACTCTAAAAGTCTGAAAATCACCAGAAATCACCAGATTTTATACACGGATTTTTTATTTAACAAGACTTACATTGGCAAACTCAATTCAATTTCTTTATAAGACTTACATATCCTAAATAAAATTGTTTATATTTTAAGAACGTAAGATTTGTTCAGCTTAATATACATTTGTAATACTCATTAACTTAAGATTAAACTTAAACAGCATATTTTGAACTTCACTTGCTGTGTTTTATAGGCGTGGCGCATGAAGTAAAATTTCGAGTTTAGAATAGCCTGAAAATTTGGATTTGCCGGTGTGCGACTCGCTTCGCTCGCGCGCCCCGGAAAATCCAATTTTCCAGGCTTTTCTGAACTCGAAGTTTTACTTTATGCTCAATTTGGGAATGGAAACACTCGTTAGAAGCTTAAAATTAACACTTTTAATTATAACTCAAAAATTCTTTGAAATGTTAAAACCAAATTATTGATTTAACATTGCTGTGTTAAAAATTTCAAATTGAACGCTTTTATAAAAAAAAAATCTAACAATTGCTTTATACAATCGTTTAGTTTGCCAGCTATTAACGATGCTACTTAAACTAATAGGCATTAGATAGCGTTTACGCTTTCGCAACATATTTATTTATTTATTTATTTATTTATTAACGGAATCTCCATTTTACATAATTGTACATATACATATTGAGCAAAAATAACAAAAACCATATAAAGAGTTACAATGATTACAGCCAACAAATTATTACTGGACTAGAGATCTAACAGTCAATGACATTGGATAGCCTAATACGACGTAATTGGACCTGATGAATTGATGGTGTAAATAAAACAAAGTTGGGATTATTGCTAATACCATTGGCATACCTCATCATACGATCGATGGGATTAGACATCCCATATCTGGTCGAATGATATGTTATACTTTTAGTTAATTCCGCTTAAAATTAAAATTTATTTTGTTTATTTAATTATGTTTACTTTATCCTGATATTTCTGATTTTCTTGAATATTAAATGTTAAGAAAAAACTCTCCATAGATTTTTTTTTTAAATTTACTGTGGATGTTAAGAACATTTCAAGGGTTTTGCTGTGAATATTGAAAAGATGTTGCTCTTTTAGGATATGCAATATTCTCGAAATACCTTATGTGTTTTTAGTTATTTCCATCTGAATGTCAAGAAGTGTGACTTTTCTTTTATTTACATTTTATGAATTTAAAAATAAAATAATATATCTAATAAGTTTCTCATCTTTCAAGTTATTAAACTTATTAAATTATAATTTTAACAAAAAAAACATTTGTTTTCTTTTTACGTGTTTTCTTTTTAAAATCATAAATAAAGCAATTATAACTATAAAATCAGAAATATATTTATCAGAAATTTCTGCAAATTTGCAAGAATATTAAGAAACAAATTTTTCCTTATGTACAATCTAAGTATTCTCTAGCGATAATTTTCAAGTTATTTTTAATTGAATGCCAACATTTATGAACTTTAACATTTTTACAAAAATATATGACAAAAACTTTATAAAATTGTATGATTATGTTAAGAACACATATCGTCAATATTCCAGGATACAATTAATAATAATCACTATATTAGAAACAAAAGTTGTATATAATTAGGTATATTTACATTAAATTTACTTTGAACAAAGCAGTGGTGTGCACTTTTGCAATTTTGCGACCCCATATTTTGTGTATAAATTTATAGCGACCCCTGGGTAATTGTAATGGAGGCTATAACCAAATGCATAAAAATATAATATATATATTAATTATGTAATCATTTATAAATTTACAGGGTGCAGCTTTTTCGATGTTTTCTTCAAGTAAAGAATCATTAATATCAATGATAGACAAAAAGTAATATATGCTTCTAGAGGTCTTTTTTAGAGCTTATTTCTTGTGGTTAATAAAAATTTGTTTATCTTCATTTGTTTTCGAGTAAAAACTTTCTTAGGGCACTCTTTTATGTAGAATACCGTAACTATATCAGATTTTGTTTTTGATTCAATCTTTATGAGATACGACATAAAGTTTTATTATTTCAAGTACAAGTACAAATTATAGTTAGCTATGACTTTATTCGATTTTTGTAAGCATTCTAAAAATATATCATTTTATTTAATAAATTTAATCACATCTCTCCTAAAAAGTGAAACAAGAAAAATTACATTTAAAAGAAGACAAAATAATGAATGGGTTAACATAGAGATAGTAAACAGTATAAAAATAAGAAACAAACACTACGCGAGATATAAAAAAAATCCACAAAATAACTACTTAAGAGAATTGTACAAAAACCAAAAAAAGGCAACTGCAGAACTAATAAATCTCATAAAAAAACAGTATTATGAAAATAAATTAAAAAACGCAGAAGGAAACCCAAAGAAAACGTGGCATAAGATACACAACGCACTGAACAAAAATAAAAGAAACTCGAAAACTCATATCACACAAATAAAAGACAATTGTGGCAAAACTCTAGAAAATGAAAAATAAAGTTTTTCAAAACTCTAGAAAATGAAAAATATATCGCTGACGAGATAAATCTATACTATGCGAACATTGGAAAACAACTAGCAAATAAATTAAATCAAAAAAATCAGAATAAACTAACAAACACGACCCTCTCAAAACATATAGATACAAATATAATATTTAAACCAGTGACAGTGGAAGAGACTAAACAAATAATACAACATTTAAAAGATTACGCTGCTCCCGGAAAAGATTGTATAACAAATAAGTTAATAAAAGATCTAGGCGAAGAAATTATACCACTTATAACGAAGCTTGCAAATGATATATTTCACACCTCGACGTTCCCAGACATATTAAAAGAAGTATTTACCTGAGAATTACAGACCAATTGCATTATCATCATGCTTTGAAAAATTTTGGAAAAATTCATTATCACTAGGCTACAAGAACATATTTACAATAATAATTTAATAAATGCAAGACAGTACGCTTACCAAAAACAATCCGGGACCACTACAGCTTGCATGGATGTTGTTTGCCGGATTCAAAATGAATTAGATATACATAAACATGTTATATTAATATCTATTGATTTGAGGAAGGCATTCGACACAATATGCAAAAAAACGTTAATGAGAAAACTAAAACAACTTGGAATCAGAGGAGGCGCAGAACTTTTATTTAGCAGCTATCTAGATAATATAAAGCAACAAACGCGTGTTAACAATATTTATAGTGACAAACTGGAATCGGAATACGGTTTACCACAAGGTGGAGTCCTCCCGCCAACACTGTACATAACCTACACTAACGACATCTTCGACCTGGAAATCAAAGGCGAATTATATATGTATGCAGACGATGCATGCATATTATACAGTGGAAAAAATCTAAAGGAATTAGAAAACATCATAAACTTGGATCTTCAAACCTTAACAACTTGGTTTTCAAACAACTATCTAACGATCAACGAAGCTAAAACTAACTATATGATGATTTCACAAAAAAATATGAAACAACTCAACTTAGAAATAAAAATTAACAATACAATAATAAACCGAACTAGAGAGATTGTGTACTTGGGATTAACTGTAACAGACAACTTCAAATGGGGCAATCACATCGCCAAAATAAAACAAAAAACTAGTGCAGCCATGGGAGCACTACATAATGCAAGAAAATATTTTCCAGAAAGCGTAAAAAATTGTATATATAATACCCTATTTACTTCCAAAATAAATTACTTGTGCGCCATTTGGGGAACGTCCAAGGAAAACATAAACAGCATACAACGACAATAAAATAAATTCATTAAACAAATTTTCAATTTAGAAAAAAGGACCGCAACATCTACTCTGTATAAACTAATACCAGAATTAAATATAACACAAAAAATTGCTTTTAAAAGAATAAAGTTTATTCATGAAATAATGATTGGCACAAGCAGATCAAATGTAAAATTAGAAAAAAATAAAAAAATACACAAATACTCAACTAGAGGGAAAAGTGATATACATGTCATCAAGCATGAAACAAATATGTTAAGCCAAGGATTACTAGTCGATAGTGTAATCCAATATAATAAATTACCCGCGTATTTGAGAAAAAATGAAAATATAACATCTTTCAAGATCGAATCAAAAGAACATATACGCAAAAATATCTTTGTAATAGACTAAAATGCTGTGAGAGCGACAATCATTTTTCATCTTCAAGTCACATTCTTACATACGTTCATCTACATATCATTTTCATCATTTCACATCCATATTATAACTTAAAATGAAAAAAAAAAAAGACAAAAAAAATGAAAAAAAAATGAAAAAAAAAAGAATACAATCTCCAACTCCATGGTAAAAAATTTCTTAACATGTCGGAGACATTTCTCAAAATAAAACCGGTGAATTCCGTAGAACTTCTGTTCTGCTTCTGTAGGAATAAGATATTACTATGGAATGCTACCACCGAACATGTAAAACAATATATATTTTAATTAAACTTTTGCTATTTATTTTAAGTTTATTTAATTTTTAATTAGTTTATCAAGAAAGCCCTGATAAAAATAAATGAATAGTGAACAACAACTTCAATTGCTGTATACAAACGTATACAAACTTCAAATATCTTTATTACCTTAGTACTTTCACTTTATTTGTGCATATTTGTGATATATGTTTTATGTTTTACATTTTAGTTATATTTTTTTAGTTATATTGTAAATGGCCTGCCCGTTAATAAAGAATTATTATTATTATTAAAAAACAAAAGACATTCAAAATAAACAAATTCTTATTAAACACGTAATATAGCTAAACATAATATAATAAATACAATAAAATATGTACATAAGGTGATTTTGAGAATCATCTAGATAACTCACATCATATCACCAAGATATTAGTTACTAGCTATAATGTCAATAATGATAGAAATTATTTAATTTAAGCATTTTCTAATAGTTGGTTTAGAACTCACGGACCATAACCTTTCTTTCTCAGGAATATTATAAAAAAGAGAGATATCAAAGAACTTAAATATAATATTTACTTAGCTATTAGAAAAGTCATTTCGATTTTTAGTTTATAAAATACAATTAATGTGTATGAATATAAATGGCGGTCAATTTAAATCATAGTTTAGTTTAGTAAAGCTTGAAGATGTGGATTGGTTAAAACAGCATTTTAAGCGATTAACCACTATACCGGTGTTTCAATCCCTAGAATTGAATCTCTATTTGTTTGTCATGATAAAACTGCTTTTTTAACAATTAACACTAGAAACTTCAATGCACATACGTTTGTCTCTTTTTTAATTGTGTTTTTTACATACTTCTTTTCTAAAACGTCTCTAAAAATAAAGACAATGTCCTATTCCGAAAATAGAGTTATTGCTAACCCGGAGCATTCACCAAATATTGGAAAGAAAATCTGCTTTTGGACGTCAGCGGAAAACACTCTGAATCTGGTGGATTAGACATTGAATTTGCTGTAAAAATTGAATATGAACATTTGGTGGAAATAGGGTAAATTTACAGATTTACAAATTTCGGTCAAAAGGTTTTGAACGATTAAATTTATTTTCTAACTTAAAGCGATATTTATTACTGTGGATATCATTAAATCTAGATATTTAACTACTACTATGATTCATTAAAAGAATCAATGTTATTATTTTTTTTGTGGTGTTTATTTTCTTTGTTATATTTTTGTTTAAAATTATAAGATTTCTTCAATTTGGTTCTCATTAATCACTTGATGAAACATGTTTACAATATTGATAATTAAATAAAAGTCACTTGGTTTGTTTCACTACTATTTTTTAGTCTCTCCGACTAGTTTCGACTTATCGTCATTCTCAAGGAGTACTCCTTGAGAATGACGATAATTCGAAAATAGTCGGAGAGAATAAAAAATAGTAGTGAAACAAACCAAGTGACTTTTATTTAATTATCAATATTATAAGATTAATTTCTATTTTTACATTTCACCATACGCTAAACAAAGTATTGTTTTTGCAAAAATTATTAAATCAAAAATTTTATAAGATATATCCATTTTATTGATCATGTTATGACTATTGTGACTGTGTCACTTTATTGATTGTATTTTGACTATGCTAGGATTTTGTCTGATTATGTCTCTATGGACTATATTTCGACTATTCTGATATTATGACTGTAAGTCACCTAGATCACAATATCAAGTACAGTCAATATAGTGATTAAATGACAAAATCCTAATAAAAATAAAGACAGCTAACCAAGTGACTTACAGTTATAATACTAGAATAGTCGAAATACAGTCCATATAGACATAATCAGACAAAATCTTACCATAGCCAAGAAACAGTCAATCAAGTGACTTCATAATGTTACAATAGTCAAAATATGAATTTATGACTGTAAATCACTAGGTTGACTGACATGTCTATCGTTTCAGCTTGACATAACGCTGGCTTAATAATGCAAGGTTCTATGTGAATTTTTTTCGATTTTTAATTTGTTATGTTACAAAGCTTTATGTGCATACATAAAGCCTTGTAACATCACAAATTGAAAATCGAAAAAAATCTCACATAGAATCTTGTAATGTTAAGTCGACATAAGTCGGCGCTAGACGACATTTAGTCCATCGTGTCAAGTAGACATAAGTAGGCGTTAGCCGACATTTGGACTACAATAGCAGTTGACATAAGTCGGCGGCAGCCGACATTTGGACTATAATAATAGTTGACATAAGTCGGCAGTAGCCGACATTTAAACTGTAATGACAGTTGACATAAGTCGACACAAGCCGACATTTAACAAATCGTGACAACTTGACAAGAGTTTGAATTGAACTATAATAAAATCGGCATGTAATTTCTTTTCTTTGTGACAGTTACGATACTCATTGTAACACTTGCGACATATTTTAGTGTAACGAGTGTCTTCCACTCCCAGACTAAGCATGAAGTAAAATTTCGAGTTTAGAAAAGCCCCGCGTAGAAAATTTGTCGAGGGTCGCGCAGCGACCCTCGACAAATTTTCACGGGGCTTTTCTAAACTCGAAATTTTACTTCATGCGCCACGCGTATAAAACACTGATTTACAGTAAAGTTAAAAATATTTCACGCTCAGATGTGATGGTGATCAATATTTACCGATATTTAGCGAAAAAATGCAAGAATGACTTTTTTGTGGATAGTTTTGGAATAATATTAAAAGTAGAATAAATTTAGTTTGAGCAAGTTTTCCATATTGTTGATATTTATATCATCTTTAACGGGGAAAGTGCTATATGATGCACACATCAACATTTGTTACTATTAATATCTTGCATATTAAAGCACTTTAATCAAAATTGATCGGAAATTAACAAAAAGAAGCAAGCAATCTAGCAAATAACTGACAAAAGCTACGCGAATCGAGTAAATCCTCCTTAACACAAATCGAATCCCCCCTACTCCATTTCTCTCTCTGTCTTTCTTCGTTCGCTCTTTGCGTTCAATGTCAATTTCTTGAGCTGAGTAGCTGGGATCGCGGCGTAATTGCATTTGTTGAAATTTCCACGGCGGATTACTGATACTGAATAAAAGACGTCGCATCCCTTTAATCTATATTACTAAAGTTATAAGTACCAGGCGAAGATTCTCCGGCACTAAATTGTGCGAGAGGTGAGAGAAATCTAGAACAGAAGGTTTGCATTTTTTTTTTTCATCGTTATTTTTATTTTGCTAGCGAGCTGGCAGTGGCGCAATAAGGCTTTTTGTTCGGATTGAAATTGTATTTATTTTCTTTAAGTTAAGTTCAAAGAATTAAGTGTTTGATAAAATTGTTAATCTGCATAACTTAAAAGCTAGACGGGATTAAATATTTTCAGGATTATTATTTAATATTCAATTTACAAACTAAAACTTATAAGTTCTTAACAATTATAATTATAAAACTTGTAGAGATTATGAATTAATTCATCTTGATATTTTATATAATGACAAGTAAATTTGTTATAGCGACTATAATTTTAATTTAATTTTTGTTATTGCTTAGTAATTTTTTCCTAACCATTTATTATATTATATTTCAGTGGCGCGCAAACCGTGGGTCGCGACCCCTTGAGAGGTCGCAAATTTCAAAGAAATGTATATGATGAAAAATATCAGACTTTCTTTAAAACGTAATTAGGTTGACGATTAATAAATCGTCTCTTTCAGATTTTTACAGATAATTGATATTAATTTTAATTCGTTTTTATATTCTGTAAATATTCTGCAAACAATTGGCAAATTCAATTTCACTTTATGTTTTTTTTATCATGAGCATTTTTTTTACTCGACATGTGAAGACAATTGCTTTAGACCACATGAATGTGAGGATCTTTGAAATGTTGTGTAGATTTCAACTGCGACGTTATCGTTTATTTATTCTACAATAGTAATCAAAAGCGATTAAATTCCTTTCTTCACTGTTTTTATTTAAGTACTATATGTATCCATTATCAATAGTAAACAGTTAACTATTGATAATGGACACTTAGTGTCCGAAATGTACATATAGTACTTAAATAAAAACAGTGAAGAAAGGAATTTAATCGCTTTTTATTACTATTATAACAATCTTCACATAACTCACGAATACATATATATTTACCTACAGTTTTGGCTATTATTAAAGATAAAATAACTATTTTTGAACATATAACAAATCAATGCCTTATACGCGTGGCTCATAGAGTCAAATTTCTAGTTTAGAAAAGCCTGAAAATTTGGAATTCCCGGGGTGTGACTCGCTTCACTCGCGCGCCCCCTCAAATCCAAATTTTCAGGCTTTTCTAAACTCGCAGCTTGAATATTTATTATTTTTTTTATTGATGCATCATATGTCTTATTTCAAATACTTCGCAGCGTGTTTAAATTCAATATTAAAACACGCGCGTGTTTTAAAGTTGCTAAGGACAACAACGTCAATTCAAACTTAAAGTCAAACATAAATGTCACTATCTATTAAACGTTAATAACTCGTTCATTTTATTTATAATAAATATTGAATATACAATCTGTATTATTTGAAAAATTAATATTTCCGTGCTTTAACTCGGAATCAACATTGCTCACATGAACATTGGTAACTGATTTACTTCCAGATGTGCATGCATTCGTATTTCCGCTAATAGCATTTGATATAATATTGGAAACACTGTTTTTATTGTTGATGGACTCTTCGACATATCTAGTAGCCACCGATGCCGATTTCCAACCAACTTGCCGCTGTATTTGATCTATAGTCATCCCACCGTTGGCCATAATAGTTGCAGAAGTACGCCGGAACGCATGTCCTGTGTACTTCTTTGGTTCGTCTAAGTTAAGGAAAAGTGCAATTTGAAATGGGCATAAACCAAAAGTATTAATACCCACTACTTGTTTAGTACACTTTCCCTTATCAAAGCGTAAGAAAACACGGTCAGTACTCACATTTTGAGGACGCAACAACAAATATTTCTTAATAAACCCAGCGTAGGGTATACCATTACTGTCAGCGACAGTAAAACGCCGAGCCTTTTCTGTCTTAGACGGACGTATGAGAATAAGTAAGGTATTACCCTCTTCCTTAATGTCGGATAAACGCATATCGCACAATTCGCATCTGCGACAAGAACCAAAGATTCCAAAAATGGCAACAACTTTCAAAAACAAATACGTTATATCTGAAGCATCTTCAAAAAACTTTCTTAAATCTTCCTCTCTAAAGGCATAGGACTTTTTTGCGTTACAATTCTTACTAATCGCCTTCATAAATGCTTGCACTTTTCCAAATGATTTGATATCCACTCCCTGTTGTAATCGTAACATACATTGTAATTTGGAATGTATGGCCCACATTGTGGACGACTTGTACTTCTCTGACAATTCCTGTAAGTACGCAAGCATAACTTGTTCTGTTACACTGGCAACTTGGCATTCTTCCATCCATTTAATCAAACGGTTGTACTCTTTTTTGTAGGCTACTTCCGACTTTTGCGGAATCAACCGATTCTCAGCTTTAGCGCTCAAGCTATCAATCTTTGATTGCATTTTCAAAGGGTAATGACAAACTGATGAGAAATTGATAATTTGTTTATTTCACACCTTGACAACCAAAGGTACATTGATTCCGTCATCTTAAACATGCTCGAAATTTCAAAATTTCGGGCCAATTTATGGTCTTTAAATGCATCAATAAAAAAAAATTGCGTAAAGTATGCGTGGATATCTGGTCTTTAAAGCACTTACTCTATTGCAAGCACTCCGGCTGGCGCCGTCGTGCTTGCAAAATCGTGCGTGCTTTAAAGACCTAAATATCCACTTATACTTTAATATACTATTTATGCTGGTTATCGACATTATTGTGTCTAGATTAAATATTATCATTGTAATATTATTCGCATTCAATGTTGTGTCGATATGCACTTTGAACAACAGTTTCAATGTACATACAATAAAATAAATATAATATAAATATAAATATTGACACAATATTGTTACAAGATACATTTCTTTTAGGGAGTTTAATTTTTGTTTAATTATCAAGTAATATGTTATAATTATTGTGAAAGATTACTCTTCTCTATACGCTTCTCTATGGCTTCCAGAAAAGCAAACTGAAAATAAATTAATATATCACATTTATATATTTTAATAAATTTAAATATAGTATTTTATATTTATAAATAAATGGTTCATTATTTATGAATATATTAAGGTTAAATATTTAACTGAAATCAATTCTACTTGATAAAAAGCGTACGTTTAATCAAATAATTCATTATTTTTTTTATTTTATGATATCAATATAACATCAAATCAGGAAAACCCGCGTTTTCCCCATAAATCAGGCACGCGAGGCATGTAAATTAAACACCGGAAATAATATCTCGCGGATGCATAAGCTAACAGCGGCGATTCGATTCGGAAAAAAATATAGAATTTGATTCCGCCGCAAAAAGCTTCCATAAAAATGTGAAATACGCGTTTTTAATATTCAGAACGGTGGGACCCGAAAGGCTGATTCTTGCTTTTATGTTGTCCACGTTTGCATGAAATATCGGAAATATTGTTGGGGGCATTTTTTCTGCCGGCGGTGAGAGGGAGGAATGTTGATATCAATACGCTCGAGTGCGTCAATTATCGCGGAATATTTTGTAATGGACTGGTTTTTGAGGGATTTTTATATGGTTTGTTTATCATTGACAATTTTTTTTTTCGTTCAAAATCTTAATTTTATTTTAGCAAAAAAATAATATCATGCTTGAAAATAAAAGTTTAATTTAAATTAGCCATAACCCGGCGCATTCACCAAACGCTACAAATTGCAAAGTAAAAAGATGTATAGTTTGTTTAATTTGTTAGTCAATATTAATGCACGTTTGCACCACTGTTAGTTAAATATTCATGCCTGTTTTCACCTTAGTCGATTAAATATTTAATCATCGATTTTCCGATTCTATTCCACCCAGGAGCGGATCCAGAGAGAATTTTAACTTTTAAATAAAGTTTTAAAATTTCAATTAAATTTCAGCAGAGTTTTAAAAATGCAGCTTAAATTTCACTAAAACAATCGTTCAAACTAACACACATTATAAAAAAAGTACAAAAACTTCAGTATTGCTAGAAACCTAAATTATTAAAATTTTCCAACAAAAATTTAAAAGTGTACCAAATCAATAAAAATATAAAATTATAAACGAGTAATTGCGTTTAGAATTTTATATTTTTGTTGATTTAGTACACTTTTAACTTTTTGTTGGTAAATATGCATAATTTAGGTTTCTAGCAATACAAAAGTTTTTGTACTTTTTTATAATGTGTGTTGGTTTTAACGATTTTATTTAAAATTAGAATAATTATTTAAAATTGGTTATTTTTGGTTTTGTAGTGACATACAGTATTTTTTTTAAGTATACTTTCACATATTCCATATAAACGTTTGTAAAACGAGTGTTTTCCACTCCCAGATTAAGCATGAAGTAAAATTTCTAGTTTAGAAAAGCCTGAGAGTTTGGTTTGGTCAGTTTGTTCATTATTATTTAATTTAATCACTCAAAATTAGTTATGGTTTAAAATTTGGTTGACTATTATTCGCCTCTGATTGACAGACTGATAATATCATATGATTATTGACTAAATTAGTCATGACTAAATTATTTATAAGTAATTTAGTCATTAGTTTTAATCATGACTAATTTAGTCATTAGTTTTAATCATGACTAATTTAGTCATTAGTTTTAATCATGACTAATTTAGTCATTAGTTTTAATCATGACTAATTTAGTCATTAGTTTTAATGATGACTAATTTAGTCATTAGTTTTAATGATGACTAATTTAGTCATTAGTTTTAATGATGACTAATTTAGTCATTAGTTTTAATCATGACTAAAAATGGTGTCAACTAATGCCCAATTCAGCTATTGCAATTGACCTCATTCAGATTATATTTTCTAAGGGCTAGTTGCACCGAACTTGTTGATCTGGTTCAATTCTGGACTCGAGTTCAAAGTGACGTTAGAACAATAAGAACTGTCATCTTAAACTCAAGTTCAGCTTGAACTCGAGTTCAACGTTTTTGGTGCAACTGGGCCTAAGATGTGTATTCTCTTTAAATATGTTGATCACATAAGAGTGTAACTTTATTTTCCTTTCCCTTCGCCCTTATTCTTTTTCAATTCCTCTAAAATATATGTAGATCACGTTCAGTTTTAGCAATGCGGGTTATTTTGTTTGTGTTGTGTGTTCCAGGTGACAGGAGCGACAGGAGTGTCCGGGAACGGGAAGTGACTACTGTGTTCCCCGAGATGCCGCAGGGGGACATGAACGCCCCCCGTCAGACCGTCAGCCCCCTGGATCCGTGCCACGCATTCGTGAACGTGGACCTCGAGAAGCAGGAGTTTTACAGTCCCGGCTACCCGGGAACTTATCCTAATCACACCGAGTGCGTCCTTGTCCTCGAAGGTATGTATGTGGCACGGCACACCCAAAGAAAAACAAACAAACACATCTGTTTTATTTGCGGGGTAAAGCATCCCCGGTACAATTTCGTTACGGTCCCAGAAGAGGTGCGCTGATTTTATAGGGGTAAAAACAAAGCCATGTGTCAAGAATGGATGTAAAAAGGTTGTATAATGTTCGATCTAGATTGCACAGTTAAGTAATATTAGTTCAACTTAATCATATATTCTATATCAACTCTAAATTTAATGTAGTTATTTGAGTTATGTGAAAATTCACTTAAGGAATATACCTGCGTTTTAATTAAGTAACTCCAAATGTGGTGAAAACTCTTTCAGAATCTAACTAGATGGTTATTTTTTATTGTTGTTTTAATTTGATTATTTCACTCAAATGAAGTATTGAGAACCAATGAAATTGGCCGAATTTGCAACACGTGCCTCGCGTGGCGCCTAAAGGGTTTTTCCATTTATTAAAACTGTTATGGTCCCCAAGTGTAGACCCTGAAAATTTGAATAAATGGAAAAACTATCTCCGTTTACAGTTGATCATAGTAACTTAACTCATACAAACATCAACAGAACCTGAAGATTTACAGCATATACGCTGTAATTGGGACAGGTATACTTAAAAGAAAAACACCGTGTGTATTAAATGTTTTGTATGAAAAAATGGATATGAATAAATGGTATAAATAAATTCAAAATAAAAAATGTTATACTATGAAATATTATATTACACGATTGTAATAATAATATTAGTTAGCTTCTCTGGGTTTATTACACAAATTAAATCAAATTAAATTTCCATATACTAATTAAATTCACGTCGGTTAATTAATCAGCAACTCCCGATTTATTACAAATTAACTTAATTGCAATTCTGCGAGCATTGATAAAAGTGTTTCACTAGCAAACACAAATTACAGTTTTGTGTATGTATATGAAATCGATTAGAAATATATGATTATTAACGGCGATTGTTGAGGTTAAATAAACCACATTTAATATGCAAATGACCGGAGAACCCTATATTTTGTTAGTTGTGCAATATTTGGTTATGGACTTGGCAAATTTGGAGGGCGTAAATTATAATTTTATGGACGGGCGAATTTATGCACGTTTGCAATTTTATTTCGTCGATAGGAAATTTATGCGGAGATCTGATTGATATTTTGTCATATCATCATTTATAAATGAATTAAATATTATAGGTATAATGCTGATTGTATTATTATTTTTCCTTAAAATAATAATTACAAAAAAAAAACAAATATATTCTTTAAAGAGAACACACTTTTCACAAAACAAAAATAAAATAATAGTCATCTTTAATAACAAAAAAATTAAGACCTAGTAACATAATTTTTAAATTTTATCATGAATTTTATAGCATCGATTAATTAATTTAGACAATTAATAAAATCGTTAACGATTAATATTTGTTTATTTGTATCTGTTTGTTATTATGAGTTTATACTTAAATAATTTTAAATTCAAGAAATATTATTTTGTTAATTTATGTAAAAGGTGATTACCGTAAAATAAATTATTATTATTTTATTAATTAACGTTTTGAAGGAATGCCTCGTATTTTTTGTCAAATAATTTTTTTTGTAATTTGCGAACCCGAAAGGTAATGAAATTCTGCAAAATTCATGAATATGGGCATTCTTTTCTTAATTAACGAAAATCTAGGTAATACATGAAAAGCGCCAAAGTTTTAAAATGAAACGAATTTTATAATCAGCAATAATCTTCAAAAATGCATGATTTTTGTCAACATTTTGAAAATTATTATAAATTCTTGGAGATTAAAAAACGTTTAAAAATTAATGAACGTATTGAAAAATTCACAAGTCGTCAAAATTTTGAAAATTAATTAATACCTTGGAAATTCACGAAAATTGAAATGATTTTAAAAATTTAACAAAAACTTGAAAACTCTTTAGATTTTGTAAATTAATAAAAATATTGTAAAAAACCAGTGATAATTTTGTAACGAATTTTTTCCACTCCCAGACGAAGCATGAAGTAAAATTTCGAGTTGAGAAAAGCCTGAGCGTTTGGATTTGGACGCGTAGCGTCCAAATCCAAACTCAGGCTTTTCTCAACTCGAAATTTTACTTCATGCGCCACGCGCATAAAAACACTAATTAGTTAAATTTACAATATTTAAAACATTTTTTTATTACAGATGATCACTTTTCGATATACTTCAAAATGTTGTCAAATTTCAATATTTCTTGGATTTTCATCACTTTTTAACATTGTTTTAACATTTTCTCAAATTAAAACGTTTCATCGTTTTGCGACAATTTTCGATATTATAGTTTTCGACGTCTGTGTGCTCTTATTCCGATTATTACATTTTTATGATTTGTATGATGGTAACTGATTTTCGTACATTAAATTAGATAACTGAAGTCAACTTTTAGGATCTCTTTATGGTTTAATAAATTTAATTACTTTTTGTATTATTTAATAAGTTTATCAAATTAGAACTTACTATTTTATATTAGACTATCCGTTTTAAACGCCAATTGCTTTTTGTATCACTTATTGAATTTATCAAATTAGTACTTACAATTTTTTATTAGACTGTCCGTTTTATACAACAATTTGAAGTTAATTTATTCCTCATATTTTTAATACCAAAAAAATCAATCGACGTTACAAACATTTTTATTTGAACAATCAAAATGTCATATTTAATTAATCGTGATTGAAATACGATTATGATAAAACAAAACAAAAATAAAAAAAACATGGTCGTGTTTAAATTGTGTGCCAGTTGCGTTTTCGAACGCATCACGCAAAATATCCAAAATTTATATTCAGAGTAATGGGCGGCGAGATTCGCTTTTATTAATTCAATTTCACATCCCCGACACGATATAAAATTTTATCACGAACCCGCGCCGACCGTCCAGAAGTGGCAATAAAAACAAAATAACCCATTATAAAATATAACACCGCAAAACGGCCATGGGGCACCACAAGTCACTTCGAGTCGGCACGCCCTCGAAAAACAAAACCCTCGAAACACAATAACCCTTATAGGGGTCGGAATTAGTGTAAAGACAATGTGAGGTGAATAAAGCAAGGATATTTTTTTTTATTGACGTTTTAATAAAAATCAAAATACATGTAATACTGTATAAGAGTGCCATTAAACATTTTGTAGGTTGGCAACTCTGAAATTATATATTATAATTATTATGCCTGACGTTTTATATATCAATTACTAGAGCATGTTGTAGCCAAATTAAATTAAAATTAAAAGATCAAATCATGACACTCTAGAGAGTTTTTTTTATTGAACATACGTTATGAAGCCCTTAATAAGATTACTTATATACTTATTTACAAAAATAAATAAGTAGTATTTTTTAAACTGACGCATCAAGAATCAATTCAGTCAAAATTATATTATCAACATCTACTATGGTTTAATTTATTCATACCTATCATATAATATAACATTGTGGGGTAATTCAAGCCAGTTGAACAGATTATTTGTTTTACAAAAAAGCATAATAGGACTAATATTCAACTTAAGTTACTTAGACTCCTGTAAAAATTCATTAATTCAAAATAAAATCTTAACGCTGCCTTGCAATTATATTTTGAAAATATTATACAGGGTGTCCCAGACCACCCGTATCAGCCTTTTTTTGAGAAAACAGCTAGTCCTAGAGAGTTGCAACAAAAAAATGTATGTCTAGGTTAAGGGCGGATAGATGTTCAAGTCTTTGGTTAATAGGGATTTTTTTTTTCGTATAGGAGGGTATTTGAAGGATTGTGTAAGAAATTATTGGGGTGTCTCATTTTGGTAAGTGTGCGAAGGGCTGAACGTTCAGCAACTTGGATTTGTTATAGGACTGCGGGACGAGGATTGGGGAAAAGGTTAGCTGCATAGTCAAGAATGGGATTTAAACGTAAATTTAGGGTCGAATATCACACCGAGATATTTGCAGGATGAGGATGGTGCGATTCGATTGTTGTAAATAATCATTAAAAATGGAGAATTGTTGAGGCGGTGAAAAGGGATCACGAGTTTGGATTTATTGGGGTTAATAGAGATTCTCCATTTTGCGAACCACGTTTGAATAGTGTCGATGAGTTCTTTAAGAATATTGAACGTTTTTTAAACGTGGGCCCATGTGTCAGTAGGGCAGTGTCATTTGCGTATAGCAGGGGATAGGCACAAGTGTTAAGGAATTTAGGGTTGGAATTATAAATATCAAGGACAAATAGGTTGTAAAGAAGATGTGAAAGAGGTGATCCCTGGGGAACCCCCTGTTCAGGGGAAAAGGATCGTAAAATGGTGTTACGGATTCTGATGTTAATGGATCTGTGTGAGAGGAAGCTGTCGATAATATTTAGGAGGTAGGGCGGGATATTTAATAATTTACATTTAAAAAGCACACCTCGGAGCCATACTGAATCAAATGCTTTCTTAATATCTAAAAAGGGACAGCAGATTTTTTTACTTCGAGCTGTCTGGCAGTTTGAAGTAATGTTGGAAAGGGGAAGTGTGGTAGCTCGGTGTTTTATAAAACCAAATTGGTATGGGGGAATAAGGTTTGAAACACATTCAAGGATTTTATCTTTAATTATGTCCTCAAACATCTTGCCAAGGACTGGAAGCAGGGTAATGGGGCGATAGCTAGAAGGTGAAAGAAGATCATTATCGGGTTTAGGGAGACAGATAATAGTGCCCCGCTTCCATTCCTGTGGCAATTCTTGTGTCTGAAAGACATAATTAAGATTTTTAGAATGTGATCACGTATATTTGCTGGGAGGGATTTTAGGACTACACGGATAATGTTACCATAACCGGGGGCCGTGTTGTTAATTTTATGTAGCGTATTATAGTATTATTCCTCTTTTATTTTATCATCGTGGGAGCGGCATACGGGATTTTGTTTCAGTGACTCATACCAGTCATTTAGGAAGTCGTTGTCATATGTATCGTCATAAGTAATTTTGTAGATTTTCTCAAAGTAAATTGCAAAAGTGTCTGCCATTAGTTGTTGGCCAGTGATTATGTCTTTCGATATTTTGTTAATTTTTTAATCGCATCTCAGTATTCTTTACCTTGGTTTTCATTAATGTCATTGCAGGTATTAATCCATATGTCCGTCTTGTATTCTTTAATAAGTTGTTTAGTATGTTAAATTTTTGTTTTAGAATATAGTCGTCAGTTTGTCGAATGTCTGTAAATCTGTAGTTTAATTATTCTTAGTATGAATTTAGGCAGGGGATATTTGTAGGTTAAAGTATGTTTTTGTATACTATTTGCAAGTTTAGCTAGAAAAAAGAATATGGATGTTTGGTTAATTTGTTGGTAGGATTATATAAGGTTTGTCAATTCTCTTGTCACTTTGTCTATATCTCAGTCTTTATGTCTATAAATTATTGTGGGAGGAATCGGAGTAGGGGGTTTTTTGCTAAGGGAAAATTGTATTGATAGGTGTTCGGAACCTAGATCGGGGCTTAGTGCTACGTTATGTATTAAATGCTGAATATTGCTAGTACATAGAAGGATATCAGGGGTTGTGGGGGGGTCAAAACTCCTCCTACATTTCTAATGACAAATACATTAGAAATGTGGGAGGAGTTTTGATACGTAAAATTCAAGTTCGAAATAAAAAAGAAAAGATGTTTGGATTTCGTTTTATTTATGTTAAAATCCCCGATTATGATAACATTCTCGTATAAAGAAGCTTTGGTAAATATGGAATCCTCGATAGGACAGGTGAGATGGATGTATACTAGGAATATATGAAGCGGGAAAGTCGATAGTACAGTGAAGACATTCATTTAAAATATTGTTTATCTTGGGAGGGTTTGCTTTACCCAGCTTGATTTCTGGTTTCACAGCTACTATCAAGCCACCTCGTAGGTTTTACTTAGAGGTGGATGCAGGGATTTAGATAGTGGACCAGTTAGAAAAGGAAAAAGGTTTATTAGATTTGGTTTCAACCATCATGTTTACGTGTATGGGATTATTGGTTAGGAAATGGGTAAGGTGATGATGTTTATTGTGGATTGAGTTTATATTTGTGTAAATAAAATGTATGTAGTTAGCCATTTATGATTACCTACTAGACTACTATTAGACCAATAAACTAGATTTGATTTGATTTGATTTGACTTATTATTTTTTTTTTTCGTGAATCTGAAAAGTGTCACAATTACTTTAGGTCACATGAAATGTAACAAAGAAAATCTCAGACCGTTCAAAATTTTGCATACATTTCGACTGCTACTTTATTTATTTCACATCTTTAAATATGAATTCGGTTTTTTTGAATTCATAGTTAATTAGTGTTTAATAATAGTGGCGCATGAAGTAAAATTTTGAGTTTAGAACAGCCTGAAAATTTGATTTGGCCGCGCTACGAAAAGCTAACATTCTTCGGACTTTTCTCAACTCCAAATTTTACTTTATGCTTAATCTGGGAATGGAAGACACTCGTTTGGTTTTTTGAAAATGTTGATGATTTATAAAGACTTCAGTTAATTATCAAAGTTTTGACGAATTTTGTTGAATTCCTTTAATTTTCAAAAGTCTCACGGTTTCACTGAATTTAATAAATTTTTCTGAATTTTAAATATTCAAATTTTTTAAAATTTCTTTCAATTTTCAAATGATTAGCAATTTTCATAATTTTCCTAAATATTCGTTGACTTGAAAAATTTTGAAGTTTCTTATGAAATTCCAAGACTTCAGTTAATTTTTAAAATTCTGCTGTTTTCCTTAACTTCCTAAGTTTTTGTAAATTTTGAATTATTTTCAAAATTTGTTGAATCTTGGTAGTCTTCATAAACATTTTTCGTTAAATTTAAACATTTTGATACTTTTTATAAATTATAAAGATTTTCGTCAATTTTTAAAACCTCAACTTTTTTCGTGCATTTTCTAGATTTTCCAAATTTCACACTTTTTGTGACTTCTCGTTAATTTTTTCAATCTTAGTAACTTCCGCAAATTTTATAAATTTTCGTTACATCTAAAAATGTCGACGTTTTTCATGAATTTTGCACAGTTTGTTATTGTTCAAAATCACAAAAAATATATATTTTTCTAGCATTTTGCTTAAATGTCATTAATTTCTTTCAATTTTTCTACTAAGAAAGTGGTACACATAGGGTTGCACTAAACAATCTAAAAACATTTAATTGCCAATATTAAAAAGACGTTTATTTTTTCTATTTTTAACAATTCAGTATTTTTATTAAAAACTGTAATGATTTTATAAAAAGTGTTATCATTGTCTGATTAAGCATGAAGTAAAATTTCGAGTTTAGAAAATTTAAAACTAATTTTGATTCAGAAAAAAATATGAACAAGTAAATCTTTATTTTTGGTACCTTCTAATAAATTATTATTACAAAAAACTATTCTAATTCAATGCATGAAGTACGTTTTGAATTTGACTTTGGCACATTTAGTAAAATTTCGATTTTAGAAAACTTCTAAACTAGAAATTTCCGAAAATTTTCAGGGTTTTCTAAACACAAAATGTTACTAAATGCGCCAGGATTACATAACATTGAATCAAAGTCAAATTCAAAACGTACTTCATGCATTGAATTAGAATAGTTTTTTGTAATAATAATTCATTAGAAGGTAACAAAAATAATAATTTAGTTGATCATATTTTTTCGGAATCAAAATTAGTTTTAGTTAATAAAACTGACGAAAATATCAGCATTAAAGAAAAATGATCAGAATCATCAAAAAGTACAAACCAGTTAAAGGTAAAATACGTTAAATATTACAATATTTCAAATTGTGTGCCAAAAATATAAACACAACCTTACCTATATTAAGGTTTTGATATTCAAATGCATAGATAAGATTTGGTAAAAAAAAAATGATGATAAAAATGGTTGGGAAACCCTGATGTAGATTTAGCATCCCAACTGCATTAGGATGCTAAACCTACATTTATTGGCATTTTCATGTTTTTGTAGGTTATGCCACTCTTGCTCTAATTACCTCAATTGGTATAGTAATACAATAAATGATTTAAAAAATAATAGTTTATGTTTTATTTACATACTCTTTGTTAAGTAGTGTAAAGTTTTGCAGATATGTACAAGTTGGGTATTCCGTTATCAAGTAAAACAATTAGTCCGGTGTAAGATGGAACGGTAATCTCCCCCGTAATCTTCTCGCGAATAAAGGCGGGCGATAAAATCAAGTGACCCAATTAAGAATTGCCAGCACGTTAGAATATGTGTTAGCGGAGATGTAGACGAAATTAAAGGAAAATTACCCCGCTTAACCCTCTTTATCTGGAACGCTGCTAGACCTGCAGAGATTACCGGATATTTATTGCGGCCCGGAATCCAATATTTGTCGGCTCGTAAATGCACAAACGCCCGCGTCCACCCGCTAAACTTCCTCTCTCTCTCTCAAAAAAAAAATGAAATAAACAACAATATGGCGTACTATTTAATATATGAGCAAAGGGTTTTTAGTTCGAATTATGTACGTAAGCTGTAAACAGCTTTTACAAATCCTTACAAAATGCTGGGGATAATTGTTGCTGCAGGTCTGCGTTTTAATTTCGAAAGAAGTTAAAACTTCGGATTTATAATTAACCCCTTGGCTGAAGATTTAAAATTACATTTCAGGAACATTAATGGTTTTTTCACGTATACCTTTACACATTCCAAAACAAATTGCTTTTGACGTTTGAATTAATTAAAATATAAATTTGTAAAATTAATTAGCATTACATCAAACACAAGAAATATATTTTAAACTTCACTTTAAATCAGTGTTTTATACGCGTGGCGCATGAAGTTAAATTTAGAATTTGGAAAAGCCTCATTTGGATTTTCAGGCTTTTTTAAACTCGAAATTTTACTTCATGCTTAATCACGGATTGGAAACACTCGTTAGAAGATTCAAATTAAAAGTTTTTTTTTATAAAAAGAACGATTGTCTGAAAGTTTACAGCAAAAATCGTGATATCTTTAAGAAAAATCCATGTATACAATATAATAATAAAAAAAATAATACATGATAAATAACTGAATAATAAATAATATATTAATTAAACTCACAACAAAAATTTTTAAATGTATACAACTATCGAGTGACATTTCTGACATTTGTGATACATCAAAATCGGTGTTAACATATTAAAACAATTGACATTTCTTATACTTCATTGTATGTAAATATTTTAAGTTAAACCTGTTTCAAATATTGAAAGTTGAGTTAAACATCAATTTGTTTCGACAAACACAGATTTCAAGTGAAGTTCCAATATATATAAATTTCACAATATTTTAGTGTTTTATACGCGTGGCGCATAAGTAAAATTTCGAGTTTAGAAAAGCCCAGAAAATTAATTTTAACTATGCTAAAGAAACACCGCACAAAAGGTTATTACGAAACAGACAAAGTTGCAACTCGGTAACGCTTCGAATTAAGGTTATGTTAGCTGTTGCGTCTAATATTGACGAAATTAGCATAGTGTAAAATGGGTGCGCTCTCGGCCAATCAGAGTTGTAGGTTTTGGGGCGTGAAATTTAAAACGCTTCTCCTAGTTATTAAACAGATTATAATTACTACTAACCATATGTACAAATATGTTATTTTCAACAAATTATTTCTTTCTAAGGTCATTATTATTAGTATTGAAAATAAAATTTGTGGTTATGTTTGACTAAACAGTTAACCGGACAATCGCGACAGGTTATCAAGGGGTGCGTCACCGCAATGGGAAATCGTCTTTTTGGCAGTAGTTCAGGCGACTTATCTAGAGGTCGCCAGCGCGGGCAATTATGGAGGAATATTTGAATTTACCGCGTTTTTCTTCCGGTTTTTTGCTTTTCCTCGGCCGTCTTAACCTAAAAACCGTATTCCACTCGGCCATGTTTGTTAGTGTTTGCTCCGAGAAACACGGTCTTTCAGTTTTTCATAATTTGTGGATGATAGTTTTCCATAATTTGTAGATGATAGATTTTTTGTAAGGTATATTTAATTTCTATAGTTAGATTTACTCTTATTTGATAGATTATTTATACGTATTAGGTTAGATATATTTTGATTAATTTAGTTGATTTTTAAGAATCATCATGCCCATAATCAATTGTAAGATACCAAGCTGTACATCCAAAGGAATGGAAATCAAAATGTTTCATTTTCCTAAAACTTCGAATAGTGATTTATGGTTAAAATTTTGTTTAATAATTATTTTATATTGTTATTCGCAATGATTGTATTCTTGTGATGTTGTGTATATTATTTGTTAATTTATGTTTCTTATTAATACATTGGGCTCGTTCAGCAAAATGTTCGACATTCAACATGTTTAGATTATGTTTGTGATGTATATTGGTATCTTATGACCGATAGTTCGGCCATTTTGATTTCGTGTGTTTGTTTTCGTTTTAGCTATATTAACCTATAAATAACGATGGATAATGCCCAATTGTATTTTCTGCTATTTCATGGCACAGAAATGTAGTTTCATTGCTCATCATCTGAAAGGAGCAAAAAGTGTGTACTTTAATTAAGCTATTTACACAAACACTATTATTTTCTTACCTTCCATATATTATTAGATAAATCATTTCGCGTCTCCATAACCTCGGAAGCTTTAAACTTTAAAGCGCTAACACCAATCACCAACACCAATCGGTCTAAATAGCACGATTGCAAACATGGGAGCGGTCGCCCTAACATGTTCACGATTATAAGTTCAGTCATCAGAGAATTCGCCAACAGTTGGCAGTAAAATCCCAACTGTTGTCTCTGCTGAACGAGCCCATTTTTATTATATAGTTTCAACTGTTTTTGTCTTCATTTAATTTCTACCTGTTTGTACATATATTCAGAAATTAATTACAAAATTATAAAAATAAGGTAAGTGTTAATTTTTATTTATTGATCAACTCATTAATAATAATAATTCATTTATTGAGAATAAGGAATATACTCATTTAAA
Source organism: Philonthus cognatus (assembly GCA_932526585.2). Taxonomy (NCBI): domain Eukaryota; kingdom Metazoa; phylum Arthropoda; class Insecta; order Coleoptera; family Staphylinidae; genus Philonthus; species Philonthus cognatus. Next base: position 22,628,085 of record OW052243.1, on the reverse strand, counting down.
TACAAACACACACACTCTGCGTGCATGTGTTGACACACACACGCGGTAGTGTCTGTGTGTGAGTAAATCTTACATTACAGATTTCTGTTTTTCACTAAACATATACACATCTTGACGCACACCATATATAGAGAGTTTTATGTAACACCGAACATTTTCATAACGAGAATTTTTCTTTCAAGTATACATATGCGTACGTTGAACATATTCCGACGCTCGGTTTATTAATAGAATTCAATTTGAAGCTTTAAACGAGTGTTTTCCACTCCCAGGCTAAGCATGAAGTAAAATTTCGAGTTTAGAAAAGCCTGAAAATTTGGTTTGGCCGCGTAGCGCGAAGCGCGGAGCGGCCAAACCAAATTTTCAGGCTTTTCTAAACTCGAAATTTTACTTCATGCGCCACCGGTACGAAACATTGATTCAATGTAAAGTTTAGCGTTGTGTTTTAAACTTCGTAATATGTCGGTGAAATTTTACTTCATGCGCCACCGGTAGCGCATGAAGTAAAATTTCGGGTTTAGAAAATTTGGTTTGGCCGCTCCGCTCTACGCGACCAAACCAAATTTTCAGGCTTTTCTAAACTCGAAATTTTACTTCATGCTTAGTCTGGGAGTGGAACACACTCATTTTAAGTTTCAAATTGAAGTCTTTTAAAAACAACGATTGTCTAAAAATTTACGGCATATACGCTGTAATTGGGACATGTATACTTGAAAGAAAAGCTACCTGTATGTACCGGGTAGGCAAATAAGCGAGGTAAGCGGCTGTATCTCAGAAACTAACGATCGTAAAGAGTTACGGTAAAAAAATTTATAGGTAAAGTGGGCAAGGGAAAATGCTGGAAATTATTTTTAAGTTTTCAAGATGGCTGCCAGTGGGCGTTTCCACCATCTTGAATTACATAAAATTACGTTTCTTGCAATTTTCCCCAATGAATATAACAAAAAAGTATTTGCGTTTTAATGTTAACTTAAAGTGGAACATTCTTTGTAAAAACAGTTTTTCTCTATCTTTCGAAATAAAGTGGTGGAGGGTATTTGAATGTTGTTTTAAATAAATGCCTGTAACTTCGAAACGGCTTAATGGATTTGGATAAATTTGGTATCATTGAAAAAAACATTTCATGGGCTCATAGGTTTCTCGTAATTATGACAGTTGTGACCTACACGGCCGCCGATAGAGGGCGTTATTCGATATTATAACCAAAATATTGGATTTTCTCAAAAAATTTAAATGCGATGTATGAGTTTTTTTAGACTAGAAAATAGACAAATGACCAACCAATAAGCCTGCGTAAACCGCATCTTAATATCTTTTTCCTAACTCAAATTATTAAAAAAAAAAATACTAAACCAGGGAAATTCATATATCCCTACTTAAAAATGCATCGGTTGCGTTCGATAAGAAGGCAAGTAGTAGGCCATTGAAATAAAAGACAAACTTCTCTCTAAAATATTCAGAAGAAATGTCAGTTTATTTAGTGCTGTGATTTTAATTCACACGTTTTCGTATTTATGAGCCATTGTCCTTTTAAATAAAGTTGTGGTGCTGAAATGGACCGATTTTGAAAAAAGATTAATGCCTTCTGTGTTCAAATTGCCTTCCGTTACATTCCACACATTGTTCCAGTCTTTCTTGAGTCGACAGAACCGCAGCCTCGATTTCTGCCGCTGATAGTTGACGAATTGAGTTTCGAATTCTGTTTTCCATATCCATTCGTGTTGTTGGTGGAGTTTGAAAAACAATATCTTTTAAGCGTCTCCACAAGTAAAAATCAAGACATGTCAAGTCGGGAGATCTTGCCGGCCAAGGAATTAGGCTTTCCCTTCCTATCCAGCGTTCTCGAAAAGTCCCGTTAATATGGTTTCGGACATTAATTGAATAATGTGCCGGACAACCATCTAATTGCAGAAACATAGTTCTCCTAGTTGCGAGTGGCACATCTTCCAACAAAATTGGCAAGTCGTTTATCAAAAACTCTAAGAAGCTGTTACCAGTTAAAGCTTGACTGAAAAAATAAGGTCCAATAATTCTGTCCCCAATGATACCGCACCACACATTTAGGCTCCAGCGTCCCTGGTGCTGCACTTCTCTTAACCAATGCGGATTTTCAGCGGACCAATAATGCATATTATGACGGTTTACTCTACCATCACTACTAAAGATAGCCTTGTCGGTCCAGAGAATTTCCGTTAAGAAATTTCTGTTTTCCTCAAGCATGCCTAGCATCCATTGACAATAATTTAATCTATTATCGAAATCTTGTTCATTTAGCGCCTGGTGCAAGACTATGCGGTAAGAATGTAATCTAAAAGTAAAAAACAACATATGCGTAAAAATAATATAATCAGAATAACACTGAATTGTGTATCTGAGAGTATGTGCTAAGATACTTGGAATAAGATAAAATTATTTACCTATAATCTTTCAAAATATTTCTAACAGTTGTTTGTGCTATTCCCAAGTCTAAAGACAATGTTCTAGTTCTTACATGTCTATCAAATTCTATGTAAGCCAAGACATTGATAATGTTTTTTTCGGCCCTTCCATTGCGACGCCTGCGACGTTTAGGACGACGAAATCTTCCAGTATCGCGTAATTGCTGTACCAAGCGCGGAAACATTCTTCTCCCGTAATGATCTGGATACCGTACCGCGTACTGTTTTGCAGCTATAGCTGCATTTTGAAAACACTCGAAATAAATCGCAATCATGTCAACGGCTTCATTATTTGTGAGAGGCATTTTGATTAAAAAGTACTCAAATTATGTGCAATCAACAATATTGGGCTGAGTGTGACAAAAGTTTGACGTTACTTGGCAATATTTTTGTTAGGCGATTGTCGCATCCATGGCCTACTACTTACCTTGTTATCGAACGCAACCGATACATTTTTAAATGGGGATATATGAATTTTCCTGGTTTAGTATTTTTTTTTAATAATTTGAGTTAGGAAAAAGATATTAAGATGCGGTTTGCGCAGGCTTATTGGTTGGTCATTTATCTATGCAGTTTTTAGTTCTAGTTTAAAAAAAGTCATATCATCGCATTAAATTTTTTTGAGAAAATCCAATAATTTGGTTATAATATCGAATAACGCCCTTTATCGGCGGCCGTGTAGGTCACAACTGTCATGATTACGAGAAACCTAAAAGCCCAAGAAATGCTCTTTTCAATGATACCAAATTTATCCAAATCCATAAGGCCGTTTCGAAGTTACAGGCATTTATTTAAAACAACATTCAAATACCCCCCACTACTTTATTTCGAAAGATAGAGAAAAATTGTTTCTACAAAAAATGTTCCACTTTAGGTTAGCATTAAAACGCAAATACTTTTTTGTTACATTCATTGGGAAAAATCGCGAGAAACGTAACTTTATGTAATTCAAGATGGTGGAAACACCCACTGGCAGCCATCTTGCAAACTTAAAAATAATTTCCAGCATTTTCCCTTGCCTACTTTACCTATAAAATTTTTTACCGTAACTCTCTACGATCATTAGTTTCTGAGATACAGCCGCTTACCTCGCTTATTTGCCCACCCGGTACAAGTTGAGGCATTAATTGCGATTGACTGGCTCCAATTTGTAATGCTCATATAGGCAATCCAATTTACACATCCCTTAAAAATGAAAGGTGTCAAATTGTATTGGATGAAAATGTTCGGTGTTACATAAAACTCTCTGTATGTATTAGTCTATCAGGGCGGTCTTAGATGGACGTTTTAAGCGCGATAGCGGAGCGGGACGGATCGTTTTTTCCGCTCCGCTTTTAGCTCTTATACGGAGCGGATTGAACGCGTTTTGCAAGCGGGTGCTAGGCGAGTTCGCCGCCGAGCCTTCGGTGCCGTCTATCATTCAGATGTGCTACGTTGGGTAATAAGCAGATTTTTAGATTTAATTGCGTCATATTATTATTTATTTATTCTTTATTATTCATAGACGTTACTGTATTTATGTATTTAATGTTTTTATAAATATAAATATTACTTACCTAAATTCCACATGCACTTCGCCCACTGAGCAAAAAACAAACAAATAATGTTATATCAACAGTGCAGCAACATTAAATGTTGGTTTAATGTTGATGAAACATTACTTAAATGGATTTGTTCCTTGGGCGGTGCCTGAATTTCTAAGATAAAACTTTCTGTATCAAACATACTTATAAAATCACGTCTTAGCGCTAGGATATAGACAATCACTTTTTTTTTGTTTTATTTAACCCGTAACCGGTATACAAATTTCTGTCGAAAATTTCACACACTTTGATTGGTAATAACCTGCATATTAAAAATAGACTGTGAAATGGGCATTTTTCTAGTATTGGAGAGCCAGGGAAAAGAGAAGCTGCTGGCGGTACAAATTTACGAGCACAGAGACCGCTCTCAAATAAATGATTATTAATTCTTTTAATTATTTTGTTCTCATCATACTATTTTTACAAGAGATTAGGGGCTGTTTTAAATTTTTAAATTCTTAGTTGTTTTATGTTTCGCAATTTCTAGAAAGTATCAAAGGTTTTTTAAATATTAAATAAAATTATACTCATATCTTAGAGATGGAAGTTTACCTAAAAATTTATAATTTATATTTTTTGTTTATTTATTTTTTAATTTTGGACACTTGTCTAACCGCAAAAATATTTATTTTTGCGTTACGACTAAATATTGTAAGGAAAATATTACGAATTTAACTCGCTTTGGCCGATTTTTTACAAAAATATTGCAAAAAACGCCCGCTTTGAAAACGCGTTTCACCCGCCCGTATAAGAAGGCGCATAAGAAACCATGTGTTAAAACTAAAAAACGCGTCCGTCCCGCTCCGCTCAAATTTAAACAGACGCGAGTGCTGGCGTTTTCTCCGCCTCGCACCCGTCCGTTTACGGACTCTCATATAAACCTATGTGTTAAAACGCAAACGCTTGCGCCCGCTAACGTTCCGCCTCGCGTTTAAAACGTCCATCTAAAAGGTCCCTAAAACGTCCATCTAAGAGGTCCCTCACTAATAAGTATATGACGCACACTAACAGGGATATATGCGTTTGTGTTAGTGATAGTTCAGACGACTATACTAGATGTCGCTTCGAACCGTTTTGGTGCGGGACATAGAGTGTCGCTTCCAGAGTGTTCCGTGAGATTAACTTTTTAGTCAACCACATAACCACACATTTGTATTGTGAGCGACTTGAACAAGTACAACTAAATGGTGCAACAGAAAATGTATGTTGAACTGGTTTAAGTGATGAACTTGAGGTTAATTAATATGGTGCAACTAGGTAAGCTTTTATATTCTAATTACGTAAGATACGAGTGAATAGCAATTCTTTTAAAAATTTGTTAATGAACACAAAGATGCTAAAGGTCGTAGTAATTAAAAACAATAATTTACGGGATTATGTTAGCCTTTTAGAATTATTTGTCATCTGTTTATAGCAAAAGTCCAGTTACAAATAACTATAACTGCAAACGTAATCAATGTATTGATTTCTTATTTTCACTAAGCGTAAAATGTTCAAGCAATTATCAAATCTAATTCCACTTTATGAGAGAATTTGTATTTTACACAAGCGTTCGAAGATAAAAGTAATATTATGTTATTAAACAAACTCATTGACGTTTTTTGTATATTTTTAATAATGTTTTTACAACATGCAACAAAAACCTCGTCCAGACAAATTAAACGCAAAATTCCACGCTGAAGTAATAAATAGTTTTTGGGAGGGGCAAAGCCGATGCTAGATTAGGGCGATTTATCAAAGCCGGTGAGAATCTCAAGACAGCTAAACTATACGTTATGGGATGACTCCACTGACACAAACACATGATACGGTGTAAAAACCAAAGCCGATTCCCGTTAATCGTCCCTCGGTATTAAATGAGAGGAATAAGTTTCCCGGGATTTTCCTAATAATAAGAAAAGGACGTAAAAAAGTATATCAGCGAGCGTCGGGTGATTTATTCGGGGATCATAATTTAGGAATGAATCGAATTTCTGTCCGGGGAGTGGAAATTTCTCGTGGTTGTAATAAATGGTGTATTATATTAAGCGAATTTTAACACACCTTCTTTAAAATGTGACAAGTGGGGCTTTTAAGAAAGAATAAAATTTAACAGTGAAAGGTCTATAACTATAATGAACTTAGGTATTCAGTTGACTATATGTATTACAAATTGTATCGCTTTCTTTCTCTTATAATATCCTCTACTTTTAACATAATATATAAAATTACGAAAAAACTATTTGTGAAAATTCAAACAATGTCTTAATTGATAAGACAACCTAAGACAATAAATATCCATTAAAACAACTACTTCCCGTGCAAATACACCTCCGGATATTGGATTATACAATGAAATATTTAAATTCTTATTTAATTAAGACATTGTTTGCATTTTCACGAATAGTTTTTTCGTAATTTTATATATTATGTTTCATGTGTGCAAACTATAAGAAGCGTAAGCTTATTTCTCGAATTCAAATAGTTTAGAATTTGAATTTATCTTGGTTCCTCTACTTTTATTTAACATTGTCATTTACACTTTTAGTAATTACTTTAGGTAATTATCATACCGTATTGTAAGTATAGCCATAGGGATTTACATGGTAAAACTTGTATCCAATGTTAACTTTTGCTATCGTACAAATTAAAAAAGAAAAATTACAAAATGATCATTGTTAGGACATAAACATCTTAGGTTTCTTTATTTTCGTTTTTAAAGTTGAAATTAATAACACAACTAATTAAGCCAAAAATGACAACTAAATGTTATAAAATCACACGAAAGTTTATTTAAAGGAGGGTTTGGCCATGTAAATTGTGTATGTTCGGATTTCCGTTCCAGCATTATTATAAGATAATATTTTTCAAATTTTATTTTACAGAGACATTTAATTAACCTTTTGTAATGAAACGGGGTCAATAGATTTTTTTAACATTTTTACATCTTTAACGAAGAAATAATTTTTGTTTGAACTTGTATTCCTATATAAAGACTTTTATTTTATTTCGTAATAGACCTAAAAACACAAATTATTTCTTAGTTAAATAAAATAAGTTAAAAAAAAATCTATTTGCGTTACAAAAGGTTTAATATGTCTCTGTAAAAGTAAATTTAAATTTAAAAAATATTATCTTATAATAATGCTGGAACGCAAATCTGAACATACACAATTTACATGGTCAAACCCCCCTCTCGACAAACTTCAGTGCGATTTTATAACATTTACTTGTCATTTTCCGCAAGGTGAATTTTCGGCTTAATTATTTGTTTCGTAGAAAAATGTTTGATTTATTGATAAAAACAAAAAATTGTTTTAAATTTGTACGACAACAAAAGTTAACACGGGGTACAATTTTTAATATGTAAATCCCTATGGCCATACTTAGATAAAACGCACGGTATATTTTTTGTATCTTCAGAATAAATATTTTTCATGTTCATGACATTTAAAGTGTCTATTTTGTTCTACAAATAACTAAAGTTGGTAAAAATGTCAAAATATTAAAACAAGATTTTTATGAAATTTGTAATGATGTTAAGAAAACATTGCTCTTTTAATTTCTTGAATTAATTTCTCATCTGGCACTTGGTGAAACATATTAGAATATGTAAAGTTATTTAAATTAAATTAAAAACACTTGGTATTGTTTCACAAATTAAAACTTTATTCTGACTAGTTTCGGTTTGTTAGACCATTTTCAAAGGAATGTTCCTTTAAAAATGATCTAACAAACCGAAACTAGTCGGAATAAAGTTTTAATTTGTGAAACAATACCAATTTTTTTTTTATTTAAATAACTTTACATATTGCTCTTTTAAAATATGTGAAAATCTAAATTGTTTTTGAGTTATTTCCATTTAAATGTCAAATAGTGCGTTTTGAATCAAATTGTATATATTATAAAAATTAAAAATATTTTAACTTTAAAATATTATGTGGGATCTTTATCAAATTTTGTGAGGATGCTAACAAAACATTGCTCTCCCAGAACATGTAACACTTAAAAAATATCCTCTCAAAATATTGTAATTAATAAATTGTAATTATTTGAATAAAAACACAATAAATCATGTACAAGGTCCGCCAACAGGTATTGACTATTTTCGGAGCGTTGTGGTAGAGTTACTAAAAAGGAGAGGGGGGAATTCAGGTTGGAAACTTGGTTACGGTAGAATACAGTTTAGTAACCATGAATTCGTGGTCGGTGCAACAGCGCATTTTTTGTGTAACAGCATTTATCCGAACCGAGTCCATAATTGAGGTTCAGCGGCAATTCGCTCGGCATTATAACGTTGCCCGGCGGGGTAGGATTCCTTCAAGGAACACCATATTGCATTGGCACCAATGGAAACTGGAAATGTCAACAATGTTTACCGCGGGGGTTTGAGATTGGTAGGTACCCCAGAGAACATCGAAAGAGTGCAAGTAGCGGTACAGCGAAGTCCATAACGGTTGGCAGTTCGCCAAGCAAGAGCATTGAACATTTCGAGAAGTAGCGTTAGGCGAAGTTTACACGAGGACTTAGGATTCCATCCTTATAAAATTTAATTGGTGCACGAGGTTAAACCGCACGATTTTGCAACACGCAGCCAGTTTTGCGCAGACTTTCTGGCTCTTCTTCGCGATGGTACGAATGTTTTGCATAATTTAATTCTATCCGATGAAGCGCATTTTCATTTATCAGGTTTTGTTAACAAACAAAATATGCGCTACTGGTCGTCTAAACAACCTTGTGCAGTTTATGAGCAACCCTTACATTCGGCGAAAGTCACAGTGTGGTGTGGCGTCTCTGCCTTCGGAATATTTGGGCCTAATTTCATCGAAGAAGAGGGTCGGATAGTTACTGTGAATTTTTAACGGTATTTAACAATGCTAAAATTGTTTACCTGCGGAACTTGCGAGTTTGGGTAGGGACATGAATGAATTGTGGTTCCAGCAAGATGGAGCAACAAGTCACACTGCACGAGTGTGTATGCAGCGGTCGAGGCAGATGTTTCCAGGAAAATTGATTTCAAACATTGATCTCCGGATTTGACTCCTTGCGATTTCTTTTTATGGGGACATTTGAAGTCAAGAGTGTACGCCGACAGGTCCCATACATTAGAAGAGTTAAAAGAATATATTAGACGAGAGATAAGAGCCATTAATGCGGATATGTTGCGCCGTGTCATGCAATCAGTTCCCAATCAAGAATGTCAAAGATTAAATGGAACGCATTTGCTAAACGCAGTTTTTAAAAACTAAATATCAATAAAAACTGCATTATGTATTGAATAAATATACATCATGCTCACTCTTTTGTTTCAATTAATAAACTTACAATCTTACCTTAAAATTCGTCAATACCTGTTGGCGAACCCTGTATATATTTCACATTCACCATCGTCTTTTATTTCATGTGCGCATTTACTGGTAAATGTTTAAAAAAACTCGCTGTTATAAATAGTTCAATAACCAAGCGAATTGGTAACTGTATATACAGGGAATTTACCTTTCAGGTATACATATGCATACACTGTAAATTTTATGACATTCGTTGTTTTTTTAAAAGATTTCAATTTGAATCTTTAAACGAGGGTTTTCCACTCACAGACTAAGCATGAAGTAAAATTTCGAGTTTAGAAAAGCCTGAAAATTTGGATTGGCCGCGTAGCGAAGCGGAGCGGCCAATCCAAATTAGGCTTTTCTAAACTCGAAATTTTACTTCATGCGCCACGCGTAAAAAACAATGAAATATCGTAAAGCTTAAAATATACGGCTTTAGCAATCTAATATGTACATGTGAATAAAACGTGAGTCAAATTCTGCGCTGAACCAATTGTTCAAAACACTGATTATAGGCAACCCAATAACTTTAACGCATATTGGATTACCTATAATCGTTGTTGTATGTGTGTATTTTTTTTAACTTCACTGTAACTCAGTGTGTTTAGGCGTGGCGCATGAAGTACTTTGCTCTTCCAGAACACGTAACACTTAAAAAATATTTTCTCAATATATTGTAATTATTAAATTGTAATTATTTCAATAAAAACACAATAAATCATGTATATCATGTATATATTTCACATTCACCAACGTCTTTTATTTCATGTGCGCATTTACTGGTAAATAGCTTTTATAAATAGTTTAATAACCAAGCGAATTGGTAACTGTATATACTGTACATTTTACGACATTCGTTGTTTTTTTAAAAGATTTCAATTTGAATCTTTCAACAAGGGTTTTCCAATCCCAGACTAAGCATAAAGTAAAATTTCGAGTTTCGAAAAGCCTGAAAATTTAGATTGGCCGCGTAGCGAAGCGGAGCGGCCAATCCAAATTAGGCTTTTCTAGACTCGAAATTTTACTTCATGCGGCGCGCGTATAATACACTGAAATATCGCTTAAAATATACAGCTTTAGCAATCTAATATGTAAATGTGAATAAATCGTAAGTCAAATTCTGCGCTGAACCAATTGTTTAAAACAGTGATTATAGGCAACCCAATAACTCTAACGCATACTGGGTTGCCTAAAATCGTTGTTGTATGTGTGTATTTTTTTAACTTTACTGTAAATCAGTGTTTTTAAGCGTGGCGCATGAAGTACTTTGCTCTCCTGGAACATGTAACACTTAAAATATATCCTCTCAATATATCGTAATCAATAAATTGTAATTATTTGAATAAAAACACAATAAATCATCTATATATTTGACATTCACCAACGTCTTTTATTTCATGTGCGCATTTACTGATAAATGTTTAAATAAACTCGCTTTTATAAATAGTTCAATACCCAAGCGAATTGGTAACTGTATATTTTTCTTTCAGGTATACATATGCACACACTGTCAATTTTATGACATTCGTTGTTTATTTATAAGATATCAATTTATATCTTCAAACGAGGGTTTTCCACTCCCAGACTAAGCCTGAAGGAAAATTTCGAGTTTAGAAAAGCCTGAAAATTTGGATTGTCCGCGTAGCGAAGCGGAGCGGCCAATCCAAATCAGGCTTACTTCATGCGCCAAGCGTATAAAACACTAAAATATCGTAAAGCTTAAAATATACGGCTTCAGCAATCTAATTTGTTAATGTGAATAAAACGTGAGTCAAATTCTGCGCTGAACCAATTATTTAAAACAGTGATTATGGGCAACCCAATAACTCTAACGCTATTGGGTTGCCTATAATCGTTGTTGTATGTATATATTTTTTAACTTAACTGTAAATCAGTGTTTTTAAGCGTGGCGCATGAAGTAAAATTTCGAGTTTAGAAAAGCCTAATTTGAATTGGCCGCTTCGCTTCGCTACGCGGCCAATCCAAATTCTAAGGCTTTTCTAAACTCAAAATTTTACTTCATGCTTAGTCTGGGAGTGGAAAACATTCGTTAAAAGCCTCAAATTAACCGCTTTGAAACAACGAATTCCCGCAACTTAAAAAGAAACCTGTAATTATCGAGATATTTATATCCAAAAGAAAAATACCCTGTATATAGCAAATTATTGACAAATTCAATTTTTCTTTATGTATACACATTTGCTGGAAATGGTACACATCTACCAATTTTCTATATATGAATGGATTTGATTGCAATGATTGGATTTCCTTTTATTATTATTTATCATCCTGGTAAAATCTTTAATTTCTCGTAATTGAATAGCATATCAAATCGATTGATTTTAATGTTTGATAATGGGCATATTTGCAATTTCAGGCCGATTGCGGCCGCACGCGCAAAACTGATCTAATAATTACGCTAAATATACAATTTAATTAATGGCCGTTGACTGAAAAATTACTAATGTTATTATTTGAAGTAATGTGCCATTTTGTAAACATGGTATTATATATTTTAGGAACATTTTTGTTGAAGACAATTTGAGTGACAATAGTGGCTTAAATCAAGTTTAGCTAAAGCTCAGTTTTAATGCCATTCAGCGTAATGCAATTTTATCTACGCCCTATCTAGTACCCGCATCATACCACACTGTCATCTTGACGCGTATGATTGACATTAGCTACACATGCACGTAATAGCTTTGACAAGTACATTACATGCTGACAGCTGAACAGCTGATTGATTATCGCACAACCAAATTACATTTCTTCAATGTATATTCATCAAGTAGTAATTTAGTTTTCATCAATGTCATGTTACTATCAAAAATTATTCAGTAAATAAGTTATTCTTTCATGCTCATTGTTAATTTTATTAGGGCGTAGGTAAAGTATCGTACGTTTCTCGAGTGGTATGACAATTACGTACTCGCGGGATACTGCACTCGTCGCTGCGCGGCTCGTGCGCAACTTATCCGCTCATATGTAATATGCTGCATACCACTCTCGTGACGTAATATATTTAAATTAGGCTGCAACCATACGCGTAAGATATGATTTGAGAACTAATCTTTAGTGTTTTATTTTATAATATTTTTTTGTTGAAATTTTGACGTAACTTTGAATCTTTATATCTATAAGATAAATGCAATATAATTTTAAAATAATACAGAAAGTTTTTCTATTAAGCACAGATATTCCAGTTATGTCAAATATTCTTTTTTTTAAACAGATAAATTTCAAACTTTAAACGAGTGTCTTCTACTCCCAGGTTAAGCATGAAGTAAAATTTCGAGTTTAGAAAAGCCTGAAAATTTGGTTTAGTCGTTCTGCGAAGCGGAGCACTTTTATATTTATGATTTACAGAGGTTACAATGATAGCCCTTTAATTTCGCACGATAAAAACACGCTTATTTGTAATGAAAAAAAAAATTGAAAGAACGAACTATATTTCATATGTAGAGTTAATTGAGAGGAAAACACTTGGTATTGTTTCATATATAAAAAGCTTTATCCTGACTAGTTTTGGTTTGTTGTTGAAAAAATTGTACGAATAAAACTAATTGGAATAAGGTTTGTAATTTGTGAAACAATCGTGAATGTTTTTTCTCTCAATTAACTTTACATAGTGTAATATGTTTTACTAAGTGCCAAATGAGAAATTAATTAAATAAAATACATTTCATATGTTTTAAATTTTTAAAAAGATTAAAAATTGTAGGTATTCTAAAAACTATGCAATTTTCTTGCATTTTATGTCGTTTATTTTAATGAAAATAATGTCATCATAAAAATTAAGGACATAAGGTGTGTCGATTAATTCTTTATCTACATCCTCTGAAAAGATGAAATTAATCGCTATGTTAATATTAAAGTTCACGAAATTACATTCCGAAGCATGTTTTTTTATACATTTTTGCTTTATAACATTGCGCACTATGGTGTCTAATTATTTTAATCCAAAAAGCGCCTCTTTGTTTTTTCTGATTTAATTTTTACGCCTGTAGAGAAAATTGTCGTCTGTTTGTAGAATTATACGTATTTTAAAATATACTCGTTCAGGTACACAATACTAATTAGACCCAGTACCGGGAGAATTGTCCCTTGAATTCGTATTGCCATTGATGTCAGAGATCAAAGCGAGCTTGGAAAAATTTAATTACTAGTTCTAACAATTAAATTTTAATTATACACTCACTTGTACACGAGAGATGCTAATACTGTTCAGTTTAGAGCGTACGTTTTGTATTTTTTGTAAAATAATTTATTTGATAAAATACAATGCAATTATCATATTTGAATGAAATTAATTCGGCATCTAACAGGTGAATTTATTTTACATTTTCCGACAGAAACCTCACTCTAAAAATTGGTTCTACAAATGTTTATTAGGATTTTGGACTTCTTAAAAATAGCAAGTGTTTATTTAAACTTTGTTATATCTAATAAATTAATTTACTTAGTTACATAAACATAATCGTAAGAGTTTCCTCATTATATATGGAAATAAATCTCTAATGCTTCCGACAGGATTTGAACCTGCAATCTCCAGATTTCCAGTCTAGGGCGCAGCCGTTTGCGCCACGGGAGCCACAGATACAATTCCGCCGGACCAGCATTACAACTTTCAATCCTTTTTTATATATGCGTTAATCGAGTGAGAACAACACTAGGCGCTTACCTATTCGATTTCTTGTCAAAGATTTTAGGGAATTAAGTACCCCTCTAGTGTGTAAATATAAACCACATGCAAAGCTCCATTTTAATGAGTATTTTAAATTAAATTCTGTCGGAAGCATAGTTTTCTTTCCATATATAATGAGGAAACTCATATGATTACATTATGTAATTAATTATATTAATTTATTACATTTAAAATACTCATTAAAATGGGGCTTTGTACGTGGTGTATGTTATAGTGTAGAATCAAATACAAATTTACATAAAGAAAATTTAACATAAAGAAAAATTTAGTTTGTCAATTTTATTAACTCGAGAAGTAGTTGTTTCAATGAATATTTGGAGACTTGTCTCAATGAGACAAAATTTTTGCAGAAAGTCGATATTAATTTTAATTCGTTTTTATATTTTTCAAATACAAACTGTTAAAATACTACTTTAAATTTATTATAGATCTACAAAAATCAATTTTAACCAAGTTGGGCATGCTTTCAGGAGTAAGGATCTGTCAGACCCCATATGGTAAATACCGAGTTAAAACTATAGAGCATTTACAAATAATAGATTACACGAGTCAATAAATTTTATGCTTTTTTGATTTAAAGAATTAAAAAAGAATGGATCTATTGTATGAAATTTTGTGTAGAACATTCTAACAACTGTTTCCACTCCTTGATTAAGCATAATGTACAATTTTGAGATTAATTACGGAGTGGAATTATAATACTTATAATGCCTTAAAATCAAATTACAGACAAAATTATTCATTATTCTGACATAAAATTCGACGACTGTTTGTTATCTCTGTAATTGCCCCATACATTATTCCCACTGTAAGGAAAGACATAAATTAAGACAGGTTAGCTTGTAATTCAGCTATTGTGTTACTTGGTTTGTAGATAGTGCAACTATCACTGTAAATGCAGTAAATAACTTATCGTAAGGGAATTTATCGTCCATGCTTTATCTAGTAATACTTTAATATTTAGATACAATTTAATGAATCGTTAGAAAATACCACAAATTACAATTTCATGTTATTTAAATTGCTTGTATTTGACAATACTTATAAATACAAATTAATATACAGGGAATTCATCTTTTAAGTGTACCTGCGGCTTTCTTATAAAGTTTCATTTTAAGCTTTAAACGTGCGTTTTCTAACTTTCTTTATTAGTGCCACAAAAATAGATTTTCCACAAGTCAACACACAAATAATATAGAAAATGCAATATACAAACATTCACTCGCAGATACAGACTAATAATATACACGTATCACACCTAATAAACATTTTCATATTTTTTTGTTGCTCTATATTATAACCTTTCTTTAAAAAACCTGACTTAACCGGTATAAATTTGGTTATATTTGACATTACCCAATTTTCGATTTATCCCAACATTTCATGTCCACCGATGGTACATGTAACAGTGAAACATAAATTAGTAAAGAAAAGAAATCAATCCGTGTTTTAATACAGCTTATAATAAAATTCCACTAAATAGGTACTTTATCAATATTGCTGAAAAATTAGATGTTGTAACATCCTACTAATATAACAGCAAAAATACATCATCATCATCTTAAATTGATTGATTGATCATCTGCAATGTTGGAAAACGTATCCCTCGCTAGAAACGATAGGATCAGATACATCTCCACTCTGCCGGCAATCGAATTTAAATTACAAAGCGGGATACTGGATGCTTTGTTTGCGGATATCGATTGCTTAAGCATTCCGACACATTATCGTCATAACCAACACAGAAATTCAATCGCACGTAATGGCCTTGTCAATTCATCCATCACTGATCCGTCCCTCGGCGTCCCTGATAATGCGTCCCCCTATTTCTTTATTTATAAAGTATATATTGCGGCTGTTGCTGGAAGGACGAAAAAAAAGAGAAGGGAAAAGGAAAGTGAATTGTGGAAGTTGGTTAATCAATATCGAAAAGGAGAATTTTGCGAATATTACCTTTGCGTTAAAATTATTGGTAATATTTTGACAAAAATACTACAGATTTTTTCATTTGGTTTTCCTCGTTTGTCAATTGTTTTTACTATTTCCTATCTCTATTAAACAAAATGCTGTGTTTGTTAAACGATACTTTTAAGAAATAGTAAAACACAAGTGAAAAAAGAAGAAATCTAAAAGCACAAGACTCTAAAGCGTCTACAAAAAATCAATCAATAAATATTAACAAAAATGTAAATAATAAACACATGCTTAAACTATGTATTTTTTTATTTGTAACATACGCACAACAAGTATACTTATATAAATAAATCATCAATTCCATTTAATCCAATTTAATACTTATACTGGCTATAAAAAAAACTAGAAAATAAGTTTTAAACATTTGTGGAACGAGGGATTCCAATTCTTGAGTAAACATGAAGTAAAATTTCAAGTTTAGAATAGGTTACACATTTTGAGTTAAGAATACCCCTGTATGTGAGACTCCTGAAAAAGGGTTAAATCTTATTTTAATAGCATCACGATGATTTTATAAAGAGTAACGTTTTTTTTTAAATAAAAATAAATAATATTTTGTATTGTGGAGACTTCTACTTCATTATGCATGGTAATTTAACCATAAAACACTTTTTACTTTGTTTGTATAATACTTTTTTTATTTTACGTGACTGCAGTTTCGGCATCGTTAGCTTGCCCTTGTCAAACATGTAGTGTATGTACATGTTTGATAATGGCAACCTAAATTTGCCAAAACTGCAGTCACGAAAATGAAAAAGTGTTGTACAAACAAATTAAAAGTGTTTTATTGTTAAAAATAAATAAGTGTATATGGCGATTCACTAATCCTGCAATATTCAATGAATTCCTAATTAAGTTCTTAAGATTAAAAAAGAAACAATCCGGAGTTCATCTTTATATCTTTCTTAATCCCCTTTCATGGAAATAATATCCATTTTCTTTGCCTGGAATCGTATTAGGACACCGTCGTCGGTGCACTTAACCCCTTGCGAGATGCTCGTTGTAGCCGGTGCAAATTGGATTTTACGTAACTTCTCCCTTGGTTTTTTTTTTGCAAAAAAAAAACTTAACGTCTGCATTTTGCGCAGTAGTGTGTTTATTTTCTCGTGTCTAATTGGCTATTTCATTGAAACCGGCTTCCAGCGGCGTTGAACTTAATTTGCATTTAGAGTTGATGGGAACTTGTCAACTGTTGTATTCTTGTGTACCGTCGACACTCCTCTGCTCGACGCAATAAGTCAAAACCGTTCTACGTGCTGATAAGTATAAACATGAAGCTTCCGGATGATATACTTATGTACTTAAATTAACGTTTGTGTTAAAACAACGATTTAATTTCAAATATAAATTTATGCTAGGCTTGTTCTTACTCGGCGGATTCACCATATTTATACAGGGCTATTTAAAATAAAGGAACAGATTTTAGACATTTATTTCTTCTAAACTACAAAACATAGAAACACAATTCCGACGTTCATGGAAAGAGAAAAGTTTATTTTTTATGAATTCAATATGAGCAGCATGTGTTTCCCGTGCTGTGGATTTTTTTGGGCTAGTTACGTAAACTGTACGAATACGCTCGACATTTTCATTCGATGTGCGTGGACGTCCCGTGATTTTCTCTTTGTAGATACAATCATCGTCTACGAATTTTTGATGCCACTGGTAAATCTGCTTATGACGAGTAAAAAGCACGTTGAACTTCAATAATGGCTACTAGTTTTGCTAATTGCAGCACAAAAAGTACTTTTTCTTGTTGTATCGCTATTTTACCACAGGCAATCAAAATGACAAGCAACAGCGCCAATGCGGCCTTGGTTGGAACTTCTGCCTGAAGAGTTCAAATTTAAAACTTTTGTCTGTTCAGGAACGTTGGAATTAAAATTCTACCTTTTGTAGTTTGGAAGAAATAAATGTTTGAAATCTGTTTCTTCTATTTAAATAGCCTTGTATTTTAATTATATCATATGAAAGTAGCAGAAATCGATTAGGGTTAGTGGAGAATTGTAGTGTGACTCATTATTATAGGTATTGAAAGGTATTAACTTTTTTATATTCAATGGCGTATTTTCTTTTTCTTATGCATATATAAATTTATGGATGTTTGCGACAATACGATCCATTTCTTCGCGGTTTCTAGCTGTTTAACCTAAACTTTCAATCGTTTTTAATCCTATCTGTTGCCTTTTATTTCTCAGCTACATCTTTTTCCTTCCTTTTTTTTTCTTTCTTAAATGTTGTTTACGATGATAAGCTGTAGAACTTCATATTTCTGATTCCTCTTCACATGTCTCAGAAAAGCATCGTTTCTTCCTTTGATGGTGGTTAAAAGTTCACGACTCTTGCCCATTCGTCGTTGGATTTCTTTGTTGGTCCACACTCCCAGAAAGAAGATAGCATATTCACCAAAGTATCGCTGTATGATAATGCAATTTTTGTAAGTGATTTTAACATCAATAAAACTAAAATAATACCTTCATTATGAAAAATAATGCACCATCAACTCCCGATATTCTATTATCTACAAAAAAACCTAAGTCACCTAATAACATCCGTATCCTTTATCCCTGACCTGTGTTTCGACCATCTTTCAATCCAATTTGACCTAAATATTCAACAACATGTTTCTTTTCCTGTTTGTATCTCTAATTTTAAAAATGCAATACAGATAAGGTTAATGATGACATAAAGACGTTTATCAAAAACAATCCTTCCCCAAATCTCGATATTATAACTAAATTTAATAAACTGCTTTCGTCCTAATTCTTAAACATTCTCCTAAGCAAACATACCAATATCCTCTACCTAACTATATCCTAAGGCTTATTAAATTGTAAAGACAATTATATCGTGACATTAAAATAACAAACACAATAGAACTTAGATAAACATTTTACAAACTGAATAAAGACGTACACCGATTAATAGACGAATACAAGAAAGAAACATGGATACACGCTTGTGAAAACATAAATAGCATGAAAGGTAAGACCTACTGGACGCAAATTGAGTTGACAAAATATAAAAAGAATGACAAAATTCTATACATTATCGATCCAACCACGAATACTTTATGTAACGATACCGGACAAATCGTAAACATATTTAAAAATTATTTTAAAGGCATCTTCTTATTTTTGCAAGACGACTCATTTGACAGCACACTACTTGAAACAGTCAATTCTTGGTACAACACATTTCCCCTCACCTCCACCCGAAAACGATATTCTAGACGAGTCAGACTATTATGACATTCTAAATAAAGGAAAAAACACAGCTCCAGGGCAGGACCTTATTCATCGACGTGTAGTAAAATTCCTTGATATTCCAGTCGTCACGCGTCAGAGACAAAAATACCACCCAACCTCTAAAAACGCCTGAATTAGCCGAAACTTTGTATACATGTCAAGTACTGGACTCCTAATAAGATAAATCAAAACTTGAGTTAATCTTTTTTTACGCAAATAAATAGTTTTTGTGGATATTGCGCGGTTGTTTTCATAGTAGCATACCAAAAAAACAATACATTTTTTTAAAATCAACATGTGGTACATCATTGAAATCAGCGTAAAAAATGCTGTTTAGTGATATGCATATCTTCATATGCGCCTATTGGAAAAACAAAAGGTATGTTTGGAAAAACAAAAACAATCGCTTTGCAGTTTTATAACTTATTTTATAAGTAGAGTCATAAAAAGTTGCTCTAAAAATGTTTTTATAAATTTACAATAAAATCAAAAATAACGGAGATATAGGCAAATTTTGAATATCGAAAATTTTAGTTATTTTTTTTGTAATTAAATTAAAATAAACAATTGAAGATATTTAAAATGTGAAAGCTGGTTATATAAGTAAGCAGTAAAATATGCAACTCTGCTCTCATTTAACCGATTCTCTATCTCTTCAAATAATTGAGATCCCCATAGTGCCGCCCGAAAAACGGATAATTAACAGATTTGTAGAATCTGACTTCATCTATAGTAAAAGGTAATTATTACAAAAAAGCTGAACTCTTTTCCTTTAAAATACATTTTTATTTTTTCCACTGGGACACTGCGATCAAAGTTGTTGAATGTCTACCGTCGCGCGTCGTCGACGTATTAAACATTTGCTCAAATAAGTCACTTCCCGCGTGCAACTAAAATTCAAAATGACCGGTTACTTGAATCCGTATTTCTGTGAGAACGGTTCATCCCACGAAAAAGTGCTAAGAAACTTTTTTGTGGAAAATCCTATCAGGTACAATTTTTGTTTAATTTTTTTTAATGCGCAATTTTGTGGGAAATCGATGTTTTCCGTTTTTAGCCCCTACGGAGAGTGGATTTCGGGGAAAGCCGGGGGGTAAGAGTGGTAAACTTTTTTTCATCTTATTAGGAGTCCAGTACTTGATATTTACACAAATATTCAGCTAATTCGGGCGATTTTTAGAGGTCAGATCTCTGACGACTGGACTATAATGACAATTTTCACAAATATATCGTTAAAATATTTGACCACAACTACCAATATTTCCCTACAGAATAGAATTATATTATAACGACATGTATTCCATAACCAAATCTAGATCCTGCCTTAACTTCCAGCTACCACTCAATTGCACTTCTTTCTGTTCTTGGTAAGCTCTTCGAATCCCTTATTAAACGTTAACTTATGTCAATCATTAGCCAATGTATTCCAACATACTAATTTAGTTTCTTGCCCAATCGTTCCACAACCCTTCCCCTTAAAATTCTTACATCAAACTGCGAGACAGTCCACCTGAACGGTAGAAAATCATCTATGCTTGTCTTACATATTAAAAATGCCTTTGACTCTGTATGACATCAAGGACTTTTATATAAATATCATTCTTAATCTGCCCAAACACCTCATTATTTGAATAGCCAACTTCCTACAAAATATATCCCTACAAATTAGAATCAATAACAATCTTTCCACTACCTTTACTCCAGAGCAAAGTGTTCCTCAAGGATCCTCACTTTTCCCCATCCTATATAACTTATACTGCCACGACATCTACAACCCGAATACTGACTTCTTTAATCCTTTAGCATACCCTGTCCAATTCGCAGATGATACTGTTTTCATTGTCCACTCTAATAATATACAAAATTCTATATCCTTCCTCCAGCAATTTTTCAACAAAATCGAATCGTGGTTAAACAAATGGAGAATCAAAATCCAAACTCCTAATACCTTTTCATCGCCTCATTCAGTCAACCATCAACAATACCCGCATTACCTCATCCCCAACCTGCAAATATCTCCGAGTATTATTTGATCAAACATTTAATTTTAAAAAGCATACACTGGCCATTAAGAACAAAATTCGTGCTAGAGCAAAACACTTTAGATGCCTCACTTATAGAGGTAAACGTATCAATATAAACACTGGCACACATGTCTATAAAATGATACGTAGACCTAAGCTGGACTATGAAGCCGTTTTTTTTTATCCCAATCCCTCCCTTCCGTGTTAAAACATATCCAAATTTCTAAACGCCCTCCGCATTTTAACTAGAATACGACATCCACATAACCCCTTATAAAGGGTGTCCCAACAAGAGCGCCGGATTTAATTATAAAGAAAAACATATTTATTTTTTGAATTAAGCAAACATTTTTGTTTCAACATAAAGAAAAATAGTTCCGATTAAACATGAAATACAACATCAGGCAAATGGCTACCACGAAACCTCTGGCACAGGGTTATTCTTTTGTTGAAATTTTGAATAACGTTTTCGCATAAATGTGGCTGTATTTCACCAATAACGCGCCGGATTTCCTCTTCTAAGATGTTGAACTGTTTCAGGCTTCCTTGCATACACCTTTTGCTTCACATAGCTCCAAAGAAAAAAGTCCATCGGCGATAGATCGCACGATCTTGGTGGCCAATGTTGATCGCCAAATCGAGAAATGACACGGCCTGGAAATTTGGTCTGCAGTAACACCATTGTTTCACGTGCTGTGTGGCAGGTCGCACCGTCTTGTTGGAAAAACATGTGCTCCACATCAATTACATCCAATTCGGGCCACAAAAACTCCGTTAACATTTCCCGATACCGCACACCAGTAACAGTTAGCGCATTTCCAGCCGCATTTTCAAAGAAATACGGCCCAATCACTCCGCCAGCCCAAAATGCGCACCAAACCGTTACTCGCGGTGGTTGCATTGGCTGTTCGAGTACCACACACGGATTTTCAGCACCCCAAATCCGACAGTTTTGTTTATTTACGTATCCGTCGAGTTGAAAATGTGCCTCATCTGAAAACATGATTTTCTTCGAAAAATCCGGATTAATTTGATGATGTTCCAACACCCAATCAGCAAATCCACGGCGCTGCTCATGGTCCCTTGACTTGATTTCTTGCACCAATTGAATCTTGTACGCGTGCAAATGCAGATATTTTACCAAAATTCGTTGCATAGTGGTTTTGGAAATGTTTAATTCTTGACCACGATGCCGAATGGAAGTTCCTGGATTCTCGGCCACAGATTCCCTTACTGTGTCTATATTTTCGAGTGACCGACAAGGACGACGACGAACAATGGTCTTCTGATCCATCAGCGTAAATTTGGTTTAAAATTTTGTAATTATACGCCTCACTGTCGATTCATTTGGAGCATAATGGCGACCGAAAACTTGACGTAATATGCGAATTGTTTTCGCAAAACTTTCACCATTTTTGTAATATGTTTTTACAATAATTAAACGTTGTTCGTTTGAATACTTCTCCATATTCTTAAATCGCATGGTCTGTACTTGACAACTGTCAAAAAAAAATCACCGTACAACTCGTATTAACAAAATGGCGGCAAATTTAAATCCGGCGCTCTTGTTGGGACACCCTTTATAATCCATCAAACGTCCTACTCTACAATCGCACTGGAATTATACTTATCTAAGACCGCCTCGTAACCCTCTTCCAATAATTCTCCACTAACCCTAAAAATCTAGAGCTCCTAAATAAACTATGTATTCCCAGAAATCCTCAAATCTCTCCTAAATACAAACACCCATCTAAAACCAAATATGAATTCATCAAACATTTCACCTCGTTAGACAATGACAGTTAACAATCATGACGGACTAAATAAATAATAAACCAAGGTAAAAAGAGCTATAGTCGATAACCCTTTAGTTAATTTGTAACTTTAAGAATATGTGTTATGTTATATTTATATTGTATGCAACTAATAAAGATTTATTAAAAAAAAATCCACTAACATTTCCATAGAAGAACAAAATATTAATGGTAAATATTTTTTATTTAATTATTTAAAAAATAATACCATTTGTGTTTTATTTGATATTGAGCTATTTTGATACATTCTGTAGCTTTTTTTTGGCTGTTTCTTTGATTAAACACACAACAAGAAATATTGCAAAACATAAATAATTAAAGTAAAATATGGTAACACCTAAAAAATTACACACTTATTTTATTGTTATTTTCTTTGTTGTGAATGGATTACATATTTTATGTAATAGCAATTAAACTACTAGTTTTATAGAAATATAAAAACTATTCAAATATTTAACACTATTCAATTAAAGGCTTGCATTTTACATTAAAAAACCTAAAAATAGTTTTTGTTATTTGTTTAACAAGTGTCGTCCACTCCTTGATTAAGCAGGAAGTAAAATTTCGAGTTTAGAAAAGCCTGAAAATTTGGATTGGCCGCGTAGCGAAGCGGAGCGGCCAATCCAAATTAGGCTTTTCTAAACTCGAAATTTTACTTCATGCGCCACGCGTATAAAACACTGATTTGATCTGATGGTTCAAATATACTGGTATTAATTATTTTGATATAAATTACTTCAAGAATAATATGTTATTATGTAACATTTTTTGAGGAAAATATTTGTTTGACATTTTATCATCGCTTGTGTGTGCATGCGGAAGAATGATTCCAAAACAGCTGTACATTGAATCAATTGAATTAATCTTTGTCAGACAGATTAATTGTAGATTTGTAAAAGGAATCTTGGCACTTATTATTTTTGAAATGTTTTATAGCTATGTATTAGCATTTAATAATACTTTATGTTATTTTATTATTCAAGTGTTAAACTGTAATTTTTATTTCGCATAATTTACATCAGCTGTAGTATTATAGTAATTAAAAATCGGACCTACGTTTCTTTAACCTATTGTCTTTAAGCTCCTGAACAAGATGTGCATATTTTTGCAACAATTCTGAATCACCCTGTTTTCGCGGTTTCAGTATCAATAAACATTAAGTGAACATTTTTATTCATTTATCAAAAAGATTTATATTTAATAATATTTACAACGTGATTTGAAAAAAATCTGCTTTCGTTTTTTTTTTAATTCTATTTCTATCATGTTTTAAAAATAAATCAAGATAAATCGTTTTTATAAATAAATAAAAAATTCTACTAAATATTTGCCAGACACTGAAACCGTGAAAACAAACAGTATTGTTGCGAGCGTTTCACAGAAACACGCAGACGTTTTCATTTATTCAAACACGAAGGGTAGTTTTCAGTTTGACGCCTTCACGCCCTGAACCCGCAATTCGCAACAGCGAACACAATGCACCGAATGTTTCGTCGTTGTCAACCGATTTTAATTTTGATTTATGCCGTTATTTATGCAACTGGCGAGATTGTTCTCCGCATTGGCAATTGAACTTTAATTCGGGCAGCGCCGAGCGGCCTTTAATTCGACACAAAATAAAAAAAAAACAATTTTGCTGCACATCGTGTGTTTACACAGCTATTTTTGTACAAGCAAAAAATAGTTTTGTTTGTTTGAAGTTTGCAGGATTTAATTTAAACAATGCTGGTCTGGTGCTTTAATGTTCTGTAAATTGTTTGAGAGGATGTCAATGGTTGTGATTACGAAAGTATGCAGAGTAATTTAAATAATTTATGTTCTAGGGATAGATTTTGATTGGTGAAGTTTAGATTGTAATCATTAATTAATAAAAAAAAAGTAGAAGGCAGAATATCTTATAAAATTGATTTTTATTGAATAAATACATTATATAAAGAACCTTTTAACGATGGTTTCTACTCCTAGATTAATTAGTTAGGTTGTTACAATATCGTATTTATTTAATTATACACCAAATGAAATTGTATATTCAATATCTTTTAAGTTAAATTTTGTCTTCTTTTATACATTGTTGATTTACAGTGGAGCAAACCAAATTTTCAGACTTTTTAAACTCGAAATTTTACTCCATGCGCCACGTGTATTAAACACTGAAATCATTGAAATAATGTGAACAAGTGAACTACACTTGAAATCAGTGTCTTATACGCGTGGCGCATGAAGTAAAATTTCGAGTTTAGAAAAGCCTGAAAATTTGGTTTGGTCGCTCCGCGCTTCGCGCTACGCGACCAAACCAAATTTTCAGGCTTTTCTAAACTCGAAATTTTACTTCATGCTTCGTCTGGGAGTGGAAAACACTCCTTTAAAGCTTCTAATTAAACCCTGTTAAAAAAACACGGAATATCTGAACATTTTCAGCACATAATTGGGTTATGTATACCTAAATGAAAAACTCCATGTATATCAAATATTTTCACCATTAAACAGGAAATAATTAACTATTAAACAAATTAGACTAACTTTCAATCAAAGTACTTTTCCTTTGTAACTTCAAGCTACATTTGTAAATTTAAGAACTAATTACGACGATTTGAAATGATTTAGAATTTCATTTTAACAATAAAAGAGTTCAAACAAAAGAATAATTTAAAATTCAAACATTGAAATATTTTATCTGATTAATCAGGACAATATCTCACCCTCAAATAACCCCCAATTTAACTTCGCACCTGGTGTAACGACCCGCTGGAAACTTCATAAACCCCCATTCATCCTCTTTAATATTTTTGCCCTTTTTAAAATATCACTTTAATATCCCCGGGAATTTAATATTCATTCGCGAAACACTAACGAAGATCATAAACCATCCTCCCTAGATGAAGGAAAGCAAAAAAGAAACTTTTAAAACTAAACCACTGGAAGATAAATGGGCCGTCCTCGAAGAGGACAATAATAAACTGAGCGGGGAATTTTCACCCCCGCAATCCCTTTTGGATTAAATGAAAACTAATTTTACGATGTGAAAAGTTCGCAGCTTGATTTTTTGTTTGTTTCGGTTTCGGTTTACAGTTGAGGGAGCTATTGTTTTGCAATTTTCGCGCGGGGGAGCGTGTTCGCGTATGAATTTAATTTTAGCCGATGTTTTGAGTTATTATCGCGGTATACTGTGGGTAAAATGCAATTTTGCTGTTGAATTAATGCCTTTGATATTGGATATAATTAAAGTTTTTCAATTTAAAGTGTGTTTTAATTGTAATTAAAATAATACGCATACATAGAATAATCTATGATATTTGATATGCACGTGAAGTGCGATTGCTATTCAAGTTTGTAATTATTATAGCTTGGTGATCATTTGTAGAAAATTAAAAATTAATAGCAAATAATAATTTTTAAAAATCTCAAAACCTACTAAAGTTCATGAAGTAAGCAAAATCATATTTACAAAATATGGAAGCAGAAAGTCGATAAAGTACTTTCTGCAATAATTTAACCTCGTGGAGACTTTTTCAAATATTCACTGAAACAACTACTTAATGAATATTTAAAAAATTGATACAATATTGACATGTATTGAATATCTATATTACCATTGACACAATATTGTACATGTAATAAATGTTTATATTAAATGAGTGATGATATTCAATATTGATACAAAATTCTACAGAAATTTAATAACTATTATTGATTGATAACTTATATTTATTATTCACACAATATTGTATAGAAATAGAATATTTATATTGATACAATATTGTACAGAAATTGAATATATATTATTGAGTAAACGATTATTTTCTTTATTGACAATAATATGAAATTGAATATTTATTTAAAAGTTTCATTGTTGATGCAATATTAAAAACGAAATTATTTGTATACTGGATTTAACAAAATCGTATCTACAGGGTGTACAAAAAGTAATGTAACGGCCTTATATCTTGCTTTGTGATAAGTTTAGAAAAAAATGTTTCAAATAAAACTTTTAGCTACTAATTTTTTTTTTTTTTTGAGAATTTAGAATTTTATTTCAAAAACAATTACATATAAAATTACATGTTTTTTTTTTATAGTATGCATGTAGGTATATAATTTGTAATTGTAGTTGATGAGGTTCCTTCCTTTTTTCCTCGCCTCGTGATTCCAGGATGAGAGATCCGATCTCGGGCTAGCGGTATTAAAGGATGTCTGTGTGTTAATGTATTTGTGTATTCTGTTTAGTTGATATCGTTGTTTAGTAGTTTGTTTTTTATTTTTAACTTATATGGGATGTATTTTAGACATTTTATGTATTGTGGTATATTGTTGTATGTTTCTATTATCTTTGTCATCAGGTGTTGCGTGTATTTTTTTGTATTATATTTTACTGTTCGTAGGTCCGATCTTCTTCTTGTTGTATAGTTGTGTGTCTTCTTGTTGGGTTGTATTTTGATGCGTGTTTTTATTAGATTGTTTTGTATCTTGTATAAGAATAATAAATTGTTATATGTAATAATTTTTTGTATATCTAGTTCTTTGGTGATTGTATACAGTTCTTTAGAATGTGTTCTTCTATTTATCTTATATAATATCTTCAATACTTTATTTTGTTGTCTTTGTAATTTTCCAATATTCTTTTTGTTTGTGTCTCCCCAAATTGGCGTTAGATGATTTATATTTGACGTGAATAGTGCATGATATACCGTTCGTTTTTTTGATATGGGTATATATTTGCTTATTTTCCATAATGCACCTATAATTTTTGAGTTTTTCATTATTAGTTTCTGTATGTGGTCGTCCCACTTTAGGGTGTTTTTTATTTTTAATCCTAGGTATTCTGTTTCTTTCACTTCTTTTATGAGTGTTCCATGGATTTTGATGTTCAAGTTAATTGGTCGTTTCTGTCTGTTGAATATCATGTAGGTAGTTTTTTGTTCATTTATTGTTAACAGATTGTTGTAAAACCACTTTTCTAATTGTAGTATATCTGCTTTTATTTTATGTTCTATTTCTTGTTGGTCTGTTCCCGTGTATACCAGGCATGTATCGTCAGCATATATGAAGGGGGTTCCTTTCAAATTTAGTTCTATTATATCGTTGATATAGGTTATATATAATATTGGTGGAAGATTGCCTTCTTGGGGTATTCCATATTCTGCATAGCATGGTAGGCTTTTAGTATCTTTTATTTTCGTTATTTGTGGTCTCTCTCTTAGGTATGTCTGTATCAGTTTCAGCTCTGTGTCTTTTATTCCTATGGCTTTTAGTTTGTCGACTAGCATTGATTTTGATACCGTATCAAATGCCTTTTTCATGCCAACAAATATGGTTACTACTAATTTCTTTCTGTCTAGGTTTGTTTTTATGGTGTCGATTAGTTCGTACGCTGCTGATAGAGTTCCGGAGTTCTGTTGGAATGCGTATTGTTGTTGATGGATTATTTTATGTTTGTTTAGATGGTCACATAGTTGGGTTTGAATCACCTTTTCTAATATTTTATTTAATGAAGATAAGAGAGATATGGGTCTGTAATTTTCGGGTTTTCTTTTGTCGCCTTTCTTATATATCGGTATTATTATAGTATTCTTCATATATTCTGGGTATGTTCCTTTATTCAACACATTGTTTGTTAATTTGGTTAGAATCGGTGTTAAGGTTTCTTTATTTTGTTTTAGTATGTCGTTCGTAATATTATCGAACCCGGGGGCTTTTCGGTCTTTCAAATTATTTATTATTTGGTTTATTTCACAATTTGTTGTTGGTTTGAACTTCATATGCTGAATGTTTGGTAATGTTGTAGTTGTTGAATTTGGTTTTATTATAGCGTTATTAATTTGAGTCTCTGCCAGTATTTTTCCTATATTTGCAAAATATGTGTTTATTTCGTTAGCAATTTCGTTTTTGTTTTCTGTATAAGTGCCATTTTCTGTGAGTATTTCTTTTATAGTATTTTGTTGTTTTTGCTTTTTATTTATTTGTTCGTTTATATTTTTCCATAGCTTATGTGGACAGTTGATGTGTTTTTGGAATATGTTTTTGAAATATCGTAGTTTGGTATTTTTTATTAATTTTTGTGTGATTTTCTTCTGATTTAAGTAAGTTTCCTTAATTATTTCATTCGTAGGATTTCGTGTGTGTTTTTTATACATTTTATTCCTTTTATTTATTTCCTGTATTATTTCGTTGGTTATCCATCGACTTTCCTTTGATCTTTTAATTTTCTGTGTTTGTTTGTTGGTTTCAATTATTTTTTGGAGAGCTTTAGACAATTGTTCAAAGTTATCTATTTCATGTATGTTGATCTTATTTATTTCTTGTGATATCTGTTGGTAGTTTGTTTTTATTTGGTAGAAGTATTCGTATTTTATTTTGGTTTTGCTTGGTGTTTCCAGATCTGTAATTATAGCGCTATGGTCTGATATGTTCGTGTGTTCTATTCTTATTTGTTTTATTAGACTTTGTTTGTTTGTGATAATGTGGTCCAATATAGAGTTTTTGCCATTTTTGTTTGTCCGTGTATGAGATGATTTTGAGATTTTATTCATTATTGCGTAGTTGTTTTCTGATAGGATATTTTTATATAATCTCGTTGTGTTACATTTTTCTAGTAGGTTTATGTTGATATCTCCTATGATTATGTGAGGGTTTTTTCTATTTATTAAATGGTGCTTCATTGTGTTCTTTAGCTGGTTGAAAGTAACTTCAGGTGGTTTGTATATAAGTGATATTATGTAGTTGTTCGCTATTATTTTTATTGTTAAAATGTGAATGTTGTTTGTTGTTATATTGGCTATATTTACGTACTCTATGTCATTCCTGATGTACATTGTTATTCCGCCTCCTCTAGTATTTCTAGAATTGTGAATTGCATCATAGTTGTCTAATTGGTAGAGGTGTTCATTTTGAGGTGATAACCAGGTTTCTGTGATTGCGATTATTTGTGGGTTATCGTATGTTTTTGGTATTAGCTCGATTTCTTCGAATTTATTTTGTATGCTTCTTATATTGTGTAGGTAAATGCTGTTCATGATGGTTGGTTAAATTATTTATTTTTTTTTTTAGTATTTTTTTTTTTTTAGATTATTTTTTCTAAGTCGCAATGAGTTTTAATTTTTATTTTTTGACTAGTATCTGTTTTTCTGATAAATATGGCGCCGTCTCTGGTCCATAAATATTTATAGTTTTTGTCTTTTTTTAATATCCTCGCGTGGTAGAATAATATATTCTTTAGATTTAATTTAAGCTACTAATAAATAATAATTATTAATATAACGGGTGATTAATTTTCTAGATACGGGAAAAACTTATTTTTTTTTTAAAGGGAACCCTTAATATATTTTGTTGGTATTCGATAACTTGTTAAATTAGAAACATACTAGTGGAAACTGCATGTTTTTAAGTTACTTGAATCAAAAATTACAAGGAAAAGTACGAACTAAAATATAATATCTATTATAATCAAGTGTGGGTGTCTCAAAATGTTGAGACAATTATTACGGACATAAGCTAATATTAAGTTATCTGTTATTGTTGCATCTGCATCTAACCTAGATTTCATAATATATAAAATTACGAAAAAACTATTCGTGAAAATGCAAACAATGTCTTAATTAATAAGACAACTCAAGACGATAAATATCCATTGAAACAACTACTTCCCGTGCAAATACACCTCCGGATATTGAATTATACAATGAAATATTTAAAATCTTATTTAATTTGATTTGTGACAACGCTCTATTAAAGTATATGTAACGTTTAGGCCAAATTCTCTTCAAACCAACTAACAATACAAATTTAAAATAATAGGAGAGATAGCAACAAATTAGAAGTGAATGAGTGAACCTAGATTACTCATATCTAACCTAACTGATGCAATTGTTTTCTAACATAACCTAAATTGATTTTTGTGTGAAATTGATTTTCTTGTAGACATTTATTCGAAAACTAATTAAACATTTTATCTGTACTGAAAATCATTTGAAATGTTCAGAAATGTTAAAAAATATAAAAACGAATTAAAAACGGGATATTATCGACTTTCTGCAAAAATGTTGTCTTATTGAGACAAGTCTTTAAATATTCATTGAAACAACTACTTTTGTTTGGAGACTTGTCTCAATGAGAACATTTTTACAGAAATTCGATATTAATTTTAATTCGTTTTTATATTTTGTAAATATTCTGCAAATTATTGATAAACTCAATTTTTCTTTATGTTCAATTTTCTTTATGAGAAATGTTAAAAATAAATATTTTTACTATTGCCCAACACAAAATGAAACTGAAAAATAAAATTGTCTTCAGTTTAAAGTTTAGTAGTTCAGTTTTAAAACTGATTTAGCAGTATATTTTATACCTTCACTTTAAATCAGCGATTTATACGCGTGGAGCATGAAGTAACATTTCGAGTTGAGAAAAGCCTGAATTTGGATTTGGACTGTACGCATCCAAATTAAAAAGCTCAGGCTTTTCTAAATTCGAAATTTAACTTCAACCTTAACCTAGGAGTGGAAACCACCTGTGAGGATAATTTTAAAAGCTTGTATAAAAAAATACACAAAGAAACAAAATAGTTGCCTAATTTAACACAATAAAACACTTTTAACTTTGTTTGTATAACACAATAAAAGTCTTTTATTGTGTTAAATTAACATGTATAACGAAGTAGAAGCCTCCACAATTCAAAATAGTTGCCTAATTTTCCAATTTATTGCATATTCAATTTGATTTATTGTTTAGTTTCTGTAACCAGTATTAAACATAAATTTTTAAAACACAATGTTAGGTAAACTCAACTTTTAGTCGATTGATTTTAAATTTAAATTTCACAAATAAATTTCGAGTTATTAATTTTTGAAATTTAAATGTAAATGCAATCAACTAGAAGTTAGAGTTTGAAGACAATTGAGTTTGGAAAATTCCTTCCTCTAAAATAAAATCTTAATTTTATAAATTGAGACTCGGATAATTTTCTTCCAACTTAATTTTATATATAACTTCATAATAATCTTTAAAACAAAAATTTAAAAGTCGTGGAAACGTTTTGTTGCTAAAAAAATTGTTGTCTTGTTCAGATTTTGTTTATAACTTCCTAATAATCTTTAAAAAGTTATAGAAACGATTTCTTGTTAAAAAAAGAGTGTTCAGTGGACGTTTTATTTAAGAATAAAATACTCCCACATTTTTTTTTATTTTTGTTTCTTTTTAACTTTTAATAATAAATATTTTTTGTACAACTATCCAATTTTACTTCGTTCTATAGTTGGTTTTAAATTAAAAATGTTATCCTTTTAATTTAATCAAAAATACAATCACGTTTCTAATAGCTTTTTAAAGTGGTGAAATAAATATTGCCAATTTATTCAATTTTTATTTTCAAAGGTTTTTCATGAAAACGCATAATGTAATAAAAAGTACAGTAGAATATAAACTTGTAAGGTTTTGTTTTCTATTTCTTATTGCGAGTAAATAATATAGTTTCATATTCAATTTTACAATAAAATTGAAATTACAGAAACGAATCAATCAGATCAAATACTCAATAAATTGCTAAACTAAGTAGATATTTGTTTTGCGCTCTGATTTTTTTATATAAGCATTTAATTTTATCCCAACGACTTTTTTCCATTCCCAGGTTAAGCATGAAGTAAAATTTCGAGTTTAGAAAAGCCTGAAATTTTACTTCATGCGCCACGCGAACAAAACACTGACATATTGTGAAATTAAAAATGTACCGCTAAATCGGTATTAAAAGTAACTGCTGAAGCAGGAATTAAAATATATTGCTAAAGAGGAATATTTCAAATTTCACAATATTTCAGTGTTTCATAAAAATGTTCAGGCATATTGTGAAATTGAAAGTATTCAGTGTTTTATACAAATTTTCAAGCTTTTCTAAACTCCAAATTTAAATTGAACTTATTAAAAGAAAATAACGAATGCAAAATACAGAAAGATATGCTTACTCAACTCAAAAATGCATCAATTTTAATGATGAGAGGTTATGCCGATCGCGTAAGAACCTATTAGAATTTAAATTATAGAAGAAACTAAAAAAACCTCACTCGAAAAGTGGCATACTGTATAATACACAAGGATAGACTCACATTGAATAATAAAACAGTTGAATATTTTACTATTAACATTGTAGATCTTATTAATAAAATATTATGTAACTTTTTAACAGATCAACTCAAAAACATGCGGTTTTCACTAGTAACCCTCTATTTTAACATGCTCTCGAATACAAGTAAAATTTATAGGGTATTTCATTTAATAAAAGGTAAGTTTGATATGCATCATGAATTTTATATATTTGGTTTGAGTAACGTAAAGAGTTGAATATAATAAACTTAATAAAAGACTAACACTTTCTTCACTAAGTGAAGAAAGTGTTAGTCTTTTATTATATATATATATTATCAAAAACCCCGTCTACCCATAAAGAGTGTGGAGTCTTTTATTAAGTTTATTATATGCATCATGAAAATGAATTACCCAGTATATTAAAAAATGCTGTCAGATAGTAGCTTACATCAGTAGCTATAAGTTTTATTTGAAGCATTTTTACCTAAACTTATCACAAACCGAGATATCGAGCCGTTACATTACTTTTTGTACACCCTGTATATTGAATATTAATATAGTATCGAAAATCACAATCTATATTGTGACAACTTTGTGTGCACATTGATGAACATTTTCAAGATATAAATACAGGGTGTCCCAGGAGGAATCTGCCAAACTTTGGGGTGTATTACTTAAATCATTTTAAGCAAAAAAAGTTCTATCAACATAGGTCCGATTCGGAAAGGTTAGTGAATTGTAACTTGTTGAACAAAACTGTTCAAAATTGTAAGAAGTCCGCTTGATTTGTTATGCTGTCACTTACAAGTTAACTTAACTGGTAAATGGGATTATTTTGAACATACGTTTAACGTTTACCAGTGAAAAATTTGCAGATGTACATTTTTGTTTACGTATAACGATATGGGAAATGCCGATTATATTCCAGCTATGCGGAACTGGGGAGAGTTGAAGGAGGTGATGCAGAGAGTAGAGAGATATATGGACAAAAGAAGTCTGCGAGTAAATGCAAGGAAAACAAAGTGGATGAGATTTAGGAATAAAGGAAGGGAAGGAAGAGTGGGCGAATTGAAATGATTGAGAGGGTGAAGGAATTTAAATACTTAGGCTTCATATTTAAGGGTACGGGTGGATACGGGGAGCACGCCAAATGGGTTCAAGGGAAAGCAAGGAAAGCATGGGGCATGGTGAGAAAAAGGTGGGGAAAATGGTTTGCGGGCAACTTCCAATTGTCGTGCAAGTTATGGGATGCACAAAATAGGTTTCACACACTATTTTGTAGTATGGGGTGGAAACATGGAGGACAAGGGAGTATGAATGTATTGAGAAAGAGCAGTTTTGGTTCCTGAGGCAGATTTTGGGGGTTGGAAGATCAACCCCTGGGTACATTATGCTTCAGGAAACAAATAGAATGAGTTTGCATGGTAAGGCAATGGAAAGAGTGGTGAAATATGAGATGAAGATGTGTGAATTGGAAAGTCACAGATTGGTGAAAGAGATGTGGAGAACATGCAGTGGAATAGGGATGAGTAAGTGGAGAATAGAGCGCAGAAAAATGTATGAAAGGGCGGGAGAGTCAGAGAATATTGTGAATGAATGGCAAATGAGAGAATAGAGTAAATGAGGCGGCATAGATGAAAAAGAAGTGAAAGAAGGTGGAGATGCAGGAGAGGCAAGGGTGTATCGGGAGGAGCGGATACAATCCAATGTATGAAAGGTGGCAAGTGCATGGGAGCGTGCCAGGGTACCTGACTAATAGTGACTTGTCAAAGAAGGATAAGATAACCCTGGCAAGAGCTACATGCGGTTCGGAGGAGAGAGGAAGGAAGGTTTGGATGGGAGAAGGGTATGATAAATGTATGCTGTGCGCAAGTGGAATGGATACATGGAGCCATCTGGCACAGGAGTGTGAAGGGGTATGTGAGGACTGGTTGAGGGGAAACAGGAGGGCAACCAAACGGATGAAGGAGGATGGAGCTGGTCTAAGGATTGTAGCGAGACTGGGTTGGCAGAGGGAGATACAAAGAAAAGACTAATAGAATAGACATAGCAGTTTGATTTTGTATGTAGACTTTTTGTATGCCAATAAAGGTTGTTTTTTTTATTTCCAGCACGGCAGCTTTAGCATTACCATATTCTTCATTGGTAAACGTTAAAGGCATGTATAAAATAATCACATGTACCAGTTAGGTTGACTTACAAGTGACAACAAAACAAATAATTGCGAAGGAATCCTTGCCAAGGCCGATTCCTTGCAATTTTAAACAGTTTTCTTCAACAATCAGTAATCGGACCTATGTTAGGATAACTTTTTTTGCTTAAAATGACCTAAGTAATACACCCCTGAAATTTGGCAGATTCCTCACGGGACACCCTGTATAGATACAAGATTGCTACAATGTAAACAAGATTTATTTCTGCTAAGAATATTTTGTAGATATTCTGCAAATAATTGACAAATTCAATTTTATTTGATGTTAAAATCATATTTCTTTTTCTTTAATGGGTTATATGTATTGTATTATTTTTTGTAAATGTTGATACATAAATAAATAAATAAATTATTAAGCATTTCTAACGTTTGAGACATTTTTTTTTCTTAAGTATACATATGCAAACGCTTTTTTTAAAGGTTCAATTTAAAGCTTTTAACAAGTGTTTTCCAATCCCAGGTTAAGCATGAACCAAGTTTTCAGGCTTCCTTAAACTCGAAATTTTACTTCATGCTTAATCAAGGAATAGAAACACTCGTTAGAAGTTAAAAATTAAACACTTTTATAAAAAAAAAAACGAATGTCTGAACATTTACAAAGTATACATCAGAGTATATACTTAAAAGAAAAATTCTTTGTACTTCAAAATTTTTAGTATTCTGATTTTTAAGCACTATTTTTTAACACGGCCATATATTACCCAAATTATATACATTCCAATTCTATATTTTATAAACTCGGTCAAGTAAACTCAGCTTAACAAAAAATTAATTCTACCAAATAATTCCTGAAATAGCCCGATAAATCACGACCCTCGAGTGAAAACTTTCCAGTCGCAATTATACAATTTGGAATAATTCGATCCTCATTATGTGTACGAAATAGCCCATAATATTTCAAAAAGGGGACCTTCAAACACAAATAAAACGTAAATCCAGAACGGAAGTATAATATTTTAAGAGAGAGAAGAAAAAAAAACAGTTCGAGAGTACTTACCCCAAGCCATAACTCAATTAGCCAGTTTATGAGTGCGCCCCAACTGGAAATCGTTAAATACTTCTGATTAATTACAATTTCCCCCCTGGGATGATTAAACGGAAATTGCCGACAACATAATTTTAATTGCCGCCGATGGTATTTACAAATTTTGATTACCTGAGAGCGTAACATGTTGGAAAAGTTATGTGGAACTGATATTGCTAATTAATGTTTGAATAAATCTTCAAAAAATGTTATATTTTCTTGATTAGTATTAAAACATTTTTTTTATATTTAAAATTAGGAGCGTGCCTTGAATAAAGAATTCAGCGTATTAACAGTTTTTACCTGTTTAAATAAATCTTCAAAAATGTTATATTTTCATGATTAGTATTAAAATTATTTTTTTTCTATTTTAAATTGAGAGCGTGCCTTGAATAAAAAAAATAAGCCTATTAACAATTTTTACCTGATTAATTTAAAAATGATCAATCTTTCTCCCGTGTGAGGCGGCCGGGGAAGTGGCATCCTCAATTAATTAGCCATTAGTTAGAAGCGTGCGCTAATTAATCATTGTTGTAATAAATTGCGGTGTGGAAAACGCGAGGGCGGCCGAAAAGCTGCGCGTTCGCCACAAAAGCGCAATTTACTTTTGTGTAAATTTTACACACTTTTTCGCGTAAATCATTCGCCTTTAATTAGAATTTGACGGTTTCAAATTGCGCCTTTTAATGTTTACTTTATGTACGCAATTGTTTACTGGCTGGATTAAAACGGAAAATAAGCGAATTTGCCTCGAATTAAATAATGGACGTTTTATTTAATGCTTTATATTTTTATAAATTCGGAAAAAATACTACATATATTAATAACAATATTAAGCTCTATTAAATTCAGAATTTAAGGATAATTTTATATTTCAGAATGGCAGATTTATAGAAGCCATTTTTAAATTCTATTACATTCGAGTTTAGCATTGTTCAGACCATTAACATTATAAGAAATTATTAAATTAAATACATTTTTTATTGATTATATAACTCATTATAAATGTAGCCAATAGTAATTGAGAATTTTACTTAGTTACCAGGTATAGATAAACGGATTACGTGATATAATCACTTTGGTTTTACGGTGGGTCCAACAAAGTAAAAATAATGGATAATAATTAAAATCTAAAGCCATGATTTAATAACTGTCATAACAAGAAATTTCTCAACAAACGTAAATTAAAATTGCAATGAATTGCTTCGGAAAAGCATTCAGGTTTTAAAATAAGCGAAGCAATTGAATCTTTAACGGCTGGGAACACGGTAAAAATTAACAAATACATTTAGAAGCAGTTTTTAGCATTTTGTGAAGAGCGAAAGCAGACTTCGGATGAACACTTGGCAGGTATTCATTATACCGTTTTTTTTTATCGTGCTCACCATTGGGATGATTGGGATCTCTTAAACCGATGATAATACGAAGTTGGTCAAATTAGACAAAAGTTTCAATATTTGATACTGAGTAAGAATACGTCAGCAAATTTCAGCTAACATAATTTGTTTTAAAAATATGGCGAAAATTGTAAAATGGATATTAATTTATTTTTATTGTAACTTTGCTTTTTAATGCAATAGAGATCAAGTTAAAGAGCTGTATACCATAAACGTCATCAGAGAAACACACAGGAATTAACAGATTTATTTGTAGAAAATGGGACACCCTGTACCCATTTTCTACAAATAACACCTATTTTTAGTTTTCTTAGGGCGGCCATATTTGATTTTTTACCATTGAAAAGAACAAGAAAAATTGTGTCAAATCATGTGCCACAGTTTTATTTAATCATTAGTTAAAACAATTGCATAAAATATGACAATTTTTGTTTTATCAAGTCGGCCTTTTTGGATCTTTAGATAAGATCAAGAAAACTAATTGACATGTAACACTTGATTTCGTACTAATATTTCTTGATCTTATCTAAAAATCTAATATGGCCGACTTGATAAAACAAAATCTGTCATATTTTATTCAATTGTTTTAACTAATTGACATGTGGCACATGATGGCACATGATTTCGCACTGTTTTTTTCTTGATCTTTGCAATGATATAAAAATCCAATATCGCCGCTATTAGAAAAACTAAAAATAGGTGTTGTGTCTAGAAAATGGGACACCCTGTATAAAATCTGTTAAATTCTATGTATTTCGCATTAAATAACAAAGTTATAATAAAAATAAATTATCAACAATTTTTACATTTCTCACCATATTTGATGTTAGCTGAAATTTGTTGACATATTCTTACTTAGTATCAAATATTGAAACTTTAGTCTAATTTGACCAACTTCGTATCATCGTTGGTTTACGAGATCCCCATGGTGAGTATGATACAAAAAACGAACGGTATAATCGTAACAAATACCATTTAAGCAATCGAAAATAATGATTATTTTTCACTTGTAACTTGACATAATCCTTAAAATACCACGCTCTCGTAGTTTTTCGCAGATTGCGCCTCGTTACTCGTAAAATAATCGATTATTTTCGATGCTCTTGTGATATTATAACTGAATAATTTAAATAATTTATTGTATTATTAATAAAAAAATCAATACTTGGTTTGCTTCACAATTTTTCCAAGTGTTTTTTTTATTATTTTTTTATTTTTCATATAAAAATTAATTTCTCACTTAAACATGGGTTAAGTGAGAAATTAATTCATCAAATAATCCGTTATATTTTTTTCCTTATTTTTTCAGTAGAGTGATTTTTATATATCCTATTTTTTAAATAGTGATAATATAAATAATGCATTCGTAATATCAGTAATATGAGATTTTGTTACAATAATAAATAAATACATATAAATATGCATGTACCGGATTTTAAACGATCGCGATGAAATGAAATTGGAGTAATATTTTTGCAGCGGTGAAACAATTTTAAAATATGTAAAACGATTTGTGTGGATATAAAACAGGGCTTGCCAATTAAATCCGCATGAAAAATATGTCCCCATTCAAACAAAGCTAGCGTTACTAAAGTGCAATTATATACTATGGGAAAAATGTGCGGATTTGTTGTTTTTTTTTTATTGTTTTATACATCAGCTTACATTAGATTTATTTATTATCAATTAATATTAATAATAATTAAGCTGTGCATACAGTTTCAACTAAATGCGTTCTTTAGATTTGTGATAAAATCATAAACTCCTCTTTATGTTTTAATTTTTATTTAATTTATCGAATTTTCGTGTTGATGCAACTAATGTCATTTAGAATATGAGCTTATATACTAAGTTTGACATGTCATTGAATAAAAGTTGAAATAAAACTATATTTGAAGTTAAGGATAAGCCAACAAATGCAACCAATCGATAATTAAAACTGTAACAAGTTAAATTGAATACTGAATTGAACTA
This sequence comes from Philonthus cognatus, assembly GCA_932526585.2. NCBI lineage: Eukaryota > Metazoa > Arthropoda > Insecta > Coleoptera > Staphylinidae > Philonthus > Philonthus cognatus. The sequence goes on along the minus strand of OW052243.1, from coordinate 22,588,312 downwards.
TCTGTACAAAAACTATAAGCTTAGTATAAACATATTAAAATACTATGCATTAAATAATTTAAAAGACTAAAATTTTAAATTCAAATAAATTATTGGACAGGCATTCCTGAATCAAATAAAATGCTAGGCTAGGTTTTTAATTTTATGATAGATTAATTGCTAAAATTATTAAAAGTAAAAGTAGAAGAATTTGTCAACAAAAATCGATAAAAATAAAGATTCTACAATATTCAGAACTCATGAAAATAGAAGTACAACAAATTAAATGTTTTTATGTTAAGTATAAGTATAATTACAAAAATAATATTTAATAGAATTTCTTTGATTAAAACACTTAGAACCTTTCTTCAATACTTTATTTTGTAACCAAATGTACATTTCAGACACAAAGTGTCCATTAGCAATGGTTTTATACTAATTGATTAGTATTAAACCATTGATAATGAACACTTTGTGTCTGTACATTTCGTTACAAAATAAAAAGTAAAAGAAACTCCTGATAATGCTGTAAAACGCGAAACTAGTCTAGAGAAAATTGTAAAACAAACCAAGTGTAATTTAATTCAAACCTTCATAAAAATAAAGGTTCTGACTGTTTTGATCGACGTAATAATTATCTTTCACTAACTTAATCAATCCAAATAGAATTTCTGTTGATATCATTATAGTTTAATGCTAGTTGATTTCAACTATACCTGCGTACAAATACAATACTAACATTTCGAATTATTAGCACAAAATCTAAATGCTATCAGTTTGTTTTGAACTATTGATACAAAGAACGTAACAAAATCGCATGTTTATACATTCCTACTTCACTCTAATTAAATTTAAAGTAATTTAGAGGTTCTGTTGCACTGTTTATGTCTATCTTTCTGAAAACGTATTAATTATTTAATTAAAATTTACTTCGAACAAGTGTTTCCAATCCCAGATTAAGCATGAAGTAAAATTTCGGGTTTAGAAAAGCCTGAAAATTTGGTTTGGTCGCGAAGCGGAGCGGCCAAACCAAATTTTCAGGCTTTTCTAAACTCGAAATGTTACTTCATGCGCCACACGGATTAAACACTGATTTCAAGTGAAGTTTAAATATACTGCTTATCTTTAATTTTATGTTAATACATTTAATAAACGTTTTTCTCATCTTAACTAATATTGAGCTTACAAAATTAGGGAAATTTAAGTACACTTTAAAAATAAAATCGATGTATATCCTTAAGCAAAGAAAGTAGTTTTATTATTTAGCAATAAAAACACATCTTGGCATATATTAATATTAAATTTATGATGTGAACATCAAATTTCATTGATAAATGCAGCACTAATAACCTTTCTTTATTGTTTCAGTGCAAAAAAAAATGTGCGAAGAAAGGTTATATGTACCTTATTTATCAATATATAAACATCTGTTTCTAGATTTATTATAAAGTTCAAAGTAATATACCTACTTAGATTATCAATAATCAAGTAACTTAATCAATCCAAAATAGAATTTCTGTTGATATAATTATAGTTTAATGCTAGTTGATTTCTACTAGACCTACGTACAAATACAATACCAACATTTCGTATTAATAGCACAAAATCTAAACGCTATCAGTTTGTTTTGAACAAAGAACGAAACAAAATCGCATATTTATGCATTCCTATTTCACTCTAATTAAATTTGAAGTAATTTAGAGGTTCTGTTGCACTGCTTATGTCTATGTTTCTGAAAACTTATTAACTATTTAATTAAAGTTTACTTCGAACAAGTGTTTCCAATCCCAGATTAAGCATGAAGTAAAATTTCGAGTTTAGAAAAGCCTGAAAATATGGTTTAGTCGCTCCGCGAAGCGGAGCGGCCAAACCAAATTTTCAGGCTTTTCTAAACTCGAAATTTTACTTCATGCGCCACACGTATAAAACACTGATTTCAAGTGAAGTTTAAATATACTGCTTATCTTAAATTTTATGTTAATAAATTTAATAAATGTTTTTCTCATCTTAACTAATATTGAGTTTACAAAATTAGGGAAATTTAAGTACACTTAAAAAATAAAATCCATGTATATTGTGACAGGCTTTCTTGTCAGTTGTGTCACCGGCTAGTGATTTTAAATATTTGCGGCGCTGGTCGTGAGTTAATTTTTTTCTTTTCTCTTACTTTGGCTCAACTGGGCGCCAGCCACCTGCGTGGCAGAAAAAAAAGGGTACTGTTAATCTTTCAGATTGCAGGTTAGTAAATATTAAGTAACTCATGCGGATTAACTTAACAATTCTATGTATTATATAAAAACAAATACACATGGATAGCGAATAACAATGAACATTTATTACTAAAAATTAAATAAAAATGGGGTAAGAATAATCTACAATTTCATGTAGCCACTAAATAAATTACTTTGCCTTGTACTTGTGTGAATCACAAGGATATATTGGCCCGTTCGTAAATGGGAAAGTGTAGCCTCACCAGACAAATTCCTTTGCGAAACCCCTCCGGTGCTTACAGCAGAATCCATGCAATTAGCGAGCAGCCATTGGTAAGCTGTAAGCAGCTATCAGTTAACAGTAAGCAGCTAGCGGAAGGCGTTAATCGGTGGCAACGTCCCAGAAGCAGCACCCGGTCCCTAGCCTAGATAAGCACAAGAAGCGGAATGCGGCAGCAGCAAGCGGTGCGTGTCATGCAGGTTAGGACAAGGGTAGCAGCTCAGGTAGCTTCCTGGATCGGCGGCAGTTCTTCCGGGCTTTAAGTTTCTCCTTCCTCTTGGGGCTATCCTCATAGATCCCGGGTTAACTACGGTACAAAGTACAAGGCAGTATCAATTTTAATTGGAAGCCTAAGTGGCTACTGCGTCACAAACTCGCGACTCTACGCATAGCGCAAATATAGGGATTGGGGTTTTACTTAACAAATTAACAAACTGTAACTAAGACATTTACTAGTATTCGGACTGGGTTAACCGCCACCATGACTAAAAAAAACAAAACAGGAGACTAAACCACTACAAAAAAATAACACAAAACGGGCTGAACGTAGTGTGTGCCTTAAGCCATCGATCCTAATCGCTATCAAAACATTATCACTATCATTATTATTATTACTTTTAATAATAAACGAGCTCAATCATAATTCATGAATTCTTATTATTATTAAAATTTTCTCATCAGCATTTAGCCAGCTTACCTGGCACACACCTCCGTTCACGCCGCTCTCCCGTCACCGAATCCCCTCTTCGTGCGCACGCCGCGCGCACGCTCCCCACGCATTACTCAGCGCGCTCTCGACATCGCGAAAATGCAAGGCATCAAAACATGAGCGTAGCAACAAAATTGTGAGAATGCAAAAAAACGTAACATTTCGACAAATGGAACGTTACAATATCTTTGACCGAAGAAAGTAGTTTTATTATTTAGCAATAAAAACACATCTAAGTATATATTAATATTAAATTTATGATGTAAACATCAAATTTTATTGATAAATGCAGCACTAATAGCCTTTTTTTATTCTTTCAGTGAAAAAAAAGAAAAATAGTGCGAAGAAAGGTTATATGTACTTTATTTATTAATATATAAACATCTGTTTCTAGATTTATTAAAAAGTTCAAAGTAATATACCTAGTTACATTATCAATAATCTAAGTATAATATTTTTAACTTTACATTAAATCAGTGTTGTATACGCCTGGCGCATGAAATTCGAGTTTAGAAAAGCCTGACTTGAGAATTTGTGAAGAAAAATGTAAATATTTTATTTAAATATTCATCGATTTTTACTAATTTTTAAAGTGTTTTTCTAACTTGATAATATTTTTATTTGCATGAAGTAAAATTTCGAGTTTGAAGAAGCCTAAAAATTTGGCTTAAGGCTTTTCTAAACTTGAAATTTTACTTCATGCTTAATTTGGGAGTGGACACACTCGTTCGAACTTTAGATTGAATAATAAATAATTTAAACAGTATTTTTTTCAAGGCACACTATATTTATTGCCAAAAAATCACGTGAACAAGATTTATTATAATTTTTTTCTGACATAAGTATTAAATTAATATCAACATATCGGACATAATTGGATTCAGAGAAACAATGTCTAGTATAATAAAATAATAAAAGTATATGCAGCTATTTAAACATTTCAAGTTGACTATTATTTGTCAATGAAGTTAATTTTAAAAAAATATATAATTTATGTCAATTTATAGTATTAAAATGGTTATCGATTTTGTTTTTTAGTTCATTTAGCTATGGCGTTGGGCGTTTTTTTTATCGAACGGCCGGTGTATAGAATAATACCATAAAATCTATTCTCCAATAACGCACAAAATAAAATTGTAGAAGGAAACGCATGAATGAATATAACATGCATTCTTAGCTTAAAAAAAAAATATGTTTTCAAGATTGAACAATCAACATTTGGAATATGATACGAGAAGCGCGGAAGAGAGGGAGAAAGTAATTATCTCTCTCACTCTCTCTCTCTCTCTCTCTCTCTCTCTCTCTCTCTCTCTCTCTCTCTCTCTCTCTCTCTCTCTCTCTCTCTCTCTCTCTCTCTCTCTCTCTGAGACTTGATTTAGCGACATCTGGAGTAAAATAGTCGTAACCGACCGATGCGTCTGTCTATATATACCAGTCCCGGCACCCTGCCTACTGCTCCCATTCGCGTGTTCCGAATTTTAAGTATACATATGCATTTCATTGTACATTTTCCGACGCTCGGTTTATTAAGAGAACTCAATTAGAACTTTAAACGAGTGTTTTCCACGCCCAGGCTAAGCATGAAGTAAAATTTCGAGTTTAGAAAAGCCTGAAAATTTGGTTTGGTCGCGTAGCGCGAAGCGCGGAGCGGCCAAACCAAATTTTCAGGCTTTTCTAAACTCGAAATTTTACTTCATGCGCCACCGGTACAAAACACTGACATATTACGAAGCTTAAAACACACCGTTAAACTTTACATTGAATCAGTGTTTTGTACCGGTGGCGCATGAAGTAAAATTTCGAGTTTAGAAAAGCCTGAAAATTTGGTTTGGCCGCTCCGCGCTTCGCGCTACGCGACCAAACCAAATTTTCAGGCATTTCTAAACTCGAAATTTTACTTCATGCTTAGCCTGGGAGTGGAAAACACTTGTTTAAAGCTTCAAATTGAATTCTCTTAATACACCGCGCGTCGGAAAATGTACAACGTATGCATACGTATACTTAAAAGAAATATTCTCGTTATGAAAATGTTCGGTGTTACATAAAACTCTCTGTATATGAACTGTGACTCAACCCTAATAATCACTAATGTAAGGTTAGGTTAGATGACTTATCAAACTTGAATGAAAGATATAGAATTACCGGTAATTGATAAAGTTAAATTTAACCACCCCAATCACCGATGTAAAAGAATATATTAATTTTAATTCAACACATTTAATCCTATCTAAACAGAAGTTAGAGGTATTATACATATTCCGTACCCAAAATCTGGAATCATAATTTGTACTCAAATTACATTAATACTCAAGTTAATTCGTTTTTATATTTTGTAACTAGCAAAAGGTTGGAAGAGATGGTCGAAGAGATGGTCGCTTCGCTCCAGCCGCTCACTTCGCTCGCTTGCCTTGCTCGCTTCGCTCGCTAGGGTGCTCGCTTCGCTCGCACATAGAGAGGGTAGTTGCTCCTTTATCCCCGCGAAAACAAATTTTCTCTAGCGCAATTTTTGGACCGAAAATTTGCTGAAACACCGGGAAGGCGGCCATTTGTTGGCTCGAAAATAATTTGCTGAGCACCGCGAGGTCAAACCATACCACCCTACGTTTAAACAAATCGTTTTGGAGCATTTTAAGTCGGTCGAAAAAAAAAATCAAGAAAATCACGGTTTTAGACCACCCTGATATACACGTTAAACTTTTAAATTAATTAATTTTAATTGTTTTGTTTCGTCTTGTTTCATCTTGTCGTCGGTTGCGGATAATTTTTCGACCGAAAATGTGCTGACAGCCCGTGAAGGCGGCCAATAAAAAAAAAAACATCTCCGAACACCGCTAAATTTAAACCTAGCGATCTGCGTTTAAACAAAACATTTTGGAGAAAAAATAAAAACCATCGATTAAATGCGAGATTTAGACAGCCGGTATATATTTTTATGAAATTTCGATTACAAAAAAAAAAATACTTTTCTTCGATAGAATAAATTCTCGATAGATAGGTCGTGTTTTTAATGGAATTCTGAACACGATAGACGCAAAATTTTGAAAATGTATTTTTTTTTTTGCAAAATCGATTAAATGCGATATTTTTTTTTAATCGGGCGATTTGAGCGCTCGGAAGTGTCGCGTTGGAAAGGCCAGGTCAAATCCCATCGAAATTGTGCTATGCGCGACCTGAAAAAGTTCCGTGTGAAGCAAGACCAGCGTGTAAAGTATTGAGGTTAGGAAATCTTCCGTCAGGCGTAAAATTAAAACAATGATTTAAAATAGAAAACGCGGTCGGATTTGAACGCCGCTTAGCCTAAGACACGCGGAATTTTTTTTTCGGTCCTGTGAAAATTTGAACTTTCTAAAATGAATTCTTCGATTTTTCCACTCCCGCTTACAGTCGTCTCCCATAAGAGCAATGTAAAAGTGGTTGCCATGGCGACCGAATCGCAGCCTTCTCGGATCCCCGCTGCTTTAACGTTTTTATTAAGGGAGAATATTCTGCAAACTAATTGACAAACTCAATTTTTCTTAATGATAAATTGTCCTTATGTGAAACTGTACCGTTAAAGGCGGTATGTCACTCTCTCTCAGGTATCAAATTGTTCGCACCTACTAATGACTTAATCCTTTACCTATAAATAACATTCCTTCATTTTCACTCGCCCTAGTTTTATGTACCTGTTTTGACGATACACTTCGACATTCCTGTAAGTTTCCTGTTTATTTTATTTTAATATTTTTTGTATTGAAAGTCTAAAGCCTATACTGATGAGGGATAAATCTCGAAACGCGTCTATAGATGGCTTAAGACAATTAAAATTCATTCCCTGTAATTTTTTCAATTTATATCAATTTCCTTTTGTTTAATTTAGTTTGGTTAGAGAATAATTTGACCTGATGTTGCATTTTGCATATAAATTATGCATAGAACAGCAGTGCTGTCGTGTAACTCAAATATTCATTGTATAATTCAATATCTGTCGGGGTATTAGCTCGAGAAGTAGTTGTTTCACTGAATATTTGGACAAAAATTTTGCAGAAAGTCGATATTAATTTTAATTCGTTTTTATATTTAAATACTCAAGTACATTTGTATCTATTTATTTTGAGTACTTGATTACAAATTCACTCAAAATGTTGAGTAAATTTGTAATTAACTACATTTGTAATCAAATACTTCTGTACTTTTTACTCGAAATACAAAAGTACTCGAATACTGCCCCACTCTGTAATTCGTGCTAAAAATTATTATGATTTCTGAAAACAGTTCAGTAAAAAACTTCAATAATTTCACTTTGAAATTATAAATTAAAATATGTAGAAACTATTTTTTATAAAAATATGCATGGAACTAATGCATTTTTTCTTTAGTATTTTATCTTAAATACCTTCGTTGGAATAAAAATAGGTGCGTGTGTTTAAATACGAATGTAAAACACGGAAAATTATTTTGTGTATAATTACAGTTAAACTATAAACAAGAAATATCAATAAGTATTTTTTTATTGTTTTCTCCATAGTCTCAAATTTAGAGATTGTAAATTTTAAATCGAATGAAGTCTGGAATGCATAATTTCCAAATTAATAATGTGTTGTGAAAAAGTGTAAATATACGGAATTATTCTGACGTTGGTTTGGAAATATCGAATTTAAAAATTTATATTTAAAATGAATTTTAATTTATTCTTTGTGGTATTTACGTGGGCGCTACTATTGGAGTTTCCATGGATTTTGGCACGGCCCGAGAAGCAAGTTGAAATTACAGAAGCAAGTGAGCTCTGTATAACCTGCGTATGTTCACAGTCAATATTATGCACCGAAACAAATATAGAATTATCAGAAGAGTATCCAACCTCCACTACGAAATCTGTTCTAAAATGACATAAAAAATCGATAAAGTATTAATAGAGATGTTGTTAGTACTGGAACGCTTATAGAGAATCATTGTAGACTGGTAACAAATAAATTAGAAATAATTACCATGTATGTTTTTTACTTTCCCGAACGTGCAAATCAAACCGAAAGTATTATTTTCGCGAAAATTTTCAAATCAAAAATTTTAGTGGATATATCCATTTTGAAGTCCCCCGAGTTTAAAAATGTATGTAGTCCTATAATTCTTTGCTTCTGTAATTCTGTCACCACGATAAAGTGTAAACACTGACTGACACTATAAATTTAAGCTTTTTATTACAACAGTAGTATCCAATCATCTTTTGGGGAAAATGCGGAAACCGGAAGTGGTAGTTTACTCTTAGCATTTTTTTTATTTCTCTTTAATATTGATCATAAAAAAAATCTTGCCAAGAAAAGTTGTAGATAATCGAAAAATATTATCTCTCTCTTAGTTATTTTTTAATATTTTTGTAAATATCTGATTTTTTATAATTATTTGAAATAATTGCTTTAAGTCACTTAACATTGATAATTGTGTCGGTAGTTTGACATTGATATGTTTAATATTTTGTAAAAAAGGGAACCCATAAGTGTACGAACAATGTTTTACAGAAATAAGAAGAATACGTTCAAATAAAATAAGGTAGGTGAACTTCTGAAAGATAATGGTTTCATTATGAACTGTGGAGGCTTCTACTTCGTTATACATGTTATTTCAATGAAATAAACACTTTAACTTTGTTTGTATAAAATATATAATGGTTTCAAGTAAACAGAGAGTTTTATGTAACACCGAACATTTTCATAACAAAAAGTTTTCTTTTAAGTATACATAAGCATATGTTGTGCATTTGCCGACGATTGGTTTATTAAAGAAAAATAATTTGAAGCTTCAAACGAGTGTTTCCCACTCCCAGGCTAAGTATGAAGTGAAATTTCGAGTTTAGAAAAGCCTGAAAATTTGGTTTGGTCGCGTAGCGCGAAGCGCGGAGCGGCCAAACCAAATTTTCAGGCTTTTCTAAACTCGAAATTTTACTTCATGCGCCACCGGTACAAAACACTGATGCAATGTAAAGTTTAGCGGTGTGTTTTAAACTTCGTAATATGTCAGTGTCTTGTACCGGTGGCGCATGAAGTAAAATTTCGAGTTTAGAAAAGCCTTAAAATTTGGTTTGGCCGCTCCGCGCTTCGCGCTACGCGACCAAACCAAATTTTTAGGCTTTTCTAAACTCGAAATTTTACTTCATGCTTAGTATGGGAGTGGAAAACACTCGTTTAAAGCTTCAAATTAAATTCTTTTAGTAAACCGAGCGTCGGCAAATGCACAACGTACGCTTATGTATACTTAAAATAAAAATTCTCGTTATGAAAATGTTCGGTGTTACATAAAACTCTCTGTATAACTAAATTTCATCAAACCCTGCTGATTGTGATTGGACATTAAATGTGTGCAATCTGCCACTGTTGCATCCATGATTAAACTTTAGCAATAAAAATCAATCAGATGTTAGTCAAGAATATAAAACGTATTTTATGTTGGACATGAACATTTTTTAATTTAAGCGGCAAATAAATTTAATCTTTTAATAAGATTTAACTGAGGTGGGTGAAACGGGACAATAATTTATAACACTATTAAATGAAATCGATAGCTAACGCCATCTACTGCCCCATAGTGGCATCGTCAATGACACGGTGCACAAAGTGCATATACAGGTCACTGTTTCGTCCACGGAGCTATACTCTGTTTGTGAAACCAGAAAACAAATATCAAAATTGAATTTGAGTTCAGTATTTCAGTCTGTGGGTATCTAGTGCGGAATACTGAACTCAAATTCAATTTTAATAATTTATAAATTTGAGCGATAATTTACCATGTAATAATAGGAGCGATAACAGAAAATCGATAATTAGTCGAGTAGCTTGACATTACAACAGTGTTTTGCATTGTTGTAATGTCAAAATCGAGAACAGAAAAACGGTTATTAGGCGAGTATTATAAAAACGAAATTATAAAAAACATAATAGTCATGATATTATGATACTGTCCTTAAGTTTTTGTATAGTAGAACATACAGAGAGTTTTATGTAACACCGAACATTTTCATAACGAGAATTTTTCTTTTAGGTATGCATACTTTGTACATTTTCCGACGCTCGGTTTATTAAAAGAAATCAATTTGAAGCTATAAGAGAGTGTTTTTCACTCCCAGGCTAAGCATGAAGTAAAATTTCGAGTTTAGAAAAGCCTGAAAATTTGGTTTGGTCGCGTAGCGCGAAGCGCGGAGCGGCCAAACCAAATTTTCAGGCTTTTCTAAACTCGAAATTTTACTTCATGCGCCACCGGTACAAAACACTGATTCAATGTAAAGTTTAGCTTTGTGTTTTAAACTTTGTAATGTGTCAGTGTTTAATACGCGTGGCGCATGAAGTAAAATTTCGAGTTTAGAAAAGCCTGAAAATTTGGTTTGGCCGCTCCGCGCTTCGCGCTACGCGACCAAACCAAATTTTCAGGCCTTTCTAAACTCGAAATTTTACTTCATGCTTAGTCTGGGAGTGGAACACACTCATTTTAAGTTTCAAATTAAACTCTTTTAAATAAACAACGAATATCTAAAGATTTACCGCATATACGCTGTAATTGGGACATTTATACTTGAAAGAAAAACTCCCTGTATTTACAAGTTGAGGCATTAATTGCGATTGATTGGCTACAATTTGTAATGGTCATATAGGCAACCAAATTTACACATAACCTAAACATTAAAGGTGTCAAATTGTATTGGATGTTTTGGTTTGATAATTAGAATATACGAAAATGAACATTGAAAATATTCGGTGTTACATAAAACTCTCTGTATGTCACCAATATGTTTAACTTGTTTTGACAAGAAAGAAATTATGTTCTGGATGGAAATAAGTCGCTTGTACAGTTTGCTGGTAAGATTCCTTAGTATTATTTCATTTGGTAAATTATCTATTTAAATATACCGCGAGCTTGGATGAATTATCAAAATTAAAATGTTTCGTATCTGTTACCGTTTAGTAATTTATCTCGACATAACATTTATTGTCAACTGATTATTAACCTCGAGCTAACGATAATTTAACGAGACAACAAATGTTATTGTCTCATTAAATTACTCGGTAATAAGGTACTCAAAATCAATTTTTTGATAATTAACCTCGATCTTGGTATATTACTTCCGATAATTACTAAAATGATCAAAAATCATGAGATTAATAAAACATTTTACAACTTGAAAAAAGAATTTACCAAAACTTGTAAAAACATCGATGTTAGTTAAAATTATAATGTTCAAATTATAAAATATAGATGAAAACCCTAGAAATAAGTCAACATTTAAAGAAACTTACTAAAGACATGTGTGATAAAATCATTAAAATATTCAATATTAATTAACTTTTTTGAAATTACGTTAAATGTTGCCATCGTGGGGGAAGGTACCCCACGCTGATTTCCAACTAGCTCAGTTTGGTTGAGGTTATGAGTGATAAGCAACTATCTTTTGAAACGCGGATGCTGTCTTAAATGATTTATTTAAGACAAAAAAAAACAATAAAACAACAGAATAGAATAAGAGTGAGAGTAACACAATTCACGGAGATACAGACTTGCTGGGGGTCGGCGTCGCGGTGTCAAGATCGGGTTTTTTAGTCTGACGGTGTCCGGATAGAGGCGACGTCCGGCTGGTAGCGGCATCCGGATGGAGACGGCGTCCAGGTAGCAGCGGTAGCGGTGTCCCGTTGAAAACGGTGTCCCGTTGTAAGACGACGTCCTGTTGTAAGACGGCGTCCTGTGTCCGTCAACGGGATGAGGTGTCTGGCTGGATCCGGAGGCAGCAACAAACACTACACTGGAAGTGTGGGACGTCGAGGCGGCTGCTCTGGCAACCTTGGTGCTCGGCGTTCTTCTTCTGGCGGCAGGAACGACGGCTGACATCTCGCGCCGGCGTCGATCAGAGATTCCTGGCTCAGACAGAAGAGCCAAGGAACGGGTGTTCCTCTTGAATCCACATGCTGTCCTCTGCACAGCACAATAGTGGACTGATTTCCGGCTCAGTCAACTTAGCCCCCTGAAGTTCGATTTTTTTGAAACAACCTATTGCGCTAGACAGGCCTTAGCTCGCGCTAGCGCCATTTAGACAAGAAAGTTATGAAGGTTTGAACTTTCGGGGGGCTAGGTTGATGCTAGCCCTCCGAGTTTAAATTTTTTAAGTTTTTTTACACTATTCAAATCATCAAAGCTAGCGCCAGCTTGCGCTACCAATTTAAAAGCTAGCGCCACCCCCACAAGTCCAAAAAATGATAAAACATTTTTAACCGTAGCCCCCCAAAATGAGATTTTTTAATCAAATTGGGTGGAAAAGATAGCTTAGAGCTAGCGCCAGCAGAATTAGAAAAAAATATTCTTTTAAAAATATCAAGTAAAAAAATATTTACATCCAAATTTTGATGCGAGAGCTTTCAGATCCTGTATGCGTATTACCATTTACTTGCTGAATTTTAACACAAAATCATGTTTGACATATAAAATACCGCTTCCAAAAAATATTTCGGCGATGTAATTACCTTATTTATGTTCATAGACACTGACTATTATAATCATGATGCCTAAAAGACAGTAGCGTAACTGACGATTGTTTTTTTCACTAATTGATAATTGATAATTAGGGCGTCATTTTTTATATTTTATACCAGATTTTTTTTCTACTATGATAGTTAGAAGAGTATCGGGTGTAACTCAAAACTTGTACACCCTGAGATATTAATTTCAAATTTAATTGGTTTATATTAAGCAGAAATTCATTCACCGGAAATGGCATCAATTTTCAAAACTTAATGAAATGCACTACATATTTATTTGTTTTTTTATACAGGATGCCAGTTTACATACAAATCAATTGTTTTTATAAAAAAAGAATTACAGCAACTTCATAACGTTATACGGGAAGTAATTCAAAGAGCCAGGTTATGTCAAGATGCTGATGGTGGTAATTTTGAGTAACACACATAAGTTTTGCGGTACTATTCCAGATTAAGAAGTTGGAATTTCTTAGTTTTTCTAAATTATACTGTTAAATATATAACAAAAGTTATTGATTTGAATTTTCTGTAAGTCTATGATACGAATCAAAACATTTTGGAACGGTCATAAATACCTATGCAATTTTTTTTTTTTTGAATTTACACGTGTGGTGGGCTAGCTCAGTGAGATTCGTAGTTTCACGGTAAATGTAGGTTTTATTTACAAAGTGTACAGAGTTTGATATACTATAACAGAGTGGATCTTTCGGCTACTGTCGTCTTCTCCTGACGGTCCAGGCGTTGTGTAGGTGATGGTGCTCAGGCGTCGTTAGTCGAGCGTCGGTTTAACGTCTGTCGGGGAAAACGGCGACCGTGGTGGAATCTTCATGCGTTTGCGTCGGGCAGAGCGGCGACTGTGGTGGAAACCTCAGTGTCTTGAGCGGGCACGGCGGCGACTGTGGTGGAAACCTCAGGCGTCGGCAGGCGGGCAAAGCGGCGATTGTGGTTGAATCCTCAAACGTCTTCGTCGAGCAAGGCGGCGACTGTGGCGGAAACCTCAGGCGTCTTGTTCGGGCACGGCGGCGACTGTGGTGGAAACCTCGGGCGTCGGCGTCGTACTGGGCACGTCCAGTGCTCAGGTTTTCTTCGATGTGCTAAGTTAAACACTCTGACCGCACAAGGGCCTAGCAAGTGTTTATCTTCTCGTAGCGGTGTCGACTTAGCAAGCAGAGTCTTCTAACCACACAAGGACTTGTGAAGATCTTTAATCTGAGAGTGTTGAGATTACTCTGATGATTTTTTTTTTTTTGGGGAGAGAGGAGGAGAAAATCCTCATGGATACCTTCTGTTGTCCTACCCACGGATGGGAGGGATAACAGTAGGTTATGTCAGACTCTTACTGACTAAAACCCCCTCTTGTATGTCAAGTCCAATAAAGAACTTTTTATACTTTATAGGAAGAAGTAGTAAAAATTGCTTTGTAGAAATTGACCGGTGTGAGTACTATAGCAGTATTCATATATTGGTTTCGGGTGGATGGGGTAGGATTTAGGAAGGAAGCGGTTTAAAGTTTCACTACTTTAAACTTTTTTCCTAAAAATTAAGTGACAACGTCTAGGTGGAGTGGACGTTTTTTCCTGGTTCGGAAATTTTCAGGTACACCTAAGTGATCCTGGAGGAGGGAGACATCGAATTTCGAGCAGTTTTTAATCGCCAAATCGCGAATGAAAACCTGGAGTTTTGGCACTTTCGTTTCGCTTCGTAACTGGACATTACTGATAAACCACGGAGCGCCTACGATCCGGCGGATCATAACGCTCTGCGTGGCTTCCAGTTTGTTCATCTGCGTTTGTGAGATATGGATCCACGAGGGACATCCGTAAGTCAATTTTGACCTGATGATAGCTTTGTAAATGTGAATTTTACTAGCTAGGAAGAGAGTGCTATTTGTAAGCAGAAGTGACTTTAGTTGCCCGAATGCGCATTTTGCTTTTCTGATTGTAGAGTTAACATGATTTGTCCAGTTTAGATGTCTATCCATTTGTAAACCAAGGTATCCCACTTCGTTTACCCTTGGAATTTATGTGCCTCTGAAGGTGAGGTTATCTTGGGGGGTGTTTCTGGTTTGAGTGAAGTAAATAGCGTGGCTTTTCTCTGGGTTAATAGAGATACACCATTCATCTGTCCACTCTTCCAGTTCATTGAGTGCGGCCTGGATTTTAGAAATACTGTGTGGGATATTTTTACCACGGTACAGATAAGCGGTGTCATCTGCATACTGGTCCGTTAAGATGTTATTCGGAGTTGGGAGGTCATGTACAAAGATGTTAAACAGGAGTGGGGAAAGTACTGACCCCTGAGGGACACCGGCGGTCATTTCGCGCGGTGCCGAAGTTGAATTTTCGAAGCGAACCGAAAAAGTGCGTTTTCGTATGAATTCTGCGATTATTTTTACCAAATAAGACGGGTAGTTAAGTATCATGAGTTTATGCAGCAGTCCCTCGTGCCACACTCGATCGAACGCCTTCGCGATGTCGAGGAAAACAGCGAGAGTGCTATGTTTTCTATTAAAACCGTTGGTTATTCTGATGAATTCTGGGGGTGAGTGCCCTTTTATGGGGTATTGGTTCTGGTTTGTAGCATCCCCTTCTTCTCGTGTCGTACCGTGCGAGGGATGTTTGCGTTTGTGCGACGGTGGCGTAAGCGGAGAGGGTAGTGCGGAGCGCTTCGGTGCTAAGGGTGTTCCGCACATTCCCATACACACGTGTATTTTTTTTTCAAAAATAATAATTGATTTGTATTTAAAGTAGCATCCTGTATCCAAAAACAAACAACGCGCTACGCGACCAAACCAAATTTTCAAGCTTTTCTAAACTCGAAATTTTACTTCATGCTTAATCAAGGACTGGAAATACTCGTTAGTTCATTCATATATTTTATACTATATAAAGCAGAACTTAATGGAAATAAAAACAGGCATTCGTGAAAGTAAGCGAACTCTAATAAATTCTAAGTGAAACGTGTTTAAATCTCCTATTAATGGATTGTTTATAAAACGGTATCAATCCCTATAATGGATCCATCCTTTAATTGCTCTAAACGCAGCTAAT
This sequence comes from Philonthus cognatus, assembly GCA_932526585.2. Classification (NCBI taxonomy): domain Eukaryota; kingdom Metazoa; phylum Arthropoda; class Insecta; order Coleoptera; family Staphylinidae; genus Philonthus; species Philonthus cognatus. Next base: position 22,572,593 of record OW052243.1, on the reverse strand, counting down.
CCCGCAGAATTTAGATCTCCCGCTTCTCCGGACCCCCGAATTATCCGGGACCCGCCTTTGTCCGGAACCGTTATTTTAAATTAATGGCCGTAATTAAAAGAAATACAAGGAAAAGCGGAAAAGGTAACGATCTAAGTATATATTTTTTCTGTTATTAAAGCGACAAAGAGGGAACACGCGGTTTTTATCATTGAGCGAAAAGAAAAGGAAAAACGGCGCGGATTATGGGTTTATGAGTTTGCGGATTATTTTTTATGAAATTGGGTTTATTTATGGTAAAAGGTGCAAGAAAAGCAAAGAAAATTCGTAAAAGTGTAAGGGATAATAATAATAGCGTTTTTTTGTTGAGTTTATGATGAGTTTAAGGATTATACTGTTAAATAATGTATTTATTAAAAAAAGAACGGTAATAACTCTTTCATTTGTGATATTTAATTTGTTGTTAAAAAAGGAGTAAGTTAATAATTATAGTCAAAAAACAAAAAATTTAAAAGTGGCCACTTTCAAAATAAACGGTTCGAATTGTTTATTTTGAAAGTGGCCGAAATCCACTTTTCCATTTTGTTTTGTTGTAGACTATAATAATTAACTTTTAGAATTAAAGGTATTTAGTTATAAACAATAATTTATGGTTAAGTATATTCAAAATATATATTATATATTTTCAATATACCTAATCACAAATTTTTATATATGACAGAAACATCAAATTATAAAGTTATTACAGTCAACAACAAAAAATTGAGAAATGGGCTTAGGACACTTTCAAAATAAACGGCTCATATAAATACACTTGAAAAGAAAACAAATTGTGGCCCACAGAGAAGCATAAAACACTTCAATAGCTGTTAATGATAGGCAACTTTAAAAGGCTGACATTTTTGTCACTAGCGATCGATTATATTGTTTTTAATGCCAGGACGAAGTTCAATGATCTCTGTTGATTCAAACAAAATCTCAATTTTGTGTGTTTTATAGCAAAACATAAAGACTTTAAAAAGAAGTTTCTTAAATTTGATTTATTTGTTTACAACTTTGTTTTTTACCTAATACTTCAATTTACTTTAATCTTAGATTTGTAAATTATGAGTAAATGAAAGACGAATAGTTTATGCAAAGACAATAAAAATTCCTTAACAAAGAATTATTATTAGATTGGCCTCAGAAACTAGTCCACATGGCTAGTTTAATATTGTTAACAGGAGAAGACAGGGAGATTCCTCCTCCTCCTCCTTTTAATACTCCTCGAATAAAAAGAATGCACTCATGTTCGAGTTTCGGTGAAGGCAATTTATTTGTGGCAAGATAATTAATTTGATTATCTTTCAAACTAATTCGAATGCTGTGCAGCAAGGAAATCAATCTGCACCCTCAAATTAATTTGAAATTAGTGAATTCATTGGAATGCACTTTATGATGGGTATAAATAATTAACTAAGTTATTGTGATTATTTGAATTACTGTACTTTAATATAAGTTTATTTAAACTCTTTTATTTTTTCTAGTGCCTATCCATTTCGAATGTTGGCGATCATGATTGCTATTTTTATTTTGTTTGCCGTGGCTCTGAAGAAGCCCAGTAAGGTTGTGTTGAACCCTCTTCGTAAATTTTTCAACCATGATGTTCTTCTCCTTCCTCTTCCTCTTCTTCCTTCTATTTTGCCTTGTAGAATTAGTTGTAGTAACCCATATCGTTTGTTGTTTCTCATTATGTGTCCCAGGTATTCATGTTTTCGTGTTCTTTCTAAGTACATCTTGGTTTGTCTCGTGGTTTGTCATGATACGTCGGCACATTTCGAAAGCTTCCAATTTTTTAGAACTAGCTTCTGTTAAAGTCCATAACTCTACGCCACCTACGTACTGGTATAACATAACATTTAAGTAATCTCAAGTTAGTTGTTAAGGATAGATCTCGAGTATTGAATAGTTTTGACATTTTCAGGAATGATTTTCTTGACTTTTCTATTTGGCATTTAATTTCAAGTGTGTGGCCCAATTATTGTTGATTGTTGTTCTGAAGTATGTGTATTTGACTACTATTTATAATTGTTTTCTATGCACTATCAGGTGGTCACGATGGATTCTGTACGTAATCCATGTTCATGTACTATTGTAGCCCATTTATTTTTTTATTGCTATTCTTCTTGCTTTATTAAAAGTGGTTTCTTTCCCTTCTAGGATTTTTGTGATGTTGTTCCATGGTTGTCTTGGTATCCTTCTTTGTCTTTTTGCAACTGTTCTTGTGTTCCATATTTGTTTAGTTGGTCGTGTTTCGGGCATTCTTTGGAGATATTCCCACCAACTAAAATAATTTATTAGTTAAACGAACCAAGTAGATACAATTAGAAACCTATATACTAGTAGAAATCAGAGCTAAGACAAATCCTCGTAAAAGGGATTCGAATCACGAATCCGAATCACCTAATATGATTCGAATCACGAATACTCGAATAAAGGATACGTAAGAGATAAATATGATTCGAATCAAATATTCGAATCCTGTTTTTTCGAATCACGAATACAAATCCTTTAAGAATAAATTTGATTTTATTATTTTTGTGCAACCATTAATATATAAATATCGTTACCAGTTGTTTTAACAAATATATTCAAAACCTAATTATTTATTATTAACACTGAACATCGTTGATAACAGACTAAATATCTGATTCCCTGTTACTCTGATTAAAGATTTGTGTGTTTCTGAACTTCACTTTAAATCAGTGTTTTGTACGCGTGGCGCATGAAGTAAAATTTCGAGTTTAGAAAAGCCCGAAAATTTGTCTCGGGTCGCTGCGCGACTCTTGACAAATTTTCACGGGGCTTTTCTAAACTCGAAATTTTACTTCATGCTTAGCCTGGGAGTTTAAACACCCGTTCAAAACTTCAAATTGAACTCTATTATAAAATCGACGAATGCCTGAAAATTACGTAAATAAAAAATTCACTGAATATCATTAAAACCGGGATAGTCAGAGAAAAGTCATGGAATCATATTGAAATTGACCAAAACACTAGCAAAAATGGCATATGACATTAAATTTGACAAAATCAGCAGGGAAATTACGAAACAAGTAAAAATTTATAATATTAACTTAAATATTGATAAAAACAATGAAAACAATTTAAGAAAATGGGAGTTTCCCACAGAAGAAAGTTATATTAAAAGGCCAGGCAAAAAAATCTTGAATCAGGGAAATGTCGGAAAAATTTAACATTTCAGATTGTGGCTACCATATCAGTTTTACTTCAAATAATATTAAACAGAATTTTAAAGACTAAGTTATTATCTTTAAAAACATTTTCAGTCATTTAATGTTCTTATCAAAGCATTCAGTTTGAAATTTCGAACGAGTGTTTCCACTCCCGGACTAAGCATGAAGTAAAATTTCGAGTTTAGAAAAGCCCCGTGAAAATTTGTCGAGACAAATTTTCTGGACTTTTCTAAACTCGAAATTTTACTTCATGCGCCACGCGTATAAAACAGTGATTTAACGAGAAATTTAAAAACACACAAAAAATATTTTTCATGTTAATCCTGACAATGAATTTGAATTATTTTTAACGATTCGAATCCTTTTGTAAGTATTCGAATCCTTTTATAAATATTCGAATCCTTTTATAAATATTCGAATCCTTTTATAAATATTCGAATCCTTTTATAAATATTCGAATCCTTTTATAAATATTCGAATCCTTTTATAAATATTCGAATCCGTTTATAAATATTCGAATCCTTTTATAAGGATTCGAATCACCCACATTCGAATCCGGATCACGAATCCAGTTGAACTTAAGTATTCGAATGCCTCTTTTAAATCCTCTAAAAGTATTTGAATCCAGGATTCGAATCCCGAATAATTCGAATCCTGCCCAGCTCTGGTAGAAATGTTTTATCAAGGAATCAAAGAGCAACAATTTATTGACTAATTTACAAGGTTAATATATCTGTAATTATTTTCTCACTCAACCCGTGGTGCACCGTTTTGAACTGTAAAATATTAATTAAAACATTTAGTACTGTTTTACTGATCACTGATCAGAAACAATACTAAGTGTTATAGTTTATAGTTTTTACTATTAAAACTAGCATATCCTCTTGAAAATGTTTGTAAAAATGATAATTTTCTGTATTCCTTGAGAATGACAAAGTCGAAACTAGATGGAATAAAAAATATATATTAGTGAAATTTAACCAGGTATTTTCACTACTTGATAGATGAGAAACTTATTCAAGACAATATACTATAATTGTATTATTGTAACTTATGACGCTGCTCTCTGTTTTAATTAGCTGTATGATAATGGGGGGTGGATAATGTCAGGGTTAATTTCACATATTTCCAATTAAGCGGTGACGCAGCTTATCTATATAGAGCGTGGGTGTTAGTAATTACGTGATAATGATCAAATGATCTCAATTCGATTCCAATTAGATATATTGATATGATACCATCTGCACCAATCTCAATTCAATCTACAGCGTGGAACATTTTTCATTGTCCATTTTACATTTGCTTAAATATTGAACACACAAAAGTTTAATATGGAATTTATCATTAAACAACGTGATCTACAAAATAGAACAACCTGATTTTCCCTGAAAAAAATCATTTTTTTTTTTTATTGGGTTTGGCTTTTTTGCCTGGCCTTGGGAACTTGCCCATTAGCCAACATCATTTTATTTATATTTGTATTTGTTTTATTTCTTTAACTTATTGCTAATTACTTATAACTATATATTTGGACGTCACAACACATTCACACACACCCATGGACTCCGGGACGAATATTTTTCGTTAGAAAAATTACTCGCCCCGGCTGGGAATCGAACCCAGATCACCGCCGTGAACGATTGGCGAAACCAGCGGCTCAACCGCTCGGCCACGGCGGGCCCCTATCAAAATTTATTGTTATAAATAAAATATTTTCTAAAATTCAGATTCTCAATCAAACTCTTTTTACTATAGTGTATCATTAAATAAAAATAGTTTTTTCTACTTTGAAAATCACGTTGCGTATAATACGTTTCGTGTTAAACTTGTGTGTGTTATGTTTAATGTTTAAATACGTTTTTTTTTTCTTGAATTCGTCATATTGTAGATTCGAGTAAGAATTAAAATATTCCTTTTAACTTCTTTCGCTAAGAAGAAAAGGAACAAGTAAAACTGCAACATAATTTCGCCAGACGTCGTGTTCGTTACACTAGAACTTTGTTGGTGAAATACGTTGACTTTCATCCGGGCTCTAAGTCTTACTTCTCGAACATCACTTTCATCTTCCTCCGGTTTACTACGCTAGTTTCTGTATCATGCGGAATTTTCTTTTGCGCGAGAATGAGACGGCGGCCATTGGCATTAGAGCCGCGTCCCGACGCCTGGCTCAGACTTTTAAGCACCCTCGTATAACGGACGGATTCAATATTTTACCGAGTTTTTAACTCCTCCGCGCGCTCTCCTCGTCAAATTTTCAAGTCGTGTAAATAAGTGATAAATTATTCTTGTTAAGCAGTTCATTTAATATATGGTTTAAATATAATCTGTCAGAGATAAAAAGATAAGTATATTTAATATGATACAAGAACATTTCATCGTCATCTGAGTTTCGAGTTTAGAAAAGCCTGAACATTTGGTTTGTTCGCTTCGCTTCGCTATGCGACCAAACCAATTTTCAGGCTTTCCTAAAATCAAAATTTTACTTTATGCTTAATCTAGAAGTGGAAACACTCGTTACAAGCTTTAAGTTTAACTTCTTTAGTAAATTTGCGAATGCCTGAATATTTATTTTTATACATCGGAATATGTATGCATATAAAAAATTCCCGCTGTAAGCTAGGATATATTATTGCAAATATATTAAGAAAATCTAGGCCTAATCTGTTGTGCTACTACATTAATTATTTTATGTTAGTAATCGTTATTAAATTAATTTCTATCGTGTGGGTCCATATAAATGCAAATCCTGTTCTAGAGTTAGGAATTTAATAAAGTTTGAATATATATATATATATATATATATATATATATATATATATATATATATATATATATATATATATATATATATATATACATCTATCGGGCAATGATAAGCAAAAGCCTCCCATACTGCACTTCTAACTCCATACAGTTCCAACTTTATTATAACTTTGTGAAAGTTTCCACAGAGAACAAAACCAATCCTGCATAAACTATGCAACTTTATTGTGGCCATATATTTTTTTTTTACTTTTATGCGATGTGCTTTGAGAATTCACTATCAATATTCGTTGACTTTCATCTTAAATATTCCAACGAAAAAAAAAAAAATAGGGTTATATTCTGTATTGGAAACTTGTACCTAGTTTTGATATCGTTATTCGCGACTGCACATTTTTCTGATTCGTTTGATTCTGACACAACATTCCGTTTTGTTTAATCTACATAAATATTATTGTGATTGTATCATGCAATTGAATAAATTGTAACACAGATTTATGCTACATTTCAATGTTTTGTTCAGTTTGCTTCTATTATTTTCATAAAGTTGTTTATAAAATATATGAAATGTATATTTCTTACTTTAATATTATTATTAAAAATAAATACATGTGACACTGTCTGTAAAGTAAAATAAACAATAATAATAAAGTAAGAAACACTAATTTCATATTTCTTTAATTTGGTTCTGATTAATCACTTAATGAAACATGTATACAGTATTGATAACACTGGTCGGCATGAAAATCGGCCCTGACACCATTCCTGCTGATTCTTATGTAAAATGACCTCCTGAATCCGAATATGACCCCTGTTTTCCCCCATCACCCACCGTTTTCGGGGGAGGCCCCCCCACCTATTTTTATCACTTTTCGATAATTTGGAGGGATGAAAAGGATTATTTTAGCCTTTACGTTTCTTCTGAGGGGCTAGAGAGGTGAAAAGTTCCAAAACATGAACATTTGTAGCAAGGAGGTAGATTTGGGGGGGGGATTTGCCCCCTTAAATTGTAAAAAAATCCCTAAAAATGATCGATTTTTCCGTTTTTTTCGCAGTTTTTTCACTTATTTTCTATATATTCCAGCTTCCATCCCCCTTCATCCTCCCCCAAACAATAAAAATATATAGCAACAATATATAGCAACAATAATAAAAATATGTAGCAACAATAATAAAAATATATAGCAACAGTTCGGAAGATTCACTGTACCACGCTGGCGCTCTCAATACCTCGCGCGCACAGGTTTGCCCAGGAATGTTGCTTTGACAGGTTTAAACTTGCATTGCTCTTGTCACTATAGACCTGCACTGTAATTCTTATCTTCCCTCAGTACATCTCTAGCGATCGTAGAGTCAACTTGTCGGTGCTCTAGGCGGGGATTCTGTGTTTCCAAGTTGTTTAAATTGTGTATAACGGTAGAAACTTTCCGGCTTTTTCCAAGTAAATTACAGTACGTGAGTGTGAGTTGTGATTAATATCGAGCATTTATTTACTGTTTAATTATGCCACGCGAGTGTAAAAATCATCCCGATAGCTTCTGCTATGTTTGCGGGGAATTGACTTTAAAAGCGCAACGAAAACCCCTTTCTCCGCTTCTTAAAACTGCTTATAAATTTTACTTTGATTGCCAAGTTGGCGATCAGGACAAGAATTGGGCTCCAACAGTTTGCTGCACTACTTGTTACAGTAGCTTGACCAAATGGCTCAAAGGTACCCGTAAATCAATGCCATTTGCTGTGCCCATGGTTTGGCGCGAACCTCGCTGTCATCTCACAGATTGTTACTTTTGTATGACTTCCACCATCGGGTTATCTAGCAAAAGTAAGCATACAATTCAGTATCCTTATATCCCTTCAGCTCTAAGACCAGTTCCTCACAACGAATCTTTGCCAATCCCAGTGCCTCCAAAAACCTATACTCTAGGGTCAGAAACGGATTTGAAAGATTTTGAGCCACAGCCTGGACCATCTTATGATACGTTCACCGATGATGAAGAGTGTTCTGCTGATTCAGCTTATCGAAAACCTCACCTCGTTACTCAGTCGAAATTGAATGATCTCGTCAGGGATTTGAGGTTACCTAAGAGTAAATCTCAACTTCTTGGATCTCGACTTCAGCAGTGGAATCTCTTAGAAAAGGGTGTAAAAATCTCTTCTTACAGGACTAGGCAGTCAACCCTGAAATTACTTTTCTCGGCAGATGAAGGCTTAGTGTTCTGCCCTTATTCAAATGCATTGATGATAGAACTGAAGATGCCATGTGACCCAGACAAATGGAGACTGTTTATAGACTCATCAAAGACAAGCTTGAAAGTTGTCCTATTGGCCAATGGGAATGAGTTACCATCACTCCCGGTTGCATACTCTGTGGATATGAAGGAGACGTACGAAAACATCAGCCGGATCCTTGATAAAATCAAATACCATGATTATAATTGGAAACTTTGCGCTGACTTAAAAGTTGTTGCTCTACTCATGGGCCTGCAATCGGGCTTCACAAAATACTGCTGCTTCATATGCGAATGGGACAGCCGAGCCCGAGACAAACATTACATCGTACGGAACTAGAGGCCAGTTCCGTACGATGTAATGTTTGTCGAGAAAGTTTTACTCCCGGTCAGAAAAACGTCGCTCACGATCCTCTGGTCCCGAAGGAAAATATTTACTTGCCGCCTTTGCACATCAAACTCGGATTGATCAAACAGTTTGTGAAAGCAATGGACAAGACCGGTGATGCATTTCAATTTTTGAAAACTAAATTCCCTCGTCTTAGTGAGGCTAAAATCAAGGAAGGAGTTTTCGTGGGCCCCCAGATTAGAATGCTTTTCCAAGATTCGACGTTTATTGAACACCTGAATCGAAACGAAAAACGAGCTTGGATTGCATTCCAAAACGTGTGTGAGAACTTTTTGGGTAACAACAAAAGTGATGATTATGTCGCTCATGTCGAGGAATTGCTGTCAGCGTACAAGGCCATGGGGTGTAACATGTCTCTTAGAGTGCATTTCCTTCACTCACACCTGGACTTCTTCCCTGAAAATTTAGGAGCAGTTTCGGATGAACACGGGGAACGGTTTCATCAAGACATCTCTAAGTTCGAGAGGAGATTTTCGGGGAAGTGGAATGCGAGCATGTTAGCAGAGTACTGCTGGTTTTTGATACGAGAAACTTCTACCTCAGGGTACAAAAGGAAAGCAAGCACCAAATGAAGGTACTTATCTTAGTTATTTATTATTCTTTACATTTATTATTTTACATTTATTATTTTACTTTTTATTTATTATTCTTTACAGCTAAAATAATCCTTTTCACCCCTCCAATGGATGGGGGAAACGGGGGGAGTATTGAGAGCGCCAGCGGGGTACAGTGAATCTTCCGAACTGTTGCTATATATTTTTATTATTGTTGCTATATATTTTTATTATTGTTGCTATATATTGTTGCAATATATTTTTATTATTTGGGGGTGTTTGGGGGAGGATGAGGGGGAATGGAAGCTGGAATATGTAGAAAATAAGTGAAAAAACTGCGAAAAACACGGAAAAAATTGATCATTTTTAATGATTTTTTTTACAATTTAAGGAGGCAAATCCCCCCCCAAATCCACCTCCTTGCTACAAATGTTCATGTTTTGGAACTTTTCACCTCTCTAGCCCCTCAGAAGAAATGTAAAGGCTAAAATAATCCTTTTCATCCCTCCAAATTATCTAAAAGTGATAAAAATAGGTGGGGGCCTCCCCCGAAAACGGTGGGTGATGGGGGAAAACGGAGGTCATATTCGGATTCAGGAGGTAATTTTACATAAGAATCAGCAGGAATGGTGTCAGGGCTCGAAAAAAAAATTTTTTTTTGCAGACCAGTGTAATTGAATAAAAGTCACTTGGTAGTGAAACAATGTGACTTTTATTTAATTATTAATAATTTGATATACTTAACAGTTTCGTGTCATTATAATAAAATCTAGGCTTCTATAAATATTTGTTTCATTATGATAAAAAAATTGTGGTTTTTGGGACGAGAGAGACGTTTGCTGGACAACGCGCAGCGGGGTTGGGCAATCTTACGAGGCCTAAAAACCCATGTTTGTCCGAATTAAACATACTATTTTTTTAATCCAACAGCGTTTAACAGTTTTTAACTAGTTTCTTGTTGATCACATGGTGAAACATCAAGTGATTTTATTTTAAATTAATTTTTAAAAAAGCTTTAAGAAACTCTGATTCAACTAAAACTACATGCGTGGTACGTAAGATGTAGAATAACATTTATGATCTTACGAAAAACTATTTTTATTATTTTCATACACTACAAATCAAGTGTATGAAAATAATTATTCAGTTTAAGTAAAACAAACCAATATTTAAATTGAATTATTTCTAAATAAAACACTGTTTATCACTTTGTTTGTATAACAATTGGTTTATTTGGTGACTATAGTTTCGATACTACACGTATCATTATCAAACCGTTAGTAACAAAAAACTACAAAGGAACATTATTTATATTTGCAAATTTTCTAATAACAGCGTTAAAGAGGGGGGTGTATTTAAGGTCAAGCTGGTCGTTAATTACGGGAATTTCCCGATTAGCGCGGGCTCTGTGAATCTCCAAAGACTCCAGGAGGTCCATCTTTCTACCCTTCTCGGCAAAGTGAATAACTGAAAGTACATCCTCGCCAAAAGAATGGTTATTTTCAATCAAATGTTTGGCGAAAGATGACTTATCAATTAATCTATGCCGAAAAGAGTAAAGATGCTCACTGAGTCTGGTCTTAAAATTACGACCAGATTGACCTATATACACTCCCTTACAATCATTACAGGTTAATTTATATATTCCTGATTTGTAAATACTTGGTATCTGAGTCTTATGGTTAAAAATGTGATTTTTGATTTTTGTAAATGGTTTCATCGCTATATTTAATGATTAAATTCCCTCTTTAACGCTGTTATTAGAAAATTTGCAAATATAAATAATGTTCCTTTGTAGTTTTTTGTTACTAACGGTTTGATAATGATACGTGTAGTATCGAAACTATAGTCACCAAATAAACCAATTGTTATACAAACAAAGTGATAAACAGTGTTTTATTTATGTTCAACAATGTATAACGAAGTAGAAGCCTCTATAATCAGTGAATTATTTCTCATTACTCTAGCTGACGTTTATCGGTTATTTTATTTTCCTGACGTACATGTTACCTGTAACTTCATGATTATTTTCGGTTTAGTAGTTGTTATTTTCTATTACATTTCATATTCAAAAACACTTTTGAATATGCCTAACTTAAAATCGAGGCACAATTATCAGAATATACCTATCGATATTGGGTTAATTAATATTTGTAATTGAGGTAATTATAGCCGTCATTCTGTTTGCTTATTAGTCTATTTTGGCGATTTGCATAGGTGCCGGAGGATGCCGTTATCCCTTCTATACATCGCGATGCATAGTTTTCCTTCTAATCAATACCATCTACTGCATAATGTAATGCTTTCGAGTTTACCGCCGCTACAGAACACACATAGCTCGAGAGCTGTTCGTTTCATTTTCCATGATAATTAAGTCTGACTCGAATAATTTAACCGGCGTTTCAGGAAGTTTCTAATAGGTATACTGTGCCTATTATTATACTCACCTTCAATATATACATTAAAATGTATACCTACAACATAACATACGAATCTATTGTTCAAATTAAATCCTTAATATAATGTTTATAATATGTTACTTACAGGGATTTTTTTATAAGTGTACATATCCCGATGTATACGCTGTGAATTTTCCGGTATTGATTGATTTTATAAAAGTGTTTAATTTAAAGCTTCTAACGAGTGTTTCCACTCCTTGGCAAAGCATGAAGTAAAATTTCGAGTTTAGAAAAGCCTGAAAATTTGGATTTGCCGGGGCGCGCGAGCGAAGCGAGTCGCGCCCCGGCAAATCCAAATTTTCAGGCTTTTCTAAACTCGAAATTTTACTTCATGCGCCACGCGTATAAAACATTGATTCATTCTAAAGGTTAAAATATACAGAGAGTTTTATGTAACACCGAACATTTTCATAACGAGAATTTTTCTTTGAAGTATCCATATGCATACGTTACACCCCACTGAGCATATCCTTGTAAGTAATGTTTCACCAACATTAAAACAACGTTTCATATTGCTACAATGTTGATATAACGTTATTTGTTTGTTTTTTGCTCAGTGGGACATTTTCCGATACTCGGTTTATTAAAAGAATTCAATTTAAAGCTCTAAGCGAGTGTTTTCCACTCCCAGGTTAAGCATGAAGTAAAATTTCGAGTTTAGAAAAGCCTGAAAATTTGGTTTGGTCGCGTAGCGCGAAGCGCGGAGCGGCCAAACTAAATTTTCAGGCTTTTCTAAACTCGAAATTTTACTTCATGCGCCACCGGTACAAAACACTGATTTAATGTTAAGTTTAGCGGTGTGTTTTAAACTTCGTAATATGTCAGTGTTTTGTACCGGTGGCGCATGAAGTAAAATTTCGAGTTTAGAAAAGCCTGAAGATTTGGTTTGGCCGCTCCGCGCTTCGCGCTACGCGACCAAACCAAATTTTCAGGCTTTTCTAAACTCGAAATTTTACTTCATGCTTAGCCTGGGAGTGGAAAACACTCGCTTAAAGCTTCAAATTGAATAAACTGAGCATCGGAAAATGTGCAACGTATCCATATGGATACTTCAAAGAAAAATTCTCGTTATGAAAATGTTCGGTGTTACATAAAACTCTCTGTATAATAGGTAGATATTTGATAGTATAAACTAATTCACAAATTGTGAAAACTTGAAATCTTATCTCATCATTTTAAAATCACATAATGAGTTGACACAATAAAATTGTCTTCATTTCTTAATGTATGTATCTAACACATTCCACCTTTCAATTATTTGAGTTTAGTTTTTATAGAATTATTCAATTTTCCGTTTTCATTTCTTCTGTTTTTTTATTAATTTCAATATCTGTAAAGAATAGTCTTCTGATTTTTTTATCTATCCAATTCAAGTTTTAATCCAAAGTCTGCTATGTTTTCTTCTTTGCTTCTAATATCATGTTATTAACATTTAGTCTTTCGGTAACTTTCGACATAGTATATGACTTTTTGGCATTTCGAGTGCGTGGCATGTTTGTTTTAGAGCGAAATTTCATGGAATAAAAGTAAACGGGATATTTTGTTATAATTATCATTTGTTTTGACAAAAATGTCAATGTTGTCAACGTTCAATTTTCATTGCTCGTACATCGTTTGTTTTACAGTTACAGAGAATCTTTAAAGATAATATTGTATGAATTATAGTCTAGTTTTCATTTGTTTACTAGAAATTTAGCCAACTATCACATGAATCTCAATATTGAGAGATTTGTCAAAACATTGATTTCAAGTAATATAACTCGTATGTTTTGATACTTATAGCAAACAAAAGTTAAGTATGTGGATCTAAATGTACTCGAGGTCATTTTGCGTCCAAAAAAAGCGTCGAGTACAAGTACAAGTACTTAGAGAATAAAGTAATCGTGGACTGAGTACCGAGTACATGAAAAGTGTAATGGTTCGACCCCCGGTGTTATACAAATTTATAATTTGTAATGGTAATTGTACGTTGTGTTGTGTATGTAGTAACCCTTTTATTTATTTAACAAGTTCGTTGCTTGTGTCAATGTGTATTATCGTTTGCTGTTCTTTTTTTTAAATTAATTTTGGTCAGGATTATGTGTGGACAAGAAATAAAATCAGGAAGTGAGTAACAAATTCGAACTTTATTCAATCAAAATTATATCTCAATTTATAAAAGCAGATACCATTTCAAATTACAAATTATATCTCAATTTATAAAAGCAGATACCATTTTAAATTACAAATCGTGCGCACTCTTTCCTCAAAAAAAAATGTATCTGACTCTATGTGTGGGAGCAAATTTCAGACCTGTCATTTAACTTACAAGATTGGGAAACCCATGAAACCCATCTCAGACCAGATTCTCTCTTTCAATACCTCTTTCTCCTACATATCTCATAAACGGGAAGAAACATGGTTCGCGACTTTAATTCGGCCTTTTCCTACATTTCTCGTAAACGGTAAGAAACATGGTTCGCGATTTTACTTCGGCTTTCTCCTAAATTTCTCATAAACGCACTGTGATCCAGATTCAAGTTTTAGGCGAACACAAATTTACAAATCACTAAATAAACCCATAATATTTATTAGATTACGGAAAAAATAATAAAAAAATTCTAAGCACTAAGGGGTGAATTTTAGCGAGGGGATGAATTTTTTTTTTTAATTCTGAAACTCTACATACACCAATATTATACTTGCGAAGACACAACAAAATTTTAAAAAATTCTAAACACTAAAAGGTAGTTTTTAGGAAGGGATGAAAAATATATTTCCCCAAAAATTCAGAAACTTGTCGAATATACTAATATTACACATGTGAAAACATAGAACATAATGAAAAATTAACAATATTTCTATTTTTTATTATTATACACATTATACAGTTAATCATATTCCATTTCGTCATCAGATGGAATTTCTGGAGACTCTAGTAGTGAAACAACATCTTTATTAATAGCACCACTTTGTCTGGGCGGTAAAACTCTTAAACCAGAAATTAATGGATCAGACGAGACTAACATAATATTAAATAAATACACATTTGTTATTTTCCGCGACATCTTGCGTGTATTATGTTCTCTATAATATTTAACTTCTTTGTGCCTTGATTCTTGAGCGTCTTCTCCTAGCTGGCCAATCGGAAGTGAAAAATTTTCGATAATGTCTTTACCGTGTAAAAGTATTTTGTGTACAGTTGGAGGCATTGGGTACCATTCATACAATTGCACATACAACTGGGCAGTTTCATATGCATAATGTCCAAACACAGTGGAATTTATTTTATAATTACAATTCAATGTTTTCAAAATCACACTAAATCTATAAATTAGTGTCTGGTCTATACCTGTAATACGCGATGACAATGCTGGGCAAGCGAAAAATTTGCGGGCGGTATTGCCATTATTCGTATTACCAACGCCAGGTTTCACAGAATCCACCAAAAGGTCCATTTCATTGCGGAAAGATGTTATAATATGTTGTTTTCTGGCACTGCATAACTTTTTATGTACATCACCACGAGCTTGCCACATCTTAAAATCTAACCTATACGCTATATGCAATAAACATTCAAACGATCTAATATAAGCATGTAAAGAAGATATGCCGAAATCAAGAGAAGACGGGTCGAAAGTGCGCGATATATCTAGTTTATTAAATTCTGATGGACCAGCTTTACAAATGTAACATTTTTGGGAAGAAGAGTTTGAAGTCAAAGCGTTGCAAACCTTGCCATCTACCATTGTTTTTAATAATTTGTGATAAACATAGACTTCTTTTTCGTTTATATTAAGTTTAGTAGGTGCAAGGTTGCCAATTTGATTCTCAATGTAAGAGAATTCTGATTTGATCACGTCATTAGTTTCCTTTATAAATTGGATTGTTATGGGTCTACAGAACCGCGTTGAGGAAGTACGTGGGTTTTGCCACAACACTAATTTCGGACTATTATCTTGATGGTAATACATTTGTAAGGGAACTATAGATGTCGTTAAAATACTAGAATCATTGTGCTGCGTATCATTTGGATCGTCTGATTTAAAATGCTGATTGTAGTTGCTCTGGCTTCCGCTTCCATCTGCACCCGATTTATAAAACATATGAAGATTGATGGGTTCATTTTTCTCAAAAGATGAGAGTACCTCATTTTGTACTTCACCGATGCGGGAAACCGTGTGATCTAATAAGGACTGAAGTGAAACTTCGGCTGATGTTTCTGTCGCGGCAACGTTACACTGGGGATAACACTTGTTTTTTGCTTCTAGTATTTTATAGTAAGCAGGATATAAATGTTTCAAATTTTTACTTATTGCAGACTCTCTTAAAGTGGTATATTGACTGCGAGTCAGTTTTAAACTAATAAATAAAGCTAGGGCCTCTTCGGGTGAATACGATGAAATTGTACATTTTTTCTTCAGCTCTGCGTTCTTGAAGCGTGTTGCACTTTTTGGTGAATGTGTAACCTTATATACAGCAAGGGCAGCGTTCCTATTTCCACATGAATGCAGCTTCATTTGAGCAGCCAAACATATTTCTTCTTTACTAGTCGTCTCCAGAATTGTTTGCACCCTTCTGCGCTTTGTTTGCTGGCTTGCTTCAACAAATAATACTTTTGGTCGACCACGACTGGCCGTGGCCGATCCTGATCCAGAAGGTATGCAATTAATGTTACCGGGTGTAATGCAGTCTTCATTAAGCCATTCTACATTTTTTTGCATAAATCGGGAAATAAATCCGTGGCTTGCTTTCCATTTCCTCCACAACGCCAAACAAAAAGTGTGGATAGCCTTCTGAATTTTTTTTTCATCTTCATTTTTCACGTTCTCACTCCCGAAGATGTTAACGACATGATCGAATCTCATTTTTTTTGATTCCACCTCCATAGGACGGAATGGAATTTTCGTTCTTAAAACTTCAAGTAATGCAAGTCGCGAGAAGCTTGAATGTCTACCTACAAAATGCAAAACATTTAAATGTTGTAGGGCGTTGTGGATAATTTAAAAGATGTATATCGAAAGTATAAGAACTGCCGAACAATATTATGTCAAAAAAAATGTGTGCTGAAGTGTGCTAAAAAAGTTCTCATCCAATAAACTTCGCATTTTATTTGTCTTTCTTGTAATTCGAAACATTAAAGTTAAAAAATTCTTATAATACTAAATCAAAACGTAGTGTAACTTGAGTGTATACAGTATCATAGTACATACCTTGGAGAATGTGCACCATTTAGAAAACCACTTTTAAACACTTGTAACTGCTGACATAAAGCACTCGTTGCAATAGTTGAAATGAGACTAATTGGCGTTGACCTTCGAACATGTGTGCGTTCAATGCAGTTAGACGAATTATTGGCGGCAAAGCGATGAGTGCAAGGGGTGGTAATTAGGACATTTCTATGAAACAGTTATCTCTGAAGATTACCAAAACCATTTCACCGTTATTGAGCGTGAATATAAAATATATTTTTGGAATCCTAAATGTTTGTTTTTGATCACAGTGAAACGGGAAGAAACATGGCTCGCGACTTTAATTTGGCCTTTTCCTACATTTCTGGTAAACGTTAAGAAACATGGTTCTCAATTTTACTTCGGCTTTTTTCCTACATTTCTTGTGAACGGTAAGAAACATGGTTCGCGATTTTACTTCGGCTTTTTCCTACATTTCTTGTAAACGGTAAGAAACATGGTTCGCGATTTTACTTCGGTGTTCCTCTTTTTTTTTCTAACACTGTATTCTAATCACTTATAAAAGATTTCCAATCCACCTTTTGTTCCCTGTACTCTTTACTTCTGTCTTTTTGTCCTCGGATTCTTACGGCAGAAGTATCCCCTTCCCCTGACTTTGTTACTTTGGCTCTTGACCCTCTCGCTCGCAACCTCTTAGCTCGGTTTCTCGTGAAGCAAGATCATCTCCCCATGACTTTGTTACTTCGGCTTTCGACTCTCTGGGACCCTGGGTTCTCATGACAAAAAGATCCCTTTCCACTGTTTTATCAGTGCTTTTCTGAGACGTCGTTACTCTCGTGTT
Organism: Philonthus cognatus; assembly: GCA_932526585.2. Lineage (NCBI taxonomy): Eukaryota > Metazoa > Arthropoda > Insecta > Coleoptera > Staphylinidae > Philonthus > Philonthus cognatus. The sequence goes on along the minus strand of OW052243.1, from coordinate 22,554,953 downwards.
TACCCCCCCCCCCCCGTATCGTACCCCATATAAGGATATGAAGCGCTCTTGCGTCACGGTGATTTCCCCGATTGTACATGATTTTGTTTTGCAGGATTTGCTCGCTTTTACCCCTGAATTTGTTTGTTATTTTTACGGCTCAGTTTGTTTGCCTTTTAATTACCAACGAAAACTATCTCATCACATCATTTTCTCTACTTATAAATTGTAATCTTTTTATATATGACTTTTGTAAATTCTTAGCGTCGAATATTTAATTAATTTCGTCCAAATATAAATTTTGCACAGGACCCCTATTGACTCATTACAAAAGTACTCAGAGTACTAATTTTGAGTACTTGTACTGAAGTACAGCCCAGCTCTGCATGTACATTATAAAATTGCTTGTTGTAAATATGTATTTTTTTCAGCGTTCAAATTTCATGATTTTATTATTTTCGGTCGACTTGCCACACAAAGAAACCTATGCAATGAAAAACAAAAAAGACGCAATATATTGATTTAGATTGTGTATATGTTTGTAAAGTCGGCGTCTTTTGTATCTGATGTTCGAACCGCGGAAATATTATTCAAGAAATATTTTCCCTAAGCGATCGCATGTTTCCTTTCCGAAGAATTAGAGCTAACGATACACAAGTGAAACGACGAAAATATACACATATTTATTATCATGTGTGAAAATGTATATTTATTTTAAATGTATACCGTTCGTTTGTTTTATTATGCTCGTCGTTGGGATTTCGTAAACTATTAGAGATACGAAAACGGTTAAATTAGACCAAAGATTCCATTTCTAATATAAAATAAAATTAAGCAAAAAGTTAAAATTGATGAAATTATCTTTTACTATAACTTTGTTAATTAGAACGACAACTGAAATTTAACTGAAATTTAAAATGTACCCAATAACATTTGCAGAATATAACAAAATTTACGGATTTTGTTGGGGGGCTGCTAGCGGTCTTGACAGTATTTTCATTATACACAAAACTGCAATAAGACTTGTCTATAACATGAAATATAGAGATTCGTGCAGAGGAGTGTTTAGAGCAAAGGGTCTTCTAACAGTGGCAGCAATTTATATACAACAATGCTTAATTTTTATTTATAAAAACAAAGACCTTTTCAGTCAAAATCTAAATATGAATGTATATAATACAAGAAATCGGTACAAGACCTATAATTACCCAAAACACGCGCTGACACTTTTGGAAAAAGCACTACACTATATGATGATGAGACTATATAGTAAACTCCCTCTGCAGTATCGAAATATCAAACAAAAAAATGCATTTAAATGTAAAATCAAAAATTAGCTAATTGAAATGGAACCGTCTACGGTCAGTGAATATATATCTTATTTTTATTAATTGTAGAAATTGCTATTATTTGTATTCTTTATTTTTTCTTTTTAACAATTTTCTTGTATATATGCGTAATTTTGTGTCCATGTAATTTTACTGTACATCTACAAGAAATGAATATGATTTATTATTATTATTATTGTTATTATACAGAATGACTAATTTTCAAAATGCGACATAAAATGTTTCTTATGACAGTATGATTTGATTTTTACAACATCGAAAAGAGCAAGAAATATGAGATAGAAATCATTCTCATACATATGTCAAATTAAAATGATAATTGTCTCTTTAAATAATACACACGATAATTTCTTCGTGTTTCTAACGACTCATTTATTTATTTAGTTATTCAGTCAACGCAGTCTATTTAAAAAATACATAATATAGTAGAAATAAAGATATAAAATTACACATTGAAAAATAATTAAAACTATAAATATTAAATTATGTATACTACTATATTTAATAATTCCTTGAAAACTGGCGAGTTCCCAACCTACTGGAAAGAGGCAATTATCAATCCCATCCATAAGAATGGTTCTAAAAACATAATCGACAACTATAGGCCAATATCAATTTTATCTCATATTCCAAAACTATTTGAAAAACTTATAACTCATCAATTATCCCCTATTATTGATCCATTGATAGTTAATGAACAGCATGGATTTCGACGTGGACTATCAACGGCCACGAACCTACTTGTATACGGGAACTTTATAACAGATGCCTTGGCAAACGGTCAACAAGTTGATTCTGTATATACAGACTCTGCCAAGGCAGTCGATAAAGTTGATCACGGTATATTGCTGTCTAAACTGCTTAAATTGGGCATACATAGATCCCTCTTCAAATGGATCCATTCTTATTTGGATGGTAGAACACAGAGGGTTCGACTGGGAATGTATAATTCGGCATTAATACACGTGTCTTCTGGTGTACCCCAGGGGTCACACTTGGGTCCACTACTCTTTAATATTTTCATAAATGATAGCACTACATGTTTTCATCATTCGAAGTGCTTGTTGTTCGCAGATGACATGAAAATCTTCACAGCGTTGGAAAATAATTATTCATTTCATCTTCTTCAGCAAGATCTTAATAGATTTCAGTCCTGGTGTGCATTAAATAGAATGCAACTAAATATCGATAAATGTAATGTAATGTCTTTTTATAAAAGTAGGTCACATGTTGTGAATAATTATTTTCTAAATGATAAGCGCCTCACGCCATTAAATTCAGTAAAGGACCTAGGTGTGACCCTTACTAACAATTGGAACTTTTCTACTCACATTAATTTAATAACATCAAAAGCCTTCCAAATGCTTGGATTTTTAAAAAGAAATTCATCTGAGTTTCAAAATCCAGCTACACTTAGTAAACTTTACGTGGCTTTAGTTCGCTCAAACCTCGAGTATTGCTCCATATTCTGGAATCCTTACACGTTAATGGACATAAACAATATCGAAAGAGTTTAAAGAAGATTTACAAAATTCATATCATACAAATTTGGCTATGACGATAACCACTCTTTTGTCTTGAACAAACTTAACATGCACACACTAGAGCATAGGCGATTTTGTTGTGATGTGATATTTGCTTATAAACTGTTAAATGGCCATATAAATGCACCTATTTTATTAGAGTACATTTATATTCACGTACCATCTAGACCACTCAGAACTAATTATACATTCTTCGTACCTGCTTCTAGGACTGATTATGCAAAGCAATTTGGTACTCGGCGTTTACTTCACAACTGCAATAAAGTTGAAATAGATTTATTTCACACAACATTGGGTAAATTACGTAATTATTTATTTAAAGAAATAAATTTTAATCCTTAGAAATTTTATACCAATTTTACCATATTGACTCAGTCCTCGTTCAATTTTACGATGTCATTCTAATTTTGTTTGTGATTTTAATGTGTTATATTTTTTGTAGCTAGATGTAAACAATTTATATATGTTTTTGTCATTTCTTTATTGTATTTGCATGGCTTTTATTATTGTTATCTTTAAATTACTGTACCTATATTTTTATACTACATGTATGTTGCTGTAAAATGGTTGATCCGTGAATAAATATTATTATTATTATTATTATTATTAAAAAATGTCAAACTATTATAACTTGCACTTATGATTATATCATCATCTATCTACGATATTTATAACTATAATTTCTATTTGTGTATCAACATACATATAAGCTGAGAGTTTGTGATAATTTTATTCCACTTTCCTTTAATTCTGTTGGACACACTTTACTTATTAATTTATTTTACACTTATACCAGTTTTAAAAGGTGTGTTTATTATTAATTTATTAATATTTTATTACCCATTTTCTAATTTCTGGTGATATAAATGTGTTTATTATAAAATTGTACAGGTAATAATTGATTTTGTTTATATTTTTTAAATTAACTTGGGACTTAAATATTGTTTTTTATTTCAAAATTATAACTCTGGTGTCGTTTTTGTACAAATTTACTGTATATATATTTATTACTGCACGTTAATTTAAGTCAAAACGATTGGTGTTTTGTGCGTTTTTAACGTCAGAATGTAAATAATGTATTCTCGTGCAAAATACAGATTTGTTTCTTAACACGTCAAAAATAAATCGTTAACACATATAAATCTGGTCTTGTGTTATTATTAATTTAATATCATGTTTTGATTTTAGAATTTTATAACTATGACTTATTTGAATTTTTTTATTGAATAGTAATAAAAATCAAATCTGCATCTCAAAAGCTAAGGCAACCATACGCCACTCTAGATGTTCTTACCATTATTTTAAATCAAAAATAGATCGATTTATGTTTACGATTGAATATTTATCAATTATTAATACTGGGAGGTTTTTATTTCAACTATACATATCTCAATCTTCAGATATTCGATGTTATTTATAAGAGTTCGTTTTGAAGCGTTAAACGAGTGTTTTCCACTCCTAGGTTAAGCATGAAGTAAAATTTCGAGTTTAGAAAAGCCTGAAAATTTGGTTTGGTCGCGTAGCGCGAAGCGCGGAGCGGCCAAACCAAATTTTCAGGCTTTTCTAAACTCGAAATTTTACTTCATGCGCCACGCGTATAAGACACTGATTTCAATGAAAGTTCACTTGTTCACAATATTCTCGTGTTTTCAGTGTTCAATACGCGTGGCGCATGAAGTAAAATTTCGAGTTTAGAAAAGCCTGAAAATTTGGTTTGGCCGCTCCGCGCTTCGCGCTACGCGACCAAACCAAATTTTCCGGCTTTTCTAAACTCGAAATTTTACTTCATGCTTAATCTGGGAGTGGAAAACACTCGTTTAAAGTTATAAATTAAACTGTTAAAAAAAACGTATGCATATGTATACATAATAGAAAAACTCCCTGTATATTAGAGTTCATTTATTACATATTGTATTGATTCTGTCGGTGTACTACTGATAATGTAATAAATACGATATCTAATTTTATAAGAAATTTTTTGCTGAGGCCATGCAAATTTGAGATTCATGACTCTTGAAAATATTTAATAATCTAAAAAGTTTGTTATTTAATAAGACTAATGACAATAGCATAAAATGCTAAGAAATGTGTACAAGCTTTTATAATCAAGATTGTTCGAATTTTTAAATTTAAGCAGAAAAACAACATTTCTTAAGAAAAAACCGTATAATAATAATAATAATAATAATAATAATCATTTATTTCTCAGCAGAATAAATTCTATTTACAGAGAAAAATACAGGTTTTTTTTAAATATACTAACTAAAAATAAACATTAATACTAAAAATAAACATTAATACAAAATGGTAGAAATAAAGTAGAGTACTGGATAAATTATATGGCATATTTGATAACAAAAAACAAAAGAAAAGACTTATATTAACGGTGACAATGAGGTTCTGATATCAAGGGAGGTTACATTAAATATATCCATGTCTGGAACATTGTGTAATGAAATAGAAATGTCTACAATCAGTAATTAAATTTAATAAATTTTACTTTTACAACAACAATAATAATAATAATAGAATTTATTTCTCAATACAAATTTACATAAATGTTACATTGTAGCGAGAAAATTGTCTGTTTTATCGAACAAGAAATATATAATATAATATATATAGAATCAATATTACTTTATTCGCAATAAATTTAATTAGTTTGGCAATGGCGAATACGGAAATCAACAAATTTGCCAATATTCGCCAAATTAAATACGAATATTTATATTCAAAACATCTCTAGTATAGTTGTACATAAGCTTATGTTGGTAGACTAAGAACTTCGTTAGTATTCTATTCGACACATCGAACTGGATCAGTCTATACTGATGAGAAACGCGTCTGTGGCTGAAATACTGAACACCAATTTAATTTTAGCATGAAATAATGTATTGCAATACCCAATCACAAATGCATTTTTTATTACGGGAGAATTTGTTTAAAAAATAAATGAACACCGTGCACTATAATTTAAAACCATTAAATAATTCACGGATGATTATATGGACAATTTCAATTAAACCGGAAATAATTGCGCGTAATGTGAATTCACGTCAACCGCAGACGGTTTAGCGCCGGTATACAACAGACTTTAATTTAGTACGTTATAAAAGCTGAAAGCTGGTTATGCCTGGTAAATTCGTAAATTCGTAGAAATGCAAACCTCGTCGGGACCGTCGGGCTGCATCAGTCTGACAGCCACACCACCAGCACTCTAAATAGATAAAAAAATCCACCCTCTCTCAGAGGATTCGAATAGAATACGCTATAATGCACAATTCTTTCGAGGAATTAACATAATTTGACAAATGTTATTTGAATAATTCCAGAAGGTTGGTTTTAATGTGGTTCGTAGGAAATTACATTTATTTTGCACAAAAGAATTTAGTTTCAAGAAAAAGAAAGAAAATAAAAATATAGTAAATTTTCAGGCATTTATTGTTACACAAGAGCGATCAATAAGTGTTTTCTCTCCTTGGTTAAACATGAAGTAAAATTTCGAGTTTAGAAAAGTCTGTAATTTTGGTTTTATTTCATGCTTAACCCTTTCAGCTCTAAAGTTTTTCTGGTGCTCAAAAAAAATTTGAACACTGCATATTATTTATTACTATCTCAGATATACAAAGAGTTTTTCTTTTAAGTATACATAACTCAATATACTGTATACGCTGTAAATCTTCAGATATTCGTTGTATTTACAAATATTTTAAATTAAAGTTTCAAACGAGTCTTTTCCGCTCCCAGGTTAAGCATGAAGTAAAATTTCGAGTTTAGAAAAGCCTGACAATTTGGTTTGGTCGTGTAGCGCGTAGCGCTACACGACCAAACCAAATTGTCAGGCTTTTCTAAACTCGAAATTTTACTTCATGCGCCACGCGTACTAAACACTCATGTGATGTGATGTTCAGAGTACGCTTTTTTAGCATAGTGCTTTAGTAGAGTATTTTAATATCACCTAAAATCAGTGTTTTATACGCGTGGCGCATGAAGTAAAATTTCGAGTTTAGAAAAGCCTGAAAATTTGGTTTGGTCGCGTAGCGCTACGCGCTACGCGACCAAACCAAATTTTCAGGCTTTTCTAAACTCGAAATTTTACTTCATGCTTAATCTGGGAGTGGAAAACACTTGTTTAAGACTTCTAATTAAACTATTTTAAAAAACAAACGATTATAGGAAAAGTTACAGCTCATGCATACACGTATGCATACTTTAAAGAAAAATTCTCAGTATGTTTACCAAATTGTAGTGGTGGCAAATGCTACCGTCAGTGCCGAAAGGGTTAATTTGTGAGTGGAAAACACTCATTGAAAGCTTCAAATTGAACTTGTTTGAAAAACTACGAATTTCGGAAAATATACAGCGTATGCATATAAAGCCTATATATTTCTAAAAATAATGACATTTCTAGTTTTAAAATATAAAAATAGTCACATTTCCAGTTTTAAAATATTTAAATTCTTTGACAAGCATTTACATTTAACAGTTTTTTTCAATTACACGCCTTTATTTTATTTTTCACTTTCTCAGATTTAGAACACGGCCAACATATATAGTCAAATAATTATTTATGACTAACGATTATTTGAATCATTAGTTGATTAATGATTGATTAGTCATCAATCAACAAAATAAATTCATGACTAATGACAAAAAATTAATCATGTCTAACAAATGCAAAATAAGTCATAAGTCCTATTCATCAATCGACTAAAAAATGCCCAACTCTGCATAAAACAAATCTGAAAAATCTACAGTTGCGAATCACGTTATCGAAACATGCCACATGTTTCTGATAAACAATATTATCCTATTTTGTTTTTTGCTAGAATATTTGAGATGGAAGCCTACGAATATTTGATGGTGAATTCTTAAAGCAGATCGCATAAAAGGAAAAAAATGTATGGCCACAATAAAGTTGCATAGTTTATGCAGGATTGGTTTTGTTCGCCGTGGAAACTTGTACAAAGTTATAATAAAATTGGAACTATATGGAGTTAGAAGTGCCGTATGTGACGCTTTTGCTTATCAATGCCCGATATATACATATATTCAAACTTTATTAGATTCCTAACTCTAGAATATGATTTGCATTTATATGAACACAAATGATTGCAATTATGATTGTAGAAACAATTACTAACATAAACTTAAATATGTAGTTTCACAATATATAACGCTAAATATTTTGTCAATGTATTTTATTGCCATTATTATAATTTGGCAACTGTATTGTCTTAACATCAACATTTTTGAGACCTTAACTACGTGGTATTCCATTTTAAATTATAAATAGAAAGGTTACACTATGTTTTATACCATTCTATTTTTATTAAGGACTAGCATTTAGCCCGATTTACCAACCGGGGAGCCGAGGGCCGAATCAAGGAAATGTAGAAATGTAAAGAGAATTGCATAATTAAAAAAAAAATAAATGCTGTTGAAGAAAAATATATGTATAATAGTAGCAAGGGTAAAGGGAGGGGGAGAGGCGTTGGTGCATGAGCCGAATGGTGGTGACTGCAAGGTAAATCGTTGTTTTGTAGTGGTTATGGAGTAGATGGATGTAAAGGTCCGTAAAAAGGTTGGAAGAGATGGTCGCTTCGCTCCAGCCGCTCGCTTCGCTTGCTTGCCTTGCTCGCTTCGCTCGCTAGGGTGCTCGCTTCGCTCATACATAGAGAGGGTAGTTGCTCCTTTATCCCCGCGAAAACAAATTTTCTCTAGCGCAATTTTTGGACCGAAAATTTGCTGAAACACCGGGAAGGCGGCCATTTGTTGGCTAGAAAATAATTTGCTGAGCACCGCGAGGTCAAACCATACCACCCTACCTTTAAACAAATCGTTTTGGAGCATTTTAAGTCGGTCAAAAAAAATAATCAAGAAAATCACGGTTTTAGACCACCCTGTATATACACGTTAAACTTAAAAATTAATTAATTTTGATTATTTTGTTTCGTCTTGTTTCATCTTGTCGGTTGCGGATAATTATTCGAAATCGAAATGTGAAAACCAAATTCCTCTATCGCAATTTTTCGACCAAAAATGTGCTGACAGCCCGTGAATGCGGCCAATAAAAAAAAAAAAAAACATGTCCCAACACCGCTAAATTTAATCCTAGCGATCTGCGTTTAAACAAAACATTTTGAAGAAAAAATAAAAACCATCGAATTAATGCGAGATTTAGACACCCGGTATATATTTTTATGAAATTTCAATTGCAAAAAAAATTACTTTTCCTCGATAGAAAAAATTCTCGATAGATAGGTCGTGTTTCTAATGGAATTCTGAACACAATAGACGCAAAATTTTGAAAATCTATTTTTTTTTTTGCAAAATCGATTAAATGCGATATTTGTTTTAATCGGGCGATTTGAGCGCTTAGAAGTGTCGTGTTGGAAAGGCCAGGTCAAATCCCGTCAAATAGTGCTATGCGCGACCTGAAAAAGTTCCGTGTGAAGCAAGACCAGCGTGTAAAGTATTGAGGTTAGGAAATCATCCGCCCGGTGTAAAATTTAAAAAAATGATTTAAAATAGAAAACGCGGTCGGATTTGAACGCCGCTTAGCCTAAGACACGCGGAATTTTTTTTTTCGGTCCTGTGAAAATTTGAACTTTCTAAAATGAATTCTTCGATTTTTTCCACTCCCGGTGACAGTCGTCTCCCATAAGAGCAATGTAAAAGTGGTTGCCATGGCGACCGAATCGCAGCCTTCTCCGATCCCCGCTGCTTTAATGTTCTTATTATGGGAGATTACACAAGTTTTGACATTTTAGTGTCATTTTTAAGTAAATTGACATTCAATGGTTCTACGATTACAGACATTATAAACAACATGAATTTTGATTATTTTAAAATGCGCGGAGATGTTCCAAATAACTTGTTTTAAAGCTACAGCCTGTTTGTCCTACATATACGCTATTACATTCGAAACAGCATCATTTATAAACTCCAGATTTATTTATTGGGTCAATTTTATCTTTTGAATTAAAAAGTAACTTAGACAATTTTCTATTTGTTTTGTATGCAATTTTGTGATTTTGTTTTTTGAAAATGCGAGCAATTTTTTTGGTTGTTTGGCCAAAATATTACATATTTTGTAGTGAATGTATTTTTTGATTCATTTGGGGATCCTGGATAGATCTGTCAAATTGTTTTCTGAAATTGTTTTTTACTTATTAAACTTTTAATTAATTTAGTGGGGAAGCCATTCATATTACCTATTTCATTATTTTGTTAAGTTCTGTTGGTAAGTAATATTGAGATAGAGGGATCAAAAATGCTTTATGAATCATGGAATGATCTGCTGCTAATTTGTGTGGAGTGTGATGGTTTGAATTAAAAGGAATTGTAGAATTTGTGTGAGTGGATTTTCGAAAAATATTAAAACTGATCTTGTTGTTGTGTAGGATAAGATCTAAAAAGGTTATTTTGTTATCTATCTCTGTTTCTACCGTAAATTTTATTTTAGGGTGGATATTGTTCATTAAATTTAAAAATTGGTCTAACTGGCGTGAGGTGCTACTAAAACATGCTAAAACATCGTCCACTTTTTCAGATTTAGTATAGATTACTAGAGAAATTATATTTCTTTGCGGATTGTGTATGAAATATTTAAATTTCGATGTTTGACACGAATATTTTAGCAAGAAGGGGACTTAAAGGGTAACCAGATTTTTGTTCGTAGAATTTGGAATTAATTTGGAAATAATTTTGATTTAGGCACGTTTCGAAGGCATTGTTCTGCTTTTATAATTATGTTTATTTGAAATGTATCTTATATGGTATTTATTAATTTAAGATATTTATTAGTATGTTGGAAAACATGCTAATTGCGTCAAAAGAGATAAGTTTTTAGTTATTTGAAGTATTTTTTCATTTAAGTTTATCAGAAAGTTCTAGTGAATTTTTTATAGAATGTTTGGAAATAAAATTAGTATGTATGGGGTCCGGCAGCGTTACCTGACGGTTTTTAAAATAGCATAACTTAATCAATTTTCAAGATATTTTATTAATTTATTTTTGGTAAACAGGAAGATTGGAAGTTTATAACGTATGCAAAAACTTAGAAAAAATCCTCAAGTAGCGAAAATAACATCAGGTAAATGACGACCTGCGTTTTCAATGCACAGCTGAAGTCGGGTGGTAAAGTGTCATCACTCCTTGCAAAGTTGTTCGAGGAATCGCACGAATTTCTCGCTGAATATTATCACGCAGTTGAGCCAAATTTCGAGGCTTGTCAAGGTACACTTTTTCCTTTAGGTAACCCCGAAAATAAAAGTCACATGGTGACAGATCCGGAGAACGTGCCGGCCATGGGATGTCACCGCGGTGTGAGATTAACCTATCGGGAAACGATGTTTTCAGCAGCTCCATAAATACACGTGTGGGCAGTTGCCCCATCCTGTTGGAAACAAACCCTCCTGATAGGAATTCGACGCCGACGTAATTTGGGGAGGAGGTATTCCCGGATCATGGTTACATAACGTTCGACATTTACTGTTTCCTCGAAGAAAAAAGATCCGATCACTCCTGATTTACACACAGCAGCCCATACGGTTACCTTTTCACTATGAAGAGGCCTTTGATGAATCTCTTGAGGATTATTAACACAACCATCCAAATGGAAATGAGCTTCATCAGAAGTCAAAATAATCATCTCTGGATCCTCATTTATTATTCGCAACATGGTTTGTGCGACCTGCACTCTTCTTGAAAAATCTTCCTCTAGTAACTTATGGACAACAGCGATTGTATACGGGTGAAAGTTCAAGTCTTGATGGAGAATTCGGCGAACAGTTCTGTCAGACATTGGAAGAGCTTGAGCGTGACGAATAGCGGACCGCCAGGGGCTCAGTTTAAACACAGCTCGTACCGCCTCTATGTTTGCGGGGGTCGTTACCGTTCTGGGAGACCCCCCTCTTCTCCTTGTGGTTCCGAAAGCTGCGTTCTGAAAATTCCGAAACCACAATAGAATGGTGTTCCTTGATGAAATCCGCCCGCGAGGAAGAACATTGAAATGTAAACGAAAATTCCGCTGTGCTAAGATCACTGAATCGTTATTACGAAAAAAAAACGACTCGACGGCGAACGCACGATGTTAAGCGGTTTAAAAGTCCATTGTAACTGAACTTCTAAGGAGAATGTGCCCGGGCTAATCCACACCGCGTCCGACCACCCTTATCCCCCCCACCCCACGTCCTTTCAAAAACCGTCAGGTTACGCTGCCGGACCCTGTATTTTGAAAAGCTGATTTAATTCAATTGCTAAGAATCGGGATTGACTATTAATGTAGGAGACTACAGGTCTAATTGTAAAATCTAGTTTATGTGTTTTTACTAAACTATACAGCATAGGAACTTGCAGGTTTTTATTAATAATTTAAAATTCATCAAAATAGCATTTGTGTTTTTCAATACATTTTTAATTTCTTGTCGAATTTATCTGTATGATCTGTTTTGAGTTGCTTTATACCTTCGTTTCTAATAAAATTGTTAATTCTTTAAATGTATTGATCTTTATTTAAAATTACAACTGAATTTGATTTATCCGCTTTTGTGTTGACAAGTGAGTTGGTGTATGCTTTGTTTTTTTTTTTTATAGATTTTATGATTGCTGACTTTGATGTTATTCGTGATGAATGTGAATTTATAATTTTGGTTATTTGTGCTCTAGGGAATAGCGGATCTAAGACTATTTTAAGAGCAATTTCTGATTCAACAACTGAAAAAATGTTATCGTTTCTGCGGACTATAGATAGGATTCAGGGATAACAGAGATTCCTCTAGTTGATTAAACTTAGTTTTGGAGAGATTAATAAACTTAGGAATTGTTTTTGTAGATGTTTAGTTTGTTGCGGAAGACTTTGTGTTTTCTTGTTTAGTTTTAGATTGTTGTATTAGAAGAGTATCTAACTTTTCACGTTGATTAAAATATTTCTTATGAATTACTTTACTCATGTTATCTCTGATAAAGTCATCAAGAATAATAAATTCTATTGGATGAAGTTAGAGCGGCCGTGGTTAAAACTTCTGCCTGGACTGTTCAAATTTTAAACTTTTGTCTATTCAAGAACGTTGGAATTATGGTTCTACCTTTTGCAGTTTAAAAGAAATAAATGTTTGAAATATGTTCCTTTTGAATTACCCTGTATATTTAAAAAAATATTTCCTGGATATTATTTTTAATACAAAAATGTTCATACTATTTACTGTATGTAAACTCACACGTTGTTTTTGATTTAAACGGAACGTGCATTCCAACTTTCGCGAATAGTTTGTTTGAGCGTCTGTTTGTTTTATAATCCCCCGCCGAAAATCCGGGGTCCCGGAGTTTCGGGAAAAGGGGCCGCGCAAGCAGCGCACGCTCCCGGAATGGTCAGTAGGAAATTAAATTGCTGATGAGGTGAGCGTGTTTGCACGACAACCCTATTTAGGAATCGATGCTTACGGAGGCACAAAAACCCATTTCCATTTTGCACAATAAAACTTTCGCTTTAATTAAACTTATTCGCCGCTGAACTCCGACTGCCGAGTGGGAAACTAACGGAAAATACCATCGTGCGCGCTTTAGCCCACTCTGTGTGTTTATCTCAGCCGTTAATCAATGCGGAATTGCCACTAGGTTTCCGAATGCGTTAGTGTATAAGGATTTATGATATTGTTCGAGTAGTTTTTGAATCGGGAAAAAGGAGGCTGTTTGTGTGATAAAAAAGAGAGCTGGTCTTAAAATTCAGGAAACTTGATGCGAATTACAATGAGAATTAAAACACGTTTTCAGAGAAGATATGCTGGTTTTTATCTGAGAAAAACAAATATAACAACAAAATAATTGCTGCTAGGAATACTAATGTTATTGTAGTCAAACAATGTACCATTTATTAGGGATGGGCGATATTTCATGTACAAGTAATTTTAATTTTTAAATCACAAGTCGCAACTATTACTAAAAACCGTATTTCACTGTGACTGTGATTGCGACTGTTATTGTTCACATAAAAAATCATGTGGCAATAAATGTAGTGTGCCCTGAAACAAAATTGGACTTTTAATGCTGATCACAATTTATAAATAGAATTAGTATGTATAATCAGCTTAGAAGATTCAAAACAATGTGTCAACCAACTGAACAAAATAAAGGCTTGTATTTTTTAAACTTTACAATATTTCAGTGTTTTATACGCGTGACGCATGAAGTAAAATTTCGAGTTTAGAAAAGCCCCGTGAAAATTTGTCTCGGGTCGCTGCGCGACCCTCGACAAATTTTCTACGCGGGGCTTTTCTAAACTCGAAATTTTACTTTATGCTTAGTCTGGGAGTGGACCGTCAAGATTTTTAACGTGTCTAGATTTTCGATATTCCTAGATTTTTGTCGATTTATTCACAGGTTGTTATTATATTAAATGCAACTTTAATATTTTATAAAAACTGTTTTTCTTAGGAATAGAATATTAACCCAATAAGAGGTAAGCAAATTATAAAGTTGACCCTAAAAGTTGATTTTAGGTAAAATGTTGCATCTTTTTTTATGATTTCAATGAATGATTTATTGTATTACATACGTCGATTTGATAAAAGAGTTGAATTAAAAGTTCGAACGAGTGTGTCCACTCCCAGACTAAGCATGAAGTAAAATTTCGAGTTTAGAAAAGCCTGAAAATTTGGTTTGGTCGCGTAGCGCTACGCGCTACGCGACCAAACCAAATTTTCAGGCTTTTCTAAACTCGAAATTTTACTTCATGCGCAACGCGTATAAAACACCGATATGTTGTAAAGTTATAAATACACTTAAAAAATTAGTAATAATCGAAATATTTAAATAACAAAATATTTACATTTTTCTTATACTTTTATTCTACATTAAGTTGTTACGTAGGTACTTATTTGTTGTTGCTTTATTAATCGCATAACCTCACAATAAATGACATTTCTCACTTGTTTTACAAGGCACACTAAATATAATTTTTTTTTAAATATTATTTTAAATAGAAGATTAAAAAAAATCGACCAAAACATTGAACAAAAACAAGAAATTGGGCGTTATTGGATTCAGAAAAATAATGTCTAATGTAATAAAATTAAAAACGTATAGGCAGCCTTTTAAAAATCTTAAGTTGGCTATTATTTGGGATTGATATTATTATTGAAAAAAATCAAATTTTATGTTATTTTTTAGTATCTAAACGGCTATTGGCTTTGGTTTTTAGTTAAATATTATCTGTCAATAAATACAAGAGGTATGGCGTTAGGCGTTTTTTATCTAACACCCGGTATACCATATCAACGGGAGGGAAGGTACCCCACGCTGATTACCAACTAGCTTAGGTTGGTTGAGTTAAAGAGAGATGAGCAACTAACTTTTGAAACACATATGCTGTTTTAAATTATTTATTTTAAAACAAAATAAAACAAATAAAAAAAACATTAAAACAACAAACAGAATAAGAACAAGAGAAGCACAGTGCACGAGTTACAGGGCAGACTTGGTGTGACGTCGGCGTCGCGATCGGGATTTCTACTAGCCCAGCGGTGGCGTCTGGCTAGTGGTGGCTTCCGGATGGAGGCGGCGTCCAAATTGTAAGCTGGCGTCTCGGTGTGAGACGGCGTCGGTGGGGTGGTGCGTCTGACTGGATCCGGAGGCAGCAATAACCTCGTAGTGCGGGACGTCAGGAACGACAGCGGAACGGCTAGCGTTGGCGTCGGGCAAAGTTTCCTGGCGTCGGTGGGCTGCTGGCCTGGCCTGGATCCGGCAGAAGCAACGAACGCTACCCTGGAGCGTCGTTGTGGCGTCGAGGCGACTGCGCTGGCAATCGGGTTCTCGGCGTCCTGGTCCAAAGACAGGAACGACGGCTGGGACGGCTTACGTCGGCGTCGGTTGTTTCCTGTTGTTGGAATCTTCTTCTGGCGGCAGGAACGACGGCTAGGACGTCTGGCGGCAGGAACGACGGCTAGGACGTCTGGCGTCGGCGTCGGTCAGAACTTCCTGGCACAGAAAGAAGAGTTGAGGAACGGTAGTTCCTGCTGAATCCACATGCTGCCCCTGTACAGCACAAGAGTGGACTGGTTTCCTGGATGCCGTCCCCCGGTTTTTATGCCACGAAAAATGGCTTGGAGAAGGGATGATTTTGAGGACTACGTGACCGTTGGCAAAGAATTCGCTAGAAAGTAATTATTGCAGACAACATAATTACTTCCAGCGAACCCTCAAATCCAAACAACCGTTAAGCTGCAATTTGAAAGAAGTATAGACATTTATAATCTCTCTTCTTTCAAATTGCAACGGTGGTCATTAGTCCTCTCCCTTAATTGCCGATTTCGAAAAACCCGAGGGACAATCCGCCACCCCTGCCCAGGTAGATGGTGGCCCGGGCACGGTTTAAACCGCCCGAGATAATCCTTTGGGCCGGTCAATTAGTTAATTGCTGGGTACGAACTCATTTTAAATAAAGGAAGAATTGTAAATAATATTTACAATTCTTGTTGCCGGAGATTAAAATAATCCCCGGTAACAACCATAACTTGATTGAGAAAAGGTAATTTATTAAAAATGCAATTATTTTGAATGCTCTTCTAAACCCGAAATTTACTGTATTGCTAATCAAGGAGTAGAAGCACCTGTTGGAAGAAGTTTCATTCACAAAAAGTGTAAATAATATTCTCTAGACTATTTTTCTTGAGGAACCCCAGAAGGTACGGAAAATGGTTTTGAAATTAGAGTGAATGTTCTAAACTTGAATTTCCTCTAATTTCCATGAAATTCTACTTGTTCGAAGTTTAATTGAAAATGACCTTAAAATTGTTTTTGACTTATTCTAAATAAACAATGTCTTCTTAACATCTATACGAGAAAATTCATTAATTTAGTACAAACATAATTGTTAACAAATTTGAATGAAATGCAGAAACATTTTACTCTTTAACGATTTCCTTAGTTGAAAAAACTTTATTTTATTTTAATCCCCATTCAAACATTTTTTGTCTTAAAGAATGAAAGGCACGATATATAAAAAACTAGTTAATGTTTATTAAATTTTGCCTGAATTCAGTGCAATTCATGTTTAATTCACTGACTAGCTTGACCTTAAATACACCCCCCTCTTTAACGCTGTTATTAGAAAATTTGCAAATATAAATAATGTTCCTTTGTAGTTTTTTGTTACTAACGGTTTGATAATGATACGTGTAGTATCGAAACTATAGTCACCAAATAAACCAATTGTTATACAAACAAAGTGATAAACAGTGTTTTATTTATGTTCAATTCATGTTTGTTCTAATTTTCTTTTATTTTATATCAGCTGCATTTATTTAACGTGAAATGGTCCGAAACCAATTGGAAAACAATATAAGTTTAGTATATCAATTATCAATTGTTTAAATGACGGCGAAAGTGTCATGATGGACAGATTATCATTTGTTTTTACTAAAATGTATGAATACCTGTTTCGAATCATCTGAATGGATTTAATTACAATCTTTTGCGCAGGTTAACTTTTTATACACCGCGACAAATATATCTGTTAATGACGTTTTTCTACTAAAGATGAGCAAATTTTACCCTGAAGTTATTCTGCGAGCCGCCGCTGGTCGCCACTGTGCTTAATTAAGTCACTGTACTCATTCCTATAAACCAGGAATGCTCATTTTAACGCGTTGTGGACTGAAAAAACGTAACCGCTATTCAAAGCTTTTGTAAAGTTTGAAGTTCCTCGCAAGCGTTTCTAGGCACTTGAAAGTGTATTATGGCTTTGAATTTAAATGAATCAATCTTCATTTGATCGCGTTGTGGACTGAAAAAACGTAAGATTATAACCACGCTGAGATTTCTACGAATATTCGTTGACGCATTATAATCCCAACCATATGCTTTACTCTAATATAAGAGTGGATTTAATAAAAGGGAATACATTTACTAAATGAAAGTGCTCGAAGCCGATCTAGAAAATAAAATTACAAATACATGTATCTTCCTTTAACTTTTTATAGTATTGCTATTTTAGCATCATAAAATTATAATAAATCACGAGCTGAAAAAAAATCTTGTTTTCGTAATAAATTTGATGGAATTTTATTCAAATTTTACTACCCAATTACGAATCTGTTATCAGCACTTAAAACCCGTAAACGCAGTTGGAAAAGTGTCTTAATCCCAAAACAGCCGAATAACAATTCCATTCGAACGGTGCGGGTAAAATTCGGTCGGAGAACGCCCTCAAAACTTTCATGAAAATTGCAACTCGGGCGGCATAATTCCATTTAATGCCTCCTGTTCTTTTCACATGACACATTTCAATAATAACGCAAATCGCTCCTCGACGGTCAATTCCCTTTTAGCATTACCTTGGAACGGCGAATTTTCATACGAAGCAAATTGAGAAAGAGGCGACGACTCCGTGATTTGAATTGGAAATTTCAGCGGAAGTTTTTTTTATTGCCTGCGCAATTTTTAAGTAAGGTGTAAATATAAGTATAGAGGATGGATTTTTAATATTAAAATAGCTTGAGTTTAAATATTCCAACTACAAATTGGTATTAAAAAACTTAAACCATAACATAGTTAACCTTATAAAACAGAAATTAGTAGTCTTTGATAGATAAGTAAAGATGGTAATATTACTTTTCTTAAGTATGCATACATAATAATAACTTCATTCTTAAATAAAAATCAAGTTAATCAAGATTTTTAAATGGCTGCCTATAATTTTTAAGTTTTAATATATTAGACATTATTTTTCTAAATCTAATAACGCCCAATTTCTTGTTTTTGTTCAATGTTTTGGTCGATTTTTTTAAATCTTCTATTTAAAATTATTTTTTTAAAAATTATAATTAGTATGCCTTGTAAAAGTGACAAATGTCATTTATTGTAAGGTTATGCAATTAATAATAACGAAACAACAAATATGTAAAGGAAAAAAAACACTTAGAACCTTTCTTCAATACTTTATTTTGTAACCAAATGTACATTTCGGACACGAAGTGTCCATTATCATCATTCGTAGTATCAAACCATTGATAATGGACACTTCGTGTCCGAAATGTACATTTGGTTACAAAATAAAGTATTGAAGAAAGGTTCTAAGTGTTTTTTTAATCAAAGTATAATTATCTTCAAGTAACTCAATCAATCCAAAAGTAAAGGAAAAATATAAATATTTGGTTATTTCAATATATCCATTATTACTCATTTTTTAAGTGTATTTATAACTTTACAACATTTTGGTGTTTTATGCGCGTGGCGCATGAAGTAAAATTTCGAGTTTAGAAAAGCCTGAAAATTTGGTTTGGTCGCGTAGCGCTACGCGCTACGCGACCAAACCAAATTTTAAGGCTTTTCTAAACTCGAAATTTTACTTCATGCTTAGTCTGGGAGTGGAAACACTCGTTCAAACTTTTAATTTAACTCTTTTATAAAATCGACGTATCTAATATAAAAAATCATTCATTGAAATCATAAAAAAAGATGCAAAATTTTACCTAAAATCAACTTTTAGAGTCAACTTCATAATTTCCTCGGCTCTTAATAGGTTAATATTCTATTTCTAAGAAAAACAGTATTTATAAAATTTAAAAGTTGCATTTAATATAATAACAAACTGTGAATAAACACAAATCTAGAAATATCGCAAATCTGGACATGTTGAAAATCTTGACGGTCCACTACCAGACTACGCATGAAGTAATATTTTGAGTTTAGAAAATCCTGAAAATTTTAAAAATTTGAAAATTTTCAGGCTTTTCTAAACTTTAAATTTTACTAGATGCGACACGCGTATAATACACAAAAGTATTGTTAAGTTTAAAATATACTGCAAAAGTAGTATGCTTAAGTAGTATATTTTGAACTTTACGTTAATTCGTACTCCTTGCACATGAAGTTATACTGACAGATTTTGTTTAAAGGAGGCTCTAAAGATACAATTTTAACAAAAGATAGTTAGATGTAAACTATTAAACTACTTAATATCAATTGTTATTATTCAATGTTTACCCGTTTTTAAACACACATTTTTTAAATTTAAAGAAGGAGTTTTTAGGCTATACTAAAAACAGAAATCATTTATTTATTTAACAAAACATCAACATGTTCATTTAAGCTCGTTTTAATTTTCTGTGGTATAAATGAAATAATCAGTTTTCAGTGTTTTACACGTTATTATTTTAGGTGAATATGAATATGAAAAATGATTAAAGCATCGCACCCTGCACAATATACAAGCATTGTAAGTAATCAAATAACTTGATTTTTAAGTACATTAAAAAATGTATTTTTAATAGGTAGTAAGAATTGAATTATTCGATTTTTTTAAAAATTTGTTATAGTTTTTGAAATTTGCAAATAATTACATTTTATTTAGATAATTTATAAAAATTACGTGTATTTTACATCTATTTGTTTTATTTCAAATTACGATTAGTTAATGTTATTTATTGGAAGAAATTAATGATTATTAAAACGATTTGTATTTCTTAAGTGAAGTTAGTTAAATTTTATTCAAAGATTATGTAATCTTTGAAGAAATGAAAATTTATTTCTCGATTAAAATAGATATTATTCATGTCGTTAACATTATGCGATAAGAATATTTTACCTTTGTTTTACATACCGGGTGTTGACTTAGCGGACGCAACATAGGAAACCCTATGTAAATTTTGAAATGTTCAAATATTGGCTACCCGATTTATTTTAGAAGCAAAATGGATTCACCTTTTTTGTAGAGCTAACAATTCTGAAATTATCCGTGTTAACGTTTATCATTTTAAGTTGCTCTAAGTTAAAATAATTAAGAAAAAGTATTGTGATTTTATAAAAATAATAACATGCTATGGAATTAAACGTAATTTTATATTTTAAACTTATATTTTAATCTTATATCAGACATTGTATTATATTTATTTAATTTATTTCCTTATTTTTTAACTAGATATAAGTTTTAATATTTATTTTATTTATTTATTTATTTATTCTCTCACGGGAAACCCCTTTTACAAAGAATATGTACAAAATAATAACAATAATATTTAAAAATTGATAAAACGTATTAACATTAATATGTTTGATTGTATCAATTTTAATATGTTTGTAGTGTCCTTATTTACACCACATTTACTATTTATTTACTGTAACTGACCCACCCACGAATGTCTGTATATTCATACTGGAAATAAATGAATTATTATTATTATTATAAATGAAACAACGCAGGGGCAATTTAAAATTAATAATTTACACAAATACACATTTTGAGACCGTTCAAGAATTGAAAAACCCAATTTCTGCAGAATATGAGAATATCTCCAATTATTAATTGGCTAATGTGAATGAATTCTACAATCGCATAGGATATTGTTTGGGTGTTAATGGGAATTTATTTGAACACGTAATTTAAACTATATAATTATTGTTACAATTTTTCGATAGCTAGCAAATATTATACTTTTATTTTATCTTGCTTAATCGTTTTCTTAATTATCGTCATGCAGTGGATTCCTCGGGTATCGATCGGTCTTGAAACTGGATAGAAAACATATCGCTTACACCCTGATAACTGTGGTCATCATGGTGTAAATCATTTCAAAATATTTACTTTAATTAAGTGATAACGCTATCCTGTGCCATTTTGACATCTGCAATTGTTTCAATTCCATGGCATGTAATTATTTTTATAAAATCACATTACTTTTTCTTAATTATTTTAACTTAAAGAAACGTAATGTGTTAAGTGTGACCACTAATAAATTCAGAATTTTTTCCTCTACAAAAAAGTTGAATACATTTTGTTTCTAAAATAAATAGGGGAGCCAATATTTGAACACTTCAAAATTAACATGCGATTTCCTATGTTGCGTCCGTCAAGTCAACACCCGGTATAGGAAACAGTAAAGAAAAATTGTGAATTGATTGATTTAAACACATTTTTAAATAGATTATTTTTATTGCGCAAGCGATTGTTTGTGCAAATAAATTTCTAATACTAATCGGATTTCTCAACGTGTTTGTTTCTATTATTCGTGAAGTAACCACCCGAAAATGTAAGGCAACTACACGACACAAAATTTAAACAATATATTAAAACTGTGTTGTTAAATAACACCATGTTTTTATTAAATTAATTTCTCTATTATAAATTTAAACTGTTAGAAGTTGAAGTAGTTATGTAATAAAATTAAAACTTTTTAAATAGATAAATATAGGTCATGTTTACATTTATTTACAGTTCTGTTGTTTTTATTACACTTACTCGGTGTCTAATGATCAACATTTTAAGTGCAAGTCCTTGTTTTCATGTTTTAATTTTAATCTGTTTGAATCAGAGCTGGGACGAATCCTCGTAAAAAGGATTCGAATCACGAATCCGAATCACCTAGTATGATTCGAATCACGAATACTCAAATAAAGGATTCGTAAGAGATACATATGATTCGAATCAAAGATTCGAATTCTGTGTTTTCGAATCACGAATATAAATCCTTCAAGAATAAATTTGATTTTAATATTTTTTGCAACCATTAATATATAAATATCGTTGCCAGTTGTTTTAACAAAAATATTTAAAACCTAATTAATTATTATTAACACTGTACTTCGTTGATAACAGACTAAATATCTGATTCCCTGTTACTCTAATTGAAGATGTATTTCTGTGTTTCTGAACTGCACTTCAAATCAGTGTTTTGTACGCGTGGCGCATGAAGTAAAATTTCGAGTTTAGAAAAGCCCGAAAATTTGTCTCGGGTCGCTGCGCGACCCTCGACAAATTTTCACGGGGCTTTTCTAAACTCTAAATTTTACTTCATGCTTAGCCTGGGAGTGGAAAACACTAATTTAAAGCTTCAAATTGAACTTTAAGAAAAAACAAGGAATATCTAAAGATTTACAGAAACAAGGCTGATTTTGGAATACGTATACTTAAAAGAAAAACTCCCTGTATCTGTTTGCTCCGAAGAAATGTGAATAATTATAAACCATAATGAAGATAACAATTAATTCTCAAAATACACTCGTTATTTAATATTATACACAATTGACGTTTGTTAAACAATGGCGGCGACAAAGAAAAAACCCCCCCTGAAACTTTTAAAATGATACATTTTTGTATGTAAGAGCGGGACTGTGAGAGCAAAAAAAATATTTTTTTCTAAGCCCCCTCCCACGAAATTTTTATAACCCCCTCGTTCTTTCAGTAGTTTTTTGTTCTACAGGGAGGGGCAGATAAAGCTATCCGATTTCAAATCCCTTTTTCTCAGAAGAGGGAACAGGTGGGGTAAAAACCGTTAGAAAGCCGGTTTTATGCCATTTGTCATTAGTCAACATGCCTTGGTCTGGTGAACATCGTGCTTTTGTTATTGAGCGGTTTATCGAAAACGGCGGTTCGATAATTGCTAGACAACGTGCTTTTCGAATTCATTTCGGACTCGGGCGTCATGATCCTGTTCCACATCACGCTACGATTAAAGTGTGGGTGTCAAATTTTCGACAGACGGGTTCAGCATTGAAAAAGAAGTCGCTTGGACGTCCCAGGACAGCAACAGGACCTGAAAACGTGGCCAATGTGAGAGCCGCGATTGAACGTTCCCCGCGTCGTTCGGCACGAAAACATTCGCTCGCTTTGGCGATTTCCAACCGCAGTATTCGGCGAATTTTGCACCGGGACCTCAAAATGCATCCCTACAAAATGGTTGTTGCACATAAATTAATTGAAAGGGATTTTGAAACCCGTATGAACCTGTGTCGCGATCTCCGAGAACTCCCAATAGACGATGTTGTGCTCTTCACGGACGAAGCCCATTTTCACCTTTGTGGCGCCGTAAACAGGCAGAATTTTCGATATTGGAGTGACGAAAATTCTCGGGAAATCCATCAGAAACCCCTCCATAGCCCAAAAGTGACTGTGTGGTGTGCTCTATCCCGCCTAGGCGTCTGGGGGCCTTACTTTTTTGAAGAATATGGGCAAACCGTAACGGTCAACAGCGAGCGCTATTGTTTCAGGCTGGAAAATTTTCTTCAACCCAAAATGGAAGAAAATGGCGTGGAAAATGTGTGGTTTCAACAGGATGGTGCAACCGCCCACACATCGCGACGATCAATGGACATTCTCAGGGAAATGTTTTCCGGACGCCTCATTTCTCTGAGAGGTGATATTGGCTGGCCGCCGCGCTCACCGGATCTCACTCCATGTGACTTCTTCCTTTGGGGTTACCTCAAATCGAAGGTATTCCAGCATCGACCAAGGACCCTTCTTCCTTTACGAAGGGAAATTGCTCGGGCAATTGAAGAAATTCCTGTGGAAATGACGGTGAAAGTCATGGAAAGCTACCGCGAGCGACTAAATCAGTGTATCCGCTCCCAAGGACGACATTTGAGTGATGTGCTTTTCAAAACTTAAATTTAAAAATGGCATAAAATTTGCGATATGTTAATAAAAAAATTTTTGTCAAGTTGAGTGGTTTTAATTTTATAACGTTTTGAAATCGGATAGGTTTTTCTGCTCCACCCTGTACTACCACTAGTTTTTTCTGCTACTAGTAGTAGTACAGGCTCCATCTACGGAACTAGAAGCTCTGTCTGCTAAAAGCGGCAGTTCTTTCTGCTAGTGGACAAATCGTTTTTAACTGAAAAAAAGTAAACGTTACAGTTTG
This sequence comes from Philonthus cognatus, assembly GCA_932526585.2. NCBI lineage: Eukaryota > Metazoa > Arthropoda > Insecta > Coleoptera > Staphylinidae > Philonthus > Philonthus cognatus. The sequence continues at coordinate 22,530,446 of OW052243.1, read as the reverse complement.
TAGTACTGGTTCTTTCGGCTAATAGTACTTAGTAGTACTAGTACAGGCCTCGTCTGCTGGTAGCAAGATATCTGAAGCTACAACCATCAGAGCTAGTTCTGGCTGGTAATAGTGCTAATTGTTTCTGCTAGTAGAAATAGTGTTTTCCGCAAAACAGCCTATTTTCTGTAAATCTTTAGATATTCCTTGTTTTTTTTATGTTCAATTCAAAGCTTTAAACGAGTGTTTTCCACTCCCAGACTAAGCATGAAGTAAAATTTCGAGTTTAGAAAAGCCCCGTGAAAATTTTTTGAGGGTCGCGCAGCGACCCGAGGAAAATTTTCTGGGCTTTTCTAAACTCGAAATTTTACTTCATTCGCCACGCGTATAAAACACTGATTTAACGAGAAATTTAAAAAGACACAAAAGACATTTTTCATCTTAATCCTCACAATTAGTTCGAATTATTTTTGACGATTCAAATCCTTTTGTAGTATTCGAATCCTTTTATAAATATTCGAATCCTTTTATAAATATTCGAATCCTTTTATAAGGATTCGAATCGCCCACATTTGGATTCGAATACGAATCCTCTTAAAAATACGTAACGAATCCGGATCACGAATTCAGTTGAACTAAAGTATTCGAATGCCTCTTTTGAATCCTCTAAAAAGATTCGAATCCAGGATTCGAATCCTGAATGATTCGAATCCTGCCCAGCTCTGGTTTGAATATACTTATATACTTATAAAATCTACCTTAGAACTAGAATAAGCCTAATTATTATTAAAAAATATTTTGACACAATTAATTAAAAAAATGATCAAATATTCGACTTTCTCTTCGTTGTCAACTAATAAGTGTTAAAATAAATTGATTGTGAGTTACGTGAAGATTAAATTAATTTGACTAATAAAGCACTAATAACCTTTCTTCGCACTTTTATTTGAATTACCAAATGTACATTTCGGACACAAAGTGACTATTATCAATCGATTTAATAAAATTCCCTAAAACCTAAAACAATTAAAATTCAACAGCTTCAGATGTCACTTGCGCTCTCTGTTGCTACGAAATGAGCTTTGAATTTACAGAATTAATATATTGACGACGAAATATGTTTGTCTATTATCCCTCACACGTTGCAATTACATTTATGTTTAATTTTTCGTAGGTTAAGTGGAAGATCAGTAACAGGTTAAGTTGACTGAACTTCGCCTACGCTTATAAGAATTTATTTTGTATTTATTTTTTGTATGACAAATAAAGGCATTTATTATTATTATTATTATTTAACAGTGTTAATCTATTGATAATGGTCACTTTGTGTCCGAAATGTACATTTGGTAATTCAAATTAAAGTGTGAACAAAGGTTATTAGTGCTTTATTCGTCAAATTAATAAGTGTTATTTTTATACCCATGTAAAATACATATTATAATTTTTTATCTATCATTATTACCTACAAACTTTTCGGATTGATCTGTAAAGCAATGTAATGCAAACCGTCAGCAGTACATGTTTTATGATTAAGATTAATTATTAGTTGTTAATTAATAGCCCGGTTGTTGATTCAACATAAAGTTTCTGAGTAATTAATCTATCAATCCCCTCAAACAATTTTCCTGGACGTATTGATTAGATAACTATTGATAAACTCCCTTAACAGTGTTACAGATTAACCAGTAAATTTACACAAGATAATGACAGGAGACAGGACAAAAAAACGTATTAAAAAAGCAAGCGTTCTTTGTAAATTATTTTTCAATAAAAAATCTGCGAAACGATAAAAATTATATTATGTAACATATTTTAATTAATAGAAAACAATTCGATTATGATCAGGTTTGTTTGTTATACAGCGAATTTTTCTTTTCAATATACATACAGTGATTTTTGTTTCAAGTATACATATCTTGATGCATACTCTGTAAATATTCAGGCAAGTGTTGAGTTTTAAGCTTCTAATGAGTATTTCGACTCCTTAGATTAAGCATGAATAACATTTTCAGGCCTTTCTAAACTCAAAATTTTTCTTCATGCGCCAAGCGTTTTAACCCATTAAGAGCCAATAATGCAATAACGCAACATTTATTTATTTTTCTGTTAATTAAATTATTTAATAAATTAAATTGATACATTGTATTTTTTTACCCGACTTGATAATGTGTGAAAAAAAATTTAATATTTTGTTATTTTAATTTTTTATATATATTTATATTACATCTATATTTACATCTCAAGTATATATTAAAATTGTTATTCATTGTGCACACAATATTTCCACAAAAAAGAAAAGACGAATTTATATTTTTTAATAGCTTCTGCAATAAAAATAATATCACGCTTCAATTCTAATAATTAACTTATTTTGCCTAATTTATCGTTTTAGTAACATAAAATATTTGTTTCTTTGTTTATTTATATTATTATTTTCAAAGTAATTAATGGCTCTAATACTATTTCTGACATCCTTAGGATAAGATGTTTTTGACTATTTTCTTCATTAGACTTAATTTTCAAGAAAAAAAAAAGAATAACAATCATAAACATTTGACAGTCACTATTTTGTCAACTTCATTTTTTTTAATTCTGCCTGATTAGGAAATTATATTACATCATAATAATTAAAATTTAGTCATAATTTGCAAATAAGTAATGTTAATCCCGCTCCTTTGATTTTAAATTTATTTGGTTACTATGATAGTTTAAAAAACTTTCTAAAAAGTAAAGTACGTATTTTTCATTACTTTAGCGAGACTCAAAAATATATATTTTTAGAGAGGTTTTTTGGTGTATAAGTAGTAAGTATACATAAAAACAATAATGAAATAACATGAAAGGTACATTTCTGTTCAGGTAAAACTACTGAAGAGAATTGAATTTAGAAAAACATCTACAAAAAATGGTGATATGTCCATCATAGCACTTTCCTCGTCAACAATATGAAAAAGTTGCTCAAACTAAATTTATTGCACTTTCATTATTTTTATTCTGAAACTATTCACAAAAAACGCAATTCTTGAATTTTTTTGCTACATCTCGTTAAATATTGATCACGATCACATCTAAGCGTTAGATATTTTTAACTATACTGTAAATCAGTGTTTTATACGCGTGGCGCATGAAGTAAAATTTCGAGTTTAGAAAAGCCCCGTGAAAATTTGTCTCGGGTCGCTGCGCGACCCTCGACAAATTTTCTACGCGGGGCTTTTCTAAACTCGAAATTTTACTTCATGCTTAGTCTGGGAGTGAAAGACACTTGTTACTTTAAAACATGTCACAAGTGTTAAAATGTGTACGAAAACAATACTTTCCCTTTGTTTTGCAAATGGGGGAAAGTTAAAACAGTATACTTAGGGGGCCATAGCGGTTTTCGAATTTATCAGGTAAAGAAATGGTTAGGAAACACCGTTTTAAATGGTTCGGTTGTTAAATTGATTTTTCATAAATGTTCACTCACAGCCCTTTTAATTAGCATTGCAGTAGATCCACAATTCTTGATATTATTTCTAACGAGTGTATATAAACTCAGCATCTCAGTTGCTATGAAAAACAAATTACATATCTTAGATTATGCCATACGAAACGGTTAATCTTGGATAGGTCAAATACATTTAATTATATGTCATTGGGTAGTGTCACAGTGCTGAATTTAATTACGACGTATGTTTCTAAAGTCAGAACCTACTGGGATGCCGATAGTTTATAGACACTCGTTATAAAAAGAAAACCATTTGAATATACAGGGTGATTTATACCAGGAGGCGAAAAATTAATTAGTTCGAGATTAGATTCTAAGCAAAGAAGGGAAATAATTTTTTTTCAGATCGTCCTTTGTTTTTGAGATATCGAGGTTCAAACTTTTGAAACATATATTAATTTCAAGATTCACAAAAAAACTAATAGTGGGCAATATGAAAACTTTATTTAGTCACAGAAAGAAAAACCACTAGTTTAAATTACAAGAGATTTTCGAAATGTCCACCGCCAGCCGCGATGCAAGCCTGGCAACGTAGAACTATAGAATTAAAATGTGCAGCAAAATCTTGTTCATTTTCAATTTCAAGTGCAGCATTCATAATTCTGTCTTGTAATTGCTCTTCATTCATAATTTCCTCTGTATACGAATCTCCTTTGATATTCCCGACAACTTTCTAACTCATTGCCGTTACAAAATCTGTAAACAAAAATAATGTCGGCTTATTCTTCATTGCCAATCTGCATTGTTAACAAAATTTGTATATTTTTTCCACAAAAAATTAATAGCAATACCCAAAGTATGTGACAACTGTCAACAACTAATAAATAAGTCTTTTGTTTAAAAACAATTTCTATAACCTAACAAATGTTGTAATTTTAATATTAGGCTCAAGGAACATTTCCGCTCTTTTCGGTTGAGACAGTATAGTAAGTCGTTTTTTGCAAAAGACCTGTTAGATGAAAACCATACTTTTGGAAAAGATGTACTTACCATCATTCACTATGCCGAAATGGGTCGGAAGATGAATCTCCTTGAAGCATTAGAAGTACATAAAGCCCGCGCTAATCCGGGAATCCCTCTCATTAACATCTAGGTTGACCTAATGTACACACCCATTTTTACAGCCGTTTTGTAATTTATTTTTTTCTAACCATTTTTGTATATATACCTGTTTTGTACGTAGTTTTAGTCACTTCATGCTCGATAATGGCAAGCTAAATTTGCCGAAACTGCAGTCACATAAAAATAAATTGTGTTATACAAACAAAAATAAAACGTTTTTTTATTGATTCCATAACCTAATATTTATTTTATGGACAAAAATTAAACAGGTTTCGAAAATTTCATGCCTCGTTATCTCAAAAACAAAGGCCGATCGAAAAAAGTTATTTTCCATGTTTTGCTTAGAATCCAATCTCGAATACGAATTATTATTTTTCGCCTCCTGGTATAAATTACCCCGTACTAAACTATAGAGGAGTTAAAAATAAAGAAAATACGTTTTTCCACTCTTTTATACAACCTTAGTATTGTCATGGGGTTAATATAATCCTTTTACAGACAGCCCTCATATAGAGAAATCTCATTCGATAAATAAATTTATTAGTGCGGAAAGTTTGCGTGAGATGAAAGGAAAGAAGAAATAACCTCGCTTCACAACAAATAATAAAAACTCGCTTAACTTAAATATAAGTGTATCATATCAAATAACTAATATTAAAGATAAGTGGCTTACCTTTGAGACGGAAATTAGAACTGATGTCTGAGCGTCCGGTCCTCGAGAATTTCGGAATATCCCCCGAATATAGATTAAAACGGCCGTCAATACAAGTTTGTGCTTGTTCGCCAAGAACGAGGTCGCATCCTCGTCGAAGTTTAATGTCCTTCCGGACAACAACTGTTCCTGTTAGTGTTAGTTGAAAAGCTCCGAAGCGTTCCGCCCGCGGACAGGTTTGCTAATAGTTTGAATTCAATGGTCAGATTACGTCGATTTACTTATATTTCGATGTGGAGCAAACAATAAAGTTAGATTTATTGATTTTGCATTTTGGTTTACAATTATATTCAATATTGGCAGTATTTAGATAAAATTATACCGGGTGTATTACAAAGCATGCTTACTCAAGTGGCGTAGATAGTTTTTTGTAATAGGGAGGATTTAAGTTAGTAATTTGTTTCATAAATTTATGTTTCTAAAGTTATGCAAAAACAAGTACAAACAATAATGCTGGGTCCATCTTATCACTTTCCTCGTCATTTAAACAATTGATGATTGACACACTAAACGTATCTTACTTGTTAATCGGTTCAAGACTATTTCACATTAAATTAGTGTTTTATACGCGTGGCGCATAAAGTAAAATTTCGAGTTTAGAAAAGCTTCATTTTGCTTGGTCGCGTAGGGAAGCGGAGCGACCGAGCCAAATAAGGCTTTCCTAAATGTTACTTCATGCGCTACCCATATATAACATTGAGTTATCTGAAAACACTTTGAAGACTATTGTGACCCTGATTTTAAGACCAAAATCTAACTGTTTTAGTTATTCTTAGTAATGTTTAAGCTAAAATATGACGATTATAATTGACATAATTCAATTTAAACGTAAATTCTGGATATTTTAGTCATCTATATTCTTACTTTAAAATCAACATTTGATTTGACTATTGTAGTCAACGTAAAACCAATATATAACAATTATACTCATCTTAAGTCAATTTAATATGACAATCTTCCTAAAAGATTATTATATACTAACTTTAAAGCGAAAATCTCACTATAACCGTAAAATTGATCATTACAGTAATGTGCAGTAATTTTAAAGTTAAAATATGCCTATTTTAGAAAATTATAGTCTCTTTAATAGCCAAATTTGACTACTATTGTGATCTATATTAACTTTATCTATAATGAAGCCCCGCTCTGCGGAGCTTCGTGGAGCAACCAAACCCAATTTTCATGTTTTTCTCAACTGGAAATTTTACTCCATGCTTAATCAAGGAATGGAAACACTCGTTTAAAACTTCAAATTAAACGCTATAAAGAAAACAATGAATGCCTGAAATATTTTACAGTGCGCGCACCGGAATATTTATGCACACTTATAAGAAAATTTTCCTGTGTGTATAAATAATTTAAATGGGCACCAAAATTACACACTTCAGATATTTATTGACAAGTTTCTTCATGCAGTGTCAAACTAGACAATTGTATTCTATGTAAATATTTTATGGTTTTTTCTTAAAATAGCTTAACGCTTAAATAAGCTACAATACGTTTAAAAAATAGTATATTTTAATGTATCCTAAATCATTTAGTGTTGTGTAATCTCACTTTGAAGTTGAATAGGTGTATTTATAAAATATAAACGTTTATATTTCATTATCAATAATTGGTCAATAACTATGAATGCGAAGTGTATAACGTGTTGTGAAACAATTCTTTCGATAAACGCGCTGCGATAACACGTTTCGTGCATTCTGCGAGCAAACATCGGCACTAGCCAGAAGTGCTAAAACTAAAATGGCGGGCCTGTTTTGCAGTTGATAATGATTTTAACGCCCCATATAGTTCGGGACATTAACAAGATATCGGGCTCCGATATAAGCCATTAATGCAATAACGCGACAGCGATTTACAGCCCTGACCGTTGCTTGTCGGCATTTTCGCCAATAAAAATACACCACCACTGAATGTGCGGTCACGTAACTGCCATAAACATACAGGATTATCATTTAAAATGTATGCACTATTTTCTAATCATCCAGATATGAATAATAAGCGTTCATTGTTAAAATATCTAAAATTAAGAATTTAGATATTTAAGAAGAGAGCAATATAAATTTACTTCTCAGCGTTTCTAAGTAGACGTATACATTTATTTTTTGTACAAAAAAGCGCCCTAAATCTAAAAGCACTCGAAATAATTTTTCTTGTTGCGGCCAAGTCCACTCCCCGATGGTTTATTGCCATTACGTACGTGTTAATGGCTAATTTCTCGTTTTTTTTTTGCTATGTGGGAGAAGCCACGTCAATTACTCTTGCTACTTCCTAAATTAGTTCTGCCAGGCTGGCCGAGCGTTGTTAAATTAATTCTCCCCCTATTCCTCCTTTATAGACAACGTTACTATTACATATAGACAGCATACACAGTTTATTAACCACAATATTTATTTTTACAAAATATAAACATAGTTGTACAAAATATATATACATATATACAGGGAATTTTTCTTTTAAGTATACATATGGTGAGGATTTTTTTTTTTGCGAACATAGGTTCCCTATGTTTACTTTTTGAGTCAATACATGTGCGTGTCAATACATTGTTTCATTTGTTTTACGGTAAATCATCTCAATACATTACCAGCAATTACAACATATCCGAGTAATTAGGAAAATTCTAGTCTTCTTATTAAAGATAACTTTCTGTTCTTAAATCTTTCAAAAAGTATAAATACAAACCTTATCAATTTTCCAATCTCCAACAGCTTTTTTCTCTTGACAAAATGAATAGGACAGATTTTTGCGAAACAGTATTTAATTTACTAAATGAAAATTTAGATATTTTTCGCAAGATAATTTGCACAGATGAGTGATCGTTTTGTTTGGATGGGATGGTTAATTCACAGAATTGTCAGTTTGTACCTAACACCTCTCTTCCTTTTCTCCTTATCCTTCTGTTCTTTTATTCCTACAGGTACTGGTCGCGTACAAATGAGCATGTTAAAAATTTAACACACACTCAATACAATAGGAGAGTTAATGTTTGGGCTGGAATAGTTGACACTACCTGTTTACGCGGTTTGCGCGATTTGATTGCAAAATTACTTAAACACAATATTAAGGAACAAATTTCTTTATTCACATAAAAATGTGCATCAAGAATAAAATAACAAATATTTAGAAATAAAATTAATCAAGTCAAAATAAAATTAAGCAAAGAAACACATGAATAATAATAATAAATTGAATACACCTACGAAATTAGAAAGATTAACAAAGTAAAAGTTTAAGTTAAAGAATTAAAATGCAACACAGACAAAAAATATAACTCAATCAGACGATGGCGAGAGAATGATAAGTTTTTTTGATTGAGGGAAAGAGGCAACTCGAAAAAGTGGGAAGAAGGGATGAAAGTAGGGATGAAAGTAACAAAGACAAAAAAAAAGTCAAAGGTAAGAGAGTGATAGAAGAAAGCCAGATGCAGTTCGACGAACAGAAATTTGTCTTTCCCAGGGCCGCGCTTTACGATTCAGATCCATAAACCTTCAACTCGGGATTGTTTTCTAGTACCCGTCATCAGACACGTACCAGAGGAACGGCATTGTCTAGCTACCTAGCTAAACATTTTGTACAAAAGGTTTATGCTCTGTTTGCTCGGGGATCGACACGTACTGGCAATAAAGTGCGCACCCTGAGCGAAAACAAGCAATACAAATGATGGCTAAAATCGTATTTTGAATTAGTAAAGTTCGTAGTTCCTACATTTAATACAATTTTAGATTCGCGCATTGATAGGCGCGAACACTACCCTTATTGGTCCTTTTTTTATTGAAGGCAACCTAACTGCTGTTAAATTTTTGGAACTTCTTCGAAGAAGAATTATACCACAACTGCAAGTCTTTGATATTGAGAACGCATGGTTTCAAATGGAAGGAGCTTTACCACATTCCACAGGCCCTGCTACACGTTTCCTGAATGATACCGTCCAGGATCGGTGGATTGAAAGATTTGGACCCATAGCTTGGCCACCTCAGTCCCCCGATTTATCGGCAAACGATTTCTTTCTTTGGGGTTATCTCCAATCCAAAATCTACAATAATATAGCAATAGAGAGTACAGAAGAACTAGAAACAGAATTTGTACCGCCTGCAATGAAATAAATACAGTTTTTTAAGAAATACTGTACACGGATTTTACAATCGCTTGGCATACTGCTTGGAGCAGGAAGGTGGTCACTTTGAACATTTGTACTAAGCCTAAAATAAAATTTCAGTCCCTTTAAAAACACAAATAAAATATCTGTAAGTTTGGTTGCCTAATCTATGAAATTAATGAAATAATGTATGGACATGGACTTTCTAATACTGAACATAGGAAACGTATGTTCAGCGAAAGAAAATTATCACGGTATACATACACTGTAAATGTTCGAACATTCGTTGTTTTTTTTTTTTAAGAATTTAATTTGAAGCCCCAAACGAGTGTTTTTTACTCCCATGCGAAGCATGAAGTAAAATTTAGATTTCGAGTTATGCTATACAGGAAGTTTTTCTTTTAAGTATACACATCCTAATTACAGCGTATATGTTGTAAATCCTCAGATATTGATTGTTTTTTAAAATAGTTCAATTAAAAGCTTTAAGCGAGCGTTTTCCACTCCCAGACGAAGCATGAAGTAAAATTTCGAGTTTAGATGAGCCTGAAAATTTGGTTTGGTCGCGTAGCGCGAAGCGCGGAGCGACCAAACCTAATTCTCAGGCTTTTCTAAACTTGAAATGTTACTTTATACGTCACGCGTACAAGACACTGGTTTTAACTGAAGTTGACTTATTTACAATATTTCAGCGTATTCAGTGTTTAATACGCGTGGCGCATGAAGTAAAATTTCGAGTTTAGAAAAGCCTGAAAATTTGGTTTGGTCGCTCCGCGCTTCGCGCTACACGACCAAACCAAATTTTCAGGCTTTTCTAAACTCGAAATTTTACTTCATGCTTAGTCTGGGAGTGGAAAACACTCGTTTAAAACTTCAAATTGGACTATTTGAAATAACAACAAATATTTGACGATTTACAGCATATACGCTGTAATTTGGATACGTATAGTTAAAAGAAAAACTCCCTGTATATAAAAATTGAAATGACGAATAAGTATTATAAAAATCGATAGTTATATTAAGTTTATTGAATATTTTGTTGTAAACAGATTTTCGTGCATAATATACGGAATTTACGAGGCACGTGCAAATCTGATGATTAGAGCAGAGGCACACAACAATAAAATTAATTGTACAGTTCGTACATACATAGAGGAGCCCGGGCCAAATTGATTTAGCCGCAAACTCGTTCACTTTGTGCTGTAATTGTAATTAGTTGTTAATCGAGTAAATACTGGGCTATGATTCAAATTCAACATTGCTTTCGGGTACGGCCAGATGGGCAAGTTGACAATAAATCCAATCAAACTAAAACAAATAGTTTAGATGTAATTAAACGTAGGATTAATTCCAATATACAATTATAGTGATCATAGGCGCCCGCAGAATTTTTTTAAAGGGGTGGGGGCAAAATATAATAATAATAATAATAATATACAATACGCAGCCAAATAGGAGGTAAAAGGAGGGCCCAAACAATATCGAGAATATCGAAGCAAATAGATATTTATTTATTTCATTATTGCAATTCTTACAGTTATAAGAATAAAATGAAATGTTTAAAAATAATAAAACTCAAGAAAATTTCACGACTCGATAAATGCATAGTATTTTTAATACCTATTTGGAATAACCCCATCCTTATTTATCAATCATGAATCAGATAAAACAAAAAATTACCAACAAAAATAACCGTCGATTATTAAATAGATGTTACGTCAAAAGTTTGATGTCTGTTAATGTAATTACATAACGCAAAAATACACTACTAAAAAGCCGATATTCCGATGAATTCAAAAAGCTTATATTTAATGTAGTAAGTTATTTTCAAAATGAATTAGGATCACGATTTAAGGCAATTCAAAAAGCGTCCGAAGTCCTAAAAGTTCCACAAAGCACATTATACAACCTACAAGATTAAAACAGATCGTGATTTACAAAATGTATGCCCGAAAGAAACATTTTACTTTAGAAACTATTCACTGCCAATTTATGGAAGAATCACTAGCAGTTAAGATCACGAAAAGTTATTTATATTTGAGAATTAAGAAAATGGGCTTTAGCTTCAAAAAACAGGACGGAAGAAAACATTTATTGGAAATGCCTGGAATCAGGTTGGAGAGAATTTTATTTTTGAATAAATATCAAGTTGCTAAAAAAGACAACATTTCTATAACATTTTGTGAACCTTTTAGTTGTTAACATAATAGCATAACGTCTATATAAATTATGACATTCTATCGCCACTGGTTGTATTGAATATCAAGTTTTCTCCACCAATGCCCTAAGAATAATGGTTTAGATGTCGGCCATTTGACATGACAAGTGCCTAACCTAATTTTGTGTTTGTGTTCAAGAAGCCGCATACGATAAGTCACTAAAACAACTGGTACTTCTAAATAGGTATTAAAAATACTATAAAATTTAATGATTTTTGTGAATTTTTCGTAAATTTCTGAAATCAACCCGGCACATTCTGACATATTTAAAAATCATCGAATAGTGTGGATAATTGATATGATTGGAAACTTTGATGAAATTAACTCTTATTGAAAAGTAATGAATTTCATTATTCATCTGCCTGATGAAACCACTGTGTGGCGAAACAATTGTTGCAGTGTCAATCAATAAACAGTGAAATCTTAACCAAGTGTGTTATTTACTAAAAGTCTTGATATGGAATTTCACCAAATAAAAGCCTCAACTATTAAATTAATAAATTTCAATCAACATTTACAAAATAATCAAATATTCATTCGTTGTTTTTTTAACAGAGTTTAAATCTAAGCTTTAATGGAGTGTTTTCCGCTTCCAGATTAAGCATGAAGTAAAATTTCGAGTTTAGAAAAGCCTGAAAATTTGGTTTAGTCGCGTAGCGCGCTACGCGACCAAACCAAATTTTCAGGCTTTTCTAAACTCGAAATTTTACTTCATGCTTAGTCTGGGAGTGGAAAACACTTGTTTAAAGCTTCAAATTGAACTCTAAAACAACGAATAAACTAAGATTTACAGTATATTATACGCTGTAATTGGAATATGTATACTTAAAAGAAAAATTCCCTGCATTATTAATTGAAATCCTGCTAAAGTTAAATCTTTGAACTTTCAATTGTTATAAGAGTAATATAAATGATAGTGATTTTTATTTTATACAATCCAATTTATTTATTTCCAAACAGATACTTTCACGAGTGAGTCTAGTTTAGTCAATATAATTATACAAAAGTATAGCATAAAATAATAAATAGAGAGACTGACAAAAATACAACAAAGACAAATAATATATTTTTTTTTAAATATTCGTTTTTTATATCGATTATGTTGGGGTCTTCAAGTTTTCGTGAGTTTTCAATTTAAATAAATTTGAATGGTATTGAAATTTAAAGTGATCACAATTTGAAAATTTTTTGAGATATATATATATATATATATATATATATATATAAGTGCTCTTTCAAAAGATGTAACAATCAAAGTATAGGGTATACTTTGATTTTTACATTGACAGTTTCTGAGTTATTTTCAGTTAATCGTCAATCGAGGGACAATTTTGATAAGTTTGATTAATATGCAAATTTTAAGAGATTATTTGTAATATTTTTTGTAAAATTATGTATTAATATTAATCAAATTATTTCAAAATATGTAAAAATGAGAATACACCCCATCAATAGTTTTTGAGTTATTTTCACTTCGACGTCAAACAATTTTGATAAATTCTAGTGATATTGAAATTTCGAGAGTTCATAACTGGGGACACTAATTAAGATATCAGTATAAAACTTTATGTGCATATCACTCATCTATTGTTCTTTTAAAATGTGTAAAAATAAAAACATACCAAATTGATAGTTTTTGCGTTATATTCACTTGAACGTGAAACGGGAGCCAATTTTGATAATTTTGAGTGATAATGAAATTTCAAGAGTTCATAACTTGGATACTATTTATGATATTTTATTAAAACTTGGTATGCATATCACTCAATTATTGGTCTTTTAAAATATGTGAAAATCAAAATATACCCTAAAAACAGTTTTTGAGTCATTTTGAGTAATATAGAAATTTCAAGAGTTCGTAACCTGGATACTATTTGAGATATCTTTATGAAACTTAGTACGCAAATCACTTAAATATTGTTCTTTTAAAATATGTGAAAATCAAAATATATGCCATCAATAGTGTTTGAGTTATTTTCAATTACACGTGAAACAGGTGTTAATTTTAATTATTTTGAGTGATATACTAATTTCAAGACTATAACTTGTATACTATTTAAGATATAGTTATAACACTAGCTGTGCATATCACTTAATTATTGCTTTTTGAAAATATGTAAAAATCAAATTACACCCCAATAATAGTTTTTGAGTTATTGTCACTTGAACGGAAAAGTTTTCGTGAATTTTCTAGGATTTCATTAACTTATAAAATGTTCAATCAATATCATTTTTTTAGTGCATATTAATAATTATTTGATAATTATACAAATATCTTTAATTTAATTAATTAATTAGTTTTATAAATAATGCAATATTCAGGGAATTTAAAGATATTCGTTGTTTTTGTAATAGCATTCAATTTGAAGCTTGTAGCGAGTGTTTCAAATCCCAGATTAAGCATGAAGTAAAATTTCGAGTTTAGAAAAGCCTGAAAATTTGGATTGGTCGCGTAGTGAAGCGGAGCGACTAATCCAAATTAGGCTTTTCTAAACTCGCAATTTTACTTTAAGCGCCAGGAGTATAAACACTGAAATATTGTAGAGTTCAAAACATACTACTTACGTTTGATCTTATGTTGAATCAATTTGCAAATGTTTATATGGAATATGTAAAACTATACTTAAATTAAAAAAAAATAGGGTATGGTTCCAAATATAAATATTTATGTAAATATAATGAATGTTGACGTTTTTATTTACTCACATTGGTTATTTTTAACAAATTGCCTAACAGTAATTTTCCTCAAGTCTAAACATTAAATCTTTTTACATTCTTAACTTTATTAGAGTTTTATCAAAATTGTTGACATTTCTGTGTACCCCTGTACAAGATTAAGAAACGTACAATAATTATAAAGTTAACAGAGATAGCTGAGAAATTACGAAACATAATAAAAGAACTAAATCGTATAATAAACAGTATGCATATCTCAATACATGCTCTGTCAAAAAATTGTCAATTTGAAACTTTTGACGTTTTTTTTTTTACTTTCACTTTTCTAAACAAGAAATTTGTAATGCCCTGTATATTAAAATATATGAATTTATTTGAATACTACATTATATAACCTTACATATAATTTGTAAAATTGATTAGGTCCCGTGAGACGAAATCCCAGAGGGGGGCAACTGCCCCGTCTTACCCATATGTGCGGGCGCCCATGATAGTGATAAATTAGGATATAATTAAACGTTTATCAAAAGAATAGTAATTTAAAATACATCTTTGGATTAGTTGTTGGCAATGTAAACGAATTAAATAAGTAATTTAGTAAGATCATTTTTGTAGTTATTTATTAGTTATAACTTGATTTATAAACCATAATATAACTTGGTGGAAATAAATAAATAAAAAAATCAGAAATATTTAGCGTTTTAGGCCTCCTGGCCCACGAAGTAAATTTTTCATGTTTAGAAAAGTCTGAAAATTTCGTTTAGTTGCTTCGCGACCAAACTAAACGTTCAGGATTTTCTTAACCAGAAACTAGAAGAAATTTAAATTAGAAGAACTCAAATTACTAGCTACCTAGGAGTGTTTTGAAGATTATAGGCGTAACTAGGATATACTAGTAGGCGTGTATGTTTTTTGTAAACACGCCCACTATCTTATTTTAGATTGATTCACATTAGGAAATGATTCATTAGTGAGTATCTGAACGTGAATACTGTATAAAAAGCTAAAATATGACTATTTTAATTTAAAACACCAACGATTTAAATAATGCAGCGTTTAATTGAAACAAAAAAATCGAGGGTGAATAAAAAAAAGGGAGGATCGTCACCTGTTTAATGCAGGAGCCAGGTGAATAATGCGAGAGGATAAGAGTTAATGTCTGGCGATATTAAAATTCGCGAGTCAGTAAAAAAAAAATACGGCGGCACATCCAGTAAATAATACATGGGAGAGAAAAGAGGAGATAATAATATCTCAGCCTCATTGAAATATAAATAACTCGCTCCGCCATTTATACAGATTGCATGAGGACGAGACTATTAAATGGCGCGGGATGTCCCTTTTCATTACTCATTAAAAAGGGTGGGCATCGAGGGCGCACACATTTTCACTTTTTTATGCTACTGTAGAACATTCATCCCTCATCTTTTTTCCTCTGTGGAAAAAAAGTGTGAAGAGAAAATAGGACGGATGTTGGAAAAAAAATGTGCATCCTTCTTGCTCATTATGTATAAATCCCTATCATGTATCCATTTCACTTTCAACATAAAATAGAATTGTTTAACTTATCCGTTTCAGTCTCTGTTTTGAACATAGTCAATTTAAAGTATAATTATTCGTCTTTGCATTTATTGAATGTTACCTTTCAGGAAATCTAAGACTAAAATATAAAGTTTGTTTTATGACCTCGGCCTTAACTATACAGCCAGTGCTGCCAAAACCTTCCGTTTTAGCGGTATATCTACCGCTTTTATTGACAAAATGCCGCCCTACCGCTACAAGCAGCTATATACCGCTTTTTTACTTTTCTCTTAATATATTTTACTTCTCTAAAATAATTATTGAGTACTGTTTTTATATATAATGACTATAATTTACTCGAAATATTTGTAGATCTAGATTTTAGAATAATATATTTAATTATCTCTAAGCAAAACGTTAAATTTGAAGGCCTTTTATCATTCAAGGTAACGTCAAATGTCGATATGTTGTTTTTTTGTCATTATTAGAAATTGAAGGTAAGTTTAAGAAAATTAATCCAAAAAATTTTTTTAATACGTAATAAAACCGTTTTTAGGTCCCGTTGAGACCTCTTAATAGGGATGCTCGATTTATATTAATATTTTGGAATATCGATATTTTTATGCAAAATAATCGATATTATATCGATATTTCTTTTTCCGATATATCGCTAATATCAATATCAAATTGTCGAAGTCATTACGATACTAGTTATTTATTAGACTCTATCTATTGTATAAAGATACTCTTTTAACAATAAAAAATGTTTTTAGTTAAAACTTGAAGAAAAGTAAAAGTAAAAAATATACAAGCATTTTCTCTTTTAAGTATACAAACACACAACAACTGACGCCATCGTATATTGTTAAGCGGTATATTTTGAACCTAACTTGAAATCAGTGTTTAATACGCTCGGTGGCGCATAATGTAAAATTTCCACTTTAGAAAAGCCTAAATAAATAAATCAATAAAACTTGATCCATTTGAGCATTAAATAAAATTATTTTAAAATTAAATAGATCGACGAGGCAATTTTCGAATGATGAAAATCTGAAGAAAATGTTCATACATCGACGAATATCTTAAAATGTTGGAAATTTTTAAATTAATTAAAATCTCGAAATATTGAAAATCTCACAAATACCTCAAATTATTAAAAATCTCATGAAAACATAATAACTGAAAAATCGACTAAAAATTAAAATTTTAAATGAACAGTATATTTTCAACATTCCACTAAATCAAGTTTTTTATGCGCGTGGCGCATGAAATAAAATTTCGAGTTGAGAAAAGCCCGAATTTGGATTTGGACGCGTTAGCGTCCAAATCCAAATTCTTGGGGCTTTTCTCAACTCGAAATTTTATTTCATGCTTAGTCTGGGAGTGGGAGATACAAGTTCGGGAATTATCAACAGCTTTTTTTTAATTTTTGCAGTTTTTATGAAGTTCCATCATTATCATTAATTTATAAAAAAAAAAACATACCTTTTTATGAATTTCCAAGGTTTTTATTAATATTCAAATTCTTGGTTATGCTTGTATTTTCATATTTTAATTCATTTTTTTTAAATTTCATTTAAGTTTTCAAAATTAATGATTGTCCAGAATTTCCTGGATATTGAAGTTCTACATAAAATTTTTCAGTTTCGTCAATTTTAAAAATGTCAATACTTTTTATAAATTTTCGTCATTTGAATAAATTTCTTAATTTTTAATGAAATTCCAATATTTTCATAATTTTAACTGTTATATTAAATTTTCTTTAATTTTTATAATTTTTGCACTTTTAATGAATTTTCGCCAATTTTTCAATCCTGGCAATTGTCGTGTATATTTTAAATTTTCGTTAAATTTAAAAATCTTAATACTTCTCATAAATTATTGTCAATTTTTAAAATGTTGACACTTCGCGTGAAATTACAAGATTTTACTTTTTTAAATTGTTTTTGTAAATTTCGTAAATTTTCTAATTTTTGTGAATTTCCAATTTTTTTTTGTACATTTTCAAAGTTGTGGTGGTTTTCGAGAACTGTCTACATTTCCATCAAATTTGAAATTCCGAGGGTTTTCCTGAATTTCTTAGATAGTCGATTTTCAAAATATTTACGGTTATCCTAAATGTTCGTTGATTTTAAAAATATTTACACTTTTCAGTTATTCACAGATTCTAACACCTTTCGTTAATTTTTGAAATGTTAGCACTTTTAATGAATTTTTGTCAATTATTGAAATCTCGGCATTTTTTATGTCTTTCCTAACTTTTCGTGTATTTTCAAAATGTTGACGATTTCTAAGTTTATTGCGAAAAGTTCCATTTTCATAAGATTTTTATAATTAATGAACATCTTGAAAAAATTACAAAATCTTTGAGTTTCACAAAAACCGACAAGATTTTTAAAATCAATGGAAATTCAGGAAAATAGACCGAATTTTGAAAATTCGCAAAAAGTGTCAACATTTTTATATTTAACGAACATTTAGGAAATTCACAAAAATTACTAAGATTTCACAAATTGACGAAAGTCTTGAATATTCAATTATAACATTTTTTTAAAATAACGAAAATCTAAGAAATTCGTTATTTTTACGAACGCATTAAGATTTTGAAAATTAAAGATATTCACAAAAAAACAGATATTTATAACTAAAAATAAATCTAAAAGGCGTCAGAATGTTTAAATTACCAATTATTTTTTGGAATGTATGACAATCTTTTAATAATTAAAAAGTAAAAAATAAAATTATGCCTTTTCCATTTAAAAAAAAGTTCCAAAAATCTTGAGATATCATGAAGAACGTCGAGAATTTGATAATTAACGAAAATTTTGGATATTTACTAAAAACTCATAATTTTTTATATGTAACGAAAATCTTAGAAAATTAATAAAAGTTGTAAACATGTTGACAATTATTAAAGGTCTTTAAAATTCACGAAAGGTGTCGAAATTTTTGAAGATTAACCGAAATCGTCAACATTTTGAAACGTAATTTAAATTTAAACCTTGCAAATTTCGTGTAAGCGTCAACTTTTTTCTAAAAATTTACGAAAATCTAGAAAAGTTATGAAAAGTTTCGACATTTAAAAAATTGTCAAAATCTGTCAGAATTTTTAATATTACCGAATGAATAGTATTAAGATTTTTAAAATTAACAAAAATCTTGAAAATTTAAAGAAATTTTGGAAATTCAGGAATAGCGTTAGGATTGTAAATAGAAAGATAAATATTTTAAATTTAGTCATTTCTAAAATAAACGATAATCTAAGAAAATTATTATACATTGAGAAAAATCTTTTAAAAATTCATGAAAAGTATCAAAATTTTAAAATTAAGGGAATGGGCGAAAATTGCCACGATTTTAGAAATCTTAGAAATTCATGAAATTTGCTAAGATTTTAAGATTTGATTAAAATTCATGGAAAAAAGGAAGAATCGAGAACATTTTTGAAATATTCAAAATCTCGAAATATAAAAAATCTTGAAATATCGGAAAATCTTACCTAAATATCTATGTTTATAATTTGACGAAAATCTCGACATATTGAAAATGTCATTAACATTTTTTAAATTAATAATCTCAAAATATTACAAATCTTAAAATAACTTTGAAATATTGAAAATCACATGAACATTTTATGAATTAATGCAAATGTCGAAATACCGAAAATCCGACGAAAATCTCGAAAAATTTAAAATCTCATTAAAATTTTATAAATCGACTATAAATGAGAAATTTACAAAAATCTCGATATATCGAAAATCTCTAAGTATCAAAAATCTGATGAAAATTTTATAAATTGATAAATATCTCTTAATATCGAAAATCTTACGCATATCTCGAAATATTAAAAATCTCATTAAAATTTTATAAAACAACAAAACTTTAAAAGTTTACAAAAATCTCGAAATATCGATAATCTTCCTAAATGGTTTATAAATATAATAATAAATATAATTATAAATTTATGGAAATTTTATAAATTGATGAAAATCGACAAATTTTGCAAACTATCGAAAATCTCATGAACATTTTATGATTCGACAAAACGAGTGTTTCCTACTCCCAGACTAAGCATGAAGTAAAGTTGATAATTTCGTAACCGTGGTTAAACTGTTCTTGGCAATATTATCAATATTATGTGAAGGCGTTTAAAAAATGATTTCCAGCATTTGTAAATATTACAGTAATTGTAAATATTAAATCTAAAATATCTGGTCGAAAATTATTGATATTTTGAATATCGGTACTTTTCAATACGATATTTTACTGTATCGATACTTGGCTGTACGATATAATCAATACCTAATAACAGTATTTTTTTAAGATCGTAAAATCCCTACCTCTTGAGAAGAAAAAAACGGTAGAAAGCGGTAGATTTTTATCAATCTACCGTTTTCTACCGCATTATTTGTATGCTATCTACCGCTAATTTACGATTTGTCACCACTGTATACAGCTATTCAATTGTGTATTTTGATTTTTCTAAATCGCCTAACACATTCTATATTTCTAATCCAAAGTTGGAAAGATCTAATAATTTTTATTTATAAACTGACAATTTACATTTGATCTCTCTTTATTCACATTTATAATAGAGAGGGAAACTTTATTTTTATTTCTGGGGCATATACGTGTGTCTAAATTAGTAGCATGTTAAAGGGAACTGCGCTGAATTATGAACTGGAACCGACATTAATATTTACGGTAGAGTTAGCGTCCCTTTTTTCCGTATCTGGAAATATCTGATTTCGGCGCGAATCTCGGAAGTAACATAAAAAAAAACACGGGCGGAGAATTACGTTTTCGCTTTTAGCGCGTTTTGTTTTCCACTTGAAAGTTTTTAATATTTCATATCGGCTCGTAAATCTGGCGTGCCCGGAGGGTGTGATTGATTAAAATATCAATAATTCGGAAGCGTGAATGATGCAGCTTTGCGAATTTATGTGGGTTATTGTTTCGAGGAGCACTTGGAAAGATTAAATTTACTTAGGAATGAAATCGAAATCAGAATGTTCTAAACTTAAAAAATTTACTTTATGCACCAAGTTTGATAAGCATACAATTTTCAAGCTTTACACTGAATAAAACAATTTTTTTATTAAAACTAGGGGGTATGTAATTTGAGTGAGTACATGTTTTAATTATTTAAACACACGGGTGTTTTTTTTTTAAGTTTATTTGTAAAAGACATGGGTTTCACATGTATTACATTTGCAAAGTAGACAAACACATATATAAAATTACATAATGTTAACATGAAATAAAATAAGTTAAAGTTACGATTTAAATTATTCACTGCATATTCATATTGAACCGCCTATATACCATAGGCATTTAAAGACAACCAGAAAATCGCTTACTGATTAATATGCCTTTTTTATTAATAGCTTTTTAACGCATTTTTTAAAATATTCTGTTGCTTAATTTTTTTAGGGGAATCTGGTAGTTTATTATACAGCGTGAGACATCGATAATATGGTCCTTGTTCATAAAGAGATGTATTGTGGAGTGGAATACATATGCCATCTAAGTTTCGGGTATTAGAGCTTGTATTGTATGCTCGATTTTTTAAGTAAACATATTCCAATATATGCTCTGTAAAATTTAAATTACAAGCTTTCATTGCTTTTTTTAAAAGCGTTTAATTTTAGGTTTCAATTTCCACTCTCAGATTAAGCACGAAGTAAAATTACGAGTTTAGATAAGCCTGCATTTTTTTTACTTCATGCGACACACGTATATAACACAAAAATATTGTGAAATAAAAAATATACTGCTAAATCAGTATTACAAATAAACTACTAAAACAGAATTAAAAATATACTGCTAAACAAGAATGTTTTGAATTTCACAATATTTCTGTGTTTTATACGCATGGCGCATGAAGTAAAATTTCGAGTTTAGAAAAGCCTTAGGGTTTGGCTTATTCGCCTGAAAATACGTCGGGACATGTACAGTAAGTTGATTTTTTATGTAGACTTACCATTTTTTGTGAAATGACACAAAACGTAGAGAGTTAGATCGATTTTGTTCCCGGGATACTGTTGGATATTGGATTTAGACAAGGCTTTATTTTGACTTAGAACAAACGTGTATTTTGACCTTTAATAAAAGTATTTTTGACCTACAACAAGACTAATTTTGACCTGGTATAAGTCAATTTGAGACAACTATTATTTGATATATATTCTTAGAAGGTTACTTTATTGTTTTTCTCTATGACACTTGCGACACACATTCTGATCGTTGTGACTTGTTATAAACTAAATTTTAAGGCTTTTCTAAACTCGAAATTTTGCTTCATGCTTAATCTGGGACTAAAAACACTCGTTACAAGCATCAAAATAAACGATTTTATAAAATCAATTAATGCCTGATAATTTACAGCGTATACATCGGGATATACCGGGTGTTTGATTAAGCGTGGCCACCGGCTGTATCTCAGAAACTATGTAGCGTAGCATGTTGGAGTAAAAAATTGCAATGTCAAAGTAGCCAAAATAAATCACTGGAAATTAGTTTTAAGTCCCTACCTCCGCCGCCAGAGGGCGTAAAATCTATCGCCAAATACAAAAACAGATTTTGATCAAAAAACTGCTAAATTGAGCTAGGTTAAAAATATGCAACTCGTAATCTAACCTGAATTTAACTCAATTTTAACTACTCACTCGTTTGTTTATCTCGAAGATATAAAGCAGGGGAGAGCGGGAAAGTGTGATCATTAAACTGCGTGTAACTTTTGTTAGTATTAACTGAAATTAATTAAGTTAGTCTCATTAGCGCAATCTATACCGCAAAGGATAAAAACAAGATTTTATTCAAAATGCCAAATTATATGTAAACCAATAATAAAAGAGTATATTTTTAAGTGTAAATGCATGTTATTTCTCTTTTAGATTATTTGGGATTGAAATAACTGAAAAAATTTACAAGATATAGTGTAAAAAAAATATTTATTAGAAATTAGTGTATACAAATGCATACGCTGTAAATTCGTTGTTTTTTAATAGAGTTAGTTTAAAGCTTCAAACGAGTGTTTTCCACTCCCAGATTAAGCATAAAGTAAAATTTCAAGTTTAGAAGAGTCTGAAAATTTGGTTTGGTCGCGTAGCGAAACGGAGCGACCAAACCAAATTTTCAGACTTTTCTAAACTCGAAATTTTACTTCATGCGCCACGCGTATAAAACACTAGTTTAAAGTGAAGTTCAAAATATACGTCTTTAGCATTTTTATATAGTAGAATATTGTGAACTTAACAATATTTCAGGGTTTTATACGCGTGGCGCATGAAGTAAAATTTCGAGTTTAGAAAAGGCTGAAAATTTGGTTTGGTCGCGTAGCGCGTAGCGCTACGCGACCAAACCAAATTTTCAGGCTTTTCTAAACTCGAAATTTTACTTCATGCTTAGTCTGGGAGTGGAAAACACTCGTTTAATGCTTCAAATTGAACTTTATGAGAAAAACAACGAAAATCTGAAGATTAACAGGATATACACTGTAATTGAAATATGTATACTTAAATGAAAAACTAGTTGTATATTTTTATTATTCCAAAATTTTTGGTTCAAATCTTTACGTAACTGAAAAATCACATTTCAATGGCAACACATTTATAGTTGGCAACATTGTTTTTTTTTTTTTAATTTGATAAAACTGTCTTTCGATTTCGATTTACATTAGCTTATTACGGCTAATTAATCACCTATCGGCAAAAATATAAATCGATTGGTTCGATTTTGAACAAAAATTCAGAAATATTTTTAACAAATAATTCAACAGCAGGTATAATTTTGAAATTTTTCTTTTAGATTATTTTTGAATTGAAATTGTATTGTATTAATTGTATTAATGAAAAAAAATATTTATTGCTGCAAAAAATTCCTGAATTTTGAAATTTTTGCATTGGCTGAAGTGATTTTCCCACTAAATGAGTTTATTGAAAATACAGAGAAATGTCTATTTTATTTAGTTTATTTTTGAATTTTATAGTGAACTTAGTTTTATTTTTATAATCATTTGACAATATCGTTTTAAAGTGCAAACCAATTTAGTATTTGATGCAAAAAAATTGCTGGATCATGAACATTTTCGCAGTGGCTGAAGTGCTTTTCTTACCAAAGGAGGTAATTAAAAACACAGAGAAATGTCTATTCTTTTTTAGATTATTTGCGGTAAATCTACTCTAAATTTTGCTTGATTTTAGCTACCTTCTCATGTCATTTGCTTTTACATAAGATGTAGATGAAAGTGGCAAAGTCTAATCATTAAAACGGTTGTAACTTTAGTTACGTTTAACCGAATTTAATAAACGTTGACTAAATTGATAAGTAATTAAATGCACTTTTAAACTCTAATGTAATTAGTGATTTGGTGTCTATAGTAACGAACAGAGGGCGCTATTAGTACAAAATACCCCATACCGCACAATTTTCAGTATATCTCCGGTTAGTATGAAGATATCGGGATGTTGTTTTTACCCGTTTTGACACTATTTCTCATTTTAATGAACTATTGTAGCTTACGTATACCTTCCAATTTGAAAATTTAGAGAAAATGGAGAAAATACGGTGATTATCTCAACCATTAAAAGTGCGATTCTTTTCGTCTTTGTAAGACTAACTTGTTGTAGATTGCGAAAAGAATCGCACTTTTAATGTTTGAAGTATTCTGCAACCAAGAATTGGCAATTTCATTTATACTTATGTTTGAACGGTAACGTGAGGTGTAAAATTGTTTAGAGAGAATGGCAAAGCTATACTGATGAGAGATAAATCTCGAAACGCGTCTATAGATGGCCTGAATAATTTGACCCAAATTGTTACATTTGCAGTAAGTTACTGTATGTAACAGCAAACACTTGTTGTATAATTCAATGTCCGTCGGGGTATTAGCCCGGGAAGTAGTTGTTTCAATGAGTGTTTGATATAGTCTTTGTAAGACTAACTTGTTTTAGATTGCGAAAAGAATCGCACTTTTAATGTTTGAAGTGTTCTGCAACCAAGAATTGGCAATTTCATTTATGATTATCTCAACCGCACCCTCTGGTGTTTAATATTGAAACTGAAATAAATTAGAGTGAATTATGTTTTACATTATTTATCAAATGAGCACAAGTTTATTGAATTCAGTAAAACCTAACAAAAGTTACAACCATTTAAATAATTAGACATTTTTGTTCTCCCGTGCATCTTTTGTGAGACAAAAGAACGAGAAGATAGTTAAAATTAGGTGAAAGTTACCGTAGATTAAGATTTTTATATTTTTCACATCGCTTAATTTGGCATTTATTTAATAAAACATGTTTTAATCTTTACTATAGATATAGCGCCCTCTTGCGTCGATAGTATGAACTTAAAAATAATTTCCAGCGATTTCTCTTGGCCACTTTTACTACGAAATTTTTTACCGCAACATGTTACGATGTATAGTTTCTGAAATACAGCCGATGGCCACGCTTAATCAAACACCCGGTACATGCCTTCAAGAAAAAATCCTAGCATGGATATATTTGTTCCACTTGTTTTATCCCTAAAGAATTAAATATATCTGGGTTTACAAATAATACGGTTTATGACGTACGGCCGAATTGTTAATATTATTATTGTGTTTAATCTCTTGCATACTATGCGGTTTGCAATATATGCATACCCTTTCGTACACATACGAGTATTATGTTTACGCATATAATGCATTCATATATTCGCTGGGATATTGTGCTTTTTGAATATATCGCACGGTGCATCATACTTATCATACTTATGCTTTGAAATGTCGGGGCCATGCATCGTCGCATAAAGAGACCTCTAATGCTTGCTTCGGTAATAAAAAGTCTATGAAATATTTTGGTGTACTATACATAAATATTTATTCAATCAAGATGCCAAGTTATAAAACAGAATTTTTAAATCTGCAGTTGTTATTTGTAAAAACATTTAACCAAACAGGTGTATTACTTTACCCAATATCATAATTTTACAAAAATTATTATGGAAACACATCGATCGTCATAAATCTCTAATGTTATCATTATTTGTAACCTGTTTTTTTTTAATATGACCAATCAAATTTGACATTTCAAGAATTTAGTGGTGTGATTTATTTATTCCAACAGTTTACAAAAAACTTATTACAGGATAAATTCATTATATTAAAACATATTCCCGGTACATAAGATAGTATACTGTGAGTTATAAATCAGCTTACGCAAGATAAATACAAAATTAAAATAAAAGAAAAAGAAAACGAAATAAATCCATAGTAACCATACAATAATTAAACAAAGAGGTAATATGTAGATTAAATAACCAAAATATATAATTTATAATAATTCGGACTTCAAGCAATTTAGAAAACTTGTAAGATTAATGTGGAAAATATCGATATTATTGGAAAAGGAGTTAACTGTATTACACATTGACATGATGGGAGAATGAAAATGATGATTAGAATTGGCTCTGTCACAATAAAATGTATATTTGACGTAGAACGTAGAAATTTAGTTTTGATAGTATATAGGAGTCACGAATATCATTATGAATGAGCTTATATATAAATATACTTTCGGCTAAACTACGTATTTGAGCGAGAGAGGGAATATTACATTCTTTTTGTAGCTCGATGGTGGGATAACCTTGTAGAGGATAATGACGATGTTGCTTGTAGTATAATTTTCTTTGGATGTTCTCTATTTCACAAATGTGTACATTATCATCATCATCATCATGGGGCAATATTCAAGTTTGCTTCGAATAAAAGCAGAATAGAGTTTTAAAAGTGGATCGATGCCTTTGAATGGCTTACTGTTTCTTAAAACAAATCTCAACATTTTATAGCTTGATTTACACAGATATGAAATGTAATTATTGAAATTCAATTTGTTATAGAAAAATATTCCCAAGTCTTTGTAGGTCGTTACAGCTTCTAGTGGTGTTGTGTCAATATTGTATATGTAGTGAATAGGATTTAACTTAGGAAAAAATGACATTGATTTACATTTGGTAATATTCATATTTAAGGAATTATCTTTGCTCCACTTATGGAGATTAGTTACGCTGTAGATCCAAGCCGTCCTCAAAAGTAATTATTTTTCTAAACACTTTTAAGTCATCAACGTAAAGCTGGCAATTCGAATTTAAACTGATGGCTATGTCGTTGATAAAGAGTAAGAACAGGTTTGAGCCCTGGGGTACCCCGCTTGAGCAAACAAACTTATGAGATTTCACCGATCGGTACTCCACATATGCTACTCGATTATTTAAGTAATTTGAGATAAGTTCTACTAAATTGTCGTCGAAGCCGAAATTGTGAAGTTTTGTAATAAGTTGTGTATGGTTTACTTTATCGAAGGCTTTTGTGAAGTCTGTAAAAATCACATCTACTTGAGACCGTTTATCGAGAGCACTTGATACAAAATCAGTGAAATGACATAAGTTTGTTGCTGTTGATTTAAATTTTACAAAGCCATTTATGATTCGGGATTATATGTAAACTACAGTGATTGTATAACGCGTTATATAACAGAATTTTAAATAGCTTTGCAAAGTTGGGTATCAGTGAAATAGGCCTGTAATTCGTAATTTTGTCAGTTTCTGTTCCTTTATGAATGGGGATAAATTTTGATATTTTCCAGAAATACATTTGACTGTAACATCAAGTTGTAAATGTGTAAAACTGGCCGATAGAGGATGAGCCATGAGATGTATCTACAGAGGAGAAGAATTTTGCAAATGTTTCGGTTATCTGCGCGGGTTCATTAAAGTATTAGTTGTCTAGTTTCATTCGTCCCGGAATACTTGTAGTAAACTTTTTGCCATTAATAAATGATCAGAACTGCTTAGGATCATTCTTAATTTTTTATTCCGATATATTAATATATGTATTGAAATCGTGGTTTATATATTTTTGTACAGTGCTGCGATGTTTTGCTAGTTGTTTCTGATGAAATATGGTTCTGCGTATGTAATTTATATTTTTGATACCAGTATTTTTTTCGCCTAATGCTACTAATAGTAAGTTTGGAAAACCAGATAGGGAACTTCGTACGTTTTTGGTGAACAATAGGAACGCTTTGCTTAATATGCTGATACAAAATAACATACAATTCAACACATGCGCTATTAACGTTGGTATTAGTTGTTATTGTTGTCCAGTTAGTGCTAAAAATTAGTTTGTACAATAAACTGTAATTTGCTTTCTTAAAGTTACATTTTGATACACCACATTTAAAGGCTTTTGGTGACTTTGCAGCAAACGAACAGTTGATAGTTAAGGCGGGGTGGTAGCTATCTTCTAGGACTAGAGGTGAATCGCAATGTGTAACTGTGCAAGTAATATTTCCAGAACAAATAATTAGATCCAAATACTTTTCTTGATGGTTTGGAACTTTATTAGATTGAACTGCAGAATTAAAGTGGATAAAATTTAATATAATTTTCGATTTAGGGCAATGTATTTGTGGGAAGTTAGGTACATTAAAGCCTCTATATAATTATAAAGGGCTTGTCTAATATTAATTGATTTTCAAAATCAGTAAATACCTGCTCATTTACAGTTATGGGCGTTTGATTTAGAAAATATAATGTAAACAAATAGAATTATTATATAGTGAGGCTAGGACGCAAATTAAATCTATATTAAAATTGTTGGTAATCCGAACTTTTTCCGCTGTAATTGCATGGGAGAGTGCAATTAATACACCGCCCCCTCGGCCTATCTGACGATCAGTCCTAAATACCTGGTATGACGATAGAAATAACTCTAAGATGAGTGATGCAGGCTGTGTGTTTTAGGTTAGGACAAGATTCGTCACATGTAATGTTGTATATCAACGTTTAATTTGTAGGTTATGTGAAGGGAAATCTGACATTAGTATGACAATTCAATTAACTCACAAAGATTACGATTACAAATGTATTTACCTATCACCGCCTGAAACTATTTGTATCTACTACCAATTTAATAAAGTGTCTCTTAGGATTAGGTAGGATCAGGTAATATTCCTTGCTCAGGAATATGTCTTCTTTATTATCTGCTCATTTATATGTTCAAATTTAAAATAAGTTTCAAATACAAAGAAATTTTCTTTTAGGTATACATGTTACGATTTTTCAATGTCAATTTTTAGACATTCGTCTTATTTAAAACCTTCAATTTAAAAACTGTAACGAGTGTTTTCCACTCCCAGACTAAGCATGAAGTAAAATTTCGAGTTTAGAAAAGCCTGGAAATTTGGCTTGGTCGCGTAGCGCAGCGAAGCGACCAAGTCAAATCAGGCTTTTCTAAACTCGAAATTTTACTTCATGCGCCACGCGTATAAAACACTGATTTAAAGTAAAGTTCAAAATATACTGCTTAGTTCTGATAGCATGGTTATTAATTTTACAAATGTTTATATGGAGTATGTGAAAATATACTTGAAAGAAAAAATCCTTGTATGTGTTATAAAGTTGCAAGTTGTAGCGTTCTCCTTTTTGAAAAACTCTGCATCGTGACAATTTATGATTTATTTGTCACATTGATATTCATTTACCAACATCTCAAAATTTGATAACTATTAATGGATTCCATAGCTTACTGCTTTAACAGTAGGGTATTTTAAACATCAAATTTTGAAATTACATTTGTGTTCATTATTCTGGTACCAGATACCCACAGACGCGTTTCGGACTTCAAGGTCTTCGTCAGTGTGGTCCTGACCCAGTGCTGAGGAATACTGAACATTTCTGACAATATCAAGCTAATATGTGAAAACTAATTATGGATTCGATAGCTAACGCCATCTAATGCTCCATTGTGGCATCGTCAATGACACGAAGGCACAAAGTACATATACAGGTCACTGTTTCGTCCACGAACGAGCTAAACTCTTTTTGTGAAACCAGAAAACAAATATCAAAATTGAACTTCAAGGTCCTCGTCAGTGTGGACGAAACAGTGACCTGTATATGCACTATGTGCATTCGTGTCATTGACGATGCCACAATAGAGCATTAGATGGCATTAGCTATCGATTCCATTAATAGTTTTCACATATTGGCTTGATATTGTCAGAAATGTTCAGTATTCCTCAGCACTGGGTCGGGATCACACTGACGAGGACCTTGAAGTCCGAATCGCGTCAAAAACAAAATTTGATGTTTAAAATACCCTACTGTTAAAGTTAACTGCAACTGTTCGCAGTAAATACACCCTAAGTTTGGTCATATTATAAAAAAACAGAGTTTAGCTATTATATGTTTTGTCATGTTTGTTATGTTTTATAATAATTCACCATATTTTGCATGAGCGCAGACAGGACTTTCACAAAGTTTTTCAACAATCATACACAAGAGAATTAATTAATGTTGATCTCATGAATTTTTAATATTCTTTAACTCTCCAAGTATTTAATGAAGAATTAGCTTGTATTTAATAAAAGTCGCGTGTTGAATTTTCTCGCTGAAAAAAACAATAATGTCTATCAACTCAGCCTACTAAAGTTACAAAACATTGTTTATTAATAAAAATTGAACTTTAATTTAATTCCTATTTTCAACAACAAATTTTGTATGCTTTGTTTTTCATTCCCCTGAATATATGTTTTCAACTACATGAATTAATAAATTCCACGAAGAGATTAATAATCCCTCGTAAAAATACCTCCATCCACCCATTTTTTTGTCCCTCTCTGAAATGCACGTTCATACGAAGTCATTAGAGCGTCATTTAAAATATAACTTTTTGAATGGAAAAGTTCCGCGGCTTCAATATTTCATGTGCATAATAAATTAAAATTTAATGGACAGATTAAAAATTCATTTCAGAGCCAATGTATTACATAATAGTAGCACACAGAAATGATGTTTAACAGGAAATACTAATATTGTAGCGCACAAAACGTATATGAATATTTAACTTTAAATTTTAAACTAATTACTGTTTATTAGACAAAATAAATTCTTTAAGTTTGTTTTTACAATCTTTGTTAAATACTTTCAATATCTAAAGACACAAAAATCGCGAATTTTCTTGCCTAGACTTTATTCTATACAGGGTGTCCGTATTTCGACAGAATGTATAGGGATCTCAGTTATTTGAAGAGATGGAGAGCCGGATATTTTGAAAATCGTTTTTATTTTTTTATTTAAAAACTGCTGAATCTAGAGATTTAGAACTATGACATTATATAGGCACTTTTTAATAAGGAATCTAGTAGCGTATTTGTTTTTAAGATACCTATAACATTTACTCAGGGACCTTACCCAAAATTTTGTTTTTCTTATGAACGCCATTTTGGATTTTCGTATTTTTTTAAAAAATAAAAAAATTCTGAACTCATTGATGTACCACACTCATAATTTATTTTAGATTTGATATTTAAAATTATATTATTTTCTTTTTTGCAAAGACTGCCCTGGAGACAAGACGTCATATCTATTAATCAATAAAACCTTGACAGCAGTCAATCATTGTTAATAGTCAAAATTAATTAAAAACTGCCAATCTTTTGTAATAATAATAATAAGTATCGATTATTACACAAAAAATAAATCAAAAAATGGTGATGCGTCCATCATAGCACGTTCCCCGTTAAAGATGTGATCACTTAAATATCAACAGTATGGAAAAGTTGCACAAAGTAAATTTATTCTAATTTTATTATTATTATTCCAAAACTATTTACAAAAAAAGTAATTTTTGCATTTTTTTTTTTTTCAATAAATATTGATCATCATCACACCTAAGCGTTATATATTTTTAAATTACTGTAAGTCAGTGGTTTATACGCGTGGCGCATGAAGTAAAATTTCGAGTTTAGAAAAGCCCTGTGAAAATTTGTCTCGGGTCGCTGCGCGACCCTCGACAAATTTTCTACGCGGGGCTTTTCTAAACTCGAAATTTTACTTCATGCTTAGTCTGGGAGTGGAAGACACTCGTTAGTTTAAAATACATTGCAACTGTTAAAATATGTATCGTAACTGTTACAAAGAATGCTGTTGTTTCAGCATGGCGATTACATTATAATTCAATTCAAACTCCTGTCAAGTTCTAACGATTGGTTAAAAATCGGCTTACGCCGACTTATGTTAACTGTCATTACAGTTAAAATTCTGGCTACCGCCGATTTATGTCAACTTTCATTACAATCCAAATGTCGGCTAGCGCCAACTAGCGTCAACTTTCATAATAGTCCAAATGTCGGCTGACGCCGACTTATGTAAAGTTGACACGATTGACTAAATATCAGCTGACGACGACTTATGTCAACCGTCAATATAGTCCAAATGTCGGCTGGCGACACTTGTATGTAAACTGTCATTATAGTCTAAATATCGACTAACAATAGATTAAATGTCGGCTGATGCCGACTTATGTCAAGCTGAAACGGTAGACTTATGTCAGTCAACCTAGTGATGTACAGTCATAAATTCGCATTTTGATTATTCTGACATTATAACTGTAAGTCACTTGGTTAACTGTCTTATGAGTATGGTAAGATTTTGTCTAATTATGTCTCTATGGACTGTATTTCGGCTATTCTGGTATTGTGACTGTAAGTCACTTGATTAGCTGTCTGTTAACTTATTAGGATTTTGTCATTAAATCACTATATTTGATATAATGATTTAAGAGACTTACAATTATAACATCACAATAGCCGAAATACAGTCTGTTACCAGCGCTTTTCCGTAAGCGTCGTCAACTTGTTCATTCAGCAATATTTCATCTGCAACATAACCACGGGCGTTATTTTGTTACACATTTTAATATTCGGAACAATGGTCCCAATTCACCTCATTCTATTTTTCAGTACACAATATTGCTTCATTCTCTTTTATTTTCCAAATGAGTAAAGTTCGCGCCATACATTGATATTATTTAAGTTAGATAGGTTGCCTAGTGGAATCTCGTTAAATAGCGCCCTCGAACATCAGACAGCTCAACTCAGCTGAAAACTCCTCTCGGCCATCCAAGGGTAGAACTCTACGGCATCCGCTATTTCCAGTTCCAGGGTTGTCCAAAATATATACGGATTTCCCGGTTATCCCCGAGTTCGCCACATCTGCGATGGGACGCCGCTACCTGCGAGCGGCCCGATCGCGCGAGCGAACCAGAAGGATATAAACCGCGAGCTGTCATGATATTTAATTGTTACTAATTTGCTTTTAGACGAGGTTCCACATAGCAACAAATATGTATAAACAATTACTATGCTCCCCGTTATGCTTGGACGAAGTTTCATAAACTT
The DNA here is from genome assembly GCA_932526585.2 of Philonthus cognatus. NCBI lineage: Eukaryota > Metazoa > Arthropoda > Insecta > Coleoptera > Staphylinidae > Philonthus > Philonthus cognatus. Next base: position 22,497,463 of record OW052243.1, on the reverse strand, counting down.
CTATTCAGTATTTTCCTTATTATTATACATTTTCTAAGTCCAGGCATAACACCCCTATTGTTTATATGTTTTTTGGAGTTGGTAGGCGTAATTGTTTATGCATATTGTTGCTAGGTATACCAAATGATGCGCTCTATCATTCCACATCGTTGGTATTACTTTTAGGCAAATTCGGTCAACCCCTTCGGCTTAATTAAATTAAACGTCTATTAATCCCCGTTCTTAGCTCGAATCAAAATATATCATATATGCCCGGACGCAGAATCATATCGCGCATATAATGACATATTTTGTATTTCAAAATATTAATATTTAATATTTATTTTGGCCATTTTTCTTTCGGCCAACGAAAGTTGGTGGTCGCCAGAGGGGAAGACGGAAGAGGGTTGACCAAAAACCAAATAAATACCGCCGGCCTCAAGGGCTAAAATCACTTCAAAAAAGTCTGTTGACCCGTCAACATCACTTCGAAAAAGTCTTCGAACCGTGCATCGTCACTACGCTAAATTTCGGTCCGCGTCCGCGTCCGCGAAAGTTTTTACAAGTATTCTTTACGACCCAGTGGTCGTACGTAAGTTATTTTTTTAATTGTATTGCTTGTTTTTTTCTTTTGCTTGTTTATTTTTCTATCTTCATTTGTAAATTTATATTCGTTGTTTAATTTGCCTAAAGTTTTATTTACTTTTAAAGTTCAATTTCAAACCTTTCATTTACCTTTTAACTTAGAATCAGTGAAGTGATTACCCTGGTAAGCATAATTTTATTATTCAGTGATTAAACAGCTAGCCGGAAGTTGCGATGTGGGTCTTCGTTTAACACCTCAATTATTTAACGAAGATTTTATTTAAATTTCAACTGCGAAGCACCTTACCCCGTAACAAGTCCATAGAGAGACATAATCAGATAAAATCCTAGCATAGTCAAAAGACAGGTAATTTAGCCACTTACAGCCACAATAGTCAAAACAAGGGCAATAAAAATATAATATAACAAAATCTGATGATAGTCCAAAGAAAGTCAAGCAATTTAGCTAGATGCTCGTTTTCAGGGGTGATATCTAAGCAAATTATGGGTCCTAGAAGTTTTCAAATGAGTGAGTTACTTAACTGTTTCCCAGGCACTCTACAAAAAACAAACGATTGAAATTTTACATATAAAATGTTTTTTAAATTATAAGTGTGATACATCATTGAATTCAGAAAAAAATATTCTTTTAATAAATATGAAAATCCAAAATGGCGCCTATTAGAAAAACAAAAGTTAGCTATAGTATCTGGGAAAATATTATAGTTATCTTAAAATGAAATATGCTACTAGATTTCTCGTTAAAAAAACGCCTCTATAATATCAAAGCCTTAAATGTCTGGATTTAATAGTTTTTGAATAAAAAATAAAAACGAAAATTCAAAAAACAAAAACCCGACTTTTTAAAATTTCGTTTTTATATATCTCAAAAACGAAAGAAATTTGTTTTTAGATTATTGCCGGGTCCTAAAATACGCAACTCTGCCCCAATTTAACCGACTATCTATCTCTTCAAATAACCGAGATCCCCATACATTCTGTTAAAATACGAACACCCTGAATATTTTTTTCTGAATTCAATGATGTATCACACTTATACAGATAAATTGCCTTTTATGTATTCATATTCCGTTTTAAATTTTTTTTTGCATATGTCTAAGATTTCAAAACGAGTGCTTGTAATACTTGAAAACAATTTGGACTTGTCGAGCCCGCGAGCGAAGCGAGTCACGAGCCGGTAAATCCAAATTTTCAGGCTTTTCTAAACTCAAAATTTTACTTCATGCACCACGCGTATAAAACATCGATTTAAAGTAAAGTATAAAATATATATTACCTATATAATTAAAAATGTCTGATTTAATTTATGAACTTTTAGATATTTTTATGAACATTAATGCGCCTGGGTCCGTCGCCCCCTTGACCTTCCCTTAATTTAATTAATGAAAAAACATTACAGATTTTGGTATGATATACTATTACTGAAAATAAACTAGATTACCAGAGTGTTGTTAATTATTGCAACAATGCGACGATGTTTTGTAATTCAAGAGACGTGCGTTCGTCAAATTGTCATCAGTACAAACTGTTACTCACTCAGCGACTCGTATGACAGTGTAATTCAATAGAGGCGCCTAATTGCTCGCTGACATTACTGTTACTGGGTACGCCTCTGTGCATCGCGATAATTGCATATTAAGTGCCCATTTCGAACGCGTGCACCTCATGCGATATGCATACCTCATTAACGCCTTTAATTCAATACAGTCCTGATTATTAAGCGCGATTATTTGATGTACTCAACAATATAAAATTCTCATTAAACAAACTAAATATTATAACAAAGAAATTCAAATTGAGTCAAATTTATTGAAAACATTTAAAACTACTGCGACAAAATAAAAATAGCAGTAAACATTAAAATATTAAAAGTGCGATTCTTTTTGCAATCTACAACAAGTTAGTCTTACAAAGACTATATCAATCATTTATTGAAACAACTACTTCCCGGGCTAATACCCCGACGGACATTAAGTTATACAAGTGTTTGCTGTTACATACAGTGTTAGCTGTTACATACAGTGTTAACTGTTACATACAGTATTCATTTATACTTATGTTTAAACGGTAACGTGACCACCAGTCTAAGGTGTCAAATTGTTTAGAGGGAATGGCAAAGCTATACTAATGAGAGATAAATCTCTAAACGCGTCTATAGATGGCCTGAATAATTTGGCCCAAATTGTTACATTTGCAGTAGGTTACTGTATGTAACAGCAAACACTTGTTGTATAATTCAATGTCTGTCGGGGTATTAGCCCGGGAAGTAGTTGTTTCAATGAGTGTTTGATATAGTCTTTGTAAGACTAACTTGTTGTAGATTGCGAAAAGAATCGCACTTTTAATGTTTGAAGAATTCTGCAACCAAGAATTGGCAATTTCATTTATACTTATGTTTGAACGGTAAAAATAGCAGTAGTTTGTGGGTATTACCATTCGGACAGCCTTTTGTTTTGACGGTTTTTTAGATTTTTTTTGGGTAAATTTAATATATGCGATCTAGCGGCTTCTTGCATCTTGTTTATAGAATCATGAACTATACACAATGATTTTTAACTCTTTATAAACGTCCGACTTGACCTCTAAATCTGGCCTCAAATAAGGCTGCGTCCGCCGTGTTTTTGATCATGGCCGGAAAGATTTTTCGGTTCTGTGATCTGAAGCATAAAATGAAGTAGCAGTTATTAATCTGTATTCAATTATCTGGAGTTTAACCCACCGACAATAAAAAATCTCGATAAATAACAAAATGGAGGCCATTCGAGAAAAGTTGTTGCTTTTTGCCCCCCTTTTTCTGACTTTAAGGCTCTCTGAAAAATATCAAATGTTAATATATTTAAATGACGGTGGTACAAACTTCTGAGAAAAATGTGGAGAACCGGATACCTTAAGCTCAAGTCTATCCGTTTCATAGTTTGAAAAAAAGTTTCCGGCTAGCGAAAAAAAAGTGGTTTCGAGAAAAACGCGTTTAAAGTTTTAACTATTTTTGGAGTTCTTTACCTTTAGTCAGCTATGCCAGCTCCGTACAATAGGCCCTTCTCTTCCTCTAAAAACTCGGTTTAAATGATTTGTTCGCGCCAGCGTTGTTGGATAGCTTCCCGAGCTGGTAGAGTAAGGCTAAGTTCGGTCCGCGTCTCGCGCTCTTCACCTGAAAGGCCTTGGATTGCAGGCCGATACGGATTCCCAGTGTCTCCATCGTCTTAAAAACTGCCGAGTAGCCGTCGTTGAAGATGCTGGTAGCTAGGAAGGGCGCGATAGCGACGGTTTTCGCACCACAGTTGAGGTGCTTCGGAGTCAGCTTCCAGACTCAAGCATTGAAACTTTCGTGTTAATTCTGTATATTTCCACCCAGGCACCTACTTAGCATTGTCTACTTCAACAAGTAGAAAACTAACTAACGAATTCGCGTATCGGATAACGGCTTTAGGGCATGAAACTAGATACTATAAAGTTTTAATAAATGCAAAAAAAATAATTCAATTTTTTAAAACTTCCAAATAATAATACCCCTTAATCTCTTCCAAGAGCAAACAAATTAGGTTTTACTAGAAGAATAAAAAGAAATGAAGTGATGCTGTATTATTTTTCGGTTTCGATTAAGCAGTAATATAAATAGCTACAGTTATGCTCATATTCGCATGCAAATCCGAAGCTTTCAAAACTTGTCAAACAATCTACATACACGAACACTGATATACTTAGGAATTAAACCTAAGGTCTTAGATTTGTATACAAAAAGGCTTGTATACGAATGTAAGACCTTAGGTTTAATTCCTAAGTATATCAGTGTTCGTGTAAGTGGCAAATCACTACCCCCCCTTTCATTCTTACCTTTTCACCTCCCTTTTTAATAAGCACTAATTACTATTTAAGACAACTGTAAACTCCTTGTATTACCATTCATCTGCCTGATGAAGCCACAGTGTGGTAAAACAATTGTTTCAGTACAATAAATATAATTTTGAAACCTAATCAAATTAAGTGTTTTATTAAAGTAAAACAATCTACTATTATTTCTTAACATTATAGTAACATTTTACATTTTTTATACATTTCAAAGTCCAATATCTCAGTTCTGTTTACTTGTGGCATATCATGTTATTACAATAAGCCCCTCAATTCATAAATAAAGATATTACTTTATGAGCCACGCCTATAAATCACCGATTTAAAGTGAAGATCATAATATGCTTTTTTGTTTGTACTTCAAAACATTTTATAAATGTTGATGTCGTTAAACCAAATCTTGCACTTTCTAAAGTCGAGCGTATTAAGTGTACTTAACAGAAAACATATCAATTTCCTGGCGCATTCACCATTTATGAAGTTAAGTAACATACCTTGATGTAATATTAGTATATTTCGTAACGAGAGTGGTATGCAGCATATTACATATGAGCAGACATGTAGCGCACGAGCCGCGGAGCGGCGAGTGCAGTATTCCGCAAGCATGTAATTGCCATGCTACTCGAGAAACGTACGATACTTTACCTACGCCCTAACAAAGTAAACAATGAGCATTAAAGAACAACTTATTTGTGGTAATAATTTTTAATAGTACCATGACAATGATGAAAACTAAATAACTACTTGATCAATATACAGGCAATAAAGCTGTACATTTTCCGACATTCGTTGTTTTTTAAAAGAGTTCAATTTGAAGCTTTAAACGAGTGTTTTCCACTCCCAGACTAAGCATGAAGTGAAATTTCGAGTTTAGAAAAGCCCCGCGTAGAAAATTTGTCGAGGGTCGCGCAGCGACCCGAGACAAATTTTCACGGGACTTTTCTAAACTCGAAATTTTACTTCATGCGCCACGCGTATAAACCACTGATTTCAAGTGAAGTTAAAATATACATAGAGTCCACAATATTTTAGTGTTTTATACCCTTGACAAATTTTCACAGGGCTATTTTAAATTCGAAATTTTACTTCATGCTTAGTCTGGGAGTGGAAAACACTCGTTTAGAGCTTAAAATTGAACTCTTAAAAAAAACATCGAATAACTAAAGATTTAAAGAAAATAAGCTGAATTTGGAATACGTATACTTTAAAGAAAAACTCCCTGTACATCGAAGAAATTTCATTTGATGTTCACCTGTCAGCACGTAATGTACTTGTCAAAGCTATTACGTGCATGTGTAAGTAATGTCACTCATACTTGTCAAGATGACAGTGTGGTATAATGCGGTTACTAGATAGGGCGTAGGTATATTATTTTACTTTAGTTATTGGCATCATTATTACATAGACGGAAATATTTGAAATATTTAACAATCCTTGCTGTATACAATATTTAAAAAAAACTCTTACGCTGGCAAATCTAAACCTACTAAACACCTTTCTCAACACCGTCTATTTAAATATCAACGCGATTAATTATAAATTCCAGCAAACAACTCCAATAACTAATTCAACCGTTTCTCCAAAATGCAATTCTGCGATTTATAAGTGGGTAGTTTTAACGACTCGCGTGCAGCGTTTCGTCCCGAAAGATTTAAAGACGTGTTTAAGCTGTACTTATAAATTCGGAGGGAAGCGGCAGCCCGCCCGCGGCCGCAAGATTTAAGGGGGCTCGGGGATCCGACAAACAGGCGGGGGTGGGCGGATAAAATTGCAAATAATGAGGGTCGGTCTACGTGGGAATGCTAATTTTGTCGTCCCTTTAATGGATTGGGCGCAATTTGCGGTAATAATGTCTTTTTGGAAGTTACATTAGTTATTATCACGTATTTCTAGAACTGTTACAAGTTAATTTACTTAAGTGTGCGCATTTATAAGAAAAAATAAATTGTTATTTTAGTAATTCAAAAACGTGGTAAGACCTCCGATCGATAACTATTTATCAAGAAGAGCTGAAATAGAATTTATTTTAATTTCTTTTTGTATAAAATAATTTATTTATTTCTAAGCAACGGGTATCCCAAATAGACTAACAAACAATAATAATAATGTAATAATATAAAAATGTACCTATTAGGTAATTTAATAAATGTAATACTCTAAATAATAATATAGTGTTGTTGTTGTTGTTAATAATGATACAATTTATTACAAATAAAACACTTTTAAACTTTGTTTGTATATCTCAGTTATATAAACAAAGCTTAAAAATATTTCTTTTGTGAATTACTTAACATATAATTTAAGTGATTCTTTATTTATTTATATTTTTGATTCGCTCTGAAAATTAAGAATCATTGTTATTAATAAAAGACTACATACACATATACTAGCTTAAATAACAACATATTAAATTCAAGCAAGGTGAATAGTTGATTCTGCATTATGTATAATATAAATAAATGTACCCTCTTCAAATTGTAATTTATGCAATTTATCGTAATATAGCATATAGCATACATAAAATTTACTCTCGTGGATACATTTATATTATATCCTGTTCTTTTTTTGCTCGGATTGCATAATATAAAATTAATCTGTTCTTTTAATTCTGTGCATAACGTAGTACAAAAATAAAGTTGTAGCAGACGAAAGCTTATGAATAATTACAAGGGGCATTACTGTAAAACTACTCGTTTATAAAACCTGCATGCAAACGTAAGTACACCTGAAAGTTTTAATCTTTAATAAACATGTGTGTACATGCATTCCGTAATTTAAATAAAAATGAATTGTACCTGGGTCGATCAAATATAAATGAGCCTTTATTTTAACAGAACGTACATAATAGAAAACATTTAAATTTTTAGATATTATGTTTTCTTTATTCAAACATTTTTTCCAAAGTTTTGAAAGCTTTTTAACTTCGTTATCCAAAAATTAAGATAGGCGGGTACTTCCTCATTGCTCTTAAATCGCTTGTCATTAAGTGCTTCTTTTAAGGATTCAAACAAGTGAAACTCGCATGGATCCAGATTTGAACTATAAGGTCGATGTTAGCTTTTACAAATTTTTCTTTTTTCAAATTAGATTTTTTTATGTACTCAAAATTTATTAATGAATCATGCTACGTAAAGCTTTTCACTCATTTTCTGGCAAACTTGTATAAAATATTACTTTAATTACTTTTAAATGAACATCATTTTTTATTCCCTTAAATATTTTGTTCGCTTAATGTTTTTTTTTTATTTTAATTACATTCTTACATTATTTATTCTGCATTATGTGCGTGTATATGTATTTTATAAAAGACGGCAATTTGTTTCACTTTTAATAAAAAGCTTGGGCAATTTTAGAAAATAAATAAATGGTTGGGCAGGGTTTGTTCAAACTGCACGAAACCCCAATTAATTATGAATGTTTTCAGAGCGATGTGGGTGTGTTTTATTGTTCAGAGTTCTGTGTGAGTTTGTTTATGCGGAAAAAAAATTAATTATAGTGGAATTAATCTACCTCGTTTAAAAAAAACACAAACATGAAAGAAAGTAAGTCGAATTGTTCTAAACCATTATTATTATTTTAAAAAATTTGTCCAACATCCCCGAGTCTTAGAAAGTGCCTTTTTTAAGTAAAGACGAAAATTATGAAATGTTTATAATTATTTGTATTATCCCTATTATTTAGCAATATTTATCTATAAATTTAATATAGTGTTATTTGAATTTTTTATTTATTTACTGAATGTTTACAAAATATACGAATTTATATCACTGAATAAAAAATCAGTATTAAAAACATATTGCTATATTGCCATCACATCTAAGCGTTATATATTTTTAACTTTACTATAAATCAGTGGATTATACGCGTGGCGCATGAAGTAAAATTTCGAGTTTAGAAAAGCCCCGTGAAAATTTGTCTCGGGTCGCTGCGCGACCCTCGACAAATTTTCTACGCGGGGCTTTTCTAAACTCGAAATTTTACTTCATGCTCAGTCTGGAAGTGGACGACACTCGTTTAGTTTTTGTTAGATTTTCAACATATCGAGATTTTATTAATTTATAAAATTTTTATAAATTGTTTAATAATACAGGATTCAGAATGAAGAATATTTTGAATTTCACAATATTTCAGTTTTTTATTCGCGTGGCGCATGAAGTTATATTTCGAGTTTAGAAAAGCCTTCGCTTCGCTACACGACCAAACCATTTCAGGCATTTCTAAACTCGAAATTTGACTTTATGCATAATCAAGGAGTGGAAACACTTGCTAGTAGCTTAAATCCAACTCATTAAATAAACAAGGATTTTTTTTACAGAAATGCAATGGGAAAATCATTTAATAATAAGGGAAAGTCATTTGACAAATAGTGAATTATGTAAAATGGAAATTTTATTTGATTCATGGTGAAAATCAAACGAAAAACCCAGTATATTAACATTTACACCCTTCCTACTTTAACCCAACAAGATACGCCCTCCTCTTTGCTGATGATATGGCCCTTATTTCCCACTCTTCAACGCTTCAACAATCCCAAAACCTCCTTCAAAATTCTCTCAATTCCATAGAAAAATGGTGCAATAAATGGCGAATACAATTAAATCCTTCCAAAACCAAATTATTCATGCCTTTCCATAAAATCACTCCACGATCTCCTACAATAGTAATAAATACCACCACAATTCTTCCATCCTACTCCTGCAAATACCTAGGCATAGAATTTGATTCAAAACTTTCCTTCCTCCTACATACCAAATCCATTAAAACCAAAATGAAAACAAGGGCTAGGCATTTCAGATCTTTAACTTATAAACAACAAGGAATTTCCACAAAAACAGCAGTTAGGATTTACGAATCGGTATGCCGGCCCTTGTTAGACTATGGTGCAATTTTATTCCTTCATATCCGTCCTTCAATTTCACACCATATCCAAGTCGCCGAAAGATCAGCACTACGAATCCTCACCAAACTCAGGCACCCAATAAATCCTCTTCATAAGTTTCGTAGAGGATGATGTTTGGGGGCATCATCCTCTACGAAACTACCCAAGTAACACCGATTTCCCAACGCATATTAACCCTCAGCAAAAAATTCGCTGTAAACACCCATAACCTAGAACTCCTAAACAAATTCTATATTCCTAGAAACCTAAATATCCATCCCAAATATAAACATCCTCCTCTCACAATACATCAATTCATTTGTACCGTTCATCAAGACAGTTCACAAGCCTAGCATACGATAACATTTTTCAAATAAAATAAATTCAAGACAGGGCAGGTCGATAGCCCAGACAGACTAACCCCATAGTGTAATAATATATATAGTGTAATAATATATATACTGTAATTGTCTGAATAAAGATGTATGTATATATAACATTTACACCATATTTTATACAGGACTACAAAATCAGTGATTTTGTTATTTGATGACAAAATTACCGATTCTGGTATTTTCCACCTTCGGATTCAGACCAATTGTTTGTAATTCAGACGTAGCTAAATTCTAATGTTTGTTGGAAGTTTTCAGTGACAATATAGTGATTTATTTTCATCAGAAAATGATTTAAGTTGAAACAGTCGAACGTAGCAAAATCCTGTGAGAACTATCAAAAATTGGGAAATATTCAGCATATCTCTGTAAATGTCTAAATGGATTTTTAATCAGTTTTGTATGAATAACTTTTGAGAAGTATATTTTAAACCTCATTTGAATTCAGTGTTTTGTACGGGTGGCGCATAAAGTAAAATTTCGAGTTTAGAAAAGCTCCGTGAAAATTTGTCTCGGGTCGCTGCGCGACCCTCGACAAATTTTCTACGCGGGGCTTTTTTAAACTCGAAATTTTACTTCATATTTAGTCTGGGATTGGACGACTCTCATTCGAAAGTAATAACATCAAAAATCAAGTAAATTGATGATTTGTGTTCCCGAAATCCGCCGAAGTACCGTATATGTTCCATTTTCAGTTGAAAACATATTTCCGTGATTTACAGCAAATATGGTCGTTCCAGACATTAGATAATGCATTATATTTACCAAATCAGAGCAATTAAATTCATTAATATGTAAAACTTAGGTACAGTAAGCCTCCAAACATAACCTATTTTATTCTCGCCCTTGTGTGCAATAAAATAATCACACAAAATATGTTATAGCTTAAAACGGGCATGATGAGTTTACTAGTTACAAAAATATGTAAATATGCCAATTTCCTTAATGTCAAAATCCTGCGCCATTTAGACAACAATTCAAAAATTCAAATTCTAACTAAAATAGAAGATGGTTTTTCTATTTCGGCTTTGTTGTATTTATTATGAGCCTTTTTCTCAAAAGGTCTTAGTTCTGGTTTTTTAATAAAGGTGTTATTTTTAAGTTATGGTGTTTTATCTAGGCAATTAACACAGGCCCAAATTATACAACTAGAATATTGTGAAACATAGTTATGAGACTTGTGCTTAATTTTATTGCACGGAAGGGTACGTTGTCAATACTGCCAATATTTTGGCAGTGTAAGTATGACTTACGTTTGAATTTTCCGCTAATTTTTGACGTTATCACTTTCCGACCCTATTGTTGTGCCGGGTCTACTTAGGTTCTGTGAAGCGAAATGGTTCCGCTTTGTTTGGGAGGCGGGGATGTAAAGGTAGTGTCGAGCCTACCTAAATTAAAAAAAACAAGAGCCGATCCCACTGTTCGATTGTGTAAAGCGGTTATAGTGTTGAGCCTACCTAACAAACAAAGGTAAGACAATAGCTGGTTCCACTATTTAATTGTGTAAAACAATTGCTGTGCCCGGTCTACTTAAGTTCTATGACGCGGGATGGTTCAGATATATTTGTAGGGGGTAAGGTAGTGTCGAGCCTACCTGAGTCAGAAAACGAGAGCTAATCCACACTGATTGTGTAAAGCAGTTATAGTGTTGAGCCTACCTAACAAACGAAGGTAAGACGCAGGCTGCTTCCACTATTTAATTGTGTAAAGCAATTGTTGTGCTGGGTCTACTTAAGTTCTATGACGAGGGCTGGTTTCACTATAAAAGATTTAAGTGTTATAATAATAATGGAAGGAGGGGGGGGGGGCGTAGAAGGACTAAAAGATAACAAAGGTGTGAACCCACAAGTTGTTTACATAACGTGATCAATGTACAGAGTCCTCTTGAGTAAGTACTGCAGATGCGAACCTACTAGTTAATTGTCTCCTCTATAAATGTACGACGATACTGGCTTTGGGGTGGTTTTTGTGGGTTTTCCACCTCTTAATGCAAATGCAGGGGTTAGTTAATTTTGCTCCCACAAGTAGAGTCATACAATTTTTAAGTTCAACTAAATGCGCATGGCTTCTAAGCAAATACGTTTGATAACATATTTTGTAAATATTAATAATTTAAGAAATGCCAATTCATTGAAAATATAATAAAAGTCAATAATCTTTGCATACGTTAAGCTCATAGGTTTATTTATTGTCCATAAATCCTCCTGGTCAAAATAAGAAAGAGAAGAAACACACAGTATTCTCGATAATATATATTGACACAAACAGCGAACCTGCTATAATATATATTGACACAAACAGCGAACCTGCTATAATATATATTGACACAAACAGCGAACCTGCTGAATAAATAAAAGGGTTACTTCATACACAACACAACGTAAATAAAATACACATTATTAATTTGTATAATACCTAAGGTCAATCCACAACAAATGTTTAATTAAAAATGGTAATATTTTTTTAATTCTCGTAATTTTAATTTATTTATTATCAGTTTATGTTCTGTAGTAACTTTTATATTTTGTTTAGTTTATTTTGTTATTAGTTTATTTTAATTATATTATCAATTATAAAACATTACCATAATCAAATTACTTTTAAATTTGCAAAACGTGATTTCAATCAATAAAAAAAATCAGTACCATAAAAGTGGTAAACTCACTGCTTAATTATATTTTCCATAATACGATATCGAGTCAGATATACGTGAATCGAAATTTACTAAAAAATAAATAATAATACAAAACTCTCACTCATTTCACAATTGGCAATATTTCCTTGACAGAGAATCCATCACCGTTCGCCAAATTGTGTCGCATAAATCTGTAGTATTGCCGAAATAAACAAAACTTTTTAAACGCGCGCGTTCATAAAAAAAGTCACACCTAAATCCGTCAATTTCGTGATGAATGGAAATTTTGCCGTAGCCCAGCATATTTGCATGTCCATTTATCATAAAGGAGGAAGCCAAAGTCCTTCCATGAATGGAAACGAAGCATAAGCTAAAACAACAATGAGTTATTTACATAACACAATAATATTAATAAAAATAATACTATCATGATGATTTCTAACAGTAATTTAAGAAAAAGTGATCTGAACATGATTAGGTTTTTATTTTTAAAAGCATTTATTTAATGTTTGTATACTAAATTTTATTCAAATATCAAAAGTATTTATGATTTTTTCATACTTACTTCAAATTTGTCCTGCTAATATTGACACTGTTAATGATGTTTAATAGCTAAGCCATCCAATGCTCTATAGTGGCATCGTCAATGGTACGATTACACAAAGTGTGCGCACAGGCCACTGTTTCGTTATTGTTCTGTAAGTAGTGACTTGTGCTTACTAAATAATAGCCTTATACAAACTATAGTTTAAAATTATTTTTACAGTTTTATTATTTCACTAAGCATTTTAACCACTACTTTGGATAATATTTCCGGAAACATAGTAATATTAAGGAATTTGAAGTTAATGCCTAGCATTAAGGTCGGCAACCTTTACTAGAGTGAAACAGACTCTTTCCAACCGTTAGCTAGAGTGAGAGATACCTATATTACTATTTCTAGTATTAAAAGATAAACGTAAGATATATTGATTTTGTTTAATGAATGTTGAGTTAATTAAATGCAGAATTTACGGACACTCTTGAATTTTACATAGCACCAGTTTTTGTTGCTTCAAATCAGTAAATAAATGACGCAAAAATAGCTATTTTCGCGATTTTTGTTACAAAAAAACAAAATATTTTAATTGTTTTATTAGTGTCATTAAAATCCTACAAGTTTTAGCATTATTTTGATGTATCATGCAATGTTGTCCCGCAATTAGAACATCGATAGTGCTGGAACTAGTAACTACCCAAAACGTTGGAGTTTACCCATCATAAATCGCAACCTTAAAATGTTTTTTAATTTGTATATATAATTGTTTTACGTACTCAAGAATAAAACCTGCTGTTTCCAACGACTCCTTATTTTTAATAAGCAACAAAAATTAAAACATTTCACATAAACCCCCCGCGTTATGATTTACAATAAAAATAAATCACCCACGTTCAGTTTTATATTTTAAACAACAATAAACGCTGTTTACACAGCGGCAATAATTTTAATTTATCGCCCAGTACATTTTAATGTCTTTAATCGCGCGGATACACATAATATATATTTTTTGTCAGCGTGTATGTTTACGTTGTCGTCGCCATTACACATTTTACGGTTTATTCAAATTACTCGTGTTTATGTTTAATCCGGTATGAAATTAAGTCGGCAATAATTTTATCGCTCGTCTTTAATTCCCCGTTCTCGAATCCTGGCGGAATCTCCCTCGCAAATTGGACTCGACGTTAACGTTGAGGGCCTTCTCGGAATGAGAAAAAATAAAAAAAATAGGTTGTATGGAATACAAATTGAGTTTTGAATGTGTAAAGCGAAAATAAAGTAATCAAGTAAAATCTTGTATATTATTAAATCATCATGATTTAATAATAAACAAGTTGTAAGTTGTATCAAATAACTTGGGATCATAATGCAGGAAATCCTGATTACCGGTTTATTGCTAAATCGGAAAATAAAAATGCTCTCTTAAATGTATCGTTATTTTTGCTGGAGTTTCGGTAAATTAGTAAAGCGAATAAATCGCGAATTTAATTCATTAAACAAATTGTTTAAAACAATGATTATAGGCAACACAATATCGTCAATGTATGTTAGGTATAATGGATATAATCGTTATTGTACGTGTTTTTAAATTTCCATTTCAATCAGCGATTTTGGTAATGTCAACTTATGTATTTTGCGTTTCTCCGATTTATCTTGTTCTCACTAGGGTTTCGAACCATTATTATTTTCTTTATGGTTTTCGTTTCGGCTCAATTAAACGTTTTCGTTTCGGTTCAATTCAATTAAACGTTGAAAGATATAAAACTTTGATAAATCTAAAAAAGATCAGTAGAAACTAGAGATGGGCATAACTGCTACCTTTGAATCACGTTGCTACTTGTAATTGCTACTTTTTAATATCAGTGATTTTAAACTGTGAACCATAATCACAGGTTTTTTGCTCACAAGAATTCACAGATAAATTATCTCAGTAGTAGTAGCTCAATCAACAAGAAATCCGCATTGGTGAATTTTAGATTAAAGTTTGTTCAAATGAATATTCTCAAAGTTCTAACTAAATTTCATTTATGTTGATGAGTTTCATCAGTTATATTTCTTTAATGTTGTTATAAGTTATTATTATAATTATTAAAACGATGATCTGTGTTTTCAAAGTTCACAACATTTCAGTGATTTATACGCAGGGCGCATGAAAATTTGTCAAAAAAAAATGTTCACGGGGCTTTTCTAAACTCGAAATTTCACTTCATGCTTAGTCTGAGAGTAGAAAACATTCGTTAGACGTATTATATGAAAAAGAGTATGTAAAGTTTACTTCTAGGGCTTTTTAACTTCTGGTGGTAGAATTGCCAAAATTAGATTTTTTCCAAAAATGGTGCATACAGTTCGAATTTTGATAAAAAAAATGTTTTTTAATGATATCAAAAAAATCCTGATTTTTTTCACAATGTGTATGCTATTTTTTTATTTTTTTAGGCCGACGGGAAGAATTTTTGTTTTAAGAGACAAAGTGGAAAAAATCATTTTACCCACAGCAGACATTTAATTGTACAAATTAATTTCAATAACTCATTGGAATAATGAATTTTATAATCCTATATTATTTTAATTTGCGGTCGGTACCTGTGTTGGCCATAGCAGATGTTTTAGGTTTACCGGAAACGTTTTCATTTTTGCGACTACAGCGCCATCTATCACAAATTTAAAAAAAACACAGATAAACCCTACATACTTTTTGGTGTAGAATCCGATCTTTAATAAAATATAGGGGTTCCTATTTAAGATTTCAAAGTGGCCTCCCTCCGTCACCCCCACTGCCCTGGGGCAGTGGGGGTGACGAAACTTTTATAGGATCGGATGGCCCTCTCGAAAATATTGAATTTTTGTTCGAAACATTTTTTTATACGATGCATATTTATTGGGATATTCGAGTGTATAAATTAAAATGGGTCACCCTGTATAATAAAATAAATACAAATAAATAAATTATCATGTAAAACAGTATTGTACCATTAAAATGAATAAATTAATGATCTAAAGTTCCAAAAATTATAAATAAATGCGTTAATTCTTGATAATCTGTAAAATGATTAGGTGTATCTAAAAGCGGATTTAATAATGCCTTAAATAAATGTCTACATTTCTCAATTTTTGTATACATTTCTATCCTACGAATAGAAAACTTTCGTGATTTTTCAATTTTTTCTTTTTAAATCGTCTTATGTCTTACCCAATTTAATTTCTTGTACAAGTAATTAATTAATAATACAATACGCTTTGATTTAATTCGTAAAATTGCTTAGATTCTCATTAGGGATAGTAAATTTACCGATTTTTTCAATTACTGGTAATTTAGTAAATTTGTAACCAAAACAGCTTAACAGATAATTTATCAGGACATTACAATATCATTGTTTTAGGGGTAAAAATCATGAAACACATGGATAATTGATAGCATTTAAAAAATTATTTTTAACAAAGGTTTCCACTCCCAGATTAAGCATGAAATAAAATTTAGAGTTTAGAAAAGACTGAAAATTTGGATCAAAATTTTCTGGCTTTTTTAAACTCGAAATTTTATTTCATGCATATAAAACACTGATTAAATTGAATTAAAAAAGAAATCCAAAAAAATCAAATTACGGAGTGGACCCTACTTTTATGCTCGGCAGTAAAATAAATATCTGATTCCGTGTTATTCAAATTAACGATAATGTTTTGATAAAAACACATCAAAACATTATCGTTAATTTGAATAACACGGAATCAGATATTTATTTTACTGCCGAGCATAAAAGTAGGGTCCACTCCGTAATTTGATTTTTTTGGATTTTTTTTTTAATTTTTAGTTTTACGAGTTTCTGCGGTTGTAACAGTGTACTAACTGATTGCTTGAGTAAACAAACAAGTTTTTGTTGTTCAAAGTTTAATAAAAGTAATGAAAATGAACAATTTCAATTTGATATGCTAAGTAATGACTTACGTGAATTCAAGAACATAATTTCTGGTACTTGATATTAATAACAACAAACGGCTGCATAGACTTACTATTGTTATTTCTTAGTTATTTTGCCATTATTTTATTATTATAATTTCTAAATATTTAATATATTTTGTTTAAATAGAATCACGTGATCTTTATCTTTATTTTTGTAATTTTATTTTGTTTTGTTTATATATATTATTTTAAGAATTTTTACTTTTGTAATATTACTCTGTAATTGGGATGTCCTGTTGGGTAATAAATATTATTATTATATAAACAAGTTTTCTTTCATATGCTTTTGTTGGAACAAACAAGCATAGTTTTTGTTTCTGTGATGACATCGATCTGTTGCAAATTATTTATGTATTGTTGTCATTGTTAGTGTTTTGCAATGAGCATAAATCCTGTTGTTGCGGCAATAAATTGTGGCGACTTTAGAAGACGGCCGCAGTCTGCGCGAAACTGCGAGAAAGGTTGATGTAAGTCTGTCGAGTGTGCAATGAGTATGGCGGCGGTACGAAGAGACTGGTCTGCTAACTCGAAGACCTGGTTCAGGGCGAGGCACACAAGTGAGTGGACAGTTAGGAGACGACTTCATACTGCTGGATTATCTTCTCGAACTAGAGTTACTGGACCTCCGCTTTCCCGTGAACACCGGATAGTGAGGTTGAATTTTGCACGAGAACACTTGGCTTGGACAATAGTGGATTGGAGTCGCGTATTGTTTTCCGATGAACCGCGATTCTGTCTTACGGGCTCAGATAAACGTGTAAGAGTGTGGCGACGACAAGGCGAAAGATATGTTTAAGCATGTATTGCCGAGCGACTTCCATTTGGTGGAGGATCAGTTATGGCATGAGGAGGCATATCTTTTGACACTCATGCGGAGTTAGTCTTTATCAAGAATGGCACTTTGACTGCGCATAGGTACCTGACAGAGGTTCTAGAAAACCATGTTTTATCGTTTATGGTTATTCTTGGTGACGACGCAACATTTTTGCATGATTACGCAAGGCCTCACACTGCTCGGATAGTTACTGAGTATCTTGAAGAGTGTCAAATCACACGATTTGTTTGGCCTGCTCGCAGTCCAGATTTAAATCCAATTGAGCTTGTTTGGGAAAAGATGGGAAAACGTTACAGAGACATGTGCAGGCCCCCAGAAATTCTAGAGCTTCGCGACATACTGATGCAGAAATGGGACAATCTTCCGCAGAATATGATCCAAAATTTGATCCAGAGCATGCCTCGTCGTTTGCAAGCTGTTATCACTGCCAGAGGAGGGAATACTCGCAACTGAAGTCCTTAAACTTTCTTTTGTTTCAACAAAAGCCTATGAAAGTAAACTTGTTAATTTTCATTACTTAGCATATTAAATTGAAATTGTTAATTTTCATTACTTTCAATTAACTTTGAACAACAAAAAAAGTAACAGTTCACTTTTTTTTGTTGTTCAAAGTTTATTGAAAGTAATGAAAGTTAACAATTTTAGTTTTTTACTTGTGTTTTCGGTTCGGTTTTCGGTTGTTAGTAACCGAAAACCGAACCGAAAACACAAGTAAAAAACTAAATAAATCCAAAAAAATTCAAATTACGGAGTGACCTTAGTTTTATGCTCAGCAGTGTATTTTCAGTACTAATAATAAATAGTTTTAATTTCAAATTCCCTAATATTACTATGTTTCCGGAAATATTATCCAAAATTTAAATTACCGGTAATTATACATTACTGTGTACATTTTTTAAGTGTTTTTGATTATGCTGTAAGTGTATTATTATTATTCCAAATTTATAATATACTATAATTGAGATTATTTTAAAACACATGTTTGAAACGATCCGAAATAAACTGATATTTTTCGGTTCAGTTGCAGTTTTCGTTTCGACAAAAATAAAACTGTTTTTTCCCGGGCTTCAAAGTCCTGACTTTCACCATTTAAATTAATTTTCAATGTTTTGGCGCGTTATTTGAAAACCTTTGGTTTGGTTTTTATAAAGGTTGGTTTTTATAAAGATTGGTTTTTATAAAGGTTATGTACAAACTCGCGTGAGAGTATAAAAATATATGTAATGTCGAGATATTGTTTCTATAATATATTCAATGTTACTCTTACCACCTAATATACCGTATGTTCAATAATAAAAAAAACTTCTAGAGTGCCATGATTTAATCTTTTTTTTAAAATTTGGGTTGGCTACACGCTTTAGAAATTGACATATAAAACGTCAGACATGGCACTCTGGAGTTTTTTTTTATTGAACATACGATATTAAATATAAGTGGTTACACAAGTTATAAATATACTGCTTGTGTTTAATCGTATGCTAATTAATTTTACAAATGTTTATTTAGATTAATCAAACGTCTATAAAATTTGTTTTTGAAATATGTTAAAGTATATGTAAAAGAAAATACACTTAATTTAAAATCGTAAGTCAAGCGGTTAAGTTCAAAGAGAGTATATAAATTGTTCGTAATTATTTAAACTGTAGAAATATGTATCTTATTGTTATTATTATTCGGATCTTGAAATAACCGCCAGACAGAAAGTTTCGAATGTTACAAGTTCCCGCTGCAGACACGATGCTAATTAGAAAACTTATTAATTCCAAAATGCATTCAACAGTGGTAATATCAGAAGTCGGGGTTGGCGTTAGATCAACTATACAACTGGAAACTTATTAAAACTTGCCGCGGAAAATCACATTATTTCAGCCATTCTCCGTTTAATTTCAATGTATTTTACAACATTAACAAAAAAGAAACAATAACGTATAAATCTTAATTTCCGCTTCGCTGCGCGACTAAACCAAATTTTAAGGCTTATCTAAACTCGAAATGTTACTTCATGCTTAACCTGGGAGTGGAAAATACTCGTTTAACTTTAAGGTTGCGGTTTACTAGAGTGAGACAGACTCTGCCCAGCCATTTGCTAGAGTGAGTTAGACCTATATTTCTATTTCCAGCATAAAAAGGTAAACGCAATATATCATAGACATTTTTTTTAATGAATGTTGAGCTAATTGAATGCAGAATGTACCGACACCCTTGAAGTTGACGTAGTACAAGTTTTTGTTGCCTAAAAAGGAGTAAATAAATGACTCAAAAATAGCTATTTTTACGATTTTTTTTTTACAAAAAAACAAAATATCTTACTCGTTTTAAATTGGTGACATTAAAATCACCCAAGTTTTAAGATTATTTTGATGTATCATGTAATATTGTTCCATAACCAGAACATAAATGGTGCTGGAACTAGTGACCAAAATAGTTAGATTTTACCCATAATAAATCGCAACTTTATAGCTTCCAATTGAACCATTTTAAAAAACAACGAATATCTGAATATATTTACCTAAAAGAAAAACTCCCTGTATTATATTATCTTTTGTTTTTTTTTTTTCACTTTTCTTATTTTTTTAAAAAATACATATTATTATAATTATTACTATTAAAATCGTCCGTTTTATGAATATTGTCATCATTATTGATTTTGAAGTGCTACGAACACTCGTTCACACTGTCTGCCCTTAACAATTTCTATTAAGTCCATATTAAAAACGTTATTGGTATGCTGTAAAGTCTCCAGTGCTAAGCGCTTGTGTGAAATTCGAGTTCGATATTATGTTTACTTTTCAAGAAAGTTTTAATGGTTCACGATGGCGAAACGCCCTGAATAATAATGCTTTATTAGCACCACTACTCAGGAGAAATAATTGTCAAACTGAGAATAATTAAAATCGCGTTAGGCGAACATGGGAAATCAATTAAATACAGATTTATTAATCATTCTGTGGATTCTCTGAAAATACAAATTATAATGTAGAAAATGAAAAGTGATTAATTTCGCTATATTTGAAATATTTTTTATTTACAATGTTTTCATTAACAAATAAAACCAAAGGTTTATCGACTGTCTACCTCGACTATTTTAGAGTTTCGCGAATTTTGTACTCAATGGTTTCATTCTAAATAAATATAAATAGATACGTATAAATGAAATTGCCAATTCTTGGTTGCAGAATACTTCAAACATTAAAAGTGCGATTCTTTTCGCAATCTACAACAAGTTAATCTTACAAAGACTATATCAAACACTCATTGAAACAACTACTTCCCGGGCTAATACCCCAACGGACATTGAATTATACAACAAGTGTTTGCTGTTACATACAGTAGCCTACTGCAAATGTAACAATTTGGGTCAAATTATTCAGGCCATCTATAGACGCGTTTCGAGATTTATCTCTCATCAGTATAGCTTTGCCATTCCCTCTAAACAATTTGACACCTTAGACTGGCGGTCACGTTACCGTTCAAACATAAGTATAAATGAAATTGCCAATTCTTGGTTGCAACCAAGAATTGTTTTATAATTCAATGTCCGTCGGGGTATTAGCCCGGGAAGTAGTTGTTTCAATGAGTGTTTGATATAGTCTTTGTAAGACTAACTTGTTGTAGATTGCGAAAAGAATCGCACGTTTAATGTATAAATAGATACGTAATTATACAGATAATGTTTCTTAATACTCGTGTACGTTTTCAGGCATTTGTTTGTTTTTAAATAGCTTTTAATTTTAAGCGTCTAATGAGTGTTTCCATTCCTTGATTAAACATGAAGTAAAATTTCGAATTTAATAAAGCCTGAAAATTTGATTTGGTTAAACATGTTAGTAATTTGTAGTATAAAATTACGCTTAAATTGTTTGGTAAAATTTCATGATTTGCAATTGCATTGCATGTTAGCAAATCGATCATTTATTCAGTAAAATTCAAATTGATAGTGCAATACAGTTTTGCACTATTTTGCCTAAAACTGCGTAAAATTCACACCTAACTACTTCAAGTACAGATTTACTAATGTGTACTCTGTAAATTGTCATGCACTCGTTGATTTTGGCAAGTGCTCAGTTTGAAACTTCGCATAAAAATATTTAATTTGTTACTTCTAACGAGTGTTTTCAATCCTTAATTAAGCATGAAGTAAAATTTCGAGTTTAGAAAAGCCTGAAAATTTGGCTCGGGCGCGTAGCGAAGCGGAGCGACCGAGCCAAATTAGGCTTTTCTAAACTCGAAATTTTACTTCATGCGCCACGCGTATAAAAGACTGATTTGATGTAAAGTTTAAAATATACTATTATAGCTTACTGGTTTTGCAGCATATTTCTGGGGTTTTGAGGAAAAAACAGTTAAGTCACTTTTTCATGATTTCGAGTTATTCACGTTTAAAGTTTTACCAGTCAACTTCTTAATAAGTACCTTAAAATATCTCCAAATATCTATCTCATTTCATTTATATTTTATAAAAAAGCATTGATCATGGTTAACTCGTAAATATGTTTGTTATAAATTTAACGTGCATCTAAATGAAACATAACTGGGTTTTCTTTAAAATAATATCACATAACTGGTTTTTCCTCAAAAATGGCACTTTACTGGTTAGGTTTTGTTCAAATTACGCGGCATCTATATGACATCGTTTCGAGGTCAAAAAATGAAAATATAGATGAATATCTATTAAAGTGAGCACAACTCGATTTGACCAAAACAGAGACTTAACTGGTTTTTCCTCAAAATCACAGACTTTAAATTTCAGAATATATCAGAGTTTTGTACGCGTGGCGCATGAAGTAAAATTTCGAGTTTAGAAAAGCCTGAAAATTTGGATTTGCCGGGGCGCGACTCGCTGCGCTCGCAGCAAATTTTCAGGCTTTTCTAAACTCGAAATTTTACTTCATGCTTACTTAAGGATTGAAAACGCTCGTTGAACACTTTCTAAAATCAACGAATGTATGAAAATGCTTAAACAAGGAATGAAAACACTTGTTAGAAACCTCAAATTAAACCCTTATAAAAAACAATGAATGCGTGAAATTTTACAGCGCACACATCAAGATATGCTATACATAAAACAAAAATTCCTTGTACATACTTTATAGTTGTTATATACAGTTTCCATTAAAGATAAAATTTATCCATTATTTATAGTAGAACCACGTCGAGAGCACTTGTTTATGCAAGTCACTTTGACGTAGTAGTTGGTTATTTCCTTATCATGGAAATAATGCAATTATTTGCGTAGAGTGATCGGGAAGCTTTGCAGTTAATAATGTTGCTCCTGTTTGCGCATCAAGAAAAGTAAATCAATTTACTGCTTGTTCTAGCGACTTTGTTTTCGTTCTTTTTGCGTGAACTCGGTAATATGTTATAAATTGCTAAACATATTTTCCTCCGTAATAAATTTCTGAAGACAATTTTAATGGAGTATTGTTTTCTTATTATTTTTAACAGGGTATTTTTCTCTCTTGTGTACTTATACATATACTACACCTAACTTTTATTCATTCGTACTTTTATAAAAGCGGTAAATTTGAAGCTCAACAAGGTTTCCACTCCTTGCATAAACATAGTAAAATTTCGAGTTTAAAGGAACGCAGCGTCCCAGTAAATCCAAATTTCAGGCTTTTATAATCTCGACATGTTACCTTATGCGCCACGCGTATAAAACACTAAGTTATGAGAAGATTATAAGTTTGATCAGCTCACATTCATACATTTTACATACAGGGTTGGGCAAAAGTATGGAACACCGGATTTCTGGCTAAACTATACGTGCGATGAAAAAATACTTTTAATATAAACTTTTGTAGTTGTTTTAATCTATTCAAGGGCGCAATGTGATTTCCAACAGCTATCCTATTTCTCGAAGTATGACGTCATCGGTGTTTCTTTTAATGGAACATCCTGTATATTTAAAAACTTTTTGGATAAACAGATAACAGATATTAAAAATGAAATACACTAAATAAAAAATCGTTTAGAGAAAATTGAGAACTCTAATAACAATTGATGCGAAATATTGTCAGATCAAGCTGCAATTATTAATGAAATTGAAGAACGTCAACGCAGAGCTGCTAATATCATGGTGTTTAATCTTCCGGAACATAGAGGCAGCGCGAATGAGAAGATTAAGCGAGATATCGGTGCAATTAAAAATATCCTGGAGCCTTCAATCAAGTTTAACCCTAAGTTGGTTATGCGTTTAGGAAAGGAGTCCGATAAACCTAGACCATTAAACGTTTGTTTAGCTGAACATCACTCTGCAGTTCAAATCCTTAAAGCAGTGCGTTCCCTAAACATCGGTGAGGTGAAATTCAATGCTGATCGAACAAACAATCAGCGCAATTATTTAAAAGCATTAAACGACGAACTTATACTACGCAAGAACCAAGGCGAAGTTGATTTGACAATTAAATACAAAAACGGAATCCCATGCATTGTAAACTCTATCATTAACAGAGCTAAAATGTCAAAGACCCTACAAAAAACTAACCATTTACTTCCAGAATATTGGCGGTCTTAGATCTAAACTTCGCGAATTCCACATTAAAGTTAACTGTTGCATCTATGACGTTATTATATTAATCGAAACATGGTTAGATGATTCTGTAACCAATTCTGAATTAAATTTACCAAATTACATTATTCACCGACAGGATAGATCATCCTTAACCACCAATAAACGCAGAGGTGGAGGTGTCCTTATTGCTGTCAAATCTGAACTTAATTGTGTTAAATTAGACTCGCTCAATAATAGTGTTGAACATTTATTTGTTAAAATTAATGATAAAATATTGTTGGGTGCTACTTATATTCCACAATCCTCTCCATTATTTGTTAATGAACAGCATGCTGTTGCTATTGAGCATATTTGTTTAGATAATCCTAATTTGGATTATATTTTTTGCGGTGATTATAACCTCCCAACTGCTTCTTGGGATTTCGCAGCTAATAACCTATTATCTGATTTTAACACTTCTCAATTCGCCCGTGCTCTGTGTGATTGATTTAATTTTAATAATTTACGTCAAAAAAATAATTTATCTAACGATCACGGCATATTTCTTGACTTAATATTTTCAAACCTAATTAGCTTAAATATTAGAAAATCAAGTGATCCGCTGTTCAACAATAATTATCATCACATTTCCTATGACATTTCTGTACTGTTATGCGAATCTCTCGACTTTCTTAACACTAATTTTAGTTATTACGATTTCAAATCAGCCGACTATAGTGCTATCAACGATTATCTTTGTAATGTAGATTGGAATCGGTTATTTATTGAACCCAACATTAATTCGAACATTTATGATTTTTATAATATTATTAATTCTGCCATTTCTTTTTATGTTCCGAAAAAGTGTTATAACTCGTCTAAATATCCTAGATGATTAAATTATGAACTAATACAATTAATTAAAGCCAAAAAAAGCTCATATTGCTTTCAAAATTAGTGCTAGTTTTACAGACTATGAAGCATATAATAACCTCAGATCTTCTTGTCGTAGTTTAAGTGAAGCACTGTATCAATCGTATATAACTAAATCTGAAACTAATATTTAACATAATTCAAAATTATTTTGGTCGTTTGTTAATGAATGTAAAAACATTAAAGGTTTTCCAGGAAAAATGTTCTTCAATGACAAGCAATGCAACTCAGGAAGTTCCTGTGTTGATTTATTTGCCGAGTTCTTTAGTAGCGTTTATACCGAGGACATTATGAATGCTCCAATATTCTACTACGACAATAAAATTTACTGTTCTATGTTTAATGTAAAAACCTCTGACATTTTTAGTTCAATAAATGATTTTAAAGATTCGTTGAACAGTGGACCAGATGGATTACCGCCGTATTTTTTAAAAATATGTATAAACTCTCTTACCACTCCGATTGAATCACTGTTTAATAAATCTATCAAGTTTGCTGTATTTCCAAATCATTGGAAATATTCATATATAAAGCCAATCTTTGAAGATGGTAAGAGAGACAAAATTATAGGGGCATTTCCTTTATTCAGTCCACAATCCCTAAAATACTTGACAAACTAATATCGGACCAACTTATGTGGTACTGCAAAAATATCATTTGTGACGAGCAGCATGGATTCTTTGAAGGCAGGTCTACGACGTCTAACTTATTATCGTACTAGATGTATTTGCTAGGGCTTTGGAAAATGGCCATGAAGTTAGTTCAGTACATACCGATTTTTCCAAAGCTTTCGACCGTGTTAGTTATTCTGTTCTCTTAAATAAACTTGTGGGCCTTGGTTTCAGTGATAATATTGTAAAGTGGTTCGATAGTTACCTACGTGAGCGTAAACAGTTCGTTAAAATCGACAACTTCATTTTCAGTGTGATCAGTGTTACGTCTGGTGTACCACAGGGGTCACATTGTGGCCCTATCCTTTTCTTACTTTTTATTAATGACATTGGCAGTGTTATTAAAGAAAGTAAATTCTTGATGTTTGCTGATGATCTAAAACTATATAGAAAAATCGAACAATTCAGTGATCACAGTATTTTACAATCAAATTTAAATAATTTATCAAATTGGTGTTCAAGAAATCATCATCTTAATTTAAAAAAGTGTTTATCTATTTCTTTTAGTCGCCGTAAATGTATTAAATTTAAATACTCAATTAACAGTTGTAGATTACCCGGTGTTGACATGGTTCGCGATTTGGGTGTAGTTTTTGACAGTCACTTGACCTTTGTTCCCCATTTAATAAATGTTACCAGTAAAGCTTATTGTACGCTAGGATTTATTAACAGATTTTCCAAACAGTTCTCTTTGGATACGTTTAGGACTCTGTATGTTAGTTTGGTAAGACCGCAGTTAGAATATTGCTCGGTTATCTGGTCTCCTAATTACAAAAACCACATTGAGTCAATTGAGAAAGTTCAAAATAAATTTCTATTGCTGGTTTCATTTAGAATGGGCATTGGTCGGGTGCAGTACAGTCGGTCGCACATCCTGACTACAATAAACTTAAAATCCCTACAATACCGAAGGGTGACGCTGGATATGTGTTATGGATTTAAGCTGATAAATGGACTTGTGAATTCCAGTCATTTAATTTCTTTTTAAATACAACTGTTCGTAACAGGCCATTGTTCAGGTTAAACTTCCACTACACAAATTATGGCAGTCATAGCCCGGTTTAACATCATACTGATGTTAAATCCAAATTTTATAACATTTTCATATAATGTGTTTAAATGCCACTTATCTTTTATTGATCTCGATGTTATTACATATTACTTACATTTCGATTTAGTTTATTTTATTAAGTATTGAGCGCGATATTTATATTTTGTAATTTATATGTACCAATTTTTGTAATACTGTAAAAAGGAGAAATCCGTAAATAAATAAATAAACGCTTGTTACACAATTACAATGATGTCGGGTTTGGTGGGTGTGCGACTTGTGGTTTTTACATTATTAATTAAATAATAAAAGGATAAAATAGCTGTTTACTGTTGTTTGTCTCGTCGTACAAACATAAAGTAAATGTAAAAAGTAAATGTAAAAGTGACATTCGCTGTTATTATTGTACTAATTTTCATCAGATAATTCGAGGACACATTATCGGACCAATATTTCTAAGAGTTCATTTAAACGCTAATCAAATAAACAAGGCCGTAGCTAAAAAATCATCGGAGGGTGGGGAGTTTTACTGGTAAAAATATTGTTTTTGCTTTTTCAGATTCGCTTTTACATACAAAATTTAACATTCTAAAATTTTGAGAGGGGGTTGGAACCCCCATACCCCCCCCCCCCTGGCTACGGCCTTGACAGTAAACAGCTATTTTTTATTTTTATTATTTAATTATTAATGTAAAAACCACAAGTCGCACACGCACCAAACCAACATCATTGTAATTGTTTAACAAGCGTTTATCCAAAAAGTTTAAAATGTACAGAGTATTCCGTTTAAAAAAACCACCGATGATGCCATACCTCGAGAAATAATATATTTTGCCTACTTTTGCCTAACCCTTACCCTATATATTGATCACCTTTGATCAACTTTACAAATGTGTATTTCGTCTAATCAAATCGTGCGCTTTTATGTTGTATACAAATACAGAGATTTTTTCATTTACCTGTACTTACATGCATATACATACAGGTAATTTTTCTTTTACGTATACATATCACGATTTTTACGTGTATGTTTTCATACATTCGTGGTTTATACGAATTTTCTCGAGGTTTATATGCGTGGTTTTATTAAAAAATAATAATTTGAAGCCTCTAATGAGTGTTTATAATCCCAAATTAAGCATAAAGTAAAATTTTGAGTTTAGATAAGCCTGAAAATTTGGATTTGACAGGGCGCGCGAGCCAAGCTTTTTTGTACCGACATTGAGATAAAGACAACAATAATCTTTATCTCAATGGTAACTGTTGTCTTTAAACTGATCAGTATTCTGTCGTTTGTAATTTAAAACTTCAAATATGCGTCAACACTTTTGTTAGGAATTGAATATAGAAATTACATTTTATTTAATACGAGTTCAACTAAACCATATTAGTGCAACTGAATATTGGGGTTACATCAACCTGAGATCGATAAACGGTGAATGCGCCGGGAAAATATTTTAAAATTTTGTTCTTAAATATAGCAATATCGATAACTTACTTAATTTTTTCTGTTTTGTTCTTAGAAGAGAAAATTAATTATTTTAAAAGGTTTACTTTTGTCTTTAAAATTAAAATGTATCTTAAAACATTTGTCATTGTGTTTTCAAACAAGATACATATTTGTACATAATGATATATATATTTGATGTTATCATTATTGACAAAATTTTATATGCTAGGATCCCTTTGTTTTGAAACTAGCCTATGTCCGTTTATACAGGGTGAGTATTTTTTCATGTTCTCTATGGTGATCTCGGAAACTATAGGAGATAGAGAAAAGGTTTAATGGGCAAAGTAGTGCAGTTTTACAAACTGAATAAAAAGACAGTTATAACATTTTCGATAAAGTCAAAGGCAGAGTTATTATGTTTAAAACACATTGTTTTAATACAGTGTTTTAAGCATATTTAAAAACAGCTGCCGTGTTTTAAACGATTTTGTTTTAAACATATTTTAAATTCGTTTATAACCTGTTTTCAACGTTACATTTGTTTAATTTGTTTTTTATTATTACCTTACATTAGTTAAACTATATGTTATACTACTTCATTACACATTTTTTGTTTACGTTTCCAAATTTTAGTTAAAATTTTAAAGATAAAGATAAAATGGAGATTCCGTTAATAAATAAATAAATAATTATTTTAAATTACATCATTAAAAATAAAATGTTATCATAATAAAATATTACTATTATGTGTGCATAAACGTGATTTAAAACGTGTTTTAAACATGTTCAGCCTTATTAGTAGAATTGCCGTTAATATCATTATAGTTTAATGCTAGGTAATTAACATTTTGTATTAATAGAACAGCTTCTGCATGCTATTAGTTAGTTTCGAAATAATGATAAAATTAACGTGGCATCATTACATTTTCATAAGTTCTAACTTCATTGTAATCAAGTAATTTAGCAGGTATGTTAGACTGTATTTTTTTTATTTTTGTGAAAATTTCTTCCAATAAATTATTAGATTGAAATTTACTTCTAATGAGTGTCTCCACTCCCAGACTAAGCATGAAGTAAAATTTCGAGTTTAGAAAAGCCTGAAAATTTGGCTCGGGCGCGTAGCGAAGCGAAGCGACCGAGCCAAATTAGGCTTTTCAAAACTCGAAATTTTACTTCATGCGCCACGCGTATAAAACACTGATTTCAAGTGAAGTTTAAAATATACTGATAAGGTTTATACATTTATGATTTATTGCATTATTAAATAAATTCTAAATAACTCCATTTTGTTATGACAATTGAGGTTATGTATAAGACTTAATCTAATAATAATTTAATTATTAGTTGGAAACTGACAATAGTAATCTACTAAAACGTTTTAATGATCCGAAAATGTCAATATCATCCTTAGAACTGTGTTAAAACTGTATGCTAACGTCTATTAATAAGGTTTTAAACACGTTTTAAACATGTTTTTAATTGTTAATGTTTTAAACACTGTTTCAGTAAACACGTTTTGTAAAAAAATTAGTTTGTTTTTATTTAAACAAGAAAAACGTTGTTTTTAACAACCCTGATCAAAGGTAGATATTGTAAAAAATGTGAAAAGTGTCGATATTTTCAAATCGATTTTTCTCAGTTGATTATAGAGATAGAAAAAACAAATGTTTAGGCTCTTCTAAATTTATGCTTATTTTAGGTGTGGAAAACACTTGTTAGAAATTTTAAATTTAACACGTTTATAAAAACAACGAATACCTGAACATTTACAGAGTATGCATCGAGATATTTATACTTGAAACAAAAAATCCTTGTTTGTGTACATTAATGAAAATAATCGACACCTTAGTATTTGTATTTTGATAACATTTGTTAAAGAAACCTGTTGTTTAATACATTAGATAACTTTCTAGTGTTTCAGAATATTGCATAATTGTACCGTATGCCGGTGGAACAATTCGCTTAGCCTCGTTAAATTATCAGCACGATAAATCTGGCTTGAATTCGAATCCAGCAGAGTCGAACTGTTCGGGCAGAACATTAGGGGCCAATGCCGAAAGCCTGCCCCCCGTAAACAATTGTCGTAGCGCCGCAGGACGCTAACGTTCATAATTCAATACACATATCACTTCTCGAATATCCTGAGATTTATGGGCGTCGCCCCATTCAGAACATATTTTATTGCATGTAATAATTAATAGGAGGTCGTCATAGTTGTTTACTGTTATTACGAGTTCTTTATGTGTCCGCGAAAAGTTTTATTTGTTGCTGCGAAAATTGTTTGAAAAGTTTTGTCTGCGGGGGTTTTATGTTGATGATGGTTGGAACAGATCAGATTAGTAAAATACGGAATTGAGTATAAAACATTTCTTAAGATAATTCGAATAGACGTTATACACCTAGGTACAGTACAGAAATAAAACATTTCTTAAGATAATTTAAGATAATTCGAATAGACGTTATACAGCTAGGTACAGTACAGAAAGAAAAAAACTAGTACAGCAGGGAGCTTTAGCCACTTCAAAAATATCGTATTTTTTTCTTGTAAAACAATCATATTATGTACAGGTTTCCAAAAAATTTTTCTTGTCCAACAAGACGGTGCTTTTGTTGACATGCAATGTCTGTAACGGTAATACCGTCTCTAAACGGGTCGTTATTATCGCTTTTTGCGTTTCAGTCAGTTAAGGCATATCGACGTTAATAAAATTTTGTTTGACATTTCCGCAGATTTGTCAATTTGACAGTTTGAAAAATCAAAGTAAGTCCGGCTTACATAGACAAACATTTGGCTGTACTAGTTTTTTTCTCTCGCAACTGTCTCTGACCTGAATTTTATCTGCCTGATAATAAAATTCGACTTTTTTTGTTTTTTTCAATATACACGTATTTTAATGAGGTGGTAGTATACAATTTTAAAGATATATTTAATTGAGAGCGGCGCTGTTATGCCCTTGCACACGACTAATCGTCCGGGTTGAAATCCCAGCCGGGGCGAGTAATTTTTCTAAAAAGAAATAGTCATCCCGGATCCCATAAATTTATGTTAATGTGTTGTGACGTCGCTAAAATAGTAGTATATTTTATTTTTTTGTTGTTTCAGCACCGGAAGGTCATTTAATAAAGCTCGACTTTCGCGACCTGTTCGAGTTGGAGCCGAGTCAGGATTGCAAAAATGACTATCTGGAGGTGAGGGACGGGGCGCACGGGTACAATAATCTGATGATGCAGCCGTTCTGCGGCAACGAGTTCCCCCCGATGCTGACCTCTTCGGATAGGCACCTGTGGATCCACTTCAGGTCCGACGAGAACATCGAGTACAGGGGATTCAGGGCCGTATACGAATTCATTCCCAGACCGACATCACGTGAGTCGAATAATAAAGAATCTTTTTTTTTAAATTAGCATCTTAACAGCTGTGATTTTTTTCATGCGGAGAAAATATATAATTATTATTACATCTAGGGAAATATGAAGAGATTATTTACCGAGGTTATCTAGTGACATCCCGACGGCGAACATCCGTTTCATCCCGACGGCGAAGATATATTGTTGATATTTCCCGTGTTGTAATCAATAGTTTTTTTTTTGAATTAAGCAATATCTTTCTGAAAATAGGAGAATATTTTTTTTAAATTTATTTATTTGACGCCAAAACAACATTTTACATCGATTACATTAATACACATATACCTAAAAAGAACATTTTATATGGATAGCATTAATGTACATAAACTAAACTTAAATTTAAAATGACTACGAACAAACAAAATGCCGAGCGACCGATTTAAATCTGATAAGGGATACATCAAAAAAGTTAATTTTATCACAATATTTGTTTACAGAGTTGCACATTCTTACAATCGGGCTAAACATATTATAGGATGTACGACAGAATGGAATATGTAATAACTGCAAGTTACGTGTGGAATACTGTGGTATATTCAATGAAAAACATTCTAAGCACTCAGATGAGGTTATAAAATTATTCAAAACTTTATATGAGAAGCTAATGTCATAGAATTCACGTCTTTTAGATAGTCTACTTAAATTTACATAAGATCTCACTTGGTCTACATTCAGAAATATATTATGAAAACATAATTTAAATCTGATGTATTTCAAAAATTTAATTTGTACATATTCCAGTCTGTCTATGTAACAGTTGAAGTGTGGTAACCAAATAATATTACAATATTCTAATATTGACCGAACTAATGTTACGAAGAGAGTAGTTAAACTGCGGATGTTTGTAAAATCTTTAGCGGTTCGTTTAATAAATCCGTGTTTTCTGTTTGCTTTTGCAATAACAGTCTCGATGTGGTAAGCAAATGAAAGTTTTAGATCAAAATAAACACCTAGATCTCTTACAGTTTCAACATAATCAAGATATATGCTGTCTAAAAGATAATTTAACTTGAATTTATTAATTTTTCGACTAAATAACATTACATGACATTTATTTATATTAAGTTTCAGATCATTTTTTAAACACCAGGTGTTTATTTTTTCCAGATCAGATTGTAATATTAAAGCGTCAGTTTCTGACTTAATTTGTCTGAAGAGTTTCAGATCATCCGCAAATAGTAGCAATGAAGAGTTTATTCCGGTGCCGACATCGTTGATAAAGAAATTGAATAGAAGGGGGCCTATATGGGAACCTTGTGGAACACCAGATGTTGTGTAATAGATACCAGAAAAAAAATTATTTGTACGAACTTGCTGAGTACGATCTGTTAGATATGACGCTATCCATTTAAGAATAGGACCACAAATTCCGTACCTGCCAAGTTTCACTATCAGGAGTTCAATGTTAACTTTGTCGAAGGCTTTGCTAAAGTCCATGTATACCGAATGAACTTCGTATCCAGTTTCAAATGATTGTAATATAAAATTACTGTACAAAAAAAGATTAGTTTCCGATGAGCGTCCACTCATGAAACCATGCTGCTGTGAGATAATGACATTTTTGAATATGCTGGACAAGTAATTGGCAATAAGTGATTCGAACATTTTCGGAATAACTGACAGAATGCAAATTGGACGATAATTTTTTATATCGTTTTTTTTACCAGATTTAAAGATGGGCTGAACATAAGGTGACTTCTAAATAGAAGGAAATTCGCCCTGAGACAATGACATGGAAAACAGAATATGCAATGGCATAAACATTGAATAATGACAGGATTGAAGTAATTTTGGTGGTATTTGATTAAGAACAGTACTACCTTTAACATCAATATTCAGTAACGCTGACTCTACTTCAGATGGAGAAATATTTATTTCTGCTAAGTGTATATGTGATTGAATATCTGACCCTAGCGGTAGCATACGTTGATTATTATAGACAGACGAAAAATGTTTTGCGAATGCATTAGTTATGCTTCTACCATTGTTTAACTGAATATCATCCAAAAACATAGAGGATGGGAGTTTATCGGAGTCTGATTTAGATTTTACAAATTTCCAAAAATGTGCTGGTTTTTCAAGTATTGCTTGTTCATTGTAAGAAATGTAATTAGCATAGCAGCATTTTGTAGCCAATCTACATCTTTTACGCAGTTGAGAAAACTGCACATAGTCTAAATGTAGTTTTGATAATTTAAATGCTTTATGAGCCAGTCGTTTTTCCTGTATGAGTGAACGGAGTTCGGGAGTAAACCATTGTGGAAATTTGAATTGTTTTATAATCTTAATCGGTACAAATCTGTCAAGACAATCGAATAATATTTTATAAAACATATCTGCAGCCGTATTAATATCACTAATATTGACGAATAAATCGTTCCAATTTATCGATAGTAGATAATTATTGACAGCATCATAAGGAGCACGTTTAAAATCGTATACTAGTGTAGACTCAGTTTTTAGACAATCGAAATTAGAACATGAAATTACAATCTCCAAAGAAGGATGATAATTATCGCAAGTAATAAGAGGTTCACAGTTGTAGATAGATTCAACAGGATATGACGCAAAACACAAGTCAAGCACTCCACCTGCAATATTTTCGATATTATTGTATTGTGATAAATCATTAAACGCATACACATCACATACTGCACTTTCAGTTGCACTTTTTGTGTTACAGTTGCTCTTGACGTTAATTGGAAATAATCCCACGTAGTCTTCAATTTCATTCCATCGAAGATCTGGCAAGTTGTAGTCTCCCATAATAACAAATCTTGCGTCAGGATTTTGAGTATGTATATCAGTTAAGGACGTCAAGTGAGAGTTATATACCTCGATTTCAGATTTCGGCGGAATGTAAATGCATCCAAGAATGAAGTGATTGTTATTAATTATAGCATTAACCCAAATTTCCTCTGAGCAGCTATTGATAGTAATGACGGAAGATTTCAATGAATTTAATACAGCGATAAGAACTCCACCACCACAAAGTTTCGAACTATTGACTGTTGACCGATCAGTGCGATAAACCATATATCTATTGTCAAACAGCTCGGAGCTAGCTATACCTGGCTCAAGCCATGTTTCTGTAAGAAATATGATTGAATACTCCTCAGAAATGACGGAGCAATAAAGATCTTGTAACTCGGATTACTTTTTTTAATTTAATAATAACGTTGCTAAGGGCAATGTTTGTAGTTATCATAGTAGACTGGTCTGACGTTGGTGTAACTTGTTCATCATGCTATAATTTGAAATGTCGTACGTGCTACAGACAGATTTTAAGCTGCCTTTTGGAGATCAAAATTGAAGAAATAGTTTTTTACTTTTCTATTCTTTATTAGCGCTGATACAAAAAAATGTTTACACTCCTTAATAGTATACAATAATATAAAATAATAATAATAATAATAAAGAAGGTAACTAGTTAAAATTACTATAATATTTTCGCCAAAGTGGATTGGTAGGTATACGATCCACATATGTATAAAAAAGAAAAGAAAAATTATAGTGACAAAGCTTGTGCTAACAAAGGGTTGCATGCTGAATAAATAGATTGTAAATAAATAGATTGACAACTAACAAAGATAAGTGTACATACATTCCTACAAAATATGTTACAATTTAACCCATTTAACGGCATTAAATTATAAATTTGTTGTTATTTAAATTACTAAATAAGTTATTTTGATATATTATATTATTTGACCTGACTACATTTTTCTTCATACATTTTTAGTATGAAGAAAAATGTAAATATTTTGTTATTTAAATATTTTAATTATTACTTAATTAAAAAACAAATTTCAGTGTATTTCTAACTTCACAATATTTCAGTGTTCTATACGGGTGGCGCATGAAGTAAAATTTCGAGTTTAGAAAAGCCTGAAAATTTGGTTTGGTCGCTCCGCGAAGCGGTCTGGGAGTGGAAACACTCGTTCGAAACTTCATATTGCACGTTTTTATATACAATTGACGAATGGCTAAAAATAACAGCGTACATTATGTATATTTAGACAAAAAATAAATATATAATATAAAAAAAAATATAAAAAAATATATATATATATAATATAATAAATATATATATAATATAATAAATCATTCGTAGAAATCATAAAACGAAGTGTAGAATTTTACATAAAATCAACTTTTACAGTAAACTCTATAATTGCTCGGCCGTTAATGGGTTAGAGGAGGAATCCAAATATATAATAATATACAGGGTCTTTCATTTAAAATGACAAATTTGATGCTGGACACCCATTATACAATTAATTCCGGTAGAGCCGGAAGTTATAGAGAGTTTAGGATATTTAACATGAGGAGAACTGATTCAACCGTCTGACTAGGATTATTTTTCAAATTTTTAGTACAACGGCAACCCCGTAAACATTTAACAAACGGTTTACAAGTATACAATTAACAATAAACTATAAATGTCATAACAAAAGGGTAAAGAATTATATGTAGATATCAGAGCTGGGATGAATCCTCAAAAACAGGATTCGAATCACGAATCCGAATCTCCTAATATGATTCGAATCACGAATACTCGAATAAAGGATTCGTAAGTGAAAAATATGATTCGAATCAAAGATTCGAATCCTCATTTTTGAATCACGGATACAAATCCTTTAAAAATAAATTTAAATCTATTATTTGCAATCAGTAATATTTTATTCCATCAGTTTCTATTAACAAAAATGTTCATTTACCGACTAAATATCTGATTATATAATGATATTAATTAATGATGATATATGTGTTATTGAACTTAATTTTAAATCAGTGTTTTATACGCGTGGCGCATGAAGTAAAATTTCGAGTTTAGAAAAGCCCCGCGAAAATTTTCTACGCGGGGCTTTTCTAAACTCGAAATTTTACTTCATGCTTAGTCTGGGAGTGGACAACACTCGTTCTTAGAAGTTTCAAATTAAAGGATCACTCTAGATTACTAAGTTTATTACCATTTTACAAAGGCTACAGCTCGAAGGACCAATCATGGTCTTCGGAGACCGAAGGACTACAGGGATTCGAAGTTTATTTACAAGAAAACAACGAATATCTAAAGGTTTACAGCATGGATAGGAAAGAAAACATACAATTTTGAAAAAATATAGAAGTTGGGGTGGTTTTCAGTGCGTTTTTAACTTCACTTAAAATCAGTGTTTTATACGCGTGGCGCATGAAGTAAAATTTCGAGTTTAGAAAAGCCCCGTGAAAATTTGTCTCGGGTCGCTGCGCGACCCTCGACAAATTTTCTACGAGGGGCTTTTCTAAACTCGAAATTTTACTTCATGCTTAGTCTGGGAGTGGACCGTCAAGATTTTCTACATGTCGAGATTTTCGATATTTCTAGATTTATGTCGATTTATTCACAGTTTGTTATTGTATTAAATGCAACTTTAATATTACATAAAAACGGTTTTTTTTAGGAATAGAATATTCACCCATTAAGAGCCGAGCAAATTATACAGTTAACTCTAGAAGTTAATTTTAGGTAAACATTTGCATCTTTTTCTATGATTTCAATGAATGATTTATTATATTACATACGTCGATTTTTTAAAAGAGTTACATTTAAAATTCAAACGAGTGTTGTCCACTCCCAGACTAAGCATGAAGTAAAATTTCGAGTTAGAAAAGCCCCGCGTAGAAAATTTGTCGAGGGTCGCGCAGCGACCCAAAACAAATTTTCGCGGGGCTTTTCTAAACTCGAAATTTTACTTCATGCGCCACGCGTATAAAACACTGATTTAAAGTGAAGTTAAAAATGCACTGAAAACCAACCCAACTTTGATATTTTTTCAAAATTAGATGTTTTCTTTCCTATCCATGCTGTAAACCTTCAGATATTTGTTGTTTTCTTGTATAAAAACTTCGATTCCCTGTAGTCCTTCGGTCTCCGAAGACCATGGTTGGTCCTTCGAGCTGTAGCCTTTGTAAAATGGTAATAAACTTAGTAATCTAGAGTGATCTTTCAATTTGATACTGCTAAGAACGAGTGTTGTCCACTCCCAGACTAAGCATGAAGTAAAATTTCGAGTTTAGAAAAGCCCCGCGTAGAAAATTTGTCGAGGGTCGCGCAGCGACCCGAGACAAATTTTCACGGGGCTTTTCTAAACTCGAAATTTTACTTCATGCGCCACGCGTATAAAACACTGATTTCAAGTTCAAATATTTGAATTATTCGAAAATTTTGAATATTTATATCCAAATATGTGTAATAATATATATAAACTTAGTAATCTAGAGTGATCCTTCAATTTGATACTGCTAAGAACGAGTGTTGTCCACTCCCAGACTAAGCATGAAGTAAAATTTCGAGTTTAGAAAAGCCCCGCGTAGAAAATTTGTCGAGGGTCGCGCAGCGACCCGAGACAAATTTTCACGGGGCTTTTCTAAACTCGAAATTTTACTTCATGCGCCACGCGTATAAAACACTGATTTCAAGTTCAAATATTTGAATTATTCGAAAATTTTGAATATTTATATCCAAATATGTGTAATAATATATATAAACTTAGTAATCTAGAGTGATCCTTCAATTTGATACTGCTAAGAACGAGTGTTGTCCACTCCCAGACTAAGCATGAAGTAAAATTTCGAGTTTAGAAAAGCCCCGCGTAGAAAATTTGTCGAGGGTCGCGCAGCGACCCGAGACAAATTTTCACGGGGCTTTTCTAAACTCGAAATTTTACTTCATGCGCCACGCGTATAAAACACTGATTTCAAGTTCAAATATTTGAATTATTCGAAAATTTTGAATATTTATATCCAAATATGTGTAATAATATATATAAACTTAGTAATCTAGAGTGATCCTTCAATTTGATACTGCTAAGAACGAGTGTTGTCCACTCCCAGACTAAGCATGAAGTAAAATTTCGAGTTTAGAAAAGCCCCGCGTAGAAAATTTGTCGAGGGTTTCTCGAAATTTTACTTCATGCGCCACGCGTATAAAACACTGATTTCAAGTTCAAATATTTGAATTATTCGAAAATGTTGAATATTTATATCCAAATATGAATAATTTAGTGATTTATATATTCATATTAGAATATTTAACTATTTGAATTAATCGAATTCGAATCCCAGCCTTAATTGCGATGATTCGAATTATTTAGGAGGATTTGAATCCGTGTATGAGGATTCGAATCCTTTTATAAGAATTCGAATCCTTTTATAAGGATTCGAATCATCTACGTCTGGATTCGAATACGAATCCTTTCAAAAAAATGTAACGAATCCGGATCACGAATCCGTTTTCACTAAAGTATTCGAATACCTCTTTTGAATCCTCTAAAAGGATTCGAATCCGGGAATCGAATCCTGAATGATTCGAATCCTGCCCAGCTCTGGGTAGATAATAGTATTTAGGTTTTTTTGTAGTCTTACAAACATTTATAAAGGTTACAGTTGCGTTAAATATTTCAAAAAATAAAAAAATGGAGCAGCCTGATAAAGTCTGATCGTTAATCAGCGGGATTGTAGAATTGTTAAAAAGGCGTTAATAAAAACCATTAAGCTAAATTAGTTTCACATGGAAAGTAAAAACAAAATTACGTATGAGCTAGAGCCTTCCGCGAGATATTTTTGTTACCGTAAAGTGTCGCTCTCTCGGCAAAATAGTTCATTGAAGGTGGCAGGGGGAATATCGTATTCCGGTATTTTTAAAATCACAATTTTAATGGATATTTTAAGAAATTTTAGCCTTGTATCTGTCAAGAATATAAAATTAAGATATTAAGTTGTAAAATACACTTTGAGAAAATTATCAAATATTGAAAGAAATAAGTAAATTGTCAAAAATCAAACATATTTTTTTTTAAGTTACATTTAATATTTTTATCTCGTTGATTGTTAAGGCACTAATTTTTTAAAATTCCATTATCACCTAATATTAAAGCAAGCTATTTATGATTTTCAACTATTTATTTAACTCACTACAATTGTTTCGCTACACTGCAGCTTCTTCAGGTGAAAAAAAATAATAGAATAATTTTTCAAACATACAGGGTGTCAATTTGAAAACAAGCCAGCCACAATTTCTTTGGAACCGTAACAGAGAAAATTTTCCAAAACCGTTCCTAGGATATGGAGGGGGAACCATTTTGATCCACATAACAATCTTCTGCAACCAACCCCTTGGGCTGTAGCCACCCTTGCCCATTTTTTTGTAAATGGCATGACCCCAATTGTGCTATATCATTACAAAGGTCTTTAAAAATGCTAATCAGTGGTACCAACTAAAATTTTTATTGTTACATAATAAATGTAAAAAAAATTAATTATTAAATTATAGTATGCTCAAAATGATTTCCATTATTTTCGAGACAATAATAATGTCTATTCTCAAATTCCTGTCGTACATTTTGGAATGTTTTGTAAGGTCCATTGAACCAAGTTTTGTTATTATTTTAATATTTTTTTTTTAGAGTTGTCCATATTTTAATAAAACAATAGATAACTCTGATAAACATTGGGTATTATTGTGTTTATCTGTGCTTTTTCATTTGTAATTTGTAAAAATAAATTGTTATAATACCTAATTTGACAACAATTTTAAAAATCAAATAAATTGATTGAATTTTTTGTTTGCATTTTTTATGTAACAATAAAAATGTTAGTTGGTTCCACTGATTAGCATTTTGAAAGACATTTCTAATGATATATCACAAGTAGGGTCGTGCCATTTAAAAAAATAGGCAAAGGTAGCTACAGCCTAAGGGGTTGGCTGCAGCAGATTGTTATGTGGGTCAAAATGGTCCCCCCTCCATATCCTAGAAACGGTTTTGAAAAATGTTCTCGAACTGTTAGTGTTCCAAAGATATTCTGGCTGGCTTGTTTTCAAATTGACACCCTGTATGTACATTATATACAGGTTTTAGAGGTGCGGGTGGAGGGAGTGTTTTACTTCAGCTTGAGCAAGAAGGAGTTGGAGAGTTCGAGTTGCTAGTTCAGTAACTTTCCTTAATAAAGATTTTTTAATTATTTCTAAAATTTTCTAGTAAATTTAGTTTCCGTCCTTTATTAGAGATGTAGATGATTTTAAAGTTGTCAATGTGGTGTTTTCGTTCAATCAGATGGTTTGCGTAGGTTAAAGTGTCTTTTTTCAAGAATAAATGAACACAAAAAAGCGTTTATTCATCAAAAAACACTTCAGCCTACTCAAACCACCTGATTGAAGAAAACCACCATTTTGACAACTTTTATATCCTCCACATCTCTAATAAAGGATGCAAACTAAATTTACTAGAAAATTTTGAAATAAATAAAAATCTTCATTCAGGAAATTTGCTGAACGACCAACTCAAACTTTTCAGCTCTCCCCTACTCAAGCTGAAGAAAAACACCCATTCCACCCACACTTCTAAAATCTGTATATTATGTGAATAAATTTGTAAAATTATTCTATATATATATATATATATATATATATATATATATATATATATATATATATATATATATATATATATATATATATATATATATATATATATATATATTATAAAGAATCTACAGCAGTGTAGCGAAACAATTGTAGTGAGTTAAATAAGTAGTTGAAAATCATAAATATAGTGGAATTCGGGAGAGATGTCCCATGACTCAGTAATGTGGAATGTGTAGTTCAAATTTTTCAGACAGTATGTCGACAATTTAAAAAAAAACTATAGCAGACATATTATGAAGTTTTCTGTCTCTTTTCACATACGCAATCTGATGACATCAAACTATTTTCGTATTACATATATTGGTGCCGAGAGTACTACAAATCAAGGAAACCATGGGACACCTCTCGTGAATCGTACCTAAGTTTGCTATTATAATAAGTAATATTTTTGTTTTTAATTTCCCTCACCTTATACAATTTTTAGAAATAATAGAATAATCATTAATCCTTTTCTACGTTCAACAATTTTCCAATTTTATATGAATTTTAGCTTGTTTCAATTGGCCTATTTTTTTTTTATTTCTGAAAATGAAAAACCCGAATCGAATGATATTGTCAAAATTATTTGTCTTATAATATGATCATTCAAAATTGGTATCACAAATTATTATTTATAGTAATTTAATTTGACAACTCTTTTTTTATTCATTTTTTTTTTTTATTTATCCAAATGTATTTTGTTACTTTTGCAAATAGAAACACCTCCTTTTAGTAATTTGTGTACTTTCCTTTGTAATTAGGCTACTGCCTGTTTAGAAAATAAAGATTATGACTTACGAACTGTTTATTAGTAGACGGATAAGATATCGTATGTTCAATAAAATGAAACCTCTAGAGCGCTATGGAATATATTGTAGGTTGGCAACTCTGAATTTATACACTATAATTATTATCTGACGTTTTATATGACAATTCCTAAAGCGCGTAGCCAACATAAATTTAAAAAATGATAAAATCATAGTACTCTACAGTTTTTTTTTTTATTGAACATATGATATATAGCCTTAAGATCGACCAATTGAGGTAAAACTATTTTTTTATAACCTTGAATCAATGATAAATATTTAATAAAAATCAATAGTACTATGAATATTATTATTGTTGAACAACAATATGAGAATGCAACAGAATAGACATTTTATACATTGCAATTATCTAATATTACTATTGCTATTATGGGTCTACATATATTGAAAGCAGACACAAAGGGCAATATGTATGACATATCTTTATTTCGGAATTGGAGCGAATGTTTCTGCGTTATAAACATAATATGTTCTTTGATGTGTAATTATGGAAATTTCATCTTTTGAATGAATATTGCAAACTGTATTGTTTGATAATTGCTTTAATTGTCTGTTTATCCCTGAAACTGTTCTAGGTTTTCATTATTTAGAAACAATATACTGTTACGAAACTTCTGATTTTCTATATACTGTTATATATTAAATTTAGTTTTGTAATTTTATTTAAATTATTGTATTAAAATATGTAAATATGTATACTTCTATTATTTATAATAATCTTTAAATATAATAGCAACCATGTCGATTTGTATAAATCATGTGAACATTTGGGGATTTACGGCAACGCAAATTTTCGATTTATTACTAGCACGCCACTAGCGTTGTAATAAATAGGAGTGCATGCTGGTGAAAATGTTATTGCAACATTGTAAACCGGCGTAAAAAGCTTATGAACGACGTGACTGGAATTTTTGTCTAGTCAAGCGGAACTAATGAAAAGTGTCCGAAATGTCCTTAAGCTCGAACTACATTACCAGTTCTTATTTCTCGCAAAATAATAGAATTCCCAAAAAATAAAAGATTATTGATGTACCAAGCATGGTTTTTAAATACAGGGAATTTTTGATTTAAGTATACATTTCCGATAATTACAGCGTTTAGTAAATTTATAGCAATTCGTTGTTTTTTGAAAAGCGGCCAATTTAAAGCTTCTAACTATTAAGCATGAAGTAACATTTCGAGTATATTTGTCAAAGCGTTATTTTGAAGCGTCTAACGAGTGATTATACTCCTAAATTAAGCATGAAGTAAAATTTCTAGTTTAGAAAAACCTGAAAATTTGGATTGGTTGAGTAGCGACGTGAAGTAAAACGAAGCAAAGCGAAGCAAAGCGAAGCAAAGCGAAGCAAAGCGAAGCCAAGCGAAGCAAAGCGAAGCAAAGCAAAGCCAAACCAAATTTTCAGGCTTTTTTAAACTCCAAATTATACTTCATGTGCCAAGCGTATTAAACATTAAAAGCACTAAAATTTTGTGAACGAGTAAACTTCGCTTGAAATCAGTGTCTTATACGCGTGGCGCATGAAGTAAAATTTCGAGTTTAGAAAAGCCTGAAAATTTGGTTTGGTCGCTCCGCGCTTCGCGCTACGCGATCAAACCAAATTTTCAGGCTTTTCTAAACTCGAAATTTTACTTCATGCTTAACCTGTGAGTGGAAAACACTCGTTTAAACTTCTAATTGACCTCTTTTAAGAAAACAATGAATATTTAAAAATCTACAACACGTAATTGGGATATGTATAGTCAAAAGAAAAAAATCACAAGAAATGATGATTTCAAGCTCTTCTAAAAGAAGGAACACTAATATGCTCGTGACTTAACCAGTATGACATTGTCATGTAACGTCAAAATTTGACACAACTAGGAAAAATCGTAGCAAAGCAAAGCAAAGCAAAGCGAGCAAAGTGAAGCAAAGCGAAACAAAGCGAAGCAAATCGAAGCAAAGCGAAGCCAAGCGAAGCAAAGCGAAGCAAAGCGAAGCAAAGCGAAGCAAAGCAAAGCGAAGGAAAGCGAAGCAAAGCGAAGCAAAGATAAGCAAAGCGACCAATCCTTATTTTAAAGCTTTTCTAAACTTGAAATTTTACTTCATGCGATACACTTATATAAAATAATTGATGAAAATATATTAAATGTTTATTTTGTTTAAAAAAATCGCAAGATTATGTTAAACAAACCAATTATTTGCATAATACATTAAATTAAGATTAAACTAAAGCAGTATATTTTAAACTTAAAAATATATAATATAAATTTCGAGCTAAGAAATGCCTGAAAATTTGGAGCTTCACGGAGCGACCAATAGAAATGTTCAGGCTTTTCTAAACTCGAAATGTTACTTCATGTTTAATCAAAGAGTAGAAAGACCCGTCAGTAGATCCAAATTGAACACTTTTATAAAAGCAATGAACCTGAACTTTTACAGAGTATGGATATGGGTTACTATGGATAGGGGTTAGTATACTTAAAATAAACAATTCCTGTACATTTTTAAAATTATTATAACAATTGTATTTTTTATAGCAGAGTAATATTATATATTATTTTAATTTAAAATACTTTAGTCACAAACCAAAGGCTTGCAGTTACAAATTGTTTGTTTTATGATTTACGGATAAATTAAATATATTACAAATAAAATAATGTAAAAAAGGATATGTTTAAAAAATATCGATATTATTTATTTTTTATATATAAAAATATGTTGCATACATATTT
Organism: Philonthus cognatus; assembly: GCA_932526585.2. Classification (NCBI taxonomy): domain Eukaryota; kingdom Metazoa; phylum Arthropoda; class Insecta; order Coleoptera; family Staphylinidae; genus Philonthus; species Philonthus cognatus. Next base: position 22,452,808 of record OW052243.1, on the reverse strand, counting down.
CACTGAAATCGCACGCTGCGTGGAAAATGTAAAATATGTATACATATAGCAAGAGTCGGGTGTATTAAAACAGACCATCTGCTTCCAATAAAATTGGCTATCTTCCCTATTCCATCTAAATTTTACGATAGAGAGTACGGCGTGTACAAAAAGCGAGCACAATGTATCATAAAATTCCAACTGATCTTTAAGAAAAGAGGGGACTCATCACTTTTATTATACGCTTACTGCGCCCTTTGCGCGGAGTTCATTAAATTCGCCAGATGGGTTTATTTTCACTTATAAAATACGAACGTTTTTCGATCCTTAAGCTTAATACACACTATGTAACACGTTTCTTGCAAAATTAAAAAAAAGTGTAATAATAGTTTTTACACTTTAACTGAATTAAACTGGGATGTTTTCATGATTTAACGTGTAGTTCTGAATATACAGCTTTAGCATATTGCTTTAGCGGAATATTTTAAACTTCACAATATTTCAGTGTTTTATACACGTGGCGCATGAAGCAAAGCGAAGCAAAGTGATGTAAAATTTTAAGTTTAGAAAATCTAACCATTTTGTATATATACCTGTTTTGTAAGTAGTTTTAGTCACTATATGTTTGATAATGGCAAGCTAAATTTGCCGAAACTGCAGTCACATAAAAATAAAGTGTGTTATACAAACAAAGTTAAACCGTTTTTTATTAATAAATTTAGAAAATCCTGTTAATTTCGTTTAGACGCTCTGCTTCGCGGAGTGACCAAACTAAATTTTTAGGTTTTTCATTACCTCTAAATGCTTAATGTTAATTTTTATTTGTTCGATTTGTATTAAAACGAGGCCAAAAATTGAGTTTAATTTGACATTTTATAATTATATTTCATTTTCTATATAATAATTTTTTCCTCCAAGAATAAATTATAATAAGGTGAACAATAAATACCAATTAAATTCAGCCAACAAACAGCAATTGGCTGTAGGCTTTTTGTCACCTTTGTCTCAAACATAAAGGTGACAGACAGCCAATTGCTGTATGTTAGTTGAATTTAATTAGTATTGTTAAATTTAATATTATTTTTTCTTATTGCAATAAAGATAAACATTTTTAAAGCCTGTTTTTTACAATTTAATTATTGAATGACTGAAAATTTACAGAATATTGATAATCTTGATACTTAATGTTTGAGTATCGAGATTATCAATATTCTGTTAATACCAAAAATATTTTTCATTACAATACAATGCGATATCTCTAATTACACACACGATCAATAATCAATATATTTTTTCAATAAGAACATTCCTAATTTCCACTCCTAGATTAGGCATGAAATAAAAATTTGTAGTTTACAAAAGCCTGAAAATTTGGATTGGTGGATATTCAGGCTTTTCTCAACTCGAAATATTTACTTTATGCGCCAGGCGTATAAAACACTGATTTAAAGTAAAGTTCTAAATAAACAGCTTTAGCATATTGCTTCAGCAGTATATTTTAAATTACTAGGAAAGTAACGCCGTAAAATTTGACGAAGGATTAAGTTTATTGTGGATATTAACGGCTTGGGCTGAATCAAACGAAATTGTTTAATTTTACTCAGCCTAAGCCGTTAACACCCACATTAAAATTAATGTTTCGTATATTTTTAACTACGCAATATATTAGAATTTTATACACGTGGCGCATGAAGTAAAATTTTAAGTTTAGAAAAGTCTGAAAATTTAGTTTGGTCTCTTCGTTTCGCGGAGCGACCAAACCAAATTTTCAGACTTTTCTAAACTCGAAATTTTACTTTATGCTTAATCAAGGATTGGAAACCCTCGTTGAAAGCATCAAAATGAACGTTTTTAAAAAACAACTTATGCCTAAAATAAAAACAAAGAATACATTGAGATATGTATATTTAAATGAAAAATTCCCTGAATATACATACAGGGTGGGGCATTTAACTTGTTTTTCGCAAATATTTCAAAAATAAAGCATTTTACGCAGAAATGACCTAAGTGAAAAATATTTGTACAGAAGGGGGCCATTATTACGTAATATTGGTTTTCTCACAGGTGGCGCTGTTGTCGCTAAAACACCTATATTTCATTACAGATTCAGATTCCTCGTAACAAAATAAAAATAATTATTTTCTCATTTTTTTGTCAGCTTGATAGATGGCGCTGTAATCGCGAAAAATGATAATGCGTACGGATTTCGTGTGATTTGTAGGTAGATTTAATTTAAGATATATTGGCTGAAAAAAACAAAGAAAGTTCACTCCAGGTCAATCAAATCGATGTCCGAGCTGGAGGCCATCTTGGAGGAAGCTTTATTTTTGTTCAGTTAAAAAAAAATTACCACAAAACATGCAATATTGGTCAAATTCCAGTTATTTTTTATAAATTCAAATGATACATGTTTTAATCGTAAAAATAATCATGCTGCTTATCATGTGTACGTGCTGTCACTCTAAAAACAAGCGTTTCATTCTGAGACACCAGAACTTCTTTTAAGTTTCACCTATCAGGCTGACAAAAAATTAGTTAAGTAAATTCTTCTTATTTTTTTCGAGGAATCCGAAACTGCAATCGAAAATTGGGGTTCCCATTAAAAAATATTTAGTTGACCTTGTTTAAGCAACAACAGCGCCACCTGTGAGAAAACCAATATTACATAATTATGGCCCTCTTCTGCACGATTATTTTTCACTCAGGTCATTTCTGCGTAAAATGCTTTGTATTCGAAATATTTGTAAAAAACACGTTAAATGCCCCACCCTGTATAAGGTATGATGCACGAGAGGTGTCCCATGGTTTCCTTGATTTGTAGTGCTTTGTGCACCAATTCATGTTAAACGTCATATTTTGACAATGTCTTCGTAAAACTAAATATGCCAAAACCCAAAAACAAATAATTTTATTTAATGTGCACAATTGTTTTAAATGTGAGTTTAAGTGGTATAATTCCAATTTCCACATCTATAGAATAGTTCAGGTATTTACAGAAATGAATAATGCATTTATGTTGATTTTGTGTAAGCTTAAACGAAAATGTTAGTTAAATCGAATGCACATTCAGTAGATTTGGCAAATAGTCATCGGATTAATCTGTTAATACAGGGAGTTTTTCTTTTAAGTATACATACAGGGAATTTTCTATTAAGTATACATATGCATACGCTTCTTTTTAAAGAGTTCAATTTGAAGCTTAAAATGAGTGTTTTCCACTCCCAGACTAAGCATGAAGTTAAATTTCGAGTTTAGAATAGCCTGAAAATTTGGTTTGGTCGCGTACGCGGCCAAACCTACGCGGCCAAACCAAATTTTCAGGCTTTTCTAAACTCGAAATTTTACTTCATGCGCCACGCGTATTAAACACTGAAAGCACTGAAATATTGTGGACGAGTGAACTTCGCTTGAAATCAGTGTTTTATACGCGTGGCGCATGAAGTAAAATTTCGAGTTTAGAAAAGCCTGAAAATTTGGTTTGGTCGCTCCGCGCTTCGCGCTACGCAACCAAACCAAATTTTCAGGCTTTTCTAAACTCGAAATTTTACTTCATGCTTAACCTGGGAATGGAAAACACTCGTTTAAACTTCAAGTTTACCTCTTTTAAGAAAACAACGAATATTTAATAATATTGAAATATTGTGAACGAGTAAACTTTTCTTGAAATCAGTGTTTTATACGTGTGGCGCATGAAGTAAAATTTCGAGTTTAGAAATGTCGAGTGTTTTCCACTCCCAGGTTAAGCATGAAGTAAAATTTCGAGTTTAGAAAAGACTGAAAATTTGGTTTGGTTGCGTAGCGCGAAGCGCGGAGCGACCAAACCAAATTTTCAGGCTTTTCTAAACTCGAAATTTTACTTCATGCGCCACGCGTATTAAACACTGAAAGCACTGAAATATTGTGGACGAGTAAACTTCGCTTAAAATCAGTGTTTTATACGCGTGGCGCATGAAGTAAAATTTCGAGTTTAGAAAAGCCTGAAAATTTGGTTTGGTCGCTCCGCGCTTCGCGCTACGCAACCAAACCAAATTTTCAGGCTTTTCTAAACTCGAAATTTTACTTCATGCTAATCTGGAAGTGAAAAACACTCGTTTAAACTTCAAATTGACCTATTTTAAGAAAACAACGAATATTTAAAAATCTACAACACGTAATTGGGATATGTATACATAAAAAAAATCACAGGAAATTATGATTTAAAGCTTTTCTAAAAAAAAAAAAAAAAAACACTAATATACTCGCGACTTAGACAGTATGACTGTCATGTAACGCCAAAATTTTACACAACTAGGAAAGATCGTTGCAGATACAACTGTTGACATACTCTCTAAAAAATAATTTGAACTACACATTCCACATCAATGAGTCATAGGACATCTCTCCCGAATTCTACTATACATATAAAAATGTTTATTACATATTACATGTTTCTCATATACTAAGGAAAATAAGTAAGGAAAATAATATAACATATTTAAATAAAGAAAACAACAGTTCTATAATAAAGTTTAATAGACGCAATACTATATTTAACCATACCAAAGAATTCATATACATTTTTAACTTTATACTTTCTTCATCATTTGAATCAGTTTTGACAGTCTTATATTATAAAAAATAGTAATGTGTTCATCATACTACTTTCCCCGTATGTGCACTAGTGGATGTTACCGACACAGCTAGGTAATATACCGTAATTTACGGTAAATAACCAGTGGCAATAACCAGCGTAAATTACTATCAACATCACGAACACATACACAGCTATAACGGATATTTCTGCTTATATTTTCGATTTAAAAATCTTCATGAAAACAATACTTTCCTTTTATAATGCATACGGGGAAAGTAAAAATCAAACATATTTTGTATTGTGGAGGGTTTTACTTCGTTATACATGTTAATTTAACAATAAAACACTTTAAACTTTGTTTGTATAATACTTATTTATTTTTCGTGACTGCAGTTTCGGCAAATTTAGCTTGCCATTATCTACACGTTTGATAATGGCAAGCTAAAGTTGCCGAAACTGCAGTCACGAAAAATAAATAAGTGTTCTATAAACAAAGTTTAAAATGTTCTATTGTTAAAAATCAAACACATTTTATTTCAGAAAATTTACTAATAAGTTGAACAATTTGCGAACAAAAACATAAAACATCTTCACAACACAATCAACGCTTATCGCAATAAAGCGACACAAATTTCCTTTTTCACCTTTTGTCCTTTATTGAAACACTCGTCATTTTTCCCCGTATTTACGATCATCCGGACAAAGGTGCGAACCGAATTCACACATACATACACATACATTTTTTGTTCATTTCCTCTATATTTTTGTTTTTCGTTCCTTTTCTCTCGACAATTAAAATCGATGGCATTAAATTGGATCCATCCACCGCCTGACAAGTGCATTGTTCGCCCACTGAATGCCGACGATTGTATTGGAATTTCACAATACCGAATCGTTCCGTGACCATATTGAATGAATAGTTTATTATAATTGCTTTTTTTATCTTCAAGAGTGAGAGCGAGCGAGAGAGACGGAATGCTAATATACGGTATTATTCGTTCATTTTTATTGCGCCTAGAAAAGGAAAAGTTGAACACACAATGGTTTAACTAAAAATATGAAGCTAGTTTGCCCGGCGCATTCACCATAATTAAAAACGGAAATTAACATTTGTGGTGCATTCTATTTAAAATAAATGTATATAAAGCTTGATTTAAAATAAGTAATAAAGTTCATTATTGCTTGCTATTTTATTTGTTTATATAATAGGTTTACATATTTTATTAGTAATTACAAAAAAATTACAGCCTATTTCTTTTGGTTTTCCTCTTTTTGTCAATTGCATTTCACTATTTCTTAAAAGTATTGTTTGACAAAACATTGCCCTCTATTTAATAGAGATAGGAAGTATACTAAGTGACAAAGACAAGTGAACACAAAGAATTAATTATTCTATTTTGAATAAAAAAAATGTATGTGTTTGTTTAACCATAAAGAATAAGTAATTAAAATTTCAGCCTTGTACCTTTACTCCTTTTTGTTATTTTTACATGTATCGTTTTAGGTTTTAACACCTGCATCATTATATTCAACGTTCGTAGCTTTAGTATGAGTTAAACGAGTTTAACTTCTGACTTTGCTTTTTAAAACGTTTACTTCGCCTATTTACTATACAAAGATATGCCAATTTTCTCAAAATTACTCAGTTTGAGAGAGGTCGAATTATCGGCTTGCGAGATGGCGCACAGTGGGGCCAAATGGCCAAAAAAGCGCGCATAGGCTGTGTTTTATAATGTTCCTGTATGTGAATCTCTAAAAAAAAAGGTTTTCTATAGGTTTTATGGTCCGCACAATTCTAATCAACTATTATTCTGAAGGATTGACAATTGGCAATATTATAAAATTACGTTTTTTAAACAGTTTTGTGATGGTTATAGATGATTCTGAGTAAAATTCACTGACTTCAAATCATTTATTATTCTGATAGATTGTCATATGGAATATTGTCAGGACAACTGTCAATTTTATTAAAATAAATGTTTTCAACACATTTTTCATTGGCTTTGATTAATTCAGATTTATGAAAGATATTTTTGCTGCATGTCAAATACAAAATCATTTCAAAATATTATCGTAGGTAAGGTAAGCGTGTTAAGCTAAATAAGCGTGTAACAACAAATATTCATTGTATAATTCAATATCCGTCTGAATAATTGTTCGGGACGTAGTTGTTTCGATAATTATGATGTAATTGGAGCTGAAGGCTTCAATTTCCACCGAATTTTTTTTTTCGTGGAAGCATTTTCGATGACTTAAAATCATTTTTAATATGAAAGTTTAAATTCCGCGTTTTCCAGGGATACTTCAAACTTCTCATATTTTGTCTCGAAACTCGAAATCGAATGTTTATGGTACAAGTATTAAACTTTATACTGTCAGAATGAATATTCCATATGGATTTTCCAATGGGACTGATCATTTATTATTAAAGAAAATCGGATAATATATGACCAATATACATAAGTAACGAAAATACAATTTTGATACTTTTTGCAATTCCCGTTTCGAAGTCAACATTTTTTTGGTCGCAAGTGGACGCAGCTGCAATTAATAATAATAATAATATTTATTTCCCTTACAGACCGAAGCCTTATTACAAAGGAACATACAAAAATTACAATAATAATTATAACATAAAATAACTTATAACTAAATTAAATGATTAAAGTGGGCAAAACGCTAAACAAAATGTAATATGCGCTAGAATTGTAATTACAGTAAACATGATTTCTATGATGCAATGAAGTCTGATTTCAATAGATTAAATATATCGACAGCATACTGTACCTCATGGTATCTACGTAACATATAAACTAAAGGCAAAAATTAATAAGCTCAAAATATAGTCCATTGAATGGACACTATTTTGGAAAAATCCCAGCTTTGTGCTTCGATGTGTTTAAAAGTTGCACCATTTTTAAGAAAGACTTTAATTCCCAATGAATTTATATGGAGAAACTATTATTGAGTTAAAACCTTCATATTGTAAGTGTTGTCCTGATAAACGACATGATCTGGTATTGCTGAAAATCTTAAACATCACTTAATATGGACTTAAACATCGCAAATAATTATCAATTTTGCCGTTACAATGACTTTTACTTTTTCTTTCTATGCGCGCTTTTTTCTGATTTTGGCCCATTGTGTGGCGGTTCTTCTTTTCGGGAAATTGGCATTAATTTTTCATGTCATTTCAATATCCCTTGTATAAAATCGGCTAATTTCATCAGAAGTCTAAAGACTCATTTAAATTGTGTATAAAATTTGATATTATTATCAATTAATGTTTAGGATTATTAAAGAGTTAACATCAACATCAAATTAATTAGAAAAGTTATATAAGTCTAAATTTAGAAAAGTTATTTGAAATTATTTAATTTTAGAATTTAAATCCAAAATCAATCAACTCGAATTTGGAGTTTAAGAAAAATTGGGTTTATAAAATTGATTTTTAATATTAGTTACAAAAACTAATCAATCAATCTATTCAAATATTCAATAAATTAAATATTGCTTACTGTATTTTTACTTTCCCCCATTCCCCCATATGTAGAACAAAGGGAAAGTATTGTTTTTGCGAACGTTTTCAAATCAAACATTTTAGTGGATACATCCATTTTGATGTCCCACGAGTTAATTAAGACAATTTTTGAAAAATGTCTGTCTGTAATTCTGTCGCCACGATAAAGTCTAAACCGTTTAGCTATGTAAATGACACTATAAACTTGAGCTTCTTATTACAATAGTAGTATCCGATCAACTTTTAGGGAAAATGCGGAAACCGGAAGTGATACTTTACTCTTAGCAGTTTTTTAGATTTTTCTTTAATATTAATCATACTAAAAAATCTTGTTAAGAACAGTTGTAGATTATCGAAAAATTAGCATTCAATGCATATTTACTTTATGTCGTAGCTCTTTTAGTTATTTTATTAATATTGTCCTAAACATTTACATTTTACGAATTAATGACTTTGAATAAATGAGCTATTGCAATATTAGCTTTGTCATGATTATTATTTTGTAGAAAACTGAAAACATAAGTAAGGCTTATGAACAAAGTTTAACAGGAATAAGAAACATTTGTTGAAAAATGAGAAAATAAGGTAGGTGAAAGCTATTGATTTGAAGTATCTAACATGGGTAAAAGTACTATGATAAACGTATCAATATTTTTATTATATTTTTAACTGCCCACAATATTTACTATTTCAATTTAACCTCTCAATACTCGCCTTCAAACTAAACTCCTCACTTTTCTTTGAGAAACCGCTTCTATAAATTTATACGTCCGACTTGACTTGGCTAACTCTTGCTCCGCGCCCGCAATATTATATGTACAAGAAAAACTTCTGCTTGGTTCTTGTGCAAATATAAAAGCCTCTCCCGTGGAAGTTTCGTTCATCTCGCGTACTGAAGAGGAGGTGGAAAAGTCCGTAAACAGTTTTCCTATGTAATTTATTTCAGGAGTTAAACAAACTATTTGAAAATCACCCGGTTACAAATTGTAAATAGCTCCGAGGATCTACATCTTTTCGTGCATCCGCACACACACAGAAATTGACGTGTATTAACGCTTCTTGCATTTTTAAACCGTCCAGTAAAGATACATGCAAGTCCGGGATTGTGTTTCTTGCTCAAGTGAATGTTTGATTGGAATTTATATTGATTTTTAAATGCTTGGGTACTTATCAATCAATTTAAAGTATTTTTGTAATTATCAAAAAGCATGGACATTATTATATAAATGATTCAGTTTTCTAAATCAGGGTTATGCAACACGCGGCCCCAAGCGAATGCGAATGCGGTCCAAACGGAAAATGCCAAATTCTTTATGAGAGAAAATATGTGAACTTGTGAATGGAAATACAGGACATTTTTTTTCTCGGTGCACAAATCCCTATGTAGGCTAAATTTGGAATACGTATACTTAAAATAAAAACTCCCAGTATATTTTTTACCTGGGTATAAAAAATATACAGGGAGTTTTTATTCTAAGTATACGAATTCCAAATTCAGCCTATTTTCTGTAAATATTTAGATATTCCTTGTTTTTTTTTAAGTTCAATTTGAAGCTTTAAACGAGTATTTTCCACTCCCAGACTAAGCATGAAGTTAAATTTCGAGTTTAGAAAAGCCCCGTGAAAATTTGTCGAGGGTCGCGCAGCGACCCGAGACAAATTTTCTGGGCTTTTCTAAACTTAAAATTTTACTTCATGCGCCACGCGTATAAAACACAGATTTCCAGTGAAGTTCGAATATACATACATTTAACAATATTTTACTGTTTTATGCGCGTGGCGCATGAAGTAAAATTTCGAGTTTAGAAAAGACCAGAAAATTTATCTCGGGTCGCTGCGCGACCCTCGACAAATTTTCTTACTTATCAATCAATTTAAAGTATTTTTGTAATTATCAAAAAGCGTGGACATTATTAAATAAATGATTCAGTTTTCTAAATCAGGGTTATGCAACACGCGACCCCAAGCGAATGCGAATGCGGTCCAAACGGAAAAGGCCAAATTCTTTATGAGAAAATATGTGAACTTGTGAGTGGAAATACAGGACATTTTTTTTCTCGGTGCACAAATCCTTATGTATGCTAAATTTGGAATACGTATACTTAAAATAAAATCTCCCAGTATGTTTTTTATCTGGGTATAAAAAATATACAGGGAGTTTTTATTCTAAGTATACGAATTCCAAATTCAGCCTATTTTCTGTAAATATTTAGATATTCCTTGTTTTTTTTTTTAAAGTTCAATTTGAAGCTTTAAACGAGTATTTTCCACTCCCAGACTAAGCATGAAGTAAAATTTCGAGTTTAGAAAAGCCCCGTGAAAATTTGTCGAGGGTCGCGCAGCGACCCGAGACAAATTTTCTGGGCTTTTCTAAACTCGAAATTTTACTTCATGCGCCACGCGCATAAAACAGTAAAATATTGTAAAATTTATGTATATTCGAACTTCACTGGAAATCTGTGTTTTATACGCGTGGTGCATGAAGTAAAATTTCGAGTTTAGAAAAGCCCAGAAAATTTGTCTCGGGTCGCTGCGCGACCCTCGACAAATTTTCACGGGGCTTTTCTAAACTCGAAATTTTACTTCATGCTCAGTCTGGGAGTGGAAAACACTCGTTTGAAGCTTTAAATTGAACTCTTTTAAAAAACAACAATTGTCAGTAAATTTAGAGCTTATGCATATGTTTACCTGAATGAAAAATGCACTGTATATAACGTAACATAAAAATAAAGGGAAATTTTACAAGCCAGCTTATTTTCTGTAAATCTTTAGATATTCCTTGTTTTTTTTTAAACTTCAATTTGAAGCTTTAAACGAGTGTTTTTCACTCCCAGACTAAATATGAAGTAAAATTTCGAGTTTAGAAAAGCCCCGTGAAAATTTGTCGAGGGCCGCGCAGCGACCCGAGACATATTTTCTGGGCTTTTCTAAACTCGAAATTTTACTTCATGCGCCACGCGTGTAAAACACTAAAATATTGTGAAATTTGTGTTTAATCGAACTTCACTAGAAATGTGTGTTTTATACGCGTGGCGCATGAAGTAAAAGTTGGAGTTTAGAAAAGCCCAGAAAATTTACTTCATGCTTAGTCTGGGAGTGGAAAACACTCGTTTAAAGCTTCAAGTTGAACTCTTTTAAAAAACAACGAACGTCAGAAAATATACAGCTTATGCATATGTTTACCTAAAAGAAAAATGCACTGTATATAACGTAACATAAAAATAAAGGAAAATTGTACAAGTCAGCCTATTTTCTGTATATCTTTAGATATTCCTTGTTTTTTTTTTTACTTCAATTTGAAGCTTTAAACGAGTGTTGTTCACTCTCAGACTAAGCATGAAGTAAAATTTCGAGTTTAGAAAAGCCCCGTGAAAATTTGTCGAGGGTCGCGTAATCAAACTTCACTTGAAATGTGTGTTTTATACGCGTGGCGCATGAAGTAAAATTTCGAGTTTAGAAAAGCCCAAAAAATTTGTCTCGGGTCGCTGCGCGACCCTCAACAAATTTTCACGGGGCTTTTCTAAACTCGAAATTTTACTTCATGCTTAGTCTGGGAGTGGAAAACACTTGTTTGAAGTTTCAAATTAAACTCTTTTAAAAAACAAAGAATGTCAGAAAATTAATAGCTTATGCATATGTTAAAATGTAGTGCATTTGTATATAACATAACATAAAAATAAAGGGAAATTGTACAAATACGTCATTAAATATATGGAAAATTAATAGTATTACATGAATTACCCTAATCGAGTGTTTTTCGCTCCTTGATTAAGCATGAAGTAAAATTTCGAGTTTAGAAAAGGCTGAAAATTTGGTTTGGTCGCGTAGCGCGTAGCGCTACGCGACCAAACCAAACTTTCAAGCTTTTCTAAACTCGAAATTTTACTTCATGCGCCACGCGTGTATAACACTGATTCAATGTGAAGTTTGTAAGCACGTATAAGTGCATCTTTAATTAGAATAACACGGAAACAAATATTTTGTTTGTTATCAATGATTTTTAGTGCTAAAAAAATGTTTTCTTTCCTTTCTTCACTTATTATGAGTGGAAATATGGAAGCTGTTTTTATTTTTTGTTCTTTATTTAGCTAATGTAAAAGGTTGCACACCACTGCTCTAGACTACCAGATGTCTTCAAATCTTATTTTAAAAATCAGAAATCACCTGCTTTATATTATATATTTTTTTTTGTTTTTTTTTTTCTTGAATGAAGACAATTTGTGATTATTATTATTATTGTATACCTTATGATATTTACATGTTTTTGTATAGTGTAATTGTTTTGTCCATTTTATATATTCGTTATTAATGTTATACTACAATATTTCCTTTAATAGGAGTTGGGCACCAGTCTTATAAAGAAATCGTCCTATTTTAATTTGGCAGTCGTATAAAAAGTATTGTGTGTAACACATGTTTGTAAACTTTCTGTTCGTGCACTTATTGCAAAACTTTCTATTTTTTTATTTCTAAATTTACGATAACTTTAAATAAATATATTAATTTAATAATAATAATAATAATAATAATTCTTTATTTCTCAACAGAATTACTTCCAATTACAGAGAAATGTATAATGATATCTAAAATATAGTGTAACTATTACTAATAATAATACATATAAAGAAAACATGGAAAATTTGGAGTGTATAAATCTTGAAGTATGGATATAACATATATAAGGTTGTGCGCTATAGATAATTACTTATAAAAATGCATTTCTGATTAGCTGGGGCGTTACATTGAATATATCAATATTTGGGTTGTTATTGCAATTTCGAATGATTCGAACTAAATGAGAGTAATAAAGAGCATTTGTTCTAGATGTAGGGTACGCAAAGGTGTGGGAACACCTAGAGTTTAACCTAGGGACATAGAAGTTAAGTTTAGAAAGTAAGTTTATATCATCAATGCGATTATGTAATAATTTAAATAGAAATAATAAAGAAGATAGTTGCCTGCGCGATTCTAAAGTTGGCATATCAAACTCTTGAAGCAGCTTGCTGTGGTCGTAATTTCGAATGGGATAAATACGGTGTTTTTTAAAATACAGTATCTTTAAGAATTTTCGCTGGATGTTTTCAATTTGAGCAATATAACAGTGGCCATGCGGTTCCCAGATTATAGGAGCAGTATTCAAGTTTGGTTTGCACAAACGTGTTATACATTTTTGTTAATGCTTCGGTGCTCTTCAAGTCCTAAGAATTAAATAAACGTAATAGGATATTTCACGAGCATTACTTGTAAATTTTCTTAAATTGTAAAATCTAAATATTTGATTAATGTAAACCAAATTGAAAATAATTTTAAATAAGATAAATTCAAATTCAAAACTATTTGAATTCGAGAAAATAAGCTTTCCCTTCTTATAGTTTGGACACTTTAAACATAATATATAAAATTACGAAAATGTTATTCGTGAAAATGCACACAATGTCTTAATTAATAAATTATTCAATCATTCCATTTTTGTGTACCTGTTCATTCCACACACAACACTTTTTCCAAGTAAGTTTATTTTAAATTTATTCCTTTTTTTTAAACGTCATAAACAAAGCTATACTGAAGAGAGATTAACCTCGAAACGCGTCTATAGATGGCCTAAGACATTAGCTTTAATTCAAGTCCTTTCACTTCTAAGGAGAAATATTAAAAATTTCTCCTTTTATTTTTAATTTGTATTTGTTAGTTGGTTTAAAGAGAATTTGACCTAAACGTTACATATACTTTAATAGAGCGTTGTAACAAATCAAATTAAATAAGATTTTAAATATTTCATTATAAAATTCAATATCCGGATGTGTATTTGCACCGGAAGTAGTTGTTTCAATGGATATTTATCGTCTTAAGTTGTCTTATTAATTAAGAAATTGTTTGCATTTTCACGTATAACATTTTCGTAATTTTATATATTAATTTTAAATAGTATTAATTCTCCTAATGATTGTACATTGCTTCAGAAGGATTTGTCATCTGTTTATGATTGGTGCTGCTAAAATCAATTATTTTTTAATTCAGGTAAATGTAAGTCAATTACTTTCTCAAGAAAAAGATCAATCCACGATTTTGTTTATAAAATTGGTGATATTGAATTATCTAAAGTCTCAGAAATTAAAGATCTCGGCATTGTTTTTGACTCAAAATTAACATTATCAAGTCATATTAACAATATATGCAATTCAGCAGCGAGAATATTAGGCTATATAAAGAGAATCTCTCGGAATCTGAATCCAGTTTCATACAAATTTATTTATGTTGCATTTGTGCTTTCAAAATTGGAGTATGCTCCATGTACACTCGACCGCAAAAAAACGCGCCACTTGAAAATTCACGTTTTTTCGAACAGGCATAACTTCGGTCGATGTGGATGAAATTTGATGAATTTTTGAGTTTTTGGAACGCTAAAGTTTTCTCTTTAAGGACACATAAGTGGATATAACGAAATTTAAGCATTTCTGCATTTAAAAGTCCTACCAACAAAAAAATGTTCAGAATGTTAAAAATGATAAAAGTTGAGAAGTTATACTGTGCCCAAAAAAAAATCGTAGCTCTACTTCAAAAAAGCGCAAAAAAATTCCATCATTTTCCTTTGAAATAAGCGAAAAATCATGTCGATCCAATGATTTGGCTCGAAGTTATGGCAGTTTTTTTAAAAAGTGTATTTTGGGGCATATCTTTGGCGGACAGGCATAACTCTGCTCGCAAACCTGTGACATTATGCGATTTAAAAAGCTTAAAGTTTTCTCTTTGAGGCATGTTAGTCAGATCTTTAAACATGCACATTTTACCCCCTTTCACCCCCTAAAGGCGATGAAACGTTTTTCACTTTAAAACTTTTAACTTTGTTAACTTGTACAATGCGCAAAATAAATTGTGGCTTCAAGCAAGGGACATCCAGAATAAATTCAGTCCTTCTCCTTTAATATGCGCAAAAATTTAGATCGATAAATTGCTTTGGAGTAAAGTTATGACAATTTGAGAAAAATTGATTTTTTCCCCAAACTCAATGAGCAGAAGTTAATTTTGGCCTGAAATAAGGCAAAAGCCTTACATAAACTTGCATTTCACCTCTACTGAAAAAACCTACTGCCAAAAAAATGTTTTGGCTGGGTGACAATTTTTTGCATTTTCATTGCAAAGTGAAATTTGACGCTAAGTTATGCATTTTGTAATTAAATCGTAGTTTGGCATTTTTTATTTAATCGATTAATGGTAAAATGCACATCTTGTCCCGAATCATTGCATAATTTACAGAAAGTAATTAGTGTTAATAAACCGCCGGCATTAGCGTTAACCAATGTGCACCACGAGGAGGTTGCTGGTCGGATTCAGCACATCGTGTGTATGTGTAATGTGTATTTGTATTGTAAAACTATTGTCTTGAGTTTAAGTGTTTCGAGTATGCGGTTTAGGAATTGTTGTTTGTGTTTGTGCGAATGTCAGTGTTTTTGAGTTAATAACAAAATGCATAACTTAGCGTAAAATTTCAATTTGCAATGAAAATGCAAAAAATTGTCACCCAGCCAAATCATTTATTTGGCAGTAGGTTTTTTCGGTAGAGGTGAAATGCAAGTTTATGTAAGACTTTTGCCTTATTTCAGGCCAAAATTAACTTCTGCTCATTGAGTTTGGGAAAAAAATCAATTTTTCTCAAATTGTCATAACTTTACTCCAAATCAATTTATCGATCTGAAGTTTTGTGCATATTAAAGGAGAAGGACTAAATTTATTCTGGATGTCCCTTGCTCGAAGCCACAATTATTTTTGCGCATTGTACAAGTTAACAAAGTTAAAAGTTTTAAAGTGAAAAACGTTTTATCGCCTTTAAGGGGTAGAAGGGGGTAAAATGTGCATGTTTGAAGATCTGCCTAACATGCTCTTAAAGAGAAAACTTCAATCTTTTTAAATCGCATAATGTCACAGGTTTGCGAACAGAGTTATGCCTGTCCGCCAAAGTTATGCCCCAAAATACACTTTTTAAAAAAACTGCCATAACTTCGAGCCAAATCATTGGATCGACATGATTTTTCGCTTATTTCAAAGGAAAATGATGGAATTTTGTTGCGCTCTTTTTGAAGTGGAGCTACGATGTTTTTTGGGCATAGTATAACTTCTCAACTTTTATCATTTCTAACATTCTGAACATTTTTTTGTTGGTAGGACTTTTAAATGCAGAAGTGCTTAAATTTCGTTATATCCACTTATGTGTCCTTTAAGAGAAAACTTTAGCGTTCCAAAAACTCAAAAATTTATCAAATTTTATCCACATCGACCGAAGTTATGGCTGTTTGAATATTCACGAAAAAAACGTGAATTTTCAAGTGGCGCGTTTTTTTTTGCGGTCGAGTGTATTTGGTGTCCTAGTCATACGTGTTACCAAGAAGATATTGAAAATATACTACATACATTTTTAAAATCTCTTTCGTAAAAATTAGAAAATAGAGATAATTCTAATCTTGAAACACTGATGACTAACTTTAGCCTCGATAGTTTAGGTAACACAAGAGTTTTTGCGATGATGTTGATGTTACATAAAATAATTAATGGAGATGTCAATTGTCCAGATATTGTCTCACAATTTTTATTTCAATGCAGAAAATAGATTATCTCGCTACCGCCCATTATTCCGAATACCATTTCAGAGAACTAATTATATCATGAATAGCTGCTTTAGTAGGTTTTTACGTCTTGCTAACCATGTTTCAGTTTATCATGAATAGCTGCTTTAGTAGATTTTTACGTCTTGCTAACCATTTTTAAGTTAATCGCAGTTTTAATTTATTCTCGATGTTATGAAACGAATTGTTGCGTCATTTAAAAGTTAATGTCGTTAATGAAAATATTATGTAATAAGTAAATAAATTAGTCTTGAGTTATTTCGTTAAATCATATTTATTTATGTTATCGGATTTGTTCGCCAACTATTTTACTTTACTTCTATTATTTCCTTTTTTTATATTAATATTAAATAATTGTTTTTTACTAACAATTTTTGCTTGAATTTATTTTATTTTAAATTTTTGTTATTATACTTGTAAAAATAGATTTCCGTTATTAAATATATTATTATTAAATGTTGATAAAATAAAAAACATTTATGTATTGTGTGTTTTACCAAGTCATATAATTTTTCAACACTGTACATATCTTATCTATTATTAAAACCGAGTAAGCAACATTATATTGTTTATATTAGTTCATATTTTTTTACAAGATGTACCTGAAGTAGGTATTTCTTTCTCTGTACAAAACATGTTGACGTAAATATTTAATGTGAATTTCATCGTAATTATATTTGTTTTGCGAAAAAAAGCGCTCGAGTTTTTTAACATTAATTAAAAAATATTCACTCGCCGTGCCCAGACAACGGTAATTGGCGTCGTTTTTTTTTTCTCAAGTTACAAAAACTTTGTAAAAGTCATCATAAAGATGTACCACAAAGTGAACGCCAACCAAATAAAAGATATCATCGCACTTGTTTTCAGTGTCCAAGTAATTATGCGCTAAAAAAAAGTCAAATATTTGTCTGCTGCAATTTTTGTATGTGCATTATACTTCTACAAAATTAACAAAGTCATTTGTTAATTATAATAAGGTGGGTACACAATCTGAATTGGATTGATAAATTCTATATTAAAAAAATGTTCAAAGAAGGCCAAACTAATAGCATGATAAAAATTACTTCTTGAATAGTTATACGTGTTTATGAACTTCACATTGAATCAGTGTTTTACACTCGTGGCGCATGAAGTAAAATTTCCAGTTTAGAAAAGCCTGAAAATTTGGTTTGGTCGCGTAGCGCGTAGCGCTACGCGACCAAACCAAATTTTCAGGCTTTTCTAAACTCGAAATTTTACTTCATGCTTAATCAAGGAGTGAAAAACACTCGATTAAGGTAATTCATTAAATGCTATTCATTTTCCATATATTTAATTTGAATTGTTACCTAAAATAATAATTATAAAATTTTGAAAAATGTAATATATAAAATTACGAAAAAACTATTCGTAAAAATGCAAACAGTGTCTTAATTAATAAGACAATTTAAGACGATAAATATCTATTGAAACAACTACTTCCCGTGCAAATACACCTCCGGATATTGAATTATACAATGAAATATTTAAAATCTTATTTAATTTGATTTGTTACAACGCTCTATTAAAGTATATGTAACGTTTAGGTCAAATTCTCTTCAAGCCAACTAACAATACAATTTAAAATGAAAGGAGAGATAGCAACAAATTAGAAATCAAAGGACTTGGATTAAAACTAATGTCTTAGGCCATCTATAGACGCGTTTCGAGATTTATCTCTCTTCAGTATAGCTTTGCTTATGACGTTTTAAAAAAAAAATAGGAATAAAATTAAAACAAACTTACTTGGAAAAAGTGTTGTGTGTGGAATGAACTGGTACACAGAAATGGAATGAGTGAAAATGATGGTCGGTATTTATAGGTAAAAAAGGGGATTATGTCATTAGCAGGTATGAAGAATGTGAGACCTTATTATTTACCTTACGGTACAGTTCAAACAAGATAAATTCAAATTCAAAACTGTTTGAATTCGAGAAAATAAGCTTACGCTTCTTATAGTTTGCACACTTTAATTTTTTTTTCACGAATAGTTTTTTCGTAATTTTATATATTATGTTTAAAGTGTGCAAACTATAAGAAGCGTAAGCTTATTTTCTCGAATTCAAATAGTTTTGAATTTGAATTTATCTTTTTTGAAAAATGTTTTAAGAATACAAATATAATAAAATAATAAATAAAACTAGTCACTGTTTCAACAATGAAATGTCTACAAAAAAAGTAATAAGTGTTAATTATTTCAACAATAAAAATACTTGGAAAATAGCTGATTTTCGTTATTGATTTAATTAATAGCAACATTTCGACATTCAAAACTAAAAAACTCGCTAAATTGTTAAATTTTTATTATTATTTTGCGTGAAATCTTAAAAAAAAAATGAGACACTCTAACTGCCATGAATTATTTACTCTAACACTTTAACTACCACGAATTATTCTCACCATTCACAGTAAATTGGAAGGTGTCTACTGAGAGATGCAAACTTTGTACTTCCTTTATTAAAATATATTAATAAAGTTTGATATAATCTTTTATGCTTTTATAAAGAAAAATTAAACAATTGGAAAACTAACATAATTACATAAACATGTATAAATGAATTTGCCAATTCTTGGTTGCAAAATACTTCAAACATTAATAGTGCGATTCTCTTCACAATCTACAACAAGTTAGTCTTACAAAGACTATATCAAACAGTCATTAAAACAACTACTTCCCGGGCTAATACCCCGACGGACATTGAATTGTACAACAAGTGTTTGCTGTTACATACAGTAGCCAACTGTAAATGTAACATTATACAACAAATGTTTGCTGTTACATACAGTAACCTACTGCAAATGTAACAATTTGGGTCAAATTAATTAGGCCAGATTTATCTCTCATCAGTATAGCTTTGCCATTCCCTCTAAACAATTTGACACCTTATACTGGCAGTTACGTTACCGTTCAAACATAAGTATAAATACAATTAAACATTAAAAGTGCGATTCTTTTCGCAATCTACAACAAGTTAGTCTTACAAAGACTATATCAAACACTCATTGAAACAACTACGTCCCGGGCTAATACCCCGACGGACATTGAATTATACAACAAGTGTTTGCTGTTACATACAGTAACCTACTGCAAATGTAACAATTTGGGTCAAATTATTCAGGCCATCTATAGACGCGTTTCGAGTTTTATCTCTCATCAGTATAGCTTTGCCACTCCCTCTAAACAATTTGACACCTTAGGCTGGCGGTCACGTTACCGTTAGCCCGGGAAGTAGTTGTTTCAATGAGTGTTTGATATAGTCTTTGTAAGACTAACTTGTTGTAGATTGCGAAAAGAATCGCACTTTTAATGTTTGAAGTATTCTGCAACCAAGAATTGGCAATTTCATTTATACTTATAAATACAATTGCTAATTCTTGGAATTGGCAATTTCATTTATACTTAGTCACTGTTTCAACAAAGAAATCACTACAAAAAAGTTATAAGTGTTAATTATTTTAATAATAAAAATACTGGGAAAATAGCTGATTTTTGTTATTGATTTAATTAATAGCAACATTTCGACATTCAAAACTAAAAAAAACTCGCTGAGTTAACTACTCAGCGAGTTTTTGTAGTTTTGAATGTCGAAAATCAATCAATAACAAAAATCAGATATTTTCCGATCAGCTATGTTTATGATTATTTTTTGTAAAATCTTTAAAAAAATCGGACGCCTTAACTGCCACGAATTATTAACTTTAACACTTTAAGTGTCACGAATTATTCTCACGATTCAAAGTAAATTGGAAGGTGTCTACTGAAAGATGCAAACTTTGTACCTTCTTCATTAAAATATATTAATAAAGTTTGATATAATGCTTTATGGTTTCATAAAGAAAAATTAAACAATTGGAAAACTGACATAATTATATCTATCGTAGTACATCAAATCAATAGCTTTCACCTACTTTACTTTTCAATAAATGTTTCTAATTTCTGTTAAACTTTGTTCGTATGCCTCACTTATATGCAAAATGGGCCCATTGGGGTCTAATTGCTGTGTCTAGGTACACACCCCCTTTATGATCCAGATGATGCCTCACTTATGTTTTCACTTTTCCACAAAATATTAATCATGAGAATGTCAAACTAACGTCATTTATAACAATAGCTCACTTGTTCAAAGTAATTAATTCGTATAATTCACATTTTTAAAACAATATTAAGAAAATAACTAATAGAGCTACGATATAAAGTGACTATGCGTTAAATGTTCATTTTTCGATTATATACAACTTTTCTTAACAAGATTTTTTATATGATCAATATTAAAATAAAACAAAAAAAATGCTTAGAGTAAAATACCACCGCATTTTCACCAAAGGTTGATCAGAAACTACTATTGTAATAAAAAGCTTAAGTTTATAGTGTCATCTTAACAGCTCAATTGATTTAGACTTTATCGTGGCGACAGGACAGGAGGTTGTGTTGAATATACAGAATGTCCCAGGATAGGTGGAACGATATATAAACGTTTTTATTTTTGATTTTACAATAAAATGTTACTCTTTATAAAATCGTCGTGATGCTGTAAAAATAAGTTGTAACTATCATTCACAGTCTAAGATATACGGGGTGATCCCAAAAGACTAAAATCTTGAAAAGTGTTATAAATTTTTTTACTTTAATAGTAAAATGTATGCTTATTGTAGCGGCGAAAACAGAAAATCAAATGGACATCGCGTTTAAGACATATCCACAAAATACGATTATTTTCGGTCCTAGTTTGTCATAGAGGGTACTTGCCTGAAGAAAATGTTGACAATTGACAAATCTCTTATTATTGAAAACAAATAACTTCTGACATTGACAAAAATCATCAAAATGTACGTAAACTGATAAAAATCATATAAACCTGACGCATAGAAATCCATATTTAGTGTATTGATAATATTCTATGAAAAATTGAAAATATCGAATTTGTATTATGGTGGGAAAAAAAGATAAACTACTCACTCGGCCAACTAAATTTTACTCACTTGCATATTAACAATATAATAATATACACATATATTTTATTATGTTTCCATAGCAACCAATTGCTGTTTTGTTCTGTTACGAGGCATTTTTCGTTGACATATACTCAATATTACATAACCTACAAATCTAATTTGTTGGCATAAATTCAATATTACATAACCTATAAATCTAATTTGTTGACATAAACTCAATATAACCTACAAATCTAATTTTAATCAAATTAAAAGATACACATAAAAGAAATTTGCCTTTTAAGTATACATATCCCCCTTAATACGCAGTAATTGTTCAGGCATTCGATTATTATTGAAAATCGTTCAATTTGAAGCTTCTCACGAGTGTTTCCACTCCCAGACTAAGCATGAAGTAAAATTTCGAGTTTAGAAAAGCCTGAAAATTTGGTTTGGTCGCTTCGCGAAGCGAAGCGGCCAAACCAAATTTTCAGGCTTTTCTAAACTCGCAATTTTAGTTCATGCGCCACGCGTATAAAACGCTGATTTCAAGTGAAGTTGAAAACACATTCACAAATATCAAAAATGTCAACAGTTAGGAAAATCCGGATATTTCAGATATTGAACCTTCAATTTTTATAGCCAAAAATAACTATTGTTTATCAAAATAAAAATTATGACAATTAAGAAATTCCGAATATTTTAGATATTGAAGCTTGAATATTTTAGAGACAAGTTGAAGCTTCTCACGAGTGTTTCCACTCCCAGACGAAGCATGAAGTAAAATTTCGAGTTTAGAAAAGCCTGAAAATTTGGTTTGGTCGCTTCGCGAAGCGAAG
Organism: Philonthus cognatus; assembly: GCA_932526585.2. Lineage (NCBI taxonomy): Eukaryota > Metazoa > Arthropoda > Insecta > Coleoptera > Staphylinidae > Philonthus > Philonthus cognatus. Next base: position 22,430,329 of record OW052243.1, on the reverse strand, counting down.
CGGCCAAACCAAATTTTCAGGCTTTTCTAAACTCGAAATTTTACTTCATGCGCCACGCGTATAAAACACTAATATCAAGTGAAATTGAAAACACATTCACAAATATCAAAAATGTCAACAGTTAGGAAAATCCGGATATTTCAGGTATTGAAGCTTCAATTTTTATAGCCAAAAATAACTATTGTTTATCAAAATAAAAATTATGACAATTAAGAAATTAAGAATATTTTAGATATTGAAGCTTGAATATTTTAGAGACAAGTATAAACAATCGTTTTTAAAGAACACTGAATATCAATGATTACAATAGAAAACAAAACATAAATGACAAAATAATTACTTGTACGTAAACAGTAGATAAATGATTGCAACAAGAAATAAATGCTTGTAGAAAATTCAAGATAAATAAATGAATGTAAGAACAATCAAACAACTACTTGTAAATAAACAGAAGATGAACAGAAATTTGCCTTTTAAGTATACATATCCCGATTAATACGCAGTATTTGTCCAGGCATTTGATTAGTTTTGAAAATTGTTAAATTTGAAGCTTCTCACGAGTGTTTCTACTCCCAGACTAAGCATGAAGTAAAATTTCGAGTTTAGAAAAGCCTGAAAATTTGGTTTGGCCGCTTCGCGAAGCAAAGCGACCAAACCAAATTTTCAGGCTTTTCTAAACTCGAAATTTTACTTCATGCGCCACGCGTATGAAACACTGATTTCAAGTGAAGTTGAAAACACATTCTACATTAAATATCAAAAGTAAAAAAAATCCGGATATTTCAGATATTAAAGCTTCAATATTTATAGCCAAGAATAACAATTGTGTATCAAAATTAGAATTTTAACAGTTAAGAAATTTTGAATAGTTTAGATATTGGAGCTTCAATATTTTAGAGTCAAGTATAAACAATTGTTTTTAAAAATCACTGAAGATTGTAACGGTTCGTTTTTAATGTTTAGACGAATTTTACTATTTTTATTTATGTACTAGCATTTAGCCCGATTTACCAAACAGGGAGCCGACGGCCGAATCAAGGAAATGTAGAAATGTAAAGAGAACTGCATAATTAAAAAAAAATAAATGATGTTGAAGAAAAATATATGTATAATAGTAGCAAGGGGAAAGGGAGGGGGAGAGGCGTTGGCGCATGAGCCGAATGGTGGTGACTGCAAGGTAAATCGTTGTTTTGTAGTGGTTATGGAGTGGATGGATGTAAAGGTCCGTGAAAAGGTTGGAAGAGATGGTCGATTCGCTCCAGCCGCTCGCTTCGCTCGCTTGCCTTGCTCGCTTTGCTCGCACATAGAGAGGGTAGTTGCTCCTTTATCCCCGCGAAAACAAATTTTCTCTATTTTATACAGTACAATAATAAGAATTATACCAGTAGATAGGAAATATAAATTTGTATATATGCTAAAAATTTCAATTATCTAGCTCAAGTTGGACCGGAGCAATAAATATTTTTTAGTTTTTAGCAATTCCGGAATATTTTGATGCGCTGGCTATCAAAAGCTATGAGTGGGACAAAGATAGACTTATGCGGGTTTCAATGTTAAATTTTGAATTAAGGGGTAGTACCCTCTGGATTTTTTGAAAAAAAAATTTTTTTCTTAATGGTATCAATCAATTCCTCACTTTCTTCTATGATGTTTTTGTAATTAGTGTTTTATTTCTGCTCAATCGGAAGTATTTTTTTTTAATAAATGAAATTTAAAAATCACCAAAAATTACAATTTTCTTTTCTTACTTCCGTCATAATAATAGTAGACCAATGGCAGTTGGACCGTAAATGGGCAACACGAATCTGCATAAATGCTAAAAGTTTCATTGATCCAGTTCTATTAGAACGGAAATTGGTATTTTTTTCTGCGATTCAAACCCCATTTTCATGCTAAAACGGCGAATTATAAATACAATTTTTATTTTTTAGCTCCGCTATTATTTATAGTACAATAATGGAAATTTAATCAATAAATAGGTAATACAAAGCTGTATAAATGCTGAAAATTTCATTGACCTAGCTCAATTTAGATCAAAAATAGATTTTTTTTTTACTTTTCAAATTATTTAAAAAAACAATTTTTATTTTTTTTGCTATAGTATTTAAAACAGTGAAACAACTGCAATTATACGAATAAATAGGATATACAAATATGTATAAATGCTGAAAATTTCATTCATCCAGCTTAATTTGGACAGGAGATAGATTTTTTTTAATTTTTCATATTAATTAAATAAATAAATTATATTTTTATTGTTTGAGTATTTGATACAGTACAATAATGGGAATTGTACCAGTAGATAGGAAATATAAATGTGTATAAATGCTCAAAATTTCAATTATCTAGCTCAAGTAGGACCGGAGCAATAAATATTTTTTAGTTTTTAGCAATTCTGGAAAATTATTATGCGCTGGCTATCAAAAGCCATGAGTGGGAAAAGGACAGACTTATGCGGGTTTCATGTAAAATTTCGAATCAATTTGCATTTAAAAAAAAAAAACAACTTTTGTTGAAGGTATCAAAAAATTCCTTATTTTTTTCGATGACGTTTCTGGAGCAAGTGTTTTTTTTCTTTTTCAACTGGAAGTATTTTTTTTTATTAAATTAAATTTAAAAATAATTACATTTTAATCGAAATAAATACAAATAGCAAGTGTTACGATATTTTAGCGATTTTAAAAGTAAAAAAATCAAAGCTAAGCATGATTCAGTTTGCGAGCGTAGCGAGCAGGCAAGCGAGCAAAGCGAGCTGGGGTGAGAGTTAGCGAGCAGCAGAGTCCTTTTAATATACGAACTGCTTTCTCCATCCACCGCATCAAGGAAATGTAAAGAGAATTGCATAATTAAAAAAAAAATAAATGATGTTGAAGAAAAATATATGTATAATAGTAGCAAGGGGAAAGGGAGGGGGAGAGGCGTTGGTACATGAGCCGAATGGTGGTGACTGCAAGGTAAATCGTTGTTTTGTAGTGGTTATGGAGTGGATGGATGTAAAGGTTCGTGAAAAGGTTGGAAGAGATGGTCGCTTCGCTCCAGCCGCTCGCTTCGCTCGCTTGCCTTGCTCGCTTCGCTCGCACATAGAGAGGGAAAATGTGCTGACAGCCCGTGAAAAAAATGTAGATTTTTGATTTTGTATTTTTCTCAGTCGCGGATAAACAGTCGATATCCAAATCTGAAATCCAAATTTCACTATCGCAATTTTTCGCGAAAAAACATCAAAATGAAAAATTATTTTTTTTTTTGTTTTAATTGTTTTGTTTTGTCTTGTTTCATCTTGTCGTCGGTTGCGGATAATTATTCGAAATCGAAAGGTGAAAACCAAATTCCTCTATCGCAATTTTTCGACCGAAAATGTGCTGACAGCCCGTGAAGGCGGCCAATAAAAAAAAAAATCATGTCCTAACACCGCTAAATTTAGCGATCTGCGCTTAAACAAAACATTTTGGAGAAAAAATAAAAACCATCGATTAAATGCGAGATTTAGACAGCCGGTATATATTTTTATGAAATTTCAATTGCAAAAAAAAATACTTTTCCTCGATAGAAAAAATTCTCGATAGATAGGTCGTGTTTCTAATGGAATTCTGAAAATGTATTTTTTTTTTGAAAAATCGATTAAATGCGATATTTTTTTAATCGGGCGATTTGAGCGCTCGGAAGTGTCGCGTTGGAAAGGCCAGGTGAAATCCCATCGAAATTGTGCTATGCGCGACCTGAAAAAGTTCCGTGTGAAGCAAGACCAGCGTTTAAAGTATTGAGGTTAGTAAATCTTCCGTCAGGCGTAAAATTATAAAAATGATTTAAAATAGAAAACGCGGTCGGATTTGAACGCCGCTTAGCCTAAGACACGCGGAATTTTTTTTTTCGGTCCTGTAAAAATTTGAACTTTCTAAAATGAATTCTTCGATTTTTCCACTCCCGTTAACAGTCGTCTCCCATAAGAGCAATGTAAAAGCCGCAGCCTTCTCGGATCCCCGCTGCTTTAACGTTTTTATTATGGGAGAAGAATATTACTGGGGGAGAATGCTCATATTTCTTACAGTGGATCTGAAATATCCGGATTTTTGAACTCGGTTGAACCACTAAAAAGAGCGTTACAAGATAAATGATAAATCAATTGCTTGTACGTTAACAGAAAATAAGTAAATGCAACAGGAAATAATTGCTTGTAGAAAATTGAAAATAAATAAATGAATATATGAATCAACACATCACAATTGAAATAATTATACTATTCTTGACAAAATAAATTTACTAAAATTTAATGTATTTATTCATTTATTTTAGTTTTTTTATAAAATTATAAATTAAAAACAAATACATCGTACCTTATTTGCTAAGAATGTTGTTATTCTTGCAGTTATAATGGATTATAGTGGGTTTCCTTTTTTTAAATCTTATTTTTTAAATGTTTGTAAAACATGTTCAATTATTTTTCTGTGTTGGCCATTTAAATGAGCATAAAATTTTCTATCAAAATGACTATATTATTGCTTGAATTATAAAAATTTTTGAAAACTTCTTTTCAGATTTTTGTATTTAATGAGCACCCTATATAAGTTAAACTGCTGAAAAGAAGTGACATCTTACATTAAAGCATCCCGACGATTTTATAAAGAGAAACGTAAAGAGTAAATTGAAAACACAATAGTTAGTATATCGTTTAACTTATCCTGGGACAGTCTGTATATGTATATTTTTAATTTAATAGTTGTATGAAAGAACTGCAATTTTGATAAAAGATTCTGTATCTACCCAATTATGATTAACAAATGGGTTGATTAATTTTGTGGGAGTATAATGCTCACACAAAATTAACAGCTTACAAATATTTGACTTTCCCTTAGCGCATAATTACTTCGACAGTGAAAACAAGTACGATGATATTTACAAAGTTTGTGTATCTTAAGAAAAAAAGACTGAAGCCAGTTAACGTTATCTCGAAACGACGAGTAAATATTTTTTTTAATTATTGTTCAAAGACTCGCGAGCTTTTTAGTAAAAACAATTATAATTAGGATAAAATTCACATTAAACATTTAAGTTCGACAGTTTTTTTGCTGAGACATTTTGGAACTTAAAGTAATCTGCTTAAATGTAGCGCATTTTATGAATTTTTCTACACTACATACAAATTTGTAATATTCATTAACGTGAGATAATAATTTTTATCAACTGAAGAAATGCGCAGATTACATTTAATTTAGAAAGCGCTATAGAACAAATTAATTTCGTTACAAACTTCAACAATAAATGTATGAATAAGTGTGTTTATTTGAAATGTCCTATATAAAATCCATTTCGATAACGCGAATGTATTTCATGAATGCTCCGATGAAAGACATTTATCCCTGTTTTGTGATCTCTTCTATAAATATTGAATCTGCTACATGAAATCAGCTTTTGATAAAAATGTGATCAATCACTCGGAGCTGAAGTTTCATACACGCCTTTTGAAAGGGACACGAATCCTATGATATTCCAACCAGTTTCATATATTCCTATGTAATAAGAGTATATAATATTATTCCTAAGAGACTATTTAAATAAATCATGCGTATTAAATATAATAAATCGAAGATTATTTATATCTACCTTTGAGTGTTCAAGAATATGGAAAAATCAAAGATACATGTATTTATCGGATTTATCGGAGATTATGTATATTCTCCACAGGTTGCTACTAAGTAAAGTAATATAACTGCTAGAATTTTAAACAAGAATAATTCCAATTCATAAATATTTGAATTCGAGAAAATAAGCTTGCACTTCTTATAGTCTGGACACTTTAAACATAATACAGGGTTATTCAAAATAAAGGAACAGATTTTAAACATTTATTTCTTCCAAACTAGAAAAGATAGAAACACAATTCCAACGTTCCTGTAAAGAGAAAAGTTTAATTTTTTAATGCATTCAATATGAACACCATGTTTTCCCGTGCAGTGGATTTTTTTAGGCTCCTTTTGTAAACTGTACGAATACGCTCGACATTTTCATTTGAGTGCGTGGACGTCCCGTGATTTTCTGTTTGCAGATGCAACCATCGTCTACGAATTTTCAATGCCACTGGTAAATCTGCTTATGACGAGGCGGTAAAAATCACGTTTAACTTCAATAATTGACTCTAGTTTTGCTAATTTGCTTTTTCTTGTTGTATCGTCATTTCACTACAAACAATCAAAATGACAAGCAACAGCGCTAATGCGGCCGTGGTTGGAACTTCTGCCTGGACTGTTCACATTTTAAACTTTTGTCTGTCCAGGAACGTTGGAATTATAGTTCTAGATTTTGTAGTTTGAAAGACATAAATGTTTGAAATCTGTTCCTTCTATTTGAATAGCCCTGTATATAAAATTACGAACATGTTTTTCGTATAAAATGCAAACAATGTGTCTTAATTAATAAGACAACTTACAACAATGATATTGTCTTAAGTTGTCTTATTAATTAGGACACATTGTTTGCAGTTTACACGAAAAACATTTTCGTAATTTTATATATTGTGCTAGAATTGTATTTAATATTGATTTGAATTTCTAGTTCTAATGGATACAAGATATTTTTCGCTCAATCCACCAGTAAACTTTATTAGTTATTAGAGCCTACTAGATAGCTCTAATACCTAATAAAGTTTACTGGTGGATTGAGCGAAAAATATCTTTTATCAGAAGACCAACAAGATTCCAACACAAAATATTCGAAACTGGTGAAATAAATCAAATATTTCAATTTACTTCCGTGCAAATGAAATATCGTCATCATTTGATCGATACATCACAGAATGCATTTTCGTTTATTGTTGGTATTTTTCAGTGACACAATACGGTTGTCAGTCATCTTTAGAAAGCGCCGTCGCGATCTCGCCTCGGTCGCATTCGAACAGTCTGACGGTATTTGCGCTCCGAATAAATGCATAGAGAAGTAATAGTGGGAAACGTGCACGTGTTTTTCCCAAAGAGAAACGAATACGTAATCCTTATTTACCGAAGCATCATAGTCCCGGATGTTTTAAATTGGCATTTATGGTAGCTTTTGCATTGATATACAAACATTTTGTAAAATAATAGTGCATAAATTTAACAAAGGATATACAGAGTTTTAAATATGAATACAAGATGTAAATTAATTTTATCGTGCTACAACACTGACATTTTGTGAGTTTTTTTTTTATTGGAAATCATAGGAATATTTAGTATTTATAATGAGCATAATATATAAAATTACGAAAAAATTATTCGTGAATATGCAAACAATGTCTTAATTAATAAGACAATTTAAGACGATAAATATCCATTGAAACAACTACTTCCCGTGCAAATACACCTCCGGATATTGAATTATACAATGAAATATTTAATATCTTATTTAATTTGATTTGTTACAACGCTCTATTAAAGTATATGTAACGTTTAGGTCAAATTTTCTTCAAACCAACTAACAAATACAAATTTAAATTGAAAGGAGAGATATCAAAAAAATTGAAGTGAAAGGACTTGGATTAAAACTAATGTCTTAGGCCATCTATAGACGGGTTTCGAGATTTATCTCTCTTCAGTAGTTTTAATCCAAGTCCTTTCACTTCTAATTTGTTGCTATCTCTCCTTTCATTTTAAATTGTATTGTTAGTTGGTTTGAAGAGAATTTGACCTAAACGTTACATATACTTTAATAGAGCGTTGTAACAAATCAAATTAAATAAGATTTTAAATATTTCATTGTATAATTCAATATCCGGAGGTGTATTTGCACGGGAAGTAGTTGTTTTAATGGATATTTATCGTCTTAAATTGTCTTATTAATTAAGACATTGTTTGCATATTCACGAATAATTTTTTCGTAATTTTATATATTATGTTTAAAGTTGCAAACTATAAGAAGCGTAAGCTTATTTTCTCGAATTCAAATAGTTTTGAATTTGAATTTATCTTTTATAATGAGCTTTTAAATACAGGAAATTTTGATTTCAAGTATATACAGAGTTTTTTTTATGTATACATATCTTAATTACAACATAAATGCTGTAAATCTTCAAGTATTTCCTGTTTTTTACAAGAGTTTAATTTAAAGCTTTTAACGAGTCTTTTCTACTCCCAGTTTAGGCATGAAGGAAATTTGAAGTTTAGAATAGCAACCAAACCAAATTTACAGGCTTTTCTAAACTCCAAATTTTACTTCATGGGCTACGCGTATAAAATAAACACTAAAATATTGTGAAGTTCACAATATGCTACTAAAGCAGTATGCTAAAAACGCATTTTTTAACTTCATTTAAAACCAGGGTTTTATGCGCGTGGCGCATGAAGTAAAATTTCGAGTTTAGAAAAGCCCGAAAATTTGGTTTGGTCGCTCCGCGAAGCGGAGCGACCAAACCAAATTTTCGGGCTTTTCTAAACTCGAAATTTTACTTCATGCTTAGTCTGGGAGTGGAAAACACCGTTTAAAGCTTAAAATTGAACTCTTAGAGAGTAACAAATGTCGGAAAATCAACAATGTGTGCATATGTATACCTAAAAAAATCCCAAATATATCCTACAGTATACGCCAGGGACGCAATAAAAGAGGGGCCTAGAGGTTATTTCAAGAGTGCGTAATAATTTTTACAATATATTTAATTTTTATGAATATTTTTTAATTAATACATTCGATTTATTACCAAATTTTCCACATTAGTTTGAATTATGAAAATTGTTAAAGTTTCTTTGCAGAAAGTGCATTTATTTTCAAAGAAATTGCTGCTTTTGTTTTTAAAAATGCCATTTCTTTGAAAGTTTGTTCAAAATGTTTTTTTACCAAAGCTTTTTTTTTCAAACTTGCGGTAATATAAATTAAAATCTTTTAATTTTCTTTACGGGATATGAAAATACATTCAATTCTAAATCATTTCTCCATATTTGAAGAAATTTCAACAATTCGTTTTTCACAAATGTGTAAACAAATACCCACACCTTAAATTAGCTATTCATCAGCATAATTTCTAGTTTTGTTCGAATTTACATGACAACGAATAAAAATCTTTTTAATTTTTTAATAAAAGAATAATTAAATACATATAAGTAAAACAAAACCTAGTGAATTTATTATACAAAACCAATAAATTTAAAGTTATGTCATACATTCTTTAAATTTAGTAATAACTTGTATTTCCAGAGTTTATCAAAATGTGATCACCAGTTATTTGCATTTTTTACGCAGACATAAAAATTCGTGGCACATCAAAAACTGTGGCACATCATTGAAATTCGCGTAAAAGATGCTGTTAAATGATATGCATATTTTCATATGCGCCCATAAGAAAATCAAAAGTTGTGTTTGAAAAATAAAAAGGAACCGCTTTGCAATTTTTCAACTTACTCCATAAGTCGAGTCATAAAAAGTTGCTCTGAAAATGTTTTTTCCATCTTGGAAAAGTAAAAAATGCTGTTCAATGATATGCATATTTTCATATGCGCCCATAAGAAGAACAAAAATTGTGTTAGAAAAACAAAAACGAATCGCCTTGCAGTTTTTCAACTTACTCCATACGTCTGTGTTGCTCTGAGAATGGTTTAACCATTTTGAAAAGAAAAAAATGCTGTTCAAGTCTTAGTTTTTTCTAATTGCTATACTTATGTAACGCAAGTTTCTTTAAATGAATAAATTGAATGTTCAATGATATGCATATTTTCATATGCGCCCATAAGAAAAATAAAAGTTGTGTTTGAAAAACAAAGACGAATCGCTTTGCAATTTTTCAACTTACTCCATAAGTCGAGTTGCAAAATGTTGCTCTAAGAATGTTTTTACCAATTAGGAAAAAGATAAAAAAATAACGGAGATATAAGCAATTTATAAATATTGAAAACTTCAGTTTTCTTTTTAAATAACATCGAAACAGTTAAAGATATTTGAAATGTAAAAGCAGATTATTAGTAAGCACTGTAATACAACTTTGCCCTTATAATCAATTCTCTATCTCTAAATAAACGAGATCCCCATACTGCCGCTCAAAAAATGGGCTCTTTGTGAATTTTAATTTGAACATTTTATAAAAATGGCTCACTGCACTAAAAAGTTTGCCGATCGCTGGGATATGCTGCGGATCAAACTTTAGCTGTATATTTTAAATTTAACTATAAGTCAGTGTTTTATACGCGTGGCGCATGAAGTAAAATTTCGAGTTTAGAAAAGCCCCGTGAAAATTTGTCTCGGGTCGCGCAGCGACCCGAGACAAATTTTCTACGCCGGGCTTTTCTAAACTCGAAATGTTACTTCATGCTGAACCAAGGAGTGGAAATACTTGTTAGAAGCTTTAAATTGACAACAACAACAACGAATTCTTTCAAATTTACCTAACGCTGTAATTATGTATTATGTATTTTACTTCTATTTTAAAATAAATGACTTATTGGTAATAATTTATATAAATTATAACCACTCCTTTGAATGTCATTAAATTATTACTAATAAATAATTCATTGTCAAATCTAATTTGAAATAAAACTGTAGTTAAAACTACTGATACATAAATGACAAATTAAGATAAATAAAAAAAATGAAACAAGAGATAAACTACTTGTATAACGATTTATTTTCAGGCTGTAATACAACCAGTGAAACAGATTATTGATAAGATTTTTGAGTTTAAACCGAACTACAAACTGTGCTGCTCAGATTCTAGAGAAAAAATCGTATTGATTATTAATCATAATTCAAAAAATCTTTATTAATTATTAATCATTACACGAGTTATATTTAATGGTAGATTATAACGAATATTCTCTACAAATTGTAGCTTGCGACAACTTGGTAAAGTCTTTGTGGACTTCCTGTAGATAATAAATCTATTTTCTCAATTTATTTTATTATGTTTTGTTATGTTTTTCTCAATCTATGTACAGGGCTATTCAAAAGAAAGGAACAGATTTGAAACATCTATTTCTTCCAAACAACAAAAGATAGAAACACAATTCCAACGTTCCTTAAAAGAGAAAAGTTCAAATTTTATGAATTTACATGACCACCATGTGTTACACGACAAGTATCAAAACGGTGGCTCATTTCTTGCCACACACGAATCAGCTGATCTCTAGTTATCGAATTTACAGCTTCAACAATTCGATGTCGCATATTTTCTAGAAAGGTTTTTGGGCTCCTTTTCGTAAACTGTACGAATACGCTCGACATTTTCATTCGATGTGCGTGGACATCCCGTACTTTTCTGTTTGCAGATGCAACCATCGCCTACGAATTTTCGATGCCACTTGTTTATTAAATTGACGGCGAAAAGCACGTCGAACTTCAATAATGGGCTCTAGTTTTGCTAATTGCAGCACACAAAATGATTTTTCTTGTTGTGTCGCCATTTTACTACAGACAATCAACATAACTTGGAACTTCTGCCTGGACTGTTCAAATTTTATACTTTTGTCTGTCCAGGAACGTTGGAATTATGGTTCTAACTTTTCTAGTTTAAAAGAAATAAACGTTAGAAATCTGTTCCTTTCTATTGAATAGCCCTGTATTTTTGTAACTGTAATTACTTATATTTATGATAACGTTTCCCTGTAACGAGATATTGATCAATGACTTCCGAAACCTCGTAGTCCCGATTTTACAAAAAATGTCCCTGTCAGTTACATATTATTAACTTACTAATATTAATACAAATATCTACACAAAATATTTATTTAAAATTGTTTATGATAAAGTTATACGTACAGTTCTATTCAATAAAAAAGCGTACAACTACTGAATCGGATTTCGACAGTATTTTGCTTATGTGATTCTGACTGTTTTAAAACTAACGCGTGGGCCATCTAGTGGTTTCTTTTTAAAAATGCAATAAAATGAACAAAATAAATTTGTTTTTAATGTATTATGGCTTTATTAGTAAAAGCAAACATTCCCATTAATTATGGAACACAACGTCGTTCAAGTGGCTGCCTCGGCTGGCTTCGCAGTAGCGCATTCTGTCACTCCAATATTCCAAGACCTTGTTGATGGTTTCGAGCTGTAGCTCACGGATTGCTTGGATGATATTGGCCTGAAGTGCTTGAATCGTATCTGGATTATTAGCATAATATCGGTCCTTTACGGTTCCCCACAAAAAAAATCCAAAGGGGTTAAATCGCAGCTCCGAGGCGGCCAATTGACATCGCCAAGACGGCTGATAACACGATTTGGGAATTTGGTGCGCAAAAGATCGATTGTGGCATGGGCTGTGTGGCATGGCGCGCCATCCTACATGAACCAGAGGTCGTCCAAATCCTGAAGACATGGATTTTATTAAAAAAAGTCGGATAACCAGCCTCATTTTCGAAGAAAAATGGTCCAATGATGCCACCACTCCACAATCCACACCAAACTGTCACTCTCCGGGGATGCATTGGCTTCTCGACAATAACGTGCGGGTTTTCCGAGCCCCAGATGCGGCAATTTTGTTTGTTAACGTAGCCGCCAAGATGAAAATGAGCCTCGTCAGAAAAGATGATTTCTTCGCCCAAAATCGTTGTTCAATTCAAGCTGCTCTAAGGCCCAAACTGCGAAGCGATAACGAAGCTGATGGTCATACGCCTTCAATTGCTGAGTCAATTGGACCTTCTAAGCGAATAATCCGAGATCTTTGTGCAGAATTCTCATCAGGCTAGTGCGTGCAATGTTGACCTGTTGAGATCGACGGCGAGTTGATTTCGTGGATTGAGTCTCACACTCTCGATTACAGCAGCCACATTCTCGTCTGTGCGCATCATACGAGAACGAGGACCATGAGTGTTGCCCACTAGCATGCTAGTCTCACGAACTTTTTGCACAAACTTGCGTACAGCAGGCGCAGTGGGTGATTCATTTCGGCCAAAACTTCTTTTCGACAAACGCACTGTTTGGGCTACACAGCACTCACTTTGGAAATAAGTTTGCAAAATTTCCCAACGTTGTTCAAGCGTAAAGCGACTCATTTCGTACCGCGGAGGAATGAAGCCGACTTTCTGTCAAGATTTCGAGCGGGAAAAAGATGTCAGTGTCAAAATAACCTATGATTTAAAAAGAAACCACTAGATGGCTCACCCTGTATATCTGTAGATTTTCAAATTTATAACATTTACCATAGCAACCACTTCAATTACGATCCAAATTCACAATGTTAACCAGTAAGGGTACGCTTTTTTTATTGAATAGAACTGTAACTTAAAAAAAAAAAATAGAAGGATTACGCAGCTCATTTTTTACGCTGATTTTCAATGCTGTTTTTATGTCTGCCTAAAAATGCAAATAACTAGTAGTCACATTTTGATCAACTGTGAAAATACAAGTTATTTCTAAATCTAAATTCGATATAACTTAAAACTTATTGGTTTTATATTTTAAATTCACTTGGTTTTGTTTCGCCTATAAACAATTCGAACAACACTAGAAATGTCGTTAATGAATAGGTAATTTAAGGTGTGGGTATTTGTTTGAACATTTGTAAAAACGAGTTGTTGAAATATCTTCAATTATGAAAAAAAAAAATTAGAATCAAATTTATTTTTATATCCCGTAAAGAAAAATAAAATATTTCAATTTGTATTTCCCAAAATTTGAAGAAACAAAAACATTTTAAACAAACTTTGAAAGTAATGACTTTATAAAAACAAAAGCAGCAATTTCTTTGAAAATAAATGCACTTTCTGCAAAGAAAATTAGACAATTTTCATAATTCAAACGAATATGGAATGTATTATGAGCTGCGCAAGGATTACCCAGCTCATAATAATTAAATTGTGTTTTCTGTCCAATTTCGCATTTTGCACTTACGAGTTTTCGGAAGAAGTTGATCGCTATGTATTTATCTGTTAAAAATAAAGTTTTATTATATTTATTTTATTTCTACAAAGTTTAATTCTTGTGCATTTTTTCATACTAAGTGTGTAACGTGGCGTTGATTTCTTCCCGGATGCCAAAATGAAATACACTGTTTAAAAACTTCAATTGAATGGAATACATTAGCGAAGTTGTGAACGTATTTCCTGAATAAAATCGCACGTTACTTTCATTCCGCGCCCGTGGAAAGTTTCAGAACTACCGTAATGTATTTTACTTTCGATAATGAGTAAATTTAAATTAGATAGTGGTTAACTTGTGCAAATCCAAAATAATTATTATTTGTGTATAATTTATATTGATTGAGGTGTTAATAATTTGTGCATAACTAAAATAATCATGATTTGTGTATAATTTGTGTTGATTAAGGTTAAAACAATATCTTTTGAGTATACAAAAATCAGTGTATACATTGTACATTTTATTCAGGTATTCGTTGTTTATGAATAGCGTTATATTTGAAGCTTCTAACTAGTGTTTTCACTCCTTGATTAAGCATGAAGTAAAATTTCGAGTTAAGAAAAGCCTGACAATTTGTTTTTTTTATAAAACAATTAAGTATAGTATAGTTCAAATTACACTGCTTGTTTCTGATCCTAATTGCTTAAATTCTAATTAATGCTAATTGTTAGAGTATTCTCTTAGGTTCAGCCAACTGTGCCAGTTGTCAAAAACACATTTGAAGTTGAATTTGAGACAATTAATATTAGAAAGGCTACCTAAAACAGAAAAAATGACAAGTGGCCCACGAGACAAAAATGTTTTAAAACCTATAGTTTAAACACTCGCAGATTTCAGGATTTTTTGTTAAAATAATGTGATTAATTAATCGGGAAATCGCTTTTTACAAAACTTCGCAATCTACTTTTTCTTCTTCTTCCGGAGTGCCAAGTTGCAAACGGGAACGGTGTTTACGCGATTGTTTTCGCGATATTAATTTCGGCGCAATTAAATCTTGGAAGTTTAATTGATAAAACGCCCGACGGGAATGTTTAATTTAAACTTCCATCGCGAGTTATATAAATGGCCAGCATTTTTCAACCTGAAATAACAAAAAATAGAGTACAGGCTCAGGTGAACGGGAATACAGGCCTCACGAAACATTAATTACTAATCCGAAATCAAAGTCGACAGGTTTACGATTAAAAAGTTTTAATTGTTTAGAATCATTATTTTCATTTGTCATGTAGCTACAAGAAAATATCAAAATATAGTTTATCTGCACCTAGTTGACACGGCCTTTTTGCTCAAATCATTGCACAAGAAGAAGTAAAAAATATAATTGAATAAAACAGTTTATGTAAATGACATGCTTTTTATACATGCAAGTAACTAATCTATACGTTTTATTTAATGTACAGTAATTTTCTGACATTCGCTGTAATTTTAAAAAGTTAAATTTGAAGCTTTAAACGAGTCATTTCCACTCCCAGACTAAGCATGAAGTAAAATTTCGAGTTTAGAAAAGCCTTAAAATTTGGTTTGATCGCTCCGCGAAGCGGAGCGATCAAACCAAATTTTCAGGCTTTTCTAAACTCGAAATTTTACTTCATGCGCCACGCATACAAAACACTGAAATATTGTGAAATTTATATATTTTGAACTTTACTTGAAATCAATGTATTATACGCGTGTCGCATGAAGTAAAATTTCGGGTTTAGAAATGCCTGAAAATTTAGTTTGGTCGCCCCGCTTCGCTACACGACTTGACCAAATTTTCAGGCTTTTCTAAACTCGAAATTTTACCTTATGCTTAATGTGGGAGTGGAAAACACTCGTTTATAGCTTCAAATTGAATTCTGATCAAAACGCTGTAGCTGGGATATGTACAGGGTGGCCCAAATTGGATGTTACTATAGAGAATCACGGTTATTAGGAGAGACAGAAAAAAATCGATAGCGCATCCGATGGCGTTCTTTTTGTAAGACAAACTCAATGTCGAAAACAGAAATTAGTTATCGTCTATTGTTTTCGAGTTATAGCCAAAAATTCAATGTTTTCCATTTTTAATTTTCATTAATATCTCACTCATTCATTATTTTTATCAAGATAAGATTTGCATGTTCTCAAGGTACTTTTTCGAGGAGTATTGAATGCAATTTACAGATTTTTTCTTCATTAATACAAGAAATACAAGTTATATTTTTTTAAATAGATGTCAATTGTAAATATATCATCAACATATTATATATCAATGAAATGGGGAAAACATAACCAATTTATTAATAGCACACGCCTTCTGTTAAAAAAATATAACTTAGTGCTGTATCTCTTTTATTAACGAAGATAGAGAAAATCTGTAAATTGCATTTGATTTTCCTCGAAAAAGTACCTAAAGAAATTCATAAATTTAATTAAATTAAATATTCAGAATGAGATTCGAAAACATGCACCCGAGTTAAGTAAGAAATTAATTAATCATAAAGCAATTCTTATTTTGATAAAATAATAAATGACTGAGATATTAATAAAAATCAAAAATGGGAAATATTTATTGTTTGGCTATAACTTGAAAACAAAAGACGATAGCTAATTTTTGTTTTCGGCATTGAGTTTGTCTCAAAAAAAGAGCTAATGATGCGCAATCGATTTTATTTTATCTTTTCTAATAACCGAGATTCCTTATAGTAACATTCAATTTAAACCACCCTGTGCACTTAAAAGAAAAACTCCTTGTATGTATTCGAAACTAAATAGCACGTTAAATCCACTGCCAATACTGTGAATAGTTCATCAACAATGTCTATGATTTCATACTGTCCAGTCCTCCGTAGTATGTCCAATATTAAATTTTATGAACCCCAGAGACGCAAATAACCAAACTCCCTTGTTTACAACGTGGCCGGGACAAACTTTACGATCGAACCGAAATATAATTCAATGTGTGTAAAAGCCCCCGGAAAGTTCGGGGAATCAATCTATCCAGCCGGATACGCCATCGGCAGAGACCTCAGAAAAAAAACTACACCCCCCTAAAAAGAGAAAATAGATGGATGGTCGAGTCTCATGTCGTCAATAATCTGTAGCTTTTTAGTCGTCGAAGGATGTCAGATATGTTTAATAATATTTTGGCGCAGTATGGGGTTTTATATTGAGTAACTTTAATATAAGTTCAGTGCATAATAGTGTAGGTTTTTTTTGTTGTTCTTGATAAAACTGAAATTGAAATACATTTTTACAATATCCATTTTAAAAATCATATTAAATCAGCAATTTAAGCTCGTATTAGACGACACTATTTTCTTGTACAAATATATAATAAATAGTATATTATTATTTGCCATGGTGTAATACACAAAATATGACCAAACGCGAATCGTGTACAGTTTTGTATAATGGAAATAGCACTAGTTCTATTTGGTACACTATGATAGTTAGTATACTATTGTCTTGTACAAGAAAATAGTGTCGTCTAATACAAGCTTTATACAGGTGGCGCATAAAGTAAAATTCGCTAACCATGCAATTGAAACGGGCCATAAGTTCAATTTAGAAAACGTAAAATTATTAAAACATTCTACACACTATCATTTAAATATGTTGGAGGCAATCCAAATGAAATAACAAGAAAACCTACTGTTAAATTTCGATTTAAGTCCGCTCGAAAATGATTTATTAGATTTAGTGTGTCCACCTGAAACTCGGGTGTTTTCCTAATCCCTTGGAATCCCCATCAATCACGTACCTATTTACCCACAGATAACCTTTTTTCGGCTAAAATTAGTTTATTACCACCATAACCACACCCCCTACCGACACCCTTTAATTCCCTCATTTTTTTAGTGTATATATATCAGTGTAAAATGTATATTTTTCGTATTAGTATCAAACCATTGATAATGGACACTTCGTGTCCGAAATGTACATTTGGTTACAAAATAAAGTATTGAAGAAATGTTCTAAGTGTTTTTTTTTTTAATCAAAGATAATTATCTTCAAGTAACTCAATCAATCCAAATAAAATATCGAGTTTAGGAAAGCCTAAAAATTTGGTTTGGTCGCTCTGCTTCGCGGAGCGACCAAACCAAATTTTTAGGCTTTCCTAAACTCGTATGATTGTTTTTAGCTGTGCCCTACCTAATGTCAGTAATCCTGTAGCTTGGTTAGAGTTAGGTCCTATTATTTTGGCCAGTATTCCTTGCTTCGCGGTGTTTAGGTTTTTATTTGTTATCTTTGATAAAACTGAATTTAGAATTCAATTTTGGAATATCCATTTACTTAATACAGTATGTTTTAAAGTTTGGCTGCTAGACATAATAAACTTATTTCACTTATCAATTTGTTAAAAAATATCATATTAAATCAGCGTTTTATACGCGTGGCACATGAAGTTAAATTTCGAGTATATAAAAGCCTGAAAATTTAGTTTGGTCGCTCTGCTTAGCGGAGCGACCAAACCAAGTATTTAGGCTTTTCTTAACTCTATGTTTTTTTTAGCTGTGCCCTACCTAATGTTAGCAGTCCTGCAGCTTGATTAGAGTTAGGTCCTATTATTTTGGCCTTACTATGGATAAAGCCGGGTCTGTTTTCCTAGTATTCCTTGTGTTAGTCGCGAGTCCGTTTCCTGACTTTTAGGTGACTCGATTATTTGTTATGACCAAAGCAGATTTAGTTCCCATAAATAATATAGTGGCTCTCTGCCTTGCTAGCTCGTCAGCTTTATTATTGCCCTCAATACCGGAGTGACCCGGAGTCCAGACAAGAGTGACCTTGTTCTGTCTGTCCAGGTCATTCAGTGCATCGAAGCAGTCTAATACCAGTTTGGATGATGTCTTCTGGCTCTGGAGAGATTTCAGTGCCGCCTGGCTATCAGACATAGTATAGATTGCCTGTCACGACAGTCCCTCTCTATGTTTGTTTTTGCGCATTCTATAATTGCGAATATTTCGGCTTAAAAGACTGATGCCAGGCTGCCCAGTGATTGAGCATAGCCTGTCTCCATGTTTTTATTGTAGATTACTGGTCCATTACCTGGGTCTGATTTAGAACCATCAGTATACCAGATCACACTTTGCTTGTGGATATCATCCCTGATCTCGTGTTAACATTTAGTTATTTTTATATTATTGTAAAATTGTTCTTAAATATTTATACAAGATTAAATTTATACTAGCGAGAATATAGATTATGAATATTTTGCTAGTGATCTTTAAAACTTATCATTCCCCAATATCTAAACGATGAAAATATAAATGAAAAGTGGCTGCTTTTAATAACATGATTTATGAATTATTTAATAAACATTATCTCTATAAGACATCTCGATTTACAAAACCAATAACACCCTGGATAACTAATAATATGAAATTGATGATACAGTTAAGAAATAATGCCCTTAGTAATTAAAAATAAAACACAGAACACTGGCACTATCAATAAACTATTAGAAATTGAACAACAAACTCGATTCGAAATAAAAAAAGCGTAATTTTTTAATAATAATAATAAATTTTCTTTATTCAAAAATTCAGGAATATTACAAAAGAGAATAACATACAGTAGTGCAGGCGAAGTTCAACCAGTCTGTATGACTTTAGTTGCTCTTCCACTTAACCTGCTTCGGTAAGAAAGATAATCCATAGAGGAGTACATAATTATAATAATAAGTCTTAAAAATTAAATGAACAAACAAAAGATACAACTTTAATTAAATGAAAGAAAAAAAAACTCATATCAAATCAGATACCTAGAATTTTAGATCTAATTTGTCGGGACATGGCTTTTTTAAAAGTAAAGGGTGACAGCTGTTTGAGGTTAGAGGGAATTTTATTAAAAATTTTGTATATATTGTATTTAAAACACCTCTTAAAAAAGGTGGTTTTGAATTTAGGAGGTGAGATGGTTCCTCTAAACCTCAAATTGATATTGTGGACATCAGACCGATAAACAATCTTGTTGTAGAGGTAGGGGGGTGTGCGGTTCTCAACAATTTTCTTATATATCACACAGCAATGTAACAATCTGTGCTCCGCCATAATTTAATTTTAAATGTCACACAGCTACAAAGCAGGTATGGAAAGCATTAAAAGAATTAAATAGTTCTAATAAACCTAAAATTTCAATTCTCGAATCACTTCAAGATCCAAAATATTTTACAATTATTTAACTTTCTCTAAACCTTACACTCAGATAATTAATCAAGATGTGGTTCAATTTTATATCAATAACAGAAAATGTGATATTAATGAATTGTTTAAGCCTAAATTAGTCAATACTTTTGAGGTGCATAGAATATTAAGTAATATCAAAACGAATGCCACTAGTAGTAATGACATTAATGCATGTATGCTAAAACTTCGCTGTCCATATATTATACCTGTATTAACACATACAGCTAACATGTCTGCTTTTAAATTATTCACCTACTCATTGGAAACATGCATTACCTCTCAAATCACGATCATATTTTAATGCACGTACTCAACATTGTTTATAAATTAACCTCAATAAATCAATACTAACATTATTCAATTAAAACCTAAATAAAAAAGACATACATACTAGAGATGGGCGGAACTTTAGTTCACTGATATTGAAAAATCACAAGTCGCAACTGCTAGTAGTAAGTGTATTTCACTGTGACTGTGACTGTGATTGCGACTGTTAGTTAAACCGTGATTGCTACTTAAAATCACAACTGTTACTTTAACTGTGATTGCTACTTAAACTGTGACTGTAATTTAAAACGCGATTGCGAGTTAAAATTAGAACTGTTACACAAATTGTGATTGCTACTTAAACAGTGATTGCTACTTAAAACGTGATTGTAATTCTAACTGCGACTTTCATCTAAACTGTGATTGCTACTTAAATTTCGATTGTTAATTAATAGTTGCAATTAGTGATTATAAGAAGTCAATAGGATAACCTTTCTAAATATTTTATATTCATTACCTTATATTCCCTTTTATTGATGGTATTGTAGTTTAAACGCATTATTTGCATTTGAAATTTAAATAATTCTCTAATCAAAATGTCAACTTCTTTGTATAAAAATGCTATAATATACTAAATGAAAATAAAATAATTTACGACAATAATTGCCCTTTAAAAGGGCGTTTTGTTTTTGTTTTCGTAAGAGGATTTTTTGTATTAAGTATACATACCCCGGTTTTTATGCAAAATTCACATTTGTATTTTTTAAACTTCACAATGTTACAGTGTTTTATACGCGTGGCGCATGAAGTAAAATTTCGAGTTTAGAAAAGCCTGAAAATTTGGTTTGGTCGCGTAGCGCTACGCGCTACGCGACCAAACCAAATTTTCAGGCTTTTCTAAACTCGAAATTTTACTTCATGCTTAACCTGGGAGTGAAGGACACTCCTTGAACATTCAAATTCAACTTTTTTGAAAAATACTGAACGCTTTAAAACTGACAGTGTGTACAACGAAATATCTATATTTAATAGAAAAATTAGCCTTGGTTTTCCTTTCTTTATTCAATTTAAAATACTGAATTCGTTTCTTGAGAATTTGTAACAATCCTATTGAAATCGTAACGTATATTGTATTTTTATAATTATAAATGTGGCTCATCCGAAATAATAAATAGGTTGTTTCGTATATTGACTAATATTACTGATGGGCAATCCATTTTATTGTTTCCAACTTTATAACAAAGATTACTTTTTGTTTATAAACTATTTTTAAAATGTTGGTCAAAATCTAACTTTTTCATAATATAAAAAATTAGGTGAAGTAGAAAAGCAATTTAAGTCATATTGATTGGTTATCCTTCGCCTGCTCTATATTGTATATTTTACCTTTGGATTTAAAAAAAAAAATGAATAAAGAAAATTTATCATTATAATTATTAATATAATTTTCTTGATTTTGCCATTTGCTTTCAGGAGATTTCCCATGGATTTTTTTCATTCTGAAATTAATTTAGTCGAATTTCAAACCTCAGAGACAATGAAAAAATTATAAGTCTTGATGCAATCGGATATTGAAGGTTTCAAAAATGAATAAAAACACTTGGTTTGTTCACTTAATTTGTTTTATAACTTTCCGAATAGTTTCGGTCATGGATCATTATCAAGGAATTTCCATTGACGGAAAAAAATTTACTTATTTATACAATATTACAAATGTGATAACTAATGAGGTCGGTTGATATAGGATCATTCCAAATCTTCTCCATGTTGTTGGCGAGGGTTTAATTTTTGCTAATGGCCTTTTCAATCTCCAGGCCCTCTCTTAGATTCAACCGACCGCCCTTTTTACCTGCGTATAATATTTTGAAATTATCTGAATTAAAAATATGGCTGTTTTCTACGCAGTGCTGAGCAAAGCCTAAAGAGCATTTTTCATTTAAGATTGACTTTTTGTGCTCATTTAATCTATTCTTAAAATTCCTGCCCGTTTGAATTATATATATACATTTATAATCGCTACACTGTATTTCATAAATTCCGCAATTATCCTATTTATCTACCACTGGTTTACTGTTGACTAACATTTTTCTTAAATTAATGCGATTAGTTTAAACAATATTAAATTCGTACCCTTTTTGTAAAATTTCAGCTATGTTTGTAGATAGGTTATTAACAAAATTTATTTGATACCACACTTTTTGATCCGGTTTTTGTGGCGTGTAAAAATATTTGTTTAATTGTTTTTTCCTTTTCTTTGTTACCATTTTATCAATTAATGTTTCTTCATATCCATTATCCTTTGCTATCGTTTTTACTGTATTTAGTTCTAAATTGAAATTTTCTTTATTTAATAGAATATGAATTAATCTGTGTATTAAAGAATGAAATCGGATATTTGGACAATAGACATGTATTTTTTTTAAATTTTAATAATTTTGTTCACATTTGTATGCTATCTATATTAATAACGGAGCTGAGACGAATCCTCGTAAACAGGATTCGAATCACGAATCCGAATCACCTAATATGATGTGAATCACGAATACTTTAATAAAGGATTCGTAAGAGATAAATATGATTCGAATCAAAGATTCGAATCCTATTTTTTCGAATCACGAATACAAATCCTTTAAGAATAAATTTGATTTTTTTTCATTTTTTTGCAACCATTATTATATAAATATCGTTACCAGTTGTTTTAAAAAAAATATTCAAAACCTAATTATTTATTATTAACACTGAATATCGTTGATAACAGACTAAATATCTGACTCCCTGTTACTTTGATTAAAGATGTATTTGTGTGTTTCTGAACTTCTCTTCAAATCAGTGTTTTGTACGCGTGGCGCTTGAAGTAAAATTTCGAGTTTAGAAAAGCCCGAAAAATTTTCACGGGGCTTTTCTAAACTCGAAATTTTACTACATGCTTAGCCTGGGAGTGGAAAAAACTCCTTTAAAGCTTCAAATTGAACTTAAAAAAAAAACAAGGAATATCTAGATTTACAGAAAATAGGCTGAATTTGGAATAAGTATACTTAAAAGGAAAACTGCCTGCATCTGTTTGCTCCGAAGAAATATGATTAATTATAAACCATAATGAAGATAACAATTAATTCTCGAAAAACACTCGTTAATTAATTTTATACACAATTGACGTTTGTTAAACAATGGCGGCGACAAAGAAAAAACATGTATTTTTAATCTTCTAGTAGAAATGCGTTTTATGTTAAAAGAAGTAAACTATCTATTTTTCAGCTAGTAGTACAAGTTCTTTCTGCTAGCACCAATCGTCCTTTTAGTAGTAGATGAAACAACTACTATTTTGTTCCTTCTACTATTACTAGGACTTTCTGCAACTAGTTGTAATACAGGCTCCGTCTGTTGGTGGCAAGACACGATAAGAACCATCTGAACTAGACGCTCTGTTAATAGCAGTAGTTCTTTCTACTAGTAGAAATTGTGTTTTTGTTATAAAAAAAACTACTGCTAGGTCTTTCTGCTACTAGTAGTAGTACAGGCTCCATCTGCCGGTGGCAAGATTTGAAGCTAGAACCATCTGAACCAGAAGCCTTGTCTGCCAATAGCGGTAGTTGTTTCTGCTAGTAGAAATAGCGTGTTCTGCTAAAAAGTAAACGTTTCTATCAGTAGTAGTAGTTATTTCAGCTAGTAGTACAATGTCTTTGTGCTAGTAGCGTTCGTCCTTTCAGTAGTAGCAAGAACTACTATTTTGTTTCTTCTACTACTATTACCAATAGGTCTTTGTACTACTAGTACGGACGGAACCGGTACTACAGGTTCCGTGTGCTGATAGTAACACACCTGAAGCTAGAACCATCTGAACTAGAAGCTCCGTTAATAGCGGTAGTTCTTTCTGCTGTAGTAATTCTTTTAGCTAGTAGCAGTTGTTCTCAAGACCGTAGCCGGGGGAGGGGGGTTAACCCCCCCCCCTAAATTTTTTAAAATGATACATTTTTGTATGTAAACGCAGGACTGTAAAAGCAAAAACAATATTTTTCCCTAAGCCCCCCCACGAAATATTTATAACCCCCTCCGATTTTTTTTTCTGGCTGCGGCCTTGGTCGTTCTTTCAGCTTAAGAGTAGTTTTTTATTCTACTACCCCTAGTTATTTTTTGCTACTAGTAGTAGTAGTAGTACTGGCTCCGTTCGCGGAACTAGAAGCTCTGTCTGCTAATAGCGGCAGTTCTTTCTGCTAGTGGACAAATCGTTTTTAACTCGTCTGCTGTGAAGCTACAACCATCTGAGCTAGAAGTTCTGGCTGGTAATAGTGCTAGTTGTTTCTGCTAGTAGAAATAGTGTTTTTCTGTAAATCTTTAGACATTCCTTGTTTTTTTTAAAGTTCAATTCGAAGCTTTAAACGAGTGTTTTCCACTCCCAGACTAAGCATGAAGTAAAATTTCGAGTTTAGAAAAGCCCCGTGAAAATTTGTCGAGGGTCGCGCAGCGACCCGAGACAAATTTTCTGGGCTTTTCTAAACTCCAAATTTTACTTCATGCGCCACGCGTATAAAACAGTGATTTAACGAGAAATTAAAAACACACAAGAGACATTTATCATGTTAATCCTCACAATTAGTTCGAATTATTTTTGACGATTCATATCCTTTTGTAAGTATTCAAATCCGTTTATAAATATTCGAATCCTTTTGTAAATATTCGAATCCTTTTATAAATATTGGAATCCTTTTATTAGGATTCGAATCACCCACATATGGATTCGAATACGAATCCTCTTAAAAAAACGGAACGAATCCGAATCACGAATCCAGATCACGAATCCAGTTGAACTAAAGTATTCGAATGCCTCTTTTGAATCCTCTAAAAGGATTCGAATCTAGGATTCGATTCCTGAATGATTCGAATCCTGCCCAGCTCTGATTAATAATCAATCATTTTTTATATTTTTATAATATCAAAAAATTTACAATTTTGTAGAAAGCATAAAAAAGTTAATTGCCACAAAAAATACAGAGAATCATTATTTTATTTGATACTTGATCTTTAAATTTTGATACAATTGATACAAGCCTGAAAATTTGGTTTGGTCGCGTAGCGCTACGCGACCAAACCAAATTTTCAGGCTTTTCTAAACTCGAAATTTTACTTCATGTGCCACGCGTATAAACCACTGAAATGTTGTGAACTTTGAAAACACACATTATCGGTTTAATAATAATAATAACATATAACAAGATTAAAGAAACTAAGCTGATAAAACTCGTCAACATTAACGAAATTTAGTTAGAACTTTGTATAAGAATATTAATTTGAACAAACGTTCTTCTAAAATTCACCTATGCAAATTGTTTGTTTATTTAGTTACTACTTTTGATCAGATAATTTATCTGTGAAGTCTTGTAAGCAAAAAACCTATTTTAAACCATAATCACAGTTTAAAATCACTGATATTAAAAAGTAGCAACCACAAGTAGCGACGTGATTCAAAAGTAGCAGTTATGCCCATCCTAATACATACTTATATATTTTAACAATATATCTCTGATTTTGCTAAGGAAGCCAAAAATGTTGGGTTAATTGTTGATAATATATTATGGTTTTTCTCACAAATTTTAAAGTGTATCAGAATTGCTTTTAAGAGTAAGCAATTCTGATACACTTTGAAATTTGTGAGAAAAACCAAAATATATTATCAACAATTAACCCAACATTTTTGGCTTCCTCAGCAAAAACCAGAGATACATTGCTAAAATATATACGTATGTATTAGAGGTGGGCATAACTGCTACTTTTTTTACTTAAATTGATTTATGCGGCTAGATCTTTACTTTTACGAGAATTGAAAAGGTTTGTAATAGTTTAGTTCTTTCGCATTTCAACAAACAATATTCCAACTGAGTACAAAACTCAATCACAGCTGGCATTAAGAAAATCTGTAAAATTCTTAATATTTCCACTCATGGTGACTTTATTTTTAGAAACTGCTGCAATTATTATTATTATTATTCTTTGTTTGTCGTTTCTCAGCTTTGTCTGGATTATCCCTAAACAGACGGGTATCACCAAGTCTGTTTAGTCGTATTTATTTTAATCTTAGAAATTCTCTCACGATGTTGCATGTTTGTAGGATTATCGCCTTTTGAATATGTTGGTGTAAGATTGGGGTTAGTTCCAGTTGTTGTGGGTGGTTATTATTATTATTATTATATAATTTATAATTGTTTTTATTGTAATATCAATGTTTTTTTTCTCCTAATAGTTATGTTATTACATATTTATTTTAGCCACAATATTACTTTGATTTGGAGTTAAAAGCAGATTTGCTCATAAAAGCTATTTTTTGGGTTTTATTGTAGAAATTAGAAAATATTGTTGTTATTATTATTATTATTAAGTGCACGATTATCATGTATTTCTGTATATTTCAAAATTGTAACCGCGTAACGATTTTGTTGTCACTTGTATTAATCCCAGCATTTTCCCTAAACGTTAACATTATCTCATTCATCCCGAAATGAATAAATTATCCACCGTTTAATAACTCCAGATGATGTATTACAACGTCACAGAAAATGTCTTTCTAGCCTAGTCATGTTGCAAATACGCCGGAGCCGCGTTAATAAATGAACCGGAGAGAGAACTACGGTTTTGAAATCCGCCCCATTATTGTGTGCTCACACCACCCCCTCAAAGCCCACCGCCCCACTAAACGAAAGTTTGCTGACGTGTTAATTAAACTCGCGTTTAATTTTTGATGTATTACTTCAAAATTTATAAATTTACACAGACATACATAAATTACACACACACACACACACACCTTATATACAAAAGTACATGCATGAATATACACAAACATGCATAACAAATGGAAGCATGTATCCAACCAAAAACATGGCACATTAAATGGATTACACTGTCATTCGTCTAGTTAATTACAAACTATGCATTTTTCACTCATTCACTACTGCTTTCAGTGCAGCCCTGCAGCTTTATGCTTTTAATGCATATATTATCTACGACTCCCTTAAATCAGGGGGGGGGAATAACTTGCTTATTATTTTACTTTTTTTTCCCACTTTTCTGTTGATTCTGTTGTTTATCAGTTGTTAATTATTAATGTTATTTTCTGTGTGTTTTTGTTTCAGTAATGACGCCAGAACTGCGTCCCTGTGTAATTCCTGTGACGGGAAATGAGGCGCTTCCGAAGAAAAACGATATTAGTAATGAGACCCTCGACTTCAACGCCAAGTACGGCCTGCCTATCGACTGCATCTGGGTTATTGAGGTTAAGGAGGGATGGAGGGTAAGTACATATTAATTATTTTTATACAGATTTGAGAAAATAACCCTAGATGGTGTATCCATTATTATTTATTACTATGGACTTAAGTAAAATTATGGACTGCAATAATGAGGTTGGATTTATTGTTAATTGGATTAGTTTAATACATACAATAGCCAAATTAAAATGATAAAATTGATGAACAGTAATAAAAATGTTTCATTGCATGCTCGTAAAATAAAAGCGTGCCCTTAAAAAGGGATATGGAAAATTCGCCCCCTACATTTCGCCCCCCACATTTCATTTTCCACATTTTGCCCCCACACATTTCACCCCTGTTACAATTCGCTTCCGTCACATTTAGTACTCCACATTTCCCCCAGATACATTTTGCCCCTGACACTTTTGCTCTCTACTTTGATAAGAAAAATAACAGTTTAAAACCAATATAAGTAAATTTTAACTTGAATTGGATTAATTATTTCACACACTTTTATGTTAGGTTAATAATGGGGAAAAATCCATTTATTTTTTTAAATATTTTGATTAAAATCATGTTTATCAACAACCAGCTTTAAACATAATAAATGCTTGTGTAATGTTTAGTTCATGGTTAGTAGCAATTATTTTACACAAAATGTTTAAATAAATTATATTCACATATTTAGAATAATAGTTACCTCATGAGTCTTACTGAATAATCATACAATTTATTTTGCGTTTTTATTACTTTCCCCCGTATGTAATACAAAGGGAAAGTATTGTTTTCGTGAAAATTTTCGAATCAAAAATTTTAGCGGAAATATCCGTTTTGAGGTCCCCTGAGTCGAATAAGACCATTTTTGAAAAATGTCTGTCTGTCTGTCTGTGTGTCTGTGTGTGTGTCTGTGTGCGCTGTACCGCAAAAACCGCTAAAGATATCGAGATGAAACTTGAAACTTAAGCTTTTTGTTACAATCGGAAGAACTGAAAAGCTTTTGGTGAAAATCGGAAAACCGGAAGTGGTACTTTACTCTTAGCGTTTTTCAGTTTTTTCAGATTTTTTCAATAAATGTTCATCAAACAAAAAAATCTTTCAAATAAAAGTTGTAGATAATAACAAAATGAAGATGTAATGTTCACTTACTTTTTGTCATAGCACTCTTAGTTTTTGAGATATTTCAAAAGTTGTGTGTTTTATCTAGTTATTGGTGTATGACAGTGTATGTGTCGATACAATTGAAAAATGTTTTAAATAAAAGTTGTAGGAAATGAAAAACTAAAGATTTTTTGTGGACTCACTTTTTGTCATAGCACTCTTAGTTTTTAAGATATTTAATAAATAGTGTTTTTTTATCTAGTCATTGATTTGTGTCAGTGTGTGTGTTGATACAATTGGAAAATGTTTCAAATAAAAGTTGTAGGTAATAAAATATTAAAGATTTTTTATATCTTAACTTTTTGTCATAGCACTCTTAGTTTTTGAGATATTCAATAAATAGTGTTTTTTTATCTAGTCATTGGTTTATGTCAGTATGTGTTGATCCAATTGAAAAATGTTTCAAATAAAAGTTGTAGTTATCAAAAAGTTTATTTTGAAAATAATAATGCTACAAATATTTTAAAAGTGATTTAATACGCAATTTACGGGGGAAAGTACTATGATGGACACATCACCATTTTTTTTTTGTTTGTTTTTAGATTTATTTTTGGTTTAAAAAAATATTTGGATTTATGAACTCAAAATAATTGACAAATCGCACTACCTAAGGCGTTTTACTTATTTTCTGACCACCTTGTATAATAAACACACTGCCACTTTCAGGTTAGGTTAGTAGAAAGGTTTGCAATAGAAATAAATCTCTTTATGCAAATGTGAAGAAAGAATATGTGTCCGGGGCGAAATATGGAGTAATGTGGAGTGACGCACAGTAGACGATTTAACCAATCTAGGGGGACAAAATTCATGGACTAGTTTTTATGATCCATTTTGGATCAAAAATTAACTAATTTTGGATTAATATAAAAATAGTTGTCCAAAAAAAATTTTAAATGAGTCAATAATTAAATTCAGTAAGGGATTTGATGTGTATTATCAACAAAACAAATATTTTTTCTGTAGTTCATTTAGCATTATGTTTTTCACTCAATTCATGTTGTGGAGGTTTTTTTATTCATAATGTGTATCACTGTGTATACTTTTAGACTAACCACAAGCGATTGACTTTTATAAAACATTTTTTGTACAGGACATTTTTATTTTAAGTAATATCCTCGATATTCGTTGTCTTTTTGAAATAGTTTAATTTGATGCCTTAAACAAGTGTTTCTACACCCAGTTTAAGCATAAAGTAATAATGTATGCTGTAAACCTTTAGAAATTCGTTTTTTTAAGAGTTCAATTTGAGACTTTAAACGAGTGTCGTCCACTCCTAGACTAAGCATGAAGTAAAATTTCGAGTTTAGAAAAGCCTGAGCGTTTGGATTTTGCGTAGCGTCCAAATCGTAGAAAATTTGTCGAGGGTCGCGCAGCGACCCGAGACAAATTTTCACGGGGCTTTTCTAAATTCGAAATTTTACTTCATGCGCCACGAGTATAAATCAATGAAATTTTGTGAAATTAAAAATACACTGTTAAATCAGCATTAAAAAAATGCTACTAAAGCAGGATTTAAAATATACAGCTAAACAAGAATATTTTAAACTTTACTTGAAATCAGTGTTTAATACGCGTGGCGCATGAAGTAAAATTTCGAGTTTAGAAAAGCCCCGTGAAAATTTGTCTCGGGTCGCTGCGCGACCCTCGACAAATTTTCTACGCGGGGCTTTTCTAAACTCGAAATTTTACTTCATGCTTAGTCTGGGAGTGGACGACACTTGTTTATAGCTTCAAATTGAACTTTTAAAAAAACAACGAGTATCTAAAGATTTACAGCTTATACGCAGTAAATGACATATGTATACATAAAAGAATTACCTATATAAAATAAAAACATAATAAGTTAAAAAATATTATTTGAGTTATTTAAAATAGTATCGGATAAGTTGATTTAAACAAACGTACATATTTCTAACTTTGATTAAAAAAACATGGCCTAAGTTTGCAGTTGATAGAGCTATATTATACATTTTATAAATTTTTATGAAACCATCAATTTTTATTTAAAGATTTTTTTTAGTTTACAGTATTTTAAGAAATATTGACAATAAAAAAGGCGTGTTCACTTAATTTTTACAATAAACAAAAATATTAAATATCTTAGTAATCGCAAAAAGTCGCACAATTTAACAAGATTTGTCGTAAATAAGACATCTTCAGTATCATTGGAAAACAGGTAGTAGTTTATGACGATGTATGACAAAAAACATATGAATGTTTTTATTAGATGTTCATATATTTTTTTTATCTATATTAGTGCACATGTACATGTTTTTTTTATTTGATTCATTTATTTACGGAAATCTCCTTTCTACAAAAATTGTAAGCATTTACATAAATCATCATAAACAATATAATGCACAAATAAGTCAACTATTCAACATAAACTTTGAACATCTTTATCCCAAGTGGTTTGACAATTCAAAATTAAGAGTGGTAATGTAATCTCAGGGGTACTTACAAAATAAAAAATAAACAAATAAGTATTGAATAAATAAACATATATATATATATATATATATATATATATATATATAATAAAACAATATATTAATAATTATAATAGATAATATGTATAAAGTATGTTCCACAATAATAACACATGAAAAGAACTAAACGATATCGGATAAATTAGATAAGTTGATGCGGTGCAGGCGGCACTTGAAATGAGTGAATCGAGGATCGAATAACACAAAATTGTAGTTATTGTCAAGTTCATTGGCATATCGCATCATACGGTCTAGGGGGCTAAACATTCCGTACCGGTTCGGATGAAAGGCCAAACGAAATAATGGCTTATGTCGAGACTGCGGACCACGTGGTATATTAAAATTTAGTCTTACAACCAATTCCATACAATGCACTAAACCATTAATTGTTGTATGGCGTATTTGTATTTCTAGTTACGGATAAATATAACATATATTAATATTATATAGTTTACATTTTAATTTCTCTTTTTCGTTTAATTATAGTTTTAATTTTAATTTCTCTTTTTTGTTTATTGTATTTTCTATTTTTGTAAAAGGTGAAACCGTTAATAAATATATTATTATTATTAGTTTTTTTTTATAAATTTAATAAGCTATGATGTTTTTGTTGTATTATATTATATTTACACAACTAATATATAATATTGTAGCTACACTTTTGCAGAAAAAGGCACCAAACAGAAAATATTTTTCAGCTTTGATCAATCGATGCAATTTTAAAATAATTGTTAATTAAATGAATCAACAACAGATGAAATTAGTTGTTTACTTCAATTTTGCTACTTGATATTAAAGAGAAATGAAAGTAAACTGAACTAATTCTGTATCAGAAATCTTTTTCTAATATATATGAGTAATTTGTTGCAATGCATTTGTAATTTTCATATTTCAATAATTTGAATGTTGTCCTGCTAGAACGGCCAAATCGTATACTGTGTGACGGGGGAAAAATATAACGGGGGTGAAATGTGTGTCGGCGAAATGTGGGAAGCGAAATGTGGGAGGAACATTTTTCGCGAATCCCCCAAAAATTAGGCAATGCACATTTCGAATTCAAAAACATTTGGTTTTGTAAATTAAATGAACTTAGTTTTGTTTCATTTATATGTATTAAATGTTTCTATTAGTTTCGGCTTAATGCTATTATCAAGAATGATGTGGAAATAGATTTGTTTGGGAATATATACATGTTTTTCATTTTATTGGGCAATAACGGCATTAAATATCGGGGAGTTCTAAAGGTCTTCGCTGTTGTTGACCACATTTTTACCCACCTTTAAGGCTTTTGAAATGTCTAGGGAGGGTTAAGCGTTAATTTCCTATTACCTGTGTGTAGAATTTTTAAATCGTTTGAAGGAAAATGGTGATTAGATGTGACACAGCACAATTGTTCGTCTTATTTTAAGCAGCGATATACTACACTTCTCCGGGTGAGCTACTTAATAAAGTCTACATTTATTTACTATTGATATTTTCAAAAATTGCTAAAGTAACAACACTCACTATTTTATTTATCGAATCCATGTTCTATCCAGTAATATTTGTTTGTTTAACAGGTAGACTTATATTGGCTATTATATTCAATAAATAAACAAATTATTGGTATTGTTACTTTTTTGTATCTTTTCTGGCAAAGCTTTTTGTCTTTCTTTGGCAATCTTTTTCACTACTCTGCAACCTAGGGGTCATTCTTTATCATCCTTTGACTTGCTACTATAAGGGTCAAAATTGTAAAGACACGCATTAAAGCTGCAAACCAAATTATGTATTTAAATTTTATTGGTTTTCCATGCATTTGTGTTGGGTGCCTTCCGTAATTATCGAACCATAATTTCATCTGTGAAAAGTTTGCTCGAAAAAATGCCAAATCTTGTGATGTGTTTTTTCAAAATGTCGAAGCCCTGAGTTTGTAATATTTATCATTATTTTCCAATTTGCTGTTGTCATTCAAATAAATATGTTGCTTTATATATCTACTTTTTGACGTTGAGTTATAAACTATTGGCACACTAGCATCGGCTGCCTGTTCCTATTACATATTTTCTTGGGGTAATCTATGATAGCCGCTTATTAGCAAAATCCCAATAAATTTCTTGATATCTTCTAAATGATAATTAAAGTTTGTTGTATTTGATAAGCTTAAGTATATCTTCTGAGAAAATACATTTAAATATTTCCACAACTGACTTGTTTTCTAGCATACCGCACACGTTTTCAAACTTATCTTTGGATGTTGAATTTATTTGGTTGTATTTTAGGAACATATGTCCCGTTTTGTGGCACCAACGCCATTGTTGCATTTTTGTTTTACTTCGCTTACCCGGTCCCGAGGACGTACTTGGCAAAGATTCTTGAGGTTTTCTTTTTTTGTTTCTTTTATCAGTAGTGGGTAATAGCGATGATTCTGATGATGGCGTAGCTTTATTTTTATAATCAGCATCATCATTCTGGGAAGTAAATAATTTTGAAGTGCCTGCAACATCTCGG
This sequence comes from Philonthus cognatus, assembly GCA_932526585.2. Taxonomy (NCBI): domain Eukaryota; kingdom Metazoa; phylum Arthropoda; class Insecta; order Coleoptera; family Staphylinidae; genus Philonthus; species Philonthus cognatus. The sequence continues at coordinate 22,396,732 of OW052243.1, read as the reverse complement.
TCATTTCTTGTCTTATCTGCGTTTAGATTTTCGTTGTCTATATCCTCCAAATTTGTTAGCTGGTATTATAGCAACGTTGATGTCATTAGCGTCATTTTTAAGGTCACCAAAAAACCGTTCATCTTCAAGAAGAGCAGTAAGCTCATTCGAAGTTAGGAATTTTTTCCACTTATTTCTAGAATGTACAACTTTGGTCAGCACATAAGTCCACACTTATAAATAAACTTACCTGTCGTGTTTTATACGTTTCTGCGTCAGATCTGCACGTAAAAACAGAGTACATATCATATGTTCAATAAAAAAAAAAACCTCTAGAGTGTCATGATTTAATCTTTTTTCAAATTTAAGTTGTCTACATACTTCAGGAATTGACATATAAAACGTTAGACATAATAATTATAATGTATATTTTTAGAGTTTCTAACCTAGAATATTTTCCATGGCACTCTAGAGATTTTTTTAAATTAAACATACGATAGAACAACTTCGAATTAGTTTAATGTAGTTGTATGAGTTACGTGAAGTTGTTAAGTCACTTAATTAAACACAGTTATATTTCTTTCTTCACTTTTATTTTTCTTTTTTGCTAGATGTACATTTCGGGTACTAAGTACCCATTATCAATAGCTAACTGAATAAAATAACCGATAAATGTTTACAATATATACCTACTTGGATTAGGCGGAAAAACCAAAAAAGTAATTTGAATTTTGACACGAATGCGGTATCTTGGAAATGGGGGTGTTAGGGATTATTCGGCTTCGGACTTGGGAGGGTTCACAATGGTGTTAATGAGGGTTATCTGTTGGGTAATAAATTTAATAAGGCGTTCATTATTGGGCTTAAATCGAAATTGAGTAGTTCTGTTATATTTTTCATCATTTCTATCGCTTCCAATATGTTTAATTGATAACTGCTGGATTCTTTTAATAATTTGACTTTATTTATGTTGAATTTGTGGCCTGTTGTCAAAGTATGATGAGCAATTGCTGATTTGTCAGGGTTTTGGCTATTAATGTGGTACATATGTTCTTTGAATCTGATGTGCACGTTTCTTTTTGTTTGTCCAATATACAATTTAGTACAATTATTGCAATTCACTGAGTAAATCCCTGAATTCAGCAACTGGTCTTGTTTTTCAAAAGTATTACCCAATAACATTTTAAGTTTGGTATTGGTGTAATGTGCAGGAATGAAATTGTATTTTTTGAATATTTTATTTAAATGATGGTTGGTTTTTGGCTCATGAATTATTTTTATATATTTCTTATTGTTGTCTGGTTCTAAAATTGGTTCTAAAGTGGTTGTGGATTGGATGTTATGATGTCTTATGTGTCTGTTGATTAATTTTTGAATTGTTCTCTTATTATAGTTTAAATATTCTGCAATTTTAAATATGAATTTAAATTCTTTTTCCCTATTTTCTTTTGAAATTGGGAGTTTTACTGCTCTGTGGATCATGCTATTAAAAGAAGCTAATTTATGTTTAAATGGGCTGTGTGAACTTGAGTGAATATAATTGAAAGTGTGTGTGGGTTTTCTGAAAATATTGAAATCTAGTTTATTTTTGTTTCTAATTACTATTAAATCTAAAAATGGAAGCTCGTTGTTAAATTCCAATTCAAATGTAAAATTAATACTGGGGTATAAGTTGTTGAGGTTATTGACAAATTGTTTGATATCTCTGTTTGGTTCAATAATAGCAAAAATATCATCTACGTATCTGATCCATATTCTAGGGAAATAATCTAGAAAGTTTTTGGCTTGATTTTCGAAATGGTTCATGAAGATACCGCATTCGTTTCAAAATTCAAATTACTTTTTTGGTTTTTCCGCCTAATCCGAGTAGGTATATATTGTAAACATTAATCGGTTTTTATTCAGTTAGCTATTGATAATGGGTACTTAGTACCCGAAATGTACATCTAGCAAAAAAGAAAAATAAAAGTGAAGAAAGGAATATAACTGTGTTTAATTCGAATTAGTTATTCACATTTTTTACAATTTCTTGAAGTTACTTTGAAGATTGTGCACAAGAGCAGCAATTGTGGGAAACAACAGAATCGAAGCATTGCAAACAACATTATGGAAGCTCTAATTTGATCATTTTTGCCATATTTGATAAAGTTTATAAATATTGATACATTTTATTAGATTTCCTAAAAAGTTTGTTTTGAGTTTACAATTTTTCATAACGAAATTGAGTTCCTAAAATGAACAACTCTTCAATTTCCATTCCTAATTTAAAGTTTGAAGCTAAAGGCGACCGTTATCTTATTTATTTATTTGTTTATTCAGTCCATTTAAAAAAAGAATGAGCTGTGAACGCGTTTTTCAAAATTCCATTGTCAAATGCCTTAAAATAGTTATTTTTTATGTTTGGGGCATAATGTAATGTGTAAAAAATAATCACTTATTTAATTCTCACTTATGCTACATCTTACAATTATTGTAAATAATATATTTTTGTGAAATTAATATTGATCTTTGTTATGTTGATAAAAAAATTTAATGAATAAAATATTTATATAAACGTGTTTTCATTTATTGAAATGTTTAGGCAGTCGTTGTATTTATAAAAAATCAATTTGAAGCTTCTAACAAGTGTTTTCACTCCCTGATTAAGCATGAAGTAAAATTTCGAGTTTAGAAAAGCCTGATAATTTGGTTTGGTTGCGTAGCGCGAAGCGCGGAGCGACCAAACCAAATTTTCAGGCTTTTCTAAACTCGAAATTTTACTTCATGCGCTACGCGTATAGAACACTGAAATATTAAAAAAATTAAAACATACTGCACATTAATTTATTATTTATATATTCTGGTACATAATACAATTGCAGTAGATGTGAGCGTGATGATAAAACACAATATAAATAAAATATACAGTGCTTAAATAATAAAATTTAGATCGGCACACAAATATTTACGATTATAAAATACAGATTATTTAAAGTGAACCGGTAATATACAAATACATTTAATTGTGATATATTTAATTAAAGCACGTTGTTTGATTCCATTTGAGTTTCGATATTTAGTTAAATAAATTTAATTTGTCATATCCAGGTATCTCATATATATTAAAAAAACATTTCTTCGCAACGAATTGTTTGACAAAGCTTTTAAATATACCAATGTTTTTGTAAATTGTAATTTCCTTAGGTGGTTTATTATAAATTGAAATAGATGGGGAGAGAAAGGTTTTTTACACATGCGTGGGTGGGCCTTATTACTTACTTCATTACTGTAAGATCCATCTACCTCATATTTTTCATTTATTTCTTATGTTATTTGTATTGAGTTTTGTTTTGAATGTGTATTATTTAAAATCGAATGGTAAACATGTGAAAACATGATGTGACAGTTACAAATAATCCTACACTCAACATACGAATAATAATTTTTGAAAGAGCAAAATTGAATAACCGGAAAATTTAAATGTTTCAATTGGTATAAAACACAAAAAGAGTTTAAATTCCGCACCTCGAACCGTGTTTCAAAAACTCCACCGCAAATGAATTGCGGCACAGAATTGCGGATTGTCGTGTCCCGTGTCCCCTAGCACCCTTTTATTTCGCGTTCTTAATCATTTTGGTGAAAACGCCAGGAGGGGAAAATGTGAAATGTTTCATAACGAAAAACGCACGCACCCTGATATTTTCATATAAACGGCCCTTTCGGCCTTTTGATAACCGAGATGTTGTGTAATGGATATTCATGTGTGACGTTACCAAATACCGAATGGATTTTTTTTATGCTAGCGGGGGCTTTTACGTGATACCTGTCCGGATTATGTTGAAGCTCAAACTGGATGTTTAAATTCTTATTCACAAATCGTTTGCTAATTATAAAAAATGTAATATTGCTCATGAATTACATTATTGTAACCACTTTTTGCAACATCCTTAACTATTACTAAATTTAGAATATTTACACTTGTATATAGCAAGTTTAAAACTTAGTTTGGTAATGATTACCCGGTAATTTTATACCGCTTTTATTTTACTTTACTTTTGTGACTAGTTACAATTACACGGTAATCATTATCGTGTTAATGAAAATAGTCTGGTTCTTTGGGGAGCGCGCATTTATACTGCACTTAGGCCTCATTAGGCCCATTGTGCTAATGGAAACTAGTCACAAAAGTAAAGTAAAATAAAAGCGGTATAAACAAGTAAAGTGTTTAGAATATATCAAGTTTAAAATGTTTATGATTGGACTAAGAAAAAAATCTATAAATTTAATATATCTAACTTTAGGAATATTCTTTTTTCTATTATTTTCTAAATTGTTAGGTATGTTTAAAGAGTCAAATATTTATACAGAAAAGTAAAAGAAGCGTAAGCCTATTTTTTTTTCTATTATTGAAGTGTTAATTAATTATTTTATGCTGTAATTTGTTAAAACTTGTAAACACATATTTTGTATTTAATTTTTGTCCTGTAATTGGTTATCCAATATGCCAATAAAGTTATTAATATGACATATTTTACCAATACATTTTAGAAGTATGCTTTTTACATTTTCTTTTACTGTACTGTTGTCTAATTCACGATTCAAATATCTATAATAATAATAATAATAATAATATTTATTCACGCATCAACCATTTTACAGCAACATACATGTAGTATAAAAATATAGGTACAGTAATTTAAAGATAACAATAATTAAAGCCATGCAATATCTAGATCAGTATTTCCCTACCTTTTTTGACCAAGCCTCAGGAATTGCAATGCTCCATGTTTTAATATTATTTCTTACTCTATATGTAAAGACAACTATTTTAGGTCACATGAATTGTAGTGGAGAAAATATTAGGCCCTTTAAAATTCTATATAAATTTGGACTGCGACTTTATCCTTTATATATATTTCACATTTTTAACTACAGTTTTGGAATAATAAAAAATGATTTAGCTGTTTTGTAACTTTAAAATAAATAATTGTTTTATACGCTTGGCGCATGAAGTAAAATTTCGAGTTTAGAAAAGCCTGAAAATTTGGTTTGGTCGCGTAGCGCGTAGCGCTACGCGACCAAACCAAATTTTCCGGCTTTTCTAAACTCGAAATTTTACTTCATGCTTAGTCTGGGAGTGGAAACACTCGCTAGGAGGCAATTTCAAATACAAAATTCAGCAGGTGAAATACATTTTCACAAACACAAACAAAAAACTGTGTAACATAACTTGTAAATTAGTTCAAATTTAATTATAGTGAAGTTGGAAGGTATGAAAATGCGATCAACTCACGTTTATTTCATTAATACTATTTCAGGCTTTTCTAAACTCGAAATTTAACTTCACGCATATAAAACATTGATTTTAAGTGAAGTTTATAATATACTAATTAGGTATGTACATTTATAAATCACAAATAAAGCATAGCATAAATAAATAAGTATATAAAACATAAAAGTGCGATAATATTCATATAAACAGCAAACAATAAGTTTTAGTTGATAAGACTACTATATTTTATGTTTAAAGTTCTGAAAAGTAAAAGAAGCGTAAGCCTATTTTTTTTAATTCAAAATAGTTTCGAATTAGAAACATTATTTGTGTTTTAAATAAATATATTTTAATTGTATCTCAAATATAGACCTACAAAGTATTAATTATTCTACTAATAAACTTAATTATTAATTATACAAGGGATAATGAGAGGATCATTTGTGTCTATGAAATGAGTTGTTTGTATATACCTAAATTATTATGTTGATAAACAATAGTTAAAACTGTAGCAGGATTTGCGGACAAGAGTGTGATTTCTGTGTGGTTATGTTAATACACAGCCGGAAGGGAAATTTGGGTCGGAAATTGTTTGAATGTCCTTTGACTAAACACTTGAGGTTTAATATTCCCTATAAATGTCTAATATAATCCCATCTAGAACAATGAATGTTTGTGCCCTGTACGAAATTGGTAAAGGGTTAATATTCAGTGGATGCGCCAGGTATACAATTACATAGAAATTAAATGCAATTGTCATAAAATTATAATAATATAACAACGATAAAGGAACATTTAGTAAAGCGAGATTTGCAAATAAACTTATTGTTATTTAGCATTCCATAAAAATCTAATTAGCCTTGTATCTCTAAAATAGGTAACAGTAGGAATTCAAAAAGATCCTCTATATATTTTTGTACTGAATTGCAGCTTTAAATTATTTTCTGGATCTGCGTTCGGCGTATACAACGTTTTTACTGTGTAAAATGGAGATGAAATGAATGGCCTGACTCGTGCACGTCTTACTCAAAAAACATTAGTTATTGACAACTACCTTTTTTGTTTTTCAAAAACTACTTCATATCTATAAAAAATATAGTAACAAATTCTGGAGCGGCCGGAATAATTAAGTTATCAACTTAATAAAGCCACTGCATTGTAGTACAAGTAACATAATTTTAAAACCTAATTAGGTATTTGGCTAAAGATGATTTGTCTTGGGTTGCAATTAGTGGAGACCAAAAAAAAAAACGGTTCATATTTTTTCACCCACAATAACTGAAAAGGGAAAAAGAAGCAAACATTTATTAATAACAATGAATATCGTTGATAACAGACTAAATATTTTATTCCGTAATATTTTAATTAAAAATGTACGTATGTGTTTTTAAATTAAATTTTACAATAGTTCAGTGTTTTAAACGCGTGGCGCATAAAGTAAAATTTCGAGTTTAGAAAAGCCTGAAAATTTGGTTTGGTCGCTCCGCGCTTCGCGCTACGCGACCAAACCAAATTTTCAGGCTTTTCTAAACTCGAAATTTTACTTCATGCTTAACCTAGGAGTGGAAACCCTCGTTCTAGGTAAATCAATAAATGCTATTAGTTTTCCATGCATTTAATAACTTTTATCCCTAAAACGAGGTTTTCATGATTTTCAGGAAAATTATCGGTGAACCAGTTTAGAATCACAAATTTACCGGATTGCCGGTAAAACTCAAAGTTGACAAATATGCAGTAGTTAATAAAGATTTACAAAATTCAACTCGTAAAAACTTATTCAACATTAGATAATTGACAGAAATATTTATGAAGTGCATTAAAACATTGTTTTTATTTAAGAAGAACAAAACCAATCGATTGGACATGAAGTTCAAAAGCTCTTAGTTAATTAAAATTTAAAAAAAACATAAAATCAGTATTTTATTTTAAGCCTACAAGTAATCGAATATCAAATTTTGATTCACTGATTATAGAGGCTTCTACTTCGTTATACATTGTTGAACCTAAATAAAACACTGTTTATCACTTTGTTTGTATAACAATTGGTTTATTTGGTGACTATAGTTTAGATACTACACGTATCATTATCAAACCGTTAGTAACAAGACTCAGATACCAAGTATTTACAAATCAGGAATATATAAATTAACCTGTAATGATTGTAAGGGAGTGTATATAGGTCAATCTGGTCGTAATTTTAAGACCAGACTCAGTGAGCATCTTTACTCTTTTCGGCATAGATTAATTGATAAGTCATCGTTCGCCAAACATTTGATTGAAAATAACCATTCTTTTGGCGAGGATGTACTTTCAGTTATTCACTTTGCCGAGAAGGGTAGAAAGATGGACCTCCTGGAGTCTTTGGAGATTCACAGAGCCCGCGCTAATCGGGAAATTCCCGTAATTAACGACCAGCTTGACCTTAAATACACCCCCCTCTTTAACGCTGTTATTAGAAAATTTGCAAATATAAATAATGTTCCTTTGTAGTTTTTTGTTACTAACGGTTTGATAATGATACGTGTAGTATCGAAACTATAGTCACCAAATAAACCAATTGTTATACAAACAAAGTGATAAACAGTGTTTTATTTATCAAATTTTGATGTAATTAACGGAAATGGTTAAGAAATTGATTAGTTCCTCGAAAAAACAACTAATTTGATCAATTGGAAATAAAATTACTAAATCTTAATAATTACTAAAAATTATGCAATGAAGAAATATAAAAACAACAATTAACATTCAGATTTGCACAAGTATACGAGTATGTAATAAATACAAGTAGAAATTAGTTAATAATATTTTAATTTAATTAAAAACATCGATCGATTGGATAATAACATTACAGAGTTCCAAGTTTACTAAATGCAGAAAATCAATACTTAACTTTAATTGAAGTGATATATTGAGTTACGTAAAGATAAAATTATTTTGACGAATAGAGCACTAATAACCTTTCTTCACACGTTTATTTAAATTACCAAATGTATATACATTTCGGACACAAAGTGACCATTATCAATGGATTAACACTGTCAAGTGTTAATCCATTGATAATAGTCCCTTTGTGTCCGAAATGTATGTACATTTGGTAATTCAAATAAACGCGTAAAGAAAGGTTATTAGTGCTTTATTCGTAAAATACTTAACTTGATGACTCGCATTAAAAATAAGAGTCAATCTCAACATTTTATATACCTAACAGCAATACTGCTCTTTATAATTAGTTTTTTAAGTAAGTAAGTAAAATTTAAAGGCCCTGTGTTCAGCTATTCTGAAAATATAAGAATAGTGGAAAATTCAGTTTATTCTCGCCATATTTATGTTGAATAATCTGTATAAGAGAAAGTCTAAGGAAGAACACTCTCGCGTTTAGTTTGTTTATTGGGTAATAGTCTTGAAAAATGGTTAGTTGTATGCCAAGGTCGCGAAATATAATTTTAGTGGTCCGAGAGGAAAATTATAGCCGAGACCGCTTGCGGCCGAGGCAATATAATAAGGTGTACATAAGGCTTTTTGTGCAACTGTTACAATTAATAATAAAAAAATTAACAAGATTTGGGCACCAATTTCGAAAATTTCGAAATACCTATACCATCTTTTTTGTTTACCGTACGTTTAAGCATGGAATAAATACTTCATAAACTTGATGATTTTAAAATTTTTGATTTCTCTTATAAGTATGCCATGAAGACATTTTCCGAATATTTGGTTACCTTTCTTCCACGATACCGCGCTTTAAATTCTTCATATGCCTTTTCATATTGCTGTTTGGATTTTTGTGGTATTAAATTTTGTGTTGCAGCATCCGCAATTAATTTTATTTCTGGTGGAGTACAACTTATAGCGTAATCACTATCGGAATCAGACATTTTTGTAAATTGAAATTGAAGTGACCTTAAATAACAAACAAGTGTTGGCATGGCAGCGCGTACTATTTGCATATATTGGCGGACTGGTCGCTAGGCACCGCGTCTGCGAAGTAACTCGGCCTGCGAAATTTGATTTTGCAGGCGTTCAGGAGTTCGCGATGGAACATCTTCGAGTACCGTTGCACAAAAAAATAATTTAAAGAATTGTAGGTTTTCATTACAATTTTCAATGCAGGCTTAGAAAATTGCGTAATATTACTTAAAAATCTCTCTACTTTACTTACGTTTTTAACGTTTGTTATGATTTCTAATTTAATATTGGTATTTATTACGATATCTATCTTTAATTCGTTTTGTAAAGTTGTACTTTTGAGCTTTGTTTAAATTTATCCCCGGTCATTTACACGGGATGAATTAATTAAAAGTTCAACGTCATTTGTATAGAGACACTGGGATTTGTTTTCGTCCTTTTCGTCGTCGTGGAAGGAAAGTTGGTGGTGAGTGATGGTCTGCGCGGTTTTGCAATTTAAATTTTTACAAGATCGTGGAAGACCGGATGCGACTGCGCCTAATTAAATACTTTATGTATAATGTGCATACTATGGAAATATGATATACAAAATAATTAAAGTTTGTTTAATGTTTAAAAAATCATATCAGTAATATTAAAGAGTATACATAACTTTATTTATATAACATAACATATACATAACTATATTATTTATCACTTGATAGCGTTGAATAGAAGTTCAACTGAATGGAATATTTAAGTGACCCTAAACTAATGCAACCCAATGTACAATTTCATGTTACCTCTTTCCACCACGAAAAAGCGCTCTATTGAATTTAACTTTATCTCAGTCAATGTTGTACGCACTGTTTTTTTTTTTTAATTAGCGAATTCTAAACAAAAATGTTCACCGTCTGACTCACAGTATTCACCCATTCTTCATAAACGTACCGCAACGAAAACAAATTTCATGGAGTTACACTTCTATATGATTCGTCATTAAACAGTAATAGTCTATCAGCCAACAACTTGTGTCTGATAAACACTACAAGTAAATTGATACAAATTAGTCACAAATATTACAATCATGCTGTTGATTTCTTTAATTCGGCAATATCTGAATTAATTATTTTATAGCAACATTTAACTCATGTCTACTCTAATTATATCTTCTGGCACGTATAATTATTTTTATTAATTTATAACCCAACAGTTACAAAGAACTAATTAAAGGATCGTTTTAAATATAAATCATGTTAAAATAATAATGTTACAAGCTAAGGTAACTGCTTGCATCTGCTTATTTTAACATTCTTTGTTTTTGTAAAGTTCCTTTATAATTAGGAAAATACGTTTGGAAAGAAAGGTTAGGGAATATTTCTATTAAGTATATATACAGGGTGTTTCTAAATTAATGTAGAAGATTTTAAAGAGAAAAATTAAGGGAGGTCTTTCATTTCATTTTTTGTTCAAAACCCCTTCTCCAAGTTACAGTGCTCTAAGGTCAAGGGAAAAATAATGTTTTCATTTCATATATCTACTATGGAAGAATTTAGAAGAATAAAATTTGGCAGATAACTGTTCCTAATAAAATGGCACTTTTTGACGAATTTACTCTAAAATGTTATTACAGGGAGGTGAAAAAATTAACCCTTATAATAGTTTGCATTAGAACTTTTTAATGCGTCTACATTTTTCTATTTCAAAACCTTATAGAAATGGAGAGATTCAATCTGAATTTTTTGTCTCTTGACATTTTCTCCTAAAATAGTTAGTTTGATCACAAATAAATAAATAATACATAGGCTCATTTGACATTATTCAGAGATTGGTTATTATTTACTATTATTACTATTATTATTATTAAATCCATAACAATTTTGCATGTACAAGTTATATTATTTGTAACTCTGTCATTGTAAATAATGATTCTATCTATATATCTATTTGTTAAGGAACATCAAGTAGGCTGATGTCAAATGAAGTCATACTATTTTCCTAAATTTCTAGAGAGTTTTATACGTATGGACTGAAAACATGTTGCACACCTAAATAAGACTTTGTTAAAAGAATTGCGTTTTCTGTAACTTGAAGAAGCAGGGGTTTTGAACAAAAAATTATATGGTAGACTTTCCTTAATTTTTGCTCAAAAATCACTCATTAAAATCTTTCGCATCAATTTAGAAACACCCTGTATATATTCTTAAGTACATGCTGTTAATTTTCAGGCATTCGTTGTTTATATAAAAGCGTTTAATTTAAACTTTCTAACGAGTGTTTTTACTCCCTGATAAGGCATAAAAATATATGTCGAGTTTAGAAGAGTCTGAACATTTCGGTTGGTCACTTCGCAAAGCAAAGCGACCAATCCAAATTTTCGGGCTTTCCTAAACACGAAATTATACTTTAAGCGCCACGCGTACAAAACACTAATTTAAAGTGAAGTTTAAAATATACTGTTTAGCTTGATCTGACGTTAATAAATATTACAAATGTTTATTATAACTAACCAAATTCACGCTTTCAAAAGTTGGCAATTTGCTTTGGGATATGTTAGTATACTTAAAAGAGAAAATCCCTGTATGTTAATATTATCGAAAATTGATATGTTAATATATAATATTACAGATTATTTATTTTATCTGTCAAAATTCGTTGTTTATATGTCATAATTTGATTTGATTACGGCGTCTATTAATATCAACAACTGTAATAGCCAGAAAAAATAGTCGACTATTCCTGCCTCTTCTTCCTCTCTCTATCTCTCCTTCTCTTCTGCCTCTTCTTCTTCTGCCTTTCTACGACATAAAATTACGAATAGTAGTTTGTGCTTTCACTTTGACATTTGTTATCAAGTCAGAAAAATGGCACGGTTCAGAGATACATCAACGGCAGAAATTGACGAAATTGTTAAAAACTCCATACCAATAAATAAAATTGAAGCAAGACAAGTGTATGGCGTTAATTTCTAAAAAATGGTGAGGCTAAAAATTACAAATTGGAGAAAGCAACCTCAAATGGAGTGATAGCTGAAATTTTATAGTATTGGGCTTGGAATATGCGGAAGGAGGAATAAAAAGATTATACAACTAAGGTTATGTGGAATGATTCAATAAATTATCTTTATAAATATAACACGACCTTTTAAAATAGCCTATTATTTTTTAAATAATTTATCTTGAAATCTTGCATTTTTAGATAATTCAACTCGACATATCAAGCATTAATAATCAAAGATCAAAGCTCTCGAGCTAAAGCTCCCGAGCTTTAATCAGATTATTAAAGCTTGATATTTTGTTTCGTTTAAATTGTCGAAATGCAAGCCTTCTCGACAAATTAGAAAAAAAATAAAAGTCGGCTATTTGAAAAGGTTGAATATTAAATAATAATCATATCATATGTTCAATAAAATAAAACCTCTAGAGGGCCATGATTTAATCTTTTTTCAAATTTAAGTTGGTTACACACTTCAGGAATTGACATATAAAACGTCAGACATAATAATATATAAAATTACGAAAAAACTATTCGTGAAAATGCAAACAATGTCTTAATTAATAAGACAACTCAAGACGATAAATATCCATTGAAACAACTACTTCCAGTGCAAATACACCGCCGGATATTGAATTATACAATGAAATATTTAAAATCTTATTTAATTTGATTTGTTACAACGCTCTATTAAAGTATATGTAGGTCAAATTCTCTTCAAACCAACTAACAATACAAATTTAAAATGAAAGGAGAGATAGCAACAAATTAGAAGTGAAAGGACTTGGATTAAAACTAATGTCTTAGGCCATCTATAGATTTATCTTATCTTTATCTTGTCAGACATAATAAATATAATGTATATTTTCAGAGTTGCCAACCTAGAATATTTTCCATGTCACTCTAGAGATTTTTTTTAATTGAACATATGATATTTGTTCCGTTCTTATCATATGTCAATTTACAAAAAGTTCCTTCAAATGTTGTTTTTTTTATTTATTTCAATAATTATTTTTTACTTAATGTAATTGTATTATTGTTTCAATTTAAAATGAGTTATAAATTGGGTTAAATTATTTTTTTAATTTATTTTAATTATTATTTTTACTTAATGTAATTATATTATTGTTTCAATTTGGAATAAGTTATAAATTGTGTCAAATTAACATTGCGTAATGTAAACGTCCGGCTTGTAATAGTTGCTACATATAGGAAGGCGAATTTAATTACTGAAACTGTTTTCGGGTCAAATTTAGCCACAGATAAGGATCCCTTACAAATACTGAGGGGCACTCTCTACAGCATGTAAAGTATGTTATACTCACTAATCACTGTTATTATAATGTAATCAACGGTAAAACCTAAACTTAAGTAAGGTTATATGCTTGATTTTTTTATAAACAGAAAGATTTTTGCGCAGAACCACATCTAAATAAGATAAAAATTGGTACAACAAAGCACACAAGCAGGATTATAACCAGAAATTAATAGAAATAGTTAATCTATAGCAACTTTAAAATGTTACGATATTTTAACTAAATCTTAATTTTGATGCGATTTTTAATTTAAAAAAACAGTAAAGTTTTTTAAATTCCAACTTTATTATCTCAACCTTGTTTTCTAACTAAATAATTAATGTTTTTTTTTTATAATCTTCCGAACAAGAAAAATCATCAGATTCTGATGTGATCTGATGATTTTTTCACTAAAATCTCAACTTTCTGACAGGATTTTTCAAAATAATTAGTTTAGATATGTAACCCCAACGTTAGGCTCTTAAAGCTTGTTTGTTTTTAAGTAAAAATGAGTACTTTCAAAGTTGATTCAATATTCGTGATTGTTTTTTATTTTTTCAAAGAAGATTACCTCCAAATCTAACGTTGTTTTCACTCAATTTCAACTTTGACACGATTTTTCAGAAAAATTAGTTAAGATATATTTATTAGAATCTTTAAGCGTGTTTATTTTTTAGAAAAATTTAAGCATTTGACGTTGATTTAATAATTTATAATTTTTTATAATTTCCCAAACAAGATTACCACAAAATCTAATGACTATTCGTATTCATATCACGATTTAATTTTTTAGGCATTCATCGTTTCTGACTAGTGTTCAATTGAAAGTTTTAAATGAGTGTTTCCACTCCCAGGTTAGGCATGAAGTAAAATTTCGAGTTTAGATAAGCCTGAAAATTTGGTTTGGTTTCAGGCTTTTCTAAACTCGAAATTTTACTTCATGCGCCACGCGTATAAAACACTGAACATATTGTGATGTTGAAAATATACTGCTTATATTTAATAAATCTTAACCAAATCTTGCGCTAATAAAATTCGAGCAAATTAGAATAAATTTTAAGGTATATATAAAGAAAAAATCTCTTTACATACTTTTTTATTTGTTTTTATTACCTATAACCTGTCGATCGCCAAATAACTAATTATGCCAAAATATTTCGTGTATTACAAAAGGTTCAATACCCCTGATCTTAACTAATTTTACTGAAAAATCGTGTCAAAGTTGAAATTGAGTAGGAGGTACCTCCAAATCTAACGTTGTTTTCACTCTATTTCAACTTTGACACGATTTTCCAGAAAAATTAGTTATATATATATATATATTTATATATTTTTATATATTTATATATATATATTTATTAGAATCTTAAAGCGTGGTTATTTTTAAGGAAAATTGAAGCATTTGACGTTGATTTTATAATTTATCATTTTCTTATAGTTTCCCAAACAAGATTACCTCAAAATCTAATGACTGTTCGTATTCATATCACGATTTGATTTTTAAGGCATTCATCGATTCTGACTAGTGTTCAATTTAAAGTTTCAAACGAGTGTTTCCACTCCCAGGTTAAGCATGAAGTAAAATTTCGAGTTTAGAAAAGCCTGAAAATTTGGTTTGGTCGCTCCGCGAAGCGGAGCGGCCAAACCAAATTTTCAGGCTTTTCTAAACTCGAAATTTTACTTCATGCGCCACGCATATAAAACAGTGAACATATTGTGATGTTGAAAATATACTGCTTATATTTAATAAATTTTAACCAAACCTCGCGCTATTAAAATTCGAGCAATTTACAATATACCTAAAAGAAAAAATCTCTATAGTTTTTAATTTATGTAACGTTATTTAAATTAAAAAAATACTTAGTATTGTTTCACAAATTAAAACTTTATTCCGACTAGTTTCGGTTTGTTTACATTCCTTTGAAAATGGTCTAACAAACCGAAACTAGTCGGAATAAAGTTTTAATTTGTGATATTAGAATATGTAAAGTTATTTAAATTAAAAAAACACTTGGTATTGTGTTTTTTCATTTAAATAACTTTACATATTCTAATATGTTCCTCCAAGTGCCAGATGAGAAATTAATTCAAGAAATTAAAAAACAAAGTTTTTTATTTGTTTTTATTACCTATAACCTGTCGATCGCCAAATAACTAATTATGCAAAAATAGCTCGTGTATCACAAATGGTTGAACACCCCTGATCTTTTTTTTCCGTTTATTGTACCAAAATATTTACAAAAATATTTAAACTCGTTAAAGTACAATTATTATATATGAGAACTGTACTCAGTAAATGCATCTACCTTAAAAGGATAATTAGTCAATAGTACGTTTTTAATACATTTTATTTAATTTGTTTACGTTTAAATGTCTTACATGTTCCGGGAGGGAATTATAAAGTTTTATCCTATAATAGTTGACGCCGCAAGCTGTTCTGTCTAATCTAATGTATGGAGCATGCAGGTTTTGCTTTGTGCTTGTGTTATGACTATACATACCGCATATTGCTTCATATTTGAAAATATTTATTTTAACATACATCTATAATACCATGTTTAAATTTTACTATTACCTATATTAAACGTTCAAAACTTTTTACTAATTTATTCCTTTTTTAATTTAAAACAGAATAGCCTAACATTTTATATACATAAGTATCTTTATTGGGAGTATTGTGGATTGTAACGTGACGTTCCGACTTCAGCCAATTTATGCTATCGGTGACAGATCGTTTCTAGTTCTGTACTAAGATTTCCTCGGATTGGCTGTCAAAGGCTTTTGGATCAACTTCAATGCGATCAATAAAACTTGTGTATACGGGATAGTAACCCAACACTTTTAATTTCTTATAATACTTTAAAGATAACATTACAACTTTTAGATTTGGCTATCTTCTAATTGAATTCGCGGCCTAGAAATATTATTAGTATAGCTCTGATTTTCAATGGTCGTTCACGAAGTGGCGATTAATGTCTGACCCGAAAAGTAAAGTTGATCTCCTCAGCGCCAGTCCCAATCTTTCTCCTTTTGTGTGATAAGACTACGTTAAAATCTAATTAAGCACTCATAACATGGGGAAGCAAAGTCTAATTATAGTAGTGAAAAATATTTACTTTAGAAAAATGAGGTCACAAATGGACATTATTGGTATTTACTTCTGACATAATTGGATTCTGAAAAATATTTGAAGTTGTATTTAATGAATTATTTGTGTTCCCAATGTTATCTGTGCCACGGGAATTATCTCGTCGCACAGATAACACTGGGAACAAATAATTCATCAAATACAACTTCAAATATTTTTACAATCCAATTATGTCACAAATACATACCAATAATGTCCATTTGCGACCTCATTTTTATTATTAATACAGGGTGTCCCGATTACCATACGGGTATCTTCTAAACGGTATGAGATAGAGCATCAGTTGAATGAGAAAAAATATGTAGGACAATGAGTACATTCTATATCCGGTGTATATAAAACTAATAAAAAAGTTAAACGTTCAGAGCACACTGCGAAGAAACTGATTTTGGAGGTTTTTTATTCTTCTTTATAACTTGGTTATAATTGATGATAGAAAGATAATATTTTTATATTATTAAGGCACTTCTTTATGCACTCTAATAATATGTAGTTAGATATAACATAACGCTAATTCTTTTCAAGATATGCATACTTACTTCGTTTTTTATATTGACATTAAAATCGGTTATAGGCTTAGTTTGTAGAATGTTTATTTCCCTTTAATTTATTATTATATGGTGGATTTATTTTTATTAATAGAAAAATTAGATAAGATTTTCGTAATTTTTTATGTACAGGGTGTCTACGTTAAACTGTTCGTTAAAAGTTTATGGGGTTGCTGTTGCACTAAAAATTAAAAAAAAAATCCTTGTCATACGGTTGAATCAGTTCTCCTCATGTGAAATATTTTCAACTTTGTATCACTTCCGGCTCCTCCGGAAGTGGCACCAAATTTGTTATTTTAAATAGAACACCCTATATATTAGTCATTTTTTGGATTCCTTGATTGAATTGCAACATATTTTATTCAAACATATGTACACTTATCTCTTATTGTTTTTAAGCAAAAAAAAAATATTTCTAAAATTTTGACCTCTAACAAACATCTTGAAATCTATCTGTAACTTCTCTTAAGAGTAAGATAAAAATATGATTTATATCTCTACTTGTACCTAGAGGATGCCTCTATAAGTGTATTAATTGGAAACTGTCAATTTTGACAATAAGTGTTCTTAAAATGTTAATATCGAAGTGCCCTCTTCAATATCTCGTAATTCAATTTTTTAAATGGAATGACCTATTTTTTATCACGTTTATCAAGATTCGTTTTTTGTCGCATTTATGCAGGGAATAATGCGCGCATTAGTCGCAACTGAATTTAATTATGCAAGAAGTAATGCTTTTGTTTTGTCACGTATGTAATGCGAAATGTCAAATAATAAAAGCAATTTGTACAAAGTTATACAGAAATTAACAAAATGAATAAATACACCCATCAACAAATTATCAATTTATTCTTTATAGATGGCAACTGCGATAGAATTGTTACTTGAACATGTAGAATATTTAATGAAACTTATCCAAATATGCCGCCGATAAATAAAACAAGATTTAGAAGATTGGAATCAAATTTTGTTCAATTGGCAGTTGCCATGTATAAAGAATAAATTGATTTGTGTAATTATTCATTTTGTTGATTTCTGATTAACTTTGTACTAATTCTTTTTATTATTTGACATTTCGCAATACAATCGCGACAAAACAAAAGCATACTACTGGCTTACTAAAATTCAATTGCGACTTATGCGCGCATAAATGCGACGAAAAACGAATTTTCGAAATAATTCGAAAACTAATTGGTTTATGAGTAGAGTTGTATAATACTTTTTTGTAAGAAATTTTCCCCCCAATCGTACCTCGTGATAAAAATTGGGTCATTCCATTTAAAAAAAATGAATTACTAGATATTGAAGAGGGCACTTCGATATTGACATTTTAAGAACACTTAGTGTGAAAATTTACAGTTTCCAATTAATTCTCCCATAGAGGCATCCTCTATCTAGGTACAAGTAGAGATATAAATCATATTTTTATCTTATTCTTAAGAGAAGTTACAGACAGATTTCAAGATGCCTTTTAGAAGTCAGAATTTTAGAAATAATTTTTTTCTTGAGAACTATAAGAGATAAGTGAACATATGTTCGAATAAAATATGTTCCAATTTAAACTAGAAACTCAAAAAATTACTAATATACAGGGTGTTCCATTTCAAATAACAAATTTGGTGCTTCTTCCGGTGGAACCGGAAGTGATATAAAATTGAAAATATTTCACATGAGAAGAACTGATTCAACCATATGACAAGGATTTTTTTCAAATTTTTAGTGCAACGGCAACCCCATAAACTTTTAACGAACGGTTTAGCGTAGACACCCTGTATTTTATACTAAAATTGTGTTCAAAACTTATTTATTTCCTCACGTACTTGTATAAAATTTGTAACTTATAGCTATTCTTGTGTTCTAATATCAAATTCCACAGCCTACTTGGAAAATATTTTAATTTATTAATTTTTATTTTTTTTTTAATTGAACTTTTATTATTTATACATCGAATTGAAGAGAATTAAAAAAATCTACAAAATGGGCTCATGGTCAACTTTTACGTTCATATGAAAAAATAAAGTTAGTATGCATATCTTGGCAAGCAAAGTATGCATATCTTGGGAACTAATTGCTAACCACATATTTTTAAAGTGTATAAAAAAGTGCCTCAATAATGTCAAAATATTATTAATATATCATAAAAAATAACCAGCTTATAATGGAAAACGAAAAATCCCTAAAATATTTTTTTTCGCAGTGTGTTCTAAACGTTCATCTTTTTGGTTAGTTTTACACCGAACATGGATAATACTCATTATCCTGCTCATTTTCTCTCATTTAACTGATACTCTACCCATGCATCGACTGGGGAATCGCAACACCCTGTATAATTTAATGAGTTTTCAAAGAAAAGCAACTACTGATAATTAAAGTAATGAAATATAAAATAAAAGAAAGTTAATTAAATACATTTTATAAAATATATAAATATGAGCAATAATAATATTGGTCATTATTATTAAACGTATTTGGATATATTACATAATACATAACATAAACTAAATACATAAAGATTCATTCATTAGAGAAAACAGTTGGGAGTTTACTGCCAACTGTTGAGGAATTCTCTGATGACCGGACTCTTAATTGTAAACGTGTTTTGGGATTTTCGCAATCGTACAAAATATACTATACGGAATACTGTTCACTATACACCAACATACATAACAAAAATGTCCAAACATGTTTAATGGTAAACATTTTGATGAACCCATTGTTTCAGCTAGGAGAGAAAGCCTAATATTTCGCTTAATATTAAAAATACAACAACTTTTCCCAGAAACAAGTTGCATGAAATCATTTTCTTCACAACATAATATTATTTTCGCATATACAGGGTGTCCCATCATTCCTAGACGCCATACAACGTTGTTATTTTAAATGGGACAGCCTATATATTACTAACTTTTTGGATTTCTTGTAAAAATGAATGCTAGTTGGTTAATACAACATTTTATCTAAGTCGTACCATTTCGGAGTTGTTCGACATTTTTTGAAAAATAATACGTTTGTAATGATAACTTAAACCTAAAATATCCCTGAAACTAAATGAGATAGAAAGTTGCAGTTTCCACCAGAGGATTCGAAACATTCAGGATTCGAATCCTGGATTCCAATCCTTTTAGAGGATTTAAAAGAGGCATTCGAATACTTTAGTTAAACTATATTTGTGATCCAGATTTGTTATATTTTTTTAAGAGGATTCGTATTCGAATCCAAATGCGGGTGATTAGAATTCAAATGCGGGTGATTCGAATCCAAATGCGGGTGATTCAAATCCAAATGCGGGTGATTCGAATCCTCATTAAAGGATTCGAATATTTATAAAAGGATTCAAATACTTACAAAAGGGTTCGAATACTTACAAAAGGATTTGAATCGTCAAAAATAATTCGAATTAATTGTGAGGATTAACATGTTTTGTGTGTTTTCAAATTTCTCGTTAAATCACTGTTCTATATGCGTGGCGCATGAAGTAAAATTTCGAGTTTAAAAAAGCCCCGTGAAAATTTGAAATTTTCTACGCGGGGCTTTTCTAAACTCGAAATTTTACTTCATGCTTAGTCTGGGAGTGAAAACGCTCGTTCGAAACTTCAAACTGATTGTTTTAATAAGAACATTAAATGACTGAAAATGTTTTTAAAGATAATAATCTAGTTAATAAAAAACGGTTTAACTTTGTTTGTATAACACAATTTATTTTTATGTGACTGCAGTTTCGCCAAATTTAGCTTGCCATTATTAAACATATAGTGCGCAGCGACCCGAGACAAATTTTCACGGGGCTTTTCTAAACTCGAAATTTTACTTCATGCGCCACGCGTACAAGACACTTATTTGACGTGAAGTTCAAAAACACACAAATACATCTTTAATCAGAGTAATACAGATATTTAGTCTGTTATCAACGAGGGTCAGTGTTAATAATATATAATTAGGATTTGAATATTTTTGTTAATTAAAACAACTGGTAACGATATTTATATGTTAATGGTTGCAAAAAAATAATAAAATCAAATTTATTCATAAACGATTTGTATTCGTGATTCGATAAACAGGATTCGAATCTTTGATTCGAATCATATTTACCTCTTACGAATCCTTTATTCGAGTATTCGTGATTCGAATCATATAAGGTGATTCGGATTCGTGATTGGAATCCTTTTCACGAGGATTTGTCCCAGCTCTGGTTTCCGCCATTCTTTTGGACACAGATGGCGCTATCGTTAACACTATAAAATTGCTTCGCTGGAAATAGGTATTTATGAAATAAAACAAGTTAAAAAAAGCAATTAATTAATTTAAATCATGCGTAACTTGAATATTTTGTGGTGGAGGAGGTTACTTTGTGCTACATTTTAACTGTTAAATTAAATAACACTTATTACTTTTTTGTATTCACTTTTGTGTTTTCAAGGAAACTAGCTTCGACTCGTCGGTAAGCCATTATCAAATGATTATTATTTATTTAATAATGAATCACTGACAAGTCGAATCTATTCTACTTAGAAACAAAAATGTAAATACAAAAAGTAATTAGTGTTATTTAATTACTTATATATATGTGTAACTTAATTTTTTTAAATGGGACTGTATATTTTTTTTTTTAGTTCATTCAACTCAAAATTGAATCCTTTTTCGATTAGGCTAATAATATTCAAGCGTAGATGTTAGATAATTCCCGTGCACGGGGAGACTTTATTTCAAAAATAATATCTCGTCTTGACCCTGGGTGTAGTATGAATGTGTGTGATTGTCCGAATGAATAGTTAAATACTACAAATTGTAAATTGTAATAAATTAATTGATAAAAAAATATATAGATTGATGATGGCTAATGGGCAAGTTCCCAAGGCCAAGCAACAGCAAAAAAAAAAAGTTAGATATTTTTTAAAAACTTTGAAAACTACGGAAAAAATATATCAATTTTGTCAAAAGAGAATTAATTTTCGAGTCAAAATGTCAAAATAATTACATGGTAGCATTCAAAAACAAAACTGTGTTACTTACACAGGAGTAAAAAATTATGATTTCAATTGTTATTATTCCAAAGCCGCCTATCTCCAGCGCAGTAATTTTATAGTGCTAGCGAAAGCGCGCTCTGTGTTTAACATAATGACAAAAATACCATTTGAGCGAACAGTTGTATCCTCTAGTATGCCATGGCTTTTGTTTGCATTTAAATGTGAGTTGGTACCACTGACAAATCCTCGTAACCTGACGCGGCCCGACATTTGACACGCGACCATAAGGTTATGCATGAATGTATTTTATATACAAAATATTGACAGTGACAATTGCAGCGTGAATTATTATTGTTTTTAATAATTCTATACCAGCATAATATTTTTTAGAAATAATTTCATAGCCTTCTAGAGTAAGAAATCATATGGTGCAAGTCTCTATGTAATTTAGTTTCTGAGATAATGTAGATTTACCAAACCACTTCAAACGTCAATTTTTGATAAAAACAAATGTTATATCAACAAACTGGCATTATCAATGATAGCTTATCACACATTAACCACAGGACAAAAATTTAATATAAATAATCTGAAATTATTAAAAAAATCTAACCATTATTAATTAAACATGTTAGAAGTGTAACGTCGTGGTTTGGCAAAAACAGGTGGTCCAGAAGTGGCAATGTGATGTACATCATGTTTGACTATTTTAGTGAGATCGAAAGGGGTTGTTAGATCGGGAAATTGTTGTAATAATTTTGAATACGTAGGATTTTGAGTTGATAATGAATTAAGTTCGAGTGTTCCCGATGGGCAGAATGCGTTCCTTAAAAGACGTTCGTGAGCAATGTCAACAATGATGTTGAAATGCTTAAGGAAATCAGCGCCTAGGATGGAGTGGTTAACGTGTGCTAGGACGAAATTCTATGCAAATGTAACGTCCAGACCGATGTTCACTGTTAATTTGGAAAAACCAAATGTGGGAATTAAACTACCGTTAACGGTGGTTAATAAAAGTTTTGACCGGGGATGAGTGTTGGCGAAGAGTTGGTCCACCGCCAAAATGCTAACCTGGGCTCCCGTATCTACCAAAAATTTTGACCCAGAGTTAGTATCTCGCACAAAAAATAATTGACCCGGAGAGACAGCGGAGGAATAGGCCGACATTAACCCCGCTGTTGGTCGTTTCCCCACTGACACGGTGGAGTGCATTTTTGTGCTTTGCCGCTAAAATTGTGGTGATACCAGCACAGTTTGTTTTGCGGGTCATCACCCAATTGTTAGCGGTTTTGTGATGTTGACCGACTTCTGCTTCGATTCCCTGATTGTTTCGTCAAAGCAGTTGTTAAAGAAAGTACAGTTTGTGCCAGCTCAGAAATTTGGGACTGGAGTTGCGAAATTCTAGTGTCGTATGAAGGATTATCAATATCAGGTGTGCGAGAAACATTTGTATTGTTGATAATGGTTGGTGCCGAAATTTCTAAAATTTGGTCTGCCATTTCAGCCAAATTTACTAAAGAGGTAGTTTTCGCCGACACTAGAATTTGTTTGCACGTCCGCTGGTAATCGATTTACAAAAAAATTGCGGAGAAGATTGTCGTCTATCGGCGTTGTTCCCAGCAATTGTTGCAATTTTCGCAATAATTGCGAAGGCGTTTGGTCGCCGAGCACTTCCCGCGACAACAATTGCTGTAAACGTTTTTTTTCCGATATGGTTGTCCGTTTGATTATTTCCCCTTTGAGGGTTTCGTAAGAAAGTTCATCAGGAGGTTCCGTTAGCAAATCCGTAACTTCGACGGCAATGTCCGGGGATAAGGCGACCACGACCCAATAAAACTTTCGTTTAGAATTTGAAACGCGCGAGTTCAAATATTCCGCCTCAATCTACATAAACCAGATTGCTGGGTCGACG
Source organism: Philonthus cognatus (assembly GCA_932526585.2). Classification (NCBI taxonomy): domain Eukaryota; kingdom Metazoa; phylum Arthropoda; class Insecta; order Coleoptera; family Staphylinidae; genus Philonthus; species Philonthus cognatus. Next base: position 22,372,756 of record OW052243.1, on the reverse strand, counting down.
CGAGAAAACGGGGGCAAACTACACCTGACGTCCTCAACGGCAGGGTCGAATTGTGCTTCTTCCATGACGTAGGGGATGAAAAAGTAAGGGAAGCAAGCAAAGTAGAATAAAGAATAGGTCAGAAGAAGGTGGAAGGTCCTTGAAATACGTGGGGGTAAATGTTACCTGAGATAAATCGGACCGGCGGCGGGGAAAATAACGAAGTCTTCGAAGTCGGAGGGAAAGGTCGAGATATCGGGTTTGGCGTTCGATCGGGAACGGCTCCTGTCTTTTCGTGCGGTCGAGAACGGCTACTGTCCTTTCCGGAGACCGGGAACGGCTGCTGTCCTCGCGTGAGGTCAGGAACGGATGCTGCGGTGGTCTCAGAAGAGGAGTCACCAGCTGTGAAGTGGGTTAGGAGCAACAGTGGCAGAGATGGCAGTGGACCTTATCGAAGTTGCTTGCTGTGGCGGTGTTGCGCAGGTCTCACTAGCGTGTTCGTCGGGGTCACCAGTTGTAACGTCGTGGTTTGGCAAAAACAGGTGGTCCAGAAGTGGCAATGTGATGTCGTACATCATGTTTGACTATTTTAGTGAGATCGAAAGGGGTTGTTAGATCGGGAAATTGTTGTAATAATTTTGAATAAGTAGGATTTTGAGTTGATAATGAATTTAGTTCGAGTAGAGTTGGTCCACCGCCAAAATGCAATTGAAATGCACAAATATAGGAGTAACCTTCTAAATTTCGATTTAAGTTCGTCAAATAACCCACTCTTAAAATGAATCCCTTAAACTAGCCGGCCCTTATCTAATTTCAAATCAATCGCACTTGTTTGCGCAAATAATTTTTAATGTTTGTTTATTTACTAATTGCCAAATACATAAACTGTTGAGAAAGGGCATATCGTGCCTGAAATGTACATTTAGTATTAAAAAAAACAGTGAAGATTAAGGAATTCAACTACTTACATATCTAAAACTGGCATTAAGTTTCAACAAGTTATCCTAAAAGTTAATAGTATATGTGGTATCACATTTAATAAAACTAAGTAGTATGGCGTCTAGTAATTATGGGACATCCTGTATATGCGACATCATTAATTTTATGTTATCAAAAAAATGATTCCTTGCAACTTATATTTGAAACATTTCTTCATGTTTTTAATATTAAGTAAGTTATAGAACTCTCTGTCCTTGCTGAAACACCCTGTATAAATAGAAATATGAATCAAATATTTGTCTGCCTTTGTTTCATATGCACCGAATTTTCAAACGAGTATTGAAGGTCCTTTGTTGGAGCACACTTAAACGTTTTTTGACTGATGCAATATATTGTAAGAATGCTGTATTTTTATTTAAATTATAATTACCTAAACAGGTATGAATTGAATATTATACTCAAACATAAATATTTTGTAACAATGCCATATTTATACTTTAAATAATAATTACACGAAATAACTTCTTTTCGTTTTCCGCCTTTTCCTTCCGGTGTGAGACTTTTCTTGGGAATACAGGAACCGTCACAAATCCAATAATCCTCTACACACTCGCGGATGGAAAAATCCGGTATTTTTTTCCGGGGCCGTATGTGTATCCCCAAACATGGGGAGCTCATAAATATTTTATTGGGGCGAAGGCAAAGTTCGGTGATTTCTCATATTTGATTTTAAGGCGAGTCCCTCGCCTCGACACCGAAATGAAAATGAAAACACTACAGAGAACTTCTCCCTCTTTCATCTCATTATAATGAAAATACCACAGAAGATGTACCGTTTAACAATGAAAAAATCTACAAAGTATATTTTTTTTTAGTTTTTTTTTTAAGTGTACATATCTCAATTATATGCTGTAAATCTTTGATATTCGTTGTTTTTTTTTTAAGAATTTAATTTGAAGCTTTAAACGAATGTTTTCCACTCCCAGGTTAAGCATGAAGTAAAATTTCGAGTTTAGAAAAGCCTGAAAATTTGGTTTGGTCGCGTAGCGCGAAGCTGATTTCAAGTAGAGTTTAAAACATACTTCCTATGTATGTTTATGTTAAATATCTTCAAATTTGTTTTACAGAGATCATTTTATGAATATATAATCCTTTTTTTTAATCTAATTATTTTGTAATTTACCTATTTAAAAAATATATAATTGAGATATTCCTTCGCATATATTTTTAATTCGCTTAGTAAAATATTATTTCATTATTACCAGAAGCCTTTAAAACGTTTACTTTTATTCAATTTCAATTATAGCTACCATTTTCTTTTAACATTCTTCTTTTAAATATACATATGCATACGCTTTTTTTAAAAGTTTAATTTATAGCTTTAAACGAGTATTTTTCACTCCCAGATTAAGCATGAAGTAACATTTTCAGGCTTTTCTAAACTCGAAATTTTACTTCATGAGCCAAGCTTATAAGACACAGATTTCAAGTGACGTTCACGTGTTTACAATGTTTCAGTGATTTTAGTGATTTCAGTGTTTAATATGCTTGGCGCATGAAGTAAGATTTCGAGTTTAGAAAAGCCTGAAAATTTGGTTTGGTCGCTTCGCTTCGCTACGCGACCAAACCAAATTTTCAGGCTTTTCTAAACTCGAAATTTTACTTCATGCTTAATCTGGGAGTGGAAAACACTCGTTTAAAGCTATAATTTAAACTTTTAAAAAAAGCATATGCATATGTATATTTAAAAGTATACTTCTTTGCTCATTTAATGTTTTCCTCTTCCTAGAATCACCGCAATCTATTAATTTTAACTTCGACGTTTAATTTCAACTCTCCTTAATGGATTAAATTTCCATCTGAAATTATTATTAGTGTTTCAACTCAATCCAAAACTACTTGTACATTTTGTTATCTCTGAGTATACGTGTACAAATCAATACCTTAAAATTCTCGTCTAGAACTTACGTTATCTCAATTCGGAACTACCAACTTTATGGAGTATGATAGTATTGAATGACGCGGAATAATACGTTGCTTGCACAAACTGATTGTAAACATTGACGGCCTTACAATTATGGAAAACTCGAACTCTGAATTCAATTGCTGTGAACATCGTGTGCCTTTCAAGAATATTTGAGTCGTTTTAAAAGAGCATTTTACAAACCAATGATTTTTAAGGATCAAAAATAAAAATAATCCCATTATTTACGCAGAATAAATCAGAATGTATTTTTCTAACAAAGAAGTAATTTGGTTATTGCAAACAAATTATTACAGACAAATTATCAATTATCAAATTATCAACCAAGTAAATGATGATTTGAAAAAAAACACTTGATTAATACTAATATTTTTTTATTCCACCTATTTTCGACTTTGAGTCATTCTCAAGCAGAATGACTCAAAGTCGAAACTAGTTGGAATAAAAAACCAAAATATTCTCAAGGAGAATGACTCAAAGTCAAAACTAGTTGGAATAAAAAAACAAAATTTTAGTGAAATTTAACCAAGTGTTTTCTTTTTCAAATCATAGTTAAATATGTTAAACCACGTGAAAGATAAGAAACTTGTTCAAGATAAGTAAATGATATAGAGATTTTAATAAAACACAGTTTGACTTTGTTCCCTTCAGTGAAGAAAGAAAATTACAGATTGTTTTATTAATCATATATTATATTACTTCACCTAACTCAAAACGAATAGTGGATAAAGAGACCATCATTATTTCTCTAGTTTCAAAATAAAAATATAATTATAGGAAATGGTGAAGGTGCCAGCATATTAAAACTTTGGCTGAACATCTATAACAAATATAAATAAAATCTGCTATAGCCAGCACAGGTACCAACCGCAAATTAAATAATGCGATAATCCGACTTCTCAAAATTATATGTGATTTTTTTGAAGTTATAGCTTTTCTGGGAAGGCTGGAATTAAAGTTGGCAATTGTTTGACATTCAAGTAGAACCGTAATCAATATTATAATATATTTCTTTATTTTAGGGAAATCTCCATTTTACAACATATTTTCATGATTTTTTCAGAGTATTAGTATCGCTAAATTTGTTAAAAATCATTAATATAACTAACATTTTACAAATTGATGAATATCTATCATACAAATAGTCCAGATTTTCAATAACTTTTTTTAATCGTAATTTGTAAATTTCATCAATTTTACATTGCACATGTTTACGGATTGGATTTTTGGCAATTAGCCAGTCGACCGACAATACCGGTTAATCGACAAAAATGCTCTCCATCTCTCCATGCTGTACAGTAATTTTTCCGTTTTTAGCCGGTATTTTAGTAATTTAATCAAAGCAAACGAAGTGCAGAAAACGCATGTAAATTGCGTTTTCTGCACTTCTTTAACTAATTTACCACGATAATATTCTTCTATAGAAAAAATAAATGGATTTTTGGTAGAAGAAAACTACATAAAATACTCTTTGTAAACGAATAATCACCTGTTTTATTCTACAAAATGTAGGCCGCAATTATAAGATAAAACTTAGGTTTAAAATACAAAAATATCATATTAACAAGTTGTGTATGGTATGTTCAATAAAAAAAAACCTCTAGAGTACCATGCAAAATATTGAAGGTTGGCAACTCTGAAATTATATATTATAATTAATATGTCCAACGTTTTATATGTCAATTTCTAAAACGTTTAGCCAACTTAAATTCAAAAAAGATTAAATCATGGCACTTAAGAGGTTTTTTTATTGAACGTACGTGTTAAACATTTTATTTCAATCATTTTTTTTGGTAAACATTTAACATGTTTTTGATTACATCACAATTAATTGTTTTTATTAGAGATGTAACGACTAGTAATTTACCCGGATATCCGGTTTATATCTAATATTAGGAAGAATATCTTAGAATATGTTATAAGTTTCTGAAAAATTTAATTTTTTATCGAAAATTCTAGAGTTTTGTAAGAGAGGATACAAAAATCCAAATTTACGAAGTCATGTGTTTAAAATTATGAAAAAAATTGACAATACTTTGAAATCAAGGTATTTAATTTCCCAAAAGTTGTAAGCTAACAAGTGAATAAAGAAAACAAAAATCAAAATATATTTAGTAATTATTAACAGGTAAAAAATTCAATTAATTTTTTACGGTTATTACTCTTGTGTTATTTTAATTAAATTTAAAGTGTGTGAGTATTAAGTAAAATTTCGAGTTTAGAAAAGCCTGAAAATTTGGTTTGGTCGCTTCCGCGCTTCGCGCTACGCGACCAAACCAAATGTTCAGGCTTTTCTAAACTCGAAATTTTACTTCATTCTTAACCAAGGAGTGGAAAACACCTGTTAAACAAATATTAAAATCTAATTAGGACATTTTTTTATTCATTGATTTTGTTGCGTAGTCAAAATCAATGAATAAAATTGACGATTATTTAACAAAAAATGTACTCATGTAAGTTAACACTTTCAATTTATTATTCCTATAAATGTTCTTGTAATGAAAAATATTAAAATTGTAATTCTTTTCATACCTTTATGTCTTGAAACTATTTATACTTGACATGAAAAGTTTAGAGCTTTTATTATTATATATATAAATAACTTTATTGACAAAATTGGTTACGTAAATCAAATTAAATACATATAGATATAAATAAACATTTAAAAAAATTCTTCTGCTAATGGGCTATCGACCATTATTTTATTATTATTGAATACAAAAACTGAAATTTAAAAAAAAAATAATATTGATGTGTAACATCATAGTACTTTCCCCATGTTAGAAACTTTAAATCAATAGCTTTACCCACCTTGTTTTTCAACAAATGTTTCTTATTCCTGTTAAACTTTGTTCGTAAGCCTTACTTATGGGCTCACTTTTCCACAAAATATTAATCATCACAAAGCCAAGCTAACGTCATTTATAGCAAGAGCCCACTTATTTAGAGCAATTAATTCGTAAAATTCCCATTTTTAAAACAATACTAATAAAATAACTAAAAGAGGTACAACATAAAGTAAATTTGCATTAAATGTTAAATATTTTTTATTATCTACAACTTTTCTTTACAAGATTTTTTTATATGATCAAAACTAAACAAAAAACAAAAAAATGTTAGGAGTAAACTACCACTTTCGGTTTTTCACCAAAAGTTCATCGAATACTACTATTGTAATAAAAAGCTTAAGTTTACAGTGTCGTCTTAACAGCTCAATCGGTTTAGACTTTATCGTGGCGACAGAGTTATAAAATTGCAGGACAAAATTGCAGACAGATATTTTTCAAAAATGGTCTTAATCAACTCGGGGGACCTCAAAATGAATATATCCACAAACATTTTTCATTTGAAAATGTTCGCGAAAACAATACTTTTCCTTTGTTTTGCATATGGGGGAAAGTAAAAATGCTGTGACCAACACAAATACTGACCCTAAATTAAAATCTAATAGCATAAGTTTATTTATTATTTCAATCACCTATAAAATACTACATTTAGAACAGTAGCTCGGTTAATTTTACAATTATTTTGAAAATGTGAATTTCTGAATTTAATTGTATTAATGAAATTCAAAACTTATATTTTTCAAAATAACTTTAAAACTAAACGGGCTATGACAAAAAGTACATACAGATTAAATGTTTATTTTTCGATTTTCTGCAACTTTCTTTAACCGTGTGATTAATTAATGAGAAACGAAGAACATCCACTTTCAGTTTCTGCATTTCGCTCATAAGTTAATAATTTTGAGATATTATGGAGCAACACCCAAATACAAAGGCATTTCACCGCGAACACATTTCTTGTTCGCTGCTTTAAACCAATCTCCTAAACAACAATATTTTTCATTCCTTGTTTAATGCAGAATTAATACTTCATACTTCTATCAAAATAATTTCCATTCATTGTATTCCGTATTATATTGTTGTATATTTTATGTATAGTATTTATGGATGTTGAGTGAGGGACGGATCTCTATAGAAAAGTCCTCGGAGTGTAAATTCGGCCGAAATTGAAAGCGAACCCTGGTAATCTCCTCGCAGTGCGCATCTCGCTAATTGAATCTATAATACCTTCGGGGATATAATCCGGACATGGCGTTTCAGCCCCCACTGCAAAACCCGAAACAGCACAATAAGCTGTTTGCTTTAATAGTTAGTACGATTTTATCATCTAATTTACCTTACAATCCGCGCACCGAGAGCAACAGTTTGCCATTAGCATTGTTATTCAACATTTATTCCACGATTTATAAAATTACAAAACAATAACCATGTTGTTAAATATTTTGTACAATGGAGATTTCCGTAAAATAAATAAATATATACGTACTTTAGAGTTTAAATAGAAATAAACTCGATATTATTTCTTACACAAATTTTGTTAGATCAATTTCTCAGTAAAAAATGCCTCTACAATTTCAAAGTTGTAACTGTCTAATAGTTTTCTAGTAAAAAAATTAGAAGTAGAATTAAAAAAAACAGTTTTTTGAGAATATCTTGAAAACAACAGGAGATATTTCAAATTTATTTTCAGATTATCATTGGGTACTAAATTACGCAACTATGACTTAATTTAACCATTTCTCTATCTCTTTAAATAACCTAGATTTCCATACATTTTATGGAAATACGGACACACCTTGTAGATTAAGAACACCATTAAAAAAATGTGTTTAGCATTTGTACTCATTTTTTTAAGTTTGCACATCTTTACATCTTTATCTTTAATGTGTGTTGAAGTATTAACATATTTTATTAATAATTTCTTAATTTATATGAAGGCATTAATGAAGCAAATGTTTCTTGAATAATTTTCTCACTTATCACTTGGTGAAACATTTTTAAATATTGATAATGAAGGTTTAAATTAAATTACACTTGGTTTGTTTCACAATTTTTTTTTTTTTACTTTACTATTTACTCGACTAGTTTCGCGTTTTACAGCATATCAGGAGTGAAAAAAATTTTTTACTCCTGATAATGCTGTAAAACGCGAAACTAGTCGAGTAAATAGTAAAGTAAAAAAAAAAAAAATTGTGAAACAAACCAAGTGTAATTTAATTTAAACCTTTATTATCAATAAGCAAATTTTATTAAAGTCTGAGACGGTTAAGTAATATTTCTACTCAAATTGTATTGATTTAACATGGAATTACCCTATATGCATTAGTATGTATTTATTATTTTTCTGAAAATAAAATTATTTAAAAAAGGTGGCCAGAAAATTATTAAAATGCTTTAGGTAACTTGATTCATAACTTAATTTTAAGTAGAAAATTGAAATGAAAATATATTATATGGTTCTTCATTAAGGCTTACGAGGCGCTTGAAATAATAAATGTGACTAGAAATCAGTAATATTTTTAAAATGTTTTAATTAAAGTAGTTTCTATTAACATTCAGCTAAATATTGCAAATATTTTTGTAATGTTTAGTAGATTATTATGAGCAATAATTATAAACATAATAAAAAAAAATTCTAGTCACATATTTAGAATACTAATGGAATCGAAGGGATTACATAATTATAAAAATACAAATATTGTTATAATTATTAAAACTTCATTTTTAATTTATTTGCTTTAGTTATATTTACTTTAAATTGATTTATGAATCGCGCTACATAAAGCTATTTACTCATTTTCTGGATACCTTGTATAAAAAGAAATACAATTTAAGTTTAAAAATCTCTATTTTCAATGTGTGTTAAATCAATACATGTTATTGTTATCTTCTTAATCTATACAATGGCATTAATTCAAGTAAATTCTATTAAAATCTGAGTTTGTTTAGGGAAATGTGTACTTAAATTATGTTGATTTAACATAGTATTACCCTATACGTATTATTAGTTTTTTGTAATTTTTCTATGAATAAAATAGGTTATATAAACAGTGACAATACAATTTAATAATGTTATTTATTATATCGGACACTTTTTTCTCATTAATCACTTGGTAAAACATTTTAAAATATAATGGTTTGTAAATTAAATTCACTTGGTTTTGTTTTACTTATATGTATTTTATTTTCTACTATGTTATTTATTGTTGCATCTAATCAACGATTATTGATTTTTTTTGAAAATCCAAAATTGTATGCTTGTCTGAAGTAGAATTATTTACTTGAAGCTTATGTTATAAGTGACGTTTAATCATCGAATCTTGTCACTTCAGTATGGTTGAAACAGAATACACTATTGATATAGTTCCAATAAATTTCTTTTGAAGCACAAATTCAATGGAAACTTAATATCGAAAGCTTTTATCCGACTCACGTAAGAACAGAGAAAAAAATAAATCCGGATTACTTCCACAAAAGGCCGTATAACGGAAAACAGAGGGACAAATGGATGGAGAACATATGAAAAAAATACACACATCCACACACATACACAATAGACAAAAAATAAAATAAAAAAGAAGTACGAAAGAAAAATACTAAAACAATTAAATCGGTCATTAAAAAAAGAGGCAATCCCCGCAAGTACGAAATTTTCAGTTCAATTCAAAAACTGTCTATTCATAATTAGCAAGATCAACGTAGATTTGTTTACGTTTATAAAGCATCAGGAGCATAATAGTTTATATGGAATAATAATAATAATTCCATAAAGTAATAATAATTCCACAAAGTACTTAAAAATAACTACAACTAATTAAATTGTATCAATAAATAAATAGAAAATCACTGACGTGCCACAACCACCAAATTTGACATCATTGTAATTGTTTAACAAGTGTTTATCCAAAAAGTTTAAAATATACAGGGTGTTCTATTTAAAAAAAAAACACCAAAGACATCATACCTCGAGAAATATGATAGCTGTTGGAAATCACATTACGCCCTTGAATGGATTAAAATGACTACAAAAACTTATATTAGGAGTTATCGTACGTATAGTTTAGCCAGAAATCTGGTGTTCCCATACTTTTGCCCAACCCTGTATATCATTAGATATCTATCACCATATTTATTACGATATAAATCGATATTTGTAAACTTTACTTTATGCACCACGCGTATAAAACACTGAAATAAGTTAAAAATATAAGAATTAAAGAATTATATTTTTATAAATCACGCATCATTCGTTTGTAAAAATAAAATACAGGATTTAAAAATATTATTTTGTCTCTTACTGTGGTTTCTTATTTCTGTAAAACTTTTGATTAAATGGGGTAGTAACTAAAATTCGAAAACTTGCTTATTGCTTATTAATTGCGTTTAATTATGATTTAAGGGGTTGGAATTAAAGCCCGAAGCCATCAATTATTATCTCCGAGACAAGTGAGCAATATCCGCTTGGGAGATGAGAAAATGTACCCACTATAGCGTTTTCATTCGAAACAGAGAAATTGCTATTTCCATTTAGAAGCGTTGGAAATAATTCCAATGATTATTTGAATAATAATTATTTTTTGAGAATGACGAGAAGTCGAAACTAGTTAGAAAAATAAAGAAATAAGTGAAGCAAACAAAATGCCGTTCATTCAAATTCAATGCTGGTTCAAATGTTTCATCGAGTGATCAATGAGAACCAAATAAAGTTATTTCAATGTTCATACAGAGAGTTTTATGTGACACCGAACATTTTCATTGAAATCAATTTGACACCTTTAACTTTTAAGTTATGTGTAAACTGGGTTATCTATATGACCATTGGAAATTGTAGCCGATCAGTTAAAATTATGGTCTCAACTTGTACATACAGGGAGTTTTTCTTTCAAGTATACATGTCCCAATTACAGCGTATATGCCGTAAATCTTTAGATAATCGTATTTTCAAAAGAGTTCAATTTGAAACTTAAAATAAGGGTGTTTCACTCCCAGACTAGGCATGAAGTAAAATTTCGAGTTTAGAAGAGCCTGAAAATTTGGTTTGGTCGCGTAGCGCAAAGCGCGGAGCGGCCAAACCAAATTTTCAGGCTTTTCTAAACTCGTAATTTTACTACATGCGCCACCGGTACAAAACACTGACATATTACGAGGTTTAAAACACCGATAAATTTTACCTTGAATAAGTGTTTGGTACCGTACCGGTGGCGCATGAAGTAAAATTTCGAGTTTAGAAAAGCCTGAAAATTTGGTTTGGCCGCTCCGCGCTTCGCGCTACGCGACCAAACCAAATTTTCAGGCTTTTCTAAACTCGAAATTTTACTTCATGCTTAGCCTGGGAGTGGAAAACACTGGTTTAAAGCTTCAAATGAATTCTTTTAATAAATCGAGCGTCGGAAAATGTACAACGTATGCATATGTATACTTAAAAGAAAAATTCCCGTTATGAAAATGTTCGGTGTTACATAAAACTATCTGTATATGTATTTATAGTACCTATATACTTATTAAAAGCAGTAAGATATAGCTAATTACATATAATTTTTTGACAAAGTTCAAATATAAGTTGATCACAATAGAAACTGTTTGCTCTTATTAAATACCTTATTACAATACAATTAAAATAATGTCAAATAGTTCGTAAAAATGTTAGTGAATTAATCACAGAAAATTCTTGTTGTTTTGAATAAACACGTACGTCATTAAAATATTGATTTCTAAATAATATCTGCAAGAATAATGAAAATAGTTTCGGATATGTAATTTTGTTGAGGAATAGAACCGAGTGATTTTGGGCGTCATTGATGCAATAATGCAACATTATTAATTTGTTGCTTATTATATTACTAAGTTAATTTTGATCTGACCTGAAAATGTGTGAAGAAAAATGTAAATATTTTGTTATTTAAATATTTAGATTATTACTCGTTTTAGAAACGTATTTTTAAGTGTATTTCTAACCTCATAGTATTTCAGTGTTTTACACGCGTGGCGCATGAAGTAAAATTTCGAGTTTAGAAAAGCCTGAAAATTTGGTTTGGTCGCTCCGCTTCGCGGAGCGACCAAACCAAATTTTCAGGCTTTTCTAAACTCGAAATTTTACTTCATGCTTTATCTGGGAGTGGAAACACTCGTTCGAAACTTCATTTTAAACGCTGTTATAAAATTGACGAATGCCTGAACATGTACAACGTATACATTACGTATATTTTAAAGAAAAATTTCCAGTACGTAATATAGTAAGTCATTCATAGAAATCATAAAGAGAAGTGCAGAATTTTACCCAAAATTAACTTTTAGAGTCAATTCTATAGTTGCTCGGCCATTAATGGGTTAAATATACATAATTTATAGTTTGGTTGATAAAATACAATTGAATGTTTGCATTTTAATCAGTTTACAATTGTTATTTAAATTTTACTCGCAATTGATTTTAACTTTCTAAATCGTTTTTATGTAGCAAATTAATTTATTTTATTCGTACGATACGATTTCTCCCCTTCTGTTGTTACCTTGGTGATTTTTTTTTCTCTGATTGTGATATTCAGTGAGTTCGAATGTAATCCATATACAAGATTAAATCCCATTCAATTATCCTTTCCAATTTTGAGCAAGAAATAAACTCTCAACAGGTTAAATTAAACCACCTGTACATAAACGGCAGATAAAAAAAAACAAGAAAATAAAAATTATGTAAATAAATTGATTGGGCATTATTTACCTTTATTCTGGTATATTACTTATTTACCATGTATTTATATTCAAATATCCTCACTTTATTTAAAAATTAGGACAGATTGACGAAAAAAACAGACGTAATTTTTATTGCTTTCTTACAGACATAAACGTACAGGATAATTTTCTTTCAAGTATACATATACCGTTGTGTATGCATTTTGAGGCATTCGCTTTTGTTGTTGAGTTCAATTTGAATTTCGAACGAGTGTTTCCACTCCTTAGTTAAGCATGAATTAAAATTTCAAGTTTGGAAAAGCCTGAAAATTTGGTTTGGTCGCATAGCTAACCGGAGCGAAGCGGAACGACCAAATTTTGAGGCTTTTCTAAACTCGAAATTTTACTTCACGCGTTAGGCGTACTTAACACTGAAATATTGTGAGATTCAAAATATTATTGTTAGCAGTATACATTTAATTCTGCTTTAGCAGTATATTTTCGTTACTGATTTAGCAGTATTTTTATAAATTCACAATATTTCAGTGTTTTTTATGCATGGCGCATGAAGTAAAATTTATAGTTTCCCTACAAGGTTTGATTGTCTCGGCCAATGCGCAATCCGTGACCTAAGTATTTGATGGATTCTTCCACTCGTGTATTGTTGATGTAGGTGCTCTCATCCAGTACTAAATTCGTCATTATTCAGGTTTTGTAGTTATTTATTTTTAGTCCTACTTCATCTGAGGAGACTTTGAGTTCCTGCAACTTGATCTACACAGTTAATCGCATTATATCTCTCTCGATTAGTTAGCTCAACAATCTTTCACAGTAATGACTAGGATCGTCTCTAGACATCTTCCTCTTCTTTAAGTGCCTTCTCCATTATCCAAGGTTGGCACCAATCATGGCGTAGTCTTCTCGATCTTGTGACACTCTTATAAGGTGCGAGAGTCCAGCCCTGTCCAGTCCCTTATGTTCGTTAGCCATGAGCATTTTTTGCGACCGAGACCACGCCGCCGCTCAAATTTTCCCCCTCTATTAATAACTTAAGCTAAACATAATACAGGGTCGCTACAAAGTATGGAAACACGGCTCTCACGTGATAACGGCTAAAAACAGAACCACCAAAATTGGGATTTCTAAATGGGATATTTTCTTGAATAATTTGGCGTGAAAAAATCAAAAATGATTCTCAGGACTTTCACATACGGACGCCATCTTGAATTTTTTTAAATGGAATTCGATTTTTTTTATTTTACAACTTTTATAGACCTTATAATTCTGATTACAACCATATACCTTTTTTTAAAAATACTTGTCTTTTCATCGATAAACCGGACTTTGAAAAGTATGGAAACAGCCAAACGAGTACTTTTTTCTAAATGCTGCAATAGCATGTTTTTTACAAGTTTGACAGGCTAATGAAAACTGTTTTCAAAGGCGACTATTTTTTTAAGTTGAAATTGTTAATTTTTATTTTTAAGTTTCGACCAAAAATAGAATATTTACAAAACAAATGAATATGAAAAAATAAAAAATGCAAGTTGAAGGCCTTAACGTACTCTAAACCTTTGCAAAATTTCAGATCATTCCGATAAACCGTTCTCAAAATATTTCGCTGTTTCCATACTTTTCAAAGTCCGGTTTATCGATGAAAAGACAAGTATTTTTAAAAAAAGGTATATGGTTGTAATCAGAATTATAAGGTCTATAAAAGTTGTAAAATAAAAAAAATCGAATTCTATTTAAAAAAATTCAAGATGGCGTCCGTATGTGAAAATCCTGAGAATCATTTTTGATTTTTTCACGCCAAATTGTTCAAGAAAATATCCCATTTAGAAATCTTAATTTTGGTGGTTCTGTTTTTAGCCGTTTTCACGTGAGAGCCGTGTTTCCATACTTTGTAGCGACCCTGTATATAAATAATATATAAAATTACGAAAAAACTATTCGTGAAAATGCAAACAATGTCTTAATAAATAAGACAACTTAAGACGATAAATATTCATTGAAACAACTACTTCCCGTGCAAATACACCTCCGGATATTGAATTATACAATGAAATATTTCAAATCTTATTTAATTTGATTTGTTAGAACGCTCTATTAAAGTATATGTAACGTTTAGGTCAAAAGAAATTAGAAGTGAAACGACTTGGATTAAAACTAATGTCTTAGGCCATCTGTAGACGCGTTTCGAGATTTATCTCTCTTCAGTATAGCTTTGCTTATGACGTTTTTTTTAAAACGTCATAAGCAAAGCTATACTGAAGAGAGATAAATCTCGAAACGCGTCTATAGATGGCCTAAGACATTAGTTTTAATCCAAGTCCTTTCACTTCTATTTTTTTTTTTTGTTATCTCTTCTTTCATTTTAAACTTGTATTTGTTAGTTGGTTTGAAGAGAATTTGACCTAAACGTTACATATACTTTAATAGAGCGTTCTAACAAATCAAATTAAATAAGTTTTTAAATCTTTCATTGTATAATTCAATATCCGGAGGTGTATTTGCACGGGAAGTAGTTGTTTCAATAAATATTTATCGTCTTAAGTTGTCTTATTAATTAAGACATTGTTTGCATTTTCACGAATAGTTTTTTCGTAATTTTATATATTATTTATATATTATGTTTAAAGTGTGCAAACTATAAGAAGCGTAAGCTTATTTTTTCGAATTCAAATAATTTAGAATTTGAATTTATCTTGTTTGAACTTAAGCTAACTATATTTGTTGTTTCTGAGAATGTAGCCGAGGTATGCTATTTTTTTTTTTACAGTTCGCAAAAGCTTTGATTCTCTACCTATGCTCCTAAAAACCTTATTGTTAGTAATGTGCTTCATCCACGATATTCTCTGCATCATCCTGAATATCCACATCTACAATGCTTCAATCCTATTCATTGTTTTGCTTTTCAGTGTCCACGCCTCTACACCATAAAGCAGTACAGAGTGACGGTAACACATCACAAAGCGGTATTCTAATTTGAGATTTAGACTACCCTCGCATATCAATTTTCTGATTTTAAGAAACGTTGCTCTACCCATTTCTATGCGTGTTAATATTTTTACGTCTAGATCCAAATATTCTCATAACCAATATTCCAAGTATTTAAACTTATTTACCTGTTCTATTTGCCTATTTCCGGCTTTCTGCTGATAACCATCATTTTGACAGTGTTTAGTTTTAGTCCGAGCGCATCATCTTCTGTCGTAATCTGATTCATCAAACGTTGTAGACACTCTGGGCTGTCTGCAAATATTGCCGCACGCATATCTTAGGTTGTTTAATTTTTCGCCGTTGATCTTAATGCAATCTTCTGAATTTTCGAGCGCTTTCAGGAATACTTGTTATGAGTATATATTTAACAGTAATGGAGACAAATCACAGCCCTGGTGTGCTTCTCTTTTTGTAGGAATACAGCTGGCCATTTCTTTTTTAATCCTCACTGCTGCTGTTTGTTGTTCGTATAAGTTCTTTATGAAGGTGATATCTTTTTGGTCTAGTCCTTTGTTCATCAGAATGTTTAATTACTCGTCGTGTTTTAGACAGTCAAATGATTTGACATAATCAATAAATACATGCGCTTTATGATAAAGTAATAAACTATCTAGACCATGGAGAGTGTCCGATTGGATTATTTTTGATCTTAGTCGGGCGTTCGACTGTGTAAATATTGACATATTACTCGATAAATTAAATAATTATGGGTTTAGAGGCGTTGCTCAGAGTTGGTTTAGTCAGTACTTAAAGAATAGAATACAATCTGTCCGGATTGTTAAGAACGGTCGAATTTGTATGTCAAATACTGCATTAGTTAATATTGGGGTACCGCAAGGGTCTATATTAGGGCCGATCTTATTCATCCTATATATCAACGATATTGTAAACACAATACCTGTTGAAATGTTTATTTATGCAGATGATACGTCAACTATTCTGAGTGATATTGATGACGAAGCTTTGAGCAACAAATCTATTGATTTGATACGTTCACTACAAACTTGGTTTTCCAGCAATAATCTATTTCTAAATACGAACAAAACATTTTGTATAAGATATAAAACAAAACAATCAACAATAAACTCAAATATCAATATTACTTTAAATGACATAAATATACAGAAGTCAAACGCAATAAAATTCCTTGGAATAGAAATGGATTATTGCTGTGACTGGAAAAATCAATGTGATACGATTATGAACATCTAAATAAAACTTCGTTTCAAATGAGATGTCTCAGAAATGTAATTGATACAGGTATACTATGCTAATGCTAATTCACTACTTATATATGGTGTATGCTTATGGGGAACTTCGGTTCATTGGAACTCCGTATTCATTGCACAAAAGCGAATCATAAGATCGATGGCAGGCATTCGGCAAAACCAATCTTGCAAGCCATACTTTCAGTACTATAAAATACTACCATTTCCTTGTTTAGTCATGTATGAGCTAGTGTTGTATACTCGCAAAAATAAACATTTATTCTCAAAAAACAGTGATATACATAATTACAACACAAGGCATTGTAATACATTTAGCATTGAAAATTGCCGACTAAATATAAAAAAACGTTCACCAAACGTTCTCGGGCCAAAACTATACGATAAATTACCACATTATATTATAAATGCAATATCCACCCAATTATTTAAAATTAAATTAAAAGAATTTTTGCTTGATAAATTATATTACACTTTGAGTGATATGTTATAATTTTTAAATGTACATGTATGATAATTATGTTTTGATGTAATTTGTTTGCTCTCTTTAATTTTTTATTTAATTGTTTGACACTTCCAAAATTGTAATTGTATATTTTTGTATATGATCTACAAAGGAAATGAATATAAAAAAAAAGCAAATGTACACGTCTTTCCTTTGGTCTCTGTACTCTTGCAGGAAAACGGACATCCCAAATTCCAAATTGTTCCTTACTTTGATCTTTTTCGCATTTTCTACGAGTTCTGCTGTTGAGAATTTTAGAAATCAGTTTTAACACGTTAAGAGTCAAGAGTTATAAATATTAACTTTAGCCAATCCGCGGAATGGTTTTAGTGTCATGTACTTTATTAAAAAAGTTAACCAGAATGTCGATGTTTTCATCTTGTATGAGTTTCAACGTTTCGATATACGTCATATTGACCTGCAGCTTAGCGTGATTTAATTAAATTAAGAGCTTTATAAATTACTGAAAACAATACCGCCACCCCGCTTGAGTTGGCCCTACACATTTAATCGCACTATAGTTCTCTTAATTAGTTAGTAGGACAATCTTTCACAGTACTAACTCGGGTCGGCCATACACCTCAATCACTTTTTTTACCTTCCCCTCTTTGTATATTACCCTTTTTTAAGCACTTTATGTACCGTCCTTTGAAAGATTTTCCTGAAAAATTCCTGGAAAACCGTAGATACTATTTGTTTTCAAGTGTGATTTTGAAAATAATTGTTTATTTTTTTTCTGTTACAGATTCAACTCGCCTTCAACGCGTTTACCCTGGCGAAGCCGAACGACTGCGACAGCAATTTCGTGGACGTCTTCTCCGACAGGACGGACATTCCGTCCCGGGACAAGAACTTCTGCGGCTCAATCGCCGACACCGTCACCTCCAAGAACAACGTCATGTTTATACGGTTCTTCGCCGAGCCCAGGGCGAGCAAATCGACCTTTGAGGCCCTCTTCACCGCCTTCAGGGAAAATGATAAATCCAGTAAGTACGTCACGTTCTATACACAACAAATACATATCCTCTATATACACACACATACATAAACATATATGATGGTAGTAGTTGCATATGTTTGAATCTTCAAACAAGTGTTTCCAGTCCTTGGGTAAGCATGAAGTAAAAACTACGTATTTACAAAATAGTTTACGCCAGAGCTGGGCAGGATTCGAATCATTCAGGATTCGATTCCCGGATTCGAATCCTTTTAGAGGATTTAAAAGAGGTATTCGAATACTTTAGTGAAAACGGATTCGTGATCCGGATTCGTTACATTTTTTTAAAAGGATTCGTATTCGAATCCAAACGTAGATGATTCGAATCCTTATAAAAGGATTCGAATTCTTATAAAAGGATTCGAATCCTTATAAAAGGAATCGAATCCTTATAAAATTCGAATCCTGATACATGGATTCAAATCCTCCTAAATAATTCGAATCATCGCTATTAAGGCTGGGATTCGAATTCGATTAAGTCAAATAGTTAAATATTCTAATATGAATATTCAAATCACTAAATTATTCATATTTGAATATAAATATTAAAATTTTTGAATAATTCAAATATTTGTGAATGCATATTTGGTTACTTAACCATGAAAAATATCCAACGTTAATAGTATATTTTTAACTTCACTTGAAATCAGTGTTCTATACGCGTGGCGCATGAAGTAAAATTTCGAGTTTAGAAAAGCCCCGTGAAAATTTGTCTCGGGTCGCTGCGCGACCCGAGACAAATTTTCTACGCGGGGCTTTTCTAAACTCGAAATTTTACTTCATGCTTAGTCTGGGAGTGGACAACACTCGTTCTTAGAAGTTTCAAATTGAAGGATTACCGTAGATTACTAAGTTTATTACCGTTTTACAAAGGCTACAGCTCAAAGGACCAACCATGGTCTTTACAGAACGAAGGACTACAGGGAATCGAAGTTTTTTTACAAGAAAACAACGAATATCTGAAGGTTTACAGCATGGATAGGAAAGAAAACATCTAATTTTGAAAAAATATCGAAGTTGGGTTGGTTTTCAGTGCATTTTTAACTTCACTTTAAATCAGTGTTTTATACGCGTGGCGCATAAAGTAAAATTTCGAGTTTAGAAAAGCCCCGCGTAGAAAATTTGTCGAGGGTCGCGCAGCGACCCGAGACAAATTTTCTACGCGGGGCTTTTCTAAACTCGAAATTTTACTTCATGCTTAGTCTGGGAGTGGACAACACTCGTTTGAATTTTAAATTTAACTCTTTTAAAAAATCGACGTATGTAATATAATAAATCATTCATTGAAATCATAGAAAAAGATGCAAAATTTTACCTAAAATTACCTTTTAGAGTTAACTTTATAATTTGTTCGGCTCTTAATGGGTGAATATTCTATTCCTAAAAAAAACCGTTTTTATTTAATATTGAAGTTGCATTTAATACAATAATAAACTGTGAATAAATCGACATAAATCTAGAAATATCAAAAATCTCGACATGTAGAAAATCTTGACGGTCCACTCCCAGACTAAGCATGAAGTAAAATTTCGAGTTTAGAAAAGCCCCGCGTAGAAAATTTGTCGAGGGTCGCGCAGCGACCCGAGACAAATTTTCACGGGGCTTTTCTAAACTCGAAATTTTACTTCATGCGCCACGCGTATAAAACACTGATTTAAAGTGAAGTAAAAAACGCACTGAAAACCAACCCAACTTCGATATTTTTTCAAAATTGGATGTTTTCTTTCCTATCCATGCTGTAAACCTTCAGATATTCGTTGTTTTCTTGTAAATAAACTTCGATTCCCTGTAGTCCTTCGGTCTCCGAAGACCATGATTGGTCCTTCGAGCTGTAGCCTTTGTAAATTGGTAATCTAGAGTAATCCTTTAATTTGAAACTTCTAAGAACGAGTGTTGTCCACTCCCAGACTAAGCATGAAGTAAAATTTCGAGTTTAGAAAAGCCCCGCGTAGAAAATTTGTCTCGGGTCGCGCAGCGACCCGAGACAAATTTTCACGGGGCTTTTCTAAACTCGAAATTTTACTTCATGCGCCAGGCGTATAGAACACAGATTCAAAATGAAGTTCAATAACAAATATATTATAATTAATTAAAATAATTATATAATCAGATATTTAGTCGGTAAATGAACATGTTTGTTAATAGAAACTGATGGAATAAAATCTGGTTGCAAATAATAGATTCAAATTTATTTTTAAAGGATTTGTATCCGTGATTCAAAAATGAGGATTCGAATCTTTGATTCGAATCATATTTTTCACTTACGAATCCTTTATTCGAGTATTCGTGATTCGAATCATATTAGGTGATTCGGATTCGTGATTCGAGTCATGTTTTTGAGGATTCATCCCAGCTCTGGTTTACGCCTATAATGTAAATTTATGCTAATAATGTTAATCTATATGAATAATCCTAATTTATGTTTAAAAAAAACAATTTTACAATTATGAAATGTAAAGAAGAATGGCGTCAAGAAAAGGTAAAAATAAAAAAAAACGTAACAGCCCGTCAAAAGTGACTATCTCTGAAACTAAATTACATAGAGAACTGCAATTTTTGTTACTCTCTTGGGCATAGAGGGCGCTATCGTCTACGGTATGAAGTTTCCACGCTAGAGATAGGTGGCTATGAAATAAAAACAGTTGAATTATAACTTTTGAATTAATTGTAACTTGATTTTTTTAAATAGAACCAGTTATTTTTTTTTACACTATTTGGCCTAAAATGTAATCTTTTTTAGATTAAGTTAATCATTTTTACCCGCAGTTTCTTAAATATTAAAAAAATATATCCTACACATACGGATTTTAATTAATAATAAAATCAAAAGATGTAATTCTCTGAGTCAAATGGTGTCGAAAAAATTATATGGTTCTATTTAAAAAAATCAAATTTCACTTGATTGAAAATGTATTAAATTCAACGACTTTTATTTTGTATCCAAATAACTTAAGCGCAACAACTTTATAGTGCAGCCGATAGCACCCTCTATTCTTAAGATAATGGATGAAACTGCAACTTTTTCTCTTATTTTGTTTTAGAAATAATTTAAGTTTACGAAACCATGCAAATGTAATTTGTCTCCATAAATATCAAATAACTCCGAAACAGTATGACTTAGACGAAATATTTTTAATGGAAAAAAATGCAATTTTTTATGAGAAATTAATAATGCAAACACGAATTAATAATGGCTATTAAAAATTAGAAAGTTGCATCCGCAACAGTATTTATAGCGCACCCTAAATACCTAAAAATATTTTTCAGTTATGCAGCTCTTAAAACCAAGCAACTTTGGTAAAGAAACTCTTCTTCTATCTTCTATCTTCTATCGAGAACGCACTAATGGGACACCCTGTATAATTTAATTCCTCACTATTTACATACATACATGGAATGTGGTAGTTATTTAACTTAACTACTCCAAGTCTTGGATTGTCGGCTGTTGTGTTTCGTGATCAGGCACGATTAAGATCTTTGTCGTGCCATCAAGTTGACTAAAACTAATTGTAAACTAGCTGGGAAATTATGGGATGACTCGAGCGCGCGTGTATTTCGTTTCTGAAGGGACCCAAGTTCGCAACAATCGCATAAAACATCTGCCGGATTTATGCGTTATAAATTCAATTATTAGATTATTTCATGCTTAGCGAGTTTCACGCCTTTATCCGTTTACATTTCCATTCGTATATTTACATTTTAACGCGTTTCGTTCGTTCTTACAAAACATAAAATGTTATGATAATTTGTGTATTTACAACATAATTTCATATTATACTTTTTTATATAAAGATTATAAAAACTTTCACTTCGGTGTGCATAAAGAAGCCCGTATGCAGAAGCGGGGTTTGACATTTTCAATTTTTTTGTGGTTTGAATTATAGACTATAGATTATATATTATAGATTATTCAACAATTAATAAGTACAATTAATTGTTGAATAATTTTATGATTTAAATTGTCACATTTTATCTTACTTATTTATTTAAATGATTTTTTGAAAACAATGCTGTTTATGTCTAAGTTTAATTTACAAATTAAATGTTTATATAAATTATTTGCTATCAGGAAATCCGCTTGTGATTAATTAGTCGCTTGCGAGTAATACAGGCTTTCCTGATTTTTGAGTAATCAATCGGTCACGAAATTAGTCAGCAAACCAGTTCGAGTGCCTTTAGTAAATTCCACTGATTAAATCCCAGTAATTATAATTACACGACCGTTAAAATTTGTTCCATGAAATTCAATTTTACCTAAATCTATGATACGAATGGAATGTTCGAAGCGGAGCAACCAAACCAGCTTTTCTAAACTGTAAACGATACTAGACGTTTACAGTTTTAGAAAAGCTGGTTTGGTTGCTTAAATATTATTTTTAATATTCCTTAACAAGATAGGGTGTATTCAGGAATTTTTAAGAGGGCATTACAAGAACCAGAGGAGAGTTTTCAGCGTTACGGCTTTAATCCGCATTTTTATATAAAACGCATAACAACCCGTGCAGCAAGCTTTAATACCAATTAAGGTACGTATTTAATTACACAGCGAAACTTTACCGGCGGTAAAAAAAATAGAAAAAAATATCCCTTTCCGACAGGGCTGGAAAGGGAAAAAATCCGTCTGGATATAATTAAAGGGCCACGCGCGCTATATTACATTACATTACATTATATGAATCCTAAAGCAAAAGTATTGTATATAATAATGTAGGTCCGTAATATATACTAAAAGCACAGTTTCATGACCTTAAAAAGTGAATCATCGAACCTAACTTGATATGTACAGCGTGACCCAAATTCGATGTTTTTATAGGGTATCTCAGTAACTCGAATAGTTAGACAAAATCTGATATACACGCCATGACCTCTTTTTCTAAGAAAATAACAATAGAATTAACAGATCATGGCTAGCTCGATTAATTTGAGAGATATCGGGCGTGTTTCAATTGTCGATTATTTTAAAATACCTCGTTTTCTCAATAACTATAAGATATACAAATAAATAGTTAAATAGTTATTTGTGAAGTTTTCAACGTAAAATTCAGTGACTTACTTATTTATTTATTTTAACTTTTTATTTTAGAGTTATGACACAAAGTAACATACTCTTAAATGGAACACCCTGTATGTTTTTATGTTATTTAATAGCAATTTAAATTAGCTATATATATATATATATATATATATATATATATATATATATATATATTTAACAAAAATTCGTAAAAATTTGCAAAAAATAGATTATATTGAAATGTAAGTTTACTTTAAATATTAATTTTATAATTTTTGAAGACAATCAATTACTGAGTCTACAGATCCATTCATTAATATTAAATAATTGATGTAGCTCTCATTTTTTTAAGTTGAAAAGTGTGTTCTTAGTACACGCTCAAAGTTGGAATTTTTGTTTCACCAATTTTCTAGTGATTGAAAAAGTAAGTAAAGAGTTATAGAAAAAAATGAACCGATGTTATTTCTAACGTCACGCCTGGTTTTTTCAGAATTTTAAAAAAATTAATAAAATACGATTGTAATGATTCGGCCCTAGTTATTATACAAATTTATAATTTGTATTTTATTTACGTTGTGTTGTGTATGTAGTAACCCTTTTAATTTATTTAACAGATTCGTTGTTTGTGTCAATATGCATTATCGGAAATACTGTGTCTTTCTTTCCTTTTAATGACCAGGAGTATGTGTGGACAATAAATAAAACAGGATGTGAGTTTAACGGATGCAAAGTTTATTGACCTCAATTATGACATTTCTAATTAATTTGTGTTTCTTAAATTATTTATATTCTCGAAATACTTTATTTTCGTTTGTACTTAGAAGCCAGGTGCATTTTAGTTAAACTCAAAAAGTATATGACTCTACTTGTGGGAGCAAAATTAAATAACCCCTGCATTTGCATTATGACATGGGAAACCCACAAAAACCATCTCGGAGCTTACCAGACAACCAACTAGCGGGAACACTCCTCTGATTAGCAAGCAGATCTCGACGTCATCCGTTGATTGTTTTGTGTCATTAACTAGCGGGAACATAACTCTGCAGTACTAACTCGGGACGACCACACCCGTTAATTGTGATCAGCAATTAACTAGCGGGAACACTCCTCCGTTTTCCACGCACAGCTCGACCACACCCGTCAATTGTTTTTGTGCTATTAACTAGCGGGAACATAACTCTGCAGTACTAACTCAGGACGACCACACCCGTTAATTGTTTTCAGGCAATTAACTAGCGGGAACACTCCTCCGTTTTCCAAGCACAGCTCGACCACACCCGTCAATTGTTTTTGTGCTATTAACTAGCGGGAACTTAACTCTGCAGTACTAACTCGGGACGACCACACCCGTTAATTGTTTTCAGGCAATTAACTAGCGGGAACACTCCTTCGTTTTCCAAGCACAGCTCGACCACACCCGTCAATTGTTTTTGTGCTATTAACTAGCGGGAACATAACTCTGCAGTACTAACTCGGGACGACCACACCCGTTAATTGTTTTCAGGCAATTAACTAGCTGGAACACTCCTCCGTTTTCCAAGCACAGCTCGACCACACCCGTCAATTGTTTTTGTGCTATTAACTAGCGGGAACATAACTCTGCAGTACTAACTAGGGACGACCACACCCGTTAATTGTTTTCAGGCAATTAACTAGCGGGAACACTCCTCCGTTCTCCACGCACAGCTCGACCACACCCGTCAACTGTTTTTGTGCTATTAACTAGCGGGAACATAACTCTGCAGTACTAACTCGGGACGACCACACCCGTTAATTGTTTTCAGGCAATTAACTAGCGGGAACACTCCTCCGTTTTCCACGCACAGCTCGACCACACCCGTCAACTGCTTTTGTGCTATTAACTAGCGGGAACATAACTCTGCAGTACTAACTCGGGACGACCACACCCGTTAACTGTGATCAGCAATTAACTAGCGGGAACACTCCTCCGTTTTCCAAGCACAGCTCGACCACACCCGTCAATTGTTTTTGTGCTATTAACTAGCGGGAACATAACTCTGCAGTACTAACTCGGGACGACCACACCCGTTAATTGTTTTCAGGCAATTAACTAGCGGGAACACTCCTCCGTTTTCCACGCACAGCTCGACCACACCCGTCAACTGCTTTTGTGCTATTAACTAGCGAGAACATAACTCTGCAGTACTAACTCGGGACGACCACACCCGTTAATTGTGATCAGCAATTAACTAGCGGGAACACTCCTCCGTTTTCCACGCACAGCTCGACCACACCCGTCAACTGCTTTTGTGCTATTAACTAGCGGGAACATATCTCTGCAGTACTAACTCGGGACGACCACACCCGTTAATTGTTTTCAGGCAATTAACTAGCGGTAACACTCCTCCGTTTTCCACGCACAGCTCGACCACACCCGTTAACTGTTTTGTATTCTTTTTTGTTATATAGTTTTTATATTTGTTGTATAATTTTGATTTTTGTTGTGTTATTCTTATTTCCCTCTGTGATTTGGAACTTGTGGTGCTTTTCGTGATGTTCTTCTTTCGAACTGTTTCTTGACTCTCCTGACTCTTGACTCCTCATGTTTTCCCCTCCGCACAGCTTTTATAACTCTGTTTCCCACCCGATCGTGGAGATGGAAGATTTCGCGCAGACCATATATGGTTATAAAATACCACCCATCCCTGACGTCACGCAATTCCCCCGACTTCGCAAATTCGTTGTGTTTGCGCTTGGTTAAACCTTGAACTCAATCTTTCTGTATGTCTTAGCATTTCTCCACGCGCCGGTACTTGTTTATTATTTTAAGGCGATGCTGCATTTGTTATTTCTTTCAGATAAAAAAATTTGATCGACTAATGTTATTCTCGTATTTACTGAATGTTGATTTTTCTTTAATATTTTCTTGGGTGATTTTTGTATTAATATTTTAATTTAATTTCGTCAAAAATAATATTTGCACATGACCCCCTACTGACCTATTATACGATCGAAAATTCGCAAAATTTGTCGATTTTCACCAAAATATATATTTTTTGAAAAAATTCGCAGATAAATGTTTAAATGCTGGAAACAATGCTAACTACCTATTTTTCAAGCTTGAAAACATTTTAAAATTCAAATTAAAGCTTATTCAATCCTCATTTGAACACTTTTTCAATTAATAATGTACGATGAGGATTTTACAAATCAGAGCGATTTGAATGAGGCAAATGATAAATTCGTAAGAGTGAGTATTTTATTAAAAACAATGTTTAAAAATAATCTTACAAAAAAATTAAAAAAGGTAAACATTACCTTGCCAGGAATTAAAGAGGCTTTAATTTAAGTTATTTCAGCTCTTTGTAACTAAAAAATGACGTCCGATATAAACAGTCAAAGTTAGAATTTTGTTTTGAAGCGATTTTCAAGAAATTTTAAGCTATAAGAATTTTTTTCTGGATAAAATTAATACCTTAGATTTTTTCTAGTATCGATGGAAAAGTAATTTTTTAATTTTAATCGTAATTTTCGTATGAACATTTTTATCTAATTTTGTTAAGCTAGGTGTTTATTTTTTTTTTATTTTCTGGGTAAACAAACAACCCTTATTGTTTTTAATATCGATGGGAAAGTCTGTGAATTTTTTTATAATCTTTAAAAAGCGTTAAAAAAAGTCGTAATTTTCGTTTGAACATTTTTGTGGAATTTTGTTTTGAATCGAGGTTTTTAATATTTTTTTATTTAAAGCTGGGTGCTTTAGAAATTTGTTTCTAGGGAAAATGAATACACCAGGTTGTTTCTAACATCGATGGGAACGTCTGTATTTTTTTTGAAAATTAAAAAAAAATTAAAATTCGTCGATTTTGTTAAAACATAATCGCATGTACATCCTTATTTTAAAAAAATTCTCATGAGTGTTTTCCACTCCCAGGTTAAGCATGAAGTAAAATTTCGAGTTTAGAAAAGCCTGAACATTTGGATTGGGCGCGTAGCGAAGCGGAGCGACCAATCCAAATTAGGCTTTTCTAAACTCGAAATTTTACTTCATGCACCACGCGTATAAAACACTAATTTAAAGTAATGTTTAAAATATACATCATATTTTAATTTTATGAATTGATAGAATAAAATTGTATTTTTTGTTTATACACCAAATTACGTGTGTAAAGAGAATCGACGAATCTAGATTCAGAGACTTTTTATAAAAAATTCAATTTTTTTACGCACTTTCATTTACACTCAATGCATAAACATAAATTAAAACTCTGAGACTCCTAAAAAATACATTGTTTAAAAATAAATTGCAATTTTTGTACACGCTTACATTTCTGTTTTCTTAACACTGTAACAAATCAAATTAAATAAGATTTTAAATATTTCATTGTATAATTCAATATCCGGAGGTGTATTTGCACGGGAAGTAGTTGTTTCAATGGATATTTATCGTCTTAAATTGTCTTATTAATTAAGACACTGTTTGCATTTTCACGAATAGTTTTTTCGTAATTTTATATATTATGTTTAAAGTGTGCAAACTATAAAAAGCGTAAGCTTATTTTCTCGAATTCAAATAGTTTTGAATTTGAATTTATCTTCTTTGTTTTTTTTTTACTTTTTCTCATATGTAAAACAAAGAAAAGAAGTTATTAGGACGAAGACATATTTTAAAATAGCCAACAATTGAAAAACGCCTGTTATCTTTCAAACTAACCAAGTTAGCCATGATCTGTTATGGCCATTATTAATATCTCAGAAAAAGAGCTCATGACGTGTATATCAAATTTTGTCTAACTCTTCGGGTTACCGAGATGCTCTATGAAAACATCGAATTTAAGCCACCCTGTACAGGCGGTAGAAAGATTCTCTTTAGGAAACTAAAGATCCTTTAATATCGCTGTTTTTTCAACAATCATAAAGTATTACATAGACGAATTGTCAACTGAATCTGAACCGTTCTTCAAAAAAGGGCGAAATTCAGTGGTGTATCTTCAAACTTAGTGCGAAGACAGATAAACTGATAACATTTTTAGTTTTGGCAGCCGTAAGGTACCTATAAATCGTTCTAAAATTTCAAATTGTTAATCTACAGAAGCTACTTTCTACTTAAGAAAAAAGAAAAACAATAATGACATCACAAGAATAAAGTTAGGAAACGTTAAAGTAGAAACATTCAGACGTTAAAATCACTAAAATACAACTTTGTTTTGTAGTATAAAAATGACGATAAAATAGGAAAATGCAATATTGTTATAAAAAATTCTTAGATAATTACTCAAGACCTTTAACATTTTCTAGAACAGATTAAACGCCATTTACGCTGTCGAACGTATGTAAATTGCACAGGCCATAATAAATGGTCAAAGATGTTCAGTATTCTTTAAGCACTAGTTCGGGACTATACTGATGATGGCGTTGAAGCCTGAAACGCATATATAGTTATCCATTGAATGAATGAGTACTGAACACAAATTCATATTCTTGATATTTGTACTCTATAAAACAAAGCCCTGTTGTGGACGAACAATTGTTTTATACAAACGTTTAGTTTGCTATTTTAGCAAATGGGCTTTAGATGGCATTTACTCTGTCGAATGTACATATACATATACAGGGAATACAGGGAATTTTTCTTTTAAGTATCCATACAGGGAATTTTTTATTAGGTTTACATATGCATACGCTTTTTTTGTAAAGAGTTCAAGCTTAAAACTAATGTTTCTACTCCCAAAAAATGAAAATTTGGTTTGGTCGCCTAACGCGAAGCGCTACGCGGCCAAACCAAATTTTTAGGCTTTTCTAAACTCGAAATTTTACTTCATGCGCCACGCGTATTAAACACTGACAGCACTGAAGTATTGTGAACGAGAAAACATCGCTTGAAATCAGTGTCTTGTACGCGTGGCGCATGAAGTAAAATTTCGGCTAGTGGAAAACGAGTGTTTAAACTTCAAATTGACCTCTTTTAAGAAAACAACGAATGTGTAATAATCTACAACACTTAATTGGAATATGTATACTCAAAAGAAAAACTCCTTGTATATACATATTTATAAATGTTACAAAAGTTTATTTCGTCTACATCTTTCTGAATTCCCGGATGAGATCTTTTCAGTTTCTGCAATTATCCTCTCGACATGTTCTAGCGTTTATGAAGTAGCAATCATTTAACTTAACCGTTCCCAAATCCCCAACGTAACATTGATACATACACAAATTACACGATTTAGTAAATAGGAAGTGGATAAACCCCGCATCCCATGTAATTCCAGTAATTAAACCCCGTTTCATGTTTACGAAGCTCTATTAAAATATGATATATTGTAAACGCTTTTATTTATTGTCTCGAACAGATTCGGAGTGTGCGGACGACGAATTCAACTGCGAAGACGCCACCTGCATCTCCATTGATCTCAAATGTAACGGCCGCCCCAATTGCCGCTTCCGCTGGGACGAGGACGACTGTGCCGTAAGTGCTTCCCTTTGCTTTGGCTCTTTCATTATCCCACACACCCACAACCGCATACACATACAGAGACGCCTATTTAGAATCCTCTCTGCTATCTACACTGTCTACGCCATGAACCAAACTCCGAGCAGAAATTATTTATGAATGCATTTTGCCGCACGCAAACACTCATTTATGCATGTACTAGTTTATACCAGTAAGAGATATATTACAAAAGTTTTACTAACTAGTTTGACCTGAAATTACGTGAAATTAAAGAATTAATAACTACCAGTGGAATAAACGTCAAAGAAAAGTAATTTTATCTGAAAATTTAAAGATATTAAAATATTCACCAATATGTATTGAACATCTATTGAGGTACTTATTAGTAGGCGCGCACCCAGGGGGTAGGCTCGCGGGCTTGTGCCCTCCCCAAGACTGAATTGTAGTATGTCGATGTATATGTAGCGGAAAAAACACGAAATATGGACGGAACGCGTTTTGTCTAGATAAAATGCGCATTGTCCAATGTTTTTAGACAAAAGCCGAATAAAATTGCATTCGTCTGTTATTTCGCACGTTGTCTAGACAAAATGCTTTGTGTCTAAGGGCTATTGGATAAAATACGTTGTAAGATTTTACATTGAAAAAAAAAGTACTGGAAAACATAATTTTGTTCATAAACAAAGTGACAGATTATTGATAAGGAATATATTTTGAACTTTACTTGAAATCAATGTCTAAAGGTATAATTCCTAAGCAATAGCTATCCATATTTGTATTGCTTCCCAAGAAACCAAACGCAAGTGAGTGCACAGATTACTGAACCAAAATAATCTACAAGAAAGAAGATATAAGTAATAAAAAAATCAGCTTCCGTGGGGATTTGGGAATGAGAGAAGCTCTATTCGGAGTTAACATTCTTTTCCAGCGCTGCTTAGATATGAACCAGGATATGTTCGCGTGTTTTATTGACTTCGAAAAGGCGTTCAATAAAGTAAGGTACAATAAACTACGGCAGCTTCTTCTTGAGAAAAGCATCGACTTAAGTGATGTGAGGATAATTAGCAATTTATACTGGGACCTCAATGTTAATCTTAAAGTTGAATGTGAACTAACTGAAGGAATCGAGATACGCCGAGTGTTAGGCAGGGTTCTATATTATCGTCACTCGTATCCAATCTATACAGCGAAGCTATTTTCATAGTATTCATGGACGAAACCGGAAAGAAAATAATCTGCGCAAGCAGAGGAGTACAAAAAGGTATGGCACAACCAAAATGGAATGAGGCACACAAGACTCTTCCTAAATGGTCCGGTACCTAGCAGCACATTGACGCTGTCAGGCCTGAGTAGAATAAAACTACGACGAATCACAAGACTAGTCGCTGGACACTGTGACCTGAACAAGCACAAACATAAGATGGGAATTAAGAAAAGCCACCTATGTCGTGGGTGTTTGGAAGAGGAGGAAACTCCCCAACACCTACTGTGAAGCCTATAAAAGGCAACGCACGGAGCAATTCGGGAAGCCTACGCTTCCTGAAATAGAGCTCACAGGAGTACACAGGGAGTGAACCATCCAGAGGTGAACAAAAAAACCATGGAAACCGCAGTGCAGGGACACTAAGCGACACCACTTCATGTGACAAAAAAGCATGGACGATGAATCCGCAGGGATAGTTATAAATGGCGAAACAGTAAACAATATAAGGTATGCTAACGATACAGTCTTACTAACTAGTAACATTACAGACATACGAGGTCTGTTCAGACAATAACCGAACTTTATTTTTTTAAACTTTATTATTCAATTTACAGATTATTCTACCTTGTCCCATTCAAAGTACTTCCGTTCCTAATTCACACACTTTTACCAGCGGTGTTTGCATTTCGTGAAGCAGTGCTAGATAGCTTCATTTGAGATGGCCTGTAAGGTCAATTACGGATTTGTTTAGGAATCCATTGTGATGATTGAACTTTTGTCTCAATGTCTCCTGTTATGATTCTTTGGATGAATGTTTCATCGTCATTTGCTTGTTCAAGGAGTTGTCGACAAATGTCCACTCGATTTTCTATCTGTTGTTCGGTCATCAAACGAGGAACAATTTTTGCTGCAACTCTACCCATGTTCAATTTTTCAGTCAAAATCGCATGACATGGCCCAGTTGAGATGCTAACCTCTTCTGCAAGTTCTCTGGCAGTCAATCGGCGATTTACATGCACCAGATCGTTAATTTTCTGAACGTGGGAGTCATTAGTTAAAGTGGTCTTCAATTGACTGACGACAACTTTTAAATTGTGAAAACCGTTCGTCACATTGCATACGACCCAGTGCATTGTCTCCGTAAACTTGTTTCAAAAGATTAAATGTTTCTATGAACGTTTTACCTAGTTTTAAGCAAAACCAGAAACTTGCACATTTCAAAAATCGCCACTAACACTTGAACACGTTGCACTTAAATAAGAATATCACAAAAACTAAACAAGGTGTCAACAATCCAAGAACATGCGCTTACAAAGGTGGTTATGCACAAGGCAGTGCTGCCAACAGCATATTATTAAATATCTCCGTTGGCACGTAATTCAAAATGTTCGGTTATTATCTGAACAAGCCTCGTACAACACCTGCTAGTTAAAGTAAATAGTCGGTGCACTTAATATGGATTATGAATAAAGCTTAAAAAGACCAAGTGGATAGTAACTACAAACGACGGGCATGTCCAAAACACCATCATTGGACATGTGCAGAACTATAAATACCTCAGTACATGGCTGGTACAAACAGGCGACCAAACAAGGGAAATACGCACCAGAATAGAGGTAGCCAGATCATCGTTTATGAACATGAATAAAACTAATTAAATTATTGTTGAGTTACGTGAAGGTGAACGAAGTTATTAAATAAAAGAATTGAGTCTCCTTTCTTCACAGGATTTATTTAAAAATCGCAAATGTACATTTCGGTCACGATGTGACCATTATCAATGCTTAACTATTTATAAAAACAAACGGGGCGACCGATTAAAATGTCAGGTATTTCTAAACTCGAAATTTTACTTCATGTGCCATGCGTTTTAAACACTGATTTAAACACTGATTCAAAATATACTGCATTTGTTTAGAATTACGATTAAAAATGTAAAAATGTTAATTCTGTCTTCTAGCCAAATCTTATGCTTTACAAGTTAGAGAAATTTACTTTAGGTCATGAATGTATACTTAAAAAAATCTCTGTACGTAGAAAGTTGAAAATATAAAATACATAGACCAAAATACACATAGACACAGAATATACGTACATGTATATACATACACAAACGTTCGTGCAAACAGACATAAAATTTAATTTAACAAATTCAGGAAATCAATCACCTCGCATTGACACACCCGCGGAATTTATCAATAATTTATTCGAAACGAAAAATAAATTCAAAAAATATACGAGCGCAAACATTAAACATTACACATTACGGCAAACCGCGTCGAATCCCGATGAACATTTTAAGCATATTTCATGCGATTTATATTTCAATGCAGCAAAATAATGCGCGTTTTCCAATGCGGCGGGATTTTACTATTCAAAGTGCATACAAGCCGAGCCAGGGAAGTTCACAAAGATGATTTCGGTCTGTGTCTGGAATCTAACGAGATTTGCTTTGAAGTAACCCTGAATACAGACAATGATACGAACACTGCGAGAAGGCATTCCGGCGTAAGTCGTGGAGTTTATAGTTCTATAGTCTTTGAACTTTACAAAAAAAATAGAACAACATGCAAATAATGTATAATAAGAAGAACTTAAGGCTAAAGAGAGAATTTGCTTCTAACAAGTCGCATGTGATCTAAAATATATACAAATCTATGATTTATTTATGAGTTGATAATA
Source organism: Philonthus cognatus (assembly GCA_932526585.2). Classification (NCBI taxonomy): domain Eukaryota; kingdom Metazoa; phylum Arthropoda; class Insecta; order Coleoptera; family Staphylinidae; genus Philonthus; species Philonthus cognatus. The sequence continues at coordinate 22,339,296 of OW052243.1, read as the reverse complement.
CTGAAATAATGAAGCAATTAAAAAAGCCTTGAAAAGGAATAGTATTTAAAGATTAAAGACAACATAACTTTGTTTTCTGCCTTTTATTTAACAATTCTGTCAGTGTTTTTATTAAAGATTTTAATAAACTACTAGCAAGTGTTTTCTATTCCCTGATTAAGCATGAAGTAAACATTTGGAGTTGAAGAAAAACCTGAAATATTTACTTCATTATTTTTGAAATTCTAGCCTGAGACGAGCAGAATCCAGGGATATCAATACCTAAAAATCAAATAAAGGTGTATAGCTGATTTTGCAATTATATACCGTATATTTCTGACGTGTATTTATTCAAAATAATTGTATTTCTAATAAATTATCATTTTTTTTATCAAATTTGATGATATTTAGCCAATAAAAAATTACATATAAAAATGGAATCTATTTTAAATATCTTAGATAAACTTAAGTTACTGATATCAAACTAAAATCCAGTTTATCTTTTAAGTATGCATATCCTAATTATTCGTTAATTTTCACATATTCGTTGATTTTTTTAAGACTTCAATTTGAAACTTTAAACGAGTGTTTTCACCAAACCAAATTTTCAGGCTTTTATAATCTCTAAATTTTACTTCATGCTTAATCTGGGAGTGGACAACACTTGTTTGAAGCTTCGATTTAAACTAACTTAAAAAAACAACAAATAACTGAAGATTTGCAGCACATACGCTGTAATTGTGATATGAATTCTTAAATAAAAAACTCCTTGTATATTAATGCATACATAAATGCTGGGCGTATTTTAAAATTTACTTAAAATCAACGTTTTATACGCGTGGCGCATGAAGTAAAATTTCGAGTTTAGAAAAGCCTGAAAATTTGGTTTGGCCGCTCCGCTTCGCGGAGCCACCAAACCAAATTTGCAGGCTTTTCTAAACTCGAAATTTTACTTCATGCTTAATCTGGGAGTGGAAACACTCGATAAAAACTTAAAATTGATAGCTATTATAAAATCAACGAATGTCTGAAAATTTACGACGACAAATCGTTATTTGTATATCTAAAATAAAAATTCCCTGTATAAACGAAAACTTATGTATTTCTTTGTAGTTATCAAAATATCTTTTCCCTTTGCATTTTATCCAGTTTTAAAAAAATCTTACACCCATTTGTTTCAAAGTGCCTTATATTTACATTTTATGATTTAAAAAGGAAAACACTAGGTTAAATTTCACTAATATTTTGTTTTTTTATTCCAACTAGTTTCGACTTTAAATCATTCTCAAGGAGTACAGGAAATTACATTTTTGCAAACATTATATACAAGAAAGAGGTTAATTTAAATTTTAAGGTTAGGCAATAAGGGCTGTCATGATGGGTGAGATCCACAGATCTTCGATGTCATTAACTATTGGTTTTCCCTGTTTTATTGCTTCTGAATTTCCAGTCCTTCGCGATAGTTGAGATGACGTCCTTTATTGCCTGTGTATAAAATCTTTAGCGTTTGGTTATTAAATACATTTTATGTTACAATATTTAAATTTGTTGGTTGTACCTTAAAAATAATATTACGATTATACTAGAAAACTGTTCACATAAATTGCGAGTGTGATTGGAAGTCTATCAATTCAATTATGAACTGTGGAGGCTTCTACTTCGTTATACATGTTAATTCAATGAAATAAAACACTTTAACTTTGCTTGTATAACACACTCTTTTTATTTTCGTCACTGCAGTTTCGGCAATTCAACTTGCCATTATCAAACAGAGTAACTTAAATTACGGTATGGTACAGGTATATATACACAAAATGGTTATTTACAAAATAGCATTAAAAATGAGGGTATACACTAGATCGACCTGGTCGTTAATTAGGGGGATTCCCGGATTAGCGCGGGCTTTCTGTATCTCCAGGGATTTTAGGAAGTTCATTTTTCGGCCCTTTTCGGCATAATGGATTATCTTAAGTACATCCTCGCCAAAAGAATGGTTTTCATCGATTAGATGTTTGGCGAAATTTGATTTTTCTATTTGATTAAGCCGAAAAGAGCGCTGATGTTCTTTGAGCCGAGTGCTAAAATTACGACCAGATTGATCTATGTATACTCCATCACAATCGGGACAAACAAGCTTATAAATACCGGATTTGCTTAAGTTACATTGTTTTGTTTTGTTATTAAAAATGTGGTTTTCTGTTTTACAATATGTTTTAAAAGCAACGTGAACATTATATTTTTTAAGGATGTTTTTAATTTGTAGGCTAATATTACCGAAATATGTAATTGATCGGAAAGGTGTTTTCAATGTTGATGGATTACCAGCATATAATAATTTTTCGATTTTCTTGATATTATGTTTTCTCAACATGTTGTCAATTAAATTAGAGTTGTAACCATTGTTAGTTGCAATCTGTTTTATGGTATTAATTTCTTTGTTTAACGAAACAGCTGATAAAGGGATGCTTAAGGCTCTGTGGATCATTGTGTTGAATGCGGCTGTTTTGTGTTTAAGGGGATGTCTAGAGTTATTAGGAATGAGGGAATCTGTAAAAGTAGGTTTTCTATAAATATCAAAAGAGAATGAGTAATTGACTCTAGTAATGGAAATATATAAATATTTAATATTCTTCTGTTTCTGCGGTGAATTTAATATTAGGGTGAAAGTTGTTGATAAAATCAATAAACTGTTTTAATTGTCTATCCGTGCCTACAAAATAAGCTAAGATATCGTCGACATAACGGTGCCACATTTTAATGTGTTTATGGGCTAATGGTGAATTTAAGATTTTTAAGGTTAGGTTATGCATAAAAATCTCTGCTAGCAAGGGGCTCAAGGGGGAGCCCATTGCTAGGCCTTGTGTCTGTTTGTAGAAACAGACACAAGGCCAATTTAAGATTTTTAAGGTTAGGTTATGCATAAAAATCTCTGCTAGCAAGGGGCTCAAGTGGGAGCCCATTGCTAGGCCTTGTGTCTGTTTGTAGAAACAGACACAAGGCCTAGCAATGGGCTCCCCCTTGAGCCCCTTGCTAGCAGAGATTTTTATGCATAACCTAACCTTAAAAATCTTAAATTCACCATTAGCTAGTTCGTTAAACAAAGAAATTAATACCATAAAACAGATTGCAACTAACAATGGTTACAACTCTAATTTAATTGACAACATGTTGAGAAAACATAATATCAAGAAAATCGAAAAATTATTATATGCTGGTAATCCATCAACATTGAAAACACCTTTCCGATCAATTACATATTTCGGTAATATTAGCCTACAAATTAAAAACATCCTTAAAAAACATAATGTTAACGTTGCTTTTAAAACATATTGTAAAACAGAAAACCACATTTTTAATAACAAAACAAAACAATGTAACTTAAGCAAATCCGGTATTTATAAGCTTGTTTGTCCCGATTGTGATGGAGTATACATAGATCAATCTGGTCGTAATTTTAGCACTCGGCTCAAAGAACATCAGCGCTCTTTTCGGCTTAATCAAATAGAAAAATCAAATTTCGCCAAACATCTAATCGATGAAAACCATTCTTTTGGCGAGGATGTACTTAAGATCATCCATTATGCCGAAAAGGGCCGAAAAATGAACCTCCTAGAATCCCTGGAGATACAGAAAGCCTGCGCTAATCCGGGAATCCCCCTAATTAACGACCAGGTCGATCTAGTGTATACCCCCATTTTTAATGCTATTTTGTAAATAACCATTTTGTGTATATATACCTGTACCATACCGTAATTTAAGTTACTCTGTTTGATAATGGCAAGTTGAATTGCCGAAACTAGTCACGAAAATAAAAATAGTGTGTTATACAAACAAAGTTAAAGTGTTTTATTTCATTGTCTATCAATTCAATTAGCTTTTTTTTAATCAAATTATCCGCATTAGATTCGAGCGAATATAATCATCGAGATAAGAAATTTTCAATACCGTGTCCTCTGGACGCTCACGATTTTCAATTACGTTTAATTATCAGCCGTTCAATTAATCCCTCCCGGAACGTCAATATGAATTCGGCGTATTCCACAGAGACATGATATTAATGAAACGTTCAATGCCCGATCCGGCGTTTATTGGACGAAATTATATTGCGCATGAAAGCAAACACTGATCTAAACCCAATCACTAACGAAAATAATCCCCCACCCCTCCACACACGGACAAATTGTATACATAAGTGTACTCGGATTTGTTGTGAGGGAGATTGTTGAAAAAGTTTTTTTTTTGTATGATAATACTTGTGTGATTAATAAATGTTTGGAGGGAACGAACGAATCTGGCGCGGTTTCGCTAGGTTTAATAAATGGATTATTTTTATTGTTGTACGGATAAATGGATTTGTAAAAAAGGGGGATTTTCTGCATTTTCTTTATTGAATTTGGATCACGTAGAAGCTCGATTGCGTATAACAAAACAAATCGTAATAAATAGATAGCAATAAGCTGATTGAATATAAAATCATCTGAGTGAAAAAAAAAATGTGTAAAACAAAACAAGAGTTTTAAAATAAATTACCACTATTAGAATAAAAAAAAATCACCTTGGGTTAAGTATAGAATTAATTACATATACAAATAAATTTAAATTGAGAGGGCTTGAAATCTCGGATCTCAAAGACATATTTGAATAATTATTTTTTGCAGACATTGCATTACAAAAATATAAGTTTATATAAAAGTATATATTACTAACATCCTGTGTAGTAATAAGTCATTACAGTGTAAAAAATTAGTCGACAGACCAAAAATTCAAATAATGAATAATACAGTCTCCGTGGTTTTTATGATTAAAGTGTAACCTTTCTTTCACCCATATTTTAGCGATTTTTAAGAATACACTTAATTTCGTCATAGATTTATTGTTATCAATGAACTATATACCATTATTCAGTTTAACCCATTATCGGCCGAGCAATTATAGACTTAACTTTAAAAGTTACTTTTGGGTAAAATTCTGCATTACTTTTTATGATTTCTATGAATGACTTATTGTATTACATACTGTGCATTTTTTTTAAATATACATAATGTATACGCTGTAAATTTTTAGGCATTCGTCGATTTGATATTAAAACGTGCAACATGTAGTTTAGAACGAGTGTTTCCACTCCCAGACTAAGCATGAAGTAAAATTTCGAGTTTAGAAAAGCCTGAAAATTTGGTTTGGTCGCTCCGCGAAGCGGAGCGGCCAAACCAAATTTTCAGGCTTTTCTAAACTCGAAATTTTACTTCATGCGCCACGCGTATAAAACACTAAATTATCGTGAAGTTAGAAATACACTGACATTTATTATTTTTAAAATGAGTAATAATCGTAATATTTAAATAATAAAATATTTACATTTTTCTTCATACATTTTCAAGTCAAGTCAAATAATATAATATATAAAATTAACTTATTTAGTAATTTTAATAACAAATTAATAATGTTGCGTGTATGCACCAATGGCGCTTAATGGGTTAAGTCAGATAATAACAGCTTTTCAAACCTCTTAATTATTAGTACACCAAGGCTTTCCTTTAGGGGTAGCAGAATATTTTATTATGACAAACCGAATACAGTTTACAATTCCTGTTCTCCGTTATTAAAAATGTTGACCCTATGCCATGAAATTAATATGGTGTAAATACTTTTACGTAATTTTAAGTTACGTTTATTATTGGTTTAAGTTAATATTATCGGTTACGATTTTTTGTATTACGAGGAGCGTTCCAATATAAGTGAGAATAAGCTGAGAACATGTTTATTATTGATGGAACAGAAAAATGAAATACACTATTTTTCAACTTAGTCCCCCTGGACTAAAATACACTTACGCCAACGTTTTGGAAGCTTATGTACACCATTTTTCAAGAAGTAGTTTGGTTGCGTGCGTATCCAGTTTTGCGCAGAGGTAATGAGTTCACCATTATACCTAAATTTATTTCCACTTAAAATCTCTTTCAATAGTGCAAATAATTAAAAATCTTATAGAAACAAATCGAGGCTGTATGCAGGATGAGGAAGAAAAAACATCTTTTTTCGAAAATGTTAAAGTTTAAAATTTCCAATTACCTAGAAAGTTTAAAACTTTAAAAAGTTATACAAAAATGAGTCGGCATTTTCAAAAATGTATATTGATTAAATCATATTTCTAAAAGCGTTTTGAAACATTTCAACTTGAGATCTCAATGGGCTTTAGGTTTTAAAAATTAAAATCATAAAGTCTATGATGCAGCAGTTTTTCTTTTAAGTATACATACCCTAATTACAGCGTATATAAAATATTCAGATATTCGTTGCTATTTTAATAGAGTTCAATTTTAAACTTTAAACGAGTGCTTTCCACTACCAGATGGAGCATGAAGTAAAATTTCAGGCTTTTCCAAACTCGAAATTTTAGTTCATGCACCACGCGTATAAAACACTAAAACATTGTGAAATTTACTACTACTAAAGCAGTATGCTAAGGACGTATATTTTGAACTTCAATTAAAACCTGTTTTATTCGCGTGGCGCATTAAGTAAAATTTCGAGTTTAGGAAAGCCTGAAAATTTGGTAAGGTCGCTCCACTTCGCTATGCGACAAAACAAAATGTTCAGGCTTTTCTAAACTCGAAAACTTCATACTTAATCTGGGAATGGATTTGCCGAGGCGCGCAAGCGAAGGGATCGTGCCCCGGAAGAGATCATCCATTACGTCATCGTCGGACAGTTCGATTAGTTCTATAGGTACCTTATCAGGGCTAAACATTTTGCCAGATTTCATACTTTCCAGTGAATATTCGAGTTCGCTTCTTAGTAGTTTTAGTTTCGTAAACATGCCTTAGTAATCTTACATCATTGAAGAGTTCCAGAGGATATTTCTTCTATTTTTGCAGAATTTTTGACTGCTACATCTATTTTCGCTTTTTTAAAAGCTATGCGTCAACATTGCGTTTTTGACGCTTTACTATTTTCTTCATTTTTACGGCAATTTCGGCTATTGTGGGGTTATGGTGTGACCGAATATCAGTGATTGTTTATGAGGATGTAGTCTATTTGGTTACGTACGTACGCTTTCTGGAGTATGCACTGGGGATATTCCTACGTGCCTACGTGCAGGAAGCTTAAAGAACGTAATTGTAACTATTAAATCTTCATCTTGACAGAACTGTATTAACACGTTGATCGCCGTGCGGCATTCACTTGTGCCGCAGTTAAATTTGCGTTTAGGTCCCGCGGCGATCAACGTGTTAATCGATATCCACTGGCGTAACTCTCTCCCAATCCAAAGTTACCTGTGCGACATCTACACTGCCATTTCCAACTTTCGCATTAAAGTACCCATCAACATCGCTATGTTTAAAACCTCTAACAACTTTATTTAATTGGGCATACAAGTCTTCGTTTTCCGCACCTTTATCGGCTGTTGTGTTATCTCAGTTGCAGTATAATGACTCTGTCTGAGTAGGGTACAAAAATGAAAACTGACTCTCGTCTAAAATAATTCCAACTCCAAAAATGTGTTCCGGGTCGTTGTTTCCCGAGTAGTAAAATGTTCCATTGCTTGTTGTACAAAAACCACTACCTGACCATTTAACGTCACTTACACCTAGGATCTTTACATTCACTCTATCCATTTCCAGTACCATGTTATCCATTTTACCTGATGCAAATATGTGTCTTGCATTCCAACTTCCAATTTTCATTCTACCTGATGATAATTTCATAACTTTATTCTTAACTATTTCGTCCGGAGATTTAGTCTTGAACACCGTTATAATGATGATATACTAAGGATACCCATTGGGGTCTTTAATGCAGTGGTTTGCCTTTGCCTTCTGCATCCTTATGCCGTTGACCACTTTAATAGTTCATCCGCCTTCGTGATCTATTTACTGACCACATGACAAATGAGTGCCTTGCCTCTGTTGATTCTTCTACCCTGAGCTGTTGACCATACAAGAAGTGACCACTTACGCTGGCAGTCGTTCGGTTGAGAAATTACATTTCCTTAATCTCACAAGGTACCACTTCCGGCCGTTTCGCCGTACCAAGGATCTTCCTCTCCGCCACCGTTGTGGACTTTACTCGTATCCCTGGGCAGGGGAAAGCGTTTTACCCCGCAATACTAGTTCTGGGATGGAGTAGGGAGGAAAAGGTGGTGCTGGCGAAGGCGAAGTATGGGTCAGGGGAGAGAGGAAGAAAGGTGTGGATGGGGAAGAGTATGGGAAGTGTGTAATGTGTGAGCGGAGAAGGAATACGTGGAGTCATTTGGCGGAGGAGTGCGAGGGGGTGAAGGAGGAATGGGTGGGAGTAAGAGGGAATAGAAGAGTGACGGAATGGATGAGAGAGGATAGGGCCGGGGTAAGGACGCTGGAGAAGTTGGGGGAAGAGAGGGAAAGCAGGAGGAAGAGAGGGGGTAGCGGTTAGTGTAGATGTAATGTATTATTATACCAATAAAGATCTTTTTTTTAATGGTTTCGCTCTTTAGAAACTTTAAATTTAACAATTTTATAAAAACAACGAATACTTGGACATTTACAGGGTATACATGAGAATATGTATACTTCAAAGATATGTTTTATTGCCTTTTTGTTAATAAAATCAAAACGAGAACAATTTGTGATCCAGTTAATAACAAAAAATGACTTATTAATAAATGGAAATTTAAAGAATGTGGTAACAATGCAATTGATTTGTTCGAAATTGGTGAATGCGCCGGGTTAGTCAATCTCTTTGCAAAGCTATTGAATGATTAAAAATTGTACATGTAATTTCTCTTAATGTAAAACTTTATACTATTTAAATTAATAATAATTAATTAAATACTACACAAATAAAACAATATGTTAGTTAAACATATTTGGTTTAAGAACAATGAGAATAGTAGTTTAATTATGTTAATTAATAAATGTGAAATATATCACGAACTGTTATTTCTTTAACAATATAAGATTACCCAACATTTCACAAGTATATGAGCTTGCAGTTCAAGAAATAATATTTTCTATTACACTAATTACTTTTATTTTAAATGAAAATTTTTGTTTTTAATCTCGAAACATATTTAATATATAATTCAGCCTTATGAATAACAGGGTTTACAGTGTACATTTTAAAAAAGTCACCTAGATGCTTACATTGTTAATCCAGACAATTGTTTTATTTCTAAATGCGGGCACAACATGCATTACGATTAATTCGAAAAGTTATAGAGATTAAAGAAGTCGGTAAAATGCATATCCATAATTAATCCCTCAGCTATAAAAATCCCTCTACACATATCGTCGGCTTAAAATTATAAAGTTCTATGTTGCATTAAAATTAAACAGAACCTTATAATTTTACCCCAGCTTATATTTATGCATTTTTAATTTTGATACCATTACAATAATAGCTCAAAAGGATATATCTCTCGTACTAATAATGATCTGCTATTTTACACATACCCAAGCGAAACTCTAACCGTTTTTATTTTAAACAAAAACCGTACAATTTATTTTCTATAATGTAATTTATTCTTATAGGTTGGGATGATGGTAAGCCATATTGGGTGACGATTTGATTGGTTTTATTTGATTTTTCATGTGTTTTTAGTAGTTTCAGTTGATTACGCTTATTTTAGATTAGATCCTACTTTTATGAATCTCTGTAGGATAATTAAATAAACATACACCTGATTTATTTTTTAAGTTTTATACAAAAGCAATTAATGCCTAAATATAAAGTAAAAAATAATTTTAAAAATGTTGAATATATTTTCAGTGATTTTAATAATTTTTTAGGTTATGCATTTAACGCTTAAAATTTGTTTAATAGATGTAGTTTTACAGAAACCTACAAACCTTTTAAAAAAATTATGACAGTAGTTTAACCCTTAAATGCTTTTTTGTGTAGATTATTTTCCAAATTAAGTGTTTTTAAAATGTGTAAATAAATAGACAAATATCGGAAAAATAAATCTGATGTGATGTATGATAATTACATGACATTTATTAGGGTTTGCTGCAAATATAAAAAAAATATTATTGTATTTACCAGAACTGGGACGAAACCTCGTGAAAAGGATTCTAATCACGAATCCGAATCACCTAATAAGATTCAAATCACAAATACTCGAATAAACTATTCATAAGAGATAAATATGATTCGAATCCTGTTTTTTCGAATCAGGAATACAAATCCTTTATGAATAAATTTGATTTTATTATTTTTTTGCAACCATTAACATATAAATATCGTTATCAGTTGTTTTAACAAAAATATTAAAAACCTAATTATTTATAATTAACACTGAACATCGTTGATAACACACTAAATATATGTATTACTGTGATTAACGATGTATTTGTGTGTTTTTGAACTTTACTTCAAATCGGTGTCTTGTCGCGTGGCGCATGAAGTAAAATTTCGAGTTTAGAAAAGCCCCGTGAAAATTTGTCTCGGGTCGCTGCGCGACCCTCGACAAATTTTCTACGCGGGGCTTTTCTAAACTCGAAATTTTACTTCATGCTTAGTCTGGGAGTGGAAACACTCGTTGAAAACTTTAAATTGAACTCTATTATAAAATCGACCAATGCCTGAAAATTACGCAAATACAAAATTTACTGAATATCATTAAAACCGGGAAAGTCAGAGAAAAGTGATGATATTTTATTCAAATTGACCGAAACACGAACAAAAAAGCCATATGATACTATTAAATTTGTCAAAATAAATTAAAAATACAAAACACGTAAACATTTATGAAACCAACTTAAATATTGACAAAAACAATGAAAACAATTTAACAAACTGGGGGGTTCCAACAGAAGAAAGTTATATTAAAAGGTCAGGAAAAAAATCTTGAATCAGGGAAATGTCGGAAAACTTTAACATTTCAGATTGTGATGGTAGCTACAATCTGAAAGGTTTACTTCAGGTTTACTTCAAATAATGTTAAATAAAATTTTGAAAACTAGATTATTATCTTTAAAAACATTTTTAGTCATTCAATGTTCTTATCAAAGCAATCAGTTTGAAGTTTCGAACGAGCGTTTCCACTCCCAGACTAAGCATGAAGTAAAATTTCGAGTTTAGAAAAGCCCCGCGTAGAAAATTTGTCGAGGGTCGCGCAGCGACCCGAGACAAATTTTCACGGGGCTTTTCTAAACTCGAAATTTTACTTTATGCGCCACGCGTATAAAAAAGTGATTTAACGGGAAATTTAAAAACACACAAAACAAATTTTTCATGTTAATCCTCACAATTAATTGGAATTATTTTTGACGATTCAAATCCTTTTGTAAGTATTCGAATCCTTTTGTAAGTATTCGAATCCTCTTGTAAGTATTCGAATCCTTTTATAAATATTCGAATCCGTTTATGAGGATTCGAATCACCCGCATTTGGATTCGAATACGAATCCTCTTAAAAAAATGTAACGAATCCGGATCACGAATCCAGTTAACCTAAAGTATTCGAATGCCTTTTTTGAATCCTCTTAAAGGATTCGAATCCAGGATTCGAATCCTGAATAATTTGAATCCTGCCCAGCTCTGGTATCTACATATTTTTGAAATCATCAAAGTAAATTAAGGTCTTGACTTAAAATTTAAATTTACATTACAATTAGATAGATGCAGGGATTTTTTCTTTTAGATATAATTTTACGTATTCTTTATAAACATTTGTAAAATTAATTACCGTATGATAAAACCTAAGTTGTATATTTTGAACTTCACTTTAAATCAGCGTTTAATACGCGTTGTGCATATAGTACAATTTCGAGTTTAGAAAAGCCTAAACATTTGGTTTGGCCGCTCCGCTTTGCAGAACTACCAAACCAAATGTCCAGGTTTTTTTAAACTCGAAATTTTACTTCATGCTTAATCTGGGATCGGAAACACTTGTTAGATGCTTTAAATTAAAAGTTTTCATAAAAACATTGAATGTCTGCAAATTTATATTGAAAAATGGTATATCTAAACTAAAAATTCCCCATATCATAAAAGTATATTTATGAAATAAAGTATAAATTGTTTTTTATATTTAAATAAACCAAGAATTTTGTTCTAAAAAATTGATTCCTGTACTATACAAATCTGGAGCGATATTAGTGACCTTAGTGACACATTAAAATCGAATTGTAAATATTAAAATAATCTTATACGTCATTGTATGTGAATGGGTTAAGTAAAATTCCAATATAATTTTAATATATTTATAATTTTTTAGCAAAAATAAGTTTGTTACTAAATTAACATCATGATGTATTGAAGGGTTCGTTAAAATATACGATTATAATTTCAACCTTATAGAACTTATCAAATAATTTTTACCCACAAAATGTTGTTAAAAAAGTCTATTCAGTATTTATAATATTTAAATAATTAACACTGATTACTTTTTTGTATTCACTTTTTATTTTGTACTGTGACTAGTTTCGACTCAACAGCGAGTCATTCTCAAACTAACTAGTTAGTTAGTTTGAGAATGACTCGCTGTTGAGTCGAAACTAGTCACAGTACAAAATAAAAAGTGAATACAAAAAAGTAATCAGTGTTAATTATTTAAATATTTACAATGTATCACAAAGTAACCGCCTCCACCACAAGATATATAATATTTATTCCCATTTCTGATGTCTATTTATTAAACAATATGTTAAATACACGTATAATACTGTTAAATGATATCTATTTATTCAATTGTCTTTAGGAGAATTAATAACTTCAGGATTCTTCATTGATTTATTTTTATATTTATATTTGTTTATTAGGTTTCTTCACGTAAAACTAATTAACATTCAATTTTTTTTGTTGATCCCGTATTTCAATTTCAATTTACTTCGATGGATACAGTTTTGGAAGTTTATAAATTTGCTATTCTCAATTATAAGTTTTATGTTTGTATATTATTTCACTCAAGTTTAAAATATTCACTTTATCATCATTATATGAAAGGGTTTTATCTTTACTTGACCGAAATGTGATAAATTTTTACGACACACTATACACACAGTTCAAATTTTAATAATTTCCGTTGGGCGGAAAACGCAATTACTTTCGAAATTAACGACGGGCAAAACGGATAGAAACCCGCACGCCCTTAATTCGCGTTCCTTAATTAAAATTTCAAATCGCCCGCCCGCACTTTACACAGACACATACACACATAGGTCTATTTCTCCTCGTATAACAAGACTTTTCTCATTTTGTTGTGGTTTTCTAAATAGTTGGTAACAGTGCGTCGATTTTACGAGTGAGGTATACCATAATCACAACATATATTCATATTATTACTAAAACGAAAAAAACACAGTTTCTATATTGGAAAGAAAATATGAAATAGTGTAATGTAATCAAACTAAACAAAATGTTCAGGCTTTTCTAAACTCGACATTTTACTTCATCGTACGCCACAGGTATGCAACACTGATTTGAAGTAAAGTCAAAATAATAGGGTATATTTTGACTTTACTTCAGGGTGTCCGTATTTCGACAGAATGTATGGAGATCTCAGTTATTTCGATAGATAGAGAGTCGGTTAAATTGGACCAAAGTTGCGTATCTTAGGGCCTAACAATAATCTGAAAACAATTTTGAAATATCTATTTTGTTTTCGAGATATCAACAAAAAACTGTTTTTTTTTTTTAAATCGTTTTTATTTTTTTATTTAAAAACTACTGAATCATTTAGAACTTTGACAATATATAGGCAGTTTTTAATAAGGAATATTTTTTTCAAGAAAAACAAAAGTTGGCTATGGTCCCTGGGTAAATGTTATAGTTATTTTAAAATAAAATATGTTTCTAGATTTCTTGTTAAAAAGTGCTTGTATAATGTCAAAGTTATAAATGTCAGGGTTCAATAGTTTTTGAATAAAAAAATTAAAACGAAATATCCAAAAATCCGATTTTTGACAATATCTTAAAAACGAAAGAAGATATTTCAAATTTGTTTTTAGATTATTATCGAGCCCTGAAATACGCAAGTTTGCCCTAATTTAACCGACTCTCTATTTCTTCAAATAACCGAGATCCTCATATATTCTGTTGAAATACGGGCACTCTGTAGACATAAATGTTTATGATTTTTTGCTTGATTTTATGTTTTAATTCAATTTAATTTATTTAACAGATTTACCTTTTTACAAACATTCTACAATATAATTATACAATTAAAGAATTATAAATTGAATGTTTAACAATTTCGCATTTTACATTCAAAAATAAATTGAATTTTATTAAACTAGTATAAAAGTATAAAAATAAGAACAAAAAACATGTTTAGTCTAATTTTATGTAAATAGATTTTACAAACACTTGAATTGAAATTTCATAATACGAGGGAATGTCAATAATTATATCGTTAAAACTGACAATTAGCTATTTCCACATGTGTCACATCTGTTAATAGATGGCAGCACAATCAAAATTGTAACGACACAATCTCCAGTGTTAAAACATCTAATTTATTTTTTATTAATTATTTCTCTGAGTATTCTTTAACAGCATTCATCTAATTACTGACTTTCCTTCGTATTTATATTTTTCCAACCTATTTAAAATTTCAAATTTATACACACAAAAAAATTGATTAAACAATTATATCTCTTATATTTTAATTTTACTGACGTATTTAAAATTGTAAAACTATACACACAAACAATCAATAAAATTAAAATATTTACCTTTGTAATTAGTTATATACATTTGTTGAAAAGAAACTGTGTCAGTATGATGATACTAAAGTGATGTGGTGATTATTATGCGTCCCTCGTAAAATAATTAAAGCTATTTTCTTCATTCAGATGGAGCACAAGAAGTGAATATTAATTCGGATGTCTGTTTTAGAACAACAAGTCGATGCCTTTGAGCGAGAACCACATAATCATCATCATGGTGATATTCTCCCTAATCTTGTTCGGGATGTGCTTCACATTCATTTTCAACTGCGTTAAGAAGCTCATCAGGGACCACAGGACAATACAGGTGAGATTCTTACATGCATACAAATTTCGCAATTACCTTTAACTTTCTGGTAACTTCTTAAGACTAATGTTTTTAAATATGAATATCAAATAATTAAAATTAAGTACGTTTTGCAAATTAATTATGTGTAAAATATACCAAGTGAAGGGTATAGAATCAAAGTTAGCATTCTCCACTCTTGTGATTTTAAGAAAAACCTGTATCCCTTAAGATACAAATACAGGAAATTATTCTTTTAAGTAAACACATCAAATTTATATTGTTAATTTTCAGGCACTCGTTGGGTTTGAAATGCATTTAATTTAAAGCTTATAACCAAGGTACGTCAATGGGCGTAACAAATATGAACACATACAGGTATGACAGAATTGGATCTTTCCATGTTTTCCCCTACCCCTTTCCCCGCAGGTCTTGGTTCGTGCTAAAGAGAACAATGACGTTGTATTTGGTTACGTTTGTGAGTCTATCATAACCTCTCTTTCCGGTTTCGCTGCACTTTCATAGATAGATTTTTCAATATTTTGTGTTAAAAATAAGTGTTATTAAAATAAGACTTTGTGTTAATAATTTTATTTATTCCTTAAATATGTATTTACATTACACAGGGAGTTTTTCATTAATGTATACGTATTCCAAATTCAGCCTATTTTCTGTTAATCTTTAGATATTCCCTTTATTTTAAGTTCAATTTGAAGCTTTAAACAAGTGTTTTCCACTCCCAGACTAAGCATGAAGTAAAATTTCGAGTTTAGAAAAGCCCCGTGAAAATTTGTCGCGGGTCGCGCAGCGACCCGAGACAAATTTTCTGGGCTTTTCTAAACTCGAAATTTTACTTCATGCGCCACGCGTATAAAACACTAAAATATTGTGAAATATATGTATATTCAAACTTCGCTTAATACCTGTGTTTTATACGGGTGGAGCATGAAGTAAAATTTCGAGTTTAGAAAAGCCCAGAAAATTTGTCTCGGGTCGCTGCACGACCCTCGACAAATTTTCACGGGGCTTTTCTAAACTAGAAATTTTACTTCATGCTTAGTCTGGGAGTGGACAACACTCGTTTAAAGCTTCAAATTTAAATCTTTTAAAAAACAACGGATGTAAGAAAATTTACAGCTTATGCTTGTTTACCTAAAGTTTACCATGAAGTAACCAAAATTAAATTCACAGCGCCTTTGTGACGTAAGCAATCTCTACCCCCATTAAAAATCTTCAATTCTGTCGATCCTGCTTACTGTATACTCGACCGTCCTTGCTTCTAACGAGTGTTTCCACTCCCTGATTAAGGATGAAGTAAAATTTCGAGTTTAGAAAAGCTCCGTGAAAATTTGTCGAGGGTCGCGCAGCGACCCGAGACAAATTTTCTGGGCTTTTCTAAACTCGAAATTTTACTTCATGTGCCACGCGTATAAAACACTCATTTGATGTGATGTTTAAAATATACTACTAAATTAATATGCTAAAACAGTACATTTTGAATTTCACTATAAATCAGTGTGCGTGCTACGCGTCACGCGACCTACCCAAATATTTAGACTTTCCTAAACTCGAAATTTTACTTCATGCTTAATCTGGGAGTGGAAATACTCGTTAAAAGCTTCAAATTGAACACTTTTCAAAAACTACGAATGTCTGAAAATGTACAATGTATATATCGAGGTATGTATACTTAAAAGAAAAATGCCCTGTATTTATTATACTGTATGTTTTGCTTTTCAGTAGAATAGAATTGGATGAAGATAAAAAGCAAGTTTGAACCAAATTCACATAGAGGTTTATGGACAAATAAGATAAGAAATTATAAGTTTATGAAAACATAAGGTGTAGATCGTCACCTTTGTTTAATAATCATATTATCATAATTGTAAATAAAACACTTTTCAACCTCAACTCTGCTTGGCTGTATATTTTTATAATTTTAAGTTATATTATAAATGATGATAAAATATTAACATAAAAAAAATATCACATTGATATTGAATACATGCACAGCGTGTACTTAAAAATTTTACGATGCGAAATAGTCGGGCGCCAAAAATGGAACAATCGGCAATCGCGCAAATAAGATCCCATTAGAAATTCAAAGTATGCGGCACAGGAAGTCATTCCAGGCGGAGTGATTTATAAAGGAGCGCACTTAATGGAATAAAAAAAGAGCAATCGCTAGATTTTATATCGAATTTACATCTATTTCGCTTCTTAAGCCGAACCGTCGAGAGAGAACACTAGGGAAAAGGAGGGAAACAAAAGACGAAGAATATATTGATATTCTGCAAACAATTTATATTGGATAGTTTACTGCTATTGTAAAAGTAGTTGAATAGGGGATGAGATAAACTAAGCATTTTATATTTTTTGTATTGTATTCAAATTTGCAGTATAAATGTAATCGGAGTAGGAAAAACCCACCTCTTAAAAATGATGAGACTTTATAACAAAGTTCGCAATTTAACTGATATTTTTGATTTAAATCCTGGGTCTCCAAACTATCTTCTTCGCGGGCCACAAATACAATTCTACATAATAAAGTCGGCCAAGATCCGATTAATTTTATAAAATTATGAAAAATTTAAGGAACAATTGTTACAATATTTCAAAATATGACATTTACAAAAAAAATTACAAACAATCGCGGGCCGGATTCATGCAAGTCGCGGGCCGGATTTGGCCCGCGGGCCGTAGTTTGGAGACCACTGATTTAAATCATTGTTGATTACTTAAGTCACTATCATTAGTATGAGGCTTCTATTAATAGATTAATTGAGGTATATTATGTTACATAAACATTAAAATAAATTTAAGAATAAAAAAGTAATAAACCTTCTTCACACTTATATTTTATTACCAAATGTACATTTCGGACACAAAGTGACCATTATCAATAGATTATTACTGTGAAAAAAATATATTCTGCACTTCACAATATTTCAGCGTTTATACGCGTGGCGCATGAAGTAAAATTTCGAGTTTAGAAAAGCCTAATTTGGATTGGTCGCTCCGCTTCGCTACGCGACCAATCCAAATTTTCAGGCTTTTCTAAACTCGAAATTTTACTTCATGCTTAATCTAGGATTGGAAACACCCGTTAGAAGCTTAAAATTGAAAGCTTTTACAAAAACAACGAATGTCTTTAAATGTTCAGCGAAAAACCGTGATATGTATACAAAAATAAACAAAATTCCTGAATATTGCATTATTCATCAAATTATATAATTAATTAAAATAAAGATCAATAAAAAACGTTTTAACTTTGTTTGTATAACACAATTTATTTTTATGTGACTGCAGTGTCGGTAAATTTAGCTTGCCGAAACTGCAGTTACATAAAAATAAATTGTGTTATACAAACAAAGTTAAAACGTTTTTTTATTGATAAAATTAACATGTATAACGAAGTAGAAGCCTCCATAATACAAAATAAATTAAAGATATTTGTATAATTGTCCGATAATTATTAAAATGCACTAAATAAGTAAAATCGATTGAACAAAATATATGTTAATAAAATGCTAGATAATTCACAAAACCTTATAATAATCAGACACATTGGTTAAAATGGGAATATTTAAGTAAAATCTTAGAAAATTGATGAACCATAGAATAAGTAATCCTACGAAAATGGTAAAAATCATGAGTCAGAAATTATACATGTAGAATAAAATAAAACTTTATTTTCAGAGTTTCAAATTACATTAGGAAATCAGTTGATCATTGGAACATTATTGAAAACTGAAGAAATCAAAAGATCGAATATTTTTAAAATGTTTATTACTATTTTTTGCTATAATTATGTTAACTAAACTTGACTCACCTATAAAAGTATCATTACTTCTATTTGAAAGTAAATAAAATGGATTGTATTAAATTGGATTTCATGAAAATTATAACTATTTATATTGCTCCACAAAAATTCAAAAATCAATCATGAAACATTAGCATTTTCAATTGTATTTTCAAGTAAAGTACCATTTTTATGAATAAAATAATTTCTTTATTTAAGATGATATTGACAAGCTGTTAAAATATCGTATGCACTTTTGTAAGTAGAATACGCTGACGATATTTTTGGAAAACTTACAAAAAATGCAATCGACTGAAGTCAAGGCAAACTGTCATCTAATAATAATAATAATAATAATAATAATATAAATTTATTCAAAGAAAATGGTACACAATCATATAACAACATACAAAATGTAACATGTTTGAAACGTTAAAATAGAAAAAAAAGATAAAGAACAACTTATCCGCTAAAATAGTCAGTAAATTCTTTAACTGAATACGGTTCTATATTTAAAATCAAATCGAATACGGCTGACCTGAATTTGTTAGAGCACGTGATTGTTTTAATTTCGTTTGGTAAAATGTTATTAAGTTTGGTGCATGCGTAGAATGCTGTTTTTTTGTCAGAGACAATTTATGACTTGGATATTTCAAGTGATACCTACATATAGAAGTTGTTCGCTTACTTTTTTCAAAATAAATGATGTGAGTAGAACAAAATTTGAGATTTCAAAGACATATAAGCCGGGAACTGTGAGTAGACGATTCTCTTTAAATTTGCTGCGGCAAGAGTATTGATAAGAGTAATTGAAAATTATTCTTAGCGCTTGCTTTTGCAAAATGAAAATTCTATTAAGTTCAGATGATCCTCCCCAGTGTATTATTCCAAATCGAATATGCGAGATGAACATGGCATGATACACGTCTACTAAGGCCTTTATTGTTACGATGTCTTTAAGTTTCCGCAGACAAAAATATTTCCTTAGTTTTTTACTGAGGTTTTTAATATGACATTTCCAATTGAGATTTTCATCCAATTGTACTCCTAAAAAACGAATATTATTGTTTAAGATTATTTCTTGGTTGTTCAGATTAAATTTGTTTATATTGTAATTATTTTTCTTGTTGCTTGCCTTAAATACGATGAAATGAGTTTTACTCTCATTTAAGATCATTTCATTGCGCATGCACCAATTTTTAATGTCGTTAAGTGTTAAAGTTAATTTGTTTTGTAATGCACCTACATTGTTAGAAGAAATTATGAGATTGGTGTCATCTGCATAGCTGGAAATGTAACTATTATTAACTGATTTTAATGAAAACAGATCATTCAGGTAAATTATAAACAAGATTAGGCCAAGCACACTACCCTGTGCCACTCCTCTCTTAAAGATTAAACTATTGGATCTCACTGATTGACTATTTTTGGTTATTTCCACTAATTGCCTCCTGTCGGATCTGTTTATAATATAACACAACTTTATTTCATATCTCATAAAGGTTAAACTTAAGACAAAATCTGGCATGATCAGCATATTCTACTAAATCAATATCTCAATATCTTTTTTAATTAAGAAGTTATTTCAATATTTCAAAATGGCCAAATTTTGAGTTTTCGCGTATAACCCGACAACAATTAAAGATAGACAAATTTCGATTAGGCACATGAAATATGCTTTTAAAAAACTCTGGAAGTATATATTAGTTTTTTTTTGTCATTCATATTTCCATCGAAAATGCTGCACACTGTACATATTCTAATTACAGCGTATATATGCTGTAAATCTTAAGATATTCGTTGTTGTTTAAGAGTTCAATTTGAAGCTTCAAACGAGTGTTTTCCATTCCCAAATTAAGCATGAAGTAACATTTCGAGTTTAGAAAAGCCTGAAAATTTAGATTGGTCGCGTTGCAAAGCGGAGCGACCAATCCAAATTAGGCTTTTCTTAACTCGAAATTTTACTTCATGCGCCACGCGTATAAAACTCTGATTTCAAGTGAAGTTTAAAATATGCTACTACAACAGTATGCTAAAGAGGTATATCATAAGTTTACATCAAATCAGTGTTCAATATGCGTGGCACATGATGTAAAATATGTAGGGTTCTCTAATCTCGAAATTTAACTTCATACGTATTCTGGGAGTAGAAAACACTCGTTTAAAGTTTCAATTTAAACTCTCTTAAAAAATAACAAATGAATATTTTAATATTTTGTAAATGTTGATAAAATTCATCACTGCAATATTAATTAATTTTGTCAATGTTTTCGATCATCGCAATTAATAACACTTTTTGATGATTTTTAACATGTGTCAAAATATGTCGGGTTGCTTTCGCGGATATATTTACAAAAGTCATTAAATGTTACTACACTCTTGTGAAATTTCCATTAGTTTTATTTATTTTTATAAATTTTATTTTATTTTTATAAATTTAATGTCCACCCAAGTCGATTAAGTTAAATCAGTGATTAGTACTCCTTAAAAACAGAGCAATTTGATGTATAAATTATTAACAAAATCGCATAATGATAAAAGAGAAGGTTTAGGATATCTTACAAATTTAAAACATTTTTATATTCTAGAATTATGACTTAATTAGAGGTTGCTATTAAATGGATTCGATAGCTAACGCCATCTAACGCTCCATGGAGCATTAGATGGCGTTAGCTATCGAATCCATTCAATAGTTTTCACATATCGCCTTGATATAGTAAAAAATGTTTAGTATTCCTCAGCACTGGGTCGGGACCACACTGAAAAGGACCTTGAAGTCCGAAACGCGTCTGTGGGTATCCGGTGCCGGAATACTGAACTCAAATTCAATTTTGATTAGTGGTTGATTAAAGTTAATCAGTTGGGGTGCAAATGGGCCTAAGAATTGCAATAATCAAATAAGTACATTTCTATTTGTTTCGATATTCTCGATATTTTTTTATTTTTTTAAGTCTCACTCCATTTGGCTGCGCCCCTGATTATAATTTTTATATTTTGCCTCTTCCCATGGTTTAAGTACCGGCACCACGGTGTCTAGCCACTCTGTGTGGCATTGTCCGCGCATACCATGCATGCCATCGTGGTCTGTTGTTGAAGCTCAGGAATTTGGGACGGAATGTACGCCTTCAGCCCAACAATCTTGTTTAGGATGGCTTCTTGTCTGTTGCCTGCATAACGCTTACCTTAATGCTCCCTGCAGCTTGAATCAAGGAAGGTTTTGACTCTCCAGCTTCAATTTAATTGATGGCGGATTTACGGGGAGGCCTTGAGTTACTAACTTCTGCCCATTGGACTTGGGTCCCGAATGAGGAAGGGATCAGAGGTTTTGAGCCTTCACCCTCGGCCTCTTTGGTCTGATTGCTGGAGGTTCTACCCTTCGCCCTTGCCTTTTTTGCAGGTACACTCTTCTCCGGAGTGCTGCTTTGACTCTCGTCCTTGGTGTTTTGAGAATTTATTGGTTTAACGCCGTGTAACCGAGCTTCATCCTTACTAACCCCTTGTTGAAGGAGGAATTTAAATCTCTTCTTCACCGTACCGTTTAACCTCGGATATTGAAATCCCTTGGTTGAGGTATCTGTCTGGTGCTCTATGTTCTTACCAGACTGTAGAGGATGCTCTAGAATGTTTTGGATGTCGTTCACATCCATATTCATTTTGAGAGACATATCCCCTAAAGGTTTTTTACTGGGGTCATTCATTTTGATTCCCACGAGTAATCAGTTAAGCAAATAGTTTAATTAAGTCTAAGAATTTCAATTTAAAAAAAACCTAATAAAGCACCATATTTTAATGGTGTACACTTCTGTGCACTAAAATCAAGCACAAGTCTCATAACTATTTTTCACAATATTCTAGTTGTATAACTCGGGTCTGTGTTAATTGCCTAGCAGCAGTTTCAATAAATGATAAAACACCATAAATGATAAATAACACCTTTAATCAAAACTAAAACTAAGACCTTTTAAAAAAAACACTCGTAATAAATACAACAAAACCGAAATAGAAAAACAACCTTTTATTTTAGTTTGAATTCAAATTTCGAATTGTTGTCTAAGACGCAGCATTTTCATATTAAATCAATTGACATATTTACATATTTTCGCAACTAGGAAGCACATCATATCCGTTTTAAACTATAACATATTTTATGTGCTTCATTTTATTGCACAGAAGTGTACAACGCGAATGACGTTTACCCTATATAGTAAACCAAAATCTCACTCATTTCATGATATTTTTAGTTTTGCGATACGCTGTGACGTTCCTTTCTTTCAGCATTACAATTATGACAACATCATTTTGATGAAATTAAATGCAAATTTACTATTTTAAAGTTATTAAATTAATTGAGTTGATTTGTGGGATAAATAATTAATGTTGTCTGCGAATATTTAATCACTGGCAAAAATAATTATTAAACTCACAAATATATTGAATAATAATAATTTATGTATCCAATAAATACATATATTTCATGTTTGCTAATTGAAAACGCGTTTCACCCTTTTTTAAAATCCCAACTATGTTAAAGTGTAAATAATTTAATTAGCCAATGAGGCAATAGCGCGTTAATACGCACCAAAACACCAACATTTCGTGTTAATTTTCCAACGCTTATTATAATTAGTTAATAAATTTATAAAGCTACTAAATTATGCATAACAATTATGCTGGAAATTAAGTTCCATTATTTCCGTGCGCGCATAGTTACACTTTCAATTGTATGCGTTATATAATATTCTGATGATGGTTTAATTGAATGTTTTGTTGGAATAATTAACAAACTTAAAAGGGAAAGAGAAAATTATTAAATTATCAAATAATTTATCATTTCATTGTTAATAATTATTTAATATAGAAATATTAATATTAAATGAAATCACGATTTATTCAATTTAGTCTATTATCGGAATCTACAATTCAATGATATCGTATGCTCAATATAAAAAAACCTCTAGAGTGTCATGTAAAATATTGTAGGTTGGCTACTCTAAAATATGACAATTAAACTTGTCTGTTTTAGAGTCTAGAGTGATAACGTAATCAAAAAGTTGAGGTAATGTCTGACGTTTTATATGTCAAATCCTAAAGCGTGTAGTGAATTTAAATTTAAAAAAAAAACATTACCAACGAAAATTTAAAAAAACATCTAGGGTGTTTTTCTATTCATTTTTATTAAACATACATTTATACAGAGTGCCCGATTTTTGAGTGGCCCCATAGTGTAGCTTATTTGCTCTTCAAATAAGAGAATCGTTTAAATGGGAGCAAAGTTGCGTATTACAGTGCTTACTAATAACCTGCTTACACATTTCCAATATCTGTCGATGTAATTTAAAAAAAATGAAATTTTAGATATTTTAAAATTTTTTAAAACTCCTTTATTTTTGATATTATTCTTAATTGGTGAAAACATTCTCAGAGCGATTTTTTACGACTCGACTTATAGAGTAAGTTATAAAACTGCAAAGCGATTCGTTCTTGTTTTTTCAAAGACAACTTTTGTTCTTCCTGTGAGCGCATATAAAGATATGTATATCACTGAACAGCGCTTTTCACGCTGTAGCCACAATGATGTGCCACATAATGACTTTTACAGAATGTATTGTTTTTATGGTAGGTTGCCATGAAAATAATCGCGCAAAGCCCCGAAAACAATTTATTTGCGTAAAGAAAGATAACCAATCACTAATAGTATTCCTGTTAAATAACATTTCAACTGTTGCACGGCAACTTGGTTTAGTTTGGTTGCCATGAAAACTTAACCAACAACAATAATTAAATAAAAGCCCACATGTGGCATATCGTTAAAATCGAGTTAAAAATGTATTTCAATGATATGCAATAATTTGTAAATTTCCAAAAAAAAAAAACAAAATTTTAATCAGTATAACAAAAACGAACTGATTTGAATATTTTAAAGGTTTGTCATTCGATCAAAAATAAAAAAGTTGTTTTAAGAACGTTTTTTGACGAATTTGAAAAAAATAAAAAATTATGGAGATTTTGAAAATCCTAAATTTCAGTTTTTCCGAAGTACATCAAAACAATTGTTTGATATTTTAGATATGAAAGCAGATTATTATTAAGCACTAAAATACGAAACAAGAAAGTTTTAACAAAATTTGATAAAAATAAAAATAACGGAAATATTGACGATTTTTAAAAATCCTAAATTTCAATTTTTTTCGAAGTTGAAGATATTTTTAATATGAAAGCAGATTATTATTAAACACTAAAATACGCAACTTTGCCTTTATTTAACCGATTCTCTATCTCTTCGAATAACCGAGATCTCCATAGTGCCGCTGGAAAAACGGACACCCTGCATATTATAATACCTAGATATTATTATTCAACACACGATACAATACATTTATATATTATACCTAGATTAAATTGAAAAAAAAATATGTATAAAACAAAATTAAAACTACCAACACAGTAGAAATATTTCCAAATATATTGGGTTTCTATTCTTCAAGTTTTAAAAGTATTTAGTTGTCTCGAACTTTATCTGTTAAAAAATAAATGTCTGATTTATATTTTGTACTGTGGGGGTTTTTACTTCGATATTTATGACAAAATATTCTGCAATATAATTTTACAAATTAACAACTATACATTTAATATTTAACAATTTCGTATCTTACATTAAAAAAATGAAGGTTTATTAAACTATATTTAGTAAAAACTATAGAAATAACAAACACAAAAAGAAACATAATTGGCGTGGCTACAAATTTTAAAAAATTATATTTAATTAAAATTAAGAAAAGCCTCTAGAAATTTGCTTTTGTCTAGTGTTGTGAGGTGGAGAAAATTCTCGAGCACGTTCTTTATGACCGAAATGGCGAAATGTAGAGAACGATCTGTTGGACAATGACCTCGATAATTTACATGCTTCCGCTCGCTGTTTTTCAGCGGGTCATCATTTATCCTCGTCACATTCTTCAAATGTAATGTAATAAATCCAAAACAAACAACGTGTATCTCACTGTGTCACATAAATTAAAAAAAAATATTTATTTATTATTAATTATACTCCTTTAAAAACGATATCCTTAGTTGGCTAAAAAAAAGAAAGTATGCAACAGTGTATGCGAAGAGGATAATTGATGACGACGCATCTAGCCCGCTAGAAAACAGCGAGCAGAGGCATGAAAATTATTTCGGTCATTCCCCAACAGAACGTTCTCTATGTTTCGCCGTTTCGGTCACAGAGAACGTGCTCGAGAATTTTCGCCAACTCACAACACTACTTTTGTCTGTTAACTGTCAATGAAAATAAATAGTATATATAGCGGTATGAACACTCACATCACTCTAACTGTCTGTCTGAGCGAACAAGTTTATAACGAGTGTTTCTAGTCCCGGGTTAGGCATGAAGTAAAATTTCGAGTTTAGAAAAGCCTGAAAATTTGGTTTGGTCGCGTAGCGCGTAGCGTTACGCGACCAAACCAAATTTTCAGGATTTTCTAAACTCGAAATTTTACTTCATGCGCCACGTGTAAAAACACTGTAATTTAGAAAATTTAGAAAAAATCGCCGGTGTTTTATCTCACTGTAATCAATTTTACGAATGTTTATTTTGTCTAATCAAGCACATTTAAAATACAGGGATTTTTTATGTATACCTAGATATCCCGAAGAAAATGTGTAGAATGCAAAAAAATGAGATCAAACATAAGCAGTACATTTAGAACTTACGCGTGGCGCAAGAAGTAAAATTTTGAGTTTAGAAAAGCCTGAAAATTTACTTCATGCTTAATCTGAAAGTGGAAAACACTCGTTTAGAGCTGCAAATAAAACTCATTTAAATTATAACTAATGTCTGAACATTTACAGCGTACACATGGGCTATGTAATACCTACTTAGAAGAAATTTATTATGTTTGTATTTTTATAACTAACTATATCTCTATTAGTTCTATAATTTATTAATCTTATTCATTCACAATCCAACAACAAGAAAAAAACATTATCTTATTTTACATACAGCTTTTAAAGGTATCATTATTACCTTTTCTAACTTAATTCTATAACACCAACAAAAAAATCCCCTTCCCCATCTCTCACTGTAACTTAAATTTATTTACCTTGTGTGTGTCTCTTAAGGTGCTGGTTTTTCTTCGTAGTGAGAAAGAGAGGAAGCAATCAATTCTGATTAAGTTAAAAGGGCGCAATTTCCCGCAAGACCTTTATGACGAACACGGACAGAGACAGAGAAATAGAGAGAAAAGTGGCCGGTTATTTATTCCGACAATAAAAAATAATGACCTTTATTAACGGCACTTTTGCGCCCTGATTCGGTGACGCAAATTAAAAATAAGTCTTGGTCGGCTCCGGCTAATCTCGCACAGTTAAACTTAATTTCGGGTTTTATCTCCGCGCAGACAAAAAAAGAGGAAAGTTGCGTTTTTTTATAATTGTGGTAATTTTAATTTTTCATGAGAGTAAATTTAGAAAATTAAAACGATTAAAATTAATTTTGGGTGCTGCGTAACATACACGTTTGCTAAAAGTATGAAAATTGGATGAACTGCCACTAATTAATTACTTCATGTAAACTTGATGTTATTTTAAGTCAGGTGATGTAGCATGAAAATCAACCTAAAGGTAAACTTTAATTAAATATTACAGAAGTGTTATTAATATTTTACTTCCAAAAAGAATTACCTCCTGACCATTTTAAAGTTCATTCTTAAACACTTTTGTTTTACTAAATAGATATAGAGCGAGCAATTTTATAAGCTCTAACAAAAGCTTTTTCTAGAAGATATTTAAAAGGCTCCGTTCGGGTCCCTAAGACAATGAAAGAATTTATTAAAAATCACTGCAGGTTTTATTAAATTCTTTCGTGTTTTGTAAAAATCATAAGAAAATAACAATTGAAGAATGAATGATGTTGAAATCCACAGCTTTTGAAAGTAAAATACAACCGATTTCGTAATGAAGTTGAAACTGCTTTGAATATTTAATGGCAACTTCAACTTTTAATTTGACACTATAAGAAATACATAGGAATTTAAAGACGACTTTAACTTAAAGCCACTTTAGGTAATTATTATAAAATCTTGAGTTTCTTTATTTAATTTTAATTTGGTTTTTATTGATAACTTGATGAAACATTTTTACTAATATTGAATTTCGAAACTAGTTAAAAAAATTAAAAAGAGAAGTGTAAATAATTAAACAACTAGATTTGTTTGACAGAGAGAGAGTGCGGAAGGCAACTGTTGCGCTGTACTCCTGTAACAAAGCGATAGGTAAAAGATGGGGCATGCAGCCTTACATCACCTACTGGCTCTACAAAGCTGTGGTTAGACCTCTATATCTATGGTTATACTTTACTACGGTGCTTTCATTTGGTGGCCTGCGCTTGAAAAGAGGGTCCACCAGCAAGCATTCGGAAAGGGTGCCACTAAGACATCACCTTCTAAAGCATTGGAAACGATCAACTTGACCCCTGTGGATTTCTTTGGCAAGCAGATCGCGCTAACAACTGCCGTAAGACTAAACTCAATTAGCAGGCTGACACCAGACACGCAGGGACACACATGAATCCCCAAGAAATTTGCTAGTGTCTCCTTGAACATCGACCGCTGTCTACCAATTCCTGCTTTCGGCAATATATTCTCTGTCCAAATACCCACCCACTAGAATGGACTGGGAGGACAGGTGGCCGGACACAGGCTTACTTAACGTCTTCACGGACGGATCTAAGTGTGATGATAAAGCAGGGGGTGGGGTTTTCTGTGAGGACCTGTACCTCCGCATCTCCTTCAGAATGCCAAACCACTGTAATGTTCTGCAGGCGGAGGTGATGGCTATTAAGACAGCTGTAGGCTGGCTAAAGGCTAATTGATGAGACTTCTGCTGGTCCGGTCCATATACATACCGACAGCCAGGCTGCGATTAGGGCTCTAACAGGTGTATGCAGCACCTCGAACATTGTATGTGACTGTTGGAAGGCATTGAATAAATTGGCAGCTCAGGTACACCTCCAGCTTATCTGAGTTCCAGGCCATAGCAACAACCCAGATAAAAATACAGCGTACGAGCTAGCAAAGAACGGTAAGAGGCTACACCCGTCCTCAATAAACCAACATCCAGGAATTCCCTTAGAGTCATGTAAGGCGGTCCTCAATAATACCATTTCTAATATCACAATCAGTAGATGGAGAAACGAAAGCAGCTGTAGAGGCAAATATGACCGACAGGAAAAGAAGCGACAATTTGACGCATTTCTAAACTCGAAATTTTACTTCATGCGCCACGCGTATAGGACACTGATTCCAAGTGATGTTTACTTATTTAAAATATTTCAGTATTTTTATAGTTTAATACGGGTGGCGCATTAAAAAAAAAAAGAGTTTAGAACTCAAAAAAAAATTACCTTTATCTTTGTGTTCATTTGTTATACATTGTATTGATTCTGTCGGTCTACTACTGATAATGTAATAAATCTATATCCATTTTTATCAGAAATTTCTTGGTGAAGCACTGCATCACCTGCCTCCCCTTACAAGCCACGAATAGTAATACATTTTATACGTTTTTCGAAAATTTTAAACTCCAATAAGTTATTTTAATTTACTTATGGCATACCACGTTATTACAATAAGCCCTTTAATTCAAAGTTGTATACGCTTAAAAATACATCCTATATAAATAAAATAGAATGCAATGTGCAGTTGTAATATAATTTGATTTGTAGTTGAAATGTTGCATTGAAACTAAGCAAATGCTTCGAATTACTCGTTCAATTTAAAAGGAATTTTCTTCTGGTCGCAGTAATAAACTAAATTCAATTAAATATTTAGGTTGTAACTGTAAACTTTCCACATGTCCACCGACGAACCGCAGCCGAAAAGCAATTGAAACGTTGCAATTCCAACAACTTGAACTTTAACTCTCGTGTAATGAATGTGCAATCTGTTCCAGGAGTACATCCGCGAGAGCCGGGAGCAACAGCTGAACGAACTGGGGAAACAGGAACACCTGGAGAAGACGAAGGCTAAACTGGGCAGATCCCGTTCGAACAGCACGCACTCCTCGGAATCGCATCGATTCGTCGCCGCGAACGCCCTCACCAACACCAGCTGCTACGTCCCCGGAGGTGAGTTGCTACCAATTTTGATACGAAACGATCACTCGATAAACGGCGATGCGTACAATCAATCAATCCGGCACAACACGTACGAGACGGACGCCAGCCAGCCGGAGATGTGCGACAGCGCCTGCCAGACGAGGGAGAGCCTCTTCACGACGAACCCCTACGGCTCGGAGCACAGCACGCCCAATCACAGCGTGACCTCGACCAACTCGAAACCGAGCCCGCCGGCGCCGTTCAGCACGTTCGGGTACAAGAAGGAGGCCAAGTTTCGCGCGGAGGCGAAGATAGAGATGGAGAAGGTGGAGACGAAGCCCCAGTACGAGGATAAGAGGAGGCCGTACAGTGTCCAGACGACGAAGTCGGCGCCGGACGTCATTGTGACGCACTGACATTTGCCGAACGCCGAGTGGGAACCGTATAAGAGGCGGCATCCTCGGCAGTTCTTGAGGACCCTATCGAAGAGTCTGGACGATAGGAACAGCGTAGAGAGGACTACGGAGACCCAAACGTACGACGCTGATTTTTACACGTGATGTTGTTGGCGACGGAAACAAAAGACAATCTTTGATAATTTCATCGTTCACGCGAGCCCGAGCATTCTTCATCTTTTGCACTAGACACCTTTTTCCTAAGGCGTGTCAGCACAGGCACATATTTGTTGTTTTTTATCGATAATTCAAATCAAAAAGAACTTCTTTGAGAGCAGAGCTGGGTTCAGGCGCGTACCCGCAAGACTAACTAAATTGTAATATGTCGATGGGTATGTTGCGAACAAAACAGGAAATACAGACAAAACGCGTTTCGTCTAAACAAAATGCGAATTGTCCAATGTTTTAAGACAATAGCCGAATAAAATTGCATTCGTCTGTCATTTCGCACATTGCCTAGACAAAATGCGTTATACCTAAGGGCTATTAGACAAAATGCGTTGCAATATTTTAATTTAAAAAAAAGTACTGGAAAACATAATTTTGTTTCATAAGGAATATATTTTGAACTTCAATTGAAATCCGTGTTTGAAATTTCGAGTTTAGAAAAGCCTGAAAATTTGGATTTGCCGAAGCGCGCGAGTGAAGCGAGTCGCGCCCCGGCAAATCCAAATTTTCAGGCTTTTCTAAACTCGAAATTTTACTTAATGCGCCATGCGTATAAAACACTGGCTTAGAATAAATATCACACATGCAATATCGCAATGTTGTGACAATTTTGGTTTTTAAAAATGCTAAGTATGTAATATAATAACTACTTCATTGAAATCGCAAAAAAATGCAAAAATTTCAGCTAAAATCAACTTCTCAAGTTAACTCTATTATTGCTCGGCCGTTAATGGGTTAAAAAACGCATAGTTATAAATTCTAGTTTAACGCTCACGAAATTTAATTAGTCTTATCTAAAAATGTTAAGTTGATATCTTCCTATAACGATAACATTTTGATATTTCAAGTACGAAGTTTTTTAAGTTCTAATTATATTTGATTAAACAAAAACATGAATTATTAAACTTATATTGTTTTTTGCCTGTATAAACTACACTCAGGCTTATATTATTCAGTCACGATAAATATGGGTTTTAAATTGTCTCTAGTTTAATTTCAAAGTGATAAAAAAACACTAACATAAATATTTGTCTGTGCTAAACTAATCCATTAGAAAGAATTTTAACCTTATACAGAGAAGTTGTTGTTCAATAAATGTTTAAATTAAATGCAATTCATTTTGAACTCCGCCACTCTAAGTCCTATGGCATAAACATTTCAATTCAAGTGCACATTTGAACTGGAACTGGTTGCAATTTTAAACTGCAGTTCAGAGATGAACTCAACATTGACTCTAACTCTGAATACTCTTTTTACCAGAAATTTTGTAATTGTAAATTCCAGATATTTGAGCAAAAACTCTTGAGGATTAACTATTTAAGAAATATGGAACGTTAATATTTAAATAGGATTTAAGCAGTAAGGGCGCTCTTATATGGACGTTTTGAACACGAGGCGGAACGGGATCGGGCGCAAGCGTTTGCGTTTTAACACATGAGTTTATATAAGAGTCTGTAGACGGGCGGGTGCGAGGCGGAGAAAACGCCAGCACCCGTCCGTCTAGGAACTCTCATATAAACCCATGTGTTAAAACGCAAAGGCTTGCGCCCGCTCCCGTTTCGCCTTGCGTTCAAAACGTCCATATAAGAGCACCCTAAAACACGCTATTGTTTTTTCGTAAGTTGCGAGTGCATAATTTAAACCATACTCACATTGTATTCATTTTCTTTAAACTTTAATTGAACAACATAATCTTAGTAATTAACTTTCATATTCCATTATTTTTAGGCCAAGAATACGCGACCCGGTTTTTTCAATCAAAATGGTGATTTTAATTCATTTTAATGAAGCAAATGGATGAATTGTTATCGGAATTTAATTTTAATGAATGGAAAAAAATAACTCAAGTAAAAGTCAACTTGTGTGTTCTTAGCCTTATCTATCAACCAAAAAAACTCTCATACTTAAACACAAAAATTCCGTTAATTGTATTATTCCCCCGATCATTGAATACTATTCAACTCCTACACACCCAAAAGAAACACAAACATAATGGCGTAATTATTGCTCATTACTCAAGAACGTATTTTTATATATACATAGTTAATTGTAAGTTAGAGATTTTTTATGGCACCGCAACTGGAGTGCGTTAGGGAAATATACAAACAAAAACATTGAATAAAATAAAACAAAAAGTGTCTCATCGAACCAATAATTACGACACTAATTAATAATAAATATTGTACAGATCACTGGTTGATCTAAAATACTAAACAAAATAAGTAAGTGATTCATTAGATACAATATAAATATGTAATGCCTTATTAAATTATGAAAGTTACTTTTCATATTAAGTTAAAAAAATAAATGTAAATCTATCTGCTAAGATTTACATACGTTTTTAGTACACAGTAACTTTCATAATTTAGTAGATAGTTCGTTATAGATGTTAATTTAATAAAATAAAAAATATTAATAAATAACTTTTATAATTTAGTAAATAGTTAGTTATACATGTTAATTTAATAAAATAAAAAACTTTAACTTTGTTCGTATAACGCACTCTTTTTATTTCTATTTACTTTTTATACATACAGGGATTTTTTCTTTAAATTATACATACCCCTAAGTGTTCTCTGTGAATTTTCAGGCATTCTTTGTTTTTCAAAAGCTTAATTTGAAGTTTTGAACGAGGATTTCCACTCCCAGATTAAGCATGAAGTAAAATTTCGAGTTTAGAAAAGCCTGAAAATTTGGTTTGGTCGCGTAGCGCGTAGCGCTACGCGGCCAAACCAAATTTTCAGGCTTTTCTAAACTCGAAATTTTACTTCATGCGCCACGCGTATAAAACACTGATTTCAAGTAAAGTTAAAGCACGCTGCTAAAGTAGTATGCTAAAGCAGTATATTTTGAACTTCAAGTTATATCAGTGTTTAATACGCTTGGCGCATGAAGTAAAATTTCGAGTTTAGAAAATCCTGAAAATTTGGTTTGGTCGCGTAGCGCGTAGCGCTACGCGACCAGACCAAATTTTCAGGATTTTCTAAACTCGAAATTTTACTTCATGCTTAATCTGGGAGTGGAAACACTCGTTCAAAACTTCAAATTGAACTTTTGAAAAACAACGAATACCTGAAAACTCACAGAGAACACTTAGGGATATGTATACTTTAAAGAAAAAATCCTTGTATATATAAAACGTAAATAAAAAACGTAATAAAGAAAAAGAAATCCTCGTTAAAAGTTCAAATTAAACGATTTTTAAAAACAAAGGTCTGAAAATGTTTAAAATATACATAGGAATATGGATACTTAAAAGGAAAATTCACTGTATATATTTGATTTCATCTTCACAGTAACTTTCATAAAGTCAACGAAGATTTAACTCTTTGACCTAATGAGAGTCGCCAAAAAACTTGTTTTCTATCCATATTTACTAGAAAGATCTTCAAATTAATTAATTTTTATCTCTCGTCAACTCTATTTGACCCTATATTTTACATATTTCTGAATGGATTACACCTTTTTTCAATCGAGGATTAAAAAAACTAGCCTTAAATTTTATTTATTTGCGGCGTTATTTAAGTGACTCTTAAACTTAAATAACAACTTTATTTATTTTCGTTGGTAATTAACCATCAATGTTTCTAATGTGAATCTAATGAATCACTCAATTAAAACCTAGATTGAATTAAATTTTTCCTATCGTGAATTAACTTTTGTAAAGAAAGAAAAAAATCAAAAGAAGAGAACTTATTAAGTTTTATCTTTCCTCCTCCCTTCCCCCGAAATCCCCGTAATCCAATGTGTGATAATATTTTCATTGGCGGATTCTTAAATGATTGTATTTACGATGACGTTTGTATAAATACTTATAAATGTTAACAGAAATATTTTATTTACTGCGTTGATCGCAAAAAAAGAGAGAGAAAGTTTTTAGTATGAAATATTAAATCAAACGCGCCCGTCGTTTTTTTAAATGTGGCGGAAAACTGTATATATGTACCTAAACAAATGAAAAATACTTGTATAAAATAAAAATCCGTATATAAATTGTGTTTTTTTTTCCTGTTGGAATATTGAAACAAATTTTGCAGGTTTTAAGCTGTGATGATTAACGGTAAGTTATAAAATATATAAATAATAATTTGAATTAAAAAACACTTGATTTTTTTTTATATACATTTACTGGATATTGGTGTCTCAGACCATTCCACCATTTCACCTTTATATTTTGTATGTAACTATATTTAGACGCCATAAACACATTCACCACATCCATGGACCCAGGTGGAATCATTTTGTACTTTAAAATTACCCTACCCGGCGGGACTCGAACCCGCGACCCCTGGGTTAGGAGGCAAGGCCTCTACCCACTACCCCACTGGGGTCCCCAACACTTGCTTTATTTCACTATAACTAGTTTATTATATTTAGTAAAACAAACCAATGCCGGGTTTCACCAACGTCAGTTAAATTGACCAATAGTTATTTATAGATTAAAATCTAGTAACAGTTACATACATGTCAAATAATCAATCAAAATGTTAACTAGCCTTCATAGTTAACAGTTTGATTGATTTTTTGACTTGTATATAACTTTTACTACTTCGTTATACATCATTATTTACACAAATAAGACACTTAAACTTTGTTTGTATAACCTAGGTTTTCATTTTGACTATAGTTTCGACAATTGGTTGGTTTAATAATGAAAAGTTAAAGTTGTCGAAACTATAGTCACAATAAGAACCTCAGTTATACAAAGTTAAAATGCCTTATTTGTATAAAAAATCAATTAATTCCCATGCTATTGATATTTATGAACATAAAAAATGTCTATTCCAATCGATAAATAAATTTAATCAACGATAAGGATTTAATTAAAACTTAATTTAGTAAAACCGGACATAAGTGTTTTTTATTTCAAATTATTATTCATACATTTTTTAATCATCTTTCACCAAGTGATTAATGAGAACATAGTAAAAGGTAAGTTTTGAAGATTGTGTTTTTAGAAAATTATAATTTTGCATAATTTTGCTTTCATATATTTTTGTCAACTTCGCAAATGGTGGCAATGAAAGGTAAGTTTAAAACATTTTCTTTAAGGTCGGAAATTCACATGTTATTTGGCCATAAGAACGAACAACGATTAATCTTCCACAATAATGAAAATAGATCTTTGAAACTAAAACATATTGCACATTAAAGATTTCCGAATAAATTGACACTATTCTTTTTTTTTTTCAAATGTTTCTTAAATTATATATAAATCAACGAATGCAACACTCTTAAATAATCACATAAATTCGTGCAATACTTTTATAGAAAACATTATTTCTTCTTTATATTGCTTTAATTTTTAGAAGTAATTATTATAAACATGTTGTAATAAATAGATTAATCTAAAATAATTGATAAATAAAATTAATCGTCGCTTAGAAATCTCCATAAGAGCAATGTAAATTTCGATTATGCTTTCAATAAATAGGGGGCAGCATCGTGCTGTTTTAGTAATATCTTAAAATTATACTGTAGTTTCCCAAAACATGTGAAAAAAAATGGGTTTGATATGTAGAATTCGTGTACGGCGTTTGTCGTGACTGTTTATTGATTATGTTGTTGATACACAACAAAGAAAGACATTATTAAAATATTTTAGAATACATTCTTCAAATATAAGTGCATTTCTGGAATCATGTTTTGAATAGGAACGTGGAATGCCGGTATATGTTACTTCAAGTGATGAGTCGGAAAAATTTCTTATTCCTTTATTTACCAAATTAAATGTGCGACACTCGGCGATTTGATTACCAGGGCACTTAGTCAGCTTAGCGTCTAGAGTTCGAATTGGGTTATTGCAATTTCTCATTTTTTGTACGGCTTACCCTACTCAACTTAAAGTGTCGCCTACCCAGCTTAGAGGGTGTTCGCATCTATTCCTTTAGTGTGCTTCATTGCAATTTACCAAATTAAGAAGTGCAGCACGCGACAGTCATGTAGCCGCGTCGATATTTGATAGTAATCAATTAATTCACTTATGTAGTTGCAAATAACATGAATATATATTTTATGTTGCCAGAAATTAACTGTTTGCCTACAATATAAATACAGGGAATTTTTCTTTTAGGTAAACATGTGCATAAACTGTACATTTTCCGACGTGCGTTGTTTTTTAAAAGAGTTCAATTTGAAGCTTTAAACGAGTGTATTCCACTCCCAGACTAAGCATGAAGTAAAATTTCGAGTTTAGAAAAGCCCCGTGAAAATTTGTCGAGGGTCGCGTAGCGACCCGAGACAAATTTTCTGGGCTTTTCTAAACTCGAAATTTTACTTCATGCGCCACGCGTATAAAACACTAAAATATTGTGAACTCTATATTTGAACCTTACTTGAAATCAGTGTTTTATACGCGTGGAGCATGAAGTAAAATTTCGAGTTTAGAAAAGCTCAGAAAATTTGTCTCGGGTCGCTGCGCGACCCTCGACAAATTTTCACGGGGCTTTTCTAAACTCGAAATTTTACTTCATGCTTAGTCTGGGAGTGGAAAACACTCGTTTAAAATTTCAAATTGAACGCTTTTAAAAAACAACGAATATCTAAATATTTAAAGAAAATAATCTGAATTTAGAATAACTTTAAAGAAAAACTCCCTGTATATACTCATATGGAATATCAAACTAAAAAGGCATCTGTTTCGTTATACAGTTATTAGGTATGTCGATAGAAATTAAAATCGTGAATATTTATCCAGTTTACTTGTGTCTTCTGAAATTCAATATCCATTTATTCATTCGCACGGCGCTAAAATAATAAAAATTATGAGCGCGGAGCGCGTTGTTTGCTTCAACGCGCTCCACACTCATCATTTTTATTATTCGTTGTGATAAAATTCGGCAGGCAATATAAACTAATGCATAGCCAAAACTACTTTCTGCAATTCTGCTATTTCTGCGCCATCTCATATCCCAGAAACGCAGCCAGCAAAAATTGGCCCTCTTAATATGCATTTGAAGAGAATAACTGTTATTAACTGTTACAATTTTACTATACTGTTATAACATTTTAACAGTTAATAATTATTCTTTTCAGTACACATTATCCGATGATTACAGTGTTTGGCAATTTTTCAGAAATTCGTTATTTTTACAAAAACATTTAAATTGAAGCTTCTAACGAGTGCATCCACTCCTTGGTTAAGCATGAAGTAAAATTTCGAGTTTATAAAAGCCTGAAAATTAGGATTTGCCAGGGCGCGCGAACGAAGTGAAATATAATTTCAACTTTGTCTCGAAACGTCTTCAACACAAATCAGTATATTTCCTTTGTCTTTAGTAAATTATAACAATTGCTTATTAACTCATTTTGTTCATTACGAATAATACTTACTTCCCTATCTCGACTAGATTCCATAGTAAACTAATTTATTTCTGGTGGGTGCATTATTTAATTGAAGATGCGGTGCCGGATGTGCAACGAAAATTAATTAAGCTTAATTAATGAAAACTTAAATATCGTCGTAATGCCCGGGATTAAATGACAAAACGCCGGCTGCCAATGGTATTTCAAATCCGATTATTCGAGTCCGCAGTTTGCGGTGTTTCGCGTCGCGCTGAAATGTGCTTAACCAACCGACATTCGGTCATTTCCATTGTTGCGTGTAGTTTAGTTTACATCTAACAAAATATAATAGTTATAAATTAAACACATTCATTTGTTTAAAGGTAAATGCCATGAGCGTAGCGAACACACAAAGAAATCATACATTTTCAAATGTTTGCAGGCAAATACAGGGTGCGGCAGGGAAACTTACTGATTTAAAAGGTCAATAAAATAAATAGTATTTCACATATTGATTTAATTCTTTGTTTATCGTTGTTGTACACATCCTGAATTTTTGTTTCAAGTGGTTTTAAAAATGACATCGGACAAATGCCGGCCCTCATTACCGATATACTGATCCACCCGCTTTTTGAAGTTTCGCTCCACTCTTTCGAGCATATCGACGGGAATGTTGGCGATGGCTTGGCGAATGTTGTCCTTCAGGTGTTGCAGGGTACGTGGTTTGTCATTGTAAACAATGGATTTGAGATATCCCCATATAAAGAAGTCACAGGGAGTCAAATCGGGGGAGCGCGCCGGCCACAGTACGCCACCCCTCAAGGAGATTAGGCGCTCGTGGAAATGTTCCCTCAAAAGTTCCATTGAAGTTCTCGCTGTGTATGCCGTGGCTCCGTCCTGCTGGAACAATAAGT
Organism: Philonthus cognatus; assembly: GCA_932526585.2. NCBI lineage: Eukaryota > Metazoa > Arthropoda > Insecta > Coleoptera > Staphylinidae > Philonthus > Philonthus cognatus. Next base: position 22,300,669 of record OW052243.1, on the reverse strand, counting down.
TCATTAAGTTCCATTTCTTCAAGTTTTGGGAGACAAAATGCCTGAATCATTTCTCTGTAGCGAACTGCATTCACAGTAACAGTGTGTTCTTCTTCCTCGAAAAAGTATTTCTCTGTAGCGAACTGCATTCACAGTAACAGTGTGTTCTTCTTCCTCGAAAAAGTAAGGCCAAATTATCCAGACCTCTTTTTTGCCACACTGCCACTTTTCCTGAATGCTTTCACCCACGAAACGATTGATTATCGGCCAGGAACGGGACCCGTGGGATGAATATTGAACCGAGATCGGAAGGCACGTTGGGTGGCAACCACCGAACAGCGATTAGAAAAGTAAGCCTCGACGGCAAACGCTCCTCCTTTGTCCAACGCATGACGACAACTGGCTTGAGTGGTAACAAAACTTCAAGACCCCTCTATCGAATAAAACCCCCCCTACCCCTTTCTGACTACGTCTCGCTTATTGGTGCCCATTCAAATCAGCAAGTTTCCCTGCCGCACCGTGTATAAGTGTTTTGAGAAGTTCTCAAATAAAATACGAACAAGCTATCAGAGAAATGTCGTACACTGGGTAATTCACGACCTTTTCCCGCCACTTAAGAGGTGTATTCTAGAGATCATTTTAAGCAAAGAAGTTCGTATGAACACAGTTACAATTCTCAAAAATAAACGAGTTGTAGCAAACTTGAGATTTTTGTATTTTCGCTCGGCTATTTTCGGTAATGGTAGCAGTGTTCAAGCAAGATGGCGCCTGTCATCGACGTATCGACTGCTGTAGGATGAAGTGCCTTGTTTGATTTTTCTTTAATGCCTTTTTTTACTACGGAGGAATATGCCGATATGGTGTTTATTTTTAGTTTTGCAAATTAAAAAAAGTTAAAGTTTCCCCTAACTCGCGCGTTTTTTGAGAATGGGACCCGCGTTAATGTGAACTTTATTGCTTAAAATGTCCTCCAGAATACACCCCTTAATTGGCGGGAAAGCATTGTGAATCACCCTGTATAATTTAGGCCCAGTCGCACCAAAAACGTGCGTTCCTATTATTCTAATATTATTTTGAACTCGAGAGAACCACTTTAACGTGTTTAGTGCAACTCGCCTTTAATAAAGAAATTATGTAGTGAAATTAACTAAAAATTGATGTAATTCAGTAATAATTAGCGAAATTCTTCAAACTTGACAACGTATCGAAAATCATTAATATTTACGTAAGTCGGTTAATTTGTTAAAAATTGACAAAAAACATGGGTTAGAAAATTGTCACATTTTAAACGGACTAAAAAAATTACGAACATTGTGTAAATTAACGAAAATCATAAAAAAATTAATAATTAAATAGTTCAATATCTGCATAATTTAAATTTGTTTTTGAATGAATATTCGAATAGGTAATATTCATTCAAAAACATATTCAAATATTGAAATATTTAATTATTCAAATAATATGCGAATACATCAATTTGCAAAATTCCTAGCCTTAATCAAAATATTTGTTTTATTTTTTGCCCAAATTCTTCATTTGAGGATTCGAATATTTTACTATAATTACAAATGATTATTCAAATAATTAATTTAAAAAAAAAATCAAACACATGTCAAAAATGTGCGTTATTATGTTTGTCCAAACTGTTCACTGTAAAAAACAAATATAAACAAAATAATCCTAATTTTACTTTGATAATATTTTAGAAGACGCATTAAATCAGTGTTCTACACACCTGGCGCATGAAGTAAATATTTGGAGTTTAGAAGAGTCTGAAAATTTGGATCTAAATTTTCAGGCTTTTCTAAACTCGAAATATTTACTTCACGCTTAATCCAGAAGTGGAAAACAAGCGTTTGTTCTAAACAAAATAAAAATAACTCTGACAAATGTAATATTACAATAACAAAATAAGTCCAAAAAGTTCAGCTAATATTTCTGTATTTAATTAATGAATGTTCGAAAAATTAAGTTTATTTATGGATAATTTCGTTTTCGCTGCTTGGATTTTAAAGTCTCTAGTGAGATATTAAAGGCACATTAGTTCTGAATAATTTTTAAAAATGTCGTCAATTTTCATACCCCTGTTATTTTTTTTATTGATGAACATTTATCAACCTTCGAAACGTCAAGTTTGTCTCTAAATAAATAAAAGAACTCTGTTTCCACTGCTTGGTTGTTATTTTATTTTAGTGGTAAATCATTTCGTTTTAAATATTTTTGAAAATGTCATCAGCTAATTTTAAAATTCCGTTATTTTAAAACTCCGTTATTTTTTATTATAATTAAAAATAAACCATCGTTAGATTTTTATTTTTGTATTTTCTAAAAGAAAATTACGTCTCTCAATAATTTCGTTTTCTCGGATTACATTTTTCTGGAAGCGCCTTTAGTTGGAATCAATTTTCGAAATTTTAAGCAGTTTTCAAAGTCCTCATAATTTTTTGTCATAACTATCGTTGTATAATTCACAACTTCAGTTTTCGGCTGAAGGGTTGTGATGCGCGTATACAGGCGCTTACACTAATTATTTATTTTACTGATCTGCGGACCCCTCTGAAAGTGGTGTTTTGAGGGTGACACCCCGGTTCTGTGAAATGTGTGCTTCGGTGGTTGGATGGCCTAAAGACACGATAGTCTTTTCAAGTTGGAGTTGTATTTTAACGAACACACTCGCGTTGCACGCGTCTCACTCGACTTCTTCTCTGCAAGTGGCGCTTTGAGCGTCACGCCTTACGCGCGCACTTTCCAAGCGCGCGAATATTCAAAATATGAATCAAAAATCGAATATTTTACATTTGGTCTTTTTCACGGGAATTAAACAAAACCGAACAATCGTCAAAGTAACAATCTTCCATAAAACTTCAGAAATTAATAATAATGTTGATTACGGTGACGCCATTTTACATAGATAATCGTTATTATTATTATTAATATTATTATGTAAGAAACTGACATAATCAAAATTGTGATTGTGTACATTAAAACAATTAAATGTACCTAAGTTACAATTAAACTTTTGTTTGCTATCATTTTTATTGTGAGTAACTTTGCTAACGACAAAGTAAAGTTAAAATGTCTTACAATAGAAATATTATTACTTTTATATCAAAATTATATCAATAAAAAAATTAAGATTAATATAAATAATTCAAAATTATTTACAATATTTGGTTTGCTTCAATGATTTTAATGTAAACTCCTTTAAAATCAGTGAAACAAGCATTTTAATAGTTGTTTTATTTAAAAAGTAATTAAATACATGGCAAGTTAATGGCATTTAGTAACATACCCTTAACGAGTGTTTCCATTCCTTGATTAAGCATGAAGTAAAATTTCGAGTTTAGAAAAGCCTGAAAGCAACGATTTGAAAGGGCGCCCTAGTGAAGCGAGTCGCGCCTGGGCAAATCCAAATTTTCAAGCTTTTCTAAACTCGAAATTTCACTTCATGCGCCATCCGTCTAAAAAAAATGATTTAATGATTTAGTCAGCCTAATACCCTTAATATATATTGAGTTGTCCACAGTTTATACATATCCAGTAAGCTAGTCTCTATATAAAATTTGGTAACCGCGTTTGGACGCTGCATTCAGAAGCGAGACTGCTGATTGGTGTATTAATTCGTCTGTCTTACTCTTTCCCCACATTCTGACCATAGTCTCTCTTTTTCTACTCGATTTCCATCTCTCCCATAAGCATTGGCTCCCCTTGGTTGTCCTCGCCACATTGTCAAGTGCGTTGCCTATATTCACTGTTTTAAATGATTACTCCAATGTACACAAAGTGGTATTTATACCGATCAAACAGCTTTATTTAATTAACGGCAATACCGATAATTCAATTAACAGCTAATACCGATAAATTAACAGCAATACAGATACCTTTTCCAGGGACGTTTTTACGATTAACCGGTAAATTGTTTACCAGTATTAAAATCCCTAGCGGTTTAGCGCTTCACCCTTTCACTAGTGGGAAAATTAAGTTCAAGAAAGTTGATGAGAATTATCACAATTTACGTTAACATTGAAAATGAACAAAATGTATTTTTAACTTTCAACAACTTTCAATAATTTCTTGATATTCATTATTAAAAATGTTTGACGTTTTGGTGAAAATCCTAGTTACGCCTACAGTTAATGTATTAGACGTTTACGAAAACACTTTGTCTGTTGTTTTTCGCAATGTTTTATAAATTCCTAATCCTAATTTTAAACTCCACTCTAAACCAATATTTGATATGCGTGGCGCATAAAGTAAAATTTCGAGTTTAGAAAAACGGAGCGACCAAACCAAATTTTAAGGCTTCTCTAAACTTGAAATGTTACTTCATACTTAATTAGGGAGTGGAGATACTATGAATTAATCGCTTTTATAAAACAACGAATTCCTGCAAATTTATTAAACTCTGTAAGAGTCGGGATATGTATACTCAAAAATAAAATTTCCTGTATAAAAAAAGTTAGCGGAGAACACTAAAAACACCTTAGAATAACCTAATGCAAAAATAATATCACAGTCTTATCAAAGTTAATTGCATTTTTTTAAAATATATATACCCCAATTTTATACTGTACATTTTCAGATATTAGTTGTTTTTTTAAAAAAGTTAAATTTGAAGCTTTAGGCGAGTGTTTTCCACTCCCAGGTTAAGCATGAAGTAAAATTTCGAGTTTAGAAAAATCTGAAAATTTGGCTTGGTCGCTCCGCGAAGCGGAGCGACCAAACCAAATTTTCAGATTTTTCTAAACTCGAAATTTTACTTCATGCGCCACCCGTATAAGACACTGATTTCAAGTAAAATTGACTATACAATATTTTAGTCTTTTCAGTGTTTAATACGCGTGGCGCATGAAGTAAAATTTCGAGTTTAGAAAAGCCCAGAAAATTTGTCTCGGGTCGCTGCGCGACCCTCGACAAATTTTCACGGGGCTTTTCCAAACTCGAAATTTTACTTCATGCTTAGTCTGGAAGTGGAAAACACTCGTTTTAAGCTTCAAATTTAACTTTAGCTTTGAATTGAACTCTTTTAAAAAAAGCGTATGTATACGTAGGTATACTTGTAAAAAAAATTCCCTGTATATTCTTTCGAGTTAATTTAATGTTGGCTTGTGTGTTCGTTGACTTATTAGGCTATTATTATTATTATCATCCACTCACAAGTGTTGGCTTTTGTGTTCGTTGACTTATTAGACTATTACTTTTATCTACTCACTAGTGTTTATAGAAGGTGAGGATCATGTATTTTCATGTATTTTCTCAAACTGTATTTATTTAATTTAATTTTAAATAAATATACAAAATAATAACCACTTTCTACCCTCACTAAATATAATGCATTCACTAATTTTAAAGATATGCCTGTATTTTTGTAAATTTTAACAATTATTTATAATATTATAATTCAGACGCTTTCTTGAGCTTGGCGGTATTCGTAGACACTTCCTCTTTCCACGAAACACTTCGAGTTTTGGGGGTTCGTGACACACCCATCGGACCCAGGGGTTCCGAAACCACCGCCTCCAGGTGTGTGCAGTTGGAAAATATCCTGAAAAAAAATAAACATTCGATTATGTTAATTTCTCTTAAAATAAATTGAAGCAGTCAACGCATGACCGAGAATTTTCAAAATGACATGTCGTAATAAAAGTATAACATTAAAGGAAAACCGAAATAAATATCTCGGTTTAAGAGAGCTATCTATTTTGTTGACGCAATCAAGTCCAGTCCAGATAGACTAGATCACAAGTCAAAAAAATTATAGATTGTAAGTAAATGTAAATATTTCGATAAACGAAGAACAACAGCGGAGAATAATTCAAACAAAGCCGTCATATTTCATGAAAGAAATCAATGTACAGGGAATTCAGGGAATTTTCCTTTTACTTAAACATATACTCTGTAAATGTTCAGGCATCCGTTGTTATTATAATTTTATAAAAACAACGAATACTTTTAAGTGTTCACTTTGAAACTTTAATCGAGTGTTTCCACTTTTTGATTAAGCATGATGTAAAATTTTGAATTTAGAAAATCCTGAAAATTTGGTTTGGTCACGTAGCGAAGTGTAGCAGCCAAACCAAATTTTAAATTTCACCATTTTTGACACTACCCTGTTGACCTTTATAATAACTTTTGACGGTTATTAGACTATGTTTTGAGACAAGTAATTATTCTCCAGAATTTGGAAAAAAATAAGCTATCGAATGATGACAATTTTGATTAGTAGTGCTGTTCAAAATCAAGTTAGCGCTGTATCTTGAAGAGTGTGATAGATAAACATTTGAAAAACGTATCATTAAAAGATTTTGCTTAATTAAATTTACAATCCAAATTTCATGTTGATCCGACAAGTACTTTTGGAGATATTAAGCCGGTTCCATACATAATGAACACCCTGTATAAGCAAGGGGTCATGTATGTTGTTTTTGCTATTGATTGTTAAAACTAATATTTGGTTTCGGGGACCCTCGTGGGTCAGTGAGTAGAGCTCCTGTTCTTGGGCCAGAGGGTCGTGGGTTCGAATCCCACCGGGGGTGCCAGTTTCTTATGGGGAACTTGGCACCCTCTGAAGCCATGGATGTGTGTGAATGAGTTGTGCCGTCCATAATTAGTTGCATAAGCGTGTAAAGAATTAAATACTTATATGGAATAAATAAAATAAAAATTGATGTTGGCCAATAGTCTACGTTACTAAGGCCAGGCAAAAGCCAAACCCAATAAAAAAATATATATTTGGTTTTTATTAAGATTACCAGAAAGACACGGTGATAAAACTAGAAAGATTTAATTCCACTGTGTTTTCACACCTCTCTTATGTGGTTAATCGAAAATAACTCAAAAACTACGCATGGAGTAGTTTTACAATTTCACATGTTTTAAAAAAGTGATGTTTGCCAAATATCTCGATTTCACGAAAATTTTGTATACCGCTTTTAAACTAGATTTTTCATAAATCTCAATTTCGCTTAAAATTTTTATAAAATTAGATGTTTTTCTTATTTCTAGTTGAAAAGAACTCATAAACTACAAAAGTAAAGTATTTTTGAACTTTCTCATATTTAAAAAAAAGAATATTTGACCAAAATCCACACAGAATTTTATAAATATATTGTATTGTTTTAAAGCTTGTTTTTTTTTTTGTTGATATTTCTTGAAAACTATCAGAAAATAACCCTTTTCTTATGTTTTATGTTCAATTAAAAATAATTCAAAATGTACGAATGATTTTTTTTTATTTTTCACATATTTTGGCAGATCAATGAATGCCCTCGCAAAATTTCACAAAGATAACTAAATAGTTTTTTAAAAACTATGATTTTTTTGATATCCTATCTTCTTGAAATAAATATAAAAGTACTTTTCTATGACACTAAATTAAAAATATCTTAAACTCAAACAGTAAAGAGCATTCACTATCTTCTTGAAATATTTTTATATGTTGACATGAAAAACATAAAAAATGACAACAGTTTTTACCATAAATTCACATTTGTTGACATGTGGCACATCATTGAAATCAGCGTAAGAAATTCTGTTCGGTGATATGCATATCTTCATATGCGCCCATAAGAGAAACAAAAGTTGTGTCTGGAAAAACAAAATCGAATCGCTTTGCAGTTTTATAACTTATTCCATAAGTCAAGTCATAAGAATGTTTTTATAAATTTGGAATTAGATCAAAAATAACGAAGACATAGGAACATTTTAAATATCGAAAATTTCATTTTTTGAAATTACATCGAAAGCATTGAAGATATTTAAAATATGAAAGAAGATTATTTGTGAGCACTAGAACTCGCAACTTTGCCCCCATTTAACCGATTCTCTATCTCTTCAAATAAGCGTGATCTACACAGTGCTGCTCAAAAAACGGACACCCTGTATACTAGTATACTTAAAAGAAAAAATTCCTGTATTTGCAAAGACATTAGCAATTATTTACTAAATTTAATAAATCTTAATCTATTCATTATCGATAAATATGTGTATTAGCATAAGCCCTAAATATTTACATTTAATACCGTAATAGCATTAGTGTTGATAAAACTAATCGTTATTATATAAAGTTTGTTATCGGATTTTTAAAAGATATAAAGATACATCGAAGTTATGAACCGCTTAAATAATAATCATTGTAGAAACACGAATTTTAAAAAATGCACTTTCTTGAAATTACAACTTACTTTTTTGTCCACAACAGTAACCAAAAAATAAAACAGTAGCGCAAATAAATAATAATCATAATAATTACACAAAACATATAATAAAATAAATCATCTCAACTTTGTAAGACAAATTTGTTATAGGTTTTGTAAATAATCGCACTTTAAATGTTTGGATTTTCATTTTGTTTGTATAACACACTAGTTTAATTTTCATGACTGCAGTTTCGGCAACTCAACTTGCCATTATAAAATACTGTGTTTGATAGTAGCAAGTTGAGCTGCCGCAACTGCAGTCACGAATCTAATAATAGTTTTATCAGGAGTTCATTTAAAAACCCGATCGAGATGGCGTTGCTTTTTTGATAGAAGAAAATGGAACGAAAAAGTAAAATCGCAGCTTAATTTACGTTTTGTCATACCTGACATAAATGTCAGATTGTGTTAATCAGTAGCTCATTTTGCCTAATTCTTATAGTTGTTGTGTTATTTCTTCTTATAATCGGCTGTTTTCGCAGCTAAATAAACAATGGCAATTACAATATAGAATAAAATAAAAAAACTTTTATAAAATTGGGTTAGATTCAAATTGACAGGAGCACATTCACGTACGACCTACTTCACAATGTTTTGAAATTTTTTGACTGAATTCCTGATATAAAGTAAAAGTGTTTTATTTTATTGAATTAACATTTATAACGAAGTAGAAGTCTTCACAGTTCATACTCGTATAACATATAATATTAGGTTGTTCGGAAAAAAAATGTTTTTTTTAAATTAAAAATGATAATATTACACAAAATACATAAATTATGTACATAATGTGTTCAATTCTGGATATTTAACTGAAACACTTGGTTTGTTTCACTGATTTAGTGTTTTAATTAATTATCCAAAATTAAATTAAAAAATGTTTCACCACGGGTTAAGTGAGGAATTAATTAAACATTTACATAATGTATTGTTTTATATAAGATCCATCTTGTTAATGTGCAAATTAAAAAATCATATATTGATTTCATGCAAAGAAAGTTATTAAATTTAAAAAAAAAAGAAATTTTTAACGACATTTTTTTCCGAACAACCTAATGGTAACGCAAATATATAATACAATTAATTAATATTATAAACTAAATAAAACAGCAATGTAAATACATAATAATAATAATAATAATTGATAATAAACAATAAATAAAACAGTAGTGCTAATATATAATATTAATTAATTGATATTAAATATTGAGCGAAACATTCAATCAGCCTCTAATATTAATTATTATTATTAAATAAATCGATATCTAATAAAATCCACATTGTGTTACATAAATGTGTCGTCATAAGTTAGCAAAGCGCGTTATCAGCATTCAATTGATAATACGCAAAGTAGCATAAATAAGCATTGTACTATATTATTCGGGTTCCATTGTAAATAGACTCCATTTGCAACCTTTGAATCGAACAACGCATACCGTGGACACAAAACAAAACAGAAACAGACACAAAACAAAATGTTCTTCCTATTGGAAATATTTATATTCCTGGTGATATTTAAAGTGATTTTAAAATTAACCACGGGTGTTTGCAAAAGTAATGTGTGTCTTGTTGGAAAGACAGCTATTGTTACAGGAGGAAGTGCAGGTAAATAAATAATAATAAAATGTTTAATTTTCAAGTTAGAATTTGTTGAGAAACAAAAAACGATCAACAAATGTTCTTTTCTACAACCGTAAATAAAAGTGACAGTGACACATCGCAAAATATGATATACATTCACCGTGAAAAAAACGTAAACATTTTAAGAGAAAAAATATATTTTTTAAAAAATAAAACCACTAGAAATAAAACAACGCAGTTGGGAGGGTTTCACTTTTATTGTTGAACACTGCAACATGTTTCACCACACAGTGGCTTCATCAGGCAGATCATCATGTATCCGCCTCATCAATTAAATATTTAAAAAACCACTAGAGGTTTATTTTTCCGGAAACAGTTAAATATTTAACGATAACTTTGTTGTTTACTAATTTAATGAGAGTAAAGTTATGTCTTAAATCATGAAGCCATAGGTCAAGCGATTTGTTAGTTGCTAGAGTTGAATTTGCTAAAAACAACAAAGTTTGAGTGAAATATTTAAGTTTTGTCAGAATAAAAAATTATAACTCAAGTGGTTTTGACATGATAATTTTACGAAAACTCATTCCTTGCACTCAACATCCTCAATTGGGCCAGAACTAATTTTAAAGTTATTTCAAAATATTACCTTATTCTTTAATAGTTTAGCTGTCATAATATTAACTGTCGAATTCAAAATAGTTTTGAATTTGAAACATACTTATAGCTGTCATAAGCTCGTATTAATAGGTATTGCGGAAAACAGTAAATTGCTTCCAAAATTTCAAAGATTACGATTAGAAGACCGAAGAGTAAATTAAAAAAAAATAATTGTGGGAAAATAAATTAAAATTGAGGGAGTTAAGTTCCTTGAAAATATATCTTATTTAAATGTTTGTATCAACGTTTTAAGATCCTGGATATTAATTAAATAAAATTAATCAGTGGTACAAATAAAATTAACAGAAATTGGATATAGGATACAGAAATAAAATGACAGCCACTGAAAATAAGAATTTAGGAGAACAATTGATTTTAAAAGTAATACAGCTTTTTCCCTAATAAACATATACGTAAATATCGATACCTTAGCTCGCAGATGTGTTAAGTGCTACAGAATCTGTATGCACTTAATACATCTGTGACCTAAGGCATCGAGTTTATATTATTTATAGTTTAAACTTCACAATAAATCAATGTTTTATACGCGTGGCGCATGAAGTAAAATTTCGAGTTTAAAAAAGCCCCGCGAAATTTTTTTGCGTTCATTTTGAAGCTTTAAACAAGTGTTTTCCACTCCCATACTAAGCATGAAGTAAAATTTCGAGTTTAGAAAAGCCCCGTGAAAATTTTCTGGGCTTTTCTAAACTCGAAATTTTACTTCATGCGCCTCGCGTATAAAATACTAAAATATTGTGAACTCTATGTATATTTGAACCTCACTTGAAACCAGTGTTTTATACGCTGCGCGACCCTCGACAAATTTTCACGGGGCTTTTCTAAACTTGAAATTTTACTTCATGCTTAGTCTGGGAGTGGAAAACTCTCGTTTAAAGCTTCAAATTGAACTCTTTAAAAAAAACGTATGCCGGAAAATGTACAGCTTTATTCCCTGTATATTGATCAAGTAGTCATTTAGTTTTCATCATTGTCATGGTACTATTTAAAATTATTACAATAAATAAGTTGTTCCTTCATGCTCATTGCTTATTTTATTAGGGCGTATGTAAAGTATCGTACGTTTCTCGAGTGGTATGGCAATTACATACTTGCGGAATACTGCACTCGCCGCTGCGCGGCTCGTGCGCAACATGTCCGCTCATACGTAATATGCTGCATTCCACTCTCGTTACGTAATGTACTATTAAACTTCAAATTAAACACTATAATAATAACATTGAATGACTGAATAAAAATTTTAATTAAACTTTTTAATTTTGCGAAATTTTGCAAAATACAGCCCAACTGAATTCGCCCTGGATTTTTTTGTTTAGTCTAGCAAAAATATTTCCTAATTCAATGTGTGTTTCAACGTTTTAAAATCATGGAAATTGTTCAAGTAAAATTAATCAGAGCTAAAAATCAAATCAACACAAAATAATAATTTTATAAAATAATTTTACAAAAATAATGAAAAAATAGAATTAGTGTCGATTAAAATAATCAACAGCACTTGTAAAATGTCAAAGAAATGCCCAATTTGAATCGAGAAGATAAAAAAATATTATGTTGAAATGTTGCCAAAAGAGCTATGATTTTTTTAGCAAAGTCCAGCAAAAATATTTGCTAATTCAATGTTTGTTTCAACGTTTAAAAATCATGGAAATTAATTAAATAAAATTAATCAGACGTAAAAATAAAATTAACACAAAATGGTAATTGTATATAATTATTGTATACCACTTCATCCGACTTTTACGAGAATTATGAAAAAATAGCATTAGTGTTGATTAAACTAATCAACAGCACTTGTAGGTCAAAGGAATGCCCAATTTGAATCGAGAAGATACAAAAATTATTATGTTGAAATGGAAAAAAAAAGAGCTATGATTTTTAGCAAAGTCCAGCAAAAATATTTCCTAATTCAATGTTTGTTTCAACGTTTTAAAATCATGGAAATTGATTAAATAAAATTAATCAGAGGTAAAAATAAAATCAACACAAAATGGTAATTGTATATAATTATTGTATATCATTTTATCCGACTTTTACGAGAATTATGAAAAAATAGCGTTAGTGTTGATTAAACTAATTAACAGCACTTGTAAAAGGTCAAAGGAATGCCCATTTTTAATCGAAAAGATAATAAAATTATTATGTTGAAATAGAAAAAAAGAGCTATGATTTTTACATACATAATCAATATCCGCTTTGCTACGTGAACAAATAAAATTGTCAGGCTTTTCTAAACTCGAAATTTTACTTCATGCTTAATCTGGGAGTGGAAAACACTCGTTTAAATATTGAAACTGAATTCTATTTAACAAGCACGAAGTTTTGGTACCCCTGGATGTAACTCGACTCAGACTATAATTTTAAAAATAAATTGGCCTTTAAAACCCATCTTAAACCTTTAAATATAATTTTCAAAAATCCTAACGAATGCAAATGTTGCGACATTTCTCGGTTGTAAAAGCTGACATATTTTTTTTAGTTGCAAAACCTGCCAACTTTTTACTAAGTTTTACATAATGTTACTTGTTCCCATTTGACACAACGCTGATTCAGCACTATTTTAATTTATTTTAAAGACGCTTCAAAATCAGTTTTTGTCATTTTGCCATAAGTTTGTCAAAACACAAGATTAATTCAAATTCAAAACTATTTGAATCCAAAAAAATAAGCTAACGCTTCTTATAGTTTGCACACTCTAAACATGATATATAAAATTACGAAAATGTTATTCGTGAAAATGCAAACAATGTCCTAATTAATAAGACATAAATGGCATTTATATCCAAAATAATTAATGGTTTAGTGCATTGTAAGGAATTGGTTGAAAGACTAAATTTTAATATACCACGTGGTCCGCAGTCTCGACATAAGCCATTATTTCGCTTGGCCTTTCATCCGAACCGGTGCGGAATGTTTAGCCCCCTAGACCGTATGATGCGATATGCCAATAAACTTGACAATAACTACAATTTTGTGTTATTCGATCCTCGATTCACTCATTTCAAGTGCCGCTTGCACTGCATCAACTTATCTAATTTATCCGATATCGTTAAGTAATTTTAATGTGTTATTATTGTGGAACATATTTTATACATATTTTCTATTATTATTATTAATATATTGTTTTATTATATATATATATATATATATATATATATATATATATATATATATATATATATATGTTTATTTATTCAATATTTATTTGTTTATTTTTTATTTTGTAAGTACCCCTGAGATTACCTTACCACTCTTAATTTTGAATTGTCAAACCACTTGGGATAAAGATGTTCAAAGTTTATGTTGAATAGTTGACTTATTTGTGCATTCTAATGTTTAGGATGATTTATGTAAATGCTTACAATTTTTGTAGAGAGGAGATTTCCGTAAATAAATGAATTAAACATTAAACTTAGGACGATAAATAATATTAACCGTCTTAAGTTGTCTCATCAATTAAGACATTGTTTGCATTTTCACGAATAACATTTTCGTAATTTTATATATTGTCAAAACACGTATGGCTGGTTTTACATCTGGGCAACTCATATGTTAAATGACCATTCCTTTTACTTATTTTGTAACTTTACTCCTTGCGTGAATCAAATTTCATTGCAATTTTCTAAATTATGTTATTTAATTGTCGATTTATTATTCATTATTTATTATTATTTATTTAAGGTATTGGTTATGAAACTGCACTGGATCTAGCATCACGGGGTTGTAGAGTGATTATAGCGAGTAGAACTTGTGATGAAAAAATAAGGGATGATATAATAAAGAGAACGAATAATCCAAATATCGTAGCAAAAACTTTGGATTTATCCTCTTTTGAGTCGGTGAGGAAATTCGCTGCTGATATCAATGAAACCGAGGAGAGATTGGATATTCTTGTTAATAATGCAGGGATTGGCAGTGGTACCAAAACAACTGATGATGGTGTGAATACGTTGATGCAGATTAATCATTTTGGGCCATTTTTGTTAACACATCTCTTAACAGGTAAACATTATAGTAACTTGAGCCTGGCGGCTCGTGCCCGAAATAAGCAAATCGTGCCCAAAAGCCCTAATTCATACTAGGGCTGTTTTTAAACATGTTTAAAACAATGTTTTAAAACAAAGTGTTTTAAACATAACTTAAAACACTTTGCTTTAAAACATTGTTTTAAACATGTTTAAAAACAGCCGTCGGGTTTTAAACGGTTTTGTTTTAAACATGTTTTAGATCTTAAACTTGTTTAAAACATGTTTTAAGCGTTAAATTTGTTTAAAACGTTTTTATTTTATTATTTTAAATTTGCTAAATTAAATTTTATACTACTTCATTAAGATTTTTTGCTTACATTTTTAAATTTCAGCTAAATTGTTGAAGATATTTCAAATTAAATTATTAAACAGAACATTTTATTATAAGAAAATATCAAATACGTGTGCATGTGATTTTTAAATACAGGGAATTTTTCTTTCAGGTATGCATATGCATACACTGTAAATTTTACGACTTTCGTTGTTATTTAAAAAGATTTTAATTTGAATTTTTAGACGAGGGTTTTCCACTCACAGACTAAGCATAAAGTAAAATTTCGAGTTTAGAAAAGCCTGAAAATTTGGATTGGCCGCGTAGCGAAGCGGAGCGGCCAATCCAAATTAGGCTTTTCTAAACTCGAAATTTTACTTCATGCGCCACACGTATAAAACAATGAAATATCACAAAGTTTAAAATATACGGCTTTAGCAATCCAATATGTAGATGTGAATAAAACGTGAGTCAAATTCTGTGATGAACAAATTGTTTAAAACAGTGATTATAGGCAACCCAATAACTCTAACGTATATTAGGCTGCCTATAATCGTTGTTCTGTGTGTCTTTTTGAACTTCACTGTAAATCAGAGTTTTTAAACGTGGCGCATGAAGTAAAATTTCGAGTTTAGAAAAGCCTAATTTGGATTTGCCGCTCCGCTTCGCTACGCGGCCAATCCAAATTCTTAGGCTTTTCTAAACTCGAAATTTTACTTCATGCTTAGTCTGGGAGTGAAAAACACTCGTTAAAAGCCTTAAATTAACCGCTTTTAAACAACAAATTTCCGCAAATTTAAAAAACGGTGTAATTATCGGGATATGTACTCAAAAGAAAAATGCTCTGTATGTTCAGTTTTAAACACGTTTTAAACGTGTTTTAAACGTGTTTTAAACATGTTTTTAGTTGTTAATGTTTTAAACGCTGTTTTAATGAATAAAACACGTTTTATTAAAAAAAAACTGTTTGTTTTAATTAAAATGAAAAAAAACATTTTTTTAACAACCCCGATTCACACACTAGTTATCTAAAGAACTATTATGTTCACAAGAGCAATTTAAACTCTCTAATATCGCAAGTATTCCCGCCGTGGCCGAGCGGTTGAGCCGCTGTTTTCGCCAATCGTTCACAGCGGTGATCTGGGTTCGATTCCCGGAGGGGGCGAGTAAATTTTGTAACGAAAAATACTCATCTCCAGTTCCATGGATGTGTGTGAATGTGTTGTGACGTCCAAATATAGATATAGTTGAATAACTAAATAAGTCAGTTAATAAATTAATAAGTTAAAAATTGAATGATGTTGGCTAATAGTCGTGAAACTAAGGCCAGGCAAAAGCCAAAAAAAAATACCGAAAGTAAAAAAACTACGTTTTTTTAGAAACAGCGAAAGTACGTTGACATACTATTCATTTCGTAAATTCAAAATGCTATTCATTCTCCCATTATTCTTGTGATTTCTTTTAAATTCTTGAAATAATTTCTCATTTGGCACTTGGTATAACATATTTCACTATGTAAAGTTGTTGAGAGGAAAACGCATGGTATTGTTACACAAATTAAAAACTGTATTCCAACTAGTTTCGGTTTAATAGATCATTTTCAAATGAATAGTATTCCACTATTCATTTAAAAATATCCAAATAGGGCAAATACACTTGTATAAAAAAATACATTTTTATGTCACAACTTGCGCAGTTGCAGAATTTTTAAATAGCAAACGTTGTTCAGAAACAATAAATTGTAATAAAATAAAACACTTTAACTTTGTTTGTACAACACAATATTTTTTTATTTTATGTGACTGCAGTTTCGGCAACTCAACGTTTGATAATGGCAAGTTGAGTTGCCGAAACTGCAGTCACAAAAATAAAAAAATATTGTGTTATCAAACAAAGTTAAAGTGTTTTATTTTATTGAATTAATATGTATAACGAAGTAGAAGCCTCCACCGTTCATAATTTAATAAATTGTAAATTTATAGATCGATTTAAGTGACTTTGAACTGATATATTTATGTGTGCAAACGCAACTTGCTATTTAAAAATTGCGCAACAAAAAGTTGCAGCTAAAAATGTAAAAGCACCACAATACACTGAAACTAGTCAAAATAAAGATTTTAATTTATAGACAATTCCAAGTGTTTTACCTCTCAATAACTTTACATAGTATTAATCATCTGGTTTAATTTTCTCAATGAGAGTACAATAAATAATAAATATTTTTAAATTGTATTATTTTTCTGCTTTCTTTTCTAGATCTTTTAATAAAATCTGCTCCAAGTAGAATAGTATTCGTCAGCTCTGTCCTAGCGTTCATGAATAACTTCGAAGACATCGAAGTCGATTTGGTGAACCCGACGAGAAGCACGAACTATATTTCGGTATATTCGAACAGCAAACTATGCAATGTTATAGCCAGCCAAGGTTTCGCTGAAAAATTGCAGAAATTCGGCGTTACATCAAATTCATTGCATCCAGGCGTAGTTGCTACGGATATTTTCAAAAAATCCATTAAATCCGAGACGTTTGTTAGTTTGTTGTACGCCATTCCAGCATTATTCTTTAAGGTAAATATTAAGGTGCAGAAAATAACAATGTGATACACAGGGTGATTCAGTTTGGTGTTCTACCTCCTTCTAACTTTATTATTTTGAGAGTAAAGTATAACGAATCATATATATTTGTAAATGAAAGAAAATTCTCTATCTAACAGTGTCGCCAAATTGACAATACGATGACAACTGTCAAAGTAACGATAGTCAACTTGTTTTTTTCAAATAACACCATAATTATTTTTTGTTTAATTCGGATAGAGGGAACTTTCCTGCATCCGAATATAACAAAAAACGAATAAAATAAAAAAATATGTAAATCGGTTTATTTTATAAAAAAAAAAGCACATGCGGCTACGAAAATTATGAAAAAATAAACAAATTATTTCATTAAGTGTTTAATTCTTGAAAGTGGGTCATTTAAGAAATTGAAACATTCTTTTAAAAGAAAAATAGTCACAAATGAGGATAAAAAAGTGGATATTTTGGTAAATCCTTATATTTCTATTCTATACACATATATTTTTTTTTATAAAATAAACCGATTTTATTTTGTTATCTATGCGTATAGTTGTGATAGATGCAGAAAAGTAATCTTTATCCGAATTGAAAAAAAAAAAAAATACGGGAACCCTGTATATTTGTAAACGGCAGGAAATTCTCTAATTAATGGCGTCACCAAATCTACAATACGATGATAACTGCCAAAGAAGCGATATACAAATTTTATTTTATTATAGTGTCATTTAAGAAAAAAAAGTTGACTATCGCTCCCTTGGCAGTTATCATCGTATTGTAGATTTGGTGACGCCATTAATTAGAGAATTTTCTGCCGTTTACAAATATACAGGGTGCCCGTATTTCGACCGAATGTATGGGGATCTCAGTTATTTAAAGAGATAGAGAGTCGGTTAAATTAGGGCAAAGTTGTGTATTTTAGCGCCTACGAATAATCGGAAAACAATTTTCAAATATCTTTTTTGTTTTCGAGATATTAACAAAAAACTGATTTTTTTAAAAATCGTTCTAATTTTTTTATACAAAAACTACTGAATCTGGACATTTAGAACTTCGACAATATACAGGCATTTTTTATTGGGGAATCTAGTAGCATTTTTTTTTAAATAACTTTAACATTTACCCGGGGACTGTAGCCAACTTTTGTTTTTCTTATGGGCGCCATTTTGGATTTCCATATTTTTTAAAAGAATATTTTTTTTCTGAACTCAGTGAGTTATCACACTCATAATTTATTTTAGATTTAATATTTAAAATTATGATATTTTCTTTTTGGCAAAAAGTGCCGTGGAAACAATGACGTCATATCTTTTAATCAATAAAATCTTGACAGCAGTCAATCAGTGTTAGCAGTCAAAATTAATTAATAACTGTCAATTTTTTGTAATAATAATAAGTATCGATTATCACATAAAAGTTGTACAAACTAAATTTATTATACTTTTATTATTATTATTCCAAAACTCTTCACAAAAAAATTATTCTTGCATTTTTTTGCTAAATCTCGGTAAATATTGATCAACATCACATCTAAGCGTTATATATTTTTAACCTGACTGTAAATCAGTGTTTTGTACGCGTGGCGCATGAAGTAAAATTTCGAGTTTAGAAAAGCCCCGTGAAAATTTGTCTCGGGTCGCTGCGCGACCCTCGACAAATTTTCTACGTGGGGCTTTTCTAAACTCGAAATTTTACTTCATGCTTAGTCTGGAAGTGGAAGACACTCGTTAGTTTAAAACACATCACAACTGTTAAAATATGTATCGTCGAATGCCCGTCTTCAGGGGTGATATGTAAGCAAATTATGGGTCCTAGGAGTTGTCAAATGAATGAGTTTCTCAACTGTTTCCAAGGCACTCTTTACAAAAAACAAAAGATTAAAATTTTACATATAAAATGTCAAATAAACTATAAGTGTCATACATCATTGAATTCAGAAAAAAATATGGTTCCAAAAAATATGAAAATCCAAAATGGCGCCCATAAGAAAAACAAAAGTTGGCTATGGTAAATGGGTAAATGTATAGTCATCTTGAAATAAAATATGTTACTAGATTAATCGTTAAAAAGTGCCTGTATAATGTCAAAGTTGTAAATGTCTGGATTCAATAGTTTTTAAATAAAAAAATAATAACGAAATTTAAAAAATCCGTTTTTTGACAATATCTCAAAAACGTAATAAGATATTTTACATTTGTTTTTGGATTATTATTGGGCCCTAAATTACGCAACTTTACCCCAATTTAACTGACGCTCTATCTCTTTAAATAACTGAGATCCCTATACATTCTGTTGAAATACGGACATCCTGTATATTGTTTGTTATACTTTACTCTCAAAATGAAAAAGTTAGAAGAGGGTGGAACACCAAACTGAATCACCTTGTATTTTGTACAGAAAAAAATATCGCAAATGACGAAAATTGTCATATGTGACACGAATATGGTAATTCTCGAATATGACATAAAAATACCAAAACATATCAAACTCCCCACTACTATAAATATCCACACCACCATAGTGTCAATAGTGTTAATATATATATTTATATATATATATATATATATATATATATATATATATATATATATATATAGTTCTAATTTCACTGTAAACTTTCATTCACCTGAAGAGGCAATAAAGCGAAACAATTGTGAAAATAAACACACTTTTTTGAAAATCAAAAAGTTATTCAGAATTTTATTTATACAAAGTGAATATGGATTTTCAACACCTCAACGCCTTATCAATCAACCTATCCTAAAAAATATCATATTTGAATGTAGTAAATGTCGAACGAATGTGACGTAAAAATACCAAAAATATCATACTGGACATATGTGTCGTAAATGTGACCGTAAAAATACGAAAAATGTCATATTTGACAGAAATATTGTAAAAGTAGAATACGACATAAAAATATGAAAAATGTCATATGCGGTATCGATTAATTTTCAACTGTTATTTATTTTTTCAGAATCCGTATGAAGGTGCTCAAACGACAGTCCATTTAGCTGTATCGAATAAAGTGAAAGATATTACTGGAAAATATTTCCTTGATTGTGTACAATTTACGAAACCGCGCAAAGCTCTCAATAAAGAGCTATGTCGGAAAATATGGGAGCTTAGTGAGAGGGTTGTTAAATTAGAGAAAGATAAGAAACTGTAAATTATTAATAGTCATAAGTAGATAGCGAATACATAAAATAATAATACGTTTTTATAAAGAAATTAATAACAACATTAAAATTAAATTGTATTTGTTGAATATGTGCCATACTTTAAGAACAATAAATTATAAACATCTTTTAACTATACAGGGAGTTTTTCTTTTAGATATTTGTATCCCAATTGCAGCGTATATGCTGTAAATCTTTAGATTGTCATTGTTTTTTAAAAATAATTCAATTTAAAGATTTAAACGAGTGTTTTCCACTCCCAGACTAAGCATGAAGTAAAATTTCGAGTTTAGAAAAGCCCCGTGAAAATTTGTCGAGGGTCGCGCAACGATCCGAGACAAATTTTCTGGGCTTTTCTACACTCGAAATTTTACTTCATGCGCCACGCGTATAAAACCCTGAAAATATACCTTTAAATCAGTATGTTAAAGAAACATATTTTGAACTTCACAAAAATTCAATGTTTTATACGCGTGGCGCATGAAGTAAAATTTCGAGTTCACTTTTTACAAACATTTAAAATAACCTAAATTTCGTCTGATAATCTATTAATCATGCATATAGAATGTTATCCGTACAAAGTATTAGAAAGCCAGATTGTAGAGAGAACGGAACGTTTATTTCTAAATCTAAATCTTACGAATCGATTTCGTTCTCGTGTTTAATGTGGATTTTACGGGACATAAAACGGCTGGAAAAGCCGCGACTCGGGAGGGCGTTGCGCCCGCTACTTTTAAATCGAAATTTGTTCGCAAATTTTCAGCAGCTTTCAGCCGAATCGTAATTTCGGTCACGAATGAAATCGCCCTCCACTCCACGATAAAATCACGAGCACGCCGCGTCGCCTCACATTTTTATGTGATTGCGATTATAAATCAACGCACTAATGTAGCACGTGTATGATATACACGATGTTGCAAAAATCTAACAATCTAACCACAAATGTTTTGTTCTGTATTTTTTTTTTTTTTTCTAGTTCATTGACACGTGCTTCTTCCTTGCCAGATTTTGTAACTACACTTAAAAATAACAAATTATACAAAACAAACACTAGGCCCGTTCATCAAAATGTTCAACATTTAACATGCTTGGATTTGTTTGTGATGTATGTTGGTATCTAATGAACGGTACTCCGGTCGGTCTATTTTGTACGATTGTATTTTTGTACGATTGCAAAAAGCACGTTCACGATTAACAATCTGCTGCTCAGAGAATTCCCCAACAGTTGGCAGTAAACTCCCAACTGTTGTCTCTGATGAACAGGCCCACTAATAATAAGTTTAGCAAACATCGATAGCTAACGCCATCTGTTGCTCCTCAGTCGTAGCATCGTCGATGCCTAATTACACTAAGGCCCAGTTGTTGAATAGTGGCTTAAGCCGAGTTAAGACTTAAACTCGGCTTAAATACATTTCGGTGATTTTCAATCACGGCTTATTGCTAAGCAGTAGTTTAAACTCAAGTTCTCCTAAGCTGCCGACCACCACCGCTTAACGCCCAAAGCTCGAATTCATAACCTCAAACATCAAAAATAGTTGACGTTTTTAATAAAGAATCGGTCAGAATATTCACTTCATGAATATTCAAAAATATTGTGAAAATTTCGTTTGGAGGAATTTTGTTTAAAAATTTGTAAAAAAATCAAATTTTACTGTAAAGCTTTAAAAACTAGGAAGTTTATACAGAATCAGATACAAATAACAGGAATTAAATTCTTCACACAGACGTGGAATTATGGCCAATTAATTGAAAGTTAAGTGTAAAATGTTGAATATTTCAATGGAATTTTGTTTGAAAGTTTGTAAACAATTTAAATATTATTGTAAGCTTCAAACATTTGGTAATTTACGCAGAATTAATCACAGTTCTATATAAAACAAATAGAAATTAAATTCTCCACCCGAACGTAGAATTATGGCTAATCAATTGAGTGTGGAATGTTGCATATTTTAATAAGATTTGTTTGAAAATTTGTAAAAACATCAAATATCACCCAAAAACTTCAAAAACTTGGTAATTTATACAGAATTAATTTAAGTTCAAGATACAGTCAACAGAAATTAAATTCTTTACCCAGAAGTGGAGTTACAGCTCCTCAAAATGTATAAGACCATATATTTTGAACTTTACTTGAAATCAGTCTTTAATACGCGTGGCGCATGAAGTAATATTTCGAGTTAAGAAAAGCCCAAAAATTTGGTATGATCGCTCTGCGAAGCAGAGCGATCAAACCAAATTTTCAAGCTTTTCTAAACTCGAAATATTACTTCATGCTTAGTCTGGGAGTGGAAACATTCTTTAGAAGCTTCAAATTGAACGCTTTTAAAAAACAACGAAAGTCGCTAGATTTGCAGTGTATGTTATATCTAAGCATATCAATCTTTCTCAATCTTTTTACTGTCGCGTCACATTTTCCAAAGAAGAAACGCGGCAAACCTAAGTATTAGTCATAGAAGCACAAAAATATTTGTTTATTTAAAACATCCTTACTGATTGTTAAAGAGCACCCGATTTTAAATAAAATTTGTGATATAGTGTAATTATTACCCCAGGAGAAAACGCTATCCTTGTTTAAAGCCTGCAAAATATTTGTAAAAAAAATCAGAGCATTGCAACAGTTTAGAAAAGCCTGGACATTTGGTTTAATCGCGTAGCGAAGCGGAGCGAAGCGGAGCGAAGCGGAGCGAAGCGGAGCGAAGCGGAGCGAAGCGGAGCGAAGCGGAGCGAAGCGGAGCGAAGCGGAGCGATCAAATTAAATTTTCAGGCTTTTCTAAACTGCAATTTTACTTCATGCGCTACGCTTATAAAACGCTGTCTTAATTAAAGTGAAGTTCAAAATATATTATTTGTATTTATCAACGTAACAATTTTTAGCTGGCAAATAAAAATAACAAGCGATATATGAAAATGTTCATTATGATAAATTATCAACTAAATCTAAGGATTTCGAAATTATCCAATAACGCATTGATTTTTTGTCTATGTTTAAAAGAAATATCTTCTTAATTTTTTTTAACTTACTGTAATTTTTCACTTATAAATAATACAAATAATCCTTATTTTATATAAAACCACAAAAAATACATATAGTATAATGTACAAATAGTGTTAAATTAAAACAATGTTTTCTATACGTGGAAAATATAGAATTAATCGGTTATTAGTTATATCCACTATATTTTTCTAGTGATTAAGCATCTAGTGATTAAGCATCAAATAAATATTTCTAGTTTAGAAAAATGTTAGGTATAATTATCTTTCTGTATAAGATCCCTTAATTTGAAGATTAAATATTCTATAATATTTGTTGAAATAATGAATATGTGATAATATGGAAAAATAGGTTTATTTCGAAATTGTTACACTGGGTTGTATTTTATTTATTATTTAATAGTTTTATTTTAACACACAATAATAATTTAATTAAAATACTTAACTTTGTTTTGCCACTTTTATTTTTACTTTTCAGTGACTATAGTTTCGACTACAAGGTAGTCATTATCAAACTAATTAAACTAATTAAATTGTTATGAAGATGTACCACAAAGTGAACGCCAACCAAATTAAACACAATAATATTATCTACAGAACACGTCCGTTAGTATTACATGTACTATGTTGGAACACAGTATATTTACTATCAACATAACTTAAGCTACGCTTAAATAAGCTTGGCTTAACATGTGACTCAGAAACACATAACGAAATAAAGCCCAGCTTATCTAGAACAACAGTTTACAAAAACTGCAGCTTAAGCCGCGATTCAAGTGTGGTGTACATACAGGGGATTTGTCTTTTAAGTAACCATATCACGATGTATACGCAGTAAATTTTCAGGTATTCGTTGATTTTATAAAAGCGTTCAATTTAAAGCTTCTAACGAGTGTCTACACTCCTTGATAAGCATGAAGTAAAATTTAGAAATCAGAAAATCCTAAAATTAAAACACTCATTTAAAGTAAAATTTAAAATATACTTCTTTGGTCTCACGTTATTAAATTTCACAAATATTTATTTTATCTAACCAAATCTTGCACTTTCGAAAATCAAACAAAATTTATTGGGGTTTGTAAGTAGTTATATTTAAAAGAAAAAATCCGAAAGTAAATTGCTCAAAGAGCTTGAATTTTAGAAGTTTTGGTTACACAAAATAATATAAGCAATATTCATTAACGTCATCCCACTGAGCAAATCCATTTAAATAATGTTTCATCAACATTAAAACAACGTTTAACGTTGCTATCATATGCAACGTGATCTACAAGATGGAACAATTTAAAATAGTTGTTGACATTTTTCTCGAAAATAGGTAGGCCAAGAAAAAAATAATGTGTTTTATCTTGTAGATCACGTTGTGATAAGTTTCATATTACATTTTTTTTCTGTATCTTTAATATTTTAGCAGATATAAGCTAGACACTAAAAAATCAACCACCCTCTGTATTAAACAGTATATTTTGAACTTAAGTTAAAATCAGTGTTTTATATGCGTGGCGCATGAAGTAAAATTTCGAGTTTAGAGAAGCCTGAAAATTTGGTTTGGTCATTTACTTTTAAAAAAATAATACTTACGATCTGTAATTTAAATAAAATCTCTAAACTTCTAAATTCATAAAAAAAAGTCGAATTTCATGATTTTAACAAATTTTATAATAATCCAAACTCTATTAATTATCTGAATATGTTAAAACATTTTCTAGCACAAACTTTTTCAAGTTTTTTTTTTCAGAATTGCATTTTTAACGTTTTTAATGTCAGTTTTGACATTGTATTCAATTTTCAATATTACAGGATTTTTTTTAAAATGCATATTTTTAGGCTAAAAAATGAAATGAGCAAATAAGCTATTCATTATTGTATAACGAGTAAAAATTATGGTTCAGAAAAGCCTGAAAATTTGCCTATACCTTTTTATTATTTTCTTCATTAGAAAATACTAATATGTCTATCTAATTACTTTCTTTATAGAAAAAAAACCACACAATTAATTATTTACTCCAAATGCACAACTTACTATTCAACTAATAAAATTCAAAACTAAAACCCCACAATTAATGAATTAATCTGACCGAGCAAACAGCTCAACGATTCACTCACTACTAGAATCCAAATTGAACCTGCTTGAGCCAATAATTTCCTTCTCTTATTTACTTGCGCTAAGAGAACAAAAAATGGACCTATTTCGCTCGAGGCGAAATTGGAATTGTGATAAGACACAATAAGCATTTATGCGCGAATTTTATGTATTTGTCGTACCCATCAGTTGAGATGAATTATTCGCTAGGTGCGCTTTGTGTGTTCTTTTTTTCGAAAATATCGACTGATTTTTGAATTTTGAGTGTCGTGTAATGGACGATAAACATTATGTTAGAGAAGTTAGAATCGATTTTGATGTAAGAATAAGTAAGTGATTGTTTTGATTATTGTTGGGCATGTTTTTAAATAATAATTGATCTGTGTATGTTGAACAAAATTATTCATAAGTCTCTCTTCAACTTTAAATGAGAATAAGGAATTTCATAAATGTTTTCATTTAAATAAGAGGCAGAGATATAAAAAAATTTAATTCATATTCTTATATACCATATTTAGGTAAACTGCTCTGATATTATTATACAGAGATTTTTTCATTTAAGTATACATATGCATACTCAGTAAATTTTTCGGCAATTGTTGCTTTTTTAAAGTTCAATTTGAAGCTTTAAACGAAAGATTTCTACTCCCAGATTAAGCATGAAGTAAAATTTCGAGTTTAGAAAAGCCTGAAAATTTGGTTTGGTCGCGTAGCGCGAAGCGCGGAGCGGCCAAACCAAATTTTCAGGCTTTTCTAAACTCGAAATTTTACTTCATGCGCCACGCGTATAAAACACTGGTTTTAGATGAAGTTCAAAATATACGTCTTTAATACATTGCTTTAGTAGCTTATTGTTATCTTCACAATTAGTGTTTTATACGCGTGACGCATGAAGTAAAATTTCGAGTCTAGAGCAGCCTAAAAATTTGGCTGGGTCGCGCCGCTTCGCGGAGCAACCCAGCAAATTTTTCAGGCTTATCTAAACACGAAATTTTACTTCATGGTTAATCTGGGAATGGAAAACATTCTTGTAAAGCTTTAAATTGAACTTGAAAAGAAACAACGAATATTTCAAGATTTACAGAATATACGCTGTAATTGGAATATGTAAACTTAAAAGAAAAACTCCCTTTATTAACCCATTAAGTGCCATTGATGCATACACGCAACATTATTAATTTTTTGTTAATTAAATTACTAAATAAGTTAATTTTAAATAAATTATTTGATCGGACTTGAAAATGTATTATGAAATATATAAATATTTTGTTATTTACATATTTTGATTATTACTCATTTCAAAAAAATTTTGTAAGTGTATTTCTAACTTCAGAATATTTCAGTGTTTTGTGCGCGTGGCGCATGAAGTAAAATTTCGAGTTTAGAAAAGCCTGAAAATTTGGTTTGGCCGCTCCGCTTCGCGGAGCGACCAAACCAAATTTTCAGGCTTTTCTAAACTCGAAATTTTACTTCATGCTTAGTCTGGGAGTGGAATCACTCGTTTTAAACTTCATACTGCACGTTTTTATATAAAATCGACAAATGCCTGAAACTGTACAGCATATACATTATTTATATTTAAAAGAAAAATTCACAGTATGTAATACAATAAGTCATTCATGGATATTATAAAAAGGAGTGCAGAATTGTACGTAAAATCAACTTTTAGTGTTATCTCTATAGTTTCTCGGCCGTTAAAGAGTTAGTAAAATAATTTTACTTAAAAATCAGTTCGTTTGATTTTTAATTTAAAACAGGGTCCTCTAAACTATTTTGCAGGATCCAATTAATTGACAACAATTTTCTAAAATTTAACAAATTTTTGATATAATGTTTCAAAATATGGCATTTACGGACAATTTTACAAACCGTCAATATGCACTAATGGGTTAATTCGAGTTTGTAATTAATTCTAATTATTTTTATATTCATCTTTTAAATCAACACAAAGCTATAGAAATAAAATGTTGATGATTTTTTGTAATTAGAAGGTTTACCTTTTGGCAAATTTGTTTACAAAACCATGATAAATAACGTGAAATCACAATCATCATTAGTCATTCTTAAATTTAGGTAAAGGCAGGAATTCCGCGCCAATTTATATTAATTTATGACGATTGCTAATTTAAATAAATTTCATAATGGAGGCAAAGCGGCCGACCGCCCTTCTTCCCGTCCCTTATTTTCCGGAGGGCAATTATATTTACGGAGCGATAAATCAGGATTATGATACAGCAATAACAACAGGTTAGGGTAAACAATGAAGAGATCGATGGAATAATTAATTTTCTTATTAAATTAGTAAAGAATAATACTACCAGAATCTGTTTAAGAACCATTTAAATACTGTAAACAAAATTGTAGAATTCTTAAATCTTGGAGGCGTTGACTTCGAAGTAAATTTTCAATATTGAGGGAAAGGAGATACTTTACTTTTTTATAGCACTTTTATTTTAATTCTGTGGCTAATGTAGCTTTTTAAATTTAGTATATGCATATACCCTTAAAATTAGGGATGGACTAGCTCTTTAAAAGCAGAGCTAGGACGAATTCTCAAAAAAGGATTCGAATCAAGAATTCGAATCACCTAATATAATTTAAATCAAATATTTGAATAAAGGATTAGTAAGAGAAAAAAATGATTTAAATCAAAGATTTAAATCCTGTTTTTTTCGAATCACGAATACAAAATGTTCAAAACCTAATTATTAACTCTGAATCGTAGATAGTTGAGGCACTTAATTTTTTTAAATCCATGATCACTTAAATAAAACACCTAATGATTTTCAACTAATTGTTGATTTCACAACAATTGTTTCGCAACGTTGTTGCTTCTTCACCTAAAGTAGCAACAACGTTGCGAAACAATTGTCGTAAAATACACAATTAGTTGAAAATCATTAAGTGTTTTATTTAAATTAACACTGAACATCGTTGATAACAGATTCCATGTTATTCTAATTAAAGATGCCCTTTTATATTTTGTAAATATTCTGCAAACTATTGACAAACTCAATTATTCTTTATGATTAATTTTCTTTATGTTAAAGATGCACTTATGTGTTTTTAAACTTCACTTTAAATCAGTGTTTTATACGCGCGGCACATGAAGTAAAATTTTCGAACGAAATTTTCAGGTTTATCTTAACTCGAAATTTTACTTCATGTTTAATTAGGGAGTAGAAATACTTGTTAGAAGTTTCAAACTTAAAGCTTTAAAAAATCAAAGAATGTCGAAAAATTTACAGAGGACACATCAGAGTATGTATACTTAGAAGAAAAAGTCTCTGTATAGATCACAGTGTTTTTTTTTTAAATAATCTCGAAGATAGTGCCTGAATCGAAACTAAAAACTCGCTGAATTTTTATTGATTTGGCGAGAGATTTCAGTTCCAGAAGTATTTGATGTTATTCTCTGTAATACATTTCATTTGATCTTTCATGATTGAATAGGATTTTAGAGAGCCTCATTAAAACTTGATACATGAAAGATATTGGCATTCGAGATTAATGACGTGCATATATCGTATGTTTAATAAAAAAAACCTCTAGAATGCCATGAAAAATATTGTAGGTTAGTAACTCTGAAATTATATATAATAATTATTAGGTATGACGTTTTATATGTCAATTCCAAAAGCGTGTAGCCAATTTAAATTTTAGAAATAATTAAATCATGGCACTCTAGAGGTTTTTTATATTGAACATACGATACTAATCATATATTCAGTGCAAGAAAGTTTTCTAATAGGGGAATAGAAAAGTAAAACCTGAAATCAATCAAGTGAATTTATTGACTATATTAGGGGAAAGAAGAATGCGCTTGGAAATTTAAACATTTTATCTGTGCGACGAAAAAAAAACAGAAAATCTGAGAAGCAGACTTTCAAATTATGCTTTGTCAATTTTGATATGATTATTAGGATATAAACAATATTAATAACCAATATCGCTACAGTAGTAAAATAAAAGAAAAAGTGAAAATGAATTTATATTTCTACAGAAAGTCCATATTAATTTTAATTCCTGTTTATATTTTGTAAAATAAAAGAGATATACGGAAGTTAGGTGTTGTCTTTCAAGCTCTTTATTTGTTCTATATACCATATGAGGGAAAAGTTTTATCCTCTATAATCTGTTTAATAACTAGGAGGAGCGTTTTAAATTTCACGCGCCAAAACCTACAACTCTGATTGGCCGAGAGCGCGCCCATTTTACACTATGCTAATTACGTAATTATTAGACGCAACAGCTGACATAACCTTAATTCGAAGTGTTACCGAGTTGCAACTTTGTTTCGTAATAACCTTTTGTGCGGTGTTTCTTTAGCATAGTTAAACGTTAGTTTCGTTTATATTGTTGTGATGGATTATGGACCCAGTACAAGCTCGGTGATAATATCACCTTCACCTCCAAAAAAGCGTAAGAAGTTGGATTTGGGTCATTTATATCTGTTTGAAAAACAGTGCATAATAAACATGTATAAGCAGATGATAACAGGTGATCCACATATGAAAATGGCTACTGTTGTATCAGACATTGTTGGTGCAGTAGGTGAGATATCAAATAGCATAAGATATGCATCAAATAATAAAATGTTTAATTTTTAGGAGTTTTAAATTCCACTGTCTATCGTACCATTAGCTAATATAAGAAATCCGGAGAGATTTGTAGCCCTTAACAGCTTGGAGGACATGTGCATAGTTTCTTCTATAAAAATGAACTGCCAACTTTGAATCAAGTTTTAAAAGAAGTAAATCATTCAGGATTCGAATCCTGGATTCGAATTCTTTTAGACATGTGCATAGTTTCTTCTATAAAAATGAACTGCCAACTTTGAATCAAGTTTTAAAAGAAGTTAATCATTCAGGATTCGAATCCTGCATTCGAATTCTTTTAGAGGATTCAAAAGAGGCATTCGAATACTTTAGTTCAACTGGATTCGTGATCCGGATTCGTTACATTTTTTTAAGAGGATTCGTATTCGAGTCTAAATGTGGGTGATTCGAATCCTTATAAAAGAATTCGAATCCTTGTAAAAGGATTCGAATACATACAAAAGGATTTGAATCGTAAAAAATAATTCGAATTAATTGTAAGGAATAACATGAAAAATGTTTTTGTTTGTTTTTAAATTTCACGTTAAATTACTGTTTTATGCGCGTGGCGCATGACGTAAAATTTCGAGTTTAGAAAAGCCCAGAAAATTTGTCTCGGGTCGCTGCGCGACCCTCGACAAATTTTCACGGGGCTTTTCTAAACTCGAAATTCTACTTCACGCTTAGTCTAGGAGTGGAAACGCTCGTTCGAAACTGCAAACTGAATGATTTGATAAGAACATTAAATGATTGAAAATGTTTTTAAAGATAATAATATCATTTTTTAAAATTTTGTTTAATATTGTTTGAAGTAAAACTGAAATGGTAGCCACAATCTGAAATGTTAAATTTGTCCGACATTTTCCTGACTAAAGAATTTTTCCCTGGCCTTTTAATATAATTTTCTTCTGTGGGAAACCCCCATTCTGTTTAATAGTTTTCATTGTTTTTGCCAATATTTGAGTTAATTTTATAAATTTGTACGTGTTTTGTAATTTGCCTGCAATTTTGACAAATTTAATAATATATGGCTTCTTTGTTAGTGTTTTGGTCAATTTGAATAAAATTCCATGACTTTTCCCTGACTTTTCCGGTTTTAATGATATTCAGTGAATTTTGTATTTACGTAAATTTCAGGCATTAGTCGATTTTATAATAGAGTTCAATTTGAAGTTTAGAACGAGTGTTTCCACTCCCAGGCTAAGCATGAAGTAAAATTTCGAGTTTAGAAAAGCCCCGTGAAAATTTGTCGAGGGTCGCGCAGCGACCCGAGACAAATTTTCGGGCTTTTCTAAACTCGAAATTTTACTTCATGCGCCATGCGTACAAAACACTGATTTGAAGTGGAGTTCAGAACACACAAATACATCTTTAACGAGAGTAACATGGAGTCAGATATTGATTCTGTTATCAACGATGTTCAGTGGTAATAATAAACAATTAGGTTTTGAATATTTTTGTTAAAACAACTGGTAACGATATTTATATATTAATGGTTGCAAAAAAATAATAAAATCAAATTTATTCTTAAAGGATTTGTATTCGTAATTCAAAAAAACAGGATTCGAATCATATTTATCTCTTACGAATCCTTTATTCAAGTATTCATGATTCGAATCATATTAGGTGATTCGGATTCGTGATTCGAATCCCTTTTACGAGGATTCGTCCCAGCTCTGATAGAGACACAATATTATATAAATTCCATATTATATTATGAATTTTAAACACAAACATAAATTTGTTCTGTATCAACAAAATCACAATTACAATACTCGACATAATTCATTATATGCCTACCCAATACATCGCCTCAGTGTGTTTGAAAAGTCACCAATATACAGCGGGCTGAAACTATATAATAAATTGTCGGATAGTTTGAGTAAAATAACCGATCTAAAACAATTTAAATCTAATTTATTAAAATGGCTAATAGATAAAGAATATTACAACATAGATGATTACTATAAATAGGTGGATATTCCTCGGAACTCTTTACTGTTACTCACTGAAATGTCTCATTAATTTGTATTAGTTAATTTACAACTAGGAAATATTTAGTTTAAGTTTGCGTTTTTTGTCTATATGCCTTTATTTATATTTGTGACAATATTCACCATAATGTATATATCTCGTCTGTAAGTATATCATTATTGTTTGAATAAATATACTTGAATTGAATTGAGTTGAACATAATGTAAATATGTTTTATTTTACAGATATATGGCGAGATGCCGTATAAGCATTTTAATTGAACTGACGATATCGTACGATGGAAAAGAAAATACTTGACCACAATTAAGAAGAACAAAATTTATATTTGATTTTATTTAAAGAGTAATTATGAAATTATTTAAAATTGCCGCCAAATTTATTTAGTGATATTTCTGGTAACTTTTTATAGTGTAAATTGGGCTTTGGCACTTACTCCTTCTAGTTTTTAAACAGACTATAGAATGCCATGACTTTTGTTTGCATTTAAATTTGAGTTGGTTCTACTGACAGTTTCGCGGGACCTGACGCAGCCCGACATTTGAAGGTTATGTATGTATTGTGTATACAAAATATTGACAGTGACAATTGTAGTGAGAATTATTATTATTTTCAATAACTTCTTACCAACATATTAATTTTTTAAAAATTATTTTATAGCCTTCTAGAGGATAAAACTTTTAGATCATATGGTACAATAATCAATAATTATTATTTCATATACAGGGAGTTTTTCGTTTAAGTATACATATCCCTATTATGTGGTGTAAATTTTCAGATATTCGATATTTTTTAAAAGTGTTTAATTTGAAGCATTAAACGAGTGTTTTCTACTCACAGGTTAAGCATGAAGTCAAATTTCGAGTTTATAAAAGGATTAAAATTTAATTTAGTCGCGTAGCGGTTAAACCAAATTTTTAGGATTTTCTAAACTCGAAATTTTACTTCATGCACCACGCGTATAAGACACTGATCTCAAGTAAAGTTCGCTTATTTGCAATTTTTCAGTGTTATCAGTGTTTACTATGCGTAGCGCATAAAGTAAAAAAAAAACAAGAAAATATACCGCTTTAGTATACTGATTCAAAGGTAGATTTTAAACTTCTTAATAATTCAGTGCTTTATACGCGTGGCGCATGAAGTTAAATTTTGAGATAAGAAAAGCCCAAAAATTTGGTTTGGCAGCCAAACCAAATTTTCAGGCTTTTCTAAATTCGAAATTTTAGATCATGCTTAGCCTGGGAGTGGAAAACACTCGTTTAAAACTTTAAATTGAACTCTTAAAAAAGCGTATGCTTATGTATACTAAAAAAATAATTCCCTGTATACAGTCTGTTTGATTTATTGTGACACAGCACATATGTCCGTTATTAGTACAGATAGAAAAAAAAGTTAAAGACAAAGGTTTTAGTATTTTTTATGATCTATTCAATCGTAATGTCAGAAAAACAGTTGAAAATCAAATAAACACGTAAAAGCTATTAGTTTCATTTTCTTTAATGGAACACCCTGTATATTTTGTTTATTTCAAATAGGCATTAATATTAGCCTTATAATGATACCACATAAGTACCCCTTTATTATAGAAATAACACGACAATTGCCAATAAATGAAATTTATCAGTTGACATGAATAACTATTTAAAGTGTCTGTTCAAAGTGACGTCCGTTGTTTGCAATACATTCTTCACATCTCTTCATTAAATTTCGTCGTGCTTTTTGCAACATCCGTGGTGTTATTTGGCCACATGCCATACGAATACGATTTTTCAGATCGTCTAGATTTTCTGAACGAGTAACATAAACTTTTTGCTTTAAAAATCCCCAAATAAAAAAATCTAAAATAGACAGATCTGGCGATCTTGCTGGCCAGTTTATGGGGCCACCATTTGCAATCAATTTCAAACCAAACTTTCTTTCCAAAATATCTTTGACATTTCTTACGTTATGGGGAGGAGCTCCATCTTGTTGGAACCACATATCTCGACGTGTTTCTAGGGGGATATCATTTAAATAATCTTCAAATTCTATCGTAAGAAAGTTAGCATATCGCTCCGCATTCAACGTTCCTTGATAAAAAAATGGTCCTATTATGGTATCACCTAACACACCAAGCCACACATTAACTGCAAATCTTTGTTGGAATCTGCATTCTCGAATTTGACGTGGATTCTCAGTATCCCAGTAATGGTCGTTTTTTCGGTTGGAGATTCCGTTGTTGTTGAAATTTGATTCATCACTCCAAAGAATTTAATTCAATAAATGTTGATTGTTGCTAAGCCAATTACAGAATACTATCCTCCTGTCAGAATTACCATCTCTTAAACCTTGTACTAACTTAATTTTATATGGTCTCATTTTATGTTTTCTCAGATTAGAAAATATTTTATGCATACTTATTCCTAAGTCAGCCACTGCTTCACGTATTGAATTACGTGGATGTACTCTAAAATAGGCCAATATCAATACTTCATTATTATCTTCTCTTTCTTGTCTTCTCCTTCGTAATTTATTATTAAAACACCCATTTCTCCGTAAATTTTGTTCAAATCTTGCAAAAATGCAATAATGTGGTTGTCTTCTTTCTGGATACATGTTTCCATAAGTGATACTAGCTTCTCTAGAATTATCGTTGCATCTAACGAAGACCTTTAGCATATCCATTTTTTTATCATTAGAATATTAATTATCACCCATCTCTAAAGATTTGAATCAACAACACGCAAGACGGGAAGTTACTACACCACTTTGACATTAAAGCGTTAACAAATTGTTTTATGTCAATTGTTATCCATGGCAACTGATAAATTTCATTTATTTGCAATTGTCGCGTTATTTGTATAATGAAGGGGTACTTATGTGGTATCATTATAAAGCTAAGGTTATTACCTATTTGAAATAAACAAAATATACAGGGTGTTCCATTAAAGAAAATGAAGCTAATAGCTTTCACGTGTTTATTTGATTTTCAATTGTTTTTCTGACAACGTTACTGAATAGATCATGAAAAATACTAAAACTATTGTCTTTAACTTTTTTTTCTATCTGTACTAATAACGGACATATGTGCTGTGTGACAATAAATCAAACAGACTGTATATGTCATATGTTATAATCAGTTTTCTGACACGTTGTGCACTTTCTATAAAATTTCGGAATACAACAAGAATATTATTCAAAACCCGCATTGTATTTATTTAATATATACGTTTGTAATTTCGATAGTGATAATGATATATAGATGTAACAGATTGCTAAAAATATGGATTAGGGTTTATCGCTTACAATTTTTCAACGTTGTGAAAACGGCACGCGTGAAAAAAAAAGATGCTGATGATAAATAATATGAATCCAAGTGATATCTACCAATTCCTCTTGTCAACAGCACTGCCAGCAAAACGTGAGGCATCCCTTTTACAAAGGGTTTTTTTGTAAATACTCACAAACGCATAAACAGAAAAGTAGGCTCAGATGAAAGACGCGGACATTTTTATATAAAAAAATTAGTTTTCATGCTGATTTACCATAATACAGCAAAAATGAAATGAAATCTATTATCAATAGATTTTCAAGGAATTGTAATAAAATTAGAGCTAGAGTTACTGTAGAAGTAATGAAATGTTGTAGATTTTTAATATTTGATCAAATATTCTGCGAATCAAGTTCGTTGTGTCTTGTAGATAACAGAGCTGGGACGAATCCTCATAAAAAAGGATTTGAATCACGATCCGAATCACCTAATATGATTCGAATCACGAATACTCTAATAAAGCATTCGTAAGAGATAAATATGATTCGAATCAAAGATTTGAATCTTGTTTTTTCGAATCACGAATACAAATCCTTTAAGAATAAATTTGATTTTATTATTTTTATATCGTTACCAGTTGTTTTAGCAAAACTATTCAAAACCTAATTATTTATTATTAACACTGAACATCGTTAATAACAGACTAAATATCTGATTCCCTGTCACTCTGATTAAAGATGTATTTGTGTGTTTTTGAACTTCACTTCAAATCAGTGTTTTGTACGCGTGTCGCATGAAGTAAAATTTCGAGTTTAGAAAAGCCCGAAAATTTGTCTCGGGTCGCTGCGCGACCCTCGACAAATTTTTACAGGGCTTTTCTAAACTCGAAATTTTACTTCAAGCTTAGCCTGGGAGTGGAAACAGCCGTTCAAAACTTTAAACTGAACTCTATTATAAAATCGACGAATGCCTGAAAATTACGTAAATAAAAAATTCAGTGAATATAATTAAAACCGAAAAAGTCAGAGAAAAGTCATAGAGTTATATTCAAATTGACTAAAACACTAACAAAAAAGCCATATGATATTATTAAATTTGTCAAAATCAGCAGGCAAATTATAGAACACGTAAAAATTTATAAAATGAACTTAAATAATGACAAAAACAATGAAAACAATTCAACAAAATGGTGGGTTCCCACAGAAGAAAGTTATATTAAAAGGTCAGGGAAACAAATCTTGAATCAGGGAAATGCCGGAAAAATGTCAGATTGTCGCTACCATGTCAGTTTTACTTCAGATAGTATTAAAAAATTTGGAAACTAGATTATTATCTTTAAAAACATGTTCAGTCATTTAATGTTTTTATCAAAGCATTCACTTTAAAGTTTCGAACGAGCGTTTCCACTCCCAGACTACGCATGAAGTAAAATTTCGAGTTTAGAAAAGCCCCGTGAACATTTTCTGGGCTTTTCTAAACTCGAAATTTTACTTTATGCGCCACGCGTATAAAACAGTGATTTAACGAGAAATTGAAAAAC
Source organism: Philonthus cognatus (assembly GCA_932526585.2). Taxonomy (NCBI): domain Eukaryota; kingdom Metazoa; phylum Arthropoda; class Insecta; order Coleoptera; family Staphylinidae; genus Philonthus; species Philonthus cognatus. The sequence continues at coordinate 22,263,740 of OW052243.1, read as the reverse complement.
ATTTAAAAGAAATTTTTCAAGGTAATCCTCACAATTCATTCGAATTATTTTTGACGATTCAAAACCTTTTGTAAGTATTCGAATCTTTTATAAATATTCGAATCCTTTTATAAGGATTCGAATCACCCACATTTGGATTCGAATAGAAATCCTCTTAAAAAAATGTAACTAATCCGGATCACGAATCCAGTTGAACTAGTGTATTCGAATGCCTCTTTTGAATCCTCAAAAGGATTCGAATCCTGCGCAGCTCTGGTAAATAATACAATTTTTCAGTAGATTAAGAGTTAACTAACCCTCAAATGCATGTGTTTTTTTCTTTTTAATTATTTTTCAAAATAAAAAATACGTGTATATTAATGGAAAAATATCCAGTTTCTTGCAAAAAATCCTTCATTATATGTTTATAAAAGATATAACTATATTAATGTATGTATACATTGTTGACAAGAATGATACTATTATAATATTCAATGCATCACGTTGTCAGTTGGAAACAAATTTATTTTTAGCTAAAAGTCCAAAAAAGTATTGATATTTGAATAACTTAATTGTTGAGGCAGTTAATAGCTGAAAGTTCATTTTCACTTTGATTTTAGTTTAAATAAAACACTTATTACTTTCAAATACTGTATTATACTCGCGACAATTGTTTCGCCACACTGTGGCTTCTTCAGGCGAAGAATAAATATCATAAGAATCATTCATTCTTCGCCTGAAGAAGCCACAGTGTGGCGAAACAATTGTCGCGAGTACAATAAAGTGTTTGAAAGTAATACGTGTTTTATTTAAACTAAAATTAAAGTGATTTTTAAATACTTTTAACTTTGGTGTGGAATATTTAGAGTTTGACATATTTTAAAACAGCAATGTTTTATAAGGATCTCACTTAAAATTTCGAAGTTATAATGTTTTAAATTTTACAATCCGTAAAATTTAATTTTAAATGAACGCACTTTTTGACAATTAGATTAAAATAACTCAAAAATTATCGATGAGGTATATTTAGATTTTTAATTATTTTGAAAGAGCAATATTTTCTTAACATCATTCAAAATTTTAAAGTTATAATGTTTATAATTAAAAAAAAGTTAATAATGTAAAAATGAAGAATATCTTAGTCAATGGTTTCTTCTTTGAAAATGAGAACTATTCTTTGAAACATCCGAACTAGTCATCATAAAAATTGTTTTTTTTTTTAAATTTTTATGACACCAACCGCATTTACGTTTTAAGATAATGTAAAAGAACAATGTTTTCTAAAAAAAATCCACACAAAATTTCATAGGGATCTCACTCAAAATGTTAAAGTTATAATGTTTTTAAATGTTTAATTGTAAATAAACGCACTTTTTGACAACCAAATTGAAATAACTCAAAAACTGTTGATAGAGTATATTTAGATTTTGACACATTTTGAAAAAGCAGTGTTTTCTTTACATGCACATTAGGATCTCACTCAAAATATGAGTTATAATATTTTTTAACTTTACAATCCGTACAATTTTATTTAAAAAAACGCACTTATCGACGATTAGATTGAAATAACTCAAAAACTATAGATGTGGTATATTTAGATTTTGAAATGTTTTGAAAGAGCAATGCTTTCTTAACATCCACACACATTTTTATAAAGATCTCACTGAAAATTTTAATGTTATAACATTTTTAAATTTTTTATTTAGATTTTGACTTATTTTGAAATGCTTTCTTAACATCCACATACATTTTTATAAAGATCTCACTCAAAATTTTAATGTTATAACATTTTTAAATTTTACAATCAGTAAAATTTTATTTTAAATAAAAGCATTTTTTGACATTCACATTGAAATAACTCGAAAACTATCGATGGGGTATATTTAGATTTTGACTTATTTTGAAAGAGCAATATTTTCTTAACATCCACGCGAAATTTCATAATGATATCAATCAAAATTTTAAAGTTATAATGTTTATAATTAATGCACTTAGCAAACTGCTTGCTTTCTTCGCCTAATGTTGACCTGTTTACCAATAATTATTTGTCATTTCGGAGAGCTTTGATAGTCATAAATTTGGATACATCGTTTTATGTTATAGTGTATGTTATGATCTATCGATCTTGCACAGATTTTGTACTAATTTATATATATTTTTATATCAACTGCAATTTATTGTAACATTTCAATGTTCGGCGGTGTGTTTGTGCGGTAGGTGGTTGTTTTAACGGATATTTATTGTCTATTTTGGTGGTCTTATTGGGACTCATTGTTTGCAGATTAAACGAAAATAATTTGGATATTTGTTCATCTTTGGAATTTATTATTTTTGTTAGAATATAGATTTAACTAATTTTATTCACTTAGGAATTTACTTTATGTTAAATATTGTTAAAAATGGTTTGTACCGTGAATAAATAAATTAATAAAAAATTAATAATGTAAAAATGAAGAATTTCTCAGTCAACGATTGTATTCTTTGAAAATGAGAATTATTCTTTGAAACATCAAAACTACTGATAATAAAAATTGTTTTATATTGATAATGAAGGTTTAAATTAAATTACACTTGGTTTGTTTCACAATTTTTTTTTTTTTTATTTTTTTTTTACTATTTACTCGACTAGTTTCGCGTTTTACAGCATTATCAGGATAATGATAATGATAATGATAATGCTGTAAAACGCGAAACTAGTCGAGTAAATAGTAAAATAGTAAAATAAAAAAAAATAAAATTGTGAAACAAACCAAGTGTAATTTAATTTAAACCTTCATTATCAATATTTAAAAATGTTTTACCAAGTGATAAGTGAGAAAATGATTCAAAAAATAAAAAATTGTTTTTTTTAAATTTTGTCAAACAAACCACGTTGTTTGATTGTCACCTTATAATATTTCAATTTTCCCTTGTTTTAATAAAACGTATCACCCCATTGCGAAGTCACTGTTGCAAAGAGAAGGGTGTGAGAAAATGAAATTTGTTTGTAATTATCCGCGCGCCGGTGCATGGACCTCAGTTTGAATTTCATTAAATATCACTTAAAACTACAACGAAATGAAAACGAGATCAAAGTGCTTCAACTCACCCCCGGCGAGACCTGAACGGCAGTCTTCGGGCCTAAATTGATTGTCCGTCCATCAGCCCTTATTAAGAGGTTCAGTCCCCTCGCGCCCGGTTCACCACCTATAATAAAAAAAGAAAACTTTAATTATAATGGAAAAATGGAGAAAAATTTGAATATTAATTTAATCATTGATAGTCGCGGAATAGTAGAAGAGAAAACTTAGATTATTACTTCAATCATCAATTATCGACCAGGTTAATTAAAGGACTTTTAATGAAATAAAAAATTGTTAATTGTAAAAATGCCAGACATCTTTGTAGAAACTTTAATTTACATTAAGAACACTTTTAATTATTAAATATTAAATTATTAAGATAGATTAATTACTGCAATTAATATTTCAGAAACCCTGTCAAACGCCAACTTTTTCATTTTGGAAAACTATGTGTTAAATTACAATTTATCAATATCACTATGAGATGGAAATATATATAAATCTAAATTGCATGTATATTTAGTATCATGTCTAGCACGAATTTACTTATATTTATTTTATTTTCTACTAGTTTCGGCTTAATGCCATTATCAAGAATGATGTACAAATGGATTTGTTTGAGAATACATACAGTTTTAAGTTTTAGGTTAAGGGCATTTAATATCGGGGAATTCCAAAGGTCTTCGTTGTCGTTGACCACATTTTTAATTGCCTTTATGGCTTTTGAAATTTCTAAACCCTCCCGGTAGTTAAGCGTTAATCCCTTATTACCTGTATGCAGAATTTTTAAATCATTTGAAGAAAAATGGTGATTAGATGTAATACAGTGCTTAGAAAAACCGGTGGTTTGTTTTTTATTCTCTATGTCAACCCAACCATGTTCCATATAACTTCATAAATTATTATGTAACCTAAATAACTCTATAATTTGACATCTAATCAAATCTAACTTCACAATTTGTCATCTATCTTAACCCAATTTAAATACTTGTCATCTCTCGTAACTCTAGGCTACGAAATAAATATTAGGTCAGGTAATATGTCAGTTAACTGGGTTGAATTAGACATTGGTAAGGTTAGATTAGATGTCAGTAGCATAGAATGTAATTGATATTAGTACCTATAATCATGGTTCTGGACAGCCTACTAGACGAATTTCAGCAACTAGGCTTGTTTGTGACAGCCTATGCCGATGATCTGGCCATATTAGTATGTGGTAAGTTTGAAGACGCCCTATGCGACCAGATGCAAGGAGCTCTAAACATAGTTTCTAGGTGGTGCAATGATCACTCCCTATCGGTAAACCCTGCCAAAACGGAGATGGTCCTGTTCACCAAGAAAAGGAAGGTGTCGAAAAAAGCACCAAAATTATTGAATACGATGTTGCAGTACAGCGACGAGGTGAAATACCTGGGCATCACTCTCGACAGGAAACTGAGCTGGAAAGTGCACATCGACATCAAACAGACAAAGCTATAAGGGCCTTCTGGCAATGTCGTCGGGCAGTGGGGAAAACCTGGGGTTTGAAACCACGCACGACTCTGTGGTTGTACACAGTTTGGTGGCCCAGAACCAAACAGAAGGCCACGAGGAAGCAATTCTCGCAAGTGCAGCGGACAGTCTGTCTTAGTGTAACAGGCGCCATGCACACTACTCCGACGATGGCGATGGAAGTCATGCTATGCCTTCCCCCACTTGATATCCACGTGGAGAAGGAGGCCATGGCGACTATACTTCGCCTTCAGTGCAGTGGGATTTGAAACAGTAACAGCTGTGGGGAAGTTAGAGGACACCTCTGGAGGAATGTCTGTAGAGATATACCTCTTTTAGAGGCTGTTAATGACTGCTGTGTACCAACACTAATACGGAACACACCCTACAACGTTACTATTCAACCCACTAAGCGGATGAGAGAGTCTGCTATAAGGATCTACACAGATGGATCTAAAAGGAGAGAAGGATCGGGCCTTGGAGATTTCTCTAAAACCCTAAAAATCCAAGCAAAGGTTCCGATGGGAATTCATGGAACCATCACGCAACTGGAGCTGATAGGAATAACACTTGCGGCTGAGGACATCATAAACCGCAAGGTGACAAATGTAGCCATACTAATCTTAACGGATAGCAGGCAAGCGATTCTGTCTCTGCAGAAAGCCTATGCTTCGTCAGAGACCGAAATATAGTGCCACGGGAAACTCAGACAGGCAGCAATGCACAACAAAATTGAAGTCTGCTGCAAGAGCTGCGGTTGGGATGAATCTACTCTCACCGGAGCCGCTAGTGCGGTTAGCTCCTCTCTCCCTGTGTAACATGTTACAAACCAATGCCCTGGAGAAATTCAGGATGCGTTGGGATGATATCGAGGGCTGCAAGCTCTCTAAGGAAACACTTGTGTATCCCAATGAGAGATCAGCGAAACGGTACCTGCAGCTGACTAGAGGGAATCTCAGGCGCTTAACTGCCATCCTTACTGGTCACTGTGGACTAAACGGGCACCTCTATAGGATGGGGATAGTTGACTCCCTATCTTGTAGAGGTTGTAGAAGGGAAGACGAGACGGCATGGCATTTTCTTTGTGAATGCCCGGCACTATCGTCAATCAGGGAGTCCATATTGGGTGATAGATGGCCTACAATGGCCTACATAAGAGATCTACCCACCTCAGCTATGCTAGACTACGTAAACAAGGTGGGCTGGCTACGGGAGGTGGCACAATGGGCCTAATGAGGCCTAAGTGCACTGCAGAACTGCACACTCCCCTTTGCACCAGATCCAGAACCAGAGTACCTATAATCTGTTTCATTTTAATATGACCAATCAAATTTGACATTTCAAGAATTTAGTGTATTAGGTTATGACAAGATTCATGTTATACTGTAAATCAATTTTTAATTTATAAGTTAAGTAAAGGGAAATCTGACATTAATATGACAATTCAATTAACTAGCAAAGATTACGATTACAAATGTATTTACCTACCAACGCCGCAACTTATTTGTATCTACTACCAATTTAATAAAGTGTCTCTGAGGATCAGGTAGGATAGGAGGATCAGGTAATATTCCTTGCTCAGGTAATATTCCTTGCTCAGGTCTTCTTTATTATCTGCCCATTTATATGTTTAAATTTTAAAAAAGTTCGAACCACAAAGACATTTTTCTTTTATATATAATACATGTTACGATTTTTCAGACATTCGTGATCTAAAAAACGTTCAATTTAAATACTTTAACGAGTGTTTTCCACTCCCAGACTAAGCATGAAGTAAAATTTCGAGTTTAGAAAAGCCCCGCGTAGAAAATTTGTCGAGGGTCGCGCAGCGACCCGAGACAAATTTTCACGGGGCTTTTCTAAACTCGAAATTTTACTTCATGCGCCACGCGTATAAAACACTGATTTAAAGTGAGGTTCAAAATATACTGCTTAGTTCTGATCACATGTTCATTAATTTTACCAATGTTTATATGGAATATATGAAAGTATACTTAAAAGAAAAAATCCCTGTATGTGTTGTAAAGTTGCAATTGTAGCGTTCTCTTTTTTAAAAAATCTCTGCATCGTGGCAATTTATTTGACAAATTGTGATTTATTTATCACGTTGATAATCAATCATTCACCAACATATCAAAATTTGATGTTTAAAATACCCTACTGTTAGAGCAGGACTGCAACTGTTCGCAGTAAATACATCCTAAGTTTGGTCATATTAAAAAAAACAGAGTTTATAAACAAATTTTCTATGTGAATTATAAAAACGAATTAAAATTAATATCGACTTTCTGCAACAAATTTTAGTCTCATTGAGACAAGTCTCTAAATATTCATTGAAACAACTACTTCTCGAGCGAATACCCCGACAGATATTGAATTATACAATGAATATTTGAGTTTGTGAACATTTTAGTGAAATTGGTCAATACTGTTGATCACAGCATTTTGATTTCTATGGATCTATCAGATTAATTTTCTGATGTTTATGTAGAATTTTCCGATTTATTGGTTTCCCTATGTTTTTAAAATTTTGAGCCATCTGTGTTTTTTACCATTTTATAAATTCACTGACTGAGGTAATTTTGCTTTAAGTATAAATATATAAAGTGTTTTACCTAAAACTGCTCAGACTAATTAACAAGAAACTAAAAATATCATTAAAGTTTTGTTTGTTGTAATCAATAGATGTTATTTGAGGCTTCAAATTAAGATGGTATTGGTATCACTTAGAATTACGGTTGCACTGTCAGAGGCGTGAGAAAACGTCATTCGATGATCAAAACTTTGGATGTGACTTTCTAAAAGAACGCAATATTTAAGACAATTTTGATAAATGCATATTCGTAATTGCATTAGCTATTTTTAACTTATAACCAATTTTTATATTTTTAAGAACACGCATTTAAAGTAGTAGAACTTCTCAAAATTAGCATACTTAACTTAAAATACATTGAAAACTAAAAATCACGAATAATAACAATAATATAACTTAATTCTAGTTAATATTTATTGTCGTAATTGTTTAATAAAAGTTATAAAAGACGATTAAACTTTTCACCAGATTAAAAAACACGCATTCAAAATCATTTTAAAAAAAGCGTTACTTTAATGTAAACATTATTTCCTTGTTAATTATTCTGGAGAGTTTACCTTGTATATATTATACATTTTTAACAAGTGTTTCCACTCCTAGATTAAGCATGAAGTAAAATTTCGAGTTTAGAGATGCCTGAAGACTTGGATTTGCCGGGGCGCGCGAGCGAAGCGAGTCGCGCCCCGGCAAATCCAAATTTTTAGGCTTTTTTCAACTCGAAATTTTACTTCATGCGCCACCCATATAAAACACAAAAATATTGCGAAATTCAAAATATACTGCTTGTTTGTACCGTGTGATCGTTTAAATTATAATTTAGGGTAGGCGGCATTTTTTTGTGCAGTTGCCCAGAATGGTGGAATAAATTTGAGGTTATGGTAAAATATGTGTTAAAAGTCAGTAGTGCTAATCTAGTTTAAAATTCAAAGCCTACTCTAAATCATATTTTAAATTATCGCACGAGATCTTGTGTTCATAGATGTTGAGGAGTCTGTATAAACAGGATTAAAGATGCTCTATAAAAGTCATAGGGTATATTCATTCAAGAAAACTGATCTTAAAATACTCGTAACTAAAACTCTATAATAATAAAAAAAAAGGCTAAGACTGCGAAATCTAGTTTGCCTGTAGCGTATAAGCTCTAGCTCCGGAATTGCTTGTGTGTTATACAAACAAAGTTAGGGTGTTTACTTTTTTATTAAATTTGTGAATGTGTTTCTAAAGTTAAATGTATTACTCACAAAAATCTAATATGTGTAAAAATTGCATTCCATAAAGCGAATGCTTCTCTTAATTATTTACCAAGTATGTAGAAAAGTTCTTCGCGAACTTTCAGGGCGAAATATTTGACGTAGCATGAAATCGCAAAACCGCAGCGTTTCCGTAAAGAATGTAATTCATGTTAATTAAATGCGATTTTATTAAAATTTTAATTAAAACACAAAAACTCAGACATTTTATTGTAATTCCACTTTATTCCACATACTGCTATGCCAAGAAACATGCCATAATTTAAAGAAATTAACACAATTATAATCCGATGTTCATTAGTGATTTAATTAAGTTAAGCTTAAAGTCAGTTCAAATTCGATTTGCCCCAAAGCAATTAAATCAAAACTTAACGGAAGCCATGTTTGAACAATTGCCCTTTAATTCTACACATTATTGTACAGGACCATACTTTATGAAGAAATTAATATAACATAAAAATGAAACACTTTTTAGTTTTGTAAAACTGAGACTTTATTAAGTGACTATAGTTTCAACAACTTCAACTTGTCATTTTCCAAGTAAAATTTTTGTTTGAAAATGACAAGTTGAAGTTGTTGAAACTATAGTCACTCAGTTATACAACTGTACGTTTTTGAGTTTACGTGAAGTGATTATTACACTAAAAAAGACTGTTATTCCTTAATTCACATTTTATTTGTATCGTTAGATGTACATTTCGAGACACAAGGTGTTCATTATCAATAAAAAACTAGTTTGTTATTGATAATGAGCACCTTGTGTCTCAAAATGTACATCTAACGATACAAATAAAAAGTGAAGTAAGGAATAACACTCTATTTTAATGTCAGTTATACAAAGTTAAAATAATATATTACGTCATGAGAGTGGTATGCAGTATATTACATATGAGTGGATATGTTGTGTACGAGCCGCGCAGCGGCGAGTGCAGTATTCCGCGAGTATGTAATTGCCATACCACTCGAGAAACGTACGATACTTTACCTACGCCCTAACAAAATAAACAATGAGAATGAAAGAACAACTTATTTATTTAATCATGTTTCATAGTAACATGACATTGATTAAAACTAAATTACTACTTGATCAATATACATCAAAGAAATGTCATTTGGTTGTGCGGTAATTAATCAGCTGTTCAGCTGTCAGCATGTAACATACTTGTCAAAGCTATCATATGTTCAATTAAAAAAAAATCTAGAGTGCCATGATTTAATCTTTTTTAAAATTTAAGTTAGCGACACACTTCAGGAATTGACATATAAAACGTCAGAGGTAATAATTATAATGTATATTTTTAGAGTTGCCAACCTAGAATATTTTCCATCTCACTCTAGAGAATATTTTTAATTGAACATATGATATTACGTGCATGTGTAGGTTATGTCAATCATACGCGTCAAGATGACAGTGTGGTATGATGCGGTTACTAGATAGGGCGTAGGTAAAGTGTTTAATTTGTAAATTATAATGTATAAGGAACTAGAAGCCTCCATCGTTAGCAGTTTAAATTAATATAAATGTATTTACTCTAGGAAAACATCACCTTTAAGTTTAATTTCTACGCTGTTAAAATATTTAAACTCCATGAATATATACGCTCGTGCATATTATTTCCGCAGTATGTTAATAAATATTCAGACTCGCATTGCGTTGCATTTATTGCAGCACAGAAAGCAGTGTGCATTTCCGTATGAACATGTGTGTGTATGTGTGTACCTAGAAAAGTTTCCATGCAAGTAATATGAACCCGGCGACTTCGCCATATGTGAACTCATGTGCATTGTAAGAGTTGTAAAACCGGAGCCGATAAGGACTCTACGTCAAACCCGGCTTTATAAAAAGCGCGAGTTCCTAACATGATAAGGGGGGGCTTTAAGATAATAAAGATTTTATATGTAGTGGTGTATAAAGGGTGACGGTCTTATATTTTCTCTAATGTTGAATGTAAAGATTTTATGTTTGGAATAGGTAAAGTTTTCTACTATACTTTGCATTTTTACAGTTATGCTTTTTGAGAAGTAAATTTTGTCACAAATAAAGACATACGGTACATTTGTATTTATTAATCTGAAATATAAATTCATAATGCAATATCGGATGTTTCAGACTACTTAACTAAATGGATAATACATTTACTTTAATATTGTTGAGACCTTTACTACGCGGTATTCCATTTTATAATATATTACGTCACGAGAGTGGTATGCAGCGTATTACATATGAGCGGATATTTTGCGCACGAGCCGCGCAGCGGCGAGTGCAGTATTCCGCGAGTATGTAATTGCCATAACACTCGAGAAACGTACAATACTTTACCTACGCCCTAACAAAATAAACAATGAGCATAAAAGAACAACTGATTTATTTAATATTTTTTGATAGTAACATGACATTGATGAAAACTTAATTACTACTTTATCAATATACATCAAAGAAATGTCATTTGGTTGTGCGGTAATCAATCAGCTGTTCAACTGTCAGCATGTAATATACTTGTCAAAGCTATTACGTGCATGTGTAGGCAATGTCAATCATACGCGTCAAGATGACAGTGTGGATGCAGTTACTAGAAAGGGCGTAGGTAAAATTATAAATAGAAAGGTTACGCTATGTTTTATACCACTGTATACAGAATTTTTCTTTTATGTTTACATATTCCGATAATTACAGCGTTTAGTAAATTTTCAGGAATCATTATTATAAGAGTGATCAATTTAAAATTTCGAACGAGTGTTTCTACTCCCAGACTAAGCATGAAGTAAAATTTCGAGTTTAGAAAAGCCCCGCGTAGAAAATTTGTCTCGGGTCGCGCAGCGACCCGAGACAAATTTTCACGGGGCTTTTCTAAACTCGAAATTTTACTTCATGCGCCACGCGTATAAAACACTGAAATATTGAGAAGGTCACAATATGCTACTAAAGCAGTATGTTAATGCCGTATATTTTAAACTTCACTTAAGACCATTGTTTTATACGCGTGGCGCATGAAGTAAAATTTCGAGTTTAGAAAAGCCCCGTGAAAATTTGTCCCGGGTCGCTGCGCGACCCTCGACAAATTTTCTACGCGGGGCTTTTCTAAACTCGAAATTTTACTTCATGCTTAGTCTGGGAATAAAAACACTCGTTAAAAATTTTAAATTGATCACTTTTATTTATCAGAACGATTCCTGAAAATTTACTAAACGCTGTAATTTTCAGGTTTTTCTAAACTCGAAATTTTACTTCATGCTTAGTCTGGGAGTGGAAAGCACTCGTTTAAAGCTTCAAAGTGAATGATTTAAAAAAAAACAACAAATGTTGGTAAATTTACAGTGTATGCATATGTATACTTTAAAGAAAAACTCCCTGTATTTTTATTAAAGACTACTCAAGTTTCGACATTTTAGTGTCACTTTTTAGTGAATTGACAGTCAATGGTACTACTCCTAAATCGTTTATAATGTTATTAATTGTAGAACCATTGAATGTCAATGCACTTGAAAATGACACTAAAATCTCGAAACATACGTAGTGCTTGATAAAAATATAGTGGTATAAAACATAGCGTAACCTTTTTATTTATAATTTAATATTTTTACTGATTAAAAGTAAGCTAACTAAGGGTCCGGCATATAAACCTCCCATATTTGAAGATGGCGCTGTATGAGTAATCTCCAAAGGGGGGGTGGGGGGGGAGGGTATCTTTCTCTCTGTCTCTCTCTTTCTAATGATGGGGAAGTAGTGGAAAGAAGGTGTTAATTGGTATACTTTGGTAAGGGGTGAGAGAAAAAAATAGGGGAAGGGTGTCAATTGGTATTCTTTGGTAAGTGGTGGGGGAAATGGTGAAAAAAGGGTATTAATTGTCATTCTTTGGTAAGTGATGGGGGAAGTAGTGGGAGGAGCATAAAATGTGTTGAGGTGGGAGTTGCAGAAATTAATATGTTCTCAGAAAAAGAGAGGTAGTTAATTAGTATTTTTTGGTAAGTGGTAGGGATAATGGTAAGAGGAGGGTATTAATTGTCATTCTTTTGTAAGTAGTGGAAGCAGCAATTGGTAGTCACTTTCATAAATTGTGTTGCAAGTGGTGGGAGGTGCAGAAATTAGTATATTCTCAAAAATAACGAGAGGAATAGTTATTGGATCTAAGGGCCTGTAGCACCAAACACGTTGAACTAGTTTAACTCTGAATCCGAGTTCAAAGTGACAATAAAACAATAGGAAATGTTATCTTAAACTCAAATTCAACGTTTCTGGTGCAACTGGGCCAGTCAGGTTATAAAATTAAATTTAAAAAAAGTAGTGAAGGAAAAAAAAGTGGGGAGGGAGGGGAGAAAAGCTACCAAAAGATTATTTTTTCATTCTTTAAGATTACCCAAGAATTAAGTGCAGAGCTGCGTGTGAGGACACTCTTCAGAACATTTCCCCTGGCGTTGTTTTGCTTTCGTCTTTCACTTCCACTTATCCGGTACTGTAAATAAACAAAATGTCCGCTACTGGGCAACAAAAAACCTTCAGGAACTACACCAACAACCACTTCACAGCCCTCGTGTGACTGTTCGGTGCGCCGTTGCTGAATTTGGTGTGTTGAATCCGTATTTTTTCAAAGAAGACGGGCGAACGGTAACAGTTACTTCCAATCGCTACTGTCATATGATTGAGACCTTCCTCCGACCTAAGTTAAACCAGTTTGTTGGGCATCATAAAGAGGGAGAAGTCTGGTTCCAAAAAGACGGGGCCACAGCTCACATTTCGCTGCGTTCTCTATTAAGAGTTGAGAGAGTTGTTTCTTGGACGTCTTCTCTCTTTGCGAGGAGACATCGCCTGCGCCCGAAGCTCACCCGATTTGTCACCTTGTGATTTTTTTCTTTAGGGTCACTTAAAGGCACAAGTGTACATACATCGCCCCACAACTCTGCAAGCACTTAAGGAGGCAATCTCCCAGGCAGTGGCTGCCATTCCACCGGGAATGGCACTAAGAACTATGGACAACTTCCGGGAAAGACTTCGTCAATATATCAGCAATGGAGGACGCCATTTACCGGGCATAATTTTTTAAACCAAGTTATATAAAATGGCGTAGTATTTATTGATCACAAATAAAAGTATTTTTTCTGTATCTTTGTTTGTTTGTTTGTAACTGCCTTTTGAAATACGGGAGGTTTTTATGCCGGACCCTGTATAACGATCTACAAAGGGCAAAAGGAAGTAGCTGAAGAAGAAAAATTATAACTATTTTGTATGTCAACATGATATGAATTTATAACATTGTATCCATTACACTCAATCCAGCAATGAAACTAATTGACAGGAATCAATTAACGCAAATCGCTTCCAATACTATTTCGCTACTTTCTCTCCACTTTTTTTCTTCTTTCTTTCGATAAATGTACCGGATTCATTTCATCGATTCGCATTAGTGCTTGGAGGAGTTTTTTTTTTCGCTCTTGTTCTGTTCGTGTATAAGTGGTTGTAAGATTTACCTTGGAGTCCGTAGGGCTGCAAGACACGCCTTTCGGTCAGGACGGAGAGAGTGATGGGCGAGCGAAAGAGTAATTCCCTTAGTATGCCGTCTCCGCCGCGGTATTTCCCATTACCACCTGACCCCTGTCGTATCGTGAATTTACGGACGTGGACCGGATAACGCCTCTCCAGGATTTCGATGTCCGTTATCCGGGTGTTGGTCATGTGCGTGTGCACGCCCGAACAGCCGTTCCAACTAGGACCCTTCAAAATAAATCAAATACATAATTATCAGAACTGACATAGTCTTCTTTATTTAGTGATAATAATAAATAGTATTAAATAAAGCTGACAGTTCGATTAAGTAATAATATATTACGTCACGAGAGTGGTATGCAGCATATTACATATAAGCGGATATGTTGCGCACGACCCGCGCAGCGGCGAGTGCAGTATTCCGCGAGTATGTAATTGCCATGCCACTCGAGAAACGTACGATACTTTACCTACGCCCCAGCAAAATAAACAATGAGCATGAAAGAACAACTTATTTATTCGACAGTTTTTTATAGTAACATGACATTGATGATAACTAAATTACTGCTTGATCAATATACATCAAAGAAATGTCATTTGGTTGTGCGGTAATCAATCAGCTGTTCAGCTGTCAGATGTAATATACTTGTCAAAGCTATTACGTGTATGTGTAGGTAATATCAATCATTCGCGTCAAGATGACAGTGTAGTATGATGCGGTTACTAGATAGGGCGTAGGTAAAATCCATTACCATTAGTAACAACAAAATTACAATTGTGAGCGAGTAGAAATGACAGTTTTATGAATACTAAATGTACCACCTACTGTAGTAAAATGCATTACCCACTGTAACGATAAGATTGCAATTAAGTCGCCCAAATTTGACAAACTTGTGGCAAAATTACAAAACCAGATTTTGCAACATCTTTTAAATAAATTAAAATGGTGTTAAATGAGCATTATATTGAATGGGGACAAGAAAAATTAAGTAAAACTAAGTAAATGGTTGGCAGGTTTATCAACTAAAAAAATATCTCAGCATTTGCAACCGAGAAATGTAGCAGGTTTTGCATTCAACAGGATTGGTCAAACTTATTTTCAAAAGGTTTAGGATGGGTTTTGAGAGTCAATTTTTTTAAAATTTTAGCCCGAGACGAGTAGAATCCAGAGATACCAAAAATTCTTATTTTTGGATTTTGAGGTTTTTGTATCTCTGGATTCTACTCGTCTTGGACTAAAATTTAAAAAAAAAGTGACTGTCAAAACCCATCCTAAACCTTTTAAAACTAAGGCTGGTTTTGCATCTGGGCGGCTTAATTATTAGCGTTTCAAAGTCAGTTTTCAACTTTAGCGTATATTCCACTGATCAATTACTTGTTTGGGTTGACATATTCAATATTTATTGGCATTACTATATAAATATAGGTTTTATCTATTAAGGTACGATTCACGAGAGGTGTTCCATGGTTTCCTTAATTTGTAGTGCTTTCTGCACCAATACATGTAATAAGAAAATAGTTTGATATCATCAGATTACGTGTGTGAAAAGAGACAGAAAACTTCATAATATGTCTGGTATGGTTTTTAAATGGAACATGCGAAAACGTATGTTCAGGTATGCAGCATTCAAATTTTAAGGTTAAACGTCACATTTTCACAATGTCTTCGTAAAACTAAATCTGCTAAAACCTAGCCACAAATCATTTTATTAATGTGCACAATCATTTTAAATGTAGGTTTAAGTGGTATAATTCTAATTTCCACATCTACTAAATAGTTCAGGCATTTACAGAAATAAATAATGCATTTATGTTGATTTTGTGTAAGCTCAAACGAAAATGTTAGTTGAATCAAATGCGCATTCAGTAGATTTGGCAAATAGTCATCGGTTTAATCTGTTAATACAGGGAATTTTGTTTTTAAGTGTACATACAGAGAATTTTTTATTAGGTATACATACACTTTTTTTAAAGAGTTGACGTTGAAGCTTAAAACAAGTGTTTTCCACTCCCAGACTAAGCATGAAGTAAAATTTCGAGTTTAGAAAAGCCTGAAAATTTGGTTTGGTCGCGTAGCGCGAAGCGCGGAGCGGCCAAACCAAATTTTCAGGCTTTTCTAAACTCGAAATTTTACTTCATGCGCCACGCGTATTAAACACTGAACGCACTGAAATATTGTAAGCGAGTGAACTTCGCTTGAAATCAGTGTCTTGTACGCGTGGCGCATGAAGTAAAATTTCGAGTTTAGAAAAGCCTGAAAATTTGGTTTGGCCGCTCCGCGCTTCGCGCTACGCGACCAAACCAAATTTTCAGGCTTTTCTAAACTCGAAATTTTACTTCATGCTTAGTCTGGGAGTGAAAAACACTCGTTTTAAACTTCAAGATGAACTCTTCAAAAATATATATATACATACATTTGGTTTGGTCGCGTAGCGCGAAGCGCGGAGCGGCCAAACTAAATTTTCACGCGTGTTAAACACTGAAAAATATTGTAAAAGAGTAAACTTCGTTTGAAATCAGTGTCTTGTACGCGTGGCGCATGAAGTAAAATTTCGAGTTTAGAAAAGCCTGAAAATTTGGTTTGGTCGCTCCGCGCTTCGCACTACGCGACCAAACCAAATTTTCAGGCTTTTCTAAACTCGAAATTTTACTTTATGCGCGTGTTAAACACTGAAAGCACTGAAATATTGTAAACGAGTAAACTTCGTTTGAAATCAGGGTCTTGTACGCGTGGCGCATGAAGTAAAATTTCGAGTTTAGAAAAGCCTGAAAATTTGGTTTGGTCGCTCCGCGCTTCGCGCTACGCGACCGAACCAAATTTTCAGGCTTTTCTAAACTCTAAATTTTACTTCATGCTTAACCTGGGAGTGGAAAACACTCGTTTAAACTTCAAATTGATCTCTTTTAACAAAACAACGAGTATTTGAAAAACTACAACACGTAATTGGGATATATACTTAAAAGAAAAAATTCACAAGAAATTATGATTTAAAGCTTTTCTAAAAGAAAGAACACTAATATACTCGCGACCTAAACAATATGACATTGTCATATAACGTCAAAATTTGACACAACTAGGAAAAATTGTTGCAGATACAACTGTCGACATACTCTCTAAAAACCACACATTCCACATCAATTAGTCATAGGACGTCTCTCCCGAATTCCACTATACCTGTATTTTTTTCAAATTTGCTGACCTTTAATCAATTAAATAAATAAATCTAATAAACCTATTTAATCAATTGTAAAAAAATACTATGAAATTCCCAAATGACAGAATAATAAAAATTAAATTACGCAAACATAGATCGGATGAATTTAACGTTTCGATTTTATTAGCGCACGGGATCGGATGGATAGCATTGAAGGGATTCGTAGGGCAAATGTGCGCAGGGTAGTTTTTTTTACGATTTAATTTGAATTCACTTAATTGGATCAGCAAGTTACGCGCCTGTAACTACCCCGAGCGCTTTTTATGCGCTCACGAGCCAACTCGATAGTTTTCTAACCGAATAAGCGAATTTTAAAAGTTGCTCTCAATTACGAGTACAATCACGCATTCAATATTAATTGATTTCAGAAAATGTATTAGTATTGACATAATATTAGTACACGTCGGACAGTATACGATTTGACTTTTCTAGGTGGATAAAATTAATTAAAATTAATTTATTATTGAAATATGAAAATTACAAATGCATCGCTACAATTTATTCATATAGATCAGGAAATGATAACTGAAACAGAATTATTTAAATTTACTTTAAATTCTGTGCAATAGAAAGTAGCAAAACTTAAATAAACAACTTATTACAGTTTTTATTGATAAATTTTCTTATCAATTATTTTAAAATTGTATCGTTTGATCAACGCTTAATATTATTTTCTCTTTGTTGTCTTTTTCAGCAAAACTATAACTACAATATCATATATTATTTGTGTAAATTTAATGCACAGATATAATAATTATAATATAATAATAAAATATCTCTATTTTTAAATTGTAGCATTACAGTGTGAAAATAGCGTCAAGATTACTAATCTAGTTATATTTTAACTATAGTACTTAAATGTGCATCGCTACAATTTACTTGCATACTACATAATACTAAAAACTAAATTTATTAATTGTTTATAAAAACTGTAAAACTAATTATTTATAAATTCTGCTAATGATTGCGATTAATTTTTGGGTTATATGTTAAAATGTCGATGTTACCAACTTTTAGAGCATTTATTAATCACCACAAATTTTTTAAATACCTAGGTTAATTTTTCTGTAATTTTGTGCCAAACTTATTTTTTTGTTGAACAATCATCAGATTTGGGGAGACATTTGTTTTATAGAATTTTTTTTAAATTTATTTTGACAATAAAAATATAACATTCTTAGCGTACTTTCTTTTTTTGTATTTTGTCGCTTGTTGCCGCTATGATTGGACATGTCTGTTGGATTTGTATTTCTAAATAAATTGGCTCATTTTTTCAACAAAATGTCAACTTCGTTGAAAAAAATACTCAACTACAGGGTCTGCAAGAGACAAATTACAAAAAACAAAACTACACTAAGATAGTATTTTATACCGGGTAAATATTTTAAAACCGAACATAGGCAATTAACACGGAAAGAAGATTTTTCGCAGATTGTTGCTTCCCATTTTAACTAAATGTTTTAAAATAACACCAATCGAAAGAAGATTTTTGTGCTTATCCAATGATATGCGATTTATTTAATTTTCAGTAATATTTCTCATTATATAATTAAAAATTCGCAATAAATCCAATTCGGAAAGTCATGTTGAGCCATGACGTAAGACAATCAACAGATTCAAACGTCATTAAAGTCACAGATTCATGATAGCGTTAGCGGCTATGATTTTAAGATTCCCAATTATTTTTACTGAAATCAATTGTAAATTTTCTAAAAAAAATAAAAAGGTCTGGTTGAATTAATAGTAAAATTCAGTAAACTTTATTACCATCGGTCGCCATCGAGTTTATTAGAAAAATGGATGACAGTTATTATAAACTGATAATTTAGTAAACTTCATTACCATTGGTCGCATCGTGTTTATTAAAAAAAATTGATGACAGTTATTATAAACTTATAATTTGATATCAGGCAAGCCATGGCTTACCGTGATTTTTTTTAATGACATTTTTCATTAATCCATAAAATAATTGAAGGGTCCAGGGGAAAACAAATCAATGGTTACCAACTCAATACTTAAGTAAACAATATGCCAGAATTTGAAAGAAAAATACAAAAATTACGTAAAACTGTAATTTAACAACAAAAAAGCTGAGAAACTGTTTCAAAAATACTTCACCACAAAAAAATCAGTGGAGTCGAGTTAATCACTCGTGAGGACTGAAGTGGTTTTTCCCGATTTTTCTGTTGACTGAAGTGCACAACACAGATTGGTGATAGGAATACTACACCTCAGGTGCCGCTAGATGGCAATGTAAGCTCAATTCTATGAAAAAGTGGACTGCGGTTGTTTTTTCCGTGGACCCGTCAAATATTAAATAAACAATTGAAAATTAATTGATTCCAAGTTAAACTTTATTTTACATATATTAATATTTAACTACAGCTTGTTCTGGTTCCTTAGTTTCTAATTATTGATACATAGCACTAGAAATTTCAAAAATGTGATTTTTTTAAATCAGATTTATCCGAATGTTTGATAAAATAATAAAGAAATACAACTGAAAATTAACAAATTTCGATATCATTAGATAAGAAAAAAAATCTTCTTTCGATTGGTGCCATTATAAACCCTCTAAGTTTAAATAGGGAGCAGCAATCTGCAAAAAGTGTTTTTCCCATATTAATTGCCTATGCTCGGTTTAGATTTATCCACCCTGTATACTTTATAAACATATTTTGCGAAATTCAATGCGTTATTGAATAACTTGAAAATTCTCAGATTTTGTTGAAAAAATATTACATTTTGTTACATTAAATTAATTATTGGCTAGCATTTTGAAAATATTATTTTGAAAGTATTCAAACATTACTTATTTAAAATCACTACAATAATCAGTAAAGATGATGTTTATAATATCCGAGCTATTATTATCTGTAAGTTTAAGCCAAAGTTGGCTTCGCACTACGCGACTAGACGAAATGTTTAGGCTATTCTAAACTCGAAATTTTACTTCATCAATTTATCATTTTAAAACTGACAGATTTTGTTTAAACCGATTTCAATAAAATCTAGTCAACATTTACAGACTTCATAATGTGTCAATGAATAGAATATTTAATATTTTTAAATTCAATGATTATTTATAAATTTAATATAAATCTAAATCTAATTTTAATAAAATCTAATCAAAATGTACAGATTTTATATTATATTGATAAATAGAATATATTTTTTTAAATTCCATAATTATTTAAAACTATTATATAAATCTGATTTTAATAAAATCTTATTAAAATTTACAGATTTCATAATATATTGATAAATAGAATAATTTATTTAACACAACCAAAAAATGCTGTTTTATTTTCCGATTTCATTAAGCACTAATTTAAAAAGCTACAGTATTCTCATATTCGCATGCAAACCGAAGCTTTAAAAACTTTTTAAACAATCTACTATTCATTCTTAATATCATGGTAAACATTTTACATTTTTTTCTAAATTTGAAAGTCCAATATCTCACTTCTGTTTACTTGTGGCATATCATTTTATTACAATAAGCCCCTCATTTCAATAATTCTTTACAAATTTAATGACTTTTCTTAATTTTAATAATGAGAATTTAGTGTTTGTTTCAAATAAAATAAAAACGTTTTTTGAACAACTCTGTCGCTAACAGAAAACTATTTTTTAAGACTCACGCCACTCGTGTGAAGAATAATCTATTATTTATAATAATAAATTGAGTGAGCGGGTCGAATTGAATTGGGGCATTACGAGTTCGTGGGAAAATGTGGGCGCATATAAAATAGATAAATTAGCCGGAAAACCGTTTAGGGGAGGGGTGGGAATTTATGAAACCGATGAAAATGATACGAAATAAATTCAGCCGGCTAATTTTATCAATTAACGGCCGGTACAGAGGTACGTGCTATTCATTCTGGATCGCGTCCATTTTTCATCCCCTCCCACCGGGCCTATTGTTTCTTCCGAAATCGTTAAAACTGATAATAAATCTATGCCCCCATTTCAACTACTACCCTTTTATTATACTCAATACTCTCACCACTCACGATCTATTCCGACTCTTAGCTTTTATTTCAAATTTAATTAATTACAATCAAATCAATCGACTTGTAATAAAATAAAATCTCAGAAACACAAAGTAACATAATTAAAATCTGTCTGTAATATTATTTTATATTAAGATTTATTTTTGTAAATTGAATCTTGAAATAAATTTATTATTGTTGTATTTTAAACTTAGTAGTATACATAAATGTATTGTATTTTACATGAATATATTATTGTTGTAAAAATGGTCTAATCCGTTAAATAAATAAATAAATAAAACGAATTTAACTGTTTTTGTTTTAAAAATTACAGTTATCTCAAATTTAGTTTAAAGGGAATTTTTCTTTAAGGTATAGATATCTCTATACATACTCTTTGAATGTTTACGAATTCATTCTTTATATAAAAATGTTCAATTTGAAACGTTTAACGAATGTTTGCAATCCCAGATTAAGCATGAAGTAAAATTTCGAGTTTAGAAAAGCCTGAAAATTTGGATTGGTCGCTTTTCTAAACTCGAAATTTTACTTCATGCGCCACGCGTATGAAACATTGTATATTGTGAAATTGAAAACGATATTGTTTAGCAGTATTTTTTTAATCCTTATGTAGCAATATATTTTTAATACTGATTCCGCAGTATATTTTTAATTTCAGAATATTTCAGTGATTTATACGCGTGGCGCATGAAGTAAAATTTCGAGTTTAGAAAAGCCTGAAAATTTGGTTTGGTCGCGTAGCGCTACGCGCTACACGACCAAACCAAATTTTCAGGCTTTTCTAAACTCGAAATTTTACTTCATGCTTAACCTGGGAGTGGACAACACTCGCCTTACCTTCAAAGTAAACTTAAAAAGAACGAATATTTAAAAATTTACAGCATATAATTGTAATACGTATTCTTAAAAGAAAAACTTCCTGTATATTACACGGCATGTACGTAAAATACAGTTATTGAAATTGTGCAACATTAATAAACATAATTAAATAACGTAGTTTAATCAAAATTATTTAAACAATAAAATAATATGCGAATACATAAAATGTTCATTGTTCATTGTGCACACACAAAACGCAAAAATAAACATTTTCATTATTACGTAGACCTATAGCAAATTACAGAAATATTAGTAGTTAATTAAAACGCCACGTCATTGTGTTATTGTAAAATTTAAACAGTTAATTACTTCATCAAATATTGGATATTGGTTTAATGTACACAATTGGGGATTTTTTTCAAAATGTATTGTGAGAAAAAAATATTTAATATGAACTCCCCGATATTAAGTTTACAATCAATGTGTTGATGTTGATAGTAATTATAATATCATTATTTAATATCACCGGATTAAAGATATATAATTACCAACACAAATGATTAAAAACTGAGTATTTTGTTATACAAAATATTTTTAGAGTAGTTTTATTACAAAAAAAATCGTATGCATATCCAGTTATGCCCTAAGACTGAAGGGAAATAAACTTTATATTAAAACGATATTTTAAAAAAGTTTTAATATTAGTTGAGTCGCTTACACGCCTACACCTATTTTTTGATTAGAAGGTTTTTATATCCTTAGATTATACTCGTCTTAAGTTGGGATTCCTAAGCGACGACTGAAACGATTCTCGCCGCGCAACTCTAGCCGCGCCTGACTGCTTTGCATGTAAATAAATGGAAGCCTTTCTTAAGACGCGACTATAGCCGCGCGACTGTAACGACTCTAGTGCGGCGACTCGAGTCGTACGACTGTACTAGTACAGAGAGCAGTATAGTCGTATATATATATATATATATATATATATATATATATATATATAGAGAGAGAGAGAGAGAGAGACGCGCGGCTTTTAATATAAATTGAGTTTATTTTATCATTTTAAAGTTATTACATTGATAAAATATATATTTTTTACAAGATATATCGTTTCTATCAAATTGGTGGTCTAATGAAGGCAAACCGAATAAAATTATGATATAAAAACTTATTTGCATTTAAAATTAAATAAACTTAGGTTAGTCTTTCATCTCTTATTTGATGTTTTCATTAATTGCATAATTAAAAATATTTTTTTTTATAATATTTTTCTCTAAAGAAAATCTATTATTCCTAACGACCTCGTAGAAATTGAAGTAAAAGTCGTTGCATAGAAATCCGACCAAGCGATTAGGGCCGCGCGATCTAGGCCGTACGGCCACAGTCGCGCGACTACAGTCGTTTCAGTTGTCGCTTAGGAATCCTACCTTTAGGCTACAATTTTAAAAATTTAATAGCTGAGGCTGTTACTTGGTGAAATTCCATATAAACACTTTTAGTAAATAACACACTTGGCAAAGATTTCACTGTTTATTAGTTGACACTGCAACAATTGTTTCGACACACAGTAACTTCATCAGGTAGATGAATGATGAATGAAATTATGATTCATCTGTCTGATGAAGCCACTGTGTGGCGAAACAATTGTTGCAGTGTCAACTAATAAACAGTGAAATCTAAACCAAGTATGTTATTTACTAAAAGTGTTAACAATTTTCAAAATAAATTGACCTTCAAAATTCATCCTAAACCTTTTTAAATTAAATTATTAAATCCCTGTCGAATGAAAACTTGCTACATCTTTTAGTTGCAAAAGCTGACATATTTTATCATTTGCAAAACCTACTAACTTTTTACTTATTTTGACATAACTATTCTTATCCCCTTCGCTGATTCAACACTATTTCAAATTATTTAGAAGACGTTGCAAAATCAGTTTTTTGTCATTTCGCCACAAGTTTGTAAAAACACAAGTATGTATGGCTGGTTTTGCACATGGGCGACTCAATTACTAGTATGATGTTAACACTTAACTACTACAAACAAGTGATTAAAACGCAAACACAACAAATAGGTCAAATTAACCCTATTATTAATTATTAAAAAATGGAACAAATCAATGGTTTTAGCTAAAACCGCGGTTAATTTGTTAAATTCTAATGTTTGATATTATTTTGACACTATTCAAATACTTTTATTGCTGAAAGCAATCTGGGTATTATAGTAAAACACTTCTGTTTTTGATAGAGACAAAATAAACTAATAAATCCCAAATTTGGATGGGTCAAACTGACTCGTCTGTAGCCAGGGTTATGTTTAAAACACTTTGTTTTAAAACAATGTTTTAAACATGTTTAAAAACAGCCGTCGTGTTGTAAACGGTTTTGTTTTAAACATGTTTTTAATCTTAAATTTGTTTCAAACATATTTTAAATTTGTTTAAAACGTTTTTTTTATTATCTAAAATTTACTAAATTATATTTTATACTACTTCATTTAGATTTTTTGTTTACATTTTCAAATTTTAGCTAAATTGTTGAAGATATTTCAAATTACATTATTAAACAAAACATTTTATTACAATTAAATATCACAACTGTGTATGCATACATTTGATTTTTAAATACAGGGAATTTTTCTTTCACGTATACATATGCATACACTGTAAATTTGACGACATTCGTTTTTGTTTTTAAAGATTTCAATTTGAATCTTTAAACGAGGGTTTTCCACTCCTAGACTAAGCATGAAGTAAAATTTCGAGTTTAGAAAAGCCTGAAAATTTGGATTGGCCGTGTAGCGAAGCGGAGCGGCCAATCCAAATTAGGCTTTTCTAAACTCGAAATTTTACTTCATGCGCCACACGTATAAAACACTGAAATATCGGAAAGTTCAAAATATACGGCTCTAGCAATCTAATATGTGGATGTAAATCAAAAGTGAGTCAAATTCTGAGCTAAACAAATTGTTTAAAACAGTGATTATAGGCAACCCAATAACTCTAACGTATATTAGGTTGCCTATAATTGTTGTTGTATGTGTGTGTTTTTTGAACTTCACTGTGAATCAGTGTTTTTAAGCGTGGCGCATGAAGTAAAATTTCGAGTTTAGATTGGATTCGCCGCTCCGCTTCGCTACGCGGCCACCACTCCAAATTCTTAGGCTTTTCTAAACTCGAAATTTTACATCATGCTTACTCTGGGAGTGGAAAACACTCATTAAAAGCCTCAAATTAAACGCTTTGAAATACTCAAAAGAAAAATGCTCTGTATGTTCTGTTTTAAACACGTTTTGAACCTGTTTTAAACACGTTTTAAACCTGTTTTAAACACGTTTTAAACCTGTTTTAAACACGTTTTAAACCTGTTTTAAACATGTTTCAAACATGTTTTAAACATGTTTTTAATTGATAATGTTTTAAACGCTGTTTCAATGAAAAAAACACGTTTTGTTAAAAAACCTGTTTGTTTTAATTAAAATGAAAAAAACGTTTTTTTTTAACAACCCTGTCTGTATTAATTGGAGGTTACAATCGTTTTAAGAGTGTCTTTTTTGATAAGGTTCCTAGTGTTTGGGAGAATTTATTTAGTTTTATTGTTATCTTGTAAATAATACTTGTATTAGATGACACTATTTTTTTGTACAAGAAAATAGTATACTATTTTTAATCATGGTGTAATACACAAAATGTGACTAAACGCGAATCTTGTACAGTTTTGTATAATGGAAATAGGGGCATGTTCTATTTGGTATACCATGATAGAAAATAGTATACTATTTTCTTGTACAAGAAAATACTGTCGTCTAATACAAGCCTAAGAGAAGAAAAACTGCTAACAATCTTTTTGGTCTCTTATAAAAATATGAAGTTTGAGACAGTTCTCCTTATTAGAATGCTTGATTAAGCATGAAGTAAAATTTTGAGTTTAAAAAAGCCTGAACATTTGGTTTCATCGCTACGCGACCAAATCAAATGTTCAGGCTTTTCTAAATTAGAAATTTTACTTCATGCGCCACGCGTATAAAACACTGATATATCGTGAAGTTAGAAATGCACTTTAAAAATGAGTAATAATCGAAATATTTAAATAACAAAATATTTGCATTTTTTTCACACATTTTCAATTCAAGTGAAATAAAACAATGTATCAAATTAACTTATTTAGTTGTTAATTAAAAAATAATATTATAATGTAGCGCTATTGCACCAATGGCCCTTGAATTAATACCAGCACTACATGACATTTATCACTTTTTTTACAAGGCACATTAATTAAAAGTTTTGAAAAACATAACTTTAAATAGAAGATTTATTTTATAATTTTTTCAACAAAAATATTAAAAGAAAAATAAGAAATTGGGCATTATTGTATTGTATAAAAATAATGTCTAATGTAATAAAATTTAATAATTATAGGTAGCTATTAAACATTGTTAGGTTGGCTATTAATATGCAATGAAGTTATTATTGAAAAACAGTAATATTGATGTCATTTTTAAGTATTTAAACAACAATTCATTTTGATTTTTAGTTAAATAAAATCAGTCAATAAATAACAGAGTTATGGCGTTTTTTAGCGAACACCCGAAATATTCAGTACTGTCAAAATAGTTTATATAATCGATACAATGAAATGCAAGTCTACTTATAGTTAGTACAGCCCTTATAGTCATTACAGTCAAATTACAGTACTCCGTGTGTTTTTTTGTCAACGTGTACACATTTGTGAAAGTGTCATTATTAATTTTAAATTATGGATTTTTAAATTTTCTACACGAATTTTGGCAAACCATGACATTTCAGGACATTTCTGACAATATATAATTTAATAAAATTAAGTTAGGTTAGATGACAAGTTTCGATGAAACTAATGTTATTTTTTTAACCTAACCCCTCTCTGTTTCCATCATGATATCATATGTTCAATAAAAAAAAACCTCTAGTGTGCCATGATTTCATCTTTTTTCAAATTTAAGTTGGCTACACACTTCAGGAATAGACATATAAAATGTCAGACAAAATAATTGTAATGTATATTTTCAGAGTTGCCAACCTAGAATATTTTCCATGGCACTCTAGAGATTTTTATTTAATTGAACATACGATATTTTGACTATATATGACGTATTTGAAGCTATGACGAAAAAAAGACGCGGACGTATGGACGCGCGACTTTAGGACGCGGTCATGTGGACGCGTGAATGGACGCGACGAAAATTGGACGCGTCAACATATAGACGCGAGACAAATGGACTCACGATATTTGGACGCCTGCATATATGTATTTATAGCATTCGACAATAATAGAATAAATTGCGCAAGTCATTTTGCGCACGATGCCTATTCCACATAGTTCTAGGTTAGGTTAAGTTAGGAGAAACATTTGCAATAGAATAAATTGCGAATGCACGATGCCTATTCCACATACTTCGAAGTTTCCAATAGAATAAATTGCGTAAGTCTCTTTGTGCACGATGCATATTCCACATACTTCTAGGTTAGGTTAGGTTAGAAGAAAGGTTTGCAATAGAATAAATTGCGTATGCACGATGCCTATTTCACATACTTCTGGGTTAGGTTAGGAGAAAAGTTTGCAAAATAATAAATTGCGCAAGTCATTTTGTGCACGATGCCTATTCCACATAATTCTAGGTTAGGTTAGGTTAGAAGAAAGGTTTGCAAAAGAATAAATTGCGTATGCCCGATGATTATTCTAAATACTTTTAGGTTAGGTTAGGTTAGGTTACGATAAGTTAGGTTAGGTTTTTTTTATTTAATATTTTCGTGCTATTACAAAAATGCTTACACATGCCAATAAAAAAGTACTGATGGTTTTTTTTTGTTCTTGTGATATTTTTGGACACATTTGAATATTCGAATATTTGAATTTTAAAATATTTAAATATTCGAATATTTAAATATTTGAATATTCGACTCTTTGAATATCCAAATATTTGAATATCCAAATATTTGAATAATTGGAATATTTGAATATATTTTTGAATGAATATTCGACTACTTAAATATGAAAAATTCTTAGCCCTAATAAAAACCTTAAGTTTATAGTGTCATCTTAAAAGCTCAATCGGTTTAGACTTTATCGTGGCTAAAAAAAATGACTTTTCGTTTTAACAATACAGAACGTTCTCCGTCAATAAAACGACAATAAACGTGTTACGTCAATTTTCAATCGTTTCAATAATGAAACAAACGAGTGTCTTCCACTCCCAGACTAAGCATGAAGTAAAATTTCGAGTTTAGAAAAGCCTGAAAATTTGGCTCGGGCGCGTAGCGAAGCGGAGCGACCGAGCCAAATTAGGCTTTTCTAAACTCGAAATTTTACATCATGCGCCACGCGCATAAAACGCTAATTTAATGTGAAATGGTCTTAAATTTAACCAGGTCACAAGTGAAATAAGATTAGTGTGTCAATTTTAAATCAATATATTTTTATTACTATTCAAATATTTAAATATTTGAATATTCGACTATTTGAATATCCAAATATTTGCATAATTCGAATATTTGAATATATTTTTGAATGAATATTCGATTACCTAAAAATGAAAAATTCATAGCCCTAATAAAAACCTTAGGTTTATAGCGTCATCTTAAAAGCTCAATCGGTTTAGACTTTATCGTGGCTAAAAAAATAACTTTTTGTTTTAACAATACAGAACGTTCTCCGTCAATAAAACGACAATAAACGTATTATCGATTTTAATGTACCCAGACTATTCTCTATATAAAAACAAACCTTTAATTATACGACGCCCCGTACTAATCACTACATGTTTTTCCCATTATATAAAATGTTGCGAAATTATCACGAAATTCAATGCTTTGTCGATATTTTTTCACCCTGTATAGAACAGTTTATGTGTGATGTAACCGAATGTGTTTTCTGAATTTGGTTATTAACTTATTAGTTTGTACCCTAATCACTTACACTGTAAACCTATATTTAGTTTATATATATTTCTCTGTAATTAGGCTATGCTTGTTGAGAAATAAATTATTATTAATATTATTATTATTATTACGTCAATTTTCAATTGCTTAAATGATGAAACAAACAAGTGTCTTCCACTCCCAGTCTAAGCATGAAGTAAAATTTCGAGTTTAGAACAGCCTGAAAATTTGGCTCGGGCGCGTAGCGAAGCGAAGTGACCGAGTCAAATTAGGCTTTTCTAAACTCGAAATTTTACTTCATGCGCCACGCGTATAAAACGCTAATTTAATGTGAAATGGTCTTAAATTTAACCAAGTGACAAGTGAAATAAGTTTAGTGTGTCAAGTATATTTTTCTATTTTTATTACTAACATTGTTGAAAAGTCTAAATTTTCGACACATAGAAAGGTAACTTGCTTATGCATGTATTGTCATAATTATTATGATTTATATTAACAATGTCATTCTCTGACTGTAACAGAATCTCATTTTTGACAAATATATTGGCATTTTTGGCAGTATTGTTTTACTGACGCTTTTTTTTGGGCCATTGTGATATTTTTAGACATATTTGAATATTCAAATATTTGAATATTCGAATATTGAAATATTTGAATATTCGACTATTGAAAAATCCAAATATTTAAATAATTCAAATATTCGAATTATTCGAATATTTCAATATAGTTTTGAATGAATATTCGAATACTTAAATTTGAAAACTTTAGAGCCCTAACAATAACCTTAAGTTTATAGTGTCATCTTAACAGCTTAATTGGGGCTACAGAAGGACAGAAGGAGAGACAGACATTTTTAAAAAATAGTCTAAATTAACTCGGGGGACTTTAAAATGGATATATCCACTAACATTTTTGATTTTAAAATTTTCACGAAAACAATACTTTCTTCGCCTTTGTTTTGCATATGGGCAAAAGTAAATAGTAACGAATATCTTAAACTACATACGCCTGTATGTTTATGTCTACAGCCCTAGCAATAAATTATTTTTTACAAGCCGCCACTGGATAAAATACCGACTCTTAAAATAGCACAGATGATACTACCAAAAATAGCAGTGTCTGCACGTAAGCATTATTTAAATTATGTATTGAACTTCGCCAATTCTTTCTTGCGCAAAATCCAGCAAACCTGATAAATGTTGAAAGTTTTCCTGAAAAACTGATAGCAATCTTTAATTTAACACCGATCGAAACGAACATCACGTATCGACATCTGCGCCGAAATAAATATCGTTTAATCGGCTTCGCTTCCACTTGAGCATTTTATCGAGCAGTTTGCAGCACATAATAATATCGACTTAATGAAGTGAAATGTAGATATGAAGGGGAGAATTGTGGTTGACTTACCGCCCCACTGCCCCCGGCTACGGTTTCATAGTTGCCCCAAGTCTCGCATCCGAATGTGATATTGTTCATACACCCCTGAGAGGCGGCGCAGACACGGAAGGCTTTCAGCACGACGTCCACGATCCGCTGTGACGTTAAGACGTTTCCGCCGACCACCGCCGCATTATCGCTCGGATCCAATATCGACCCTTTCGGCACTATTATCTTCACCGGTGCCAAGCATCCCTGTAACGTTACAGATATTTCACGTCCGGCGACAAATACACACACATATCGGTAAATAAAAATAACAACGACGCCCTTTATCGATTGTTCTGCGATAAATAACGGGGACGGGATGCGGATGGGGAAATGGGAATACTTGTCTCGTGCTTGCTTACCTGGTTGAGTGGTACGTCGTGTCCCACCATACATCTCAGGCAATATATTAGGGCTGATAAAGTTATTGCTCGCGGAGCATTACAATTTCCCCATACTTCTGGACCAGTCCCGCTGGAAAAATAAAATGTTCAAACATTAATAAATAAAAATGAATGATCAAAATACATATCTGTGATATGATTCAATACGAATTCATTTCTTATTGAATATTTTAATATACTGCTGTAACGTTTTGCATATACAGGGAATATGTTTGTTAGGTATTCACTAAAAATTACCCTGGCTCGCGAAATAGTATATTTCATTACTAGTCAAAAAAAAGCAAATGGCCTTAAGTGCAACGAAAGCAGAGATATATACGGTATAAGAGTAGATGTTATCTAAAGGGTAGTTAACAAAATTGGTATCCCTCTAACCAGGGCTTCAAACCGGAACTGAACCGAAATCTGGAAAAAAAACAGTTATTTTTGCCGGAACGAAAACCGGAACTGAACCGAAAAAAAAAAGATCGGTTTAATAATAATAAACATCTTCATTTCTGAGTTGACTACAATACAGATATAATACATAAAATACAATACATTTTGATTTTGTTTTTTTCCAACTCGAAAACTGGCTATCGACCAGCGGTCTTTCAGCCCGTCTTTGTCCTGTCTATGTCTGTTTTTTAAAAGTCGTGATGGCTAACGTTAGTGTCGGGGTCCGGTTGATGTAATGAGATTAATTGATAAATGGTAGATGTGGGATATTTGAATTTAGGGTATGTATTAGGTTTACGGGGTATACACATATGATTTAGGATAGTAGTGATGTTAGGATTTGTGGCGAACTTTAAGGAGAGGTATTCTAGGCGTTGATTAATAGGGGGAATATTGCACATTTTATATAGGAGAGTATTGGAGGGGTTGTGTAAGGGGTTATTAGGGTGTCTGATTTTCGTAAGCACTCTTAGGGCTGATCGTTCGGCGACCTCTATATTTTTCAAAACGTTGGGACGAGGATTGTGAAATAGGATAGGGGCATACTCTAGCAGGGGGCGACATATAGTTCTATATATATGAACTGCGGTCTTTACAGTTATTCCATCTTTTCAGAATGTCAGCGATCTAAAATGGCGCGCCCTGCATTTTATTTTTGTTTTTAAGCTTCGAGTGTGGTTAATAAAGGTTAGTTTGGGATCGAGGGTAATGCCTAAGTATCTGCAGTTAGGTGACGGTGAGATAGGATGATTATTAATTAAAATATGGTATGGGGAGTTTAGATGGCGGTAGAAGGGGATGAGAAGTTGGGTTTTATTTGGATTAATGGAGATTCTCCATTTCGCGAACCAGGTTTGGATGCTATCTATCAGCCCTTGAAGAGTGACAAATAGAAAGACTGTTATTCCTTACTTCACTTTTTATTTTTATGTTAGATGTACATTTCGAGACACAAGGTGCTCATTATCAATAACAAGAGTGCTTAAGGCTTTAGGAATAATGGGAGCGTGGGTTATAGGGCGGTATCATCCGCGTATAGTAGAGGGTATGCGGAAGGATTTAAATAGAGAGGATCTGGATTGTAAAGGTCATGAACAAAGATGTTATATAACATGGGGGACAGTGGGGAACCTTGAGGTAGACCTTGTAGTGGGATGAATGAATGTGAATAGCAATTACGGATTCTCACGCTTAGATGTTGGATAGGAAACTGTCTATGATTTTAATTAAGTGTGGAGAGATGCCTAACGAATTGCACTTGAACAGCACACCACGATGCCAGACCGAATCATACGCTTATTGTATGTCGAGAAATAGTACTGCGGATTTTTTACCTTCGATGTGTGCTGTCTGGCAATTCGAGGTAAGGATTGTTAAGGGAAGGAAAATATCGGTTTATTTCGGCTCAAACGCGCACATTTTGTTTGCTATCCCCGTATATGATAAAAGGGAAAGTATTGTTTTCGTGAAAAATTTCAAATCAAAAGTTTTAGCAGAACGATCCGTTTAGAGTTTAAAGTTTTCACCTAGTTTTAAAAAAGTGAATTTGTGTTCCACCTCATTTCTTTTTTTTGAGAATAAAAATTACAGAATTAACTAAATCTGACGAAAATAGTCGACATCGAAGGATAAACTTACACAGAAATTAATATACTGACTGGTTGCAATCGAAATTTAAATATTCCAAAATATCAACTGTTTTGTTGAAAATCGTCAGAAAAAAATTGATTTTATCCTAACCCAGCCGAAAATTTAACTTTTTGCGTATAACGAATTTTTTGTATTTCACGACGTAAGCATCACTATTTGACGTAAAAGTCAGATCATCTTGAAAATTGACGTGAAACGCCGACAATTGTCAATTTAGTAAACATAGTCAATGTTTTCAAATGACAGTCAATGAATAGTAGTGAAGAATTAGCATGCATTTAGTCAACATAATCCATTCATAATCAATGTTGCTTTTCTAAACTCGAAATTTTACTTCATGCGCTAAGCGTATAAAAACACTGATTTCAAATGAAATTCAAAGTATACTGCTTATCAAATCTTTTCAAACTCGATGGCCTCAATTAATTTTCTCTGGGATGTGTAGGTATACATAAAACAAACGAAAAAGTAAAAAATTTATACAGGGATTTTTCGCTGTATTTTTTTACTTTTTCGTTTAGCTAAGTTTTAACTAGAACATATTTTTTATATCTTTCTTAATACAATAGATGGCGTCCAATAAATAACGAATATCGAATGTAACAATATTGACCATATGAAATCGATATTAGCGATATATCGGAAAAAGAAATATCGATAAATATAGTGTATCGATTATTTTGCATAAAAATATCGATATTCCAAAATATCAATATAAATCGAACATCCCTATATCAAAGAAAAGTTTTCCATCAAAATGATCACCTAAAATGGCCTATGCCGGGTTACCCATTTTAAATAATCCACTGGAATATCTCGACAAATATGCATCGCGAAAAAACATGAACAAAAGTTAAATATTTTCGAGGGGGCCATCCGATCCAATAAAATGTTCGTTACCCCCACCCTACTGGGGGGCAACTTTGAAATCTTAAATAGAAACCCCTATTTTTAATTGAAAATTCGGATTCTACATCAAATATGATGTAGGTTTTATCCGTGTTTTTTTTTTTATTCTTGATAGATGGCGCTGTAATCGCAAACATAAAAACGCTCCACGTAAACCTGAAAAAACGGCCATCACGGGGACCTTGAGTCCTTCTATGAAAAAATGTATGTAAAGTTTACTTCTAGTGTTTTTTTAACTCCTGATAGATGGCAGTAGAATCGTCAATGCTATATATTTTTTTAAATAACGCATACAATTAATAATATTTTTTTTAATGCTACCAAAAAGTTTCTTATTTTTTTTCTACGGTCTGTATGCTATTATTTTTTTAGGCCGATGGAAAGTTTTTTTTTAAGCGACATAGTTTAAAAAATCATTTTACCAGTACCGGACATTTTATTGTACAAATTAACTTCAATAAGTCATTGGAATAATGAATTTTATAGTCTTATATTATAATTTGCGGTGGGTACCTGTGTTGGCCACAGATTTTTTAGATTTACCACGAACGTTTTCTTTTTTGCAACTACATCGCCATCTATCACGAATTTTAAAAAAATTCTCAGATAAAACCTACATAATTTTAAGTGTAGATCCGAATCTTTAATAAAAAATAGTGGTTTCTATCTAAGATTTTAAAGTGTCCCCCCCTGGGGGTGGGGGTGACGAACATTTCATAGGATCGGATGGCCTCTCGAAAATATTAAACTTTTATCCGAAACATTTTTTTGTACGATGCATATTTGTCGAGATATTCCAGTAGATTATTTAAAATGGGTCACCCGGTATAATAATCAGATTTGCAATAAGACACGTAATTTTAGGTAAAAGATGTTAAATTATTTTAATTCGATTCGTTTTTCAATTTTAAAATTAAAACAAACGTATGGAACAACTATTTCACAGCAAAATTTCAACAGAATTTATAGGTGGTTCGAGAGCTGACCCCGAGCAGTCCGCCCCACTCCACGTGGTCTACCATATCCTAAATCATCCTTTTAATTACATCCTTTTCAATAATCCGTTTCCCAAATTTCTTTCCAGTGAACCGTTTCTTTTAAACACCCACGTGTATTTCCTATTTCCTATCCTTACTGGAGGGCAAAGGGCGCAGCACAGGCTGTTCAACTCCGTCCAGATTTTAACCTAGACTTAAGACCTATATTTAAGATGTCATTATTCATCCACTCATTTATCATTCATACAATCGATACTTCAAAAAACGTAAAACAATTTTAATTATTATTTCATAACTACTGTGACTAATCAACAGAGCTTTAATACCTAAGGCCATTAATTATGCAAAAAAGAAGAAGAAGAACAGAATTTATAAATCATAACATAGCAAATGTCAATCAAATAACAGTATGACAAAACCACGACAAAATGACAATATTACTTTAGAACAGCGCCATCTTTTGAGCACAAATTAAATTTTAAAACTTTGTTAAAAACAAAGATTTCAGTTTGGTGTGAACTTTTTTGTTGTGTTTCATACGTTTTTTTTTTTTAACTTTTTCATCCAAAATTGAAAAACTAATCGAATTAAAATGATTTAACTTCTTTCACCTAAAATTACGTGTCTTATTGCAAATCTGATCTTTATTTAGGCTATTTTAGGTGATATTTTTGATGAAAAACTTCTCATTGGTATACAGGGTGTCCACAGATTCACTCTCAACATGGGGATATTCATTATTATAAGAGATACAGATTTAGTTAAATAGGATGAAATACTTCTTCGCTAAAATTGTACTAAACTCCGTACAAAAACTTTTGATATTTTACTTAGTTCAGGCGTTATAGTGGCAAAAGTGCATTTTTTATTTTTTCATTTCTGTTATGGGTCATTTATTTTCAGATAAAGTCGAGTTTAATTTGCATGTCCCTAAGGAACTTTTTTAATAGGAATCTCGTAGTGCACTCAGATTTTCGAAAATTGTTATCATATTTGGGATACAAAGGTCTACTTTGTTTTTTCTTATGGGGGTCATAGTTGGCTAAAAGAGATTTTTCGCTTTTTAGAAATGTATAATTTGTTGTGTCTAATATGATAACTGATGGTAAAAACAACAAAATAGATAATTTTACACTGACCGATTGACAATTGAAGACTCTGAAAATAAAATTTTAAGAACATTTATTTAATAATAATTATTTATTAAAAACAGAATGTTTTAAAAAATATTTAGACTTTACATGAATAAAAGGTATAAAAGAAAGTTACAAAAATGTTTAAACACGCCCTATGTTGAGAATGAATTTGTGGACAGCTTGTATATCCAATTTTCGAAACTTCAGACCTCGATAATATCCTTAAATGACCTTTTATCGAAAAAAAAAACAGTTTAAAGTATATTTTCTTTCACACACATTTTTCATTTTTTTCAGATTTTTTTGTTTTCAAATTTTCATTCATTTAAAAAAAGGTTGAATTTGTCGCACTGAAGTGTTATGCCCACTTTTAATTGCATATTTGATTTATTTTGGAAACAGTTTTAGTTTACTTTCTTCAAAATTGTTGCCTAAACTTTTTAACTTTACTCGGAAATAAAAATAGTAGCAGTAAATAGTACTTAATAATAATTAATTACTGAACCGCTAATTGGAAAAAAAATATTAACGATTTATAGCAGTGGTCTCCAAACTACGGCCTGCGGGCCAAATCCGGCCCGCGACTTGCATGAATCCGGCCCGCGATTGTTTGTAATTTTTTTTGTAAATGTCATATTTTGAAATATTGTAACAATTGTTCCTTAAATGTTTCATAATTTTATAAAATTAATCGGATCTTGGCCGACTTTATTATGTAGAATTGTATTTGTGGCCCGCGAAGAAGATATTTTGGAGACCCAGGATTTATAGCATAGCATACAAACAATATTTATTGAACTTTAATGTACGTAAGAGTATATTATACAATTTCCTAAAATATACCTGTTTCTTGTAAATTTGATTATATCAAAGAATATAATATTATCTCCATAAAGGCAACGATAGTACATCAGTATGATGAAAACTGCGCTCGACAATGGCATGCTCAATCAATAATATCGTACGAACTTGATTCGAGCGTCTCCAACCACCGTGAAAGGCACATCAAAGCACTTAGCCCCCGAGACACGAATTTCTGTCATTGCTATAATTCGTGTGTAATTATATTGTCAGACATGACGTTACATGTCATTCATGTATGTAAATATAGTTCATTTGATTTTTATATTAATGTCAATGTCAACATTTCAGTGAAAAATCACCAGGTATAATAAATACATTTTATTGAATCACCCTTTTAAGTTACTAGATTCTCTTAAGTTTCTCGTTCGAACGAGTGTTTCCACTCCCAGACTAAGCATGAAGTAAAATTTCGAGTTTAGAAAAGCCCCGCGTAGAAAATGTTCACGTGCGCTTTTCTAAACTCGAAATTTTACTTTATGCGCTACGCGTATAAAACACTGAAATGTTGTTAAGTTATAAATCCACTTACAAAAAATGAAACATAATTGAAATATAGAAATAACAAAATATTTACATTTTTCCTTTACTTTTATTCTACATTAAGTTGTAACGTAGGTACTTATTTGTTGTTTTGTTATTATTAATGGCATAACCTTATAATAAATGACATTTGTCACTTTTTTACAAGGCACACTAATTATAATTTTTGAAAAATATAATTTTAAAAAAATCGACCAATACATTGAACAAAAACAAGAAATTCAGTGTTATTGGATTTAGAAAAATAATGTCTAATGTAATAAAATTAAAAAATTATAGGCAGCCATTTAAAAATCATAAGTTAGCTATTATTTAAAGGAATGAATAATAAAGTATTCATGTCATTTTTGAGTATCTAAACGGCCACTGACTTTGGTTTTTAGTTCAATAAGATCGGTCAATAAATACAAGAGTTATGGCGTTGCGCGATTTTTATCGAACACACGGTATATCATTTAAAATTTTAGACATTCGTTATCATCTCTTGTGCGTGCGCACGAAAGAATGCTATAAATGTTATATACCGTAATTTACGGTAAATTACCAACATCACTACTGTAATGTAAATATTAACGTAATTTGTAGGAATATTAAATTGGAGTATTGTTTTAAGATTAGTAAATGTAATTAGAGTTGATTTACAAATAATACCTAGGTCGTTAAGGACAATAAATAATAGTCCTTGGGTGATTAATAATCAATGTTAGTAAATGTTATGTAAATTGTCTTACCTAATATATTCACTATTTGTTTTGAGTTATGTGAAGTAATAAATCCCTAATAAAACACGATTTAATTTCCTTTCTTCACTTATTTATTTTTGTTTGTTAAATGTACATTTCGAGTACCATGTACTTATTTTCAATAACTGAATGCTTTAAGACTAATTACAACTGTTTATATACGGTATAGGGATTAGTGGAAAAACCTAAATCTAATTATGTCGGGTATCTATTGGTGGACCGGGATTATTGATAATGGGAGAGTTGTTTGCCGGTTTACAATTGTTTTTCGGAATGAGATTTAAAAGCGGGTTTTCCAGTGGGCTTAAATCGAAATTTAACAACTTGTCTTTACATTTGTACATTTCTATTGATTCCAACATGTTTAATCTGAAACTGTTTGATTGTTTTAATAATTTTACGTTGTGTAATGAGAATTGGTGGCCGGTTTGGAAATTATGGAAAGCTATTGCTGATTTATTTATTTATATTTTATACCACATAAAAAACCAAAACCCAGATAAATCAGCAATAGCTTTCCATAATTTCCAAACCGGCCACCAATTCTCATTACACAACGTAAAATTATTAAAACAATCAAACAGTTTCAGATTAAACATGTTGGAATCAATAGAAATGTACAAATGTAAAGACAAGTTGTTAAATTTCGATTTAAGCCCACTGGAAAACCCGCTTTTAAATCTCATTCCGAAAAACAATTGTAAACCGGCAAACAACTCACCCATTATCAATAATCCCGGTCCACCAATAGATACCCGACATAATTAGATTTAGGTTTTTCCACTAATCCCTATACCGTATATAAACAGTTGTAATTAGTCTTAAAGCATTCAGTTATTGAAAATGAGTACATGGTACTCGAAATGTACATTTAACAAACAAAAATAAATAAGTGAAGAAAGGAAATTAAATCGTGTTGTCTTACCTAAAATCACAAACAGCCGAACCGGTGGTCCCGTCCAAATCAATATTGAGCCTAATCACCGAACCGTCGTCCATAAAATCCTCGGCTTCCAACTTGGCCGTTCCGGTCCTGTTCTTCGCGTCCCCGGCCACCTCCTTGAGCATATCCCTGACGGCCAGTTCGGCGTTCGCCTGGATGTGCCCCATGTAAGCCTGGACCACTTTCAGGCCGTACTGATCGATTAATTCCCCGACTAATTGAATGCCCTTTTGGTTGGCCGCCACTTGGGCCCGCAAATCCGATATGTTATCGTTGAGATTACGGCCGCCGGCTTTGCGGATCTCCTCGGTGAATTCCGCCTCTTGGAATTTTCCGGATTTCACCAGAAAGAAGGTCTTAAACGCGGCGCCTTCCTGGGACAGGCTCGTCGAGTGGGGCGGCATCGAGCCGGGCGTGATGCCGCCGATGTCGGCGTGATGGCCCCGGCTCGCCACGAAGAAAATCGGATTTGGTTCATCTCTGAAATATTAGAAAATAATTACATTTCTCAGTAAAAATAAAAACGTTATAAATAAATACGTTTATTGTCCAACAGATAAACCATTTTTAATATTTAGTTTTTACATAAATATGTATATTTTTTCATACCTCTTTTCGTAGAACATTCTTCAGTCAGTCGGTAACCAAAGTTTACAGGAAATGTAATTTTGTTAAACATGCCTAAATTAAACTAACGAGTGTCTATAAATTGTCGGCATACCAGTAGGTTCTGACTTCAGAAACATACGTCGTAATTAAGGAGGATATAGCGTGGGTACAAAATTTTGAACACGTTTTATTTTTTAAGGAGTGCTCATAAACATTTATAATTTTGACATCATATATTACACATTATTATTTTTCCGTCTATCCAACGATTTTTTTCTAAATTTTGTACTTTCTGAGATGTGACCAAAAATAATTTAAATTTTAGGATTTTAAAAAGGTTATTACATAGAAAGAAAACTAATAAAATAATACAACCACATTTTAAATTTTTATGTGATACGATAACCGATGCTTTAGTAAAATTCTTTTTAAAACTTGACTTATTTTGTCTCCGTAAAATGCTGCCGCCTAGTGGATTAAATCGTAGTTCAGGCGCGGTACACTCTTCGCGAAAAGTAATTAAGTATTTAAATCTATACGCCGCCAAATTTCATTTCGTTGCGTAAACCAGTTTTACAGAAAACAAATCGTGGGAGTTTCTTGAACTGTTTTCTCCATGGTATAAGTTTACCAGAAAAATATTTTCCTCTTTTGTATACATTATTGATGTTCTCCGTTCTTCGTCTACGTCTGCTTCAAGTGCTAGAACAGCAAATATCACTTGCTTGAAATAACTGACACATTTAATTAATTTTTGAAGGCAAGAGTGTAAGTTGAGTTGACTATATTACAATTAGAAATTGTAGCCAATCACATCGCACTCAATGCTTTGATGCGTCCCAGTACACATCGAACATAGGAAAATTAACATTGAGTACATTTTAGCATATTCGGTGTTACATAGAACTCTGTGTATAAAAATAACTGAGCTCTTATTCATTTTCTGTTTTATTAAAAAAAAACAAGAGTTAACCATAAAACAATGAGAAGGATAAAACAATTGCGGTTGTTAGTAATATATTAATTTGTTTAATTTTTGTCCAACTAGATTTTATTTTTTTTAATTATTTTTAATATAATATAAATATTAAAAATAATAAAAAAATAAAATCTAGAAACACTTCTGATGCGGATGATGATTATGGAAATGTAGCTTGTAATATATCTAAATATGAAATTAATAAGAGATTGAAGAAATTAGAATATATTTTAAGACAATCTGAAAAAAAATAGTGCAGATCAAAAGAAACACGAGAGGACAGAGTTTAAATCACTTATAGTACAAAGAAAGGGCGTTCAGAAAAACTGCATCAAATTTTGGACAAATACGTAATATTAAAATTAACATCAAAAACAAAACCAGATAACACCGTAAAAAACATTGTATACAGTATTTTTAATAGTAATTTTCATAACGAGTTCTGAAAGGAATACTTTACGGGATAAGTAAGAAATTTCCAGGACGAGCCGTAGACGAGTCCTGGAATTCTGCGAGTCCCATAAAATCACTTTTGGATCGTGTTACGTACAATATTTTTTCTGCAGCTTCACTTTCACTACTGATTTCCATTTTTTATAATGAAAAAGCAAAAACACACACGAATGTTATATGACAAGCGCTGCCATAATTAAATACAAAGGTAATTTATTGTCAAGGCCCCCTACATAGATAGGCAAAATCGTGCCGAAAGTAAAGAAATCGTTCCGAAAGTAAAAAAAAATGTCCCGAAAATACTTTCGGCTCGATTTCTGTAAAGTGATACTTTTGATTTAATAAATCATGCCGAAAGTTTTATTTTCCGGACGGCTGCAGAAAAAAGTAATTTTACAACCAATTATGGTGTACTACATAAAAAGGCAGCTAGAAATAAATTTCAAAAAGAAAGAAGAATTTTGGTTGAATTATGGTTTCTTTATAGACGGAGAAGACGAATATTTTTTAGGAGGCTGTCCGGATGGTCTAGTTGGAAATTATGGACTTCTAGAAATAAAATAGCCTGCTAATCTGGAAGACATCAGTATTGCTGACGGAATTTTCCAAAGAAAAATATTTTCTTGAAAGTGAATGCAATATTTACAGGAGGACTTAAAATTGAATTGAATTGGATCTGGGGCCTTTTAAGTGCTAAATCCGCCACTAAGGTAGAGGTTTATTTTTTCCTATGTTATAATAAAAAGAGGAATTACTATGAGGGGTACATTAGCAGCAGCGTTCAAAATAAAAAATATTTTATTATATTTTGATGAGAAATTAAAAAAAAAATTGAATTTATCCCTAAGAATATGTCAATGAATTACACCTTACTATTGACACACAATACTTATTTATTTGTTGATTCACAAATAAATGAGTATTGTGAGTGTCAATTGTGAGGTGCATTACTAATTCAAATTATTGGCTGACATTTCATTAATGCATGTACTGTATGAATGCATTCATAGATCTAAATCAGCTGATCCTCAACTGGAACCACAATGCCACGCGAACACGGTTCCTAACGTCCGCCTCCCAAGAATAATGGGAAAATTATGAACGCAGCGAGGCTTTGACTTTTTTCTCCGAGCGTACACATAATTTCGGGTGGTTGTTCGTTAGGACTTCGTATGAGTTCGGTATGATAGTCTCCTTTTCAGAATATTGCGTATCTCACAAACACCCTCAGCGGCCGAC
This sequence comes from Philonthus cognatus, assembly GCA_932526585.2. NCBI lineage: Eukaryota > Metazoa > Arthropoda > Insecta > Coleoptera > Staphylinidae > Philonthus > Philonthus cognatus. The sequence goes on along the minus strand of OW052243.1, from coordinate 22,221,593 downwards.
ACTGCTATACTCTTCTTAAATTCAACGCTGTGACACCCAGTGTTGCCAACCCTACCGATTTTTCGGTAGATCTACTGATTTTTAGGTGATTATACCGATCTACCGATTTGCTTCTAAATTCTACCGAATTCTTAATTTTTTTCGATTTTTTAGTATTCTGTATTTATTTTTGAAATATAGTTCATAAGAGGCCAGTGAATCCCCTTATGTATTGATATAGAGTGCGGGGAATTACTTAAAATGGTCTTTTCGCAGACGGGGAATTATTTCCCTCGAAAAATCGTAGTCCGGTCAGTCCGATGTTGAACTTGTGCTAAGTTTCGCTTAGAAAGTGTACTTTGTAATTTAACATGAGTGATTCAAGTAATAATGGTGAAGGTTAAAGTGCTGGAGTCATTAAGAAAAAGAAGTATTTACAATTTTATAAAAACGAATGGGAAAAGATACCTGAGTATAAAGAATGGCTAACAAATAGCAGAAAAGGCGTTCAGTATGCAACATGTAAATCATGTGACAAAGATATTAATATAACAAGTGGTAAAAATGCATTGTTTAAACATAATATTTCAACAACGCATCAGGCAAAAGTGAAAAGTATGTTAAAGCAATCTACATTGACGGCTTTTACCACTACAGGTTCATCGAAAGCAAAGTGTGACGAGGATATTAAAAAAGGTATATTATAATGTCGGTTCATTTTTATAAACAATTGTCAGTTTGTAACGTAGTCTCATTATCATTCATTATTATTAAGATTTGTTATTACTTACCTATTATTATTATTAACACTCTGTAAAAAATTGATTTTCGTAATTTGAAAATGTATTTGCCAACCTTAAATAATATCAATAAGCGAGTGCGTAAAAGACGCGATCAATTGCAGTTTAAGGGAGATTTATACAGAAATGTCAAAATAATGATGAAATAAATATTACGCAGTGATAAATATTAATTGATGAATTATTATTTAAAAATAAATAAATAGTTAAAAAAACGTGCCACTATTGGCCATCAGGTTACAAACGCAATTGATCGCGTATTTTACGCATATTGAGTATTATAAAAAATATTGTATTCTTTTCCACAGCCGACATGCGACACAGGCATGTTGCGTATAAATCAGTCAAAAATCTCTTTTTAAATAAAAGAAAAGATTCGTTCCTTACTTCACATTTTATAGACTGTTTGATATTGGCAATTGTTTATTAAAAATAATAGACTAGACTAAATTAATTGTTAATGTGGTTACTATTTCTAGGAGAAATACGTTTAGCAGCATTTGGTGCAGAACACAATTTGTCATTTGTTGTTATGGATCATCTAGTCAAAGTAATTGCTGCTGTTTGCCACGATTCTAATATTGCTAAAGGTTTAGCTTGCAGAAGAACAAAAACTACTGCAATAGTCAAACATGTTCTAGGAAAAGAAGCCCTGGGTTCACTTTGTGAACATCTTCGCCACAATAATTTTTCCTTAATAGTAGATGAATCTACGGACAGAAGTACAACAAAGCACTTGTGTTTAACAGTAAGAACTGTTTTAAATGATAGTGTCTCTGACATGTTTTTGGGTTTAATTAAACTTTCTGGGGCTGATGCCACTACACTGTACAGTAAGATTGTAACATTTTTTGAAAAGCATGAAATACCATATAAAAAGAATTTAATCGGTTTCGCTTCTGACGGTGCAAATGTAATGATGGGGAAACATCATTCGTTAATGTGGTTATTGAAAAACGATATTCCCTCATTATATGTAATGAAATGCATTTGTCACACATTTCATTTGTGTGCCTCGTATGCCTGTAGAAAAGTTCCAAGGTTTGTAGAAGATCTCACGAGAGATATTTATAATTATTTTGGTTCGAGTCCTAAACGAATTTCAGAGTTTACAGAGTTCCAAAATTTTTGTAATGTCAAAGTGCACAAAATTTTACACCCATCCCAGACAAGGTGGTTATCTGTTCTATCAGTAGTATCAAGAATTTTGGAACAATATGATGCTCTGCAATTGTTTTTTACAAATGCAGTCAGTAGGAAAGATGTGTTAGCTGCAGAGAATATATTAACGAAATTAAATGATCCAGTTGCAAAATTATTCCTACAGTTTTTAGAATTCGTATTGCCTTTTTTTAATAATTTCAATAGAGAAATGCAGTCAGAAAGTCCAAAGTTACATCTTATTTATAGTAATATTTGCAAAATTTTAAAAACTATTTTTAACTGTTTTATTAAGAGAGATTATTTGCAAAATACTTCTGACTTTAAAAATTCTAAAAATTATTTAAATATTGATGACATGTACTTTGGTGCTAACGTAATCCAAACAATTGCTAAAGAAGAGATTACTGATGAGAAAATAAGTTCTTTTAAATTAAGATGTATGGAATTTTATGTAGAGAGTTGTAATCAAATAGTTCAACGTTTTCCACTAAAAAACAACCCACTAAAATTATATAAGTTTCTTGATCCTGTGGTAGTTAAATCTGGTTCTGTCCATTCAATTTCAGACGTGGCCATATTATTTCCAAATTTAATAGATCACACAAATTTACAAACATTGGACAGTGAGTGGCGATTGTTGAGAAATACTGATGAGATACATTCATTATCCAATGATATACGAACATTTTGGAATGACGTTCACAAATTTAAATTCGGTGATGAAACTTTAATGTTTAATTCATTAACAACTTATGTGTACAACTTATTATGTCTTCCACATTCATCAGCCAACGTAGAAAGAATTTTTTCATCTATAAATTTACTAAAAACGAAACAACGAAATAAACTGGAAACAGACACTATTGTAGGATTATTACATACTAAGCAATATATAGGTGACCAAGAATGCCATAATTTTAAAATTGAAAAAAAGTTAACATCACTTATGAATAAACATAATTTGTATGAAAATATTAATGAATCCCAAGACTGATAAATTGCCCCATTGGTTCCCTATGGATAGAAATTATTAGTAAATATTCATATTATATTTATTATAAACTATTATTTTTTGTATAATTCTTTTTGTTCATTATTTATATAAGTCTAAAGATTAGTTATATAAGAAATGTTTAAAAATGTTTGTTTAAAATTGTTCGCAAATGCATTTTATTTTTGTTGTATTATTTATAAAAATGTAATTTTAATAAATTTGTAAGTAACATTTAATAATTTTACTTTTAATCCCTAAATAAAGGCAAAATAATTTAAATAATATACAAAATTTAAATCTACCGATTTTTGTGCGTAATCTACCGAAAAATTACGGCGATATCTACCGATGAAGCCTTGCCGAGGTTGGCAACACTGGTGACACCACCCAATGACATATAAGTAATGTATTTGCTAGATAGCTAGCTCTAGCAAGACAGTGAAGTAGCTAACCATTGTTTTTTCACTCCTTGCTAATTCAAATCGTTATAACTCGGGAACTAACCGTACGATTTCATAAACACTGCTAACGAGATAGCTAGCGCTAGCAAGACAGTGGCGTACCTGACAATTGTTTTTCTACTCTTTGATAATTAAATCGTTATAACTCGGGAACTAACTACAATTTAAATTTTAAACGGTTAATTTCCGAGCTATAACGATTTGAATTATCAACGAGTGAAAATACAATTGTCAGGTACGCCACTGTTTTGCTAGCGCTAGCTATCTCGTTGCCAGTGGTAATGGACATTACTTTAGGTATTTTAATGCCGAAAAAAATATTGACATCGTACAGTTAGTTCCCGAGTTATACCGATTTAAGTTATCAAGCAATAAAAAACAATCGTCAGGTACGCCACTGTCTTGTTAGCGCTAGCTTTCTCGTTAGCAGCTGCACGACCAAACCAAATTTTTAGGCTTTTCTAAACTCGAAATATTACCTCATGCTTAATCTCGGAGTGGAAACACTCGTTAGAAATCTCAAATTAAACTTTTTTTCAAAAACAACGAATGCCCGAAAATTTACAGAGTATACATCGGGATATGTAACTTAAAAAAATATATGTAAATTTTAAAAGAAAACACTCACCGTTAGAACAGAATAGTTGCAAATTCTTATAACCATCACCAAATCGCTGATCAATAATTTGCTTATTGATAAAAATTATTGTTTGAGTGATTGCAATCAATAATTAAATACTTTTAATTAATTAGTTAACATACGTTTACATATTCTTTTGCTATTTCTAATTAATTAATTGCAATCACTCCAACACTATTTTTTTTATCAACAATCAAAAATGTACGTGATGACTCTTTGGAACCCCCTCGGTCACTGACCCTAAACAAAGAAATTTCCGCAGAATCCCGCAAGCGCCACCGTCCAATCAGCGCTCGGCTTACATATCCACCCAACCAACCAGCGCCAGATATGGCTTGTAGAGCAACCAATCCGCACGAGTGTAACAAAGTGCTTTTGTTTACACTGTTTGTTTATAACACCAACGCGTCCTATTGTTTTGTTTCTAATTGGGGTAAATTCAAGCCGGACGGCTTGCGTTGTTGAAAACGTGCATTTTAAGTACGAAAAATAAATAGATTTGAAAGAAAAACAACGCATAATTTAAAATAAGTATTAAAGGGGATGTTGATTAACCCAGTGAATCATATTTTATTATTAAATAAGTGTTTGTGCGTGAGAAATTCCTACGATCTGCACGAAGAAGGCGAAAGAAGATGCGGAGTGAAAAAACAATCTTTTTTTATTTGAGTGGCGAGTGAATTTAATATTTATTGCTTTTATAAAAACAGCCCGTTTTTTTTAATACATCAAAGCAGATGCAATTACACCAAAATAATACAGGTTTTTGTTTGAAAATACATCGTCTAAACTTTAATAGGTAATACATTAACGCAAATTAATTTTTAAGTATACATATCCCAATTACAGCGTATATACAGTTAATTTTCAGATATTCGTTGTTTTTTTTAAGAGAATTCAATGTGAAGCTTTAAACGAGTATTTTCCACTCCCAGACTAAGCATGAAGTAAAATTTCGAGTTTAGAAAAGCCCCGTGAAAATTTGTCTCGGGTCGCGCAGCGACCCGAGACAAATTTTCACGGGGCTTTTCTAAACTCGAAATTTTACTTCATGCGCCACGCGTTAAACACTGAAAGCACTAAAATATTGTGTACGAGTAAACTTCGCTTGAAATCAATGTCATACGCGTGGCGCATGAAGTAAAATTTCGAGTTTAGAAAAGCCTGAAAATTTGGTTTGGCCGCTCCGCGCTTCGCGCTACGCGACCAAACCAAATTTTCAGGCTTTTCTAAACTCGAAATTTTACTTCATGCTTAGTCTGGGAGTGGAAAACACTAATTTAAACTTCAAATTGACCTCTTCTAAGAAAATAACGAATATTTAAAAATCCACAACACGTAATTAGGATATGTATACTCAAAATAAGAAAAATCACAAGAAATTATGATTTAAAGCTTTTCTAAATGAACGAACACTAATATACTGGCGACCTTAACAGTATGACATGGTCATGTAACGTCAAAATTTGACACAACTAGGAAAAATCGTTGCAGATACAACTGTCGACATACTCTCTAAAAAATTTGAACCACACATTTCACATCAATGAGTCATAGGAAATCTCTCCCTAATTCCACTATAATTTGTTTTTCAAAGCAACCGAGAAACTGATAATTTATAGACACTCGTTATATGAAATAGCCAGAATTGCAACGATATGTTTTACAAGTATTTTCACTAACAATATCAACAAATTAGAGTATTTTTACAAAAAGTAAAGATTTATTATTTCATATCCAGACCACTCAGTTGTGAAAAACTGCTAACATTTTCAACATTTTGTCAGAATCAAGAATCAACATGATTATTATAGTTGTTAACTCCTATAACACATAAAACTGTAAATTGCCAAGTTGGTATCATTTTTAATTGCTCATTATTACTAATTACGGAATCTTCGCAATATTACAATATTTAACTTACTTGTAAAAAACTGGTGTAATCACTGTGAAATCCGGCAAATGTGATCCCCCCGCGCAAGGATGATTCGACAAAATCACGTCGCCTTCCTTCAAATCTTTACAATTCTTCAACTGATACTGCACCGCTTCTTGCATAGATCCAAGATGCACTGGAATGTGTGGAGCATTTGAAACCAATCCTCCGTCATCTCCGAACAAAGCACACGAAAAATCCAAACGCTCTTTGATGTTTGTCGAAATCGAAGTCCTTTGTAATATCCTAAAATGAACATAAATTAGTTAAATATTAAAAGAAAATAGACCCTGGACTCAAATAACACGTGACTTGTAACATTTAATATTTTGGACTTATTGATTCAATTTTAATCTTAATACTGTACACACCTTCCCATTTGTTCAGCAATACTCATAAACCTATGACTGAAAATACTCAATTGTATAGCATCCAAATCCTTCCCTATTTGTTTAATCTTGCCTGAACCAATTGTAATTTTTACATCCCCATATTTTGTAATCACAGCAGTGCAATCTGGCTCCACCAAAATCGTACTTAGTTGATCCATAATAATCGCAGGTCCTGAAATACTATCCCCAAACGCCAACTTCTTCAACAGGAAAACTTTAGTATCCTGATAGCCTCCTTCAAAATAAACCCTCGTCACTTTCTCCTCCTTACACTCCCCTTTACTCCCCTGAATCTCAACCTCATCACCCAGCATCGTCCTCCCAATTCCTCGAACGCGAACATCATCGATTATAATATCGCGGTTTTGTATCGTGAATCCGAATTCGGTTTTGTAACGTTCGATGAATGTTTCGAGGAAATCTCCGTGTTTTGTTGAGTTGTTCGATGATTTTTGGTTAGGTGCGCACATTAGTGCGCAATCAGTGCCGTCGTAGCGCATGTGTAAATAAGGTTCCAAGATGATGTTAGAGTCATTGAATCCTTGTTTCTTCAATTCGGCTTTGCATTGTTCTCCCAAGATTTCAAAACGTTTGTCGAAATGTGGAAAATTGTCTTTGGTGTAGGTTTTCGCGCTGGGTTCCTGCGATTCGTGGACTACGTCAGCTAAAGCCATTCCATAAGCTGATAAGATACCTAAATACAGAATAATTAAATAGTTTAGCCTAAATATTATTTCGATTTAATACTATAATTGGACGGTAATAGTTTGGTTAAATAGCACACTGATATTAGGTGAGACACTGAGTGTCACTTAAATATCAAATGCCAAAAAAATATGAGAAATGTCATACCGTATGTCATTAGATACTCGGGTTATGTTAGGTTAGATATCTTATAATTAGGATTGAAACCGTTGTCTAACTTAATGTATTGAACGCCATTGATGCAATAACACAAGATTGTTAATTTTTTGTAATTAAATTACTAAATTTAAATTTCATGCACTGACTTAAAAATGTGTGGAGAAAATGTTACTGATTTGGTATTTATATATGTCGATTATTACTCAATTTCAAAATATGTTTTTAGTGTATTTCTAACTCCACAATAGATCAGTGTTTTATACACGTGGCGCATGAAGTAAATTTCCGAGTTTAGAAAAGCCTGAAAATTGCCAAAATCGACCGAAAATAACGACATTGTCATAAAAACACAATATTAAACTAAAATACCGACACTGGCGTAAAATGTAAATATTGACTTAAACGACAGCATTGACATAATTGTAGTTTTCATAGTGAAACGACGACATTGACTTAAAAAACTCAAATGTTTGATATATATTGACAATTTTGACCGAAAATAACGATATTAAATGACCAATATGACAAAAATATCAAAATATATTGTAACACCGCTCGATACATGAGTGATCGAGCGCTGTTATAATTTCCGACGCACTTGATGACTTTTACAATGTGATATTTTGTTTTAGTGGTACATTACCGGTAAACAGATTTTGATTAAGGAATTTAAGGAATTGCCGCTAACTGAATTAGTTGGGAAAAAATTACAATTTTTGCATATATTTTAGTTTGTTTTTGGTCACATTGTGTGGCCCACAACAGCTCTTCTTCTTTCAATGTGGCCTAGGAATGCCAGAGGGTTCGATACCTCTGGTATAAACAAACGGATGTGATCAACAAATCAACTAATAATATTTAGTATGATGTCACAGTAAACAAGTTTCTTTAGTTGCATCGGTTTGTGCACCATGCTTTTTCCAGTGGTGTAGCAAGAAATGATTAAGGCGAGTAAAAATTGTTTCAAACATGCATTTGAGCTTGTTGGCCGTGAACCACCTTTAACAATTTCGGGTGTCTTCTTTGTATGAGTCGCCCAGATGCAAAACCAGTCATACGTCTTATGGCAAATTTGTGGCAAAATGACAAATATTGATTTTGCAGCGTCTTTTAAATAAATTGAAATAGTAATCAAGATCAAGATTTACCCGCATATTTATGGATGAAAACTGTAGTCATGCCTAAAGATCTCGCGATGGCGCATGCGTGTTGTCCTCCAGCTCCACCAAAACAGGCTAATGCATGCCTCGCAGTGTCATAACCTTTAGCTTGGGTTAAAGCTCTTATTGGTCTGCACATAGCTTCATTGGCTACTTTGATAAAGCCCATAGCTACTTCTTCATCTTTCATTGAGGACTAGAAGTCAATAATAGTTCGAATAAACATTTAGATTTTATATCAATACACTAGTAAAGTCATGCTATAAAATATTCCCGATAATTACTAATAAACTACAAAAGTTCACAAATATTTGTTCAATTGAATTCAAAATGGACAACAGTTGGCCACTAAAATTACCGATTATACTTATATTATTCGTGTATGCAGTTAGGTCTTATAAAACAATCACACATGCTTGCGTGCCAATAAAAATAAGCGCAATACGTAAATTATCTACTGTTGTTTCGAAATTATGACTATAGCTCTCCCAACAAACCGCAATTATAACTCAAATAATGATTTTGTATTGTGGAGGCTTCTACTTCGGTATACATGTTAATTTATCAATAAAAAACGTTTTGACTTTGTATAACACAATTTGTTTATATGTAACTGCAGCTTCGGCAAATTTACCTTGCCATTATCGAACATGAAGTGACTAAAACTACGTACAAAACAGGTATATATACAAAATGGTTAGAGAAAAACAAATTACAAAACGGCTGTAAAAATGGGTGTATACATTAGGTTAACCTGGTCGTTAATGAGAGGGATTCCCGGATTAGCGCGGGCTTTGTGTATTTCTAATGCTTCAAGGAGATTCATCTTTCGACCCTTTTCGGCATGGTGAATGATGGTTAGTACATCTTTTCCAAAAGTATGGTTTTCATCTAACAGGTGTTTTGCAAAAGACGACTTATCACACTGTCTCAACCGAAAAGAGCGGAAATGTTCCTTGAGCCTAATATTAATATTAGAATTGTGTTATACAAACAAAGTTAAAACGGTTTTATTGATCAAATAATGATATTTGAAATAAAACAATACAGTTGGTAGGATTTTACTTTGATTGTTGAATACTGCTGTGTTCAACAATAAAAGTGAAACCTTACTATCTGTGTTGTTTTATTTCAAATAGTGACATGGAGTTTTATCATGTATCCGCCTTGTCAATTACATATTCAAATGAGAATACAACTCATGCGTCACATGGCTACATTCCCTCAAATCAGAATCGCGTATTTCCATAGATACATGTTATCACAGCGGTGATTGGAATTCTATCGAGTTTAGAAAATCCCGAAAATTTGGATTGGTCGCTTTTAATTCGTAATATTCTCTCATCTCATAACTCGTGGTATGATTAATAATCGATATAATAATAATAATATTCCTTCGTGAAACCGGAGCAGCACATTCAACTCGCCCTTCGGGCTCGTTAAATCTGCAGCTTGGTTTTACTCAAGAATATTATCGATAAAAATCATACATGATGATAATCATACACACTTGTTATATTATAGCTGATAATGCAATTATCCGAAAAAAGGAGATAGACACAAAGAATATCAGTGTTGTCAGAAAACCTTTTATAATTATTTATTTTATTTTCTACTTACTACATTTTTGTTTCCTTGGCTTGCTGTAAACTCGTTGATACCTTTCGTAAGCTTATCAAAGTGAGTCGTTGAGGCGTTTTTGTCTAAAGGAGAGTCTTCCTTAGGGCCAAAAATTTTAGGGAAGTATTCCGGAAGTAACCTTCCCAAAACTAAATTTGCGTCCGTGACTGTTAAAGGTCCTCCTTTTTGGTAACACGCTGGACCTGGGTGAGCTCCAGCTGATTCAGGTCCAACAACAAACAAACCGGACCTAAATGAAAAATGTATATTTAAAAATGTTTTTTTTCTGTGCAGATTTTTACTGAAAATGGGTCTACAAAATTGAAGCAACTAACAACTAACCTGTAAAACAGCATAGATCCACCTCCAGCAGCAACAGTATTAACATCCAATTGCGGCGCTTGTATCGTAACTCCTGCAGTTGTACTTTCGTAAACATGTTCGTAATGTCCATCAAATCTTGAGACATCTGTTGAGGTACCTCCCATATCGAAACCAATCACCGGTAAATCAGTTTCTTTTTGCCATGTCGTTAAAGCATAACTAGAAGCAGTTTAGTTTAGTTTAGTACAACTATTGAAAATGTTCACTTGGTGAACGAAATGTACACTTCTGTGCAATAAAATTTATCACGAGTCTCATAACTATTTTTTACGATATTCTAGTTGTATAATTTAGGTCTGTGTTTATTGCCTAACAGCAGTTTCAATAAATGATAAAACACCATAATTTGAAAATAACACCTTTATTCAAAAACCAAAACTAAGACATTTAAAAAAAAACGCTCTTACTAAATACAACAAAGCCGAAATAGAAAAACCATCTTCTATTTTAGTTAGAATTTGAATTTTTAAATTGTTGTCTAAATAACGTAGCATTTTGACATTAAGGAAGTTGGCATATTTACATATTTTCGTAACTAGGAAACTCATCATGTCCGTTTTAAACTATAACTATTTATATTTTGTGTGCTTAATTTTATTGCACAGAAGTGTACATCTAGTGATTAAAATAAACCAGTGCAGAAAAACGATTACTTGTTTCATTTAATATTAGAAGTAGTTGAGTAAAAACACTCAACTAAAATAATGAAAGTAACAATCAACCAGCCAATGTTAAAGACTCTTAAAACCTTATAATGCGTTACATAACATAAGAAGGTTTATATAAAAACGTTATATCTTGCTTTGTTTCTAGATTATATCAAAACTATTGCAAAGTAGTTTTTCAAATCAAGATGTATCAACTTGTAATGTTCTGTCGAAAGTTGTATTAGATTTTAACAGTTTTTGATAAACTTTCTAAATGATTTCTCTATTCGCAAGAATGATCTTGAGATGCGAAATAGCACTACCACCATATTTTCATTTTATGCCAATGAAAATACGTACAGAAACGTACAGATTTTACTGTCGAAATGATAACAGCATTTGCTATTTAGCTTTGCCAAGTATCATGTATTGGCATTATGTTGGCACGATTTCAAATTTATAGAATTGAGAATGGCTTTATAATACCAAGAACAATAATAATCAGATTGCAATTACAACATATATCAACAAAATAAGTAGGTATTTCGTTATTTTCGTTTTGTTAAACTAATCAGCAAGAATGATTAAAAATTATCTGAAATTTAGTAGCAATTTACCCAACAACTCCACCAGCAGGTCCTGAAAGGATAGCTCTTGCTCCGTTGAAATTTTGCATAGGTGTCAAACCACCATCACTTTGCATAAAGAGAACTCTAGTACCTTCCAGATTGTTTTTGAAGCCGCTGGAAAAACTTTTGACATATTTTTGGACATGTGGTGTTAAGTAAGCATCTGCACAAGCTGTGAATCCTCTTGGGACTAATCTCACCATGGGCATTACTTGATGTGACAAGGAAACATGGGAAAATCCTGTACAAAAAATATAACTATTAGTTTGCATTTTAGGAAGTGTTCTTATAATTCCTATCACCACAAAAAGAGGGAAGAATGGTAGATATAAGCCAACATTAAAATGTAAGATAATTCATTTAATTTAAACAATTTATACAAATCACATTTTTAATAAAACTGAGAGGCTTAGTGGAAAATTGGTATAAGTGTTTTTTTTTAAATTCGTATAAATACAGATATCTACAAACGAGATTCATACAGGGTGCGGTGGGGAAACTTGCTGATTTAAAAGGTCAATAAAAGAAAAAGTATTTCAGATATCGATTTAATTCTTTTTTTATCGTATTGTACACATCCTGAATTTTTGTTTTAAGTGGTTTTAAAAATGACATCGGACAAATGGCGGCCCTCATTAGCGATACACTGATGCACCCGCTTTTTGAAGTTTCGCTCCACTCTTTCGAGCATATCGACGGGAATGTTGGCGATGGCTTAGCGAATGTTGTCCTTCAGGTGTTGCAGGGTCCGTGGTTTGTCATTGTAAATAATGGATTTGAAATATCCCCATAAAAGAAGTCACATGGAGCTAAATCGGAGGAGCGCGCCAGCCACAGTACGTCACCCCTCAAGGCAATTAGGCGCTCGTGGAAGTGTTCCCTCAAAAGTTCCATTGAAGTTTTTGCTGTGTGTGCCATGGCTCCGTCCTGCTGGAACCATACGTCCCCAAGTTCCATTTCTTCAAGTTTTTAGAAAACAAATGCCTCAATCCGCCGGGGAGAGCGCAAAAACGACAGCCTCGCCCTCTCGACGTTTTCTGGTGTTCTGGAAGTCCGTTGACCTCCAGGCCCTTTTTTGCCACACTGCCACTTTACCTGAATGCGTCCACCCACGAAACGATTGATTGCCGGCCAGGAACGGGACCCGTGGGATGAATATTGAACCGAGTTCGGAAGGCACGTTGGGTGGCAACCACCGAACGGCCATTGAAAAAGTAGGCCTCGACAGCGAACGAACGCTCCTCCTTTGTCCAACGCATGACGACAACTGGCTTGAGCGGTAACAAAACTTCAAGACCCTCTCTACCCAATGAGACCCTCCCTACCCCTTTCTGACCCTCGCTCATTGGAGCCCAATTCAAATCAGCAAATTTCCCTGCCGCACCTTGTATTTAGTATTAAAAACATGGTACAACTGAATATGTGTATCTCTCAATATAATATACAATGTTATTGATTCGATGTCTACAGATTTTTCTAAAAAAGTTAAACTTTATCTCTAATTTGCACAAATCTGTACGTATTGCATTACTGTTCCACTGACCCCCTTAATTGTGATATTTTTATTATTTTACGACAATTATTTTATTACATTGTAGCTATTTTAGGTATTGCAAACATTTTCAATATACAAGGAATTTTTTTTTAGGTATACATTTCACGATTTTTTGATGTAAATTTTCAGACATTCGTTGCTTTATTAAAATCTTTCAATTCAAAGACTCAAACGAGTGTTTCCAATCCCAGATTAAGCATGAAGTAAAATTTCGAGTTTAGAAAAACCTGAAAATTTGGTTTGGTCGCGTAGCGCTACGCGCTACGCGACCAAACCAAATTTTCAGGTTTTTCTAAACTCGAAATTTTACTTCATGCGCCAGGCGTATAAAACGCTGATTTACAATGAAGTTCAAAATATACTGCTTAGGTTTGATCACATGTTCAATCACTAATATTTATATAGGATATGTGAAAGGAAACTTAAAAGAAAAAATCCCGGTATATTACTTATAACAGAATCTCTAAGTAAAGTTTGTTTAAAAGTTTAAGGAGAATTAAGCCATTGATTGAGGTATTTTAATACTTAAATCAACGATTCGGTTTTTTTAAAGTTTTAATAGAAATTTAAATTATCTAATTTATTATGGAAATTATGAATTTTCCTATTAATTACATTTTTGATTGACATGTTGAAGTTTCTATTATTATCATAAGTCAAAATTCGTACTAAATATCTATGTAGCCAACACAATTCATTGTAAATTGCGATGTTGCCAAACCTTATTCGCTAATTTTAAGTAAGGTTCAAAACATACTGCTTTTGAAGTATATTTTAAACTTGACGATATTATAGGGTTTTATACGCGTGGCGCATGAAGTAAAATTTAGAGTTTAGAAAAGCCTGAAAATTTGGTTTGGTCGCTCCGCTTTGCGGAGCGACCAAACCAAATTTTCAGGCTTTTCTAAAGTCGAAATTTTACTTCATGCTTAATCTGGGAGTTGAAAGCACTCGTTTATAGCTTTAAATTGAACTCTTTTGAAAAAGAAACGAATATCAGAAGATTTACGGCATACACGCTGTAATTGCGATATGTATACCTAAAAGAAAAACTCCTATTATGTTGTTGGTTTAAAGGTAAAATTAATTTTATTATTTTTATTATTATACGAGTGCACTATTCGTAAATATTTTAAAATAGAATACCTATTTCTTTGGCAATTTTTCCAATTTCAATCTCCTGTTCTGGCACAGCGTAACTATGAGCTAAAGCAACAGCCACACTATTAATCCCACTGGCCTTAACTTCTTTTAATTTTGCTTTAATATCCTCAACATTCAACTCTTGGGTGATGTAGAACATTTCTCCCGTATCTCCAGTCACTTTACGCCAGTGTTTCGACAATTCTTTCAGCTCACATTTATCCTCCAATGCTGGAATTACTCGGCAATCGGCTTCAACAACAGTTTTGTAGAGAAGTTCAGGCCTTTGAATATTCTAAAACATAAACGACAATAACTGAGTTATTTTTTAAATCTCATGTTTACTTAAAAAAAATCCAAGGTTTTGAGTATCAAAGCTATTCCAATATTTTGAGAGGTACATTGCAGATTTTAGATACAAATTATAAGAACAACGTTCTTTAAGAAATAAAATAAAACTAATACTGAGGAAATGCAAACAAAAACAAGTAATTATTTGACATTTCTTGAATGAGTTTCCCATCTTTTACGTGGTGAAACATATTTAACTATGTAAAATTATTGAGAAGAAAAACTCTGGTATTGGTTCATAAATTATTAATCATATTAATTTGAGAATGAAAAATCTTGTTCCCCGCGACGACTGTTTATAATGTAATATGTTTCACCAAGTGCCAAATAAAAAATTAATCCAAAGGAATATTTGACTTGGATTTTATTTCTTAAGAATGACTTAACGTTGAAAATACCAAAAAATCAGTGAAACCAGTTTTTTTCTGTAAAAACATACAGGGCTATTCAAAATGAAGGAACATATTTCAAACATTAATTTCTTCCAAACTACAAAAGATAAAAACACAATTCCAACGTTCCTGGAAAGAAAAAAGTTCAAATTTGTATGCATTCAATATGAGCACTATGTATTACACGTTCTTTAATTTTTTTTGGGCTCCTTTCAAAATACGAATACACTCGGCGTTTTCATTTGATGTGCGTGAACGTCCCGTGCTTTTCTGTTTACAGATGCAACCACTGGTAAATCTGCTTATGACGAGGGGGTTGTTTATTTAACGAGCCTTTAAACTTCAATAATGGGCTCTAGTTGTGCCAATTGCATCACACAAAATGCTTTTTCTTGTTGTGTAGCCATTTTACTACAGACAATTAACATGACAAGCAACAGCGCCAATGCGGCCGTGGTTGGAACTTCTGCTTAAACTGCTCAAATTTTAAACTTTCTTCTGTCCAGGAACGTAGAAGTATGGTTCTACCTTTTGTAGGTTGGAAGAAATAAATGTATGAAATCTGTTCCTTTGTTTTGAATAGCCCTGTATTTCTTTGTAATTTTTATGAATTGAAATAAGTTAAGTTTTATTTATTTCCCAACAGTATATCTTTGTGGTAGATTCTTAGTATTACCTAATAACTTTATTACCGCAATGACATTCTATTTTATTTTTATAATATTTTTCTACACTTACTAATTCGAAGATTTTTGGTCTCGCTTGGTTCCCAATCAGAAGTACATCTTTGAAATGTTTATTCGTTACGAAAACCATCGGTTCGCCTTTTCTTTCTAGCAAAGCATTTGTGGCGACTGTCGTTCCCATTCTAACCCATTCTATCAATGAATTATCGACTAATCCCGAGGAATCTAAAGCTGCTCCAGTTTCCTAAAAAAGTTTTGTGTAATATAAAATGTACAAATATTAAAATCTAGTGTGAAAAGTATGAATTATTCAATTAAAATATCACGACTAAATTGATTAAGTAATAGCTATATACAAATCAAGTTTCTGGAAGATAACATTTTATAAACAAACAAAGATAATTTTAAAATAACAACTATATAAATTAAAATAATTGATTTTGTCTCGGCGCATGCACCTTTGATGCATTCTTATGAATACGAATTGAATGTAAATATTTACTTCCTTATTAATAGATGTTAGCATACAGCTTGAACACTGAACACTGTACTGTACTGGTATTAAAATGTTCGTATTAATACAACTATTTAATAGATTGCTATTGTTAGTTTACTAATAATTCAATAACATCTACTCCTAGTTTAGGGCACGAGATCCGTGTTATATACAGGGTGTCCCAGACCACCCGTATCAGCCTTTTTTGAGAAAACGGCTAATCCTAGAGAGTTAGGACCAAAAAAATTATAACAAAATCCATATTAAAGAATCGAATGGTGATCTTGTTTTTTCGCAAAAAGGTTGGCATCCCTGAGAATTTGCTTAAAAATGTCAATAACTCAACATTTTTTAATGGCACGATAGGACAAAGGTGGTATCATTGAAAAGGTCTTTAAAAAATAGGCAACTTTTGTAAGAAACATAATTTTGTTACTGGCATCGATTTTGAGTAATATCTGATCAAATTTATTAAATTTCAATTTTTCATGGCTAACTTATTTTAAAAGATTGAGTTTCAAATGTCAGTTAGACCTCTCAGATACATTCTGACCAAGGCCGCGTAGTCGCTAAAGAAATATTCGACCTGAACTCCCTCTCCGACTCCTGTATTTTTCGATAATCCTACGCCAACTCCGACTGCTACTTCGAATCATGTAAACATTTTCAAACTTTACTTAATAATGCAATTTTTTGCAATACAAATTATTGTTTAATAGTTACTACAACTACATAATTGCAATCTAATAGTTTTCTAAAAAAAATCGAAATTTTGTTTTTCTCTCGTATGCAAATTACATACGTTTCCATTGTAATTAAAAACTCTATTTGGGTTCAAATTTTGGAAAAAAAACGAAACATATTAAGTAGATTTATATTTAAATAATTGTATTTGAAATCGGAGTCGGAATTATACGAAATTTCCAACTCCACAGCTCCGATTTCCTCATCACAAAAATACTCCCTCATATTTTTTGTCAAATAAATTTCTTTGAAATTTGCGAGCCCGAAATTTAATCAGAGATTCGAACCGTTATTTTTTCGTTTTGGTTTTAGTTCTGAAAAAAATAACGGTTTTTTGCAGTTTTCGGTTTTCGGTTCAGCTTCATGTAATTGTTTTAATTGTTCAAATTATTTTTATTTCATATTAAAAAAAAAATTGACGTATCCATCATAGCACTATCGTCGTTATAGATATGATGATCTAAATATTAAGAATATGGAAAAGTGTTTCAAACTAAATTTGTTCTACTTCTATTATTATTATCGCCTTTATAAAATAAATATTTTTTATATTTTTTCGTTATATCTTAGTAAATATCTATTACATCTAAGCGTAAAATATTTTTAACTTTACTGTAAATCAGTGGTTTATACGCGTGGCGCATGAAGTAAAATTTCGAGTTTAGAAAAGCCCCGTGAAAATTTGTCTCGGGTCGCTGCGCGACCCTCGACAAATTTTCTACGCGGGGCTTTTCTAAACTCGAAATTTTACTTCATGCTCAGTCTGGGAGTGGACGGCACTCGTTTAATATTCGTTAGATTTTCAACATATCGAGATTTTGATTAATTCGATCGATTAATAAACATTTTGAAATTTGCGAGCCCGAAAATTAACGAAAGGAGGTCAAGAATTTCTAAATCAGCAATAAACTTAGAAAATGCATGATTTTTGTCAAAATTTTAAAAATTGTTATAAATCTTTTAAATTAAAAAAAAAGTTTGAAATTTAACAAACGTATAGAAAAATTCACGAGTCGTCAAATTTTAGAAAATTAATTAAAATCTTGGAAATTTACGAAAATTTACATTTTAAAAATTGGACCAAAACTTAAAAACTATCGAGGTTTTGTAAGCTAATCAAAATATTGTAAAAAGCGTTTGATTCTTTTTTAACGAATGTTTTCCACTCCCAGACTAAGCATGAAGTAAAATTTCGAGTTGAGAAAAGCTCTAAGAATTTGGATTTTTTCAACTCGATATTTTACTTCAAGCGCGACGCGCATAAAAACACTGATTAATTGTTAAATTTGAAATATTTAAAACATTTTTCTTATTATAGATCATCACTTTTCACATACTTCAAACTGTTGTCAAATTTCAATATTTCTTGACATTTTATCAATTTTTGACATTACACAAATAAGACAATTAACTTTGTTTGTATAACTGAGGATTTTATTGTGACTATAGTTTCGACAACTTTAACTTGTCATTATCAAACATAAAGTAGACAAGTTAAAGTTGTCGAAACTATACTCACAATAAAATCCTCAGTTATACAAACAAAGTTAATTGTCTTATTTGTGTAAATAATGATGTATAACGAAGTAGAAGCCTCCACAGTGAACAGTTTAATTTTTGACATTGTTTCAATACTTTCTCAAGTTTAAACATTTTATCAATTTTCGACAGTTTTCAATTTTTCCAAAATTCTGGCAAATTTAAACATTTTTACCATGACATTTCATCACTTTTTCATGGTTTTTGCACCACGGACAGAGCATAAAATTCTAGATAAAGACATTAAACTCTATTATTATTATTAATATGTATACACAATAATAAATATTTATATGTAATATATATTTATAATAATTGTAATTCATAATTATATAATAAAAATAAGTATTGGAAGTGAGACAAGCAAAAACAGTTGAATGTTTGTCGATTGAAATTAAAATCGTAAATATTTATTTATCCAGTTTACTTGTCTAGTGAAATTTAATACCCATTCATTCGCCCGGCGCTATCTAAACAAACAAACAACGCGCTCCGCTCTCATAATTTTTATTGTTCGTTGTGATAAAATTCGGCTATGAACCAATACATAGTCAAAACTACTTTCAGCAATTTTGCTATCTCTGCGCCATCTCGTACTCCAAAAACACACTACCAGGAAAAATTGGCCCTCTTAACCTGTAGTTTTTTTTTTTTCGCAACTGTATAGGTTAACAACAAAACGGTGCTTTTGCTGACATGCAATGTCTAATGCTTATACCGTCTCTAAACGGGCCGTTTTTATCGCTTTTTGCATTGTCAGTTGAGACATGTCGAAGTTAATTAAATTTCGTCTGACATTTCCGTCGATTTGTCAATTTGATTGACAATTTGAAAATTCAAAGTGTGTCCAGTTCACATAACCAAATATTTTGTTGTACTAGTTGTTTTCTCTCGCAACTGTACAGGGTGGTCTAATTTCGATGTTGCTTATGGGCATCTCGGTAAATATAAGAGTAACAACAAATCCTATGGCGCAGTCGCGATCTCTTTTTTTGCCGAAAACGAAAATGCGCCATCTTGTTTTTTTCAGAAGTTATAGGGCAAAATCGGGTTTTCCTGATTTTTAACTTTAATTAATATCTTGCGTAATTTGTAAGATACACAAAAACTATATATACCTTCTTAAGGCACTTTTTTGAGTAGGATCCAGTGGCGTAGGTATTTTTTTATTTTATGCACACATGTTCGAGTTATGGCCATTTTTTTTTTTTTAATGTAAATCATAGTTGGCTTTAACATAGTTGATAAGAGTGTTTTTCACTGATTTCAAAAATATAAAGTTTTGTGAATTTATCTTAAAAAACAGTGTTACTATAGAGTAGAAACTAGCTTTAAATCTGCCAAATAATATAATACGGAAGACAATAGCCATTTTTGATCATTTGCATGCTCAGTTTTAATTATGATAAACATTATAAATAATAATAATCCTTTTATGAGTAATAAATATTTTATTAGGCAGAACATAATTTCATTTTCCAATCTTTTTGGAAGTACAGAACTCAACTCTTTGCTGGAATAATTAAATAAAATTAAGCATGCAAATGATCAAAAATGGCTATTGTCTTTCGTATTATAATATTTAGCAGATTAAAAGCTAGTTTCTATTTTATAGTAACATTGTTTTTTAAGATAAATTCACAAAAGTGTATATTTTTAAAATCAGTGAAAAACACTCTTATTAACTGTGTCAAAGCCAACTATGATTTATATTTAAAAAAAAATAATTTGGCTATAACTCGAAAATGTGGGCATGAAATAAAAAAATGCCTACGGCACTGGATTCTACTTAAAAAAATGTCTTAAGAAGATATTTATAGTTTTTGTCTATCTTACAAATTATGCAAGATATTAATTAAAGTTAAAAATCAAGAAAACCCGATTTTGCCCCATAACTTCTGAAAAAAACAAGATGTTGCATTTTTGTTTTCGGCATTATCCTAGTCTCAAAAAAAGAGATCGCGATTGCGCCATTGGTTTTTTTTCTAACTCTTATATTTACCGAGATGCCCAAAAGCAACATTGAAATTAGACCACCCTGTACATACCTAAGCAGTAGTATATTTTGAACGTTACCTGAAATTCGTGTTTTATACGCGTGGCGCATGAAGTAAAATTTCGATATAGTTAACTTGTTTCTCATTGATCACTTGGTAAAACATTTCTATTAATATATAGGTATTTGATTCAAATTCACTTGATTT
The DNA here is from genome assembly GCA_932526585.2 of Philonthus cognatus. Taxonomy (NCBI): domain Eukaryota; kingdom Metazoa; phylum Arthropoda; class Insecta; order Coleoptera; family Staphylinidae; genus Philonthus; species Philonthus cognatus. The sequence goes on along the minus strand of OW052243.1, from coordinate 22,200,813 downwards.
GTTTTACTAATAAATTGTTTTATTTTCAACTAGTTTCGGCTTAATACCATTTTCAAGAATTCTTGAAAATGGCATTAAGCCGAAACTAGTTGAAAAAAGAACAATTTATTAGTAAAACAAACCAAGTGAATTTCAATCAAATACCTATATAAAATTTCGAGTTTAGAAAAACATAAAAATTTGGTTTAGTCTCGTACCGCTACGCGAGCAAACCAAATTTTCAGCGTTTTCTAAACTTGATATTTTACCTTATGCTTAATCAGTAGTGGAAACACTCGCTATAAGCTTCAAAATTGAACGCAACGCCCCTGAGCTTCTCAATATATATTAAAATTGAGTATTAAAGCTTCATTAACCGATATAAAAGATGCTTCTACTAGTAAGCCAAGGTACAGTGTAAAAACTGTACGCTTACGACTTTTATTAATGCAGAATTTGTATTAATAATTTTGACATTGACAATTGCACAAATTTAATTAAATAAGACTAATTTGCAATCACAATTCACTTACCTCTTGTAAAACCCTACGAATCCCTTCAGTCGGCGCATCTTTGTAGTTCTGCGGATCTTCTGATAGCAACTTCAAAACCCTAGTTTTTCCATTTGGACACCTCGCAAAAACATCGGTGAAAGTTCCACCCCGATCAATGGCAAATTGAAATTTCCCGGATTTAGTAGCCATAACCTACAAATAAACAAATAACTGTAAGAAAAAACGAAGATAAATTAAACACACAGAAATATTATAAAATGGATTGACTAGAATTTCAATAGAATAACTCGAAGTGAGAGAAAACTTACTGCTATATTTCTAATAACTATTGTATTATAATAGAGATTATTTAATTTAAGGAAGTTTTTTACACTCCATAACATTTTTAAAGATAAGTGATTATTATAATAACAATAGTAACAGTGAGTGGACTTTAGAATGTAAACAATTTGAATTGTTGGATTTTTGATGTATGCAACCACATGTACACAAATTACAGTTATCTGTAATTATAGCATATTCAATAAATTAGATGTAAATTTGGTTGTAGACGTTAAAATACGTAAATCGCATAAAATCATTGGGCCCGTTCAGCAGAGACAACAGTTGGGAGTTTACTGCCAACTGTTGGGGAATTCTCTAGTGACCTAGGTGACGTGAACGTGTTTGGGATTTTTGTAATGGTACGGAATAGACCGACCGCAGTACTGTTTATTAGGTACCAACATACATCACAAACAAATCCAAACATGTTGAATGTTGAACTTTTTGCTGAAGGGGCCCATTATAAACTACTGAAATAGAAAGAAAGTAATATTTTATTTTATTTACTATTGAAATATTGCTATACAGGGTGTCCCGATTATGCAGTCGGTTAAATTGGAGAAAATACGCAGGACAATGAGTACCAACAAAAAAGTTGAACGTTGGGAGCACACTGCGAGAAAACAGATTTTGTCGTTTTTTTAAATTTTCCCTCATAGCTTAGTTATTATTAATGATAGAAGAATGATTCCTTGATATGATTAAAATACATGAATAGTAGACAATAACAATTTAAAACATCAACTAGTAGCTTTCACTTTATTTGTATATTAAAATAAAAGACATTTAAAAAAAAACAAAACTTATTCAACATCTAATTTATTGTATTATGTTTAGTTAAATCATAATATAATAAATACAATAAAATATTTAAAAATTCTTTAAGTTGATTTTTAGAATTTTCTATATAACTTGCTATAATGGTGATGATCTTATAGCAAGTTATATAGAAAGTTCTAAAAATCAACTTAAATTTTTTTTAAATATTTTATTGTATTTATTATATTATGATTTAACTAAACATAATACAATAAATTACGTGTTGAATAAGTTTTGTTTTGTTTTAAATGTCTTTTATTTTAATAGACAAATAATAAAGATATTATTTACGAGCTTACAATCTCAATAGTGTTAGAAATTATTTAAATTTAAAATTTCCTAATATATGGTTTGGAACTCACTAACCAAAACGTTCGTTCTTTTTGGGAAATATTATAAAAAAAATATTAAAAACTTAAAAATAATATTCACTTGGAATTCAGAAAAGTCACTCCGATTTTTTAATAAAATGCAATAAATGTGTATGCATTTAAATGGCACTCAACTCGGAAAATACGGTGCATTTTTTTTAGTTAAAGCTGTGAATTTTCCGACATTCGTTATTTTTTAAAAGAGTTCAATTTGAAGCTTTAAACGAGTGTTTTCCACTCCCAGACTGAGCATGAAGTAAAATTTCGAGTTTAGAAAAGCCCCGTGAAAATTTGTCGAGGGTCGCGCAGCGACCCGAGACAAATTTTCTGGACTTTTCTAAACTCGAAATTTTACTTCATGCGCCACGTGTATAAAACACAGGTTTCAGGTGAAGTTCGAATGTACATAAAATAAATGTATGTATATTATATTATAACCCACTGAGCAAAAAACAAACAAATAACGTTGTATCAACATTGTAGCATCATTAAACGTTGTTTTAATGTTGATGAAACATTACTTAAATGGATTTGCTCAGTGGGAAGGCACTTTTTGTGCTTTTTAATAATATGTAGTTAGTTTTACCATAAAGCAAATATTTTCAGTGATATGCATCCTAATTTCATATTTTCATATGGACGTCAAAGTTGGCTATGAGCTCATTTTTTATTCTTTTTAGTTTGATGTATCATATATAAGTTTATTTTTTCAAAATAGGCTATGAAATGTTATATTAGAACAAACGAATATTTAAAAACTATTAATGATTTCGATAGCTAACGCCATCTAATGCTTCGTCGGTGACACGAATGCACAAAGTGCATATACAGGTCACTGTTTCGTCCACGAGCGAGCAGAACTCTGTTTGTGAAACCAGAAAACAAATATCAAAATTGAATTTGTGTTCAGCATTCCGGCACCAGATACCCACAGACGCGTTTCGGACTTCAAGGTCCTCTTCAGTGTGGTCCCGAACGAATATTTATACATAATAAATTTAGTACAAATTAAAAAAGTTTTTAACACAATTTTAGTACAAAATACATTAAAAAACACGAAAATCTTATCTAATTTTTCCATATTAAAAATAAAACCACCATATAGTATATCAAATTAAAGGAAAATAAAAACTCTACAAAATGAGTTTATAGCCAACATTGACGTCCATATGTAAAAGTGAAGTTAGTATGCATATCTTGGAAAATATTTGCTTCGTGTTAAACCCAGGGTTGTTAAAAAAAACGTTTTTTTTTTCATTTCAATTAAAACAAATTTACAAAATGTGTTTTTTTTTATTGAAACAGAGTTTAAAACATTAACTATTAAAAACATGTTTACACCGTGTTTAAAACATGTTTGACACACGTTTAAAACGTGTTTAAAACAGAATATACAGGGCATTTTTCTTTTGAGTATACATAGCCTGATAATTACAGCGTTTTTTAAATTTTCGCGAATTCGTTGTTTCAAAGCGGTTAATTTGATGCTTTTAACGAGTGTTTTCCACTCCCAGACTAAGCATGAAGTAAAATTTCGAGTTTAGAAAAGCCTAAGAATTTGAATTGGCCGCGTAGCGAAGCGGAGCGGCCAATCCAAATTAGGCTTTTCTAAACTCGAAATTTTACTTCATGCGCCACTCCTAAAGACACTGATTTACAATGAAGTTTAAAAAATACACACACACAACAACGATTATAGGCAACCTAATATACGTTAGAGTTATTAGGTTGTCAATAATCACTCTTTTAAACAATTTGTTTAGCACAGAATTTGACTCATGTTTTATTCACATCTACATATTAGTTTGCTATAGCCGTATATTTTAAACTTTACGATATTTCAGTGTTTTATACGTGTGGCGCATGAAGTAAAATTTCGAGTTTAGAAAAGCCTAATTTGGATTGGCCGCTCCGCTTCGCTACGCGGCCAATCCAAATTTTCAGGCTTTTCTAAACTCGAAATTTTACTTCATGCTTAGTCTGGGAGTGGAAAACCCTCGTTTAAAGATTCAGATTGAAATCTTTTAAAAAAACAACGAATGTCGTAAAATTTACAGTGTAGGCATACAGGGTTATTGGTAATTCGACGTATATCCGTCAGGAGCTGATAGGGGGCTAAAATGCAACAAATTTCACCCTACATATGTATGGCCGAAATTCAATAGTTTTCGAGATATTTGAATTTTAAGGGTTTTTCGATATTTACCCAAAATTTAACATTTAATTCCAAATTTAAAAAGAACTACATAATGAATGGGTACCATTAAAAAATTATACTGTAGCTGGCACTTCAGTTAAGCTATAAACATAATTGAGAGTACTTAATTTAACAAAATTATTAAAATGATGAGCGATTTAAAAATAATATCTTGCTAATATTTTCATTTACGCTTCTAAAAATGTTGTCTTGTTAAAAAAATTACTATGACATTAATTGTACAAATAACTAAAAAAAACTTGCCTATTCCATAAGCTTTCCAAAAATGTATAAAAGTCAATTTTAACATAAGTAATTCGTGGCAAAGCATGTGTTTGAATCGGGGAGATAAATCATCTGTATTTTTAGTTTAGGATCCTCGCTAAAACAACCGATTCTACTGGTGAAGTTCTTCGTGACACACACATCCATGGAACCGGAGACGAGTATTTTTCGATAGAAAAATTACTCGCCTCCGCTGGGGATAGAACCCAGATTACCGCCGTGACCGATTGGCGAAACCAGCGGCTAAACCGCTGGGCCACTTCGCAGCGGGCCCTAATAATTATTGATAATTCTTGTTTCTGTTGTTATTTTTTTGTTATTTCTTGTTATGATTGTTATTTTTTGTGTTATTTTGTGATAATATGGCTTCGTACTCTAATAACGAATACGCCGATATAATGTCTTGTTACGGTTTTGCCGATGGAAACGCGGCTGCGAATACCAACGTCGCTTTCCCGATCGTCGACTTCCCCACGTTACTGTTTTCGGGAGTACCTATCGACGATTGTCTGAAACTGGCAGTGTTCAAAGATAACAATTAGATGCTGGCAGACCTCAACGGTACACGGCTGAGGAAGAGGACACCATTCTTCAGTGTTTGATTGATCACCCAAACACCTCAACGAACATTGTTGCAAGACAGTTTGGTATAACCCAGTGGAAAGTGTGGTCGGTGGTACATCTATCAGGTAGACACCCGTACCATTATCAATCTGTCCAAACATTGCACGAGTGAGATCCTGCCAGGCGATTCGAAGGAACATTTCCTAAGAAATATTTTGTGGACTGACGAGTTAAAGTTTGACCGAGATGGTATAACGAATTACCATAACTTGAATTTTTGGGCACCTAAAGCGGACAGGAATCCAAAAAAACTTAAAGAAACTGCGTCGCAAATAAGATTTTCCCTGAACGTCTGGATGGGTGTCGTTGATAATCATTTGCTGGGCCCTCATTTCTTGCCCCAAAATTTGAACGGCGAAAATTACGAGTAGTTTTTAAGAAACAACCTAGACGGTTTGTTGGCGGATGTTCCCGAGAAAATAAAAAACAACCTCATGTTTTAACATGTTGGCTGCCCAGCACATTACCGTATTACTGTCCAACAGTGGCTAGACGAGAGTTATCTCGTTTATTGGAGGGCCAATTCCGTGGCCAGCACGAAGCCCTGACATCACACCTCTTGATTTTTACGTTTAGGGACATATGAAGGAATTAGTTTATGTGACCCCAATAAATTCGGTCGAAGAACTTCGACAGCGAATAATAAACGCGGCGCAACAGATGAGAACAACGTTTACATCAAGAGTGACGAAAACCGAAGTTAGGAAGAGGATTCGAACCTGCATTGGTAATCGAGGAGCTCATTTTGAACAAGATATCTAAAATTTGTAATAAACTTTGACGTACATTGTTTTATGCATTTTATACTCAATGACATTAGAAGCGTAACACCAAGAAGGAATGATTTTTTTGAATTCATATTTTAGCAGCAGAGTGACTATATTTAAAGCATACATTGATAACAATTTCAACCTTGTGCCTTTTATATTTACTGTGAAAAAAAAATATATTTCACTTTTTCTTTTTTGATAAAACTATTTATATGAGCTGTTTAGTACAGATGTTTTTAGTTTTCGTGTTTCCGTTGAGTGTGTTAAGCTTAAATAAAATGCCTCGAGTCTAAAGACGTCCACAATATCACCATTTCAGCGATTTTGACCGGGGTCGAGTTGTTGCTTATCGAGATGTCGGTGTGTCCTATCGCGAAATTGCCCGCCGTATTGATTCCACTGCAGCAACTGTAATACGTGTGTATCAGGTATGGACAGAAGAAGGTAGAGGAGCAAGAAGAAGACCAATTGGTCAACCAAGGCGTACCACAAGATCGGCGCTTAAGACAAATAGCCCTGCGAGACCGTTTCGCTACTACGCGTCAAATCGGTGATCAATGGATTGGAGAAGAAGGTAGGCCCGTTAGTATGCGAACCTTATATCGCCGCATTCAATCCTTTGGGCTTCTTTCGTACCGTCCAAGATTAGTGCTTCCTTTAACAGCGAGACACTGTCGCCAAAGGTTGGACTGGTGCAGAGAACGGCAGCATTGGGAGGCAGAATGGCACGATGTCGTATTCAGCGATGAATCACGATTTTGTCTAGGCATGCATGATGGCCGTAGAAGGGTACGACGCTACCGTGGAGAACGACCTGATCTTAGGTTTGCTATTGAGAGGCATGTACACAGGACTGCTGGAGTAATGATTTGGGGGGCTATTGCTTATGGTAGTCGATCACCTCTTGTATTCATTCGAGGCAGTATGACAGCTGCGCGTTATGTTGAAGACGTCATACGACCGACTTTGTTGCCGTATTTAGATGGCCGCCCAGACGTACTTTTTCAACAAGATAACGCACGTCCCCATATTGCTCGTCGAACTATGAACTTTCTTAATGAAGCTGGTGTTAATGTTTTGGCGTAGCCGCCCCGTTCGCCGGATTTAAATCCCATTGAACATGTGTGGGATATCATGGGAAGAAGAATATTCTCTTTGCACCATCCTCCACAGACTCTAGCACAGTTGATCGATGAAATTCAATTTGCTTGGAACGAGATGCCTCAAGAAGACATCGACCATCTCATTTTGTCGATGCCCAGACGTCTACAGGAGTGTATACAGCAAAGGGGTCGCCAAACACATTATTAATTTTTTTTAGATTGTTTTTTAATAAAATTTCTTGAAAATGTAATCATTTTATTCTTGATGTAAGACTACCATACTGGCAAAAAATCAAGTTAAAATAATAACTCCTTCTGGGTGTTACGCTTCTAATGTCATTGAGTATATTTCATACAAATACGAATGACCCTTTCTCTCCCCGCGCCGATTCAAACATATGCCATGCCACGAATTACGTATCTTAAAATTGACTTTTATACCTTTTTGGAAAGCTTATGGAATAGGCAAGTTGTTTTAGTTATTTGTACGATTAATGTCATAGTATTTTTTTCAACGAGACAACATGTTTAGAAGCGTAAATGAAAATATTGGTAAGATATTATTCTTAAATCGCTCATTTTAATTATTTTGTTGAAATAAGTACTTTTAATTATGTTCATAGCTTAATTGAAGTGCCAGCTACAGTATCATTTTTTTAATGGCACCCATTCAATATGTAGTTTATTTTTATTTGGAATTAAATGTCAAATTTTGGGTAAATATTGAAAAACCCTAAAAATTCAAATATCTCGAAAACTATTGAATTTCGGCTATACATATGTAGTGTTCAATTTGTTGCATTTTGGCCCCCCTATCAGCTCCTAACGGATATACGTCAAATTACCAATAACCCTGTATGTATACCTTAAAGAAAACTTCCCTGTATTTAAAAATCACATTTATGCACACACAGTTGTGATATTTTATTGTAATAAAATGTTATGATTAATAATGTAACTCGAACAATCTTCAACAATTTAGCTAAAATTTAAAAACATAAATAGAATTTTAAATGAAGTGGTATAAAATATAATTTAACAAATTTAAGATAATAAAAAAAACCTTTTAAACAAATTTAATGTTTAAAACATGTTTTAAACAAATTTAAGATCTAAAACTTGTTTAAAACAAAACCGTTTAAAACACGACGGATGTTTTTAAATATGTTTAAAACACTGTTTTAAAACAAAGCGTTTTAAACATAACAACGCTGCCCACTGAGCAAATTCATTTAAGTAATGTTTCATCAACATTAATACAACGTTTAATGTTGCTACAATATTGATATAACGTTATTTGTATGTTTTTTGCTCAGTGGGTGATTAAAACTAACCACATATTTTTAAAATGCACAAAAGATATCTCAATAATGTCAAAAAATCATCCTTCTATTATCAATAATAACTAAGTTAAAAAGGAAAATAGCAAATCGCCAAAATCGGTTCTTTTCCTAATAAAATAAAATCCGTGGAGCAAAAACGAATGATTTTTTTACAGTTTAATAATTGAACATTTTCCAAAAACATACTGACGTTTCAATTTTATTGAATAATTTGATAAATTATTACTGTAGTGTTAAAAGCAGTGCATATTATTAAGTCGGTTCACGATAAACCCAACTTTAGCCCGTCGTAACGTCTCTGTTTATAAACGAATGAAACTTTACAAACAAACAAATGAATATGTGGTGGTTCCATTGGTATAAATCAAAATTGTAAATAATTTATATTTTTAAAGTTATTAATTCATTCATCTCATTACGATATTTTCCTTAATATTTATGTAATCATTAGTCACTGTTGAATGTATGTGAACTATTATTATAAAAAAATATATTACCATCGAAATGTGTTCATATTTCATATTTATGGATAGAATAATAATTACTATAAATTACCAAACACGTGATTGTCAATACAACCGTATCAAGCGCAAATATATATATATATATATATATATATATATATATATATATATATATATATATAGTTTTTATAAAGTAAACATTAAAATAATTTATAGAAAATGAAAATACGTGTGTGATTAATTATTAAACCACGACCTTCAATAAAGTTATCACAAAATGCATTTTGATTAGGCAGAACGTTAACTATTTTATAAATAGAATTTTAGAAATGTAGAACGCAACTGCCAGTATTTACATACGTACTGTGGCGCCTCTAATAACCTAAATCCAAGCAGAGAAAATCGATTACACTAGAATTCAACTGTGTTTACTTACAAGTCGTACAACTGAATCTGTTCGAAATTAATGCAAAAACACTAAATGGAACTTAAAAATGTAATGCACGTTAATTTTTGTTATCAGTTAAATTAAACACGAGTTGCCGCGAAGCAATTTTGATACGAACTGAAATGGAATTAAATATAAGTGTAGCTCTAGCTAACAAGGATAATATTTGTAATGGTTTTGGAAAATTACTTAATCACACTTGATTCATTCGTTCGTTATTTAATTAAATGTTGGTTTAGAAGATTTTGTTTTATAGTGAATGAATTTATAAATTGTTGAATATAGGTCACAACAATTATTACGCAACGTGTGGAAGTGATAGTTTGAATCCGCATTCTTTTTAGGTTTGGATTAGTTCATTGGCACTTTCTTTGGGGAAAGTGGATGGTTTTATCTCTTAATCGAGTGTTTTGTATCTTATCTATCGAGATTTGTGAGGTTTGTTTAAATATTTGTTATACAGTAGCGTTATCATTCTGTAAATAATAGTAATTATAATTTATCTAACATTAAAATTGATGGTGAAGTTTTACACAAAATAATACCATTAAGTTGAGCATCTCTAAAACTCAGTGGCGTAGCATCCCTTGTTTCATAGAAAAAGTTAATACTGTTTTTAAGATTTAACGCATATAAAATAATTTAGTTTAAATTTAAAATTATAAAAATATGAAAAACAAACAAATATTATAATAACAATCAATAGTGTTCCTAATGAACTGCAACTCTCTAAACCCCTTAACTTACGATTTAAAATTGCATTTAGATACATTCAGGCATTTTTTTTATTTCAAGTATACTTTTACATATTTCATATAATCATTTTTATTATTAACATGAGCTTAAACCTAAGCTACATATTTTGAACTCTACAGGTTGTTTTTTTTTTTCGTAGATATTATAGGGTATAGGCTAAACGATAAGAGATACAAAAAATCTAAGATACGTGTCCCGTTCTCTTTTTTAGTGTTTAGTTTAATGGCGCAATCAGATCTACGCTAACTAGATTGTTTTTGAAGATACAGGGTGATTCTCAAAATGTGCCGATTTTTATTATCTCTTATGACTTGGTTATTTATGGAGATAAAAAAATGTAAATACGAAAGTTTTATGACTTTTTGCGAAAAATCCAGTAGTGTACTTAAAAAGATGTTTTCATTTTTGAGATATTATCAAAACTAGTATTTTCTTAAATGGGATACCCTTTATCTGAGTATTTCAAAAAATTGAATTTTTTTGTGAATGCAACAATATGTAACACCTAATATTTTGCTCTGTCCTAAATAGCTAGAATACTAAAAAACAGAAAAAAAGATTTTCTAGATGGCCATGAATTAAATTCTTTAAGCGTATGTTTTTGTTTTTTTACATGTCATAAAATTCAATAACAATTGCGTATTTGGTTTGATATTGTTAACGAAATATTTTGATATTGTTAACGAAATATGTTTGATTATATTTCTTTAAAAAAAGAGTCTATAATGAATATTTTTCAAAACTATGAAAAATTAAATATGTTTGAGTGCTATATTGAGAATTATAAAAAGAAAGACGCAGCTTTAAACCTATATTCTGAGCGTTATCCGAAACGACGACAACCAGAAAAACAAATATTTCAAAGATTATATCACAATTTAAGTGAGTATGGATCATTTGGTAAACCAAGAGATAAAATTTCCAATAAAGAAAATAGAGAAAGAGATAAAATAAATTCATTAGCTTCTGTTACTACTGATCCGACGGTATCTAGCCATAATATTGAGAAAGATATTGGCACAAGTAAATTTAAAGTTTTAAAAACGTTACGCAAGCGTAAGTATAAACCGTATAAAATAAGAAAGAATAATATGTTGCAAATACTAATGACAAAATTCTAAACGCCGCTCCTCATCTCCAGAATGCAAGTTATGAATTGCATTCTGGAGATGAGGAGCGGTGTTTAGAATTTTGTCATTAGTATCTGCAACAGATTATTCGGAATCCCAATTTTTTTCAAAATATAATATGGACTGACGAGGTTTTTATATCTAGCAAAGGAATTTTTAATCGACAGAACAATCGATATTGTTAAACATAAATCCTCATCAGTCGTCAGGGTACAAGGACGGTTTCGATTTCATGTATGGGTGGCGCTATATCAAAACAGAGTCCTTAACTACAGAATTTTTAACAAAAATTGGAATCCTGAAGGATACATCCAAATTTTGGAACAATGTGTAATAATCGAGTTGAATAACATGCCATTAGCTTCAAGAAATAGTGTTTATTTACAACAAGACGGTGCTCTAGCACATACTAGCCATATGGTAAGGCACTTAGGTTAGGTTAGGTTTTAGTGGCTGCACCGCCCAAGGAGGTGCACACTTTGTGATAATTTGCTATAATCGAATAAATAAACATCGATCCAATTACGGTTCGTAAAAAGCAGTGCATTTATGTTGAACTGAAAAAAAAATCATAAAAATTACTGAAACATCCCAGATTTTCAGAAAATATAAAAAAAGAACGCATGCTGCTGTAATGTAAGCGCATATAAAATACCTCAACTGAAAAAAAACAGCAGCTCAAAGTTAAATAAATTATTTAAAAAAAATATGCTGAAAATGAAAATTTGCGTAGCGTTTAAAACAATCTTAAAAATTACTGAAGCGTCGAATTTTTATGAAGTTTTCATGAATCCGAAACGAAAGAATGCGCTTTACTTTTATGTAAGCGCAAACATTTTTTTTAACTAGGAAATAAATGACAGCTTTCCAAAGTTGATTACAGCAGCTTAAAGTTAAATAAACTATTTTTTTAAAAATATGCTAAAAATGAAACTTTGCGTCGCGCTTAAAACGATCTAAAAAGTTACTAAAACGTCGAATTTTCATGAAATTTCATGAAATTCGAAACAAAAGAATGCGCTTTACTTTTATGCAAGCGCAAATATTTTTTTTTTAACTAGGAAATAAATGACAGCTTCCCAAAGTTGAGGATTGAAAAAAAGCAATGTTTTTTTAATTTAATTATAAATTATTAAATTTGAACTAAAAAACAACATCAACTTTATTTGTTCTATGTCATAAATTTGACAATAAAGGAAACTGCAAAATAAGTATCTCATAGATCGTCTAACGCTGGTTTCCACTCCCAGATTAAGCATGAAGTAAAATTTCGAGTTTAGAAAAGCCTGAAAATTTGGATTTGCCGAGGAAGCGAGTCGCGTATCGGCAAATCCAAATTTTCAGGCTTTTCTAAACTCGAAATTTTACTTCATGCGCCACGCGTATTAAACGCTGAAATATTTGAAGTCTTTGTTTTTGCAATTAATAGTGATTTTAAAATATTTTGTTTTGAACCAACATCTGAATATATTTTTTTATTTAGCAGAAATTGGTAGAAAATTAGTATTTTTTTTAGTGTTAGAAACAAAAACATACGTTTTCATTAAGTTCTTTTTATGTTTTTTAATTTGATAAATTTAAAATATTTTATTATCTCATCAATTTGATTGATTATTCGTTTAGTTTTCTGTTTTAAATGACTAATAATGTTTTTTATTTGCATTTATGTTAAACTTTGTATATAAAATAAATGAAACATTTCTTATGAGACTATCTTATCTTCTCTTTTCACTCAAAATCAGTGTTTTATACGCGTGGGCAATGAAGTAAAATTTCGAGTTTAGAAAAGCCTGAAAATTTGGTTTGGCCGCTCTGCGCTTCGCGCTACGCCACAAAAACAAATTTTCAGGCTTTTCTAAACTCGAAATTTTACTTCATGCTTTGTCTAGGAGTGGAAACACTTGCTAATAGTAAATTTTAATTATTTTATTTAGCGGATTGAACATATTTTCACAAATAAAAACACTATTATATAACCTATAAATTATTCAAAAGTTAACTACAGTGAAGTTGATAATCATGGAAATACAATGTCATCATGTAATATAACCTATAAATTATTTAAAATTTAACTACAGTGAACTTGTTAGACATGGAAATACAATGTTGCCACGTTTGTTATCAATAGTTTATTGTATAAGATTTCATTAAGTTTTGGTTTTCTTAAGTTGTTTAATTTGATAAATTTAAAGTATTTTATCAATTTGATTAATTATTCGTTTAGTTTTCTGTTTTAAATGACTAATAATGTTTTTTATTGGCATTTATGTTAAATTTTCTATATAAAATAAATGAAACATTTCTCATGAGACTATCTTATCTTTTCTTTTCACTTGAAATCAGTGTTTTATACGCGTGGCGCATGAAGTAAAATTTCGAGTTTAGAAAAGCCTGAAAATTTGATTTGGTCGCTCCGCGCTTCGCGCTACGCGACCAAACCAAATTTTCAGACTTTTCTAAACTCGAAATTTTACTTCATGCTTTGTCTGGGAGTGGAAACAATTGCTAGTAGTACATTTTAATTATTTAATTTTGCAGATTGAACATATTTTCACAAATAAAAACACTGTAATATAACCTATAAATTATTCAAAAGTTAACTACAGTAAAGTTGATAAACATGGAAATACAATGTCACCATGTAATATAACCTATAAATTATTTAAAATTTAACTACAGTGAAGTTGTTAGACATGGAAATACAATGTTGCCACGTTTTTTATCAATAGTTTATTGTATACGATTTCATTAAGTTTTGGTTTTTTTAAGTTGTTTAATTTGATAAATCTAAAGTATTTTATGAATTTGATTGATTATTCATTTAGTTTTCTGTTTTAAATGACTAATAATGTTTTTTATTTGCATTTATGTTAAATTTTCTGTATAAAATAAATGAAACATTTCTCATGAGACTATCTTATCTTCTCTTTTCACTCGAAATCAGTGATTTATACGCGTGGCGCATGAAGTAAAATTTCGAGTTTAGAAAAGCCTGAAAATTTGGTTTGGTCGCTCCGCGCTTCGCGCTACGCGACCAAACCAAATTTTCAGGCTTTTCTAAACTCGAAATTTTACTTCATGCTTTGTCTGGGAGTGGAAACACTTGCTAGAAGTAAATTTTATTTATTTAATTTAGCAGAAGGAACACATTTTTACAAATAAAAACACTGTAATATAACTTATAAATTATTCAAAAGTTAACTACAGTGAAGTTGATAAACACGGAAATACAATGTCGCCATGTAATATAACCTATAAATTATTTAAAATTTAACTACAGTGAAGTTATTAAACTTGGAAATACAATGTTGCCACGTTTTTATCAATAGTTTAGAAGTAACTTGTAGTATTTACATTTAATTATTAAAACGATGTATTGATATTATGTTTGTAAGTGTGAAGTAGAAATTAACCAGTATTAAACTATAACGATATTAACGGGAATTCTATTATTACGGCAGTAGGTAAATTATAAAATAAATCAAGATGGCTATTTTGTTTTAAGTATACAAGAAGTGCTAAATAACTTAATGACCTTTTACATTGCGAAGCAGATTTGTTTACTTTTAAATGCATTGAGTTGCCTATACAACATGCATATTTGATAGCTAATTGTAGGCAAGTAAAAAAACACACCGTGTTTCTACAAAGGGTTATTTATTGATTTCATCCTTTCACGGGAACCTCTTATGACTTGATGGGAAGGCACTTACTAACTGCCAATTTTGGCGAAAATTGGCTTGGTACATATGGACCAAACAGATGGCCTCCGCATTCCCCCGACCTTAAGCCAATTGACTTCCATTTTTGGGGATTTATCAAAAATTAAATATATAAAACCTGAAGTAACACTCTAGAAGAACTTAGATCAAATTTTATTATTTGCATTAGAAGAGGCCCAAATATTCACATCTATAACGTCACTCGTTCAGTTACAAGCCGAATCCAAAAATGCATCGAGCAGAATCGAAGACAATTTCAGCACTTTTTGTGATTAAGCATCTATGGTAATTGTTATACAGGGAGTTTTTCATTTAAGTATACTGGTCCCAATTACAGCGTATATACTTAAATCTTCCGATATGCGTAGTTTGTTAAAAGAGTTCCATTTGAAGCGTTAAATGAGTGTTAACCACTCCCAGGCTAAGCATGAAGTAAAATTTCGAGTTTAGAAAAGCCCCGTGAAAATTTGTCGAGGGTCGCGCAGCGACCCGAGACAAATTTTCTGGACTTTTCTAAACTCGAAATTTTACTTCATTCGCCAAGCGTACAAAATATTAAAATATTGTGAAATTTATGTATATTTAAAATTCACTTGAAATCAGTGTTTTATACACGTGGCGCATGAAGTAAAATTTTGAGTTTAGAAAAGCCCAGAAAAAAAATGTTCACGGGGCTTCTCTAAACTCGAAACTTCATGCTTAGCCTGGGAGTGGATAACACTCATTTAAAGCTTCAAATGTAATCTTTTAAGAAGCAACGAATATCGGAAAATTTACAGCGCATGCATATGTATACTTAAAAGAAAAATTCCCTGTATAAGTATATGAGATGATTGTTAAGTTATTATAAATGTTTGTTTATTTTTTGTAGTTGTTGTTTTAGTTTATCAATGTTTCAATATTCTTGTTAACTGGGTTTTTAATATACCTATTATAGAAGAAAAGAATAATCATTCAATTCATGGCCATCTAGAAAATCTTTTTTGTTTTTGTTTTTTGGTATTTTAGCTATTTAGGACAAAGCAAAATATCAAGTGTTACATATTGTTGCAATCACAAGAAAAAAATGCAATTTTTTAAGGTACTCAGATACAGGGTGTCCCATTTAAGAAAATGTTAGTTTTGCTAATTTCTCAAAAATTAAAACATCTATACTTTTTTAATTACACCACTGGATTCTACATAAAAAGGCAAAAAACTTTCGTGTATAAATTTTTTTTATCTCTATAAATAACCGAGTCATAAAAGATAATAAAAACCAGTAGATTTTGAGAATCACTCTGTATCTTCTAAACCAATCTTGTTAGCGTAGATCTGATTGTGCCATTTAACTAAACACTAAAAAAGAGAACGGGATACATATCTTAGATTTTTTGTATCTCTTACCGTTTAGCCTATACCCTATAACAGGTATGGCAACCTTTGACATGTTGAGGGCCAAACTTTAGCGTGCAAATACGTTCGCGGGCCGCGTTTAAAAGTACTTAGTGCATTTTAAAGTAGTGATAATATTTTTTGCGATAGATATTAGACATGAATTAATACGACAATGTTATTATAGTACAATTTATTAAAATAACAAAATGAAATTTAAAAAAAATTTACATTATAATTAAATCGTTAAATTTGCAATTGTTACAAACTACGAAAGTTAAATACACCGAAATTAATGAGACACTTGAGCTTGAATTTGGGAAACTAATCCATCGATATTTGGATTAATTCCACTGACACAAAGACGTAAAGAATTTTCCAAATTATCGTCAGTCAGTCTTGTACGATGTGTTGATTTATTAACTTTCATCAATGAAAAGAACTGTTCGCATTTATAGGTACTGCCAAACGCACAAATCAATCTTCTTGCGAATTTTCTAAGCTGCGGAAAATTATCTTCTTCTAGGTATTTTTTGTAGAAATCGCACAACTCTACGTCTTCAAATTTGGATTTTAGGAGTGAGTTTTCTTGAATCTCGATCAACTCCATTTGTAAGTGTATTGGAGCATTTTGTACAATATATGTTGTAGGAGTAGCAAATAAACTGAAACAGTCTTCCATGTTTTTGAAGTCACAAAATCTGTTCGAAAATTGTTTCGACAGTAACTTGAGTTCTTCAGCATATTGAGCATAAGCAATATTGTCATACGCAGAGAGCGTGTTGAAATGGTAACTGTTACCAGACAGCATCTGTGACTCCCACAAGCGTAGTTTGATCTGAAACGCTTTTAAATGGCTGTACAAATCATTTACTAACTGTCCTTGTTTTTGAAGTTTCAAATTTAAATCATTCAAATAGCCTGTAAGATCGAGCAGAAATGCTAAGTCACATATCCATTTTGGGTCACTTAATTCAGATAGTGGTTTATCTTTTATTTTTATAAAGTCTGCTATCTCATTTCTGAGCTCGTAAAACCGTTTCAACATTTTTCCTTTGCTCAGCCATCTGAATTCACGTTATATTCAGCTATTTCATCTAAAAACGCCTTGAACTGACGATGGTTAAGCCCTCGGGATCGAATAAAGTTGATAGTTTTTACTACCACATTCATAAAATTCTGGAGTCGAATGGACTTAGAACACAAGTTCTGTTGGTGGATAATGCAATGAAGGACTATCATATCATCTTTTTGCACATTTAATTCTGTTGCTTTTTCATTCAAAATTCCGATGAAACCTTTACGTAAGCAGTGCATACTGACTATGGCAAGCCAAAACTTGTGAATACCTTTTAAACTTCAATAAAAATATCCTCTCCTGTAGGGGTTCCTTTTAGCGGCTGTAAAGCAAGCAATTCCTCAGTAATAGTGAACTCCTTATCAACACCTCGAATAAATATAGCCAGTTGAGCTGTGTCAGACAAAGCGGTGCCGGTGCTCTCGTCTAATGCTATGGAAAATGATTCAAAACCAGCCATACGGTCAGTCAATGTTGTTTTTATATCATTAGCCATCATTTCTATACGTCGAACAACAGTTCGTCTTGACAAACTAATTTTTTCAAATTCTTTTTTTCTTTTCAGGACACATAATACCGCAAACTTCTAACATACACTCCTTGATAAATTCTCCTTCGGCAAATGGTTTTAATGCCTTTGCCAATTTTGAGCTAACTATAAAACTAGCTTTCGCAACATTATCAAGATGTGTTCTTTGTTTATGAAACATTTGTTGCTGTTTTTCCAAATTTGCGGTAAGCTTCTGGATTTTGTCTGTTCTTAATTGTCCTGTCAGTGAGTGCAGCGTAGCATGCTTAGTTGAGTAATGCCTCTTTATATTGAATTCTTTCATTACTGAAATGGATTCATTACACAGCAAAGAAATAGGCTTACCATTGTGCAAGATAAAAAAGAATTCTTCAGTCCATTTTTCTTGAAAATGGCGACCCTCTGTATCTACTTTTCGTTTCTTTCCACCAGACATCATTTTTGTTTACTTTTCGTTCAATAAACTATGGTTAGTAACCACTCAAGATGCACACAAAGCCACAAAGCAAGTTGACAGCTCGAGCAGTTCGCTAGGATATCGCTTGTCCAAGTTATCACCTCGGTAGCTCAAATAGAACTGATCTAACGTTCGGGCCATCCACCCGCTTATATAGGCAAAATGAACGAATAATCTGGAATAAACTAGTTTAGAATAATTGAGAAGCAATAAATCTGTTGATGTGTCGGCGATTATCAATCGTTGATGTGTCGGAGTGGCGGCGATTATCAAAGAGTGAGGCGGCAAACATCAAAGTTGATGTTTGCCGCCTCACTGTCACTCCCGTGAGTATAAGTATACACCATTCCATTTGTTTCTGGATCTCGCCTAGCCATGCTTTCGTGTTGTTATGTTGCAGTATCAACATTTACATTTTTTATTAGTTGCCACTCCTGATTCCTTATTTTAACAGTGTTGCAATAATTTATGATATCATAAGTAATCCTCTTTTTAATTTTCAAGAGGTTTATTGTTAATCTTGCAACAATTATTTCGCCACGCGGTCGCTTCTTTGAGCATTTTATTATTAAATCAAATTAATCTAGTGTTGCAATACTGTGTCAATGTCAAAGTGAAAAATAATTTCAGGCACATATTAAATATTAACATGCCAAAGATTATCTCTGAATCAAAAAGGTTACAAATTCTGAAATCCTACAAACATTTTAGGCAAAGTAATCCAAATCTACAGCATCACAATATTATTACGATTTTAATAGATATTTTTGGGGTATGTCTAGTATTTTAATTATCATATATATTTAATTAAAGATAATTACGTTTCAAGTAGGGAGATCTTCATTACAATTAACTTTACGACAAAGACCTGACGAATTGAAATCTACTACTTCTGGCAAACGATCTAAAAACAGCCATTTTTGGAATCACCTAGCTAGAAAAGATCTGCAACAACTAATTTGGCAATATAACTCTAGAAATCAGTATTTTACTTTGAGAGATCTTTTGAATGATATGAAAGAAAATTATGTGTTCCATGGGAGTAGAACAACACTTTATAGGGTTGTTAAAAGTATGGGGTATAAATTCAAATTAATTAATGGGCGCATAATTCTCTGTGAACAAAAACATGTTGTTGCAGCTAAAATTATTTTCCTTAGAAAATTTTTACAGTATCAAAATTCCAGTGAAGATATTCAATTCGTATACCTGGATGAAACATGGATATATCAGAATGGATCCGTGATTCGACGCTGGGTACATGAAACGGATATAAAAAGTAATCCAACTAAATTCAAAAATGAAGGCAAACGCTTCACCATTCTACATGCTGGGTATAGGGGTGGGTTTTTGGATGGGTGCGATTTTTTATTACATTCGAAAAACAATGACCGAGATTACCATGCCACAATGGATGGTAATACTTTTCAAAATTGGGTGGTTAATCAACTTATTCCTGCTTTGGCTAAGCTTTCAGGGAAATGTGTAGTTATTATGGATAATGCTGCATACCATTATGTGCAATTAGACAAAACTCCTTCATTTTCTTGTAAGAAATGCGAAATGCAGGAGTGGTTGGTTAAAAACAATGTAAAATTCAATCCAAAATTAACCAAAAAGGAACTATGGGCTTTATTTATACCTTTTCGATCAAATGACAAAATTTACGTAGCTGATGACATTTTGAGAAAGAACGGGCACGAAGTTCTTAGATTACCGCCATACCATTGTCAATACAATCCAATTGAAATGGCATGGGGGTTTTGTAAGACTTACTACAATAAGCACATAAATTCTAAGCAACCATCTAAGGATCGGGTTCAGAATTTATGGCTTGAGTCTCTCTCAAAATGTACATCCGATATGTGGCAAAATTTCTGTGATCATTGTGAAAAACTTATTTCGGATGACTGGACAAAACACATGGGGAACCTTTCTTTTGAAACCATTCCTCCTTTTATTATTTCGCTTGGGGAATCTGGCTCAGAACAAACATCAGAAGATTCAGATGCAGGTTCTCTTGAGTAAATAATAAAAGTGGAATGAGGGCTTAAAAATTGTTTGACATGAAAATTATCAGTATCACAAGAGGGTGGGAATAAATTTGCAATTCTACAAAAAAATACTGAGGGCCAACAGAAGAGAGAATGACCAAAATTAAGGTGGATGGATGGAGTTGATCAAAATGTGTTAACGGGAAGACCCAAGCGAGAAATACAAATGGATGACGAAATAAGTTTGCAGAGCCGAATTCATTATATTTGTTATATACAATATTATTGCTGTGTTTGTATGTACAAAAACCAAGTATTAAATTTTGTTAATCTTAAAACTGCATATTATTATCCTTTTATATCTGAAAATTTGTAAAACAGGCAACAGTGTAAGATCACAATAGTCAGAAATTATAACCTTAAAATCGAACATCTGACAGTGACATTAAAAAACCCTGATTTAAAACACAACCAGCCCCATTTACAATACTTAAACTGTCACTTTTCCATAGCTAGGCGAGATCCAGAAACAAATGGAATCGTGTATACCTAATGTAATATTTTTTAATTGGGTTTTTTCAAAATGTCTCGCGGGCCGGATCATATCTTACAGCGGGCCGGATCCGGCCCGCGGGCCGGGGTTTGCCCATATGTGCCCTATAATATCAACGAAAAAAAACACCCTGTACATTAAAACAGTGTTCAAAATCTACAGGCTTTCTAAAATTTCATATGACAAACACAAGTCACATTTTCAAACAATTGACAAATCGTTGACTGAATGAATTAACTAACTATTTAGTCAATGCACAAACTATCAGCAAACTCTCTAATTATTTCTTGTTTGTGGACGTGTTGAAAAACAATTAAACGAATCTAAAGAATTAATTATTTATAGTAAAAATAATTCCAGACTCTCAGAATAATGATAACAATAAATCAATGCATGTATATTATCTAATGCATGTAAACAAAATATTGTGTTTATTTTCTGCAAAACATAAAAATAACACGCATTTTTTTTACATTTAAATAATCTTATTTTTTTAGAAAACTACAGAAACCAAAACAAGTATGCACAAAATCAGTTTCTATAAATTTAAATTGTTTGTACGTGTACATTCATACAGGAAATTTTTCTTTTAAATATACATATCACGATTATATCAATGAATATTTTCGGACATTCGTTTGTTATTTTATTAAAAACGTTCAATTTGAAGCCTCTAACGAGTATTCCCAATCCTAAATTAAGCATGAAGTAAAATTTCGAATTTAGAAAAGTTGGAGAATTTGGTTTGGTCGCTCCCTTTAATTTGAAACCTCTAACAAGTATTTCCAATCCCAGATTAAGTATAAAGTAAAATTTCTAGTTTAGAAAAGCCTGAAAATTTGGTTTGGTCGCTCCGCGAAGCGGAGCGACCAAACCAAATTTTCAGGCTTTTCTAAACTCGAAATTTTACTTCATGCGCCAGGCGTACAAAACACTGGTTTCAAGTGAAATTTAAAATATACATTAAGGCATACTAATTTAGATCTATTTCTTAAACTTCATACTGAATCAGTGCTTTAAACCAGAGTTGTTATGTTTGAAACACTTTGTTTCAAAACAGTGTTTTAAATATGTTTATAAACAGCCGTCGTGTTTTAAACGGTTTTGTTTTAAACATGTTTTAAATCTTAAATTTGTTTAAAACATGTTTTAAACGTCAAATTTGTTTAATTAAAACGTTTTTTGTTTTTATTATCTTAAATTTGCTAAATTATATTTTATACTACTTTATTAAAATGTTTTGTTTACGTTTTTAAATTTTAGCTAAATTGTTGAAGATTTTTCAAATTACATTATTAATCATAACATTTTATTACAATAGCATATTACAACTGTGTGTGCATAAATGTGATTTTTAAATACAGGGAATTTTTCTTTCAGGTATACATATGCCTACACTGTAAATTTTACGACATTCGTTGTTTTTTTTAAAGATTTTAATTTGTATCTTTAAACGAGGGTTTTCCACTCCCAGACTAAGCATGAAGTAAAATTTCGAGTTTAGAAAAGCCTAAAAATTTGGATTGGCCGCGTAGCGAAGCGGAGCGGCCAATCCAAATTAGGCTTTTCTAAACTCGAAATTTTACTTCATGCGCCACACGTATAAAACACTGAAATATCGTAAAGTTTAAAATATACGGCTTTAGCAAACTAATATGTAGATGTGAATATAACATGAGTCAAATTCTGCTCTAAACAAATTATTTAAAACAGTGATTATAGGCAACCCAATAACTCTAACGTATATTAGGTTGCTTATAATCGTTGCTGTATGTGTGTATTTTCTAAACTTTACTGTAAATCAGTGTTTTTAAGCGTGGCGCATGAAGTAAAATTTCGAGTTTAGAAAAGCCTAATTTGGATTGGCCGCTCCGCTTCGCTACGCGGCCAATCCAAATTTTTAGGCTTTTCTAAACTCGAAATTTTACTTCATGCTTAGTCTGGGAGTGGAAAACCCTCGTTTAAAGATTCAAATTGAAATCTTTTAAAAAACAACGAATGTCGTAAAATTTACAGTGTAGGCATATGTATACCTGAAAGAAAAAGTCCCTGTATTTAAAAATCACATTTATGCACCAATCAAAATTCTTAGGCTTTTCTAAACTCGAAATTTTACTTCATGCTTAGTCTGGGAGTGGAAAACACTCGTTAAAAGCCTCAAATTAACCGCTTTGAAACAACGAATTCCCGCAAATAAAAACGCTGTAATTATCAGGCTATGTATACTCAAAAGAAAAATTCCCTGTATATTCTGTTTTAAACACATTTTAAACGTGTTTTAATTTAAAACATGTTAATTTTTTTAAACATGTTTTAAACATATGTTTAATTATTAATATTTTAAACGTTGTTTCATGAAAAAAACACGTTTTGTAAAAAAACTGTTTGTTTCAATTAAAAGAAAATAAAACGTTTTTTCTTAACAACCCTGCTTTATACGCGTGGCGCATGAAGTAAAATTTGGAGTTTAGAAAAGCCTAACAATTTGGTTTGGTCGCTCCGCTGCGCGGAGCGACCGAACCAAATTTGAAGGCTTTTCTAAACTCGAAATGTTACGTTATGCTTAATCTGGAATTTGAAACACTTGTTTCTAAACTTGAAATTAACCGTTTTCACAAACAATGAATGCCTGAAATTTACAGCGTATGTATCGAGGTATGTATTCTTATAAGACAAAATCCCTGTATATAATTAACGTTGAAATAACATATATCATTACCAGAAGTATTCAAATGATAAAGTAATGTTTCCCTTATTTGTCACTGAATATTTATTGAATTCAATCTCGAAAATGTTAGAATTTTTAACACTTAAAACCTTGTAATTGTTGTAGGAAAATTACACAAAGAGTTTCGTTTCTGTTTTATATAACTTCAACAGTTATAATAATTATTACGCATAAGCACAGAGTAAAGAATAATTGTTATTAGTGGCATATTATTATTAGTGGAAAAATAATTATCTGTAGCCACGTATGTCATTATCTATACTAATTTTAATTTGAATACAATAATATCTTAAGCCAAGGCCATTAAATTATAAAAAGACAGAAGATAGTAAATTTTTGAAGATGAAATTGAAATATATTATTCCCCGATTAATTATGGTTTTATTATTATTGGTTAACGCCAATTTGATTAATGGATATAAACGTGGATTACTGAAACAGAACAGGTTGCAGGTTGAAGCGTTTTCAACATTGAATAAGCCGTGCCCCCCAGGATTCACACGTGATTTAAATTACAAGTGTGTTCGAATATTTGGTATATAAAAAATGGTAGGATTTACAAATATCACTAAACTATTTTATAATGTTGTTGCTTGTACTTCAAGAAGATAAATTGAAATATATTTGAAATAAACGCTTGATTTTATTTTAAATTTTATTTCACTCAAACCAAATCATTCAACCCTTCCTTTGATATAAAATATAAATGAAACGCTTAATTGTTTTACTCAAACAAAATCACTAGCTTTACAACTTGGCAGCTAACCTAACTCAACTTTACCAAATTAGATAGAATCAAATAACTTGTTCTCTAACCTAACGTAACAACCTATTATCTAACCTAATTTCACAATGTGTACTCTAACCTAACTTTACGATTTGCCATCTAACCTAATTTCACATCACGATTTGACATCCAACCTAACCCAACATTTCCAAATTGAAAAATTAAGTTAGTTTAATCTAAGTAAGTAACGTAGCTATATGATTTGTCATCTAACCTAACCCAGCTTTGAAACTTGGCAGCAAACCTAACTCAACTTTGCCAAATTAGATAGAATAATCTAACACTTTGTCCTCTAACCTAACATGAAAACTTGTCATTGATTCCTAATTTCACAATGTGTACTCTAATCTAACTTTACGATTTACCATCTAACCTAATCTCACATCACGACTTGACATCCAACCTAACCCAACATTTCTAAATTGAAAAATTAGGTTAGGTTAATCTAAGTAAGTAACCTAGCTATATGATTTGTCATCTAGCCTAACCTAGCTTTACAACTTGGCAGCAAACCTGACTCAACTTTGCCAAATTAGATAGAATAATCTAACACTTTGTCCTCTAACCTAACATGAAAACTTGTCATTGATACCTAATTTCACAATGTGTACTCTAATCTAACTTTACGATTTACCATCTAACCTAATCTCACATCACGGCTTAACATCCAACCTAACCCAACATTTCTAAACTGAAAAATTAAGTTAGGTTAATCTAAGTAAGTAACCTAGCTATATAATTTGTCATCTAACCTAACCAAGCTTTACAACTTGGCAGCAAACCTAACTCAACTTTGCCAAATTAGATAGAATAATCTAACACTTTGTCCTCTACCCTAACATAAAAACTTGTCATCGATACCTAATTTCACGATGTGTACTCTAACCTAACATTACGATTTGCCATGTAACCTAATCTCACATCACAACTTGACAACTAACCTAACCAAACATTTAGAAATCGTGAAATTAAGTTAGGTTAATCTAAGTAACCACGAAACTGTAAGGTTATGTTTTAATGTTTTCATTTATTATCATTAGATTTCTTAGTCACTCGATGTACTCGGTACTTTGTACTTTGTACTGTTTGTTAGGTACTTGTACTTAGCACTCGAGTAAATTTTGTGTGGAGTACTTGTACTCAGTACTCGAGTACATTTTACCTGTACTCTGAGCAGCTCTGGTCACACTGAGCAAAAAACTAACAAATAACGTTGTATCAACATTGTAGCAACATTAAACGTTGCTTTAATGTTGATGAAACATTACTTAAATGAATTTGCTCAGTGGGGTCGTTCACAATATTATTATTTTTCACAAATAACGAAATTGTGATAGAACAAAGTATGAAATGTTCCAAATTAAATCAATCAACTCAATTAATTATATGATACTTTAAAAATATAGGTTTTTTTTCTTTAAAATATACTTCCATATTTTAAAAGCGTAAAATGAGTCTTCTAACGAGTGTATTTACTCCTTTATTAAGCATAAAGTAAAATTTCGAGTTTAGAAAAGCCTAATAATTTGGATTTCCCGGCGCGCGAGCGAAGCGAAGCGCGCTGACATACCCAAATTTTCAGGCTTATCTAAACTCGAAATTTTACTTCATGCGCCACGCGTATAAAACACTGAAGTATTCTTAAGTACAAAACATACCGCTTATGTTTTACAAATGTTTATTATTTGCAGAATTTCAAATAGATCTTACTTCAATTTTCTGTGATCATCAAGAACTAAATATGAAGTTATAAAAACAACGCATACCTTAGTTTTGTGTGCTTTCTGAAAATCAACTTGAACTTATAAAAACAGAATATACTTCAATTTTCTGTGTTCTTTAATAAAGTTCTGTGATCTTCATGAAATTAATGTGAAGTTACAAAAACAAGGCATACCTCATTTTCTGTACTCTTCAAAGAACTAAATGTGTAATTATAAAAATAGAACTTACCTCAATTATCTGTTCTTAAAAAAAAATAATGTGGAATTATAAAAATAAAAATTGAATTTCAAAAAATAAATGAGATTTATTAAAATAGAACTTACCTCATTCTTCTATACTCTTCATACAAATAAATGAGAATTATACAAATAAAACATACGCTATTTTTTGTGCTCTTTAAGAAATGAATGTAACATTTCAAAACACAGGACTTACCTCAATTTTTTTGTGCTCTTCAAAAAACAATTAATTACTAAAACTGTATTTGTGATTAATTCTCATTGATTGTTTTTTTTTTTAATTTCTTGAAAAGTACAAAAAAATGAGGAACGTTTTATTTTTATTATAACACATTTTTTAAGACCACGAAAAATTAATTTTCTTTGTGCTTTTTAAGAAAACTTAGACAAATAACAGAAACAAAAAATCAATGTAAATTAATCACTGATACAGTTAATAAATACGTAAGACTTATATTCTTTATTTTAGGGCACCAAACAACAATACAGTTTTAATCAGATTCATTTTAATATTCTCAGAATTTGTAAAACTCACAATGACTGTGTTTTATTTCAAATGAAATATGTTTGGACCAGTAAATGATGAAAATAAATGATTAGAACAATTTTATACATTTCTTATTGAGATCATATCCGAAACCTTTCTTGCATGGTGTATCAATAACCATATTATGATTTAGTTCAAGTTGAATTTGTTGCTCGTCGTGTATTCTGCTACACATCCAATGATTATCTTTATATATACAATTGACAATTACTTCATATGATTTTATTGAGCTTGCCAAAATTAATAAAAGCAAGACTAAGATTGAATACATTTTTATTATTATTTATTTTATTTATTTTTATTTGCTGTTGGAACGGTTAAATATTATTAGCGTATGGAAGGTTCTGTGTGATTTTTTATATTTATCAGTTTAAACGGAATGCATGAGAAATTCCAAGAAAAATAACCAACATGCAAAAATACCGTTGTGAATATTTGTTAGGGTTTTTTATTCTGAAACTTAAGCGCGAGTTTGTAAACAATAAAATATGTTTTTATAAGTATTTCATGTTTCGCCGTTGATTGGGTTTTTCTCACTCAATTTAGACAAACATATGTAAATATATTTTTTTAATTGTCTCTGTTTTTAATATTATCAAGTTTCTTCTATTATCAAGTATATAATACATTAATACCTCTACATTGGAAGTTAGAAGTTAAAGAAAACAGATCAACTGAAAGTGCAAGTTATTCATTCATTACGACTGTATTCGAAAATTTAGATAAAGGAAAACACGTCTGCGCGCTATTGTTTGACCTGGTTCACGCTTTTGATAGTCTCGAGATTAATTTTATCCTATCCAAACTTCATCGTATCGGTTTCCGAGGAAATTTTCTGAGGCTATTGGAATCACTTCTTGAAAATAGACAAATTTGTGTAAATGTAAACGGGTATAAATCTTCTTTTTATAATATAAACGATGGGGTACCTCAAGGCTCGGTAATAGGACCCTTGAGTTTTTTACTATACATACTACGATCTTAGTAACGGTCGATAGCACCAATCACCTTCATTCTAAGATTGACAAAATCGTCACTGAAATGCAAGCGTGGTGTCAGAAAAACAAGTTGATGTTAAATCTTTCCAAAACAGAATGTTTATACTTTAAAAATTCATACTCAAATCAGTAACTCAAGTTAAATATAAATGGCAATGAAATTTCATCACAAGCAGATTCAAAATTCTTGGGTTTAAATGTCGACGAAAGACTTAACTGGAAATCGCATATTGGTTGCACAGCAAGCAAAATAAATTCAGGCTATTATGCCATCTTACAGCTAAACACAACATTACATGTCGATGCGTTATTAAGGGGAGGTTCTCATGTAGCAGCCCAAAGAATAGCCTAATTTTGTATTTTTTTCCGCGATTATGGAAGCGCGGTGAAAAAAACGAGTTGGGGATTCGGAATGCTTGTACAATTATCTTTATTTTTTGAATTTATATGAAAAAAAAACAAAATGGCGGCTGTGAGCTGTATATAAATAGGCCCATGTCAGCGAGGAATTGGTTCATGGTGTTCACTCTAGTGACTCAGCAACAATCTGAAATCAAAAAAGGACAACATGGTCATAAAGTTGAATAAATTTGGGGGAGCATAGACCTATAAAACTTGAAAAAAAACAAATTTCGACTTTTTGGCACTATCATGAACTTTTAGGTCGATTTTTCGGCCTTTTATTTCCACTTCAGAGGCCCATCAAAAATAGTTCAAACAAACAATTTCTCAATTTTATAGGTCTATGCTCCCAAAAAAAAGGTTTCCTTTCGATTGGCGAAAGGTAGAAATTATTTCATTGACCTGTTCTCAAATGAGAGTGTACACCGTGTTGAAAAATCACGTTTCGAGAAAAACGCGTTCAAAGTTTTGGCAATAGTTTCGATCGAATATTATTGCGAAAATGTCAATGTTTTCTAACAATGACATGATATTATAGGTTTTGGGTACCGCTGAATACGAATCAGATTGAAGTCAGATTTTCAAAATTCGAAACGGCCGATCCAATATGGCGGACCAACAAAAAAACATTGCGATTTCATAAAACAAGTGGGAAATTTCGGGTTTCGCGAGGTTCAAACGTTGATTTGGAGTACTATGTGATAATATTAAAAAAAATAAAAGAAAATGGCCGATCCAATATGGCGGAACAAAAAAATTTGCGATTTCATAAAAAATCGGAAATTTTCGGGTTGCGCGAGGTATAAACATGGTTTTGAGGTACTATGTGATAAAATTAAAAACAAAACAAAATGGCCGATCCAATATGGCGGACCAAAAGGTATCTTTTTTCGCTCATTTCTATTCAAAATTTGTGTTTCTTGGTATACTCACATTTAGTCAGCGATTCCAGGGCTGTAGAGAATCCCCTCCTCCAACTCGAAGCGCTCCTGCTGGGCGATTGCTTTATTTTTCTTATCGAGGTAAGCCATTCTTGCGTATTCGCAGACCTTCTTTTCGGCAGCTTGCAGACGTCGCTCGTCGAAAGTTCGGGCGAACTGAACGGCTCCCAGTCCAACAGCAATTCCCATCGCGTTCAAAATCTTCAACAATGACGAGGTGCCTTCGTTGAATAAGCTTGCAGAAATAGCCGTGACACTGTTGATGGTCTGAGTAGAAGAATGTAAGTGTTTCGGGGCAAGTCTCCACACACAGGCGTTGAAAGACTCATTGGAGTTCTGTGTGTTTCCTCCGAGGCAGCGATGTAGCAGGTCATCCGCGGAAAGGGCTTCGTAGACGGGTTTTATGGCATCTTGAACGTCCTTACACAGAGGGTGGTCGTGCTTGAACGAGTCTAATTCGCCGGTCGCCTCCGCCACACGCCACTTGCACCAGCTGTTGACGCCTTCCAGACACTTCGAATGCTGCGGGGCCTTATCAGTGGAGCACTTGTGGAGGAATGTAGCCCAGACAGCGTCCTTCATCTTCGCCTCGGAGTCGGGGTGTCGTCGAATCGCCAGTCCGTAATATATCGTCAGATCCGCAATCAATTTGTCCGTGAGCTTCCCCGCGCCTTTTCCGCCAAGTCCCCTGGTGCCTTTCTTCACCGCTCGCAGTCGGCTGCCCATTCTCTTCTGGACGTGGCCCACGCACTCCTTCTTCTGCACAGTGATGTCATCGTACAGGTCCAGGTCCAAAATAGCTTTAAACGTTTTGGTGTCGCCATCCCCGATGTAATTCGAATATTTGACGCCCAGAGATTTTTCGGAACGCGCGAACATTTCCGTCATTGCATCTACTTCCATTTTTCCAGCACTGCCGTGGTGATTCGCGGTACAGTTGTCACCGTGGGTATTCTGCCATTGGTCGTATTCTACAGTTCCTTTTCTCAACGCCCAGTTAGCACAAGATTGACAGTAAGCCGATTTTACCACGAAGTCCAAAACTTTGCCGGAGTACTTGCCAATGAGCGTCGAGATCCCGAAAAGAGATGAAAATCCTCTTTTTTCCAGGATCCGTCTCCCGAAACGCTCAACTGCCGTGCTTCGTTACCGTATTCCGCATTCAGACTAATTTCCTCATCGACAGCCTTTTTTTGAACGATTTTGAAAACTGATTCTGCCGCAGTATCAAGCATGGCCAGGAAACTGTAGTAGATATTGTTACTGAAACTGCAAGTTATGTCCATGATGCCGCAAAAGGTCCTCAAACTCTGTAGTCCGACTCCCATCATGCGCATCGCGAACATGAAACGGCGGTTTATCTCGTACGATTGATTGACACAGGGGCTCGAACTGCAATACTGCGTTTTGCAGTTGCACGTTACGATCAGTTTAAAGGATATTCCGGCTCCAGTTGTACGGTCGAACTTCACGTCTCCGCCACAGGACTTGCAAAGCAGGATGTCACTTAAGAAGCTGAAGATCGTAAAGAAGTTGCAGATCACGTAACCGATGTTCTGGTCCACTTGAATGTCCTCGTAACATGCAGTTTTCAGCTTCTTAGCGGCCGTGCTGACAAAGTCAGTATCGGTTTCGGCAGTGAACTGATTTCCCTTGAATTTTGACTTTTTTACTCGCGCGGCACGTTTCGTCACTCCGCGGTTGCTTTTTTTCGTACATTCGCCATGTTTACGTCGAACGCGCGAAAACGCGACCGGCTTGCATGAACTAAACTGAGCCGCCCGTCTCAGGCGGAGAGCGTCTCACGGCGCGCGGCGGCCGGGACAAAGGTTCAAATAATGGCCTGTGGAAATTTTTCTCATGCGCGGATTAAAAAACCCTTTGAACACAATATACTAGACACCTTTCAGAAAATGCAATAAAAAAAATCGATTTTTTCAAACTTCTCGATGAGAACCTCCCCTTAAATGTATACTATGCTCTTATATACAGCCATTTGTCTTCTAACAAATGTTTATGGGGCTCGAGGCACAGAGATTATTTATCTGTCAGAAAAGAATAATACGATGTATGTTTAATGTAAACCCCACCGAGTCATGTATACCATATTTCAAACAATACAAAATCCTTACGCTGCCATGTATATTTATAAACAAAACATTACTACTTGTCAAAAATAATTTGAAAAACTTCACTAAGAATTCAGATATCCACGACTACAACACTCGAAACGGTACTTGTTTGTTAGTCGTTACGCACAGATCGGCCAAATTTAAAAAGTTACCCCAATACATTGGAGCAAAATTATTTAACAAACTACCGACACAAACCAAGGGATTAAAACGGAATTCATTTAGAAAACAAATCAAAACTATTCTCAATAACAATTGGTATTATAGTGTTCTAGATTATTTGACGGATACTGATCTTACATTGTAATGTCGTTTTATTTTTAAACTGTGCCTTGTTTATAACTATTTTGCGTAATTATATATTGTATGTTAATTGTAATATTTTAAACTGACTTGTACATCAATTCATGTAATGGGGTAGTATGAATAAAGATTATTATTATTATTATATGTAGAATAGCGGCCAATTGCAATACTTGCAGTTTTGACTTTTTTTATAACGACATATAGTCTCTACGTCGTTACCTTAAGCAGTAGCGTACTGTCTAGTTATTTGTGTAATATTTTGTTAGTAATTAGATATTATTTTAATATGTATTTTAATTTAAGGGTCTTTTCCACTTTTTGACCTTGACGAAATTGAGTCAGCTCTCCCTGGCGGATTATTTTGTGCATTATTTCGAATGAATTTTACGTTTTAATTTGTACATCACGATTTATTTCACTGAATCCGGTTGGTCTGGTTTTGGTACTGCCAGCGCGGGTTGGGGGGAGTAGAATGGGTACGCATTTATTGGTATTCTCGATAAAATTATATTTTCAAGACAGCCAAACGGCGATCCCTCTCATCCTTCTCTTTCTAACTTCAACGTTTTTTGTCGTTTAATTTCGCCGTCTGTCAAAACGATTTCATTTTCTGGTTATGTTGATAATTTCAAATTGTACACTAGACCCAGTCGAGTCCATATGATTCTGTAAGTTCACATATATAGTTGACCGACCCACTCGATGGGAGGGCGCATATGTCGGAACTTCAAATTTCCCGCAATTTCTAACGTGGGCTTGTTTTCAATCAACAGCTGTCAGATCCGTCGGATCTGAAGGCACAAAAACGCCGATAAGACGAAATCGTCTCGAGATGAGCGTTAATAAATAAAAATAATTACTACCGTAAGTATGTATAATATTTTGGCTAATGTGAAGTTTACGGGATGTTCTCGAAAATTGATTTTTTATATTGATACTTGTAGAATCGCGGATGGAATGGCCGAAAATGACTAAAAAAAAGTGCGGAAACAACGTTTAGCCCCATTTTGGGGCCCCGAAAGGTTGGAAATCCGTTTACTTAAAATGTGTTTTTTAGCCGGAAAAAAATAAAATGTGGTGATAATATGTATTCGTTTCACAAAACTCAATTGTTTAAATGTGTTTTTATAAAGATAGGACTTACGGATTGCTTAAAACTTCTACTTAAAGATTACGATTTTTGGCAGGTTAAGTTGTTGACAATTACAATAACAATGGAAGTAGGTGATAACATAACCTGTCAAAAATCGTAATATTTAAGTGAAAGTTTTAAGCAAACTGTAAGTCCTATCCTTATAAAAACACATTTAAACCATTTAGTTTTGTGAAACGAATACATATAATCACCACATTTTATTTTGTACACACCAAAAAACACTGTTGAAATACACCAATTTTCACCCTTTCGGAGCCCCCAAATGGGGCTAAACGTGGTTTCCGCACTTTTTTTTCGTCATTTTCGGCCATTCCATACGCGATTCTACAAGTATCAATATAAAAAATCAATTTTCGAGAACATCCCGTAAACTTCACATCGGCCAATATTTTTAAATTTTAACCTATTGTGTATTATTTTAAATAAGTCTACAGTCAAACAAATTTAAAACCAGGGTGTTACTACATTATTTCTCTTTATTTCTTCCTAGTACATGAGGATGATCTTCAAGTACACTAAATATCCATGGTCGTGGATATTTTCATCATACTGAACTAGGAGCATTTTTTCTTGGAGTGTATCCCCGTTGTTGTTGGATTCAGCAATTCTGAATACTTGGAGATGGGCGTTAACATAAATAATTAAAACCGTAAGTTTATGTAATATTTTAAGTTTTTAAGCCATTGCGTATTCTTTTAATTAAATCTGCAGTCAAACACATTTAAAACCAGTGTGTCTACATTATTTCTCTTTATTTCTTCTTAGCATTCGTGAATGATCTTTAAGTACTACGCATGAAACAACCACGGACGTGGAGATTTTCTTCACACCGGGCTAGGAGCATACTTCCATGGAGAACGTTCCCTTTGCTGTTGGATCAAGCAATTCCGAAATTCCATCTAGTCACAAAGTGCGATCCCAGAACATAAAATAATGTCTTAAATTCAATTACACGGTTTTTCTGTTTTATTTCACTATTAATCAAATGAGATTCATTGTATCCCAAATATCTTTCACCTTGTCAAATATAAGTCAAAAGATTTCCCGATTTACGAAATAAGTTTCACTATATACCAAATACTTCCCTTTAATATTTTTGCTGAACATTTTTGCAGTAACAATAACTTTCTTCTAGAAATATTTTATTTGTATTTATACATACAAGGAGTTTTCTTTTAAATATACGTATTTCAAATTCAACCTATTTTCTGTAAATCTTTAGATATTCCTTGTTTTTTTTTAAAGTTCAATTTGAGGCTTTAAATGAGTGTTTTCCACTCCCAGACTAAGCATGAAGTAAAATTTCGAGTTTAGAAAAGCCCCGTGAAAATTTGTCTCGGGTCGCGCAGCGACCCGAGACAAATTTTCTGGGCTTTTCTAAACTCGAAATTTTACTTCATGCGCCACGCGTATAAAACACAGATTTCAAGTGAAATTAGAATATCATAAATTTTACAACATTTTAGTGTTTTATACGCGTGGCGCATGAAGTAAAATTTCGAGTTTAGAAAAGCCCAGAAATTTTCACGGGGCTTTTCTAAACTCGAAATTTTACTTCATGCTTAGTCTGGGAGTGGAAAACACTCGTTTAAAGCTTTGTATTGAACTCTTTTGAAAAACAACGAATGTCGGAAAATTTACAGCTTATGCATATGTTTTACCTTAAAGAAAAATTCACTGTATGGAACACTGCTTACGCCAACATCCTAATTCGGATAAGGAGACCTCTTATTTCATTTCTAAGATGCATTTTTTGACGAACTGCAGACATTTTGTTGAAAAGTGAAATGAAATTAGGTTTTGACATGTAGCGAAATATATTTGTAATAACTTTTTAAATATACATTTAACATGTTCCTTAGGTCTTTGGTATTTTTCGCATCGCACTGTAATTTAATACCGTGCGATGCTCCCCGCACCGCACCCACCATTCAATGTTATGACCCCCTGCACCGCACACCCCGTTTAGCAAGAATCCCGCCCGCTCCCCGCGCCCAATGTCGTCATTTGCGATTGCAGCGCCGTCTCATCGAGTGGGTCGGTTAACTAAAATCATGATACGTGGAGCCCCCTATGAGTTATCAATCTAATTTAATCTATGTTGTACACTATTTCAACACAAGTGAAACATAATTATAATCTCTGAGATTGTGAATCTTTTTTGTACTACACGGGAAAATTGCAAGGGTGTGTTTATGTTGAAGCTGACAAATTATAATCGCAGGAGCGTTAATACTAGTGAAGCAGGAATAAACATAAACTTAAGTTACTGCAGAATTGTTTGACAATTAACATGTTAATTGCGGTACGTGTCCCCGGGGAAATTTGTGTATCCTAAAAAAATGCATGTGCAAAGAATATGCCGATGTTAATGTGTTATTTTGGTGCTAAGATTTATCGTGTTTTAGAAAGATGGTACATGCTAATGTCTCAGTTATCAGGCAACAAGCAACTTTAGCGTAGATGCAACAATAATCCGAAGAATTTGATGATATTTACAAAAAGACAAATAAATGTATTTTTCAATCTAATTTATTAAGCTATACAAACTTGCTAATTTTATTAAATTGAAATGTATTTTTGAACGGTTTTTGAGACGTAACTATCATTACGTAGAAGAAACGGGATATTGAACAAACATTAAGCTAAAAATGTAAATTTACTTTTCCGTAAAAAGTTAACATCCGCTATTGAAACACGTTATTGTCATACCATCTGATACGATAAACTAGGACTCTCTAATAATAATCAATTATAAAAACATTTCAGTGTTTCAAGTACTCTCCGAGAAAGAAACATCAGTTGTTTCATAAGATATGATTAATTGAATATTTTCTCGAGTAATTAAGATCTGCAATTTACATATTTATGGGAGTTGGTGTTCGGCCGGAATACGCAATATGCTTGACAACTAATAGTTGAGGAACAGGAGGGTATGAGGAGCATGTGAGGTGGGTGCTGAGGAAGGCGTGGGGAAAGTGGATGGGGAACAATATGACGGTTGCATGTAAAATATGGGATGCGTGTGTGAGATCGGTGCTAATGTATGGTGTGGAAGTGTGGGGGACGAGAGGGTACGAGCTGATAGAGAGGGAGCAGATGTGGTTCCTGAAGCGCATGTTGGGGGTGGAGAGGTCCACGCCCAGCTACATAGTGCTTCAGGAGACGAACAGAGAGAGGCTAGAGTGGGAGGCAATGGTGAGGGTGGTGAGGTACGAGATGAGATTGTGGGAAATGGAGGAAGAGAGATTGGTGAAGGATGTATGGGTGACGAGTGTGTGTGGGGGTGAGGGTAGATGGAGGGGGGAGAGGAGGAAAATGTATGAGAGGGTAGGGCTGTCGGAGGCGAAGGTAATGGAATGGCTAGGAAATGGGGTGAAGGTGGATGAGTGGGTGAGGGGGAAAGGGAAGGAGGTGGAAGGGCAAGAAAGGCAAGGGCGTATTGAGAGAAGTGAGTATAATGATATGTATGGGAGGTGGCAGGTGTATGGAAGAGTGCCGAAGTATTTGATAGAGAAGGGATGGGGTAGAGAGGATAGGGTGATTGTGGCAAGGACGAGGTGTGGATCGGGGGAGAGAGGAAGGAAAGTATGGATGGGGGAAGAATGTGAAAGGTGTGTGTTGTGTGGACAGGGGAAGGATACGTGGGGACACTTGGCGGAGGAATGTGAGGGGGTGAAAGAGGAGTGGCTGGGAGCGAAAGGGAATAGAAGGGTAGTGGAGTGGATGAGAGAGGATGGGATCGGGGTAAGGACGTTTGAAAAGCTGGGGAGGGAGAGGGAAAAGAGAAGGGAGGGTAAGAGGGATACGGGAATGGAGTAATAACGAATAAATTGTATATAGTTTGTAAGATATGCCAATAAAGGTCTTTTTTTTTTTTTTAATAGTTGAGGGTGGAACAGTAACGATTTGATAGTGTTAA
The DNA here is from genome assembly GCA_932526585.2 of Philonthus cognatus. NCBI lineage: Eukaryota > Metazoa > Arthropoda > Insecta > Coleoptera > Staphylinidae > Philonthus > Philonthus cognatus. The sequence goes on along the minus strand of OW052243.1, from coordinate 22,164,095 downwards.
TGCATAGTTTAAAATCTTTTTGTTTGAAGTAAATAAATTAAACTTTGTGAACATGTTTAATATTTCAAAAAGTGAATAGACTTTTAGTCTAAGATTGAAATTATAACAACAGTAAATTAAAAACCTTCCAGTGAGTATGTTCGATAGATCTACGCTGTTGTATTATAACTACGTTTTACATTTTCTTTCCCCCACTGCTCTTATGGTTCATCACAGCTCCAAATTGCTTTTCGTGTAAAACCTTTTTTTTACTCTTTACTGAAAATATTTACTTTCATACGTGTTTATTAGTCATGAAAACAAAACATATGTGATAAATATCATACAACATTTATAACTGTAGAGTTAAACGTTGTATATGATTTATAGTCTTAGTCGTTGTATTAGGATCATTCTAATGAACATAATTGATTCGTTTAATTACGAAAATATTTAAACATCTCGAGAGCTTCACGAGATAACTCAAAAGATTGCTCAAATAATTTCTTAAATGATCGACTTCATCACTCGTATGATTCCAAATTGAATTTGAGTTCAGTATTCCGGCACTGAACCCACAGACGTGTTTTGGACTTCAAGGTCCTCTGCAGTGTGGTCCCGACCCAGCGCTGAGGAATACTGAAGATTTCTGACTATTTCAAGCCAATATGTGAAAACTATTAATGGATTCGATAGCTAACGGCATCTAATGCTCCATAGTGGCATCGTCAATGAGACGAATGCAAAAAAGTGCATATACAGGTTACTGTTACGTCCACAAACGAGCTATACTATGTTTGTGAAACCAGAAAAAACATATCAAAACAGAATTTGAGTTCAGTATTCCGGCACCAGATACCCATGTCGTTGATGATGCCACTATGGAGCATTAGATGCGTTAGCTATCAAATCCATTACTCGTATGATTATCGAATTATCACTAGTATGTGGATTTCATACGCATGATATTCGTATAAAGTTTTAAGCCACATATTTCTCTCCCCAGAGGTTATTTTTATTGTAATAGATTATTATCTGAGTTATCATTCAAGTGATTTTTGCTAGCAACCATTTGAGTGATCATTTGAAAAATCAAATGTGCAATCTCTCGAGCAATCATTGAAGTGATTGATCGACAATCCCAATAGTTTGACTACACACATCAGTACGTTACATGACATGTATCATTAGGTTTCGTTCCATATTTTCATTTGCCTTAAATATGTTTCGATCTGTTATGATCATTTTCTAAGTTATACTCAGTTTAACAAGTGTTTTATTTTACCCAATATAGTTCCATCAAGAAAGTAGCACAAGTATCAAGTATAATAAAAACAGTAAGTAATGAAAGAAAAATACTAGTATTTTTAGGCTGGTGCGAGAAAAGTTTTCCTTTGCACATATTTATAAATTTCCAGAGTAGCTTCTGATTTAATTATCCTCTTTTTATAAAAGAGGATTTATGATATCTCTCAATAACTTTTGCACAATAAGAAATTAGAGATCATTCATTGACATGAAAATAATCAATTGGTTCGATTATGTAAATAATCTAACATCATCAGATCTACAAGAGATCACTTAAATTGCTCGAGAAATCTCTCATATGATTGCTGAAGATATCGCTCGAATGGTTTCTCAAAGGATCCACTCCATCACCTGAATCATAGCTCGTATGCTCATTTCATATTCCAAATGAATTTGTTTAAACTTTTAAGCTTCCTGCAGAATTATTTTTTTATTGCAATTATTTTTAGAATCATTATCAAGTGATCGTACAAGCAATCACTCTTGCAATTCTTATAGCAATCATTTGAGCAATTATTCGAGCAATCATTGGAGTGATCATGTATCTAAGAGCTGTGGAATCTTTTACGATTCCTGAAGAAGTAGTTGGATTAAAAAATTAAAAGTATTGTTTAAAAGCAAATACTTATAAAACATTTAAACAAAATCATTGCATTGCTAAATGAAAACATTGCGGTGATAATAAATTGTAATTGTTTTGTTGTGGGAGAGAGTTTGAAAGATTTCTCGGATAAATTAGGGTTACAGATCTAAACTATATAGGAAGCCGATCCAATTTTTTATTAATAAATGCACTTTCAACTTGCACATGCTCCGCTATGAACATTTTTTAAACAGAATTAAACGAATTAAATGCATTTTAAATGATTCGTAATTCATTTAAATCGTTAAATTCTGTTTGACAAATGTTTTTAACAAAAAATTGGGCCGTTGAAGCATAAGCATGTGCATGCAGAAAGTGCATTTATTAATAAAAATTTGGGTCAGCTTCCTATATGGTTTTTATCTGTAACCCTAATTTATCCAAGAAATCCTTTAAACACTCCCAGGATAAAACAATTACAATTTACCACTGCAATGTTTTCATTTAGCAATGTTACATATATGCTGACAACTCTATTCTCAAGGATTGCCAAAAATACTTTACAAATGATAAAAAAAATATGTAAATTAATGAATCACTATCTTGCACGCACACCAAATTTTATAAAACACTGCACCAGCGACACAACGTTGGGACCGACACATTCAGTTGCTGGGTCCAGTCGAACTAGCAGAAGTGTATGTATTTCAAGGAGGCCACCAATGAGGGAAACAGTTAATCAAATCATATCTAATCAAAATAATTCCATTTTGTTTAGTTCACTTGATTGTTTTATATCAACTGGATCGTCAAGCTAACACACATACTTAATTTATAATTATGATGAGTATTTGGAGTATTATTTCCTGGGAAATAAACAGAAACGTTCGTTTTTCACCTTATAAATCTGATAATTGTAAGTTTTGATAAAATGTCATTGTTTCATAAAAAATATTTTTTGATAGTATATTAAATAATAAAACAACTAGGTTATGTTATCACAGCTGTTTTGATTTATGTTGAATAAAACTTGACTCATTTTTATTAAAATAGCACTTTATACAACTTATGGTACCAAATATGGTTTATAAAAGTAGATACATTTTGAAAAAATATTAAATTAATACTTTTGATTCAACTATTTTTCTGATCGCCATCTAATAAAATAAATGTAGACTGTTATATGGCTTTGAAGACGTATCTAACCACTAGATGGCGGGGCGGCATGCCGAAAATTGTAAAACGAGTGCAAATTTTTATTTGAGCTTTCCCAGACAATTTCGTGAAAATCTAACTTTATAGAAATGTTCAGGGGGCAAAAATAGGTCCGGTGTGCATCGGTTTTTCAAATCCGTGAGAGTTTTTGAAGATTATTTCGTGATTAAAAATAATTGCAATTTTCATGATTTTTTTTCGTAAAAACCATAATAGCTAGAATCACAAGCGATGCACACAGGTCCTAAAATAGGCCCAAGATTATGTGTGAATTTTTTCGTAATTCTAGCTTTTCTGGGAAGGCTGGAATAAAAAAATGACGATTTTCGAACATCAAAAATGACCCTTAAGGCCATGATCCCGTAGGCATTTTCCGTACACAAGTGAGATTAAGTTGCATATGTTATATTGGAGATTGTAAAAATTAATTAAACGAGCCGAGAAGCGAACCCATCCGTTCTGCCAGTTGATGAACCCACGTCGACAAATTCAGCGATAGATAAAATTGAGTGTGCATACACGAGGCATGGCTACCCGAACGTATTCGGCATTTCTACACACAAACATATTTATGCGATATACGCAGTGCTCGAGCATCTGAAGCAAATTTTGCTTGCGTTTTGATTTGGGTAGCGCGCGGCGTGTGCCTCGAGCCTGACTCATGAAAATACAGCGGTGGTGTGGGAAGCTAAATACAATTTATATTTGATAAAAATCATTTATAGCATCGGCGACGCGCGGCACACATTTATTTAAATACGGAGATAATAATTATTATGTTTTTTTTTAATTAAAACTGGTAATTTAGTTATTTTATGGAGCTGTATTATGGATGACACTATTTTATGCAATATATAACTGATTTACTAGTGTTTCAATTTAAGACGTGATTGCCCATTAATATAATATTAATTATATAGTTTATACATATTTTTTGTAAACATCTGTATAAACATTCTTAAAACAACTTTACGATGTTTTTTTACACACAACTTTTCTAAAAATGTATTGTTTGTTTGTTAAACCATTGAATTTGAAATATTCAATGGTTAACGAACAAGCTCATAATGTCCATGAAATCTTTTATTTCCAAAATAATATGGTATTTATCAAAAGTAGTATTCTGCTCAAGTATTGCATATAAAATTAATATTATTGGCTAGTAATGGAATCATGAATATAACAAAAATTATAGGATGCAACAGCCAACTGGATAACCATACAATGAGCCTTATAATTTACCTTTCGTTAATAATTAACGACTGTTGTTAAAAAAATCCTTATAATTTCCCATTCATTGTGTATTTAAAGGCTGTCGTCGTTTTAAAAAAACGGGGTACGTTCTCTAATCTATTCGTTTGTTGTTGTTTCAATTATGGCCGAGTTGAATGATGATTTCAAATAAATCTATTTAATAAATAACAATTTAAACGTGGTTCCGCCTAATAATATGTATACCTATGGGGATCGGAAAAATCCATTTGAATAATTTTCCTCAATTGAGTTTCGGAAGCGCCATAAATATTTCACGAACATACTATTTTTACTAGTATATTTGAATCGGTAGTTTGAGGAATAACCAAAAAATGTCCTATTAATGTGTGCTCGGAAACGTTTCGTTGGTAAGATACAGGGCAGTATCACATATATCATACTTAGTGACACATTTACACAATTCTGTGCTTACTAATGTAAATACATCTAGATCTGTTTTAAAACGTAGCGAGGTATAGCAAAAACTGCGACGGACAAAAAATGTATATTTTATTCCTCTATCGAAATACAAATATCGAACTGGTGTCTCTTATTAGTATTAAATAAAATGCACCCAGAGACGCCCCTGGAATAAATAAGCGACCTGCAATCACATAAAAAGCAGCCCATATTACTAGCATACAACCTGCCAATTATCAATTAAAACTAATGAAACACTTTTGAAATATTAACAATTTTTAAAAGTAACTGAATGAAAAAATCAACGCCATCTATCTCGCCAACGAAACGTTTCCTCGTAATTAATTAACTGATTAGGTGAATTCGTCACCTTCTTCATACTTTGAGAGAAATGATGAAGATAAACACAAAAATCGAAAATTTGGTTTTTATTCCCTTCTTCAAACTAAAGATTCATTTCTAAGGCGGTCCTACTTTCTCGTGCGCGTAGCAATTTGCTAATTGATACAATAATGTGTCAACTTGTATAATTTTTGTTTTTCAGGTTGTATTTCAATATTGTGTCAACCTAGTGTAGCCCCGGGCGCCAAGTTCAGGGGGGCGGCAAATTCAATTCAAGCGTAACAGCACCCCGTACGGGATTGACGTGGGGGCAAAACTGGCAACTGCACCGGGCGGCAGAATTACTTTTATCCTGTTATTTTAAAAAGTGAAACAGCTACAGGGGCGGCAAGAGGCTGACTTGCCCCCCCCCCCCGAGAAATTTTCTAGATCCGGCACTGATACGTATGTTTCACCCGGTATATGCATGTTTATGCATTTGACTGGGATACATACAAGTTTAAGAATGGAGTGTTCATTTTTTTTGTGATTATTTTGTATATTTACTGATATGTATTTAATGAAATTCAATAAATAAAATTGATTGTTGCAATAAATATAATTATTAAATAATGCAACCTTCTTTCATTTATTATTTATTTGTTTTTCTTCTTCTTTTCCTTTAGTACTCAAAATTTGTATACAGGGAGAATTTTTGTTTGATGGTCTCTATTGGGATTTCTTTCAACTATAATAGATAGAGAAATGATCAAATGGGGAAAGACGTGCTGTTTTAAGAGTGTCATACAAGTTAAGGTTAACTGGACATTTTGAAAAATGTCTAGTTAACCTTAACTTATATGACACTCTTAAAACAAATTTTGTTTTTTCAAATATAATTCAATATTTTTTTGATATTATTAAAAAGACGGCTTTTCTCTTTTATAAGATATTCCTTAGGGTCGTGCCTACAATTCAAAAGGTATACATCTATCTTAAAAAGATGTACGCTATACCTAATGTTAATGGTGACGATTTAACAAATTTGTTTGGCTGCACTATAATACCGATTTAACAGTTTCTCTTATTAGTATACTTTCCGAGATCCCCAGAGAAAACATCTAAAAACACACCCTTGATAATTGAAAATTCGAAGCAGATTTATTGTATTAAAAAACAGCTTATAACCAATGGTTCCTAGGGCAACATACGGGAACGATCTACAGGCAATAATTTTCTCGGCGTATATGTTTTTATGTATGTATGTTTATATTTTTAAAGTGCCGACCTCAATATCTTTAACTTATTGACTAAATTAGCATGATAATTATTTATAAATAGGCCTGCATAAAGTTATTGAATCCGTAGCGAGTTGCGTCGCATCAGCTGCGTAATCTTGTTTTTTTTGTACATACGCTCGTCCCGCGCGTCCCAACGCTATGCATCGGCATCACATGATTTCATTTCTGCAATAATCCGAATGACACGAATAACCCATCGTATAGAACCGCTATACGTCGTGCGATCTGTCTACCAACAGCTCACTAACGCTGGAAAACGGGCGGTGGACGAGGTTGTTACCACTGAAATATAGTAATACTGGAACGCGCTCTGGCGACGCCAGCGCGAGCCGACAGAGATAGCGAGTAACGGGTCTTGTGTCTCCGTCGTACTTTTGTGCCGTGATGTACGCCGCCTGACTTTAGTTCTAATGCGCATGCGCGAGGAGCGTGAGACAATGACACAAGACCCGTTGGTCGCTGTCTCTCTCGGCTCGCTTTCTTAACCCAGCGATCATAGGCAGTGCGCGTTCCAGTATTACTATATTTCAGTGGTTGTTACACATTTGTGTTTAGTTGTATATCTTCTACTCCAGCTAACATTCAATCACCTATCGGAAATCGGCTGAACTAACAGCGGCTGGTACACGATGAAAACAATGGCGCCTTTTTTAAACAAACCAGATTTTTTCCATTGATACTTGGACCATATTAACGGGTATAAAAAGCTATATTTTGTAGTTTATTGAAGTGGATATGTAAAGAGACAGATTTTCCACATCCATTGTGATATTTTTCGTGATGATTAAATATCATTTTCTATTTAAAATTAAATTTTAAAAAACATTTAATTTTTTTATTTTTTATTTTCAAAACTAAAAGTATTCTACCTTATGGGTAATTAAATTAAGTAACTATTCCTATTCTTTTTTTTTTTTGGAAATCGTGCTACCGTTAATATGCTTTAACTGAAACACACTCGCAGGATCGCAGCCTTAAGCTCGGCGAGCAATCACCTCGTTTGTAAATGGTGTAACCCGTATATTTTAATAAAATGAATCATTTGCAAAATTTAAAATAGATAAAATTTTCTGTGATCTTCAAGAATTGAATATGAAGTTGTAAAAACAAAGCATACCTTAATTTTTGTGCTTTCTAAAAAAAATAAACTTGAAATTATAAAAACAGAACATGCTTCAATTTTCTGTGTTCTTTAAAAATGTTCTGTGATCTTCAAGAAATTGATGTGAACGTACAAAACCAAGACATACCTTAATTTTCTTTGGTCTTCAAAAAAATAAATGTGAATTAATAAAAACAGAACTTACTCTATTTTCTGTGTTCTTTAAAAGTGTTCTATCATCTTCAAGAAATTAATGTGAAGTTTTAAAAACAAGGCATACCTTAATTTTCTGTGCTCTTCAAGAAACTAAATGTGTAATTATAAAAATAGAACTGACCTTAACTATCTGTGTTCTTTAAAAAAAAGTGTAATTATAAAAATTAAACTTTCCTCAACTTTCTGTGCTTTTAAAAAATAAAGAATTATTAAAATAGAATTTACCTAATTTTTCTATACTCTTCATAAAAATAAATGAGAATTATACAAATAGGACATACCTTAATTTTTGTACTCTTCCAGACATGAATATACAATTTTAAGACACAGAACTTAGCTGAATTTTTTGTGCTCTTTAAAACCAATTAATGTGACGTTACCAAAACTGTATTCGTGATTAATTCTCATTGATTGTTTGTTATCTGTTTTTTGTCTAAAGTTTCTTGAAAAGCACAAATACTTCAGGGAAGTTTTATTTTTATTATAACACATTATTTTTAAGACTACAGAAAATTGAAGGAAGTCTAATAAAAATAGAACTTCCGTCAATTTTCTGTACTAATATAAAATTACACTTACCTCAATTTTTTGTGCTTTTCAAGAAACCTTAGACAAATAACAGAAACAAAAAACAATGTGAAATAATCACTGATACAGTTAATAAATTCGTAAGACTTATATTCTTTATTTCAGGACATCAAACAACAATTTTAATCAGATTTATTTTAATATTCTCTGAATTCGTAACTCACAATGACTTTGTTTTATTTCAAATGAAATATGTTTGTACAAGTAAATGATGAAAATAAATGATTACTGTTGTTGTACACAATGCCCATTGATATCAATTCCATTCGTGCAAAGTGTCTCAATTTCTTCAGATTCTCCAAATTTAATTTGTTTCTTGTTGTTTATTCTGCTACAAATCCAATGATTATCTTTATATGTACAATTCATACTAACTTTATATGATTGTATTGAGCTTGCCAAAATTAATAAAAGCAAGACTGAGTTCGAATTCATTTTTATTTGCTGTTGGAACAGTTCAATATCATCAATGTATTGAAGGTTCTGTGTGATTTTTTTATTTTTATCAGTTTAAACGGAATGCATGAGAAATTTCAAGAAAAATATCAAACATGGAAACATACCGTAGTGAATATTTGTTAGGGTTTTTCATTCTAAACTTAAACGCGAGTTTCTAAACAATAAAATATGTCAAACAAGATAAATTCAAATTCAAAACAATTTGATTTCGAGAAAATAAGCTTACGCTTCTTATAGTTTGCACACTTTAAACATAATATATAAAATTACGAAAAACTATTCGTGAAAATGCAAACAGTGTCTTAATTAATAAGACAATTTAAGACGATAAATATCCATTGAAACAACTACTTCCCGTGCAAATACACCTCCGGATATTGAATTATACAATGAAATATTTAAAATCTTATTTAATTTGATTTGTTACAACGCTCTATTATTTGAATTTGAATTATTAAACTCTAAGATTGTTGTTAATTTACAAAATTCTGACGGTTTTTGTAAATTTCGTAATTTTTTAAATGTTGATGCTATTCATGAATTCTTGAGATTTTTGTAATATTTTAAAACGTTAGCAATTTTCCTGGATTTCCTAAATTTTCGTTAATTTGCATGAATTTCCACGATTTTTGTTATTTTCATAATCTCATTTTTCGGGAATTTTCAACGTTTTAGTCAACTTCAAAAACCAAAACGCTTTTCGTAAATTTCCAAGATTTCCATTAATTTTCAAAAATTCGACCGTTTTCAGGAAATACAAAGATTTTTGATAATTTTTAAAATCTAGACGCCTATCATAAATTTTTCAAGACTTTCATAAATCTTTAAAATCGAGAATTTCCAAGATTTCCATTAATCTTCAAAATGTTCATACAAGTCTGAATTTGCAAGAAGTTATTTATTTATTTATTCAACGGGATCCATATACAAAACGAGACAACAGTTCGTGATTCTAAAACTAACAAAAGTACATACAAGACTAAAGTACAAGACAAAAAAAAAATAATAAATATATATATATATATATATCTCCTAAGCTACGAATACAATGATAATATAATAAGTTATCAACATTTATTATGAATTTTTAATAACTTTTAAAATTTATCATACATTTTACAGCATCGAATAATTAATTTAGGCGTTATATTAATCGTTAACGATTAATAAACGTTTTGAAGAAAGCCCTCATATTTTTTTTCAAATAAATTTCTTTGAAATTTGTGAATCCGAAAATTAACGTAATTCTTGAAAATTTTAAAATTCAGATATACCGGGATTTTTTTTATAAATTACCGAAAATCTAGGAAATACATAAAAGGCGTCAAAGTTTTAAAAAGTAACGAAAGGAGCCAAGAATTTGAAAATCAGCAATAATTTTGAAAAATGCATAATTTTTGTCAACATTTTAAAAATTGTTATAAATCTTGGAAATTGAAAAAAAGTTTGAAAATTAGGGAACGCATTGCAAAATTCGTAAAAAACGAAAATTAGGGAACGCATTGAAAAAGTCATCAACATTTTGAAAATTAATTCAAATCTTCGAAATTCACGAAAATTGACAAGATTTTAAAAATTGAACCAAAACTTGGAAACCCTTAAGATTTTGTAAATTAATGATATTGTAAAAACCCAGTGATTATTTTTTAACGAATGTTTTCCACTCCCAGACTAAGCATGAAGTCAAATTTCGAGTTGAGAAAAGCCCTTAAAATTTTGGATTGGACGCGTAGCATCTAAACCCAAATTCTGGCTTTTCTCAACTCGAAACTTTAAAATATAAAAAAAAAATTATTATAGATTATCACTTTTCACATACTTCAAATTTCAATATTTTTTGAAATTTCATCACTTTTTGAAATTGTGTTAACATTTTATCAAATTTAAACATTTCATCAATTTTCGACAGTTTTCGATTGTTTTCAAAATTCTGCCAAATTTAAACATTTTTACCATGACATTTCATCACTTTTCCATAGTTTTTGCACCACGGACAGAGCATAAAATTCTAGGTAAAGACATTAAACTCTATTATTATTATCCAGGGAGTTCTTCTTTAAAGTATGCGTATTTCAAATTCCGCCTATTTTCCGTAAATGTTTAGATATTCGTTGTTTTTTTTTAAAAGAGTTCAATTTGAAGCTTCAAAGGAGTGTTTTCCACTCCCAGGCTAAGCATGAAGTAAAATTTCGAGTTTAGAAAAGCTCCGTGAAAATTTGTCGAGGGTCGCGCAGCGACCCGAGACAAATTTTCTGGGCTTTTCTAAACTCGAAATTTTACTTCATGCGCCACGCGTATAACACTGATTTTAAGTGAAGTTCAAATGTACGTAAATTTCACAATATTTGAGTGTTTTACGCGTGGCGCATGAAGTAAAATTTCGAGTTTAGAAAAGCCCAGAAAATTTGTCTCGGGTCGCTGCGCGACCCTCGACAAATTTTCACGGGGCTTTTCTAAACTCGAAATTTTACTTCATGCTTAGTCTGGGAGTGGAAAACACTCGATTGAAGCTTCTAATTAAACTCTTACAAAAAGCAACAAATATCTAAAGGTTTACAAAAATAGGCGGAATTTGAAAGACTTATACTTTAAAGAAAATCTCCCTGTATATATATTATACATATATTTATAATAATTGTAATTCATAATTGTATAATAAAAATAAGTATTGGAAATAAGACAAGCAAAACAGTTTAAAGTTTGTCGATTGAAATTAAAATCGTGAATATTTATTTATCCAGTTTACTTGTCTAGTGAAATTTAATACCCATTAATTCGCCCGGCGCTATCTAAACAAACAAACAACGCGCTCTGCACTCATAAGTATTATTATTCGTTGTGATAAAATTCGGCAGGCACTATGAACCAACACAGAGTCGAAACTACTTTCAGCAATTTTGCTATCTCTGCGCCATCTCGTACTCCAGAAACACACTACCAGGAAAAATTGGCCCTCTTAAAGAAACATTCCCTGTATCTTTAACAGGGAAAACTGCTATGATGGACACATCACATTTTTTTTTATTTCAGGATGTCAAACAATTTTATTCAGAATTACTTCGATTTTATTTTATTGCAAATGAAATATGTTTGTATAATATTAGACACATCACATTTTTTTTTATTTCAGGATGTCAAACAATTTTATTTAGAATTATTTCGACTTTATTTTATTTCAAATAAAATATGTTTGCATAATATAATTGATTATAATAAAAGATTAAAACTCTCTCACACATTTGTTATTAAAATCCCGCACATAATATTTTGGGCATGGTCTATTTCCAACATCAATAATCATCATCTGATGGAACTGTCCATTTCCATTTCCATTGTCGCTGTTTTCTCTTCTGCAAGTCCAATGATTATCTTCATATGCACAATCTACTATTACTGCATATGATTTTAGTTTGCTTGCAAAAATTAATAACAGCAGTACTGATTTTAAATACATTTTTAGTTGCTGTTGGAATAGTTAAACATTATCTGTGTAAGTAATACCAGTAACTAGACAGTGTGGTGTAATGTTTTATGTTTATCACTTTAAACGGAATGCATGAGAAATGCCAAGAAAAATATCTAACGCTGAAAAATACTGTTTCGAATATTTGGTTGGATTTTTCTTTCTAAAAGCAAAGAACTAAAATCTCTAGTTATTTTAAAAAAAACGTTACATAAAAAGTACATGTTGTCACGCTCTCATTCTGATTACTTAGCATTTTCCTCAATACGAGATGAGTGCAAGCTCTTATCCAGATTGTGTTACAATAATCACGTAGAGAATATTGAGTCCGAAATTAATACAAATCCAAAACCATTTTGGTCTCATGTTAGATCAAAGAGGGGTGGAGATCGTATGCCGGCTAATTTTCTTAAGGATAATAAGGTTGTCAAAGACAGAAGTAGAATAGCTGATTTGTTTGCTGATCATTTTGAATCAGTGTATAGACCTCCATGTTTGCATAATAAACAAATGACATCTTCATCGATTTGGCCATCATCTCTTCACTTAAATCGAGCACCTGACATAAAAATCACGGAGGTCCTTAATGCGTTACAAACTCTTAAAGATAACTATTGCCCTGGCCCCGATGGTCTGCCTGCTTCCCTATTAAAAAAAAAATGTGCATTCGCGCTTAGTAGACCAATATGGTTACTTTTTAAATTGTCACTATCTAGTGGTTGTTTTCCATCTTGATGGAAATTAACAAACATAATTCAAATATATAAGAATGGCGATAACAAACTTGTTCAAAATTATCGCCCTATATCCATAATTGCAACAATCCCAAAAATTTTTGAAAAATTGATGACGGATTTCTTAACTAATTCATTGCAATCTTCGATCTCTCACAAACAACATGGGTTTCGAGTGGGGGCATCTACGGAATCTAATTTATTGTTATGTGATTCTTACATTGTCAACGCCTTGGAACGCGGTTTTCAAGTTGATTCCATCTATACCGACTTCTCCAAGGCGTTTCACTCCGTTGATCATACACAATTACTCAACAAGCTTCATTATGTTGGCATTACTGATATTTTTTTACGTTGGATAGAGTCCTACTTAACAGATAGGTTGCAAGTGATTAAAATTGGGCAAATAACATCAAGACCCCTAAAGGTTACTTCTGGTGTTCCTCAGGGATCACACCTGGGTCCCTTGTTCTTTAATATATTTATAAACGACGCTACAAGCTCTTTTCAGAATGCCAACTGTTTACTTTTCGCTGATAATATGAAAATTTATATGCGTATTGAATCGACTCTTGATGCAACAAACCTGCAGAATGAACTTGATCACTTTTATAGCTGGTGTAATGATAACATATTAACGCTAAACATCAAAAAGTGTAATATCATTACTTTTTCAAGAAGTGCAAGGTCGATCATTATAAATTATGTTTTCAACGATGTAGCAATAAATCGTGTTGATAGAACAAGGGATTTAGGCGTCACTGTGGACTCGAAGTGGTCATTTGCACACCATATTTCAAACATTGTCACGAAAGCCTATTAGATGCTGGGTTTTGTAAAGCGTAACAGTAAGAACTTTACAAACAGTAGAACGCTGGCAACTCTGTATAATTCGTTATTGCGACCCCACTTGGAATATTGTTCGACGGTATGGTCTCCATACACTGAATGCGACATTAATGAACTTCTTCAGCGTCACCAATTCGAATCCCTCGCCGACAGAAGAACTTTGAGATGTGCCACGTTTATGAAGAAACTCGTAGATGGGAAAATCGACTGTCCAGAAATTTTTGGAAGGGTTCCGTTTAATGTCCCTGTGAAGTCTACACGGTTTTCATCAACATTCCGCTTACCAACGGCGCGCTCTAATGTGTTGCAGCGTTCACCAGTGACTGTGTTGTGCCAGTGCTCCGAAAAATTATTCAACGATATTTTTATTCAATAAATCATACTATCCTGTAATATGTATTCACTGTTCACGAACTTACATGTATCTTTCCTTTTCTTATTTATTCAAATTTTTGTTCTGTAATTGGGTTTATCCTGTTGGACAATAAAGTTATTATTATTATTAATAATAAAATTGAGCAAGTTCAAAAGAAATTTGTAAGGTACCTTGCCTATAAATTTAGTACTGATCAGCCCTACTTTGATTTTATGCCGACTTTTGGCCTTCGCAGCCTTAAGCAAAGGCGTGTAGAAGCTGACATTAAGTTAGTATTCAAACTACTTAACGGATATTTGGATTGCCCTGATCTGTTGGAATTGGTTGGTATACGGGTTCCACCGCGCTCTCTTCGGTCTGACATTACAGTCCATATCGGCTACAGGCGCACGGATTATGCGAAATATTCCGCTTCTGTTCGGGTTTTGCGTCACGCGAATATTTTAAAATTTGATTTTTTTAATGGGTCTTTTCCATTATTACAGCGTCTTTTAAAAGATTTATAACTTTTCTTGTTTAGTTTTAAATTCAGTGTTTGTACATATTTGTTTTTTTGTATATTGTATTTTTCATGAAAATGGCATGCCATTGAAATAAATAAATAAAAAAATAAAACCTAAGCGCAAGTTTGTAAATAATAACATATGTTTCAATAATTGCTTCTATATTCAGTCTTGTTTGGGTTCTTCTGTCTCAGCTTAATCACGAGTTTGTTAAGAATAGGTTTAAATAATGTGTTTTTTATGATTGTTTCCGATTTCACAATTATCATTAATAAAATACATTAATCCGTTAACTATTTAACAATTTATGAAACATGTAATAATTTAATATCATACTGTATTTTTATATTGATTAAGTGACTTACGTGATCTTCACGTAAGTCACTTAATTTAATTTAATTGATAAACAAAGCACTAATAATAATAAAATAAAAGTGCGAAGAAAGGTTATTAGTGCTTTATCAACTATATTTTTATATATACATTATAAATTAGCTGTAACAATTGTGTATATGTAGTAAAATGATAAATACAGTTATTGTTATTTTTAAGTACAGCCTTATTTTGTGTCCTTGTTAATAGAATTGTCGTTAAAATCATTATAGTTAAATCCGTTAAATTCGTATTATTACAGCAAAATCTTCTTGCTATTAGTTAGTTTTAAACGATTGATAAGATGAACGTGGCAACATACCATTTTCATATGTTCCAACTTCAAAATCTTCATGCTATTAGTTAGTTTTAAACGATTGATATGATGAACGTGGCAACATACCATTTTCATATGTTCCAACTTCACTCCGGTTAAATTTGGAGTAATTTAAAGGTTATGTTGCTCTGTTTTTATTTATGTTTGTTAAACATTTAACATTTCTTTCTTCTGCTGGTTAATTCAATTGAAATTTACGTCTAACGAGTGCTTCCTGTCCTTGATTCAGCATAAAGTAAAATTTCGAGTTTAGAAAAGCCTGAAAATTTGGATTTGCCGGCGCGATTCGCTTCGCTCGCGCGCCGACAAATCCAAATTGTCAGGCTTTTCTAAACTCGAAATTTTACATCATGCTTAATCAAGGAGTAGAAAACGCTCGTTGAAGGTTTCCAATCGATCTATTTTATAAAAATGGTTATTAAAAAGCAATTTCGTAGGAAATTATATAAATTCCTTAATTCAAATCTTTATCTGTACTTACGGTGTTTAAGGATTACAATTCAAAGTGCTACTTAACAGTTATAATTATTTAAGTTATTCGAAAAGTTTTACACATTTATTATTAATATCTCGTGCAAATCCACTTGGACATAGTCTTGATTTGATTTGACAAGTGGCCTCAGTTGCAGTTTCAATTCCTTCGTTGTTTTCTCTTCGTAAGATCTTATGATTTTCGTCATATGCGAATTTTTCTTTCACTTGAAATGATTTTAATGTATGCGTTAAAATTAATAAGAATAGAACTGTTTTTAGATACATTTTGATTAGCTGTGTCAATACTTCAGTAATAAGGCAAGTAATATCAGTTGGTAAAACTTTTATATCATTTTTGTATTTATCGTCCAAAAAGGAATTTATGGGGAATGTATAAAAATAACTGTCTACCTTTTGTTGACTTTTTCGATCACAATTTATACATACTTGGAAAAAAATCCAAATTGAATAGATTCTTATTATTTTCAATGGCGTCATTAAAACGAGACAAACAAAGCAGCATAAATATTGTAATTTATTTTCCATTCGTGTAGCATAATGACAATTATTCTGTTAAATTTAACTCGTCAAATTATATTTTTATTTACTATTTTGTGTGGATATTAGGCAAATGTTCTTTAAAAATATAAAGCGAATTGTTCTCGTAAGTATACAAAAAAAACCTGTAATATTGTAAAGTTAAAAATGTGATGTATATTAGTATATTTTGAACATTAATTGAAATCAGTCTTTTATATGCGTGGCGCATGAAGTAAAATTTCGAGTTTAGAAAAGCCTTAAAATTTGGTTTGGTCGCTCCGCTTCGCGGAGCGACCAAACCAAATTTTCAGGCTTTTCTAAACTCGAAATTTTACTTCATGCTTAGTCTGGGAGTGGAAAACACTCGTTTAAAGTTTTAATTTGAACTCTTTTCAAATACGACAAATATATGGAAACTTACAGCGTATACAGTAAATTGGGCTATGTATTCATAAAAAACGTCCTATATAAAATTCTATTGTTTGATTGATAAGGCGTTATGAAGTTAAATATCCATGTTCACTTTGTATAATTGAAATTATGAATAACTTCGTGATTTTGTAAAGTTTTATTAACCTGAAGAAGCAAGAAATTTTCAATTGTTGTGACAATAAACAGTTTTTGAAAATCACAGTTATTCATGATTTTATTTAAACAAAATATAAAATTCTTAATGGTTTAAAAGTAATTTTCAATTGATCTCAAAAATTAACTAATTTTATGCCACTTTTAAAAAATAAAATCGGTGTTATATTTTCAAAATCCTCCATACTTAATTAATTCAATGATCAAATTTGGGCTGTATTCAAAACGTCATCTTATTAATAAAATTACAGCATAAATAAAAATTGTCCCATTTTCACTGTCTATTTCATATTTTCCAAAACCAAGTGTATTTTCAAATACAATATTCCCTGAAATCCAACGATATTAAACAAAATATCGACTTTGCTCTAATTTTGCAGAAAAACGAAATGTGATGTTATTGTTTCCTCTTACGGATAATAAAGTTCACTTAAGATAAATTCAAATTCAAAACTATTTGAATTCGAGAAAATAAGCTTACGCTTCTTATAGTTTGCACACTTTAAACATAATATATAAATTTACGAAAAAACTATTCGTGAAAATGCAAACAATGTCTTAATTAATAAGACAAATCAAAACGATAAATAAATAAATATTTATCGTCTTGAGTTGTCTTATTAATTAAGGCATTGTTTGCATTTTCACGAATAGTTTTTTCGTAATTTTATATATTAAAGTTCACTTATTTCTATAATGGTTTTTGTAAATTTAAAAAGAGGTGACAAGTTTTTTTAATTATAAACAAATTTTCAAATACAATATTCGCTTAAATCCAACGATTTTAAACAAAGAAAAACGAACCGAGAAATGTTTGTTTTCTCTTCAGGATAATAAAGTTCATTTACTTTTTTGTGTATTTTGTAAATTTTAAGAGGATTGATAAGTTTTTTAGGTAACTTTTATATAAATAAAACAATTTAAACACTTTTAAATATATATTGTGCATTCGCTACAACTGTTTCGCCACACTGTGGCTTCTTCAGGCGAAGAAATGATAAATAACATTTGTCGGTTCAGATATACAGGATTTTTAAAAAGAAAGTCCTATTTTAAACGACTCGTATCGTGGCTGATTTTTATGCATTTTTGAAAATAATAACAGTATCAGGTCTCAGGGAAAGCGGGATTTTTGTTTTACACCTTTCGGTCGTCATAGCAACAAACTTGTTTACAACAGTTGCGTGAAGAATAAAGTGTCTTCACAGGTTTTTCAAATACCTTTTTTTTGTGAAAAGACATGGTTTTGCCTCTGCCTGCCTCTGCATGGTTTTGCCTCTGCAAAACTGTTATTACGAAAGTGGACGGAGTTTTTTGGCAGGTATTCGACGGTTTCGCAACCGTAACGATTTAAGAGGTAGCCCATGCACTTTAAAAGCTTTTCGAAAGCTAGTAGCAAAATTTGAGGAAACTGGTTCTGTTATGAATAAAAAGAAATCAGGAAGACCCACTGTGGCAACAGATGTTGCAGTTGCTGAAGTTTTATAAGAAACCCAAAATTTAGCAAATGAAAACGAATATGGAACATCTAGTGTCAATAAAATAGAAGGACGTCTGGAGATGAGTGGCACCACAGTCTGGCGCATTCTTCGAAGGCAACTTAAAATGTATCCATACAAAATGCAAGTTCTGTTCGAGCGGAAGGAAGCTGATAAAGGTATAAGAACTGATTTTGCCCTGCAAACAATAGCGGAAATTCAAGTGAATCCACAGTGGCTTGATAATGTTTTATGGACTGACGAGGCATACTTTCAACTTAATGGTGGTGTGAACACACATAATTGTCGAATTTGGTCATTAAATAATCATTCAACAAGGACTTCACGATTCAAAAGTTACTGTTTGGTGCGGCTTTACATCACGATTTACCATAGGTTCATATTTTTTTGAACAGATTGTGGATGGACGAACAAACACAGTTACAGTAAATGGACAACGTTATTTGAATATGCTTCGTGATTATGCAATACCATTATTACAAGAGCACGACATCGAAAATATCGTATTTATGCAGGATGGCGCACCTCCGCACATCTTTAACCCAGTAAAACAGTTTTTAAGGAACACTTTTGAAAACCGCATTATCAGTAGACAATTTCCTGTAATTTGGCCCGCAAGATCGCCAGATCTTAACCCTGCTGATTTTTGGTTATGAGGATATCTAAAAGAAAAGGTTTTTTAATGAAACCTAATTCAATTGATGAATTGAAAGAGTCCATTACTCAGAACATAGCAGCTATTCCACCAGACCTACTCAGAGCTGCGGTTTACAGCATTGAAGAAAGGCTACTTCTTGTTGTAGAATAAGATGGCGGCCACATTCAACATTTACGATAATTGTAATATTTTTATTAAATCCCATTTCTTTTGGCACATAGAGACATTTTTCATTTTCAAATTGCTCAATTATTGATGAAGATATCAATTTTTAAAAATAGGACTTATTTTTGAAAAACCCTATATATACAATGTTTATTTAAGAGGGTCGAATTTGTTAAGTCCGTTTGGTCGTTGAGAAGATGTCCCGTGTATTTTCTTTTATTAATTTCCATGGACTCCATGATGTTGAGTTTCCGGACTTTTCTTTCTTGATGTAGGACTTTGACTTTGGCGTGTAGTAATAGAAATTTTTGTGAATTTCATACAAGTAAATCTAAAGTTTAGTTGATTTTTCTCAGAATAAGGTATTTTACTTTTACATTATGTAACTGAAAATCACATTTTTCAAAAATTACTATTTTCATTATCCAAATCCAGAAAACGATAATATTTTATCGTAAATTAAAATTGTGAAACCCCCGAATTGAACACTTTAATTCCAGGACTTACCAAAAACGTATCGATAGTCGAATTTATTTAAAATTCAGAAGATCCACTAAGAAATAATCATTTTAATATTAAAGTCGAGTACAAAGCAAAATAAAAAGCGTGCAATTAAAAAATTAAGAAACTTTTAATGTTAAAATTAAGCAATTTTATTTAAAAATAAATAATTTTTATTATCCTAAAAAGAAGACGTGAATACACACACAGATTTTGCTGAGAAATGTTGCTTAACTAAATATGTGTTTAACTCTAAATATTTAGTTTAAACATACTGAGTTTCAGATACTAATGTCGAGTGCAATGCAAAATTAAAAAACTAAGAAACCTTTAATCTTAAAATTAAGAGATTTAAAAAGCTTGGAATTAAAAAACTAAGAAACTTTTAATCTTAAAATTTAGAGATTACAAAAGCGCAAAATTCAAAAAATAGGAAACTTTTAATTTAATCTTAAAATATAGAGATTTAAAAGCGTGGAATTAAAAAATTAAGAAACTTTCAACAAATTTTATTTTATTAGAGTTCATTTACTATTATTATTTATTATTTATTTATTTAGAGTTTAAAAATACTGAGTTTCAGATGCTAATGTCGAGTGCAATGAAAATTAAAAAACTAAGAAACTTTTAATCTTAAAATTAAGAGATTTAAAAAGCGCGAAATTAAAAAACTAAGAAACTTTTAATCTTAAAATTTAGAGATTAAAAAAGCGCATAATTCAAAAATTAGGAAACTTTTAATCTTAAAATTTAGATATTTAAAAAGCGTGGAATTAAAAAATTAAGAAACCTTCAACAAATTTTATTTTATTAGAGTTCATTTATTATTATTATTTATTATTTATTTATTTATTTATTTAGAGTTTAAAAATACTGAGTTTCAGATGCTAATGTCGAGTGCAACGCAAAATTAAAAAACTAAGAAACTTTTAATCTTAAAATTAAGGGATTTAAAAAGCGCGGAATTCAAATCCTAAGAAACTTTTAATCTTAAAATTTAGAGATTAAAAAAGCCGTTAATTCAAAAATTAGGAAACTTTCATCTTAAAATTTAGAGATTTAAAAAGCGTGAAATTAAAAAATTAAGAAACTTTCAACTAAAAATTGAGAGATTTAAAAAGCGCGGAATTAAAAAACTAAGAAATTTTTAATCTGAAAATTGAGAGATTAAAAAAGCGCAGAATTCTAAAGCTAGGAAACTTTTAATCTTAAAATTGAGAGTTTTAAAAAGCGTGGAATTAAAAAATTAAGAAATTTTCAAATAATTTTATTTTATTTATTTCTGTTTTTAAAGTTGCAAAATTAAAAGTGTAAAATTTAAAAACTAAGAAAATTTTCAATCTTAAAATTTAGTGATTTTATTTAAAAAATAATCAACCTTAATCATCCAAAAGAGTTTTTAGAGTTAATTTTTTTTTTATTATAGCAACATTTTTGTAGCAAAATCTGTATGTGTATTTATGTTAAACACATACAGACTTTTCTACAAAAATGTTGTTAAAATAAACTTTTTTTAAACACTAAATATTTAGAGTTTAAAAATACTGAGTTTCAGATGCTAATGTCGAGTGCAATGCAAAATTAAAATACTAAGAAACTTTAATCTTAAAATTTAGAGATTTAAAAAGCGTGGAATTAAAAAACTAAGAAGCTTTTAATCTTAACATTTAGAGATTAAAAAAGCGCGGAATTTAAAAATTATATAACAAATATAAGACAGACGATCTAAAAATTATGAAAAATCAGTACAAAGTATTCTATAAAAAAGAAATCACAAAAGCCCAAATAGAAGCGAATAACACGTATGTTCAAAAAGCAAAACAAAAACAAAGGGCACGGTGGGAAGTAATTAACCACAAAAGAGAGCCCAATAACAGAACGATAAATTGCGCGCTTAATGCTGAAAATCTAAGCTTACATTTCGGTTCCATGGCGAGAAGTATTGTAAACTCGTTAACAAAACCGGACTTAGACCCGATAAGAATCACGTGTTTAAATACAAAAAAGATCACTAACTACTTTAACTTTAAAGAAGTATCGTACAGTGACGTCGCGAGTGCCATAAATAGCCTCAAGTGCAATGGAAGCAGAGATATGTATGGTATAAGGGTGGATGTTATCCAAAGAGTAATTAACCAAATTGTCAAGCCTCTAACGCACCAAATAAACACCTCAATAAAGAGCAAACTTTTTCCTGACGCTTTAAAAAAAGCTAAAGTGGTGCCTATCTTTAAAAAAGGAGATCCGAATTGTGTTGATAACTACCGACCCATTTCCGTTCTACCGGCATTCTCCAAGGTATACGAACGAATTCTACAAAATCAATTAGTAAGTTACTTCGAAGATGAAAACTTATTCACAAATAAGCAATTTGGATTCCGTCGGGGGAAATCGACAACTACAGCCATATTAGAACTTACAGAACATATATTAAACACATTTGAAAACGGATCTGCCTGCATATCAACCTTCCTGGACCTAACAAAAGCCTTCGATTGTGTGTCCCATGACATCCTGATGCGTAAACTTCTATGTTACAACATACATCCAGACAGTTGCAGACTGATCCTGTCATATCTCTCGAATAGATCACAAGTTGTCCACTTTAAAGAGACCAAGTCATTCGAGGTCAAGTTAGAATTCGGTGTTCCTCAGGGATCAATACTGGGTCCTATTCTATTTTTGATTTACATAAATGATCTACCGGCTTTTATGGCAGGATCAGAATCATGCCTATATGCGGATGATACGACAATTATCGAAACGGGAGACACAATAGAAGAAGCTGATTCGAAAACTATACTGTCCCGAAGTAAAGTGTCGGATTGGTTTTCATATAACGGCCTTCGAATCAACGACAAAAAAACCGAAACATTACTTTCGTCCTTAGCCAAAACCCATAAACCCCACAAAGACGATATAAAATTCCTCGGTATACACCTGGATGGGCAACTTACATGGTGTTCCCAAGGAGATGCGTTGGCCAAAAAACTGTCATCCAGTATATTCCTCCTGCGGAGACTATCCTACTGTATATCCAGCGAAATGTTAAGAGATACCTATATATCATATATACAGTCGCAGTTAAGGTATGGACTTGTAGCATGGGGGCACTCCGCGATTCGCCATCGAATATTCGGACTTCAAAGAAGAGCAATTAGGGTATTGTCTTTTAGCAATTATAGAGATGACTGTAGGGAGGCATTTAAATCACTAAATCTGTTAACATTACCATCATTATACATATATGAATGCCTTCTCTATATTAAGAATAATTCCAACAAGTATAACAGTCACACCGCAATCCATAACCACAACACCAGGAATAGACACAACATCATCACAAACGCAATGCGACTTACGAAGTCACAAACAGGTGCCAGGTATTACTCCGTAAAGTTCTTCAACAAATTACCCACTCATATCAGAAACCTATCATTAAACACGTTTAAAAACTTAATAAAAACTATTTTGACTAAACATGCCTTCTATAGTATCGACGAATTTTTAGATTTTGATTTTGGTACCTCATTATAGAGGAATTATGCTGCCCTCTCTCTGTAATCTGTAATGTTAAATTATATTTTATCCGTTTTTATATTTTAATTTTAGATACAGGTGTTTTTCAGCTTATTAGCTTATTATAGACTTATTTTAGAATGTATCATGTATAGTAGCGTTCTTTTATACTGTGATGTATTTAGTTTTTAAGACCAATTGACTTGTGTAAAGATTGTTACTATCTATTAGCACTAATAAAGAACATTTACATAGGGAACTTTTAATCCTCAATTTTAGAGATTTAAAAAGCGATAAATTAAACGATTAAGAAACTTTCAGCTAATTTTATTTTATTTATTTCAGTTATTAAAGTTGCAAAATTAAAAGTGTAAAATTCAAAAACTAAGAAAATGTTCAATCTTAAAATTTAGTGATTTTATTTAAAAATAATCAACCTTAATCATCCTAAAAGAGTTTTTAACTTAAGCAATGCCTAAAAAACACATTGTTACTAATAGAAAAGGTCGCGCTGTTTTCCCAGTGGGGCGTCGCAAATTTATTTATTATTATTAAATAAAAAGCAATATTTTCAAAACTAACCGTAAAATTTTGATTTTAAAAAATATATTACTTCAGCTTTATCTAAAAAAGACATTGTTACTAATAGGAAAATTTGCGCTGTTTTCCCAGTGGCGTCACAAATTTATTTATTATTATTTAATAAAAACCAATATTTTCAAAACTAACCGTTAAATTTTGATTTTAAAAAGAGATATTAGTTTAACAATGCCTTAAAAACACGTTGTTACTAATAAGAATAGTTGCGTTATTTTCCCAGTAACGTCACAAATTTATTTATTATTTATTAAAAATCAATATTTTCAAAACTAACCGTTAAATTTTGATTTTAAGAAGAGATGTTACTTCAAAAATGCCTTATGTTTATTTTAGCTTAACATTTTTGTAGCAAAATCTGTAAGTGTATTTATGTTTAACGCATACAGACTTTTCTACAAAAATGTTGCTAAAATAAACATTTTTTAAACTCTAAATATTTAGAGTTTAAAAATACTGAGTTTATTTCAATTTTACAGAAAAATCAGTTTGGCGTATTTAAGTTTTCTCTTCCTGAAGATACAATTGATTTATTTTTAAATAAAATCTTAAAACTTTAAAGACACGAGTTTGAGTTCAACTGTATTTATTGATGGTCATGTTTATTGTTTTTATTTGTAACAATTATGACACACATTTTGACAGTTGTGGTATAATTTAAACTAACGAGTATCTTCCACTCCCAGATTAAGCATGAAGTAAAATTTCGAGTTTAGAAAAGCCTGAAAATTTGGTTTGGTCGCGTAGCGCGAAGCGCGGAGCGACCAAACCAAATTTTCAGGCTTTTCTAAACTCGAAATTTTACTTCATGCGCCACGCGTATACAACACTGATTTAAAGTTAAGTTGAAAATATATACTGCTAAGATTTGAGGGATCAATATTTTCCGAGGTATAGCGAAAAAATGCAAAAATTACTTTTTTGTGGATATTTTATGAATAATAACTGAAATAGGATAATTGTACTCGTATATCTTTTAGAAAATATAGGTATTATTATTAATGAAACTACAACAAGTTTAGTTTGACATAAAGTAAAATTGAATTTGCCAATTGTTTGCAGAATATTTACAAAATATAAAATTTAGTTTGAAACACTATTCCATATTCTTAATATTTAAATCATCATACAAGGATTTTGTCTTTTTAATATATTTTTACATATTCCATATAAACATTTGTAAAATTTATTAACATGAAATCAAACCTAAACAGTACATTATGAACTTCACTTTAAATCAGTGTTTTATACGCGTGGCCGGTAAGTATAATTTTAAGGCTTTTCTAAACTCGAAATTTTACTTCTTACCTTATCTGGGATTGGAACACTCGTTAGTAGCTTCAAATTGAAGGCTTTTATAAAAACAACTAATGTCTGAAAAGGTACATCGAAAAATCGCAATATGTACACCTTAAAGAAAAATTCCCTGTATCTTTAATAAAGAAAAGTGCTATGATGGACACATTATATTTTTTTTTTCAGGATATCAAACACTTTTATTTAGAATTACTTAGACTTTACTTTATTTTATTTCAAATGTAATACATTTGTATAATATAATTGATTATAATAAATGATTAAAACTCTGTCACACATTTTGTATCAATATTCCGTACATCATTGTTTGGGCATGGTCTATTTTCTGTATCAAGAATATTTTGATGCCACTGATCTAACGGTCCATTTGTAGTTCCATTGTCGCTGTTTTCTCTTCTGCAAGTCCAATGATTATCTTCATATGCACAATCTACTATTACTTCATATGATTTTAGTTTGCTTGCAAAAATTAATAACAGCAGTACTGATTTTAAATACATTTTTATTTGCTGTTGAAATAGTTAGTTAAACATTTTTTATTTAAGGATATCAAACAGAATTATTTAGACTTTTATTCAGAATTACTTAGACTTTATTTAATTTTAAATGTAATATATTTGATTATAATTAATTATCCTGTTTCACACATTTTGTATTAATATCTCGTACATAATGTTTTTGGCATGGTATAATTCTCGAATCCACAGCAAGAAATTGAAGAAACATTTCAATTTTAGTTCCATTGTCGCTGTTTTCTCTTCTGCAAGTCCAATGATTATCTTCATATGCACAATCTACTATTACTGCATATGATTTTAGTTTGCTTGCAAAAATTAATAACAGCAGTACTGATTTTAAATACATTTTTATTTGCTGTTGGAATAGTCAGTTAAACATTATCTGTGTAAGTAATATTAGTATATGATAAGTGCGGTGTAATTTTTATATTTATCAGTTTAAACGGAATGCATGAGAAGTGCCAAGAAAAATATGCAACTCGGAAAAATACCGTTTTAAATATTTGCTTGGGGGGTTTTTCTTTCTGAAAGTTAAACGCGAGTTTGTAAATAATAAAATATGTTGCTACAATTTTTTCTGTTTTCAGTGTTGTTTTTGTTCTTCTTTCTCAACTTAAACACGAGTTTGTTAAGAATATGTTCAAATAATATATTTTTATAATTGTTTCCGTTTTCACAATTATCATTTATACAATACAATAATCCCTAAATTATTTAACAATTTATGAAACATGTAATATATCAATAAAAAAACGTTTTAACTTTGTTTCAATAACACTATTTATTTTTACGTGACTACAAATTTAGCAAAATTAGACGAACTGCAGTCACGTAAAAATAAATAGGGTTATACAAACAAAGTTTAAACGTTTTTTATTGATAAATAAACATGTATCACGAAATAGGGCCTATACACGGTGCCCGTTTTTGGAGCTCAAGCATAGGGATCTCGGTTATTTTAAGAGATACAAGGTCTTTTAAATTAGGGCAAAGTTGCCCAATCTGGAGTATAACATAATGCTGTTTTGAAACATAACATTAATAAGAACTGTTGAAGATTTGTTGATAGGTCCAATTACCAATCTAATCAACAAATCTATAAAGTCCGGTGTTTTTCCAGATGTTCTAAAGATTGCCAGATGCATTCCAATATTTAAAAAGGGAAACACGTTGGATGTAAATAATTACCGCCCAATATGCATTCTCCCCATACTCTCCAAAATTGTTGAGTCCATTTTGTGCGAGCAAATGGCAAACTACCTTGAACATCAGAACCTACTAACAGAGGCACAATATGGCTTTAGGAAAAATAGATCTACAACAAAGGCTGTTATAGAATTTATAAACTTTACAATCGACTGCTTTGAGAATAACGAGATCGCTGCAAGTTGCTTACTATACTTAAGCAAAGCATTCGACTGTGTCAGTCACACAATATTACTCCAAAAATTGTACTTCTATAACTTCAGCCCCCAGAGCTGCAGGCTTATAATATCATACTTAACCAGTGGCGGTTCCTCAGTAAGTGCACATGTGCACGTGCACTCCCAAATTAATGCCTGCAAACATATTTAAATTTCCTCATTCTTTAAATAATTTTATCAATCCATTCTACTTGTAAAATAAATCCCAAACATTATTTTTTCCGCTAGACGCTATCCGATGCGTCGTCCTAATATCCAAGCGCAAAGCAGAGAACGTCGAGTGCCACCGACCCGACGGCAACCGAACACCGCGGCCGCGTCACCTCGCCTGATCCGCTCGTGCACTGCACATGTGAATTTTAAATCTAATTGGTGGAACCTCTGCCCCAGTTTTCTATGCTTCACTCCAGTTAAATTTGGAGTAATTTAGAGGTTACGTTGCTCTGTATTGGTTTATGTTCAACATTTCTTTCTACTCGAAATTTTACTTCATGTTTAATCAAGGAGTGGAAAACACTTGTCAAAGGTTTCAAATTGATCTATTTTATAAAAAGGTTATCAAAAAGCAATTTCGTAGGAAATTATATTAATTTTTTAATTCAAATTTTCATCTGTACTCACGTTGTTTAATTACAATTTACAGTGCTACTTAACAATTATAATTGTTTATGTTTTTCGAAAAGTTTCACACATTTATTAATAATATCTCTTCGAAATCCAGTTGGACATAGTCTTGATTGGACATCAATGGCCTCAGTTGCAGTTTCAATTCCTTCGTTGTTTTCTCTTCGGAAGATCCTATGATTTTCGTCATAAATGTGAATTTTTCTTTCAGTTGAAATGATTTTAATATATGCGTTAAAATTAATAAGAGCAGAACTGTTTTTAGATACTTTTTGATTAGCTGTGGAAATACTTCAGTAATAACGCACGTAGTATCAGTAGGAAAATTTTTATATTATTTTTGTATTTATCGCTTAAAAAGGAATTTATGGGGAATATAAAAATAACTGTCTATCTTTTGTTGAGTTTTTCGATCACAATTTATACATACTTGAAAAAAATCCAAATTGAATAGATTCTTATTATTCGCAGTGGCGTCATCAAAACGAGACAAACAAAGCAGCATAAATATTTTAATTTGTTTTTCATTCGTGTGGTATAATGACAATTATTCTGTTAAAATAAATAATATTTGTGTGGATATTAGGCAAATGTTTCTCTTTAAAAATATAAAGGGAATTGTTCTTATAAGTACACAAAAAAAAAACCTGAAATATTGTAAAGTTCAAAATGTGATGTATATCCGTATATTTTGAACATCAATTGAAATCATTCTTTTATATGCATGGCGCATGAAGTAAAATTTCAAGTTTAGAAAAGTCCAAAAATTTGGCTTGGTCGCTCCGCTTCGCGGAGCGACCAAACCAAATTTTAAGGCTTTTCTAAACTCGAAATTTTACTTTATGCTTAGTCTGGGAGTGGAAAACACTCGTTTAAAGTTTTAATTTGAACTCTTTTCAAATACAACGAATATATGAAAATTTACAGTGTATACAGTAAATTGGGCTATGTATACATAAAGAAACTCCCTATATAAAATTCGATTGTTTGATTGATAAGGTGTTAGGATGTTAAATATCCATATTCACTTTGTATAATTGAAATTATAAATAACTTCGTGATTTTGTAAAGTTTCACTAACCTGAAGAAGCAAGAAATGTGCAATTGTTGTGAAAATAAACACAGTTTTTGAAAATTACAGTTATTCATGATTTTATTTAAACAAACTATAAATTCTTAATAGTTTACAGGTAATTTTCAATTGAACTCAAAAATTGACTTATTTCATGCCACTTTTAAAAAATAAAATCAGTGTTATATTTTCAAAACCCTACATACATTTAATTAATTTAAAGATCAAATTTGGGCTGTATTCAAAACGTCATCTTATTAATAAAGTTACAGCATAAATAAAAATTGTCTCATTGTCACTGTCTATTTCATATTTCCAAAACCAAGTGTTTAATTTATATTCGATCAAAATAATTTTATTCCTTGTACAGGGTGGTTGTTTTTCGTTGATATTATAGGGTATAGGCTAAACGGTAAGAGATACAAAAAAACTAAGATATATGTCCCGTTCTCTTTTTTAGGGTTTAGTTTAATGCCGCAATCAAATCTACGCTAACTAGATTGGTTTAGAAGATACATAATGATTCTCAAAATCAACTGATTTTTATTATCTCTTAGAACTCGGTTATTTATGGAGATACAAACAAAATTTAAATACGAAAGTTTTATGACTTTTTACGTAGAATCCAGTGGTGTGCTTAAAAAAATATAGATGTTTTAATTTTTGAGATATTATCAAAATTAGTATTTTCTTAAATGGGACACCCTGTATCTGAGTATCTAAAAAAATTGCATTTTTTCTTGGGATTGCAACAATGTGTAACACTTGATATTTGTTTTGTCCTAAATAGCTAAAATACTAAAAAACAAAAAAAAAAGATTTTCTAGATGGCCATGAATTGATTTCTCTAAGCTTCTGTTTTTGTTAGTTTACATGTCATAAATTTCAATATTAATTACGTATTGGTTTTGATATTCCCTTGTTATCATCAGACGGTCGCCAGGGTGCAACAAGGACGGTTTGGGTTCCATATATGGGTGGCGCTTTATCAAAACAGAGTCCTTAACTACAGGATTTTTAATGAAAATTTGAATGCTGAAGGATAAATCCAAATTTTGGAGGAATGTGTAATAATCGAGTTGGATAACATGCCATTGGCTATAAGAAATAATGTTTATTTACAACAAGACGGTGTTCCAGCACACAATAGCCATATGGTAGGGCACTTACTAACTGCCAATTTCGGCAAAAACGTTTAATTTACTTGTGCCAATGTATTTCTCAATATTACAGCTAGATACCGTCGGATCTTTATTTTTGCTTTTATAAATCTTACCTCTTGGTTTTGATCCACTATCACTTAAATTGTGATATAAGCTTTGAAATATTTCTTTTTCTGGCTGTCGTCTGTCCGGATAACGCTCAAAATATAGGTCTTAAGCTGCGTCTTTATTTTCATAACGGCTATATTGAGGGTAATGAAAATAAAGACATAAAATGTTTAATTTTCCATAGTTTTAAAAAATATTCATTTTGGACTCCTTTTTTTAAAGAAGTATAATCGAAAATATCAAAACCAATACGTAATTAATCTTGAATTTTATGACATGTAAACAAACAAAAACGAACGCTTAAAGAATTCAATTCATGGCCATCTAGAAAATATTTTGTTTGTTTTTTGGTATTTTAGCTATTTAGGACAAAACAAAATATTGAGTGTTACATATTGTTGCAATCACAAGGAAAAATGCATTTTTTTGAGGAACTCAGATACAGGGTGTCCCATTTAAGAAAATAGTAGTTTTGATAATATCTCAAAAATTAAAACACCTATATTTTTTTTAAGTACGCCACTGGATTCTACGTAAAAAGTCATAAAACTTTTGTATTTAAATTTTGTTTGTATCTCCATAAATAACCGAGCCATAAGAGATAAAATCCGATAATAAAAACCAGCAGATTTTGAGAATCATCCTGTATCTTCTAAACCAATCTAGATAGCGTAGATCTGATTCCGGCATTAAACTAAACACTAAAAAAGAGAACGGGACATACATCTTAGTTTTTTTGTGTCTCTTACCGTTTAGCCTATACCCTATAATATCAACGAAAAACAACCACCCTGTACAAAATGGAAACTTGTCTTTTTCAACTTCATTATTCGTTTACAAAATCCCAATAGTCTGCAACAGCGGCGGCTTGCAGCCTAACTTAAAAAAAAAATAAAACAAATTTTACTAAACAATTATCTATTAAAATACATATACATAAAAAATAATTTTATTTGTTTGGATTCAGCATACATCAATTAACAAAACTAAACAATAAAATTAGGATCACCGCCCCCGGAACAGAAAAAAAAAATCTTCCCCTAATACAGTTTTTATGCGAGATAATTTCCATTTTCTATTCGAGTTTTGCGACAAACTATAAGTTCCATAAACAAACTAAGGCCATTTTTCGATTCAGCATACATCAGTTAACAAAACTAAACAATAAAATTAGGATCACCACCCCCGGAACATAGAAAAAAAAATCTTCCCCTAACACACTTTTTGTTAATTAATGTATGCTGAATCCAAAAATGGCCTTCGCTTGTTTATGGAACTTAGTTTGTCGCAAAACTCGAAAAGAAAATGGAAATTATCTCGGATAAAAACTGTATTAGGGGAAGATTTTTTTTTTCTGTTCCGGGGGTGGTGATCCTAATTTTATTGTTTAGTTTTGTTAATTGATGTATGCTGAATCCAAAAATGGCCTTAGTTTGTTTACTGAACTCAGTCACAAAACTCGAAAAGAAAATTGAAATTATCTCGGATAAAAACTGTGTTGGGGGACGATTTTTTTTTCTATGTTCCGGGGGTGATGATCCTAATTTTATTCTTTAGTTTTGTCAATTGATGTATGTTGAATCCAGATATCTTTCTTATAGAA
Organism: Philonthus cognatus; assembly: GCA_932526585.2. Lineage (NCBI taxonomy): Eukaryota > Metazoa > Arthropoda > Insecta > Coleoptera > Staphylinidae > Philonthus > Philonthus cognatus. The sequence continues at coordinate 22,132,348 of OW052243.1, read as the reverse complement.
CATTTATAGTATGTCAAAATTAATTTAAAAATTGTATTAATTTTAGGGGTACTTTAAAAATGTAGGGGTTGAAAATTTGGGGTGATATTATGAATAGTTACTATAGTGAACCATCCTTTATTGATTAATAGTTAATTTAGATTTTTATCTGCAATACTTGGCCTAAAATATAAATTTAAAATCTATTGCTGAAATCTATTGCTAACTTCAGACTCATAAAAAAGTGTTATTTGTTCTCACTAATGTTTCTTATTTGTTCTTAATAATATATCATATTTGTTTTCACTAATATCTTACTAACAGCAATACTAGCTGAACTACTAAAAATTACACATTTATTTACCATACAAAGAAATACTAAACACGGTGTATTAGTGAAAATAATGTTGAAGCATTGAAATGGTTTATTTCAGAGTTATTATACATATCCATACTTATTGATGTATTAACATAAGCCAACTTAGCTATAGTTTATAATGTAAAAGCAAAATAGTATTATATAAATAGCATAAAACTGTATAATCTATATTTGAAACAGTTAATATCAAAAATAATGAAATAAAGTAAATACTTGAAAGTTTCACAAATCATTATTTTTGTTTTCTCCCACTTTATATAAAAACAGGCTCGAATTCTTTATTCGTAGGTTTTTGGATCATTAAATAAAACAAATTATACTAAACAATTATCTATTAAAATACATATACATAAAAAATAATTTCAAAAAATATCTTCAACCATGTAACGATCTATTTTATTTCATATAATATTATTATTGCCAAATATTGTTACCTTTTCTGTCTGTCTATTTCTCACTACTCTAAAATCTATTGTCGGTTGGCCTTAATGAAGTTAATGAGACCATTAGTGGAGCTATCGTGCGAACTAACTGGATTGCTATCTTGTAACTCTGGCTCAATGGCTTTGGCCAATTGTTTCCCCAACTCGACACCCCATTGGTCGTAAGAGTTGATATCCCAAATTACACCCTGTGTGAATATTTTATGTTCATACATAGCTAAAAATAAGAAATAATATCTATTAGAAAAGTACAAATCCAAGTTGTTTGAATATTTTAAAGAAATAATTCACGCACCAATCAATGCTCCCAAAATAAACGGTGTCACTTTTTTGACTAGTATGCTGTTTGTTGGTCGGTTGCCTAAGAACACTTTGTGTGGCAAAATTTTGGCGACGCTGTCATCTGATAATCCCTGTTTCTTCAATTCTTCCTGTGCTTGTTGTGCTGTTTTCCCCATCATTAAAGCTTCAGTTTGTGCCAAGAAATTGGCTAATAAAATATTGTGGTGAATTCCGCCATTGAGCGGGTTATGTGTTTGTACGGATGATATGAAGTCGGCGGGGATTAATTGGGTCCCTTGGTGGATTAATTGGTAAAAGGCGTGCTGGCCGTTCGTGCCTGGTTCACCCCAAACTATTGGTCCAGTTGAATAATTAACCTATTATAATTTCAGAACAAAAAGAATGAAGAACAGTTCCAGAAATATTTATGTTGAACTATAAAAGCCAGTCAAATAATTCGAACAGAACTGCAGTTAAAAATGGTATTAATACAGAAGAAGACTCACTTGTTTTCCACTTCTTGTGACGTATTTTCCATTACTTTCCATGTCTCCTTGTTGGAAATAGGCGGCAAATCTGTGTAAATACTGATCGTAGGGCAATAAAGCGTGAGTTTCAGCCCCGTGGAAATTCCTGTACCAAATACCCAACAATGCCAAAATTACTGGAGCCTTAAATGTATGTAAGAAAAGAAAATATAATAATACTGGGAGATTTGCTATTAATAATGGTGTATGTAGAACTCGAAATGTACATTTAGGAAAATACAAAGAACAATGGGCAAATTTCAGATAATATGCCCGATTGATGGTGGCGGATAAAAAGTTGATGGTAACATTTGTCATCAAAAATGACTTCGACCACTTCAAGGTCAACCCAAAATTAATTGAGCATCAGTCTAAAAATCAGCAATTGTTAATTTTATTCATCATTATAAATAAACGCTATTAAAAATTCATACTAATCATCATCTTTATCACCAATATCTACTGGAGCTAAGTTGTCGAAAAAGTGGTCATGATTTGCTGCAGGAGACTTCAGATCGTCAATTTTTCAAGCATGTACAAGATACCAGATAACTGTCATGATGTGACTGCAGCAACCAGCAGTTCTACTTTCTGCAAAACAACCGCATGTATAACCAACAATCAGATCAAGATCTGAACCATTCAAATTGAGAAGTACATTGTGATAATAGTTCTTCTTGTGTCTTGAGAACAAACGACAGTTTATCCAAACATAGTCAGCATTATCAATATCAAAATAATCATCGTAGTCAATAGAACTCAATACTTGAATGAACCATTATGCTTAATAGTTTGAAAATAGTATGACGGCGCTTGTCGAAGCTGATAAGTTCCAAGTGCAAATGATCTGAGCTGATCTAGCGTAAGTGGTGGTATGTCTAGTTTCTCCATCGATTTCTCTATGAACCAGGACTTAGTGCTATTGATATTCTTTGTTTCCATCACTTCGTCTAAGTTGTTTGGCATATGTAATTTGTCGTTCAAAGTGCTAGCATATTCAAGTTTATGTCCTTAATTCAATTGAATTGCGAGTATAATTATATATTGTGCAGGCAACCATGAAATCTTGGGATGCATGTTCGATGTTGGTATTCCTGATGATGTCATGAAAATAATGGAACTTGCTCTTCAAATGACCATTAACTGTTTCAACTACAAATCGAATTTTTGTTATGAAGCGTTATCTATTGCTTTCAAGTGCAGTCAGTCTTTGTTTACTAACACATGGTATCATTTCAACCTTAAATTAGTTTTCTAGCAACCATTTCTCAGCATCTCGAAATCCTTGATCTAAAACAAATATATCACCAGGTTTGAAGAATTGCTTGGGTTTTTCAGTTTAAAGGAACTCAACTAATATCTGGCTATCTGACTTTTTACCAAAATATGGCATCGCAACAGACACTATACATCCTGAACTAGTGAATCATGAAAGGTTTCACACAGTTATAGCTTTTATATGGACACCAGGAATCGATTTGTAAGTCATAGTTAGAACTTTTCTCACATTTCAAATAAGTTGAGTCGCATATGACAATTGAACTTGAGCTGACATCAGTTGTTACTAGTTCGAATAATACAGGGTGGGCGAAAAAAGGCGCCGAGGTTTAAAAAAGAATTTATTGGACATTTTTTGATTGCATACAATTAAAGAGATAAAAATTCAACTAAAGAAGTGTTCAAAATGGGAACCAGACGTAGCCACTACGTGTAATAGGCGATTTTCGAACTCTTTAATAACTTTTACCAATGTTTCAGGTTGAATCGCATTCATTTCACTTGAAATTGCTTCCTTTAGCTGATTCAATGTTGTTGGAGGTGTTTTGAATATTTTATCCTTCAAAAATCCCCATAAATAAAAATCTAGAGGATGCAAGTCTGGTGAATAAGGAGGCCATTCCACGCCTCCTCCAGTATGTTTGATCGCATCTAAACCGATAATCCTTTGATCGAAATGCTCCTCAATTGATTCAAACACTTCTGCGGTTCTATGGGATTCTTGCACCGTCCTGCATAAACCAAAAATCGTCAATTTTCCCGATTCCTTGGGCTGTTGGTAGAAAAAAGTTATCCAAAACTCCTTTATAAACTGCTGATTTTATAGTGGATTCGAAGAAATAAGGTCCAATAATTCCTAGAGAAGAAAGAGCACACCACACAGTAACTTTTTTTGGGTGTAATGGCTTTGCTATTGCAATATGCAGATTTTCATTGCCCCAGTAACGATAATTATGCTTGTTTACATAACCAGAGAGATGAAAATGTGCTTCATCAGAAAACCAAACCGCCCCGAAGTCAATTTCGCCTGCTTGTTTCATGTTTATCGTCTGATTTGCAAAATTGAAACGCACCTCTATATTTGGTTCAGGAATGAAATGTTTTATTTGAATCTTGATATCATGAAAAATAAGCTAGATCTATTCCCCTAGCTTATTTTTCATGATATCTCTAAGAGAACGTCTAGGGATTCCTAACTCTATCGATGCACGGTGCTGTGATGTAGTGGGTGCTGCTTGAAAATAATTTCTAATCTCTTCTGTTGTTGTTTCGTCATACAATTTAGGTCGACCTGTTTTACCTGCATCGTTGTCATCGAGATTACCTGTTTCGTAAAATTTAGCGACCATTCTTCGGACTGTACTCTTATTCAATGGATTTCTTGACTTATGGCGTTGATTATAAATTCTTGCAGTAGCACTATTATTTTTTTTCTCACTATACCATATCTCCAACATCTCTAATCTCTGTTGCAGTGAATATTTGCCCATATTTCACACTGTAGTTCACAAAATCAAAAAATAAATTCAAAAACTCAACTGAAAATTAGACTAAGAGGGCTTTCAAAACAAATAAACCCCTAGGTAGTTAACTAGGGACTGTCTACTTACTAAATCAAAAATAAAAAGTACTCGGCGGGACTATCCCGCCACCCTGTACTTTTGCAAATGATGATTGATCGTCTATTAGCAACGTACTTCTCTCTTCAGTCATTCCCAATTGCAAAGGTACAAATTCTTCATACAAAAGGTTTCGTACTTTCTCTATTCTTCTACTGATCGTTCGCCGATCGAGATTGAATTTAATGTCAAGAGCTTCGTTCGTCATATTTAGTCTTAATCGCATCATAAATAAACCAAATGAAAAACGTTCTTTCTTTCTTGTACCAATACGATCACTGAAATAGTTAAACTGTTCAAGAGTCAAACCAGTTTCATATCGCAAAGATCGTCTTGAATATTATCGAAATAAGCTTCACTGGTTCCATCCTTTAATCTTAACAATTTAACGAAACTGTCTAGTATCTGAACGACTGAATTAGAGTCGGGTCGAGCTTTATTTGTTGCTGTTGTCAAATCAGGTAGTTCTTCGAAGTTTAACTGACCATTTTCATGGAAATGTTTGACGCACGCTCTTGATCTAATGTCAACCAAGATTCCTGTTCTCATATATAATAAGCAAAGATCCTTTTTCTTGATATCCTTACAATCTTGTTTTTCCTGATATTTGAAAATGCAATCAGTTGCACCTTTTGAATGTCTTGCTTTTGATATATTGATCACAATTGAATCAGCGCTTAGCGTCTCTCTGCTTGTTCTCAAACTTGAACGGCTTCGATCTGTTGATTTAAAAACACATTTTACAAACACGCTCGCCTTCAACTAATGTCCATCCTTGAGATCTAGTTTTGCCTCGATTTAGGCGATTGTTACAATTAGAACGAGAACAAACGTTCAAACTTGATGAAGACATCTTCAAAAAGTGAAAAACTAGCTAACGTCACTCTTAAAAAACCAAGCAAAGAACTTAGGGACCGTTCCTGAAACTCAATATTTTATTTAATGTTTAGTTCATGATTAAAATGTCAACAGGTATCGCGTAGAACGCTAAACACGGAAAAAGAGCAATTATCGTTTTTCAGACTGATGCTCACTGAATATCGACTTGACCTTAAAGTGGTCGAAGTCATTTTTGATGGCAAATGTTATTACCAACTTTTTATCTGCCGCCACTCTCGGGCATATTACCTAAATTTGCCCATTGTTCTCATTGGGAAAAAAGTGTTAGTGTTTTCATTGCAAGTTATGGGAGACTTGACAGTTGAATGTTTACTTACGTTTTGTTCGAGTGGTGCCGTTTGGAAGTGATTGTCCATGAAATGCGCGCCTTCGAGCAGTTTTTGGAAATTTTCGAAACCCAGAGCCAGCGAAATGCTCAAACCAATTGCCGACCAGAGAGAGTACCTACCTCCGACCCAATCCCAAAATGCGAACATGTTGACCGGATCTATTCCGAATTCGACAACTTTTTCTTTGTTGGTGCTTAACGCTACGAAATGTTTAGCAACTCCTGCTGGCTAAAAAAACTCAAAATAGAAAAATGCTCCTGGGAACTTGCACTAATGTCTATCCTTATACCGAACTAGTCTTCAGTATAAGAACAGTAGGTACTTACATCTTTGGCGAAGTCAAGGAACCATTTTTTGGCGGAATTGGCGTTGGTGATGGTCTCCTGAGTGGTGAACGTTTTGGACGCAATGATGAACAAAACCGTTTCGGGGTCAACTTTTTTCAAAACTTCCGCTAAATGCGTGCCGTCTATGTTCGACACAAAATGCAGTTTCAGACCCTTATTGTAGGGTTTTAAAGCTTCAGTCACCATGAGTGGTCCTAAATCAGATCCACCGATTCCTATGTTCACAACATCGGTAATTTGCTTCCCAGAAAAACTAAAACGTAAGAAGAATTAATATCAGTACGTTCAATGGAAAAATAGTTAATTTATTAATAATTAATTATCAAGTTGATTTTGAACACAAAATAGAATCGAAACCTAACGGAGAAAACGATCAATGAAGGGATTTTAAATATATTTTTTAATGAAGAACAATTCAGTCAAGTAATTCCTTGTGGGTTTTTCTATTTTGTGCAGATTATTGTTGTTTAACTTACCCTCTCCAATGTCCACTCAATATAGAATTAGTAAACTCTTTCATGTGTTGAAGGACAGCGTTTACTTCCGGTGTGACGTCTTTTCCGTTAACCAAAATTGGTGCATTGGATCTGTTTCTTAAAGCTATGTGCAAAACGGCGCGATCTTCTGTGAAATTAATTTTTTCGCCCTTGAACATGGCATCTCTTGCTTGTTCGACTTTTCTGCTTTTCGCCAAGGAAAAGAGTTTTTGCATGACGTTATCGTCGATTCGGTTTTTCGAGTAGTCCAACAGGATGTTGCCATCTTCAGGAGTTGATAACTTTAAACTGTTAAAAAAGATAGAAGATATCATAAGCTGAATGATTTAGCTTCAAGCTTGTATATTCATCAATAAATATGTTAACCATTTTCGGACTAATTTAAAGTAAATCTTGAAATACATTTATAAAAAATAATGTATAGTGGAATTCGGGAGAGATGTCCCATGACTTATTGATGTGGAATGTGTGGTTCAATTTTTTTAGAGAGTATGTCGACAGTTATATCTGCAACGACATTTCCTAGTTGTGTCAAATTTTGAAGTTACATGACAACGTCATACTGTTTAGGTCGCGAGTATGTTAGTGTTCTTTCTTTTAGAAAAGCTTTCATCTCCCGTAATAAGAACGTTAAAGCAGCGGGGATCCGAGAAGGCTGCGATTCGGTCGCCATGGCAACCACTTTTGCATTGCTCTTATGGGAGACGACTGTCACCGGGAGTGGAAAAATCGAAGAATTCATTTTAGAAAGTTCAAATTTTTACAGGACCGAAAAAAAAAATTCCGCGTGTCTTAGGCTAAGCGGCGTTCAAATCCGACCGCGTTTTCTATTTTAAATCATTTTTTTAATTTTACGCCGGGTGGAAGATTGTCTAACCTCAATACTTTACACGCTGGTCTTGCTTCACACGGAACTTTTTCAGGTCGCGCATAGCACAATTTCGATGGGATTTGACCTGGGCTTTCCAACGCGACACTTCCGAGCGCTCAAATCGCCCGATTAAAAAAAATATCGCATTTAATCGATTTTGCAAAAAAAAAATAGATTTTCAAAATTTCAGAATTCCATTAGAAACACGACCTATCTATCGAGAATTTTTTCTATCGAGGAAAAGTATTTTTTTTGCAATTGAAATTTCATGAAAATATATACCGGGTGTCTAAATCTCGCATTTAATCGATGGTTTTTATTTTTTCTCCAAAATGTTTTGTTTAAACGCAGATCGCTAGGATTAAATTTAGCGGTGTTGGGACATGTATTTTTTTTTTATTGGCCGCCTTCGCGGGCTGTCAGCACATTTTCGGTCGAAAAATTGCGATAGAGGAATTTGGTTTTCACATTTCGATTTCGAATAATTATCCGCAACCGACAAGATGAAACAAGACGAAACAAAACAATTAAAATAAAAAAAAAAATTTCTTAAATTTTCATTTTGATGTTTTTTCGCGAAAAATTGCGATAGTGAAATTTGGATTTCAGATTTGGATTTCGACTGTTTATCCGCGACTGAGAAAAATACAAAATCAAAAATCTACATTTTTTTCACGGGCTGTCAGCACATTTTCGGTCGAAAAATTGCGATAGAGGAGTTTGGTTTTCACATTTCGATTTCGAATAATTATCCGCAACCGACAAGATGAAACAAGACGAAAGAAAACAATTAAAACAAAAAAAAAAGTTTTGAAATTTTCATTTTGATGTTTTTTCGCGAAAAATTGCGATAGTGAAATTTGGATTTCAGATTTGGATTTCGACTGATTATCCGCGACTGAGAAAAATACAAAATCAAAAATCTACATTTTTTTTTCACGGGCTGTCAGCACATTTTCGGTCGAAAAATTGCGATAGAGGAGTTTGGTTTTCACATTTCGATTTCGAATAATTAGCCGCAACCGACAAGATGAAACAAGACGAAACAAAACAATGAAAACAAAAAAATTATTTTTGAAATTTTCATTTTGATGTTTTTTCGCGAAAAATTGCGATAGAGAAATTTGGATTTCAGATTTGGATTTCGACTGATTATCCGCGACTGAGAGAAATACAAAATCAAAAATCGAAATTTTTGACCAAAGAATATACCTTCTTTCAATTTTTTTACTCAAAAAACACGATTATTTATTATTTTCTTGATTATTTTTTTTGACCGACTTAAAATGCTCCAAAACGATTTGTTTAAACGTAGGGTGGTATGGTTTGACCTCGCGGTGCTCAGCAAATTATTTTCGAGCCAACAAATGGCCGCCTTCCCGGTGTTTCAGTAAATTTTCGGTCCAAAAATTGCGCTAGAGAAAATTTGTTTTCGCGGGGATAAAGAAGCAACTACCCTCTCTATGTGCGAGCGAAGCGAGCAAGGCAAGCGAGCGGCTGGAGCGAAGCGACCATCTCTTCCAACCTTTTCACGGACCTTTACATCCATCCACTCCATAACCACTACAAAACAACGATTTACCTTGCAGTCACCACCATTCGGCTCATGCACCAACGCCTCTCCCCCTCCCTTTCCCCTTGCTACTATTATACATATATTTTTCTTCAACATCATTTATTTACTTTTTTAATTATGCAATTCTCTTTACATTTCTACATTTCCTTGATTCGCCCTCGGCTCCCCGGTTTGTAAACCGGGCTAAATGCTAGTTCTTGTGAATTATATCTTTTAAGTATACACATCCCAATTACGTGTTAATTTTTAAATATTCGTTGTTTTCTTAAAAGAGGTCATTTTGAAGTTTAAACGAGTGTTTTCCACTCCCAGGTTAAGCATGAAGTAAAATTTCGAGTTTAGAAAAGCCTGAAAATTTGGTTTGGTCGCGTAGCGCGAAGCGCGGAGCGGCCAAACCAAATTTTCAGGCTTTTCTAAACTCGAAATTTTACTTCATGCGCCACGCGTATAAGACATTGATTTCAAACGAAGTTGACTCGTTCACAATATTTCCGTGCTTTCAGTGTTTAATAAGCGTGGCGCATGAAGTATAATTTTGAGTTTAGAAACACCTAAAAATTTGGTTTAGCCGCGCTACGCGACCAAACCAAATTTTCAGGCTTTTCTAAACTCGAAATTTTACTTCATGCTTAGTCTGGGAGTGGAAAACACTCGTTTTAAGCTTCAAATTGAACTCTTTAATGTTGTTGTTTACTATTCATTTATTTTTATCATGGCATGCTTGATAAAGGAAATAAAAATTAAATAAACCAAAAACAAATAATTAAAGTTAAAATAAAGTATTGCAAACGATATATTTTTGGAAAGCTTACAAAAAAACGTGACCGAATAAAGGCATGGCCAACTATGATTTGTATTTCAAAAAAGCGTATGCATACAGAGAGTTTTATGTAGCACCGAACATGTTCATTCAATACAATTTGACACCTTTATTTTTTAAGTTAGGTGTAAATTGGGTTGCCTATATGACCATTAAAAATTGTAGCCAATCAATCGCAATTAATGCCTTAACTTGCACACACAGAGAGTTTTTCTTTTAAGTATACATGTGACAATTACACCGCATATATCGTAAATCTTTAGATACTCGTTGTTAAAAAAAATCAATTTGAAACTTGAAATGAGTGTGTTCCACTCCCAGACTAAGCATGAAGTAAAATTTCGAGTTTAGAAAAGCCTGAAAATTTGGTTTGGTCGCGTAGCGCGAAGCGCGGAGCGGCCAAACCAAATTTTCAGGCTTTTCTAAACTCGAAATTTTACTTCATGCGCCACCGTTACAAAACACTGACATATTACGAAGTTTAAAACACACCGATAAACTTTACATTGCATCAGTGTTTTGTACCGGTGGCGCATGAAGTAAAATTTCGAGTTTAGAAAAGCCTGAAAATTTGGTTTGGCCGCTCCGCGCTTCGCGCTACGCGACCAAACCAAATTTTCAGGCTTTTCTAAACTCGAAATTTTACTTCATGCTTAGCCTGGGAGTGGAAAACACTCGTTCAAAGCTTCAAATTAAATTCTTTTAATAAACCTAGCGTCGGCAAATGTACAACGTATGCTTCTGTATACTTAAAAGAAAAATTCTCGTTATGAAAATGTTCGGTGTTACATAAAACTCTCTGTATATATATACCAAATAGAAAATTCCCTGTATATATACTTATAAGAAAAATTCCCTGTATCAAAAGATTAATCCGATGACCATTTGCTAAATCTACTAATTACGCATTCGATTCAAATAATATTTTCCTTTGAGCTTACATAAAATCAACAAAAATGCATTATTTATTTCTGTAAATACTTGAACTATTTAGTACAGTGGTGGGAAAACTTTTTTTAAGACGGGCCATTTGTATTAACCAGACAATCGTAGCGGGCCAAAGAATAATGCTTAATCGTTAAAAAATGTATGTGTTCTATAAACATATACATATATTATTACATACGCTTATTATTTTAATAGTAAAAAAGCAAAAGGTAAGAAAATTATAAGCACAAAATATAAAATGAATTTAGTGTAGTTCTTGATGATGTTTATTTTCTGGTGTCATTACTGGTTGATGGTGCATGAGAAAAATGAAATTGAGACTGTTTTATCAAAATTTCATTATAGTCCGGTTCCATTTGCGAAGCAGAAATTCTTAAAACTGATGAAAGGTGCTCATCTGTAATTCTGTTTCTTAAAGAAGTTTTCCTAAGCTTCATTGTTGAAAAGATTTGTTCGCATATATAAGATGAGCCGAACATTGTCATTATCTTCATTGCATGAGTAATTAGATTTGGGAAATTATCTGGACTTAAATTTTTATAAAATTCTAGTAATGGTACTGTATGAAAAGTTTGTTTCAGGAGAGTATTACAGTTCAGTTCTATTAACTCAAGTTGAAATTTTGCATCAACTTCTTCGTAATTAACATTGAATGGGGTCGCAAAAATACTAAACTCTGGTTCCATTTTTCTAAAGTCCTGAAATCTCCTTTCAAATTCTGAAGATAGTTTTCTCAAATTAATTGCGTATTTTTTAATCTTATTGTTTGATATAGTGAATTTTAAAGATTGTATTCTTGGGAAATGAGAAAAATCAGATTTAGAGATCTGATTAGCAAATAATAATAACTGTAATTTGAAACTTTTCAGGTATTGCCAAATATCGTGAAGAAACTGATTTTTCCCTTGCAATTTGAGATTAAGTTTATTCATGTGTACGAGGAGGTCTGTGAAAAAAGCGAAATCAGAAAGCCACGTTTCGTTTTCTAAGACGTCAAATTGATTATAAATGTCTTTATCAAGAAGAAAATTCACAATATCGTCTTTTAAATCCCAAATTCTTTCAAATACTTTTCCAGCACTTAACCAACGAACTTTTGAATAATACAGGATATCGGAATGCTCAGCATGTACGGACTCCAAAAACTGTTGAAACTGGCGATGTAATAATCCTCTGGAACGAATCATATTTACTAGTTTTACAACAATATTAAGTATATGGTCAATATCTAAAGCCGATTTACAGAGAGCATCCTGATGTATAAGGCAATGCAAAAAAACAACATTTTTTTCCGGATACTTAGAATTAAATTTCCCAACAAATACTTGATTGATTCCAACCATATTAGGAGCACCATCTGTAGTTACATTACATAACTTATCAATAGGTAAACGAAGTTTATCGATGCACTTTTCAAATTCACAAAATATATCGGGACCAGTCGTTGTTCCTTTCATTGACTGCAGCCCTGCAAGTTCTTCTGTAATTTCAAAGTGGGCGTTGATTCCTCTTAGAAATATGAGTAACTGCGCAGTATCGCTGATATCTGTACTTTCATCCATGGTAATTGAATAAAAAATAAATTTTTGAGTTTTTGTAGTCAGTTGTGAAATTAGATTTTTATCAATATTTTCAATTCTCTCGGTGATTGTTCTTCTTGAGAGAGACAGTGACTGAAAATCATTTTTCTTTTTAGGGCACATAATATCGCACACATCTATCATGCACTGCTTTATAAATTCACCATCTGAAAATGCTTTATTAGATTTAGCAATATTATAAGCCAACACATAACTGGCTTTCGTAGCGCATCTTTGAGAATGATTAGCTCTCTAAAATAATTGTTGTTGACTTGATAAATTTTTTATTAAATCTTTCGATTTAATTTTTTTCACCTCTTCACTTAACGATGAGTAGGAGTGGTTTTCATGTTTGCTCTTGAAATGGCGTTGAATGTTATATTCTTTTAATACTGCAACAGTTGTATTGCAAAGAAAGCACACAGGTTTTTCTTTAAATAAAGTAAAGAAATATTTCCACGTCCATTCTTCTTTAAAAACTCGACATTCTGAATCCACTTCTCTTTTTTTAACATCCATTTTAGACGTTACCTACTACGGAGAACAACACACAGAAACGCAATTGACGAAAGCTTACTGCTAACTAATGCTCTTGCGCGGGTGTTTGTTGAGGCAGTGGGAGTTTCGGGGATTACACAAACAATTACTCGAGTCACAGCGGGTCGTTGCAGATGACTGACTAAGTCGCTAACTAACTGATCTTCGGGCGGCCTCGCTTGTATTTATACCTACCTGCAAGGATTGTTCGGGAATTGGATTTTTCCGGTTCTTTCGAGAAAACAAGTTTCGAGCGAAGATGAGTCATCTGTTTAGGTCGGATGGATTTGTCCAGAATACTATTGTGTTTTGAATATCGCCGCAGGTAGTTTTTATGCGGGTCGTCACATTACGAAGTAAGAACGCGTTCAAACATTCTCACGACGGCACTCTTTAACGGGCCGGATTAAACCTTTCCGCGGGTCGGACTTGGCCCGCGGGCCGTAGTTTCCCCATCACTGATTTAGTAGATGTGGAAATTGGAATTATACCACTTAAACTTACATTTAAAACGATTGTGCATATTAATTTAAATGATTTGTGGCTGGGTTTTTACAGATTTAGTTTTACGAAGATATTGTCAAAATGTGACGTTTAACCTTAAAATTTTAAAACTGCATACCGGAACATAAGTTTTTGCATGTTCCATCTAAAAATCATAGCACGTAATCATAATCATATTTTCGTATTATTGGTGCAGAAAGCACTACAAATCAAGGAAACCATGGGACACTTCTCGTCAATCGTACCTTATACAGTTAATACTAGTGATGGGGTTAATCGACTGAGAATAATCGAATCATTCGATTATTAAAATCGTCGAACATTTCGAAATCTTTTATTATCTATTATTGAATGATACTCAACTGAACATTCGAATAATAATAATAACTGATCATTACAATGTTCATTTAAATGATAATTCGAATGATTATTTAAATGGAGATTCGAATCATTATATTTAAAACCATCAAAAATAAATAAAATATTAATTTCAATCAATAAAACTCAGCTAATTTTAATTATTAATGAAAGCAATGGCATTTGCTAAATCCATATCATTCAAGTGCCGATCATTCTACTATTGAAACCATTCACATATGCCCATCACTAGTTGATACATTATCTATTTAATGGTAAAGTATTTCATAGTTTACTTAAAATTAGTCCAAGATTTTTTTTAGACACACTAAAAAATTGAAGTCAACGTTTAGTTAAAGAAATCTTGACGTGCAATGTTTATTTAAGATAATCTTGTTTGCTGCAATTAATTTAAATTATTTAAATACAATTATAAGAAACTTGTAATGGAACTGTTGATGAGGATACATTTTTATTTCGTAAGTAACAATAAATTAATGATTGTGATGACCTTTAACTGTGGTTGACATTACAGTTCATTAATTTTAAATAACAATTGATTTTTTCTTACTTAAAATAGACCTTGAGGTTATAATTAATTATTGATGAGTTTTATTATTCGATAAATAAATGTTTAAGCTAGTCATAATATTTCGCTTCAATACCAATATTCATTACATTTATAGTTAGTAAAAAAACGCTAAAAATATTCAAAATAAAATAATATTACTAATAATACTGCAAACCAGATTAAAAATATATACCTACCTAATATTTATACAGGGAGTTATTATTTTAAGTATACATATTTCAACGTGTACGCTGTCAATTTTCAGATATTCGTTTTTGTTTTAAGTTTGTTCTAAAGTTTCTAACAAGTGTTTCCACTCCTTGAATAAGCATACAAAAATTAACGTGCGAAGTAGTGCCAACAAACCCTATCGTTTGATTTTTGAATTTACCTTTTTTATTTTTACACCTTAAGACACCCTCTTGTCTTAAGGTGTAAAAATAAGATCCCAATGGTTCTTGGTCCATGATCTCCCCTCTCCCCCTCTCAAAGTCAAGAAAGTGTTTTTTTTGGAATTATTTTTTTTTTCTTGATTTCTATTAATAATTCAGATATCGAAAAATGTATGAGTATAGGTGACCTAAATACCCTTTTGTGTCATTTTTTTCAAAGTCATTCAAGGTAATTTAGGTAATAAAAAAAATCATAAAAGTTTAAAATCGATTTTCCATTGCCTAAACCCGGTTGTTTACCTCAGCATCATATTTTCTTAGCAAAAATCTACAAAAATATGCCTTAATATATATTAATATCAACAATCAAATTTTCAAGAATTTTTAGGGTTTTTACCATTTTTCATGGAATTGCCCATGTACAGGGTGTCCGTATTTCGACAGAATGTATGGGGATCTCAGTTATTTGAAGAGATAGAGAGTCGGTTAAATTTGGGCAAATTTGCATATTTTAGGGCCCATCAATAATCTAAAAACAAACTTGAAATATCTTTTTTTGTTTTCGAGATATCACCAAAAATCTGATTTTTTGAAATTTCGTTTTTTTTTATTTATTTAAATCTATTGAATCTAGACATTTATAACTTTGGCATTATACAGGCACTTTTTAATGAGGAATCTAGTAGTGTATTTTATTATAAGATAACTTTAGCATTTACCCGGGTACCATAGCCAACTTTTGTTTTTATTATGGGCGCCATTTTGGATTTTCATATTTTTTTAACGAGTATTTTTTTTCTGAACTCAGTGATGTATCACACTCATAATTTATTTTAGATTTGATATTTAATATAATATTTTCTTTTTTGTAAAGAGTGCCTTGAAAACAATGACGCTATATTTATTAATTAACAAAATGTTGACGGTAGTCATGCAGTTTTAGCAGTCAAAATGAATTTATAAATGTCAATATTTTGTAATAATAATAATAGTAACGATTATCACACATAATATAAAGTAAAAAAGCGTCGTGTTCAAATCAAGAGCAACGATAACAGTTTATTATTTTTCACACCAAAAAGGACGAATTTCATTTGAAGTGTATCTATGTGTCAGAATTAAGTTACAGCACTACACCTTTCAGACAAAGTTTTTTGAATAATTGTAAACCATTTTTGACATTGTGTTCTGGATATACATTGCAAATCTAAGGTATACATTTTATGTCAATAAACATGCATTTCTTAAATTTTGTACTCTTTATTGAAACTCTAGCTTTTTATAGCTATAAGTAATACTAACCCATAATTATTATCAGTATTTCGTTTATAAACAAATACGTTTTTTATCAGTACAGTAATGAATCAGCTGGATGCCTGTCCTCAAGGGTGAGATGTAAGCAAATTATGGGCCCTAATAGTTATCAAATGAGTAAGTTACTCAACTGTTTCCAAGGCACTCTTAAAAAAACAAAAGATTACAATTTTACACATTAAATGTACAATAAATGATAAGTGTGATACACTACTGAATTAAGAAAAAATATTCTTTTAAAAAATATGAAAATCCAAAATGACGCCCACAAAAAAAAAAGTTGGCTATGGTCCCCGAGTAAATGCTATAGTTATCTTAAAATAAAATATGCTACTAGATTTCTCTTTAAAAAGTGCCTGTCAAAACTGTAAATATCTAAATTCAATATGGCCGCCAGTTCGGATCTTGACATCCTTAGATAGAAAACAAAATATTTGTTCTAAACATTTTATTAATGCAAATTTAACGAGATAAGTTAAAAAAAACACCAGTAGATAATTATAATTATTTAAATTGTTCAAACTGTGCGCCGTTTCGCCTGATGCAAAGATTGGTCCTAAGATTCATTTTATCCACTGTTCTTTGGATTGTTCGCTTCTGAATGGAGTCGAACGCATTTCTGATTTTCAGTCGTAGATGTTCGATATCTTCAGTTTCAGTTAAACAAACAAGATCTTTGACAGTGCCCCTACAGAAAATAATCCAAAGGATTTAAGTAGTGCGATCGTAGCGGCCAAACGTGCCGAGCCACGAATATTGAAACCGTGCATTTAAATAATCGCCAACAATGCGGGAGTTGTGAGGCCCAGTTCCGTCTTGCTGATACCACTCAAGATTTTGAATTGTGAGTAGTAATTCGTCTGACATATCTTCTAAATTTCTCTGCAAAAAAATTAAATATGCAGCACCATTTAAACGTCCAAGGAAAAATGGACCAAGAATAGCATTACCTAAAATATCACCCCTATGTTTAAAGAATATCGGACCTCGTTTATCTTATTAAATGAGGATTCGCCGTTGCATAATAGTGCAGATTTTTTTTATTAAAGCTTCCGGAATTTGTGAATAAACACTCATCGCTCCATATTTTTCTTGGAAAATTATCGTGCCGCAATTTTTTGCGAAACTAATTGCAAAACTCCAATATTTGAATCACCGGGATAAAGAGTTTGTACCGGTCTGAATTTGTAATCGTGATACTTATTTTTTTTATAATTTTCCTCACATATGAGTCTTCAATACCGCAACTTTAATCTTAAAGTTGCGGTATTGAAGACTCATATGTGAGGAAAATTATAAAAAAAATAAGTATCACGATTACAAATTCTTCGACTCGAAGTTGTTGGATCAATCATCATAACATGAGCCAACGCATTTACTTCGTTCAGATTAATATCTTTACTATAGGGCTCCCGCGGTCTTCTATATTTGCACAAATCGCCAAATTCCTCGAAATCCGTTAAAACATTATTCGATGGGGTTGTCGTCCCACTGGATACATATTTTCATATAATTCAAAACAAAACAGAATTTTTATTGCGCCAAATGTAGACTTCGTACATGTCTTGCTTTTCCTCGTCGGTGTACCTGTTTAATTAAACCAAGAAACAACTACTCTATATACGCACTTGTGATCGCTCTGACAGTTCACACTACCAATTGTCACTTTAATTATTCTTCTAATTGTTTTTCAAAGCATTCGCGATCTAAGCAAATATTTACAATCATTTTTAAATTTCTGTAGGTTTTATTGTTAATTAGAGGTTATGTGTGTTACCCTTTTGAAAAGCTATTTTTTTGGTCTACCTAAATGTGTGAAAATCGAATATGGCTGCCATAACAAATAAAAAAAGTTGAATATCGTAACTCGAAATCCAAAGTACCTAGATCGATACAGAGGGTTCAAAAATGTGAAGTTGTCAACTTTGATGAAAATACCGCCAATGGCAGGGAAGATATAAATTTTTTTCTAAAATCACAATATTCAGTTTTTTCGCGATAAATCAGGAACCTATCAAAATAATAATTTTTTTTTCAGATTCTCAATCGCCATTAAAATGAGCTACTTTTCTCTAATTTAAGCGACCTCGTGTATCTTATCGTTTCCGAGATACCAGTGGTGAGCATCGAAAAAATCACCACCCTGTATATATATATATATATATATATATATATATATATATATATGTATATATATATATATATATGTGTATATATATATATATATATATATATATATATATATATATATATATATATATATATATATATATAGGTTACACTTATTTATAATTTTGATTGATTACATATACTATAAAAAAAATTAACTTACCTTTAAAAAATATAAGTGTGTTAAAAATAATTCACTATTACATTTAAATAAACTGTTTGATAATGATCACAACAAATACTAAGATACTATATGATAACAATTGTTTATATTAATAAAATAAAGATATACACTTCAAAAACGAAAAATACGTGCGCCCTTGTCATTCTATGCTTACAACGTCCCGACGCATTCTGGTGCATATCGAGATTGTGTTATCTTATCCCAACGTCGTATTATAAGGACCCTTTATTATGGTGTTATGAGATTATAGTATACATATATTGAAATATAAACGGTAAAGTGCATTCTACATTCCTTTATCTTTTAATATTTTTCTAATTTTAATTGTTTAACTTCCTTATTTTTAATAAAACGCCTTATAGAACAGCAAAAATTAAATTTTTATGTAAAACAGAACGTTTATCGTCGCTTTGATGATTAAAACGAAACGTTCGAAAAACTTAAAAATGTGATATCTCGGCGAATATTTTAGCTACAGCGATAAAAAAAACAAAATTTTTGTTTTTAAAAATGCTTTTTAAAATGCTATAAATTTTTGAGATATATATGGGCAATTCCATAAAAAATGGTAAAAACCCTAAAAAATCTTGAAAAATTGATTTTTGAAAATGGCGCGAGAAAGTATTAATATATCTTCAGGAATATTTTTGTAGATTTTTGCTAAGAAAATATGATGCTGAGGTAAACAACCGAGATACATGAGGGTAATAGGCAATGAAAAATCGATTTTAAAGGATTTTTTTTCCCTAAATGACCTTGAAAAAATGACACAAAAGGGTATTTAGGTCACCTATACTAATGAATTTTTCCATATATTAATTGTTAATAGAAATCAAGAAAAAAATTAATTCCGAAAAAAACACTTTCCATTGGGATCTTATTTTTACACCTTAAGACACCCTCTTAAAAATCAAACGATAGGGGCATTTCACCATACTTAACCGGCGGTACCCATTTCAGGCTTTTCTAAACTCGAAATTTTTCTTCATGCGCCAGGCAGTTCCCAAAATGTATTGCTTTGGCATACTGATTTAGAAGTATATTTCAAGCTTCAGAATATTTCACTTAAATAAACTTAAATAAAAACTGACATCGAGAACTCGAATAAAAAATGATATCGAGATCTTAAATAAAAACTTATTAATTAGGTACTATAACTTAAATAAAAACAGATTAATTCGGTATTTTCTATGTATTAATTTTAAGCGAAAGTTGACATTTAGTTAGAAAAAATCACCCAACTTATGAAGATATTTCTTTTAAAATAAACGCGTTATTGAATAATTTCGAATAATTTCCCTCAGATTTAATCGATAAATTAATCAATTTTAATGAACTTTTGAATATATTACTCGATTCTCCGTATTTTTCAGCTAAAAATTGAATAGTTAAAAAAAAATCACTTGATAATAAGAAATTATTTGGTTAAAAAAACAGTGAATATTTAATGTTGTTTAAGAGTCGGTAAAGATATTTTAAATATTACTCTTAAATATTCTGTATTCAGATATTGTGAAATTGGAAATATTAATGAAAAAGAAAAATACTGGATTTAAGTTGTTTATTTATTTATTTAGAAATGTTCTAAAAATTCAACCCCTTCTTAAATTCACTCACAGATTTTATTTTAGCATTTTTTTTTTTTAGTTATAGGAAAATGGTTTTTTGAGTTACGCGAAGATTTAAACTAAAGTTGGAATTAAAACGCTAACACTTTCTTTACAATAATTTTTATTATTTATTTTTTAAAAAACGCTAGCCATTTAAAAAGCTAATCACAATCTGTGGAAATAGGAGGACGCCACGACCGACGACCTCCATGAGAGTCTGCAACTATTGCTCAACACACACTTCCCGAGCTACACTATACTAAATAGGAACATCGGGAAAGAACCTAAAACCACCTCAATAAGATCGGAAGACTGGCAACTAGCCCAGGAGGTGGTTAACGAGGAAAACACCCTAATGGCAATAAACAGCTTCTCCGCCTTTAAAACACCTGGACCAGACGGCATATTCCCCGCCTTACTACAGTGGAGACGGGTTGCACTACTTGAGCACATAGTGTTGCTGTTCCGGTCCAGTCTAGCACTGGTCCCAAAGGTCTAGAAACAAGTTAGGGTTGTATTCATACCGAAGCCTGGTAGAGCAGACTATACTGCACCCAAGGCATACAAACCAATCACACTCTCTTCGCTTCTCTTGATAACGCTGGAGAGAATCTGTGAAAGGTATATAAGAACGTCAGTACTTATAAGTCAACCGCTGATGCCATCGCAACACGCTTACACACGGGGAGGATCCACCGAGTCAGCCCTACATAACGTAGTGAGTAGAATCGAGAGAGGGTGTTTTTGTTGACATCGAAGGTGCGTTTGATAAAACGACCATACCGAAGATAAGAAACGCGGTAAACAAACGCGGAGTACCATCAAAAATGTGTGACTGGATTGGCAATGCACTTGCCAACCGATTGGTCACAGTGGAGGAAGGTGGAGAACGTATCACCTGCAAGATTGACAGAGGCTGTCTACAGGGAGGTGTCCTATCTGGACAGCCTCCTAGAACAACTTCAGCAATTAGGCTTCTTTGTGACAGCCTATGCTGACGACTTAGCCATTATAGTACATGGCAAATTTGAAGACGCTCTCTGTGATCAAATGCAGGGAGCGCTAAATACAGTTTCGTGGTGAAGCAATGTTGTCGGTAAATCCGGCTAAAACGGAGTTGGTCATGTTCACCAAGTAAAGGAAGGTCATGAAAAGAGCACCAACGCTACTGAATACGATGCTGCAGTACAGTGACGAGGTGAAATACCTAGGCATTATACTCGAGAGGAAACTGAGCTGAAAAACGCACATCGAAATTAAAACTGACAAAGCTAGAAGAGCCTCTTGGCAATTTCGTCGGGCAGTGGGGAAAACCTGGGGGTTGAAACCGCGCACGACGATGTGGCTGTACACAGTTGTCATAAGGCCTATGCTAACACCTATGCTAACATATGGAGCTTTAATTTGGTGACCCAGGACCAAACAAGTAACGACTATAAAGAGACTAGCGCAAGTGCAGCGGACAGTCTGTTTAAGCGTAACAGGCGCCATGCATACAACTCCAATAATGGCGCTGGAGGTCATGCTATGCCTTCCTCCACTTGATATTCACGTGGAAGGGGAGGCTATTGCGACCATACTTCGCCTCCAAAGTAGCGGGATTTGGAACAGTAACAACTGTGGGGAAGTCAGAGGTCACCTCTGGAGAATGTTCTGCAACGACATACCTCTATTAGAGGCTGGCACTGACTACGGCATACCAACACTAATACGGAATGCACCCTACACAGTTAATATCCAACCCACGACACATATGACAGAGTCGGCTATAAGAATCTACACCGATGGCTCAAAAAGAAAGGAAAGGTCAGGGATTGGAATTTTCTCTGGAACCCTGAGGATCCATACGAAAATCCCCATGGGTAAGTATGCGACCGTCGCTCAACTGGAGACGGTGGGGATAACACTTGCGGCTGACATCATTTTAAGCCGTAAAGTGTCAAACGAAGCCATACTGATCCTATCAGACAGTAGGCAAGCCTTGATGTCTCTGAAGAAGTTATACACTACTTCACAGACAACACTAGAGTGCCATATAAAACTACGGCAGGCAGCAATGCATAACAACATTGAAATCTGCTGGGTGAAGGGGCACGATATAAACATAGGTAACAGGAGGGCTGATGCACTGGCCAGAGCAGCGACTGGGATGAACGTCATCTCACCGGAGCCGCTAGTGCGATTGACATCCCTGTCACTATGTAACATGTTACATTCCAACACACTTAATAAATTCAGGAAACGTTGGGATGATACGGAAAGCTGCAAACTCTCGAAGGAGACATTACTGTACCCCAACGAGACTTCAGCTAAACAGTACCTGCAGATGACAAGAAGAAACCTCAGACGGATAACCGCTGATCTAACCGGACACTGCGGGCTCTATGGACACTTATACAAGATGAGAATAGTTGCCTCCCCATCTTGTGGAGGGCGTTAAATGGAAGACGAGACTGCCAGGCACATCCTCAGCGAATGCCCGGCACTCTCGTCTACGAAAGGATCCATACTGGGTGAAAGATGGTGGACGATGGACATCATCAGGGATTTTCCCACCTCAGTAATACTGGACTACCTAGACAAGGTGGGATGGTTGGACTGAGGATGGGTGACTCGTAGTGGGAGGCAGCACAATGGGCCTAATGAGGTCTAACTGCAGTGCAGCAATGCGCACTCCCCCTTATACCAGATACCAGACCATTTAATGTTCTCTAAGAGTCGGTAAAGATATTTTTGATATTCTCAAATATTCTGTATTCAGAGCCAAATTAGAAATATTCATGAAACAGAAAAGAGCTCCTATTAAGATGTTTGTTTATTTACTTAAAAATGTTCTAAAAATTCAACCCGTTCTTAAATGAACTTACAGATTTTATTTTAGCTTTATTTCCTTATAGGAAAATGGTTTTTTGAGTTACATGAAGATTTAAACTAAAGTTGAAATTAAAACGCTAACACTTTCTGTACAATAATTTTTATTATTTGTTTTTTAAAAAAGGCTAACTATTAACTGTTCTTTAAGAGTCGGTAAGGATATTTTTGATTTTCTCGAATATTCTGTTTCAGAGCCAAATAAGAAATATTCATGAAACAGAAAAGAGCTCCAATAAAGATGTTTATTTATTTACTTAAAAATGTTAGAAAAATTCAACCCGTTTTAAAATTAACTCACAGATTTTATTTTAGCCTTTTTTTTTAGTTATAGGAAAATGGTTTTTTGAGTTACGTGAAGATTTAAACTAAAGTTGGAATTAAAAACCTAACACTTTCTTTACAACAATTTTTATTATTTGTTATTTAAAAATACCTAACCATTTAATGTTCTTTAAGAGTCGGTAAAGATATTTTTAATATTTTCTAATATTCTGTATTCAGGGCCAAATTAGAAATATCCATGAAACAGAAAAGAGCTCCAATTACCCGTTCTTAAATTAGCACACAGATTTATTTTTTTTTTTAATTATAGGAAAATGGTTTTTTGAGTTACGTGAAGATTTAAACTAAAGTTCGAATTAAAATACTAACACATTCTTCACAATAATTTTTATTAGTTGTTTTTTAAAAAAGCTAACCATTTAATGTTCTTTAAGCGTCGGTAAAGATATTTTTGATATTCTCAAATATTCTGTTTCAGAGCCAAATTAGAAATATTCATGAAACAGAAAAGAGCTCTAATTAAGATGGTTATTTATTAACTTAAAAATGTTCTAAAAATTTAACCCGTTCTTAAATTAACTCAGATTTTATTTTAGCATTTTTTTTTAGTTATAGGAAAATGTTTTTTTTTAAGTTAGCTGAAGTTTTAAACTAACGTTGGAATTAAAACGCTAACACTTTCTTCACAATAATTTTTATTATTTGTTTTTTAAAAATAGCTAACCATTTAATGTTCTTTAAGAGTCGGTAAACATATTTTTGATATTCTCGAATATTCTGTTTCAGAGCCAAATTAAAAATATTCATGAAACAGAAAAGAGCTCCAATTAAGATGTTTATTTATTTACTTAAAAATGTTCCCGTTCTTAAATTAATTTACAGATTTTATTTTAGCATTTTTTTTTTTGGTTATAGGAAAATGTTTGTTTGAGTCACGTGAAGATTTAAACTAAAGATGGAATTAAAACGCTGACACTTTCTTCACAATAATTTTTATTTTGCTAGATTGCTAGTATTTTTTTACTTTTACTTTATTAACGGAATTCATTTAATATTCGAGTAACAAAGCTATTTTTTTACTTTTAGTTTAATATTGATAATAAGTTCATGATACTCGAAAAGAAAATCCAGCAAAATAAAATGTATTGTACAGAAAATGTTAGTGTTTTTATTCCAAGTTTATATTTTTAGTTATTCAAGCTTAAAGTTGTAATACATAAATTAAGCTGTGGATGTTAAGAAGACCCCATGGATTTTACCTCCCTCATACAATTTTGAATTATTTCTAGTTGTATGTCAAAAACTGTGTTTTTGTTCACTTTTTATAGATTTTGAAAATTAAAACGATCATAACTTTACAAATTTTTCTGTGTTATTTCTGAAATTTTGCGAGAATATTAAGAAAATATTTCTTTTTGTATAAAATCTATACAAAGAGTTTTTCTTTTAAGTATGCATATCCCAATTACAGCGTATATGCTGTAATATCTTCAGATATTCGTTGTTTTTTTTTAGAGTTAATTTGAAGCATCAAATGAGTGTTTTCCACTCCCAGATTAAGCATGAAGTAAAATTTCGAGTTTAGAAAAGCCTGAAAATTTGGTTTGGTCGCGTAGCGAAGCGAAGCGACCAAACCAAATTTTCAGGCTTTTCTAAACTCGAAATTTTACTTCATGCGCCACACGTGTAAAACACAAAAACATTGTGAAGTTTACAATATGCTACTAAAGCAGTATGCTAAGGTCGTATAGTTTAACCTTACTTAAAACCAGTGATTTATACGAAAGGCGCGTGAAGTAAAATTTCAGGCTTTTCTAAACTAAAAATGTTACTTCGCGCTTAATCTGGGAGCGGAAAACACTCGTTTGTAGCTTCTTATTAAACTCTCAAAAAAACAACGAATTTCGAAAAATGTACAGCGTGTGCATATGTATACTCAAAAAGAATTCCTTATATATTCGTCATTCCATAGTTACTTTTAATTGAACGTCAAAAACTGTATTCTTTAATGGATTTTAAAAATTGAACTTTTTAATTTTTAAAATCCATCAAAAAATACTAAGTTACATTTTATAATAATAATATTATTAATACTAAGTTAAATTTTGAGAAATGATGTGAGAATGTCAAGTAAACATTGCTTTTTCAGAATACGTGAACATTAAAAAATATTCCATCAATTAATAGTTTAAGTATTTTGTACTGCAAAAACGTTTAGTTCGTTGCACATGTTAATTCAACTATTGTTGAACTTTTAACATTGGGGAATTCTCTGAGGACCGGACTTTTAATCGTAAACGTGTTTAGGATTTTTGCAATTGCACAAAATAGACCGATTGCTGTTGGCGATTGGTGTTTGCGGGTTAAATTCTCAAAATGACCGGGGTGCCGTTCATTAGATACCAACATACTAGATATGGGAAGTTCGAATCTTTTAGGTGATTCGAATCAGGCCGGTCGTCCACTGGAAGCGACAACACGCGGCTACGCGCTCACGCGATAGGAGCGGCAACGGGCGGCTGCAAGAGTAGCGGCTACACGCGACAGGGGTCGTACACTGCATGTGACTTCGCGCTGCTCAGTTTGTTAGAACCGTCAAAGTTGTGATTTTAAAATATATTTTTAATGGATGTAGAGGATTTTTAAAAAATGAAATTCCCCTTTTAACAGATTAGTTTCCACATGTCAGTTTTATATCAACTTATTTCACTATTTGCCAAATGACTTTGCCCATTTATCAATAGACTTTCCCATTTTAGTAACAAAAATCAAACAACATGAAAGGATGCCAAATAGAACTGTATATTACTAAATAACTAAAAAATTATATAACGATCTTAACAAAAGCTAAGAAAAATTAGTGTTTCGAGAGAAAATATTTTTTTCTTAGTGTTTACGCTTATTTGAATATATATATAATTTTAAAATCTGCCTAATTACGATGAATGAAAAAATATGCTGAGTATAATTCTCCCGACCTACCACAATACAACAATAAAATATTTACATTTAAAATTGAAACGATCATGAGCGATACAAAACGCCGCACCCGCCGACCGACCGGCCTGACAAAATCCTGAGCGTCGCCCGCCCGAAATTCACCAAACACCATCAAGCAAATACCAATATCCAGCCTACACGCGACCCGGAACTCTCCGGCCCATCGGTATTAGTTGAACATTGCAAGAAATTACAAAAATATAATCATTCCAAAAAAAATACATACGCACAAAATGTTCAAATAACAGCACAACCGACACAATCAAACGCAACCTAAGAACGTGTGTTGAATGGATAGTAACAATATGACATCAAGATTTCTGTAATTTTACAGAAAACGCCACGAGTATTAAGAAAAATGCAAGAGACGGCAGCACTTTACAGAGGGCATTTTTATGATTTACAGAGGTCATAAGCACTGCTGTAAAATTTCCACAGAGCAAGTTTTTATTTCTAACAAAACCTTTCTCTTGATTTAAATGTTCATAAATAATATAAATAGTACACTAAAAAGAATCACAAGTTATGCTATTTTCTTTCATTTTATTTTAATGAAATTCATGCTATTATAGAAAAATCAACTTAATGGATGAGTCGACTAATCCTTTATTTGCTTATATTGAAAATATGAAATAAATAGCTGTGTAAATAACGAAATTACAGCCGTAAAATGGAAGCGTAAAGGCGCAGGACTAGACGCGGTTACGAGCGACAGATCCCATTTCCTTGGGACTTGACGCAGCTACACGCTCGGCGCGAGAATCCGCATGTCCGCGCACGCTTGCAGTGGACGAGATTCATTGGATTTACACACGTCGGGATCTGTCGCGCGTATACGCATGTTGCCGCTAGGATCGCGTGAGCGCGTAGCCGCGTGTTGTCGCTTCCAGTGGACGACCGACCTCAACCGAATCATTTTTTAAAAGTGATTCGTTCTTTATGAATCGTTCGTAAACGAATCACTTACAATAATAATAATATAGTTCGTTCTCGCCTTAATCTCCCTCTATAGTGACGATAGATACTTGTTTCATAAACCGTGACCATTTACTTCCGTCAATTAACTACCCGCAAAATTGAATAATAATACTAATAGTAATAATAATAATGATAATAACAATAATATATCCACACATGAGTTAAACGAGCGAATACCGTTTTAAGGGAATTGACTTGTATAATTTAAGCAAAGATGATAGGTTTATTCGAAAGATATGTGTCTATAAAAAATAGAGATAGAGCAAATATATACAAATTTAACTATAAATTAAAATGTTTTATTATATTTATTTTTAAATTATCAAATAATTTGGCCTTTTCTGTAGTAAAGCTGTTCCAAATAAAAGTTCGGTGGCTTCAATTCAACTTGCAAATATTCTGTGATTTGTCTTATAAGTAGAGAACAAACATTAGCTGATAAAATTACGTGTCGAGTCGTACAAAATACCAATAAAGGCTGGCGCAGCGGATTCGATTCTGCAAGTCGTGAAGAATCGTTTCTGACGGATTCAGGCTACATGCACAACGCGCAGTTGAAGTTGTGCGCGGATTCGAGCAAACGCATTAGTCATCCGATTCGGGCGGATTTAGATTCAGACCGCATGTACCGGGTGGGCAAATAAGCGAGGTAAGCGGCTGTATCTCAGAAACTAAAGATCGTAGAGAGTTACGGTAAAATTTTTTTTAGGGAAAGTGGACAAGGGAAAATGCTGGAAATTATTTTCAAGTTTTTAAGATGGCTGCCAGTGGGCGTTTCCACCATCTTGAATTACATAAAGTTACGTTTCTCGCGATTTTCCCCAATGAATATAACAAAAAAGTATTTGCGTTTTAATGTCAACTTAAAGTGGAACATTTTTTGTAAAAACAATTTGTCTCTATCTTTCGAAATAAAATGGTGGAGGGTATTTGAATGTTGTTTTTAATAAATGCCTGTAACTTCGAAACGGCTTAATGGATTTGGACAAATTTGGTATCATTGAAAAGAGCATTTCTTGGGCTTTTAGGTTTCTCGTAATCATGACAGTTGTGACCTACACGGCCGCCGATAGAGGGCGCTATTCGATATTATAACCAAAATATTGGATTTTCTCAAAAAATTTAAATGCGATGATATGACTTTTTTTAGACTAGAAAATAGACAAATAACCAACCAATAAGCCCGCGCCCGCGCATCTTAATATCTTTATTATTAAGATTATTATTATTATTATTAGATATTAAGATGCGGTTTGCGCAGGCTTATTGGTTGGTCATTTGTCTATTTTCTAGTCTAAAAAAAATCATATCATCGCATTTACATTTTTTGAGAAAATCCAATATTTTGGTTATAATATCGAATAACGCCCTCTATCGGCGGCCGTGTAGGTCACAACTGTCATGATTACGAGAAACCTAAAAGCCCAAGAAATGCTCTTTTCAATGATACCAAATTTATCCAAATCCATTAAGCCGTTTCGAAGTTACAGGCATTTATTAAAAACAACATTCAAATACCCCCCACCACTTTATTTCGAAAGATAGAGAAAAATTGTTTTTACAAAAAATATTCCACTTTAGGTTAGCATTAAAACGCAAATACTTTTTTGTTACATTTATTGGGGAAAATCGCGAGAAACGTAACTTTATGTAATTCAAGATGGTAGAAACGCCCACTGGCAGCCATCTTGGAAACTTGAAAATAATTTCCAGCATTTTCCCTTGCCCACTTTACCTATAAAAGTTTTTACCGTAACTCTCTACGATCATTAGTTTCTGAGATACAGCCGCTTACCTCGCTTATTTGCCCGCCCGGTACAAAGCGGAGTAGATGTACGCGGATTCGAGCAAACGCATTAGTCATTCGATTCGGGCGGATTTAGATTCAGATCGCATGTACAAAGCGGAGTTGAAGTTGCGCGCGCATTCGAGCAAACGAATTAGTCATCCGATTCAGGCAGATTCAAACCGCATGTATAAATTCGAACCGGGAATACGATTCAGCTCGACCAAAATCGTTCGGTCGGTCGTCTCGAGTGAATGAATCATTAACGAATCAATTCTTCTTGCAACACGGAATCAGTTCATTCAAATCACCGTACAGAGTCGTTCTTTTTGGACGAATCATTCACGAACGACCCATATCTACAACACACATCACAAACAATTCCAAACATGTTGTTGAATGTTGAAAATTTTGTTTGTTTATATAAAACTTTTTCAAAAGTGTTTTACAAATAAAGTTAAGAGTGTTTTATTGTTAATAGTTTACGAGTTATTGCACTGCATAACTAGAAAATATTTGTTTAAAAAATTGAAAAAAAAAAGAATAAATGCACTTTTCTCGTGAAGAAATTAATACTGTGTTAAAAACTAAAGTTGGAAAAAAGCTCGATAGTAGAGCTAAAAAAATACAAATATTTACTATATAATATAAATCGTTATAAAAAGGTGCTATTGGTGGAAAAAAATAGAAACATATAATTATTAAAAACCGTCTAACATTATGACAAGCATTACTTTTGAATTGATAATCTTAGAAATAGGTTTTGATGTTTTGTAGATACAAACAAGCAATTATTTATAATAGCGCAAGAAAAACAATGTCAATAATAATTATGTATTCAATCGCATGAACACTCACTGCATTATTAATATAGTCCCACTGAGCAAAAAACAAACAAATAACGTTATATCAACATTGTAGCAACATTAAACGTTGTTTTAATGTTGATGAAACATTACTTAAATGGATTTGCTCAGTGGGTAGATTATAATTGGACAAGCATATTAAATATTCATAAAAAAGGGTTTTCTCGCCGCTTCTTTATACAGGGTTGCAAGAAAGTATAGAACAATGCAAAAATCTATAAAATGAAAACGATTATATGAATTATGTCCCATTTTTATTTTAAAAGTTGGGAGAATTTCCGGGCCAACCGGAAATGCAATAAGAAGATGCGCCCTTATGTTTCTCAGGAAAAAACAATAACTTATTGGAACATGAAGATTATTTTTTGTTTGCAAATTCGAACAAGTGTTTCCAATCCTTGATTAAGCATGAAGTAAAATTTCGAGTTTAGAAAAGCCTGAAAATTTGGTTTGGTCGCTCCGCGAAGCGGAGCGACCAAACCAAATTTTCAGGCTTTTCTAAACTCGAAATTTTACTTCATGCGCCACGCGTATTAAACACTGATTTAATATGAAGTTCAAAATATACTGGCTAGTTTTGATTTTAAGTTAATAAACATTACAAATGTTTATTTTGTGTAACTGAATGTTTCAAAATTCAAGCGCCTGATTTTTTCTTTTAATTAAAGTTAGGTATAAACCCCAAAGCAAATTACTTAAATTTTGAAAGCACGTGATTGGGTTAGAAGAAATAAACTGATAAAAGCATTGATTAAATAGTATACCGTGTATTCAATGGTAAAACTAACACTAACATAAGATCAATTGGCTGAAAGACCCCTGGTCGATAGCCATTTTGTAAATTTTGTTTGATTTTGTTTTTAATACAACGCATTATTTCTATTATTTAATTGTAAATATTCTGTATACAAAATTTCATAAATAAAGATGTTTAGTTAGTTAGTTAGTTAAGATCAATCTTGAGCAGTATATTTTTGACTTCAATTTAATTCAGTGTTTTATACGCGTGGCGCATGAAGTAAAATTTCGAGTTTAGAAAAGCCTGAAAATTTGGTTTGGTCGCTCCGCTTCGCGGAGCGGCCAAACCAAATTTTCAGGCTTTTCTAAACTCGAAATTTTACTTCATGCTTAATCTGGGAGTGGAAACACTCGTTAGAAGCTTCAAATTAAAGGATTTTTGAAAACTTATAAATTTAACGATTGCTTGAAAAATTACAACGTTTGTATCCGGATATGTATACTCAAATTAAAAATTCGCTGTATTTTTTTATTTATTATAATATTATCATTTAAACTCACATTTATGAAACACGTTTTGACTAATTTCTCTGCGTTTTGTTTGTACTCATTTCATTACTTAATTTAAAATAAATGCTACAAAGCAAGCTTAATAATTTTTTATTATTTCTCCAACTTTAATATTTTCATGTGGTACACATTAATATGTATCTGTGATATTTTAAAATGTAAATATCAACTATAGAGTTTGAAGGGCACCGAAGGTCACAAACTCGCTCGCTAAATATCTAAACTAAACCGACCTGTATTTAGAAAAGCGCTGCGGGTCACTCGCAAACGAATCCTTGATGACTATTTTCTTCCCGTATTCCTCGTAATATTTCTGCAAGTCCTGCCACGTCGCCTCATTTAAAAGAGCGGCTTTCGGATCCATTTCCACGTTCTGCTCAGCACTGACCTTTCAATTCCCTATCGCTCTCGTATATACAGACAGACACTCGCCTCACCGATTCGGATTGTTAACCTACAAAACCAGGCCACACCTTTCTACACGAATTAAATTGATTTTTGTACCATGGATGGATTATTGTTTTTATGGGGTGTATTGGTTTTATGGTGGAAGGGATGAAAAGAATTGTTGCTGTGGTCGCGCTTTTATTTATTTAAATTCTGGCGTGTACCTGTGCGCGGCAATTTTAAATTTTGAGCTTGCGCGGTTTGACTACCGGGAGTTTAATTGATTATTTCAGGTTTTCTTAAAAAAAACACACAGTTTCAAATATACTTGACATATTATATAGGAGGTTGAAACAATTACAATAAGGGCCTGTTGCACCAAACACGTTGATCTTTGTACTCAAGTTCAAAGTGACATTAGAACAATAGGAACTATCATCTTGAACTTGAGTTCAGGGATGAACCAGTTTAACGT
Organism: Philonthus cognatus; assembly: GCA_932526585.2. Taxonomy (NCBI): domain Eukaryota; kingdom Metazoa; phylum Arthropoda; class Insecta; order Coleoptera; family Staphylinidae; genus Philonthus; species Philonthus cognatus. The sequence continues at coordinate 22,100,379 of OW052243.1, read as the reverse complement.
TTTCTTGTGCAACTTGTGGTTTTTGTTTACATGAAGAACTATTTTGATAAGTATTTTCTTCTGAGAAATAACATTGATATGTCTGTCATAGTACTTTCCCCCATATTAGATACTTGAACTTTCACCTACCTTATTTTATAACAAATGAAATTTCTTATTCCTATTAAACTTTGTTCGTAAGCCTCACTTATATTTTCAGTTTTCCACAAAATATCAATCATGGCAAGGTCAAAAACGACGTTTATAGCAATAGCTCACTTATTCGAAGTAATTAATTCGTAAAATTCACATTTTTAAAACAATATTAATAAAATAACTAAAAGAGCTGACATCAGCGACGGCTCGCAGCCTAACTTCAGGGTAGGCCACAGCGCCAAGGCACACAAAATTTGAGGTTGGGATCGCGCTTTATAAATACAAGGAATTGCACAACAAAGTCACCTTTCAATAATGGATACATATTACCTTGGATCTCTGGCCTACCCTGAAGTTAGGCTGCGAGCCGCCGCTGTATGACATAATGTGAATATGCATTAAATACTAATTTTTAGATTATCTACAACTTTTCTTAACAAGATTTTATATGATCAATATTGAAGAAAAATCCAAAAAAATGCTATGCTATACCACTTCCGGTTTCCACATTTTCATCAAAAGTTGATCGGATACTATTGTAATAAAAAGCTTAAGTTTATAGTGTCATCTTAACAGCTCAATCGGTTTAGACCTAATCGTGGTGATAGAATTACAAAAGGACAGACATTTCTCAAAAATGGTCCTAGTCAACTCGGGGATCTCAAAATACACTAACATTTTTGATTTGAAAATTTTTGTAAACAATACTTTAATAAAACACGATTTAATTTCCTTTCTTCACTTATTTATTTTTGTTTGTTAAATGTACATTTCGAGTACCATGTACTCATTTTCAATAACTGAATGATCAGTTATTGAAAATGAGTACATGGTACTCGAAATGTACATTTAACAAACAAAAATAAATAAGTGAAGAAAGGAAATTAAATCGTGTTTTATTAGGGATTTATTACTTCACATAACTCAAAACAAATAGTGAATAAACAATACTTTACTTTCCACAATAAAACACTTTTAACTTTGTTTGTATAACACAATTTATTTTTATGTGACTGCAGTTTCGGAAAATTCAGCTTGCCATTATCAAACATGAAGTGTCTAAAACTGGAAACAATACGGGTATATATACAAAAGGTGATTACATGAAAACGGATTACAAAACGGCTTTAAAAATGGGGGTATACAGTAGGTCAACCTGGTCGTTAATTAGGGGGATTTCCGGATTAGCCCTAGCTTTATGTATTTCTAGGGATTCAAGGAGATTCATCTTCCGACCCTTTTCGGCACAATGAATAATAGTAAGTACATCTTTTCCAAAAGTATGGTTTTCATCTAAGAAATGTTTTGCAAAAGATGACTTATCACATTGTCGCAACCGAAAAGCCCGGTTATGCTCCTTTAGTCTAGTATTGAAATTACGACCAGATTGACCAATGTATACTACTTGACAATCTGTGCATGTTAATTTATATCCTCCTGATCTATTACCTTTATCAATTTTGGTTTTACTATTAAAAATATAATTATTAATTTTACAAAATGGTTTGAATGCAATTTCTATATTGTTTTTTCAAAATATTTTTAATTTGGAAACTAACATTGCCAAAGTAAGTAATTGGTTTGTAAGTTGTACTGTCTGATTTATTTGGTATTCCTGCATACAGTAAATGTTTAATTTGGGAAAATTTATGTTTTTTAATTAGTTTATCAACTAGATCAAATTAAACATTTACTGTATGCAGAAATACCAAATAAATCAGACAGTACAACTTACAAACCAATTACTTACTTTGGCAATGTTAGTTTTCAAATTAAAAATATTTTGAAAAAACATAATATAGAAATTGCATTCAAACCATTTTGTAAAATTAATAATTATATTTTTAATAGTAAAACCAAAATTGATAAAGGTAATAGATCAGGAGTATATAAATTAACATGCACAGATTGTCAAGGAGTATACATTGGTCAATCTGGTCGTAATTTCAATACTAGACTAAAGGAGCATAACCGGGCTTTTCGTTTGCGACAATGTGATAAGTCATCTTTTGCAAAACATCTCTTAGATGAAAACCATACTTTTGGAAAAGATGTACTTACTATTATTCATTGTGCCGAAAAGGGTCGGAAGATGAATCTCCTTGAATCCCTAGAAATACATAAAGCTAGGGCTAATCCGGAAATCCCCCTAATTAACGACCAGGTTGACCTACTGTATACCCCCATTTTTAAAGCCGTTTTGTAATCCGTTTTCATGTAATCACCTTTTGTATATATACCCGTATTGTTTCCAGTTTTAGACACTTCATGTTTGATAATGGCAAGCTGAATTTGCCGAAACTGCAGTCACATAAAAATAAATTGTGTTATACAAACAAAGTTAAAAGTGTTTTATTGTGTTAAATTAACATGTATAACGAAGTAGAAGCCTCCACAATTCAAAATACTTTACTTTCCCTTTGTTTTGCATATGGGAAAAATAAAAAAATTATAAACTGTAAACAATTTATATTGAGTAACCTTTTCACTGTTGTAGACGTATATTTACATTCTGTGTCTGCGTGCCAGTGCTGCTCTTTGTAATTTTCTTTACTAGTTCTGTAATTTTCTAAAAACTAAAGATAGATTCTCAAAGTATATATGTGCGTTTTACTATTACTTGTGTTATGGCATTACTACTGACTTAAATATACATTCCAGACCAACCTCAAGTGGCCCCACACACTTAAATGTAATTCATACCCCACAACAAAAGGGTTGATTGATAAAATGAAAACACTTATGTTAAAAGTTTAGTCCGAAGGATGTTTGCAAAGTATTAAAGATTTACAGTCAACATACAAAATAATACACTAAAAAAATATTTAATACATTATATTAAAAATAATAATAATGCTTACAGAAAAAATACATTTAAATTATAGTTTATAGAAAAAAACACAAAATCCCATTCACTTAAACCACATTTTCTTTATCCTGCTTCTCTTTTAGATACTTGTAGTGCATATCAGTGCAATCGTTATTGTCAATGTGAACCCATCCAGTTTGTTTCATATGATAAACTCTTACAATACCACCAGAATAAGCGTCCCTGTGAGTTGCATGATAAATCGAACGTCTGCCCAATTCATAAGCTTCCTCATCGGTTAAGTCCCATTTGTATCCGGAATCGAGAACACCGAATGCGTAAATTGAACCCGAGCCTACGCTGAATATTTTACCGGGAGTTCTGGTGCCTTCAGAATCAACATAGTATAATTGTGGGCCCTAAAATGATTTATTTTCCTAAATTATTAAATAACAGACATTAATTATTATATTACAGCCCCAGTCAATAATTCAATAAGGTTTCGGTATCAGGAACCTGAAGCTTTAGTTCTAAAAGTTACTAAATGTTTTATAGTTTTGAAAAATGTGTTATCAACATTTTCTATTAGTATTTCTAATGATATTAAATGACCAATAAAAAAGATACCTTCCCCAACAGTTGGGGAATTTTCTGATGATTGCACTGTCAACAGCAAACGCCTTCGTCATTTTTGCAAGCGTACATTGGTGTTAACTTAAGTGCTTAATTTGTCGAGACCATGGATTTGATAAGAGGTTACATGAAATTTTGGGTTAGATGCAAAGTAAAATGCCATTTTACTTTGCAACTAACCTAAAATTCCATGTAACCTCCATTTTATAAATTGCCTGAGTAGCTTTTACTAGATACCAACGTAAGAGGTAAAAAGATCCAAAAATGTCAAGAGTACATATATCTGATGATTGTGCCCAATTTTAAAAATAATTTAATTAAAAATAAAAAACCAATTTGTTTTAGGTTATATATTTAACACGCTGGCTGGTGTAATGTTAAAATATCTTGTATGTTTCCTGCTACCTTTCTATTTTCTTGCAGGAAGTTAAATGAACATGCAAAGCAAGTATAATTCATATATCATATATGAATCAAATCATATATTTGATGAAATTTAGTGTGTATCATACTTGATTCATACGACAGGCAACGTGTTAAATCGAATCAAGTGACAAGTTCAGACAGAATGGCCGTTTCAAAAATTATTGAAAGTGTGATACTTATACGACAGTTTTCTATACAGATATACAGGGTGTTCTAAATTATTGGGCCACCATTGGTAACTGTGTTATCTTTGGAGCTACGAAGTCGGTTGAATTAGCAAACTAGTAGTGTTTTTTAGGTACATTACGATGGCGTAAACAGAAAAACCTCAGGTTTTTGATTTATTCGTAAAAACAACATTTTTTTTAAATGGGATGCCCTGTATATTTTGAAATAATTAGAAAGAGAAAAAATACATAAACAAAAAAGTCTAAATAAGTGATTATCCTAAAGTTGAAGATAAAGGATGTCTGGGCCATTAAAATACTGCATATTTTAAATCAAAATATATCGGATATTGTCAAAGTATCCATGTTTATTGACGTTTAGCCAATTTTCTTGTATTGTCGTAATTTTTGCCATGCCTTTTTGTCATAACGAGAAATGTGACTAAATGCATTGGTTAATTATTTCTATTTTTTTACGTTCTAATTCAAAATCGTAAACTTTCTTTAAATGTGTAATTACTTTAAATATACGCACACTAAATTTGAGTAAATTGTAGAAAAAATATTTTTTTTAGTCACAGTTTAGGATAATCATTTATTTGGCCTTTTTCTGTACTTTTTCTCTTTCAAAATATGTCAAATTATACAGGGCATCCCCTTTAAAAAAATGTTTTTGCGAATAAATGAAAAACCCGAGGTTCACTTTTTTTTCTGTTTACACCATCGTAATGTACGTAAAAAATACTACTAGTTTGCTAATTTGACCGATTTCGTAGCTCCAAAGATAACAAAGTTACCAATGGTGGCCCGATAATTTAGAACACCCTGTATATTTCTAGTTAAGTTGTAATAGTATATTTTCATGTATAGCAAAAGTGCTAAATAAATATTCTTTATTATTATACTCAATGACATTAGAAGCGTAACACCAAGAAGGAATGATTTTTTTGAATTCATATTTTAGCAAAAGAGTGACTATATTTAAAGCATACATTGATAACAATTTCAACCTTGTGCCTTTTATATTTATTGTGAAAAAAAAATATTTCACTTTTTCTTTTTTGATAAAACTATTTATATGAGCTGTTTAGTACAGATGTTTTTAGTTTTCGTGTGTTAAGCTTAAATAAAATGCCTCGAGTCCGAAGACGTCCACAATATCACCATTTGAGCGATTTTGACCGGGGTCGAGTTGTTGCTTATCGAGATGTCGGTATGTCCTATCGCAAAATTGCCCGCCGTAGTGATTCCACTGCAGTAACTGTAATACATGTGTATCAGGTATGGACAGAAGAAGGTAGAGGAGCAAGAAGAAGACCAATTGGTCAACCAAGGCGTACCACAGAACGTCAAGATCGGCGCTTAAGACAAATAGCCCTGCGAGACCGTTTCGCTACTACGCGTCAAATCGGTGATCAATGGATTGGAGAAGAAGGTAGGCCCGTTAGTATGCGAACCTTACATCGCCGCATTCAATCCTTTGGGTTTCTTTCGTACCGTCCAAGATTAGTGCTTCCTTCAACAGCGAGACACTGTCGCCAAAGGTTGGACTGGTGCAGAGAACGGCAGCATTGGGAGGCAGAATGGCACGATGTCGTATTCAGCGATGAATCACGATTTTGTCTAGGCATTCATTCGAGGCAGTATGACAGCTGCACGTTATGTTGAAGACGTCATACGACCGACTTTGTTGCCTTATTTAGATGGCCGCCCAGACGTACTTTTTCAACAAGATAACGCACGTCCCCATATTGCTCGTCGAACTATGAACTTTCTTAATGAAGCTGGTGTTAATGTTTTGGCGTGGCCACCCCGTTCGCCGGATTTAAATCCCATTGAACATGTGTGGGATATCATGGGAAGAAGAATATTCTCTTTGCACCATTCTCCACAGACTCTAGCACAGTTGATCGATGAAATTCAAGTTGCTTGGAACGAAATGCCTCAAGAAAACATCGACCATCTCATTTTGTCGATGCCCGGACGTCTACAGGAGTGTATACAGCAAAGGGGTCGCCAAACACATTATTAATTTTTTTTAGATTGTTTTTTAATAAAATTTCTTGAAAATGTAATCATTTTATTCTTGATGTAAGACTACCATACTGGCAAAAAATCAAGTTAAAATAATAACTCCTTCTGGGTGTTACGCTTCTAATGTCATTGAGTATATATTATTACAATCTGCAACTAACTTTATTTACTAATATTTTAAATTTGCACTTGTACTGAAAACTGAGAAAATATGTAATTTTTTTTCATTTTTTACTGAAAGTTTATAAATTCAGGGTGTATAATTTATAAAAAAAAAAAAGAGCTTTACCCTCTTATCCCATCCAGCCAACATCATGCCCATGGACAAACCCATGCCTTTATAATTGTAAACCATATTTGACATTAATTTCGAAGCAGCCGCAACTGAAATACGCTCACGATTGCGAAGTTCATACATTCGGCATTGTTTAGCTAAAACTCTGTCCCAGTAAACACAATCTGCAGCACCTCCGGCAAGTGTACCTAAAAGAATAAAACGTGAATACAATAATTAGTCAGGGTAATGCCAAAATGAAATGATACAAATTATTATTTAAAAACGTACCTAACAAGAAATCGTTAATCTCAACGATTTTCTTCATAGTCTGTGAACCGATGAAGGCACCGCCCGTCGCCCTGGAATCCACAGCCAATACTACACCCCCCTTATATTGAAAACCTAGGGTGGTTGTCCCGTGATCGAATTTGATTTTAATTTCCCTGCCGGTTTCATCTTTGCAGAAGTCGGCCAAACGTTGAGCAGGCTAATAAAAAATACATAATTCAAAATTTTAAAGTCTTTTGTGTAATAACATTTTTGAGACAAGGTTAATTTCGGAGGTTTAGGTTTCATTGTATCATATAGGTTAAGTTAAAGTGCTTTAGGTTCAAGAGCCCATACATAGTTTGCAGCGGCGGCTCGCAGCCTAACTTCAGGGTAGGCCAGAGATCCAAGGTAATATGTATCAGTTATTGAAAGGTGGCTTTGTTGTGCAATTCCTTGTATTTATAAAGCGTGATCCCAACCTCAAATTTTGCATGCCTTAGCGCTGTGGCCGACCCTGAAGTTAGATTTCGAGCCGTTTATTAGCGAGGATAGTTGCACACTGGCAAGTATCCTAGAATTATTTCTTTGCCCATAATATGGTTATTAAATAGATTATTGGCAATACTTGAGAACTGAAACGATTGTTGGTTAGGATGGTGCGCATTAGAACAGACTAAAAACCAGAGTGTTCACGTTAGCTATGCGGGGTAAAAAGATCAGCATTGACGAGTGGCTCCCCCCAAACGTATGGTGCGATTAATGGCCGGTTCACAATCAAATTGGAAACGAGAAGCCAATTGAATCTTACGATTTACGTGTTAACATGCACAACACGGACACCTTCCGGATCTCGAGCCCTAAAATGAGAAGGTGCTCAGTTGTGCATGTTAGCATGATAACCCAATGATTCAACTTGCTTCCCGTTCTAGTTATCATTTCCGTTTTGATTGTGAACCTACCTTTAGAGTTCCTCTTATTATTATTTCCTCTGTGGTATCAGGTATGATAGATACAAATAATAAAGAATGCCAAGCAACATTTTTATTCAGAATTACAATGTATTGGTGAAATCTTCTCACACTGAATAATTAGCCGATTGTTATATCTTTTGGTCCTTCGTAACACCTTTTTGAGGAACAAAGCTATTATTGAATGGCACCTTTAAAATGCACAAATTCTATATGTTATAATACACTAAGGGCAGTGTTATTTAATTATATTTTCCATGAAACATGACAGTACTTACGTTGGTGAACGGTGGTGCAGCTAACTGCAAATTATTCTGGAAATTTCTGCTCAGGTGCACGACATCCTGATCGAACTCGTTCTCCTTTTTGAGGATATCGTAGTCGGTAACGTCGCAAAGTTCAGCTAAAGCCATTTTTACAATTTAATAATGCTGATACACAACAAAACTGCAAGTTCAAAATGACAATGCTAAATGAATCTAATAAGTCGCCGGACATAACCTAAAAACACTGATCGTAGATATTACAGAAGTTTATATTTCTTTTTACAGAAATCTGTAATGTTGTTTGTCAAATCAAGATTACAGAAAACTAGACCGTAATACAGATCAAACAAGAATAATTCCAATTCAAATATACTTGAATTTGAGAAAATAAGCTTACGCTTCTTATAATTATATTTATATTTTAGACGAAAACCATTTTTGTAATTTTATAAATTACGTAATTCAGATTTCTGTAACAAGATATATTACAGGAATCTATAACAATATATTTTACTGAAATTTATAACAAAATATATTATAGAAATCTGTAATTATAATGCCTTTTAATTTCTACAGAAGTCTGTAATTTTATCTGTCAGTATTTAAGGAATTGTATTTCTTAAGTATTATAGATTTCTGCAAATTATTTCATTTTTATTACTGGCTTAGCGGTAAAGTGAACAAAATATTTCTTGTTAATTGTAAATTAACATGTATCATCGTAATACAATAATTATTCAATATAGACTATTCAACAATGATTTTCATTTTCGCATTCTATATTGCTACAAGATTCTAAAATTGCTTTTAGACATGGGTTCTCCACTCCCAGACTAAGCATGAAGTAAAATTTCGAGTTTAGAAAAGCCTAAGAATTTGGATTATCCGCGTAGAGAAGCGGAGCGGCCAATCCAAATTAGGCTTTTCTAGACTCGAAAATTTACTTCATGTGCCACACGTATAAAACACTAAAATATCGCAAGGTTTAAAATGTACGGCTTAAGCAATCCAATATGTAGATGTGAATAAAACGTGAGTCAAATTCTGCGCTGAACAAATTGTTTAAAACAGTGATTATAGGCAACCCAAGAACTCTAACGTATATTAGGTTGCCTATAATCGTTGTTGTATGTGTGTTTTTTGAACTTCACTGTAAGTCAGTGTTTTTAAGCGTGGCGCACGAAGTAAAATTTCGAGTTTAGAAAAGCCTAATTTGGATCCAAATTCTTAGGCTTTTCTAAACTCGAAATTTTACTTCATGCCTGGGCGTGGAAACACTCGTAAAAAGCCTCAAATTAACCGCTTTTAAGGGTCTTTTTCACTTTTTGACCTTGAAAATGCGCCCCTGGTGGCGATGGTGGACATAGAATTGGTTTTACAACACAGTTGTTCATCATATATGATTTCTATAAAATTACTCATTATGCGATACTTCGTTTGTTAGCGGCAAGGAACCGGTTTTTTACGCGTTGTTGGGCTGAGGGGAGTAAAAGGGGAAAACATTTATTCATTTCTCGATACATTTTTATTTTCGAGCCAGACTAGCTGTGCATCCATCTCTTTCTAACGTTTTGCGCTGTTCTTTTAATTTTACTTCCAGGGCCCGTCGAATCCATATAAATCTGTAACTTCACATATTTAGTTGACCGGACCACTCGATAGGAGGGCGCAAATGTCGCAATTTCAAATTTCCCGCGATTTCGAACATCTGATGGCACAAAAATCAAATTTCCCGCAGTTTCGAACTCTGCGAGAAAGATATTTCAATCAGCACCTCTTCAAAAATGCTGATAAGACGAAATATTTTGAAGACGTGGACGAGTGTTAATATAAATAAACAAAACCGTAAGTATTGGAAAATATTCATTTCATTCTATCAATGCCATTAAGTCTGTACTTGTGTTTAAATTTGTAAAAATGTCTCATTTTTGTGCTATAAAATCATGCAATAATTGCGAGAAAAATATTCGTATGCATAGATTTACGAAAAGAAATGGGGTAAGCTTTAACATTTGTTATATTAGTTCATTTAAATATTAAAATAAACATAACTTTTAGTTGAATCTATCAAAATAAAACTATTAAATTTATTTCATGGAAGTTGTAAGTTCTAATTTAATGATATTCGTGCAGATTCAATAATAGAAGTATGTTATTTAAACTTGGATGGTGAAATTAAAAAGTAACATACTTTAAATTTAACATTTTGTTTTACAGATATATAGTACATATAAAAATTTAACAAAATAGAATCTATAACTTTTGTATATAATCCCCCCGATTTTGTAAGCGATATGTTAAGTTTACTTTTATTCGTACAAATTGGTTTTTTGTTATTAGGCTTTTGGTTTTTTATTTTTATTAAATCTTAAATTTTTGTTTCAAAATATACGAATAAGTTTATATCATTAAATAAAAAACTAATAAACAATTGTTTTATTAATATTTTACATTTTATTCATAACTACTACTCTATTTTTTTAAATAATCCTATCAATTCATTAATCTAAGATTGATATTCTTTTTTAGGTGTATGAGAAGTGGTTAGAGGCTGTTGACCGAGAAGAGCTGCGAAGAAAATCGAAATGTCAAGTCGTTAAATCCACATTTGTTTGTGACAGGCATTTCGATGAGGGGACGAAATGCTTTTCCAGCAAATCTAATTTAAAGCCAGGGAGTGTCCCCACATTATATCTTGATACACCGGCGGGTAAGCTGAATATTTATTTATTACTTTTATATATTCACATATATCTCTAAGTACCAAATAAGAACAATAAATTACTTTTTACTTTCCCCTGTATGTAATACAAAGGGAAAGTATTGTTTTCGTGAAAATTTTCGAATCAAAAATTTTAGCGGAAATATCCGTTTTGAGGTCCCCTGAGTCGAATAAGACTATTTTTGAAAAATGTCTGTCTGTCTGTCTGTCTGTCTGTGTGCACTGTACCGCAAAAACCGCTAAAGATATCGAGATGAAACTTGAAACTTAAGCTTTTTGTTACAATCGGAAGAACTGAAAAGCTTTTGGTGAAAATCAGAAAACCGGAAGTGGTACTTTACTCTTAGCGTTTTTCAGTTTTTTCAGATTTTTTCAATAAATGTTCATCAACCAAAAAATTCTTTTAAATAAAAGTTGTAGATAATAACAAAATGAAGATGTATTGTTCACTTACTTTTTGTCATAGCACTCTTAGTTTTTGAGATATTTCAAAAGTTGTGTGTTTTATCTAGTTATTGGTGTGTTACAGTGTATGTGTCGATACAATTGAAAAATGTTTCAAATAAAAGTTGTAGAAAATAAAAAACTAAAGATTTTTCGTCGACTCACTTTTTGTCATAGCACTCTTAGTTTTTGAGATATTTAATAAATAGTATTTTTTATCTAGTCATTGATTTATGTCAGTGTGTGTGTTGATACAATTGGAAAATGTTTCAAATAAAAGTTGTAGGTAATAAAATATTAAAGATTTTTTGTATATTTACTTTTTGTCATAGCACTCTTAGTTTTTGAGATATTCAATAAATAGTGTTTTTTATCTAGTCATTGGTTTGTGTCAGTATGTGTTGATCCAATTGAAAAATGTTTCAAATAAAAGTTGTAGTTATCAAAAAGTTGAAGACATTTTGAAAATAATAATGTTACAAATATTTTAAAAGTGATTTAATACGCAATTTACGGGGGAAAGTACTATGATGGACACATCACCATTTTTTTTATATAATATTTTTTTGAGCAAGCGCGCAAGTATAGTATATCTAAATATTTATATATACATATTTTGTTCACAGCCCTCGTTGAAGATCCAGATGATCCAGACGATCCGGAAGATCCGGAGTTGATTGGACCATGCAATGTTAATGAGTTTCCAAGCACATCGGACGAGTGGCCATCCATCCAGACTCTGCAGAAATCAAATGCTGGTGGAAATAAAGTCTCATGCCCAAACGTAGACTCTCCCATTATGCAGGACAGCAAGAATTCCGTTTCATATCGTGGAAATTATTAATATAATTAGAAAAATCTTTAAGAGAAGTTGTAGAGAATTAAGAATTAAACATTTAATGTGTTTATACGTTCTGTCATAGCTCTTTTAGTTTTAAAGTTATTTTTAAAAAATATGAATTTATGAATTGTTTCAAATTATGTTATTGCTATATTTCTGTGATAGAAATAATAGATACAATAATTCTAATTTGCGGTCGGTACCTGTGTTAATTTCAGCAGATTTTTTTCTATATACTTAATTTTGTATAATTCTGTATATTTAAATAAAACACTTGGTTTGTTTCACTAATTTATATTTTCTCCGACTAGTTTTATCCAATGGTCGAAACTAGTCTGAGAAAATATAAGTTAGTGAAACAAACCAAGTGTTTTATTTAAATATCCAGAATTATATTCAAAAATGTTTCACCACGGGTTAAGTGAGAAATTAATTAAACATATACTTAATTCTGTGTTTTATTAGTAATAATTTGTGTTTTATTCATAATACTTCTTGTTTTAACATTAACTACTATTTTTAAGAATTAGAAGTATTAATGAGACCAAATAAGATGGAAAACAATCTACGCAGTCATCTTAATGGAAATAAATATTGTTATTTTATTTATATTCGTAAATTATGTATAAGTTGATATTTAAAAGATATTTCAATGGTTACTAAAATTATTCGTTCACTAATTTACCGGAATTGCATTGCTTAGTAACTATGATCATAAGATCATGGTTAGAATAGTGTATTATTCAGGCTTTTGCCCGCCTGCACCGCAGGAACTTAATCGTGGCTGTGAAGTTAAACACAATTAAATCAACAGCTGATAAAATGTTTTAAATTTGTAAGATATCTTAAGCATGTCTCTTTTATCGTAATGCAAATGTATAAACAATTTGTGAATAAAAATACTTTTTTAAGAAGTTTAATCGCTGACTGACAAAAGTAATCAGCACTTGCAATGTAACACTCGATGAATAATGCATTCTATTTTATTGCTTATGGAATACGTCTAAATAGGAAATGCAATTGTGGTTATTATATCCATAACTACAATTTGTTTTCTCCAGCATATAAGCCCATGCTTCAATTCTCAAGGAATAAAAAAGAAAAGAATGGTTACCTAAATAAAAACCTTTATTTTACGTTTACATCTATAAATAAATGTTATCGTAGACAATTTCAAAAAGTTAGCTACAGGAAATTACAGTAAATGTTACAAGTACTATACATACAGAGTCCGCCAGAAAAATGTATACACTCTTTGAAGAACGAAAACTATGTATTGTGAGTTTCTTTTACATTGAAATACTCATCGTACTTGTAGTACAGTCTTCAGTTAAGCACATGGTTACTTTAGATGTGCAAAATGTTGGCCCTTGGCGGCCAGTCGCATAAAGGAACGCCACGGTTCTCGCAGTTATGTCGGTCAACGTGTCAATGAAGATTGCTGCACGAGCCGCGGTAATCTGCTGCCGAAGTTCCTCCAGTACCAACAAGGCCGCAATCAAGGGGAGGGATAGGGGAGCTTAAATTCACTCCCCGAAATTTTCAATAATTCCATTTTGGAAAATTACAACGAAGATTTTGAAATTTTTAAAAATTTCAGTATTTGAATATTTTAGGGGGGATTCGTAATTAAAAAAAAATACCTGGCTACGGCCTTGTAGGTGCTGGAAGACCTTCGCCGGGAGATTACAGCGGCTTGTGCAGCAAGCTCCATTGAAACGTTGACCGATGTAAATTGCAGCGACCACTTGTCATTCTGTTATCTGTCTGACTGCCAACGGCCAACATTTTGAACATCTAAAGTAACTATGTGCTTAACTGAAGACAGTATTAGATGTGTGATCAGTATATAAATGTAAAACATACACAAAAAATACATTTTTTTGGTGGAGTCTGTATATAATTAATAGGTGGCATAATATTTTGTTTGAGTTAGCACTGAGCAATATATGAGCAGTTATGTTCTAAATATTCTAAAACAAAATGAGGCAATGTTCACAATCCGTCTACCAGAATCATCATACGGATCTTCTCTGTTACCTCTCTCCACCAAGAATGGCATGTCAAAAAACACACGTGTAAAAAAAATTCTATAATAAAATAATAAAAGTTGTGAAAACAACTCAGAATTGCTATTAAGATAGCAATTTCGTAATAAGTTTGCTGTAAAAACAGCAGTTTGAAAAGCAAAGATTAGAAAAAGTGCAAATTATCTAAAAAGCCACGATAACAGATCATAAAAATCTGCGAGCAGTCTCTTAGAATCGTTAAGACAACGACTTTTTCAAAGAAATCCCGCAAATTGTTGTCACGTAAGATCGCCATCTATTAAAGACACCCTGAACTGAAAAATACCCCATTTTCGCTATACAACCACTAGGTAGCGTGACGGTATGCGGAAAATTGCAAAACGAGTGAACATTTTTATTTGAGCCTTTCCAGGCCATTTCGTGAAAATCTAACTTTACAGAAATGTTCAGGGGGTAAAAATAGGTCCGGTGTGCATCGGTTTTGCAAATCCGTGAGAATTTCTGAAGATTATTTCGTGATTAAAAATTATTGCAATTTTTATGATTTTTTTTCAGAAAAACGATAATAGCTAGAATCATAAGCGATGCACACAGGTCCTAAAATGGGGCCAAGAATATGTATGAATTTTTTCGTAACTCTAGCTTTTCTGGGAAAGCTGGAATAAAAAATTACGATTTTCGAACAACAAAAAAGACCCTTAAGGAATCGTATTTCTTAAGTATTATAGATTTCTGCAAATTATTTCATTTTTATTACTGAATTAGCGGTAAAGTGAACAAAATATTTCTTGTTAATTGTAAATTAACATGTATCATCTTAATACAATAATTATTCAATATAGACTATTCAACAATGATTTTCATTTTTGCATTCTATATTGCTACAAGATTCTAAAATTGCTTTTAGACGGGGGTTTTCCACTCCCAGACTAAGCATGAAGTAAAATTTCGAGTTTAGAAAAGCCGAAGAATTTGGATTGGCCGCGTAGCGAAGCGGAGCGGCCAATCCAAATTAGGCTTTTCTAAACTCGAAATTTTACTTCATGCGCCACACGTATAAAACACTAAAATATCGCAAGGTTTAAAATGTACGGCTTAAGCAATCCAATATGTAGATGTGAATAAAACGTGAGTCAAATTCTGCGCTGAACAAATTGCTTAAAACAGTGATTATAGGCAACCCAATAACTCTAACGTATATTAGGTTGCCTATAATCGTTGTTGTATGTGTGTTTTTTAACATCACTGTAAGTCAGTGTTTTTAAGCGTGGCGCATGAAGTAAAATTTCGAGTTTAGAAAAGCCTAATTTGGATTGGCCGCTCCGCTTCGCTACGCGGCCAATCCAAATTCTTAGGCTTTTCTAAACTCGAAATTTTACTTCATGCTTAGTCTGGGAGTGGAAAACACTCGTAAAAAGCCTCAAATTAACCGCTTTTAAACAACGAATTTCCGCAAATTTTAAAAACGCTGTAATTATCGGGATATGTATACTCAAAAGAAAAATGTTCTGTTTTAAACAAGTTTTAAACGTGTTTTTAACATGTTTTTAATTGTTAGTGTTTTTCAATGAAAAGAACACGTTTTATTTACATTATATTTATATTTTAGACCAGTGGTCTCCAAACTACGGCCCGCGGGCCAAATCCGGCCCGCGACTTGCATGAATC
The DNA here is from genome assembly GCA_932526585.2 of Philonthus cognatus. Taxonomy (NCBI): domain Eukaryota; kingdom Metazoa; phylum Arthropoda; class Insecta; order Coleoptera; family Staphylinidae; genus Philonthus; species Philonthus cognatus. The sequence continues at coordinate 22,084,689 of OW052243.1, read as the reverse complement.
CGGCCCGCGATTGTTTGTAATTTTTTTTGTAAATGTCATATTTTGAAATATTGTAACAATTGTTCCTTAAATTTTTCATAATTTTCTAAAATTAATCGGATCTTGGCCGACTTTATTATGTAGAATTGTATTTGTGGCCCGCGAAGAAGATAGCTTGGAGACCCAGGTTTTAGACGAAAACCATTTTCGTAATTTTAATATTACGTAATAGAGATTTCTGTAACAATATATATTACAGGAATCATTAACAATATATTTTACTGAAATTTATAACAATATATATTATAGAAATCTGTAATAATAATGTCTTTTAATTTCTACAGAAGTCTGTAATTTTGAAGGAATTGTATTTCTTAAATATTATAGATTTCTGCAAAATAAATGATTTCTAAAAACTAATGAACACATTGTAAACGATTAATTTGCTTGAATAATTAAACTTTTTATAATAATTGCATGTCAAGTCTATTCATTCAAATTCAATCTTAAATTTATTCAATAGATTATTGAGGTAATGTTTACATTTATTAACAGTATTTTTTTTATTATACTTATTATTATCTCTAGATATGTCTAATGGTTTAGTACAATTACCTGTTTCATGTTTTTTTTCTATTCTTAAACTATTTGAACATTATCGGGCAATATTAGATTATTTGCTGATCATATATTAAAAGTGCGATTCTTTTCGCAATCTACAACAAGTTAGTCTTACAAAGACTATATCAAACACTCATTGAAACAACTACTTCCCGGGCTAATACCCCGACGGACATTGAATTATACAACAAGTGTTTGCTGTTACATACAGTAACCTACTGCAAATGTAACAATTTGGGTCAAATTATTCAGGCCATCTATAGACGCGTTTCGAGATTTATCTCTCATCAGTATAGCTTTGCCATTCCCTCTAAACAAATTGACACCTTAGACTGGCGGTCACGTTACCGTTCAATCATTAGTATAAATGAAATTGCCAATTCTTGGTTGCAGAATACTTCAAACATTAAAAGTGCGATTCTTTTCGCAATCTACAACAAGTTAGTCTTACAAAGACTATATCAAACACTCATTGAAACAACTACTTCCCGGGCTAATACCCCGACGGACATTGAATTATACAACAAGTGTTTGCTGTTACATACAGTAACCTACTGCAAATGTAACAATTTGGGTCAAATTATTCAGGCCATCTATAGACGCGTTTCGAGATTTATCTCTCATCAGTATAGCTTTGCCATTCCCTCTAAACAAATTGACACCTTAGACTGGCGGTCACGTTACCGTTCAATCATTAGTATAAATGAAATTGCCAATTCTTGGTTGCAGAATACTTCAAACATTAAAAGTGCGATTCTTTTCGCAATCTACAACAAGTTAGTCTTACAAAGACTATATCATGTTGTTGTAGATTGCGAAAAGAATCGCACTTTTAATGTTTGAAGTATTCTGCAACCAAGAATTGGCAATTTCATTTATACTTATTTGTTGATGTCTAATTCTTATTTTTGTAAATAGATTAATGAATGTGTTAATTAAATTATGTTATTACAATGAAATATTACTTTTATCTTAGGAGCTTGCAATATTTTATTGCAAACCAACTAAGAATAAACTTTAATTTTTAGTAGAGTGGATTGCATTTATAAATCATAGGTTTTTGTTGTAATTTTATTAATATTTTGATGAATATCATAAATACCCCACTAAACCCGGAAACATTTTAAATATTGCACGAATACTGAACATGATACTAAAATAAAACATTGTATTCAAATTATTACAACAACGTTTTAGCAACGTTACAAACATTGTATAAACTGTTTCCGTGCAATATTGATTTATATACATTACCGAAATGTTAAACATAACACTACAATTTAACATTGTTTTATAACGTTTCTAAATATTGCGGCAAAGTAATATAACGTTATATAATCATTACAATTTGACTTGTATGCAACATTATATTGTAAACATTGGATATATATTGAAAATAGTAACATTGCATTTTTAACATTGTATAATTGTTGACACTGTTGCTATAATGTAGCATCGTGGTTTACACATTTCATGGACATTGAACATACAGAGAGTTTTTTATTCAAGTAAGCATGTCTCAATTATATGCTGTAAATCTTCAGATATTCGTTGTTTTTTAAAAGAGTTCAACTGAAAGCTTTAAACGAGTGTTTTCCACTCCCAGACTAAGCATGAAGTAAAATTTCGAGTTTAGAAAAGCCCCGTGAAAATTTGTCGAGGGTCGCGCAGCGACCCGAGACAAATTTTTTGGGCTTTTCTAAACTCGAAATTTTACTTCATGCGCCACGCGTATAAGTCGCTGATTTGAAGATTGAAGTTCATGCACTTGTTAACAATATTTTAATGTTTTCAGAGTTTAAGGGTACTAGGTACTTAGGTTCCGGGGTACTGTCTCTCCTAGACTATACATTATTTTTTGTAAGACAGTGTTTTTATTATTTTCTTGTTACCAATATATATTTGTATTTTTTGACTCATTTAAACCCAGAAATAAATTTTGCATTGAGATTACGAGAGAAACCTTCGTATAAGGTTTACATGATTGCTGCACATCGGGTTGCATATAATACGGATTCTATGCATTCATCGTATGCAACTTAACATACTTACATACATTCGTATGTTGGGTTGCATACAAATAAGAGTAATCGCTCGTGTTGCTAGTATTTTCTTTGAACGTTCGCATGCAACGTTCCTGTAGACGGACATTCAGCGTTTATTCAACGTTTTTTCAACATTCATGCAACTTAAAACGCAACGTTTCGTGTTGCGAGGTAACATTGATGCAACGTGTCACGCAACGTTTCGTGTTGCGCGGTAACATTGATGCAACGTGTCACGCAACGTTTCTTTGCTCAGCGGGACTACATTCATCAAACTTAAAACGGACTTTTCATACTCCAATATATATTATTTACTGGAGTCTAATAACTGTCTGCTAACGTTGAGTAACGTATACCTTTTATTTATTCGTCATATCAATGCTGCTAGCATTTGATTATAAAGCAGAACATGTTATACTACTATAAAGAATATTTATTATTATAGACAGTTAAAATTTTTATTTGCGGATATACTAGATATAGTAAGTAAGTGATCTAAAGCAGCAATAAAAACAACACATTATCCGTCAATAATTGGTGTTGAAATGTAAAAACCACATTAAGCTAATGGCAAATGTTTAAACACACGCACACAGAGGCTGTGAAACTATTAAACGCAAGATTATTTTTAAAGTGTTTTAAGTGGCGTCGTCGCTACTCTTCTTTCAGATCTTTTTTTATTGACAAATTATAAGTTAATTTAGTGCTGTCGCCGCACAAAAATTAGTGAGAAGGGGAAGAAGGCTTCCCATTTAAATTGTCCTCTCACGCGCACCGCTTGAGTGAGTGGGGTTGTTGTTATGACTTAATAGAAAAGGGAAGCATTTTTTATCGGCCGAGTTTTAATTAGAATTTTATTTCGGTTAAATAGCCTTTCTGGATGATACAAAAAAAGTGGAGAGGATTGAGAGTGGATGGATTTTAAATTTAGTTCCGATGTTTTAAGTGGCTTTTCAATGGGATGTTTTGGGAAATTATGGGTTTTTATTACTGAATTAGGGTCTTCAATTCGTTGCTTGAGTAATTATTTCATTTTTATTACTGAATTAGCGGTAGAGTGAACAAAGTATTTCTTGTAAATTGTAAATTAACATGTATCATATTAATACAATAATTATTCAATATAGAATATTCAACAATGATTTTCATTTTGAATTCTATATTGTTACAAGATTCTAAAATTGCTTTTAGACGAGGGTTTTCCACTCCCAGACTAAGCATGAAGTAAAATTTCGAGTTTAGAAAAGCCTGAAAATTTGGATTGGCCGCGTAGCGAAGCGGAGCGGCCAATCCAAATTAGGCTTTTCTAAACTCGAAATTTTACTTCATGCGCCACACGTATAAAACACTAAAATATCGCAAAGTTTAAAATATACGGCTTTAGCAATCCAATATGTAGATGTGAATAAAACGCGAGTCAAATTCTGCGCTGAACAAATTGTTTAAAACAGTGATTATAGGCAACCCAATAACTCGAACGTATATTAGGTTGCCTATAATCGTTGTTGAATGTGTGTTTTTTAACTTCACTGTAAGTCAGTGTTTTTAAGCGTGGCGCATGAAGTAAAATTTCGAGTTTAGAAAAGCCTAATTTGGATTGGCCGCTCCGCTTCGCTACGCGGCCAATCCAAATTCTTAGGCTTTTCTAAACTCGAAATTTTACTTCATGCTTAGTCTGGGAGTGGAAAACACTCGTTAAAAGCCTCAAATTAACCGCTTTTAAACAACGAATTTCCGCAAATTTAAATAACGCTGTAATTATCGGGATATGTATACTCAAAAGAAAAATGCCCTGTATGTTCTATTTTAAACACGTTTTAAACGTGTTTTAAACTTGTTTTAAACATGTTTTTAATTGTTAGTGTTCAATGAAAAAAACGGGTTTTATTAAAAAAAGTGTTTGTTTTAATTAAAATGAAACAAACGTTTTTTTTAACAACCTTGGTGTTTATACGCGTGGCGATTGAAGTAAAACTTTGAGTTTAGAAGAGCCTAATAAACCAAATTTAAGGCTTTTCTAAACTCGTAATTTTACTTCATGCTTAATCTGGGAGTGGAAACACTGGTTAGAATCTTCATTTGGAACGCTTTTTAAAAACAAGGAATGCCTGAACATTTACAATGTATATATCGAGGTATGTATACTTAAAAGAAAATCCCTGTAAATATACAGTTACTTTATTATCAGTTTAAAATCAGCAACTAAAGAAACAAGTCGGTAAATAACTAATTTAAGATATAAATTAAAACATAAATAAGTATATTTTTAATAAATTCATAATTACAAAACTATAATAATACAAAATATCCGTGGTAAAATTGTTTTTGAAAAAATCATGTTAATTACAATCTTCTTTACCAGACTTTATTTCGGTTCTTCTTTGTCTAAAACTCATATTACATAAATAAATGGGTTGGCATTTATGGAAAATATTCAAGACTATTGATCGTTTTGCTTTTTACTTTTATAGATTTATATTAAAATTATCAAGAATTGTCTGCAATAATTGTTTGTTTCTTGCATATCTGGACTATTGTCAATGTTTTCGACATGTTTAAGACCTGTAGTTCTAATTATTTACTACCTTTTAGGCTAACGTCAAGGTTTTTAAACTTCTTTCTGCACCTCTTACGCTTATGTCAAGTTTTTCAAACTGTTGACTGCACCTCTTAGAATCATGACAAGATTTATATACTTCTTACGGCACTCTCTCTCTCTTAAGATTATGTCAAGATTTTCAAACTTTTTACTGCACCTTTTGTTAGATTATTTCAATCTTCACTTTTTTCTAATCTTATGTAAAAGTATTTTTTTTTACACCTTTAAATTCTTATTGGTTTGTTTGTTCTTGTATTTTCGGTTTTCTCTCTAAAGCGTGTTTTGTACGCACATTTTTTTGGAACAAAATACGATAAATATCGTTGCCACACATTTCTTGAAACATTTTCTTCTTTTTTTCAGAATTTTGCCTGTTTTCATTTATCTACTCTTTCTAACAATTTACATAGACTTTGGTCTTTTCTGTTTTTCACATATTCCCGCACACTTTCCTTTTTTCTCCTTTTCCGGAAGCACGAACGCCGTCCTTTTCCGCTTCTTCTCCGAAACTGTGGAAGTCGTCGGAGTCGTCGTTTTCTTCGAAGATTTCGAAGCACGCGAAGAGGATACTCCCCGGTTTGACGACGAAGAATGCGACGTCCTGGAAGAGCAGCTCGACTTAGGCGATTTTCCACATTTAGAACGTGAATGTGAATATGACTGTGATTGTGAAAGTGAAGCTGAATATTTTCTATCTCTATGTCTTCTTGGAAGTTTTGACGTGCTTGTCGAGTCGATGGATGAAAGAATTTTGTCATCACTGTCAGAATATCTGAAATATAAACACCGAATTAGCCACTTAAGATTTTTTGAGTTATAATAATATCTAAACTTACTTAGGCAAATTGCAATCACAAATCTTCTGCCCGCTGTTCGAATTCTTCTTCTTCTTTCCTGCAATCCATGAACCCGACTTCTTCCTTCTAGTTTCTAAATTATTTACAGTCAACCTAGCCACAGTAGTGGGTTCCTTTTTAAACTTAGAAGGCGATGAGGATGTATTACTCCTATCGGACTTGCTCTTCTTCTTCCCATTCTCGCTATCAGTTCCGGAAGCGCCATCGGATTGAGAAGAATTGGTTTTGTAACTCTTCGACTTATCACTCTCGCTTTTGCTCATCTTCCTCTGCACTGGCTTTTCTGTGCTGCCCTTGTGTTTTTTCGTGTAGTACGAGCAGCAGAGTCTTCTGAAGATTAGCAGGCAGCCGGCTAGGGGATAGATGAAAAAGAAAACTAGGTTGGTGCAGAATTCCGTTGAACGCGAGATGTTTCTGACTCGTTTTTTGGTTTTTGGATGAATAGCCCAACCGTCGCGATCGTAAACTACTGCGTCTTTTTTTAGCTCAGGTTCGTAGTATTGCTTCATTTGCTTTGGGAGGTCGAGTAGAACGGTCAATCCCCATAAACCTATGAATGGGAAGCAGCGGGCTAACAGTGCCTTAAGTAGGCCCATTAAGAGAAGGACTACCAATAAAAACAAGGCGAAATAAAAAACGACAGAAAGGAGATCGTCTAGGAAGGTAAAATGGACCATATAGGTGACTATTGGGAGGGAGCCTTGGAATCCTGCTGCGTGATAGTGTTCTAGGGACATTGGGTTACATTTGAGGCCTGCTGAAGAGGCAACGCACGCGCAAAGGCAATGCCAGGTGCAGATGCATCTGTCGTATTTTTGGATTCTGATCCTCCTCAAAGCCACTAGTTCATGGTTGCTGTTGAGGACTTCAATGGAGCAAAAGAGTAGCTCGCTTGGTAAGATATGGCGAACTTCCAAAGTGAAAATATGTTGGTTTTGCGGGGAAATCAAAGTTAACTTTGATTTAATCCTACTGAACTCGCTAGGGATTTCCAAGGGGAAATCACTCAGTTGGACTAAAAACTTGTTTGAGATCAAACCCGAGTTGATGATTTTAACCATAATCGTCGTGATTTTGTCGCAAGTACTATCAACATAAACCTCACTAACCACAGCCCGTGTTTGCTGCCTGATAATCGCGTTAAAATCCGCCTTGACCTCAATATCAACTGTTGTTACATGCTCCCCTCTGTACTCAACATCCAAATACTTCTCTCCAGTCGTGTGATTAATCAAAATCGGATCTCTCGTAATGTTAGCATGGTATTTCAAAAAATAACACCCCTTCTGGCTCTTCTTCTCCAACGCCTTATCATGCCTCCAAAGCTGCTTAGGCTGATTATGCAAACAAGTGCTCCTAGGCACTCCACACCTCAAAGGCTGCTTGAAGAAAGCCTCAAAACCCACACCAATCCGATCGCACTGATCCCCTTCAAGCGCAATCTGCTCAGGATTCACCACTAGATACTCCTCAGCACCGTTCTTCATCTCAGGGTACTTCTGCACATCACAGTGCTTAATCCCCTCGGGAATCAAAATCCGCTTCGAATGCAAATTGCTGTACTCATCAGTGGTTTCATTGGAAGTCTCAGTACTCATCGTGATTGAAATTGTTGGAACTTCATCCTCATAAACCGGATTTCTGTTACCCAGATGTAGAGTCTGGTTGGTAATCTCCCGCCATTTATCAGGATTTGTTTCAGTTTCAAACCGTTCGTAAATATTGACGTAGATCGATTGCTCCACGAAGGGATCGCCTAGTTTGTAAATCCCGTACCAAACATCTGAAAAACGCAAACAGTGAGCGCTTTCGTGGTAATGCTCAGGATCTAATCCAGGTGGGGTGTATCTATCAGCGCAATTTTGCCTTCCTCTTTTTTGTATGCCACTTGGAAAAGTTTGCCTGATTTTTCTGATTAGGCGTTGCGCGAAAATATCGTCCTCTCCAAAGGTGGATTTGATTTGGTTTATATAAGCTTCTGAGGATTGATGGGCTTTCTTGACATCGTCAATATAGGCCTTGTCTTTCTTGCGTGAATTTAATTGAAGCTTCTTGTAGTACGCTTCTAATCGATTAGGGGTTTCTTGATCGCGTTTTGATTTCATTTCAATATTATTAGATTCGGATTTATCATCATCTATTGTATCAGATTTCTTTGAAGTTGTTTTCGATTTTTTCTGTTTGATGTTGGATTCTTCGTTATTACTCTTTAAATTCGATTTTAGATCATTGCTCTTCAAGCCAGATCCTTCTTTGCTTTTCAAATTTGACTCACCGTTTTTGCTGGTTTCCGCATGTTTGTTTATCAAATTAGAATCACCGTTTTTGCTTGTTTCCGCATGTTCACTATTTAAATTCATCTCACCGTTTTTTCCTTCAGAATTAGCTCCTTCGTTTCTGATGTTCAATTCTGAGTCGCCGTTTTTATTTCCGTTATTTGACTCTTCATTTTTAGCTTTTAAATGTGATTGTGTATTTACGGGATTTGAAGTAGATCCTTTAATTTTCTTATCGTCCAAAATCGATTCCTTATTTTCTTTCACCAAACTGGATTTTTCATTTTCTCCGTTCACATTAAAGTCTAGATGTTTAATTTTCGAAGCGGACTCTTGGTTTTGCCTTTTCATTGAAGCAGTTTCATCGATTTCATTCCTAAGACTGAGATCTTCGAATTTGTTCTTCGTAATAGATTCTTTATTTTGATTCTTCAAGTCTGATTCTTTATTTTTATTCTTTAAAGAAGATTCTTCGTCTTTATTTTTTAAACACGTTTCTTGGTTAGTCCTCTTGTTGGAATTGGATTCGTCATTTTCCCTTTTTAAGCTAGATTGCTTGTTTTCTTTTTGTGTACTTGATTCTTTGTATATGCTCTTTACAGTTGGCTCCTTGTTTATTTCCCTATTCCGGCTAGTTTCCTGTAAATTTGTCGTTAAACCAGATTCCTCGTTTTTTCTCTTTCTAAAGGTCGATTCTTCCCTTTCTCTCTTCAAACCCAACATAAGTTCTTCATTTCTCGTCTTTGGGGGATTGTTCACATTTCCTTTAATCTTCAAATTTGAGATACCAGTTTCTCTCTTTAAATCCAACATAACTTCCTCATTTCGTGTCTTCGGGGAATTATTCTCATTCCTTCTAGTCTTCAAATTTGATTTCCCTGTTTCTCTCTTCAAATTCGATTCTTCGTATTTGCTCTTTAAACTAGATTCAGTCAATTCAATATCTCTCTTTAAATTTGATTCTTCATATTTGCTCTTTAAACTGGATTCTTCATATTTGCTCTTTAAACTGAATTCATTGCTTTTTACTGTTGAAAGATAACTTTCGCTGTTTCTATTCCTGAAACTTGAATCTCCCGTTTCGCTCTTTACACTAGACTCCTCGTATTTATCCTTTAAACCAATTTTATCTCTGTTGTTCTTCAACGAATTTTCTCTATCTGCATACAGATTTTGCCGATTACCTGATTCTTCCATTTTACCCCCAAATTTATTGGATTCTTCGATTTCTTCGTCTATGAAATTAGGTTCCTTGTTCCTATTATTGAAACGTTGCTCTTCATGTTTGCTCTTTAAACCAGATTCCTTATTTTTTCTTTTGGCTAAATTAGGCTCATCATTATGGATGATTACTTTGAGCTCCAGATCATCGTCAGCTTTATTTATTTTTACAGAATTTAGAACACCCTTTTTGCTTTCTTCATCATTTTTGTTAATACGATCTAGATTGTTGCTGTCAGAACCAGATTCTTTGTAGTTTTTGCCCATATGATCAATCTGCAAACCAGATTCTTCATATTCTCCGCTAATTTGATCAGATTCTTTAAAATTTCTATTCGTATAATCATGATTCTTATTTTCCAAAGCAGATTCTTCAAATTTCTCATTCAAATCTCCGTCATTTTTGATCTCCAAACCATATTCTTTACCTATAGATTCTTCATTTGATTTCATATCTTTGTTTTTGCCAGGGTACATTTCTTCTTCATTTAATTCAAATTCCACATTCGAATGAGTGTCTTTATTTTGGCCAGATTCTCCACCATAACCTAATTTATCTTCTTTAACACTAGATTCTGTTTTCGTGGCTTTGTTGTTGCCAGATTCTACATTTGAGCCTGATGCTACATGGCCTAGATATGGAGTCTGTTTTAAATATAAAGGCAAGTTTACCAGGTTATTCTCTTTGGCTTCAGATTGTTGGTTGAAATCACTGTTTTTGTTGATGCTAGACTCATCATCATTGCCTAATTTGCCTTCATATTCTTCATTTGAATAATTATCTGTGTTCGTGCTAATTTCTTCTTCATTAGAATTAACCCCCTGTGTCTTCAATCCAATTTCCTTTCCAGATTCCACATCAGCATCTTTAATATTCAAAACAGACTCCACATCTTTTATTTCAAATCCTAAATATTTATCGCCATCATGTTTTTCATTCTTAATAGAAGATTTTGTTTCGAAATCCTTTGATTTAAGTCCTGATTCTTGATTAACTCCAAGCTTTTTATTCATCGTGGAAGATTTCAGTCCTTTTGTTTCAAATCCTAATTCTTCATCAACACCATGTTTGTCATTCTTCGACGAAGGTTCTGTATATAAATCTTGTAGTGCCAAGCGTGATTTTTCATCAACTCCAAGTTCGTCATTCTTTATGGAAGATTCTAAGTTCAAATCTTTTGATTGAAGTCCGGTTTTTTCAATAAGTCCGTTCTTGTTAGAAGATTCTATTTCTAAATCGCTTAATCCAAATTCAGATGTTTCGTTAACTCCGTGTTCTTCATTCTTCACGGAAGATTCTGATTCTAAATCCTTTAATCCAATTCCAGATTTTTCATTAACTCTATGTTGTTTATTGTTGATAGAAGATTCTGACACGAAATCTTTTGATTGAAGCCCAGATTTTTGGTTAATGCCATGTTCTTCACTTAAAGAAGATTTACCTTTCAAGTCTTTTGATCCTGGATTTTTACTAACATCAAATCTATTGTTTTCTAAATCAAACTCTTTAATCTTTAGCACTGGTGCTCCACTTGAATCTCTCATTTCTAAATCTGCTTCTTCATCAGGATCAAGTGTATCTTTCTTAATCTTTGAATTAACAATTAAATCTTTTGGTCCTAGAGCTTTTAAATCCTGATTATCATTTTTCATTGCAGGATTCAAATTTAAATTGATTGATTTTAAAGCGTTTTCCCCATCAGAATCATGTCTTTTGCGCTTAAAGCCAGATTTTAGGTACTTATGTGAAGCTGGCGTGCTTGGAGTTGAAATTTCAACTTTTCTCGAATACATCGTGTACGACCATCTTTTAGGAGAGCTCGTGCTGTTTCCCTCTCCCAGCAAATTAGCAACGCATGGGGATTCTCCGGATTTTGCGCCGCTAGGCTTTAGAGTTGTTGCTGGAGTGCTCGAATTGTCTTCTTTTAGATGATTCCTAGGACACTGTACGCGGTCTAGTAAATAGGCTGGATCGCTGTAGCTGATGATGGCTTCATTTTTTGCGTTTACGCTGTCTGGTTGTTTTTCGGCGTTCTTCGCAGCGTCGCAAGAGCAACAAAAACCTTGGCTGAATGGTATGATTTTTCCATCGTATTTAACCACACCGCAAGTTGATCTACCTTTATCAGCGTAGCAGCCAGTGTAGTTGCCATCGTGTTTGTTGTAGATTTTTTCGAAGGCTTCGGAATTAACGTAATCCACGAATTTCAAGTAGAATGATTTGGAAACTTGCTCCTGGCGTAATTTTATCACGTAAGGATTTAATAGTCTCACGCTTCTTTCTGAAAGTGGATCAAAAACGTGATCGATCACGATATACTGGCTTTTCGTGTTAACTTCTCCGTTGTGGTGCATCTTTAATGTCATTAGCACTTTGCGTCTGCATTGCGTCACTCGCGACTGCGTCAGCGGTTCGTCTTCGTCGAAACCCTGGAAGCTTTTGATGCTGTGCTCGTTGGCCGAAATTACTGGTTTGTTCAAAAAGCGCGTTAAGGTGCTGTCTTTTTCGGCCTTTATGTTGGGGCAGCGGGCCAAAACGGCACGGACTTCTATTGGGGGCGGTTGCTGAGGTTTGACACAGCAGCGCATGTTCTTGGCGCAGCAGACCGCGTTGCGGTGTTGCTTGTCGAGGGTTTCCTCTTCGCGTTTCGAGACTCTGCGTAATTTTCTTGAAAAGATCAGGGTTGAGGTTGATATTATGTAAAATGTTAGTATAATTGGGAGTTTCATGGGTTTTTTGCTGTGTAACTTGATGGATGTCAAAAATGTGACTGAATAGGTAAATATTTGTGACTTACAGATGTCAATCTTCTGTTTGACGTTTTAATTATTAGTTTAAAGATAAAATGACCGTATGATTTCTCCTTCGTTAAAGCTTTCACTAACTAAATAACTGATTAGAATGAGTGAAAACATCAAAATTTACATGTAAACAGCTATCAGTTTTTTTTATAAAAAATAAGTTCAATACCTAATTACATATGCATACGCTTTTTTTAAGAGTTCAATTTGAAGCTTAAAACAAGTGTTTCCACTCCAAGACTAAGCATGAAGTAAAATTTCGAGTTTAGAAAAGCCCGAAAATTTGCTTTGCTCGCGTAGCGCGAAGCGACCAAACCAAATTTTCAGGCTTTTCTAAACTCAAAATTTTTCTTCATGCGCCACGCGTATTCAACACTGAAAGCACTGAAATATTGTGAACGAGTAAACTTCGCTTGAAATCAGTGTGTTATACGCGTGGCGCATGAAGTAAAATTTCGAGTTTAGAAAAGTCTGAAAATTTGGTTTGGTCGCTCCACGCTTCGCGCTACGCGACTAAACCAAATTTATAGGCTTTTCTAAACTTGAAATTTTACTTCATGCTTAGTCTGGAAGTGGAAAACACTCGCGCATTCGATCTAACTGACATTTTAGTTTGAGCTTACACAAAATCAACATAAATGCATTATTTATTTCTGTAAATACCTGAACTATTTAGTAGATGTGGAAATTGGAAGTATACCACTTAAACTCACATTTAAAAGGATTGTACACATTAATTAAAATGATTTGTGGCTGGATTTATGCAGATTTATTTTTACGAAGACATTGTCAAAATGTGACGTTTAACCTTAAAATTTTAAAGCTGCGTACCGGAACATACGTTTTCTCATGTTCCATTTTAAAACCATAGCAGACATATTATGAAGTTTTCTGTCTCTTTTCACACACGCAATTTGATGACATCAAACTATTTTCGTATTACAGGTATTGGTGCAGAAAGCCCTACAAATCAAGGAAACCACGGGGTACCTACCGTGAATGGTACCTTATATTTGTTTTTTTTTGTTGTTAGAAAAATAACATCATTAACTTATTTACAAATTTAATTAATTAAACAATTTGACTGTTCAAATTATTATTTCAATATTTGACTACTTCAAATATGTTTCATAGTCAGATATTCAAATTCGCATCTCTACTTTAAATATCCGAATAAACATTTATATAAAGGGGATATTTTGCTGTTAAAATATGCAATACAGATTTCCTGTTTATTTTAGTTTAACAGTTTTGAAATTTAAATTATTATTCAAATATTTGACCATTAAGAAAATGTTTAATATTTGAATATTTAAATTTTCAGCACTACTTTAAATAATAATAATAATAATAACCATTTATTTCCGACAGACATGATGTCTTACAAAGAAATACTTGGATAACTATTTATTTAAAGGAGATAATATTTTGCTGTAAAAATAATAAACATTCAAGTATGCTATTTTCATCACTGATTTTCACTTTGTGGTTATTTTTATGGTTGATGGGAAAATAAAAGATTTGGATATTTTTTTTTAATTATTTGCACTATGCATATATATTTTGTTAAATAAAATAATTTGTACAAAACATAGCAAACTTACAAACTAAAACAATATATATAAAATTTGTTTATGTACAAATATGTCCTAAAAGCTAATCCTAAACATAATTGTAGTACAAAAAATACATTTCGATCACATTTTTTGGAAAAAATAAATAAATAAAATCTCATGTATTCAAATTTACACCCCCTAAGAGTAAACAATATCAAAAAAACAATTTGCCCTTTTGATTTGAAAAAAAAAAGATAAATTTACACCCCACAAGAGTACAATATCAAAAAACAATTTACTCTTTTGATTTGTAAATCAAAGTTAATTTTACACCCCACAGGAGTAAACAATATCAAAACAAACAATTTACTCTTTTGATGATAAATGTACACCCCACAAGAGTAAACATTATAAAAAACAATTTACTCTTTTGATTTATAAATCAAAGACGAATCTAGACCCCATAAGAGTAAATAGTATTTAAAAAATAATTTACTCTATCGATTTGTAAATCGAAGTTAAATTTACACCCCACAAGAGTAAACAATACCAAAAACAATTCACTCTTTTGATTTGTAAATTTGTAAATCAAAAAGTTGATTAATTTAAATCTCTGATTTGTAAGGCTTGAACAGTTTCGGCTTCTCCGCTTTTAAAGAAGTGGCGTGGATTGGCGAGACGCGGTGTACCGGCATCAGGAGTCCTTCGGAGTTGGTGGGGCTCAAGCTCAAGTCAGAGCTGGTGGGTGAGTCCGGGGAGATCCTCAGAGGGTGCACGTTCGGGGAGATCCTCAGGGGATGCTCGTATTTCGGGTACTGGAAGTCCAAGCCCAGGTTGATGTTGATTCCTTGGGGGAGCTGGGGGATGTGCGGTTGGGGGACCTGGTGGTGGAGTGGTGCGGACATCGAGGGGTGGATGTTGTGGGGGAGGTGGAGGCTGGGTTGGTAGGTTTGGTAGGGGTGGTAGCGGGGGTGGGATTGGTAGTGGTGAGCTGGGTGGTAGACCGGGGCTTGTGGGGCCGGTTGGTAGTGCATCGGAAGCGTGGAGGCGGCGGCTTGGAGCAAGGAGGCGGCGAAGGCCGGGTCGGTGTAGACGGCGGCGTAGGGCCAAGCGATGGCCATCCTCTGGCGTTTGTCCTTCATACGTCTGTTTTGGAACCAAACCTGCAAATAACAAAAAGAAAAAAATTAGTACAAATTGAATAAATGTTAATATAGAGAAGCAACTAAATTGTTAAGATTTTTAGTATTTTGCCAAATGACAAAGAACCAACAATAAACTAAATTTAGCTAAATGTCAAAGTAAAGAGATTTTTGTTGTTGTGAAAATAAATTAATTAATATAGTAAAACGCGAAATGTTAATGCATAGATGAACATATTGGCTGAGATTTTTGGTATTGTGAAAGGCCAAATGACAAAGAACCAACAAGGAACTAAGTTTAGCTAAACGTCAAAGTAGTGCCATTTTTGATATAGTTAAAAGCCAAATGATTATGTACAAAACCAAAAACTAAGTTTAGCTAAATTGATGCTAAATGTTTGCGGGTTCTTTATTGTGAAAAATGAAATGTTGATGTAGAGAAGCGCATTTTTTTCTTAATTCTTCAGTATTGTGTTGATGTGCTGAAGAAGACAAATTGTTGTTTTTTGTGAGTTTTTGAAGATTGAAGAAAGCCGTTAACACATTGTAAAATATGATTAAATATTATGTATCCATTAAGCTACCGCCTTGAATAATAAGTTTACGACCGGCTTGAAAGCCGCCGGTGTTTTTCGATGCAATTAAAGCGGAATCTCTTAAAAGTGTTAATTGACAATCCGCGCCTGCCTCACACATTGCCCTGTTGTAATCATCGCCCAAAAAAAAACTCTTCATCCTTTTCCACATTGAAAGTGTATTGAATTAAAAAAGAAAGAAGACCAACTCTTTTACGATTTTCCTTTTTCACTCCAATGCGCCTCCAATGCTTGTTTTATGCCAAGTTAAAGGATTTAGTAGAATATTTACCTTAATTGTGCTTTCTGGGAGGCCTAGCTGAGCTGCCAGTTCGCACCTTCTGGGACGTGAAACGTAATTCTCCTTGTAGAACTCCTTTTCGAGTTTGTTGAGCTGCTCGCGAGTGAAAGCGGTGCGATATCTCCGCATGTTGAGATCGTTTTGCATGTTGTTGGAGTCTGTAAAATAAAAGAAGAAAGTATTTAGTAAAATAGATTCATGAAATGAGCAAAAATGTTGGAGGTATTGTAAAAAAAAGGGGCAAAATGTTAGAGGTAGAAGCAAAACGTTGAAAGTCTTGGAAGATTGTTAGAAGTATTGTAAGAAATAAACAAAATGTTAGAAGTATTGCAAATTAGAGGAAAAATATTTTAAATATTGACAGATAGTACCAGAATAGGAGAGTAAGCAAAATGTTAGAAGTATTGTAAGAAAAAACAAACTGATCGTAAGAAAAAATGATAGAAGTGTTGGAAGTTATTAATGTTACAAGAATTGTAAAATAGTAGCGAAATATTAGAACTATCGCAAGAAAAAAAGAATTCTAAAAGAAAAATGTTTATTATATTGTAAGAATGTTGATTTTTTTGCAGAGGATGATCTACAAAAGTTAGAAAGTTTAAGGCAAACGTATTTAATGTGTGTTTTAATTTATTTTTAATACTGGTTTCCACTCCCAAATTAAGTATGAAGTAAGATTTAGAGTTTAGAAAAGCCTGAAAATTTGGATTTTGGCTCAAATGTTCAGGTTTTTCTAAACTATAAATTTTACTTCATGAGCCAGGCCTATACGCCACTGATTTAAGTTCAAAATACATAAGAAACTTGGTTTTTTCAAGTCTAGTTACTTACATAACCTAAAACAAATTGCTTAAAATTGAAGCGCATGATTTGGTGAAATATCATACATGGTAATTTAACAATGATAATTTATTTATTAAATTGAGATTAAAAAGTATATTTTGAACTTCAATTGAAATCAGTGTTGTATACGTGTGGCGCATGAAGTCAAATTTTGTGTTTAGAAAAGACTTTTGTAAACACGAAATTTTACTTAATTCTTAGCCTCGGAGTGGAAACCCATGTTAAAAATAAAATAAAACACACAATACATTCGTTTGCTTTAAAACTTCCCAACAACTTCTGTAAATCTCTACAACAAATTCAATCTATGTTAATTAAGATCGGAACTTATTACAAAACGTACCGTTTTTACAAAAAAATGTGTAACTTGAAGAGGGCAATTAGCAGCCTATTAAAATTAAAAGCCTACAGTTTTTCCGAGACACATGTTTCGAAAACCACTTGGCGCAAAAACACGGAAGCCGTCTGAGGACTTGAGTGATTCGGCGACGGAAGACTTAAAAAAAAGACGCTCACCTTTATCCTGCATTGCTTGAATCGTGGTAGGCGGCGACGACGGCGGGCTCAGCTGGGTGTAATGAGGAGGAATCACATCCAAAACGACCGGAGCCGAGGTTTTGCTGCAGGTATCCATTCTTCGATTCGAAACACAAAAAACTCCTCGCAAACACTTCCAAATAAAGTTAATACACTTGATGGTTAATCGAACACTCGAAAAACTCAAACTTTCAGCACTGTACGAAAAATCTCAGGGAGGGTAAACTATTTAAGAAAAATAGATGTACACTGTGAGAAGACTGACGGTTGTAATGATTTTCCCTAACGGTGGCATACCTTTTAAATGAGTCGCAGATCATGGTGTGCGGCTGGAGGGGGGGTAAGAGCTAACCGCCGCGGATCTGGTTGGTTGCGGCGCTCGGCGGCCTCTGATTGGTCGGCGATCGGTTTCATCCTTATTCGACTCATGCGGACGGTCGCTTTCTGTTTGACGCGGCGGTCTTTATGGGTGCCGAGCTGTCGGATGTAATTGAATTGATGAACGCGGAATACGCCGACTTTCCGCAACGTTATTAAAGGCTTGAGTTATATCAGCTTATTCCGTCTTGATTATAGTTTTATCGCTTCGTAAAGATGCCTTAAGGATGTTCATTAATATAGGTTATAATTTAATGGTGAAAGGTTTTTTGTAATAAATATAGAAATGAACTGAAAAGTAAATATGTTTGTTTGAAATTTAAATAATGCAGTTGATATACAGATTTTTACTGTTTTAGGGATTTTACTTCAAATCAGATTTAATCGTCGGTACAAAAATGCGATTACTAAGTTGGAATGATATCTAAGATTTGTCGATAATGTAAATAGTATGTCTAAACATCACATGTAAAAGAAACGTACGTAAACATAGTTTATATTATATTAAGCACCCATGTTGAGAAGGTATCTATCTATATTGAGAACACTTGATATTCATTTTGTTCAAGTCAAGTTAAAGAATCTTAAATGTGTAATGCTAAAACTGATATATTTACAAGTTTTTAAACAAAATCCCTGAACTAAATATTCGTTATTGTATAGAGTGGCTATAATTCCACTTCTATGTGGATTGATTGGCTATTACAGGTGATGAATTCAATTTCAGTCGATTGTATCATAAACATTTATTAATTCTACATAAATGACCAACTTTTTAAGGCTAGTAATTTATGTTTTTATAAATAAATTACCAACTTTTCAAAGCTTTAATGGAAAATTTGATTTTTTTCTTAAACTTTCAATTACAATCTAACTAAGTTAACCAACAATGTTTCATTTGTTTTCGTTTTGAGTGGTTTTAATTTCATCTTTGTTAGATAAAAATTCTATTATTTATCTATAATTTAGGAATGTGTAAATCCTTAACCCTTTCAGCCCTGGATTTTTTCTGGTGCCCAAAAAAATGTTTTGTACACTACATATTTATTACTATCTCAGATATACAGAGAAGTTTTATTTAGGTGTACATATCTCAATTTACTGTATACTCTGTAAATCTTCAGATATTCGTTGTTTTTACAAATATTTCAAATTGAACTTTCAAACGAGTGTTTTCCACTCCCAGGTTAAGCATGAAGTAAAATTTAGAGTTTAGAAGGGCCTGAAAATTTAGTTTGGTCGCTCCGCGCTACGCGACCAAATCAAATTTTCAGGCTTTTCTAAACTCGAAATGTTACTTCATGCTTAATCTGGGAGTGGAAAACACTCGTTTGAGACTTTAAATTAAACTATTTAAAAAAAAACCGATTATCGGAAAAGTTACAGCTGCATAGATGTATGTATATTTAAAAGAAAAATTCCCAGTATGTTTACCAAATTTTATTGGTTGCAAATTCCACCGTCGGGGCCAAAAGGGTTAGTTAAATTTCATATTTATATAAAATATTTAACGTGAAAGGCATGGAACCGATTTTCAAAATCTGTGTATAAAAGTTTTAGTAATAAGCGAAACTTTAATTCAATTCTTGTCTTTATTTTTAAGCAAAATGATCATATTTTAAAATACTATAACTTCAAGGGTTTACAATAATTTTACTTTTTTTTAGAAACAAATATTAACATTTATATTGTTTTCTCACTATGTAAGTTTTCAAAGTAAAATATATAATTGAATCATATATTGCTAAAACAAGACAAGTCATTTTTTTGGCCAAATTGAGTTTCACATGCTTTCTAAATAAAATTTAGTTTTACTTTTAAGTTTAATAACATATTTTGTATTCTATTACGTAAACTAATGTGGTATTAAAGATGTTTGCTAAATACAACTCTCTTTTCGTTTTGTTTTTTTGTAGCATTGAAGCGTTTTATTCGTTTCAACTTGCAAAAATTGACTTGGGTTGTTTTAGCAATATGCGATTTAATTACAAGTATAATTTTCTTGCCTATAAAAATTATTTAAACATGTAAATAAGAGACTTCGAAAATAATTTATTTTTTTTGGAAATTTTCTATTTGTGCTTGTATTTTGTTTGAAATGTACTAATATTTCAAACAGAATACAAGCACAAATAGAAAACTGAATTTACAAGATTCACATTATTAATTCTTAGGTTCATTTCTTAAAGAATAAAGAGCACCAAAGAGCAAGGATAGCAATGTCATTTAAATATCAAAGAATTTTTAGAAATTTCCAATTATATTGTATACAGCATTTTTTATTATTTTATTCCTTTGTACACTAAAACAATAAAAAAGAAACAACTTCACGTAACTCAAAGAAGAATATACCGCATAAAGGTTATTTATTAATAACTCCATTTTTTTATTGAGAAATTCATTTTTTAGAAACATTATTTATAAATTATTTTTGTTTAATAATTATTTTTATATAAAATTGTATAAGTTTTGTACTCAGCGCCTCGTTTTTATTGTCGAAATATAACTTGTAATATAACGATTAAAATAAACTCATAAATAGTTTATTTTAATAGTTATATATTAGGGCTGGCCTACCGAATTGCTTCGAGGACCAAAATTAAAACTCAAAAGGTTTCAAGGGCCGCACTACAGTTATCATTTTCAAAATCAAGTTCTTTTATTTTTTTATTCAGAGGGTATGAATACTTTCTTGGCGTCTTTGACATTTATAAAAGTTCAAAAATCTAAAATTTCGTTTTAATTGTTTTTTTATGCAGGGAGTTTTTGGTATAGATATCTCTGGGTATATTCTGAAAAATGTTCATTCACATACGAAATAAGTAATAAGTTTGGAACTTCAATTTAAATCAGCGTTTTATATGCGTGGCGCATGAAGTAAAATTTCGAGTTTAGAAAAGCCTCGTGAAAATTTTCTACGCGGGACTTTTCTAAACTCGAAATTTTACTTCATGCTTAGTCTGGGAGTGGAAACACTCGTTCTAAACGTCAAACTTACCACTTGTCAATACCTGGATATTTACAGCGTATTTGGATATGCATACTGAAAAAAAAAATCCCTGCATATTTTATGTCTTCGCAATCTAATGTAGTCTAGTCACATGTAATTGAAATGCATTGGAAAACTTCACTGTTTGTTTCATAAAAAAATTAAATCAAATTTTGGTAGGATAATTTAATTAACCTCTTTAAATATAAAAAATACCATTTGAACATAAGATTTTGACTGTTTCTTTATAAAGTTAAAATAATTCAAACGCCGTAATTTGATAAAATTTGCTGATATCTAAAATTTAAAAAAATATATTTACTGCATATATTATAATTAATAAAAAAAATTCAAAACACATTAATATTTTACAAAACCAAATACAAATAAATTAGCAATTTATTAAATTTGACTAAGCTTTAGTAAAATAATAAAAAAATAGAGTAATTTCTAATTATAAATGGTGAACATTTCGACAATAATTTAATATCTATTAAAAATATTTATAAAAAAATTGTCGATGTGAAGAAGAGTTTACATATTTTTATTCCTCAACATTTCCTAGATATCTCACAGGTCTGTGAAAATCTAGAAGTAAAGGTAAACAAATTGTTTTTGTTTTTTATACATACACAAATTGAACATTTAAAAAAATTCAGGGGAGGGGGCTGTATTATTTAAATTAGTAATAATAATAATAATAATAATATATTTATTGCATCAGGACATGAAAACATGTATTACAATAGTCAATATCTAGAAGTATACAAATACAAATATGGTCAACTAATATAAACAGATAGTTAAAGACAAAAAGAAATACATTGAAAACAGAAAAAACCCAGTAAATTAAAATAAATTAAAATAAAATAATAATACGAATTTAATTACTGCCTATGAATGAGCCATTTAAGAAGTCGTTAATCGAGTAGTATGCCTTCTCAATTAAGAGCGCTTTAAGTTTTTTCTTAAACAATTTAATCTGCTTAACAGTTCTAATACAGTCAGGTAGTTTATTATACACGGTGAGGCACATATAATACGGACTTCGCTCGTACAAAGATGTGTGGTGAGCTAGTACGTATAAACATTATTTCATAATTTTTTTTTTGCCATCAAGTTGTCAATCATGATTATTGTTTTAGTTTTGGCGGCCCTAAACTATTTAAAAAATTAAAAAAGACACTTTATTTTTAAGTAAAAACACACATGCTAAAATATGCAAAAAGTTAGTCTTTTATTTAAAACTAAAAACATTAAATATAATTAAACATAGTTTCTTCATTTTAATTTCAGAAAAAAAATTAATGGAGAATATTTAAATTTATTAATACAGTAGAACCTCGTTATACCGGGATGGCTTTTGGCTATACCTAGCACGATATAAGGAAAACACGGTATATCCGAATATATATAATTTGTATAATAGTCACATACACACACGCGCATATATATACTTAACTTAAGACGCCTCGGACCATAGCTCCTTTACGATAAAAGCTATCGAAAAAAATTTAAGAGCAAAGTGGTGCATAATTACCGTCGCTATGTTTCAAAAATATTTCTAATCATCAGTGGCGTGCCGTACTCCAGTGGCGTACCAAACTTATGTTTTTTTAAATGGAATGCCCTATTTTTTATTGCAGATTTGGAAAGTGCTCGAAGACTACTTATTTTTTTATCTAACATGTTATACCCTTCACTTTAGCGGTTTCGCTGTTATAACCCCTTCTTTCAAAATTGCGCCCCATTTTTGAGATTGTTTTGTAGAGAAACTAATTGACGCCGGCGCCTAAATTTTGAATTGAGGTACAGGTTAAGACCTCGTATACCTTCACATAATTTTTTTTCGGGTAATTTATGGAAAAAAAATAATTTTTGATTGAACTTCGCATATTGTCATTTTTTTCGAAAATTTCAAATGGCACCCCCCTAAAAAAATTACGGCGTTGTACAGACAAAACTCTAAATTTTTCATTGGTACAAAAAAAATTACACATTGCATAACAAAATTTCGGAGAAAAAACGAATTTCATCGCAAATGTCGGGAAACGTTTTCCGTTCCCAAGAGTGCCATGAGAAAACAAAAACACAAATACGGTCAAACGTTTTCCGTTCCCAAGAGTGCCATGAGGAAACAAAAACACAAATACGGTCAACATAATAGTATGTACCTATTTATTCAACATGATATGAAAAATGCAGATAAAGAAAATTTAACAACTTAAACTAAATGTTCGAAATGACGACCTTCCTGCTGGAGGCACAACCGCAACTTCGACTCACAGGCTCTAGACACTGCCCTAAGGACTTCTGCTGATATACCGCGGAAAGCCGCGCGGATTCTCTCCCTCATATCCTCGACAGTAGTTGGTACCGTCCTGTAAACCTTGTCTTTGATATGGCACCAAAGGAAGAAGTCAAGGGGAGTGAGGTCTGGTGATCTTGACGGCCACCTCACAGGACCCTCACGACCAATCCAGGAGTCCGGATACGTTTCATCGAGAAATTCCCGAACGACACGGCTATTATGTGCAGGAGCTCCATCGTGCTGGAAAACTATCTGTCATAGAGCGGCTAGAGGGACATTTTCCAAGAGATCATCCAAGTCGTCGCGAAGGAACCTCAAATAACTGTTGCCGTTCAGGTGCCCCTCGATGAAATAAGGACCCAAAAGGTGTTCTCCCCAAACATTCAGCGACCATCTTTGCTGGTGGTTTATCATTCGCATGGCGTGTGGGTTTTCGGTTTTCATCGGCGTAATAATGGTAGTTATGACGATTGACATGCCCATTTCTATGGAACGTCGCTTCATCAGAAAATAATACGCGCATAAGAAATGATTCCTCCTGCTCAATTTTGTTGATAGCCCACAAGCAGAAATCTTGCCTCGCATGAAAATCTTGAGGTTGCAATTCTTGGTGCAGTTGAATCTTAAATGGACGGAATTTGTACTTTTGAAGAACACGATGTACGGATCGCGTTGAAATATCGTGATTCCTACTAATATCACTGGTATGAGGATCTTCAATAACTGCCTCCAGAACCTGCAGTTCATTATTTTCGGTAAAAACTGTCTTCTTTCTAACTCTCCTTGGCCGTTTCACACTTCCCGTAGTAGTAAATCTCTCCGACACTTTTTGAAACGCACGTTCATTTGGATGTGCCCTGTGCGGATATCTCGCAGCGTACACTCGTGACGCCAAGAAATAATTCTTGTTACATTCTCCAAGAATAAATATCATGTCAACCATTTCCTCTTGTGTTCGGAACGTTTTTAGAACGTTTATCAAAAATGACTTATGGCTGCTACTGGCGTCTAATAATTTACTTTGACAATTACCAATCTTTTGTTTTCTCATGGCACTCTTGGGAACGGAAAACGTTTCCCGACATTTGCGATGAAATTCCTTTTTTCTCCGAAATTTTGTTATGCAATGTGTATTTTTTTTGTACCAATGAAAGATTTAGAGTTTTAGCTGTACAACGCAGTAATTTTTTTAGGGGGGTGCCATTTGAAATTTTCGAAAACAATGACAACATGCGAAGTTCAATCAAAAATTATTTTTTTTCCATAAATTACCCGAAAAAAAATTATGTGAAGGTATACGAGGTCTTAACCTGTACCTCAATTCAAAATTTAGGCGCCGGCGTCAATTAGTTTCTCTACAAAACAATCTCAAAAATGGGGCGCAATTTTGAAAGAAGGGGTTATAACAGCGAAACCGCTAAAGTGACTTTCCAAATCTGCAATAAAAAATAGGGTATTCCATTTAATAAAACATAAGTTTGGTACGCCACTGGAGTACGGCACGCCACTGATGATTAGAAATATATTTGAAACATAGCGACGGTAATTATGCACCACTTGGCTCTTAGATTTCTTTCGATAGCTTTTATCGTAAAGGAGCTATGGTCCGAGGCGTCTTAAGTGCCACACCCGGTATATATGTGCAGTAGCCACCTACATAACAAGACATACTATATAATACAATAATGACGCCGGAACGTTTTACCTAATCAGGGCGGTACGCAGTCAATTGTTAAAATTAACATCTTTAAAAAAAAAGAAACCTGAAAAATGACCCCGATATATCCGAATCACGGTATCTCGAGGCCCGGTATAGCGAGGTTCTACTGGATGTAATTTTATGTTGAATCGTTTGTTCATTTTGTACATACAGAGAGTTTTATGTAACACCGAACATTTTCATAACGAGAATTTTTCTGTGAAGTATCCATATGCATACGTTGCACATTTTTCGATGCTCGGTTTATTGAAAGAATTTAATTTGAAGCTTTAAGCGAGTGTTTTCTACTCCCAGGCTAAGCATGAAGTAAAATTTCGAGTTTAGAAAAGCCTGAAGCTTTGGTTTGGTTTAAAACACACCGCTAAACTTTACATTAAATCAGTGTTTTGTACCGGTGGCGCATGAAGTAAAATTTCGAGTTTAGAAAAGCCTGAAAATTTGGTTTGGCCGCTCCGCGCTTCGCGCTACGCGACCAAACCAAATTTTCAGGCTTTTCTAAACTCGAAATTTTACTTCATGCTTAGCCTGGGAGTGGAAACACTCGCTTAAAGCTTCAAATTGAATTCTTTTAATTAACCGAGCATTGGAAAATGTGCAACGTATGCATATGGATACTTCAAAGAAAAATTCTCGTTATGAAAATGTTCGGTGTTACATAAAACTCTCTGTATGTTGTCCTAATTTTGTGTTTATTTCAAGTTTTCATCATTTTATAAAAAACCTTGTCAAGATTTTTTAATTATCTATAAAAAAATTAAAGGTCTATTATTTTTATGTAAATTCTGTGATTTTCATGCTGATTTTTTAGATTTGATTAAACGTTTGCCGAATTTGAATTTTTGAAGAAAAAGTTAGTCAAAATAAATATGTTTATCACATGAACTCTGTATAACTTTTGAATTTTATTTTTCCCCAGAATATTTTAAATATTCGCCATAATTAGTAAATCTAGAAAAACTCGTTAATTTTATGAATATTTAGTAATTTGTCCAATAACATTTAAAATAAAATTACGTATTTAGTATGATTTCCTTCTTTACAATAAGTGTTTGCACTCCTCGTTTACCATGAGCATGTAGTAAATATTTCAGACTTTTCTAAACTCGAAATATTTACTTCATGCATCAGGCGTGTAACACCGGATTTAAAGTGAAGTGCAAAACGTACTTAATTTTTCAATAATACAAAACCAACCCAAAAAGTATTAACATATATATATTTTCCCGGTTAATAAATCGGTTATTTCTTAATTAGACTTAATTTAATAAAATTAACAGTACGAACAATATTCGCAATAAATAACGGTGTTTAGGGTCGCAGGCCGCACAGAAGCGCTCGGAGGTCCGTATGCCTCCCGAGGGCCTCGGGTTCACCAGCCCTGTTATTCTTAATAAATAAAAAATAACCTACACACAATTTACATAAATAATTATAACTTATTTTTAAAATACAAACAGTTTCTACAAAAAAATCGTTTACATTCAAAAAGTCAAAAGTATTGCTTAAAGCAAATATACTGGGATTTTTTCTTTTTGGTATACATATCACGATTTTTTATGTACATTTTCAGACATTCGTTTTATTAATATTATAATTTTTTAATTATTAGAAAAAACATTCAATTTTAACCCTCCAACGAGTGTTTCCAATCCCAGACTAAACATGAAGTAAAATTTCGAGTTTAGAAAAGCCTTAAAATTTGGTTTGGTAGCTCGGCGAAGCGGAGCGACCAAACCAAATTTTCAGGCTTTTCTAAACTCGAAATTTAACTTCATGCGCCAACCGTATAAAACACGGACTTATAGTGAAATTAAAAATATACTGCTTAAATTTGATCACATATTCATTAATTTTACAAATGTTTATATGGAATATGTGAAAGTATACTTAAAATAAAAAATCCCTATATGTACATGTAAAACATTTAAATTGTATTTAAATCGTTTAATTTTGTTTTAAACAAAACTGCTAAAACATAACTTTCTAAGTGTGTTCATTGAAATAAAGGAGTATTATTATTATCTTTAATTTGGTTGGCGTTCACTTTGTGGTACATCTATATAGCAATTTAATTAAAACACTTAACTTTGTTTTACCACTTTTATTTTACTTTTCAGTGACTATAGTTTCTAAAACTGGATGATTTAAATTAAATTTGAATTAAAACACTTGGTTTGCTTCACAAATGAAGACTATAGTTTCGACTACAAGCTAGTCATTATCAAACTAAGTGTTAGCTTGATAAAGACTAGCTTTCAGTCTAAACCTACATTAACATTATTTTAAATTGAAACCAAATATTTCGTTGTGAGTAAATTTTCAAAAAAAATGTGTTGACTTCTTGTACAAAAAAGTGTCCTTCAGTTGCGGTTTTCTTTTCAGAAGCCCGGCTCCTACGTTTACTTCACACTTCACGGTCTTTCAGTTCAAATTTGATTATGTCTCCCCCGAAAACATCTTATTCGTCAAGGGCTGTAAATCTCCCAAAGAGTGAGTAAAAAGTCCAAACATTCAGGTAGCGAAAAACATTGATTATTTACAGAAGAAGACAAAAATAAAATAAACAGAATTCTTTGAATGTTCATACATAAACGAACTTTTATAACATATGAGTGCTCTAACTGCAAAATTAACATTCTCCACTTTTGAAAACTTTTGGCAAATTGCAAAAAACGCGTGTACTTTAACATGGCGGACATATAAAAAACCACCAACTCAACTTTCACAAAAGGTGAGTTTTGCAGTTAGACTACTGATATCAGACAAAATTGAATAGTATATTCTGATCTTCACAATATTTCAGTGTTTTATACGGCTGGCGCGTTAAATTAAACTTCGAGTTTGGAAAAGCCTGAAAATATGGATTTGTCGGCGCAAGCGAAGCAATTTTCAGGCTTTTCTAAAAGCGAAATTTTATTTTATGGGTATTTAAAGCGTTAAAACACTCGTTAGATATTTGATTTTTTTTAATAACAATGAATGCCTGAAATTCGGGATATGAACTTATCCTTAAAAGAGAAATTCCTTGTATGTATTTACTTGAATAAAAATACATTAATTTTGAAATTTGAAGGATTTATATCGATAACTGTACGTTTATGAGTTTACGTGAAGTGATTATTACACATACACAGACCTTACTTCCTTACTTCACTTTTTATTTGTATTGCTAGATGTATATTTCGAGACACAAGGTGCTCATTATCGATAACAAACTTTGTTATTGATAATAGGCACCTTGTGTCTCGAAATGTACATCTAGCGATACAAATAAAAAGTGAAGTAAGGAATAACAGTCTTTTTTATATGTGATTTATATCGAACTTGCCAAAAATATTTACATAAGTAACGTTTGTTTAACATCACATGAACGGTCCATGTTGTAACTTTGATGAAATATAAGACTAAAGTTAGAATTTTTGAAATGAATGTAATTGTTTTAACTTTATTATTTATTTAGTTTCGTTGTTTTTTTTTGTTTGGACAATAAAGATCATTATTATTTGTAAACATCACAAAATCGGTGTTGACCAATTTTCTATTGAGCATTACGTGATCAGGTCAAAGCTGTTGTAGATCTAAACAGCGGATTTGGATTAAAACCAAAGGATTAGTGGTTTTATTTGCTAATGGTTATAAGCGCTTATTTATTTTTCGGTATGCGGATTAAATTAGCGGGGTGTAATTACTTGATGGGCTTGAAAGCGCCGGGTGCGCGGATTTACGTAAACAGATTAACTTTTACCCAAACATTATTCACACTTGAAGATTACACAAATCTACAAACAAACAATATTAATGAATATTTTGGGGTAGGTACATAATTAAAATTCTTTTTCTTTCCATGATTGACCTGACCTGATAACTGTATGTTTTTGAGTTTACGTAAAGTAATTATTACACTAAAAAAGACTGTTATTCCTTACTTCACATTTTATTTGTATCGTTAGATGTACATTTCGAGACAGAAGGTAGTTTGTTATTGATAAGGAGCACCTTGTGTCTCGAAATGTACCTCTAACGATACAAATAAAAAGTGAAGTAAGGAATAACAGTCTTTTTTAGTGGCCTGACTTGAAATAACTAAATTAAAGATTATACAATATTAGCAAACTTATGTATTACTTGAATTCATTTTAAAGCAAGCGAAGTAATAATATATTTATCGTCCCGCTCGACATTAGAAATTTCATAAATTTCAAGACAATTACAGATCTAAGCAAAATTATGTAAGTGATTTTATTCTAAAACTCCCCAGACTAGTTAACAAGAAACTAAAAATGTTAATAAAGTGTTGTTTGTTGTAATCAGTAGATGTTATTTAAGTTGAAGCCTTGAATAACATCTACTGAGATGAAATTGGTATCACTCATATTTACGGTTGCGCTGACAGAGGCGTGAGAAAATGTCATTCGATGATCAGAGCTTTAGGAGTAACCTTTTACGTAAAGAACGGAATATATTAAGACGTTTATATAATATGCATATTTTAAATAACATTAGCCATTTTTAAGCTATATTTCGACGACGAGCCCATCACCGAACTCGAGTAGTTTCTAGTTTTCCGTCATTAACCTCGAAAACTGTTATTGTATGATTTATTATTATGACTTGATTGGCCATATGATTTTCATATTTTGGCGTGTTGAAATTTATCATTTTATACCATTACACACTTTTTTTTTAATCAAATTGTTTATTTTTTTTTCCCTTTTCGTTACCTAATAGTTACTTACTGCGTGTAAATAAAAATAAACATCAGTATAACAAATGCTTATATTTTCCAGAACATTCAATACACGCATTTTAAGTAGTACGACTTTTCAAAATTAGCATACCTAACTTAAAACAAATCAAAAATTACAAAACACTTGTAATAACAAGAATATAACTTGGTTATAGTTAACATTTATTTTCCTAATTGTCGAAAAAAAGTTATAAAAGACGCTCAAACTTGTCACCAGATTGAAAAAGACACATTTGAAATTATTTTCGAAAAGAAGCGTTACTTTAATAAAAACATATATCTTATTACTAATTAGTCTTAGGTGAAACACTCTGTATATCATTATTTCAACTTATATAAATCTGGTAGTTTAGTTTTCAAAACAACTCTGTCAACATAACGCAATTTTTGTATTCAAATCTAAATTCAATAAAGCCTCTAAATAGGTTAATTTATTCAACAAACATTTTACTATGTGGTTTTAAAATGATAAACAATGTGCTTCTCGAGACAAACTTATAAAATCTAAATTTTGATGCACACGTTTTTGTTTTAATAGGTTCAATTTAAGCATAAAGTAAACTCGAAATTGTACTTCATGCGCCACGCGTGGAAAACACTGAAAAATTGTGAAATTCAGAACATTCTTGTTTATCAGTATATTTTGATTTCTGCATTACCAATTTATTATTATAACAAATAGAGCAGTATATTTATTTAATTTTACTATATTTCAGTGTTTTATACACGCGGCGCATGAAGTAAAATTTCGAGTTTAGAAAACCCTGAAAACCTAATTTTCAGGGTTTTCTAAACTCTAAATTTTACTTCATGCTTAATCTGGGAGTGGAAAACACTCGTTTAAGACTTCAAATTAAACTATTTTAAAAAACAAACGATTATCGGAAAAGTTACAGCTCATGCATACATGTATGTATATTTAAAAGAAAAATTCCCAGTATGTTTACCAAATTTTAGTTGTGGCAAATGCCAGCGTCAGGGCCGAATTAAATGCAATACTGAAAAGCTGCAAGTAACGTGATTCGTTAATTCATTTTAACTAAAAATTCTAATAAAAAAATAAGTTGCTTTATGGTTCTCCAATAAACCTAGACATTCTAATAAACAAATAAGATGCTTTATGGTTCTTCAATAAACCTCATGAGACCATTAACAATTAAAAGACATTACAAATGTGTAATCGTTAATTTTATAGATTTTATGTTGAATTTATCACCAAAAAAGAAAAATTGTATATTTTAAAATCCACACGCGACCAAACCAAATGTTCAGGCTTTTCTAAACTCGAAATTTTACTTCATGCGCCACGCGGATGAAACACTGATTTCAGGCGAAGTTCAAAATATTCTACTAAAGCAGTATGCTTATAACGTGTATTCTGAACATCTCATCAGTGTTTCGTACGCGTGGCGCATGGAGTAAAATTTCGAGTTTAGAAAAGCCTGAAAATTTGGTTTGGGCGTGTAGCGCTACGCGCTACACGCCCAAACCAAATTTTCAGGCTTTTCTAAACTCGAAATTTTACTTCATGCTTAATCTGGGAGTGGAAAACACTCGTTTGAAAGTTCAATTTGGATTATTTGTAAAAACAACGAATATCTGAAGATTTACAGAGTATGCAGTATATTTAGATATGTATACTTAAAAGAGAAACTCTGTATGTCGGAGATAGTAATAAATAATATGCAGTGTACAAAACATTTTTTGGGGACCAGAAAAATTCCAGGGCTGATATTTAATTTGTAATTTTGATGATTCCAGCTTAGTTTTTTTGGAAATCAACAGGACATTAACTACTACAGATAATCGAAATATAATGCTAGTTTTTGAAAAAACATGCAAATATTACTTAAATCTCTTAGTATTTTAATGAACAAACAATAAAAACAACCGTTAATTACATCCAAGACTAATGCGACAAATCATCAAAAAGAACTTACCCCTTTACACCCTTAATTACATAATTCGCACAAATGGCGTTCCGATTAGCTGTTTTTGCGAAAATTAACTACGAAAGTGAAATCGAAGGCGTCGCCTAACCTTTAATCTCTAATCAGATTAAATTAAACGATCAGTTTAACATCACCCCCGACGTGTTAAAAGTCGTTTGTGGGTATTTACGCAGCTCACAACTGATAGTTTCCAGGAAGAATTTAAGTGGATTAAAGCGGCGCTAATCTGTTGTGCGGATTAAAAAGTGCCCGAGATAAAGGCACACGCAAATTAGCAAACGCTCGATCCGCACGTAATCCCTTCGAGGCTGTAAACAGAGGAACAGGTAAAGGGCCCCTGTCATCACAATGCCCTCAGCCCTTTTTGCGAGCCCTTTTGATCTGTGAGTGAAAGATATTTTTATTATTTTATGCGTGCCAATTTTACTTTCGCTTTCTCCGGCGGGTCACTAAAATCCTTTCGCAAGGAAGGGTTTGCGAAAAAGGGTGAGCGTCGTAAAATATGCAATTTCACTTTCGGTTTATTGCCGGAATTTACGTAAATTGCTCTAACTGTTGTTGCCGACGACGGCAGTCTGGACACCAGACTTTTATTGCTAAAAATTTCCGAAAGAGTTTGTTTTCGCAAAAGGGTTGTTTGGTTTAGGGTTATTTTTTATGGAGGCTTTGATGTGAATCATTTGCGAAATGGGTTTTGGCCGGCAAAATGTGCATTTCTTGAAATTTTCTGTATTTTTCTTTACGAGCCGATCGTATAAAAAATGCTGTATAATTTTATATTACGATAATCATCTGCGAAAAGAGTTTTAACGAAAGAGTTTTTGTGAATTATCCTTAAATAAAGTAGTAGTAAAAAAGTGCAACAATATTTTATATATGCGAAATTAGTTTTAGCGACAGAATTTTTTTTGTGATTTATATTTTAAGAACCAATACTTGAAAACTGCTATACAGGGGATTTATCTTTTAAGATCGGAAATTCACATGTTATTTGGCCATAAGAACGAACAACGATTAATCTTGTACAATAATGAAAATAGATCTTTGAAACTTATATCGTATGTTCAATAAAAAAACCTCTAGTGCCATGATTTCATCCTTTTTAAATTTAAGTTAGTTACACGCTTTGGGAATTGACATATAAAACGTCAGACATAATAATTTTAATATATAATTTCAAAGTTGCCAACCTACAATTTCTTCCATGGCACTCTAGAGGTTTTATTTAATTGAACATACGATACATATTGTACATTGATTTCTTTGCAAATAAATTGATACTATTCTTTTTTTCAAAAAAAATTTCTTAAATTATATATAAATCAAATATTGGAACACTCTTAAATGACACATAAATCCGTGCAATACTTCCACAGAAAACATTATTTCTTCTTCATGTTGCTTTAATTTATTGAAGTAATTATTATAAACATGTTCTATTAAATAGAGTAATCTAAAATAAATGATAAATAAAATTAATCGTTGCTTAGAAATCTCCACAAGAGCAATGTAAATTTTGATTATGCTTTTAATAAATAGGCGGCAGCATCGTGCTATTTTAGTAATATCTTAAAAATATACTGTAATTTCCAAAACATGTGAAAAGAAATTGGGTTTGATATGTAGAATTCGTGTACGGCATTTGTCGCGACAAGGGTTCCCGGTGCGCGGCCTTGAATTCCGAATATAATTTTTCTGCCGCGGACTGTTCATTGATTATGTTGTTCATACACAACAAAGAAAGACATTATTAAAATATTTCCCAATACATTCTTTAAATATAAGTGCATTTCTGAATTCATGTTTTGAATAGGAATGAGGAATGCCGGTATATGTTAATTCAAGTGATGAGTCGGAATAATTCCTTTTTCATTTATTTACCAAATTAAATGTGCGACACTCGGCGATTTGATTACCGAGACACTTAGTCAGCTTAGCGTCTAGAGTTCGAATTGGGTTATTGTAATTTCTCATTTTTTGTACGGCTTAGCCTACTTAGCTTAAAGTATCACCTACCCAGCTTTGAGGAAGACCTCCTTTCGTGTTTGCATCTATTCTTTGTGTGCTTCATTGCAATTTAAAATTAAGGAGTGCAGCACGCGACAGTCATGTATGATATTTGGTTTTTGATAGGAATCATTTAAATCACTTATGTAGTTGCAAATAACATAAATATATATTTTATGTTGCCAGAATTTAACTGTTTGTCTACAATACAAATACAGGGAACTTTTCTTTTAGGTAAACATATGCATAAGCTGTAGGTTTTCCGACATCCGTTGTTTTTAAACGCTTTAAACGAGTGTTTTCCACACCCAGACTAAGCATGAAGTAAAATTTCGAGTTTAGAAAAGCCCCGTGAAAATTTGTCGAGGGTCGCGCAGCGACTCGAGACAAATTTTCTGGGCTTTTCTAAACTCGAAATTTTACTTCATGCGCCACGCGTATAAAACACTGATTTAAAGTGAGGTACAGATATACATAAATTCACAATATTTTTGTTTTGTACGCGTGGCGCATAAAGTAAAATTTCGAGTTTAGAAAAGCCCAGAAAATTTGTCTCGGGTCGCTGCGCGACCCGAGACAAATTTTCACGGGGCTTTTCTAAACTCGAAATTTTACTTCATGCTTAGTGTGGGAGTGGAAAACACTCGTTTAAAGCGTTTAAAAAACAATGGATGTCGGAACATTTTCACGGGGGCTTTCTAAACTCG
The DNA here is from genome assembly GCA_932526585.2 of Philonthus cognatus. Classification (NCBI taxonomy): domain Eukaryota; kingdom Metazoa; phylum Arthropoda; class Insecta; order Coleoptera; family Staphylinidae; genus Philonthus; species Philonthus cognatus. The sequence continues at coordinate 22,050,524 of OW052243.1, read as the reverse complement.
AAATTTTACTTCATGCTTAGTCTGGAAGTGGAAAACACTCGTTTATAGCTTCCAATTGAACGCTTTTAAAAAACAACGAATATCTAAATATTTAAAGAAAATAATCTAAATTTAGAATACGTATACTTTAAAGAAAAACTTAGGTGAACACATGCATAAGCTGTAATTTTTCCGACATCCGTTGTTTTTCAAAAGAGCTTTATTTGAAACTTTTAACGAGTGTTTTCCACTCCCAGACTAAGCATGAAGTAAAATTTCGAGTTTAGAAAAGCCCCGTGAAAATTTGTCGAGGGTCGCGCAGCGACCCGAGACAAATTTTCTGGGCTTTTCTAAACTCGAAATTTTACTTCATGCGCCACATGTATAAAACACTGATTTCAAGTGAGGTTCAAATATACATAAATTTCACAGTATTTTAGTGCTGTATCCGCGTGGCGCATGAAGTAAAATTTCGAGTTTAGAAAAGCCCAGAAAATTTGTCTTGGATCGACCCGAGACAAATTTTTACAGTTCTTTTCTTAACTCGAAATTTTATTTCATGCTTAGTCTGGAAGTAGAAAACACACGTTTAAAATTTCAAATTGAACTCTTTTAAAAAACAACGAATATCTAAATATTTAAAGAAAATAATCTGAATTTAGAATACGTATACTTTAAAGAAAAACTTCCTGTATATACTCATATGGAATATCAAACTAAAATCATTAACAGTGAAGGCATCTGTTTCGTTATACAGTTGTATTGTATGTATGTCGATAGAAATTAAAATCGTGAATATTTATCCAGTTTACTTGTCTTCTGTAATTCCATACCCATTCATTCATTCGCACGGCGCTATGTAAACAAACAAACAACGCGCTCTGCACACATCATTTTTATTATTCGTTGTGGTAAAATTCGACAGGTACTATAAACCAATACATAGTCAAAACTACTTTCTGCAATTTTGCTATTTTTGCGCCATCTCGTATCCCAGAAACACACAACCAGCAAAAATTGGCCCTCTTAACTCTTTCGGCCCTGACGGTGGCATTTGCCATCACTAAAATTTTCTAAACACACTGGGATTTTTTTAAATATACATGTATGCATGAGCTCTAACTATTACGCGAATCTTTTGTTTTTCAAGTAGTTTAGTTTAAAGTAAAAACTAATGTTCCAGTCCCGGATTGAGCATGAAGTAAAATTACGAGTTAAGAAAAGCCTCAAAATTTGGTTTGGTCGCGTAGCGCTACGCGACGAAACCAAATTTTCAGGCTTTCCTAAATTCCTAATTTTACTTCATGCACCACGCGTATAAAACATTAATTTTAGGTAAAGTTCAAAATATTCTACTAAAGCATTGTGTTAAAATCGTGTATTCTGAACATCACATCAGTGTTTAGTACACGTGGCGAATAAAGTAAAATTTCGAGCTAAGAAAAGACTGAAAATTTGGTTTGGCTCTAAAGCAGGTGTACAAATTTTGTAATATCGACCGATACTTAAAAAAAAAATAAGTATTATAACCGTTCAATTTTAGTCAAGTGTTTTCTATATTTGATTTTAATCATTTAAAGCAAGTTTGTGCGTCTCTATTTTTGCAAGTCGAGAAATATTGTTTATGCTTGCACAATAATAAATCTTAATATTTTATTTCATAACTGCTAAAAATTTCAGAAAAATGAGATGTTTATAAATTTAAGCGACTATTTTTCAATACTTTCTTAAAACTTTAATCAAGTTTATGCTTCAGTCACTTTTTTTTTCTAGTTGAAACAATAATAAACCTCATTATTTCGTTTCATAATTCCTGAACTTTTCATAAAAGTCAGATGTTTAAGAATCAATCAAGGATTTTTTTAACATTTTTGTAGGGTATAATTGTAATTTTTGTTTATAGTTGAAACGGCTCGGCTTGACTTTACTTTACACCCCGTGGAATAACATGCATTATAATATCGATTCACACTGTATTGCATATATCACCAATTAAAATCAATAAATTCACTAAGGAAATGATAAAAGTTCACTTTTTGCAACTTTAAAATGTTGACTAGAGACTTCTATAAAACCTCACTGATTGCTGGTAACCATTGCAATCTTTACTGGAGACATTGGGGAAGTCGAAAGAAATGTTTGTTAAAGTCTTCAATCTAACTTCAACTTAAAGTTAGATTTAACCGGATGACGATAACACATTAGCACATTACACTTGGACTCATATGGATTTATAGAATAACTAACATAAATTAATACACTCCTGGAAATTCATTTGGGCTGAATTCTAGTTTGTATCAACGGCTATATTTCGCCGACATAGTATATTTCATTAGGAGTCTAGAAAAAGGGATTTTTCCGTACGCGTGTGATATTTTTTTTTGTAAGGCGTAGCCGAACACGGGAAGTCATGCAAGCACGGTAAAATCCATTTCTGGACGTGTAATGAACGCTATTTTTTATTATACTTATCTGAAAACATTATACTTATCTAAAAACTTTATAATTTTTATATTTTCAAACTAGTATTTTTTATGGTAGTGAAAAAATACAACTAATTCGATAGAATATAAAATTGAATCGTTTTTCGAAATTTGATCGAGTTAGCACTTTGTTTTTAATCCAAACATCTTTTTATCGTAGCGAATCAACACCATAAGGTGTACGATTGTGCGGATTTGGCTTTTTCAGAAAAATAAAAGAGAAGTTATACATCGTCACTCACAATTTTTGTGTTTTTCATTGTTCCCATTCCGCCTGTGTTCATGTCTATATCTGGATTTTACTAGCAGTTATTCTACGCTTACTTGTGCCGCTTGGGTTAATATATCATGCGAAATATCATCTACAAAATCAGTTTCTTCTAAGTCTGCGTACGTTTCAACCAAACATAATTTTTTCACTGACGGAAAATAAAACGTCAGTGGCAAATACATTGTTGCTATGAAAACATTTCAGAGCACACGGAAAGGCGCACAAACAAACGTTTTCCGTGCGGTGGCTTGAAAAAGCGACGTTTTCATTATTCTAGAGGCATTTGGAAACGAAGTGTTTTCAGATAAGTATAATAAAAAAATGTTTGCTCACGTTGAATATTCCACATACTTCTAGGTTAGGTTAGGCTAGGAGAAAGATTTGCAATAGAATAAATTGCGTAAATCTCTTTGCGCACGATGATTATTCTACATACTACTAGGACTCAATATTTTCAAAATTTTCAAACTACATTTTTTTATTTATTTAACATTTCCGGTCGAAATTAATTGCATATCTAGATAGTACACGTCGAGTACTTTTGAATAATATAATTTTTATCTATAATACCCACGAGGTGTATAGTAAATTCTTACCATAATGAGCATTAATATTGTGTAAGAATAAACATAACTTCATTTTTGCGCTAGAAAAATCTACATAAAATTAATACGAGCAAATTCCAGTGACTATTCCAATATTGCAAAAACATCTTTCGCCTCCCGACACAATCACCTTCCAGGTATTTTCTAAAAATCCCCAAAATACGGTTTTGCATAATAAGCAATCGTAAAAGCCCCAATTTCTTAGCTGGGATCAAAAAATGTCGCAATTTTTACGTAACCGCCATAACTTTTATTTGGGCAATTTTTATGACCCGGCCGTTTTAGCGAATTAACGGACCGCCCTCATTGTCGCTGACTTCTTTACTCAAAACATTATTGGGGCATCGTATAATAATTGGCTCCGATTCCGAGTCAACGATTTTTCAAAAGTGTATCGCAAAAATTTGCATAAAAAGTAGAGTACTATTGAAATATTTTTAGGTAATCTTGTGCTTTGGAAATAGTTTTACTGCACTCTAATAAATCATCGTGAGCTTTTTGTAATATTACAAAGGTTTTTGAACCATTTTTACTTATAACAGATTACTCCGTCGATTTCTACAAAATAAGAAATTAATTACAAATCTGAAGGAAAAAAAACACTTTGCGGTTTTTTTCATATAAAGTTCAGAATTTTGTATTTTAGTGTACTGCCCACTAAAATATAAAATTCTGAACTTTAAATGATGCTTTTATTCTTAAAAATGTTTAATTAATAACATGGCTTAGTAATAATAACACGGCTAGAGAAAATTTAAGAACATGGCTAAAACTACAGAGTTTTTAAAACTTACCACAAATAAGGATATTGCCTGATGTAATATGAAACATCATTTTAACATATTATTAACTTGTTTCTTATTATTCACTTGGTAAAACATTTCTACTAAATATAGGTGTTTAATTGATATCACTTGGTTTGTTTTACTAAAAATATTTTATTTCAACTAGTTTCGGTTTAATGCCATTTTCAAGAATGATGTACAAAAGAAAAGAAAGAAATAAATAGTAGTATATAATATATAGTATATAACATTTTTTTCTTTTGTACATCATTCTTGAAAATGGCATTAAGCCGAAACTAGTTGAAATAAAATATTTTTAGTAAAACAAATCAAGTGAATTCAATTAAACACCTATATCATTTTAACTATTAAATTATAAAAATATTATAATAATATATTAAGATTACAATTAAATTATCTAATATTATTTTGCATCAACCGCTAATTTGATCTCTTACGTCGTGTATGAATGCGCGATGTGATTTAACCCGAGTTTTAACTTGCGTTAGTGCACCAGAGAGAGTTACAACAAATTATCGGGCTGTTTGCGATTCAAAAAATGTCACGACTAGAGAATTCCTAAGAATAAGGTGTTTAAACTAATGATAGGAATAATCGATATATTTTAATAATCGATTATTTTGAAACGAGATATTTTAATAATCGATTAAACAAGTAGTTGAAAATTAGTAATTAACCTTTCAGTTAAAAATATGATGAGCGGGGGGGGGGGGGGGACACGTGGTACAAACAAATATAAAAATAAAGTGATCTTGTAAAACAAACACGGGTCACAGAAGCTTTTTCTAAGGGTTGGTATTTCAGGGAGTGATGTTTATGGAAGGGTTTTTTCGGGGGATGAATTTCAGGAATGGTTTTCCGTAAGGATGATTTTTAGGGGGATTTTTCCTTTCGGGAGATGTTTTTTCGGGAGTGGGGCTGATTTTCCAGGAATCTTTTTACATGAGGTAGTTTTATAAGACGTGTTTTTTCCGTAGGTGGGATTTTCAATAAAAGTTTTTACACGGGGTAGTCTTTTAAGTTGTAGTTTTTTGAGAGAGTGATTTGTAGTGTTTGTTTTTAAGCCCGTGGTTTCATAAGCGTTTTTTTTTTCCGGGGGGGTGATGTTTGTTAGTAGTGAAGATTAAAATTTTTCTATAATTATTATTATTTAGTGATTTATTTAATGACATTCAAAACAACCGTCAAATCAGTAATTATTATTATTACTATATAGTAATTAGTAGTCCTGTGTACTGAGATAATTAGCGATACATTTGTTTATAATAATTAATAGTCCAGTCTACCGACATAACAATCATTTTTTTTAGTATACTAATTAGTAATTTGCCCGACGAAATAATCGCTTCAATTAGTATATACTATTTTACCCGAACAAATAATCGCTTAAATTAGTATCTACTAATTTACCCGATCAAATAATCGTTTAAATTAGTATATACTATTTTACCAGATCAAATAATCGCTTGGATTAGCATATACTAATTTACTCGATCAAATAATCGCTTAAATTCGGATTACTATTTTACCCGATCAAATAATCGCTTAAATTAGTAATTACTAATATACCTGATCAAATAATCGCTTAAATTAGTATATACTAATTTCCGCATAATAATCGATTATATCGATATATTTCAATAATCGACTAATTACTAGTTAGTATATCGATTATTCCCATCACTAGTTTAAACGTATTAATCAAATTATCAAGCATTTCTTAAATTTTCCAAGTTGTAAAGATATAATTATATGTATTAATAAAAAAATACAGAGTAAATGATCTTTGTAGACATGGTTTTAAATGTAATTATAATTTTGAAAGTAATTTTTGATTTATCTATAATTCAGAATGTTATGTTTTATGCGAAAATATAAAAAAAATGACAAAAGTAAAGATTATTCTAGGAAAGTCATTTAATTTACCGACAATTTAATGAAATTTTTGACACAAAAAATGCGTCAAATAATAACATATGATCATGTGCGTCCGCACATATGGGCAAGAGGTGCACTTGCTCATGAATTGTTTAGGTTTATAGATTTCGTCAATTTTCCAGTTTTTGTGAATTTCACCGAGATTTTATTTAATTTTTAAAATTTCGAGGAGTTTCGTCAAATTCTAAGATTATTGTTAATTTTCGAAAACTCTTACGGTTTTCGTTAATTTTCGAAAATTCTTACGGTTTTCGTGAATTTCGTAAATTTTTAAAATGTCGATGCTATTCATGAATTTTCTAGATTTTCGTCAGATTTTAAAACGTTTGCAATATTCTAGAATTTCCTAAACTATCGTTAATTTTCATGAATATTAGTTAATTTTCAAATCCTCATTTTTCGCGGATTTTCAATTTTATTTTATCTAAACGCTTTTTGTACATTTCCAAGATTTCCGTTAATTTTCAAAATTCCGACGGGTTTCGTGAAATCCAAAGATTTCGTTAATTTTCAAAATCTAGACTCGGCCTATCATGAATGTTTAAACATTTTTGTAAATCTTTAAAATCGAGTTTCCAAGATTTCCGTTAATCTTCAAAATATTCATACAAGTGTACATTTCTAAGAGGTTACCAAAATTTATTATGAATTTTCAATCATTTTTAAAATTTATCATGAATTTTTTAGCATCGACTAATTAATTTAGACGTTTTATTATTCGTTAACAAATTATAAATGTTTTGAAGAAATTCCTCATATATTTTGTCAAATAAATTTCTTTAAAATTTGCGAACCCGAAAATTAACGAAATTTTGGAAAATTCATGAACACTGGCAAGGTTTTTAAGAAATTCACGTAAATCTAGGAAATACATAAAAAGCGTCAAAGTTTAAAAAAGTTACGAAAGGAGTCAAGAATTTGAAATTGAGCAATAATCTTGAAAAATGCATGATTGTTGTAAAAATTGTTATCAATCTTGGAAAATAAAAAAAGTTTGAAAATTAACGAACGTATTGAAAAATTCACGAGTCGTCAAAATTGTGAAAATTAATTAAAATCTTTGAAATTCACGAAAATTGACAAGATTTTAAAAATTGAACAAAAACTTAAAACTCAAGTTTTATGTAAATGAATGAAAATATTGTAAAAAGCCAGTGATTATTTTTTAACGAATGTTTTCCACTCCCAGACTAAGCATGAAGTAAAATTTCGAGTTGAGAAAAGCCCGAAGAATTTGGATTTGGACGCGCAGCGTCCAAATCCAAATTCGGGCTTTTCTCAACTTGAAATTTTACTTCATGCGCCACGCGCATAAGAACACTGATTTATTGTAAAGTTTAAAAAATTCAAAACTTTTTTTGTATACAGATTATCACTATTCGACATACTTCAAAATGCTGTCAAATTTCAATATTTATTGATATTTCATCACTTCTTGACATTGTTTCAACATTTTCGTAAATTAAAACATTTCATCGTTTTCGACAATTTTCGATTTTTTTTAATTCTGGCAATTTCAACATTTTTACCTTTACATTTCATAACTTTGCTATGGTTTGCGCACAGGGTTGTTAAAAAAACGTTTTTTTTCATTTTATATAAAACAAACAGTTTTTAAAAAAAACAGCGTTTAAATCATTAACAATTAAAAACATGTTTAAAACACGTTTAAAACGTGTTTAAAACAGAACATTCAAGGCATTTTCTTTTGAGTATACATATCCCGATAATAACAGCGTTTTCTTAATTCGCGGACATTCGTTGTTTCAAAGTGGTTAATTTGAAGCTTTAACGAGTGTTTTCCACTCCCAGACTAAGCATGAAGTAAAATTTCGAGTTTAGAAAAGCCTAAGAATTTGGATTGGCCGCGTAGCGAAGCGGATTTACAGTGAAGTTTAAAAAACACACATATAACAACGATTATAGGCAACCTAATACACGTTAGAGTTATTAGCGCAGAATTTGACTCACGTTTTATTCACATCTACATATTAAATTTTTAAAGCCGTATATTTTAAACTTTACGATATTTTAATGTTTTGTGCGTGTGGCGCATGAAGTAAAATTTCGAGTTTAGAAAAGCCTAATTTGGATTGGCCGCTCCGCTTCGCTACGCGGCCAATCCAAATTTTCAGGCTTTTCTAAACTCGAAATTTTACTTCATGCTTAGTTTGGGAGTGGAAAACCCTCGTTTAAAGATCCAAATGAAATCTTTTTGAAAAAACAACGAATGTCGTAAAAATTACAGTGTATGCATATGTATATCTGAAAGAAAAATTCCCTGTGTTTAAAAATCACATTTATGCACATACAGTTGTGATATATTATTGTAATAAACAATTTCCAGATTTAAAACATGTTTAAAACAAAACCGACAGCTGTTTTAAAACATGTTTAAAACACTGTTTTAAAATAAAGTGTTTTAAACATAACAACCCTGTTTGCGCACCACTGATAGAACATACAATTCTAGATACTGACAATAAACTATTATTATTATTATATTTTGCGCCCCCCATTCTCCATGTAAAAGATTCTGCGGGCGCCCATGCATATGATAATTACAACCGCAATGTTGTTGCTGTCGTATGAATCAAATAAGATTCACACTAAATTTTATCAGTTCTATGAATCATACTTGCTTCTCACCAATATTTTCTATAGTAATATACATATACAGTGTGTATCGGCCAAATGGAATAATTTCGATAATAAATAAATGGGGGTATATTCGAAAAAAACGCTCGGACACGTTGATTGGTATTTTTAGTTTCGCATTTTTTTCAACAAAAACTTTTTATACAGGGTGTGTCATGTAACAGTGGCCAAAACCAACTTACTTATTTTATATGCAACACCCTGTATATTATACATTTTTTTTTCAGAAAATTCTAGACTTATTTCATGTACAATGTCTTAACCTATCTTTAACTGTTTCGGAAATATTAAGTGTTTTCAGATTTTTTTTCAGAGAATCGTGAACATCTCCTACACTAACATTAATGTTTTTTTTGTTTTTTTACATTATCAAGAAATAAACAGAATTACTTATTAGTTTTTAAGTGTGTTGTAGCGAATTTCTGTAATCAAATAATTTTCTTTGTTTTAATGTTAATTTTTGCAATAAATCTGAAAACATTTAATATTTCCGAAACAGTTGAACATAGCTATAGGACATTGTACATGAAATATATCTAGAATTTTCTGAAGAATCCAAAAATTGAATAATATACAGGGTGTTTAATTTAAAATAAAAAAGTTAGTATTGGCCACTGTTACATGTCACACCCTGTATGAACAGTTTTTGTTGAAAAAAATGCGCAACAAAAAATACCAATCGACGTGCTCGAGCGTTTTTTTAAACACGCCCCCGATTATTTATTATCGAACTTATTCCATTTGGCTGATACACACTGTATAATTAAATTTCGTGGAATTTACAGAAACTTATGCTGATCAGAAAACAAGGGCTGATCCAGAGGAGGGGCGCATGGGGCACCCCAGCCCCCCCCCCCCTGACGCCAGAAAAGTTCAATGAAAACTCTTTCGGGATTTTGGATTGTGGTAATGAAAAAAAACCGATCTGAATTTAACTGGTCTTTCACACACACAATTGTATAAGTAACTGCAGGAACTAGGAAGCTCGACTTCATAATATAATCGAAGAAATTTGAATTGCCTTAAACTTAATACAAGAATTTAATCTGAATTCATTGTTTGTTTACGAGTTCAACCTTATTTAAGATAATCATCATTATTATGTATCTAAAATATAATTTTCTCTTTTTTCTAATTTATTCTCTGAAAAAAATACTGTAATAGTTTTCTTTTTATAAGGCTTTAAGCCATCATTAGTGCGGTATGACAAATAAATTAGACAATGAACGATTAATTTAAAATATTATATATTCAAGTGCGCCCCCCCCCCCCTCACTAAAATCCTGGATCCGCCCTTGTCAGAAAATGTATTTATATTTGATCATAAAGTAAAATTGAATCTGTTAGAATGTTTAGAAAATATTTAAAATTTGATCAATTTTTGAAACTAAATATTTGCCTAATTTCGTGACTTTTATCACAAAATTCGAACTTTACCTTTATAATTTTCAAAAACCTGATAAGATATTTAAATTTTCGTTGCAGTTATGAATTCATTTAGCCAAACTTGTGTTGGTTGAACAATCTATATATTTTTTTAAAATTTTGTAAAGTTAACGAGTTTTCCTAGGATTCTTAAACATTTTGTTATAATTTTCTGTAAACTAGGTTAAAATTAAATCAATTCTAATTAATTTTATTCAGATGTAGTAAATTTCATATTGATTTAACAGTTGCTTCACTTTAACAATTTTTTTTAACAAAATATTCGGTCATGAGTACATTCTTTTTATATTCCGAAATTCAGAAAACCGCAAAAATGTATTCCCCTGTAGAAAAAATGCTGAGAATATAATTGAATTTCTGAAACCAGAAATGTTTTCAAAAATAATCGAAAAGGATAAGCAATGCGGCCACATTGCATTTCTGAAACTTTACAGCGGCCCCCTTTATAATCTTTTGAATTTTTGAACTAATGGCTTTAAAGCTGCAATATAACCCAATAAGCCCCATTCAATCAGCAAACCTTTATTTATTGCCATCTCATTACTTTATTACCCTCCTCCCCCAGAGAACGAGCTCAGACCTACGCTAAAGCGATTTTTCCGAAATTTTCGATTCTGACAAGGTGTGTCTGAGCTTGGGCCAGGTTTTATTAGTGCAATTTGAAAATGGTCATAGCGGCATTAATGATAGGTCGTTAATAGATTATGATATTAACTACGGGCTTTTGAAGGGATTTTTGCCGACGGGGCTGGGGTGTTTTATTGCTGGTTTAATAAAGGTTAACTGTTCAGTAACGAAAGGTGGAATATCGAAAAAAATTTTTTTGAACTGAGCTTTAAAATATATTAGGTAAAATTTTCAATTTTCGACCGATAAGAATAAATTTATACAATCATATAATGCTTGGAAATTAATTATGGATTCACCATCAGTGCTGCCCATTTTGGGAATTTTACCCCAAATTGGGGTATTTAAAGAGGTGCGGTTTTTTTGAGGGATTTATACATTGGGGGTGAAATGGGGTATTTTAGAGTCTAGGCATGTTCTTCGTTCAAGTATACATCCCCAATATACTGTATACGCTGTAAATGATATTTAGCCAATAAAAATGAACATGTCAAAAAATTAAATCTTCTGTAAATACTTACTCATATCAAACTTAAATTATACAGGGAGTTTTTATTTTAAGTATGCCTATCCTAATTATTTTGTAAATCAGAGTTCAATGTAAAGCTTCAAGTGAGTGTTTTCCACTCCCAGACTAAGCATGAAGTAAAATTTCGAGTTTAGAAAAGCCTGAAAATTTGGTTTGGTCGCGTAGCGCGAAGCGCGGAGCGAACAAACCAAATTTTCAGGCTTTTCTAAACTCGAAATTTTACTTCATGCGCCACGCGTACAAGACACTGATTTCAAGCGAAGTTTATTCGTTTACAATATTTCAGTGCTTTCAGTGTTTAATACGCGTGGCGCATGAAGTAAAATTTCGAGTTTAGAAAAGCCTGAAAATTTGGTTTGGCCGCTCCGCGCTTCGCGCTACGCAACCAAACCAAATATTCAGGCTTTTCTAAACTCGAAATTTTACTTCATGCTTAGTCTGGGAGTGGAAAACACTCGTTTTAAGCTTCAAATTAAACACTTTAAAAAAGCGAGTGCATATGTGGTATTCCTAATAGAATATTCCCTGGATGCATACTTAAAAGAAAAATTCCCTGTATTAACAGATTAATCGGATGACTATTTGCCAAATCTACCGAATGCGCATTCGATTCAACTAACATTTTCGTTTGAGCTTACACAAAATCTACATAAATGCATTATTTATTTCTGTAAATACCTGAATTATTTAGTACCACCAAATCAAATTTTCAGGGTTTTCCAAACTAGAAATTTTACTTGATGCGCCACGCGTACTCAACACTGATGTGATATGATGTTTAGAATACACGTTTTTAACATACTGCTTTAGAAGAATATTTTGAACTTCACCTAAAATCAGTGTTTTATACGCGTGGCGCATGAAGTAAAATTTCGAGTTTAGAAAAGCTTGAAAATTTGGTTTGGGCGTGTAGCTCTACGCTCTAAATATAAATAATAAAACCTAGAATATTAATAAAAGATAATGCACAGATTTGTGACTCTACTAAGATATAAATGAAAAGCACATAGTTTTAAGAGAGTTAAACATTTATCATTCAAGTTCTGGAGGCTTTAAGAAAATAGTTTGGCAGTTTTGTATATTTCCATTCCAATAAAGGTAGAATTAAAACGTGATAGAATTATTGATATTTGTATCGTTGATTTTTGGTTATTTTAATAAACTAATGACACATTAATACATCTTATAAGTTTCAACTATACCGGGTGTAACACAAAACAGGATCACCCCCTTTAGTTTTTTTATTAATTTACATGTCAGTTTTAAATTTTCTACATTTATACAAAAAATAATTTAGAGTTCAGTGGTTCTTAGGAAGTTTTAATAGCACTTCCGGTGTGACTAGAAGTGACATCAATTTTGAAATTTTAAATGAAGCAACCTATATATATATTTTTTTTTTCGGATACAGGATCTCATTTTACATACAAATCAATTGTTCTTTTTAAATTACTAGTATCAAATTTTTTTTCAAAAACTTTTCTTTCGTATCATAGACGTGTACAATACAAATATTACCAACTTTTGTTTCCTAATTTGGCCAACAGATACCGTTAAATAGTAATTCGATCGTTTTTTAAAACCAAACCAAATTTTCAGGCTTTCCTAAACTTGAAATTTTACTTCATGGGCCACGCATATAAAACACTCAAATATTGCAAAGTTCGCAATATGTTACTAAAGCAGTATTCTACAGACGTATATATTGAACTTCACTTAAGACCAGTGTTTCATACCCGTGGCGCATGAAGTAAAATTTAGAGTTTAGAAAAGCCTGAAATTTTACTTTATGCGCCACGTGTATAAAACACTTATTTCAAGCAACACTCAAAACATACCCTTTAAAATAGTTTTTTTATTTGTAAAATTTTACATTTAATCGTTTTATTTAATACAACACTTTTTGTTAATTTTTGCACTTTGTGTATTTTAAGTGATCTATTTCATGAGAAAGTGAATTGATTTAATTTATTCGAAAAGCTGACAGTTTACAATTGAAAGGGCTTTAATTTAATGTACAAAACCTTTTCGGGGCTTAAAAATTGTGCTTAGTACGGGCGCTTAAAGATTTAGTAAGTTGATACATTTTTTGAAGTTTTTAAAAGTGCAAAACTTTTAGGATTTTTCTTTTCCTGCAAAAACAAATAGCGCACATTATTACTGATGTTGGCGTGACTGTGTCTGATTTTTATTAAATAATTTTTTTGTGAATTTTTTTCATAGTACGTATGCTAAAAATTGCGATTTTATGATGATATTTTTTTAATTTGGTGTTATTTTTAAATTTGATTTTTTTTTAAATTTGAAAAGAAATCACAGTTAATCTTATCAGTATTATAAATAATGTAATCTATTTATTTTCTGAAGAAAAAAATTATTTCACCAACATTTCGGCTTTAGAAATCGTTTAAAAACCTTAGAAAAAACAAAACTTCAACTTTAAACATCCATTATGAATACAATTATTATGATACAAATTTGCAATTAACAGCGATATGAAAGTTAATTAATTCTGAATACATCTCTTAAAAATATTTTTTGTTTATTTAAAATATAAGGTAAGGTAAGGTAAGGTAATTATACATATCGGGATGCAGTGGCGGCGCGTGGTTTATTTTCTTTGGGGGTGCACAATATTGGAAAGACAGTAAGCCCAACAGGCAACATTTTTGGCGAATTTTTATTTTAAGTATACATACGGATACGCTGTAAATTTTCAGACATTCGTTGGTTATGTTAAAAAAGTTCAATTCGAAGCTAAACGAGTCTCTTCCTTTCCAAGATCAAGCATGAAGTAAAATTTTGAGTTTAAAAAAAGCCTAAAAATTTCATTTAATCGCGTAGCGAAGCGGAGCGATTAAACCCGAAATTTTACTTCATGCGCGACGCGTATAAAACACTGGTCTTAAGTGAAGTTCAAAATATACGTCTGTAGAATGCTGCTTAGGTAAAATATTGCGAACTTTGAAATATTTGAGTGTTTTATATGCGTTGCGCATGAAGTAAAATTTCGAGTTTAGAAAAGTCTGAAAATTTAGTTTGGTCGCTCCGCTTCGCGGAGCGACCAACCCAAATTTGCAGGCTTTTCTAAACTCGAAATTTTACTTCATGCTTAGCCTGGGAGTGGAAAACACTCGTTTAAAGCTTTACATTGAACTCTGATTTACAAAATAATTAGGATAGGCATACTTAAAATAAAAACTCCCTGTATGATTTAAGTTTGATATGAGTAAGTATTTACAAAAGATTACATTTTTTGATATGTTAATTTTTATTGGCTAAATATCACCAAATTTTTTGAAAAATTAATCATTTATTATTATTATTTTCTTTGAATGAATACATGTCAAAAATATGCGATAGATAGCCATAAAAATAAATTATTTTAATAAAAATAGAATTGTTTTTATTAAGTTCATATTTTGTATCTAAACACAATTCTCGATTACAAATCACTTTTAAAAATAAATAAAATCTTTCTCTAAAATCATAGTTAGAGGATTTTAGTTTTTCTTAATTTTCAGCGCCGTCTACAGTAACTTTAAAATTTGACAATGAAAATAGTGTTTTCAAGTCATCCAACACTTTTTGTAAAAAATGACTTTTTGTCAAAAAATGGGTATACAAACTATTTTATTTATCGTAAATTTACATTTATGTAATTGAAACTAATAATGTAACTTTCTAAATATTTACATATGTATTTTGGTAATGATCAATCTACAAATACAGGGAACTTTTCTTTTAATTATACATATCGGGATGCAGTGGCGGCGCGTGGTTTAATTCTTCGGGGGTGCACAATATTGGAAAGACAGTAAGCGCAACATTCAACATTTTTGGGGTGGTCTTTATTAACAAATTGGGTTTTGGACGACCGACACTTTTGATATTCATTTTTTCCTCTAAAGATAGCGAAGAAAATTTGATTGTCTTTAAATATTGCACGGTAATAATGGAGTTCGAACACTCCGCCATTCTGGAAATTCGTGAAATCAACCTAAAACCGATACGCCGATATCAATCGGACCACGATGTGCACTAGTTATATGTGCACACGAGCCAGCTTAAAGCATTGAACGTCGCTAGGCTGTCGCGGGGAAGAAAGAGTGCGGGTTGCAGAGGTTCCACCAATTAGATTTAAAATTCACATGTGCAGTGCACGAGCGGATCAGGCGAGGTGACGCGGCCGCGGTGTTCGGTTGCCGTCGGGTCAGTGGCACTCGACGTCCTCTGCTTTGCGCTTGGATATTAGGACGACGCATCGGATAGCGTCTAGCGCCTGGGTCTCCAAACTATCTTCTTCGCGGGCCACAAATACAATTCTACATAATAAAGTCGGCCAAGATCCGATTAATTTTATAAAATTATGAAAAATTTAAGGAACAATTGTTACAATATTTCAAAATATGACATTTACAAACAAAATTACAAACAATCGCGGGCCGGATTCATGCAAGTCGCGGGCCGGATTTGGCCCGCGGGCTGTAGTTTGGAGACCACTTGTCTAGCGGAAAAAATAATGTTTGGGATTTATTTTACAAGTAGAAATTTTTTAAAGAATGAGGAAATTTAAATATGTTTGCAGGCATTAATTTGGGAGTGCACGTGCACATGTGCACTTACTGAGGAACCGCCACTGTCGGGATGTAAAAATACGCTGTAATTTTTCCGACTTTTGTTGATTTTATAAAAAAGTTCAATTCGAAGCTTTTAACGAGTGTTTTCCACCTCCAGATTAAGCATGAAGTAAAATTTCGAGTTGAGAAAAGCCTAGCGCGTAGCGCGCCGGCAAATCCAAATTTTCAGGCTTTTCTAAACTCAAAATTTTACTTCATGCGCCATGCGTACCAAACACTGGAATATTGTGAATTTCTAAATAAACTACTTATGAATTAATGACTGAAGAATATTTCTATGTTTTTATACCACTTTATTTATACTTTACACGACTCGAGTTTTCACACATTTAATGTCATTTTCAAGTGTAACAAATGTACAATGCTAGTAGAGTACCGTGTGATCGATTAAATTATGATTTAGAGTAGGCGGCATATTTTTCGTCTGGTTGCCCAGAATGCTAATTTAATGATGGAATAAATTTGAGGTTATGGTAAACTATGTGTTAACAGTCAGTAGTGCCAATCTAATTTAAAATTCAAAGCCTACTCTAAATCAGGGTTGTTAAAAAAACGATTTTTTTTCATTTTAATTAAAACAAACAGTTTTTTTAATAAAGAGTGTTTTTTTCATTAAAACAGAGTTTAAAACATTAACAACTAAAAACATGTTTAAAACAGAACATACAGGACATTTTTCTATTGAGTATACATATCCCGATAATTACAGCGTTTTTTAAATTAGCTGGAATTCGTTGTTTAAAAGCGGTTAATTTGAGGTTTTAATAAGTGTTTTCCACTCCCAGACTAAGCATGAAGTAAAATTTCGAGTTTAGAAAAGCCTAAGAATTTGGATTGGCCGCGTAGCGAAGCGGAGCGGCCAATCCAAATTAGGCTTTTCTAAACTCGAAATTTTACTTCATGCGCCACGCGTAAAAACACTGATTTACAGTGAAGTTCAAAAAACACACACATACAACAACGATTATAGGCCGCCTTATATACGTTAGAGTTATTGGGTTGCCTATAATCGCTGTTTTAAACAATTTTCAGCGCAGAATTTGACTCACGTTTTATTCACATCTACATATTGGATTGCTAAAGCCGTATATTTGAAACTTTTCGATATTATGGTGTTTTATACGTGTGGCGCATAAAGTAAAATTTCGAGTTTAGAAAAGCCTAATTTGGATTGGCCGCTCCGCTTCGCTACGCGGCCAATCCAAATTTTCAGGCTTTTCTAAACTCGAAATTTTACTTCATGCTTAGTCTGGGAGTGAAAAACCCTCGTCTAAAAATTCAATTTACATTTTTTTTTCAAAAAAAACAATGTCAAAAAATGTACAGTGTATGCATATGTATACTTGCAAGAAAAAATTCTTGTATTTAAAAATCACATTTATGCAAACATATTCGATATTTTCTTGTAATAAAATGTTATGTTTAATAATGTAATTTGAAATATCTTCAACAATTTAGCTAAAATTTTAAAATGTAAAGATAAAATCTTAATGAAGTAGTATAAAATATAATTTAGGCAATTTAAAATAATAAAAAAAAACGTTTTAAACAAATTTTACGTTTAAAACATGTTTTAAACAAATTTCAGATTTAAAACATGTTTAAAACAAAACCGTTTAAAACACGACGGCTGTTTTTAAACATGTTTAAAACACTGTTTTAAAACAAAGTGTTTTAAACATAACAACAATGCTCTAAATCATGTTTTAAATGATAGCACAGTATAAATAAAGTGGTACAAAAAATATAGAAATACTACTGGATGGATAGTAACACTTAAAACAATGCTAATATTTATACAGGGTTATTCAAAATAAAGGAACAGATTTCAAACATTTATTTCTTCCCAACTACAAAAGGTAGAACCATATTTCCAACGTTCCTGGACAGACGAAAGTTCAAAATTTGAGCAGTTTAGGCAGAAGTTCCAACCACGGCCGCATTGGCGCTGTTGCTTGTCATTTAATTGTCTGTAGTAAAATGGCTACACAACAAGAAAAAGCATTTTGTGTGATGCAATTAGCAAAACTAAAGTCCATTATTGAAGTTTAAAGGCGCGTTTAATAAACAATCCCCTCGTCATAAGCAGATTTACCAGTGGCATCGATGGTTGCATCTGTAAACAGAAAAGCACGGGACGTTCACACACATCAATTGAAAATGTCGAGCGTATTCGTATTTCGAAAGGAGACCTAAAAAAATCAAAGAACGTGTAATACATAGTGCTCATATTGAATGCATACAAATTTGAACTTTTTTCTTTCCAGGAACGTTGAAATTGTGTTTCTATCTTTTCAGTTTGGAAGAAATTAATGTTTGAAATCTGTTCCTTTATTTTGAATAGCCCTGTACTACTTATGATAAATACATTTTACAAATCTGTGTTTCATCTTACCAACACCTGTGCTATTAAAAGCAATTTACAATAAATTTGAAGGTATGTTTAAATGAAAAAATCCCTGTATATAAATTTTGTATGTTTTATTTGTATTACCTATAACTCCAAATAACTTGATATGAAAGAGTAGCTCTCATAGTACGAAAGGTTGGACACTTCTGCTATAGATGAAGTATTCTTTATAAAAATGTTCCTTTTCCAACGGGTTGTCTTCTTCTTTTTTCTTAATTTTTATTTGAAATGTGCACTTCTAGTGTACTTAGCACATGTTGTTAAAGGTTAGTGCAAAATGCATTTCCATCAGCACTTAGTCGACCAAAACAAAACACGAATGGCATTGTTTGGATAGAAAAGGGAAGTCAAATAAACGGATCCTTTGAGAGGACGTTGAAACAACGGACAATAAACGATCGTTTTGAAATGTCGGTTATGTCTGTGTTTGCCCGAATAATTAGCGCTGAATACATCACCACAGAAAAAAATGTGTTGCCGCCAATTATTACTGTTTCTCAAGATGATTGTGCAAAAATACGGTTTTAAATGAATCGTAATACTAATGATGAAGAGTAATATCTTCAAGGAATGGTTAGGTATTTTTTCTAAAATCAAAGAAAATAATTATTAATGAAGTATAAAAGAAGTTATTAGAAAAATGATACGATAAACGATAAAAATGATAAGTTTTTTGCCACTATATATTTTTTATTAAAAGAAGGAAGCGACCAAAACATCCACACAGTCTCTCTGACGAATGCCTAAGAATAATGTTTCATAGAGCGGAGATTTCTTGTACAATATAGATTTTTTTGTTTAAGCAAAGTGGACTTCGAAAACAAAACTAACACGATTGGTTTTAAAGAAAATATTTACAATTCCATAACAATAAGGCCATTATTTTTAATGTAAATTTTATTTTTTAACGGAAAAACTGCCAAATACAGTGTGATCAACAATAACTTAATTCGAAGAATGAATTAACACAATGGCAAAATACGACGCACGACGCTGCTAATGTCAAATCGAGTTACTGTTTATTAATTTTTCCTTGGCATGAACTTGGAGCGAACAAATTCCCCAGATTTTTCGGCGGAACATTTAACTTGTCTACAATCATTGTTGATCACCCTTTATGGTGAAAATTGACAAGGTGCCGAAAATATTCAATATTATCAAGATATAGACAGTAAATATACAGGGGGTTCCACTTTGAGTAGGACCGTATGAATAATTTTCTTGAGAGATGAGAGTTGTGGACGTATTGATCATTTCGACATTTGTTTTCCTATTTTGACAGTGGCACAACACGTTGATGTTTCAAATAAAAACCGGCATTTTGGCATGAGTTCATGATTACTGTCACATTCGACAATTCTAGTGAAAATTGACAAGGTGCAGAAAATATTCAATATTATCAAGATATAGACAGTCAATATACAGGGTGTTCCACTTTGAGTAGGACCGTATGGATAATTTTCTTATTATTAATGATAGTGATTAGGTTAAGTGGGCAAAGTTATTCAGTTTTACGTGCTTATTCAGATTCCACTAAGAAATAAATTAAAAATTCAAAAACTTCGAAGTAATTAAGATAGATCTTAAAATCTCGATTTTCGAACATCGTCCATATCTACCTTATTTATACCTTATTTGTACTTATTTGTACCTTGTATCTACCTTATATGTAAAAACTTTGTCAGAGTAAATGTTATTGTGCATCAGATAGCGATCGATTTTATTATATCTCGCGATTCGTTTAGATGTGATTTTTAAATATTTAACTTTATCTTTCAAGTATACATATGCATACACTGTAAATATTACGACATTCGTTGTTTTTTTAAAAGATTTCAATTTACATCTTTAAACGAGGGTTTTTTACTCCCAGACTAAGCATGAAGTAAAATTTCGAGTTTAGTAAAGCCTGAACATTAGGATTGGCCGCGTAGCGAAGCGAAGCGGCCAATTCAAATTAGGCTTTTCTAAACTCGAAATTTTACTTCATGCGCCACACGTATTAAACACTGAAATATCAAGTTTAAAATATACGGCTTTAGCAATCTAATATGTACATATGAATAAAACGTGAGCCAAATTCTGCGCTGAAGAAATTGTTTAAGACAGTGATTATGGCAACCCAATAACTATAACGTGTATTAGGTTGCCTATAATCGTTGTTGTATGTGTGTGTTTTTTTAACTTCAGTGTAAATCAGTGTTTTTAAGCGTAGCGCATGAAGTAAAATTTCGAGTTTAGAAAAGCCTAATTTGGATTGGCCGCTCCGCTTCGCTACGCGGCCAATCCAAATTCTTAGGCTTTTCTAAACTCGAAATTTTACTTCATGCTTAGTCTGGAAGTGGAAAACACTCGTTAAAAGCCTCAAATCAACCGCTTTGAAACAACGAATTCCCGCAAATTTAAAAAAACGCTGTAATTATCGGGATATGTACACTCAATAGAAAAATGCCCTGTATGTTTTGTCTTAAACACGCTTTAAAGATATTTTAAACACGTTTTAAACATGTTTTTATTTGTTAATGTTTTAAACGCTGTTTCAATGAAAAAAACAAGTTTTGTAAAAAAAACTGTTTGTTTTAATTAAAATGAAAAAAAAAAACGTTTTTTTTAACAACCCTGCGAAATATAGTTAGTATAGACAAATGTCGGTTAATATGTAGTTAGTATTTTTAGTATTAACAATATAGTCAAATGACAGTCAAGGTGAAGTTATTATTTTCAGTATAGTCAGTATAGTCAAATGACAGTTAGTATGTAGTAATTATTTTCTTTATTTATGTGATTAATATTTTTAGTATAGTCACATAACAGCATGGCAGTCAATATTGTCAAGATATAGACAGTCAAAATTCAGTCAGTATGATTAAGCGACAGTCAATATGTAGTTAGTATTTTTTTAATATTATTTACATTAAAAAAAATTATCAAGCTCACGATATGACATCTAACCTAACCCAACGCTTTAACATTTTCTCAACTTTCCAAAGTTTATTGATTTTTGTGACTGTTATGATAGTTTTCGTCCATTATAATTTTATGACATGGTGGAAATTTAAATATTTACGAATATGACATTTTGTTGACAATTATAATTTTTGTATAGGTTTTACTATGATTATACTTTTTACTATGACAGTTATGAGATAAAGTTAGAATTATTTTATAGTTATTATATTTTTTAACATTCAGTATTTTCTGACAATTATGATACAAGGTGGAACAAAATGATTTTCATCTTGTCGTCTTAGCATTACCCATGTTAAAATAAGAAGTAACTCTCTACAATAATAAGGAATGCACCATCTGACCTCAAAACATACATAAATTGTATTATAGTTCAATTTTATTGTTTTATGACATTCATTGATAGAATTAGCTAGTTCAAAATGAGTATAGCGGCACAGGAAAAATTACATGTGAAAAAATTCCAAATGTAACTTAAAAATCATTTTATTCCACACTGTATATTTTGATGGACATAATATTTTTTGTTTATATATTGTTATTTTGTGACAGTATTTTGCACATTTATGATTAAGATGATATTTTTTAATAATTCTTTACAGCAGTTTTGACATTATGACTACTTTTGACAAATACATTTTCAGGTTTTTATGTACATTTTTACAGTTTTTGATATAATATATTAGTATATTGCAGTGGTTGGTTCTCAAATAAGTAAATTCAATTTTTTTTGTAAGATGAAAAATATTGGTGAATCAAAGTCACTAAAACAGAATTAATCTATTTTCTTTTTTATGTAGGTATAATTCTAACGAGTACCTTCCACTCCTTGATTAACCATGAAGTAAAATTTTAAGTTTAGAAAAGCCTGCAAAATTTGGCTTGTTCGCGTAGCGTAGCGAAGCTGAGCGAAGCGGAGAGAAGCGGAGCGACCATGCCAAATATTGCAGGCATTTCTAAAATAGAAATTTCACTTCATGCGCCAGGCATATAAAACACTGATTTTTTCTAAAGTTCAAAAACAGCTGTTCCTTTTTTTATTGCCAGAAGTTGCTTGTTTGTATAAAGAATAAATATCTTATGAAATTAAAAGCAGGCTCCCTTTAAAAAATAACATTTTGTGTTTTGTAGGAAATAGTCCATTCTAGACAAAATTGGCGAAAAGTTTGTTATTTTGCTCGTGCGAGCAACTTTTTCTTATAAAATTGTGCGAAGGTTGCTTTTGTGTTCGTACTAGAAAGTGCAATTTAGGGCCTTCTATTCGTGGCGCCCTTAGCCTGGGCCTATTGGGCCTAATGGGAAATCCGCCCCTGGCAATATGTTTATTTTATAGTGTCGAGAATAACATACAAGTATATTTTGATTTTTGTCGATCCAAGAGAACATATTGTAAATTTAACGATTAAGTATTTCTCCAAAGGTGCACAATAATTAT
Source organism: Philonthus cognatus (assembly GCA_932526585.2). Lineage (NCBI taxonomy): Eukaryota > Metazoa > Arthropoda > Insecta > Coleoptera > Staphylinidae > Philonthus > Philonthus cognatus. The sequence goes on along the minus strand of OW052243.1, from coordinate 22,027,730 downwards.
TATCTTTGTCATGTTTGTAACGGTTTGCTTTTTACTGCCAGTTGTGCATTGATATGTTTATCCCATTGTGGCTATGAATCAAAACAGGGAGTTCTGTTATCGCATAAATATTCGCTAAAAGGTGGTAATTTGAAGCAGCGGAACTTTGTCGTGAACGCAAATTGAACACCCCCGTGACAAATTTCCGAATTCGTTCCACGGTCTGGGATCTTACCCCAAACTGACCAGAAATGTGGTTTATTTGATACGCCGTCCATTGTAAGAAAATGGTCACCCTATAATGCGCCTGACGAAAACGAACGACTTTTATTTATTTATTGCTCCCAATAAACGGATTACTTTCCAGAAATTTTACCCCTAGCTTTATTATTTTATTAAAGCCCTTTTCCCAAAGGCTACCTAGAGTGGAGTTGGAGAGTTGGCGAAATTCATATTTCGCACTAATCTACGTTTTTTAGTGGTTTTTTAGGTGGGTCGTAAAGTTTTTGTGGAATGCAAATTTTTGGGGGTTGAGAAATATTGGCGCTGTTTGGGGTTATTGGATGTTTACAAGGATTATTTGGTGGGTATATAAACCACAACCTTTTTTTCGGTGGCTATAAATACCTCCATTACCTTTGTGGTTAACATGCAGATACCCAAACATAATACTTATTGGATTCAATTACTTTCTGGCAAAAAGAAACTACTTTATGAACTCCCTACTCTAAATTATATATTCGTCAATAACCAAACATATAATAAAATAAAGTTTAGGTCTTATCAACAGAGCTGTACAGCTAAGGAAGAAGAACGGAAATAAGACTATGAAGAAAGTTATGAAATAATAATACCATTAAGTTTAAATTTTACTTTTTCACGGAAAACGAAAAATGTTAAAATAAAGCTTTTAGACTGACAAAAAGTCATCTGGGCGATAGCTATTTAGCAGAAATTAATAATTATTTTTATATAGTCAATTTATGTATTACTTTAAGTGCCTGTATGGTAATGGTAAAAAAAGTGCATAATTTTTCTTGAAGTATTTTTTCGATGCTTAAAAATTGTGTTCTATGCAAGCGCCCAAAGTTAAAATTTTGTTGCATCAATTTAATTTCCACGATTTTTAAAAGTGGTCAAAAACAGGCAATACAGATTTTCACTATTACTAATGCTTTTCGTGTTTGAAAAATGTTTCTATATTTTTTGTACCTATACATATGCCGATGTATACGCTGTACGTTCGTTGATTTTAGAACTATACCAATGTCGCCTTAACGCATGGGTATGGATTTTTAATTGCTTGTTAATGCCCATTTAACAAGCAATTAAAAATCTAAAATAAATCACTGACACTTTTTAATAATACAAAGAACTCCGAATTAAAAAGATATTTTTGGTTTTAGTACTTTTAAAAATCCTGGAAATTAAATTGATCCAACAAAATTTAACTTTAGGCGGTTGCATTGAACAAAATTTTTAAGCATCGAAAAAGTACTTCAAGAAAAATAATACATTTTTCGAAATACTAAAATTGAGTGGATATTTTATAAATCAGAGAGATTGTGAAGATAGTGATTTGATGATCGTATTTCCATTTATTCCATTACTAGTTTTTACAACAATATTCAATTTAAAGCTTCAAACGAGTGTTTCCACTTCCAGATTAAGCATGAAGTAAAATTTCGAGTTTAGAAAAGCCTGAAAATTTGGATTTGCCGGCGCGCGAGCGAAGCGAGGCGCGCCGGCAAGTCCAAATTTTCTGGCTTTTCTAAACTCGAAATTTTACTTCATGCGCCACGCGTATCAAACAATGAAATATTGTGATGTTCAAAATATATCACTTAAAAAACTACCAGTATATACATGTATATAGGGGAGGTGGGGGCCCCAGCCCTAGTTACGCCACTGCCCAACACCTGTCAGACAAATTATAAAAAATATTATTACTATTATGATCATTTTATGCAAACGATCTCCAAATAAAATTTATGATTTTGTAATGAAGTGTCTAACGTTTTCCAACTTTAATTTCAGCACGCATTTTGTAATTTTATGTACCGGGTGTTCGATAAAAGTCATCTTTAAATTTTTAAATGGTTGCATGTACTTTTCTTATTTTATTATATTGGACATTGTTTTTTTGAATCCAATTATGCTCGATATGTTGATTTTAATTTAATATTTATGCTAGAAAAAATGTATAATTAATTTTGTTCACATGATTTCTTGGTAATAAATGTAGTGTGCCTTGAAACACAATTACACTTTTTATACTGATCAAAATTTGTAAATAGAATTAGTACGTTTAATCAGCTTAACAGATTCAACACAATTTGTCAACCAATCGAACAAAATAAAGGCTAGTATTTTTTAAACTTTACAATAGTTCAGTGTTTTATACGCGTGGCGCATGAAGTACAATTTCGAGTTTAGAAAAGCCCCGTGAAAATTTGTCTCGGGTCGCTGACCCCCGACATTTCACTTCATGCTTAATCAAAGAGTAGAAGCACTCATTAAAAGCTTTAAATTTAACTTTTTTATAAAGTCAATTAATGCCTGAAAATGTTCAGCGTATACATAGGGACATGTATACTTAAACATTTTCGATATAAATAGGACAATTAAAATTAAATAAAATTAAAATCACAATCATAAAAAAGCTGAGATAAAACTAATAAAAACCCAATAAACAAAACAGATGTCCCTTCATGGATGACTTCATAGTATAGGGTTGTGCATCTCTACATATTCCTACAAAGGGTATATAATACTGATAAATGTGTTATCTACGTTAAGGGTTGTCCGAGGGGAACAAAGGGCCATACGTGACAAATTGTTTGTTATTCCCTGCAGTATTAATCCAGGGCTAAACGTAGTCAACGCGCTGGTAATAGATGTGTAAGATACGCAGCCCTTATTCCTTTAGGGATGGATAACTCGATGTAGGGCATTAATTGAAAATCGATGGGGGTAATTGCCGGAACTGTTGTTGTGATGTGTTTCTATTGGTTATCATTATTTTAATTTATTAATAAGTTTTATTTTCAATTATTAATTCACATGAATATAATGTAATCATATAGAAGTACAAGTCCATGTATTTTTCGCGAACGAAGTAATGGTAACTAACTTCACAACTTGTCATCTAACCTAACCTAACTTTATTTAGTTTTTAAACGAAAGAATTGTGCTAAAATGTCATAGTTGGCCAAAATTGTTTTCCACGTTGAAAAAAAATTATGCGAAAATAAAAAAAACGTCCATTTTACTCAAATTCATTATTTTTAGCATAATTTGATATTTTTAACACGGAATGACAATGTATGTCAATAGTGACAAGTTACACTAAAAATATCAAGCAAATTGGCAGTGTGGTTAAGTGATTATTTTATGTTATCCAAATTGCAACAAAATAAAAAGTGTCCAGAGAATTACCAATTTTATAACATGCGTCAATCAACTTGTTAATTAACTACTTTATACTTTAGAATACAAAATTAATTAAATTTAAAAATTCGAAAATGTATAACTTGGATAGAATAGTGTTGATTAGTTAATCAAACTTGCTCTTGCTCTCTACTGAAATTTGTTAAAAGTTCCATTTTTTTATTACACACAAATAAATCATCTTTATGTTGTGACCTTTTTGTAAACACGGACAAAGATTCAGTGCTCTAGTTTTACGTTTTTGAGCCTCAATAAACCAGAACATTTTTCGGAGAATCGTTGACTTAATATCGAAGCCAATTATTATATGGCGTCAATAATAATGCGAGTAAAGAAGTCAGCGCCTTTTTGCATATTTTCTGAAAACGTCCCTAATAAAAGTTATGGCGGTTACGTAAAAATTGCGACACTTTTTCGGCTTTTCGGGCAGATTAAGGCCCTGTTTATTGCGCCTCATTATCCAAGAAGGTAATTTATGTAGTTTTGGGGGAAGTTTATGAATACCGGGAAATAATTTGGAACGGTTTTGAAACGAAAGGAACAATTATTTTACACTACTAATGCTTAGGCCATAATCTTTATTTTACACAAATATAAAGAAAGGAAAGAAAGGAGATAAGCACATTTTAATTGAGATCTTACTTCATGGGTCATGCGAACAAAACACTAAAATATTTTTAGTTCAAAATATGCTGCTTATGTTTGTGTTTAAAAATGTTACACATGTTTTTTGTGTTCAACTAAATCTTTTAAAATACCAGCGGGAGTAATCTACATATGTATACTTAAAAGTAAAAAATCCGTGTATAATATAAACAATATTGCCAAATTTATGTCTGGAAAACATAAGAATTGTCATTTATTATACCGGGTGTTCGATAATAAACGCCCAACGCCATAACTCTTGTGTTTATTGACCGATTTTATTGAACAAAAAACCAAAGTCAATGGCCGTTCAGATGAATATTGATTTGTTTTAATAATAACTTTATTTCCAAATAATAGCCAACTTAAGATTTTTAAATAACTGCGTATAATTTTGTAATTTTATTACATTGGATATTATTTTTCTAAATCCAATAACTCTCGATTTCTTGTTTTTGTTCAATGTTCTAGTCGATTTTTTTTAAATTTTCTATTTAAAATTTTTCTTCTTGAAAATCATAATTAGTGTGCCTTGTAAAAAAAGTGACAAATGTCATTTATTGTGAGGTTATGCCATTAATAATTACGAAACAACAAATACCTACGTTACAACTTAATGTAAAATAAAAGTAAAAGAAAAATGTAAGTATTTTGTTATTTCAATACTTCGATTATGACGAATTTGTTTAAGTGCATTTATAGCTTCACGACATTTCACCGTTTTATACGCGTGGCGCATGAAGTAAAATTTCGAGTTCAGAAAAGCCCCGCGTAGAAAATTTGTCGAGGGTCGCGCAGCCCCGTGAAAATTTGCCTCGGGTCGCTGCGCGACCCTCGACAAATTTTCTACGCGGGGCTTTTCTAAACTCGAAATTTTACTTCATGCGTCACGCGTATAAAACGGTGAAATGTCGTGAAGTTATAAATGCACTTAAACAAATTCGTCATAATCGAAGTATTTCAATACTTCGATTATGAAGTATTTATAAGATCTTCGTCATAATCGAAGTATTTCAATACTTCGATTGTGACGAATTTGTTTAAGTGCATTTATAACTTCACGACATTTCACCGTTTTATACGCGTGGCGCATGAAGTAAAATTTCGAGTTTAGAAAAGCCCCGTGAAAATTTGTCTCGGGTCGCTGCGCGACCCTCGACAAATTTTCTACGCGGGGCTTTTCTAAACTCGAAATTTTACTTCATGCTTAATCAAGGAGTGGAATTAGTGGTTAAAAGTTAAATTTTGGAATATTTATTATAGCATATGAATTTAAACTTATTGAATAGATAAACTAAAAGATATTAAAAAAATTCAAATAACTAGACTACTAAAGATGCACCGTCATTGTTTTAATAAAACCTCCTATGTGATTTTTTTTTTACAAAATATAGTTTTATTATCAAGGGGCTCTACGTTATCAAACTAATGAGTTTATGAAACCCTCTATGTAGTAATGTTAACTTCTAAACCTTATAAAAGGATTCTTGAAAAAAATTGTTTGAAAAGATATACTTAACTAATATTTTTAAACAGTTTTTTATTTTTTTTATTCAATTCACATTGATGGTTGTTTCTTCAAAGTAACGACGATATACAAAATGTAAATATCTGTAATTTTTATTGGAACATATTTTCAATACTGAGCACATTGTGTTTGTCCCCTGATTTCCCAGAGGCTGAATAAAAGTCGATTTTTAAAACAAAATTTCTGCACCCCTTATTTAAGCTCGCTGGATTGAGATCCGGTTATTATTAAACATCGGAAGGTTATTTATAACCCTTGGAATTCCAGATAGGAAAGCCGATTGTTTTCAAACTTGATAAAGAGAGATAATTGAATTATTTCATTTATCTCTTGAAATGAACAAAACATGCATTTCTTATACAACGTAATAGTTAATATAGAAAAAAATTTAGGTTAATTTTTCTAAAAAAGAATGATTTATTTTAAACGCATACAGGGAATATTTCCTTTAAGTGTACATATGCCGATGTATACTCTGTAAATGTTCAGACATTTGTTGGTTTTATAAGAGTCCCTGTACACAACAGAATAAACTATCGGCGAATAGTTTAGTCTAGTTGGGATGTATACGCGCATACTAGACAAACTAAACTATTTGGTTGTTTGTGGGCAGACTGTTCGATAAATCAATTGGGCAGTTTGCACACCAAGCTTTATGAATCGTCATTAGAAACTTTGATTGGTGCTCATTATACAAAGTATTTACACAAGTCAGAATACAATAGAAACGCTTAAATATAGAGGCTTAAAATTACAGTTAAAATAAAAACAATCGCAGACCTTCGAATTGATATTTTATTTTGTTTTTGGCAGTGTCGTAAATTTATGAATCGTCAATAGAAACTTTGATTGAAGAAATTTTAACATTGAACGTATTTAATAATAATATTAACAATGTTTATTGGTGCTCATTATACAAAGTATTTACACAAGTCAGAATACAATAGAAACGCTTAAATATAGAGGCTTAAAATTACAGTTAAAATAAAAACAATCGCAGACCTTAGAACTGATATTTTATTTTGTTTTTGGCAGTGTCGTAAATTTATGAATCGTCAATAGAAACTTTGATTGAAGAAATTGAAAGAAACTACACATTCTTTCAATTTCTTCAATCAAAGTTTTTATTGACGATTCATAAATTTACGACACTGCCAAAAACAAAATAAAATATCAATTCGAAGGTCTGCGATTGTTTTTATTTTAACTGTAATTTTAAGCCTCTATATTTAAGCGTTTCTATTGTATTCTGACTTGTGTAAATACTTTGTGTAATGACCACTAATAAACATTATTAATATTATTATTAAATATGTTCAATGTTAAAACAACTCGTCTTTCTTGTTTTTTTGTTTGATATGATCAATAAGTTCTGATATATATGAGGGCGTTTCGATTTAATCAAAGGGTAAATCTGGTAACACGTGTCGTGTTTGTTCCATCAAATTAAAATAAAATATATGATAGAAGCGTTGAATGAGAATTTCTTAATTGATCGCTACAAAGTATCCTATAATATGGATATTGCTTTTATGATAAGATAATACCATTACAATCTAAATCCAATCCCCCTTTATTTTCAGAATGAGTTAAATTGATTCTATCTAAGTAAATGATAAAATGTTACTGGTCTATAATTGACGGATAACTAGGGTATAAATATTCGAAAAAAAATATTTTTTCTACTCATTTTCAATACTAGAAAAATTCCTTATACAGGGAGTTTTTCTTTTAAGTATACATATCCCAATTACAGCGTATGTGCTATACATCTTCAGACATTAGTTGTTTATAAAAAAAGTTCAACTTGAAACGAATGTTTTTTACTCCCAGGTTAAGCATGAAGCAAAATTTCGAGTTTAGAGTTACTAACGAGTAATTCCAACCCTTGATTAAGCATGAAATATAATTTCGAGTTTAGAAAGGCTGAACATTTGGATTGATATAGCGACCAATTTAAATTTTCAGGCTTTACTAAACTTGAAATTTAACTTCATGTTTATTCAAAGAGCGGAAACCACTCAGCAGCTTCGTAATTATTAATGGCATAACCTCATAACAACCCTGATACATATCCCCGATGTTTACACTGTATTTTTTTATTTTATAAAAGCTTTCAATTTAAAGCTACTAACGAGTGATTCCAACCCTTGATTAAGCATGAAATATAATTTCGAGATTAGAAAGGCTGAAAATTTAGATTGATTTAGCGACCAATTCAAATTTTCAGGCTCTACTAAACTTGAAATTTGACTTTATGTTTAATCAAAGAGCGGAAACTACTTAATAGCAGCTTCAAATTAAACGCTTTTGAAAATCTGCGAATGCCTGAAAATTTGCAGTGTATGCGTCGGGGTATGTAAACTTAAAAGAACAGTTCCTTGTACAGGGAGTTTTTCTTTTAAGTATACACATTATAATTATAACGTTTATGCTGTAAATCTTCAGATATTCATTCTTTATTAAAAGAGTTTAATGTGGAGCTTTAAACGAGTGTTTTTCACTCCCAGATTAAGCATGAAGTAAAATTTCGAGTTTAGAAAAGCCTAAAAATTTGGTTTGGTCGCGCTACGCGCTACGCGACCAAACCAAATTTTTAGGCTTTTCTAAACTCGAAATTTTACTTCATGCGCCACTCGTATAAAACACTGATTTAGTGTGGAGTTCAAAATATATTTCTATAGCATATTGCTGTAGTAGTATATTTTTAATTTTACTTGAAATCAGTGTTTTATACGCGTGGCGCATGAAGTAATATTTCGAGTTTAGAAAAGCCTGAAAATTTGGTTTGGTCGCTCCGCGCTTCGCGCTACGCGACCAAACCAAATTTTCAGGCTTTTCTAAACTCGAAATATTACTTCATGCTTAATCTGGGAGTGGAAAACACTCGTTTAAAGCTCCAAATTGAACTCTTTTAATAAACAATTAATATCTGAAGATTTACAGCATATACGTTGTAATTGAAATATGTATACTTAAAAAAAACCTCTCTGTATAAGGAATTGTTATTTTAAGTATACATATCCCGATGCATACACTGCAAGTTTTCAGGCATTCGTAGATTTTCAAAAGCGTTTAATTTGAAGCTGCTATTAAGTAGTTTCCGCTCTTTGATTAAACATGAAGTCAAATTTCAAGTTTAGTAGAGCCTGAAAATTTGAATTGGTCGCTAAATCAATCTAAATTTTCAGCCTTTCTAATCTCGAAATTATATTTCATGCTTAATCAAGGGTTGGAATCACTCGTTAGTAGCTTTAAATTGAAAGCTTTTATAAAATAAAAAAATACAGTGTAAACATCGGGGATATGTATCAGGGTTGTTATGATTAAAACACTGTTTAAAAACACTGTTTTAAACATGTTTTAAACATGGTTTCAATGTTAAATTCGTTTAAAACGTTTTTTTATTGTCTTAAATTATGTAAACTATATTTTATACTACTTTATTAAAATATTTTCGTTTACGTTTCAAAATTTTCAAGTTATTTTCAATTGAAAGTCAAAAACGTAAAACTTTATCACAATATTCAGGGAAATTAAAGTTTTAAACATTCAAAATATGGAAATTCGTTAAGAAATGTTCATGAAATTTCGTGTGAATGTTAAGAAGAGATTGTTCTTTCCGTAAAGCAAAAATACGCCATCGAAAGTTTTTGAGTTATTTTCAATTAAAAATCGAAAAAGTAGAATGTTATGGAAATATTTAGGCAAATTAAAGTCGAGTATTTCAATATAATTGTCGAAAAATATCCAAAAACGTCATAACTGTTAAAACATATCATTACTGTCAGTAAAAACATACAAAAATGTTTAAAAACATCAAAATTGTAAGTTTACAACACGTAAAATAAATTTGTTATTCAAATTTAGAACAAACAAAAAATCAAATTTTATACAATCAACATAAAATGTACTTAGAATTAATTGCAGTTGGACATGCTTTACAGAAAATCAATTATGAAAGCACATTTTTCCAAAATATTAAGCCAAAGTTGAAATTATGCAATAAATTGAACGATTTTAGGAGATTGTTCATTTTAGTTAAGTTTAGTTTAGTTTAGTTTAGTTTATTGATGGATTATCACCTATTACAATAATATACACAAAAAAAGAGTATAAGTAAACAATATACAAAATATATATATATATATATATATATATATATATATATATATATATATATATATATATATATATATATATATATATATATATGTATCACTGTTTCTTCGGGTTTGGTCCCGCGTATTTTCTTGACTCTGGTCCATTATATTTTTAATTCGACGTTTCGATGACGTCGAATTAAAAATATAATGGACCAGAGCCAAGAAAATAGCGGGACCAAACCCGAAGAAACAGTGATACATGTTACGCCCGCGAAAATCTACGTTTTAACATATATATATATATATATAGAAACTAAATTCATGAAACCTTAAACTAGGAAACCTAGATAACTGAAAGTAGTAATTTAAATAGGAAAAATGGAGTTAATATTAATATGATAAAAATTAAATAAAAATTATAATTTTGAGAAAATTGTAAAATTTCAACAATCATCAAATCAACCTAAAATATTCCAAATTCATGGAAATGAATAAACATTTATTAGCCGTAATGAAAATTTTAATAACTCTACTAGATTTCCCAAAATATCAAGCTAAATAAATGATGCGGAAAATTGACAATTGACAATTTTTTTTTTCTTTGAAAAAAATGTAAATATAATTATCTCGGCGGATTTTCCGAAAATATTCAGCCAAAGTTGAAAGTATGCAACAAAATTAACCATTTTGGGGTAACGTTTTCTTTGAAAACATTGTAATAAATTAAAATTTTATATCATCAACGTGAAATTTACAGAACTTACTTACAACTGATTGCACTTACACCTCATAGAAAGAAAATTAAACTAACTTGACGCATTTTTTAAAAATATTCAGCCAAAATTGAAATTATGCAATAACATTGACAATTTTTGGAGAATGTTTCTTTGAAAAAAATGTAAAAAATTGAAATTTTACACCACTAACGTGAAATTCACCGAATTTACTTAGAATTAATTGCACTTACATCTTATAGAAAGACAATTATATTATCTTTCCACATTTTTTTTTAATATTCAGTCACAGTTAAAATTATGCAATAAAATTAACAATGTTTTCTTTGAGATTGTAAAAAATTATAAATCTATATTATCAACATTAATTTGACACAATTTACTTAGAATTAATTGCACTTAAAGCTTATAGCAAGAAAATTTAATTATCTTGCCACGATTTTCAAAAATATTCAGCCAAAGTTGAAATTATGCAATAAAAACAACAATTGTGGCTGAATGTTTTTTTTTAAACAATTGTAAAAAACAATAGATTATCAAATCAACATGCAATTTTAAGAATCTACACAGACACAAACTTCGATTGATTATAATTGAAATTTGAATATCTTTACTGGATATTCCAAACATATCAATTAAGTTTCAAGTCAAAGTTCATGTTTTAATGATTAATAAATTGTCAAAAAATTCTCGCTTAGATAATTAAGCGCAACTCTTTCTTGATAACTTGATATTTTCATGAAACAAAACGCAGACGACAGCCGAAGAATGTGGCTTTGAATTGAAGTAAAGCTCAATTGTTTTCACGCCTAAATAAAGACTTAAAATTGAATCAAAAACATTGCTTTTTTGCCGAGTGAATTATATTTAATAAAACCAAAAAAAAAATAGATTTCTCAAATAATTAAGCACAACTTTTTTTAAAAAGTTTGTCAGTTTCCTGAAACAAACGGCAAATCTTTACCAAAGAATTAAACTTTGATGTGACGTAACGTTCAATTGGTTTTACGCTTAAATCAATGCTTTAATTTTGAGCTGCGTTTTCATTCTTTCAAAAAAATATCTATATGTTACAAAAATCGTGCATAACTTTTTTCAAAAACTCGACATTTTCATGAGCCAAAAAAAACTACAAATACATTTATTTGTTATTTTCTAAATCTTATTATTATTCATTTAAACATTCAATAATATTTGTTTGTTTAGACTGAGTTTTTTTGCTGTCTGAAAAAAATAAACTGACATTTTTATTTCACGAAACCGAACATTTCGAACTTAAGCGAACCTAAGCGGAAGCATTTTAACTTAATGTTTTCGAATTAAAATTGGTTTGTTATATCAAACGGTCGTAACTTTAACTATGTAATTTATTTCCCAAGTAATTTTATTTATTCCCACGTGATAGTAAAGCGCTCGGGATTCCTGAAAAGTTCACGAAAATCCGACGTTTCGGTAATTTTTGACAATATTTTCAAAACGCAACAAAAAACGTCTACTTTTATCTTGATGTTCATTCACTTATTAATCAAATTTAACGACTTATAGTTTATTTCTCAAAAAAAAAATTGATTTATTTCTACTTAATAGTAAAACGCATTCTTTCCTCTAGCGATCCCTGTAAATTTCATGAAAATCCGACGTTTCAGTAGCTTTTCCCATTTTTTTTTAAACAAAGCATAAATGTGATTTTAAACGTGATTTAAATATATTATGTTTTAAACGTGTTTTAAACATGTTTTGAGAACGTTTTAAACATGTTATTAATTAATTGTTAATGTTTTAAACGCTGTTTCAATGACAAAAATGTAATGCGTAAAAATCAAAAACACACTTTTAATAGTGTTTGAGTTATTTTCAAATAAAAGTAAAATAGATCATTTTATGCGATTTTTCAGGAAGGTGAAGATTTCAAAGATTCATATAATAATAATAATAATAATAATAATAAGAAGATTTCAAAGATTCATATCTTAAACTGTTAGTTTTAATTAATTTTTACAACCCTAATATGTATAGATACAAGCAAAATTTGGCACAAAAAAAACAAATTTTTAGCATAATAAAACCTAGTAAACATTTAATTAAACTTTCTTTACATTTTAGGAAAGAAAGTGCTAGTTTTATATTAAGTTTAATTATATTCATCTTTTCACGTAACTTAAACCAAATACATAGTAAACATTTGCTTAATTTAATTCGTCTAATAACAGTTATTCATAAATAAATTCTGAAAATATTAAGTAATTTTCATTGTGCATTAAAATTTATGAATTGTCAGCCCTTTCAGGATAAAGCATTAAACTCATAACTAGGGATTATGAAAATCTCTGCCTTTCTTACAAAATCACAAAATCCTGCGCCTACCACGAAAACGCAATAAATCTAAATAAAACTAACTCGTCTAGCCAATTATGCAATTCACGTTCAACCCTAACAAAGCGCCGGTATTTGACTTTTGCTGAAAAGTCGCAACGCAGACGCAATTTGCCATTTAAGATGCAATTAACTCCATAAGCAACACACAAAAATATTTACGAAAAGTTAATCCAGACACCAATAAACCTATTAACTTACATTTTCGCAATAGTATAAAAGGATTATACAAGCCTCGCATTTCTAGCAAACGGCTTTAATCCCCCCATTCTGACGTTTATATCGGCAATGATGCAATTACAAGTCACTTCGACCCTTTCGTTCACTCTTTGTCTGCCTTCAGTAGCCCCGACCTTCAAAACTCAAAATTGTGGAATATAAACGCCGCTCTTTCCTTTTCTACCATAATTTCAGCTATGAAAATCGTGTAATATAAACGCAATCCCTCCTTTTCTAGCTGGTTATATTTCTGCTCTGAAATTGCATCCAGGTTTATGCAAGAGTTGAGTTTATGATGGTGGACGACAAAAGGGATCACCCTTTTTCGATTGCACCATCGAGAATGACATAATTTTACTGCCTTACCAGGAAACCCTTTTCTAGGCTTGAATTTTGATAATAAATCGTCGGGTGTTATAAAACGGTTTCCACGAAATTTCTGTACGGTTATGCTAATATTCGTTAATTTTGTGCAAATAGATGTAATTACTGCGAATGATGTCAGCTTTACATTATCATGGTAATGAACGCTTCTAATGCTCCGGTGCTCTCGACTATGTGATAATTGGTTATTAATTTGCTTGCTTTTTTCGTTATTGACATACATCATTGTTTGAGGATCTAACAAATATTAGTATCCTTCTAGTAAATATTTGCCATGATGATATGAACGTGTTAAAATAAAGAAAATAAATGCTTAGAGCGGTAAGGATAAATTGTTCTTCCAAAATTTGAACATCTACGAAAAATTAATTAATTAGGAGAAAAAAATGATGTGTCGTCCATAACGGTGTACCTGTCATGCGATTATATATCAAACAATTTAAAAAATGCTTAAAAAAGAAGTAATTATTACCAGCATGGGCGCCCCCACATATGAGCATGTGTGAGGGGGGGGGACACTTGCCCCCTCCTGGAGTCCTAATTTCTCATTTATTTATATACAGGAAGTTTTTCTTTAAATTATACGTATTCCAAATTCAGCTCATTTTCTTTAAATCTGTATATATTCGTTGTTTTTAAAAGAGTTCAATTTGAAGATTTAAGCGAGTATTTTCCACTCCCAGACTAAGCATGAAGTAAAATTTCGAGTTTAGAAAAGCCCCGAGACAAATTTTCGATCTTTTCTAAACTCGAAATTTCACTTCATGCGCTACGCGTATGAAACACTAAAATACTGTGAAATTTATGTATATTTGAACCTCACTTGAAATCAGTGTTTTATACAGGTGGCGCCTGAAGTTAAATTTCGAGTTTAAAAAGCCCAGCAAATTTGTCTCGGGTCGCTGCGCGACCCTCGACAAATTTTCACAGGGCTTTTCTAAACTCGAAATTTTACTTCATGCTTAGTCTGGGAGTGGAAAACACTCGCCTAAAGCTTCAAAATGAACTCTTTTAAAAACAGCGGATTACGGAAAATGTACGGCCTATGCATATGTTTACTTAAAAGAAAAATTCCCTGTATACCGTTCGTTTGTTTAATTGTATTGTATTTTATAAACTATTAGAGATACGAAGACGATTAAATTAGATAAAAGTTCCCATTTTAAATACAAAATAAAATTGCGTTAAAATATGTTATCTATCGTCGTTTTTTTTCGAGATGTAGCGAAAAAGTAAAAATCGATAAAATAATTATTTAATAGTGCAATTTAAGTTGGAAATTATAAAATGGAACACCCTCTATAAGATTTAACAAATTACTTGTATTCCTAACGACTCTATTAAGTTATAAACATTTTGTAAACAAAGTGTCAAACTATTATTACTAGGCTAAAAAGAGTGTTATTCCTTACTTCACTTTTTTATTTGTATCGTTAGATGTACATTTCGAGACACAAGGTGCTCATTATCAATAACGAAATGTACATCTAACGATACAAATAAAAAAGTGAAGTAAGGAATAACAGTTTTTTTTAGTGTAATAATCACTTCACGTAAACTCAAAAACACACAGTTATTATTACTAGAACTAACAAATATATTATTACAAATTGAGTTACGTGAAGATCAAATTAAATTGACGAATCAAGCACTAATAATATTATTACAATGTATGATAATTTCGTCAATAATTTCAATATATGTGAAAACTATTGAAGTTGTGCGTTCTTTTCACGTTCATAAGAAAAAACTGCATTATCTTGTAAAATATTGATTCATTTATTACCACGTAAATCTTGAATACATATAAATCTGGTCTTCTGTTACTGTTACACAAGTTGATTTGTGATTTTAAACTTTACAATAAATCAGTGTTGAATACGCGTGGCGCATGAAGTAAAATTTCGAGTTTTGAAAAGCCTGAAAATTTGGATTGGTTGCTCCGCTTCGCTACGCGACCAATCCAAATTTTCAGGCTTTTCAAAACTCGAAATTTTACTTCATGCTTAGCCTGGGAGAGGAAAACACTCGTTTCAGTTTCAAACTGCCAAACCTAACCTAACAAATCGTGAATTAATCTAATCTAAAAATAGTTGCACATGTCAAAAAACATTATTTTTAAATCTGGATAGCGTTGCATCACGTCGGTTTTGTTTTAGGAAAGTCAACCGAATTAAAAATCAATAATACAGTTATGACTGTTATGAGTCTGTCCTCCTTGCACACTCACTTGATAAAATATTTTTTTCAACATTACCTAATTCGCTGTTATTTCTTATTTGGTACTTATAGGTAGGTCGTTAATGCTAATTTGTTTAATTTAATTCGGCGTTCTGAATATTATTATTGCCTTAGTTTGGGTTTTTTGCCGCTCCGATGCCGGTAGAGGGTTAAAATAAAAACTGACACTAACTGTAGAAGCAAAATGAGATCAATGCTCGTATCAATGCAGTAGCATTAATAAATACTGACGTCACAACCGGGTTATAGTTGGCGAAGTCAGTATATATACAAATTCTACATATCAGGTAAGTGTGTATGTGATGATGGATGTGGCGGCCTGAGGGGCTCATAAAAAGAGCGAAACGATCGTCGTCGTCTTCTGTTCTCCTTGTACACACATCGATAAAATGTTTTCAACATGACCTAATTAAACATGACCTAATTCAGTTTTCAACATGACCTAATTCGCTGTTATTTCTTATTTAGTACTAGGAGAATTACAAAAGACAGACACATTATATTTTGAAAATTACTTCAATTAAACGTAGACATAGATTAGAATTATTAAAATACCCTATCAATAGTTTTTAAATTATTTCCAATTAAACGTAAAAATAGATTAATTTTATGCGATTTTTCGAGAAGATAAACATTTCAAAGATTTATATCTTGTTAATTTTTTGGAATATCCGTTTGAATTTTTGTGTGAATACTAAGTAAACATTGCTCTTTGAAAATGTGTAAAAATCTGAAAATACCCTATCAATAGTTTTTGAGTTATTTCTAATTCAACATAAAAATAGATTGATTTTATGCGATATTTCGGAGAGATGAACATTTTAAAGATTCATATCTTGATATTTTTTTGAAATATCCGTGTGAAATTTTATGTGGATATTAAGTAAATATTGCTCTTTAGAAATGTGTAAAAATCTGAAAAATACACTATCAATATTTTTTGAGTTATTTCCAATTGAACGTAAAAATAGATTATTTTTATGCTATTTTTCGAGAAGATGAACATTTCAAAGATTTATATCTTGATAATTTTTTTGGTAATCCGCGTGAATTTTTGTGGGAATACTAAATAAACATTGCTCTTTAAAAATGTGTAAAAATCTGAAAATACCCTATCAATAGTTTTCGAGTTATTTCTAATTCAACTTAAAAATAGATTACTTTTATGCGATTTTTCTGGAAGATGAACATTTCAATGATTCATATCTTGATATTTTTTTGAAATACCCGTGTGAAATTTTATGTAGATATTAAGTAAATATTGCTCTTTAGAAATGTGTAAACATCTAAAAATGCCCTATCAATATTTTTTGAGTTATTTCCAATTGAACGTAAAAATAGATTCATTTTATACGATTTTTCGAGAAGATAAACATTTCAAAGATTTATATCTTGTTAATTTTTTTGGAATATCCGCGTGAATTTTTGTGTGAATATTAAGTAAACATTGATTTTTAAAAATGTGTAAAAATCTGAAAATACCATATCAATAGTTTTTGAGTTATTTCTAATTCAACTTGAAAATAGATTAATTTCATGCGATTTTACGTGAAGATGAACATTTCAAAGATTCATATCTTGATATTTTTTAAAATATCCGTGCAAAATTTTATGTGTATATTAAGTAAATATTGCTCTTTAAAAATGTGTACAAATCTGAAAATACCTTATCAATAGTTTTTGAGTTATTTCCAATTGAACATAAAAATAGATTAATTTTATGCGATTTTTCGGGAAGATAAACATTCCAAAGATTTATATCTTGATCATTTTCTGGAATAATATAGTAAACATTGCTCTTTGAAAATGTTTAAAAATCCAAAAATACCCTACCAATAGTTTTTGAGTTACTTCCAATTGAAAGTTAAAACAGATTAATTTTATGCTATTTTTCGGGAAGAGGAACATTTTAAAAATTCATATCTTCATAATTTTTTGGAATATCTCTTTGAAATTTTGTGTGGATATTAAGTAAACATTGCTATTTGAAAATGTTTATAAATCTGAAAATATCCTATCTAATTTCCATAAACGTTAATATAGTTTGTTAAAGTTAATTTTAAGTTTCTCTGTAAAAGGTTTCTCTGTAAATAAATAAATAAATGTTATTAACTCGTACATGTTTTTATTTGTCATTAAAATAGCATTGGCAAAATGGAGCATGCAATAATAAATATTTATATCTAACAGTAATTTTTTATAAAAACGAGGCTAGAGTTATAATTTTAAAATAAAAACCAAGATTTAGGTTATTATAAAAAGAATAAAAGACAAAATGAAAGTTATCTGTAAAATTTTAAAATAAACGCATTGATATTACCAATAAACAGGAAATAAACGTAATAATAAAAGGTGAATAAATAAATAGTCAAATGTTATACAGGGTGTTTCATTTTATGAGACAATTACCATTTCTTTTGACATACGAGACATAATTTCAAACACAAATTTCCTGCCATTTCAATGGTGTTAAAATCTAATATTATTGCCATAGGAGAAGTGGAACTTGAATGTCGTATCTTGAAAATTGCATACCCTGTATAAAATTGGTCAATTTTGTGATGTTCTGCGAATGTTATTTGGGGTACATTACAAATTTAAGATCGTTGTCATTCTATTTAAAAATACTATAGTAAAAAGATAATTGTGTGTGAAGCTAGTTACATTTTTTAACACTGTTTTATTTTTTATTAAAACTGAAAACTTTTATTTAATTTAACCGTCTTCTAATCTATAATAGTTTACTAAATTCCAATGATAAGCAGGGCAAACGAACGGCATAACTGTTATATTGCTCTTTATATATAGTTTGTTTTAATTTTGCGTTTTATTTTTATTTATTTTTTTCATTAGGAAAATTGACACCATTATAATTATATTTTGCCCCCCCTCCCTGAAGAATATTCTGCGGGCGACCATAATTACCAGCAGTATATAAAAAAACGTCCAAAAAAAAATCAGTGTTTTATACGCCTAGCGCATAAAGTAAATATTTCGAGTTTAGAAAAGCTTGAAAATTTGGATGAAAAATTTTTAGGCTTTTCTAAACTCGGGAAATTCGGAAAATGGGGAAAATTAATACAAAATAAAACTGCGTTAACAAATTTCATCTAACTTAATTTGTTTTTAAGATATGACGAAAACAGTGAAAATTAACAAAATTAATTTTAACTATAGCTTTGTTAATTAAAACTATTCAAGAACCATAACAAAATTGATAGATTCTATACAGGGTGTAGTATTTTTATGAGACATCAAACTTCAAATTTTAATTGAGCATGAATTTTGAGTTGGAAATCATGTGTCATGTCAAATTAAAATGGTAAATATCATGTAATTTCTACTGACTAATTAATTTTTTCATGTGTGTGTGTATGTGTACTTAAGAATAAATCAGTGTTTATACGCATGCCGCATGAAGTAAAATTTCGAGTGGTGGGGCGCGACTCGCTTCGCTCGCGCGCCCCGGCAAATCCAAATTTTCAGGCTTTTCTAAACCCGAAATTTTACTTCATGCTTAATCAAGGAGTGGAAAACACTCTATAGAATCATTTTAAATGCTTTTATAAAAATACCAAATGAAAAAAAATATCTGTGTAATTTTGCAATTTATTAATAAATATTTCCTTTGATTGACTGATTAGTGTCTGTAACTAATTTTAAACATCAATTTTTTAAACTCAATTTTCTTCAAACTCCAATTTCTAGTTGGTCCATTTTAAACTTTAGGTCCATTTTAAACTTAGGAAGAAATAATGGAAAAATCAAAGCACCCTCCTGAAACATAATAACATTGAAATAGATACAAAATAAAAGAATAACTATTCAATCGGAACATGTATAGTGGGTTGGTGGCAAAGACGCCGTGCCGTGTGTGTGTGTAATAAAATGACCGGTGGTCAGCGTAGTATTATACCCGAAAATAGATAGGGTAGGGCAATTACAATTGGCACTAATGTCAGATGACAGATGCGGTCTCGGCAATTACACCCCCACCTATACAAATAAATCGCTCAATTTCATTCCGTCCGATTAACTCCGCTTAGCCAATTTATTTTTATTTAACTGTCCGCACGCCACTATTTACTGCTAATTGCCTCCCCCGAAATTCGCACCTCGGAAATACAGAATTGCGGAGAGAATTGGGATTGAAATTAATTCAAAGTGTAGACATTCAACTGGATTTTATTGAAAATGAGTTTATTTCAATGGTGATTTATATTTTATTTTGGATTTAAGCTTTAGATTAAATTAATTTTAATAGAAAAAATTATAAGTGTCGATACGACTGAAAGAACTCACTCGGTGAAATGGGCACCATGGGCACAAATTGAAATCGTCAATTTGATAAAAAAATCTTGAAATGTTCTTGACGCTGTTTCAACATCAAGATTTTGAAAATCAACGAAAATCTTGAATATGCACGAAAAAAATTAACAAACGTGAAAACCGTCAATTATTTGGAAGATAACGGAAATCTATAAAATTTACGAAATCTATTAATATTTTGATAATTAACGGATATTTTGTAATTCATGAATAAACGTCATAATTTTTAAAATTGTAAATCTTAAAAATTCAAAGGCGGCAAAATATTGAACATAAACGACAATCTTGGAAATTCCTGAAAAGCGTGAATATTTTTAAAATTAATGGAAATCTTAAAAAAAATAAGGCGTCTAGGTTTTGTAAATTCAATTTCACAAAAACTGTCAAGATTTCTAAAATAAAAGAAAATTTAGGAAATTCAGGAGAAGTTTTAAAAATTAAAAAAAATGCAGATTCAAGAAATATCGTTAAGATTTTTAAAATTAGGTAAAATTGAGGAAAATTCATTTTTAAATGTAACGAAAATTTAGGAAATTTACTAAAACAAGATTTAAAAAGAAGGTGATGAAAAGTCATGAAATAAATACCAATTGATGAAAATCTTGAAAATTCATGGAAAGTATTATAATGTTTAACTTTAACAAAAATTAAGCGAAATTACGAAAAACTGCTAAGATTTAAAAAAATCAACGAAAATTAATGACAATTGTAAAATATTTTAAAATTACCGAAAAGTTAAGGAATTCAGGAAAACCGTTAGATTGTTGAAAATTAACGGAAATCTTGGAATATTATGAAAAACTTCAACATTTTGTAAGTTAAAGAATATTTAGTAAATTCATAAAAATTGCCAAGAATATGAAAATTAATTAATAACCTAGGAAAAGTATCGACATTTTTTAAATTAACCAACATTTAGGAACTTCAGGAAAACCGTCAGAATTTTAAAAATTAAAGACAATCTTAGAAATTTACGAAAAGCGTTAAAAGTTAACTAAAACTTTGGGAATTCTAAAAACTTGAAAATCCGTCAAAATTTAAAAAAACTAAACGAGTGTCTTCCACTCCCAGACTAAGCATGAAGTAAAATTTCGAGTTGAGAAAAGCCCTAAGAATTTGGATTTGGACGCGCAGCGTCCAAATCTAAATTCGGGCTTTTCTCAACTCGAAATTTTACTTCATGCGCCACGCGTACAAAACACTGAATTAAAGTGAAGATATTGGCATTTTAAACTAAGAAATATCACGAATGCCAAGTATCATATTAATCTAAATGTCATGTGACATTATAAGATAAATGTGACATTATAAATTAAATTTGTTTGTTCTATTTGTATATATATTTTTTTGCGCAGCAATCTTAGTCCATTCGGCCAGAGTTTAAATTGATGAATCACTAATTTCTGTAAATTAAATTATAAATTATATTAGAAATATGTTTGAATTAACATTTAGAACATCACAACACATTCACACACATCCAAGGACCCGGATGGAATCATTTATTACAGATAAATGATTCCACCGGGCGGGATTCGAACACGAGGCCTCTGGATTCGTAGGCAGGGTCTCTACCCACTCAGCCACCGTTCAAACCTTCAATTTGTAGTTTCCAACGAGTGTATTTACTCCTAATTAAGCAGTAAAATTTCGAGCTTAGGAAAACCTGTACATTTTTACATGTCTGGGCGAGCGAAGCGAGTCGCGCCTAAAATTCACATTTTCAGGCTTGTCAAAACTCGAAATTTAACTCCATGCGCTACGCGAATAATACATTGACAGATTGTGATTTTAAAAATATACTGCTAAAGCAATATGCTATCACAGTAAAGAAAAGCAAGACACATTTTTTTTTTAGAAATTAATGCATTTTTGCATCATAGTTTTACTAATTTTAGTAAGCAACTACATGTAATACAATCATCTGCCCTAATTCAGTGTTTTTGTAACCATCTTTATATTCTACATTAAATTTTATTTTCGCAATTGTGTTTCTACAATTTGTAGAAATTATAAAAAAGATAACATCATGACTATATCATTAGCGCAATTTCCAAAAGGTAATTAGTCAGAACTTGTTAATTCGTTAATTATATGTTAGAAATTAGGCATTACATCATTTCCACTTATTGCTTTATCTCAAACTTAAATTTTATTATTGGTGGAAATGTCAAAAAATTGACAATAAGATGGATAAAAACCAATAATTCCTAATAAGAAAGTCACGAAACTTTTTTTAGCTTAATAAAAATAACATAAAATACGACTCACTAAATGCCATAATTCTCAATAAATAAGTCAACGACAAAAAAATCTAGAATTATTGGGAAAGTAATAATACCTAAATTATCCAATAATTGATATATGTTTTTGAGTTTCGTGAAGAGTATAATCAATAAATAATTAACACTGTTGTATCCTTTCTTCACACTTTATTATTTACGGAGTAAAGTGTAAAGAAAGAATACAACAGTATTATTTATTTATCCAATAATTCTTTATTAAAGCCATAATCTCTAATAAGAAAGTCAAGAAACTTTTTCTAGCTTAACAACATATTGCATAAAATACGACACAGAAAATGCCACCATACACAATAAAAAAGTCAAAAAGTATTTCGCAAAATCAAAAATTGTTGGTATTGTAATAAATTATCCAATAATTCGTTAGTAAACCAATAATAAAAAGTCAAAAATTATTCCGAAAAATAGAAGATTGTTAGGAAAGTAATAATGTTTAATGTTTATTTACGGAATTTTCATTTAAAAGTACATAATGCTTAATACTAAAAATAATTTTAAAAAAATTGTGATGTGTCCATCATAGTACTTACCCCCGTAAATTGCGTATTAAATCACTTTTAAAATATTTGTAGCATTATTATTTTCAAAATGTCTTCAACTTTTATTTGAAACATTTTTCAATTGGATCAACACATACTGACACAAACCAATGACTAGATAAAAAACACTATTTATTGAATATCTCAAAAACTAAGAGTGCTATGATAAAAAGTAAAGATACAAAAAATCTTTAATATTTTATTACCTACAACTTTTATTTGAAACACTTTCCAATTGTATCAACACACACACTGACACAAATCAATGACTAGATAAAAAACACTATTTATTAAATATCTCAAAAACTAAGAGTGCTATGACAAAAAGTGAGTCGACAAAAAATCTTTAGTTTTTTTTTCCTACAACTTTTATTTGAAACATTTTTCAATTGTATCGACACATACACTGTCACACATCAATAACTAGATAAAACAAACAACTTTTAAAATATCTCAAAAACTAAGAGTGCTATGACAAAAAGTAAATAAACAATATATCTTCATTTTGTTATTATCTACAACTTTTATTTGAAAGAATTTTTTGTTTGATGAACATTTATTGAAAAAATCTGAAAAAACTGAAAAACGCTAAGAGTAAAGTACCACTTCCGATTTTCCGATTTTCACCAAAAGCTTTTCAATTCTTCCGATTGTAACAAAAAGATTAAGTTTCAAGTTTCATCTCGATATCTTTAGCGGTTTTTGCGGTACAGCGCACACAGACACACAGACAGACAGACAGACAGACAGACAGACATTTTTCAAAAATGGTCTTATTCGACTCAGGGGACCTCAAAACGGATATTTCCGCTAAAATTTTTGATTCGAAAATGTTCACGAAAACAATACTTTCCCTTTGTATTACATAAGGGGGAAAGTAATAATAATAATTAAACATAAATTATCTCATAATTCTTTATTGTAGCCATAATCTCTAATAGGAAAGCCAAGAAACTTTTTCCAGCTTAATAATAAATTGCATAAACACAGAAAATGCTATAATATCTAGTAGAAAAGTAAAAAATTATTGCAACAAATAGAAAATTGTTGGGAAAGTAGCAATACTTAAATTATCTTATATTTTTTTATTAAAGCCATAATCTTTAATAAGAAAGTCAAGAAGCCTTTTCCAGCTTAACAACAAATTGCATAAAATACGACACAGAAAATGCCACAATACACAATAAAAAAGTCAAAAAGTATTCCGCAAATAATATATAATTCGTTGCTAAACCAATAATCTCTAATAAAAAAATCAAGAAACTTATTCCAGCATAATAAAAAATTTCATAAAATACAACACAGAAAATACCATATTACCCAAATAAAAAAGTCAAAAATCTTTACGAAAAATCAGAAATAGAAAAGTAATAATACCTAAATTGCCTAATAAAGAAGTCAAGAAATTTTACGAAGAATCAAAAATTGCGTAAAATACAACGCAATAATCCCTAATAAAGAAGTCAAGAAACTTTACGTGGAACTCGGTTTTATTGTGATCTACTTAGCTTCAAAATCTGCACGCAATAAAATGTTATCGGTATTGTGCAAAAATTGCGACATTTTTTGAATCACAAAGAATTTTTTGCATAACTTTGAGGTGTAACGGTACAAGTCGGGCTGTTTTTATTGCGGTCTTCATGGTGGTCAATATAAAAAAAGGTGGACGGATATTTGCGAGTGCAAAAATTGTTGGCTAAAATTGACAAAGGCTAGTGGGGCTGTATTTCGCAACAATTGCTTTACTGCTGAAAATTCACGTTCAGAGGGATTTTATTGCACCATCTGGTCGTTAGGTGGGTTTATTGAAGGTGCAGGATTTTTCTAATTGCTCATAATGTGTTTTAAGATGTAATGACGTTGTTAAATTGTTAAAATTAGTTCTAATGTTTATTGAATTAAAAAATAAGATCCTTTGTTATTGGCAGGGTTTTTAAAAAAACGTTTATTTATTTTAAATAAAACAAATAGTTTTTTACAAAACGTGTTTTTTCATTGAAACGGTGTTTAAAATATTAACAATTAAAAACATGTTTGAAACATGTTTAAAACGTGTTTAAAACAGAAAACACAGTGCATTTTAAGTATACATATTCCGATAATTACAGCGTTTTTTTAATTTGCGGGAATTCCTTGTTTCAAAGCAGATAATTTGAGGCTTTTATCGAGTGTTTTCCACTTCCAGACTAAGCATGAAGTAAAATTTCGAGTTTAGAAAAGCCTAAGAATTTGGATTGGCCGCGTAGCGAAGCGGAGCGGCCAATCCAAATTAGGCTTTTCTAAACTCGAAATTTTACTTCATGCGCCACGGGTATAAAACACTGGTTCAAAGTGAAGTCCGAATTTTTAAAATTGCCGGATTCGAATATTTTTTCCAAGGCACATTATTTCAGTTTTTAAAAAATATTATTTTAAAAAATAAAATATTTATTTCAATTTATTTTCAACGACAATATTTTTACGAAAAACAACATATTGGGCATTACTGGATTCAAAAAAATAAGGTCTAATGCAATAAAAACAAAAAAATACAGGGAGCCGCTTGCAAATGTTATGTTGGCTATTATTTAAATAAAATATTTATTTCAATTTATTTTCGACGACAATATTTTTACGAAAAACAACATATTGGGCATTACTGGATTAAAAAAATAAGGTCTAATGCAATAAAAACAAAAAAATACAGGGAGCCGCTTGCAAATGTTATGTTGGCTATTATTTAAATAAAATATTTATTTCAATTTATTTTCGACGACAATATTTTTACGAAAAACAACATATTGGGCATTACTGGATTCAAAAAAATAAGGTCTAATGGAATAAAAACAAAAAAAATACAGGGGGCCGCTTGCAAATGTAAAGTTGGCTACTATTTAAATAAAATATTTATTTCAATTTATTTTCGACGACAATATTTTTACGAAAAACAACATATTGGACATTACTGGATTCAAAAAAATAAGGTCTAATGCAATAAAAACATAAAAACACAGGGGGCCGCTTGCAAATGTAAAGTTGGCTATTATTTAAATAAAATATTTATTTCAATTTATTTTCGACGACAATATTTTAACGAAAAACAACATATTGGGCATTACTGGATTCAAAAAAATAAGGTCTAATGCAATTAAAACAAAAAAATACGGGGAGCCGCTTGCAAATGTTAAGTTGGCTATTAATTAAATAAAATATTTATTTTAATTTATTTTCGACGACAATATTTTTACGAAAAACAACATATTGGGCATTACTGGATTCAAAAAATAAGGTCTAATGCAATAAAAACAAAAAAATACAGGGAGCCGCTTGCAAATGTTATGTTGGCTATTATTTAAATAAAATATTTATTTCAATTTATTTTCGACGACAATATTTTTACGAAAAACAACATATTGGGCATTACTGGATTCAAAAAAATAAGGTCTAATGGAATAAAAACAAAAAAATACAGGGGGCCGCTTGCAAATGTAAAGTTGGCTACTATTTAAATAAAATATTTATTTCAATTTATTTTCGACGACAATATTTTTACGAAAAACAACATATTGGACATTACTGGATTCAAAAAAATAAGGTCTAATGCAATAAAAACATAAAAACACAGGGGGCCGCTTGCAAATGTAAAGTTGGCTATTATTTAAATAAAATATTTATTTCAATTTATTTTCGACGACAATATTTTAACGAAAAACAACATATTGGGCATTACTGGATTCAAAAAAATAAGGTCTAATGCAATTAAAACAAAAAAATACGGGGAGCCGCTTGCAAATGTTAAGTTGGCTATTAATTAAATAAAATATTTATTTTAATTTATTTTCGACGACAATATTTTTACGAAAAACAACATATTGGGCATTACTGGATTCAAAAAATAAGGTCTAATGCAATAAAAACAAAAAAATACAGGGAGCCGCTTGCAAATGTACAGTTGGCTATTATTTGGCAATGATGTTATTATTGAAATAAATAATATTAATGTCATTTCTTAGTATTTAAAAACCCATTGACTTTGGTTTTTAGTTCGATAAAATCGGTCAATAAATAAAGGAGTAATCGCGTTGGGCGTTTTTTTATCGAACACCCGGTATGTATATAAAACTACATCACAATATAGTATATATTTCAATATTCGAATAGTTTTAATAATTCGAATATTTGAATAGGCTTTTGAATAAATATTCGAATACCTAAATTTGTAACATTCCAAGCCTAGAATTTTATAATAAAATCAAATAAATCCGTGATAATTTTACATCTTTTTGGCTTTTGCGGGTGCTACCCAAAAGGCGAGGCAATAAAACTGAGTGCACCATAAAGTGAAAAATCATTTCATCTCCGACCTAACAGTACACGAAAATCTTCCAGCGGAACGAATCGGCGACTACTGTTCAAACTCCATCATTGAACCGATTCAATTTCGAAACGATATTTATGGCTTTCTTAGCAACAATTATTCTGAAAACGCCAATAGTCATAAACGGCGCTTATTGCCCTATAAATGCAGATTCAGTTTACCCGTACAAAATGGTCTCGCCTTTAGGGAGCTTAATTTTTAACCCAAACTGCCATAAATGTAACCACCGAATAATGGAGGATTTCATTAAAACCGGGATTTGATGATGGTGTAAATGGTTTTATTGAAAGTTGTAAAGTGGTGTGGTTATTTTTTTAGGAATTTAAAAGCGACCAAACCAAATTTTCAGGCTTTTCTAAACTCGAAATTTTACTTCATGCGCCACGAGTATAAATCACTGATTTAAAGTGAATTTCAAAAAAACACTTACCCCTTATGTTTAATCCTCACTTCAATACATTCTATAAATGTTTATTATTTACTTATATACTTGTACTTCTGTTGTAACTCTTGGATTTTGAGATATTACCTTTTAGATATTTAGTAGTCATTTTAATAACGAGGAAATAGTAAACCATTGTTCGTTTCATTTTTTGTCGTTTGACTATTATTTGGCGAGGATCACCTCTTTCCCCCTTGGATCCGCGCCTGTTCAAGGCCTAGCAACTTAAGTTTGCACCGAGCCCCGCTTTTGTCTCTGTCCCTTGAAATGTATCTGAAACCTATCTTACACTTGTAGAGGGTGGTCTAATTTCGATGTTGCTTATGGGCATCTCGGTAAATGTAAGAGTTAGAAAAAAACCGATGGCGCAATCGCGATCTCTTTTTTTTGAGACTAGGATAATGCCGAAAACAAAAATGCACCATCTTGTTTTTTTCAGAAGTTATAGGGCAAAATAGGGTTTTCTGGATTTTTAACTTTAATTCGTATCTTGCGTAATTTGTGAAATAGATAAAAACTATAAATACCTTCTTAAGACACTTTTTTAAGTAGAATCCAGTGGCATAGGCATTTTTTTATTTTATGCACACATTTTCGAGTTATAGCCAAATTATTTTTTATTTAAATGTAAATCATAGTTGGCTTTGACACAGTGTTTTTCACTGATTTCAAAAATCTATACTTTTGTTAATTTATCTTAAAAATAGTGTTCCTATAGAGTTGAAACTAAATTTTAATCTGCTAAATAATATAATACGGAAGACAATAGCCATTTTTAATCATTTGCATGCTCAATTTTAATTAATTATTCCATTGAAACAGCAATAAGTTCTGTTCTTCCAACAAGATGGAGCAGATTACTTTTGAATGCAAATTTAGGGAGCGATTGGTTGGGAACATTTAGACCAGTTAGGTGGCCTGCTAGATCTCCAGATCTAACACCGTTAGATTTTTTTTTAGGATACCTGCAGGATAAAATTTACAAGCAGCTTAAATTAATTTAGACGTAATGGAACATTTTCATGATGAAAATCATGAACTGTTCCCAACATTCGAATTTGTATCGCCATTCAAGCTGTAAGAGGTAGATGCCAAAGATGCATTAAAAATAATGGCCATCAGTTCCAATATTTAAAATAAGTTTTTTTTTCAATATATAAAAATTTTAATAAATAATAAAAATAATAAAATACGTATTACTCAAAAAAGAATTATTATTATTAAATATATCATTAATTTATAATGTTTATCATAATTAAAACTGAACATGCAAATGATCAGAAATGGCTATTGTCTTCCATATTATATTATTTAGCTGATTAAAAACTAGTTTTTACTCTATAGTAACACTGTTTTTTAAGATTAATTTGCAAAAGTATATATTTTTTAAATCAGTGAAAAACACTCTCATCAACTATGTCAAAGCCAACTATGATTTACATTTAAAAAAAATGATTGGGCTATGACTCAAAAATGTGTGCATAAAATAAAAAAATGCCTACGCCACTGGATTCTACTCAGAAAAGTGTCTTAAGCAGGTATTTATTGTTTTTGTCTATCTCACAAATTACGCAAGTTATTAATTAAAGTTAAAAATCAAGAAAACCCGATGTTGCCCTATAACTTCTGAAAAAAACAAGATGGTCGGCATAGTCCTAGTCTCAAAAAAAGAGATCGCGACTGCGCCATCGGTTTTTCTCTAACTCTTATATTTACCGAGATGCCCATAACCAACATTGAAATTAGACCACCCTGTACAGTTGCGAAAGAAAAAAACTAGTACAGCAGGGAGCTTTAGACACTTCTAAAATATCATACTTTTTTCTTCTAAAAGAGACTTGTCTTGTACAGGTTAGCAAAACATTTTTCTTAGCCAACAAGACGGTGCTTTTGTTGACATGCAATGTCTCGA
This sequence comes from Philonthus cognatus, assembly GCA_932526585.2. Taxonomy (NCBI): domain Eukaryota; kingdom Metazoa; phylum Arthropoda; class Insecta; order Coleoptera; family Staphylinidae; genus Philonthus; species Philonthus cognatus. The sequence continues at coordinate 21,998,189 of OW052243.1, read as the reverse complement.
ATGCTAATACAGGCTCTTAACGGGGCGTTATTATCTCTTTTTGCGTTTCAATCAGTTGAGGCTTGTCGACGTTAATTAAACTTCGTTTGACGTTTCCGCAGATTTGTCAATTTGATTGACAGTTTGAAAAATCAAAGTGAGTCCAGTTCACATAGCCAAATATTTTGCTGTACTCGTTTTTTTTCTTTCGCAACTGTACCTCCAATTTTCTAAATTTTGGCTACTAGGATCCTGATTTAGAATAGGCTTCGAGTATTTCCGTTATTCACATAGATTTTATTTAGAAATAGTTTTCTTGTTCTACAAAAATTACATTATAATGATTTTGTTTGGAGGAACAACACGGTTTGTTTTTGTAGAATTGATGCTTTTTTAAGCTTTTTTATTATTCAGTAAAATGTTGGGGTGTATGTGTTGGTTACTCTCCCCTAAATTGGCTTTGTTTTACGCCGTCTTCTCCCCTAGTAATTTAGTGTCGCCAATAGGAGCGCAGTTCCTACCCTTTTATCGACAATAAAGGGAACGTTTGCGCACGGGAAAAATAAGGCGTGAGTTCATTATCAACTATTATACTGCCAGAAAACAGGGGGAGGAATTTTATCTGTGTGAGTTTAATTTTGTTATTTATTTGAATATGTTGAATAAATAAAGAACATGTCTCATAATACTTTCATTGAGTAACAAGTGTGTAACATACTGTAATAATAGAATTATGTTATCTAAATTACCTAACTATGCTTGTTTATTTCATTACTTATTGCAAACATAAATTAAAAAACTGATTTTTTGTGCTTCAACGGATCTTTGTTTTTAATCGAATAGAATGCACTTAAAGACCATCTTTCAGCTCTAAATGATTTGTTTATACCTAATTTATAAATTATTCCAAAAATAAAATGAAGAAATTTCATTGTTGTTCAGTATTTCAGCAATACATATATGCAAGTCATATAAACTCCAGCGGAAGTGCCAGAAAATCAATATCATAATTTGTTCTTCTTGCCTATTATAATTTCGTACACAGGGATTAAAGGTGATTTGTAAAATGTAGAATGTGTGAATTTGAAAATATAACACTTAAGATTTTTCATATTATTTCTATTTGTTAACAGCTGGTAAATTAATTAATATAGATCACATGATACAAGAAAATCAACGTTTTCTTTAACATTAAGTAATTTGCGGTTAGTGCTCAGGAAACAAAATTTATTCTATATAATTTTCTGCAATTTTAATCAGCTAAGACATTTTTTACTCTAGATTTGGTGTCATTTAAAAATCGTTTAAGTAATTTACGTTAGTGTAAATTACAATAAATCATTATAGCATGTATCCACCAGAGCTGGGACGAATCCTCGAAAAAAGGATTCGAGTCACGAATCCGAATCAATTAATATGAATTGAATCATGAATACTCGAATAACGGATTTGTAAGAGATAAATATGATTCGAATCCTGTTTTTTCGAGTCACGAATACAAATTCTTTAAAAATAAATATGATTTTATTACTTTTTTGCAACCATTAACATTTTAATATCACTACCAGTTGTTTTAACAAAAATATTCAAAACATAAATATTATTATTATTAACACTAAACATCGTTGATAACAGACCAAATATCTGATTCCGTGTTACTCTGATTAACATGTAATTGTGTGTTTTTGAACTTCACTTGGAATCAGTGTTGTATACGCGCGGCACATGAAGTAAAATTTCGAGTTTAGAAAAGCCTGAATTTAGATTCGGACTTCCCGTCCAAATCCAAATTCTTAAGGCTTTTCTAAACTCGAAATTTTACTTCATGCTTAACTTGGGAGTGGAATCACTTGTTCAAAACTTCAAATTGAACTCTTGTAGCAAATCGACGAATGCCTGAAAATTACGTAAAAGAAAAATTCACTGAATATCGAAGAAAAGTCATGGAATTTTATTCAAATTGACCAAAACACTAAAAAAGCGTTTTAAATAAATCGTGAAAAATAACAAAATATACAGAAATTATGAAAAATATCAATATTACCAGAATAATAAGAAATCATGAAAAAATACTAAAACCGTCAATAATTATAAAAATCTGGAAAATTATGAATCAATAAAAGTGAATAATAATTGTGCAATGTTCAATTTTCAAGAATTCTCTTTCTAGATTATTTTATCAATTAGTTTTGTTAGCGTTGGCAATAGTAATTGTTGTCTTTATTTATTTTAAATGTTGACAATTATCATTATTATTCCCATTATAAATTATATAAACTTAGACAACAACAAATTCGTTTAGGTTTCAAAATTTCATTTATTGTACTACAAAAACTGTTTCACCACACAGTGGCTTCATCGGGTAGATTCATCTACCTGATGGAGCCACAATGTGGCGAAACAATTGTTGTAGTGCAATAAGTATGATTTTGAAACCTAAACAAATTAAGTGTTTTATTAAAGTGATCTTATAGAGTTTCAACAACTAACAGCCTCAACTGTACAATAACAAATTTTATAAATATTATGTATAATTATTCCCATTATATTTATAGAATTTGTTATAATGAAAATTGTCAACATTTTAACTGGTAAAATAAACTAGAAATGACAGAAATCTTCTAAATTAAACATACAAATAGATGTATAAAAAAACGTTAAAATTGAAATAATCATTAAAATTAACTTAATCAACAAATAAATTGTCAGTATTGACAAATTCTAGAATAATAAAATTTAAAAAGAACTTGTTAAAAATCTTTATTTTTAGTAATTTTGTTTTCTTTATATGTAATATTTTATTATTTTAAAAATGTATCTTTATAATATACTTCTTAATGAGTTTATTATTTATAATGGTGCTTGAACGAACAACATTTACAATGAGTTTAAAATTAATAAATATAAAATTACAAATATTTTATTTATTTATTTATTTAACGGAAAATCCATTTTACAAATTAATATTTAACTAAATATAATTACTACAATTACTACTTGAAACACAACTGTATTATTTACAGGCAATTTTCAGTTATACATATCTTAATGGGTATGGATTTTGAGGCGTTCGTTTTTTTTAAGAGTTCAATTTGAAACGAGTGTTTTCCACTCCCAGACTAAGCATGAAGTAAAATTTCGAGTTTAGAAAAGCCCCGTGAAAATTTGTCGAGGGTCGCGCAGCGACCCGAGACAAATTTTCACGGGGCTTTTCTAAACTCGAAATTTTACTTCATGCGCCACGCGTATAAAACACTCATTTAACGTGAAGGTTAAAAGCACACAAACAAAATGTTCATGCGAATTGTAAGGATTCGCATGAACATTTTGTTTGTGTGCTTTTAATTTTATACGAATTATTTTTGATGATTCAAAGCCTTTTGTAAGTATTCGAATCCTTTTGTAAGTATTCGAATTATTTTGTAAGTATTCGAATTATTTTGCAAGTATTTGTGACCCTTTTATAAATATTCGAGCTCTTTTATAAGGATTCGAATCACCCGCATTTGGATTCGAAAACAAATCGTCTTAAAAAAATGTAACGAATCCGAATAACGAATCCAGTTTAACTGAAGTATTCGAATACCTCTTTTAAATACTTCAAGAGGATTCGAATCCTGCCTAGCTCTGGTATCCACACATTCAAAGTTTTTTCTATTGGCAGAGCAATAATATCTATTTATAACTTGGTATAATCAGGAACTTTAAAAATCAATGATACTAGTAAATACATTTTAACGTTTGTTAACTTTATTGATAAATTAATTGATTCTTCCAGCGAGCAATGACTTCTTTTATCTGAAAACAGCGCATTTCTTGCATACATAATAATACAGACGTATTTTGAGTTGCCTATATTTTAGTGTCAATTTAAATATATCTTAACCTGACTTAAGAATGTACATACTTCAATTATATATATTACGCATTTTTAATGATGTTGCTTACTTTAGAATTTTATAACTTTCTTTTTAGAGAAACAATTTCTGTTTTTTATATTAGATTGTTAGAAATTTATATTTCTTAAATATTGATCATTTGAACTAATTTCCAACACATTAGTTATTTTAATGGAATTCTTTACTTTGATATGCCTCAGTTTTTGGCGAAATATTTTAGCTTTCTGTATAGCAATATCAAAAATACACATTTTTTTAATAAATTCTTCAAATTTCATCCAGTTTCGATAACATATGTTTTTTTTAATTTTCAAAAAAAATTTAGTCCCAATATCCAATTAGTTTTGTAGGAATCCTTTACTTTACAAGCTAATAACTTCGATTTTAGGCGAGATATTTACTTTTAAATTGACACCCGTTTTTTTTTTTATAAGGCATCCCGATTTTCGAACTTATAAAATGGTAATTAAACTTGTGTATTACTGAAATTTTCGAAATGAAGAACATATAAAACAACTTACTGTTTCCACGGAAGAAATTACTAAGTACGTTCGTTAACACATTCAACGTTTGTTTACAATATGTAAGAGATGAAACAATAATTAAATGAAATATAACTTTTCCTGTAATACAAGTTTTTTTAAATATAATCATAAAAAATATTAAAGAATACAGGGAATCTTTCTTTTAAGTATATATATAAGAAATAGCAAATAATTCTGCTTTTAAAAAATTGTAAAACAAAAGGTAAACATACAAAATAACCAATTATTGGTGCAAGGTAAAATACAGGGCTTTCATTAATTCCCGAACCCCACGTGACTAAATTTAAAATTGCCGCGTAAATTATTGTATTTGTACGTTGGAGGCTTTGAAAAAAGTAACCAAACGTTACTAAAGTCAAATTTGACATAAACGTTTATGCGCGGTGCATCGTTAAACCAACCTTTGAGATCTTACAAGATTCGCCCGGAATTTTCAGGTAAGCAAAAATTGTTTAATTATTCTGAAACATTGAGTTTTATTTCTATTTATTTTGCAGAGTCAATTTGCTAGGATAAGCAAATACTGCGAAAATGGTATTTACAACGAAAAAATTAATAAAAATTAGTTACATTTTTGAAGATGAGCCTATTTTTTAATCATTTTAAATATAATATTTTCAGTCGTCATAAAAATACGCCGGCGAATAAATATTTTTAAATCTAGGGAATTTTTGTGTGAGCCATACCACCTTGTACATTTGGTTGCCTATTATTTTTGGTCACGTGGGGTTCGGGAATTAATGAAAGCCCGGTACAACTAAAATAACTAAAAGTCATAATATTTTCTTAAAAGCAGATATTATTTGTTATTTGTGATATTTATACTAAAATTAAAATAGAAATACCCAATTATTATTGCAAGGTAAAATTCAACTAAAATAACTAATATTCAGAAATTTATATCCTTTAATTTCACTATAAATTGCGAATAAGATTCTGAAAACAAATCAAAATTTGGGTCCTAATTGAACAATTTATTATTGTTTTATACTAAAGAAAAATCAATGTATTGTTGTTCTTAGAAAAAGTCAATTTTGGTTTAATAATTTTGAAAAACAAGTAGAGTTGTTTTAATTTATTTTGTATTAGGACCCAATTCGTTTAGTTGTTTATACAGGGAGTTTTTCTTTCAAGTATACAAATCCTGATAAAAGCGTTTATGCTATAAATCTTAAAATACTCGTTGTTTTTTAAAAGAGTTAAATTTGAAGCTTTAAATTAGTGATTTCCACTGCCAGATTTCCAGTGAAATATTGTGAAGTTTACAATATGCAGCTAAAGCAGTATGCTAAGGACGTATATTTTAAACTTCAGCTAAAACTGGTGTTTTATACGCGTGGCGCATGAAGTAAAATTTCGAGTTTAGAGAAGCCTGAAAAATTGCTATAATTTTTAAAGCGCAAGATTTGGTTACAAGAAATAAATATTTGTAAAATGTATTAACGCGAGATCAAACTTAAGTATATTTTTAACTTCACTTTAAATCCGTGTTTTATACGCGTGGCGCATGAAGTAAAATTTCGAGTTTGGAAAAACCTGAAAATTTGGTTTGGTCGCTCCGCTTCGTGGAGCGACCAAACCAAATTTTCAAGCTTTTCTAAACTCGAAATTTGACTTCATGCTTAGTCTGGGAGTGGAAGCACTAGTTTAAAGCTTCAAATTGAAGTCTTTTAAATGAAAACAACGAATGTCAAAAAAATTACAGCGTATGCCTCAGGATATGTATACTTAAATGAAACATTCCCTGTATACCTATTGTAGATTTGATGATGTTAGTTGAAGAATCAATTAATTTTTACGATTTTTAAAAACAAATATACAAAGATTTACGATATTACCAATTTGATTTCTAAAAATTTAGTCAATAGATTTAATTTTTTATTATTGCTGGTCAAAGTTTTCTTCTATGTAAATTCAGTGAATGTTAATTTTATTGAATAATCCATACATTTGCTAATAATTTGTGTCTAAATGAATCCTTATTATTCACAAACTTTTAGATTTGATTCCATATTTTTTGACGAACGAGTCGAAATATTTCAATAAAGAAAGATGAAGCTGAATACCTGTATTTTCATAAAAAATATGTAGAATTTTATGTTTATTAAATAATTTGATTTGTTGTATATTTTTGTTTTCCCATATTAACATTCAATGACATTTTTAAGAAAATCTTCACTTTGCTTAGTAATATTTAGAAACACATTCATACAAAAATAATCTTTTGGCAGTCGGGTAGCCTTTATTTCCTAAATATATATTTTAAACGATAATCTGTTGAATTCACAGTTTAAAATTTTCTTTTAAGTATGCTAATCCTGATATATACGCTGTAAATTTTCAGACTATCATTGATTTTCTTAAAGAGTTCAATTTGAAGCTTTAAACCAGTGTTGTCCACTCCCAGATTAAGCATGAAGTAAAATTTCGAGTTTAGAAAAGCCTTAAAATTTGGTTCGCGGAGCGACCAAACCAAATTTTCAGGCTTTTCTAAACTCGAAATTTTACTTCATGCGCCACGTGTACAAACACTGATTTAAAGTGAAGTTCAAAACATAGTACTTAAGTTTGATCTCGCATTAATACATTTTACAAATAATTACTTCGTGTAACCAAATCTTTCGCTTTAAAACTTATAGCAATTTTTTTTAGGATATGTAAGTATAATTTAAAAAAATCCAAAAGCAAATTGCTCCAGGTACTTGAATTTTTGATTTAGTTACAGGTTTAGAAAAGCCTGAACATTTTAATTTAACTCTTTTATAGAAACAACGAATTCCTGTAAATTTACCAAACGTTGTATACAGAAAATTCGTATTCTATTTATATTGCATGTAAAATTTTGAGTATAGGAAAGCCTGAAAATTAAGTTTGGTCGCTTCCCGATTTATTGATTTAAAGTGAAGTTCAAAATATACTGCTTTAGTTTGATCTCGCGTTAATAAATTATACAAATTTTTAATTCGTCGAGTCAAATCTTACTCTTTTAAAAGTCGAGAAATGTAAGTATAATTAAAACAAACAAATCCGAAAGCTAATTTCTTCAGGCGCTTGAATTTTTGAAGATTTATACACTAAATAAACATTTGTAATATTTATTAACGCGAGATCAAACTTGCTCAGTATATTTTGAACTTCACTTTAAATCCGTGTTTTATACGCGTGGCGTATGAAGTAAAATTTCGAGTTTGGAAAAGCCTGGAAATTTGGATTGGTCGCTCCGCTTTGGTACGCGACCAATCCAAATTTTCAGGCTTTTCTAAACTCAAAATTTGACTTCATGTTTAACCAAGGAGTGTAAATACTCAGAAGCTTTAAATTGAACGCTTAAAAAAACAAATTCCTGAGTGTTGACTTAACACTGTAATCATCGACATATGTATACTCAAAAGAAAAATTCTCTGTACGACAAAGGCATGAACAAGTAGCTTAATAATTTTAGATTATTTTTCAACTTCAAATAGTATCAAAGACGATTTCGAATTTCACCCAATAATCCTTCATAATGCGAATTTCGGTTTCCTTTCACAATATGAATGAAAACATTAAAATATTCAGTAAAGTATTCAAATTTCATAAAACGACTCCCGATAATTGAACATGAAGGTCACTAAACACATTACTTATTTTTTCCCCATTTTATCTATTCATCCCTATCAACTACCGTACCTGTTATTTCAGGATAAAAGCTAAAAGCCCTCCCACAGACTGTTTTCAAAAACAGCAGAAAAACGAAAAAGGTACCGTCCAAATTCAAACCGCACGACAAAAGGCATTTCTTGTAAATTTTCGGATAGCACAATCCGCCTGTCAACATATTGGTCACACCGACGGACTATTTTGAAAATACACGTCTTTATCTGTTTGGACTGTATTGTGCAGCTGAGACTAATCTCAGGAAAGTTTGGATACGTAACGCCCATTTTGTCGGGGATCAAGTCAAAATATTACCGGATTTCAAATTGATTCGAGCGTGGTAAATGGATTTTTGGAAGAGACGTTGCTAATCGAGATGTTTCGCGATTTTTGTTTGGATGCTTGATTGTTGGCTCTCGCTAAGGAATTATGGAAGGATGAACGGTATGCAAATTTTTGCTAATGTTGATCCTGTTATTAAGCCTGAAAATTTGGATTGGTCGTTTTACTTCGCGACCAATCCAAATTTTCAGGCTTATCTAAACTCGAAATATTTCAAATTTCTAATTTGGGAGGGCTAAGCTCCCTCAAGCTCCATCCTAACTTCGCCACTGTGCGCAGCCTAAATTTTATTTAAAGGAAGCAGTTTTATTTTCGGTTTTAAAAAAAAATGTACAGCGAAACAAAACTCCAGCTCCTGAAGGGTTTCGCTTAAACACTTTATCAAAGCTACTGTAACAAATCAGGGTACAATATTTGCCGTATTTTGACTTTTATTGGCCCATCTCCGTGCGTCCGTGACGAACCCGACACAATTCGGTCCGGAGCAGCGCGTCTTTGTTGCCGCACCGACACGGCATTATTGCCGACAATAAAGTTGTAAAACTGTCGACAGTGTTTGGAAAATATTGGCCCTAATTGAGGATACGACGTCCCCCGTTTCTAACTGAAAGGGCGAATAAGGGCCGGAATCGCTCGCTGTTACGCTTCTCGTTGTTAGTAGGTTATTTCGAATATTTTCGGTTTTATTGCACTTGCTCCTGGAAGTCAATATTTTATAAGCTACTGTGCAGTTATTAGGACAATGCTTACTGGGAATTTCGGGGCCAATAAAGCGCTTAGTTCAGTTTGCTTTTTCATGATTTTCACATTGTGCGGCAAATAACGGTCGGTCAATATTATAACATGTAATATATCTCAAAGAATAATGTTTATTGAAGGGATTACGAGTATACACACTGATTTAACCACATCTAGATTTCAAATTACTACTTTATTATCAAATTTTCAAATAATTTTAATGATAAATGCACATTGATACATCACTTAATAAATGATAAAATTTGTGTAGGGTCACAAAAGTTGTATTATTGGGGCCCAATAATAAATACGATCAAGTATTTAGAAACATTACAATGTATCAAAATTCGTTGAAATTATGCACTTAATATATTTACTTGATAATTGATAAAGAGTTGAAGATATTTATTAAACACTGACAAAAATGTTGTAAATTAATAAAAATATATTCCTGTTTGATTTAACGGTTCCATTTACTTTTGTATATTCGTATTCACCAATTTTATGCGAATACTCTAATATTATTAAATACAACCAAAAAAGTTCAAATAAAAATCGTCGATTTATAAACTCGGAAAATACACTGGTCTGCAAAAAAATTTTTTTTTTCGAGCCCTGACACCATTCCTGCTGATTCTTACGTAAAATGACCTCCTGAATCCGAATATGACCTCCGTTTTCCCCCATCACCCACCGTTTTCGGGGGAGCCCCCCCCCCCACCTATTTTTATCACTTTTCGATAATTTGGAGGGATGAAAAGGATTATTTTAGCCTTTACATTTCTTCTGAGGGGCTAGAGAGGTGAAAAGTTCCAAAACATGAACATTTGTAGCAAGGAGGTAGATTTGGGGGGGATTTGCCCCCTTAAATTGTAAAAAAATCATTAAAAATGATCAATTTTTTCCGTTTTTTTGCAGTTTTTTCACTTATTTTCTACATATTCCAGCTTCCATTCCCCCTCATCCTCCCCGAAACACCCCCAAATAATAAAAATATATTGCAACAATATATAGCAACAATAATAAAAATATATAGCAACAATAATAAAAATATATAGCAACAGTTCGGAAGAATCACTGTACCACGCTGGCGCTCTCAATACTCCCCCCGTTTCCCCCATCCATTGGAGGGGTGAAAAGGATTATTTTAGCTGTAAATAATAATAAATAAAAAGTAAAATAATAAATGTAAAGAATAATAAATAACTAAGATAAGTACCTTCATTTGGTGCTTGCTTTCCTTTTGTACCCTGAGGTAGAAGTTTCTCGTATCAAAAACCAGCAGTACTCTGATTTTAGCCTCACTAAGACGAGGGAATCTAGTTTTCAAAAATTGAAATGCATCACCGGTTTTGTCCATTGCTTTCACAAACTGTTTGATCAATCCGAGTTTGATGTGCAAAGGCGGCAAGTAAATATTTTCCTTCGGGACCAGAGGAAGCATGAAAATTTCTGGGCAAACCTGTGCGCGCGAGGTATTGAGAGCGCCAGCGTGCTACAGTGAATCTTCCGAACTGTTGCTATATATTTTTATTATTGTTGCTATATATTGTATAGGATGAGGGGGGATGGAAGCTGGAATATGTAGAAAATACGTGAAAAACGTGCGGAAAAAAACGGAAAAATCGATAATTTTTAAGGATTTTTTTACAATTTAAGGGGGCAAATCCCCCCCCAAATCTACCTCCTTGCTACAAATGTTCATGTTTTGGAACTTTTCACCTCTCTAGCCCCTCAGAAGAAACGTAAAGGCTAAAATAATCCCTTTCATCCCTCCAAATTATCGAAAAGTGATAAAAATAGGTGGGGGGCCTCCCCCGAAAACGGTGGGTGATGGGGGAAAACGGGGGTCATATTCGGATTCAGGTGGTCATTTTACATAAGAATCAGCAGGAATGATGTCAGGGCCGATTTTCATGCCGACCAGTGATATCAATCTCTTAATACTTTTCTGATTATTTTGTGTTATTAGTAAGATGAGTAAAGTATTTTTAAAACTCCACAATAACTCAATTTTTAGTATGTCTGGCGCATCAATTTCGAGTTTAGAAAAGCCCGATAATTTAAATTCCTGAAAATCCAAATTTTCAGGCTTTTCTAAACTCGAAATATTTACTTCATGCTTCATCAAGGAATGGAAAACATTCGTTCGAATATTATTGAACACTTCAATCAATATGCAGATCTGAAAGTAGTAAATCAAACTAAAAACATGCTTAAATTTAGGAGAAGGGAAGAGTGAGTTCCATGGGGGTAGCCAAAGGGGAGCAAGGGGCACCTGACCCTCCCTGGACACCAAAAAATCGTAAATTTCTGACGTTTCACGTTAATATAATTGACATAAGATAAGTTTTTAACAAAATTTGGCATATATTTTGACTCTTAGTTGACATTTATTAATTTGGATTTATTCCATTGAAAAGGTAATTGAAAAGTTATAGAAATACATTTATTCAGAAAAAAAAGAAACAGCTGGCATTTTTCTAACAGCATTGACAAATTATGTAACTAATTCAGTTCAATTAAATTTATTTATTTCCAAATAAGTCTTACTTTAATATATAGTTTATATATAGCAGAGCTGTATAAGGATTCGAATCCTGGATTCGAATCCTGGATTCGAATCCTGGATTCGAATCCTTATAGAGGATTCAAAAGAGGCATTCGAATACTTTAGTTCAACTGGATTCGTGATCCGGATTCATTACATTCTTTTAAGAGGATTCGTATTCGAATCCAAATCTGGGTGATTCGAATCCTTATAAAAGGATTCGAATATTTATAAAAGGATTCGAATACTTACAAAAGGTTTTATTTTCGTCAAAAATAATTCGAATTAATTGTGAGGATTAACTTAAAAAATGTCTTTTGTGTGTTTTGAATTTTTCGTTAAATTACTGTTTTATACGCGCGGCGCATGAAGTAAAATTTCGAGTTTAGAAAAGCCCAGAAAATTTGTCTCGGGTCGCTGCGCGACCCTGACAAATTTTCACGGGGCTTTTCTAAACTCGAAATTTTACTTCATGCTTAGTCTGGGAGTGGAAACGCTCGTTCGAAACTTCAAACTGAATGCTTTATTAAGAACATTAAATTACAGAAAATATTTTTAAAGATACCAATCTAGTTTTCAAAGTAAAACTGACATGGTAGCCACAAGCTGAAATGTCAAATTTTTCCGGCATTTCCCTGATTCAAGATTTATTTCCCTGACTTTTTAATATAACTTCTTTCTGTAGGAAACCCTCATTTTGTTAAATTTTTTTCATTGTTTTTATCAATATTTAAGTTAATTTTATATATTTTTACGTGTTTTGTAATTTGCCTGCTAATTTTAACAAATTTAATAATATCATATGGCTTTTTTGTTATTGTTTTGGTTAATTTGAATATAATTCTATGACTTTTCTCTGATTTTCCCGGTTTTTATGATATTCAGTGAATTTTTTATTTACGTAATTTTCAGGCATTCGTCGATTTTATAATAGAGTTCAATTTGAAGTTTTGAACGGATGTTTCCACTCCCAGGCTAAGCATGAAGTAAAATTTCGAGTTTAGAAAAGCCCCGTGAAAATTTGTCGAGGGTCGCGCAGCGACCCGAGACAAATTTTCGGGCTTTTCTAAACTCGAAATTTTACTTCATGCGCCACGCGTACAAAACACTGATTTGAAGTGAAGTTTAAAAATACAAATACATCTTTAATCAGAGTAACAGGGAATCAGATTATAAAAATGTATAGCAAAATAGTAAATAGATTTAATCAAAATAAAGAAACAATTAACATTTTAAAAAAAATTAGGCGTATTAAACATTGAAGTAAAATTATAAACAAGAATCAAGTTTTTACAAAAATTATTTTGGTCATGACTTTGTTAATTACAAAGATAACAATCTGAAATTTGAAATGCAGCCAAATTAACAGTCGAGAAATACAACTAAATGTATACAGGGTGTCCCGATTTTAAGATACGACATCAATGTACATTTTTTCTTATGGTAACCACATTTTATCTTTACACCATTGAAAAGAGTAGAAAATTTGAACTAGAAATCATGTATCATACGTTAATTAAAGACAACATTTATATTTAAAAATAATTGGAACACCCTGTAAGAAAACTGCCTATTGCATTTTATATTCGAATGATTACTTTATGTTATATAGAAAATTTCAATTTCTCTTCTTTCCAGGCTTTTCTAAACTCGAAATTTATCGTGAATTTCCAAGTTATTAATCAATTTAAAATCCCTAACGCATTTCGTAAATTTCTAAGATTTTTTTTAATTTACAAAATTCTGACGGTTTTCCCGATTTTCCGATCATTTTATAAAATCTTGATGGTTTTCGTGAAATTCAAACATTTCGTTAATTTTCATGAATTAGTGACCATTTCAAGATTTTCATTAATTATAAAAATCTCAACGTTTTCATGAATTTTTAAGATTTCCCTTGATTTTCAAAATCCTGACGTGAATTTCCAGGATTATCGTTAATTTTCAACATTTATACGCCTTTAGGGAATTTTTAAAGATTTTGACTTTGTAATCATCGTCCATTTTCAATGACAATTGAAAAATACACGCAGGGAATTTGCAAATTCATGAAATCGTATTTTTTTTAAATTAATGATTAGATTTTGTATATTTTATGTAATCTAATGTTGCACCTTCAAAATCCGACCTCCTAGATCAGTTTGCTCAATCTACTCTACAGTAGCTACGCTCGAAATTTTCTAAGAAATTAGTGCGTAAGCTGAAATAAATAAATCAAAATAAAACCCAATTTGTGACACGTGCTTTTACAGCACACCGTCAGTCAACCCCTTTCGACTTATTGACTTCTCCCATAATACAACTTATTAATCCAATTGCCACCCATTGTCACCGCACATAAATCCCGAATTGACCGACTGACTTCTGTTTCGCATCGCCTTCCTAGTAATCATGAATAATACTTTTGACACCGAATATCCGCCACAAAGTCGCTTCTGATTACCCCATAAAACGTCTTTAATAGGATTTTCGGTAGCTGCCTACCAATTAACCCCATTGAAATCCGAAAGGGTGCTGTGGTCTCGAAATCTCACGCAGTCGTTTCTATGTCATTGGGTTATTAGTTTCTGGCCAATTTGCTTTTGTGCGAGGGGATTTACCTACATACCTGCTGCGACAAGTTAACCCTTTGCTTGCTTGTATTTGGAAATGTAATTTTATTGCGCTAATTTGGAATTTTGGTGTGTTTCAAAAGAATGAAAGATCTAAGTGGGCTTCGAAAAGATTAGGCGATTAGGCGCTTTGCTTTACTTTGTAAATATTTCTATTTCAACTAAGTTAACCCACTGAGCAAATTCATTTAAGTTATGTTTCATCAACATTAAAACAACGTTTAATATTGCTAGAATGTTGATATTACGTTATTTGTTTGTTTTTTGCGCAGTAAGAAATCACTGAACTTAAAACAGGTTTAAAATTAATAAAACACTTGGTTATTGTTTCACTGTTTGTTTTTATTTTTAACTGACTAGTTTTGGTCAGACGACCTTTATTACAAGAGTTAAATTAATTCAATTTTAATACTATGTCAAACATAATAACAAAACAAAATATTCTATTAATCTTACTTAAATTACAAACTGTATCAAAAACAGATCAAGCTATTTTTATTAATATATCAATATGATAATTTGGTTTCGCCTGGCGCTCCAAAATTTCTAGTCCAAATTCTTTGGGTTTTATAAACTAGAAATTTTACTTAATGCCTAAACAAGAAGCGCAAATCTATGTCAGAAAATGCATTTATATAAATGATTGACATTTGAAGTTAAATCAAAGTTGGGCAAAATTTTGTTTCTAGGTCCTTCCTGGTCAAAATCATGGCTACGCCCATGCAGATATTTCAAGATATTTTAGAACTTTAATTTAAAATATCTTCTCGTTGTCATCATTAAACTTCATTTTCAGTGTATCAATATTATTAATTCCCCTAACGATTCGTCAAACTGTAAATCCAAGATACATTGTAATAAATCGCGAAACTATTAATGTGTAAACTTCTAGGACGGAGAGAGGAATAGCAAAGTGTTTAGTTAGCAGGTGCGGTTGGTCCGATTAATATTAAAGGGGATTAAATTGTCAGCCTCCCCAATAACTCGACGATGATACAGTCTTTACACTCTTTACAATTTTCTAACGCCAGCTTATCCCAATTCATCACTCTGTCTTAAACACAAATTAAGTTAATCCACTAGTTTTTGTCAAAAAAAGAATAAGAAAAATGATGACAGTTACGTAGTCTGAATAGGACCTACTCATTTTGTTCACACCGGCTTGTCGTTTAATAATTAATTCTAATAATTTCTAGAACTTTTATTCAGTCAATAAATAATATGCAGGGAATTTGTGTTTTATGTATACCTATGTATACGATGTAAATATTCATGTATTGAAGCTTAAAACGAGTGTTTTCCACTCACAGGTTAAGCATGAAGTAAAATTTCGAGTTTAGAAAAGCCTGAAAATTTGGTCTGGTGGCGTAGCGCGAAGCGCGGAGCGACCAAACCAAATTTTCAGGCTTTTCTAAACTCGAAATTTTACTTCATGCGCCACGCGTATAAAACACTGATTTGATGTGAAGTTCAGAATATACGTCTTAATCTTACTGCTTTAGTAGTATATTTTGAACTTCACTTGAAATCAAAGTTTTATACTCGTGACGCATGAAGTAAAATTTCGAGTTTAGAAAAGCCGAATATTTAGTTTGGTCGCGTAGCGCTATGCGCTACGCGACCAAACCAAATTTTCAGGCTCTTCTAAACTAGTAATTTTACTTCATGCCTAACCTGGGAGTGGAAAACACTGGTTTTAAGCTTTAATTTGAATTCTTTGTAAAGACAAACGAATCTGAAGAATTACAGCGTATACAGTATATTGGGGTATGTATACTTAAAAGAAAAACTCCTTGTATTTTGATAAAGATATTTTTTTCCCAGTTGTATTAAGAACATGTTTATTTAAATTATTTCAATGTATGGTATGACAGTGGCGTAGCCAGGATCTTTACTTCGGTGGGTTTCTAATTGAAGCGCAGAAAGAAAAGACAGTTTAGACAGAATAATATAATTTGAGTATAAAAGAAATTGCCAATTCTTGATTGCAGAATACTTCAAACATTAATACCCCGACGGACATTGAATTATACAACAAGTGTTTGCTGTTACATACAGTAACCTGCAACCAAGAATTGGCAATTTCATTTATACTTATGTTTGAACGGTAACGTGACCGCCAGTCTAAGGTGTCAAATTGTTTAGAGGGAATGACAAAGCTATACTGATGAGAGATAATTCTCGAAACGCGTCTATAGATGGCCTGAATAATTTGACCCAAATTGTTACATTTGCAGTAGGTTACTGTATGTAACAGCAAACACTTGTTGTATAATTCAATGTCCGTCGGGGTATTAGCCCAGGAAGTAGTTGTTTCAATGAGTGTTTGATATAGTCTTTGTAAGACTAACTTGTTGTAGATTGCGAAAAGAATAGCACTTTTAATGTTTTAATATAATTTGCATAAACATAAAATATTTCTATAGAAACTGCAGTTTTCCAGTATTTGGATTTAAAATAATCATAACTCAGAAAATCAATCATGAATTTGCATGAAACTTTCTGCTGATATTGAGAAAACTATGCTCTTTCAAAGTACGTAAAAATGAGAAAAAACCTATTTTTTTAGTTTTCAACTTATTTTCACTAAAAGTCAAAATTTGTGTTTTTCACCCTGATTTTTGTAGAAGTTGGATTAAAAGAACGTTATTACTCAAAAAACCCAAGACGATTTTTTAAAAACTTTCTGTGGGTGTTAACAAAACTATGCTTTTTCAAAATACGTAACATTCTGGAAATACCCATTTCATAGTTTTAATGTTATTTTCACTCAAAGTCAAAATTTATGTTTTTTTACCATTAGTTTTCTAGCATTTGGATTTAAAATTACCATAACTCAGTAAATTATTCATGGATTTGCATAAAACATTCTGCTGATATTGAATAAATTATACTTTTTTGAAATATATAAAACAATACCTATTAAACAATACCTCTCAAATAGTTTTCAACTTATTTTTAATCAAAGTCAAAATTTGTGGTTTTTCACCCTGATTTTTGTAGAAGTTGGAATAAAAATATCACAACTCAAACAACCAAGCATGAATTTTCTGTGGGTGTTAACAAAACTATGCTCTTTAAAATTGTGGAAAAGTTAGAAAATATCTACATCACAGTTTTTAGGGTATTTTCACTCAAAGTCAAAATTTGTGTCTTTTCACTATGATTTTTCTAGCATTTTATATTTTAAAATTTCAAAAATTTTACAAAATTTGTGTTCTTCACCCTGATTTTTGTAGAAGTTGGATTAAAAAACATCATTACTCAAAAAATCAAGCATGCATTTTTATTAATCTCTCCCTGGGTGTTAACAAAACTATGTTCTTACAAAATATGCAAAAAGTTACAAAATGCCCATACCATAGTTTTTCAGATATTTTCACTTAAACTCAAAATTTGGGTTTTTCCACTATGATTTTTGTAGCATTTTTATTAAAAAAAAAACATCATAACTCAAAAAACCAAGCATGGATTTGCGTGAAACTTTTTGCAAGTATTAAGTAAACTATACTCTTTTAAAATATGTACAAGTTAAAAAATACCCTTATCATAGTGTTTAAGTTATTTACATTCAAAGTTAAAATTAGTGTTTTTTCACCCTGACTTTTGTAGAAGTTGGATTTAAAAGAAATCATAATTAAAAAAAGCAATCATGAATTTTTTTAAAATCTTCTGTGGGTGTTAACAAAGCTATGCTCTTTTAAAATATGTAAAAGTTATAAAATACCCGTATCCCAGTTTTGAAGTTATTTTCTCTAAAAGTCAAAATTTGTGTTTTTTCACCCTGATTAGAAGAAGTTGAATTTAAAAAAAACATCATAAATCATAAAAACAAGCATGAATGTTTATATAAGTGTCTGTGGGTATTAACAAAACTATGTATTTTCGAAATATGTAAAAGTTAGAAAATACCCATATCATAGTTTTGAAGTTATTTTTACTCAAAGTCAAAATTTGTGTTTTTTTCACCATGATTTTTGTAGCATTTGGATTTTGAAAAAACATCATAACTCAAAAACCCAATCATGGATTTGCATAAAACTTTCTGCAGGTGTTGAGAAAACTATGCTCTTTCAAAATACGTAAAAAACGTAGACAATTTTCCTTTGATAGTTTTCAACTTATTTGCACCTAAAGTCGAAATTGTGTTATTTTAACGTGATTTTTGTGTGAATTGAATCTAAAGAAAATATAACTAAATTAATCAAGAATGTTACAAAGTCTTTAAAAAACAACTATTTACAATATAATTTCGCGTTAAATCAGGGCGTGTGCAGATGCTTAAAATGCTTTAAACACGCGGCGATTTCAAAAATGCAAAATAAAATTGATAGCAGTGACTAGGGGGGGGTTCTAACCCCCCGTAACCCCTTCCTGGCTACGCCACTGGGTATGACAGATATAAGTTGAGTTGTAAGGATAAGTACAGAGAAAAATGTTTAGTAGACTTTAAAAAATATGCGAAACAAATAAAACGATTTCATTTCTGCTAACGTTTATTAATTAGGAAATAAGTCACTTCTTAAAATTGAATTTCTAGAAATATCAAACAGTATGGACAATATTCTAGAGCTAAGACTGTTCTTAATGCAGATGTGGACAAAATAAACAAGTCGTGTCTGAATTACTTTTACTAAAAAAAAAGAAATTATACACTAGTTTACAGAAACAATTAGTTGTTTAACTGTGGATGTTTTGATCTAATTTTGAATTTTTCTAATTAAAAACTGCAGTCTTTGAAACGGAACATGGAAAAATATAACGATACACTAATTCAAAATCTGATTACCTATCCAACATGATAAATGAATAGATTCAACGTGTTAATCTGTATTCTGCATTGAACAGATTGTGTTTATTAAATTATAATATGTAATAAGGGGTGGGTTCGAGCAATTTCAAAGAAGATTTAATAATCCATGGCCTACGCGCTTATATAATAAACCCCATGGTATTATATCCACATGAGCACAAGTGTACACATGTTCAAAATTGGGGTGAATAAATTATCATCGCGAAACATATTTTTATTTGACTTGTGGCGTTTGGTAAATGACACTTTATTGTTGATGTATAAACAGTTTAGTATATTTTCAACTTCACATCAAATCAGCGTCCTCGCGCATGAAGTAAGATTTTTTGTTTAGAAAAGATTTCTAAACAGGCAATATTACTTCATGCTTAAGCAAGGAGCGGAAACTCTTGCTGAAACTCTCAAATTAACCGCATTTATATAAATTAGTTAATGCCTAAAGATTAATTAAAATTAACCTCAATTGTTTTACACGCTCTCAAAAAATATTAAAAACCTTTATCTGTGAAAAACATAAATCTTAAAATTAGGGTATCAAATACCATAATGATTTTAGCAGATATTTTCCTTCTGAGAAAGCAACATAAAAATATAAACGCTTTTAGTAAATAACTGATAAATGATTAGATTAATAGACTATTTTCTTAAATTTAAACTACTATCCAAACATCAACATGGTTTTCTGAAAGAGAAATGTACGGAAACAGCCCTATATGAATTCACGAACACAATCCTGAACAATATGGAAGTAAACCATCTCTCATGTGGAATTTTACTCGACTTGTCAAAGGCATTTGATACTATTGATCATGGAATATTATTATCTAAATTATGGCAATATGGAATCAGGGGAATCCCTCATTTGTTATTAACATCGTATCTTACAAATTGCATTCATTATACGAAGATCAAGCATCTCGTTACCAGTGAACCAGTGAACTACAATAAATGGTATCCCTCAAGGAAGCGTACTGGGGCCTCTATTATTTATCATTTTTATTAACAATTTAGGTAATATTGTTTCATGTGGTAGTAGTATTGTTAATTATAATGATGACACCAACGTATTAATTGAAGGTAAAACATATGTCGATATTATTGATACTGGTAACACCTGTATGAGTGTTATGGAGTCCTAGTTTGCAAAAAAAAAAATTCTTAATAAATCCAAGACCTCTTGTGTATTATTCAAGACCAACCAATCGTTAAGTACCCCGAATTACATCAGAATAAATAACAATCAATACCAATTTACTAATAGTGCAAAATGCCTAGGTATATATTTGGATGAAACGCTATCGTTTGTCCCCCATGTTGACTCTGTGTGTAAGAAGGTAAGCAGAGCCTGCTTCGGACTTCGCGTTTTAATGCGCAATATGAACATAGAAGTAGGGCAACTATTCTATTTTGCAAACATACAATCACATTTACGATATGGACTAATCTTATGGGGAAGTTCAAAAGATATGACCAGAGTGTTCAAATACCAAAAGAAAGCCATTAGAATACTAAATTCAAAAATATCATGTAGAGGAATATTTAAGAGCTTTGGCATACTAACAGTATACGGGTTGTATGTTTTTGAATGCGTCAAGTTTCTGCTAAAGCATCGCGATAATGTTTTTTTACCCTACAAAGTATCCCAACCGAATAGGATATCAATATAATTTGCCTAAACATAGACTTACAAAGTTTGAAAAGTGGTGTTTTTATATATGTATAAAAATATACAATCACTTACCTTGCCACATAAGAGAGATTACGGAATACCATAAGTTAAAGGATTACCTCTTTGATTTATTATGTAACTTGGAACCATACTCGTTATCTGAATTCTTAGATAAAAAATGTTGGTGTGTATTTTTTTGCCTTTTTCAGTTATGTACTTTGTTTTGTGTTAAGTATTTCTTAATTCATCCATGTGACGTTTTACATTACAATTATATATTTTGTATGAATTTGTAAATGTGAATAAAGGTGATTATTATTATAATTATCTGCCTAATGAAGCTACTGTGTAGCGAAACAATTGTTGCAGTGTCAACTAATAAACAGTGAAATCTTAACCAAGTGTGTTATTTACTAAAAATGTTGATATGGAATTTCACCAAGTAACAGCCTCAGCTATTAAATTTTTATAAAAATATCAAGCCATTACAGCTTCCATTTACAAAATTTACCTAACAATAATGTTTAATGATTCTACTTTACTTTCATCTGCAGACTATTCACGAAACAAAATCCGACATTTCACTTTTCCTACATTTCCATTCGGCGACTATTCACGATCTCGCATCTAGAACTAATCGAGAAGTCAAACTTTAAAATATTTTGACAAGGCCTTCTATAAATCAACAGGAAGACAAAACTTTGACTCGGAGCGATTTCGTTAAAGAAATAGAAAATAAAAGTGTGCCAAGGACGAGTCTTGTATACAATAGAGGAGCAAAAATTGGGTGAATATAAAGTCGTAAACAGTAGCTCCAGTTATCTGTGCGTCTATTGTCGACCATTATCGCCTTTTAGGCGAGTTCTTTTGAAAACGTTTTGGTGCAAGGACGAAAGCGCGTGCCGTAAATAATTACACCGCTCAAATGGAATCATGAAGTTTGATTTCAAATGGCATTGTGAAAAGAAGATCCGCTTAGTTGAGATTATGATGGTTTCGTTTGAAAGAAATCGAGAATGCAGATACTGTTAGTTGTTGAAAATCCATGTTATAAAAACATTGATTTGTGTAGAATTACAGAGATCAGAAAAACTTGTGATATTTTTTTAATATTACCCACTGAGCAAAGAAACGTTGCATGACACGTTGCATCAATGGGCCCGTTCATCAAAATGTTCAACATTCAACATGTTTGGATTTGTTTGTGACGTATGTTGGTATCTAATGAACGGTACCCCGGTCGGTCTATTTTATATGATTGCAAAAATCTAAATCTAAAATAAAAATGTTGCTGCACCGTTGACAAAGCAACGCCTATGCAACACGCGCGATTACTCTTATTTGTATGCAACCCAACATACGTATGTATGTTAAGTTGCACACGATAAATGCATAGAATCTGTATTGTATACAACCCGATGTGCAATTAAGTGAACGTAAAACATTTACAAACAATGAAGTTATCGATTTATATTATACAGGGTGAAACACAAAACAGGATCACCCCCTTTAGTTTTTTTATTAATTGAGATATCAATTTGAAATTTTTACATTTATATTAAAAACAAGTAGCGCAACACGCCCAAATCAAATATTCAAGCTTTTCTAAACTCGAAATTTTACTTCATGTGCCACGCGTATAAAAAACTGATTTAGGTGAAGTTCAAAATATTCTACTAAAGCAGCATGCTAAAAAGGTGTATTATAAACATCACATCACATCAGTGTTAAGTACGCGTGGCGCATGAAGTAAAATTTCGAGTTTAGAAAAGCCCGAAAATTTGGTTTGGGCGTGTAGCGCTATGCGCTACACGTCCAAACCAAATTTTCAGGCTTTTCTAAACTCGAAATTTTACTTCATGCTTAATCTAGCAGTGGAAAACACTCGTTTAAAAGTTCAATTTAAAATATCTGCAAAAACAACGAATATCTAAAGATTTACAGCGTATACAGTATATTAAGATATGTATTCTTAAAAAAAACTCTCTGTATATATGAGATAGTAATAAATAATATGCAGTGCACAAAACATGTTTTTGGGTACCAGAAAAATTCCAGGGTTGAAAGGGTTAAAAATGCAACGTTTAATTGTTTGTCCAATTTGACCATTAAATGTGCTACTTCTTCGCTCATTTAACTGACTTTGTTGCTCAAATAATAATAAAGTAAAATAAAAAAGAATTTAGAGTTCAGTGGTGATTATGAAACTTAAATAGCACTTCCGGTTTCACCAGAAGTGACTTCAATTTTGAAATTTTAAATAGAACACCCTATATAATTTTTTGTTTTCGGGTACAGAATTTTATTTCACATTCAAATCAATTGTTAAAAAAATAAAAACTTACTAGTGTCATATTTTTTTTCAAAAAATAATAGTTATTCTAGGTTCGTGTGATCGCTTTAATATCTTTTGTTTCGTATCATAGACGTGTATAAAACAAATATTACCAACTTTTGTTTCTTAATTTGGCCAACAGATGCCATTAAATTGTTAAATCGTTATTTTTTTAAATAACTCATTTTTTTCAAATGGCAACATTTAAAACTTGGAAAAAAACTAAAAAAGTATACGTATTTAATTTGGTAACTGCGGTATTTTTTAATCACATAGGCCAAGTTTAAATTACAATTAAATATCTAGTAGGCTATGTTTGGCATTTAAAACGATGAAATGAATGATAAATCAATAAACTAAAAAACAAAACTTGTTTTTATCTAACAAATCCATTTGTGCGTGTATATTTTTGTGGGAACAATTTATTCAAATGTCTTACAATCAACCTGAAATAATGGATATATTATTAATATATGGAGAATGTAGAAAATATGTGTATATTTGAATAGGTAGTATATTAACATTTAAAAAAAATGATAATGATCCGCTATGTTGTCATTTGAAAAAATTGAATTTTTAAAAGAAACGATCGAATTACAATTTAATGGCATCTGTTGGCCAAATTAGGAAACACAAGTTGGTAATATTTGTTTTGTACACGTCTATGATACGAAAGAAACGATATTAGGGTGATCACAGCAACCTATATGCACTATTAGTTTTTGAAAAAAAATATGACACTGGTGATTTAAAAAAAAAAAAAACAATTGATTTGTATGTAAAATGAGATCGTGTATCCGAAAACAAAAAAATATATAAGGTGTTTCATTTAAAATTTCAAAATTGATGTCACTTCCGGTCACACCGGAAGTACTATTAAAGCTTTCTAAGAACCACTGAACTATGAATAATTTTTAGTATAAATGTAGAAAATTTAATACTGACATGTCAATTAATAAAAAAACTAAAGGAAGTGACACCCGGTATAGTTGAAACTTATAAGATGTACTAATGTGTCATTAGTTTATTAAAATAACCAAAAATCAGCGATAAAAATATCAATCATTTTATCACTTTTGAATTTGCTTGTTCCCAATCTTTATTGGAATGGAAATATACAAAACTGCCAAACTATTTTCTTAAAGGCTGAATAATAAATGTTTAACTCTCTTAAAACTATGTGCTTTTCATTTATATCCTAGTAGAGTCACAAATCTGTGTATAATCTTTTATTAATATTCTAGGTTTTATTCCTTATATTTAGAGCTCGGATTTTTAAGTTAACAGCTTTAACTGAAAATTAAAAGCATCAACATGAAACATAAAACGTGTACAAATAATTGAAAGTTAAATCATTTCACACAATTTTTGTTCATGCTTTTTTGGTTATTATTTGTTTTTGCAAATATTTTGAATTGAACTTTTAAACGAGTGTTTTCCACTCCTAGATTAAGCATGAAGTAAAATTTCGAGTTTAGAAAAGCTTGAAAATTTGGCTTTTCTAAACTCGAAATTTTACTTCATGCGCCACGCGTATAAAACACTGACTTTAGGTGAAGTTTAAAATATTCTACTAAAGCAGTATGTTAAAAACGTGTATTCTAAACATCACATAACATCAGTGTTGAGTACGCGTGGCACATGAAGTAAAATTTCGAGTTTAGAAAAACCTGAAAATTTGGTTTGGTGGTATTTACAGAAATAAATAATACATTTATGTATATTTTGTGTAAGCTCAAACGAAAATGTTAGTTAAATCGAATGCGCATTTAGTAGATTTGGCAAATAGTCATTGGATTAATCCGTTAATACAGGGAATTTTTCTTTTAAGTATGCATACAGGGAATTATCTATTAGAAATACATATGCACTCGCTTTTTTTTAAAGAGTTCAATTTGAAGCTTAAAACGAGTGTTTTCCACTCCCAGACTAAGCATGAAGTAAAATTTCGAGTTTAGAAAAGCCTGAAAATTTGGTTTGGTCGCGTAGCGCGGAGCGGCCAAACCAAATTTTCAGGCTTTTCTAAACTCGAAATGTTTCTTTATGCGCCACGCGTATTAAACACTGAAAGCACTGAAATATTGTAAACGAGTAAACTTCGCTTGAAATCAGTGTCTTCTACGCGTAGCGCATGAAGTAAAATTTCGAATTTCTAAACTCGAAATTTTACTTCATGCTTAATCTAGGAGTGGAAAACACTCGTTTAAAAGTTCAATTTATGCTTTATTAGTGCTAGACAATTTTTACATTGTTTAAAATATTTGCAAAAACAAGGAATATCTGAAGATTTACAGCGTATATTGAGATATGTATTCTTAAAAGAAATACTCTCTGTATATCTGAGATAGTAATAAATAATATGCAGTGCACAAAACATGTTTTTGGGCACCAGAAAAATTCCAGGGCTGAATGGGTTAAAAATACAACGCTTAATTGTTTGTCCAATTTGACCATTAAATGTCCTACTACTTTGCTCATTTAACCGACTTTGTAGCTCAAATAACAATAAAGTAAGCAAAGTTGCGCACTTAATTTTTACCACCCAACATATTTTGCTTGAAATAATGCCTTTTTGCATGTAATTACGCTTTTTTTCTTAAAATAATGCTTTTTGTTGCTTAAATTTTCAAGTTTTTTGTGCTTAGAAATCCGAGCTCTACTTATAATGAACATCCATTCATTTTCCACAAACTTACCTCAAATACGTTTAATTGAAACATAAATCACACAATCTATAAATTTTGATTATGATGCATTCTATGACTCGTTATAATTGTAAGTTTTGCTCAAATTGAAATAAAAATTATTATCTTCGAATCATAAATATCCAACCGAATCTGCATTGTCTACAGCGACATCTAGTAATATTAGCTCGAATTAGTTTCTAACACAATTTGAAAGCGACCTCTGTGTTTAAAACCTTCAAGTAATACCGGAGAAGCGAAGGCTTTTCTAAACTTGAAATTTCACTTCATGCTTAATCTGAGAGTGGAAAACACTCGTTCAATTTAAAATATTCACAAAAACAACAAATATCTGAAGATTTACAGCGTATACAGTATATTAAGATATGTATTCTTAAAAGAAAAACTCTCTGTATATCTGAGATAGTAATGAATAATATGCAGGTAACAAAACATGTTTTAAAGGGTTAAATTAAATGTCCTATTACTTTGCTCATTTAACCGACTTTGTAGCTCAAATAATAATAAAGTAAGCAAAGGTGCGCACATAACATATTTTGCTTAAAATAATTCCTTTCTGCATGAAATTACGCTTTATTTCCTTAATATAATGCTTTTTGTTGCTTAAATATTCAAGTTTTTTGTGCTTCGAAATCCGAGCTCTACTTATAATGAACATTCATTAATCTTCTACAAACTTACCTCAAGTACGTTTAATTGAATCATAAATCACACAATCTATAAATCTTGAATATGATGCATTCTATAACTCGTTATAATTGTAAGTTTTGCTCGAATTGAAATAAAAATTATTATCTTCAAATCATAAATATCCAACCGAATCTGCAATTCCTACAGCGACATCTAGTAATATCAGCTCGAACTAATAGTTCGAAACACAATCTGAAAGCGACCTCTGTGTTTAAAACCCTGAACTAATCATAAATATCTAACCACGGGGTGTCAACAATATAGAGAATTGCGAAACCAAAATTTCTTCATTGTCTAACAACAGTAAAATGCCTATAGCTCTATTTCACCGATGGTTTACCCAAGGATCACGGCGGCGCCACTAGAAAATTATAATAGGAAACTGTAAAAATGCTTTCACAAAAATGCTCTAACGAAAATTCACTAGATGTCTCTACATCTGTCTGTTTACCTCCAATTATGTGTTCTACACGTGACCCACTATTTGTAATTAATCTTTTGCTCTGTTTGCAGGTTAGACCGATTTTTCTGGACATTTTAGGAACCAAATTTGCAATATGAGTCGAGAGAGAGTGAAATATTGCATGATTTGTGGTTGTGCAGAAGATGAAGTGATAAAATTGTTCTGTTTACCACAAAATCCGAAATTGTAATTATTTCAAAGTATTTACAATTACTCATTTCATCCTCATTACCATTACCATTTATATTCACCGAATACTTATATTATTACAGAATTACATAAAGTGAAATCACGTAAGTGAGTTTTGATTTTAATTTTAAAATATGGGCTATAGCTTAAATATGTAACAATGCACGCTTTTGCACGAGTGATATCTATTTTATAAGGTTTTAATTCAGCTATTACATTAGGAATAAACATATTCAATATAATGTGATGAGCTGAATCGATTGTTTTAACTAATTATAATTTGAATTGTGATTTAATCGACCGGCACTTCCTTTTTATGTACGCACAAATGTAGTACCATTTCAAAGATTATAACTGATTATGCTCATCACTAATATAATGCATATGCATGCTGTTTCTGTGTAACAATTAAAACATGATAACAAATTAACTTAATTTATTGTTTAATTAGCACTAAAATGTAATATATATTAGCTGTTTGCAAAAGCCTGCTCTTGTTAATTTGAGACGAGATGTATTAAACTTAAAAAATCCAATTGATCCGTGAAGTTAGTAGAATAGATTTTGGTAAACGGCTATAGAAATCCGATAGTTACGGATGTTAATCTTACTTATTAACAAATTGTGAACTAAATCGTAGTAGATTTTTGTTGTTGTGACGTTAATTACTGCCCCCTGTGATGTTATATAATCAACCTAAAATCGGATTATGATTGTCAACATTTAATGCTGATATGATACTTGTTTCAGTGATTTCAGCTGATTAAAACAGTGTTTAATTTAAATGTACCATTTTAGATGTGAGATGTGGAAACATATTCTCGGAATTGTATCTGATGTGTCCCGATGCAATGGGAGAATCTGTGACAGGCATTTTTCTAAGGAATGTTTTGTTCCCTTTAATGTAAGTATGCGATTATTACAAGATGTTATCCCATCTCTTTTTGTTGCAGATCTGAGTACTGTTTCTTCAAATATTGACAGTGATTTAATTCTACTAAAGGTAAATGTGTAACAAGGAAATATGTGCATATTTATAAATGTTTTATTTTAGGTTACATGTACGGAACCG
The DNA here is from genome assembly GCA_932526585.2 of Philonthus cognatus. NCBI lineage: Eukaryota > Metazoa > Arthropoda > Insecta > Coleoptera > Staphylinidae > Philonthus > Philonthus cognatus. Next base: position 21,969,951 of record OW052243.1, on the reverse strand, counting down.
TCCACTTCATCAACACTTCCTCACATTTATACTCCCCCTATTAGACAGCTCAGAAAGCCTTTGTTTGTTTGTCCAAATATTGACATTACCCCTCAAAATAAAGCTTTAGTAAATACTATTAAAAAAATGGAACGTCATATCAGGGTATTAAAAATAGCAAATGTCAGAACCGTGTAGCAGGTCCCATATTTTTTTTTTTGTAATAAATTGTTAATAATTTAATATTGCTATAATTGATTTCCCTTCATTTGTATTAATATTTTGTTTCAAATAGAAGTGACTTTATGGATATAATTAAATAAATGAAACTAACTTAGTAATGTGTTTTATTTATTGTGTACCCTTAAATAATATTCATAATGAAATTATTGCTTACATCAGTGAAAGCAATAATGTTATTATGAACTTGGATTTAAATTAAATAATATTAAATATAAACGAATTTTAAAAAACCGCCATATTTTGCAATACTTGACTGTCGCGCCACCACAGTGTGGTTTGCCAGGTTGCGACCGTTTTTTTCCCCATAATTGTGCATCTGTAATCTGTGTATCTAACCGAATCTGCAATTTTTACAGCGACATCTAGTATTATTAGCTCGAACTAATAGTATAGGTTTAAAACCCTGAAATTATCATAAATATCTAACCGAATCTGCAATTCTTACAGTGACATCTAGAAATATTAGATCGAACTAATAGTTTGAAACACAATCTGAAGGTGACCTCTGTGCTTAAAACCCTGAACTAATCATAAATATCTAACCGAATCTACAATTCCTACAGCGATATCTAGTAATATTAGCTCGAACTAATAGTTTGGAACACAATCTGAAAGCGACGTCTGTGCTTAAAACCCTGAACTAATCATAAATATCCAACCGAATCTGCAATTCTCTACGGAGACATCTAGTAATATTAGCTCGAACTAATAGTTTGCAACATAATCTGACAGCGACCTCTGTGTTTAAAACCCTGAACTAATCATAAATGTTCAACCGAATCTTCAATTCCTACAGCGACATCTAGTAATATTAGCTCGAACTAATAGTTTGGAACATAATCTTAAAGCGACCTTATCTGTAATAACTACTGGGTGGATTTTGACAGGGATTGCTCGTGAACCGGGGCCGCTCAGTCAAGTTGGTCATATAACGCGCGCAATTGTGCGTCGAATGTACAAGTGGACGATTGGAGCTGTGTCGGGCGTTGCAGTCGTCCGCTTGTGTATTTGGCGTCAAGTCGCGTGCATTATATGCTTAACTCGACTGGGCGACAACGGTTCACGAGTGATCACTGCAAAAATCCGCGCTATGATAATAACCAATGAACCAAATCTATAATTAAGTGCTGCCTTTACTTAGAACCCAAGCTATTATTAGAAAAGTGAACTAAATCTGTGATAGTGACATCTATTGATTGTACACAATACTTTTATTTTAGATTGGCACCAAATTTGCAATTTGTATAGTAATATACTGAAAGAATTTATTAGATGTCGCTTTTATTTAAACTTAAGTTTTAAAAGTAAATTTCTAAATTAGCCTTAATCTTAGTAGTGAGATTGATTAATTTCGATAATAGTACATTGGTTTTTCATGCTGATCAATTTATTTTTAAACATTTGTGTTTCGTTACACAATTGAATATTTTTCCAACATCGTTTTATAGGTTAGTTTAAAAGTGTCAGTGAATGAGTGCGCTCGTGGTTGTCAAAGTGCACGCACACTTTTAAAATCACCGTGTCAGTGTGGAGAGAAAGTAAATTCTTCCAAAGTGCCAAGGTTCCTTCATAATACTACATCACAGAAACCCATTTTCGGAAATAACATGTTTGATGGCATTAAGTGATGAATACCACGATAGTTGATAGTTCCGGTGACAAGCATTGCAGCAAAGATGCACTCACAGATGTTTTCGGATGGTTCCTCCAAGTTCTGCTAGCCGCTTTGGCTTTCACGTGCTTAATAGGTAATGTAAATTGAAGAGAATTTATGAGTTTTTGATTGTGCTAACTACATGTGATGCGTTGTAATGATATGAGTTAACCCCGTTAAAGTACGTTGTGCTTAATTAGTTAATTAGATTATCGTTTCGGTGTAATTTTAGCTATTAGCTTTCGTGGTTTTTTTAAATTACACACTTTAATCAAATGATTGCATTGTAAACAGATGAAGGTCTTTACATAATTTAAAATATAGTACTCAAACTATTCTTTGACTTTAACTATTCAATAAAAAGTTGTAAAAGTCTCATGTTTATGATTTGCTTTTCCTAATTAATAATATTCATAATAGCATTTTAGCTATCAAATTAATCACTTTTCTAACTTTTTATAACAAAGATTCCCTTATACAAAGTTAAAAAAATGTTTCATTTGTGAATCATGATGTATAACAAAGTAAAAGTCTTATCCGTTAGTAGTTTTATTCAGAGTTTTTAACTTAGATAGATATCCTTACATTTTTAATAGATACATTTAATAACATTGCCTGCAGAAATTGAAATAAATAACTTTGTAATTTCTTGCATACTTTTTGAGTTACCTGTAAAAATGTAAGAAACGTTGAAACATTGTGAATGTTCTTTTAAAATGTAAATTGCTTCCAAGTGATATTATTTTAGCTAAAAGATTTTGTGAACCGAGATCTGAGAGGCGGTCATGGCTGATTTGGTTTTACGATACCTCAAAGCAGGGTATGGGGGCCCTGGCCATACATTTGGCGAACGTGTGGCTCGCCGGACAATATACCGGTGATCCATGTACCTGGTAAGTTGGTAGCATTTAGTAAATAATATTAAAACTGGAATAAAACTAATGAAATATATTTTATAAACAAGATTCCACTTATTTTAAATGTTTCTACACTTTGCTTTTTAAAAGAGTTCAAGTTGAAGCTTTAAAGAGTGCTTTCCACTGCCAGACAGCATATCATATGCGCTGTAATTGGGATATGTATACTTAAAAGAAATACTTGTATATGAAACATTATAAAAAAAAGCATATTTCTTTGTATAAATGAAATTGCCAATTCTTTGTATTTGCTAAATGAACATCAATATTTGATTGATTGTACTCTAGAAAATTCCTATTATCTAAAATCTAATATCCAAGGTTATTCCCTACACGAAATGTTAAATTTAACATACATGTTATTCTTAACATCACAGCTTAAGCGCATTTAGTACTTTATAAGTATACTTAGATTGTGAGGGGAAGCGTATACAATAAATTTAACATTTTGCATACGGAATCGGGGGCATTGTAGTAGAATATAAATATCAATACCAGGTTGATCTAATTTATATCTCCATTTTTAATGCTATTTTGTAAATAACCATTCGTGTATAATTACCTGTACCATACCGTAATTTAAATTACTCTGTTTGATAATGGCAAGTTGAGTTGCTGAAACTGCAGTCACGAAAATAAAAATATTGTGTTATTCAAACAAAGTTAAAGTGTTTTATTTTATTGAATTAACATGTATAATGAAGTAGAAGCCTCCACTGTTCATAATATAAATATCAGTCTCAATTTTGTCTCCTTGAGTAATTTATTTCATTTTAGGTTGACCGACATATAAATTTAGATAAAACTAAATTATCCAAGTATTAATTAATTTATATTTTAAATCGGTTTATTTTCATTGTTATTTATTATACCTTTTGTTTATATTATTCTTCTTTTTAGGTATATAATAAATTTCTTACTAGATTCGTCCTTAGGTTTATTAATAATTTTTATCGGAATCCGTTTCTCTCAGTACCTAGCTAGGAGGAAAAACTGGCCTGCCATTAACTTCGGAGAGTATGGTAAGTGTTTATTCCAATTAGATTCAAAGTTATTTATGCAAACATACACTAACGTTTAACCTTGATGACCACAAATCGGGTCGTGTGATGATGATGATTCTACGTTCTAATTAAATAAACATTTCGTTATTTATGTGTGATAGTAAAACGATTTGCGTGTTTATTTATTCAACGATTATTTTATCAATTTCGTAAATAAGAAGCGTGATGTTATTGCATTTTACAAGAACTGAAGTTACGTAAACTTTAAGAATTCTTGTTCATGCATTTTTTCTATACTAGTTTGTCTGGTTTGTTGGTCTTAGAAAATGTCAGTCATTAGTGTTTTATTTTATTTTTAATACAGGTGTCCACTCCCAGATTACGCATTAAGAAAACTTTCAAGTTTAGAATAAAATGAAAATTTAGTCGCGGAGCGAAGCGATCGCCCAAATTCTAATTTTCATGCTTTACTAAACTCGAAATTTTACTTCAAGTGTCACCGAGCAGAGCACCAGGGTTGTTAAAAAAAACGATTTTTTTCATTTTACTTAAAACAAACAGTTTTTTTAACAAAACATGTTTTTTTCATTGTAACAGCTTATAAAACATTAACATTTAAAAACTTGTTTAAAATGTGTTTAAAACATGTTTAAAACACGTTTAAAACGTGTTTAAAACAGAACATACAGGGCATTTTTCTTTTGAGTATACATTTCCCGATAATTACAGCGTTTTTTAGGTTTGCGGGAATTCGTTGTTTCAATGTGGTTAATTTAGAGCTTTTAACGAGTGTTTTCCACTCCCAGACTAAGCATGAAGTAAAATTTCGAGTTTAGAAAAGCCTAAGAATTTGGATTGGCCGCATAGCGAAGCGGAGCGGCCAATCCAAATTAGGCTTTTCTAAACTCGAAATTTTACTTCATGCGCCACGCTTAAATACATTGATTTACAGTGAAGTTCAAAAAACACACATATATAACAACAATTATAGGCAACCTAATATACGTTATTGGGTTGTCTATAATCACTGTTTTAAACAATTTGTTCAGCGAAGAATTTGACTCACGTTTTATTCACATCTACATATTAGATTGCTAAAGCCGTATATTTTAAACTTTACGATATTTCAGTGTTTTATACGTGTGGCGCATGAAGTAAAATTTCGAGTTTAGAAAAGCCTAATTTGGATTGGCCGCTCCGCTTCGCTACGCGGCCAATCCAAATTTTCAGGCTTTTCTAAACTCGAAATTTTACTTCATGCTTAGTCTGGGAGTGGAAAACACTCGTTTAAAGATTCAAATTGAAATCTTTTAAAAAAACAAAGTATGTCGTAATATTTACAGTATACGTATCCCTGAAAGAAAAATTCCCTGTATTTAAAAATCACATTTATGCATACCCAGCTGTGATATTTTATTGTAATAAAACGTTAAGTTTAATAATTTGAAAATATCTTTAACAATTTAGTTGAAATTTAAAAATGGAAACAAAAAATCTTAATGAAGTAGTATAAATTATAGTTAAACAAATTTAAGATAATAAAAAAAACGTTTTAAAAAAATTTAACGTTTAAACCATGTTTTAAATAAATTTAAAATTTAAATCGTGTTTAAAACAAAACCGTTTAAAACACGGCGGCTGTTTTTAAACTTGTTTAAAACACTGTTTTAAAACAAAGTGTTTTAAACATAACAACCCTGCAGAGCACCAACTCAAAGTGAGGCTCAAATATACATAAATCAACATTAATTACAATAAAACAAGATTCACATAGTACTTGCTTTGACATTTTTGAAGAGCGAAGCTCAAAAACACATAAACCAACTTTAATTCTAATAAAACAAGCTTTATGTAGCATTTGTTTTAACGTTTTTGAAGCAGATTGAAAATTTAGGAAAAAGTTACGCTTTGCTCCGTGCCCAATCCTAAATTTTCAAATTGCCAATACTTGGCAAGTATCATTTATACCTATGTTTAAACTGCACGGTAACGTGGCTGCCAGTTTAAGGTGTCAAATTGTATAGAGTAAACGGCAAAGCTATACTGATGAGAGATAAATCTCGAAACACGTTATAGATGGCCTGAATTTGAACCAAATTGTTACATTTACAGTACGTTATTATATGTAACAGCAAACACTTTTTGTATAATCTAATGTCTGTCGGGGTATTAGCTCGGGAAGTAGATGGATGTAGATAGCAGTGACGGCTCGTGATCTAAGGAAGTGGGTCGGCTGAATGTATTTTGGCGCATGCGCACAAGACTAAACGGCCTGTCGCACCTTCTCTAGAATAAATTAAATAATTTAGCCCGACTTTTAAAAGTAAAGACAGAATTTTCTCGGAGTTACAATAACATTTTGTACATGTTATGTACATAATATGGTTGATTATAATTATACATTGATATATTTCACATAATCTACCTAAAATACCAAGGTAAAATTTTGTAAATTGCAATTAGGTAACTATTTAGTTATTGTTTGTATTTTTAAATTACATCTGTTGTTTAACGATATTTAAAAATGCAAGATATGTTCTGATTTCTGAAATAAAGTTTTAGACGAATATGTTTAAACTGTTTTTTAATACCGGTCAATTGTTGGCCTTAAGGGACAACACCACTGTTACCCCCTGTTTTTTTTGCCGTTTTTCAAGAATTTTTTTTTGTGGGAAAAAAAGAGATATTCAAAAATTTTTTGTTGTTTTGTTCGTTGTTTATTAAAGATACATAAAAAAAAAATTCAAATTTTTCACGCCTCATGGTGGCGCTGGGGAAGCTCCCGCGTCAGGTGCTGTTGCCTTTGCAGTGATCCGCGGCACGCAGCAGAACTGTCTTCAAAGTCGATCTGAAAAAAAATATCGAGTGTTTTCGTTAATAATATGATATTTTGATGAGAAGTACATAGGGATTTGAAAAAGTATTGATTTTTAAAAAATAGGAACGCTTTCGAAATTTAAGGTCGATTTTCGAGCAAAGTTTCTCGTTGAAAAAAGGCTATAATTTTTTTATTTATTGAGATATCGAAAAAATCCTATGTACTTCTTTAGATAAACTAGTTTTATTGATTCAGTCCAAATTTGAAGTCGATCGGATAAAAATTGGTCGAGTTCTGCTGCGTGCCGCACTCAAAAAAGTGGCTTTGAGAAAAACGCATTCAAAGTTTGAAGTTTGTTAATTTATGTGATAAATTGGAAAACAAATTTTTTACCTAATCAGCGATTCCGGCACCATATAGCTGGCCTTCAAGAAGCAAATCAAGGTCCCCAGCATCTTTTCTCGAACTTGTAGAGGCTTTTCTTGCCTCTTTTGCAGCATCCGTGAGCGAGCGCTCCGCCTGCTCGATCCGCGCTGCGTCGGTTTCAACGCAAAAATTGAAACAATTTGGGCCGATGGTTACCCCCAACGTCTCCATAACTTTGATGAGGCTTCTCAGGCCATCGTTGAATAATAATACCGCGATATCAGCGGCAATATCGATGATTTTTTTGCCCCCGGACTGACACTTGGGGGCTATTGCCCCAACTGATTTGTTGTAGCTTTCGTTATTGTTTTGCGTAAAGCCGCCCAAACAACGCTGCAGCAAATCGTCTCTGCTCAAATTTTCATACACTGGCGTAATTGCCTCCAATACTACCTTACCTACCGCTATCCCTATACCGGCCTTGAAATTTTTTTAACTATCGCCACCTGAGGCGGCGCGGGACCCCGAGCGTCACGGAGCGCTGCACCGCTCCACAAAATATTTAATATCTCCGAAAATAATAATTTTTTCGACCTGGAACCAACGGCATTCTATTCTTAAATGTATTTTAGATTTTTCTAGATGGTTTTCAAAAAATCGATTTTTTGAAGCCGTCACAGTGGTGTTGTCCCTTAATGACCAATTTGTATTAAAGTAAATACTTATTTCATTTTTAAAATTGATTAATATAAAAATAATCACAAATACATTAATAAATAAATCCACTAGTTCTAGAATAAAAATCTGTGATTTGTAACGTAACCAAATTTAAAGTGTGCATCGACACAGACATCGGTGTATTGCGTGGAAGAACGGCGAGTACGGCCCCGGCGAATTTGCCGTACTCGAGTAAACCATTTGCGGACGTACGTTTACGCTGCAGGGGAAATGTAACGACAGAAACTGCACTGACACTCGTTACAGCGTAGCGCTTGCATTAATCTTCATAATCTGAAAATCTACGGCTGGCCGATTTTGCCGATACGAAGTTGCTTAGTAAACATCAGAGCTGGGATGAATCCTCAAAAACAGGATTCGAATCACGAATCCGAATCACCTAATATGATTCGAATCACGAATAATCGAATAAAGGATTCGTAAGTGAAAAATATGATTCGAATCAAAGATTCGAATCCTCATTTTTGAATCACGGATACAAATCCTTTAAAAATAAATTTGAATCTATTATTTGCAACCAGTAATATTTTATTCCATCAGTTTCTATTAACAAAAATGTACATTTACCGACTAAATATCTGATTATATAATGATTTTAATTAATGATGATATATGTGTTATTGAATTTCATTTTAAATCTGTGTTTTATACGCGTGGCGCATGAAGTAAAATTTCGAGTTTAGAAAAGCCCCGTGAAAATTTGTCTCGGGTCGCTGCGCGACCCTCGACAAATTTTCTACGCGGGGCTTTTCTAAACTCGAAATTTTACTTCATGCTTAGTCTGGGAGTGGACCGTTAAGATTTTCTACATGTCGAGATTTTCGATATTTCTAAAATTATGTCGATTTATTCACAGTTTGTTATTGTATTAAATGCAACATTAATATTAAATAAAAACGGTTTTTCTTAGGAATAGAATATTCACCCATTAAGAGCCGACCAAATTATAAAGTTAACTCTAAAAGTTAATTTTAGATAAAATTTTTAATCTTTTTCTATGATTTCAATGAATGATTTATTATATTACATACGTCGATTTTTTAAAAAAGTTAAATTTAAAATTCAAACGAGTGTTGTCCACTCCCAGACTAAGCATGAAGTAAAATTTCGAGTTTAGAAAAGCCCCGCGTAGAAAATTTGTCTCGGGTCGCGCAGCGACCCGAGACAAATTTTCACGGGGCTTTTCTAAACTCGAAATTTTACTTCATGCGCCACGCGTATAGAACACTGATTTCAAGTGAAGTTAAAAATATACTATTAACGTTGGATATTTTTCATGGTTAAGTAACCAAATATCCATTCACAAATATTTGAATTATTCGAAAATTTCAATATTTATATTCAAATATGAATAATTTAGTGATTTAAATATTCATATTAGAATATTTAACTATTTGAATTAATCGAATTCGAATCCCAGCCTGAATAGCGATGATTCGAATTATTTAGGAGGATTTGAATCCGTGTATAAGGATTCGAATCCTTTTATAAGAATTCGAATCCTTTTATAAGAATTCGAATCCTTTTATAAAAATTCGAATCCTTTTATAAGGATTCGAATCCTTTTATAAGGATTCGAATCCTTTTATAAGAATTCGAATCCTTTTATAAGGATTCGAATCATCTACGTCTGGATTCGAATACGAATCCTTTTAAAAAAATGTAACGAATACGGATCACGAATCCGTTTTCACTAAAGTATTCGAATACCTCTGTTGAATCCTCTAAAAGGATTCGAATCCGGGAATCGAATCCTGAATGATTCGAATCCTGCCCAGCTCTGGTAAACATATATTAAATAAAAATAAATTCCCACATTTATCGGCCTTATACTGAGTGCTTATTAATATTATTACCTGTTAGCCTGTTATATATTAAACTACTATTATAAAAAATGCGCGTTCAATCAAATTTAACGGTACGGCCCGCCCGACCCTGCCGTCCCTGACGAGCCGTCACTGGTAGATAGACGTGCTTCGCTTCAATAAGTGTTTGATATAGTCTTTGAAAGACTAATTAGCTGTAAATTGCGTAAAGAATTGCACTTTTAATGTTTTATTTGTTATGTGTGCTTCTATCTTTACAAAAATCTTATCTGGTTGAAGAATTTACATTTAGAAACAGAACTACTTTTACTTTTTGCATATTATTTGTTCTGCTGTCCTTCCAAAAATCTTTAAAAATCCCATGTACTTCAAGAAATTGCAACTATAAAGTGATTTTATTTTTTGCAAATTATTTTAGTTTTTTCAGTTTAAGTGCTCAATTATTATATTTCTTTCAGGTAAACCCCCGTCCACTAACACATGGATAGCTCAATGTTTTTTATACGTAGGATTAATGGTGATTGTAAAGACGTGTATCACGCTATTTATGCAGTTGAAATTCTGGGACGGAGTCAGTGATTTTATTTTGTCGCCGTTCGACAACCCCGACGTGGAACTTGCCTTCGTCATGCTCATCATTCCATTTTTCGTCAATGTAAGTTCCAATCATAATCAGAGAGATTCAATATTAGCAATTATTTTAAAATTATAAATGCGACCTATCACCTTTTTACAAAAAATTTGTTTTCCAAATATTCATTGATACAACTAATTTCAGAGTTATTACTAGTGATGGGAATAATCGATATGTTTTAATAATCGATTATTTTGAAACGAGATATTTTTTTTTTTCTGGAACTTGTTTTTCAAAAATGTTTTTTACAGGGGGTATTTTTGGGGGTGATTTTTGCGGGTTATTTTTTTTTGGGGGGGGGGGGGGGGTAGTTTTTTTGGGAGGAGGGGCGGTGATATTACATACAAAGTTTTTTATGGGTGATTATTTCGAGGGGTGGTTTTTCTAAGGGTATTTCAGGAAGTGATTTTGTTTTTTTTCGGGGGATGAACTTCAGTATTGGTTTTCCGTAAGGATGATTTTTAGGGGGATTGTTCCTTTCGGGAGTGGGGCTGAATTTCCAGGAATCTTTTTACATGGGGTAGTTTTTCTAGACGTGTTTTTTTTCCGTAGGTGTGATTTTCAATTTTTTTAAGTTTTTACAAGGGGTAGTCTTTTGAGGTGTAGTTTTTTGAGGGAGTGATTTTTAGGGTTTGTTTTTAAGCCCTAGGTTTCATGAGCGTTTTTTTCCGGGGGGTGATGTTTGTTAGTGAAGATTAGAATTTTTCTATAATTATTATTATTTAATGATTTATTTAATGAAATACAAAACAACCGTCAAATCAGTAATTATTAATATTACTATATAATAATTAGTAGTCTTGTCTACCGAGATAATAAGCAATATATTTGCTTATAATAATTAATAGTCCAGTCTACCGAGATAACAATCAATTATTTTAATATACTAATTAGTAATTTGCCCGACGAAATAATCGCTTAAATTAGTACATACTATTTTACCCGATCAAATAATCGCTTAAATTAGTATATACTAATTTACCCGATCAAATAATCGCTAAATTAATATATACTCATTTCTGCATAAAAATCGATTATATTTCAATAATAACGTCTCAACGTTTTTTGTAGGAAGACAATGAATTCGCTTTTATATTTTTAAGATAATTGTTTATTTGAATATTTGCGACTTAGATTAATTGACTTTCATATTTTTTAAATATTCTCCAATTAATTGGCAAATTTAATTTTACTTTACACTTAACAGTTTTTATTTTAACAAATATTACAGGGAATTTATTATAAATAGAAATCCTGTTTGAACATAACGATAAATATACTAACAAACATTAGACCCTTTTGACAAGAATACATTTTGTTGTTTTTTTTAAGTATTTAAAAAAAAGTTCAAATTTAAGTTTAAGTGTTTACCACCCCCAGATTAAGCATAAAGTAAAATTTCAGGCCTTTCTAAACTCGAAATTTTACTTCATGCGTATAAAAAACTGATTTAATGTTAAGTTCAAATATTATATAATTGTATAAAATTAAATTTTCAATATTTGATAATAAAAAAAATCATTAACATGTTATGTATTAGAGTTATATTTGTATATAACAATCTTCATTGTTGTTTTTTTTTTAAAGATAACTATAATATTAGTATATTCATGCGCCAGGCGTATAAAACACCAACATATTGTAAAGTTCAAAATACACATCTTTAGCATACAGCTTTAGTAGTAGTTTAGTGAACTTCACTTGAAATCAGCGTTTTATACGGGTGGCACTACAATATTAGTATATTCATGCGCCAGGCGTATAAAACACTAACATATTGTAAAGTTCAAAATACACATTTTTAGCATACAGCATTAGTAGTAGTTTAGTGAATTAACTTGAAATCGTTTTATACGGGTGGCACATGAAGTAAAATTTCGGTTTGGTCGCTCTGCTGCGCTTAGTGATGTAAAACGCGGGCATACAGGGGAAACTGTTCGGTGGAGCATGCGGGGTCTGCTTGCGCGAAATGCGATCGTAACCTGAGTCATCATATTTCGCTATATCCGCGGTAGAATGACGGTCTGGTTCGTTAGTTCGAACGGAATCGCGGGTCTATTTTCGCTGAAACCGAATACTGTGTAATCGGATATCCTTATCGCGTTGTTTCAATTTCGTGTTTATAAGAGAATCTTACTGTTTAAAATGATGTATTTTGATTAAATTTTAAAATAATGAATCTATTTTAATATATTTTTAATATTGGATACTTATTTTAATTTACATAAATAATTATAATGTAATAATAATAATTATTATAATTATCTTTACAATATGAAATAATATCAAAGTAAATTTAGTTAATATGTTATGCTTATTTTGAATATGCAAATTGCAATGTTCACTGGTCGTTTATTTTAATTTT